>JAQPPZ010016554.1:1830000-4453099 GCA_028583015.1 Wollemia nobilis
AGAATGAGTGGGCTTCGTTGTATCCTTTGGCTCGGACCACTCCAGCTTAAGCAGTTGCTATCATCCAATCAAATCTGCCATTAAAATCCTGCACACATTAAAACTACAAAAAGGTTAGAAACTAGTAAGAGGGCTCCACTGTGTGAGCCCTCGGGAAACGATCTAAAACCCTAGAAATGAAATAAATAAAATGCGAGAATCTAACGACGGATTAATACATAAAAATATTACTTGCTTTAGAATCTATACCTCTTTTTTTGTTAACACGGCGAGACCAGGCGACACCTGGAAGTGATGTAACTGTCAAATCGGTCGCGGAAGGCGCCCTGGTGCGATCGCTGAACGCCCGCGTGCTTCTGGATCGGGGTTGCAGACGCCGGTCTGCGTCTGTGGCTGTGGGTAAACACCCACGGGCACTTGCGACAAGAATGGGGGATTCTGCAGAATGCTGCAGAAGGGATGGCGGCGAAGTTGGCGACGGATGCGACGATGGATGCGACAAAAAGGGATGGCAATGGATGGGTAGGTTTAGCTGAAGAAGAGATAGATAGCGATAGATAACAAAAGAGAGATAGTAAAAGAGATAGCGTTTGAGCCATAAAGGTGACTCAATTTATAATCTACTCTTAGGGCACACTTTAGGGTTTTAACGACACTTTGAATGTGTGGCTAAGATTAAAGTGGATCCAAGGGTAGAGAATAAATCTATGTTGTGAAACGGATTAAGATGAATGGACGGATGAGATTAAATGAAGGATGGACGGCTCAGATTAAATCACTTAAAGTATCTTTATATATATATTAAAATATATTAAAATATTAAAATATATATATAAATATTAATTTAAATAAATTTGGGAATGAAAAATGGCGGGAAAGGTGAAATTGGGCCAAATAATGGCGGGAAAAGGTGAAATTGGGCCAAATAATGGCGGGAAGGTGAAATTGGGCCAAATAATGGCGGGAAGGTGTGGATTTGGGCCAAATAATGGTGGGAAGGTGGATGACTGACACGTGGCTGACAGGAAGGTATAGATGACTTACAAGTGGCTGGATTTTGGTGTCTACAGATGCCCCTTTTGAGTCGCTTTGTGTGAAGACACAATGCGGCACAAAAACTTAAGACACCTGAAAAGTTGGATCAGACGCAACTCTCTCTCAAGACTAAAGCACAACTTTGAAGACCAAAGAATAAAAGAATATTTAAAATTTTATCAGCTTACCCCCTCAATTGGCTAGCGAGAATGGTTCTCACAAGCCAATTGGAAGAAATTTGGAAAAAAATGAACCGTTTTTGCCCCAACGGTGAAAAAAAGGGGTTGGTGTATGAACCATCTGTTTATGTCCCAACAGGAAAGGGGTTGGTGTACAAACCAGAAAAGAATATGATTGAAGACGATATGAGTGATGTGAAAGATGTACCGTTTTCTGCCCCAACGGTTATAAAGGGATTTTTGCCAAATTGTAAGTTCCATGATCATGTAAGATGAATTCCACTATAGGAAAATTAGAAATTGATAACGGATGCCCCAACTCCTGTGTGTGAGTCCATACTGTTGATGAAATTGCCTTGTTGGCGCCATTGATATGCGAGAGATGAAAGATGCATGAAAAAGAGTCCAGAACTCAGAGATGCTCCTAGTGACTGTATGGATAATTCCTCGGGTCGAAACCAATCAACCTAGGTAGCCTCAATCGCTAGCAAGACTCAAAATAATGATGATATGAAAGATTGTCCATGTTTAAGGCCCCATGAACTAGGCCATCAATGACAACTGTTGAGCAAATTAATCTTGGTATGAGGTCACTTGAAAAGTAGAATACCCAAAATTGATTTCCAATTTTCAAACAGTGAAATAATTGATGATGATAAATGGTAAGTGTCCTTATGGTGGTTTAATCCTCTTACCGAATTACATGGATTCAAATCGCTGCAATCGCCAAGGTGATAGAATATACCACTAGATACGAGGTTTACTTTAATTTGATTTGGCAAAAATATGCATGATGAAAGAAGAATGAATGAAATTGACAATAGATCAGAAGAATTGATGATTGTGGTTAATTTTGTGAAGGTTTTGAATATTTTTAACCCAATTTGTAAAACAATGATGAATGATGCGCTTTTTGAGCGAAATGACAAAATTTGTGTCCAAAACTGTTGTAACCTTCACAAAATGTTTTATTATGATAAGAAGAATGGATGAATGCAATTTGATGAAATTTGGAGGAGGTAAGCTTCAATTTTGCAAGTTTTGTTCCTTTATTCAATACTGACACCAAACGCCGGTCTACATTTGTGGTTGGCAGAGACGCCCGTCGGTGTTTAGGTGCTTTTGTAGATGCAGCACTGCATCTGAATGTGCCATGAAACGCCCCACTATGTTTTAGGGTGCCATAACCAGCTATTTAAACAGTTTCAGCGAGAATTTCGCTCATTTGTGCGTTCGAGCTTGAGAGAAGTGCGTCTGAGGGAGTGGAGTGAAGTGGAGTGAAAGGTTGTGTGGGAGATTGAAGCACGCGGGAGCTATGGCAGAGATGGGAGTGGACGCGCCAATGCAGCCAACTGAGGTATTTTTTCATTTAAGCAAGTACTTATTATGTGTTTTTTTATTTTTTTTTATTTTTTATTTTTATTTTTATTTTTTTTTCGAAAAAATCTGTAACAAATTTTGTTTTGTTGTTTTGCAGCCTAGGGTGTTAGAGGCACGACACCGATTCTCCCCTATCATTCCAGGGATGAGGAGGTCGTTGTCCCAGGAAGACTGGGAGATATTGTATATTGTAGCCTTTTGGCATTCAATGTACAGTTTGACCTTTATACATATATATATACATGGCTTTTATTTATTTGGTGTTTTACTCTCTTTTGTGTGAATGCCTATGTTTTTGTGATGCATGTTTTTATATGTTTTAATGTTTTTGATGCATATGTGATGGAATGGAATGCAAACTTATAGATGATTAATGCGAGACTAAGTATATAACGTGCAAATCTATGGATGATTAATGCAAGACTAAATTAATGAAATATGCACTAAGAAGCACTCATACTTTTAGATAGTTAGATTTAGCCAACTGTTATCATAATTGTTTAATCAGGGGCACCGAACTTGGTGGCTTGTGAATGGATGACGTATGGAATGACATGAATATGGAAGAAGATATGGAGGGAGATATGGAAGAATATATGGAGGAAGATATGGAGGTTGATATGGAAGACTGTTTTACAAAGACTCAAACATGTTAGTGGTATCAAACAAACTTACTAACACTGCCTAATTCAACTAGGACCAAATGTGTGTGCATGCGAGTTCATTAACCAAATCAGAAGCATGGTAGTGACTCTAGGCAATCAAAAACCTATGTGTGTGCAAGTGCATTCATTAACCTCATCTTGCATAAATTAGGTAACCCTGTTATGGAGAAGACCTTGAAGCTAGTTTGTCCGTATGAGCATTCAGAGGTCTCTTTTTGAGGAGAGACATGTCGCCACGCAATGAGTATACTCCACTTCCAGTCAAGCGTCTATAGCCCCGTTGAAGGTTAACTCCATAGTCCATGTTGTTTTTGACCTTTGTAAGCCTTGGGGATGACTACCTATCCGTCCGAACTGGACAAGTAGTACGATCCTTACAACTTATTTGGGATCAATGGTGTGTGAAAAATGTTCATTTCCTTAGAGCTTTGGGGAATCGGATTCTCAACCGAAGTATGATGAGAATTTTACCCTATCCTTACTACTCTGTTTATATTTATATTTTGTGATTGCTTGTGATAGTGGTAAGAACCACTGTTTTATGGACTATGTTTGCATGATAGGACAAATGAGGATTACCTTTTTCACTTCAAGGCACAACCCAAGGATGGTGTTATTTCTCTTTTACACAAGATGTTTTTAAGATGTGAAAATGTGATAGGTTCAATACCGCTTTTGAAATCATTTCCCAATACTCAAATGGTGATGAATCTGAAGAAGAGTCGGCGCCCATTATTCCCCTCACAGAACAAGACGAGTTTTATCTCCAATTGTTCCCTCTCCAAGAGGCCATCTTTCGCTTGCTTATTCCACAAGAACGAGGTGAACCACCCCCTCCGCCACATCCATAAGCCATAATCCAAACCTGTATTATATGTATATACTAAAATAGTGGTTTTCACCACTACCAAAAAAAAAAAAATCAAAAAATTCCCAAAAAAAAAAAAAAAATCAAAATATATAAAAATACTTTATTGCTTTATGTATGTGTGTAATAGTGGTTTTCACCACTACAAAAAAAAAAAAAAAAAAAAAAAAAAAAAACTCAAACTAAAAAAAAAAAAAAAACTGAAAAACTATGTTGTTTTGCATTTCAGGTCTTCCGAGGTCTTCACCGGTTTTCCCTTCCATTCCGCCCATCCTTTCTTTCATAAGTCAACAATGAATTTTGAAGACTTATTCGCACCGCTCCATAATCCATATGATCCGGATAAGCCAATCCTGATCAACCCAAGCCTGATTGGCATGGATCGAATTTCATACCCTCCATCTATTTCAGAGTTCATCCTTTCTGAGGAATTTTTAAGGGCTTCCACCAACTACATTCCTCCTTCACCTCCACATTCACCTTCATCTTCTAAGCCGAGAGGTCTTCCGAGCGGACATAGACGAGAACAAGGCACAGGAGCTTGATGACATTTTAGATGACATAAATCTGATCCCTACTCCCCATCAGTTTGAGGAAGGTTCCCACATGTCTATTGAAGAAACTATCGATGTAGACCTTAGTACAGACCAATATGGCACCCAAATTATGAAACTGGCTAAAATTCTATCATCAGATGAACAAGAGCAAATGATTGCTCTACTCAAGCGAAAGAAGGAGATATTTGCATGGTCTTACAAAGACATGTCAGGCCTAGACCCTAATTTGGTTGTCCATAACCTCACCTTACAAAAAGATGCAAGTAATCTTTTTATGTATTAATTCGTCGTTAGATTCTGCATTTTATTTATTTCATTTCTAGGGTTTTAGACTGTTTCTGAGGGCTCACACAGTGGAGCCCTCTTACTAGTTTCTAACATTTTTGTAGTTTTAATGTGTGCAGGATTTTAATGGCAGATTTGATTGGATGATAGCAGCTGCTTAAGTCGGAGTGGTCCGAGCCAAAGGATACAACGAAGCCCACTCATTCCGTTGAGGTTAAGGATACATTCTTCGGAGACGCCAACACATTGTGCCAACTAGGGTTTCGGAGAACCCTAGCACAAATTGTAATCTTATATCATGGAAAGGGTTACAGGCCCTGTTGTACTCAAAAGGAGTTTCTAAACTCCATTGATTAATAAAAATCGTTTGTTTTGTACAACTGTGTTCTGCATTCTTTTACTGTGATTTTATTTCTATTTGGCGTTGTATCTGTGTGAGCCCTCAGAAACATTCTAAAACGTTAGAAATGAAATAAATAAAATGCAGAATCTAACGACGGATTAATACATAAAAATATTACTTGCTTTAGAATCTATACCTATTTTTCTATTAACGCGGCGAGACCAGGCGGCACTTGGAAGTGATGTAACTGTCAAATCGGCTACGGAAGGCGCCCTGGTGTGATCGCTGAACGCCCGCGTGCTTTTGGATCGGGGTTGCAGATGTCGGTCTGCGTCTGTGGCTGCGGGTAAACGCCCGCGGGCACTTGCGACAAGAATGGGGGATTCTATAGAATGCTGCAGAAGGGATGGCGGCGAAGTTGGCGACGGATGCGGCGATGGATGCGGCGAAAAGGGACGGCGATGGATGGGTAGGTTTAGCTGAAGAAGAGATAGATAGCGATAGATAACAAAAGAGAGATAGTAAAAGAGATAGGGTTTGAGCCATCAAGGTGACTCAATTTATAATCTACTCTTAGGGCACACTTTAGGGTTTTAACGACACTTTGAACGTGTGGCTAAGATTAAAGTGGATCCAAGGGTAGAGAATAAATCTAGGTTGTGAAATGGATTAAGATGGATGGACGGATGAGATTAAATGAAGGATGGACGGCTCAGATTAAATCACTTAAAGTATCTTTATATTAATATATTAAAATATATTAAAATATTAAAATATATATATAAATATTAATTTAAATAAATTTGGGAATGAAAAATGGCGGGAAAGGTGAAATTGGGCCAAATAATGGCAAGAAAAGGTGAAATTGGGCCAAATAATGGCGGGAAGGTGTGGATTTAGGCCAAATAATGGCGGGAAGGTGTGGATTTGGGCCAAATAATGACGGGAAATGGTGAAATTGGCTGACACGTGGCTAGCAGGAAGGTATAGATGACTTACAAGTGGCTGGATTTTGGTGTCTACAGATGCCCTTTTTGAGTCGCTTTGTGTGAAGACACAATGCAAGCACAAAAACTTAAGACACTCGAAAAGCTAGATCAGACGCAACTCTCTCTCAAGACTAAAGCACAACTTTGAAGACCAAAGAATAAAAGAATATTTAAAATTTTATCAGCTTACCCCCTCAATTGGCGAGCGAGAATGGTTCTCACGAGCCAATTGGAAGAAATTCGGAAGAAAAGCCGTTTCCAACGGAAAAAGGGTGAGACCATCGTTAGCCCACGGAAGGGCAAACCAGAAAAGAATATGATTGAAGACAATATGAGTGATGTGAAAGATGGACCGTTTTCTGCCCCAACGGTTATAAAGGGATTTTTGCCAAAGTGTAAATTCCATGATCATGTAAGATGAATTCCACTATAGGAAAATTAGAAATTGATAACGGATGCCCCAACTCCTGTGTGTGCATCCATACTGTTGATGAAATTGCCTTGTTGGCACCATTGATATGCAAAGATGAAAGATGCATGAAAGAGTCCAGAACTCAGAGATGCTCCTAGTGACTGTATGGATAATTCCTCGGGTCGGAACCAATCAACCTAGGTAGCCTCAATCTCTAGCAAGACTTAAAATAATGATGATATGAAAGATTGTCCATGTTTAAGGCCCCATGAACTAGGCCATCAATGACAACTGTTGAGAAAATTAATCTTGGTATGAGGTCACTTGAAAAGTAGAATACCCAAAATTGATTTCCAATTTTCAAACAGTGAAATAATTGATGATGATAAATGGTAAGTGTCCTTATGGTGGTTTAATCCTCTTACCGAATTACATGGATTCAAATCGCTGCAATCGCCAAGGTGATAGAATATACCACTAGATATGAGGTTTACTTTAATTTGATTTGGCAAAAATATGCATGATGAAAGAAGAATGAATGAAATTGACAATAGATCAGAAGAATTGATGATTGTGGTTAATTTTGTGAAGGTTTTGAATATTTTTAACCCAATTTGTAAAACAATGATGAATGATGCGCTTTTTGAGCGAAATGACAAAATTTGTGTCCAAAACTATTGTAACCTTCACAAAATGTTTTATTATGATAAGAAGAATGGATGAATGCAATTTGATGAAATTTGGAGGAGGTAAGCTTCAATTTTGCAAGTTTTGTTCCTTTATTCAATATCGACACCAAACGCCGGTCTGCATTTGTGGTTGGCAGAGACGCCCGCCGGTGTTTAGGCGCTTCTGCAGATGCAGCACTGCGTCTGAATGCACCATGAAACGCCCCACTGCATTTCAGGTTGCCATAACCAGCTATTTAAACAATTTCAGCGAGAATTTCGCTCATTTGTGCGTTCAAGCTTGAGAGAAGTGCGTCTGAAGGAGTGGAGTGAAGTGAAGTGAAAGGTTGGTGTGGGAGATTGAAGCACGCGGAAGCTATGGCGGAGATGGGAGCGGATGCACCAGTGCAGCCAGCTGAGGTATTTGTTTATTTAAGCAAGTACTTATTATGTGTTTTTTTTTTTTTTTTTGGGGAAAAAATTTGTAACAAATTTTTGTTTTGTTGTTTTGCAGGCTTAGGGTGTTAGAGGCACGACACCGATTCTCCCCTATCATTCCGGGGATGAGGAGGTCATTGTCCCGTAGCATCCGGGAGATATTGGAGGCGATGGGGCTAGCGGAGGCATCCCGGTTGGAGGTAGTTCGGGCGGATGAGGGGTACCTCTCGGCCTTGGCCGAGAGGTGGGATCCGGATCGGGGGACGTTCCGACTCCGACCGGAGAGATGACGGTGATGCTTGAGGATGTATACCGCATCCTCAAGGTGCCGTGGAGGGGACGGGTGGAGGTTGTACGAGATAAGGCACGGGGATGCGGATGGATGCGCGAGCGGGTGGAGCCACCAGGTGGCGGTGGAGGGAAGCCAGCGGGGGGAGGCGAGCGGGAGTTCCCAAGGGAGGTCCCCGATCCAAGGCGAAAGGGAAATGGCACGGAGGCACCGAGGAGCAGATATGACGGGGAGGATGGCGGAGAGGGCCTAGGAGAGGCCGCAGGAGAGGCTAGGGAGGTACCCCATAGCGGGCACAAGGACGATCTGGCGCAACTACAGCAGTAGATAGCAGAGTGCGATGCTATGTTAGCTGCCCGGGATGAGAGGATAGCTCGGCTGGAGCAGCAGGTGACAGAGTGGGATGCCCTGTTAGTTGCTCAGGAGGAGAGGATGACCAAGTTGCAGGCAAACTTGGATGGAGCGACCAGGGTGCCCCAGGATGACAGGGTAATGAGACTCCAGGCAGAGCTAGCGGAGTGGGAGCGACGACATGGGATAGACATAGCTAGGTTTAGGTCGAGGACTCGTTACATTGAGGCTCCGGAGGACACATTGTTTAGGCATCACATTGTGTTGCCTGATCCTCCATCCTCCTCTGTCTCTAGGCGTAGTGAGTCTAGGCACACCACTAGGTCTAGGGCTCCTACTAGGTCTCTGGGGTCCTCTTTTGATGGTTAGCTTAGTGCTTAGATGCACTCTTTATGAGCCTTGGTGCTCTATTGTATATTGTAGCCTTTTGGCATTCCTCGTACGAGTTTGACCTTTATACTATATATATATACATGGCTTTTATTTATTTGGTGTTTTACTCTCTTTTGTGTGAATGCCTATGTTTTTGTGATGCATGTTTTTATATGTTTTAATGTTTTTGATGCATATGTGATGGAATGGAATGCAAACTTATAGATGATTAATGCGAGACTAAGTATATAACATGCAAATCTATGGATGATTAATGCAAGACTAAGTAAATGATATTAAATCTATGGATGATTAATGCAAACAAGTAAATGAAATATGCACTAAGAAGCATTCATACTTTTAGATAGTTAGATTTAGCCAACTGTTATCATAATTGTTTAATCAGGGGCACCGAACTTGGTGGCTTGTGAATGGATGACGTATGGAATGACATGAATATGGAAGAAGATATGGAGGTTGATAGGGAAGAAGATATGGAAGACTGTTTTACAAAGACTCAAACATGCTAGTGGTATCAAACAAACTTACTAATACTGCCTAATTCAACTAGGACCAAATGTGTGTGCATGCGAGTTCATTAACCAAATCAAAAGCATGGTAGTGACTCTAGGCAATCAAAAACCTGTGTGTGTGCAAGTGTGTTCATTAACCTCATCTTGCATAAATTAGGTAAACCTGTTATGGAGAAGACCCCGAAGCTAGTTTGTCCGTATGAGCATTCAGAGGTCTCTTTTTGAGGAGAGACATGTCGCCACGCAATGAGTATACTCCACTGCCAATCAAGCGTCTATAGCCCCGATGAAGGTTAACTCCATAGTCAATGTTTTTTTTTACCTTTGTAAGCCTTGGGGATGACTACCTATCCGTCCGATCGGACAAGTAGTACGATCCTTACAACTTATTTGGGATCAGTGGTGTGTGAAAAATGTTCATTTCCTTAGAGCTTTGGGGAATCGGATTCTCAACCGAAGTATGATGAGAATTTTACCCTATCCTTACTACTATGTTTATATTTATATTTTGTGATTGCTTGTGATAGTGGTAAGAACCACTGTTTTATGGACTATGTTTGCATGATAGGACAAACGAGGATTACCCTTTTCACTTCAAGGCACAACCCAAGGATGGTGTTATCTCTCTTTTACACAAGATGTTTTTAAGATGTGAAAATGTGATAGGTTCAAGACCACTTTTGAAATCATTTCCCAATACTCAAGATTTTATTTAGTGTAATTTGTGATATGGCCCTAGAGAACTTTGACATGCATTTCAAAGTTTGCTTAAAACACTAGGAATGGCTGAGTGACTCAAAACATTTTGGCAATGTAAATATGTGCAAATGGAAAATGGGTGTACGAATGACAATTCGGTTTGATGGATTTTATGAAGGTGCCCCTGATTAAGGCAACATGACTTTTGCTTGACCAAATTTTATATCCAAAAGATAGAATGGTCTCTAACATGATATGCAACTATGGCTGAAAATGAAATGTTATGGTTTTCAATGAGATGTATGCACATGAAATGCAATGTTTTTGAATGAGATGTATGCAACTAACAATGAAATGCAAATTCTTTTTATTTTATTTGTTTTTTTTTTTTTTTGTTGTACAAGCCATGTATATATGTACATATAAAATTCAAACTATGCGTAGAATGCCCTCAAGTGTATAACATTAAGTGGTTCGGGTTCTTCCTCTCCCTCTAAACTGGCAAGTCTATAAGTTCCATTACCCACTCTTTCAGTGACCATATATGGACCTAACCAATTAGCCGCGAATTTATCTCGAAGATGTGGCAATGCATTGGTGTTTTGTTGATTCTCTTTAAGGACAAGATCCCCTACTTGAAATTCTCTTAGATGAACTTTGGCATTGTAAGCACGTTTCAATCGGTCTTGATAAACTCGCAAATGCTCTAAAGCATTGATTCGTTTTTCATCTATGAGTGTGAGTTGATCAAGACGTGCTTGTCTAGCAGTATCATCATCGATAAATTCTTGCAAAGAAATTCGCAAGGAAGGGATCTCGAGCTCAAGAGGCATGATTGCTTCAGCTCCATAGACCAAAGAAAATGGTGTTGCCCCAATGGGAGTTCTGATGCTTGTTCTGTAAGCCCATAATGCCAAGGGGATTTGTGTATGCCAATCTTTATGATTTTCTTTAACAAGTTTCTTAAGAATAGCAATTATGGTCTTATTGGAAGCTTCAGCTTGTCCATTGGCTTGTGGGTAGTAAGGAGTTGAGAAACTATGTTGGATATTATACTTTTCGCAAAGAGCTCGAACATCCTTATTCTTAAAAGACTTGTCGTTATCAGAAATGATTTTAGAGGGAATACCAAAACGACAAATGATATGGTGAAGTATAAACTCCACAATTCTAGGACCTGTCATACTGGTTAGAGGAATTGCTTCAACCCACTTTGTGAGGTATTCAGTGGCTGTAATGATGAAAGTATGTTGTCCTGAAGAGGCAGGTGAAATCTTGCCAATTAAATCGAGACCCCATTGTGAGAAGGGCCAAAGGCTTTGGATGGGTTGTAAAGCTTGTGATGGTATATGGGTTAAATTAGCGTGTTCTTGACACTTTTTACATTGTTTAACATATTTGCAACAATCTTGTTCCATAGTGGGCCAATAATACCCCATACGTAAAATACGCTTCGCAATGGCCATTCCACTAAAATGACCACCACAAGTACCATCATGGGCTTCAAGCAATAGCTCTATGTGTTTCACCTGCTTCTAGACAGCGGAGGAGTACTCCATCATATCCACGTTTATACAACACATCCCCCAAAAGAACAAAACGAGCTACCTTTTGCTTAAAACAGCGGCGGGCAGTTCGAGACAAATCAGATGGGAGTGTTCCAAACTTGAGGAAGGCTACTATCTCACTAGACCAAGGCTCATATGGATCCGAATGGATAAAGCAAACATCTTTTTCATCTTTAGACTCAACACGGACAATTGCAGACTTAGAGATTATGGAAATGATTAGGGGATGTACCTCTCCAAGGGAGTCCTTTGGAATCAATGATCCAAGAGAGGCCATGGCATCCGCAAATCTATTAGTCGAACGAGGCAAACTAGTGATCTCATACCAATCAAACTTAGAGAGCAACTTCATTGCTACATCATGATAAAGCTTAATGGTAGGTTCTTTGGCTTGGTATTCTCCTGTAATTTGTTTAACCACGAGTTGAGAATCCCCAAATATCCGAATACGCTTAATGCTCATAGCTATGGCTGATTGAAGACCTAAAATTAAGGCTTCATACTCGCTGTATTATTGGTGCATTGGAAGTCTAGTTTGAATGATAAAGGGATGGGAATCCCTTGAGGTGTATGAAACACAACTCCAGCACCTTGACCTTTCGCGCACTTAGATCCATCAAAGAATAGCATGATGTCAACATCTTCCTCCGGAATGATGTCCTCTTCTTGTTCAGTGATAGCAAATACCGAATCATCTGGGAGCTCAATAATCAAAGGATGATCACTAGGTAGTGGAGCTTTCGCAAGTTGATCGGCTATAACTTGACCTTTAACAGATTTTTGGCTAATGAATTCAAGATCAAATTCGGTAAGCAACATTATCCATTTAGCGGTATGAGTGTTATTATAAGTGCGAGACATCATATAACGCAGAGGGTTTTCTCTAGCTATGACATATGTTGTATGGCTAAGCATATAATGACGAAGTTTCTTAGTGGCAAAAACCACTGCTAAGCACAACTTTTCCACATAAGCATATCGGGTTTCATAGCTTACCAATGTTCGACTAATATAATAGACAGCTTGCTCACGATTTTGTTCATTCTTTTGTGCAAGCATTGTCCCTAAGGCAAAGTCCGTTGCTGAGATATAAATATTGAAAGGGACCCCTGGACGAGGCGGAGCTAAGACTGGCGGAGACGCTAAGTACTGCTTGATGTCATCAAAGGCTTTCTGACACTCATCTGTCCATGAAAATTGTACCCCCTTTTGTAGTAGGTGGCAAAATGGCCTACATTTATCGAGAAAGTTGTGCAATAAAGCGACGGATTGAATTAATCTTTCCTTGCAAACTACGCAACTCCTTCAAATTAGTTGGGGGACACATTTCCATAATGGCTTTGACCTTGTTTGGGTCCACCTCAATACCTCGTTTAGAGATAATAAAACCTAGGAGTTTGCCTGAGGTAACACCAAAGACACATTTCTTAGGGTTCAACCTTACTTTATGCTCTAGAAGTCTATCAAAAACTTTTTCCAATACATCAAAATGCTCTTGTCGAGTTTTAGATTTTGCCAATAAATCATCCACATAATCTTCGATAATCTTATGCATATAATCATGGAAAATATAAGTCATGGCTCGTTGATAGGTTGCACCTACGTTCTTAAGGCCAAAGGGCATCACCCTGTAACAAAAAGTTCCCCAAGGTGTGGTAAATGTTGTTTTGTGTTGATCTTCAAGGTTTATTCGAATCTGGTTGTATCCTGAAAATCCATCCATGAATGAAAGCATTTCATGACCAGCACAGGTGTCGACAAGAGTATCAATGTTTGGAAGAGGAAAGTCATCCTTAGGACACGCTTTATTTAGATCTCGAAAATCGGTGCAAACATGTATCCCCCCGTTAGGCTTGCGAACGGGTACCATGTTAGAAAGCCACTCAGGATAATCAATCGGGACGACAAATTTAACATCCATAAGTTTCTGAATCTCCGATTTAACTATGAGGGCCATGGTAGGATGCATTTTCCTAAGTTTCTATTTGACAGGTTTAGCATCTTTTTGTAAGGTGAGGTTATGGACAACCAAATTAGGGTCTAGGCCTGGCATGTCTTTGTAAGACCATGCAAATATCTCCTTCTTCCGCTTGAGTAGAGCAATCATTTTCTCTTGTTCCTCTGATGATAGACTTTTAGCTAGTTTCACAATTTGGTTGCCATCTTGGTCTGTACTAAGGTCTACATCAATAGTTTCTTCAATAGACATGTGGGAACCTTCCTCAAGCTGATGGGGAGTAGGGATCAGATTTATGTCATCTAAAATGTCATCAAGCTCCTGTGCCTTGCTCTCATCTATGTCTGCCTGGAAGACCTCTGGCTTAGAATATGAAGGTAAATGTGGAGGTGAAGGAGGAATGTAGTTGGCGGAAGCCCTTAACAATTCCTCGGAAAGGATGAACTCTGAAATAGATGGAGGGGATGAAATCCGATCCATGTCAATCAGGCTTGGGTTGATCGGGATTGGCTTATCCGGATCATATGGATTATGGAGCGGGGTGAATAAGTCTTCAAAATTCATTGTCGACTTATGGAAGAAAGGATGGGCGGAATGGAAGGGAAAACCGGTGAAGACCTCGGAAGACCTGAAGTGCAAAACAACATAGTTTTTCAGTTTTTTTTTTTTTTTTTTTTTGTAGTTTGAGTTTTTTTTTTTTTTTTGTAGTGGTGAAAACCACTATTACACACATACATAAAAACTTGATTAGTGAAAAGCAATAAAGTATTTTTATATATTTTGATATATATATATATATATATATATATATATATATATATATATATATATTTTTTGGGAATTTTCTGATTTGATTTTTTTTTTTTTTTTTTTTGGTAGTGGTGAAAACCACTATTTTAGTATATACATATAATACAGGTTTGGATTATGGCTTATGGATGTGGCGGAGGGGGTGGTTCACCTCGTTCTTATGGAAGAAGCAAGCGAAAGATGGCCTCTTGGAGAGGGAACAATTGGAGATAAAACTCGTCTTGTTCAATGAGGGGAACAATGGGCGCCGACTCTTCTTCAGATTCATCACCATTTGACATGACGTCAAATTCTTCATAGGCTTCATCTTCGGATCCGTCGGGGTGGAGGATTTCTTCTGAATTAAGATTAATGCTTTGAAAAGCTCGTTCAAAAGAAGAAATGGATGGAAGTGGTTGGTAGCCCAGACCAAAACGCTCAGTGGGTCTCTGGTATGGCATATCGATGCGTTCAGTTACCCCTTGCTCGTATCGACCTAGGCCAAATTGCTGCCAATTATGTCTGTGGAAATAGCGAGAGGGAAAACCCTCCATCCTTTCGATATTGGCAGGGACTGGATGCTTAGGTTCTAGTATGGTGGTAGGACTAGAAGATGACTCTATTCCCCCATATACAAAATTAATGGAATTTGGCATAGAACCCATGTTATAAACCGATCCAATGGATAAATGTTGGTCATGTGGACGACCAAAATCTTTAACTGTTTGCACATTGAACGGTGTGATGTGGACATCTTGGATGGCATACTCACCAATACCTACATCAGTTAGATGGACCTTGACTTGGGAGGGAGATGGACTAGATGATGGAATAGAAGAATGTGGGATAGAAGAATTGGAAGGATTTGGTTGGGTTGATGCTTCACTGACTTGTGAAACATCAACTGGTGATGGTTGGGAAGATGGAGGAATAATAGGTGATGTTGAAGAAGGTGTAGAAGAAGGGGTAATGACGTGGAAAGAGATGATTGGTCTGGCCACATGTGCATGTGGTCACTGATGAAGAAGAAGGAAGATTAGGAGATGAAGAAAGTGGTGAATGAGATGGAATAGCGGAAGAGGAAGATGGTTGCGATATGATGGGTAGCTCCTCAGGAATGGGAGCTTTAGAAGAAGATGGTATAGAAGAAGTAGATGGGGTCAAGAAAATATGAGTGGATGGCAACACAATCTCATAAGGATTTGAGACATAGTTGCAATGTTTGAAGGGTTCAGTGTCGCGAGGTACACAATGAACATGTCCCTCATATACATACTTCAGACATTGATGCAATATAGAAGGGACACATCTCATCTCCCTAAGCCAAGGCCGTCCAAGCAATACATTGTATGCCATGGACCCTTCCAAGATGTGAAACAAGGTATGCAAAGTTCGGGCCCCTACCTCAATGGGCAAGATAACCATGCCAACCGTGGAAGATAAAGCATCATTGAATGCTTTAAGAGTAAAAGTTGACTTTGTGATAAGGGATGGCGACGACTTTAGATGACTCAATGCCGATGTTGTAATGATATTGATTGAGGAACCGGTGTCAATTAAGACTCTCTTGAATGGCTTGTGATCGATCTTGGCCATGATATGCGTTGGAGGATCTATACTCGATGACAAAGGTTTGATTTCAAAATCATAGAAAGTGATGGAGGGTTCCATGCATGTTTGAATACTCCCCACAAAGTTGTTGAAGGCATTAGTATCAATTGAGTTTTGAAGCTCGATTGACTTTAATATTTCCATTAATGCCTCTCTATGGGAGTTAAGTTCGATACTTCGCATTAACTCTCTCAATGTCGTTGCAATGTTGCACCCAGACCCACAAACTTGGATGGTTGTACAGGTTGACTTTTGGTCCCCGGGCCCCCCGTGAGCCGGGTTCGAGATATACAAGATTTTGATTTTGTGGGCTAAGGGGTTATCCAATTTAAGGCTCCAACCCCGATCCGGAAGCACGTGGGCGTCGCATATGCACCGGCGCCTTCTACGATGAGTGTCATCACTTCCAACCTCAACAGAATGAGTGGGCTTCGTTGTATCCTTTGGCTCGGACCACTCCAGCTTAAGCAGCTGCTATCATCCAATCAAATCTGCCATTAAAATCTTGCACACATTAAAACTACAAAAAGGTTAGAAACTAGTAAGAGGGCTCCACTGTGTGAGCCCTCAGAAACAGTCTAAAACCCTAGAAATGAAATAAATAAAATGGAGAATCTAACGATGGATTAATACATAAAAAGATTACTTGCTTTAGAATCTATACCTCTTTTTTTGTTAACACGGCGAGACCAGGCGGCACCTGGAAGTGATGTAACTATCAAATCGGCTACGAAAGGCACCCTGGTGCGATCGTTGAACGCCCGCGTGCTTCTGGATCGGGGTTGCAGACGCCGGTCTGCGTCTGTGGCTACGGGTAAACGCCCGCGGGCACTTGCGACAAGAATGGGGGATTCTACAGAATGTTGTAGAAGGGATGGCGGCGAAGTTGGCGACGGATGCAGTGATGGATGCGGCGAAAAGGGACGGTGATGGATGGGTAGGTTTAGCTGAAGAAGAGATAGATAGCGATAGATAACAAAAGAGAGATAGTAAAAGAGATAGGAAAAGAGATAGGGTTTGAGCCATTAAGGTGACTCAATTTATAATCTACTCTTAGGGCACACTTTAGGGTTTTAATGACACTTTGAACGTGTGGCTAAGATTAAAGTGGATCCAAGGGTAGAGAATAAATCTAGGTTGTGAAACGGATTAAGATGGATGGACGGATGAGATTAAATGAAGGATGGACGGCTCGGATTAAATCACTTAAAGTATCTTTATATATATATATTAAAATATTAAAATATTAAAATATATATATAAATATTAATTTAAATAAATTTGGGAATGAAAAATGGCGGGAAAGGTGAAATTGGGCAAAATAATGGCGGGAAAAGGTGAAATTGGGCCAAATAATGGCGGGAAGGTGTGGATTTGGGCCAAATAATGGCCGGAAGGTGTGGATTTGGGCCAAATAATGGCGGGAAAAGGTGAAATTGGCTGACACGTGGCTGATAGGAAGGTATAGATGACTTACAAGTGGCTGGATTTTGGTGTCTACAGATGCCCCTTTTTGAGTTGCTTTGTGTGAAGACACAATGCAGCACAAAAACTTAAGACACCTGAAAAGCTGGATCAGATGCAACTCTCTCTCAAGACTAAAGCACAACTTTGAAGACCAAAGAATAAAAGAATATTTAAAATTTTATCAGCTTACCCCCTCAATTGGCGAGTGAGAATGGTTCTCACAAGCCAATTGGAAGAAATTCGGAAGAAAATGAACCGTTTTTGCCCCAACGGTGAAAAAAAGGGGTTGGTGTATGAACCATCTGTTTATGTCCCAACAGAAAAGGGGTTGGTGTACAAACCGAAAAAGAATATGATTGAAGACGATATGAGTGATGTGAAAGATGGACCATTTTTTGCCCCAACGATTATAAAGGGATTTTTGCCAAATTGTAAATTCCATGATCATGTAAGATGAATTCCACTATAGGAAAATTAGAAATTGATAATGGATGCCCCAACTCCTGTGTGTGAGTCCATACTGTTAATGAAATTGCCTTGTTGGCGCCATTGATATGCAGAGATGAAAGATGCATGAAAAAGATTCCAGAACTCAGAGATACTCCTAGTGACTGTATGGATAATTCCTCGGGTCGGAACCAATCAACCTAGGTAGCCTCGATCTCTAGCAAGACTTAAAATAATGATGATATGAAAGATTGTCCATGTTTAATGCCCCATGAACTAGGCCATCAATGACAATTGTTGAGAAAATTAATCTTGGTATGAGGTCACTTGAAAAGTAGAATACCCAAAATTGATTTCCAATTTTCAAACAATGAAATAATTGATGATGATAAATGGTAAGTGTCCTTATGGTGGTTTAATCCTCTTACCGAATTACATGGATTCAAATCGCTGCAATCGCCAAGGTGATAGAATATACCACTAGATATGAGGTTTACTTTAATTTGATTTGGAAAAAATATGCATGATGAAAGAATAATGAATGAAATTGATAATAGATCAGAAGAATTGATGATTGTGGTTAATTTTGTGAAGGTTTTGAATATTTTTAACCCAATTTGTAAAACAATGATGAATGATGCGCTTTTTGAGCAAAATGACAAAATTTGTGTCCAAAACTGTTGTAACCTTTACAAAATATTTTATTATGATAAGAAGAATGGATGAATGCAATTTGATGAAATTTGGAGGAGGTAAGCTTCAATTTTGCAAGTTTTGTTCCTTTATTCAATACTGACACCAAACGCCGGTATGCATTTGTGGTTGGCAGAGACGCCCGCCGGTGTTTAGGCACTTCTGTAGACGTAGCACTGCATTTGAATGCGCCATGAAATGCCCCACTGCATTTTAGGGTGCCATAACCAGCTATTTAAACAATTTCAGCGAGAATTTCGCTCATTTGTGCGTTCGAGCTTGAGAGAAGTGCGTCTGAAGGAGTGGAGTGAAGTGAAGTGAAAGGTTGTGTGGGAGAGTGAAGCACGCGGGAGCTATGGTGGAGATGGGAGCGGACGCACTAGTGCAGCCAGCTGAGGTATTTTTTTATTTAAGCAAGTAATTATTATGTGTTTTTTTTTTTTTTTTTTTTGGGAAAAATTTGTAACAAATTTTTGTTTTGTTGTTTTGCATCTTAGGGTGTTAGAGTCCCAACACCGATTCTCCCCTATCATTACGGGGGATGAGGAGGTCGTTGTCCCAGGCACACTGGGAGATATTGGAGGTAGTGGGGCTAGCGGAGGCGCCGGTTGGAGGTAGTTCAGGCGGATGAGGGGTACCTCTCGGCTTTGGCCAAGAGGTGGGATCCAGATCGGGGGACGTTCCAGCTCCCGACTGGAGAGATGACGGTGACGCTTGAGGATGTATACCGCATCCTCAAGGTGCTCGTGGAGGGGGCACGGGTGGAGGTTGGACGAGATAAGGCCACGAATATGGCCAAGTTGTTTGGGGATGACTGGAGGGAGATCTGGAAGTGATGTAACTATCAAATCGGCTACGGAAGGCGCCCTGGTGCGATCGTTGAATGCCCGCGTGCTTTTGGATCGGGGTTGCAGATGTTGATCTGTGTCTGTGGCTGCGGGTAAACGCCCGTGGGCACTTGCGACAAGAATGGGGGATTCTACATAATGCTGCAGAAGGGATGGCGGCGAAGTTGGCAACGGATGCGACGATGGATGCGTTGAAAAGGGACGGTGATGGATGGGTAGGTTTAGCTGAAGAAGAGATAGATAGCGATAAATAACAAAAGATAGATAGTAAAAGAGATAGGCTTTGAGCCATCAAGGTGACTCAATTTATAATCTACTCTTAGGGCACACTTTAGGGTTTTAACGACACTTTGAACGTGTGGCTAAGATTAAAGTGGATCCAAGGGTAGAGAATAAATCTAGGTTGTGAAACGGATTAAGATGGATGGACGGATGAGATTAAATGAAGGATGGACAACTCAGATTAAATCACTTAAAGTATCTTTATATATATATATTAAAATATTAAAATATATATATAAATATTAATTTAAATAAATTTGGGAATGAAAAATGACGGGAAAGGTGAAATTGGGCCAAATAATGGCGGGAAAAGGTGAAATTGGGCCAAATAATGGCGGGAAGGTGAAATTGGGCCAAATAATGGTGGGAAGGTGTGGATTTGGGCCAAATAATGGCGGGAAGGTGGATGACTGACACGTGGCTGACAAGAAGGTATAGATGACTTACAAGTGGCTGGATTTTGGTGTCTACAGAACCCAACATGCATTTTTATTGCATTGGGCTTTGTCATTAACTGATGGATTGATCAGTTAGTTTGCCATTCTCCTCTTTCTAGGAAGATAATAAGATGGCTCCGTGTGCTCCAAGTGCCTTTTTTTTTTAGAAGCAATCCCAAAGTGATTCAAAAGGTTCCCTTGACGTAGGTCTGCCTCGCTCAGACATAGATCGACTCAAATTCAAATAGAGTCTCCATAACTTCAAAAGTTAAATAATATGAGACTTCATACACCTCAAAGTTCATAGAGTGAAAAGAATTGATTTTGAGGTCCCCGTATTATACTAATTATGTCTGGCATTGAATAGCCCTGAGATTGACCATATCAACTAGATCTAGAATTCAAATCAGATCGAATTTCATCTTTGTCATGCTATTGTTCTCTCAATTCATAGAGTAAGACTATTTAACATAAGATCTATTTTTTGGATCGGACGAATCGATAAACTCTCTTGAAAATCATTGGCGCACGTGTAAACGAGGTGCTCTACCTTGCTGAGCTATAGCCCTTGATAGTCTTGATGATATATTATACTAATCAAATGGATCACTTTCTGTCAAGGTATATTTTTCATGATCTAATATTATCTGATATTATTTAGTTAGGGGCATATTGTCTATATGTGGAATTCCATTTAAAATCGTTTATAATCCCAACTCTATCTATGATGATAAATGACCCACTTAACTCAGTGGTTAGAGTGTCGCTTTCATACGGTGAGAGTCATTGGTTCAAATCCAATAGTAGGTAAAACTTATAAGATGCCATTGACTCTTCGATGGCATCTTATAAGTTTTTCTACATTTTTTTATTTTGATTTAAATTTTTATTCATGGAAATAATGAATCCATTTACAGATCATTACCGAAGTTGAACTTTAAAATATATTACTAAGTAAATCAAAGTGATAACTATCAGTCATTATTGACTCATCAACTCGATACACAAACACTTTTTTTGTTTGATAATATTAGCAAACAATTCGAATCAATCCTTTTTTTTTCTATTTTTTTTTATGAAAATCGATCCTTTTGATGATGCTGAGATTGCCAAACTTGTAGAAATAGCAGAAAGGAATGCAGGGCGTATTTCTCAAATCATTGGCCCAGTACTGGATGTATCTTTTCCTCCAGATGAAATGCCCTATATTTACAATTCTTTGATAGTTAAGGATAAAAATACAACTGGTCAGCTGATTCAAGTTACTTGTGAGGTACAACAATTATTAGGAAATAATAAGGTTAGAGTTGTAGCTATGAGTGCTATAGATGGTTTGATGAGAGGAATGAAAGTGTTTGATACAGGAGCTCCTCTTAGTGTTCCAGTCGGTGGAGCTACTCTCGGACGAATTTTTAATGTTCTTGGAGAACCTGTCGATGATTTAGGTCCTGTAGATGCTCGCTCAAAATCCCCTAATCATAGAGCTGCTCCTGCCTTTACACAGTTGGATACCAAATTTTCAATTTTTGAAACAGGCATTAAAGTAGTGGATCTTTTAGCTCCTTATCGCCGTGGAAAAAAAATAGGATTATTCGGGGAGCTGGAGTGGGTAAAACAATACTCATTATGGAGTTAATCAACAACATTGCTAAGGCTCATGGGGGTGTATCTGTATTTAGCGGGGTAGGAGAACATACCCGTGAAGGAAATGATCTTTATATGGAAATGAAAGAATCAAGAGTCATTCAGGAACAAAATATCTCAGAATCCAAAGTAGCTCTAGTCTATGGTCAGATGAATGAACCACCAGGAGCTCGTATGAGAGTCGGGTTAACTACTTTAACCATGGCGAAATATTTTTGAGATGTCAATAAGCAAGATGTACTATTATTTATTGACAATATCTTTCGCTTTGTCCAAGAAGGATCAGAGGTATCCGCCTTATTAGGAAGAATGCCTTCTGCTGTGGGTTATCAACCGACTCTTGGTACGGAAATGGGTTGTTTGCAAGAGAGAATCACTTCTACCAAAGAGGGATCTATAACCTCCATTCAAGCAGTTTATGTACCTGTGGATGACTTGATTGATCCTACTCCTGCTACAACATTTGCACATTTAGATGCTACTACCATGCTATCAAGAGGATTAGCTGCCAAGGGTATCTATGTTGAGCAAGGTGCAGAAAAAGAATTGCAAAAGTATTGTCATTGTTGTCAACACAGTCAGATTGATGCGATTGATGCGATTCGGAGGTCGATCGGATCAAGTGCGAGAAAGTTTCAAGGAAAACGAGAGGTGACCCAGTTCGAAGCGGCAAAAAGAGACAAGGAAGAAAAGCGTCGCGATATCGCGACATGTTTTCTGTCGCGATTTCGCGACATGGTCGAGGAGAGAGAAGGCGCAGCCGAAAATGTCGCGATTTCGCGACATGTCGAGTTTTCATTGAGGAGAGAGAAAATGTGTCGTGATTTCGTGACAAAAAGTAGGAGAGAGAAAATGCACGCCAAATTGTCGCGATTTCGCGACATGGCAGAGGAGAGAGAAGATGAGAGCAAAACTGTCGCGATTTCGCGACATCTTTGGTAGAGAAGGAAACAAAGGTGTAGCGATATCGCTACATGTTGAAATGAATGGAAACAAAGGTGTAGCGATATCGTTGCATGATGAAAATACATGGAACTAAGGTGTAGCGATTTCGCTACGTGTTGAAACAAAGAGAAACTAAGGTGTAGCGATTTCGCTACATGTTGAAACAAAGAGAAACTAAGGTGTAGCGATTTCGCTACTAGTCAAAAGTGTAGAACTGAAAGATGCAGCAATGATATTACAAGTCAAAATTTCATGAAAAGAGGCAAGGTGAAAACACAAGGCACAAAGATGTAAAAATCTCGCCATTGCATGAAGCATAGTGTCGCGATTTCGTGACATGTTCCATTTTCGCTGGAGTTTGCAAGCAAAGTTGTACGGAAGAGCAAAGTGTCGCGATTTCGTGACATGTTCCATTTTACTGCTGTTGGCAAAGAAGAGTGTACGGAAGCGGAAGTGTCGCGATTTTGCGACGATATTGATGATGACGTCGACAAAGTTGAAAAGTGTCGCGATTTCGCGACGGGATGAAAGGAAAGCTGTGGAAGCGGAAGTGTCGCGATTTCGCGACGACATTGATGATGACGTCAGCAAAGTTGAAAAGTGTCACGATTTCGTGACAGGATGAAAGGAAAGCTGCTGGAAGCCGGAAGCGTCGTGATTTCGCGACAGCATTGATGATGACGTCAGCAAAGTTGAAAAGTGTCGCGATTTCGTGACAGGATGAAAGGAAAGCTGCTGGAAGCCGGAAGCGTCGCGATTTCGCGACAACATTGAGGATGACGTCAGCAAAAGTTCAAAGTGTCGCGATATCGCGACAAGATGGAGGAAAGCTTCCAAGAGCCAAAATGGTCATGATTTCGTGACATGCTTAAGGATGACGTCAGCAAAAGTTCTAAGTGTCGCGATATCGTGACATGAGCGGGGGAAAAGCTTTCAAGGCCAAAATGGTCACGATTTCATGACAACCTTCAGGGTGACGTCAGCATAAGTTAAAAGTGTCGCGATATCGTGACAGGTAATAGTCTGGCAGGTAAAACCCGTAGGAGCATGCAAGGTGACACGTGTCAAAAAAAGTAGACAGTTAAACGTTGATAGGTGTTGGACATGCAATGCAACAACCAAACATGCATAATTGAAATGCATTCGAAAAGCCGAATATGAAGGATAATAAAAGCATTCGAAAGGTCGTATTTGCAGGCATTCTAACAGACGTATTTGAAGCATACGGAAAAGCCGAACATGAAGAATCGAAAAGCTTTCGAAGAATCACATATGGAATTTCGAAAAAGCATTCAAAAAGCCATATTCGAAGAAATTGAACGATCGAAGTGCATGAAACAAAATTTCCGTACTGCATGGTTTCGAACAGTCGAAGTGCATGGAACCGAACAACCGTATTGCATGGATTCAAACAGTCAGAGTATGTGATTCGATTGCATGCAGGATTGAAAGGTTATAAAAGAATAATCGTACAGAGAAGATGTTGCTACTGTTAGAGAGAAATTGTTGTAAAAGGAGGGTTAGAAAAGAATCAAGAGAAAAATAAGCAGAGTCGTGAGAGTGTGCAGAGTTGGGTTAATTACAGACTAGTCAGGGTCGTGCATAAAGTGAAGACATTTTTATGTCATTCTAAATTTATCAGAATTGCGGTCCAAGTTGGTGCTTGGTACTAGGAGTTGGTGCTCCATACATTTGCGGCAGAAAATTACGGGGGTTGGTGCTCCTTCCGGTTGGTCTTTGGTAAAGTGTTTGTAAAATTGATTTTGCAAAGGATTGGATTTGGATTGGAGTCCAAGCAGTCATTTTTGAGGAGTAGCCAAATTGGTGAACCTCGGTATATTGAGTGTTGTGGTGTGCTCTCTTGTTCAAGTTGTTTTTCAGTTGTCAAGTTCTCTTTATTTCATATTAAATGTTGTAGATATAAAAATTAATAGCTACACTTATTCACCCCCCTCTCAGTGTCATTGTGTAATCATCAATTGGTATCAGAGCAAGGTTCCTTGTACAAGCTTAATCGGCTAAGGAGATCTTGGAAGAAACAATGGCAGGTGGTGAAGGATTTTCATCCAACAAAGCTCCCTTATTTGATGGAACAAATTACACCTTCAGGAAACTCGGAATGCAAACATATACGAGTGCATTGGGATACGATATTTGGGATTACGTAGATAGTGGATACACGGCACCCACTACCCCTCCAACGAGATCATCGTTGAGAAAAAGAAATTTGAAAACAACTCCAAAGCTAAGAATGCCATAATGTGTGGGCTTGTTGACGGTGAACTGATAAGAGTCATGAGTTGTAAATCAGCAAAGGACATGTGGGATAAAGCGAAGAGCATCCATGAAGGAGACAGGTAAGATTAAGGAAGCAAAGCGCAAACTCATCGAGCACGGTTCAAAGCACTCGCAAATGAATGAAGATGAAAACATAGAGATTTATATCTTTGAGAGTCAACGGAATTATTAATGCAATCGAGAGGACTCGGTGAAGAAATTGATGATGCGATTGTTGTGAAAAAGGTTCTCGGAACACTTCACAAAAGATTTAACTCCAAAGTCTCTTCAATAGAAGAGGCAAAAGATCTAAACAACTTCGGCATGGATGAGTTGCATGGTTCCCTGAGAGCATATGAAATGAGAATAGGACAAACCAAGTCTACGAGAGAGAGAAGCGACTTTTAAAGCACACAAGAATGTAAAAGCTGAACATGAATACGATGATGAAGGAACACTTGGATGAAACAGAAGCCAATTTTGTTCGGAAACTCACAAAAGGAAAAGGAAAATATAGAGGGAAGCTACCTTTTAAATGCTTCAATTGTGGAGGAGTCGGTCATTTTGCGAGCCAAATGTCCAATGCGGGAGAGAACCAAAAATGGTGAAGGTTCACACCAAGAAAAAGGTAGTTGGAAGAAGAAACAAAATTTTAGAAAGAACAACTTCAAGAAGAAAAGCTTCATAACCAAGAATGTCGGCGGTTACGAAGAAAGCACGGATGAGGAGTCGAAGAAGAAGGAGGTGAAGCTCTGTTCATGGCACTTGAAGAAGAAAGAACGAGAGGAAAATCGGGAAGGTGATGAAAATTCCAAGGATGAAGGTGAAGTGTATTTGGAAGGAGAATTGGTTGCTTGCACTTGAAGAGTTGAGTGCGAGAAAGGAAGAAGAATAAAAATTTTTCAAAGAAATTAGAGAATGCCACGGACATAATAAACAATCTGAAAATACGGACAGAGGAATTCAAGAAAATGTCCGAAGTTCTTGATGAACAATTAAGCTGTAAAGACAGGTTGAATGCAGCAAGCTAGAGGAAGACATTGTTAAGTTAAGGATGCAGTTAGAAGAGATGAATAGAAAATTGAACTATTTTCATAAGTTTGAAGAAAGTACTATAAAGCTGGATAAAATGTTAAATAACCAAAGGCCTTACGGCATCAAATTTGGTTTAGGCTTTGATGAAGGAGAATCTTCAAAGGATTCAAAGAACTTGAATATAGAACCCATAAAGAAAGAAGAAAATATCAGGGTTGAACCCGGAAAAACAAAATCATGCAAAAGAAAACAATAATGCCGGATTCAAGAAGAATAGCGACAAAGATGGATTCACAAAAGTCACACATCCGAGGAGGAGAAGAGTCATGGCTCCTACTTCAAAGTGGCAAAGACCGGCACCCGGGTTTAATCATGCATTTTACGGTTATTGTTTTAAATGCAATGCTTATGGCCATAAGATTTCAGATTACGGGCATAATGTATCTCAAAGGAATTTTACCGAGCAGAAATGTTTTTTCTCCTTTAATGAATTATGCGGTTGAATGTTATAATTGTCATAATTTTGGACATATTGCTAGAAAGCTGGAAGCACTTTTGCATCAAATAATTATCAGGGTAGAAAATCTCAGCCAAGTGGGTTGAAACAAAACCAGAAATTTCCTGAAAAATAGGCACATGCTAATGAAAGGACAAAGGCAAAACAAGTAGCAAAATCTGCTATCAAACCAGAATGGAAAGAAAAGGAATCTTTGATTGTCCAAACTGCTTTTAAAGCTCGAGAACAAATCAGCACCTTGGATACTTGACGGTGGTTGTTCCAGTCACATGACGGGTGACAAGCAAAAGTTTGAGAATTTACGGAATTATGAAGGTGGTTACGTGAAATTTGGAAATAATGATGGAGCAAAGATTGTTGGAAAGGGATCAGTCAAGATCAGTGATGGCAATATAAAATCAAAAGAAGTCTTGTTTGTAATTGGCATGAAGCATAACTTGCTAAGTGTAAGTCAAATATGTGACGGAGGTCATGATGTAATCTTCAAGAAGGAGGGTTGTGAAGTAAGAAAGACAAAAAATGGAAAGTTAATAGCCATTTGGAGTGAGAACTTCAGGAAATCTGTATACACTTTCGAAAGCTGAGAAGGAACATGCTTGATGGGACGGGAAGATGAAAAGTGGCTATGGCACAAGAGGCTTGGGCATATTAGTTTTGACAATGCGGCAAAAATCGGTTCAAAAAGAAGCGATTAGAGATATACCAAACATTGGCAAACCTGTAAATAGCATCCGTGAGTCATGCCAAAAGGGAAAACAAACCGGAGCCACTTTCAAAGCAAAAGAATACTTCACTAGCAAGCCATTAGAACTAATTCACACTCGATCTATGTGGACCCATGAGAACTGAAAGCATAAATGGACACAAATATTTTATGCTTATGTATAGATGACTACTCAAGAATGACATGGGTACTATTTATGAAACTCAAGTCAGAAGCCTTTGAGATGTTTAAAACCTTCAAAAATCTTGTTGAGAATCAATCAGGAAAAAGAATTAAATGCCTAAGATCAGACAGGGGAGGAGAGTTTATCTCCGAAGAATTTGTAGAATACTGTCAAAAACATGGGATAAGAAGACAGTTTTCAGCAGCTAGGACACCTCAGCAGAATGGGGTTGTAGAAAGGAAGAATAGAACGGTGCAGGAAATGGCAAGGACAATGCTGCGAGAAAACAAAATAGGTGACAGATTTTGGAAAGAGGCGGTTCATACTGCGGTTTACATTCAAAACAGTGCATCTTTGAGACCACATGAAAGCAAAACAACTTATGAGTTGTGGTTTGGCAGAAAGGCAACATCAAGACATTTCAAAGTATTTGGCAGCAAGTGCTACATAAAACGGATTGAAGATAACCTCGGTAAATTTGAAGATAGAGTTGATGAAGGTATCTTTCTCGGTTACTCAACAAAAAACATGGCATACACATGTTACAACAAGAGGTTGAAGAAAATTGTTGAAAGTGCTAATGTGAAAGTTGATGAAGGTAGAGAACAAGAAACTACTTATCAAGAAAACTACCCTATGTATGAAGAAGTCATTGAAGGTGATGATGAAAAAGAAACAGAGAAGAATCAGAAAATTGATCCAGGATAGTGTAAAAGCCGAATCGAAGAAGAAGAAAACAGGAAATTTAAAGCAGGCAAGCTGGCGGAAAAATCATCCAAGTGAGCAGTTATTGGGGATCCCACGGATGGTATTCAAACAAGAAGAACAAGCAGGTGAGGAACTATTCTCTGTTATCTAGTATTGAACCTAAAAATGTTCTTTGAAGCAAGCAGCGATGAAAGTTGGATGAAGGCAATCAATGAAGAACTAGATCGAGATAGAGAAAAACAATACCGGGGAATTAGTACCTAGACCAACAAATAAAAACATAATTGGCACTAAATGGGTTTTTAGAAATAAATTGAATGAAGATGGGCAGGTTGTCAGAAATAAGGCAAGATTGGTATGTAAAGGCTATGCTCAGGTTGAAGGCATTGATTTTGAAGAAACTTTTGCACCGGTAGCAAGACTAGAGGCAATCAGAATGTTTACGGCATTAGCGAGTTCATAAAAACTTCAAAGTATATCAAATGGATGTAAAATCAGCATTTTTGAATGGAAAAGCTGGAAGAAGAGGTTTACATTGAACAACCAGATGGCTTCCAACTTGGTGAAAATCCAGATTTTGTTTGCGGGGTTAAAGAAAGCTTTATATGGATTAAAGCAGGCACCCAGAGCATGGTATGCAAGGTTGGATAATTATCTAATTAAACAAGGGTTTAAGAAAGGTTTGGTGGATAGCAACTTATATGTCAAAACGAGAGAAGGGTCATCTTATTGTTCTTGTTGTTTATGTAGATGACATAATATTTGGCGGTGACATGGATGAATACTTGCAAAGACATATCAATTAAAATGAAAAAAGAATTTGAGATGTCAATGATTGGTGAACTTTCTTATTTCTTAGGATCTGCAGGTCAATCAAAATGAAAAAGGCATTTTTATTTCTCAAGTTAAATATGTAAAAGAAATGCTGAAAAAGTTCACAATGGAAGACGATGAAACCGGTCGAGCACTCCCATGACAACGAGTGCCAAGTTGAGCAAGGATGATAAATCCCAGAGATGTAGATCAAACAATGTACGGGTCTATGATTGGAAGCTGCTTTGTATTTAACGACCACTAGACCGGATATATTACAAGCGGTATGTATGGTTGCAAGATTTCGAGCCGGTCCCAAAGAAACTCATGTAACAGTTGTAAAGAGGATTTTCGGATATCTCAAGGGCACTATGGATTATGGGTTGTGGTACCCAAAAGGTAAAGATTTCACTTTGATTGCATATTCGATGCAGATTGGGCGGGATGTATTGATGACGGAAAGAGCACAAGTGGAGGAGCATTTTATCTTGGTGACGAGTGGTAGCATGGCACAGCAAGAAATAAGAATCAGTATCTCTATCCACTGCAGAGGTAGAATACATTGCAGCAACAACATGCTGTACTCAGATATTATGGATGAGACAAACGTTGAAAGATCTTGGTATTCATTTCAATGAACCAATTTCAATTAAATGTGATAACACTAGTGCTATCAACATATCCAAGAATCCAGTAATGCATTCAAGAACCAAACATATTGCAATCCGATATCATTTCTTGAAGGATAAAGTTGCGGAAGGAGAGGTTAAATTGGATTTTGTTCCAACTACAGAGCAAGTAGCTGATATATTCACAAAACCTTTGCCTAAGGAAGTATTTGAATACCTTCGGAAGAAGTTGGGAGTAGTCACACCACCCAAGCACTGACTAGCTATGGGAAACACATTCTCAGGGGGAGCATTCAAACTTTTTAAGTCTGAGAATGTTGTGCATAGACTCAGGGGGAGTCTACAACGAGCCCTTTGGTATTATTGGCAAAGGGGGAGAAGAAATTAAGCAAGGTTGCGGTGTGTTGCCAACAATTCCAAAGGGGGAGATTGTTGAGCAAGGTGCAGAAAAAGAATTGCAAAAGTATTGTCATTGTTGTCAACACGGTCGGATTGATGCGATTGATGCGATTCGGAGGTCGGTCGGATCAAGTGCGAGAAAGTTTCAAGGAAAACGAGAGGTGACCCAGATTCAGAAACTGGCAAAAAGAGACAAGGAAGAAAACTGTCGCGATATCGCGACATGTTTTCTGTCGCGATTTCGTGACATGGTCGAGGAGAGAGAAGGCGTAGCCGAAAATGTCGCGATTTCGTGACATGTCGAGTTTTCATTGAGGAGAGAGAAAATGTGTCGCGATTTCGCGACAAAAAGTAGGAGAGAGAAAATGCACGCCAAATTGTCGCGATTTCGCGACATGGCGAGGAGAGAGAAGGTGCGAGCAAAAGCTGTCGCGATTTCGCGACATCTTTGGCGAGAAGGAAACAAAGGTGTAGCGATATCGCTACATGTTGAAATGAATGGAAACAAAGGTGTAGCGATATCGTTGCATGATGAAAATACATGGAACTAAGGTGTAGCGATTTCGCTACGTGTTGAAACAAAGAGAAACTAAGGTGTAGCGATTTCGCTACATGTTGAAACAAAGAGAAACTAAGGTGTAGCGATTTCGCTACTAGTCAAAAGTGTAGAACTGAAAGATGCAGCAATGATATTACAAGTCAAAATTTCATGAAAAGAGGCAAGGTGAAAACACAAGGCACAAAGATGTAAAAATCTCGCCATTGCATGAAGCATAGTGTCGCGATTTCGCGACATGTTCCATTTTCTCTGGAGTTTGCAAGCAAAGTTGTACGGAAGAGCAAAGTGTCACGATTTAGCGACATGTTCCATTTTCGCTGCTGCTGGCAAAGAAGAGTGTACGGAAGCGAAAGTGTCGCGATTTCGCGACAGCATTGATGATGACGTCAGCAAAGTTGAAAAGTGTCGCGATTTCACGACAGGATGAAAGGAAAGTGCTGGAAGCCGAAAGCGTCGTGATTTCGTGACGACATTGATGATGACGTCAGCAAAGTTGAAAAGTGTCACGATTTCGTGACGAGGATGAAAGGAAAGCTGCTGGAAGCCGGAAGCGTCGCGATTTCGCGATAGCATTGATGATGACGTCAGCAAAGTTGAAAAGTGTCGTGATTTCGCGACAGGATGAAAGGAAAGCTGCTGGAAGCCGAAAGCGTCGCGATTTCGCGACAACATTGAGGATGACGTCAGCAAAAGTTCAAAGTGTCGCGATATCGCGACAAGATGCAGGGAAAGCTTCCAAGAGCCAAAACGGTCGCGATTTCGCGACATGCTTAAGGATGACGTCAGCAAAAGTTCTAAGTGTCGCGATATCGCGACATGAGCGAGGAAAAGCTTTCAAGGCCAAAATGGTCGCGATTTCGCGACAACCTTCAGGGTGACGTCAGCATAAGTTAAAAGTGTCGCGATATCGCGACAGGTAACAGTCTGGCAGGTAAAACCCGCAGGAGCATGCAAGGTGACACGTGTCGGAAAAAGCAGACAGTTAAACGTTGACAGGTGTTGGACATGCAATGCAACAGCCAAACATGCATAATTGAAACGCATTCGAAAAGCCGAATATGAAGGATAATAAAAGCATTCGAAAGGTCGTATTTGCAGGCATTCTAACAGACGTATTTGAAGCATACAGAAAAGCCGAACATGAAGAATCGAAAAGCTTTCGAAGAATCACATATGGAGTTTCGAAAAAGCATTCGAAAAGCCGTATTCGAAGAAATTGAACAGTCAAAGTGCATGAAACAAAATTGCCGTATTGCATGGTTTCCAAAAGACGTATTGCGGGGTTTCGAACGGTCGAAGTGCATGGAACCGAACAGCCGTATTGCAGGGTTTCGAACGGTCGGAGTATGTGATTCGATTGCATGCGAGGATTGAAAGGTTATAAAAGAATAATCGTACGAGAGAAGATGTTCTTGCTGTTAGAGAGAAATTGCTGTAAAAGGAGGGTTAGAAAAGAATCAAGAGAAAAATAAGCGAAGCCGTGAGAGTGTGCAGAGTTGGGTTAATTGCAGACCAGTCAGGGTCATGCATAAAGTGAAGACATTTTTATGTCATTCTAAATTTATCAGAATTGCGGTCCAAGTTGGTGCTTGGTACTAGGAGTTGGTGCTCCATCCGTTGCGACAGAAAATTACGGGGGTTGGTGCTCCTTCCAGGTTGGTCTTTGGTAAAGTGTTTGTAAAATTGATTTTGCAAAGGCTGGATTTGGATTGGAGTCCAAGCGGTCATTTTTGAGGAGTAGCCAAATTGGTGAACCTCGGTATATTGAGTGTTGTGGTGTGCTCTCTTGTTCAAGTTGTTTTTCAGTTGTCAAGTTCTCTTTATTTCATATTAAATGCTGTAGATATAAAAATTAATAGCTACACTGATTCACCCCCCCCTCTCAGTGTCATTGTGTAATCATCAATCTATCCAGCGGTGGATCCTTTAGATTCAACATCAACTATGCTCCAACCTTCGATCGTTGGCAAAGAACATTATGAAACTGCACAAGGAGTTAAACAAACTTTGCAACGTTATAAGGAACTTCAAGATATTATAGTTATTCTTGGATTGGATGAATTATCAGAAGAAGATCATTTAACAGTAGCAAGAGCAAGAAAAATTGAACGTTTCTTGTCACAACCCTTTTTCGTAGCAGAGGTATTCACTGGTTCCTCGGGTAAATATGTTAGTCTCACAGAAACAATTAGAGGTTTTCAAATGATTCTTTCTAGAGAATTAGACGGTCTCCCCGAATAGTATTTTTATTTGGTGGGTAACATTGATGAAGCTACCACGAAGGCTATGAACTTGAAAGTGGAAAGTTAATTTTTCAAATGACCCTCAATCTTCGTGTACTGACTCCTAATCGAGTTGTTTGGGATTCAAAAGTTTAAGAAATTATCCTATCTACCAATAGTGGTTAGATTGGTGTATTACCCAATCATGCTTCACTTGTTACTGCTTTGGATATAGGGGTAATGAAAATACGTCTTAATGCACAGTGGTCAACAATGGCTTTATTGGGTGGGTTTTCCAAGATAGACAATAATCAAATTACTGTATTGGTAAATAATCTAGAAATAGGTATTGACATCGATCTTCAAAAGGCTCAGGAAACCTTTCATATAGCTAAAGCTGATCTAGCTCGAGCTCAAGGCAAGAGTCAAGCAATTGAGGCTGATGTAGCTCTCAAAAGAGCTAGAACACGATTAGAGGCTATTGGGGCTATTTCGCCCAATAACTAATACATTTCATATTTAGAATATGAAGTAGACTCATAAGTATTATGAGGAAGCCCTCAGTTTGTCCATAACTAGAAATATTTCACTCTGTGTTTAGATCCTCTTTGAAATGTGGAACTTGAATCCTATTCATCACCTTTCTGTCATTGGTTGTTTTCTTTTCATACGCGTATTATTTTTTTTTATTTTGTCTCGGAATATACGTATCACATATACAATTAATTCGCATATACATATATTATGGTAAAAAGTCGATTCGGTTCATGAAATTCATGAGCTAGTTTAACAACTGAAAGGTCCTTGAGTCAATTGACAAACAAAATCCAATTTTTGGGTTGCATCATACATACAGAACAGATACAATATTAGTGTATCCAAAATTTTTATTGTCCAAAAATGAACAACTTGAGTGCTTTGTAGGATATTGATGAAAAATCGATTCTTCACATTCGACCCATGTCGAGCAGACCTCGTCGTTGTAAGAGTGATTAATCAATAAATCATAGAGAGGGACTTTTTATGTCACCAAAAATAGAAACTAAAACAGGTGTTGGATTTAAAGCTAGTGTTAAAGATTATAGATTAACTTATTATACTCCAGAATATTAGACCAAAGATACTGATATCTTGGCAGCATTTCGAGCCACTCCTCAACCCGGAGTGCCCCCCGAGGAAACAGGAGCAGCAGTAGCGGTTGAATCTTACACCGGTACATGGACAACTATTTGGACTGATGGACTTACCAGTCTTGATCGTTACAAGGGGCGATGCTATGACATCGAGCCTGTTCCTAGAGAGGAAACTCAATTTATTGCCTATGTAGCTTACCCCTTAGACCTTTTTGAAGAAGGTTTTGTTACCAACCTGTTCATTTCCATTGTAGGTAATGTATTTGGATTCAAAGCCCTATGGGCTCTACGTCTGGAAGATCTATGAATTCCTCCTGCTTATTCCAAAACTTTCCAAGGTCCACCCCATGGTATTCAAGTTGAAAATGGCCGTCCCTTTTTAGGGTGTACTATCAAACCAAAATTGGGTCTATCTGCCAAGAATTATGGTAGAGCAGTTTACAAATGTCTCCGCGATGGACTTGATTTTACCAAGGATGATGAGAACGTGAATTCCCAACCATTCATGCATTGGAGAGATCATTTTGTCTTTTGTGCAGAATCAATGGGGCATTACTTGAATGCTACTGCAGGTACATGTGAAGAAATGATGAAAAGAGCAAATTTTGCCTATGAATTGGGAGTTCCCATAGTCATGCATGACTATCTGACAAGAGGTTTTACGGAAAATACTTCGTTGGCTCATTATTGCTGAGACCATGGCCTACTTCTTCATATTCACCGTGCAATGCATGCAGTTATTGACAGACAAAAAATTCATGGTATGCATTTTCGTGTGCTGGCTAAAGCATTGCGTATGTCTGGCGAAGATCATATTCACGCTGGTACTGTAGTAGGTAAACTTGAAGGTGAACGAGAAGTCGCTTTAGGTTTTGTTGATCTACTACATGATGATTTTATTGAAAAATACTGAAGTCGTGGTATTTATTTTACTCAAGATTGGGTATCTATGCCAGGTGTTTTGCCTGTAGCTTCAAGGGGTATTCACGTTTGGCATATGCCTGCTCTGACCGAGATCTTTGGGGATGATTCTGTATTACATTTTTGTGGGGGAACTTTGGGGCACCCTTGGGGAAATGCACCTGGTGCAGTAGCTAATTTGGTCGCTTTATAAGCTTGTGTACAAGCTCGTAATGAAGGACACGATCTTGCTCGTGAAGGTAATGAGATTATCCGTGAAGCAGCTAAATGGAGTACTGAACTAGCTGCTGCTTGTTAAGTATGGAAAGAGATCACATTTGTATTTGATATGATTGATACCTTATAATCCAGTGACTTTAATTCGTCTATTCTCCTAATTGAATCGAACTCGGCCCAATCTTTTACTACAAATATTAGGCCAAATCACGACCGAATCACGATTAGAATTTCATTCTGATCCAGAATAATAATCAGATGTTCTTAATAGATATATTTAATATCTATATATAAAGTACATACTTATAGCCCTCCTAGCGGTTGGTAGCTCAACAATACGTGTGTATATATCTATACATATATATAGATAAAATCTAGTACATACCTCTAGATCTACTAGGGTTGGTAGCTCAATGGATCAAAGCGCATGGTTCCGGACCTTGAAGTCAAGGGTTCGAATCCCTTCTAGCCCGAGCCCTATTGATTAAAATAGGCGAATTTGTAATAAAATGCTCTTTATCTCGGGTTATCTACAATATGAGATAATTTTTCTTTAGAATAAAAAAAAAGGTTCTATAATATTAATTAAGGAAAAGGACGAATAAAAATTCGTCCATCAATGCTACTATTGTAAATTCATTATTTTTTTGGATAGAATGCAAAAATGGCTTTTCTCACACCTCATTTTATTTTCATTCTAGTTTTTTAATAGATCCTCACTAACTAATATATTCATAATTTTTAATAGAAAAAGAATGAAAATAAAATGACGAGGGTCAAGAGCTATATTATAACTCTTTCCCAGCAAGTTGTTCTATTCTATTTAATTCATATTAATAAATATAATTTTTTTTTTATTCTATATTTTATACTATACCACTTTCATATGAATCAAACCCCGGTTGGCCAAATATTTCAAAAATACAAATTTTTGTCCTAGAAGTCAAATTTTGGCGCTCTAGCCCATTGTGATCATCTCGTCGAGCTGATCATTTTGATATATAACACTTATAACCTTTTTTTGAAAATTCAAATTTTTCTAAAAATGGTTGATGGACTCCCCTTTTACAGATTTGGTCCAAATGTGGCTGAAAAAAAGACCTCCAATTCAAAGAGAGATTCAAGCTCCATAACCAGTGAATATCTCCCAATAATTCTAGAGGACATGCCCATCCCTGAATGGCATACCAGGTTTTATCCTAACACCAATACAATCCACAGGGGGGCAAACCTTCGAGATACCCCTACTAGGGAAGAACCCATAGGTCCTCTAGGAAAACCTCTTGACTTGGATACCCTGATAGAATTCTATATAGCAAAGAATCTACCCATTGAAGGGTTTAGTAGGTCAATATCACGGATTCACATCCCAACTTACTTTATACATCAATCGGAATATGACCATGAGACTACACCATGGTCTAGCTTGGATGAGCAAACCACCCCATTTGATTGAGCAAGTCACCCCTATACTCCTCACAAAGAGCACTCAGTGTATACACATCATGCTTCTGTGTAGCCTAAATATATAGAGCTTACATCTAAAACTGAATAGGAAGATTTCCTCATAGATGAGGAAGAAGACCCATGTCATCCTCCTACTCCTCATGAAGAGTACTTGGTGCAACCACATGATTGCTCTACATCATTGAACTATACAGAGCCCATTTATAAAAAAGAGTCTCAGGACAATGCAACCTTAGCGGAGTGTGGAAAATAAGCAATAGATCCTAGTAAGGGGGAAAGACAGGATAAACCCATCCATATTTCAAATACAAGGGCACACAAACCCCATACAACTGAGCAACAAAATCATACTCATCATGCACTTAGGACAAATATTAATAGACAACAACATACACATCAAATTCAATTGGATCAACAATAAAGAAATCAACAATGGGTGGACTCAGGATGAGCACACATACAAAGGTTGTATCAACAAAATATACAAGAACAATAAAAGATACAACAAGAGCAATTGCAAAATGCATTACATGAAGTGGTGCTTACACCTAGCACCTATAAGATGCAACGACGTGCAAGGTGTCCAATACAATATCAAATTTTTCCCCCTAGACCTCCTAGGTCAAATCAGGACTTGCCTCCTAGTCCTAGCATAGATCGCCTTTCATACGTGCTTATCCCTCCTTATAGTCCAGTTCAAGAAACACCCTATGGGGCCTACAATGAGCTTGAACCTAGAGAAGAATACCATGAAGCACCCTATAGAGGCATGGTGGATGACATTCAACCACTATGCAATAGGCTTGGTATCCCTCACCCTCCCCTGCAGGGCTAAAACAAAGATGAGGATCTCGAGTCCTCTAAAGCGTTTAAAGCATTGCTATAACGCATGGAGTCAATTGAAAACAAGACCTATGGGTCTAGGTATCAAAAACCCACTTTGCACCAATTACGGAGTCAACCATTCCATACTTTTGTACCTGCCCATTCCTATCCAGAACATTTTAAAATACCCCACCTAGCTGAATTTAAATGGGAAGAAGATGCGCAGGAGCATATCACCAAATTCTTGAACCAATGCTTTGGCATCCAGGATAATGATTCTTTACTCTTGAGGACATTCTTGACTAACCTCTCTAGCCCAGTCATGAAGTGGTACAACCAACTCCCAAAGCATAGCATCTACAATCTTAACCAATTCATAGATGCATTCTTGTTCACCTTCAACACTAAACGAAAGGTGATAATGGCTGACCTCGTGGGGTTGAAGCAATATGATTACGAGTCAATCACCAACTATGACAATAGGTGGCAAACACTTTTTGGTAAGTTGCCATACATATTGCCCATGTCTAAGTTGACTGGAATGTTTTCTAAAAGTTGTCTGAAGTCGATATCCTTATTACTATAACTCCAATAGTATCCAACTCTTGAATATGCTCTAGCACAAGCTACAATAATAAAATACATCAAAGTTTAAGAGGGATAAATTGCAAAGACACAAAAGAAGAAGTGGACTAAGAATACCAAAAATGATGCTAGGTAGTCTATGACCATCTAGGTCACTCCAAAATGCTCCAAGGTTATCTACTAGCTACTTGGTCAGTCCAAAATGCTCCAAGGGTATCTAAAAATTTCTTGGTCAACCCAAAATGCTCCTAGAAAGTCTATGACCATCTAGGTCACCCCAAAATACTCCAAGGGTATCTACAAACTTCTTGGTCAACCCAAAATGCTCCAAGGGTATCTACAAACCGCTTGGTCAACCCAAAATGCTCCTAGATGGTCTATGACCATCTAGGTCACCCCAAAATGCTCCAAGGATATCTACAAACCGCTTGGTCAACCCAAAATACTCCTAGGTGGTCTACGACTATCTAGGTCATCCCAAAATGCTCCAAGGGTATTTATAAACTATTTGATCAACCTAAAATGCTCCTAGGCAGTCTACGACCGTCTAGGTCACCCCAAAATGCTCCAAGGGTAACTCCAAACGACTTTATCAACCCAAAATGCTCCTAGGTGGTTTGCAACCATCTAGATCACCCCAAAATGCCCCAATGACATCCACTAAGCACATTGGTCATAATAACATGTATAATCCAAATCAACAATTGATAACTTAATCAAGTTAATCGTGTTCGTCTTACGAATCATTGTCGAAGACAATCATGCACCCTCCTTTCTTGGGTAAAATAAGAAAAATATCAAACACAAATTCAAGCAAGCCGAGCAACATATTCTCCTAATTGCCATCAAGGCTAGGATTTGACTTAAGCCTAGTCTCCTAATCGCCATCAAGGCTAGGATTCGACTTAAGCTTATCTCTTAATTATCATCAAGGCTAGAATTCAACTTAAGTGTATCTTCTAATTGCCATAAAGGCTAGGATTTGACTTAATATTATCTCCTAATTACCGTCAAGGCTAGGATTTGTCTTAAGCCTGGTCTCATAATCACCATCAAGGCTAGGATTCGACTTAAGCCTGGTATCCTAAATACCATCAAGGATAGGATTTGACTTAAGCTTATGTCCTAATTAATATCAAGGGTAGGATTTGACTTAAGCTTATCTCCTAATTTCCATCAAGGCTATGATTTGACCTAAGCTTATTTTCTAATTTCCATCAAGGCTAGGATTAGACTTAGCATGTTTGCCAATATCCCAAAGATTACCAAAATCAAGTTTCTTAACTTATCGGAGGTAATGAATCTGAGATGCACACACTTTTCATGATTGGGGCATCAAGTATTGATGAGATATACATTTCATTTCTTCTATGAAATCTCATCAAAAATAAAAAATTCAAAAATAATTGAAACAATAAAAAACAACACAAAACAACCAAAAAAGCAGCAAAAAGGGCCTACAAACCCACCAAAAACAAGTCAAATCTGATGGAATTCACTCAAGATTAAGATTGAACTCAAATTTCTCATGGATGAATGGAAAATTCTTTACTTAAATCTACAAGAAGGCCACTGTGGCTGGACCGCCCCACTAGAATGAGGTTTTCAGCTCCTTTCTTCCATACAACATCAACAAAGTCACCAAAATCTTCTCAAAAATGATCCATTTTTCAATGGGTCAAAATAAAGGAAATCCTAACAAAGTCATATGTGTCAAGGAACTCATCTCTTTTATCACTAGTAATTCCCTCATAGATTTTTTGCTTGAGGGGGTAGTCATACTTAACAAATTCATAATCAAAACCAATAATCGAACACTCAATCATGCAAATTGTATTCGTCCAACGAATAATTGACAAAGACAATCACGCCCCTACTTGGGGCAGTAAACAAGCACATATTTAAATCAAATAAATGCTTGGAATTATAGAAGCATGAAGGATCAAAGGCCTTTGCCTCTTCATGACTGAACAATGTCCAATATCAAGTAAACATTATTGGAGAGGTTGTACATGAAGCAAGTTCCTTAGCTCATCAGAAGCAAGGATTCAAGAACATATTCTATTTCCATGATTGGGATATCTAGATTTAGTTAGGTTATTGAATAATCCTAATCATTCAAAATTTTAGTCATCTATTTTTTCTCAATGATGTGTTGCACACAATGCATCTCAAAAAGGGGTATCTATAGACACTAAAATCATGTCAACCCGATAGCGACCGAAAGAATTGGCTAATTGACATCATATGGCCCCCTTGGGCAACCCTCAAAGGTTTAAAAGTGGTCCTAACCACTCTTGGAAGGCTCTACCAATTTTTGGGGAGATTTTGGTCCATATATACATGACCGTACCACCCTGGGACGGTCATAGTTCATGGTTGTCCCACCCAGGGACGATGGCAAAGCAGTCGTCCTTGGGTGAGATGACCACAATGTTTGACTCCTAAAAAGTTAAATTTGGACAAATGGCACTCAGAAACTATCATTTATCCTATCTATGTGAGCATGCAAGACCTAAGGGCACAAAATCCTTATGACATGATGTAGAATGGAGACCAAAATAGGATATTATCTTCCCCCTCCAAAGCATGCTCAGTTTTTGACAAGTGGCACCTCTTAGCCTGCATGCCCTTACATGTCCATTTTACAAAAGGTATCCTTTTTCTACAAAGTGGATCTATTTTCCACCCAAATCATAGAGAGGAGTTTTGAGACATAGCAACGAAGTGCTGCCAATATTTCCCCTCACCCTTTTGTACCTTTTTCCCTCGAAATCTCTACCTAGCGAAGGACGTTTGCAAGTGATTCAAGAGGCGCAATTTATTTACAAAAACAATTTGAGTGAATTTCACCACCAAATTTTATGAAAACGCTATTTATAGGGTTTGTGATGAATCCACTAAGGAATTAGTGGTAAATTAGGTGAAAAATTGGTGGTCGTCCCACCCTCGAACGGTCCCCATTCTGTGAAAGTCACCACCATTCCTGCAAGATATGGTGATAGATCTGTGCATAATTTATCTACTATTTTTGATTAGGCATATTCTAGGTTATATTATGATCATGCTATCCATATTTTATACAATTTGAAATTATATTGAGTGAGATATTGCAATTTTAAGATTTTGTAGTCTTCTAGGGACCACCTGAATATGCACATGAAACTGGAAGGTTAATTCTATCCTTCTTCACAATGAAAACACAGAGATAGATATTTCTGAGACAGAATGAACAAATATTGGATTTCAAATAAGAAATGCAGCGGAAGTATAAAAATAATCAAATGCCACTTGAGGTGGGCACACCCTCGCCGTATAGGCAAATGCGAATAACGCAAATGAATTTTAAAAATAAAAGATAGATGATTTTCCTTAAACTATTGCAAATCAAATATATACTAAATATTAAAACACTTGGAAAACATAGCCGACGCAGGCTATGTTTGGAATGTAACATGACTCCCCTCCTCGGAAAGCTTTGTCCTCAAAGCTGGAAATGTCTGGAAAATACTGTCAGGTTCCCAGGTTGCAGCTTCATCTGGTAGGCCCTGCCATTTGATGAGAAATTCTTGGATGTGACGAGAGCTCCGTATGCGTGTTCTGCTTTGTAGAATTGCTTTCGGCTGGAGATATATATGCCCTTCTGTATCTAGTATTGGTAATTCGGACTGAGAGTTCACTTTTTGGCCGATCACCTTGGCATGGTCATGTGATCTTTGGGAAGGTAGTCCCTTTGGTTCGTGGAAGACCTCTGCGTAATGTGCTACGATGTCCCGTAAATCTGGAGCAGAAATACCCGAAGTTGCTCGAGATTGCTTTTTCAAACAATTAATTTGATCTATGAATCCATATCCAACCTTTTGTAATGTTTTCTCCATACTATGAGAGCTCATCATCTGTGATGGAGGAGTAGTAATGCCTTGTAAATGAATGACCTGTCCGTTTTCCTTCCATTCCACAAATAATTTTTTGAAATTGAAGCTAACCGTGTCTAGTGTTTCCAACCACTCAACTCCCAAAATGACATCAGAGTTCCCTAAATTCATTACGAAGAGAGATCCATACCAAGTATAAGTTCCCATTTTAATGGAAACTTTAGATGTTTGCCCAATACATTGAGCGTTCACCCCGTTGGCTACTAGAACCTGGAATTTGTCTTTGTTGGATGAATTAATGAATAAATTTAAAGCTTTTGTTGTTTTGATGTCGATAAAATTGTGGGTACTGCCTGAATCAATTAGCACATTTACCTTTTTCTGGCGGAGAAATCCTGGTACCTTGATTGTATGGTGGGTTGTTAACCCCATGAGGGCATGCATTGAAATAGCCATTGTATCCTCTTCCTTCTCTTCTAGAACAATCGATAGTTCTTCTTGAATAGGTTCTTCCTGGTGGTATGTTTCTTCTTCTTCTCCTTCATATTGAGTGCATTCAATATGAAAGTTTTGTTTTTGTGCACATGCCTATTCTCTGGGATGGTGATTGCGACATTTATAGTAGAAGTATCTTGATGGTTGATCATTTCTGTGAAAAGAGTTGTTGCCATACGAAGGATGATTATAAGTTTCATTCTGTGTAGACAACTGAATTCTCTTCTCAGCTAGCTTGGCTATTCTTATGCAATCGTTCAACGAGGTTGGATTTTGAAGGTCCACCTCCACCTTAATATTTTCTTTCAAACCATTGCAAAAAGCTCCTACCACTGTGTCTAGACTGAGGTGTAATGCATACGGTAGTAAACTGGTGAATTCGGAGACGAACTCACTAACTGATCTTTCTTGCTTAAGAGATAACAGTCTTACTATGTATGATGATGTAGCTCCTTCATCAAATCTTTCTAAAAAATAGGTAGTGAAATTCTTCCAGCAAACAGTAGCTCCTTTCTCACGTTTAAGCCATACGAACCATTGGTAAGCCTCAGTGCCTAATTTTGATGCAGCGAAAGGGACTTTATCAACATCCTTAATTTGGTATAAGTCAAGAATGCCTTCCATTTTGGCTATCCAACCACGAGGATCATGACCCTCAAAAGTGGGCATATCAATGCGTGGAAAATTATTAGGGCCTCTCGGTTGGTGATAACCCATATCCCTTTCCTGATCTTGGTTATATCGTTGTCTATGATAGCGATTCCCGTAATTATCCGAATTGCCTCTTTGCTACTCCCAATCGTCATCCTGAGTGTCATTTTCTTCATTCCTTTGGGTATGGGAGTGATTTTGGGGATTAGTATTGGGATTAAGCTGGTTTTGTGCACTCACTAGGGTTTTTAGGTTGGCACTAATTTCGCGCATACCAGCTAGTAATTCTCGAAGAGCTTCATCAGTGTTAATGGCCGAGTTGCCTGATTCTCCTTGTGTGATGTTGTCATGAGTTGGGGAAAGGTTAGTAGCCATGGGGTCTACTATTGGATGATGCGGATTATAACTACCAATTTGAAAAGGAGAAGGAGAATTTTTTTGTACCTGGGCTTCGATGATGTCTTCTTGTGTTGTTATTGATCGTCTCCGAGCTTGATAGTCGACTGTCAGGTCCTTTGATCCAACTTCTACTCATGCACTGTTCAAAATTTCCTGCTTAGTAATCCTTGAACTTCGATTTCTGCGACAATTTGGCAAAAAATTTTGTGTTTCGCTTCAACTATCGCTCCAACTACGACACGGATTTGAATTTGGATTTGGGCTTCCTCCTTGACAGCAACTTTTGACAATTTTTTTGGTGACAACTTTTGACAACTTTTCTTGATGATTACTTTTGACAACTTTTCTTGACGAGTGTGACGACTTTGGACAACTTTAGCAAGTTAGCAAGACACGACGCGACATGATTTTGGACAACTTTAGCAAGTTAGCAAGACACGACGTGACACGAGGGACACCACACTACGACGGACATGACAAGGACACGAAGTAGACAAGCGAAGACAAGCGAAGGACACTGGGCGATGAACAAGATGCAACACGAACAACGATAGACGTGACATGAACGACGAGGATGACTAAGCACACACGACATAGAGAACACAACGGGAAGACATGAACACGACAACTAACTGATGCAACAGGACACGATGCAACTAACACGACACGACGAACGCAATGGGAAGACACGAACACGACACGGTGAACCTGACGCAATAGGACATGACACGGAAAGGGCGCGAAAGGACACGACATAAAATGATGACAAGGCTCAACCACCAGATGTGCAACGATGACACGTCAGACGGATATGCGAACAAGGGATGGCTGTGTGACCGGAGTCACAGCCAAGTAGGGGAGATGATTCAAATTTAAACCCTACGGTGACGTCCACACAACATATGTGGGATAAGCGACTGAGCGGCAAAAAATAAAAAAAAAATTTAAAAGGTGGTACCTTAGGTTATGTACCGCTAATTTATTTTTCCTTGCCTCTGATTGGTTGACCTCCTGCGAGCAATTATCTACGATTTTTTTCGAAGTGCTTTCATGGCGGATCCGCGAATGGTTTGTTGAGCTTTCCTTCAGCTTCGTGTGTGGATCCAACTATTCCCAGCTACTCCAGAATTTAAGGCTCGTATACTAATCGTCTCTGTTTAGTAATCCTCGATCCTGCGATTGGTTTGAATTTAAAAGAATCACCACGGAGTTTTCTTCCTATGTATCTTCAGTAAAGACACGCCTTCACTCGAATTGACTCAAAATTTCTTGCGTTAAGCAGTGGTCTTGACACGCCTTCACTCTTGTTGTAAATCACGAAATCGCTCCACAAAGTGTGGGAGTGAATTGAAAAAATGGTTGCGTAGAATTATTTTAGTTCGGAATACGCCTGAAAATCATGCGAAGCACCCAGTATTAGGGTTTCCGTGAAGACGTCCGGCTCGCTTGGAAGAATAATATGACTGTAATGAAAACTACGTCTTTCGTTAATGCGCACGCAGCTGTTAGGTCAGGACCAAGGTATGTTCGCACCACGCCCGATCGATGAATCTGATACCACTTGGAAGGATATTTCTATCCTTCTTCACAATGAAAACACAGAGATAGATATTTTCGAGACAGAATGAACAAATATTGGATTTCAAATAAGAAATGCAGCGGAAGTATAAAAATAATCAAACGCCACTTGAGGTGGGCACACCCTCACCGTATAGGCAAATGCGAATAATGCAAATGAATTTTAAAAATAAAAGATAGATGATTTTCCTTAAACTATTGCAAATCAAATATATACTAAATATTAAAACACTTGGAAAACATAACCGACGCAGGCTATGTTTGGAATGTAACAGAAACTATGACTTATTTTACAAATTGGACCATATGGGTCATCTTAAAATCTCATTTAATGTATACTATCAAATTTTTATTTGATTTGGAGGTGTTTTGGTTCAACAATTGCTTGTTTTGGGTTTTGTAGGCTTCGTAGGTGCACTATGAATGTGGCACCTATTTGGAGGTAATTTTTGTTGTGTTTTCAATTAGATCTTCCCAAAATAATATATTATACATATATCTACAATTTAAGATCATTTGGAGTTGTTTTATATAGGCGCATTGCATATTTACACTTTCTAGTTTATAGTTGTATGTATGGCTTTTGCATGTTTCACATTCTACGCACTTGCTATTTAACAAATCTGGTTTTCTTGTGTGTAGGTGCAGGTTTTACAGCGTATTATGAAGTAATACAAGATCATAATAGTGAAGAACGAAGTGGCAGCATCATAGGTTCGCCCACATCAATTGTGGGTACGATAAAGAACATTGGAAGTGCACACGAGCTTGTTTGAAAGGACTTGATTCTTGGGCACCCATTTTTGTAAACAAGTGTATCAAATTAAGATCTCTCAAGGGGACATATATGTAACCATGATTCTGATTTATTAAATAAAATAAAGAGAAACACCCTTTTTCTTGCACTTATTTGGATTCCATGGTTGCTTGCATGTTTCCTTTTATAAGGCTTGATTCATACCAGATATAGATGCACCTTGTTTAGCATTCTTAGGTGCACCATTTTTTCCATACTTCAGAAAGGCTTAAAATCCAATAATAGTATCAAAGCTACCACTTAACTCTGTCTATTTTTTATAGATTTATTTTATTATCCACCATTTAACTTTATCCATTCTTGATAGAGTTATATAAGAGTGTCCACTTTGAAATAAGTCAAGAATTAGACTCTATTTTTAAAGGTTTGATTGAGTAGACATTGAGGGGACAAGGATAAGTCACTATAATTTTGATGCTAGGTTCTTTCCACTTTCTTGAAGGAAAACTAGTGAAGACTAGGACTCAACTAATTTTATTAAGAGTCGACTCAAAAGAAAGTTGGACATTGAGAGAGAATCAACTCAATAGAAAGTTGGAAATTGAGAGAAATCCACCTCAAAAGAAAGTTGAAAGTTTGGGTACATTCAAGATCACCATGATAAAAGAGGAGAATCACTATTGAATATTGAAATATCCAACTCAAGAGAAATTTGGATGTGTGGGGATATTCTAAGTCACCTTGATAATAATATTGGGTTCTCTAGAAAAGAGGAGAATCATATTTTTGTTCTTAGGTGCTCTAAGACATTTGAAAAAGATTTTAGACATTAGATTTATATTCCAATAGATTAAGAAGCATAAAAGCTTCCAAAATATTGAGAAGCATCATAGCTTCTAGGGATTGAGAAGCATCAAAGCTTCTAGAAGATTGAGAAGCTTCATTACTTCTAGGGATAAAGAAGCATCTAAGCTTCGTGAGATTAAGAAGTAGTATAAGCTTCCATTGATAAGGATAGTACTGAGAAGTACAAAGAAACCTCCAGAAGAATAGAGGCATATAGAGAAGTTGATATTTTGGTCATTCAAATATATAGACCAAAAAAATAAGGTTGACTAAAAATTATACATATATTTCAGTATTGGTCTTAGGATCAATATTCTTGAAGGAATAAAAAGAAGACATTCAAAAAAGCAGGAACTATAATTGCTATTAAGGAGTGATGTCATCAAAAAAGCAAGCTATTATAGAATGATTAGTGCTATCAAGAAAGCACTATCATTCTAAGGTGAGCAAAGAAGTTAAAGAGTCATTGTTATTATTATAGGACCCACCAATCAAAAGTATTTGAAGCACTATTCAAGCGCACCATAACCGAAAGTATTCTAAGTGCAATTCAAAAGTGCCATAACCAAAAGAAACTAAGTGCTATTTTGAAGCACCATAACTAAGAGAACTTGTGTGCTATTCTAAAGCACCATAATTGGGAGAACCTATGTGCTATTCTGAAGCACCAAAAACCAAGAGAACTTGCATGCTATTATGAAGCACCATCACCAGGAGAACTTGAGTGCTATCCTAGAGCACCATCACCAGGAGAACTTGAGTGCTATTTTAGAGCACCATTACTAGAAGGACCTAAGTGCTATCCTAGAGTGCCATCACTAGGAGGACCTACGCACTATTCTAAAGTGCAATCACTAGGAGGACCTGAGTTCTATCCTAGAGTAATGTCACTAGGAGGACGCAAGTGCTACTCCTAACAACACAAACTAGTATTTAAGAGCCATTTAGAGAAACAAATAATAAAATGTAAGTACTACTCATATAGCACTAATAGGAATTTAGGAGTTGTTTAGAGCAACAAAGAACCAAATGTAAGCACTACTCATAGTAGCATCAATAGGTATTTTGGAGCAGTTTGGAACAATAGAGAACCAAATGTAAGTGCTACTCAGGAATTTTAGAGCTAAACATATGTTCTACTCATAGAAAAATCAAGACATGCAATTGCATCTAGAATCAAGACATGCAAAAGCCTCCAGAATTGAGACACTCAAGTGCATCCAGAATTAAGTCAAGCATTCACATATGAGAGTGAACGGATAAAGGAGCACAAGTTCCAAGTGTTATACGGAGAAATGAATGTTATATTAGCATGCTAACCACCTTTGGAAGATTGGAATGCTTGGCACATTTGCCAACATCATAAATATAATACTTATTTTGTTGACCTCCACATGTAACATTCTAGATTACATTTTCAAAATTGGTATCTCATTTAAAGTTTTTGGAGGGAAAGCCAATTTAAATTTATAATGTGGAGTTATAAGGTTATTGAAATGCACCTTGATTAAAGTTTTGAATTTATTTTATATGTTATGGGGTTATAAGGATTGCTACCAAAGTTTTAATTTTTAAGGTTTGAAAGTTTAATATTTTTTTTTAAATCCTCAAAGATTTAAGATTTAAGTTTTTTTGAAGATTTAAATTTTTTGAGTGATTTTAGTTTCTTGAAGAATTGAAGATTATTTTTTAAGTTTTGGGGAGTAAAAAGGTTTTAAGATTTTATAATTTTAACATTTGAAGAAATTTAGATTTGAAGCTATTTTTAAAAGTTTTGAAATATAATTTTTTTGAAGATTTTTTAAATATGAAATATTGCAAATTTAATTCAATAGGGAGTTAAAAGGGTTTCTACTTCAAAGGTTTAGAAAATTTAAAATTTATAAAATTATTATTTGGGTTTTTATTGAAACTCGAGAGATATAAGGTTTACTACTTCAAAGGATTTCAAAAATTTAATGAGTTCCATTATGTCAAATAATAAAGTTTTCTTTTCAAAATCTTAACTTTTGAAAGGACCAAATTTTGCATTATGGAAGAACAAAATGAAATCAATTCTTATTGTAGAAAAACTATGGGATATAGTAAATGAAACAAAAAAAAAACTAGTGAGGATGAAAGAGAAATACAAAAATTTTAAGAAAGTGATGCATAGGCGCTCATTTTAATTACATTTGGAATAATTGATTAAATATGGTCATACTTAAGTGGAAAAGAAACTTCTACAGATGCATGGAATACATAATGCAAAATATTTGAAGAGAAAAATAAAGCAACAATTTTGAATTTACACTCTCAATTATATTCCTTAAAGGTTAGTGGTGGAGAAATTATAGAACTCTTTCTTTGAAAAGTAGTAGATATAAAGACAAAACTATTAACTCTAGGAGAAAAATAGAAGATAAATTTATTGTTCAAGTTACACTAAGGGCACTTCCATAAAGTTTTAAATATTTAGTTACTTCTTTACCAGTTCTAAGCAATGAGACTACATTTGATGATTTAATCAATATTATTTCGTAATATGAAGTAGAGAATTTAGTCAAATATGAAATGACTAACAATACCTTGGTATCTAAAGAAAATATACTAAGTAATATTGCTTCAATATCCATGTATAGGTATAAATGGAATTCAAGATTGTGTCATTTATGTAAGAGAAAGGGTCATAGTACAAATTTTTGAGATATAATCAAGGGAAATGAATAATGTAGTTCAACAAAGACAATATCAATCTGAATATCGATATAATCAACAATGACAACATCGATTTCAACCTCACTATCACAACGTCAATATCAACCTTAGTATCAATATGGTCATCAAAAACAATAATAACTACAATTTAGAGAAGAAAATAAAAAATAAAACTTAGTTCAAGAAATTCATGAAATTCAAGAATCAAAAGAAACATTAGAAGAAAATGAATTCAAAGCTCTTCCAACAAAAATCTTGGCTAATAATGATGGTCATACTAATGTTGCAAATGTTATAGAACATGAAGATACATGAGAAGAGACTCCAAAAAGATGACATGTCAAGATCAAAATCAGGATTGAAAAGAATAGAATTAAGAACCATAAGAAGAATACTAGGAAAGCAAAGAGGAAGAAAGCTAAAAAAAAATACAATTCAAAAGCAAGTGTCAAAACAAGAACCTCATGGGTCTCATGTATGATCATATATGAATGACTCGGTCAAAATCCTGAAGGAAGAAAATTGAAGAACAAAGATGAAGACCATGATTGAAGACTAAAGTCTTCAATAACCAAATATTGTAATACAATGGGGTGTTGGAGAATATTACATTATTTGGTACATGCAAATGTACCCCCATGGTACCTTCATGGTATAAATGTAAATATGTAATAGATTAGGATTTGTATCTTTAGTTTAGATAAGTGATTTATATTTTATCTTTCATATAAGTGTCAATGTGCAAGAAAAGGTTATATATTTGAAATTTCAAAACTTGGAATTGGCAAATATGGGGACCCTCGACCGGGGCCCATTAGACCAAAAATTTTGGGTGCAAAAAACATTATGGGTTTGCTCGCCCCAATTTTATAATAATTTAACTATTTTAAGTTTAAATCACTAACATTAACCCCAATAATAGTGAACCTTTTCACCTTGAAATTATAAAAAAAATTATTTACACCTACAAAATCACCTAATATACCCTTAGTTACTAGTATATATACTTAATGTGATACATAGAAATATCCCTAGAATTTATGTGAGGGTGCACAGGTCCACATCGGGCCTTGTCCTCGGTGCACAAGCCCATGCAGGCCCGTGTAGGGCTTTAACCACATCGTGTAGGCCAAGAAGAAGCAAAAGAGGTATTAAAGTGGAATGAAATTCCAACATAGGAATATGCCACTGGAAATAAACAACTTGTATGGGAACATCACATAAACTGGTTAAAAAGCAAGAGAACCAAATACTAAGAGAAAATAAATAAAAGTCCATGAATTTAGTTGCAATGTATTGGAAGGCTATTTATTATTTATGTTTCTATAGTTTAAGAGTGAAGAAATAGTGTTTTCCCTCAAAGAATGTGAGCTTAGGCTATGTTTATTTAGTAGAATTTACAGTTACAAGCTAAAAAAATGTATTTGTTAGCGTTGATTTAAATGTGATACTACGGATATATTGAAATTATTTCAAATCTTAGTAGTTATCATGAGTATAGGTAAGTTGGTCATTGTTAGAATCTACATAAACTATAGTGAATGACAAGCTTTGCAGTTGGATTCTAGGGAGTATTTGCACTCCTTTTTGCCAAAAATAGATGGAGAAGAAAATATTTTCAGTTTTTAGATGACATTGTTTTGTATTTGGTTGAGTTCTTCGGTTGTACAAGATAATCCCATCAATTGTTAAAAATATTTGGTATTTTAAGAGTTTATGTAAGAAAATATTTAGTATTTTTAGGAGTCTATGTGAGAAAATATTTGGTATTTTTAAGATTCTATGTGGGTAGCATGTGATATGAGTTAAATTCATAATTACTATAACAAATATTGTTGAACTTAGATAAAAAAAATTAAAATTAAAATATATTTTTACGAATTTTATTGATTATCTTACTTATGCATTTCAAATATTGTTGAAAATATTTGTTTGTTATTAATATTTATTTTTAATGCATTATTCATTCTTAAAACATTATATATTTAGGGTTAAATGTTGTTTAAATTCATCCGTTAGTCTTTCTACATTTCAAATTTGTTCTTAATATTTATTTTGAATGCATTATTCATTCTTAAAACGTTATATATTTCGGGTTAAATAATATTTAAATTTATCCATTAGTATTTCTACATTTTAGATTTTGAAATAATAACTTTTATAAGTTTATATTAACAATAGTGTAAATCATTGTCTTATAATTTTTTTTTTATTAGTGGAAAGGATTTTGAAAGGGTCCCTGAACCTTTTATAGGAAAAACAAGGGTGGAAAACAAACAAAAATACTACAAGATACAACTAAAAAGCCAGTACAAAAACCACGAAAGGACAGAGAATCAAACCCTGAGATAAACCAAGCAATAGGGAGGCGAAAACCAAACCAAAATGCCCATATCGAACAGAGGAAAACAAAAAAGTAGAACTAAAAGCTTGATGCCCAAGAGGGTTAATATATCATTTTCTTTGAGCTTTCTTATCCATGATTGATAGTTTTGAAAGATTCATTATGGTTGGATGTGATCGCCTTAGACACATGAATTATGTGGTGGATTCTTGTATTGGTCTTACAATGGGCTTCATAAATATTTTCAAGCATTTCAGTTAATATTGTTGAAGGATCGCATTTGGCCCTGGACATAATATTTTTTTTATTATTATTTGTAGAAAACATCCCAAAAGGGATGCCACTTTTGGGTAAGACCCAAGGAGGCAAGGGTATCCATTCCGCCAAAAACACCCAGGACTCGGACATGGCCTACCACCTTTGACATACTCAAGGAGCAAACAAACACACAAAACCAATTTAAAAATAAGTAAATAACAACAAAAATAATAAAATAAAATAAAAAACATGCTCCTTGAGTGTGTCAAAAACAAAAGCACAACCAAACACGTACAATAATATAAAAGAAACCACAACACAAACCACATAGAAAAACACAAGAACCACTCCCTGGACATAATCTTGGCATCCTTTAGAGGTTGATCAATTTTTGTATTAGTGCTTTCAGTCATGGTGGACAAATTTTCAAAGGGTTCCTTGCTTTTACCTAAACTCTTTCTTTTTGAAGCCAAGGATCTGGGAGAGCAATGTCGGTTTCTAGAGCTACGGTTGACCATCAGTTTATCGACCAACATATTCTCCTCTTCTTCAAAGATAATGATAGTGTCATTGGAAGACACGTTGGTAGCAACTTTCTAAAGTATGTGTTTGTACATAATTAGGAAAAGAGCTTGGTGCTTGACATGAGGAGTGGACCCCTTTTTGACCCCCTCAATTGAGATTTCAATAGACCTTTTGAAGTATTCAAGTACATTAATGTCTTTGACATCCCTAAGATTATTTAGGAATACCAAATAGAAACTTCTCAATGGCTTGTCAACTTTATCCACTATACAGTTTTGCATCACAAGAATTAGAACTCTATTCCATGGCTTTGGTAGCTATTTTCTAACAATTCCCTTTTGATCTCTCACTAGTTTATTTCCTTTGTTCGTGAAGTGCTTCAATTCTTCTTGTATGGTGTGGTTGTCCTAGTGGAGCTTGAAACTATCATCAGGAAGATCCGTTATCTCAACAAGTAAGGTCGTAGTCACCTTGAATTTCAAACCTTTAATAACTACCTACCCATCAACCCACGAGTTGATGAAGTCTTGGGTAAATTCATCATCAATACCACTAAATTTTCCTAGAAAGGCCATGAAGCCATGATTCTTGAAATATACTTCAACATCAAGATCCATGTTTAGGGTGTTAGGTTGAACCAGGGCCATATTGATAGTGGGGTAAAGGGGGGCCAACAAGGAAGAAAGTAAATTATAGGTTTCTAACAACTTTGGGATGAGAAAAACTTGGATGTTCTTTAAGAGAAACTTGAGCCAAACACACATGCCACTAGACCTCGGATACATGTTACTCCACAGTTTGAAATTGTAACTCTAGGTGGCCCTATGAGAGCAATGATGATTCATATGCATTGTGATTAGGACATTTAGGATTTCATACCTAATTTTAGTTTCCTCGGTGAACGGATACTAAACATGAGACAGAATTACAGTTTCCCACGTAGTCATGAAAATAATCAAAGGGTGATGGACATTTGAATTTTCTAGGATGCCGATTAGATTTTTATTAGTGAAGCTAGGCCATAAAAAACCCTTCTTTACATCTTAATAAGAAGGTATTACACAAACCGTGAAAGTATGTGGATCATCCAAGTTTGGAAGTTGAGGATTGATGCCACTTCTCATGAGGGACTAGGAAATTTTGCACCACCTTGTGACATCACACTAGACCTCTTACATTATAATAGAATTTGATTTTGGGGGGCTCTTCTACTTTTGAGGACATATTGGAAACTTGTTTTTTTAAACTTAGCATAGATGCAAATGCTAAAACTTTTGAAGCATGGTTTAAGGTACTTTGTTCATTATGTAAAATTGAGTTTTTGGACCCTTTTTTCATAACTCCAAAACCCAAACCAATGGTGAAGGATAAGAAGTATAGGACATGGTTCATGAACAATTTCAATATCTCTAGCATGCTTTATTATTTAGTTTATGGGGAGCTTCAAAAATTTATTGGAGTTCACAAGAACACACCTCATCTTGCTTATCATATGTTGAGAAGAAATTTTTTACCCAAGGCACCTTCTCTTACAATTTTTTACATGGAGGACATCATTTGTGACATTGCATCTTTATTTTTGGAGTCACTATCTCATGATATTTTGGATGATGAGGTTGATGCTACAGTACCTACTTCAGATATTTTACAGGACATATCTCCACACTTATTTTATGTGGATGATCATGTTGATGTTGCAGCATATACAACAAATATTTCATGGCATGTTACATCCTTACATATGGATGACTTCTTGGATGGTGTTACCTCTCTCTTCATTGAGTGTCACACATGTGATTTTCTTGACATGTATGAGGATCTCACTCATTTATTTGATGATGATATATACATTGTATCTCCTCCATGTACTTCTTCCTTTGAGGATCCTTTTTGTGGTGTGCCCTCCTTTGAGTGAGCCACCTTGTCCACCATTTTATTCTCCTATTTATTTCACATTGGATGATGTACTTCTATAGGAGTTGGCTACAAATATTTTATCTTTGATTGGACTCTCACTTGGATATCTCAAAGACCATCTTGATTATTTTTAGGCTTCGAAGCCTCCACTTATTTATCTTGCTGCTTCCATGGGCTCTTCATCACTTATGCAGTTTTACATTGGTGATTCTTCCTTGATGGATCCTCATCACACATCTCTTCCACTTTTGCACACTCATGGTTTCGTGCACATTGATCTTTTGGATGCTATATTTTACCCCATATTGGTGTTGGTTTAGGCTTCTACATTCTTAGAGATTAATTTTATAATTCATTGGTGATATATTCTTCACTTTGGCTTTCTTAGAAGGATTCTACATCATCATTCTACATTTTGTTCCCATCTTCTCACACTCACTTGGAGTGGGAAGACATTCATTTGATGCTTCATGGCTACTTTCTTCCTCGTGGGAGACAGATTGTTTGTCACAAAGGCACCCACTTCTACATATGATTTCTTCATGGAGCTAATCGTCCTAGGGGGTTTTGGAACCATTCCTTAGCTCCATTCTTACTTCTTCTCTATTTCTAGCAGGATGGTTTTTTCCCACGTTATTTTCCATATTTTGGTTCAAGAGCTTTTGGATACACATTGTACATGATTACCTGATCAGGCCTTGTTGTCGAGACTCATACTATGGATATGCCACTTCTTTTTTATCCCTAGCTTCACTTGATGGGGGGTGTTAGAGTATATGTTTTAGACTCTAGCTCATGCTCACCTAGGTACTTTATTTTTATATTAATTTAGTTTATTTTTTCCACCCACTTTATGTGTGGATATTTGTTTTATCTTATTTAGATATTATGGGGATATTTGGAATTTATTAGATTCCTAGGGAGTTACACTCATTGATTACTTTTGGAGGGTTGAGATCTTTTCTCCCCATGGTAGTTATAGATCTATGGATCATATCACACCTCCTTGTTTGTACAATGGATATTGATCCTTATCTCTTTGTTGATCCTACGGTTGTGGTGGATCATCCTTACCTATTTAAGCAAGGCTTATCCATTGTATTTTACACTTGATATGATCTCTTTATATATGATATTACTGTTATTGTTTAGCTTCCAATATCTTGTTACTATTATTTCTAGTCTCTTATTTTTTGGTTAATGTGGTGTATCTTTAACGCCTTGATCCTTGAGGCTTGTGGTTTGATGTTTGCATCTCATCATCGTTCCTTTCATGGATGGGCCCTCAACAACATTCTATCAACATAACTAGGAACTAGTGAAGGATTATTTATAAGTGGTAGTGAAATAGTCTAGGGTAAAACTAAATATACCTTATAAATTAAATGCAACATATCGTACCCTAATTTCAAAAAATGATGTAAAATTGTTTGATTTATTTAGGACCATAAGCCTATGTAATATGACATATAAGATAATATCCAAAGTGACGGAAATTGGTTAATACCACTTTTAGATAAGATTTTTTTAGAATAACAAGGAGGATTTGTGAAAGAAAGACAAATTTTGGATGGGATCATAGTAGCTCATGAAGTAATGCATTCAACAACTTCTAGAAAAGAGAGAGCAATGATCTTAAAACTTGATATGAATAAATTCTATGATAGGATTAAATGGAATTTTCTTTTTGCATTATTAAAAAAGATTGGATTTGGGAGAATCGAGTCAAATGGATTAAAGCTTGTGTCTCTATGATATCATGTTCAATGTTGGTGAATGGGCTAGTAACATAATCATTTAAATCCAAGAGGGGTCTTAGATAGGGATATCCTCTATCACTATAGACACAACATCAGGATCCCTTGATCTGTCATAGAATTTGATCTCACATTTTTCATTGTTAGTATGGTTGTGATGAATTTTTATATCACCAAGAATTAATTGAACAACAATATCTTTCACTTCATCTGCTAATATATCTACTACAATAGTAAGATTTTTCATGTTTATTTTGAGGTCGGTCACCATTTGATTATGTGTATATGCCAGACTAGAAGGATTCTTAAATGGTTGTAAGAAATATCTAGGATCTTAGGAACAATTTGCAAGATTTCCTAATGCACACTTTGCCTAGAAAAATTGCCTTCCAATTTACAAAATGGGCTATTTAGTGCTTTTTACATAAATGACATCAATTTTGTAATTACAAAAATTAGCACTAGATACAAGAAAATTAGCTCTTTTAATTTGCAAAAATTGATTTTATGGAGGCAAATTATGATTTTTTGCATAAAAATAAGGCCTAATTGCAAAAATTGAGAAAATTTACTGCAAAGTAAGGCCAATTTTGCAAAAATTGGAAAAATATCACCTGTCTTGGGTGCCAAAAAATTTAAATTTTGACTTTTTTGAAAATGGTGGGAAAATTTAAACGCCCTCTGTTGCAAATGTGAAGAGGGTTAAGGCCTAGAAATATCTGGTTTTTCTAGGCTCAGTGTGAAAACAATGGTGTTTGTCGGTAGGGTTTAATTGTCGGCAAGATTATTTTTATATACCTCTCCTCTCCCTATATTCTCTCCTCTCCCTATTCTCTCGCATTCCTCTTTCCTCTCTATTATCTCGCCCTTTATCTCACCCCTTATCTCTCCTCTCCTTTCCCTTATCCCTCCACGCTGCCTCCCTTCCTCCTTCTCTAACCACCTTCCTCCCCGCAATATAAATACAATGTATGTGAAGGCGCTGCATGAAAATTATAATAAAGGAGACCATATTTTTTGTCTTTTATTGCCACCTGGTTCGAATACGATCACTGGTATCAGAGCCAGTGTGGGCAGTGCTCGTGGAGGCACGAGAGCCGAGGTCGGGGCATGGATTTTGAGGTAGCGTCGATGTGGATGCTGACATAGCAACGACATATTTTGAGGCGAGTGCTGGCGGAGGTGGCAGACTGGGCATGAATCCCGAGGTGGCACGCAGGTGCCGACTAGACAGATGAGTTGACAACCTAGGCATGAATCCCGAGGTAGTGACATGGCAGCACGAGCACGGACGTGGCAAGGCGAGGTGCAAACTGAGTGAGCAACTAATGTGGCATGGTGATGTGGCGAGGAGTTGATGTGGATGCCACGTGGTGAGTTGCGGTTGGATGACACAGTTTCATTGGCAAAATATTTTGGAGGTGATTGCCCGAAGGCAATCGAGAGCATATGCGCTCGTGGGCGTATAAAAGGAGTTGGTTTGCCTCCCTTCCACTACATGTGGGATAATTCATTTTTTTTTTAAATTTCATCGTCATTCTATTTAAATAAATATTGTCCTCTCTTTACTTCCGCCCGAGCGCGTAGCGCACATGGTCAAGTCGGTTGGCTTGTCGGTTGGAGGACCCGGGTTCGAAACCCGTCGGGTTCAAAGCATTTAAAAGTTTTTTTTAATTATTTTTGTTGTTGAAAGGTTTAACAAGGAGGAGCGCGTGTTTGGTTTCAAAGTCACCGCTTGGTGTAGCGGCCCACATCCTCGCTCATAACTAGGCGGTCGAGGGTTCGATCCTCTCTACGCCAAAAATTATAAAGGTTTTTTTTATTAATTTCTTTAAAGGTTTCATTAAATTTTTTTAAAGCTTTTTGAATATTAATTTAATAATTTAATAAATGCTTTTAATTATTTAAAAAAAAGTTTTTTTATAATATTTAAAAGCATATTTTCTTATTAAATTAAAAACTTTTAAAAAGCTTTATAAGATTTAATTGTAAACTTTAGAGAAATTGTGGCAAATTGTAAATCGCCCAAGGGGCTTGAAAAGCTTGATTTTTTGAAAACTTTAAAAGGGCAATCTTTGTAAAAAGGGGGAACATATAAGTGACGGGAAGCCTTCCGGAGCGCCCGTTTAGCACTTCCAAAAAATTTGGACTCCCCTTGGAACCCCGTTCAAGGCTAAAAATTTTGTGTAATAGCCTCAGTGGTTGTAAAAGAGTGAAAATTGTAACCTCAGAAGCTCTAACGAAGTTTTCTTTTTGCCTTGATGAGTAGATGATCAGATCTACCGGATGTTACCATGCTTTGTGCTCTCTACTGCGGAGAGAAACTGCTGAAGCTTTTGATGAACGAGTTCGATGAGATGGACTGCATGTCGTATTCAGTCAGCTGTAGAATTCTGTTATAGCCCACCAAAGGAATCCAGATTCTGGATACGAGGCTGACTCAGAAGACAATATTTTTAGACAACGAGTGGAGGAGTCCGATTCAATGGCATTTGAACCTGAGGAACAATCCAGTGAGAGTTATACCCCACGCTCTCCAGAGCCTGAGCCAGCGGAACCTGAGCCAGCAGAGGCTGAGCCAGCACAGGCCGAGCCAGCAGTAGCTCCTAAAATTGTTGTCATCAGTGATGATGAGGATTCCATTGTAGATAATTTTGGGCCTCCAGTACTGAACAATCCTTAAGAAGAAGAACAAGAAATCAGTGAGAGAGTTAAGAAATCTAGATTTGATTTGAACTTGTAATTACTTTGCTTTGTAATTGTTATTTTTTAGTCAAATCAAAGTTTGCTTTCAAGTAGTAGAAATGGCTTCAAATTCGAATCTCCCAATTCCTGAATTTAATGGTAGTGATTATGAATACTGGGCAATAAAGATGAAAACTATGTTGATTGGTAAAGGTTTATGGGAAATAGTTGAAGAGGGTTACACAGAACCTTCTCCTACTGATTGGTCTACCTTAAGTGTTGTCGATAGAAAAGCCAAGAAAGAAGCCCAAAAAAATAATTCCTTTGCCCTATATCATTTACAAGCAGCCCTAGATAAAAGCATATTTCCTAGAATAGCATCCTGTATAACAGCTCAAGATGCTTGGAAGGCTTTAAAGGAAAGTTTTCAAGGGAGTGATCAAGTGAAGCAAGTCAGGCTTCAAACTCTGAAAAGAGATTTTGAAAATCTCAGAATGCAAGAGAATGAGAAAGTAGGAGACTACTGCGTGTGCGAGTCAAAGCCGTAGTAGATAAAATGGTCACTCTAGGTGAAGAGATTAAACCAGAAGTTGTAGTGAAGAAAGTGTTGTGAACACTTCTTCCTAAATGGAATCATGTAGCAATCATTATTGAAGAGTCAAAATATTTGACTGCACTTTCCTTTGATGCACTAATTGGTTCTCTTCTTTCACATGAAGAGAGATTGCAGGAATCTTCTTCCACTAGCCACGGAGGTGATGACAAAGCCTTCGCTTCACAAGAAGGAAAAGGACAAGGCAGAGGTCATGGCAGAGGTCAACACAGAGGTAGAGGTAGGAATAGTCCACGAGGTGGAACTCCTAACAGAGGAGGATCTTCAAACAGAGGTGGAGGTCAGAATAGAGGTGGACAGCAGAACAGAGGGAAGCATCCAGGACGAGGAAAAGGAAGTGACAAGTCAAAACAAGCTTGCTACAATTGTGGTAAACTTGGCCACTTCGCTCGTGACTGTTGGTCAAAATCTTCACAAGGGAGCAACAACTAGAGTAGTCAGTATGGCAATTTTGGAGAAGAGGAAGGGACCTCAAATCTCTTTCTCTCATATGGCAAGTCAGATCAGAACTTGAATGACACCTGGATCTTGGACATTGGGTGTTCAAATCATATGAGTGGCAAAGAAGAACTCTTTGCTACTCTGGATTCTTCCTACAAATCCAGCATCAAATTGGGAGATGACAAGTCATTGGCGGTTGAAGGCATTGGAGCCATGGAGGTTCCAACAAAAGAAGGCATGAAACAAGTAAGTGATATCTATTACACACCTCATCTCCAACACAATATTTTAAGTGTTGGTCAAATGTTAGAGAAAAACTATAAGTTGCTATTTGATGAGGGTAAATGTACCATTTTTGATAAGAGTAATAGTGATAGAATCATTACTCAAGTGCCAATGACAAGGAACAAGTTATTTCCTTTAAATTTTGGCCAACCAGGAGGAGATCAATTAGTAAATGTTGCTATTGCAAATACAAGTGTGTTGTGGCACTTGAGATACGGTCATTTGAATTCAGCCAGTTTGAAGATGTTAACTTCTCAAGCGATGGTGACCGGACTTCCTAAAGTTTAGGACAATAAGGAAGTCTGTGAAGGTTGTGCCTTGGGCAAGCACGCTAGAACCAAATTTCCTCATGGACAAGCATGGCGGGCCAGTTATCCACTCCAGCTAGTGCACTCGGACATCTGTGGTCCGATGCAGACCAAGAGCATTGGTAACAACTCTTACTTTCTTCTTTTCATTGATGATTTTTCAAGAATGTGCTGGATATATTTTTTGAAGCATAAAGATGAGGCATTTGATTGCTTCATAGATTTTAAAGCAAGAGTTGAAAATGAGAGTGGATATTTTGTTAAGTGTCTCAGATCAGATAAAGGAGGAGAATACTCCTCTAATGAATTTTTGAATTTTTGTAAAGAACATGGCATAAAGAGGCAGTTCACTACTGCCTATACTCCATAGCAGAATGGTGTGGCTGAAAGGAAAAACCGCACCATTGTAGAGATGGCAAGATCTATGCTTCAGATGAAGCATTTGAGCAATATGTATTGGGCAGATGCAGCCAGGACCAGTGTGTATATTTTGAATAGGAGTCCTACTTCAAGTTTGAAAGGGAAAACTCCTTACCAAGCATGGTATGGTAAGAAACCGAATGTCAAGCATTTTAGAGTGTTTGGTTCACTGGCTTACTCACACATTCCTGATGAACAGAGGAAGAAGCTCGATCCTAAGAGTCAAGCATGCATTTTTGTAGGGTACTGTGAGAACACAAAAGCTTACAGACTCTACAATCCTAGGACTCGAAAGATAATACTTTCCAGGGATGTGATTTTTGATGAAGGGGGAGAATGGGGAAATCCCCAAATTTATAGTGATGTTGAATCTCATGATGCAGGTTCTTCACAAATTCAACAGGTGCCACAGAAAGGCAAGAAGTCTCCTCCTCCAAGCCCAAGCAGACATTCTACATCCAGTTCATCATCTTCTTCACCAAGTCCTTCTCCACAAAGGTCAGTTAGTTCCTCACCAATGGATATTGATTCTCCATCCAGAGGTAAGAGAACTCTCCAACATCATCCATCTTATCAGATGTTGGATAAAAAATTTCAAAGAAGGTATACTAGAAGTCAAGCTAGTGAGATGAGTTCTGTTTTACAAAGACTTGAAAATATGCATTTGTATGGTGATGATGACTCCCATCTTGAACCTCGGGGAGATGTAGTTAACTATGCCTTGTTAACTAGTGCACAACTTGAACCTTCTAGTTATGAGAAGGCTTGTACTCAGAAGATATGGCAAGAAGCCATGAAAGAGGAGATAACCTCTATAAAAAACAATGATACTTGGGAGTCGGTAGAGCTTCCTAAAGGAAAGAAGTGTGTTGGATGTAAATGGGTCTTCAAGACCAAATTCAATGCTGATGGAAGCATTGAAAGGCACAAAGCAAGATTGGTTGCAAAAGGATTTACACAAAAGTATGGTATTGATTATGAGGAGACATTTGCTCCTGTAGCCAGACAGGAGACCATCAGAACAGTTCTTGCTTTAGCTGCACACAAGGGATGGAAAGTCCAACACATGGATGTGAAGAGTGCCTTTCTCAATGGGTACTTGACAGAGGAAGTGTATGTTGAGCAACCTCAAGGATTTCAAGAGCAAGGTAAGGAGCACCTTGTTTACAGACTGAAAAAGGCACTCTATGGCCTCAAGCAAGCACCACGAGCTTGGTACTCACGCATTGATGGGTACTTCAAAGATTTTGGGTTCACCAAAAGCAGAAATGAACCCACACTTTACTACCTGAAGCAAGGTAAAGACATCCTCATAGTTTGCTTGTATGTGGATGATCTCATATTCATGGGTAGTAATGAAAAAGTGAATATGGAGTTCAAGCGCTCCATGATGAAGCAGTTTGAGATGAAGGATCTCGGCTTAATGCACTACTTCCTTGGAATGGAAGTTCATCAATCAGATACAGGGATCTTCATCTGTCAACATAAGTATGCTCGGGACATGATCAAGAAGTTTGCTATGGAGCATTGCAAACCAGTTGCAACTCCAGTTGGACATGGGATCCAATTAAGCAAAGATGATGGAGCACCAAAAGTTGACGTGACCACTTTCAGAAGCATGGTTGGGAGTTTGATGTTTCTCGCCAACACCAGACCCGATATTCAGTATGTTGTTTCTCTTGTCTCTCGATTTATGGCTAGCCCATCTGAGCTGCATTTGCAGGCAGCTAAGAGAATTCTCAGATATGTGAAGGGTACATTGGATTTTGGAATCCATTACCATAAATGTAACACTATCAAGCTTGTAGGCTTCAGTGATAGTGATTGGGGCAGCAACATTGATGACAAAAAATCAACTTCAGGGAACTATTTTAGTCTGGGATCAGGACTAATAACATGGAGTTCTAAAAAGCAAACTGTGGTAGCTTTGTCTTCTATAGAAGCTGAGTATATAGCAATCACCTATGCTAGTACTCAAGCCTTGTGGCTAAGAAAAGTGTTGGAAGAGATTGGAGAGCAACAAAATGGTCCAACCAGAATCTACTGTGACAACATCAGTGCCATTCAGTTGGCATACAATCCAATCCACCATAGCAGAACGAAACATTTTGATATGAAGTACCACTTCATTCGAGATATGGTGGAGCATGAAATTGTTGAGCTTAAATTTTGTCGCACTTTGGAGAACATTGCAGATATCTTTACCAAAGCGATGGCTAAAGCTCAATTTATAAAGCTGAGAGACTATGTTGTCAGTCCTCTCAACTTTAAGGGGGAGAATGTTGCAAATGTGAAGAGGGTTAAGGCCTAGAAATATCTAGTTTTTCTAGGCTCAGTGTGAAAACAATGGTGTTTGTCGATAGGGTTTAATTGTCGGCAAGATTTTTTTTATATACCTCTCCTCTCCCTATATTCTCTCCTCTCCCTATTCTCTCGCATTCCTCTTTCCTCCCTATTATCTCACCCTTTATCTCGCCCCTTATCTCTCCTCTCCTTTCCCTTATCCCTCCACGCCGCCTCCCTTCCTCCTTCTTCTCTAACCACCTTCCTCCCCGCAATATAAATACAATGTATGTGAAGGCGCTGCATGAAAAATTATATAAAAAGGAGACTATATTTTTTTTTTGTATTTTATTGCCACCTGGTTCGAATACGATCATCCTCAAAAGGAAAATTTTTGTTTTTAAATTCCCCCGATCAACTAGGGTCTGTGGGTCAGCGCGGGCCTATCAACTGCTTGCACTGGTCGTCGAATGTGCCACTTTTCAAACTGTGAGGAGTGCAATTGTCAAATCTAGCCCAACGGCTAGTTGGCCTCAAAGTTCATGCGTCCCACCACTGGGTGCTACCACGTGTGGCACAGTAAGGGTGAACACTAAGAGGTGGTCACCTCCTATAGTGTGCAGAGGTGGCTATGAGCCCTCCTGTACACCCCGCACTATAGATGTGGGACTAATCATCGTAAAAAATAAAACATAAAATTATGTTGAGGATATGATTGTACCTTAGGCTTAATTATAAGCCTAAGTTATTATTTTGTTATTATTTTCTATTTCTTGCACTTTGTATTTACGTGAGGCATAGTATGCCCATGTTGGAAATAGGTTTGTTATTTGTTAGGATGTTCAGTTAGACTATTAGAGTTGTCCTTTATCTTCTAGCAGTTAGTTGGCATCCATGTTTAGCAGATTGTTATCTATTAGTTATAGTGGTTGGCCATGTTTGGCAAATTGTTACAACCATTGTAACCACGTGATTCTTTGTAAGCTTATATATTCTACTACCACTAATGAATAATCAACTTCACTTTGGATATTTTCATATCACTGGTATCAAAGATGAAGGATAATTTTTTGCAAGGAGGGCAAGTTGCCACTTCATTGCTAGGTGTCTAGTTGGGTTTTGCAACTAGTACATCAGATCCTAGGTAGGTTCTTGCATGAAATTGGCTTGAGGCTAGTCACAACATAATTTTTGTGAAGCTCAAGAGGGGGCAGAGAGTATAATTTATCCCTGCACAGAATACCCATGATAGATCAAAGGGTAATCTGACTTGCCTTGTGTGGGCAAGAAACAAATTTCCTGTATGAAGAAAAATTTATGTCTGATTTAAAGATCAGAGAGATCAAGATATTTGAAGGGCAGTTGCATGAATTTTGAGGCTAATTTTTTGCCAAGAGAAGCATTGAAACTTCTTTCCGAGAGAGCACCAAATTTTCCATGATTGAAAAGTATTGGTAAAAAAAAAATATTTTCATACAAGAAAAGAATTGAGCATTTGCATGAAAATTATGGGCTATTCATCATGCAAAAAAATTTTAAAATAAAATATTAATATTTTATTGATATATTATTTAAAAATAGACTTTGGCCTATTTTGAGGTGTTCTTGTCGAATATGTCAAAACTGACGATCGACCCCTTTTCGACGATCGATGATTGACCACCGACGACCGATGCTTGCACATTGGTCTACTTGCCCCATGAACGGTCATAGTATGGCAACCCAAGCACAGTCACGATCAGGACCAGCATAGGCTACGACCTATGATTATAGCCTACAAAAGCAGGCCCCAACGCATAGGAGGTGGGGCCTCTAAACTCATCGGTAGCTCTTTTACGGGTACATTTGGCTTGTTTCAGTAGACCACCATCTCTCGAATCAGTGCTAGTTCAACGCATCATGTGCGAGCACCAGCCGCCCTTATGTTAGGCGTAACATTTTTAATCTCAAGCGAAGATCATTTCTCACCAAGATCATCATACAAAAAGTAAATGTCGACACTACCAATGATCGTTGTTACATACACGCTACACAAATAATGTAGATGGATTCGCAAACAGAGACAAAAAATTCCAAGATCATAGAAAATTTTGGTTTGTAGAGGAAGCATCACTTTTCTCTTTATAGATAATCAAGACTAGTTTTCTTTTAGAAGCAGCATTGTGGTATATTGTAGAAGTTAGAAACTTGCACGTAGACGTAGGTTTGACAATCGTCGATGAAAAATTAAATAAAAAACATGCCCTTAAGTCATAAATTTGACCAATTGTAGCACAGATACACACCCTAAACACCCTTTAATTACGAAGCAACATGTGGTGATTTGGAGTTTCAAACCGTTTTCTAGTAGGTATATATTTTCAGCCCTTCCTACAATTTTTTAGCATGAATTAGACGTTCCAGTGACCCCAAGCCGTTTTTCAACAAAGAAACCGATTTTCGACTTGAATTTTCAGTTCCCCGATGACCACAAACTTTTCTCGACATCAATTGTAGTTTCAGAAAAATTTTGATATTGAGAACGATTTTTCCACAATCTCAATGGTTTACCATTTACTGGCAGACATGCTTTGGTTGTCGATGAAAATTACATGAAGAACAAGAAATTTTACGTTTTATTTTTTGGGATGATTAGTCCCATATCTATAGTGTGGGGTGCACTATAAGAGTTGACCACCTCTTGGTGGTCACCCTTCCCACACCGCGCATGGTAGCACCCTGTGGTGGGGAACACGGCCTTCGAGGCCAACTAGCCGTTGGGCTAGATTTGATAGTTGCACTCCTCACAGTTTGAAAAGTGGCGTGTTCGATGACCATTGAAGGTAGTTGATCGGGCAGTTGATAGGCCCGCCCTGAATCGTAGACCCTAGTTGACCGGGGGAATTTAAAAATAATTTTTTTTCTGCCAAGGACGTTCAAACTTTCCCACCATATTTTTCTTGGTAGGTGGTAGAAATTTTCCCACCATTTTCAAACAAGTCAAATTCAAATTTTTTGGCACCCAAGACAGGTGATATTTTTCAAATTTTTGTAAAATTGACCTTACTTTGCAGCAATGTTTCTCAATTTTTATAATTGGGCCTTATTTTTTTTGCAAAAATTCATAATTTACCTCTATAAAGTAATTTTTTGTAAATTAAAAGGGCTAATTTTCTTGTATCTAGTGCTAATTTTTGTAATTACAAAATTGATGTCATCTTTGTAAAAAGCACTAAAGAGCCCATTTTGGAGATTGGAAGGCAATTTTTCTAGGCAAAGCGTTCATTAGGAAACCTTGCAAATTGTTCCTAAGAGCCTAGATAGTTCTTGCAACCATTTAAGAATCCTCCTAGTCTGGCATATACACGTAATCAAATGGCGACCGATCTCAAAACAAACATGGAAAATATTACTATTGCAGTAGATATATTTGCAGATAAAGTGAAAGATATTGTTGTTCCAATTAATTCTTGGAGATGTCAAAATTCATCACAACCATGCCAACAAAGCAAAATATGAGGTCAAATTGTATGACGGACCAAGGGATCCGGATGTCTTGTCTACATGGATTTTAGATATGCAAACTTGGTTCACCTATGCTAAAATTTCTGAATATGGCCAAGCTGCTTTTGCCACAATAAAATTTATATGCTTAGGAAAAGTTTTAATTGTAGAAAGATAAAGCCATAATGCTGGCATGACTTGGGAAGAACTGGTCCAAATTCTGAAAAATACATTTTTCAACCAAATTACCAAAGTGACCTCATGACCAAGTGGTATAGATTGAGGTAAACCTATAGTATCTTAGTTGTTGACTATATTTTCCAATTCAATAGGCTAAGGGTTCTTCTTGGTGTGAAATATTTAGAAGAGGATTTGATTAACAATTTCACTTGTGGATTGCAAGATCAAATTTTTAGGGAAATCAAGTTCAATGATTTCCTCACTTTGGATGTGGCATTCAAGCATGCCATTCTCGTAGAGGAGAAAGATGGTGCCTCTTACAGATTTTGATAGGATATCAATTCCAAAGGTGTGAATCAACATCAATAAAATGTGAAGAACACTTCTCATTATTCCCCTAATTCTTCTTCTCCTCCCACTTCTCCTAAAGCACATTTTTCTTCTTCTCACTCTAAAGATCCTTCTTCTTCAATGTATTGTGATTTTTGTAAAAAACATGGTCATACAAAGTCTAAATGTTTTACTTTTGAAATAATGAAGAATAAGTCCCTAATTGTACAACCTACATATGAGGAACCACAATATGGTCCCATTGTGACTACAAGGATAGAAGAAGAATATCCTGCTTTAAAGGGTAAACTAAACAAAGTTACCCTCATGACGAATGTTTTGGCACAAGGGGGTCATGACCATTTGTTTGTCACTAGAGCCCACCTTATGCATGATTTTTATGTGTATTGTATCATAGATAACAACTCACAAAAGAATCTCATCATGAGGTCCATTATCGATAAGTTAAAGCTTCCCACAAAGCCACATCATCAACCCTATGCACTTGGATGGAAGGATGTAGACTCCACATCTAACATCACACACACTTGCACCTTATATTTTTCTTTTGGTGATAAGTTTGTGGATAAAGTAAGATGTGATGTCACAGAGATGGATTATTGTGGACTATTGCTTGGTAAATCCTATCAACTTGATAGTAATATAGTGTATCATGCTAAAAAGAACATATACACCTCGGATTTGCATGATAAAACATATTTGATACAAAGCACTACACCCACATCAAATTTTATGCTAAGTTATAGGCAAGTTCATAAGCCATTAAGTCAAGCACTTATTTTTGCTCCTACTTGCATAAGTCCCACACAAGAGAAAGAACAAGCACCATCAAAGATGCATGATAAATAAGAAGCTTCACTTCCATAAATTGAACAATCACAAGATCTCATGGTTAAGGAAACCATCACTCTCACTCATGAGAAATATACCAACCATTCCATTGGCATCATTTTGGGTACACCTATGAACAAACAACAACCTGCTCTATAGAAGTTGCCTTTGGCTTTGCCCTCTTCCACCATTGCACAGTTGGAGGAGCAAGCTAAGGTCACTTCCTTCATTTAGCACCGGTAGAGCCTTCAGGATAAGATGACACAGGACTTGCAGAAGATTTAGCAAGAGCAACAACAAGGGATGTGCAATCATCATAGTCCTCACACATTTCAAGTTGGAGACAGAGTTTAGCTTCCTTTGGATAAGCGATACTTTTTAGAGATACCATATCAGGATCCTCCTTTGGTACTGATGGGCGGTCATTAAGCACATCATTAATTCTCAATAAATTTGTCAATCCAGGGTGGTGTCCAAGGCTATTTACAAGAGAAAGTTCAAGCAGGGTTGTAGTTCAGTTCAATTGGAAGCAGTAGGTCTTATTAGTGGAATTGATTATGTAGGGGTTTTGCGTCACTTCTACCCCTAAATTACATAAATTGAACTTTAATCTATTTGCAAGAATGAAAACTAATTGCTTATTATAGAAATGAAACCCTAGTTACAGTTGCAAGAATGAAATCTAATTAAATTATAGAATTGAAACTCTAGTTATAGTTGCAAAATTGAAATTCTATTTAATCTTGCAATAATTGAAATGAAGCATAAAAACTAGATCCTGTCAATGCTCTGTAATAGAATGTCGTCAATCTTATGTGCAGGGTTTTGACAGCAAAAACAAGAATGCAGGAAATTACAAAAAACTTGTAAATTGTTGGAAATGGAAATTTGCAGTGAATTGGAAAGTTGCTAGGAATGAAAAGAATAACCAGATATACCACTAATCATATCACAAAAACATTATGAATAAGAATTAAACAACTAGGAATGTTAGTTGTGCAAAAGAATGAAAATGACAAGTTCACAACTTATTCTGCTGCAGCAAAATCAGAATAAAACCCGTCCGTCGGTCCTCCTCCTAGTTACGGAAGTGGCCAGCCTCCTTTCTCATAAGATGGTTTGAATTATTCTTTAAGTATTACTCACACTCGGACATAACAAAATAAATGGAATGAAATCGCACTTTTATTGCTTCATAAACATAATTACAATTCCATGAAATCAGCTACTGTGTCCGAAATCACTATTTTATTATCTCCCTATTTATTTTCTATCTCCTCTATCTAATAGCTCAACCTGGATGGGAGCTATCTTTTATAGATGCCTAAAATCTAATTACAAACATAAAATATGTTGTTTCTGATATCCTGTAGAATTTCCTGGGTTTATCCTAGAACAGGATCAATTTGATCTTTTCCATAAATGGTGGCTTTGGATGGCAAGGACGGCAAATTTACATGGGATATATTTTCCCTTAACTTTCTCAACCTTCTTATCCCCTTTTCCATCACCAAAAGTCAGTCAACAATTCAAAAAGTGCTTTCTATTCTCATTCCGAAGAAACTGTGTTCATTTTGAAGACATTGTGTTCATTTCGGAGACATTGTGTTCATTCTGAAGACACTGTGTTCATTCTGAAGATCTTTAGAATGACCAAATGTGTTGACTCCAAATGGTTTTGGCTGCATTTCTCAGGTGGATTAGCCCTTAGGATTAGATTGCAATAGTCTTCATTCTTCCTTGGATGTGAATTTCATGCCTTGCCATTCATTGGCAGCTGGCTGGAATTTATATGGAAAAACCAATTTTCTATTGCACAGTAATAAGTCTTTGCACTATTTGCTGAATTTAGAGAAACTAATGCTTAATGATCATCAAAATAATACTAGTGAAGTGCCACTGTCAACCTAAGCATGACAAGATAACATAAAACTATACAAGAACTGTTAAAAATTAGAATATAATGTCCTTAACACTTCAATCATGCAAACAGTTAATACACAGCATATTAAATCAACTTAACTAGCATATAAGATAATTCACAAGAGTTTTAGGTAGTTTAAACTATTTAAAACATGCTATAAATGAGTCTTATCTAGGCCTCATCATTCCACCCAACTTATATTAATGCATGCCCTCATGCATTGCAGTGGGCTATGGAGTCACAAATGTCCATACTCATATTCAATGTTTCATAGAACAATTTAGTGCTCGTGTAATTTCTCATGAAGTTTTCCGAGTCATTCTTCAAACCGATCATCCGGTTGGGAATCCTCTTCAAAATAGGAGGGAACCATAGTAATGATGGTTGGAGGTCTAAATCGACACCTACCCAATAATGTTGCATAAAGGTATTTCTCCGGATTGAGAAGGCAATGCCTCGAGAATGGAAGGGCACCGCTTCAAAGTGGAGGGGCACTACTTCGGAATGAGCACCTGTGTCTTCATCTTCCCTAGATAATCCAAGCGAAGAATCGAACCAAATCCTCCTCTTTATCCGATGTAGTTGATTGTTCGTCAACTTGTGACGACTGCTTTTTAGTTTCTCCACTTTTTGCTATAATTCTCTAATTTTCTTTTCATGTTTTTCAATAACATATTTTCTTTCCTCAATCCATCTCATTTGTATTTTTATAACACTCTTGGCTACTCTCAGTTGTTTTGTGATGTCCACCTCCTCTTCTTCGTTCGACTCAGAACCTAATATTGACAAATCAACTGCAGTTTGCTGCTCAACAACGATCTCATCCTCTACTTTAGAGCCCTACTCCTGTACAGGAGGTTCCATAAAATTATCTATGATTACATCCAAATTCTCAATGGCTTGTTGCACTTCTATGACATTAGGGCTATCATGTCTGGTCTTCTCTTCAATCATTTGTTTTTTTATCTCTTTTTGTTGGAGTCTTGCAGACCTCCTAGTCCTTAATGTATATTTTCTCTTCTTGCCCTGTTTTCTTGTGGTAACAGGGGTTGTAGGGATAGCTTCAGGCTCTTCACTAGGAACTTCACTCTCCTATTCTGACAGATAAATAACATCTTTAGAAAAATGAACCCTCTTCTATTTTATTTTTTTTTTCGCGTTTCAGACCCTTCTCTTCTTAGTCCGTGAGGTTGATGGTTCTAGAGAAAAATGCTTTGTTGCTTTTGCTTGGTGTGTTTTCTTCTCTGCAATAGCATTTTTTTTTAGCCTTTTCTTCTTCCTCGATAGCATATATTTTTATAGCAACATCTGTATCCTCTTCTCCTTCATCTTCTTCTTCAAAAACTACATTAGTCAAGGTAGAATAAAACCTATTAAAGCTTCTAGGGTTTCCCCTAAAATGATGTTGGCACACCAGTTTAATAAGACCATGATGATGAGGGCTCCTTTTTTTCCTCTTTATAATGTTTTTCCATGCTCTGTATTTATCGGTGCAGGTATCTCTGGAAAATTCACTCTAAATTTAGGTTGTTGCCTACCATGCTTGAGGTGGTTTAAAATTTTGAAATGATGCCCTAAAAAAATTACATACTACCCTTCATAGGTTGAAAAATCTGGTAACCCATGTGGTTACGTTATTTTAGGATTCTTGTAGACTGGCCCTTTTTCATTTTTCACTTCATTTCTCTGTTCTGATGCTGAGAAGACTACTCTCTTATGCTACTACAGTCATCTGTTGGGTCACTAATTTTTGGTTTCTATAGAATTACAGGGTTTGCTCTTGTTCTTATTCAGAAGGAACTTTTAATTTTTTTTTTTACTTTTCCTTGTAATCATTAGCAAATATGTCTTCAGAAAGAAAATATGACACACTTCCTTATTCTGTGCTCTGAACACCTGACCATCAATCATTGGACATCCTTGCCATCAAATTTTCTTTACTATTTTTAGGTCGTCCATTCTGCATGCAAGTTTTCCCACATGAGTGGTTATTAGCAATGAATGGTGATGGCATGTTTGTTGGTTATTTTCCCTGTGATTCTTGTACTTCCTCAATGGGTGCAAAATATGAGATGAATCTAACCGCAAGCCAACTGACATGTGTCAATGATCACATGGAGTAAAAAAAATTATGCTGACTGTCTTTTTCTCCCTCCTTGGATGCCACGTGGAAACAGACTGTCAAATATCCATTTCGAAGATTATGTTTCATTTCAAAGACTAAGCTGGGCATTTAATCCAAAGATAACCTCATTTCGAAGATAAACCTTCATTCCGAAGACACACCTTCATTCCGAAGACAAACCTTCATTTTGAAGACACACCTTCATTCCGAAGACAAACCTTCATTTCGAAGACAAAGGCTTCATTCCGAAGACAAACCTTCATTTCGAAGACAAAGGCTTCATTCCGAAGATACCACGATTATTGAAGATATAACAGTCATTCTGAAGACATAGCAGAAACCAATATTTTCTTATTTCTCCAAGCATGTTTTGTTTATGCCAACTCTTATAAACACTTTTATACTAATGGTTAATTTTCATATACTATATATCAAATATTTACAATGAGAAAAGTGCAAGAAACATATATACCTGGTTAAAACAAGTTAATGCAAGTTTTGAAATATGACTCGCTTCGTTGATATTCTGCTGAGGCTTACTGCAACACTTCAAAAACAAGTGCAGTTGGTGAATTTTTACAATGGTGACTCAGAACTTTCAAGGTTATGCATACCAAAAAACTGGTTTTCATGCATACCAACTCAGTAGCGCCTTAGAAAAGGGTTTTCACTGCTAAGCTATTCATTTTTCTCTTTTTTTTTTCTTTTTGTCTTTTTTTTTTTATTGTGCCCGTGAAGGAATTCATGACTTCCTTGAAATCATGCCCATGAAGAAATTCATAGCCAGAATTTATTCATCTTTTTGTTTTCTATTTTTTCTAATTTTTTTTCTTTTTATTTTTCTTTTAATATTCAAAGATATGATCATTTGGAATCTTCATCAGAAGAAGAAGCCTCTTATGTCAAATGTAACTGTATGAAATACCGAGCAAATTCCACCTTTGTTAGTGGTTTATGGTACAACTCGTAAAAGATGTCCATTCACCACTAATATCCTCCTTAAATCATCAACTAAAGAAAGTTGAACAACTTCATTCTCAAACTCCCCTGGTTCATACTTGTTGCTCTTAATGTGATCATCATGCCACATTTTCCATTTTTGTTGAGTGAACTCTATTTGGTGAAGTGCTTCCAACCAAAGTTCATCAAATGCATTCAACTGCAAAATTTGTTTTTTCTGACTCGCAAAAACTCAATGCCAACTACTAAAGATGCATAAAATGTTAGTAAAGCATTAGGATGTTGCACCAATATATCAAACAAATTTGCTCCCTGGTTTTTAGTCAACCAACTATTGTTGTTCAAAGGTTGTTTTGGTTGTATTTCAGTTTGTTTTGTACCAGGCTGATTTGAATTGGTTCTTAAAGAATGATGCATTAATAAATTAAGAGAGTAATGATATGGTGGAAAAAATGAAAAATTTGTATATGTTTACCAAAAACAATTCTTGAAAGAATTAACTTTGATAAATGATAATGAAAAGATGAGAAACAATAATGACATCTATGTGGTAAATAAAGAAAATGGTTTTGTACTGGAATGGGTGATAAATTTTCAAAATTATGTTTTTTATCAGTCTGTAGTAATTGCTAAACAATAATTAGTTCATCTTTAAAATATGAGTTTTGAACATTTTCAGCAAAAACAAACTTTTTGGAGGAATCCAACTCTTCTACATTTTTATTTACAACAATGGAGGCCAAAACTAAAGTATTATTTTCATTTTCCTTATGTGTTCTAAGAAAATGTGGGCTTTCTATACAATCATACTTAGGTGTAATAAGTTTACCTGAAAGCAAGTTAACTAATTTTCCACCTTTTTGTATGGTTTTAGGATATACTTTTTTTTTTCTTGGTTTGCTAAAACACATTTCTTGAACAATCCTATTAATTATGGTACAACTTGAGGTAAAGGGATTGTAACAGTAAAAAGTTTTAATTTCTTTATCAAATCTGATTGTGAAGATGTTATTTTTGATATCTCAGATCGTTAAAAATATGATACTTTATTTGATGAGGTATCTTGTTCTTCTTGATGTTGTTTTAGTGTGGATTTGTTTTCATGTTCATTCTTTTTAACTTAATTTTCTACACTGATAAGTGGAATAGGTTCAAGCAGTAGTTCACCTGAACACAACTGAGTTTTAACATATTCACTAACATTTATTAGGGCTGTATTTTCTAATTCAACCATAGAGACAGGGGTTACCTGTTTAACATGATTTGGACTGACCACAGGTTGAGTTGAAAATAGAGGTTGCTTTTATTTTTGTTGTTGTTGTCAATGATAGAAATTATGGATATAATTAGGCAACAAATTTGATTTTTGTTTTTGATAATGTTGCTGCCCGTTGTACAGATTTTGATGTTGTATCCATTGATATCCCTGTAATTTTAGCTGCAACCATGGTGGATGTTGTTGATTCCGTTGTTGTTGCATCCAGCCATATTGAGACCATGCTTGGGAGTATGCCCATGGTGGTTGACTCCAACATTGTTGAAGTGGACCTCAAGCAGACCATGGCATATACCAAGGATTATTTCCCCAATGTGCAATAAATTGAGAAGCATTCTGATATGGAAATTTATGAAAATTATTCCCTTGTCCTTGTCCTACAAAATTGATTTTTTTCATAGGTTGAGACTGTTTTTCAAAGACACTTGTAAGTTCCGCAATAAACTACACTCGATCCGTGGGGTGTCCTAATTGACAAATGCTACATGTAGAAGTATAAATATTTTGTTCAAATGACAATCATGAAGAGAGTGTTGCTTTTTACATTATGAACAATAGATGGTTGAAGATTCAAGTAGATTCATTTTTTTCATCTAATATTCTATCATGTACTAAAATATCAGCCTCTTTCATGCATTCTTTCAAATCATGTTTTTCATTACCAATTATGTGTTTTCTATGCCTTGAATGAGAGTAATTTTTACAGAGTTTAATAATTTTCTGAAATTCAAGTGCATTTGTATCTCCTCTTCCCAAGATATCCAATGCATCCCTAGATTCATCTTGTAGTCCCCTTAAGAATACGACTTTGCAAATTTTAGATTCAACACTTTCACATCTCTTATGAAAAAAAGAAAATTTGTCTAGATAATCTTCTAAGATTTCATTTTCCTGTTGTTTCATTGTAAGAATTTCATCATTTTTATTCTTGACTTGACAATATTCTTGGTATCTCTCCAAGAATATGTTTTCCATCTCATCCCAAGTTCTAATTGGGTCAGGTGCTAAGGTGATAAACCATCGTAGAGCTAACTCTTTAAGAGTGGAAGGAAATAGTTTGAGCTTTTGATTGTCATTAGTGTAATCATGAGCTTGACATACAATTTTAAACTCAAACAAAAACATATCAGGATCTTCAGATGTAATTCCCTTGAAAGTTGGTAATACAGTAGGTGAAATGACCTTCATGGGAGCATTTTGATTAAGATCTAGTTGGATGGGATTTTGAAAAGTTCTGGCGAGTGCACCAGTTGCACTGGGGTGGAGCACATTGTTGGCTCTACCTTGATTCTCTTGTGAGCCTTCCATTGTAGGTTCCCAAAAACAATTATAAATCTTGTCAAATTTTTTTGATTGTATGGATTTTTCAAGAGAAAATGGTGTTGAGCTACTTAATTTTCCTCCTTGTAATGATTTATCAAAGGATCTTGCAGTGCTGGAAGTGGATGATTGGGATTCTTTGAAAATTCTAACATTTTTGGAAATAAAAAATTTAGACATTTTTGACATAATTTCAACCTCTTGTGAAATTTTTCTTCTTGTGGTTTCTTGCTTATTTCCTAGATGGACTGAAATATAATTTACCAATAACAATTACTTATACCAGTCATTACATTCAGATTTTACTCTAAAATTCACAACTTAGCATATTTAATAATTATTGGACTGCTTTTCACCTTCTAACAACACTGTGTTCCTTGACAACGATGCCAAAATGATGGGTTGTCATTAAGCACATCATTAATTCTCAATGAATTTGTCAATCCAAGGTGGCGTCCAAGTCTATTTACGAGAGAAAGTTCAAGCAGGGTTGTAGTTCAGTTCAATTGGAAGCAGTAGGTCTTATTAGTGGAATTGATTGTGTGGGGGTTTTGTGTCACTTCTACCCCTAAATTGCATAAATTGAGCTTTAATCTATTTGTAAGAATGAAAACTAATTGCTAATTACAGAAATGAAACCCTAGTTACAGTTGCAAGAATGAAATCTAATTAAATTGCAGAATTGAAACTCTAGTTATAGTTGCAAAATTGAAAGTCTATTTAATCTTACAATAATTGAAATTAAGCATAAAAACTAGATCCTATCAATGCTCTATAATAGAAGGTCGTCAATCTTCTCGTAGGGGTTTTGACAACAAAAACAAGAATGCGGGGAAATTACGGAAAACTTGTAAATTGTTGGAAATGGAAATTTGTAGTGAATTGGAAAGTTCTTTGGGAATGAAAATAATAACCAGATCTACCACTAATCATATCACAAAAACATTATGAACAATAATTAAACAACTAGTAATGTTAGTTGTGCAAAAGAATGAAAATGACAAGTTCACAACTTATTCTCACTGTAGCAAAATCAGAATAAAACCTGTCTGTCAGTCCTCCTCCTAGGTCTGGAAGTGGCCAGCATCCTTTCTCAGAAGATGGTTTGAATTATTCTTTAAGTATTACTCACACTCATACATAACAAAATAAATGGAATGAAACTGCACTTTTATTGCTTCAAAAACATAATTACAATTCTGTTGAAATCTGTTACAGGTCTAAAATCACTATTTTATTATCTCCCTATTTATTTTCTATCTCCTCTATCTAATAGCTCAACCTGGATGGGAGCTATCTTTTATAGATGCCTAAAATCTAATTACAAATAGAAAATATGATGTTCCTGATATCCTGCAAAATTTCCTGGGTTTATCCTAGAAGAGGATCAATTTGATATTTTCCATAAATGGTGACTTTGGATGGCAAGGACGACAAAGTTAGATGGGAGATATTTTCCCTTAACTTTTTCAACCTTCTTATCCCCTTTTCCAAAACCAAAATTCAGTCAACAAGTCAAAAAATGCTTTCTATTCTCATTCCGAAGAAACTGTGTTCATTTCGAAGACATTGTGTTCATTTCGGAGACACTGTGTTCATTCTGAAGACATTGTGTTCATTCTGAAGAAACTGTGTTCATTCTGAAGATATTTAGAATGACCAACTGTGTTGACTCCAAATGGTTTTGGTTGTATTTCTTAGGTGGATTAGCCCTCAGGATCATATTGTAATAGTCTTCATTCTTCTTTGGATGTGAATTTCATGCCTTGCCATTCATTGGCAGCTGGTTGGAATTTATATGGAAAAACCAGTTTCTCACTGCACGAGAATAAGTATTTGTACTATTTGCTAAATTTTGAGAAACTAATGCTTAATGATCATCAAAATAAGACTAGTGAAGTGCCACCGTCAACCTAAGCATGACAAGATAACATAAAACTATACAAGAATTGTTAAAAATCGGAATATAATGTCCTTAACACTTCAATCATGCAAATAGTTAATACACAACATATTAAATCAACTTAACTAGCATATAAGATAATTCACAAGAGTTTTAGGCAGTTTTAACTATTTAAAACATGCTATAAATGAGGCTTATCCAGGCCTCATTAGGTACCTGAATCTGTCATCAGCCCTATAGCAATAGTGGCACCTAATCATCATTTTTCACTCACTACAGATAGAGTTTTCGATATGAAGACTCATCATACTCGATAGGGTTCTTCCACTTCTTACCTTATCGCCCACTTCAATCACTTTCCACATATGGCTCATTGGATTCCTCACCATTAGATGGCCCATGAAGTTCTACGTTTGTTGAGAGCATTGGGATCCAATGCTTCTATGGTTGAGAGGAGTGTTGAGGATATGATTGTACCTTAGGCTTAATTATAAGCCTAAGTTATTATTTTATTATTATTTACTATTTCTTGCACTTTGTATTTATGTGAGGTATAGTATGCCCATGTTGGAAATATGTTTGATATTTGTTAGGATGTTCAGTTAGATTGTTAGAGTTGTCATTTGTCTTCTAGCAGTTAGTTGACATCCATGTTTAGTAGATTTTTATCTGTTAGTTACAGTGGTTGGCCATGTTTGGAATATTGTTACAACCACTACAACCATGTGATTATTTGTAAGCTTATATATTCTGCTACCACTAATGAATAATCAGCTTCACTTTGGATATTTCCATGTCATCTTAGATAGGGAGACCCTCTATTACTATATTTGTTCATTATTATGGTAGAGGTATTGATATGTGAAGAACATAAGCTTATACTGAGAGGGGGGGTGAACAGTATAAGACCACTTTTTACTTTTCTTTTCAATTCAATATTATGCAGTGTATAGACAGTAGTATCAATAGTAGTAATAAAACAATGCACAAAAAACCATACACAATAGAGACACCACATTTTACATGGTTCACCCAAGATGGGCTACTCCACGAAGAAAATATTTTACTAAAACTTTCTCAATCAATTTCTTTGAGAATCCTTCCCAATTACAATGTTTATGGATATTTGTTCAAAGGAGATGTTGATCCCCTAATCTCAAGTTCGTGGATCTCTTCCACAGGAGAAATCTTTCCCCTTCTTCTCTAGCTAGTGATCTTCTATAATACTCTATCTCTCTGCTACCCTGACTGGTGGATCTCTCTCCACTTGAAGACTCCTCACTCAAATCTATCTTCAATTATGTTGGTTGTTGGATCTCTATCCACTGAGACTCTATCATCTATACTCTATCACATCCAGAGCTCTGTCAATAGGCTCAATCATAACCTGCTCAATAGGCTCACTCAGAACCTGCTCAACAGGCTCACACAGAACTTGTCCAAATCTACTAACAAGCTCACACAGAACTTGTCAAAATCTTCTCAACAAGCTCACACAAAACTTGTCCAAATATACTCAACAAGCTCACACAGAACTTATTCAAATCTTCTCTAGCAAGCTCACCAAGAACTTGCTCAAATTTGTACGAGCAAACTCACCAAGAACTTGCCTAAATCTACACTAGAAAGCTCACCAAGAACTTGCCCAAATCTGCTCTAGCAAGCATAGAAAAATAAAATATATCTAATAATTATTAACTTGCCTCTATCCCTGACAGGATATGATCTCGTGACCTTCCTTTCTTAGTGCCTTAACCATAGCCAACCTATCATTGGGCCACACGCCCTCATGTTCTCAAAAGGAGCACACAAAAAAACCTTATTTCACGAATATCTATGCCCTTCGAAAACAAAATATGCTTCACGTGTTTCAACACAACAAAAAAACTCTGGCAAGAATCGAACATAGGACCTCCTGCTTCACACACAGTGCACAAACCACTAGGCCAAGGAGGCCTATACGTTTGGCTTTACTCCATAATAGTCTCTTCAATTAACGCGAAAATCGTAAGCCTTTTAAAACCCTTTTCACACACACTTCGACACACGATGCACAAGCTCTTTTACCATTCGAATCCAAATATCAAATCAAGTGCTTAAAAAAATAAATCGAGACTTTGGGTATATATATATATATATATATGTCCTCCTCATTTCCTTTGACGTCGGCACTATAATTTAAATATTAGTTTTATGCATTTTCCTTTCTTTGACGTCGGCGCTATAAATTAAATTTTAATTTTAATTTTAAATAATTTAAAATTTAAACTTAAATATTTAAAATTAAATATCTCCATCACCGGGGCACCTTTTTCAATGAAATTAAAAGCCAACCTGGGTTTTAAAAAAAATCCATTTCAAATCTGTCATCCATGGTTTTAAATAAAACCTTTTATTTTACCTGCATTTGTTTTCACAAAAACCCTGTATATATCCATACTCTCCAAAATATCATAAATGCTTATTTATGAAATGCTTTGGCCACCAAAACTCAATGTGATCCATATGACATCAATGATCGACGTGACATCAATGACAACATAAGATCACTCAAATTTCCAACAATCTCCCCCTTTGTCATTAATGGCAACACCTTTATTGTAAATCACCACAATCACTGCAAAAACCATCTTTGAGAATCAAAGTTGCTCCCCATGACTCAATACTCTCTATGGAGGTTGCTCCCCCTAACTCAATGTTCTATTTGGAGGCTGCTCACCCTAACTCAATGCTCTCCCCCTTACTCAAATATCTCCTCCTTTGACATCAATGGCAAAAGGGACACCTGTGGGACTAAAAGATGACTCTTAAGCTTAACCCCTCACCACCTTCTCTCTTGAGGTGATTAATTTTGGGGTGGGAGTAATTTTACTCCCATATTACATTGTTTCTTTCCTCTGTCAACTTCCTTCCATATTTTTTTGATATCTTTCTCTTGATGAATTACTTGATCTTCTTGTCTTGAACCTATTTGACCTTCTTACCTTGAAACTGCTTGACCTTCTTGTCTTGAACTTGTTTGGAATTGAGTCCTACACCATTTTGCAATATGTCCAAAGTTATTTCAATTAAAACACTTGATATTATAGCCTTTGGATGGTGCCCATATCCTGAATTCTTTCTTGAAATAATTTCCATATCCATCCCTTTCTTGAACCCTATATTGTGAAGTTTTATTTTCATGACCATTATGACCATGACTTATGATTTGTGTAGCTCTAAAACAAAAGCCATGTTGCTAATTTTCTTTGCACTGAGAAGCTCTATGACCAATCCTATTGCATAAGAAGCAATGTCCCTGAAAACCATACCTTCTTCCTTTGAAGTTTCTTCTAGCAAAATCAAACTTCTTTGATCCATGGATCCTGCAGTGTATCGCCCTGTGTCCAAATCCATTACAAGAAAAATAATGTCCTTGAAAATTCCTTTGTCCATGTCTTGGTTTCTCATACCTTTATTGATCATTATCCTTGTAATCATCTTTGACCTGTGCATTGTATCCTTGAACCTTATTTGTAGTATCTAAATCCTCTTCCTTAATTTCTTCCTTGCTTTCCTCTTAAAGAATTTCTTTTCCTTTTGGACTTTATTCACCTATCTCAAAACAAGATCCAAACTGGATGTTTGGAGCCACAATAACTTTGGAACTTTATTCATAAATCTTAGGTGCTTCCTTGCTTTCATCTTTTAGAACTTCCTTTCCTTTTGAGTGTGATTCCCCACACCTGAAATATGAGACCTTTGGTGCTTTGGAACCTTCCTCTTCTTTCTCTTCATTTATGTCAAATAGCAAATTGGCATCCATCTATGTTGTCTCTAAAATACATGTTTCCTTCTTAGTAAAAATATCTTGACCTTTTGAGTCATGTGATGGATCAAACTTCTCAAGTAGGGAACATCTCAATTATTTTAGATTCTCCTTAACCTCTTGTAGTTGCTCATGGATATCATTGAAGTCTTCCTTTAGATCAACTGAGACATCTGTATTTCTCACAATATTCTCTTGTTTAACTTCTTCTTTTTCTATTTTCAAAAGTGGGATTTCTTCTATTTGGAGTGAATGTTCTTCTTCTATTTCTTTTATCCCATAGAAAAACCCTTCTTCATATTCACTATCACTAATATCATTATAATCTTCTATAGCAAACAAACTCTCAAGATTTCTTTGACCATACATGTTTCCTTGATGTGTCAGGTCATCTTCACTATCACTGAAGCCATTGCAATATCCTGATCTATGATCTCTTTGACCACACACAAAGCACAGTTCTCTTTCACCTATTCCTTGGAATAGATATTCTTCCTTTTCATTATTTATTCTAAATAATGTACATTCTTCTTCATCTGAATGGTCTTCATTGCTGTAAATTGAACCATCACTTGCTTCTTCAATGTAGAAAGTTTTCTTTGTCTTACAAAAACTTTTCTTCTTCTTATACATGTTTTGCTTGTATCTGTCATATTTGTCATGTTTATGCTTTCCATCTTCTTTTCTTTTGTGACCCTATTTTTCATCATCACTATTTTCTTCATGGGGACACTTGTATGCATAGTGACCAAAATCACCACACTTGTAGCATCTAACTTTCTTCATATGCTTGTAATTTCCTAAGTCCTTTTTTCTTTTGATGAAGTTAGCTTCCTCATCATTATCTGAATCTCTATCTGTCTCTGTAACTTTCCCTTTATTTTTCTCTGAAGCATTGAATGTAATTTCTTTTATTGGAACCTGATACTTACTTCTCCTCATCTCATAAGATGTGAGAGTTCCTTGTAGTTCTTCCATTGTTAGCTTGTTGATATCCATTGTTTCTTCTATTACTGAAATCTTTGCATCATACTTCATGGGAAGTGATCTCAAAACCTTTTGAGTAACATCTGATTCTTTCATCTCAAATCCTAGACCTCTCATGATGCTAGCAATCTCATCAACTCGAAGTAAAAACTGTGCAATATCTTCAAAATATTCCATTTTCAATTCCTCAAATATTTTTCTATGAGTTTGTAGTTTTTCCAACTTTACCTTGGAATCTCCTTCATAGGTATTCTACAACTTGGTCCAAATTTTATTTGTTGAATTACATACCATGACCTTTGTAAAATCTATCTCACGTAGCCCACTCAAAATACAATTCATTACCCTTGCATTGATCTCAACCAATTTCTTGATAGTCTTATCTACCTCGGGATCACCTTTAACCTTATACTCTTTTGCAACCATCTACCATACCTCATATCCTTGTGATATCAAGTATTTCTTCATTCTCATGCTCTAGAAAGCATAATTGTTATCGTAAAACAGTGGAGCCTTATTTGTAGATGATCCATTTTGTGAAGTCATCTGTGTTCTTGTAGAATCTTCCCTCAAGTTGTTAGCCTTTTCGAAGGAACCCGCTCTGATACCAATTGAAGAACATAAGCTTATATTGAGATGGGGGTGAACAGTATAAGACCACTTTTTACTTTTCTTTTCAATTCAATATTATGCAGTGTATAGACAATAGTATCAATAGCAATAATCAAGCAATGCACAAAACACCATACACAATAGAGACACCACAGTTTGTGTGGTTCACCCAATGTGGGCTACTCCACGGAGAAAATATTTTACTAAAACTTTCTCAATCAATTTCTTTGGGAATCCTTACCAATTATAATGTTTATGGATCTTTGTCCAAAGGAGATGTTGATCCCTTAATCTCAATTTCATGGATCTCTTCCACAGGAGAACTCTTTCTCCTTCTACTCTGGCTAGTGATCTTCTAGAAGACTCTGTCTCTTTGTTGCACTAACTGGTGGATCTCTCTCCACTTGAACACTCCTCACTTATATCTGTCTTCAATTGTGTTGGCTGATGGATCTCTATCCACTAATATTATGTCCTCTGTACTTTGTCACCTCCAAAGCTCTATTAATAGGCTCACTCATAACCTGCTCAATAGGCTCACTCAGAACCTACTTAACAAGCTCACATAGAACTTGTCCAAATATTCTCAACAAGCTCACACAAAACTTGTCCAAATCTTCTCAAAAAGCTCACACAAAACTTGTCCAAATCTGCTCAACAAGCTCACATAGAACTTGTCCAGATCTGCTCTAGCAAGCTCACCAAGAACTTGCTCAAATCTGCACTAGCAAGCTCACCAATAACTTTCCCAAATCTGCACTAGCAAGCTCACCAAGAACTTACCCAAATATACTCTAGCAAGCTCACCAAAAACTTGCCCAAATATGCACTAGCAAGCTCACCAAGAACTTGCTCAATAATTCAATCTCATAGAAGCATAAAGAGAATTGTTAGAGACTCAATATGTTCTATACTCAAATCAATCTTATAGAAGCATAAAGAGAATTGTTAGAGACTCAATATGTTCTATACTCAAATCTCAATCTCAACTCAAATCAATATTATAGAAGCATAAAGAGAATTGTTAGAGACTTAATATGTTCTATCCTCAAATCTCAATCTCAACTCAAATCAATATTATAGAAACATAAAGAGAATTGTTAGAGACTTAATATGTTCTATCCTCAAATCTCAATCTCAACTCAAATCCAGAATATATAATAGTTTGTTTCATGGAACTTGAACAACCACTTCACACAATCACTTGACTAGGCTCAAACAAATCTTCTCAACCAACTACCACAAGGAAAAACTCTTTCTTACAAACCCTAGTCCAAGCATGTATCAACCAACTCAAATGTTTCCAACAATGCTCAACCACAAATCTCACATAACAATGATACTCATGTTCTTTTCAAGTTCAAGTTCTTTGCACAACCAATGGACTTCAAAAACAATGCTAATAAAACATTCTTCACATAACAATGATACTCATGTTCTTCTCAAACCCTATCTCAGGTTTTTCACACAACTAATGGCTTCAACAACAATGCTTATAAAACAATGTTTAATAGCAACTCTCAACCTAGAAAACCTTAAAGCATTCAACCAACTACTTTCGAAAAGGAAACCACAATTAACCATTTTCTCTCTAATGATATTTCAGAAATAAACCACCATAAACAATCAATAGGAGAATGTGCCCATACCTTTTATGAATAAGAAGAAGCCTTTTGGTTGTCCACAACATCTGTCTCACTCAACACACTTTATTTTTCAACTTTCAACAACGGTTAGATATCTTGATGAATAACACAACAATAACATCCAATAACACCTTATTACTCCTACTCAATAACATACACCATGCCACTTCATAAATGAATTGATCTCTTTTGAAAAAAGAACAAAGCAACCTTCACTTTTGAACCTCTTTACAAAATCTAAAATATCTCTTTACACACACCTTATTTCTCCCTCTAAACAAGTTAATCAAATAGCCCTCATAATAAGCTTTCCAATGATATATAATATGATATACTTTCAAAAATTAAATCACCAGAAAACTCTCATTTTTTAAACATGCATCATAACCCTTATTCCTCCCAGGGCAACTTTAGAAAAATAAAATATATCTAATAATTATTAACTTGCTTATGTCCCTGACGGGATACGATCTTGTGACCTTCCTTGCTCAGTGTCTTAACCACAACCAACTTGTCGTTGGGCCACACGCCCTCACGTGCTCAAAAGGAGCATACAAAAAAATATTATGCCGCGAATATTTGCGCCCTTCGAAAACAAAACACGTTTTACGCATTTCAACACAACAAAACACCTCCAACAAGAATCGAACGCAAGACCTCCTGCTTCACACACAACGCATGAACCACTAGGCCAAGGAGACCTATACGTTTGGCTTTACTCCACAATAGTCTCTTCAACGAACGTGAAAATCGTAAGCCTTTTAAAACCCTTTTCACACACTTCGACACACGATGCGCATGCTCTTTTGCCATTCAAATCCAAATATAAAATCGAGCACTTAGAAAAATAAATCGAGACTTTGGGCATATATATGTGTCCTCCTCCTTTCCTTTCACGTCGGTGCTAGAATTTAAATATTAGTTTTATAGCTTTTCCTTTCTTTGACGTTGGCGCTATAAATTAAATTTTAATTTTAATTTTAAATTTAAATTTTAAATAATTTAAAATTTAAACTTAAATATTTAAAATTAAATATCTCCATCACCGGGGCACCTTTTTAGATGAAACGAAAAGCCAACCTAGGTTTTAAGAGAAATCCATTTCAAATCTGTCATCCATGGTTTTAAATAAAACCTTTTATTTTACCTGCCTTGGTTTTCACAAAAACCCTGTATATATCCATGCTCTCCAAAATATCATAAATGCTTATTTATGAAATGCTTTGGCAACCAAAATTCAATGTGATCCATGTGACATCAATGATCCATGTGACATCAATGAAAACATTAAATCACTCAAATTTACAACAATATGGAACTTTAAGAAGACATACAAAGATGGGCTAGTAAGCAAACTTAAGGCTAGTAATAACATTGGCAAAATCACTCATCAATAGTTTGTAGATGATACAACCCATTTTGGGAGGGTAGGGATAAATGACGCCAGAACTTTGAATAACATATTAAAAGAATATGAAAGAGTATCAGGGCCAAAATTTATAGGAGCAAAATCCAATATTTACTTCCTAAACACTCCAACTAAAATCAAAACAGGGATATGCAGGTTACTTAAAATGGAGGAGGCAAATTTGCTAGCAACATATCTAGGGATGCTCTTATTTAAGGGGAGAATGCAAAAATAAATGTGGAATCTAGTTATAAGTAAAGTTTAGAAAAAACCATCAACATTGAAAGGTAGATGGTTATTATTAATAGGAAGAGTGCACATAATTAAATCAATCTTACAAGCCATTCCAACATATTATAAGTCCTTGTATATTATGTCAAAAATGATAGAAAAAAGCTTAATATATATATTGCGATCATTTTTATGGTTAGGATTACATGATAAAAGGAAATTCCGTATGGTAAAATGGAACAAAGTATGTAATGATAAAACTAGGGTAGGTATCGGTTTAAGAGTTCTTATGAATGCAAACTTCGCTCTAAGGGGAAAAGTAATTTGGATATTGTATAAAGAGAATTAAAGACAATGGGAAATAATTCTTCTAAGTATGTTGAGCCCAATGACCAAGCTTAATTTTTACTGCATTCTCACTTCCATATGGTTCTACACTTTGGAATGGTTAAAAAAAATAATTGATCTCGTGATTAAAGGTCTAATATGGATGTTGGGAACTAGAAACAAATCTATTTGGATGGATACTTGGTGTGATAAAAAACCACTCAATCTAGATCTACTTTTGAAACCATGGATGAGATCACTTCAAGATAAATATGGTTTTAAGGTTTCAAACATTATGTACAAGGATTAGGAAGGAAGATACAAATGGAAAGAAGAATTTCTTACAAGTATATCATACATTGTTGCTAGGAGGCAGATGAGCAGAAAGATAACAATAATTATTCCAATGGAAGCTAAGGATAAGTTGATTTAGGAGTTGAATAGCTTAGGAGAATACACAACTAGAAGTGGATATAATGTAAAGCATCAACAAAAGAGGAATACCACAAGAATATGGAGAGATATTAGGGATAGCCCAAGCATTCCAAAATTCAATGTTTGTGTAGCTAGTAGGTCATAGAAAATTTTTATCCTAGGATAACCTAATGAAAAGGGGTTTTCATGGCCCCTTACAATGTGTTTTATGTAAAAAGGAAGACAGTATAGACCATCACTTAGTACACTATTCAATAGTCTAGGAACTATTATAATGGATTATTAATATGTTTGGTAAATGCATGGTGATGAATGGAAGAACTGAAGAATAGTTAAAGCAATGGTATATCACTTATAAAAGTGAGGCATTACAAACAATTTGGGATATATCAAAAGATATAATACTTTGGACTATATGGTTGGAAAGGAACTAAAGAATATTTAAAATAAAGGAAAGTAATAAAGAGGTAAAGAAAAGGAAAACTTGTTTAGCCATAAAGGAGTTTAAACCAACCCTATCAACTCACCCAATCCCTAATCTTGAAGTAGAGAGCCTTGATAGATGGAGTCAAGTCATCAAAAGAATCATGATGTTGGGTACATGAGAAACAAAAGGAAGGCAAAGAATATAAAGTAAAAACCATTATAAGTGGAGTTGGTCAAATTGAATTTTGATGGATCATCTAGAGGAAATCTAGGACTAGCAATAGGAGGAGGTATAATTAAAAATAATAAGGGTGATATATTGTCATATTACACTTTCAATAATGGTTTTAAGATAAATAATAAAGTTGAACCTTGGGTAGCTTTAGGAGGGTTTAAAATATGTAGACAAATTAAATTGAATAGAATATGTATGGAAGGCAATTCACTAATAGTAATAAATATGATTATGAGGAAAGCAATGGCTTCATGGAACATATAAGAGATCATTATGGAAATACAAGACCTTGCTACATAGTTTGAAGAAATTAGGTTTACACATGCATTAAGGGAGATAAAAAATGTGGAGATAGGCTAGCCAATAGAAGGGTTTTAATAGAGGATCATGAAGTTAAATTCTCTTTTCCATGGTTAGAGGAAGTAGTAAGTTTAGTTAAAGTTGACAAGAAAATATTGACTGCCTAAATCAAATAATGATTAAGATTTACTTAAATGTTTTCCATTGGTAATATTTGTTGTATTTTATAACATTAATGTGTTTTCATATAAACTATTTATTACAATTCTTGTGGTTGCACTTATACTTAAGGAAGGAAACTAGCAATCCAAATATGGTAAAGCGGACTATGATAGTGCAAAGTTTTGGAAATATTACTCTACTAAGATGTAATGTATAGACAATAGAGGTGGAGTTTTGGTATTCTGAAGGTTGTTGTAGGAAAATATCAATAAGAAAGATGCTAAATTTTAGAATATTTATATTTACAAAGAAAATTGAAGAAGATCCAAAAAAAGGAAATCAATAATTCAACTTTTTATGAAAAAAATGTAGGTGTTTAGCTATAAAAACTCAATCGCAATGATGATTTATTTATTTTTAATCTCTCAAGATCTAAAGGAGAGAGTTCTAATTTATCAAGGTGGGGGACCCAAGTACAAGCCCTTTTTCTCTAGCCAAAAAAAGTGATGGGATGTTAGCCTATGATGTTATATTTATTTGTATTCTTGGAGTTTAGTTTAATCGACCCCTGATTTATAAAGGATCCAAGGGAACCTTTTTCTAAGGCCTCTTTGTAGAACATGTGCATGCATTTCCCAACTAGTAGCCATAGTTATAACAAAACTCTATCATCAAGTCATGTATTTATGGGGCTTTATCTTTCTTCACCTCCTAGATAATTTCTTTAAAATATTCTATGGATAGCTCCTTATCAAGACTATTGGTCTGGGTGCGAGACAAGAGGGTTGGGACACATTATTTAACATAACTAGAAAGAATGGGGTAAATATCATTAGGTGGTTCTTCTAAAAATACCTTAACAAATGAGAGTAAAATGCCTCAGTAATATGATTGGATTGTGTAAGCACAATACCATCAATTTGAGCAATTATATATATATATATATATATATATATATATATATATATATATATATTAAGACACTTTGTTTCGAAGTAGTTAAAAAATAAATTTGAGCCTTTATCTTTGTGTTCTAACCAAGTTAACTTGTATATGATTCGAGCCCCATTGACCTTATAACCTTCATATTTATAGAGTTCATTTTTAGCTTTACTCAGAACTTGGTGACAAGATAAAGAAGGGGAAAGAGTTGTAACTTATCTCATTTCAAAGACTTATTGTTATATTTTTTTCATGATTTCTTTGTTGTCATTCCACTTTCCTTTCATATACCCATATAAAAAGTTACTATTCATTGAATGGGTTACTCCCACCAGAAATTTTAGCCAATCACACCAAAAAGACATAGGAGAGCATTTCATATTTGTTGAATGTAATTCATGTAGTCTTCAAACTCTATCTGTTTGACATTGAATTTTAAAGGTAATTTTGGGACTTCATTAGAAGGTGGAGAATAATACAATGTGAAGGGAATAAGAATACATCATAAGGTATGATGAAAATGAGGAAGACTCTAGATAATCTTTGCATAATGGATTTTCTCATATACACCCCATATAGGAGACTTGCTTTTCTATTTTATCTAGGCCTACCGTTGAACCAGGTGGACCATTTAGAGGAGTCTTGAAGTATGATTAAATAGAAGATCAAATATTCTAAGAGTATTACAATAGTAAAGTGATGTCATCATTATTGAAGGGTTTTTCATAATGGCAGTTGTGGTGACCAATTTTTTTAACCTTGTTGAAGTCACAAAAAATTATTGATTTTGATGGGGATAAGGAGGAGGCCATCCGATCCCTTAAAGTAATCTCCAAAATTGATATTATATACATCGACAAAACATGGACCAAAAGTTGATTATTATTCATCATTGTGACCCAAACATATTTATTCTATGGTCATGACTTGAATCCACCACTAAAAAAGCAAGTATAAGGAAGGCCAAGAATTGCTCCTTTCCTAGGTTCATGATTTGTAAAGGTGGTTTTTCCATGCTGGAAAAGGAGGGATCAATAATATTAAAGCACAATTATAATAATGTTGAGTTCTTGGAGAAATAATATATTAATTTTTGCTTATATCAAGACCCTTGAGAAATGAAATTTCATGTAGGTGGGTTAAACCTTGCACATTCCATGATAAACATTCAAAATTTATGGATTATCTAAGTTAAGAGGCTGCTCAACCTTATCAACTAGGATTTTGGACTTATTATTGATAATAGTAGCTTCTAACAGAGAGGTGTTATGGCTTGTTGAAGAAAGCACATTATATGAAGTGGGTTGGGATTTGAAAGAGGATGACATAGGGGATGGGGAATAGCAGAGTGGGAAAGGAGACAGAGACTTAAAGGCACAAATGGAAAGGGATGGGGTAATTCCTTGAACAAGGGATTTTTCTATCTACAAATGGGTCGTTATGTATGTGAAGTGGGCAAGGAGCAAGGCCTTTTGTTGATAACCCACCACCCATTAGCCATTTGAATGTCTAATGACTGTCTTACACTATTTTGGTTAGTAGATTGTGAGTCTTTGAAATTACTCTCTATGCACTCAAATTTTCTTATTAACATTAGTTTGCAAAGTCAATTAGGTGACTAGCAATGAATTTTTGGATCTATAGATATTTTGATAATTTTAGCTATAGTTTCTTTCATCTATAACTTTCTAGCTTTCCTTTTAGGACAATCATAGATTAAATGACCTACTTCTCTATAGTAGAAGCATGCATTAGATAAATTTAGGTAATGTAACAATTAAATAATTAAATAACCAAGGCTATAGAGATCTATAGAGGTTGAGAGGGTAGTAGAGATGTCTATTTCAACACAAAATCGAGGATGTAATCATAGATCCACCAACTTTTCCCTATCGTTTCTACACCAAATTATCTTACCAAATTAAATTATAATAAACTATATAAAAAAACTAATAAATAAATTTTAAAAAATAATTTTTATCTAGGCGAAAGACCCTTTAAAATAAAAATCCAAAAATCAACCATAAAAATAAGCTATTTACCTGCCTATCATCCAAATCCGATAATAAAAAGCCAACTAAACATGAAGGGGATTGAAAAATACTATATAAACTTAGGGGATGGATTTGACCAATTATCCCCTACGATCCTCTTAGACTACTTTAATTTAATGAAAATGATCAGAATCTCTTAGAGTTCCCTTTAAGAAGAATAAAACTACTATTTTCTAAATGAATTGATTATTAAACTTACCAATTTCATCTAGAAGAGTTAATATGAAGGGTTTACCTCATCTTTTAGGTGAGATACTTGGAGCTCTATGGGTGTTTATGAACAATTATTGGATTCCTTTATGTATATATATTTTTTATTATACAAAAATTATTTTATATATTATATTTTTTTATTATATATAAAAATTGGTTTTAAAGTTGTTTTAAATTCAAAAACTTATTTTTATTCAACAAACCTCAAGCTAACAAACACTCCCATGATTTTACTACTTCCGTTATAAATTTATATATATTTTATATCATATATATATTTTTATTATATATAAAAATTGGTTTTAAAGTTGTTTTAAATTCAAAAACTTATTATTATATTTTTATTTAACAAACCTTAAGCTAACAAACACTCTGATGATTCTACTACTTCCCTTATAAATTTATATGATATGGCTCTCCCTCTGCCAAGTTTATATATATATATATATATATATCCTATATGACGGTCTACTACCTCCGTCCAAATAATGGCAGAGAATCATCTAACCTCGGTCCAAATAATGGCAGAGAATCATGAATATGAAGATGATCTAGCAGGAAAGGTGGTGTTGGTGACAGGTGCATCTGCAGGGCTAGGCCGGGAATCGGCCCTTGCCTTTGCTAAGAAGGGTTGCCATGTCGTGGTCACAGCTCGAAGGGTGGATCTCCTCCTTTCTCTCTGCAAGGAAATCGAAACCCTAAACGCGGAGGGTAGGATGGTTCAGCTCGATGTCAGTGCTTCGGAGCCTCACATCGACCTTGCAGTTCAAAAAGCCTGGGACGCCTTTGGAACCCTCGACATTCTCGTTAATAACGCCGGATACAGAGGTTGAGGTTTTTATTTTCGCTGATTCCAATCAATTTGGATCGCTTAGATTACAGCCTAAGAGATTTCTCGTTTCGATTTTAACTCTGAAATTTTGTGGACAAGTTAGGTAGGGTTTGATGGCATGGGGTTTATTTATTTGAATAGGCAGTGTAAAATCGCCGTTGAATTACGAGGAGCAAGAATGGAACACAGTGTTAAATACGAATATGAAGGGGGTTTGGCTTGTGTCCAAGGCCGTGGCGAAGCGCATGCGAGATGCAGAGAAGAAGGGCTCCATTATAAATATCGCCTCTACTGCCAGTGCTAACCGGGGGAACCTTCCAGGATCCATGATCTACGCCGTCTCAAGGTTGGACTTAACCAGATCACCAAGGTATTTCATGTATTTTAATTTTTAATTTTATTTTGAAGATATTAAGCATGCATAGGAACCCTGAAGAACCTAAGATTACAATGGGATTATCAAACCTAAGATTACAATGGGATTATCAGGATTTGTACCCTTGACCTAAAACCTAGTGATCGTTCTCTGTATTTTTACCACTGCCAAACTTAAAACATGTAGGGATTTGCAAGATTCAGTGTAAAATTTGCATAATGCAGATGATGGCGCTGGAGCTTGGGAGATATGGGATTCGAGTGAACTCCATAGCCGCAGGGATATTCAAGTCTGAAATAACGAAGGCTTTTTTCGAGAAAGAGTGGTCTTCCAAGGTTGCACAGAAGATTGTCCCTGCACAGAGGTGGGGAAGGACGAATCCTGACATGACAACTCTTTTGCTTTTGCTTCCCAGCGATGCAGCCTCCTACATTACAGGAAATACTTTTATTCTTGACGGGGGCCATACCCTACCGGGTTTTCCTTTATGGTCATCCCTCTGACCTAATGTGTATACTAGAAGGCTGTAGGTAGCATGTGCGTGAATCTATTTCTCTGCCACGTAGGCAATTCAGGCTTTTCAAGTTTAGGGAAATCTTTTTCATGATTCAAAACAAACAAATAGGTAGATAACATATTGGATAAAAGTCTTCTCTTTTATATTAATCTTATTTAATTATTTAATTTTTAATTAATTTTTTAAGTCGTAAAAATTTATTGAATCAAGTTTTACAAGAACTAAAGAATCCCATAACAATAATTTTTATAAGGGCCAGAAAATCTCATAACAATAATCTTTATAAGGGCTAGAGAATACAATAACCTTTACAAGGGCCAAAAGAAAGAAACCTTCAATACCACTGAGCACCTGCCCAGAAGATATCCAACAAACAACCTCAACCAGGGATATCCACAACAAACAAATTAGCAAGATGCTGAGAACAATCCAATGGAATTTGATACAATTCCCTAACATTCCTGTCTTCCTGAAACTCAGAAGCCCATTTTGCCAAGCAATCAGCCACACCATTCCATTTCCTGGGAATATGAACAAAAGAAATAAACTCCAGTTGACATTTGTCGAGCTACTATCGCCAACTGCCAATGAACATTAGAAAGATTATGAGTCTTCAATAAATTAATAATAATCTGAGAGTCTGACTCACAGATTATCTTTCGCGATCCTAGAGCATAACCTTTTTCCAAAGCAAAACAAATAGCAAGGGCCTCCATATAATTATTAGTCTGCTTCCCCTTATAACAAGAAAAAATAACTAGAAAGAATAGGGTAAATCTCATTAGGTAAATGAAAAAAATGTAGGTGTTTAGCTATAAAAACTCAATCGCAATGATAATTTAATTTTTTCTAATCTCTCAAGATCTAAAGGAGAGAGTTCTAATTTATCAAGATGGGGGACCCAAGTACAAGCCCTTTTTCTCTAGCCAAAAAAAGTGATGGGATGTTAGCCTATGATGTTATATTTATTTGTAATCTTGGAGATTAGTTTAATCGACCCTGATTTATAAAGGATCCAAGGGACCCTTTTTCTAAGGCCTCTTTGTATAACATGTGCATGCCTTTCCCAACTAGTAGCCATAATTATAACAAAACTCTATCATCGAGTCATGTATTTATGGGGCTTTATCTTTCTTCACCTCCTAGATAATTTCTTTAAAATATTCTATGGATAGCTTTTTATCAAGACTATTGGTCTGGGTGGGAAACAAGAGGGTTGGGACACATTATTTGACATAACTAGAAAGAATAGGGTAAATCTCATTAGGTGGTTCTTTTAAAAATACCTTAAAAATGAGAGTAAAATGCCTCAATAATATGATTGGATTGTGTAAGCACAATACCATCAATTTGAGCAATTTATATATATATATATATATATATATATATATATATATATATATATATATAAATAAAGACAATTTGTTTCTAAGTAGTTAAAAAATAATTTTGAGCCTTTAGCTTTGTGTTCTAACCAAGTTAACTTGTATATGATTCGAGCCCCATTGACCTTATAACCTTCATATTTATAGAGTTCATTTTTAGCTTTACTCAGAACTTGGTGACAAGATAAAGAAGGGGAAAGAGTTGTAACTTATCTCATTTCAAAGACTTATTGTTATATTTTTTTCATGATTTCTTTGTTGTCATTCCACTTTCCTTTCATATACCCATATAAAAAGTTACTATTCATTGAATGGGTTACTCCCACCAGAAATTTTAGCCAATCACACCAAAAAGACATAGGAGAGCATTTCATATTTGTTGAATGTAATTCATGTAGTCTTCAAACTCTATCTGTTTGACATTGAATTTTAAAGGTAATTTTGGGACTTCATTAGAAGGTGGAGAATATTACAATGTGAAGGGAATAAGAATACATCATAAGGTATGATGAAAATAAGGAAGGCTCTAGATAATCTTTGCATAATGAATTTTCTCATATTCACCCCATTTGGGGAGACTTGCTTTTCTATTTTATCTAGGCCTACCATTGAACCAGGTGGACCATTTAGAGGAGTCTTGAAGTATGATTAAATAGAAGATCAAATATTCTAAGAGTATTACAATAGTAAAGTGATGTCATCATTACTGAAGGGTTTTTCATAATGGCAGTTGTGGTGACCAAATTTTTTAACCTTGTTGAAGTCACCAAAAATTATCGATTTTGATGGGGATAAGGAGGAGGCCATCCAGTCCCTTAAAGTAATCTCCAAAATTGATATTATATACATCGACAAAACATGAACCAAAAGTTGATTATTATTCATCATTGTGACCCAAACATATTTATTCTATGGTCATGACTTGAATCCACTACTACAAAAGCAAGGATGAAAGGAAGGCCAAGAACTGCTCCTTTCCTAGGTTCATGATTTGTAAAGGTGGTTTTTCCATACTGGAAAAGAAGGGATCAATAATCTTAAAGCACAATTATAATAATGTTGAGTTCTTGGAGAAAGAATATATTGATTTTTGCTTATATCAAGACCCTTGAGAAATGAAATTTCATGTAGGTGGGTTAAACCTTGCACATTCCATGATAAACATTCAAAATTTATGGATTATCTAAGTTAAGAGGCTACTTAACCTTATCAACCAAGATTTTAGACTTATTATTGAGAATAGTAGCTTCTAACAGAGAGGTGTTATGGCTTGTTGAAGAAAACACATTATATGAAGTGGGTTGGGATTTGAAAGAGGATGAGATAGGGGATGGGGAATAGCAGAGTGGGAAAGGGGAGAGAGACTTAAAGGCACAAATTGAAAGGGATGGGGTAATTCCTTGAACAAGGGATTTTTCTATCTACAAATGGGTCGTTATGTATGTGAAGTGGGCAAAGGAGCAAGGCCTTTTGTTGATAACCCACCACCCATTAACCATTTGAATGTCTAATGACTGTCTTTCACTATTTTGGTTAGTAGATTGTGAGTCTTTGAAATTACTCTCTATGCACTCAAATTTTCTTATTAACATTAGTTTGCAAAGTCAATTAGGTGACTAGCAATGAATTTTTGGAATCTATAGATATTTTGATAATTTTAGCTATAGTTTCTTTCATCTATAACTTTCTAGCTTTCCTTTTAGGACAATCATAGACAAAATGACCTACTTCTCTATAGTGGAAGCATGCATTGGATAAATTTAGGTAATGTAACAATTAAATAATTAAATAACCAAGGCTAAAGAGATCTATAGAGGTTGAGAGGGTAGTAGAGATGTTTATTTCAACACAAAATCGAGGATGTAATCATAAATCCACCAACTTTTCCCTATCGTTTCTACACCAAATTATCTTACCAAATTAAATTATAATAAACTATATAAAATACTAATAAATAAATTTAAAAAAATAAGTTTTATCTAAGCGAAAAACCCTTTAAAATGAAAATCCAAAAATCAACCATAAAAATGAACTATTTACCCGCCTATCATCCAAATCCCATAATAAAAAGCCAACTAAACATGAAGGGGATTGAAAAATACTATATAAACTTAGGGGATGGATTTGACCAATCATCCCCTACAATCCTCTTAGACTACTTTAATTTAATGAAAATGACCAGAATCTCTTAGAGTTCCCTTTAAGAAGAATAAAACTACTATTTTCTAAATGAATTGATTATTAAACTTACCAATTTCATCCAGAAGAGTTAATATGAGGGGTTTACCTCATCTTTTAGGTGAGATACTTGGAGCTCTATGATTGTTTATGAACAATTATTGGATTCCCCTATGCATATATATATTTTTATTATACAAAAATTATTTTATATATTATATTTTTTATTATATATAAAAATTGGTTTTAAAGTTGTTTTAAATTCAAAAACTTATTATTATATTTTTATTCAACAAATCTGAAGCTAACAAACACGGATGATTCTACTACTTCCGTTATAAATTTATATATATTTCATATCATATATGGCTCTGGCTCTGCGCAAGTTTATATATATATATATCCTATATGGCGGTCTACTACCTCCGTCCAAATAATGGCAGAGAATCATCTTACCTCCGTCCAAATAATGGCAGAGAATCATGAATATGAAGATGATCTAGCAGGAAAGGTGGTGTTAGTGACAGGTGCATCTGCAGGGCTAGGCCGGGAATCGGCCCTTGCCTTTGCAAAGAAGGTTGCGATGTCGTGGTCACAGCTCGAAGGGTGGATCTCCTCCTTTCTCTCTGCAAGGAAATCGAAACCCTAAACGCGGAGGGCAGGATGGTTCAGCTCGATGTCAGTGCTTCGGAGCCTCACATCGACCTTGCAGTTCAAAAAGCCTGGGACGCCTTTGGAACCCTCGACATTCTCGTTAATAAAGCCGGATACAGAGGTTGAGGTTTTTATTTTCGCTGATTCCAATCAATTTGGATCGCTTAGATTACAGCCTAAGAGATTTCTCGTTCCGATTTTAACTCTGAAATTTTGTGGACAAGTTAGGTAGGGTTTGATGGCATGGGGTTTATTTATTTGAATAGGCAGTGTAAAATCGCCGTTGAATTACGAGGAGCAAGAATGGAACACAGTGTTAAATACGAATATGAAGGGGGTTTGGCTTGTGTCCAAGGCCGTGGCGAAGCGCATGCGAGATGCAGAGAAGAAGGGCTCCATTATAAATATCGCCTCTACTGCCAGTGCTAACCGGGGGAACCTTCCAGGATCCATGATCTACGCCGTCTCAAGGTTGGACTTAACCAGATCACCAAGGTATTTCATGTATTTTAATTTTTAATTTTATTTTGAAGATATTAAGCATGCATAGGAACCCTGAAGAACCTAAGATTACAATGGGATTATCAAACCTAAGATTACAATGGGATTATCAGGATTTGTACCCTTGACCTAAAACCTAGTGATCGTTCTCTGTATTTTTACCACTGCCAAACTTAAAACATGTAGGGATTTGCAAGATTCAGTGTAAAATTTGCATAATGCAGATGATGGCGCTGGAGCTTGGGAGATATGGGATTCGAGTGAACTCCATAGCCGCAGGGATATTCAAGTCTGAGATAACGAAGGCTTTTTTCGAGAAAGAGTGGTTTTCCAAGGTTGCACAGAAGATTGTCCCTGCACAGTGGTGGGGAAGGACGAATCCTGACCTGACAACTCTTTTGCTTTTGCTTGCCAGCGATGCAGCCTCCTACATTACAGGAAATACTTTTATTCTTGACGGGGGCCATACCCTACCGGGTTTTTCTTTATGGTCGTCCCTCTGACCTAATGTGTATACTAGAAGGCTGTAGGTAGCATGTGCGTGAATCTATGTCTCTGCCACGTAGGCAATTCAGGCTTTTCAAGTTTAGGGAAATCTTCTTCATGATTCAAAACAAACAAATAGGTAGATAACATATTGGATAAAAGTCTTCTCTTTTATATTAATCTTATTTAATTATTTAATTTTTAATTAATTTTTTTAAGTGGTAAAAATTTATTGAATCATCAAGTTTTACAAGAACTAAAGAATCCCATAACAATAATTTTTATAAGGGTCAGAAAATCTCATAACAATAATCTTTATAAGGGCTAGAGAATACAATAACCTTTACAAGGGCCAAAAGAAAGAAACCTTCAATACCACTGAGCACCTGCCCAGAAGATATCCAACAAACAACCTCAACCAGGGATATCCACAACAAACAAATTAGCAAGATGCTGAGAACAGTCCAATGGAATTTGATATCATTCCCTAACATTCCTGTCTTCCTAAAACTCAAAAGCCCATTTTGCCAAGCAATCAGCCACACCATTCCATTTCCTGGGAATATGAACAAAAGAAATAAACTCCAGTTGACATTTGTCGAGCTACTACCGCCAACTGCCAATGAACATTAGAAAGATTATGAGTCTTCAATAAATTAATAATAATCTGAGAGTCTGACTCACAGATTATCTTCCGCGATCCTAGAGCATAACCTTTTTCCAAAGCAAAACAAATAGCAAGGGCCTCCATATAATTATTAGTCTGCTTCCCCTTATAACAGGAAAAAATAAAAAGAATTGCACCACTGCTATCTCTCCCAACACCACCAAAACCTGCATGCCCAGGATTCCCTTTGGAAGAGCCATTAGTATTAATCTTAAACACCCCCCGAAGTGAAGGATGTCATTTGCCATCTCTTTGTACTTTTTGATTAAGGCCTCTCGTTGTGACTTATACAGAAGGGCAAGGGTCATTCTCCACTAAACCCAGATTCTGCATCATTAGAATATCAGACTGCTCCAAAGGAAGACTGATATGACATTTAGAAGAAACAATTTCTTGGATCATGCCAATAATCCTCTGCCAAGTCTGATAAACAGTTAACTTCCTACTTTGAAAAATTCTTCGATTTCTTTCAAGCCAAATCTGCCATATAATACACGAGGGCCCAATACTCCACGCAACTTGAAGAAAGAAAGCCTTGAAGAAAGAAAGCCTCAGCAGGTCTTCCTAAACTCCAAGAAACAGTTTCTTGGATCATACCAATAATCCTCTGCCAAGTCTAATAAACAGTTAACTTAAATTCTTCGATTTCTTTCAAGCCAAATCTGCCATATAATACACGAGGGCCCAATACTCCACGCAACTTGAAGAAAGAAAGCCCTAGCAGGAGGTGACCTCCTAAACTCCTCCATAACTCTACAAGAGAAGAGGTATGAGAACAAGACTGTTTCCACACCCTCCACCAAAGATGCCAAATTTTCCGTGGAAAAGAACACTGTAAGAGCAAATGCCCTACAGATTCATCACTACTCTCACAAAGGAAACAAAGTGAAAGGCCCTGAAACCCTATTTTTTGGAGATTATCCCAGGTAGGACATTTGTTCCGAGTAGCCAACCACAAATAAAAATTGCATTTGGGCTAGGAAAAATGATTCCAAACTTGTTTCCACCAATGAACCTCCTCATCCCCAAAATGCTACCTATTTAAAACATGGTAACCAGAAGCCATCGAGAAAACCCCTCTAGTATCCGGACCCCAAGCCAAGACATCATCATCCTGTAAAGAAGAGCACTCCCTAGTAGCCAAAATACGAGCCAACACTTCTCTATTCTGAGCAGAACCACCTACTGGCCAATCTTGAGGATCTTTCCAATGAACTAACTCCACTTGACCAACTCTTTTAGCAACTTTATAATCCATCACCCTATACCAACCGCAGCCAAGAAACAATTACATAGCTCCTAAAGATGAGGAAACATAGATAAAATTGAAGGGAAACCATCTCAAAAATCATGCCAGAAAAGAGTCTTCGAGCCTTTGAGACAAATCCAGAACAAACCTTGCTTAACAAGAGACGCCCCCTTCTTAAAGGTGTTCCAGATCAAAGAACCTTTACCAGATAAACTGTATCTAGGTATCTCAGAGTCCGCAACCTTATTAAGATACTTAAAGGAAATAATTTTAGCCCAAGCATGATCTCGAAAAATGCACCATCTCCAAAAAAAAATTGTGAGAATTATTTTCAATTTAATCATATATATATATATATATATATATATATATATATATATATATATATATATATATATATATATTTTTTTTTTTTTTAATTATTTTTTTTTGGTAAGTAACAGTATATTTACAACGGGTTTTTTAAACAGGATCCCAAAACCTTAGTTACATCATCATCCAAGACTGAAATAACAAACCAAAAAGCGAGGCTGCGCCCAAGGCAGCAAGCCGAGACCCCGGGCCTTAGCCCCGGGCCCTACAAAAAACATCTAAACGTCGACAAAACCATGGCTAGAAGCCGTCAAAACGAGAAACCACCCCTGCCAGATCGCAGAAGCTAGACGCCCGAAACCATTGGGCCCAGCTGTCACCCCTGACCAGACGGGACCCCACGCCGGTCGAGCTACTCCTTGCCGGGGCCGTCACCCAGCCTTGTATTTTTAATTATATATTTCACTCTAATAATTATTATAATTATAAATATTAAATCTTTATTTAAAATTGAAGGGAACATAGGCACAGTAAATAATTTTGTGTATAGAAAATATTAATTTTTTTTTTTCAATTTAATTATAAATTTTTACTCATAATAAGTGGGGTTTAAACACATCAGGTCAAAGACTTAAGTTCTTAACTAAATTTTTTTAATTAGTTTACACAAGTTTTAAGAGGGGTCTCAGTCCCTCATACTAAGTGGGCTTTGAACCTTCTCAAAGAGAGGTCAAAACATTTTTATTGCAATAAGCTGAGTGGGGTTTCAACCTTGGACCTCTTAAAGAGAGGTCAAAACCTTTATTACTATAGTAAGCTTGCACCTAAATTTTTTTAATTAGTTTACATAATATGAGGGGTTTTGGTCCCCTCATACTGAGGGGGTTTGAACCTTGGACCTCTCAAAGAAAAACCAAAGCTCTGTAGTAAGCTTGTAGCTCAAAAATTCAATAATTATACGCATGTTTTTATTAGGGGTCTTGGTCTCCTTGTCTTGAGTGAGGTTTGAATCTTGGACCTCTCAAAAAGAGAAAAAGGTCAAAAATCCTTACCATTGCAATAAGCTTGCAGTTTGAATTTAATCATAATTGATATTTCTTATATATATATATATATAACTTTTTACTATGTATACAACAATGTAAGACCCGTTTTTTTTTTGGATTTGAATCATTTTTTTTTTTACAAGGTCTCATTTTTCATGATTTGAACAAGATAACTGGATAACATATTTGATAAAAAATTGCTCTTTTAAATTAATTTTATTTAATTGTTTATTTATTAATTATTAATTTTGTGTATGATAAATAATAATCTCTTTAGAGACTTAGGTTCAAACCTTGGGGTATGCCTGTTGAAAAGGTATTAGTCTGTTCTGAATCCTCTAAGTGCGAGTTAGACTGACGATAATACCAATGATGACGGTACCAATCAGTCCTTTTCATGCCATATCAACAATAACCAGGTGGTATAAATGTTGAAAGGATTTGATAGTTAATGTGAATATAACCAATTCCTAACTCCCAACAAAAAAAAAATATTAATTCCTTTTAATATATATATATATGAATATGACTTATAACCAGGTGGTATATGGTATAAACTTGTTGAAAGCAGCCCCAGAGATTTGAACCTTACATTTGATAGTTAATGTGAATATAACCAATTCTTAACTCCCAACGAAAAAAAATAAAAAATATCAATTCCTTTTAGTTACGCCGATAGGCGTCCTACAATGGCAGCTAGGAAGGTCAGATGCCGTAAACAATATTAATATTTTATTAAAAAAGTCGACATTAAGACTACAATGGCAGCTAGGAAGGTCAGATGCCGTAAACAATATTAATATTTTATTAAAAAAGTCGACATTAAGAAAATTATCCGTCGACATTAAGGGTTAGGGTTACGGTGGGTTTAAACTATTTAAACTAAAATGATGCCCAAAATGAAATAAGCGACCTCGAGATTGATAACTCTCGGCGTTTATAAATATATATTTTATATATGTAAGCTAGTTTATATATATATATAACTTTTTATTGCGCATACAATAATGTGAGACCAGTATTTTAATTATATATTTCACTCTAATAATTATTATTTATAAATATTAAATCTATTACTCAATAATTACTATTTAATCTATTTTGAATTAATAAATCAAAATCTTACCATTACACTGAACTTTATATATTTAAAATTATTAATTACAAAAGATTTTAATTTAAATAGTTGCAACAGAGACGAGACATTTGTTTTAATTTTAATTTTTAAACGAGGCTGCTACGAGTCATTTGTTTTAATTTTAATTTATAAATAAAATAAGTGAGTGGCTTCTATTGTGACTGTTTACATGAAAATAACAACACAATATTTTACTTGGATCATATTCAACATATTTAATTTATTTTTTATTAAAAATGTTTTTTTCCATTTATTTTTTAAATAAAAGATATTTATTTTCTTTTTAATTGTTTTTTTGTTTTTGCATGTTTTTTAAATAAAGATATTTATCTTCTTTAAGTTAAGTTTTCATAATCAATTTTTAGATATAATTTGCATTTAGACTAGTGTTTAACCTATCTCTTTAACAAAGATATTTTTCTTCCTCAAACTATCATGTTTTTTAACAAAGATATTTTTCATCTTTCTCAAGCTATTAAGTTTTTACAATCAACTCATAGATATCATTGATATTTTTTATTTCCTTTTCTAACAAAGATATTCTTTATCTTCCTTAAACTATTAAGTTTTCTCAATTAACTAATAGATATTATTTGCATTAAGAGAGAAAATCTCACTCGATCAAATTGCTTTTGAAAATTTGCATTTTCCCAAGACAAATATCAACTAGATGAATGACTAATGTTTTTGCTAGTTCCCTAATGCCTTTTTATTAGGGATCTTATTTATGTCCCTAATATTAAGATATCATGTTCCTCATCTCCCATAAATGCTATCTATCTTTATCTCCCAATCAATAGGTCTAGGAGGTCAAGGGTTTAAAGGGGGATTGAGATCACTTTTTGTTTTAATCTATGCGCTTAATCCCACTTCTGTTAACACTTGCAATTTTTGCTTGTATTTTCCCATATCAATATCCCTATGTGGCTTTGTGTTTATCTTTTCTTTTGGTGCTTAGATCTTCCTTTCATTTTTTTTCATTCCCACCAATGCTTTCATCTTCATCAATATTTTTTCATATTATTTATAGTCGGAGTTATCATCTATTGGTTTGTCTTGCTTTAAAGGATCTAAAATGTAAGGAATGACCTCAAAAGTACTTTCTTCTTTATGTTCCCTTGGAAAACTTAAAGTGCAAGGACGTTCCTCCATATTAATGACCTTCTTATGCTTTTCTAAAAACACTAAATTATTATGGATATCCTCCATCCTCATTTCTTTATTATATTGCTCTTGAAACCCTAAAGGGTAAAGAGATAACCTCTACATTACTTTCATTTCTATTACAAGGAGAGGGTTTTATATTAGAGGAAAATGAAGATGATTTACTTGGAATAAAATTGACCTCTTTTGCCTTCTTTGTTTTAAGTTTTTCCTCCACATTTCCTTTGCACCTTTAATTCCTTGTTAATTTGAACATGCACATTGTACTTCCTCGTCCCTTATATCCTTCTTTGTTTCTTCTAACACTTGATATGAGTGAACTATTATGGCCTTTGTTAACTACTGTATGATCTTTGCTTTATTCTTAAGTTTATCTCATTAAAAAAAAAATGATCTTTCTCCATTATTTTCATTTTGCAATATCTTGCTAGGTGTTAAATCTCATAACGTTTGCAACATTTGAATGCAATGGTTTTATAAATCTCTTATTGATCCCATTCTCTTGATTTGGATTTAATCTTAACAAATTGTGGTAAAGGTTTTGAAAAATCCATGGTAATATGTATCCAAATATATATAGTTTGCTTTTGCTTCTTAATAGTTGGCTTAGTATTAAACTCACATAGGGTCCTGCCAATAGTCTTCAAAATATCATTATTGATAAGCTAATATGACAGTCCAAAAAGCCTAACCCACACTAGAAACTCTTTAATAGTTTTTGTCTCTACAAAAAAATTCTCACTCAATGGCCTTAATTATAGAGCATTTCTCCTCCTAAACCATGAGTCACCACCTATTATTTTATCCTTGATTTCTAAACTTGAAAAGATAATGAGGAAAAAGTCTTTAAGAAGAAAAGTCATGGAGTAGTTTGAATCCAATCTCCACTTCCACTTGGCTCCTTCTTCATAAGAGGTTCAATATTTGGAGGATGAGAGGGTGTGGAAGGGTTCCCTTGTTGTGGAACCTTGGTTTTGGTGGGGTTCTTGTTGTTCGTACAAGTTTGGAGCCGAATGGGATTGGAGTTCTTGTTGTTCCTATGGTTTCTAGGGAGATTCATTTGGTTCTCTCTCTTGTGGTTTCTAGGGAGATTCATTTGGTTCTCTCGCTTGTGGTTTCTAGGGAGATTCGTCTAGTTCTCCTATTTGTTGTTGGGGAGATTAATATGATTCTTTCGTTTGTTGCTAGGGAATTTTATTTGGTTCTAATTGTTGTTGGGGAGATTCATTTGATTCTCCTGACTGTTACTGGGGAGATTCATCTGCTTCTCATGTTTGTTGTTGTGGAGTTTCGTTTGGTTCTCTTGACTATTGTTGGGGAGATTCTTCTGGTTCTCCTGACTATTTGGGGAGATTTGTCTAGTTCTCATGTCTATTGTTCGGGAGATTTGTTTGGTTCTCCTATTTATGGTTTCGAAGAAGATTTGTCTGGTTCTCCCACCTTGAAGCCTGCCTTGGGTGGGAATATTGATCCTTGCTTGACCTGGTTTTTGGGTGAGTTGTTGGTTGGTAGCATGGCGTTCATTGTTTGCTAGGAGTTGCTAATTGCCCGAAGGCACCAAATGAGGCAGACAGTCCTGAATATTCTGGTTACGAAAGACATTCAAACAAAAATTATAGCCGGATAAACAAGACAATAAACAAACAAAAACCATCCAAGCAGAGGGGAAGCTATTCGGGATCCTCCTGATCCTCATGAACCTTGGAAACATGGAAACAACCATCTTTGAAGAAAGGAGTGCGAATGGCGAGGTTAGAGGGGCCCGCCACCCGACCCACAAAAACATCGAGAGAAAACACCTGCCACTGATGAAACATCATGAGGGAAAATCCGCCCTGGCCAAGCTATCTACCTCGGATGGAAAACGAGATCGCCAAACCACCGGACACGTGGTCACAAGTCCTTTGTTGGCCAAGTGGTCCGCCACCCGGTTACCTTCTCTGAAGATGTGCCCCGCCTCCCACCTGACACGCTGAGAAAGAAGCATTCTAGCCTCGAGAATGATGTTTAAGACCCGCCATGACGGGTCTTTGGAGCCACGGAGGTAGTTGATAATGTTAAGAGAGTCGCCTTCAATAATTAGAGGCCTAGGATCATCCGATAGGACCTGCAAGCCTTTCAACACACCTCGGGCTTCAAAAAAATGATTTGTCTGAAAGCCCAAATCTTCACAAGAAGCTGTAATCAGCTCACCATTATTGTCTCTCACCACACCACGAGATCCGACGGGCCTCGGGTTGCCTTTAGCTGCTCCATCGAAATTAAGTTTGATCCACCCCACAGGAGGCGCGGTCCAAGTGGCATTCCTACGACCGGTCACAGAACCAACCTTGGAAGATGGGCACAGGTCCAACCTTTTGAAAATAATTTCTTCCCTAGGAAGGTGAGGACGGGAACTGGGAATAATTTTTGAATTCTCGACGGTGAAAGATAAGGCTCTCTGGGCGACAGAGGGTGCCACCCTAGGGGTCTTGCCAAAGACTCTGGCATTTCTCTCAAGCCAAATTTGCCAGATGGAATGGTGGAAGGAGGCTTCAACAAGAAAGCGGAGTTTGGGATTCTTGAAGGGATTGGGCCATTGGAGGAAAGCGTCTTTGAGGGATCGGGGAGTGCACCAAAGGATTTGGAAGGAGGACAACACAAAGTTGAGGACCGAGTGGGAAAAGGGACAGTGTAAGAATAAGTGGTCCGACGATTCACAATCAGCTAAGCATAGATAGCACCTATTGGGAATTGCAAAGCCTCTCTTGTGCAAATTATCTATGGTTAGGGCTTTATTATGAAAGGCAATCCAAGCAAAGTAGTTCACCTTAGGAATAATCCCTTTCCTCCAAATCGCCTTCCACCGGAGATCCAAGGCAACCTCACACGTAAGAAGGTCATAGGCGGACTTGACAGAAAAACAACCATCCTGCGTGCCGCGCCAAATAATTTTGTCCTCCCTTATGACCGAAGGAATTAAAACAGATTGAAGGACACTAGACAAAAAAGCCAACTCATTGTTAAAGCCATCAACAACCGAAAGTTTCCACCGAGGGGGAAGAGAACTCCGGTCAATGAATTCTGCCACCTTGAGTTGAAAGTTTGGATCGATCTCGGGCCCTCGCACCAGCCAGGTCCACTTTCAATTCGAGAGCTTCATCTATAGCCCACCTGTCTCTCCGTAAAAGGATAGAGGATCCATCACCCAAGATCCAATGAGCTCCCCCGCTAATCAACGAACGGGCCCGAAGCTACGCTTTTCCAAAAGCGTAAGCTTCAGCGGAGGCACAGCTTCGAATAGAGAATTTCGGCCAAGATACTTCCTTTTAACCAGCTTGACCCACTCCGCCGGTTCATTAGTAAGGATCCTCCAAGCATGTTTGGCAATCAAAGCCGTGTTCATGAGTCTGGATCTTCTCATTCCCATGCCACCTTGATCTTTTCGCAGGCAAACCTTGTCCTAGGCCACAAGAGGAAATCTGGATCTTTCTTCACTGCCAGACCAAAGAAAATTCCTCTGTATCTTCTCAATATTGGAATGAATCGACATAAGAAGCATGAAAACATACATGAAATAAGTGGGAATTCCTTGAAGGCAGGCTTTGGTAAGGGTGGCCTTCCTAGCTTGCGACAAAAGTTTGCCTTTCCAGGTGCTGAGTTTCTTGTGAAGCCGTTCCAGGATCATGTTCCACATGTTTCCGCCGGCACGTCCATTACAGGCCAGAGGTAACCCCAAATAAGTTGCAGGCAGGGAATCAATAGTGCATTCGAGAATTCTGGCAATGCGAATTTGCCTGCGCAATGGAGTATTAATAAAATAAATTTTGCTCTTGATATAATTAACTTTTTGGCCAGCAACCTTCTCATACCGGATCAAAATGCGCTTAATAGACTTGGCCTGGGTGACAGACGCTCCAGTGGAAATGAGCGTGTCATCCACAAATTGTTGATGAGTGACAGGATCAACTCTGGAAGTGGGCAAAATGCCAAAAATCTTGTTTCGACGGAGAGCTTCATTCAAGGACCAACTTAGAACCTCAGCCAAAAGAATGAACAAAATAGGAGACAGAGGATCACCTTGTCTGAGGCCTCGCGCACTTTGGAAGAACCCAACAGGGGACCCGTTGATCAGAACCAAAAAGGAAGGAGTGGAAATGCAACTGCTCACTAGGTCAATCCAATGAGGGTGAAAGCCAAACTTGCAGAGGACAACACAGAGAAACCTCCTATCGACTCTGTCAAAAGCTTTATTCATGTCAAGCTTAAGGAAAAGCGCAACATTTTTGGAACAATGGGCAGAATGGAGGGTCTCATGGATTGTGATGACACCGTCAAGGATGTTTCTGCCCTTAACGGTGCTTCCCCGAGCAGGACCAACCAAGGAAGGGAGGAGGGACCTCAAACGATTGGCAATAGTCTTGGTAAGAATTTTGTAGAAAACATTGCACAGGCTGATGGGCCGATAGTCAGAGAAGCTTTTGCAGGCAGGTGTCTTGGGAATGAGAGCTAGAAAGGTAGAGTTGAGCTTCGGATGGATGGATCTAGAGGCTTGGATTTCTAGAATTGCTTCACAAACATCAGACCCTACAACATCCCACATAACTTGGAAAAATCGGGGGGAAAACCATCGGGCCCGGGGCCTTATCTGGTTGCATGGAGAAGAGAGCTTCCTTAATCTCGAAATGGGAAAACGGTTCCAGGAGCTTAATACTCACCTCATGGGGAACTTTGGTGGGGAAGTTAGCAAGCAGGGATTTCTGGACTTGGAGATCGTTGTCAGGAGGAACACCCAGCAGATCTTGGAAGAACTCGACAGCTTCACTACGAATTTCCTCAATCTCCCTGGTCGTATGACCATCCTTGCATACCACCTCCCTGATCTTATTGGCCCCCCTGTGCCTCATGGTAGACGCGTGAAAAAACTTTGAATTAGAGTCTCCATGCTTCAACCAGAGATCTCTGGACTTTTGACGCCAAAACGTTTCCTCCCTAGCAAGAATGGAATGGTAGTCCACCAGGAGGCTCCGTTCCTCCTCTCTGAGGGCTTCAGAATACCCTTCGACCTCCATCTTCTCCTCCAGAATCTTCAAGTTTTCTGAAATGGACTTTTTAGACTCGAAAATGTTGCCGAAAACCTCCTTGTTCCACAACTTCAAATTCTTTTTAATCAGCTTGAGTTTTAGGGCCAGTATTTTGGATGCTGAACCTGCCACCTTCACCTGCCACCAAGCCGACACCACCTCTCTGAAATCCTTGTGGGAAATCCACATGGACTCGAATCTGAAGGGGGTCTTAAAACCAGGCCCGTCAGTGACCTCTAGGAGAATGGGATTATGGTCAGACCCGATCCTTGGCAAAGCTGAGAGAGTTGCAATGCCGAGGAAGGGAATAGCTTCATGGGAAATGAAGAACCGGTCAAGCTTGACCTGGATAAGATTGCTCCCAATCCTCCTGTTGCTCCAAGTGAAGGACGCCCCCTTGAGTTCAATGTCAAGCAGGTTATTGGAAGATACGAAGTCTCTGAAGTCCTCCAAGCTACGACTGGGAAGTTCAGCGCCTCCCTTCTTTTCTGAAGGATGAAGAGGGCAGTTGAAATCCCCTCCTACAACCCACGAAAAGTCGCTAAAATTATCCCTCATCATAGAAATAGCTTTCCACATCTCTTGCTCTCTCCGAAGCAGAGTTCGAGGTGTAAACATTGGTCAAAATCCACGAGGAATTATCAACTTTGGAATGAAACAAAACGTTGATAATCCCGCCGGAAACTCGATAAAAGGCTACCCTCGACACTGTCAGGATTCCACAGTACCATGAGGCCACCTGCGGAACCAATTGTAGGACTGAAAAGGAATTTGCCCTTGGCCCAAATGGCCTTAGCAGCCTTGGTAGAAGCAATAGCATCAGACTTAGTCTCTTGCAAAATAAGGATGGAGGGGTTAGACTTCTTCCGGAGATCGGCCACCACCCTGCGTTTGGCCACTCCGTTAAGGCCTCTCACATTCCATGAGAGGACCTTCATCTGGACACTTTAAGATACTTCTTACCTCCCTTTCCTTGTTGGATGGGAGGTTTTGGGACAAGCGAATCACCCACCAGGGAGTCGGAATCTTCTTGAAAAAGCAGTCGCTGAGTGCCATTTGCAACATCTGTCGCCGTCTCCTTGTCCCTCCTTTCTTTGTTAGGAGGACGCCCTTGCTTCCTTTCACAACCAAAATCCACCCCTTGCTTCCGGCTCCTAGTGTTTCGAGGACTAATATTGCCAGGTTGTTCGCCCCTCTTTCCCAGCAAGTAATCTTCAAACAGGTTTTGGGCCTCGGGAGGGTTCTGGTTATGGATTTTTGGTGAATCAGCCTGAGCTGGAGTACGGGAGGGGGATTGTTCCTTTTTCGCTTGATGTTCTGGTTGGGAGCTTGCACCACACTGAGTGGCGCCCGAATGGAGGATGAATCCCTCATCAGGGATGGAAGATTCGGGGAGTTCCCTAGAAGGATCTGACGACACAGGCTCTGTCGCAACAGGGTGTTTCAGTTGCCCTTCACCATGTTCCAAGGGGTTGCAGGAATCCCCCCTCTTCTTCCCCGGCTTTTGAAGAGGACAATTAGATTGAAGATGCCCCCGAGAACTACACTCGAGGGTAGTAGGCAGGCCTATTCTCGTAGTTAATGACTTGCTTGTGAAGAAAGGACCCTCCAGACCGCAGAGTGATGGAGGACGGAAGGTTCGCCTCCAAATCCGCCAAAACATAGAAGCGAGCTTGGACAATCTGGTTCGAGCTCGGGTGGGAGGGTCAATGGTGACTAACTCCCCAATGGAGCGAGCAATGCCTCTGATAACATTTTCATGCCAACAAAAAAGGGGGAGGTTCGGGAGCCTAACCCAAATTGGGGCAATGTTAATATTCTGAGTTTCGGGGTTGAAATCCATCCCCCACTTCCTGAGAAAGAGACTCCTGCGTCCCAAAAACCAAGGACCCCCGACCAAAATTCTATAATAGTCCTCTGCATTGTTCAGCCTAATTGCGAAAAACCTCTGGAAAGGGCAACCAACTCCATGTGACCTGAAGTCTGCCACTTTTCCGCCGCCCACCTGCGAATGGTCTCCATATCGGGACGGCCCCCAATAAACTTACCGATTAGGGTAAACTTTTCGAAATCCATGAAACTTGAGAGGATTTCCTCCGGGATGTCCAACTCATCCCCGGATGGAAATAGGTCCTTAGTGAATAAACCACTGAGGGTTTTAGAAGCCGCTGCCTGAGCATACGATTTCTGTTGACCAACCCACCGCTTGTCAGGCGGATCCTTCCCGCGGCTGACATCATCTTCGGTTGACTCCGTAGAGCCTCCGGCCTCTGACTGGCCTCCCTCCGCCTTGTTGTGGCCCTTCGCTTTGCTAAGCCCCTGGTTCAATACGTTGGTACTCCCGCTCCCGTGCCCTCCCGACGCGACCTTCCCGCTCTACGACATCTCTTTCATCCCCTCTTCTTCAGAAACCTGAGATAAGCTGTTGCAGAGCTCCTACTCTACGTCTTCAATTTTAAGCAGGATTCTTGTCCCTGGAAGGAATGTTTCATTTTGATTTAAAAATGGGCGGAATTCTCTAGATATTGGTACGGACCAATTTGACCTTGGTGGATAAGCTTCTTTTCCTTTGATTTCAAATTCAAGCAGGCTCCATTTAAATTTTCAAATTGTATTCAAAGCTCTTTTTGGTGGTATGGACGAACATCTCCTTGGATCTCTTGCCCTGATGTGATCGGATCTTGGGATATTTGCATCTTTATTTCATTTTAAATATCTGTGCTTGGATGATTAGGAACTTGTTGAATCTCTCCTCGATATTCGTGCCCATTTTTCATGTTTTTTAGCTAAAGGTTTTTCTTCGAATCTTGTGAGATTTTGATATTTCCTTTCAAGATTGATTCATTGTCAAATCCCTTTGTATCTCCTTCAGATTTGTGTCTTTGTTTCTCTTTGGCAGCTCTCTTGAGATCCGTGTTTGTTTTTAAAGGTTTGGGGACCCTCAAAACCCTTTTGTAAAAGGTTCGATGACCCTTCCAAAACCCCTTCCACCTAATAAAAAAAATCTCCATTTCCACTTGATCCAATTTTGAATATGTGAAAACCTTGCCCAATATCCATGGAACTTATATATTAACCATTTGTTTTTAAGAACTATTGTATCATGTTTAGTCACCTCATCTTTGATAATCACTTCTAAAATAACATCTACTCCCTAAATCAGACTTGCCATGCATTCACGCTTCCTCTTATCTCCATCTTGGACATCCATACTTCTAGCTAGAACATCATTACTTTCCATTTAGGGCTTTCAAATATGACTTTCCTTCATTGTTACCTAGATTTTCCTAACATGAATATTTTATTTTTTAAATTTCTCTAAATATCTAGAGCAAGAAAAGATGACGACTTCTTCTTTGCACTCTTCATTTTCTTCCCCAAAGATATAAAACAAGAAAAGGTGAGGCTTGCTTTTGGCTTGCACTAACTCCCACTTCTTTTAATCTAATTACCATGTTTAACTAGATGATAAATTCCAATTATATATACTCTATATAAGTTAAATGCATATAGTACCTTGTTTTCCCCCTATCTCTCAATTATTTTTAACTGGTTATATGGAATTGAAATTGGTCCCATCCATATTACATCATGACCATGTAATGGTATTGCAACAACTTGACAATTATGCATGCATTGCATGGCAATATTCAAATTTGGGGATCCTCTTTGAAAGTTGATGAAGTTAATAAATTGAACTAATATCATTTGATTTGGGGACATACAATTACATATCATAAATAAAATAATTTAATGATACAATAAAATAATCTATAAACATGACATTGTCATTTATTTTTAGTTTAAAAGACCAAGTGGTTAGAAGATCAAGTGCTAAAAGTGAATATTTAGGTTAAAATCTTGCTCCTTGATGCTTAGATAAATATTAATATATTTAGTAGTAATAGTAGAATGTGGTTAGTTGAAATATATTGAGAATGTAGTCATGATGATGTGTGAGTGGAGTCATATTTCATTCTACATAACCAATTTTTAGCCATTGGATTGAAATTCTATTGAAGAGAATGATTTAGAAAGAGTTTAATGATAATATGGTTTGTTGTAGTATTGTTGTATGTTTATTAAAATACTCAAAGAATGTGTTTATAACGTAATATAGGTGTGGTCAAACAGTCCAATCATAATATGACTTATTGCAATATTCATGTGTAGTTCATTAAAATATCTAAGTAACATGTTCATCGTGTGATACAAGTGTGGTTCATTAAAATTTTGAAGTGACATGCTAATGTAAGTGATGCTTTTTCTATCCTATATAAATAATTAAAAAGTCATATGTAAAGGTTACTTCAAGAAGCTTCTAAAATACTTATATACACTATCAAAACATAGATGCATAGTTTTTTTTGTAAATAATTCCAAAAACATTTCATGGTTTATATTTATCAAATCAATATGACCATCATCTTTCGGCTTGCAACGAGAAGAGTTATTATTAGCCATGTAGCTATATAAAAAATTAAATAGCATAAACTTATAGAAAATGAAATCAAAGGCAAGGGTGCAAAGAAAATAACTACCCAAAACAAATCCCAAAATGAAACAAATAAGCAAATGTGTAATCAAAGAAATCCTATTCATTATGACAAAAATATATTGAAATATTTGTAATCTGATCTTATTAAGCAAATGTCGATAGTGATGAAGTGCCTATAGGTATTTTGATGTAGCCTAAGGGCATGTGTTATACAAGCCTTTGGGCATTCTCTATCTAAGCCTATGGGCATCTTTCTATGTAAGCTTATGAGCATTTTCTATGTAAACCTACGAGCATCTTTATGTAAGCCTATGACAATTTTAATGTATTCACCTTGTATTTGTGAAAAGAGCACTAATAATTGGAGTCTAAACAGGTTGTTGATGGCATGCGTTGGCGATATGGTAATGACCATTGTTAATAAGAGGAAACTTGATCTTCATAAGAAGGTAATGTCGATGATGATTGTTCACCAGAGGAAGCCCTGGAGTAGAAAGGATAGGGTGTACATGTATTTTGAAGGAGGAGCAGGAAAGGCAATAGGCAAGGTTTTTGTTGTAGTATAATTCCCTAAGGATGTGGATATGAGATATTCTAACCTTTTTGATCTTGGAGTAGTAGATTCGAATTCAATAGCAAATCTATCTTCAGATCAGGATGAAAAGGGTTTTTTCTTTGAAGGTCCCAAAATTTTTGGCTAACAAAGTGATTCATAAAGGGAAAAATTCTTTGTTTAGGAAATTTTTGGGCAATAGATTGGATTTAGATACAATAACGAAGTATGTTAGGGATAAATGGAAACTTTTGGGGTAGGAAGTAGTGGTGGCTTTGCCTAATAATTTTTTGTTGTTTAACTTTGCAAATCCTAAGGATATGGCAAATGTTTTGTTGAGGGGCCCATGGTTTTTTGGGAGGAGAGGGTTATGTTTACAAAATTGGATCCAGGGCTTTAATCAAGCCACAACCACTTTTCAATTGATACCCTTATGGGTGAGTCTACCAGGGCTTCCAATAAAATTTTGGGATGACGGTATTATTCTTGGGATAGTTAAAGCGATTGAAAAAATAATGGCTTTTGATTCAACTACTAAATCCAAGAGCAGAATGATAGAGATACATTTTTGTGTATGCAGATTTGGTTGAACCACTACCTAAATCTATTAGGCTAGTTTTAGATTACAGGGAATGAGAACAAGAGATTCAGTATGAAACTCCCATTCCCTTGTGTAACCTTTGCAAAAGGGTAAGACATATTTGGAAGACATGCCTAGAAATTCCTAAGGAGAATGTTATGAATAATAGAATTGGACAAACTTTGAGGGTTTGGAGGATAAAGGAAACTAAGAAATAAGAAGTTTTGGGGTAGAAAGAAATTGGTGAAAGTAGTAAGGGCCCATCTTCAAATAGCTTTAAGGTTATTGCTACCCTTGAAGGGGATTTCATTGTTGGAGGGGAAGAGTTTGTTCCAAAAACTCAACCTGGAGGTATTAATGAACTAGTGATTGAGGCTTTGATTGAAAAGGAAAAGAATTCTTCTTTGCATGTAGAAGAGAATATTGAGAAAGAGCCACACTCTCTAGTAGGGCTCAAGGAAAAGAGCATAGAAACGAGGATTTCGGGAGAAACCATTCCTTAGTAGAATGTGAAACTGATTGGCTATGAGGAAAAATATTAATGTTATTTAGAATGGGTCTAAGGATGAAGATGGAGGAAAATGGACTTCTACTAGTGATTCAAAGTTGGAAAAGGAGGAAAATGTTATCCAAAAGTTTTTTGTTGGAAGTAGAAGGAAATTTAAGAAAGGTTGATTTGAGAATTTTAGTTTCTCGAGGAAGGCCCAATCTCTAGGAATTGAGAACCAGAGTTGTTGCTAAGGATGTAGTTGATGGGAAGCAAAGAATTTTGTCTTTGGAAAGGAAAAATTCCTCAACTTGATACAAAATGAATTTTCTATCCTGAAATATTTGGGGTATGAATACCCTAGCTAAACATAGGGTGCTTAGAGAGTTAAGAAAGGAGAGGAGGGTTGATATTTTTTTTATCACAAGAGACTAAACTGGATGATTCCAATTTTCAAAAGGTGACGAATTCAATTTGGAAAACAACTCAAGTGGAAATTGTTAGCTTTTGAGGATATATGCAGTGGGAGAGATATAACATAGGTCCTGATAAGATGAAAGAAAATGAGTCTACAATATGATTGAAATATACTATAAATAGAAAGTGGTAAAAATACAATGCAGTATGGAGGACTCCATTAATATAAGCTAAAGAACTACATTGTGCTCCATACAAGAGCTCTACCAATATCTACTACTCTACTACAATGCTCTTGATATCTATATTTTGTGTCTTATGATCTATCACTATGAGGCCCTTTATATAGGAAAATAGATTCTTTGGCCAACACTGTACCTAGTTGTACAAGTGGAAATCTTGCACATTACAACATGCACATTGACACTCGTGCATTTATTACATTGCTTGAATTAAGTAGCTAACTTACCCCTAAAGTAATCTCTACTCTAACTATGTATCAAAGGTGGTACATTTACATGACCCAAATGATATAATATATTCTAACTCTAACACCCCCTATATTACATTATTTGGGTATTGAAGATTTCAATCTTCAATATGGATCTTCTTCTTTGTCTTGGACATTGTATTCTTCTTCTTTGTTATTTGTAACCTATTCAAGCAAGTAGTTAGTGTCTTCATAACTTGTTGTTCTTGTTGAAAGAGCTTTCACTTCATAATCATCTGTAGATTCTTCCAGTTCTTCAATTTCTTCTATCCTTTGAGCTAGATGTCCTTTTTTATTCTCTTTTCGATACTCCAATTGGGGATAATTGGTTGGATGTTGAGCTTGTTGCTGGTTTTGATATTGTCGTGGTTGAAATTTGCTTTCATTGTTCATCTGATTTCCTTGATTCTGATTTTTAAGATTGAATATGCAATAGTTAGTGTTACGACATTTTATTTTGCATATCTGACAATACTTGTTATACCATGGTCTTCGTCCTCTTGATGATGAAGCAATATTCTCCTGTGGATTGTCTTTTGTTGTCATTGCAGTGTTAGTCATATCATCTTTAACTGTATTCTCTACCTCATATTCCTATAGAATATTGATTAGATCATCAAAAGAAGTATCTTTACTTAGGACTTGTAAATATGTAACCAAATTTTTATAGCTATCTGGAAATGCTCTCATGGTTACTTGAGTAAGAAGTTCATCTTTGATCTCTTCTCCTAAGGTTAATAATTTACCTTTAATATCTGCTACTTTGCTTAGGAATAGTTCTATGCTCTCGCCACTATTCATTTTTAGAGAATGTAGTTGAGTTTGAAGATGAAGGATAGTGGATTTATATTTTCCTTCAAATATTTTTCTAAGCTTTTCCATGCTTCTGTAGATGTCTTTGCTGAACTGATATAAGGTTGTTTTTCATCAGTGATGGCAAAGGTTATTATCATTAGAGCTTTTGCATTTTTTTCATCAAACCTCTAAATTTCAGTATCATCTGTGGTTGGTCTTTTTTCTATTCCTTGAGTTATCTCCCAAGGTTTTTCATATACTACGATTGCTTTTACTTTATTTTTCCAGGAGAAATAGTTTGGTCCCTTGAGTAATTGGGATTTTGCAAGAAAGAATTTGTTTGATGCCATGATGATCCTTGTGATCTTCTTTTAATTTCCCTAGTATTGATTTGATGATACCTTGATGAAATTCTGGTTTTTGTAGAAACCTTATGACTCCCAAATGGATTAAGTACTTCATAATCTTTGATGAGTGCTATTATTATCATGTTTTTTAGAATACCTTCTAACTCCTTAGGGATTTTGGATATGCTTTATGATTGATAAAGTGCTTTTTGAGAATAGTAGTTCAATTTTGAGTTGATTTTGTAATGTTTTGTAAGTAGCAAAAATCAACTTCTATTACACCTTATTACTCCTACTGAACTTAAGCACTTTCTAATTTGATGAGGTTCTATTGGTTGGATTTATTTTGTCCCTTTAATATGGTTTGATACAGGTATGGCAATTTATTTCCAACTCTTGATTTTCATTAGTAGACCTCCTTTATAGCCTTTGATATTTAATGTTTCTAATTTCCAATAATTTATTTGGTGTAGTATTCCTTATGACTCCCTAATTTGGAATATTAGAAAACAATATAATATTTGCAATAATAGGATTTTTAATTTTCAAGTTGAAATCCTTATTCCTCCTACTTTATTATATGCAAATATAAGTATTTTGAAATATGCTTGCTTAATATATTACTTATGTTAAGTGAATGAATTGCAATAGTAAATATAATGTGCCCTTATAACTCCAATATATCCTTAGTTTATAGCAAGCAATAAATAGTATTTGATTTACCTTAGTATTCCTTTGCCTTTGATGTTGTGAGGTGGCAGATTTGAATCCTTTGATATGGCAATCAGTACCTTCTTTGATTGGCACTGAATTCTCCCTTACGTAGCGCTTCTCTTCTCTATAACTGGAACCGGTATTCCTTTAAAGAATGCTCAGTATTATCCTCTATGAATTGAACGTTGGTATGGCTAGTTTTATGACGTATTCCTTCCACGAATGAGATGTTGGATTGTTGATTGAATGAGGTGTTATATTTATTGATCTTATGACAACTTATTAAATGCTGGTTTTTTCCTTTGAATGGCGCACAGACTTGAATTAGCCTTCTTCCTCTGAATATGTTTCACGCCATTCAATGCTAGTCTTCTTGATGAGGATAATGGATGGCACCAACTATATTACTTCTTGGTTATATGGTGATCTCAATGGCGGTCCTATGGAAACTTCTTTTGCTCTTTAATGGTGGTCGTTCTCTCCAAGTAGAAACCTTGGGTATAACACTTCTTCCTTTGTATCTTTATGACTGTAATATGTTGTTTATGTCTTTTATAATAACCGTTTTCTAACCTTTTTGCTTGGATTTGATAGCGCTTCTTCTACGTAGATGATCTCCCTTTGTATGCTGTCCTTTTCTCTATGTAGACTCGGATGGTAATGACTTCTTAGAATAGCTCCAATGTTGCAGGTGACACACTTGCTTCTAGGGTTGGATTGTATGTGGAGAAATGGTGTTTTTAAATACCTTAATTCTTAGACGTGTGAGCTCTTCGGTGGCTCCTTCCTCTTGCTCGATCTCTACCCTTCAACCTACAAAATATGACGTTTGTGCTACTTCCTATAAATAGGATTACTTTTTTCCTTTCAAAAGAACAAAAGAGGTGCTTTGTAATAGTTAGATTTGCACCAATATTAAGAAAATTTTTATGAAATCCTTCTTGCCTCTTTTAATTTGCTTCCTTGGATCTTTTAATGATAGTTAATCCAAGCTAATGAGATGTTGTTTTTGAAGTAAGGATTTATGCACTCTGCACTTAAATGAAATCCTTATATTCTCCTTGAATCTTGAGACTCGCCAAGTCTTGATTTGAGGCTTCCTTCAAGGATATTAATGGTGGCTTCCTTCTCCAAATTTTTGCTTGTATTGGTGGCTTCCTTTGGCCACGCAGTGCTACAAATTTTTGTGCCTTTAACAACACAAACTAATTTCTTGAGAGTAACTAGTTAAAGATCAACTAGTATAGTGCTTAATGGATTAATAATGCATTTTTAATGATAATAACCTCTCAGAATGAATTCTAATGCACTCAATAATCTTATGTAATTCTTAATAGTAATATGTAAAGAACCCTTAACGAATATTCTACAATTTTTACTACGATCAATATTGTAGGATGTAGTCTTCTTGCTTTCTAGATAGATAATAGGTAGATGATAATTTTCTTTCCTTTGAAAATATCCAATTCCTATTAATGTGCAAATATATCTTAAAATAAATTGTCCTTTTTGCACTTTCTAGAAGACTATAAAATGAGCCCTTATTGCAACTTTAGTCCAAATATGGTGCTTAATGGAATTTGATAATGAACCCTAATTTAAGTTTAACTAATTGCACCCTAGTTGCTTACCTTTAATGGCTTCTGTAGTAGATGTATATCTTGGTGTTTTGTTTCACCAAGTTGTTGCCTTGTAGTGGATGAATTCACAGCTTCTTTTTTGTTGTCTAGAATAGTTTCTCTGCTTCACCAAATTGTGGTCTAGAACATTTTGTCTTGAGCCTTAGGTTTGGTGGCTTGATCCTTCCAATGATCTTCTATCTTCTGCTATAGATTTAGATAACTCCTTCCTCTGAATTGTGCCTTATTTCTATGAGAGGCAATCTCCAAATATCCTGGATTTGGTAGGCTTCTTCTGTCTGAATCTTCCTTCAATATTCTTATCGAATTCTAAATTCAAATAGGATATTCTTCTTCTCAAGGTTTGGAATATCTTGAGGTCTTCACTGGATTCTTATTCTGTATTTGGAACTCCTTGCCAAATTATTTTTTTCTTGGACTTGTTATCGGATGGTGACAATTGTCCCAAGTCCTTCACTATCAGGAACTTTCTCCTTGGTAGTGGATTTCTCCAACGAGTTCTCCTAGGAACTCTTTTAATGATGCTTCTACAAGCTCTACATTAAGGCTCTTCAAGCCTTCTTATTCTTCTTGAGACCTCTCCTAGGTCTTCTATCTTGTAGCTTCTCTAGTCTTCCAACTGAGACATTTTCTTCAACCTTATGCTTCTTGAAGTGTTGCACTTCTGGATTCTAGAATGGGACTTCGTTGGTCCTTTCTCTTTATTCTACAATTTGCAAGCTTTGATGGAGATCACCAATCTCCTATTTATTGGACTCTTCTCTGGAGTCTTATTCTAAATTAGGAACTTTATCTTCTGAATCAGGAATTCTTTTCTAAATTTTCTTTAGAATTAAGGCTTCTATGGCTTTCTTTTTTGGATCAAGGCTTCTCTGGTCTTTTCTTCTTCAAGGTTTCTTTGGCCTTTTCTTCCAAGGCTTCTCTAGCATTTTCTTCTTCTAGGTTTCTCTAATTTTTTCTTCTTCAAGGCTTCTTTGGACTATTCTCTAGGCTTCTCTGGCATTTTGTTCTTCTGCACTTTGTAGGTATTGATCTTGAACAGAGATCACCAATCTCCTATCTCCTCCTCGACTCGTCTTCTAGAGTCTCTTCTTCCTTGAGTTTGTTATAAGGATATTGTGGCCTTTTTCTTCACTTTTGCACTTCGCAGGATTGTAGCTCTTGTAATGGGATATATCTTGATGTCTTTGAAATACTCAGTCTTCTTCTTGTTGCTACAAGTACTGGAAGGATTCTAAGAATATATTCTTCCTAAATCTCTTATAGGAAGCTTCCCAACCTTTTTCTTGAATCTCCTTTTCCTGCAACAAGTTGTTAGAAATTGGAACGAAAGAACTTATAAATCTGGAGATAATAATCTTCACTAGTTGATTTATCAATCTAGTGGTATGAATGTTGAGTCCTAGTCTTCACGAGTTTTTCTGCAACTCTATGGAAAGACTCTAGCTAGATGTAATATCATAATTTTTGTAACTCAGATTTTATTTCAGTCCTCACTTGTGATTATCTCCCTATTCCTATTGACCTACTGGACTTCTCTTATGACAACTTTTACAAGCGGCAGTGCACACTAGCGAGTTTAATTTCCAAAAGTCCAAAGAGAAACTATAATGGATGTAGGCCCTCCTATTTCTATTTCGATTGATCATGTCTCTGATACCACTATTATCTTTTGAGGATATATGCAGTGGGAGAGATCTAACACAGGTCCTGATAAGATGAAAGAAAGTGAGTCTACAATATGACTGAATATACTATAAATAAAAAGTGGCAAAAATACAATGCAGTATGGAGGTTATGGTCACTCCATTAATATAAGCTAAAGAACTACATTATACTCCATAGAGGAGCTCTACCACTATCTACTACTCTCTACTACAATTCTCTTGATATATATATATATATGTTGTGTCTTATGATCTATCACTATGAGACCCTTTATATAGGAAAATAGATTCCTTGGCCAACACTCTACCTAGTTGTACAAGTGGACACCTTGCACATTACAACATGCACATTGACACTTGTGCATTTATTACATTGCTTGAAGTAGCTAACTTTCCCCTAAAGTAATCCCTACTCTAACTGTGTATCAAAGGTGGTACATTTACATGACCTAAATGATGTAATATATTCTAACTCTAACATAAATGGTTCATGTTGATGGTGTGTGTGGGGGTTTATGAACTTTATGGAATCAGAAGTGGTTGGCGGGATAGTGTTTGCAGATTAATGACAAGTTTATTTCTATTTATTTCACATGATTTACAAAATAAATTTAATAAGGTGGAATTATGACTAGCAGTCTAGCAATCTGTTTAGACTTTTTTTTTACTGTTTTGGTCATTGGACTTTTGGTCAAAAAATATTGTATTGTTTAGAAAATGTAGAATTTTATTTGTAAGAAGATAAGCTATTTTTGTGCTTGGATTGATTCATTTATTTTTCTTATATTTCTAGGATTTCTAAAAGGAAAAGGTCCCTTTCAAAATCCTATTATTTACCAATAGAAAAAAAAAATAGCGCTAATAACTAACTTTGCAGGTGGTGGAGAAAAGTGTCCTACTTATGGAACAAGGGTGGACTAACTTTGTTGATCCCTGGGTATGATGATAGCAAGCCATGTTGGTTGGTGGTTTTATTTCCTTTTCTTCACCCATTTGTCACTTTCCTACCAATGTTCATGACATTATTGTCTCCTACATTTTTCAAAACCTAAAAATAAGGGTAGTCATGATTAAGGGATATTTTAACATGTGTCTCCCAAAGCATACATTCTTAAATTGACGACACCAAAACCACCACTTTAAGTGGGAAGCTTGGTTGTTTAATTAATTTTTAGGGTTTCTTGATACATGATCATGATGCTAGAATGTTTTTACACCAAGGGTTCAAATGATTTGGACCAATTATTATGATTTTATGACCTTGAAAAGAGAGAAAATCAACCATCAACTCTAAAGGGAGAGTTATCTACTATAAAAACCCCTTTCAATTTTTAGCTATCAAAAACCATACATTCACTAAATCATTTCAAAATATTCCATACTATTACTAACTCTATTTTTAGGCCCTTTTACCTCTATTTTTACTACATTACACATCTCTCTCTTTCTCTTGTCCTTGCATGTATAACCCATGCCATCGACTACTTGTGCACTACCTTCCATGGAGGAGGACAAGACATTCTACCATGATTCATAGCCAATATTTTCATTCGAGGATGGGTTTCCAAGGTAGATCAAACCCTCTACAAACATCCCAAGTGTGATCTCTCCTTATTTACTATGGTGATATTGCAAGCAAGATAGGGTAGGAATGAGTTGTTTATCATTTTTATGCTTTGAATGATATGGTCATTGATGCCTAAGGTATCAAGTAATTATTTTACTATAGTAGGATTAGTCCTTGTTATATTTTGTGGATAATTTTAGGGCAATTTATTCTTGGATGTTTTATTTTATGTATGCTTGAATTACGATAGCTTATGATGTTTACTATTAATTCACTGCTTTATTGTCTTAGTTTAAGTTTTTTGGTTTATCTTGTATTAATTTGAATAATTGTATGAGATATCCCCTTTTTCTTGCAAATAATTTGTTGAACTTGATGTGAACCACCTTTTGATGTTTTCCCTTCCATTTTTCAGCCCTTAGGGTTCAATTGGCTAGTTGTTATAACTTTTGTATTGGTTGTCGTTTTTTGCTACATGTTGAATAAAACTTCCATGTTTTTCCTCTATTTTTAAGACTTTTTATAATATTTTAATTTATATATTGTAAGTGTTCTTGTAGTTTATTTTCTTGAGTAAAACATTTTGGTAAAAACCCTATTTGCTTTTGAGTAGGTTTTCTATTTATGCTCCTTTGGCTTCTTCCAAGTGTATTGGAATGACTACTAGGTCTAAGAAGCATGTTCCAGAATATTTCAAAATAGAAGAGGATCTTCCTTCTATTTTCCTTCCAAATTTGATCAACCATTCATTTTTGCTTTCTCATGATGATGAACCTTGGATTAAGGATCTGACTAATAGATTTTCTGATTCGAAAGAAGAAAGGGCCCTTATATCAACTTTGATGAACCATACAAATCTGTCATAGGGTCCCAAAACATTGTAGGTGTTTTGGTGTTAGGCAACAAATATGACCACCATGACGAACCTTAATTGTCCCTCAATGAGGCAATCACAACGCAACCATGATTACCCCAAAATATGGTGATCATGGATAGACAAGTGCATGCATGAAAAACACATGCAAGATGGTAATATCTAAAATTTAATACTCATTCTAAGCCTCATGATGAAAAGTTAGTTGTAAATATGATGACCCTTAGGGAATATTTGGCTTACTAGCTAGACAATCATAGCATAATATTGAAGAGTAGTTAGATGCTCCTAGGAGAAAAATAGCCAAGCAAATGTAGGATTTGATAACCAACATGAATCAAATATTGAGTGCTAATAGAATTCCTATAGTATAAGTTGTTATTCCTACCTCAATCATGAACCCTAATGCTCCTCCTCCTCCCCTAGCTAACCCTAGGGAGGATTTCCCTACATCAAGTGATCCAACTTTGGAAAATGATAGAAGTCTATCTCTAGCCCCTAACGTAGAAGTTTTTAACCTATCTAGGCATGTGCCTAGGTTCTTTTATGATAGGGCTAATAAATCCCAAATATTTATTGATAAATTCATGAAAGCTTTGCTAAAATTAATGACTAGGAATTAGTAGGAAATGTTGGAGTATATTACATTATTTGGTACATGCCAATGTACCACCTTGGGTACATCTTTAGATTAGGAGTGTGTCTTAGATTAAAGGGTGAGTAAATATTTTATGTAATGTAATAATGTGCAAGAAATGGACAAGTGTCTTGTAGTTAAGATTCCAATTATTATAATGTAAATGTGCATATTAGTCCATGTGCACATGTGTCCTTAGAGTAGGAAAGTGAAGAGTCTCAAGAAGAGTGAAGGCCAAGAGTACTCCATATGAAGAGTCACATACCATTATATGTGTCTATGTGTGTGTGTTTGTAAGACATAATGTAGAGTGAGAGTGTGTGGAAGTATGGTGTATTTGAGATCTTTATTCTATATCAAGATACTATTTTCATGAGCATTTGTTAATGGTAATTTTATGAGTTGCTGTAGAAGTTATTTATGATTTTTATATGATTAGAATATTTTCATTATCTTATATTTCATATTTCAACTTTATTTTAAGTATTAAGCATCAAAATCTAATAATGGTATCAGAGCCACAAGGGATATTGATAGGATATAGGGAGAGCCACAAGAGAGATTGATAGGATATAGGGAGAGCCACAAGGAAGATTTTATTTACAGAATTTGAAAGTTGCAGTTTGGCTAGAGTCTTTCCATAGGGTTGCAGAAAAACTTGTGAAGACTAGGACTCAACATAGATTTCTTTCCACTAGATTGAAGGATAACTAGTGAAGTTTATTGATTTCAGAATTTTGGATATTTGGATGTATTTGGTTGCTACTATCTAAGATTTTTTTGCAAAAAATTAGTTCTCAAAATTTGAGAAGCTTCCTACAATATATAGAGAAGAATTTCACTTTCAATTGCCTAAAAACGTTTATGTGCTTTTCTCGAGCATGGATTAGTTTTGGAGTTGCGGCAAAAGAGTAGACATTGAATATTAAGGAGGTCCAAGAAAGAGGTATCATTGAATATTGAAGATTGAATATTGAGGAAGACCCAAGAAGGAGGTCCCCATAGAGATATAAGATTGAAGAATTAGGAAACCCAAGAGAAGAGGTTTCAAGCAAATTTGGAAGGAGAAAAAAGAGAATAGAGAAGCTCTATTGAGAAATTGAAGAAGTGGCCATTAGAGAAGATTTAAAGAAAGTTTGAGATAGAATATTGCAAGAAGAAATTCTTGAAAAGAGGTAATCACATCAAAATTGGAAAAATTGTTGTCATCCAACAACAAGCCCAAAAGGATTTGTGAAACTAATTTAGGGAGAAGATTTTTGGCAAGAAGTTTGCTAAATTTGAGAAAGTATTTTTCAAGACTTCAAGACATTCAGATTCTTGAATAAGAGGCCAACAAAGAGGTCAAATTCGAAGATAAAGAGGCCACAAATTGACATTTTTGGAGACAACCATTAAAGTTTTGAAGGAAGAATATTGTAGATTTTTGGGGTAGAATTTGAAGAGTTTCAGGACAACAAGATAGAGGAGGAGAAGTCAAAATTTTGGAGCAGCATTTGAAGAGTTTATGATTTCATATAGGCAAAATTAGAAGGAGATAGAAGAGTTGTGAATTGGAGAATTTTTGGGCAGATTTGGAAGTGTTTTTGGATAGGTGTTTGAAGGAGGAATTGACAAAAATTTAAGGTAGATAATTGGAGGAGATAGAGGCATTTTGTGAACAACAAAAAGGCAACAAGTTGAAGGAGATAGATATGTATTTTAGACAACATTTGAAGGAAAATTTGAGCTGCAAATTTTAAAGTTTCTTGGCAATTTTTTGGAAGGAGAAAGGAGAAGATTTGAGGTAGCAAATTAAAACTAAGAAAGCAGTTTTTTGGGCAGCATTGAAAGCTGCAAATTTCATAAAGATTGGATAGCATTTGGAGAAGGAAATTAGCTGAAAATTTTAGAAGTTTGAAAGCAACAATTTGAGAATAAAATAGCTACAAATTAAAAGATTTCTGGACAACAATAGTGCAAGTTATTGATCAACAATTTTGAGAAGCAAAGCAACTACGATTTCACCTTTTTGGACAACAAGCTTGGTGAGCAAAAAGGTAGCTATAAAAGTGTTTTATTAAATCATTAAAGAAAGTGTTTTATTAGCTACATATTCAAGTTTTAAAGCCATCAAAATAAAGTCGAATTTGAGTGTCTCCAAGCTAAAGAAGGAGACATTGTTGTCATATTCAAACTTGCAAAATACAACAACATAAAGTAGAGTTAAAAATTTCTTGAAAGGAGTAATAAGGAGAAGGAAATATTACATAGTGAATGTTATTTTTTAAAGATAAAATAGTGCAGTATTATTGAAGCATTTGGAGGCCGAATAGAGTTCAAGATAAGGTAGGATTAAAGGTATCTAAAGACACCAAAATGAAGCAATAAAGGTTGTAGGATATAGTGGTGAGAAGAAGCCACCAAAGAAGTGGTAGCACCACCAGGAAAAAGTGGAGGAGCCACCATATTGGAGGAAGTAGCCACCATTATCGAAGAGCCAATGAAGAGCATTGGAAAACCACCACCATTCGATAGAGAACAAATCCAAGGAATAGCAATGGAAAACCACCACCATTCGATAGAGAGCAAAGCCAAGGATGAGAGTCGTCACTAGAGAGGCACTAACCACCACATAGTTGAAGAAAAACCATCCACCATTGGAAGAGTTAACATTAGGTCCATCGGGAAGCTAAAGAGATCTCTTCGACATCAAAGAGGAGATAGATTTTGTAAAGGAAGGTGAATGGTTTTCTAAGAAGTTGCAGCATGGGAGAAAACATATTTTGGCATTTTGAATAAACTCCATTCAACGTGGAGTGGCCATTAAAGAGAAGACAATGAGGAGTTACTCATTACCCGTGCCATTTGGAGGAGGAATCTTGTGTAACATTCATTGGAGTAAGTTGAAACGTTTGAGTAGCACCCTATGTAACATCTAGCATCTAAAAATATAGAGTGCCACTTGTTGAAGTAGAAGGAGGAGTGCCAACTACATTTTGGAGGTGATTGAAATGTCTTAGGTCCTCATAAATGCAAGGGAATTAGACTCCATTTGACACATTACCATTCAACATCAAGCTTGAGCATGGAAGATTCATCCATATTCATGGAGCATCAAGTCTGAGTGTGGTTGGATGGAGAGAAGCACCATATGTGTAGTAGAGGAGTGATATTTCATGGAAGAGCACCATTCAAGGGAAGGTCAAATGTCTTTGACCAAATATTTCATGCCTAAAGTTTGGAGGTAAAGCAAGTTATTTAAAATTTGATTATTTACCCAAGTTAGGAGTTATAAGGTTGAGTATTATTATTATTTTCTAAGGTAGAAGGAAAATTAATCTATTTGCTTATAAGATTAATTTAATTATTGGAGAGATAAGGCATAAAAGTGAAATTTGAAACCTTAGAGACTTTAATAGTTATTATTGGAAAGTTTTGAGAAGCCTTGAAATATTTTTGAGAAATTTTGGGAATCCATTTCAAGTTTTGAGAAGACTTTATAAAGTTTTATAATTGAATTAGTGAAGCATTTTTAATATTTGCAAATATTTTGAGATTTGGAGAAATAAGGTTTCCTACATCAAATTAGGAATAATATTTTTGCAAATACATTTTACTAAAGTTCTAAATTTCTAATTTTGGAGTTATAAGGAATTCAACATCAAATTAGGTTTTTGAAATTTAGAAACCATATTATTGAAATTTGGGAGATAAAAGGAATTCCACCTAGAGTTTTGAAGAATTGAAACCTTTGTCAAAACTATTGTTTGATCATATATCCAAACATTAGAAAATACAAGGTATTCATCTTAAAGAGTAGAAGTTGAAGATTATATTGAAATTGTTATTTAAAATATTAGGGAGATATAAGGTAGTCTACAAGTGTTATCATGACAACAAACAAATTCTTTCTTTCAGAATCCCAACTTCTTAAAGGTCCTAATTACACTTCATGGAAAAACAAAGTGAGGTCAATATTGATAGTAGAAAAGCTTTGGGATATTGTTAAAGGAGCGAAAACTAAACCTACTGAAGATGCTAGAGAAATTCAAAAGTATGAAGAAGATGAAGCAAAAGCACTCATGATAATAACATTTGCAATTACAGATGATATACAACCATACATTAGTTCAACAGTAACTTCTACAGAAGCTTGGAATACTTTAGCCAAGATATTTGAAGGAAAGAATAAAGCCACTATCTTGAATCTTCAAACCCAATTGCATTCTCTAAAAGTTAATAGTGGTGAAAGTATAGAATTATTTCTAAGAAAAGTGGTAGATATAAAAGGAAAATTATTAACCTTAGGAGAAAAGGTAGAAGACAAGTTTCTTGTTCAAGTGATTCTAAGAGCACTTCCAGAAAGCTACAAGCATCTAGTCACATCTTTACAAATTCTAAGTAAAGATACATCGTTTGATGAGTTAGTCAATATACTACAAGAGTATGAGGTAGAGAATTCAGTCAAAGATGAAATGACTAACAATGCCTTAGTCTCAAAAGATAATCCACAAGGAAATGTTGCTTCATTCTCAAGGAACAAATCAAAATGGAATAATAGATATTGTCAAGTATGTAAGAAAAGAGGACATAGTACAAATTATTGTAGATTCAATCCAAGAAATCAGTATCAAGGGAATCAAACAAATTTTGGAAGCCAATAAAATAGGTCATTTCAACCAAGACAATATCAGAATCAATATAGACCACATCAGCAACAATTTCAGCATCAATATACTTCTCAAAATCAATACAATCAACCTCAACTACAATATAGAGAAGGAAATCAAAAGGGGCACTTAGTTCAAGAGATTCAAGAAATTCAAGAACTGGAAGAACCTGTAGGAGAACATGAAGTTAAAGCACTTTCAACAAAGATAGTATTTTATGAAGATACTAATTATTTACTTGATCAGGATACAAATAGGGAGCAGAATGAAGAAAGTAGAAAAGAAGAGCACAAGTTCCAGAACCAAGATGAAGACCATATTGAAGACTAAAGTCTTCAATAACCAAATAATGTAATACAGGGGGTGTTGGAGTATATTACATTATTTGGTACATGCCAATGTACCACCTTGGGTACATCTTTAGATTAGGAGTGTGTCTTAGATTAGAGTGTGAGTAAATATTTTATGTAATGTAATAATGTGCAAGAAATGCACAAGTGTCTTGTAGTTAAGAGTGCAAGTATGATGAGTGTAGATGTGCATGTCCATTATGTAAGAGTGCACATGTGTCCTTAGAGTAGGAAAGTGAAGAGTCTCAAGAAGAGTGAAGGCCAAGAGTACTCCATATGAAGAGTCACATCCCATTATATATGTGTCTATGTGTGTGTGTGTTTGTAAGACACAATGTAGAGTGAGAGTGTGTGGAAGTATGGTGTATTTGAGATATTTATTCTATATCAAGATACTATTTTCGTGAGCATTTGTTAATGGCAATTTTATGAGTTGTTGCAAAAGTTATTTATGAGTTTTATATGATTAGAATATTATCATTATCTTATATTTCATATAGCAACTTTATTTTAGATCTTGTGGTTATTTTGCTTTAAGTATTAAGCATCAAAAGTTAACAGGAGATGCTCTTGATTGGTTTGCATCCTTACATAAACATTCCATTGACTCCCTAGATACCTTTGTTAGAAAAATAAAACAAGAATTTGATTATGATATGACTGTAATGGAAGCAATGTATGTTTTTGTAAATATAAAACAAAGCCTTAATGAATCTGTTACTGATTTCCATAAAAGATAGGAAAGACTCAAATGTCATGTAAATATCAATTTAACCAAAGAGGCTACTGAACAAGCTTAGACCCTCTTTTTAGGCTAAAATCTAGGAATATAACCCTTGTGTTTTACCTTCCCTTGACAAATTTATTTATTTTGTTAAGATCCTTGGACTTTGGAAAAAGAAGGAAGGTCAAAAAGCCTTAAAACCTAAAAATACTAACAAAAAAATTGTAGGAGATGGGATTTTCAATAGAGCTATCCAATCTTTCTCTCATGAATCACATATAGCTAGAGCTCATATTCATTTGTTAACTAAATCTAGAGGTGGTTCAAAATCAAATAATATGATGCCTCAATGGACACACGAAGACATCTCAAAATTTTCCACCATATAATATAAAAAAATATCATATTAATCATAGATTTGAAGCACCTAAATGGGATGGTCTACGAAGTTTTGCTTTTGGCATGGAACCTATATGGTTATGACAATCTGACTTGTATATATTTCTAAAAGTCCTATCGTAGGCAAGCCTTTGGTCCTAACTTCAACATTAATCAAGTAAACAATGATATGATTACTTTATTTAATGAAAAGAAAAAGAATATCTAAAATGGGTTTAACCACCCTTGCATTCAAAGGTTGGGTATCCATAACACCCCATTCATCTACCTGATAAATAAGATCTCAATCAATAGCAAGGAGTGAATCAAAATTAGGGTCAAGGGTTTAATAAGAGTGATCAACAAACTTTCAAAATCAATGATACAATTCTAATTAAGACAACCAAAGAGAGGGTCAAAATTATTAAAATCAAAATGATAGTTACTCCTAAAATTAAAATTATGGGCCTAACACTTCTCAAAATGCCTCTCAAGTTAACCAAGTCTTTTCCCAACGTAGCCCAAAGGGAGAATACATTTATAGTCAACCAAATGTACCTTAGCATGTCAACATTTTAGAGGTGCAAAAAGAAACAAATGTATCCTTAGAATAACAAATCATTGTTGTTACTAGGAGTGCATCTCAGTACAAAAAGAAGCAACCTTGTAAAGAAGAAAAAGAAAAGGATAAAGAAAAAGAACCCATATATGCAATGACTAATCCTGTTATTATTAATAAAATTCCAAACCCTCCTTTGGTCCTTTAGGAACCTGTTACAAACACAAAATTTTTTAAAAATACAAAAATATTCTTGGAGAAAACTCAATCCAATTTAGAAAACTTGTTATTTTTTAACATAGTGAAAGACCATGATTGCATTTTAAAGCAAAAATCCTGACATCCACTATAGAAAAATGACAAGATGTCACTCATCCCATAGAATTGCTATTGAAAGTAGTCATGAGTAAAAAAAAACATGGGATATTTTTGAAGAGGTGTACAACCCCTTACAAGGGACCATACTTAGAATTACTTAAGATGTCTCACTATCAAAGGCAAAGGTTAAGAAAATTATTGGATGAGATGGATATGTCTGAATCAAGAATTGCTAACATCATACCCACCATTCTAGGGTCTTGCAAAGTACAATATTCTCAATCATTGTAAGGAACCTACTGTTGAAATAAATCTCACACACAAAATACTGAAAGATAACTAAAATACATGCAATAACAGAATAACACTATGCAGAAAGTAATTGTATAATTGAAACAATCTCATAAGTAACTCAGAATCGTAGGTCTCTTCGAGGGGAAAAACTCCTTCAATATTTCATTAACTTGCAAAAAGATACATTCATACATGGCTTCATAACTTTTAAAGAAAGACTTCATGCAACCCTAACCCTAAGCTCAAGAGTTGACTTACATGCAAAATTCCACTCGAGCTAGAATATTCTACCAAGCGTCAGTTAAAATATTTATAACGGTTACATAAAATGGCCCCACTTGGCTAGGAGCCTAAATTGCCACATACATTGCAAAATAACATTATAATGGGATCCCCCACATTGGAAGTGGATAATTACATAAGCAAATGAGAATTACAAAATAATATTAGGATGGGATTCTAACATATCCTTCCCCTTAAAAAGCTTTGTCCTCAAATCTGAAGGTGAGGAAACTAGTGTTGGAGTTGATGGAGAGACTCCCATGTAGCATCTTCTGGCTGAAGTCCATACCACTAAATAAGGACTTCAGTAATGGTTTGGTTGCAGAGAGTGTGAGTCCGATGATCCAATAATTGTTCAGGTTCAAGCAAGATAGAACCTTCTTCATCTAACTTTGAAAGTGCAGATTCAACCTGTACCTGATTTCCCACCATATTTTTGATAGAGGAAGCATGAAAAATAGGATGGAGCTTGGATGTAAGTGGAAGGTCCAATTTTTAGACTATGGTACCAATCCGTTGTAGCACCTGGTAGGGCCCATAATATTTCACAGTAAGTTTTTGGAATCTACAAAGCTAGAGGGACAACTATTTGTACGATTACAAGCGAAGGAAAACCATATCACCTACGTCAAAACTACACTCAGAACGGTGTTGGTCATCCTATTGGCGCATCTGGTTCTGGGTCGCATCCAAATTCATCTTGAGTTGATGGAGGACATCAACATGTTGATTAAGAGTAGTGTTGACTGCATGAATCTTGGAGCTACCTAGAATGTAGGAGGAAGACGTGGGTGGAGGGTACCCATAAGCTGCCTCAAAAGGGCTAATCTTGGTTGCTATGTGATAGGAAGTGTTGTACCACCACTTGACCAAAGGAATCCATTTCACCCAGTGTGTAGGATGATCAGAGGTAAAGCAACGAAGGTAGGTTTCCAAACATTTGTTGATAATATCTGTTTGGCCATCCATTTGTGGATGATAAGTTGAACTCATTTTGAGCTGATTTCCTTGCAACTCAAAAAATTCTTGCCATAAGTGATTAGTAAAGGTTGGGTCACGATCGAACACGATGGAGGAGGACATACCAAAAGGCAAAAGATAAAAATCAAGAAAAATTTGGGTAACGATGGATGTTGTGTAAGGATGGGATAGGGAACAAAAGTGAGCATATTTTGAAAGACGATCCACTACCACAAAGATAACATATTTACCTCCATACTTAGGTAAACCTTCAATAAAATCCATAGAAATATCCATCCAAACTTGGTCAGGAATGGGCAAGGGTTGAATAGTGCCTAGAGAACGCACCATTTTACTTTTCATCCATTGACATGTATTACAAGCTGCCGCAAAATCTTGAATATCCTTTTTCATACCCTTCCAAAAAAAGTGTGTTTAAGTTTTTCATATGTTTGAGAAATCCTAAATGGTTGGCATATGGTGCAACGTGCGGTTCTATCATGAGAAGTTCCTACAGTGGAGACTTGTGGGGAATAACAAGGCATTGGTGGTAACGCAAATGTTGGCCATACCAAGTCTAGCTTGGACATGAAGTAGGCTCAATGTGGAGGGAAGCAACCAAAGTTTGCAATTTAGTATCCTGAAGTACCTCTTGGCGTAAGGAATCAATCCATTGAGGAATCCGCAATGAAATAACACACAACATACTAAGAGTCTCAAATTGGTGAGAGAGCATCGACCACAACATTATCCTTGAATTTTTATAAGTGATATCATAATTGTAAGCCATGAGTTTAGAGACCCATTTTTTTTCAAGGGTTGCAACTCGTTGCTCCAAAAAGTATTTGAGACTTTGATGATATATTTTAATGGAGAAATGATGTCCGATGAGATACGGTCGCCAATGGGTTATTGCATGCAAAATTACCATCATCTCCTTGGCATAAGTGGATTTTTGCAAATTACGACTGGAGAGAGCCTTACTAGTGAAGGCCAAGGGCCCTTCTTGCATCAATATTGCACCAATACCATGATCTGAAGCATCGCTTTCAATGATAAATGATTTCGAGAAATTTGACATGGCCAAAATAGGCGTAGTGGTCATAGCATGCTTCAATTCTAGGAAAGCCTATTCAGTGGGTCATGTCCAAGTAAAAGAGTCATTCTTTAACATGGAAGTGAGGGGAGCTGCAATTTTACCATAGTTACAATAAATTTATGGTAATAACCTATAAGCCCTAAAAAACCCCTAAGACCTTTGAGAGTGTGAGGTTTTGGCCAGTCCTTAACCACTTGGATCCTCTTGGGATCAACTTTGATGCTCTCATTCGTGACAATGTGTCCCAAATATTCCACTTCTATCAACCCAAAAGAACACTTGGAACACTTAGCATAGAGTTTATGTTGTGCCAATAGTTGGAGAGTCTGATTCACATGAATAAGATGCTCTTCCCATGAGCGACTATACACCATAATGTCATCAAAGAAGACTAGGATGAACTTTCAAAGGAAAGGATGAAATTTTGTTCATGAGGTTTTGGAAAGTGTAAGGGACATTAGTCAAGCCAAATGGCATTACCAAAAAATCATAGTGACCTTCATGAGTATGAAAAACAGTTTTGAGAATATCCTCATCCTTGATTCAAATTTGATGGTACCTCGAGCGAAGGTCAAGTTTGAAAAAATACATAGTCCCATGAAGTTCATCCAGTAATTCATCCACCATCGAAAAAGGAAACTTATCCTTGATGGTGATTTTATTGAGCTCTCGGTAATCGATACACAACCACCAGGACATATATTTCTTATGCACTAGTAGAACTGGAGAAGAGTAAGGACTATTGCTTGGCCGAATGACACTGACTTTTAACAATTCCTATACTAACTTCTTGATTTTTTACTGAAGAGCATGAGGACACTAGTATGATATAATGTTGGGTGGTGCATTACTAGGTAACAAGGGGATATCATGGTCATGAGAGTGATGAGGTGGTAATTCTGATGGCTCAGCAAAAACAGAGTTGTGCTTGGTAAAAATAAGTTGCAAATCTTTAAGAATAGAATCCTCCTTTGAAGGATGAGGTTGGATCGCAAAATTTTGAGCTATGACACCCCAAGATGATTATTTTAACAACTTCTCCATCCGATTGAAATTGATAATCTATGAAGGCCCTACTTTTAAGCTATGGAGAGTGTAGGACTGTCCATTATGTGAAAATAGCATCCAAAGCTCAAGAAAGAGTCATGAGATGACTCCCAATGTGTCCAACCATTGAGCTCCCAACATGATATCACATCCCCCTAGTTTAAGTGTAAACATATCCTGTTTGAGCTCATAGTCCCCAATCTTGACCTTAACATTACGATATTTACCTTTGCAAGGTAAGGTCCCACCATTTGCTACCATAACCTCAAAGTAATTACATGTATGTACGTAACAATTTACCTGCTTGCCAATATTAAGATCAATAAAATTATGTGTACTTCCAAAATCAATCAATATGGTAAGACACAAGCCCTTGAAATAACCCATAACTTTCATGGTTTGGGGAGTAGTAATACGAGCAAGACCATGAACAAAAATTTCAACCTGTGGTTCATCTTGGTTTTCTTCCTTCGATTTGGGTGGTTCCTCTATTGATTTTGTGTCATAATCATTGTGGTCGTTGTTGTCAGGCTCATTAGAATGAATGAGGAACAACTTATTTTAGGTGCACCTATGTGTTGAGTGGTATTTTCACACACTTGTGAAAGTACACTCTCCCTTAGGATTTGGGTTCCAAATCCCCTCTTGCAAAGAAGTTAAACAACCAACTTCTCCAAGGTCTCCGTTGTATAAGCATTTGCAACTGTGTATTAGTAATCTCAAATGAAGATAATTCAATTAAAATGCTTGGAACACCTTAGTGATTGCAAGTAACTGTAAACAAGGGGCAATGTTGGTTTATTTCACCATGAAACTTTAGTGATTGTTCATTATTTTACTTTTTTTAGATTTTGTAATTTTTTATGTATTTATTTTAACTAAGTTGAACCTTCTGGAAAAATAAAATAAAATGAAAAGAAATGCAAAAAATAAAAAATTGAACACGTTCGATCTGATGCTATCCTATTCCGACAAAACCGAATATGTGAGAGTTTCAGTACATGCAACCTAGCCTATTTGACCCGCAAAACAAACACAATCAAAGTAAACTAGGTGCTAGCTCCTAGGGTTTAAAAATTTTAAAATAATTTTCAGATTGGAGACATTCACATGAAATAACCCAAAACAATGGCATGAATTTCATTTATAAATCTGAAATCCGAAAGGAGAAAAATAGAACAGTTAAAATGAAGCATGCAAAAAATTTCTCATCCTTTCTTGCCCATAAAATGCAAATTTTTGAACAATTTTGCATTAAAAAAAATGTGTCCTGTTACAATAGCAGAATCTCTGGTTTTTCTCAAAACCAACAAAAGTGGAAGAAAAGCACTCCACAACAGGCTCAGAACGGCTAATCACCCTCAACTCTGCAACCCGCTCGTAGCGGTTTTTGACCCCGTATCAATCTGTGCCTCTGCGTTTTATACTTGCTGGCAAACTACTTCTCCTTCCATGACGGTATCGTTTCATCTTCCAGATTGCTTCGTTTCACCTTCCCCGCCTTTCCATTGCTTTTGATTTTATGCTCGAGATCTTCTCTATGAATTGTAACGCCTCTGCAGTCCTTACACATGTACGCCACGTGTTCCGCACTTTTTTGCATGTTCTGTAACGGCCCCATGTAAATCGTGACAAAAAATAGCATGTAGCTTTGCTCCTTTGCTTTCATCGCGAAAACGTGACATGTCGCGATATCGCGACATTTTCCGTCAGCAGCTTCGTCCGCCTTCATGCACAGCGAAAATGAGACATGTCGCGATATCGCGACGTTTTTCTGTCAGCAGCTTTGTTTCTCATCATGCATCACGAAAATGAGACATGTCGCGATATCGCGACGTTTTTCTGTCAGCAGCTTTGTTTCTCATCATGCATCGCAAAAATGATACATGTCGCGATATCGTGACATTTTTTTGCTTCGGGCCGCGTGGATGCAACATGTCGCGAAATCGCGACATATTTTCCTTTCGTACCACTTCGCTGCTTCCTGTCGCGAAATCGCGATGCTTTTCTGCTTCGTGCCCCTTTGCTGCTTCTTGTCGCGAAATCGCGACGCTTTTAGTGCCTTGCCCTGTTTGACTTGTTTGACCGCGATTTTGTGACATGTCGCGATTTCGCGACAATTTTCCATTCTATCTTTCTCTCTCCTCTCTGGACCACGATTTCACAACACGTCGTGAAATCGCGACAATTTTCGATCAATGCCTCTTCCTGCTTGCTTGGGCCGCGAAAGCTTGACATGTCGCGATATCGCGACGTTTTTTCATTTCAGGCCGCGACGGAGCAACATGTCGCGATATCGCGACAACTTTTCTTTTCGGCAACGACGGAGCGACATGTCGCGATATCGCGACAACTTTTTATTTTCGGCCGCGACAGAGCGACATGTCGCGATATCGCGACACTTTTTCTCCTTAGTGAATTTTTTGCTTTTTCCTTGATTTTTTTAGCATCTGGGCTACTGCAGTTTTCTTTGAAAGCATGCAAAAAAGGTGGGTCCCCAATTTTGGGGTGTGTTGTGGATCAGCCACAACAAATGGCGACTCTGTTGTCAAATGCTCTTGAGCATTTTGGTGAGAACCCAACCTGAAACATACAAGCTTAGATACAGAGGTCAGCACATAGAAGATAAACAAATACCGACAGATCGGAAATACATGAAACATCGGAATCATTAAGTATCAGCTCGGTGTGTGCAATGTGTTTCATTCCCTATCATTTGAACTTGATCAACATTCCATTGTCAGTTTCACTTATGATTTGTATGCAAGGCTATGAATGATTTGTGCAGGATTTGATGTATGATGAAGATGCTAGAGATGTAACAACCTGCTTTATAAAGGCTCAAACCTTCTAATATCATGGACAAACATATTAAAGATGTCAAACCCTCTTAGGACCAAAAATATGTATACTGAATTAATTTACTAGATCCCAAAGTTGGTCATGTGTCACTACCATCTTGAACCCATGTGCAAGTGTGAGTGAAATCAGAACTTTGGGGAATAGGATTCCCAACCTAAGCGAGATGGGAATTTAACCCTATCCTTACTATTCTGATTTGGAGTTCATTACCTCATCTTGAACAAAATAATTTAACCTATTATGGATGAAATGGTCAGGCTAGTCTATCCATATGAGCAATCAGTGGTCTTGCTTTTAGGCAAGACATGTTGCCACGCATGAGCATACTTAACCCCATAATCCATGACTTGGCTTCATTCATTATTTTTCTTTTATTTCTTGGACCTTTGGGATGACTACCCATCCTTGCTAGGGACATGTAGTATGATCCTTCCAATCCAAGATTTATGAAATGGGAAATATTAATTTTTTATTACTTGGACCTTTGGGATGACTACCCATCCTTTGCAGAGGACACGTAGTACAATCCTTCCAATCCAAGATGGAGATGAAATGGAAAAAATTAGTTTTACTTTTATTGCTTGGACCTTTGGGATGACTACCCATCCTTTGTAGAGGACACGTAGTATGATCCTTCCAATCCAAGCCTTATGATGAAACGGGAAAAATGGAAGCTTTGGGGAATCGGATTCTCAACCTAAGCAAGATGAGAATTAAGTCCTATCCTTACTACTCCATGTAGGTCAAATCAGAGCTTTGGGGAATTGGATCCTCAACCTAAGCGAGATGAGGATTTAACCCTATCCTTACTACTTTGATTTTAGGCTTTAAGCATTATGGGAGTGGTAAAAACCACTGTTTTAAGGATTATGTTGCATGATAGGACAGACATGAAATATTCTTTTCACCTCACCTTTTCATCCAAGTATGGTTTTGACCATTTTGCTCAAGATTCTTTTTTATGTGCATGGAATGTGCTTGGTTCAAGATAGCTTGGGCAGCAGTTCCCAACCTTAGGATCCTTTTAATATATGTTATGTAATAATCCTAAGAGGATTCAACACCTTCTCAATAATTGCCCATGGAATGAAAATGTAACTCAGATGACATGTATATGCAATGTGGAATATGACATGAGGTATGAATGCACTGCTTCTTTTGGAATATATCATCTATTTTACCATACTGTGCAAAACTGACAACTTCATGCATCACAAGATCCAAACGATAATATTTAAATGTTTGTGTTACTTGTGGAGCTTTCTACAACACAATTCCAATGTTTCATATTCTCCTGATTTTAGGCATAAGTTGATATCTCAAATTTTTATCAAAACAAACCAAACATGTCAAATGAAATCAAACACACAACTTAAATCCTAATCCAAATAGCAATCCCAAAATGAAACTTGAAAACACAAACCCAAACCAACACCCAAAATTTATATACAATATAGTACAAGATGATGCCAAGCTTGGACTATTACTTTCCTGGATCCCAAACATGATTAGAACATTTCAAAAGACATATGTCACAATACACATGCCAAATGTTGTAGGAATCCAACAACAATAAGATCAAACCAAGCAATGCAACAAATTTCAACTTGCCATGCTCACCATACCAATTTGATTTAGTTCTATTAGCAACATCATAGGTGAGATTCAAATCAAATTGATTAGACAATGGTTGGTATTCAATTTTATTTTGTCTATTCTTTAAAGTGCAAGTTTCATCATTCCATTCATTATTTAGAAGTAGGCTTTCCTTTTCAAAAGTGAGATATTGCAAACAAGAGCCTATTTCTAAAAGTCTTGAATTCAAATTATTTTTCAAGATTTTAAAGCAATCAAAATCAATCAAAACTTGACAAACATCACCAAGATTTGACATTTCATCATTAATGACATTAGCATCCAAAGGGACATCATGTAACCCATCACTTAAAATTTTTGTGGCTACTACCAAAGGTAAAGATTTCACCTTGTCACCCATACTCAACCCATCATGATTAGAATTTATCACAACTTGATGAGTGTTAGTAGCTTTTTCTTTTTTTTCATTGTCTTCTTCATCATCCAACACCTGTTCAAAAACACCAAAGTTAGGCACCCAATCAAACATGTGTCCATATTTTTCAAAACAAGAGCCTAATTTTCCAAGATATGTGTCACGTGACACCTTTCCATGATCAATGGCTTGAGTTGCCTCAAAATCCATATTTTCATTAGGATCATCAATAGTATCAAACCCACACCACTTAGGCTTTGTAATTTCATCATTTTGAGATGGCATAGACATTGTAGAAACAATAGGTGGATCAAGATTTTTGATTTCTTGCCCCTCAAGGGGAACAAAAACAATTGATTCTCCTTCTTCATCCATGGTAGTAAAATCATTATCCTTCTCCAACTTTTGATGAGATTCCAACACTTCTTCCAAAACATTCTTAGATTGTACAAGACTTGTAATATCCTCATATGAAAGGGCAATTGTATTATCCTGCATATCAATAGGCACACAAATTTCATTAGAAGTTTTGGAGTGAGCATACTCTTCCCAAGAATCATAATGATCATCTTTCAAAATCAAATTGTGATGCTCAACTATTTCTTCTTCATCTTTTAATTCATCAACATGTTTCTCATCAAATTTATCTTCACCTTCCTTAGATGGTTCAATTACTTCCAAAATTGGGTTATTGCTTGTATTCAAATTGATAAGGCTATCATAATCCACATGTGTAACCCATGATTCAATTTTATCACAATTTGGAAGGTGTGGATCCTCTTGGTCATCATTTTCAACAATGTCATCCGAAACAGATTCATCCTCATAGAATTCATCTTTTGGTGAGTCAAGGGTTTCCAATTTGTCACATGTTTCAATACTAGTTGGATCTAGTACTCCTCCCTTGCCTAAAATCATATTCTTATGAAAATCATTAAAATTGATTTTAGAAATATCCTTTGATTCAAGATGAGTATTTTGAAGTTGATTCATACTTAATAAAGATGGTTGATCTTGCATAGTAGGTTGAGGATTTTGAAATTGATTGAAGCTTGGGAATGATTGTTGATTCTGAAATTGATTTACACTTGAATTTGGTTGAGGTGGATAAATCATTGGATGGGTAAAGGATGTATTAAATGATTGAAGATTATACGATCCAAAACCCCCACCATAATTTTGACAACTCAATTGTTGCTCAATTGCCATTGCTTGAGTATAGGCTTGTGTCAAAGATGTGATTTGAGGCATCCCTCGCAAATATGTGGAAATGAGTGGGTCAAGAGCATTTACATATATTTGGAGAGCCATTTCTTCTTGAAGAGCATAAAATGTCACTAATTGAGCATATAATCCAAAGAACCTTTCAGAAAATGACTTCACATTTTCACTTGGTCCTTTTTTAATAATGACAAACTGCTGATACATGCGAATTGGGTCAACTTGCTCTTTTTTGAATTGATTAAGAAATGTTGCCTCTAGTTGAGCCCAAGAAGTGATAGACCCTAAGGGCGGACTTGTAAACCAATCAAATGCCACTTTGTCCAAGGTGTAAGGGAACATTTTACAAACAACATCATCATGCCAAATTGTTAAGTGATTCACAACAAATTTGAATGCTTGAATGTGTTCTCCTGCAGTATTTGTCCCGTTAGACAAAAATCGAGGAAGACATCTCTCAAAACCAACGGGAAAATAATGTTGAACTCCTGGTATGTTCAATGGGCTACCTGTCATCCACGGTGAAAACATAGCCATTAGTGAATCTTAAAGAATATAACTTTAATACCCAAAAAAAACAATTTTTTTATTTATTTATTTATTTATTTATTTATTTATTTATTATTATTTTTTTATTTTTTTTAAATTAAATTAAATCACATTATTCCTGTATGAACAATCAAAGCGTTAGAACAATGCATAGCAATTCATGTCCTCCTTTTAACAGTACAATGTTGTATTGTTAAAAGAGGTTTAAAGATAATAACCAATAGGGCATGAAAATATTCAAAATTTAAATCCCTATAGCATTTAAATCAATCTGAAATAAACCGGTTCAGGCCCTCCTTCTAGCGCCAAAATGTTGAGTGGTATTTTCACACACTTGTGAAAGTATACTCTCCTTTAGGATTTGGGTTCCAAATCCCCTCTTGCAAAGAAGTTAAACAACCAACTTCTCCAAGGTCTCCATTGTATAAGCATTTGCAACTGTGTATTAGTAATCTCAAATAAAGATATTCAATTAAAATGCTTGGAACACCTTAGTGATTGCAAGTAATCGTAAACAAGGGGCAATGTTGGTTTATTTCACCATGAAACTTTAGTGATTGTTCATTATTTTACTTTTTTTTAGATTTTGTAATTTTTTAATGTATTTATTTTAACTAAGTTGAACCTTCCGGAAAAATAAAATAAAATGAAAAGAAATGCAGAAAATTAAAAATTGAACACGTTCAATCTGATGCTATCCTATTCCGACAAAACCGAATATGTGAGAGTTTCGTACATGCAACCTAGCCTATTTGACCTGCAAAACAAACACAATCAAAGTAAACTAGGTGCTAGCTCCTAGGGTTTAAAATAATTTTCAGATTGCAGACATTCACATGAAATAACCCAAAACAATGGCATGAATTTCATTTATAAATCTGAAATCTGAAAGGAGAAAAATAGAACAGTTAAAATGAAGCATGCAAAAAATTTCTCATCCTTTCTTGCCCATAAAATGCAAATTTCTGAACAATTCTGCATTAAAAAAATGTGTCCTGTTACAATAGCAGAATCTCTGGTTTTCTCAAAACCAGCAAAAGTGGAAGAAAAGCACTCCACAGCAAGCTCAGAACAGCTAATCACCCTCAACTCTGCAACCCGCTCGTAGCGGTTTCCGACCCCGTATCAATTTGTGCCTCTGCGTTTTATACTTGCTGGCAAATCGCTTCTCGCTTCGCACCGACTGTATCGTTTCGTCTTCTAGATTGCTTCGTTTCACCTTCCCCGCCTTTCCATTGCTTTTGATTTTATGCTCGAGATCTTCTCTGTGAACTGTAACGCCTCTGCAGCCCTTACACATGTACGCCACGTGTTTCGCACTTTTTTGCATGTTCTGTAACGGCCCCATGTAAATCGCGACAAAAAATAGCATGTAGCTTTGCTCCTTTGCTTTCACCGTGAAAACGCGACATGTCGCGATATCGCGACATTTTTCTGGCCAGCAGCTTTGTCCGCCTTCATGCACAACGAAAATGAGACATGTCGCGATATCGCGACGTTTTTCTGTCAGCAGCTTTGTTTCTCATCATGCATCGCGAAAATGATACATGTCGCGATATCGCAACATTTTTCTGCTTCGGGCCGCATGGATGCAACCTGTCGCGAAATCGCGACGCTTTTCTCTTTCGGGCTGTCTCGCTGCTTTCTGTCGTGAAATCGCGACGTTTTTCTGTTTTGGGCTGTCTTGCTGCATTTGGTCGCGAAAACGCGACATGTCGCGAAATCGCGACATATTTTCCTTCCGTACCACTTCGCTGCTTCCTGTCGCGAAATCGCGACGCTTTTCTGCTTCGTGCCCTTTTGCTGCTTCCTGTCACGAAATCGCGACGCTTTTAGTGCCTTGCCCTGTTTGACTAGTTTGACCGCGATTTTGTGACATGTCGCGATTTCGCGACAATTTTCCATTCTGTCTTTCTCTCTCCTCTCTGGACCACGATTTCACAACACATCGCGAAATCGCGACAATTTTCGATCAATGCCTCTTCCTGCTTGCCTGGGCCGCGAAAGCTTGACATGTCGCGATATCGCGACATTTTTTCATTTCAGGCCGCGACGGAGCAACATGTCGCGATATCGCGACAACTTTTCTTTTTCGGCAGCGACGGAGCGACATGTCGTGATATCGTGACAACTTTTTATTTTTGGCCGCGACAGAGCGACATGTCGCGATATCGCGACACTTTTTCTCCTTAGTGAAATTTTTGCTTTTTCCTTGATTTTTTTAGCATCTGGGCTACTGCAGTTTTCTTTGAAAGCATGCAAAAAAGGTGGGTCCCCAATTTTGGGGTGTGTTGTGGATCAGCCACAACAATATGTCCACGAGAAACTTTTTCACAACAATTTTAGCACAACCCTTGGGCACGTCGCACATCCATTTCGATAGTGGTTAGACGTTTGGGTGTAGTAGTGGGTGCAACAGATTTTTGTTCATTTTGATTTTGGAATCTAGGAGGAAAAGAGGGTTTAGCCTATGGAAATTTAGATATACGCCTCTAAGATGAAAATTTGGACTCGGTAAAATGAGCCAACTTGATAGCCTACATCATGGATTGTGGTTTAAACATTTTGACCTCATCTTGGAGATATTCACTCAACCCATTAACAAATCAACTCATAAAGAACACTTCATTCATTCCTATAGTTTTGTTGGCCAATTTATCAAATTGTATTTGGTAATTTCGAACTGTCGAAGTTTATCTCAACTTTGTCAATTGTCCTGTAAAATCATCATACTCACTAGGGCCAAAGTGAGTGAGTAATTGAGACTCAAAGTCCTCCCAAGAAGGATCAAGAAGAGTTTTATACAACCATTGATACCACTATAAGGCTTCAGATTCCGAGTTGAAATATGCCATTTGAAATCGCTCATACATGGGGACCATGTATTCTAAAGAATTGAGCAACACGACATAACCACCCATCCACATCCTCCCCATTGAACTTAGGAAAGTCTAATTTTGACATATTAAAGGTAGTATCATGATCAAAGCAAAGCTAAGAGTCAGTTGTTCCCTTTCCTTGACCTCAATAAAAATGTGAGTATTCAGTATGATGCTCAGGATTTCTTGGAACACCTTGCAATTTGGACTCAACTTCTGCTAGTTGTTCTTCTAGGTGAATTCTAGAGGTATCTTGTTCAATTCTGAAAGTTTGAAATTCTGCCATCAAGTTTTCACTTGTGTTTTGCAAGTTAGTAACAACACTTATTATGGTATCCAATGTTGAAGCGGTGTTTTGCTCTACCTCTTTTTGATGTCCACGAGTGCCACATGCCATTTTGGATAGCCTTGAACCCTTTTTATTGAATTACTAAATATAGAAGTGTAGTTTTAGGATTACTAAAAAGTACTTGGATGTTATATATCAAGATGATCAACTTGAAAAAAATGGTCACAATGAGCTATATCCCACAACATAGATTTTTGGGCACCCCAAACTCAGATTTTGTATTTGTGGAATATTTGGCCAAAAAGGGCTAGTGGAAAATGATAAATTTTAAGGAATTTTGAGAAAAAAAAGAGTTAAGACTCAAAAATTCTATGAGAGGTGCAGAAGGGGCTAACTAATATAACAAAACAAATTTGAGGATTTTTGGAGTTGTCTAGGGCTTTCTATTACTTTTTAGTGGTATTTTTTCCTATTTCTGGCTTTAAAATTACTCAAAATAGAGTAATGATAAAACCACTACAACTTTTTTGTTATAGCTTCGATTTGCACGATTTTTTATTTTTTTGGTGCAAAATAAAAAAGTAGAAACAAATTTTTTTTTCTTCGAGTCTATTAGTGTAGTCATTTTTATTTGGAGCTATAATTTACAAGTTGGATACTGTATCAACTATATTTGATCCGTGTTCTATCAAATAACCACCTTGTAACTGTCTTGTCATTTGTATTGTAGTTACTAACACTAACAGTTATATTGCTTCCTATGGAGTCATTCCTTGTAGAGCCTTTGTGGGTGCCCTATTCAACAAATATACTGTTGTGGTGACAACTTCTGCCCAATATAGTTGCTCAAGACTAGCTCCTGTGAGCATGCAACGAACCATTTCTATGATGGAACGATTCCTCCTTTCAGCAACTCCATTTTCTTGAGGAGTATAAGTAGTAGTTAACCGTCGTGTGATCCCATTTTCTTTCAAGAACTCGAGAAAATTCTTTAGAGGTGAACTCCCCCTCGATCTGAGCGGAGGGTCTTTATAGAAGTCCCTAACTCCTTTTCAAAAGATTTCTTGAATTGTTGAAAGAAGCCAAATGCTTTAGATTTCAGTTGAAGAAAGAATACCCACATCTTTCATGAGTAATCATCTACGAATAACTGAAAATACCTCTTAACCCCACAATTGTTGGGAGTGAAGGGACCACACAGATCGGTGTGAATCAACTCCAGAGGTTTCTTTGCTCTTGTAGAGCTCCTTTCGAAAGGCACTCGATGCTGCTTTCCTGCCAAGCAGTCAGAACAAACTGGTAAAGTGGTAGAAAGGGAAGGAAGACCTTTTACCATTTCATACTTACTTAACTCAAGTAAGTAACCAGAACTCGAATGCCCATATCACTTGTGCCATAGGGAAGTTGCCTCCTTTGTAGAGACTGTCATGGCTACATGTGGAGTAGAGATAGCATCTAAGGAAAATAAGCCATGCTTATATGAAGTAGTGGCAATGTTCTTACCCCTCCTAGTAATAGAAAAACACTTCTTGCCTCCCTCAACACTAAAGTTCACAACCATATCTTTGTCCAAAATTTGTGTGATCGACAACAAATTGTTTGCCAATCCTGGAACATAGAGAACTTTGTCAATCTAACACTTGCCATCGGGAAGAGTGACTGAAACAGTACCTTCTCCCCGAACCTTATAGGTTTTATCATCAACAATAGTGATAGGTTTGCCCTCTTTGGCCTCAAAAGACTCAAACCACGATTTGTCACCAGTCATGTGCTTATCGGCTCCAGAATCAACATACCAGATAGGATCCGTTTGCTTGGACACTGTGGTAGTCATGAGAACTTTGTGGGCTCTCTCAGAATTTGTGTCAGATTCTTCAACAACAACATTCACTTGTTGTTTGTTCTTTTGTGGTTTGTTTCGGCCTTTCTGTTTTGATTGTTTATTCTTATGCCAACATCTGTTTGTATCATGACCTTCTTTGTCATAGATCTTGCAATATTGCTTTTTTTGTTGAGGTTGTTGATTTTGTTTCCCTTTTGAATCCTTTTGTGAATTCTCTCCCTTCTGAAAATTACCCTTCTTTTGGTTCTGCCCTTTCCTGTTGATGTAGAGGGCAGTGTTAGAAGAATCATCTCGCTGTAGTTGGCGTGCCTCCTCCTCTTGAAGCATATTAACCAATTCTAAAAAAGTAACTTTTCGTTGTGATACCTGAAGGGAAGTGATCAACACCCGATAAGAATTAGGTAAAGCTCTCAATACAATTGAGGTAAGGAGCTTGTCATCAACTGGTTCTCCTAAAGAATTCAACTTTGCTTTCAATTCAGACACTCTACAAAGAAAAAATTCAATTGTCTCCCCCTGCTTCATGCTTAGACTGTGTAATTGAGATTGAATAAATAGAATAGTGGAATCATTATTTCCCTCATATATAGTATTAAGGGCATCCCATGCCTCTTTACTATGTTCACAGTCAGCAATATGGGGTTGAACTTCATCAGCCATAGCAAGCAAAATGAGCACCTTTGCTTTGTTGTCTAGCTTGTCAAAGTCTTTTTGAGCAGTAGATGGAGCTGTAGCACCAACAACAGATGAAGGTCTTGTTGTTGCTCCAGATACAACATCCCATAAGTCATCCATGACTAGGATAGCCTTCATCTTGTTTTTCCATGGTGTGTAATTAGGACCTTTCAACAACTGATGAGAATCAGTCATTAATTTTGCAAACATGGTGAAGGTTCCTTATAACACCAATTGGTCCCCCTTTCGATATACCTTTTTCTAGGCCATTATACCGTACAAAATACCCGCCATTACGTGAGGGAAACTATAGGTATTTAGAAAGATAAAAAAAAAATCACCCGCCCTTACATGAGGGAAACTATAGGTAATTTTTAGAGATCATACGATAAGTGGTACTTAAGCAGTACTAAAAGGGAATAGTCTTGTTGATGACACCTACCATAGAAAGTCTACAATCCTCATGCGTGGGGCGTAACTTTCCCTAAACACTTTGGATTTCAGAACTTTCATTAGGATTTACGCCTAAACACAAGATCTATTAGGGTAAAAGTAAAAAAAATGCAAAATGGTAAATATCTCCCCGACGATTTATAGAGAACAAGCTCAGACGTCGTTTTGGCAGCTATATTAGGCAACGGATACAATAGCGCAATCACGACAACTTTACCTGTAAGTGCTGGCCAGAGGTATCACAAATACCGAACGCTGCAGTGCAATAAATTGCACGGATGGGTTTTAATTATTTTGGGGACTTAGGAGTGAATTTCATTTTAACTTTTAATGTTATAGTGCAAAAAATGAAATATGCAACATACAACATAAAAGTGCCCATAGAAATAACCCACTAGGTGTCGGGCACTTCTGAAAATGCACCTTTACAATAATGCCAAAATTGTTTTTTCAAAAAAAATACTCATCATCCCCCCTTTGAAAAAAAATTTGCCCCCCTTGATTTGCAAAATTAACAAAACTAGCACTCCTTCCAAGACAAGTCGACACACGACCCGCGTTTGAAAGGCTTCCAGAACTAGTCGACACACGACTTAGTTGGTATTGGCCCAAGGTTACAATGTCTTCTCAATGTTTTCTAATTTTGCAAGAAAGAATCAAAGGAGTTGATGCCTTATAATTTAATTTTAATGTAAATTTCTAATTATTTGTAGCATAAATATATCAATAATAAAAAATATTGTAAAAATCATTTGAATTAATTAAAAAAAATGAATTTAAACAACAATAAATTTATTATTAATAATTATGACTAAAAATAATTAAAAAGAAACAAAAAAAATTAAAAAACTTAAAGGTAATGAAAAATTAATTACCTTGGCTTTAGGCTTTATGCTGGCCCGTTCGACCGCTTGGGCTTGCGGGTCTTCTGGAAGAGAAAGAACTGTCGTTCTTTTATTCTCTTCGACCGCCTCCGGGCATATAATTTTTTTTTTTTTAAATGACTCCCCTCCGGGAGTCGAACTCGCGACCCCGCGAATGTTCGCCTGACGCTGGCTAGCCCTTAGCCAGTCGGGCTAGCTTCCACTTTGGAAGCTACGGGAATTGCCTTCCCTTTGAAGGCTTCCCGTGCATGCATCAAAAATTAGTGGGATATTTGTCCCACATGCACCCTGCGGGGTGCGTTCGGGGCTTTTTAATCGAAAACGCTTATATATAAAAACGATTGCCTTTGGGCAATCAAGAGGCTCCGACCATCACGCCGAGTAATAAACCGCCACGTGTCCGCGCCCGCACATGCCACGTGTCCTCTACGATCCGCGTGTCGGTCATCTACCAGCTCAGCGTCCACCTCGATCCGCGTGCCATCCTGCCAGCTCAGCGTCTGCCTCGATCCACATATTGTCCTACCAGCTCAACAATCCATCTTGAGAAATGTGCTAACGCCAAATGACATTAGTCTGTCAGCGATCTGCCTCGGTCCGCATGTCGACACCAGATCCAGTGAGCCCAGTCAGTGATCCGGTCAGCAACCTCGGGTTCCATGCCGAGTCGGATCCAGGGTTCCGTCAGTCGATCTGACCTCGATAAAAGTGTCGAGTCAGATCTAGTTCAGATTGACCTCAGGATCCGTGTCCAATCCGGTTGAACCATGTCAGATCCTCGGCCTCGAGAGATGTGCCCGATCAAAAAAAATCCAGTCTGCAGTCGAGGTGCCCTGTCAAAAAAAAATACAGTCTACAGTCATCTTGGGATGCATGCCCGAGCAGGTCCAGCCCTACCTCGGGAAATGTGTCTGCATCTCGAAAACCATGATGCCGAGGTCAACCAAGAGCCGCCTGCTCTGATACCATATTGGACGATAGAACCAATCAACAACATTCGATTAATCAGAGCAAACTATATACAATTCTTAGGCCCCCAAATAGCCCGTTATTAACGGATCCAGAAAACCATATAGACCCCTAAATAATAATGATAACAAACTAATGTAAAAATAGGTGATACGCTAACATTTTTTACCCTGACCACCTATATTTTTTGAATGTTATAGTGATTTTTATTGTTACTGTTGCTGACCTGATTGTTACTATTATTGTTGCTGACCTGACTGTCACTGTCACTAATCCGAATGGTACTGCCACTGACCTGATTGTTACTGTCATTGACCTAATTGGTATTGTCACTGACCTGACTGTTACTGCCACTGATTTAGATGGTACTGGAATATTTCATACTATTATAGACACTTGCAGACTTTTTCCAAATTGTTGGTGCATGCAAAGTGCATTCTTTTGTGATAAGAAAGTCTTTCTTTGTATGCTCACTTTTTGGGATCGTTAATGCAGCTTCAGCAGAATAGGGAGATATGAATTTTTGCAAGTTGAAGTTTTTAACAGAATCAAGGTATGCTAGGTAGAGGAGTATGTAACACCCAGAGGTCCTCTGTTATACTGCAATGATGAATAATAGTGCTAATACCAAAATTTCAGGTCATTATCCAAGGAGGATTCCACACATACCCTTGAGCACACTATCTGCCTCTCTGATAGTATAGAAGGGTAATCATATGAGATGTTGTATCTCATGGACTATGGATGATATAAGGCCAAAAAGCTTCCTACTTTATAAAATTTTGTTCAACCTAGAATGGTTTTCTGATATACCCGAAGATGCGTGGGAGCTCGATTCCATGCACGAGTGTTGTCTAAGGCCTGGGTATTGGAGCCTGATTGCCCCTCACTTCACTAGACACTTTATGGGCTATCTAGCTTAGCCAATAATGACAACTCCTTCGTGATATTTTAAAACCCAACATAGGGTTTCTAGCCTGCTCAACTACAAAAAAAATAGATTGTATTTTATGGTTTTGCAGATTTTGTTTTTGGATTTTTTAATAAAGGAAAATTGAATGAAAATACAAGAAAATTATACCTAACAAGCGGAAATGGCTGAGAAAGAATTGTCGTAGTCGCAACAGAACTCAACCTTGGAAAGTGCTTTGATACCACTTAAAAGGAACCTACTATTGAAATAAATCTCACACACACAAAATACTGAAATATAACTGAAATACATGGAATAACAGAATAACACTATGTAGAAAGTAATTGTAGAATTGAAACAATATCACAAGTAACTCAGGATCACATGCCTCTTCAAGGGGGCAAAATCCTTCAATATTTCATCAACTTGCAAAAAGATACATTCGTACATGGCTTCATAGCTTTTAAAGAAAGACTTCATGCAACCCTAACCCTAAGCTCAAGAGTCAACTTACATGCAAAATACCACTCGAGCTAGAATATTCTACCAAACATTGGTTACAATCTTGATAATGATTACATAAAATGGCCCCACTTGGCTAGGAGCCTAACTTGCCACATACATTGCAAAATAACATTATAATGGGATCCCCACGTTGGAAGTGGGTCATTACATAAGCAAATGAGAATTACAAAATAATGTTAAGATGGGATCCTAACAATCACATAGATAAAACCTTTGTATTGACACACTAACCTTGATTAGGTCATAAATGTTCCTTTAAAATTATGATTACTACTGATTATTTAGTAAGGGTTGATGACCTACCATTAATTATAACATTTGTTTATAATAATATGGTACTTCGTAGGACTTTGATTGATGAAAGAAGTGGTACATGTTTTGTTGTTGTTCTTGATAGATAAACTAAAGATCCTTAGAGAAAATATCCTTTCTACTAGTAGTTGTTGCTATGTTTATAATAGTAAAACTTAATATCCTATGGGTTGTATTTGGTTGTCAATTTTAGTGGGGCCTAAATAAGTAAGAGTGAATTTCATGGTGTTTGATTTTTAGACCAACTATAACATGTTAATAGGTAGACCTTGGACTAGTAGGCTAAGAGCTATAACTTCTTGTACTTTTCAAGTGGTTAAGTATGCCTATGATGATAAAGTTTTCACCATAGAGCGATATTTAGATTCTTGGGGACCTCTTCCTCCAAGACATGATAGTTGTTTTATTCCTTCTATGGATGAAACATGAAAATTTCCCATCTATAAATAGGAGCCTTAGTGGACTTCTAAAAGGAAGTTATACAAGGAGCATCCCAGATTTCATCTAAAATACCCCTAATACAGGTATCAATTCAAAGATGATAAACCTAATATGGATACCGTTATTCCCCTTCCTCAAGAGGCAGCAGATAAATTGCCACCATTATTTAAGCCTAAATAAAGAGAAGACCCTATTTTATTTTACCAAATATTGGTCAAATTATATAAATCACATGAGGATGCTGCCAAATTGAAATAAATAACATTTTGTGTAGATAATGACAGCATGGGGGAGGAAACTAAGAGTGATACAAACAATTATTTTAATCAAGCCTTTAACATTGGAACTAAGAATTCTACTAATCCGATTTTTAAGGCGGTTTTGGGCATCACCAAGTAGTTAATGGAAGTTTTTTTTTTATATGATAATGATGATTAACTTGATATAAAGTTTTGTGCAATGGATAACAATAATTTGTTTTCTTGTTGTATGCTTAAGAATACAAAATGTACTCAATATAGAGCTAGGATAGATAGGCATAGAAAAATAATATTTTGTTATCTCTACTTCAAAACCTTTGCATAGGTTAGGTGAAGCAGGAATTATTTCCTTGATTAGGCATTTAACAAAGGCCAAGATCTATCAATTTCAAAATTGTCATGAAGATAAACTAACTAACTGCTCTATTTTTTAAACTACTAATTCTTGTGCTACATTAACCTATCTTGAAATAGAATCTATTGTCGGTTCACTATTCTATTTTTTTACAATACTAGGACTACCACTTAAATGTTAGAGCTTCACCCTAACCCTATTAGTTAGTTATAATTTTAATTAATTAATGTTAGCATTATGTGTGAGATGGTAGCCAACCTATGGAAACCCTAGCATTAATTGTAGGCAGGTAGCCAACTTGTGGCTAACCCTAGCATTTAGTGTTACTATATATTTGTATGGTGATACCGCATTACGATATAATGTACATTATTTTATAGTGAGCATCGTTCTAGGAGGTTTCCCCTGGAAGTGGCACAATGAACATTGTGATAATTTAGGTTCTTTCTCTAATTTATTATTCTCTCTAGTTATAAGTCTCATTTTGCCATTGGTATTATTTGAGTTGAGCTATTATATTTAACATCTTTGCACTTAATTTGCTTTTCAACTTTGTTTTCACTCTATTTTAGTTATAAGTGCATTGCAAGTGGTATTAGAGCACTTTCTTGACCTATGAGTTTCCAAGAATTATTTTTGGGATAGAAATCTAAGTAGTTGGATCTTTAGTTGATATATTTTATTTTTACATTGCTAGAAGAGTCTAGGCGAGAACCATGTCCAAGTGGTTTTAAACCATACATAATTGTTGCTTTTACCTAAGCACATTCACTCCCTATAACAGTGTGTGAAGTGAGGAGCTATGACTCCAATACCTAAACATTAGATAAACCCACACACTAGTTTAGACTCCATGTACCCTTGGGTATATCAAAGACCCCCTAAGGTTTTTGAGACACTCATTAGTGAGTCATTTAGTCGTCTATTTTTTTATGCACACCAAGAATAACACTTGGAGAGATCATCCTCATGTACTCAAGGAATCAATTATTGAGGCTAAGGGAACTGTATATCCTCCTTAGTTGGATTCATGAAAGACTTACTGAGCAATACTATTGGAAACCTTGTGGTATATTAGAGAGCTACAAAAACCAATCACTCCCAAATTGTAAGACCACCATTGACTAATCATCCTTCAAGCTCAATCAAATAGTCTATAGGCAGAAAAAATGATTATATGAGCATTGTTTGGCACGCAAAATTTATGTTTTGAAGAATTTCTAAAATTTGTGACTGTAGTTTTTCTCGCTCAGTGTCCATAAACAAATGATTTCTTAGTTTTACTTAAATTGCAATACATCATTGGAATCCTCTCTTTGTGTTAATAGTTTTGGTATAAGGTACCTATAACACTTTTAGGACACCCTATTGAGTGACTAAGGCACCAAGCTCTAGATAATAATCATTCAAACAAGATATGCAAGCACTAAAGGAATAAATAAAGCAAACCCAATAATCCCAACACCAAGTAACTATATTACAATTCAAATTAGACAATATGGAACCTCATCTAAAATGGATTCCAAAGATTGTAGCAGTAATGAGTAAACTAAGCTTAGAATTTTCAGGAATACATAATAAGATTAAAGGAGTGAGAGATTAGGTAAATCAAAATAAATTGACACATCCATTGTTTCTTATAGGTAGTTCATCTAGTGGAGGTTCAGGATCAACTCAAGGGAACCCAACCAACTAGTCAATTCTAGTCCCCAAACTCTCCTTTCCCATATTTGATGGTGGAGATCCAACTTGTTGGATATGCAAAGAAAATTAGTTTTTTATTTATCATCAAGTCAACGACAATCAAAAAGTCCAAATTACTTCTTTTAATTTGGATGATGCATTAGCCAGATGGTTTTTCAACATGAAATTCAACATGGTATACCTACATGGCAATAATTTACTAATGAACTATTGCAATGTTATGAACCAATGTCTTATGAAGATTCCAAAAAATCCTTGACAAAATTACATCAAACAAGGCCAATTAAAGGCTATCTAGAGAAATTTGATATGTTGGTAGGACGCATGCAAGGATTGAATGATTCTTTTTTCAATTTTTGTCTTATTTGTGGCTTAAGATAAGATATACGAGCATAAGTAAAAAATTTTAAACCAAACCTTTTCAAATAAGTCATGGGATTAGCCTAACTAATAGAGGAAAATATTTCTACCAATCAACGTAGAAATTTTAATAAGTCCAACAACCTCACACCAAAATATCAAGCACAAATAGTATATCAAAATCCTCAAAAATAGAGGATTCATAGAGTAACCCCAACCCAAATGAAAGAGGGAAAAGCAAAAGGATTTTTTTTTAATTGTGATGAAAAATTTATTAGGGGACATCGATGAAAAGAATAGAAATATTTTTAATTGGCATGGAAGAATAAAATTGCTTAATAGAAGTAGAAACTTAGTCAGATTAAGATATAGAAAAAACACCCTAGCAAACTCAAAATATCATAGAAGAAGAGCCCTTTATTTCTTTACATGCTTTGGATGGAATTCATTCTCCCTAAACCATGAAAGTTATTGGCTATATCAAGCACCAAAAGGTAGTAGTTTTGATTGATAGTGGAAACACCCATAACTTTATCCATAGGAGGTTAGTAGACTAGGTGCATTGCTATATCCAAGCTATTAACGATTTTCAAATAATGATTTCCAATGGAGTAATAATGAAATGTGGAGGTAGATATGATAAAGTCTCTATGAAGACAATAACCTCCTGTTGAGAGTATCCCTTATCCACTAGTCAATATTTGTACTAATAAGTAGTATCCTCATCTTGATATTTGGTCATAAATACACATTTTCTTTTGTTGGATTTTTTTTTCCTATGGAAATTTTTTCAATTTTCAAGTATCATTTTTTATTATAGAATCAATCTCTTCAATCATGGTTTAAAACCATTCTTGCTTGTGTTTAGCCTCTTCAATTATTTTAGGGTAATTATTTTGCATAATTTGAGGTATAAGCACAAAGTTTGCCTTGGTTGTTTAGTAACTATATAGTCTAACTAAGAATCCAACATGTTTGAAGGGTTGTGAAACTTGATCCATCAAGCTTTACGTATCTTAGATGATGTCTCAAGAATGTTATTAGAGTCTTAGGTGTGATTGTTTTTTTATATTGATTGAAAATTGAAAGGCCTTATCAAATTATTTTGACTTAACTTCTAGTCCATAGATTTCACCTTTAGATAAAATGAGGTCATGCTAAGGATTATTTTCTTACTAATAGGATCATATAATCTATAGTGTTTCCTCTTAGAAGGATACCCAATGAAGATGTATTTCAAGTCTACTTTTCTAAATAGGTATATTGATGATGAAATATATGTTTACGAGCCACCAATGTTCAAGTTTCCAAATCATGAAGACTTTATCTACAATTTGAGAAAGGCTTTATATAGGCTCAAGCAATATTTTCATACATGGTGTTTGAGGATTAAATCCTACTTCATGCTAGAGATATTACATTATTTGGCCCCCTTGCAATATTAATTTTGTAGATGATTTATATGTTATATAATGTATGTGGAAATATGAGAAAGAGTGCAAAGTGTCAAGAGAGTATGAAGAGTCACATGATATGTGGCAAGTCGAGAGCTTTATCATTATTAGGGTAATATGAAAGGTTGCATATCCCGGATGAAAAAGGAGAGCAATAGTGAGATAACTGAAAAGTCATGAAAAAGGATATATTGGAGGCTGTTGGCACTTTTGTCACTTTGCCACATTAAAAATTTTGTTGAAATTTTGTTGACAGTTTTAATTGTAAAAGAAGGGCGAAATATAATGAATAATGCCGCAACTTTTGTCAATATATTTTGTTACAATTAATTTTTGTTTTAATCCTCTTCTTGTAATTTTCATGGACATTATGCTGGGAATGATGGGGTTTTAAGGCAAAATTAACATTATGTGTAAAATGGAGCAGCAAGTTAACAGTTTTTAGCACTGGCAAAATTGGTTCGAAATGAAAGCACCAACAGATAAAGAAAGAAAAATGGTTTCGCTTTCCATGAGGATGAAAGGGCACTTTAAAATTAAATGCATCCAAAAATAGGTTGAAATCGCCCGAGACATCCAGATGAAGAATTTAAAATGAACGGAAGTCATGGTGCATAAAATATTAAAAACATTTGAAGTTTCGAAGGCAAAAAGAAGACAAGGTATTTTCACCCCAAGTGAGGGGTAAAAATCTCTATCGCCCCTCTTTGGGGTGAAAACGTTATTTATTTTAAAGCAAGCGCAATGAAAAGGCATGAGCCGGTCAAAGGCTAAAGTCAAAGATGCTTTCACCCCAAAGGAGGGGTGAAAAGCCCTTTCACCTCTCCTTGAGGTGAAACCACATTTAAAAAAGATAAGATTTGTGGGCCCACATCAAAGAACAAAGGTGAACATATTTTTAAAGTGGCAAAGGTACACGTCAACAATAGGTTGAAAATTCAAGAGAGCTTTCACCCCAAATGAGGGGTGAAACTCCCTTTCGCCCCTCCTTGGGGTGAAAGCACATTACAAAAGGAGAGCGCGTCGTGGGTCCCACCTTGATAAATTAAAGAATATTGCAAAGAGGATTTCGCCCCAAGTGAGGGGTAAAAATCCCATTCACCCCTCTTTGGGGTGAACGTAAGTTTCAAATGCAACAAAATATTTTTGCCCTTCTTGGAGGTAAAAGCACAACAAAGTATTTTGAAAGGCGCATTGTGGGGCCCGATGTTGAGTTGCTGAAATGGAGGAATTAAAAAGTGTTTTCACCCCAAAGGAGAGGCGAAAACCCCATTCACCCCTCTTTGGGGTGAACGTGTTTTAAAAGCCAAAAAAACACGATAGCGCAAGGTGGAAAATTTGGGTGAAACTATAAGAATTGTTAGTTTTCATGTTCTAAGTATTTTATTTAAAAATGTGGGTGCATGCTCCAAATGAAGGCATGAATGAAAAGGAAGCCTTGGCAAGGGGAAGAAGAGCTTTGAACATAGAATAGTTGGTAGAATGAAGACATGTTGGGCTAATGATCAAAATATCAAAGAAAACTTTGCACAGGGTGTTTTCACCCAGCTTCGTTCCGAAAGAGCCAGTCACCCCATTTTTGGGTGAAATCAATTTTAAACAGCAAAGGAGACTTTTCCAAGATACCAATTGTGCAAAATTTTTTGAGAAAGACCAGGGGATGATGGAATTTAATTTTTGGGGTAAAGCAAACAAGTTTTGGGCCTGAATTTCAGCTAAAAATTTGTAGGATTAAATGCTAAAGGGTGATTTTGATTATTTCCAAGGCACCATCCACCAACTCCACATTTTTTCAAAGCAACATTTATATCTGGTGGACTTTCTTGGTGAAGGTGGAGTTCCAAGGTGCAAGGGTGAAGAGAATTCAATGACCAAGCTCCCGATTTTTAGGCAACTTCATTGCGTCCCAATGCACCGATGCTCAAGGTTGCTTTCCATCATTTAATCATGTCGATTTCTCATGTGATTCTCCCACCAAAGTAGGATCATTGTTTCCATGAAGAATATTTTGACTAGAACATCACTGATGTCGAGGAGGAAATTATTCTCACTAGTTTTTGATCTACCAACATTTTGTTTGTATGTGCATTAAATGAAAGAGGTGTAATCCTCTATAAATACTAATCATTTTTCATGTAAAAAAGGAGGATGGACACTCTATAGAAAAATACTTCAAGTTTTCTGCATCAATAGAAAGACTTCAGCTTCTGGTTCTCTGAATGGTGTTGCATTTGATGATTTTTTGTATGTCATTTCTGAATATATTCATCTCCATTATTTGTTGTATTTAAATTCTGCATCTGAATTTAATCTTTGTTGGTGAGGGAGTGAATACTGAGATGCTCTTTGGAGGTTATCTTTGCAAAACTGTAAGTAGTTCTTGTGCTTTCATTTCTATTGTATGCTAATCGCTGCTTGATTTGAATTTTGGTTGTTAGTCTATCCCCATCCTACACTTCCGGCTTATAGCCATATTTCTCCATTTCTTTCCTATTACCCTAAGATTTAAACCAAAGTATATTAGAAAGGGAGCCAACCCTCTCTAGATATTGGCCCGGAGGACATTTCTCTCCTTCGACCTTTCAATGTTGGACGGGTCTAGGGTGCACAAAACGTAGATTTTGTAACTAGGCATATTCGTGACCAACAATTTTTGGCATACTCGATGGGACACTCAAAAGGTTCCACTTTCAATAGTATTGAGGTTTGATGTTCACCTTTGTACTATATGATTAGAACATCTAGTGACTCAACTCTACCCAGAAGCCTCCGAACATGAAGTGAGCGAAAGCTTTCTTCATGATCACAAGATCGAAGGCCAAAAATCTAGAAGATCCCATTGAGTTTTATGAACTTGACACCCAAGTGCTAGGAGAACACCCTAGGTTAGTTACTCCAGCTATCCCATCAAGTGTAACATCTTCATAGTTAGCTGGTGTGTTTTCTATTCCTTCGAGTCTTGCTAGTACAACCACTAGTTTTCCACCTCCCCAACCACACACACCAGTCCACATGGCTCAAAATCCACCACCACAGCCACCAAGGTAGTTTCCAGCATGGAACCACTTTGGACCTCTAAATTCTAAACCCACAAGTGATGATGAAGGCTTTGCCAACTTACGATGGTACGAGGAAGATGACCTATGAGCATGTTCAAGATATAGCTACTTTGGTGATAATTCATGGCATCATAGATGAGGATATAATGGTAAGATTGCTTGTTCTCTCTCTTCAAGGAAAATTGCTTTATTGGTACCGATCATTACAACCTACAACCATCACCACCTAGGACCAGTTGGTTGAACTGCTAATCAAAGGGTTCAATGAACAAGTGGATCCATTCTCCCTACTACATCAGTTCACTACTATTCAGAGGCATCCATAGGAGGAAATCATGGACTTCAATGTCAGGTTCACCCAAACTTGGCATAGGGTTCCTGATGGTCTCCGACCAACTCTCGAACAAGCAACCTTTTACTACCTTCGAGCTTTCAACTCCGACATCAGTATGGCCATCCGATAGTCCAATGCCAATACATTCCCTGATCTATATTCTATGACACAAAAGGTTGAAGCTGATCTGATTGCTATCGATAAGCTTCCACAAAAAATGGCCATGCCTATTTTCCCTGACCTTCCATAGTATTTGTATGCTAATGCATCTTCTCAACCTTTGCCCATGTCACCCATGTATCCAATTCCTTCATGGAATCCAAGTACATCCCAAACCATGATGATAGTTTCTATCCCTCAACTCCCTACTCCAACCATTCCATAGTTACCAGCCCTAGTTCCATTCCTGACACTACCATCTCCACCTATTCCATTACCATTACCAGCTCCCCCAACACCCTCAAACCCTGATCCACAAGACAAGGTGTTGAAGGAGTTGCAGTCCATGAATTTAGCCATAAGAGTGATGGGTAACGAAATTACGATGATCAAAAGAAAGTAGGCTGAAAGTGATTTTAGACCAAGGAGATTTCAACCACCATCAATCACCAGAGAACAAGCAGCTACTCCCAGCAAAGCTCCTGAAAGGGGTACTACTATGCTTGCAAATGAGGAAGTTGGCCCATCAGAGAGAACATTCTAGTGTTCTACCTGTAATGACCCACATGGTGAAGACACCTGCATGGTTCATTTGAACTATGTGTAGACACTGACAGATAGCTCTTCTGGTGGTCAAGTCAACATGATCATGAAAGTTGATCATAACTTCATGGTCCCATATGTTGAACAAGTTTTAGTTCTCACAAGATCTAGAAAAAACCAATCATTGTAGATCCAGCTGAAATGGAGCCATTGAAGGTACCTACTGAGCAGAAGATGTAGAATGAAAAGAGGTAATCTCAAGTGAAAGTGCCTATGCCGACACCTAAGGTAGATGAGCCCATCTTGTTGAAGGATATTTTACCTACACCAATGAAGGATATATTGCAAGAAAAACCATCAACTTTGCAACCTTCGACTGCACAAACACAGATAGAAATGAAAGAGCAGGTGAAGGAGAGGCTCAAATACCCATCCTTGACCAAGCATCAGAGGGTAGAAGCTACACAGTAGTATCAAAGCAAGTACAAAGTTGCTAGTGAAGGAAGGGAGCCCAACGTGCAGTAATACAATATTGTCAAAGAACTGAAGAGGATTCTTACCAAGGTGAGCCTCTATGATGCATTGCAACTACCTGGACAAGTGGACCTATTGCAAGAATCATTGAAATTTGTGAAGGATAAGAGGAAAAACCCTATGCAGATAGTGCTAGCTCAAATGCTACCCACTTTCTACAGATGAAAAAATAGACCTCCCCCATTCTATCTATCTCTCAGGATGGAGGGTTGGATCATGCACAACTGTATGATTGACTCTAGTGCAGTGACAACTATCATGCCAAAGGTAGTTTGTAAAATCATGGGTATGGAATACACAAGAAGCAGCCCAAGCATCTTGTAGTTGGATGGCACTCCTATAAAAATGGTGGGGGTGATCAAAGATATCCTGATTGTCTTACACAACATGCCCTAGATAACTATCATTCAAGAAGTTGTTGTGGTAGATTTGGAGTCATACTTCAACATGTGCCTATCAAGGGAGTTCACAACCAAGTTAGGAGGCTATCTATCTCTAGACTATTCTCACCTAGAGATTCCATTCAAAGGGAGGAGAATACAGATTTACAATGAGAAGCCCTCCATGTATCATATTGAAAATATTGAAGAAGAAGAAAAGGTTGTAGATTCAGTCAATATGGTGACTGAAGAACTAGAGGAGATGGATCTGATGGAGGAAGCTCTAGATGAGCTTCATTTAGAGGATGAATTTTCAATGCTTGATTTCAATGCAATGATGGAGATCGAAATTGGTTGTTACACCATTACTAAGCCTGAGAAGGTTGAAGTGAAGGTGTTTGATGATCTAGGTTCCACCCTTGACCAATTGTGGAAAATGTACTTTGATGGTGCTAGATGCAAGAATGGTGTTAGAGCTAGAATAGTCTTTATCTCTCCTTCTAGAATTTAGAAGATATATTCATACCGGTTGACCTGGAGTTGTATGAACAATGCCATCGAGTACGAAGCACTATGCTTAGGCCTAAAGAAAGAAAGAAAAGCTCAAGATCAAACAACTATATATTTTTAGATATTCTGAGTTAATTGTCAACCAGGTGACCAGCAAGTGCATTTCAAAGTAGCACTACCTGAAGGTGTACCGCAACAAGGTATGGGATCTATTTGAGTCATTTATCGCATTGAATATTCAAGCGATTTTGTGAGAATGAAATAAACATGCAGATATTCTAGCATCCCTTGGTGCGAACTTCTCTCCTATTGAGCATGTGGTAAGAAAGCCCAAGACTGTAAGGTTAATCTATAGACCTTCAGTCCCTGAAAAAAATATCTACTAGAAAGTTTTTGACAATGATGAGCAGATTGTGAATTTTTTGATTAAAGAAGTTGGTAGTGTGGAGGGAAGGATGTTGGATGAAGATGAAGTTGAGGGTTTAATCCAACTCAAAAATAATCACATCCCAAAAGGATTGATTACTCTTGAGAACCTCTTTGATCAGAATGATAGAGCAGAAAAGTGTAGGATCAAAGTGGATGAGAAAGAGTATACTGAGCTGAAGTTGGAACCTGATAAGATAATCAAAGTTGGGATAGATTGCTCTCTAGAGGAGCTCGAACAAATTAAGGAGTTATGTTATGAGTTCCCAGATATTATTTCCTGGAGCTATCATGATCTTAAAGGCTACAACAAATATGTGATCCAACATACCATCGAGTTGCAGGAAGGGGTAAAACCCTTTAGATAGAAACAATGACCTATTAATCCAAATATTGAGGTACTAATGAAGGTGGAGTTACTAAAGATGTTGGAGGTAAAAATCATATATCCTATCAAGCATTCAACCTGGGTGGCGAATCTAGTCCTAGTGCGGAAGAAGAATGGAGACATTCGCTTGTGCATGGATTTTCGTAATTTGAATCAGGCATCACTGAAAGACCATTATCCCTTGCCACAGATCGACCAGATCCTTCATGTAGTTTCTAGAGCACAAATATTCTCACTGCTAGATGGTTTCTCTAGCTACAACCAAATCTGGGTGAAGGATGAAGACCAACACAAAATGATGTTCACTACCAAGTGGGGCACTTTCACCTACCAACGAATGCCTTTTGGTCTATCAAATGTTGGTGCTACCTTCTAGAGAGCAATGGACGTAGCTTTTGGTGAGTTGTTGAATCATATTATTGTGATATATCTAGATGACATGACTATTTTTTCTCATGATAGGAAAGAGCATGGTTCTCACCTGAGACAGGTTTTCGAGAAATATTATGAGTTTGGAATTTCTATCAACCCCAAGAAATCAATTTTTGTTGTTAAAGAGGGGAAACTCCTAGGCCATGTGATTTCGAAGGAAGGGTTAGCCATTGATCCTACCAGAGCTGAAGCTCTCTTGAAGTTGCCACTACCAGCCAATAAGAAAGAACTACAATCATTTTTTGGATCAAATTAATTTTATTCGAAAGTTCATTGCAGACTTCGCTCAAGTCGTGAAGCCGATGACCGAGCTTCTTAAGAAGAATGTAGATTTTAAGTGGATAGAGCAGAGAAAGTGAGCTTTCCAGGAAATCAAAGAAAGAATTGTCCAAGCCCCTATCCTGATCAATCCAGATTATTCAAAGGATTTTATCCTTTACGTTGTGGGTGAGCAAGAAAGCTATGCAATTGTGCTCACACAAAAGAGAGATGATGGAGATGAACAACCAATTGCTTTCCTGAGCCAAGTCATCCAACCACACGAGGAGAAGTATAATTTTATTGAGAAGCAAGTCTATGCGGTTATGAAATCTCTGAAGAAATTTTGGCACTTTGTTTCATAGAGCAAGACAATTGTTTATGTCATTCATCCAGATGTTAGAAGTTTCATTATTCAGGGTGAACTTGGTGATAAGAGAGTTGATTGGGTTTCCAAAATCTAGGAGTTTGATGTAGAGATTCGGCCAACTAAGTTGGTTCATGGTCGAGCACTCTACCAAGAGCTTGCTAAGAGCATCGCTTCTCAATCAGTTGATCTCAAGTCTGATAATACACTAAGTGAGAGTAATCTCGCTAATCAAGCTTCGATTGGTCATGATTGGATAGAGGACCTTATTGAATATTTTAACTCGGGGAGATGTCCATCACACCTCAACTCCTCACAGAGAAGGAGATTCAGATTGCAAGCCCTCAAGTATGTGTTGTTGCCAAGCGGCTTGTTCCACAAAAATATTGATGGAGTCCTTCTCAGATGTGTTAAGGAGATAGAGAAACAAAGGATTCTAGAGGAGTTTCACTCTGGTCTATCAGGTGACCACTATGCAAGAAGGCCCATGGCACTTAAGATCATCAAAGTAGGCTATTTTTGGCCTACTCTCTTTTTAGATGCATTCAAAGTCAATCAGAACTATGACAACTACCAGAGATATGTTAGTAGAAGTAGGAAGGCATCTTTACCCCTTCATCCCATACAAGTCGAAGCACCATTTCAACAATGGGGCTTAGATTTATCGAGGTTATTGATCCCAATTCTTCTACCCAACACAAGTATATTCTAAAAACTCTATTTCACCGGATGGAAGGCCATTCCGACTAAGAAAGTAGATCAGGCCATAATTATCTCCTTTCTAGAGGGGTTAATCACCCACTTTGGCATCCCAGATGCAATTGTGATAGATAATGGGACCCCCTTCATTGGTGCTAAAATCAGTGAATTCACAAGTATGGAATTTATCTAAAAATATCTTCTAACTACTATCCATAGGGGAATGGTTTGGCCGAATCTACAAATAAGAACTTGTTGAGAATTTTAAAGAGGATCCTTGGAGACAACAAGAGGAGTTGGCATCTACTATTGAACCAAGCCTTGTGGGTAGATCGCATCTCGATCAAGAAATCAATCAAGGCTTCCCCTTATTCTCTGGTGTATGGTAAGGAGGTAGTTTTACCTATACACATTGAGTTGCCTATCCTCCGAACCTTGCAGATGCTCACCGATGAGAATGATGAATTTGATCCTATGAGTGCGAGACTAGCACAACTCCTACAACTAGAAGAAGAAAGAGAGAAGGCATACAATGCTTTCATGGAACATGCCAAGATGACACAAAAATGGTTCAACAAGAAGACATCTGAAAGGGCATTCAAAGTTGATGATCTGGTGTTAAAATGGAATGTGGATAAAGCAAAGCCTAGCAAGCATCATAAGTTCGAAGCTATATGGGAAGGTCCATTTCAGATTTCAGGGGTGAACTCAGTTAATGCTTATTATCTTCAGGACATGGATGGTCGAGAATTATCGATTCCGATAAATGGTCTTCATTTGAAGGCCTATTATCACTAAAATTTTCAAGAACAAGTATGTATATATGTACAAATGTTATTTTATTTTTCAAGTATTTTATGCTTATATATAAAAAAAAATGAGTGATCTTATTCTACCCCTAACAAGTGATTTCACCCCAAAACACATCCTCAGGAAAAATTAATTTCACCCCGAAAAGAGTTTTCAAGACCTTCATTTATTAATTTCGGAGGAAAATCATTAAAATAGCTCTTTGGCAAAGTGAGTTTGGGAGAAAAGCGAAATTATTTTATTAACGGAGTAAAAAGGGGAGGAATAACCATATATATATAAAAAAAAAAATATTTCGCCTCAATTTAGAGAAAAAGAAAAAGACATAGGAGAAAAGGAAGTTTTAATTTCGCCCAAAGTTTAATTTGACCATGCAATTTTTATTTGGGGGGGAAATTCTATTTCAAAGTGAAACTCCAGAATGAAAAAGCAAAATAAATTAAAATCTCATGCTTTTTGAAGACTCCCAGTTAAAAATATTTTCGACAAAAGAGGGGCGAAATTAATTTTTAATTGCTTTTTGATAAAAGCATTAAAAGCTTATTTTTTTAGCAAGGCACTTTTTGGGGTGAAATCAGAGAAGAAGAATTGTTTTAAAAGGGCAGCCAAGCTTATGAATTCGCCAAGCAAACAGGGAGGATGATTTTCGAGCACCGGTTGAATGAAGAAGCAAGTTGCAGATATTTTTCCCCAGTGAAGATTTTAAAAAGTCTTTTTTGAGTACAAAATTTTAGAGTGCCCAAGTGATGTTTTAAAGGAAGGTGCACCAAAGAAGATTTAATGTCACCATTCACCCTAGATTAATGATTTGATGTCCTTGAGTGGCAGAATTGATTGATTTTCATCCCGAAGGGCATCCATCATTGACACATGGTATTTATCATTCCTAGATTAGTCATTGATATCCAAGTTGCACTTTTCAAGATTAAAGGTGGCCAAGCACAAGGTTCGAGGAAGATTTTAGGTGAAAAGGAAGTTAATGATAGTTAAAAAATTATTAAAAATCATGCCTAGTGAGAGAATCAAGAAGCACGTTCACCCAACTTCTTCAAAAATCAGCACATGCATTAAATCCGGTAGTTGAAGGCACAATTTATAAATTTGGTGCATCCATAACTTGGAGGTAAAATTTTTATATATTTTCTAGAGCATTATCGCATCTAGTTGCTTGATTGCAGGAATTATAGGGCACCCAAGAGTTGTTGAATATGGGGAGAAAAACTACAGAGCCAAAGAGCACTGAGCCAAAGAAAGTGCAAAAAAAATCGAGGGAGGAAAGAAGTTCAAAAAATCTAGGCAAAATGAAAATATTGACCTAGATCCATATTTCGACATGCTAGCTCAGGTTGGAGATTACATTATTTTGAATAAAGGCATTGAGAAATTATGCCAAGATGTAGATGTTGCAGTCAGACAGGGGTTGACACTAGAAATCCCTCTCACTATCGCATATCACGCTCAAATTTTATAGTATTTGTGCACACTAATACATTTTTACCCAGAGTTGGTGGAGGTAATTTCAAAATTTTATAATCCCAACACTAGAGCTATCCAAAACGTAAAAGGAGAAGTATTATTTACTATTTCATCCAATGATGTCTAAGAGGCATTTGCTTATGGGATTAAACCTCCTTTCGATTTTATTTTTAAGAGATTGCATCTTGGTGAACAGGAGGAGAAGTATCAATCGACAGTAATGCTACATCGATTTATGGAGACCCAACTGATAAAGATACCCCAACATGGTGAATTACCGACTTTACCGAAGCCATTAACAGATTTCAAGAGTCCAGATTTATTTTCTATGGTGGCTTGGGTTGTGGGTCTCCTAACTGATTCGATAATGCACAAGTGGTAGGCAACATTGGTGTAGTGCATTTCTCAAGTCAAATTCTATACCCCTACTACAATGACGATGAGGACAAACCCGATTTTCTTTGATTGGGCTGACTATATTTCCAGAAGGATGCATACCTAGCTAGAGAAAATATAGAGTGAAGAAACCATGGCATTCAAGCACACATCATTCTTAATATGGTATTTCTTCTTTCACATGTATCAAAAATTTTCCTTCATAGCAGTTAGGCAGGTTGACAGAGAAAATAGGAGATTGCCAGTATATTTGTGGACCTCTAGCTTGTCAAGAAAAGAATCATTTTATAATTTTAACCGCATGTTTGTGGGCCCTACCCTAGAGCTAATTTTTGGCAAATGTGAGAGGGTACCAAGGGCGATGAGAGAGGAAATCATCCCAAAGGAGAAGGGTGATATATTTTTGCTAACGTAGGGTATCATTCTATATTTTTGGCTATACTAGTAAGCCATTTCTTCTTTCATATTTTGCCATGGGACACCTTTTTGCGTTGGAAGTCGTTCGCCAACATGACTTTATCAATGATGTTTATGGGGTAGGATGAGGAAAAAGAACCACGTGCACTATGCCTTTTCGCTTTGGAGGCATTGAGGTGAGCCAGGTGGGCCAGAATCAGTTAATTACCAAAGCCCTCTATGACATCGGTATGGTGGAGTTGCCACAATGATGGAAGTACGATCCTTTGGGTCACTTCATGAAGCTAATTAAGGCCAAGAATTTTCATTGTTGCCCTAGGCCAGACATTGAGTGACACTAAAATAATTTAGAGGGGTATGATTTGGAATGGCACGTGGAAAATATGATGTCACTCCCACCATGGCATGAATTTTATGAGATGGAGGTCGAGTACAACCCTGTAGTGCATAAGCATCAGATTCCTCCTCTAGGGTTATTCAGTTAGATGAAGGAGCAGCTTCCCGATTGGTCTGAAGAGAAGATTACTAACTGGTGGATTATGAGGGCCCATCGAGGGAAAATCGGGTCGCCATATGGCCTAGTGATGGATGAAATATTTTTAGATATTTATGATGAGTTTTACACTAGTTATCAGTCGATCACTTTCATTGGTATTGTACCTCAAAGTTTTCAAAAATCTAGTAGTGAGGAGAGTGTGGCCAAAAAGAACAACTCATGATGCAAGAGGTACCACTTGTAGAAGAGGAAGAAGGACAAGTGTCGGAGGAGCCACTGCAGCATCGAGTGAGAAGTAAGTGGGAAAAGTTACCCATTATAAAGATCTCCAAGAAGTTGAGGACTGGCGTAGTTTCATCAAACCCTCCTCCTATAGTTTTGGCTGTATAGATAGAAGTGTTAGAGGCTATCCCCTTGGTCTAGATAGAGCCATTGGGCCAAAGTGCTAAGATTATAAATCTTGAGGAGGAAATTGTGATGGAACCAAAGGACCAGGGGAAAAGGAGCCAGTGTCACAACCACCTTCATCCTCATCAGCTCAAATGATATTGAAGCTCGAAGGTACATTTTCTCTCTCTTCTCCTATTCTCGAGTAGTTGGTGACTATCATTTCTCATCCTCTAGTTTCTACTTCTATTTCACCTCCATTTGGTATGCCTTCCACCTCAATTTCACTTCCTATCTCTCAACCACCAATCACCAATGCTCCCTCTTCTTCTATTCTCATTTCTTCTACTTCCCTTTCTTTCAGTTCTTTTGCATCCACCCCGAACCCATTTTTGCTTCATGTATCTTCCATTCCAGTAACCTCCACTACGGTTGTAAGCACACAAGCTCCTCCCCGAGTGAGTGTGACCATAGTCGAACCTCTTGCTTCCATTCCCATGACCACCTCCATTTCATCAACCATTCCCACTATGCCAGTTTCCACTTCCCTCGAGTTGAATCCACAATAGGCTCATTTTCCTTTTACCCTATTTTTGGAGCTATAGGTGTTGCCCAAATCAGATATGGAGGTTGTACCAGAACAACCTATTGCAGTAAAGATCAGCCAAGCTCACCTGAGTTCATCATAGTGGTTGAAGAGCCATAAAATAAAGGAGGCTCTAGCACCAACAAAGCCATTGAAGAAAGTTTCTTTTAATCCTAACACTATGGAGGCCCACACAGTGAAAATGTTCCCCAGGTTCAAAAGCCTCAAGGAGAGATGGCTTCGAGTGACTACACTTATGAGTTCATCATCGAGGACCTTACAAATATCGACACTATGGAGAATATGGGGAACATTCAAGTAGATACGAGCTCCCTGTACCTGCATGGTGAGCACTATAAGAAGTGATTTTTTGAGGTTGAGGCGAAGATCATCGAGTTGGAGGAGACTTTGGCTAAAACTCGAGCACAATTGGAATCTACAAAGTCAAGAGGTGACTCTTTGGTAGAAGAAGGTAGAATATTTGGAGAAGATAGTTCAAAAGCACCAGGAGGCCAAGGAAGGAGCAGAACAACAGGTTCAGGCCTTGGAAGGCCAACTCTAGAGTTTGCAGGATCAATTAGCCATGAAAGCAACACAGGTGATTGTTTTGACCAAGGAAAAGGTCAAGGAGGCACGCAACCAGTTGCTTATTGACTATAAAACCATGGTGATGAAGGTGACACAGGTCCTCATGTACCTTCAGGAGATACAGATAGTCATCTCGTATGGTCGACATGTAGTGGAGTATGGTGAAGAGCACCTAGAGCCCATCCTAGTAAAGGTGATGCAAATTTAGGCATTGGCTAGATCGGATCTTAGATTCTATCCCATGAGCAACATGGCCCGAGCTTGGGCAAATGCTAAAGTTATACTGCACCAATATTTTTCTAAGTTGGATCAAGTTAAGGAGGCTCGTAAGCTACTCGATGTGTTTGAGCAGGAGAGAAGAGTTTCAACACTCTACTTTAATGTAGTGGTCGATAATGGTTTCCCTAGTTTCACTGATGATAAGGGGAACATTCTATCAAAGGAGGACCTAGAAGTAGTATGGGCAATTTTTGTTGATGATGCCTCAAAAATTGATGATTGGGATGAGCCTCTCACTGAAGACCATGTGCTACCCTTGATGAGGAAACTTACATGCATTGAATCTAGTTTGTTGGAGCTCAGCCAATGGGTAAATTACATTGATATGGAGCAAGTGGAGACTTTCAGGTACCTTGTGGATTCACTTAATGGCCTGGAGCTGATCAGTGGAGATGCTTGGTTCGAGGTCATTGCAGTGTATGAGGCTACGTCATGCATATTTGAGAGCAGGAAGAGGCTGCAAAAAAGGAGATCGAGGAGCAGAATGTTGAAGCAAGAAATAAGTAGTCTGATGCACCAAGTGGAGTAGACACCTGAGCCCAATGGATGAAGGCCTAGGGTCGATTGCATCCATGCGAGTTGGATACCCTGAGAGCCACCAAAAATATTGGTAGTTTTATCACTTTGCCACATTAAAAATTTTGTTGATAGTTTTAATTGTAAAAGAAGGGCAAAATATAATGAATAATGTCGCAAATTTTGTCAATATATTTTGTTACAATTAATTTTTGTTTTAATCCTCTTCTTGTAATTTTCATGGACATTATGTTGGGAATGATGGGGTTTTAAGGTAAAATTAACATTATGTGTAAAATGGAGCAGCAAGTTAATAGTTTTCAGCACTAGCAAAATTGGTTCGAAATGAAAGCATCGATAGATAAAGAAAGAAAAATGGTTTCACTTTCCATGAGGATGAAAGGGCACTTTAAAATTAAATGCATCCGAAAATAGGTTGAAATCGCCCGAGACATCCAGATGAAGAATTTAAAATGAACGAAAGTCGTGGCGCATAAAATATTAAAAACATTTGAAGTTTCGAAGGCAAAAAGAAGACAAGGTATTTTCACCCCAAGTGAGGGGTGAAAATCTCTGTCACCCCTCTTTGGGGTGAAAACATTGTTTATTTTAAAGCAAGCGCAATGAAAAGGCATGAGCTGGTCAAAGGCTAAAGTCAAAGATGCTTTCTCCCCAAAGGAGGGGCGAAAAGCCCTTTCGCCCCTCCTTGGGGCGAAACCACATTTAAAAAGGATAAGATTTGCGGGCCCACATCAAAGAACAAAGGTGAACATATTTTCGAAGTGGCAAAGGTACACGTCAACAACAAGTTGAAAAGTCAAGAGAGCTTTCACCCCAAGTGAGGGGTGAAACTCCCTTTCGTCCCTCCTTGGGGAGAAAGCACATTGCAAAAGGAGAGCGCATCATGGGTCCCACCTTGATAAATTAAAGAATATTGCAAAGAGGATTTCACCCCAAGTGAGGGGTGAAAATCCCATTCGCCCCTCTTTGGGGCGAACGTAAGTTTCAAATGCAACGAAATATTTTTGCCCCTCTTGGGAGTGAAAGCACAACAAAGTATTTTGAAAGGCGCATTGTGGGGCCCGATGTTGAGTTGCTAAAATGGAGGAATTAAAAAGTGTTTTCGCCCCAAAGGAGAGGCAAAAACCCCATTCACCCCTCTTTGGGGTGAACATGTTTTAAAAGCCAATGAAACATGTTAGCGCAAGGTGGAAAAGTCAAAGTTTGAAATGATTTTCACCCGGAGGGGGGGAAACTCATTTTCGCCCTATAAGGGACGAAACTATAAGAATTGTTGGTTTTCATGTTCTAAGTATTTTATTTAAAAATGTGGGTGCACGCTCCAAATGAAGGCATGAATGAAAAGGAAGCCTTGGCAAGGGGAAGAAGAGCTTTGAACACAAAATAGTTGGTAGAATGAAGACGTGTTGGGCTAATGATCAAAATATCAGAGAAAACTTTGCACAGGGTGTTTTCGCCCAACTTCATTCCGAAAGAGCCAGTCACCCCGTTTTTGGGTGAAATCAATTTTAAACAACAAAGGAGACTTTTCCAAGATACCAATTGTGCAAAAATTTTCGAGAAAGACCAGGGGATGATGGAATTTAATTTTTGGGGCAAAGCAAACAAGTTTTGGGCCCAAATTTCAGCTAAAGATTTGTAGGATTAAATGCTAAAGGGTGATTTTGACTATTTCCAAGGCACCATCCACCAACTCCACATTTTCTCAAAGCAACATTAATACCCGGTGGACTTTCTTGGCGAAGGTGGAGTTCCAAGGCGCAAGGGTGAAGAGAATTCAATGACCAAGCTCCCGATCTTCAGGCAACTTCATTGCGTCCCAATGCACCAACGCTCAAGGTTGCTTCCCATCATTTAATCATGCCGATTTCCCATGTGATTCTCCCACCAAAGCCGGATCGTGGTTTCCATGAAGAATATTTTGACTAGAACATCACTGATGTCGAGGAGGAAATTATTCATGCTGGTTTTTGATCTACCAACATTTTGTTTGTATGTGCATTAAATGAAAGAGGCGTAATCCTCTATAAATACTAATCATTTTTCATGTACAAAGGAGGATGGACACTCTGCAGAAAAATACTTCAAGTTTTCTGCATCAATAGAAAGACTTCGGCTTCTGGTTCTCTGAATGGTGTTGCATTTGATGATTTTTTGTATGTCATTTTTGAATACATTCATCTCCATTATTTGTTGTATTTAAATTTTGCATCTGAATTTAATCTTTGCTGGTGAGGGAGTGAATACTGAGATGCTCTTTGGAGGTTATCTTTGCAAAACTGTAAGTAGTTCATGTGCTTTCATTTCTATTGTATGCTAATCGTTGCTTGATTTGAATTTTGGCTGTTAGTCTATCCCCATCCTACACTTTTGGCTTATAGCCATATTTCTCCATTTCTTTCCTGTTACCCTAAGCTTTAAACCGGAGTAGATTAGAAAGGGAGCCAACCCTCTCTAGAGATTGGCCCGAAGGACATTTCTCTCCTTCGGCCTTTCAATGTTGGTCGGGTCTAGGGCGCACAAAACGTAGATTTTGTAACTAGGTGGATTCGTGACCAACAGAGGCAAAGCTCCATGCATTGTAACCAAGTTATATCATTGATGAAATCTCTGTATATTATGTTCATTTGTGCTATATTTTCGTGAGAAATATCAGTTATATTTTGTTGCTATTAAGTTTCATTGTTAGAAGCATTAGTTTAATTCATCTTCAGGTCCTGGTTGAAGCTTTCTGTCAGTTAACGTAATCAAAAAGCTATCAGTGGTATAAAAGCCACAAGGTAGATTGTTCAAATAACTTGAAGAATTAGAGAAATAGTCATTGAAGAATATTTGAAGAAAGTTCAAGGCTAAAAGATTGTAGAATTTTGAAGCAATGTTTGAAGATTTTTGGACTGCATTTGGTGCTACAAATTTTAGAGTTTTGGCAGCAAGTTGAAGGAGATAGAGTTGTATCTTGGGAAACATTTCGAGAAGCAAAAGAGCTACAATTTTACAAATTTGGGCAACAAGCTTGGAAAATAAAATGGGTAGCAAAACATTTCCAAGTTAAAGCTATAAGAGCATTTTATTAAAGCATAATAAGAAAAAGGTATTTTATTTGAAGCTTTAAAAATATTCATACTCAAGTCTGTAAATCAGTGAAAATAAAGCCTTGAGTTTAGTATCTCCAAGTTAAGGAAGGAGACATCTTTATTATCTTAGAACTTGCATAATATAACAACAAAAGAAGAGTTAGAAAGTACATAAGAAAAGGAGTTATAAGGAAAGTATGTATTGATTTGAAAGCTTGATAAAAGGTAAGTTTAACTACAAATTGAAGAAAAAAAACAACATAAGTGAGATAGTGTATGCAAAGTATAACAAAAGATATAGATCCTTTAAGGTAAAGGATGACATAAAATAACTTAGATTCAAAGGTAGTGAAAGAAAACTTAGGAAACAAAAGGAATAGAAGATTGATAGTATACGAATAGCAATAGTAATAGGAATTTTGAGAATGTTGGAAGTTCTTTGAAGGTAGTTAAGAATTTTTGGGAATCACCTGAGATAAATTATTGCTAAGAGAAGCCATTATTAGAGAAAATATGAGTAGACCAAGTGGATGAGAGGCCGAGTACAGTTAAAAAGTAAGATACATAGAGAAGTCAAGCACTGTAAAAGAATGGCTAAGATGAGTAAAGTTTTTTTAGAATTATAGTGAGGTCAAAATAGAGTGTTGAAGGCAACAAGCTTCAGAGAAACATTGAAGGCAATAAGTCCTAATAACATAGAGAACAACTAAGAGAAATATGAATATTAGAGTTTTAATTGTAAAAGAATGGCAAAAAATAATAAACAATGCTGCAAATTTTTTCAATATATCTTGTTACAATTAATTTTTGTTGCAATCTCCTTGTTGTAATTTTCATGGACATTATGTTGGGAATGATGGGGTTTTAAGGTAAAATTAACATTATGTGTAAAGTGGAGCAGCAAGTTAATAGTTTTCAGCACTGGTAAAATTGGCTCGAAATGAAAGCACCGATAAATAAACCAAGAAAATGGTTTCGCTTTCCATGAGGATGAAAGGACACTTTAAAATTAAATACATCCGAAAGTAAGTTGAAATCGCCCGAGACATCCAGATGAAGAATTTAAAATGAACGAAAGTCGTGGCGCATAAAATATTAAAAAATTTTGAAGTTTCGAAGGCAAAAATAAAACAAGGTAGTTTCACCCCAATTGAGGGATGAAAATCTATATCATCCCTATTTTGGGCAAAAACATTGTTTATTTTAAAGCAAGTGCAATGAAAAGGCATGAACCGGTCAAAGGCTAAAGTCAAATATGCTTTCTCCCCAAAGGAGGGGCGAAAAGCCCTTTCGCCTCTCCTTGAGGCGAAACCACATTTTAAAAAGATAATATTTGCGAGCCTACATCAAAGAACAAAGGTGAACATATTTTTGAAGTGGCAAGGGTACACGTCAACAAGTTGAAAAGTCAAGAGATATTTCACCCTAAATGAGGGGTGAAACTTCCTTTCGTCCCTCCTTGAATGGAAAGCACATTACAAAAGGAGAGCGCGTCGTGGGTCTCACCTTAAAAAATTAAAATATTGCAAAGAGGATTTCACCCTAAATAAGGGGTAAAAATACCATTCACCCATCTTTAGGATGAACGTAAGTTTCAAATGCAACGAAATATTTTTTCCCTTCTTGGGGGTGAAAGCGCAACAAAGTATTTTGAAAGGCGCATTGTGGGGCCCAATGTTGAGTTGCTAAAGTGGAAGAATTAAAAAGTTTTTTTGCACCAAAGAAGAGGCAAAAACCCCATTCACCCCTCTTTGGGGTGAACACGTTTTAAAATTCAACAAGACATGGTAGCGCAAGGTGGAAAATTCAAGTGAAACTATAAGAATTGTTGGTTTTCATGTTCTAAGTATTTTGGTTAAAAATATGGGTGCACACTCCAAATGAAAGCATGAACGAAAAGGAAGCAAGTGCAAGAGGAAGAAGAGTTTTGAATACAAAATGGTTGATAGATTGAAGACGTGTTGGGCTTATGATCAAAATATCAAAAAAACATTTTGCTCAGGGTGTTTTTGCCCAGCTTTGTTTCGAAAGAGCCAGTCACCCCGTTTTTGGGTGAAATCAATTTTAAACACCAAAGGAGACTTTTCCAAGATACCAATTGTGCAAAAATTTTCGAGAAAGACCAGGGGACGATGGAATTTATTTTTGGGATAAAGAAAACAAGTTTTGAACCCAAATTTCAGTTGAAAATTTGTAGATTAGATGCTAAAGGGTGATTTTGACTATTTCCAAGACACCATCCACCAACTCCACATTTTCCAAAGCAACATATATATTTTGTGGAATTTTTTGGCGAAGGTTGAGTTCCAAGACGTAAGGGTGAAGAGAATTCAATGACCAAGCTCCTGATCTTCAGGCAACTTCGTTGTGTCCCAATGCACCAACGTTCAAGGTTGCTTCCCATAATTTAATCATGTCGATTTTCCATGTGATTCTCCCACCAATTCCAGATCGTGGTTTCCATGAAGAATATTTTGACTAGAACATCACTGATGCTGAGGAGGAAATTATTCTTGCTGGTTTTTTATCTACCAACATTTTTTTGTATGTGCATCAAATGAAAGAGGTGTAGCCCTCTATAAATACTAATCATTTTTCATGTACAAATAAGGAAGGACACTCTGTAGAAAAATACTTCAAGTTTTCTGCATCAATAGAAAGACTTCGGCATATGGTTCTCTGAATAGTTGCATTTGATGATTTTTTGTATGTCATTTTTGAATACATTCATATCCATTATTTGATGCATTTAAATTTTACATCTGAATTTAATCTTTTGTGGTGATGGAGTGAGTACTGAGATGCTCTTTGGAGGTTATCTTTGCAAAGCTATAAGTAGTTCATGTGCTTGCATTTCTATTGTATGCTAATCATTGGTTGATTTGAATTTTGGCTATTAGTCTATCCCCATCCTACATTTTTGGCTTATAGCCATATTTTCCATTTCTTTCCTGTTACCCTAAGCTTTAAATCGGAGTAGATTAGAAAGGGATCCAACCCTCTCTGGAGATTGTCCCAGAGGACGTCTCTCTCCTTCGGCATTTCAATGTTGGTCAGGTCTAGGGCGCACAAAACGTAGATTTTGTAACTAGGTGGATTTGTGACCAACATAGGCAAAGCTCCATGCATTGTAACCAAGTTATATCATTGATGAAATCTCTATATATTATGTTCATTTGTGCTATATTTTCATGAGAAATATCAATGAGATTTTGTTGCTATTAAGTTTCATTGTTAGAAGCATTAGTTTAATTCATATTTAGGTCCTAGTTGAAGCTTTCTGTTAGTTAACGTAATCAAAAAGCTATCAGTGGTATAAAAGCCACAAGGTAAATTGTTCAAATAACTTGAAGAAATTGGAGAAATATCCATTGAAGAAGATTTGAAGAAAGTTCGAGGATTAAATATTGCAAAATTTCGAAGTAGTGTTTGAAAAATTTTGGACTGCATTTGGTGCTACAACTTTTAGAGTTTTGGCAGCAAGTTGCAGGAGATAGAGTTGTATCTTGGGCAACATTTCGAGAAGCAAAAGAGCTACAATTTTACAAATTTGGGCAACAAGCTTGGAAAATAAAATGGTTAGCAAAATGTTTCTAAGTTGAAGCTATAAGAGCATTTTATTAAAGCATAATAAGAAAAAGGTATTTTATTTGAAGCTTTAAAAAGCTTCATACTCAAGTCTGTAAATTAATGAAAAGAAAACCTTGAGTTTAGTATCTCCAAGTTAAGGAAGGAGACATCTTTGTTATCTTAGAACCTGCATAATATAACAACAAAATAAGAGTTAGAAAGTACATACGAAAAAGAGTTCTATGGGAAGGTAAGTATTGATTTGAAATCTTAATAAAAGGTAAGTTTGATAACAAATTAAAGAAAAAAACAATAGGAGTGAGACAGTGTATGCAAAGTATAACAAAATATATAGATCCTTTAAGGTAAAGGATGACATAAAGGAATGTAGATTCAAAGGTAGTGAAAGAAAACTTAGGAAACAAAAGGAATAGAAGATTGATAGTATACGAATAGCAATAGTAATAGGAATTTTGAGAATGTTGGAAGTTCTTTGAAGGTAGTTAAGAATTGTTGGGAATCACCTAAGATAAAGTATTGCTAAGATAAGTCATTATTAAAGAAAAAATAAGTAGAGTAAGTGGATGAGAGGCTGAGTACAGTTAAAAAGTAAGATACATAGAGAAGTCAAGCATAGTAAAAGAATGGTTAAGATGAGTAAAGTATTTTAGAGTTATAGTGAGGTCAAAATGGAACGTTGAGAGCAGCAAGCTTAAGAGAAACATCAAAGGTAGTAAGTCCTAATAACATAGAGAACAACTAAGAAATATGAACATTAAGAAGGAAGAGCAACCATTAAAGGCAAAAGCAACAATTACACAGGAGCTCCAACATATGAATAGATAGAGACTAACATGTATTTGTAGCACCAATGACAACAATCCAACCTACACATAGTTTGAAGTAGTGGCATTCTAACAAAGGGATGATACAAAGTGCCATCTGGATAATTCTCATTAGTGAAGTATTGGTAATTCCACTCAGTCACATGTGTAATGTCTCTATCGACAATGCATCAAGAGGAAGGAGGTTGAATTGAAACATCTTCCCTTGTCTAAATTTAAGAACATTACACAGTGCAATGTCTAACTTCATAAGTAGGAGCTTGAGTGATGGTATTTTAAGTTCAGGAATAAATATTTAGAATCGTGAGTAATAAATGCGGGGACACTATAGCCTTGAAGGGAAAATAATTTGAAATGGTAAGCCAAATATAGGTATGGACCATTTAACCTAGATTTACCACGTGCCACCTTGAGTTGCACATCATTGAACAACAAGAAGGGTGGAGGATTTTGTAGAACATTTATGTAGAATTTATCAAAGTGGAACGTTAGAAAGCTAAACTGAAGATAACTTTCAGCGACGTGCACTACTAGCAGCACGGACATTCATTAGATCTCCCTATCATTGAAGGTGCCCTCGGCATTAATCTTCTTCGTTGGGATTTTTACATAATGGGTGTTTGGATATATCATTAAACCATCATAGGAGGCTTGACGTCGTCGCAAACTAAGCCATTAATGTAGTTTTGGTTGTCTAAATTCAAACCGTATTGTTTCATTTTAGACTGAGCCGAGTATCTTGAGAGAGCCATTACTAAGCAAATGCAAGATCCGTTGTAGGAAATATATCAAAAATTGTAGTGGATAACAGTAGTAACTATTGGTGTATCAGTGGCAGAGAAGATAGGAAACAAGTGGCTAATCGATGCCACTCTAATGACCTCAACTCTAGAAAACTGGGTAGACTTACATTACCACGTATGAGAAATTAGGTGAGCACTCAAAGTATTATTCCTTTAGTTTCATGTTGAGCACATTTAACATTGGGAGTTATAAGTTTGATTGATTATAAGGTTAAATTTTGAAAAGAAGAGATTAATGAAGACATAAGGAATTGATTTTTGAATTTGAAAGTTTTTTAATTAAGGGATGCAATAAGAAACGAAGATATAAGGAAATACCAAATGTTGAGTTTAAAAATTAGGAGAGATAAGTTAGTATTTAAAATATTTAAATTGTTTTGTTCTAGGGTTATAGTTAATTAATTTAATTCACCATAGATTAATTATGCTATCAAAGAAATAAGAAATCTAATTACAGAATTGAAACCCTAGAAGCCCTGTTAAATCAATTTGAAATGTTTTGAAGTTTTGGAAATTTAATTACAAGTTTATTTGAAGTTCAAATTTTAATATTTGCAAATAATTTGAGTTGTGGATAAATAAGGTTTCCTACACCAAATTAGGAATATACAATTTGCAAAAATATTTTTACTAAATTTCTAATTAGGGATTTATAAGGTAGTCTACTTCAAAGGAACATGGCAAAGAAAAATCAAATGAAAAAGAAAGCAAGTGATCAAAAAATAGAAACATAAATACATGAGTTGAAACAATTGAAATAGGAAACTCATGTTTTCAAGAAGAACAAATATACATTCAAGATGTCCAAGAAAAACAATTAGACATTCAAGAAATTTCAGAAAGGGTGGAAAGATTAAAATGCCATACACAACACATGATAGAAGAAAAATAAAATGATACATCAATAAAATTAAAAGAGTGTCTTACAAGCAATGTTGAAAGAAACCAAATATGGAAATTTCTTAGCACTTAGTAATTATCTAAATGAAAGGCTTGATGAGGCATATAGAGATTCTAGAAGTGTTTTTATATTACCTAGTGAGATAGGAAATTTGATGTTTATGGCATTACTTTCTAATGAAGTTCTAAAAGACAAGAATAGAAGACAAGAGGATATGATTAAAAATTTTAAGAACAAGTTTATTGATGAAATAAATACTTTGAAAATTAGGCTTGTTGATATTACTAGTGAAGCATAAAAAATGGAATATTCAATACTTTCTTAATGATGCTAATGATTGTTATGCATATTTTGTTACTATACCTATTAATCTATGGAGAATAATCTACAAAGGAATTATCACTCTTAATGTCTCTAAGATGAGAAAATTAGGAAAGGGTTGAAGAAGTAGAGAACAAACCAATGATGAAATATGTTTCTTGTGATACAAATGACTTAAGGCCTATGATGGTAGATTCATGTTGCAATACTATAGAATCAAAACCATTGATGATTGATGCATGTTGTGATACTAGTGATCTTCTTCAAAAAGGAAAAGATGCAAATTATGATTCTTGTCAAAATAAAAGAAAATATAGTGATGCAATCAATAACACTAGTGATTTAGAATTCATGACAAAGACAAAAGAACCTGTTGTAAAAATAGATGCTATATGTGATACAAGCGATTTAAATACATTTAGTGATTGTTCAGAAAAGGCTAATGCTAACAAAATTGATGTTAATATGTATTCAAATTATGATAGAAGTAGTGATGCTCAAAGTTGTATTTATATTAATAAAGATAAGTCTAATAATATGTTTGGTCATTTTGAAAATATACTAAAGGAATTGGTTCAAACTTGTTAAATAAAATGAGATATAAAGGTATAGGTTTAGAAAAATATGGAGAAGGAATGAAAGAGTCAATCATATCATAAATAAGACATAAATGTGAATGTCTTGGATATACAGGAAGACTAGTAGCAATGAGTAAGGAACTACGTTTGTGATAGGAAATAGTGACATCAAATCAGTGATAGGAATTTGATAGAATTAATTGCAGTAAAAATAGAATGATAAATGAAATTTTGTAATAGAAAATAGATGTAGTCATTGTGGTAGACATGGACATAAGATAGAGAGATGTTGGAATCTCCATAGTTGTAAAATTTGTGGAGCACATAATCATTCGTAAATGTTCTATCTACAAAAGGAACAGAAAGACTACAGAGTAAAAGTTGATTGTGTATGGATGAACATAGATGAATGAGATAAGATGAAAGGAATATTGTATGGTTTCTATAGAAGGAAAGTATAATGAAATTTGTAGAAGAAAAGTATTACCACTATATTGAAGGAAAACTAGTGAATAAAATGATTAATACTACTAGGTTGAAGAATAACTAGTGAAGAATAAGTTTTAGAATTTTGAGAAATAAAAAATTCAAAAAAGTATAAGATGGATTGAGTTTACCAATTTCAAGAATATATTAAAAATAGAAGGTAGTTTATAAAAAAATGAAAAGAAAATTAAGGAGACCTGTGGAAAGAGGCCCCACAGCAGATAGATAGAATGAATACCCAAGCATAGCTTGGAAGATGCATTTGTAGTGATGATCCTATATATGATGATTTTATAGTGGATGATCCAGAGACAATGATTATCTAGAGGTGACCCAGAGGTAGTGATCCCCTGGATGTGACCCAGAGGTAATGACCCAGAGGTAGAACCAGTGGTAGTGACCTAGAGGCAGTGACCGAAAGACACAGATTTAGAGGTGACTCGGATACATTGATCTAGAGGCAAATACAAATTATTTATCCAGCCATGATAGATTCAAAGCTAAAGATTAAAGAGAAAGAAGAATTAGAGATTGAAGGTAAAAAACCTTTCTACCAAATAATGTAATACAAGGGGTGTTAGAGATATTACATTATTTGCCCCCCTTGCAATATTAGTTTGGTAGATGATTTATATTTTATATAATGTATATGTCAATATGAGAAAGAGTGCAAAGTGTCAAGAGAGTATGAAGAGTCACATAATATGTGGGAAGTTGAGAACTTTGTTATTATTAGAGGAATATGAAAGGTTGCATATCCTGGATGAAAGAGGAGAGCAATAGTTAGAGAACTGAAAAGTCATGAAAAATGATATATTGGAGGCAAAGATCCATGCATTGTAACCAAGTTGTATCATTAATAAAATCTCTATATATTGTGTTTATTTGTATTGTATTTTCATGAGATATTATCTATGATATTTTGTTGCTATTAAGTTTCATTGCTAGAAGCATTAGTTTAATTCATATTTAGGTCTTGGTTGAAGCTTTCTATGAGTTAACCAATTCAGAAAGTTATCACTTCATTAACATGGAATTGAAAAAGAGCTATTCAGATCCCACCTTGCATAAATTTCATAGTGATGATGGCATCCCGTTTGTTGCTTTCTATGTTGATGATTTGATATTCATAGGTAGTAGTTCTTAGATGATTGACAACTTCAAGAAAACAATAATCTTTGAGTTTGAGATAATTGATCTTTAGTGCATTGCATTACTTTTTCAGATTTGAGATCTAGCAAAAGGATGATGACATCTTTCTTTCTCAAACCAAGTACATCATGGATCTCCTTTAGTAATTCTAGATGTAAAGTTGAAGCTAGTTGCAACTCCTTGTGATGTTGAACAAAAATTGAGTAGATATGAATACTCCATAGAATTTTATCATAATTCTTATTGTTATCTCATTAGTAGTTAAATTTACTTGCCTTCAACCTGACTTGATGTATCCTATGTTATTGGTCTTATATCCTACTGATAGAACCTATAAAGACAGATTAACATGCAACCAAATAAATTCTATGATATATTAGTGGGATAGCCTATTATAGAATCATATATCAACCCACTAATGTTAGCTTAGACTATAATCATATAGTTTATTACATTATTTTATGACTATAGTGAGTGCATTTTCACAAGCGCTTCACTTAGGGCATATTATAGTTAGGGAAGTTGGTTCATTCTGTTCCATTCCATTCTCAACTGCCCAATTTTTTTTCAAAATAACACATTTTGTTTTTGTTGCCACTCAAACCAAGAAAGGACCTTAGTGCATTTTTACATGGAGAGATAAGAAAATAAATTTGCACTTAGTTTTCTTCTGAAAATTGCAAGGGTATATCCTATTTTTTCAGCCTTGTTTATTTTGCAACAAAAGGGGGGATAAAAACATTATTTTCTCTTGCAAAATTCTAAGACAAAGGGGGGAAAATTGTGGAATTGAATATCATTTTTGCAAACCAAAACCTCACATAGTTTGCAAAACTCATTGTAACAAAGATGTATTTGTGGTGGAGACCATCATATTAAACAAAAACTAGCATTGTAAGTAGGTGCATTTTTAGTGGAAAACAACACCTATAGTTAAAATTTATGGGCACTTGTGATTTTTTACTGCATTTAAATTTTTTTTACATTTCAATCATAAAGTAAAATATTCAAAGCAAAGAAAATACCCCAAAATTTACACATTTGTGCAATTATTGCACCGTAGTGTTCGGTATATGTGATACCTTTGGCCCACACTTATAGGTCATGTTGTCATACTTTGGGCTACTATATCTACTGCCTAACATAGCTGCAACAACGACGTCTAAGCTTATTCTCTATAAATCATCAGGGAGAAACAACGAAATCCAGTTTTGATATTTACTCCATTTTATAACCTAATTCTTTCTGATTGTTTAGCTTAAAATCCTCCAACTCATCATCCTTTTTTTTCAAAATTTTCAGGTAGGTGCCATCAATTTGATTGAATTCTCTTTCAGTATTGTTTATGTGCCACATCAATCTTGGTTCACATACCTTAAAGTCTCCCTCATGTACAATCACATATATAGAGGGGACCAACTTATTCCATGTATCGATGGGTATATTGGAATAGCGGGTATATCAAACAGATCAGGTCTATCGGTCTAGCGGTATATAGAAAGAGGGACCATTTGGTGTTATAAGGAACCTTCACAATGGCCATTGTTCACAAATATCTTTTAGATTCACAATTGCTCAAAGGTTCTAATTTTGCACCATGGAAGACAAAGATGAGAGCTATCCTTCAAGTTGAATATTTGTGGGATGTAGTGACTGGCACTAAAAAACATCCTACAACACTAGGGCCAAATCAAGAGGCATTTAATAAGAAGGATAGAATATGTCTCATGTTTATTCTTCTTGCTACTACAAATGAGGTACAATCTCATATTTGTGATGCAAAAACTGGTAAAGAATATTGGAATGCTTTGATTACCATTAATGAAAGGAAGAATTAGTCCACTATTCTTAACCTTCAATCTCAACTACATACACTCAGTATGAAATCTGGTGAGATAGATAAACTGTTCCTATGCAAAGTGGCAGAATTGAAAATCAAATTGAACGCTATGGGATAAGCAGATACTCTCTTGACTTTAGTAATTTTGAGAGCTTTTCCAGAATTCTACAAGGTGTTGATCACATCTCTACAAGTATCTGGTAGACAAGTTACTTTTATGGAGTTGATAAATTTACTTCAAACTGAGGAGGCAAATTAGCTTCAAAGAGATGAAGTTCCACTTAATGCACTTTACTCAAAACAAGGGGAAAATAAGTAAGGTAACTTTTAGAAGGGAGGATCTTCATCCAAAGGAAAAGGGAAACAACCTCAATATAAAGAAAAGCAATATTGCAAAATCTATGATATGAATAACCATGACCCCAACAAGTTTTGGTTTAAGAATAAACAACCCAATGACCAAGATAACAAGAAAAAGGGGAAAGGGAAATACAAGCCACAAAAGAAGCATACGCAATCTAAGGGACATGTTGCTTATGAGGAATCAGGCTCAGACTCTGAGAGAGCACACAAGGTGCTCATAACCCACATATCTTCTCAGCAGAAGGATCATGTGTGGTATATTGATTATGGTTCCAGTAAACACATGACTGGTGATAGATCGTGGTTTGAGATATTTGAGGCAAAGGAAGGCAATCCAGTGATAATTATTGATGATAAGACCTACCAATTTCAGGATGAAGGAGATGTTTTCATCACTCCTCCAGATGGTAAATTTTAGATTGGGAACGTTATCTATGTTCCTAGATTGGTGAATAATTTGTTGTTCATTCCTCAAATCTTGGATAAAAACATGAATGTTGTTTTTAGAGGTGAGGATGGCAGAAAGAGATGCTTCATCACCAGAAATGGAAAGCATGTAGCAACAGGTTCATACAAGCATGGCTTGTTTATCTTAGATGTCATTTATATGCCTCATGTTGCCATGGCGGCAAACACAAAGGAGGCAACTTCTCTTTGGCACAAGAGATATGGGCATCTAAGTTTAGGATATTTTCTCAAGTTGAGAAAATATGAGATGGTGAAAGACCTTCCCAACCTTTCATCCAAATTTCTAGTATGCTCGGATTGCTTATCAGGGAAGCAACACCGAGTACCATTTTAGGTAAGCTCTTCATGAGCTAAGAAACCTTTGGAGTTGGTACACACCGATCTGTGACGTCTATTCCAAACAGTTATAGTGGAAAGAGGTATTTTCAATTGTTTATTGATGATTACTCATGGAAGATGTGGGTTTTCTTTTTACAATTGAAATATGAGGTACTTCTATACTTTCAACAATTCAAGAAGAGTGTTGAGAAGGAGTCAGGATGTTCCATCAATACCCTCCGCTCAGATCGAGGAGGGGAATATACCTCCAAAGAATTTTCATCATTTTTGAATACACATGGGATTAAGAAACAACTAACAACAACCTATATTCCACACTAAAATGGAGTTTTTGAGAGGAGGAATCGTTCCATCATGGAAATGGTTCGATGTATGCTTAAGGGGGAACATCTTGAGCATGAGTATTGGGCAAAAGCAGTGAGTACAACAACATACCTCCCGAATAGAACACCCATAAAAGCTCTATAGGGCATGACTCCATAAGAAGCATGGAGTGGTAGGAAACCCTCCATTTCTCATATAAGGGTTTTTGGGTGTAAGGCATTCATGCACATTCCAAAATAGAAGAGAAATAAGTTAGATGAGAAAACCTTGCAGTGTATTTTTCTTGGTTATGATGAGCATTCAAAGGGATATCGGTTGATAGATCTTAAGATCAAGAAAACACACACCAATAGAGACGTATTATTTGATGAAGCTTTCACATCGGATAACACATCTATAGTTGTATACTTGTATTAATAGGAGCCTAATAAAGAGACTCCAATCCCACAGAACAAGGTTTCAAAATTATATACTAGCACACTGAGAGATTCAAAGTTGTCTTCACTTCTATATCTAACTCTAGATCAACCTTTTCCTCGTAGCATAACTCAGCAGATGAGAGTAGAGGCATCAACTTCAGAGGTTGACGAGCTTTACCAACAGTTTGATGAACTATTTGTAGATGCAAAGGAATACATAGAAGCAGATATGGATGATGAAAGGGTTTATATGTCTGCATTGGATGATAATGAACCCACAATAGTTCAATATGCCCTTAGTGAGCCTCAATGGAAGGTTGCTATGGATGTTGAACATACATCTCTCATGAAAAATCACACATGGAAGCTAGTTGATCTGCCTTTAGGAAATAATCCCATTGGCTGCAAATGGGTGTTCAAAGTGAAGTATAAGGTAGATGGAACTATTGATAAGCATAAGGTCCATCTTGTTGCAAAGGTCTATGCTCAGAAAGAAGACATAGATTATGAAGATACTTTTGCACCCACTGCAAAAATGACTACCATTCGAGTACTTTATGCCATGGCAACTCAGTTTGGGTGGATGTTATATCAAATGGATATCAAAAGTGCTTTCTTGAATGGTGACTTGCAAGAAGAAGTGTATATGACCCAACTAGAAGAATTTATGGTTGAAGGCCAAGAGCAGAAAGTTTGCAAGCTAATTAAATCCTTGTATGGGTTAGAACAAGCTCCACAAGCTTGGTACATCAAAATGGATAATCACCAATTAAAGCATGGATTCAAAAGAAGTCCTTCAGATGCTAATATCTATATCAAGAACAATGGTTATGACATAGTGATTTTAGTACTCTATGTGGATGATCTGATCATCACTGGAAGTTCAAATAAAATGATAGATATGATGAAATATGAATTGAAATATTCATTTGAGATGAAAAATCTAGGACTTCTTCACTATTGTCTTGGTTTAGAAGTGGTTCAGAAAAATAATCATATCAGAGTAACACAAAATAATTATGCCAAGACATTGATTTAAAGATATCGCATGACTGATTGTAAGCCAAAAGCAACTCCAATGGAACCAAGGCTTCAGTTATTGTGTTATGATACTTCTCCACAGGTAGATGGTACTCTTTGTCGCCAGTTGATTGGAAGTCTCATATATTTGACAAACACCAAGCCAGATCTTAGTTTTGTTGTGGGTTATCTTTCAAGGTTCATGCAGGATCCTAAGGTGATTCATTGGAGAGCAACAAAATAGGTTCTTCATTATATCCATGGTAGTACAAAATATGGCCTAGATAGAAGAAGAATGACAATTTATTCTTACGGGGATACACGGACTCAAACTATGTTGAATCCATTGATTATCAAAAGTCAACTTTTGGATACATTTTCCATCTTGGATCTGGACCTATCTCTTGGTATAGTAAGAAGCAGCAGGTGGTTGCTTTATCTTCTATAGGGTCAGAATACCACACATCACGTGGAGCAGTCTGCAAGATGATATGGTTAAGTCGCATTCTTACAAACATGGGTCTTTCAAAGAATCTTCCACTTCACTTATTTTGCAACAATAAAGGTGTTTTGAATCTTTTCAATAATCCAGTATTTCATGAGCATAACAAACACATTGACACTCAATGTCATTTCATTCGAGATGAAGTTCCAAAGCACCACATCCAACTCCAATACATTCCTACTAATGAGCAAGTTGTAGATATTTTCACTAAGGCACTTGCACGTGTCAAATTTGAATTGTTTTGCAATGCTCTTTGTATTTCCAAATAATGTAATAGGGGGCATGTTAGCTTAGACTATAGTCATATAGTTTATTACATTATTTTATGACTATAGTGAGCGCATTTTCACAAGCGCTTCACTTAGGGCATATTATAGTTAGGGAAGTTGGTTCATTTCATTCCATTCCATTCTCAACTGCACAAACTACCATGATGTACTATATATATTTTCCAACATTATGAATACAAACTAATGTTATTTCGTCTTTAACTAAGGACTTTCAACTTACTAGTTACATAGATTAAAATTGGATAGGGTGAATTAATGACTATAAATCCATCATAGGGTTTACTTTCAGTTTATATAGTAAAATATTATGTCACTTTCCATCATAGGATCAGGTGTAGTTGCTTTATGTAATAGAAAGTAAAATTTTATGTCACTTTTTATAGTAGAAGAAAAGTATAAAGTTGCTATTTCTACAACTTGTCAAGCTATCTTTTTGAGAAGACTTCTTTATGATGGACAATGGACATTGAGTTGACTAGTTTAACTATGATCATGTGTGATAACATGAATATCATTCAAGCGACCAAAAATCTAGTTTTTCATGGTCATCCTAAACATATAGAGGTTCAACATCACTTCATCAAGGATTTTGTATGAATAGGTGACATTGAAATTTCCTATCACAACATTGATTAGTAGGCTATTGGCATTTATACAAAATCTTTATCTAGAGACTAGAAACTCTAGTCTAGCCTTGGCATCATTCTTAGTTGGTTATTAGAGAGGAATTTGAAAGCATTTATAATTTCCATTTATGAAAAACACGTGCTTCTTATGTTGTCAATTTATTTTATTTGTATTAGTCCCATATTAGTAGTGAGGACCCAACTATTGTGAGTTCTCATATGTATACGAGTCATTTTTCCTAAATAAATTCATTAATTGAGCATTTGTCTCTTATGTGACCTTAATATCTACCTTTAAATATGATGGTACCTTTATTAGTATACCTCACTTTGATCTTGTCTCTTTATTTTTCTACACACTACATGACCTTCAAGTGAAAAGGAATATCATCTTTGACCCAAGTAGTGTCATTTTCTATGCACTCTCACTTTATTGTCAATGTATATGGAGAAAGAGAGAGATATTATTATTTTTTTGTGGAAAAAACCCTAAATGGGATGCCACTTTTGGGTAAGTCCCAAGGAGGCAGGGGTATCTATTTCACCAAAAATGCCTAGGACTCGCACTTGGACTACCCCCTTCAACACACTCAACGAGCATGCCTAAAACAATAACAAACAAACATAAAAACACAAACAAACACAACCTCAAAAAACAAAGACAAAAAAACAAACAAACAAAAAAAGAAACCACAAAACAAACAAAAATAATATAAAAGCATAGAAAAAATAAATAAATAAATAAATAAATAATAAAAAGGAAATAAAATAAAAAATAACAACAAAACAAAAAACACAAGAAAACCATAACAACAACAAAACAACACACAAACATCTAAAAAAAAACAAAAACATGAAAAACAATAAAAACACACAAAAACATAAAAAACAACAAAAACAAAACAATACAAAAAAACACACACGCCCCTTGAAAAAACAAAAAAGGAAAACAAAACATAACTACAACCTTTCCAGGCCAAAATACTTTTAAGGCAAGATTCAACAGAGGAAATATAAAAAGATAAGTCTGAGCTAGGGAACTAAAATACCCTAATCAAACCAAAGAGAAGCAAAAACAAAGCAAAAAGTAACTAGGTACCTCTAGTACTGGAGCCATCCAAAGAAAGGATAAAAAGCAGAGATTCCCTTATTTGTGAAGCCCACCATTTGGGAGGGTGGTCGTAGCAAGTAATATCACCTTTTTCCAATGCCCAATTAGCTAAAGCATCAACACTCATGTTCTGTTCTTTGACCACATGATTGTAATCAACTTTCAAAAAGCCCATATGGATTAATTAAATCTTCTCAATAATTCTTTTTATTCTCCAATCAACCTTATGATTCTTAGGAGTCTTCAGAATATTAATCATGAGTTGAGATTCATATTCAACCAAAACCTTTTCCCATCCAACCTTAGCAACCTCTTGAAGGCCTCTGAGGATACCATACCCCTCAGCAAGGTTATTGGAAAGGATACCCAAATTCTCAGCAAAAGTGAAAACTAGGGAGCCATATGAAAGTCTATCCTCCTACACTAGATTTTCTAGGGTTCCCCCTAGAGGCTCCTTTGGTATTGACTTTTCCATAATCCTTAGGAGGAGGTTGCCAATTACTTGTTCTTTCCATATTACAATTACTCACATTCCCTTTAAGCCAGTTGCCCTTAGAAGAGTTAATCTTCAATTTTTGCATCACTTGATCCTATCTTTGGTGGGATTTTTGGGGGTGATTAAGGAGTTGTTGGACTAATTCAGCGTAGTTGGCAATGGTCTTTCGTCATTATAGTGAATATTCATTCCTTCTTTATTGAAAATCTAGTTGTTCCTTTCATTCCAGACATTCCAAGGTAGAATGGTAGAACCCATCCAAACTAACTACCTAATGAAATGATCAACACCTTCCTGTTTAGGCCAATCCCTCCAAAGATATTCAAAAGTAAAAAAAATGGACCATTGTAAGCCAAGTAAGATGGCCATTCTCCTCCATAGCTCAGATGCAAATGTACACTCAATAAAAATATGGCTAAGAGTTTCCAAATTTCTCCACACATATCACATCTAAAAGGGCCATGAAAACTATGTTTCATAAGTTGCTCACCACTTAGCACCCTACGATGCAATAAAAGCCAAGTAAAGAACCTCCCCTTAGGCCAGAGCTTTTGATCCCACAACTAATAAAATATGTCATAAGATTGGTTGGGATTATTATGGCATAAGGCCAAATAACCTTGAGCAACTGAATACTCACCCTTAGTAGTGTTGTTCCATCCAAAAAAATCTTTATCATGGGACCAAGAGAGAGATCTCATATGTAGGATGTGTTGGATGTCTTGTCTTTGAATTTATGGAATTTTAATAGGCTAGTCCTCAATAGGGATCCAATATCTACCAACCTCTGAATTACCAATATGGTATCGATAGTAATTAGCCACCTTTATCCAATTAGCTTGGTGAAGATCCTCCATCCAAGGCCTCCAATCAGGAAATTGAGTTATCAAAGGCTGGTAACCATCCCAAGAATTTGTCCAAAAATTTACCTGTTGACCATTATGAGTGATCCAAAATAAATTTTTCTTTATCAAATCCTTACTGGTCTTAAGAACTACTAAAATAGGAGAAAATTTGGTAGGCAATTGATAACGAACAAGGTCTTCATGACTTTTTTTCTTAACATATTTAGCACGAAGATTATTGGACCAAAGAGCATTGGGGTTATGTAAAATCCTCCAATACAATTTAGCAACTAAAGCTTTGTTGTTATTAATAGTAGATCGGAATCCTAACCCCCCTTCATTCTTAGGAAGACAAAGTGTCCCATTTCACCAAGTCCTATTTTCTTTTCTCCTTAGTACCACTCCAGAGAAACCGATGATTAATTTGATCCAATTCTCGAAGAATAACCTTTGGGATATTAAACATGGTAGAAACATAAATAGGTATAGCTTTAAGGATATATTTTACCAAGGTAATTATACCCCCAAAGAAAGCCACCTATTGGTCCACTTTCCAATTTTCTTCTTAACTCTGTCCAACAACCAATTCCAGTATTTATTTTTTTGTCTTTGAGTATTGATAGGGATGCCTAAATAAGTGATCGGAAGGGAGGTCTTCTTATATCTTAATTTATAAAAGACCATGGATTCCTATTTGGTAGAGCAGTGAAAGAAAATGACTTTGGACTTGTCTTCATTGATCAGTTGCCCGGTAGCCTTAGAAAAACATCTAATGATTTGCTTAATTTAAGAAGCTTCCTTAACTGTAGCTTTATCTAACAAAGTAGAGTCATCAACAAATTGAAGATGAGAGATAGGCCTAGCTCCATGATAAATGGTAACTCCCTCGAGGATTTTATTGTCTCTATTTTTTGTTATAGTTCTACCCAAGCATTCAGCAAGAATGATGAATAAATAAGGGGAGAGGGGGTCACCTTGCCTAATACCTCTAGAATTTGGGAATAGTTGTGAAGGCCTGCTATTGATAAGAACTGAGTAGGATACTGAAGAGATACAACCCATAATCCAGTCCATCCAATCTTGAGAGAAATCAAATTGCCTCAAAACTTTGATAAGTAAGTGACAATCCACTTTGTCATAAGTTTTGGATAAGTATAAATGAATGGACATAGAAGGATATTTTTGCATTTCCATGGAATGGATGGCTTCCTGAGAAAGAACTATCTCATCCACTATTTGATGCCCTTTCACATAACCTCCTTGTTCAAGGAAAATAATCTTATGAAAAAGATGCTTCAATATTTCTGCCATGATCTTAGTAATGATTTTGAGAAGAACATTACATAAAGCAATAGGTCTAAAAATTGAGATATGATAAGCCTCTTGAGCTTTTGGGACAAGAGTTATATAATTTTTATTGATAACCTTCAAAATTTCTTTGTATTTCCTGGCTTCTTCCACCATCTCTAATAAATCAGCATGAAGGATATCCCAGAACTCTTGGTAGAAGTCAATAGGAAAACCATAAGGACCTGGGGTTTTCCCTTTTTGCATTTTAAAAATCACTTATTGAAGCTCATTACTAGTAACATGAGCAGTCAAAATAGAGTTCTCCTCAGAAGTGATAAGAGAAGGGATTGCTTGAAGAACATTTTTTTGAGAAGCCGAGTCAAGAGGAGTAGCAAAAAAAATATTGAAAAAGTAATTCATAACAATAGAGTTCATGCCATCCTAAGTGTAGACAACATCTCTAGAATCTGAATTAAGGGAAGAAATAAAGTTGCGAGATTTTTGAGCTAGAAGAGATTTGTGGATGAAATTTGTGTTTCGGTCTCCTTCTTTGAGCCATTGAATTCTAGATTTTTGCTTCCATAAGAGTTCTCTTTTTTCTCATTCATTTAATCAAGTTGTGAGTCTAATTTCATATGTACTTCTACTCTCTGTGAGGCCATCTAAACATATTTTCTTAATCAAATTTTCAAGTTGAGCAATAACTTCATGTTTTTTTGTTGAACATTCCCAAACTCCTTCCATTTCCAAGTCTTGATTTTGGATTTAATATATTGCAACCTTTTGGTAAAACAAAACATCTTAGTCTCATATCTTGGTTTAACTTCCTTCCACCATTGTTGCACTTGAGTTCTGAAGGAACTGTCTCTAAGCCACATTAATTGAAATTAAAAAGGAGAGAAACTCACATTGGTTTTTCAAATTTCCACCATGACTGGCCAGTGATCTGAACCAACATTGTTAAGAGTCTTCACTTTAGGAATGTGACCATAGATTAAGAAATGGTCAGGGAGCAAGAACCTATACAATCTCTCCATGATACAAGCTAAACCTTATCTTATGTTAGACCAAGTCATAAGGCCATTATCTGGCTGGATGTCCACAAGATGAAGGTTTGCAATATATTCATTCATGAGGTCAGTGCTCCTGTCCAAATTTCTATTCCCCCCATTTTCTCATCCAGAGAGAGGATGGTATTGAAATCTCGATCCAATATTTAGGAAAATGAGAGATAATATAAGTTATATCCTTCCACTATCTTCTCTTTTCCTCCAAAGAAGTCGGAGCATAAATAGTTATGCAAAACATAATTTGGTTGGAATGTCTACTTTGAATAGCTATAGCTAAAAGACCCCAGATGCCAACCATATGGTGAATAACTACCTCTTTTGGGTCCCAAAGGTAAGCAATGCCACCAGAAGTCCCCTGGGAACTAAGGGAAACAACTTTTCCAACTGGCCAGATTTTACTAGCAATTGAAACCATTTCCTCTATTGACATCTTTGTTTCTTGAAGGAAAACAAGATGTGGATGGTTTATCTGAATCATTATTCTAATTTCATTTTGTTTTGAAATACTCCCTTTGAGTCCTATAATATTCCAAGTGATGATCTTCATTAATACCAGGGCTAAAATAGTTAGTAAGGGAGAAAATATTACCTTCCTCTACAATATTTTCACCTTCTTATACCATATGATATTGATTGGTCTTACGGCCTACCATTTGATTAGAATCCATCTTCAATTTTTTTCCCTATTTCTTGACTTAATCCAATTGAATTCGGGATGTCTTCTAGCCTTGAATAATGCGTGTACACAACCAAAGTGTTGTTGGAAGGTTCAACAGAGTCTATATTGGGACCTATATTATTTGAAGTCTCAATATTTAAAAGATTATTTTTCTTGTGTATATTTTCTCCCTTTTTTTGTTGAAAATTTTTGAGCTGTTGGTTTGTCTCCAAGTTATTCCTTTTATCTCTATATTGTGTTTCTAAGATTTATGTTTCCATTATTTCCTCTTCCTCACCTAGGGCATCATTTGTGGAAAGAATTTCAAACATATTAGTTGATAAATTTGATTGATCCTTCATAACTAGTTTTTTTTTAGTGTTCTTCTTCTTAGGAATTTGGAAACCTGTTGAATTTGTATCTTCTTTTTATCTAGAATTTTATTTGGGAAAACACTAGCCAAATGACCATATTCATGGGAAATTCTACAATGAAAAAGAATGTTCTCATAGTCCACTCCTTGCTACCAAGTGTCCTTCCCAAATTGTAATGTGATCTTTTTAGGTAGGGACTTATCAAAATCCATTAAAACACAAATTCAAGCATAAATAATATGTTCAAATTTTTTATTACAATTAGCAGTCATCATAAAAGTTTCCAAAGAGTTTCGAATTAAAGAAAAATAACCGAATTCTAGAATTCAATTGGGAGGCCAAAGAGTCTAACCCACACGGGACCTGTAAAAGGCATCTCTTCTTCGACTTTAAATTTAGTATGCCAAGGCTTCATAAAAAGCCCCGCCCTTCCAAAGAACCAAGGACCCCCTTGAATTTTTTTCTCTCTATCTTCATTATTAGCAAAAAAAACAAGAAAATAATCATTTGGATAAATAGATATTTGTAACTCACCTTTAGTTTTTCAGCTTTTTGCAACCCAGACTTTGAAAGCAGATAGGCTCAAATGAAAACCCAAGAAATGAAAAATTAATATTTTTTTTTCAGATCTTCAATGCTAGTCTGAATTTTGCTCATATTCAGCTTAACAATAGGAGTTCCATCAGCTACTCTAAGACATCCTGTCTCAGTTTTACTTGGATCAATCTTAGGCATTCTTAGAGGTTTACGAGAAGCCCTAAGATTAATGCTAGCATTAGGATAAGGTTGTCCACCATGGAGGACATCCCTAAAATTTATTTTTGGGACTGAGTCTTGGAAATGCTTGCCCTTGAAAGGGGTTTACATTATGGATTTATTATGGGATGCACCTTAGCACCATATTTACTTGAGATTTGAATCATTTTTTATCAGCTACTTGAAACTTGTTTCGTGATCTCTTTAATCCATGCCCTAGATGTCGAGGAAGGTATGCTTTTAACTTTTTATTTTTGTAGAAAATTGGAAGCCATTGTCAATCAATTTCACCACATGATCTGTTGAAAGACAAATTTCTAACCCATATTGGGTCCTCTGCAACATATCCAGCTAAAATCTTGAGTGAAAACCACAAAAATGTTGGCCACTAGGGCCCAAAGGCCCCAGAAAACAACCTCTGGAGCTAGTTGCACTCAACCTAGACGAAACCCTCGCACAGTCGCCTACCAAAAATATTTTTCACACATAGGGATGCACTAGGATCTTTGTTGCTCCAAATGATCTAAAAATTGGTTGTCAAATTTGTTATTGTATCTAGAGTAAATAAACTATCTTTATAAGATCCTCAAAGAGAGAGAAATTCATTCCTTTCTTTTTGACTATATATTCATTGCTATAATATAGTGCTTCAACTAATAATGCATATGCTTATAAAATTTTATACATAGAGATAATCCATGATAAATTTCCTAGACCATCATGTTTTTCTCTATTCTTAAAAAGACTAGAAGTGATTTAAATAACAATACTTGTCATATTTTGTGCAAGCAATATTTTCCATATATCAATTAAAATTTATAGTTTTAAACCACATGAATGTTCAATTCTCAATGCTATATGATTTTCCAATTTTCACTAATATGTAATAGACTCAAACCACATAAGAACATAAACACCTAGACAACAATCACACTATGCAGTGGGGCTTAAACCACTATGACATTTGTTTAAGTTTAGATGTTAATGGAAATAGAAGCTTAGTTTTTAAACGACAAGCCCATTTTTATTGATAATCAGTACAACAAATCAAATTAAGCACTACTTAAGAATAATAAAAGGAACATTTCCACATCACATGACAATTTACATTTAATCTCCATACTTTAAAGTTTTAATTGTTTTTTAACTAAATTTTTAAATAGATGTAAAATAAGTTTATGGGAAACCATGAAATGACTATGACAAAAGAGTTGTAATTTATAATTAAACAACCACTAGAAAATTTCAAATTTAATGCATCATGATACTAGCCCAAGAATTTGATGATTTGTAGAAATATTTTATATTTTATGTTAGAGTAATATTCCATTCTTTGGGATATTTACCCTTTTACTCCACTAGGTAAAATAGGTAGTATATTGCATTATACTACATAGGTAGATTATTACTTTTACTTTTCTATCTCTTACCATGTAGATATTTACTGTATTAAATATCTAATGGTAACTTTCTAAATATCCTAGGTTAGAATCCCTAACCTATCGCTCTATCTTCTATAGCGCGTTGGTTAGCGTGAATATAGGCAATATTTTTTAATTGCTATTTTGTAACCTATTTAAACATTAGTTATTCTACGCTAATAATCTAATGCATGATTCATTTCAAATCAATAAACTTGCTCTTACCTTTTCGTTTGGTAACATTGGCATCAGAGCCATGGTGGATAATACGAGCAAGGCTCATTCCACCTGGTTCTTGTGAGCACGGAGCCAGAGGGAGGAAGCGTTGGAGAAGTCAGATCTCATTCCAAGTGGAGAAGATGAGAGACACTCTTGTTCCACTAGAGAAGGCATCACGAAGGGTTTGAATTGTTTATGTATTTAATTAAATTCCTCACATTCCTATAGTTGGTTGTTAATTTTTTTTGCCTCATCATACTCAGGCCCACAGTCTCCGAGTAGGCAGGCAACCAGGAATCATCGGTCGACCATCTAACGAGGGTAGGAGCGCCCTCGGATGGCCGACCACTAGAGGCAACCAGAGATAAGAGCCTCCAGCAACTAGGAATCATCGATCGACCATCTAACAAGGGCAGGCGTGCCCTCGGACGATTGACCACTAGAGCTAGCTTTCTGACAGCGAAAGATCGACCAACCATCAGAGCTATCTCTTCGATGATGAAATATCGGTCGACAACTCCGCAAGGGCATGAGCACTCTCGGGAGGGCGACCATGATGTTTGGGTAGGAACACCCTAACACCTAGGAAACAAGCAGGAGAGCCCGCCCATCACATGTGGGTAGACACCTAACTAACGTGATCTCGGGCATAGATCCCGAGATACTGATGTGGCACTAACGTGGATCCTACAACTGACATGGCAAGGGCCGAGGCTAGGCAGATCTGACGTGGCAAGTGGCATCAGAAAACTAAGTTGAGCTGGCATGGTGACAGGTGGTGTGGCGCGATAGGCTGGCGTGTTGCACAAGTGGAGGTCATTAATTGGATCAGGCGAAAAAAGCTTGTCATTGGCTTCGTGATTGCCCGAAGGCAATCAAGCGGATAGGGGAGACTCTGAGCCTTTAAACCACTTATTCATCCCTTGTAGGATGAATGTGGGACTAAAAGTTCCAAAAGTTTTTTTTTAACTTATAGCACACCCACCGAAATTAAAACAAGCAAGGCATTTATTTGATTTCAAAGTCGCCTCCGCAGTGTTGTAGTAAAGTGCCTCCATTCTCTTACGCGAGGTCTTAGGATCGACCCCCGCGTGCTCCATTTTCCTTTGGGGTAATTTTTTTTTACAAAAAGGGTTATGTTTATTAAAAAAAATTATTTTATGTATTTATTATTAAGTTTTTTTTAGTTTATTTTAATAATTTAGTACATTTTCTTATGAAAATCATTTTTTTTGCTAAAAATAAGTGATTTTTTATTTTAAATGTATTTTATTATTAGAATAGATGCTATAAATTTAATAAATTTGTGCATTAAAATAGAAAACTTAAAGCCCATATTTTTTTTGCAATTAGAAGAATTACAAGTTTTCTTGTTTTCTCCACATTTGGTGATAAATAGACAAGAAAGGAGACAAAATCAAACACATTTGATTCTTTATTGCAAATTTGAAAAACAAGGAGACTCAAAATTTTGTAATATTCAAAGGCAAAGTGTGCATTTGTTTTCTCCAAGGGGGGATATAAGACATAAAATTGCACATTATTTTTTGCAAAATTGAGAAGAATTTTAAGCCTTGGGTCCACTAAAACCAAGTCGTGTGTCGACTGGTTCTGGAAGCCTTTCAAACGTGGGTCGTGTGTCAACTTGTCTTGGAAGGAGTGCTCAATTTGTTAATTTTACAAAATAAAGGGGGGAAGACAACATTGTACTTATTTTGCAAAATTGTAAGACAAGGAGGAGACATAACATATCAATTTTTTGCACAACACATTCATATTTTGTTGCAAAAAGGTGCATTTTTTATTTTACTTGACACCTTCATTGGCAAATTAGGTGCATTTTCGGTTGCATCCGACACCTAGGTGATAAGAATTTTGTGGGCATTCTTGTTTGATTATTGCATTATTTCTTTTGCAATTATAAGTCATAAAATCAAGAACACTCAACCCCAAAATTTCACAATAAATTTGTGTTAACCATTGCACAGATTTAAAGCCAATATTCACTTGATATTCTCTCCTACAAACAAAAACCCCTAATTCACTCTATTTGTTTGGCTTAATTTCCTCAAACTGATTATCCCTCTTCAAGAGGATTTTCAGGCAGGTGCCATTAAATATCTTTTTGAGTGAATTATATTTCATCTCTTATTTGTTTGGCTTAATTTTCTCAAACTGATTATTTCTCTTTAAGAGGATTTTTAGGCAAGTGCCATTAAATATCACTTAAGAGTTAAATAAAGATCATCTTAGTACAAATACAAGGACCTTCATCATGGCAACTATCAACAAATACTTAAATGATACACAATTGCTTAAAGGTCCTAACTATTCAGCATGAACAACTAAGATGAAAGTCATTCTGACTATAGAGGAAATGTGGGATTTAGTTGATGGCACTGAATCAAGACCCGCAACACCAGGAGCAGATCAAAAAGCATGGGATAAAAAGAATAAACATCTTCTTATGTTGATCCTCCTAGCTACTGCTGATGAGATCTAGCCTCACATAAGTGAAGCTAAAACTGGTAAAGAGGCATGGGATGCCCTTTGTACCATTTTTGAAGGCAAGAATCAATCAACTGTTCTAAACCTTCAAACACAACTTCATACACTCCATATGAAGTCAGGCGAATCAGTAGAACTCTTCCTCTACAGAGTGTCCCAACTGAAGTCTAAGATCAATTTTTTAGGAGCTAAAGTAGAAGACCCCATTTTGACTTCAGTAATATTGAGGGCTCTTCCTGAATCATATAAAATGTTTATTACATCCCTTAATGTATCACAAAGATCAGTCACCTTTGTGGTGTTAGTCAATTTGCTTCAAACGTAGGAGGCAAATCAACTCCAAAGCGATGAAGTGTCGAACAATGCACTTTACTCAAAAAATTGAGGTGATAAGAAGAAAGGAAACTTTCAAAAGGGAGGATCATCTTCAAAAGGTAAGGGAAATAAAACTCAAAAGAGGTTTTGCTTGCATTGTAAAAATGATAACCATGACATCGATCAATGTTGGTTTAAAAACAAGCAAAACAAGAAAGGTAAAGGCACATAATAGAAGAAAAATAAAGGCAATATTGCTAATGAAGTGTCTAGTTTCGATTATGATTCTGGTTCAGAGAAAGCTCACAGAATGCTCATGGCTAAGACAATATTGTAGAGGGAAATCAAATTTGTCACCTTAAGCAAGCACCATTTTCTTTCTCTCTTTTTTTAGGCTTCATAAATAGCATAATTTTTTGTTTGAAGTACTAGCAATAAAGGGGTGATTGTACCTCTTTTAGGCTTCATAAATAGCAAACTCTCATTGTTTGAAGTACTTGTAACAAAAGGAGGAAATTTTCTGGTGTAAAATTTGCCTAGGAGGCAATCTTTGTACAATCCTTCACAAAGCTTCTTGAGTTGCACATATTTTTGCAATTAAGGGGGGATATACATTTCTTTTCTTCACAATTTTTTGTAAAAATGGAAGAAGACTTATAAGGGTGCATTTTCGACAGTGATCGACACCTTAGTCAAACTTCTTTCAAAAATTTAATTACAACATGTTTTGCAACAAGGGGGGAACTTATAAGGGTGCATTTTCGGTAGCAACCGACACCTTAGCTACCTTATCTTTTGCAAACTCATATTGTAATTGAATGAACCTCGTATGAAGTGATCTACTCTACTACACCTAGCAATTGCAACGGCTGGTTACCCATGCAATTCGGTTGGATGACAAGATTACAATAAGGACATTCATTGATGTGAAGACAAAGTGAGGAATGACCCACTTTTTGCTTAGGAGCAGCCAAAGCACTGTGACAGAGCAAGAACTAGCAATTCAGTATTTGTTTCACTATATTGGGACAGTTATATACATTACCCAAATAATGTAATAAGGGGGGATGTTAGAGTAATATTCCATTCTTTGGGATATTTACCCTTTTACTCCACTAGGTAAAATAGGTAGTATATTGCATTATACTACATAGCTAGATTATTACTTTTACTTTTCTATCTCTTACCATGTAGATATTTACTGTATTAAATATCTAATGGTAACTTTCTAAATATCCTAGGTTAGAATCCCTAACCTATCGCTCTATCTTCTATAGCGCGTTGGTTAGCGTGAATATAGGCAATATTGTTTAATTGCTATTTTGTAACCTATTTAAACATTAGCTATTCTACGCTAATAATCTAATGCATGATTTATTTCAAATCAATAATCTTGCTCTTACCTTTCCGTTTGGTAACATTTTAAATCATATATCACAAGTTACATTTAAAACTAAATGTAACTAGGGGGGAGCGAGAGATCTCCACTTTGGGTGGGAGGACCCTGTTTCAAATTCCCTACTTCATTCCCTCTAGTCTTGTGGATTCCCAGCTGGGTAGACCTTCCTAGAATCTCCCTGTTGCATTTTCAAGACCTCTACAATATCCTCCTGGGGTCTCCCAGGATGTGCCTTCCCATTTTTTATGTGATTACAGTTGCTTGGATGGATCAACTTAGAATTTCTTTCCTTGGCGGTCTTCGATGGGGGCTAGCTTTGAGATGGTTAGGCTCGAGGATTAGAGCTATAGAGACTATCCCAATAGACCTTTCTGGTCTTCAAGAGGATCCTATGCGTTATCATTATCTGCTGGAATGGTTTCCTTTATTCTTCTCTAAAGCTTAGCTTTTGGAAGGGGCCTCTCACTTTCCTATTTGCCCTTGATGTTGTAGCCTGGGGTTTTCTCTCTATATTTTTCTTGGTCTTCAGGAAGACCACAATTTTATCATCTGCTGTTGAGTGACTCTTGTGGTTGTTGTTGGGATGGGCCTTTAGAAGCGGGTTCAAGATCTTCTGATCTTTAGAAGAAGGTTTAGGGTTTGCTCACTATGTTTTTCTTGGTCTTTAGGATGACCATGTTTTTATCATCCATAATTGAGTGGCTCTTGTGATTGTTTCTAGGATGGGATATCAGAAGATCCATTTCTATCTATCCAAAGTTTTTTTTGGTACCTTTCTCTATTGCTTCTTTTTGGTCTTTGGGATGGGCCCTATGTTTCTCGTGCAACTACGGATGAAGGTGTCTATGGATCTCTTCTTGGATGGAAAATTGGTGGGGTTGGATGGTGATCTAGCATGGGTGACTCTCTAATAGATTTTTTCATTTGTATTTTTTTCGGTCCTAGGATGGGGAACCCTATGCATGTGTGTCTGCTGCAGAAGATGATAGTCCTGTGTGAGATATTCCCTTCTAGCGATGAGGTACCATGATGTATTAATTCTTCTCTAGGTTTTGTTACCTTCTAACTGTGATCTTCATCTCCATTGCAGTGAGATATTATGGCCAATAAAGATCTCCTTATGTTGTTGAACTATCTTCCAGGGCTTCGAAAGGCTCCTCTTTGGAGGTTTTCCCTATTTGTGATGATTCTCCTTTGGGGGAATTTAGTTTCACTTTTGAGTGGGATTCAAGTTTTAAATTTGATTTTTTGTTTTGGTTTTGGTGGGACCTGGTGTTCCCCTATTCTCACTCCAAGGTGCAAGCTCCATTTTTTGTATGCTGGTTTTCTCTGGTTCTGGCGGGAAAACCTTTTTCGAATTTTTGACCTCTTTGTAGATGGTCTTGTGGAGGACATCTTGATTGTCTTCCCTAGTTTTGATGATCTTTGTTTTTATTCAAAAGATTATTTTTTGAAGATTGTCTCTTTTATTGTAATCTCTTGTAAAAGGTTCAAGGATCCTTTCAAAACCCCTTCCAACCAATCAAAAAAATAACTAAATGTAACTAGTTACATGTTAGAAATTGATAAACCCATAGATATAATAGGTTGAACAAAATGTTCTCCCTTAGATTTTTCTAGTAGTTATTAACATACTTCAAGCTTTAAAATATTAAAATTTCTAGTGAATTTCAAGCCTTTCAATTTTTTAAAATCCTATTTAGTAGAAGATTATTTTGAGTTTAGATTTCATGTATCCACAACTAACAATACCTTTTGTAAATGAAATTTTACAAAGATAGACCATTATAGTATTTTACAATAATAAGATTGAAAGACATACCATCATAGGATTTTGTAATCATATGATCAAAATCATTGAAAAGTTAGAGGTTTGATCTTTCAATATTTCAAATCTCAAATTTTCTTCCCCTATACTTTTTATTTCTTTATGTCTATAATAGATTACTTTGAACATAGACATCCCAAAGCTAAAAGAATGACATTTTGATATACAAAAATTTTATATATCATATTTATTTAAAATATTTTTATGGGTATATTCTAAGGCTTGTGATTTGCATTAATGACAAAACTTAAAGCTTCTTGATATTTAGTTCCTTCATTTGATTTTTCTACATCGAATTCCAACCATTGTTAAAATTGTGGTTTTAAAGTTGCAGGATAAAACTCCATTGGATTTAAATTATGAAATGAGATTTCTATTTTTCAATGAAATCATTCATAAATAGCGTTTAAGTTAATGTTGTATATATTTGTAGTGGTAATGTAGACACCCAATTTCTTGAGTCTCAATTCAGTATAACCCTCATCCACCAAGCAAAATCCATATTTCTCGTGTAGTTTTAGAGCATATATCACTCCCAAAGTAATGGTTTTTTTAGGGCATTAATATCAATAACAAAAATCCATAATCTACAAACAAATTATTGCATTGGAACAAGATAAAAAAAAACTTTTTGACAAGTATAAGCATGCCTACATTTCTTCTATTCAAAATAATAGAGCGATTTGTAGCAATTTCCTTGACAAAAACACTACAAATATAAGTTGTAGTGACTTATCAAGTCAAAGTGATACGCATCTAATTTGTAAGGACTTTTCAAGCCAAATCACTACAAATATAATTTGTAGTGGCTTTCTGAGAAAAGCACTCTAAACCTAATCGATGATGCTTAAAAATGCATTAAATGTTAAAATCAATGGAATTAATGCGCCCAATTGCTTTCAATGATCTGATATTAGAAAGTTACTTGGTTGTCATGTATAATGGTATGCACCTTCTCTATTTCCTAGGTAATTAATTTTTGGCCATGTAAAACAATGACTTAGCCACCTCTCCAACAATGTAACGATTGCTACTTTAAAAGTGCATGACCCTACTTTTTAATAACTATTAGTGGCAAACTAGCTACCCTGATTAAGCATTTTCATTTGCCATCCTTAGTTAGTAGGTTTAATCACCCTATTTGAGCTTCTTTCCCATGCTCTTATTCATCTCATGGGACATGTGCTTCCCTTTTCAATGCATCCATTGGTTGAATATATTGACAGCTCCCAAGCAAAGGAGTTTCGATCCTACCATGTTTCACCCTAAGTAGCTCTACGTCATTGACCCACCCCAACCTAGTCCAATGTTATTTGTTGGCTTCCCAAACTCCCTTTCCATTCTTTGGATAATCCAACTACCAATATATTGCAATTAATGTTGGAGCATTCTGACCATTCACGCTCTTTAAAATTGATCCCCAACCACGTTGTCTATAAATACATCTAGGAGCATCTGTAAAAATAATAAAAAATTCTTCATGCATGCATAAGCTTTGTGGAATTTTTAGTGATCAAATATTTTTGTCGCTATTGCTTCCTATTATTATGCTTATAGTACAATGCCACCTTGAATCTTGTTCAACCTTTTCTCACTCTACTGGTGACACGATTTGATCACTAGGTGGACACACCCCACTAGTGCCTTCAAAGGCCCATAATGGGCACGGGCGACCTTGTTTCTTCCACTTTTCCCTGATCTCTTATCGACTAAATTTATGTTATTTTATCGATGATTATGATTTTCCAAGACATCATATGTTTGATTGCACCACCAAGTTGTTCATATTATCAACTAATTAGTAGCATAATCATTATGTGTGTTCCATATATTTTGCAATAATTATTGTGTTGCTTAGTTTTTGCATGATTTTTCCAATCATCATCCTTTGTTAATATCAACATTTTTATCTATTTAATAGCATTTCTTAGACTATTTGCGCCACAGTTTCACTTATTATGTTTGCAATCAAGGATACAATCTTTCATGCCATCATATCTATTCCATATTGGTTTTCACACTTTTTTAAAGAAATATAGGGGCATAACCTTCCATCAAGGAAGTGTGCTACCTTCCTCAAGCCATTGGCAGCCCCTTTGTGCTAACAAGATTCTTTCTTGTCCTTCAGTTTTATTTTGCAAGCTTGGATTACACGACATGCTTCTCACTAGACAGATGAATCGCGTGCCCCCTATCATGTAACTAAGACACATGCCTTCTCTATTGGTTTATGGTTTCCTATACGACCCCTTATTTTTTTATCTACTTGTATACTTACCACCGCTTTTCTTGCTTGAAAATATTGTATACAAAGTCAATTTAATAGGTGATATTCTATCATTTTGTTTCTAGTAACATAGTACATTATACCTAATTTGAATAGTTTATTTAGTATTTCTACTCCCTCTAGATAAAAAAATCTATCTTATATTTTGTTGCATTAGAATTCTTTGATAGCTTAAATACTGTTCCACCATAGCCTTAAAATCATCATCTCATTTTGGATTTGTTGTATTTCGTTTACTATACCTTTTCATTGATTTGGAAGGTTAAATCTATCATACAAAAAATGAAATTGAGCATTCTATATCAAATCGAATATGATTGGCATATAACTATTTTTTTTTAATTTGTGGAAAACATCCCAAAAGGGATGCCACTTTCGGGTAAGACCCAAGGAGGCAGGGGTATCCATTGGCATATAACTATTTAAAATATAGAACAAGTGATTACCTATGATTGGTTCATTTTTTCTTTTTAAAGAATTTCTTTGTTATTGTTTGATTGAAAATAAATATCTATTTTTGCATTGTTGCAGTAATAATGTCTTTGTACCAATTTTATCTTCTTGTGCATTTCTCTTACATTTTTATTTGTATTATGTTTGCAAGGTCAGAATAGGGATCTTAGATTCCAAGACATAGGTGTTTGTTAATATACCCCTAAAACATAGCATAGTTTATACCATACATCTTGTTCCTTGCACATATTGAGGTAAACGTGGTACTTTTGCTTCCTTACATTTTGGTGAACCTAACATGAAACACCTTTGTGGTCTCCAAGATTCCTTGATTTTTGCCCTAGCCTAATAAAAATAATATTTTTTTACCATTTTTAATCAAAGACCACATAATTATTGTTTGTGTAGTTTATCTCACATTAACAAAGTTTAATCTAGAACATAACCAATTGCTAGTCCTTAAGGGTTGCATGCAACCCTTTGAACAACCATCATACAATTCCTAAGACTATATTGGGTATGTTGTGAGCCCCATATTCCAGCCTCCCACATAGTGTCTCACACATATTTTAATCCTCCTGAGGAGTATATTGTGGTGGGAAGAGGATATTTTATTACCTCTCACATACCATCTTGAGTCACGTGCCTAGGGAAGTTCACTTCCATATACCGTATTTTTTTTATGTACCTAAAGGTATCTCTCATGTATGATTGTATATAATAAGAGGACTATCTTATCCACAATATTAAATATCAAAGTCCCCAATTTTATAACTATGTTATCTAGAACTAGTGTACACTCACAATCAAAAGCTTCTTTAGAATGTGAAAATGGGTAATAAGTAGCTTTTTCCAATCTCTAAGATAAAAAAGAATATGTTGAATGATCTAGAAATCTAAAGTTATGCTCATCCCTTTCCTTAATAAACTTAGGCCTTTAATATTAGGGTAAAAAGTAAGGGGATTTTGACTGCACAACACTCATAGTTTCATCACAAACTCAATCTTCCCATTATGAGACCATGACATATGATATCACACTACTAGACTAAAGAAGAAGCAATCTCAATCCAATTTTATTGACTTTTGACAAAGGGTAAGAAGGATTTAATTCTAAATTGTTTAACATTTAGAACTTTATCCTCCAATAAGGTGGACTGCCACTTGCGCTAAACGAGGTTTTTAAGATTTTGTGTTTGAATAACACTTTCTAGGGTTATTCTCCATAAAGAGCTTAGGAAACCCATTTAGTTGTTAAGGTTTTACTTTAAGGGATTCATAATACCAAGGCCTCCTTTATTTGTAGGTGTAATGTATAGTTTGTAATGTATAATTACCAAGACACTCCCATAATTCCATTAAAGTTATCCTATTTAGAAAAAAAGGTCGCATTTGATAATTTGAGTGAGCCTCTGATGAGCACTATAACAGGTAAGCCAATAAAAAATAATATATGTGAGAAGCTATCAACACTTTACTAACAATTTGAATTTTTCTAGCCAATGAGAGAGACTTGACCATACAAGCACAAACTTTTTTGGAATTCGACTAGAACCTAGTCCCACATATCTTAGGAAGAAATATAAATACCAAAATAAATACCCAAATGCCTCACAATTTGGCCATGAGGAATGAATTTCCATGATGATGATATAATTTCCAACTTTGAATTAGATAGGTAGTGGATTGCTTCAATTTCATATGGCCAATTTTGGGGCCTAAGACATCATGAATTAGTTGTAAATGTTTTTACTAGTGTCAAGCTATTTTTTTGTTTTATAACAATATAGAGAATCATTACCAAAATAAAAATTCATAATTAACCTCCCATTTAAAAATATTAATCCTATCAATATCGCTTCTGCATGGGATTTTTCAATAGTGTATCAACAATTATTACATAAAGGAGCAACACCCTGAGGAAAACTTGTCTCATAGATATTTATAATTGAAAATGGTTAGATAGGATTTCATTCACTTGGATGCATGCAAAGGCATCTCAAAAGAGGAGAGAAATTTTCCTATAAAATTATTTTTCAAAACTAGCCACTTGATATATATATAATATATATATATATATATATATATATATATATATATATATATATATATATATATATATATATATATATATATATATATATATATATATATATTTTGGAAAACATCCCAAAAGGGATGCCACTTTCGGGTAAGACCCAAGCAGGCAGGGAAACTAGCCACTTCAATATTTTTAATGAAATCCCATCAAATTCAAATGTAAGTTTTATCAATATCAATTTTTATCAAAATGCATCTTGCTCCGGTTCCTAGGCTTATTGAGAGGCCTCCCGAGAAAGCATCATGCTATCCAAAATATATTAGCCTTTGGTAATTCTATTCTACTCTTGGCTCACTATTTGTTGATCCACAAGCCTAAGTCATATATTTAGTGCTTTGGCTATGATTTTGTACGTTGTATTAAGAAGAGTGGTGGGGCACTATCTTGAGACACTTTTATTATTGAAAATTTTAGGAATAAATTTGAGTAGACCTTAATTATTAAAGGAGCCAAGGGAACCTCTTCTCAAAGCTTCTTTACATCATGTAAAGATCATTACCTAGCATTGGCCACATTTTTGGGTAGGCCATTGATTCAAGGAGCCTTATCTTTTTTCATCTTGTTGAGGGATTGATTGAGGTATTCCATAGATAATTACTTATCCAAGATATTAGCTAGAGAGGGATATATCAAAGAAGGGATGCACTCTTTCACACATTCAATTAGAAAAGGACAAAATCATTAGATGCTTCTTCAAAAAATATTTTTGGAAAATGTTAGTAAAATGCCTCAGTTATTTGTTTGGTATTAGTTGTGACAAATCCATTAACATAGAAATTTTGGTGGTTTTTTCCATTGACATTATTGTTCCAAGTATACCAATTAAGATGTAGTGAAAGAGATTAAGTAAATAGAGGATTAAAGAAACATAAGCAATTTCTACAATGTAGCCAACTAGAAAACTCCTCACTAAAAGAGGTTTGTTACAATATCAATCTTTCTCTTTAAAAATTTCAATCATGTTAATATCCTTTGTTATTATCCACTTAAAAATAGGAAGGGATTTCATCATCCAATCCCAGATTTCAATCCTAATGTCTTGATTGTTAGGACAATAGATAGAGCAAAATCCTAATATTTGTTGTTTTGCATAATTTTTATCGACACATATTTTGAAATTGTAATTTGATTCATGGTCACGGATGACACTGTATAATGTATTGGATAGGAAATGGATATTAAATTATATAATGTATTAACTAATTGTAATATTTTATTATGTAAGTCCTACGGGTCACGATTAACCTTGTTATGGTTAAACCCTCTTTATAACTTGTAATTAACCTTAAGTCCTTTTGTTATGTTAACTTAGGTTAATATTTATGATGTAACTAGGGTTTTGGTATTGCTATAAATACCCCTTCTCACTCCTTATTTGATGATCATAGTGTTGTATAATATTATCTATAGATATAGTGATTATTTATGGTGCCTATGGGTTCCCACCAAATCTCTCTCTTTCATCCTTTTATTTTTTGTATAAGATTTGAGTGATGTTTTGCTTCCATCCATTTCTAAAAAATATTGTGAATTTCTTCATGGTATTAGAGTAGGCGTGGAGCAACATCACTTGGTCACACAAAAATGTGGTTCAATACTTCCAAATTTTCTATCTAACCTTAGGATATTTTTTAATTTAAATCTCATCATTGAGATTCTATCTCCAAATTTCTTTGTTCAACAAAATGTTAGGATAAAACTAGTTTTTTCTTCCAAAACGACCCTTCAAAGAGTTGATATGCCAGCTTCTATTAGACTTAGGATTTCTCGTTGAAATTCAAATTTTCAAATATTGGTATTTCTTACCTTCATTCTTGGTCTTGGTGCCCAAAGGGGTTAAAGCACACAATGCCCTTCTTCATGGAGAAGGGATGTGTCTTGATTCACCCCATAGGGAAACCATTATGGCTTCAAGGGAGGGGTTGAAAATGCTTTGTTGTCATAGGTCCAAGTTCGATTCATGTTGTGGGTATCTTCAAATAAACCATGGTAATGCATGGGAGACAAGTTAAATGTTTGAAGGTTTATGCCAACATCCTAACACTGGCATGATATGGCAGTTCAAGTTGTGTGTTGGAAAAGGGAGGGCATGAGATCAAATCGTGATCCTCTATGTAGTCAATCAAGAACTTGGTTATTTAAATGAGGCTAGGACCTCTAAGTGTTGATGTGCACTACAAATGAATAACTAGTAGGACATTTTTGGGAAGGTAGGGTTACTAGTTTGAATTGTAGTCAAAAGTTTTTAATAACAAGAGATGGGAAGGATGGAGGCATATGAGTGGAAGTTGCCTTCCATTCTCAAACATGGTGGTGGAGATGTATTTTTTTTACCATCAAAGAGACCTTTGTTCAAGTCCTTATGATTCTTTTAAAATATTTTTTGGCAATCTATATCTTCCATCCCATGTGGCGGTTGACATGGCCCACTTTCACACCATGTCAACCCCATTTTTGTTTATTTAAACCATCTAGACCAATCAAATTATTGCAAGTGTTAATGACTAGGCATATCAAAGGATAGGTCAAGAGTGTGTTAGGATCCTCAATCCTAACATTATTAGTTAGTATTATTAATCATTTAATTATTATATTATTAACTTATAAAGTGAACCATCACAACCCTTCATAACGTGAACCATCACGTCTCTTCATACGTGAACCATCATGTCTCTTCACCAATGTAGCTTTAGGGTAGATATATATATTAGGTTGGCCATCCATATCAAATCATCCAAGAAGTAGAATAATAAGCATAGATTCTAAGGAGGGAGCCCCCTATAGTGGCAAAGCGATTACAAGGGAGCCCCCTTTGAGTGGCCTGCGATTACATTTACATTAATTTGTTAATAATTTTATAGTAAGACCTTGGGGTCTTACCATTTGGTATCAGAGCCATGTGGGATCCAACCATGTGGTATTTGCTCAAAGATCTTCATCAAATCACTTATGTGCGTGAGTATCAAACTCAATTTGAGGATATCACCAAACACAACACACGATTGGATGAATCAATTCTCATCAATGGCTTCATTAGGGGATTAAAAGAGGAAATTAGAATGGAGGTGACAAGGTTCAATCCCTATACCATGATGCAGACCTATGGATTGGCAAAATTAGTTGAAGATAAAATCAATGTACAACAATGATTAGGGAAACCACTTATGGAAAAATTATCGACCACTTACATCACTCCCAAACCTATGCATAATGGAAGGGCACAAAGCACTTACACAACCCCCAAATCTAACCAAACTTTACGAATTAAACATCTTAGCTTTGAGGAGATGAAGGAACGATGAGCAAAAGGACTCTGTGATAATTATGATGAAAATTTTGGACCCCACCGTAAATGTGCTACACTAACATTGTATTTATTGAAGGAAGTCGATCCCTGTCTCTCCATAGAGCAAGCAGATGAGGTAGTTGTGTCCGAAGCGACCAGTGCACCTACTCATCGCAATGAAGACAATGAGGTCGATGTGCAAGAAGTGACTGATGTACCAAGCAAGGATGAGGTAGACATACCCAAAGTGATCAATGCTAGCCAAACATGCACTCTACAAGACCTACACATACCTTCCTCACCAATAGTGAGTTCTTACCATATGACCAAACCTATTCGGAACCAACGTAGAGTGACTACACACTCCTTCTCCGTTGGCTCTACCAAGGAACCAAAAAAGGATATGAAATCATTACCATCACTTTTGATGCATCATTCTGAAGTATTTGAGGAACCCCAAGGGTTGCCCTCCCATATTCATCATGATTTTCCTAAGGAAGATTCTACTATTGTTCTTGGCAACCCCCCGCTAATGCTTCATCCTTCTCGATATCCCTGCCTACGAAAGGATGCCATTAAAAGAGTCTAAGAACTTACACAAATCCTTCTTCGAAAACAAATGACAAAGCTTCTCACTTTGAGCTTTGAGGATAAAGCTCTTTTTAAGGAGGGTGGCATGTTAGGATCCTCAATTCTAACATTATTAGTTAGTATTATTAATCATTTAATTATTATATTATTAACTTATAAAGTGAACCATCACAACCCTTCATAACGTGAACCATCACGTCTCTTCATACGTGAACCATCATGTCTCTTCACCAACGTAGCTTTAGGGTAGATATATATATTAGGTTGGCCATCCATATCAAATCATCCAAGAAGTAGAATAATAAACATAGATTCTAAGGAGGGAGCCCCCTATAGTGGCAAAGCGATTACAAGGGATCCCCCTTTGAGTGGCCTGCGATTACATTTACATTAATTTGTTAATAATTTTATAGTAAGACCTTGGGGTCTTACCATTTGGTATCAGAGCCATGTGGGATCCAACCATGTGGTATTTTCTCAAATATCTTCATCAAATCACTTCTATGCATGAGTATCAAACTCGGTTTGAGGATATCACCAAACACAACACAAGATTGGATGAATTAATTCTCATCAATGGCTTCATTAGGGGATTAAAAGAGGAAATTAGAATGGAGGTGACAAGGTTCAATCCCTATACCATGATGCAGACCTATGGATTGGCAAAATTAGCTGAAGATAAAATCAATGCACAACAACGATTAAGGAAACCACTTATGGAAAAATTGTTGACCACTTACATCGCTCCCAAACCTATGCATAATGGAAGGGCACAAAGCAATTACACAACCCCCAAATCTAACCGAACTTTACGAATTAAACATCTTAGCTTTGAGGAGATGAAGGAACGACGAGCAAAAGGACTTTGTGATAATTGTGATGAACAATTTGGACCCCACCATAAATGTGCTACACTAACATTGTATTTATTAAAGGAAGTTGATCCTTGTCTCTCCATAGAGCAAGCAGATGAGGTAGTTGTGTTCAAAGTGACCAGTGAACCTACTCACCGCAATGAAGACAATGAGGTCGATGTGCAAGAAGTGATTGATGTACCAAGCAAGGATGAGGTAGACATACCCAAAGTGATAAATGCTAGCCAAACATGCACTCTACAAGACCTACACATACCTTCCTCACCAATAGTGAGTTCTTGCCATATGACCAAACCTATTCGAAACCAATGCAGAGTGACTACACACTCCTTCTCTCGTTGGCTCTACCAAGGAAACAAAAAAGGATATGAAATCATTACCATCACTTTTGATGCATCATTCTGAAGTATTTGAGGAACCCCAAGGGTTGCCCTCCCATCATCATCATGATTTTCCTAAGAAAGATTCTACTATTGTTCTTGGCAACCCCCCGATAATGCTTCATCCTTCTCGATATCCCTGCCTACGAAAGGATGCCATTAAAAGAGTCCAAGAACTTACACAAATCCTTATTGAAAAACAAAGGACAAAGCTTCTCACTTCGAGCTTTGAGGACAAAGCTCTTTTTAAGGAGGGTGGCATGTTAGGATCCTCAATCCTAACATTATTATTTAGTATTATTAATCATTTAATTATTATATTATTAACTTATAAAGTGAACCATCACAACCCTTCATAACGTGAACCATCACGTATCTTCATACGTGAACCATCATGTCTCTTCACCAACGTAGCTTTAGGGTAGATATATATTAGGTTGGCCATCCATATCAAATCATCCAAGAAGTATAATAATAAGCATAGATTCTAAGGAGGGAGCCCCCTATAGTGGCAAAGCGATTACAAGGGAGCCCCCTTTGAGTGGCCTGCGATTACATTTACATTAAGTTGTTAATAATTTTATAGTAAGACCTTGGGGTCTTACCAGAGTGGCTCTTGCAACCCTAAGGTTTGAGCTTTTAAATTTTTATTTTTGTTAGTGTCCATTAGGGTAAAAATTTTGGAGGCCATAACTTTTGTATATATAAGTGTTTAGAGCCTAGTTTTTAAATTGCATATTTTTTTGAATTCTACCACTAGTGGCATCAACTCATGGATTTGCTATAATATTAAGGGACCAATTATGTAAGATGGACCACAAAGCCATAGTTACTTGAATTTATGAATGGAATTATGATATTTGGTCAAATCAAAATCTTTTGCTTGAATTTTTCAAGATATAGATGGATTTGTGATAGTTGCAATAAATTTTGAGTCTTTTAGAGGCTTACAAGAAAATGATTCAAGATGTGCTTTAGTCAATCTTTCTTCCTCCTTTAGGAAATTGATTCATCTTATTCATGAAGATCTAATCTTTCATGATCTCCTTCATTTTCTATTTTTTTTTCTAAGTACTCTTGAAGGTTTGTTACAATTCATTTTTTAAGTAGGTTCATGCAAAGCTTATTTTGATGACTAAAATTAGGTGGTCCATGGGCAAGAGGAAGTCTTCAAAAAGGGTGATGTATATTGTAAGAGGAAACATTGTGCCTTCAAGGCATACCTTATGCAATAATAGAAGATTGAAGGAGCTTATCTTTAAAGGAGGTGGTGATCTTGAGTTCTCTTTTTCATTTGAAGTCTTGGTAAAACAAAACTAGATGTGTGCAATAGTGTCTAATAGTGGTAGTGGTGACTACAATCCACTCTAAGGAGACTCTTGTATAGGAAATATTCTTACAATAATATATTTTGGATGATGGGAAGATACAAATGATTCTACCTCAAAATGGAGGGGCCCACTAGAGAATCCATTGTGGGGGATGATATTATTATTACTAATGTCTCTTCTCCTTGGTCCCTTAGTTCAAATAATGAAGGGGTTTTGAAATTGTAATCTGATTCATGGTCAAGACCAACATTATATAATGCATTGGATAGTCCTATGAGCATTTCATTGTAAATATATTAAATAATTGTAATATTTTAATATGCAAGCCATATGGTCCATAATTAACCTTGTTATGGTTAAGCCTTGTTTATAACTTGTAATTAATCTTAAGTCCTCTTGTTATGTTGGCTTAGGTTAATCTTTATGATGTAATTCTCGTTTTGGTATTCCTATAAATACCCCTTCCCATTCCTCATTTGACTATCAAAGTGTTGTGTAATTTATCTATTGATATAGTGATTATTTATGGTGCCTACAAGTGCCCACCAAATCTCTCCCTTTCATCCTTTTTCTTTTTGTATAATATTTGAGTGAATGCTTTGCTTTTGTTCATTTTTAGAAAATATTGTGAATTCCAACTACATACCTATTCTAGAGGTCATGCCTATAATCCTCGTCTATTCTAGGGGTCATGTGTTGGATAGTCCTATGAGCATTTCATTGTAAATATATTAATTAATTTTAATATTTTAATATGCAAGCCATATGGGCCATAATTAACCTTGTTATGGTTAAACCTTGTTTATAACTTGTAACTAATCTTAAGTTCTCTTGGTATGTTGGCTTAGGTTAATATTTATGATGTAATTAGGGTTTTGGTATTCCTACAAATACCCCTTCCCATTCCTCATTTGATTATTAAAGTGGTGTAATATATATATTGATATAGTGATTATTTATGGTGCCTACAAGTGCCCACAAAATCTCTCTCTTTCATCCCATAATTAACCTTGTTATGGTTAAACCTTGTTTATAACTTGTAATTAATCTTAAGTTCTCTTATTATGTTGGCTTAGGTTAATATTTATGATGTAATTAGGGTTTTGGTATTCCTATAAATACCCCTTCCCACTCCTCATTTGATTATTAAAGTGTTGTGTAATATATCTATGGATATAGTGATTATTTATGGTGCCTACAAGTGCCCACCAAATCTCTCTCTTTCATCCTTTTTCTTTTTGTATAAGATTTGAGTGAATGCTTTGCTTTTGTTCGTTTTTAGAGAATATTGTGAATTCCAACTACATACCTATTCTAGGGGTCATGCCTAGGATCCTCGTTTATTGAAGCAAGCAAAGGAGGTAAGGCCAAGATAGCTCCTTACTTTTCTACTTCACGTTCAATAAAGACAACCCTTTATTGAGATTGAAGATGTAACAAATAGTGCTCATGCAAGATGCCATAAATTTTTACTTCTTGAAGGATGAATATGTTAATTTTATTATGTTTCAACACCCTTGAGACATGAAAGTTGCATGTAGGTAGGATGAGACCTCACATATTCGAAAAAATACAATTCAATCCATGAATAATAAGATAAACGAGTTGCTCGACCCCATCTCCTAAGATATCAAACTTGTTTCAAATACTAGCCCTTTTAGAGCAAAAGGAGCTAGGGTTGTGTGAAGATGATATTTGGAGGGATTGAGGGAAAATGGAGGGGATACATGAGGGATAATGAGGAGTGAAAGGAGGAGCAAGGATAAATGATCCATGGAGGATAGTAAAAAGACTAACAATTCTTTGACACAGGGTTTCTTACCCTAGGTTGTTAGACATGTAGTATATGGATTAGATGATGAACTTCTCCTTTTATCTAAAATTCACTACCCTTCAAATATTTCTATGTCTAAGAGATGGAAATCATCATTTGGATTAGAAATTTGAGATTCCTTGCTTTTACCTTCAAATTCATTAAGCTTATAGGACTAGGAAGTATGTCAATTAGTGAAGATGGTAGGGCGTTTTCAAGCATGATTGACATGGATGCAATTTTAGTGATTGTTACTTCCATCTAAATTTCGTTTGTAAGCTTCTTAGAAAAATCTCAAATCAAATATCTCACCTCCCACAAGTAGAAACAAGCATTTGATAGGTTTAGGTAGTGGGGAGGTTGGAAAATTATAAAACCATGGCCAAACAATTCAATTGAAGTAGGAAGAGATCATTTCTATACATACTCTAGGATGAAACCTAAGACTAATGAATTTCTCTCTATAGTTTATGCCCCATAAGATATGACCTAATTTTTCTATAAACACTTGTAAACATAGCCACATAGAAAAGTTTAGGAAGAGAAACTCTACCCACATGGGATATTGTGAATGAGATGGACCTTTTAGATGGAAATTGAGTGACCAATTTTATAAATATGCTATATGCCCACATATTACCTAATTTTTGTAGTGTAGAATTAATTGGGCACGGAGTGGATTGAAGAAGGTAATGGAGACGTAGCCCTTTCCCAAGACCATTGACTACTTTAATTAGTCAATCCCTACCATCCTCCTAGACTACCTTAATCCACCTAAACATGTCTAAATCTACTAGAATACCCTTAAAAAAATAAGATCACTATTTTTTGATATAATGCATTGGTGAATGTACTAAAGTCATTTGGTAGTCATCAAAGAAAACCTGATTACCTCCTTCCTCTATTGACAAATTGTAGGTTGATGCTCGATTGTTACTATTGCATGGTTTCCTCTAAGCCCTCCATCAAACATGCTCCCCAATGAGTTATCATTCTACAACATGGTGGCATTTATTAATGACAAATTGAGGGTTTTTCAAAGGATCAAAATCAAATAGAGATAATGAATTTAGGGGAGAAAAAATATTTTTGGCATGTTTGAAGAAACCTTCGCCATCTATTTGGAAAAATTCAACAAATTTAGGAGGATAATAACATCTTCACCACCAAACTAAATGACTTCTTTTCAAAACTACTTTTGTAAGGTGGGATTAGCTTGGAAGGGGGGCACAAGGTTAACCTCTTTTGAGGATAATAAAACATAAAATTTAAAAATCATGTGTTGATTGGCTTAAAGCAAGGGAATATGGGTGGTTTGTATCAAGTGTTAGAGTAAACCAATCCGAATTGGGGGGCTTAGTAGATCCTACTACTTGACATGGTTCAAAAGCTCAATAGTGGAGATTTTAGAGAGTGGTGCTAACTATGTTGATACCTGCATCTTTTGGAGGGGAAGGGAGAGGGAAGGGCAAGCTTCCTGTTAACATGACAAGAGGGATTTGTGGGCACGTGAGAGGTTCTAGGGGAATAATGGTGGTAGTTTGAGTACTAAGAAGTTGAAGCATACTAACTAAAAGGACCAAGCATTGAGACCCAAAGCTGCCACTTCGAAAGTCTTCCCATTGCTTCATTTTTTTTGGGAATATATTAAGATATTTGAATATAGCTGGAAGTTTGTTTGGTGATGCCATTAAAATTAAGAAAAAGGATTATGACATGATAGGTTAGATCAATTATAAGCAACCTGCATGTTTGTAAACATGCAACCATTGTTTGAGCTTTGAGAGGTGCCAATCAACATATTTATCCAAGAGTGGTGGGAGTTATCGATTCCACCTTTATATTAAAAAAAATAATTACAAATCATTAGATAATTATATATAGAAAGAAAGAGTATTCAATAACTTAAAATTATAAAAAATAGCGTTTTCAAAAAATTAAAGAATAATGATAATTGCAAAATTTGTGAAAATTTTTACATGTTAAAAAGGTTAGTATTATTTCATGAAAATAAGATTTGACATTCCTGCTAGATGTTTTTTCAATTTTAAAATGTGTTTTAGAGTTTGGGATTTACACAATCAAATTCATTTCCTTACATAAATTATTTTAGGCTGGGAAATTGGTTCCACTGTTCGTTATATAGGATAAGTGGATAGGTCAGCGTACGGTAAGCTGTCCAGATTCAAGGCGTTAGGCTGCTCTTACCTGGACAATCGGAATCTTGACTTCGTTTCCTAGGAGTTTCTATAAAAAAAGCAAGAAAATCACATTGAGATTGCCTCTCAATGCCTGTGGCGACCGGAGGAGGAGACGTGTTATGCGTTCTTAACAGCTAAAAATGGCAGACTTTCGGGCAGGTATGACAAATGTTGCCCAGCCAAGCAAGATCCGTGTGTTTATATTACACCAACGATCCGACCGACACTCATGATCGGCATTCGTAAACAGGAAAAAGAAGTCCCGTGGATTACCAATTTCACCCAGCATAACAACGTGCAACCCGGAGGGCCTGTACGACCAATTTGCACGGACGCCTGGCATTTAATGGCTATCAGCATTTAATGGCTATCGTTGAAGTAGTTACCTAATAATCTGGAATCCTCTCCACAAATCCCTGATTAGATCCGCCGATAAATTATATGAGCCGGTCAGGGCTCCAAAATGTGCCGCCATAACCCTAAAGATCCTTCCCAATCGCCGCTACATTGACGAAACTTCAAAATTCGTTAACCCCTTATGGGAGATCCAAGTTCATTGCATCTGCTCCCGATAAAGTTTCGGTACGGTTGTCTAAGAACGGCGGCTGCAGAGGACAACCCCGGTCCTTGACCCATTTTCTCCGCTCGGTCTACGTTCCCCAGTGGCCCCGATGTTGAAAACCTAATTTTAAACCAGAACAGAAAATCAATAAATGCTCACGGATCTGCTTGTTTTCTTTCAAAGATGGATGAGGGAAATGGGCTTATTCCGGGGTTACCCGACGATCTGGCAATCAATTGCATAGCAAGAGTGCCTACGGTGTTACACGCCACGCTTTCACTTGTCTGCCGTTCCTGGAAATTTCTTATTGAATCCCCATTACTCTTAGGCGTCAGAAGAGACTTAAATCTGCAGCAGGAGCTCCTCCTGGTGGTGCTCAGAACTCACGGAACCGACCAGCAGTACCAGTGGTACTGCCTTTACGAGCACGGGAAGCGAAGGAGCTTCGCCGTCATGCCGGGGATGCCAACAGAGCCCAAACCCGTGGGGACTACCGTTGCCGTGGCGGGCAACAAGTTATTTGTGCTCGGGGGTTCCGTCAACGAAGTGGCCCGGACAACCTCGTGGTCGTATGACCCAGTGCACCGGCAGTGGGAGGCGCTCCCCCGCATGAGGGTCGCCAGAGAGTTCTGCGCCGCCGGGGCCATCGGGGGAAAGGTCTACGTCATGGGGGGTTGCCAGGTCAGCACGTGGTCGAGCGGCGCGGCGTGGGCGGAGGTCTTCGACCCCGCCACGGGTGTCTGGAGCGCCGTACCCAGCCCCCCGGAGATGAGGGAGCGGTGGATGCACGGCAACGCCGTACTGGAAGGGAAGCTCTTCGCCATGGCGGACAAGCGGGGGATTGTGTATGACCCCGCGAGTTCCAGGTGGAGTTACGTGTCCACCAGGCTGGACGCCGGGTGGAGGGGCAGGGCCGCCGTGGTGGACGATATCCTGTATTCCTACGACTTTTTGGGGAAGATCACGGGGTACGATCCGCGGAAGGACAGGTGGAATGAGCTCAAGGGGGTGCAGAAGAGTCTGCCAAGGTTTTTGTCGGGGGCCATGCTTGCCAACGTGGCAGGGAATCTGTATGTGGTGTGGGAGGGGCAGGGTGCTAATAAGCAGACTGGGTTGCTCTGTGCTGCTCTGGAGGTCAAGAAGGAGGCCGATGGGGATCTGACCGGCAGAATTCTTTGGTGTCAGGTTATCTTTACAGTTCCCAGAGGGACATCCATAGTTCATTGCTTATCTCTTGCATTCTGATCAATTCAATTCAGTTCAATTGGATTTTGGATGTTGGGTGGATTTTTTAGCCAGCATATGGAACCCTGTCTGCACCACGAGGAAAGTGAAATTTCACATTTTATTACATATGATCTTCAAATTCCGTGGCTATGTGGAATAGTGAGGGAAGTTTTCACTATTTCTCATATTTATTGTTCGAATTTTGTACCTCTTTGGGATCAAGGGTGTGACTTCAGTCTACTATGGCAATTGACAATTACCTTGACAATTGCCATAGTATACAAATGTAGTACAATTGACAATTCCTCTGACTTCAGTCTCCTGAATGTTAGGTGTTGGTTTACACGATTGACTATAGTTTCGAGTCCCCTTTGTGGTCGTAAAGGCCTCTGTGTATGTTTGTATCTTCAAAACAAACAAATTTAAACTTGATTGTAGGCGTGCAGAGCTGGCGGGCTAATTCCTGCGGATGGCTGAAGTGCACATTAAATTCTCTGTGGTTGAGCTTAGTGTTTTGCTTCATCACCTTCCTCAGTGTATGTACTTCTGCATATATTATATGTGCATTAATTTATGGTCAAAAACATTATTTTGGTTAAAGAATACTGTTTTTTTTGGTCTTAATACTCCAAACGAGGAGTGCTGCGCTAAGCTGTGACCTAAAGATTGCCTTAACCCTTTAAGGGGATTGATGAAAATCATGTTCATTTTATTTGTGTGGCATGGTGACACAATTTGCAATGTTGTTCGTTCATCTCATCTGTGTTAGCAGCTGTGACCTAAAGATTGCCTTAACCCTTTAATGGGATTGATGAAAATCATGTTCATTTTATTTGTGTGGCATGGTGACACAATTTGCAATGTTGTTCGTTCATCTCATCTGTGTTGCATGTCATGGAAATTTTACATGATGTTGTTAAGTCCTAATGTTATTGCTTAAAGTTGTTAGGGTTTATGCATTATAGAATGGGTACATCAATTCAGGAGAGTATATACTCTCCTTTGTGCATGTTTACACCATATGCCAGCAAGGGAAAACCAGAGTTGACATTTTCAGAGTCTTTCATCATGTCTTGACTTTATCTTTCTCTCAGATCTTACATCACGGATTGAGTAAACTACATTATGCTAGCAGCAATGGACATGAAGAGTCTTATTTTTTCAGTTATGAAATATTTCTTTTTTCTTTATATCGTGATTACACATGTAAGACTTGAACCCTGGTCTCCACCTTGAAAATCAACTTTAACAAGCTGAGCTCCTGCCATTTGTTCTGAAAGAAATAATTGACCATGGATAAACCTGCATTTTCTGATGCATTATTTGCTTAGAAATTATATACAGCCAATTCCATGCGCTCCTCAATGAACTTTGGCTCGTCATCCTCTCAAAAAATGCTGCATCATACCGGAATAAGTAGAATTTTTCGTAACATAGCATATCCAACAAATTTGAAATGTTTTATTTTTGACAGAGCACTATGATGACTTTGGTTGGATGAAAACTATCCGCCTTGCAAAACCTGTGGAAACAAGATCAATGCAAATGCCATTATAGCCATATATGGAAATATTGCATGACAGCTGATTGAAAAGACTTAAAAGATGTTTTTTTAAAGGAAAAGAAAAGACAATCTGAAGAAGGGGAAATGTGAAGAATGAAGCATGGGCTAATTGCAATGTTATTATTTATAATTTATGCAATTGTATTGTTGTTAAGGTTTATACATGATGGGGAGCATAAAACCAGGTAAATGAACATTGACGATCCTTTCTGTATATAGATATATTATGCCAGGAATGAAAATCTAATTTGAGATTTTTAGTGTCTTTCTGTACCAAATGTCTTGTCTAGCACCGCCTTTGAGGAATCTCACATCACAGATTGAGAAAAAATTGTTACGACAGTATCAAGAAACATGATGAATCATAGTTATTCACTTCTTAAGGAAGTCAACGACCTCGGTTCTTCCCAAATTTTCTCATGCATTGTCTGATTATAAGTCATATGAGTGATTCTCTGTGCTCCTCTGTCATTTATCCAAAATATCTCTCTATACCCTAATGCAAGTAGACTATCATGTGTAGCACCTCTCACAAATTTATTTTTCATGAGACATTGCAATTTCTCTTGTCAAATAACAATTATCCATTTTACAAAACGAGTGGAAAAGGTCAATGTGGAAAAGGTCAATGCAATGACATAGTAGCTACTATGCATGTAAAAAAAAGAAAAAAAGAAAAATTGACCAATGGAAGCTTAAAACTACAAGAGAAACATCTTTTCAAGAGCTTCATTAAAAAAACTAATAAAATGAAAGTGATGTCAGTTATATTTTCTTGTCAGCAACTATATAAAATATATCTTTTCTCTATTTATGGAATTTATGAAAAAATTAGAGGTTTTCAAACAAATTGAGAGACAGTGATTTCATGAATTATGATAATCTAATATATAGTTTACATTGAACCGAGCATAATAATTGCTCGTGGTGCTCATTCAAAACCTTATCCAAAAACTCTTTAGAAAGAACACGCTATGGGGTTATATATACTCACAAAGTCATTTTTTTGCATATGACACTATACTTTGTTTAAGGTATCATTTGACACCTTATTTTCAATTTTTTTTTTTCTTTTCTACGGTGTAATACATATTTACAAAGTCATATTTCTGCATATGATACTATACTTTGTCTAAGTCAAGGTACCTTCTACCTCCGTTATAGAACTTTCTTCTCATTAATAGAAATCATTCACAATTATTCTGAAATGCAAAATTATTCATCCACAAAATAACAATCCACAATGCAAAATAATTCATTCACAATATAACAATCCACAATGCAATAATCCACACAATGAGACAAGATAGATAATACCCGTAGGATAGAGCAACACCAGTAATACTACTTAAAGAAGGAATAACTCCACAAGATCTCCCAAGATGAGAGGGCCATTCCAAGGGCAAATTTGATCACAAAGCAATATTGGTATGATTGATTATTCCTTACAATGACATTATGACAATGTCCCTCTTCCCAACCCAGTAAGACTGGGTCACCCCGCTCCCCATCCAGATCCCCCAAAGCCGAAACCGTTAGCGACGATTCTTCCCAAGAATCCCCGGAACCATGGAGCCCAAATCAGACCCGAAGTTACAAAAAGACCCAGATTGATGTGGGAGGCGACAGAAAGAAGGGAAGGCCCTCGGGGGCAGACCTGAGAAATAGAGATGCAGCTGAAGATATAGCCAATGGCACCCAAAAAACCCTGCTCCAGGACCTAGGAATAACAAGCAAGGAAGAAACTAAAAGATCCAAAACCCCGCACAGCAAGGCAAAGGGGGTAGAAAACCCTCCAAAAGTTCCAAATGAAAGTCCTCTCCTGGAATGCGAGAGGACTAAATGGGGCAGTCAAACAAAGATTGGCTGCTGCCATGCGAAAGGAAACGAATCCTACCATTTTTCTCATCCAAGAAACCAAATTAGGTGAGCACTGGTCACCAAGAGTTGCCAAAACTATTTGGAGGAAGTGTGAGTTTGTCTATACCCCAGCGCAGGGTAGCTCAGGCGGACTCCTTTGCCTCTGGAATCCAGCAAAAGTTGAAGGACGAGTTATTTCAGGCGATGGGCGCCTGGCCAACATCCTCTTTCATGATTCTAACACCCAACTCTCCTGGGTCTTAACCAATGTGTATGCTCCTAACACCCCGCAGGACAGAATAATTCTGTGGAACAACCTTTCCCAGATGAGACAAGCATTCAATGATGTCCCTTGGATCTTAGCAGGGGACTTCAATACTCCCCTGCATCCTTCTGAGAAGAGAGGTGGGAATGCCATTACTTCCAGAGCCACAGAGGACTTTGCTCACTTTGTAGACTCAAGCGAACTTATGGATGTCCAACTGAAAGGGGCCCAGTTCACCTGGAGCAACAAAAGGGTAGGCGAAGACCTTATTCAAGAGAGACTAGATCATTTTCTGCTGTCCCAAGAAGCGCTCCCTCTCTTTGGGGATGCTAGTCTGTAGGCTCTTCCAAAAATTGGGTCTGATCATAGTCCCCTGATGTTCGAAACTGCCAACAGACCTCAGTTTAAAACCCCTTTCCATTTTGAATCTATGTGGACACAACACCCAGACCTCAAAAATCAGATTGCTGAATGGTGGGGGGAAAAGGTCCCTGGGACGGCCATAAACCAAGTAATGCAGAAACTCCGATCAATTAAGGGCAAGTTGAGGGTGTGGAACAAAGAGACTTTCGAGAACATCTTTGAAAACAAAAATATCATCAAAAACAGACTCAATCAGATTGAGGACAGGTTCCAACAGGGGCAGGGGGACGACAATCTTAGAACAGAGGAGAGGATTTTGCTATCAAAATACTATAATACTCTGCAAAAGGAAGAAATGTTCTAGCGCCAGAAATCAAGACAGTTGTGGCTCAAGGAAGGAGACTCCAACTCTAAATTCTTCTACATCTCCACCCTTAAGCACAGAGGAGCCAACAGGATAAAAACCCTCACCAAGCAAGACGGTTCTTGCACCACTGATATCCACCAGATTCGGGATGAAGTTGTTAATCATTTCAAATCCCTCCTCGGTGTCCCCTCCTCCCCCCGACCAGGCTATGGACTCCCTCCTTGAAAACATTCCCAGATCCATCCCTGAGGCCATGAATACCCACCTTCTCAGCCCTCTAACCCCTAAAGAGATCCATCACGCCCTCTTCTCTATGCAGCCAGACAAATCTCCTGGTCCTGATGGGTTTTCTCCCAGGTTCTTCCAAACCTATTGGGACATCGTAGGGCCTGACCTCTGCCTAGCCATTTCCGAAATGCAAGCTTCCAGATTCATTCCCAGGGATGTCAATTCCACTTTCCTAGCTCTCATTCCCAAGGGGCCCAATTCCTAGTCCCTGTCTGATTACCACCCCATCAGTCTGTGCAACGTCATTTACAAAATCCTGTCCAAAGCCATGGCTAACAGACTGACCAACATTCTCCCGTCCATCATTGATCCCTGCCAAGGTAGTACTATCAAAGGTCGAAATATCGTTGATGGAGTCATCACTATCCACGAGCTCATCCATTCGGCCCAAATGTCCAACAAGTCAGCCTTCTTCCTTAAGCTTGACATGAACAAGGCTTTCGATAGAGTGGATCGAGAGTTTCTAACCAGAATCCTCCTCAAGTTCGGATTCCATGAGAATTGGGTCAAGTTGATCTCTAATTGCATCTCCTCTCCCTGGTTCTCTGTCATGGTCAATGGTTCAGCTGCAGGGTACTTCCCTAGCTCCAGAGGATTGAGACAAGGGGACCCTCTCTCCCCTATTCTCTTCATCATCTTGGCAGAAAGCCTGGGAAGAGTTGTCAAATCCGCTTGCTCAAGAAGACTGATTTTTGGTATCAAGGCTGCTTCCAACCTTCAACCCTCGACCCACCAACAGTTTGTGGATGACACCTTGCTGGCCACATCAGCCTCTGTCTCTAAAGCCAAGGTCATCAAGTCTATCCTCAATCTGTATGAGGAAGCTGTTGGCCAGAAGGTTAATTACAGCAAAAGCAAGCTCTACTTCATCAACACCCCTGCAAGGAGGCAAGTAAAAATTGCAGGCATTTTGGGTTGCACAATCGTTGATCTCCCAACCACCTATCTTGGGCTCCCAATGTTTCAAGGGAGGCCAGCCAAGACCATGTGGAACAGTGTCACTGAGAGAATCCATAAGAAGTTGGCAGGGTGGAAAGGGGCTCTCCTCTCTCAAGCAGGTAAAGCCACTTTAGTTAAGTCTGTTCTCCAAAGTATCCCGGTGTTTTTTCTTTCTGTCTTCAAAATTCCAAATGTTGTGGGAGAAAGCATAGAAAAGATCCAGAAGCACTTTCTTTGGGCAGGGACGGATAATCAACGGAAGTTTCACTTGATGGCCTGGGACAAAGTCTGCACCCCAAAAGACAAAGGTGGGCTCGGCTTGCGCAGAATCAACCTCATGAACCAGGCCCTCCTGGCCAAACAGGCGTGGAAGGTGGCCACCAATGCCAATTTGGACTGGGTCTCTATCATCCAAAGGAAATACCTCCAACAACACTCTTTCAGGGATGAAGGGACTCCTAGAATTGGGTCCCACTTTTGGCGATCCATATCTCAAACAAAGCACCTCATCCAACAGGGAACAAGGTGGCAGCTTGGGAATGGAATGGACATCGACTTTTGGCATGATCCGTGGGCCAGGGATGAGCCTCTCATCAGAGACCCCGACATTGCAGCAATTAAACACCTCATCGACAAAAGATTTGGTCACAGAGTCACTGATTTCATAACAACCACTCAAGACAGCCGCAGGTGGAAGGTGATCTAGTTCAGGGTCAGGAATGTTGTTTTAGACAGAGCCAAGTCTGCCCTTCAGTCTATTCTCAGGGTAAATTTCATCCCTCAGACTCAGACGGATGACAAGCTTTGTTGGAAAGGCACCAATGATGGGTAGTTCTCTATGAAGTCAGCCTACCAGCTGGTTGTCACCCCTCCCAAGCGATCCAGCTCCACCAACAACCCTACCATTGCCAGGTCCATCTGGCTTAAACATCTGGTCCCAAAAATCGCTCACTTTTGCTGGCTCGCGGTCCACAACAGAATTTTGACCACAGACAACTTGATCAAGAGGGGGGTCATAGTCCCCAACAGATGCTACCTCTGCACCCAGGCCTGGGAGTCCACTCAACACTTATTCATTGACTGTCCCTTCACCATTGAGGTTTTTTCCTCCCTGACGAGCAGGTTCCAAGTGAGCTGGGTCTGGCCCAAGTCTGTCCCTGACTTGGTCACCCAGTGGCCCAACGTCTTCAGAAACCCAAGACTCAGGTTTCTCTGGAAAACCTTGCTGCACCATGTCTTTTGGCAAATTTGGTTGGAGCGAAACAACCGCATCTTCAATGACAAGCCCAGGATCCCTGAAGCTTTTGCCAACAAAGCCTTGACTTTTGCTCTGGAAAATGCTAGCATCATCCTGTGCACAGATCCCCCTTCTTGTGGAAGGGAGTCTGCTTTGATCAAGAGCTTGGGGATTTCCACCGAGTGTTCAAGACCTCAGAATCCTCCCAGCTCCAGGAATAACGTCAAATGGATTCCCCCCCCTCCCGGTTGGCTCAAGGCCAATTTTGACGGGTCTTCCAAAGGTAATCCGGGAGATGCGGGGGGCGGAGGAGTTATCAGGGACCATGTGGGCAACATCATTTTGGCCTTCGCAAAAAATGTGGGGATTCAAACTAACAACTACGCGGAAGCTCGGGCTCTCTGGAGGTGTATTCAGATCAGCAAAACCATGGCCAACCCAATCATCTTCGAGGGTGACTCACTCATTGTGGTTAATCATATCAACAACAACAGCAACGGGGGTTGGAACATCCACAACATAATCCAAGACTGCCAGACTTCCCTCGGTAGTGTCCCCAAAACGTGACCACCCACGTTTTTAGAGAAGCTAATAAGGTGGCAGATCTCTTGGCCAACATAGCGACCAATCAAGATAGCCTGATCATTTGGGAAGATGTCTTCCCCCAGGAAGTCAGCATGGTAGCCAATCATGATGCAAGGTGCATTCGTAAGGAGCAGCACTAGCTGCCACAATGGTGTTTCATTAACACCTAAGGTGTTTTTTCTCAACACCAGAACAAATCTAAGGAATGTCACAAACGACAGCTTTAGCAGCCACAAAGGCGTTCCTTCAACGCTGGAAAGGTGTTCTCTTAATACCACGAGCATCGGGAACCCACTAATCTCCATCACTTCCCGATGTTTCGCATGTACGAGTGCTTCTGAACAAATACCTGAGGTCATCATCGATGAGGATGAAGAAGCGTCTAGAACTGCCGAAGATGTGCTGCGAGTGGCCACCCTTTCTCGCATCAACAGAACTGTGGACCTCCTGAAGGCAACAACCAACATCATTAGGGAGGCTGGCACCAGCCTGTCCAATGCTATCAACGATGTTTAGGAGCTCCTTGGCGCACTCGAGGCCCTCCTTGGCCCTCTCTAGAAAGAGGCTGATCACCAAGGTGGGAAAGAGGCATCCCAGAAGGCCTGGGAAGACAGTCTCAGGCAGGTGGAATGCCGGTTGTCTGGTTTTTTGTTGTGCCTAGGTTGGAAGGGTTGGACCCTCAAATTTTGTGTCCAAAACTGGTTTATATTTGTATTATCGGCACTGTTTAAGCCCTATGTAACAGGGACGGGACCCTTCAACCCGATCAGTAAATAAATTTTTTTACCTACCAAATAAAAAACAATAACAATATCCCTTCTTTTTATTTCCATCATCTAATGCTATTTTGGGGAGTAGATAACCCTAACCCTTATCCAACTCATTATATTATAATATAATATTACAATACAATAAACCTTGGGTTATGTTTGAGCTATGCCAACTATCATTAACACCCTTAAACAATATAATATCATATCTCAAAATACCTATCTCTAGGTACCATAGCAATCTCATTGTCAATTGCTTTGAAAAGTTACTGAAACCTGTCAAATAAACAGAGAACCTTTGTCTTGTTCCTTATGCAAGTAGCCATTGAGTGCAATTTATCAGTGGTTCTGCATCTCTACATTTTTGTTAAACCTTGTCAATAATAAGTTAAAAACAATCATGTTATCCAATGAAGTGTGTGTTTTTGATGCAAAGATGATGAAGAAAAGTTTGTAATATATTGTTTCCTGCTCCTTCCATTCATTGTGGTAATCAGATAATGGTGATCTATGAGCTATGGCATTGTTTGCAGTCACAGTATGCATGTAATGTGGTCATTGCAGCGAGACCCAAACATGGAAAAAATGACAGGCAGCTAAATAATAAATTATTTAGCATTTTTGTAGTTTTACTTTATCAAATTTAACCATCCTAATGTAGTCATTGGCCATCACATATGTCTCTGCCTTGGTTGCAGAGTTGCTGTGGCACGGCTTGAATAAAATTTTAGTCAATTTCCATTGATAAATTATGATACCAAATGACTTCCCAATAAATATCTGGTGAAAACAGTTAAAAGTATTAAATTTTTCAACAAAAAAATTCTTCATGCTGCATTTCTTGTTTACATCATTGCACATATTTCATAGTTTTTTTACTTCAAATTAATGTTTGTTTATTGGTGGAAAAACCTTTTTTTGAATGTTTATAGACATTGAGTGAAAATTACAAGAAAATAGACCAGAAAACCAAATATAATTGAGTTCCTTTTTAGTAGTAAAATAGTAATTAATATCTCTAGCAAGATATGTGGACACATCCGCAGGTTTGTATGCATGATTGGCAGCAGGATTTTATTTATGATCCAGCTTCTGTGCTCAACAAGATTACCCATCTTGACTCCTCCATGTGCGACCATTCCAAACAAGTGCGAGCATTTTCCTCATGGTTGCAGATAGAGAATAAGAAAATGCCTGCAGAGACCCCTCTTGATTGTTATACTAGGTTACACTACTCAGCTCTGGAACAACCTGACATGGAACAGACAAATCAGCTCAGGAACAATCCGCCATGGAACAATGTTTGCAGCAAACATAAGGCTACAAGTCACTACTAATGCTAAAAAGAGAGTACTAAATCTATCAAGTTTATTTAAGATGTTTGATTCAGTCATAAATTTTTAATAAAGTGAACTAATTCTTCAGTGAAAGATTCAAAACCCTTTGATAAGTCCTCCACGTAGTTTTGGAGATGGGGGATTAAGGGGGAGAGCAAGGGCAAATTTGAAGGATAGCTGGAAAGATGTGCAAGCTTCAGGTAATGACAGGTAGTCATCAGAAAGTAGGACGTGGGAACATTCCTTCCTCCTATGTAGAAAGTATATAAATCTTGCATTTCTATTTAACTGATAGTACACTGGCAAACAGATGCAATGTGACATGTAATGACAAACCTGAAGATTCAAGGCAGTTAATAATTGAGCCTGATGCCAAAATCCCAAGTCAAAGCGTAAACTTGCTGCTGTTCCAAAAGAGTGAAATTCTTCTTAAAATGCGAGCTAGGAGTAGAGTCGTGTAGGATAGAAACAGGAAAAAGGAAAAACTCTTCTTTTGTTCTTCATGTTTTTTTTTGAGTGGTCCTTCCTTCAGGGGATGTCTGTGTGTACATTGTAGAATCGAGGGAACTTCAGGACATCCCTTACTATAAGGGATGCCCTATTATTGGGTATGCCTCTTAGATGCCCCGTACATAGGGGATGTTTCAAGAGCATTCCATGCTGTCTCCACTGTTTGAGGATGAGTGTGGACTTTCCCATGATGCCCTGTCCCTGAAATCTGGAGGATGTATGCACATGTGACATCTTTTCTGGAATAAGCGTATTTCCACTGCAGTGGTTGATCAAGTACTATGTAGGGAAAAATTCATAGCCACTCTGAAGTGAAGGCATGCTGATATTAAACTGATACAGTTTCAGAGAAGAAAAGAAAAAAGGGGCAAGGCCAATGCAATTGCATTCATTGTTAATTTTTAATGGATTATGTCTTCTGCACATACCAAATTGATCCTCCGAGGTCAATTCCGGGTCTTGGGTAAAGTCATGTCCTGTACCTCATAGTCAGTTGTTTGAAGTTTACTGAAGCCAAATTAGTTAAGTACCCTATCAGCCAACTTCATTACACAAGTAGCATGCAATTGCAAGATGTCCATGGTGGTTAGTCTTTACACTTTTTCTAAGCTCAAGGACAATAGAACAAGGACAGCTCTAAATGCCCTGATAAGTGTAATCAAGAGATTGTATCTAGCTAATACAATATACATGGTTTGATTTTTCAACCTGTACCCTGTAGAACGATGCAAAAGAGATGCACATAGTGATGTTAAAACCATGATGTTAGGTTAACAAATGATCGAGTATGATAGACAATTCGAAATGATATTTGGCTAAATATTCATTGTGGGTCAGCATCTGCAGTTTATATGTGGTTCGCAGCCAAACTTTTTATTTTCTTCTAAAGTTGCAATAGATTCAATCATATATCTCGGGTCTTAATGCTTAACCATTCCAAGCCCATGCAAGTGGTATCTTCCTGGCTACACATATATATAAATCATATATCTGAGGCCTTCATGCTCAACCATTCCAAGCCCATGGAAGTAGTATCTCCCTGGCTAAACAAATACATAAGGCTACAGGTGGAGAAACTCAACCGATCATTATGGAACGTTTCCTCCTTCAACTATACAATAATATTGTCAGCATGCAGGTTATTATTCCAAGGTTAGAACTTGACTTTAAAATGAAACTCTCCCAGTGCTGTAAATGGGTGATTAGACATATTCGAATCCAATTCAATCATGATTTGTTAAAAAAAAAAAAAAAAATTATTTTAAGATATTGCAGTTTTCACTTGAAGTAACGGGGTAAGTTCTTATTACATGTTGGATTGTCATTCGCTTAATCAATCCTTCTGTCATACCTATTTCTTAGAGTTTTATATTCTCGAATGAAAACATTCGAAAGGTGCTTCCTGTAGTGTAAAAAAAGAAAAACAATAATTATTAATAGTTATGGCATTATTCTATTGCTTTTGTCCTTCAGCAAGACCCATCCTTCTTCCCCTTAACTCATTATTAAATTTGTTTAGCAGTTCATAACTAAAATCACAAAGATTTTTCTTGAGAATAGGGAGAGACATTGGGGTAGGAGTACAGTTTAAGTCACACTTGGCTACCTGATAACGGACAGAGATAATAGGAAGCATACCATTTGTCCCTTTTGGAAGCCGCTGTGTTTTTTCTGTTAAATTGGATCCAAATGGTGCTTTCAGAGGAAGCCCGTGGTAGCCAGGTCTTTATGGGGTGATTAGACATGTGAATGGCAAGATTATGTGCTGGAACTAAAAATTTAATGTGGCAGACTACAGATATGGCAATTAAAGGGGGTTATACTGTGCTTTCGTCTGAAAAATTCCCCTTGACAAATTAAAGAGAGCAGCGTAAACAATAAGGGGTTTTGGGGACCCAACCAACTCTTAAAGGATATTCCTTCCCTATCCTCTTGTTTTAACTAAATAGTCTATAGTGCATGTTCTTACACAGCCAAAGAAAGTGCCAATTGCCTAGGCAGTATCACTATTTTCCAAAGGATGTATACATTATCTTTTAGCTGATAAGAATGACATACTGAACCGCATGTGGTGCAAATACGTTATACTCCTTCCTTGAATAGGATGCCGATGGCCTTTTCGTGCTGAGTATTTTGGAGGTTTCCCAAACCTCTTCTCACCATTTATAGGTCCCTTTGCCCAGGACTTTTTTTCTCAGTTCATGGCTTTTATTATTGTTAAGGGGAGCTCTATTAGAGTGCCTTCCTCCAGAGTCATTGAGTTCTCATTCACAAATTTCAAATACCATGGATACTTCTCAAATGTCCTAAGAGATCTGGAGCTATGATATCCAGTTTGGGAAGCTAGATATGCATGTTCATAGAGTTGAAGAGGCTTATTAGAATCCCATTGACCACCTAAGTTCATACATGGCAAGCAGGGTTCATTATGGTCTAATACAAACATGGAAGGAAAATTCTTCCTCTGCCGCTAATTATCATCTAATCTCCTTTTTCTACTACATCAACCTGTCCAATGACTATGCTACCACATAGATAATTGTAGAAGTGAAATTCTCTAAACTATTCATCGTTTCTTTTGGAGATATCTTTAAAGTTTCGTTTAAGTGCTTCTTAAAGAATCAGTGATACGTAGTCGGCTTTTTGGAATGAATGGACAAAGAGAGGGCAACATCTACGAACTAATGAAGTTGTGGCCATGGATTCCAATATAAAAGAAACCCAATCTAGAAGGTCCTTGAAAATTAAGAGGCAGGGAAAGTTTCCTAACTGAAATACAAGTTTATCACTTCAAAACCAAGGAGTCTATGGTTAGTGAGAAAGCAGTCTTGGGATGGTTGACTAGAACTATGTAGCACAAATGTATCACTTTGAGGGTTTTGGGTATGACCAAGAACAATGGCTGATTGAACACTTTTTGAAGGAGGTACTAAAGCAATAGCTTTGCCATCACTATGTTTAGGAGTTTTGGAGTTTGAACCCCTCCTCCCCTTTTATATATATTTAGGAGTTTTGGAGTTTGAACCCCTCCTCCCCTTTTAGATATTTATGTGAGTCCAACAATATGAATTCGTAACAATCTTGAAATAGTCATTTTAACTATCATCATTTGTTTGACTTAGGTCCTTTAGGTTTGGATGAGCCGATCCTTGAGCATTACGGTTAGGGTTTGTTACTTAGGTAGTTTAATATAAATGAAGAGGTAATGTTGTCATTGGATTATCAATACTTTAATTATTCTTCTATCGCCTCCCATAAGAGACCTTGCCCTCTATAAATGGCTAAGGAACTTCACTCTCTCTTAGTGGCTAGGATTTGTTTCTATGAGTTTGATAAGGATCTATTGAAATCTTATTGGATTTGCTATTTTGGTTATATATCCTTTTTCCAGTTGCAAATTGTTGGTGATTATTGTGGATTGCTATTTTCTTGAAGTTGTTTTCTTACAAGTGATATCAAATTAATAATTTTGGCTTCCTATGGTGGGTGAAAAGTGACAAGAACATCTAAGTTGTGGCAATGAACCTTTGTCAATCGAGATAACATGGATTAAGTGGGTTATTTTTATTTTTTATTTTTCTGCTATTGTTTTATGCAAATATCTTACATAATGTTGTGATTTAGGCAAAATCATTTATGGTATTGGGACCCCCAAAAAAGTATTGCATGTCAGGACCCTTTTGGGAGACCTCTCCCATCTTGATTGCCTCATCAAGCCAATCAAAACAAGATATATTTGATAATTTTTTTTAGCAATTCTAACTGATTTGTAGAATCGTGATTTATATTAATAGTGTATGTCAAATCCCTTTGCTTCCATTTGGGAATAAATCAAAAGGCATCTAAGAAGGTTAACTTAGCTTGATGAAGAATTTATATATCGTAAGAAGCATTATTCAAAGAATCTAAACATGCATCACAATATACTAGAAGGTATCAATAATTTCAATCTTACAGTCTTTAGGCCCGTGCCATCATGAATTCCTCTTCTACTCCTATCAGAGGAAACATCTCTCTCGAAGAGAATGTTCAGAAGTGCATCAAAGGATTAAGATTCGAATTTGCAACAATCAGTTCATCATATGCATGGAAAAATATTACTATGGGTGATAGGGTAGACAACATTAGATATAATATCAATGAGATGTAGTGACAATTGGAGGACATTATTGTTATGATACAAGGATTAAAGGAGTTAGTAGTTTCCAAGGCTAAGCATGTTCTCAAAGATGACTCAAGCAAGATTTGAAGATAACTTTGACAAGGTTCACACACAATCATTTGCAGGGGATCATTCAAGGAATACAAATAATGATTGGGGTATAGATCCTCATTTGGATATAATAGCTGGAGGCATAATGCGTCTCCTAGAGTGGCCTCCTAATGTTCCTATCCCAAAGACTAATATGCTACACTTCTTCAAAGACAACATCTCTAAAATGGAATGCCCCTTGCATTTATAGAGTACGTAAAAGCAATAAGGTCGCTCTTGCCATGTCCCAACTTGGTACCCATTGCTTCTATTGGATTGTGGGAATAGAGCTAGAAGGAACATAATATCCTTTGGCCAACATAATAGATTACTTTAGACTAAGCAGTCAGGGTTAATTGATGAATATTACACTAAATTTATGAGGATTCTTACCTACATTGTAGGCAACAAATCCACCTCCTAGAAGAAGATGAAATAAGTTGGCTTTGCTCAATTTTGTCAAATGTACAGTCTTGATTAAAATGTACAATGTAGGGTTTGCCTAATTGCACAATGTAGGGTTGTAAAACGTACAATTGGGTGTAATTGTACAATTTCATAAATGTGCAATTAGATGTGAAATGAAATTAAGTTGAAATGTGCATTTAGGTTAATTTGATAATAATCAAATTAGACTTAGGGAAACCTTAATGCAAGTTAGTTGTCTTACGGGGTGGCAGTTGTGAATAATTGGTTGTCTCAGGAACCGCTTTGGAACGGCCCCCATTCAAATTTTCAGGGTCGTTCATTCATGTTGTTAATGATGGTTGTTCATTGCTATGGTTGTTGATGGATGTTGTTCACTTATGTTCAATTGTATTGTTGTTCGGGATTGATCTTGTATATTTTATAGAGCAATATTAATATGAGTGCAACATTATGGATTGTGTGTTCCTGTGAATTCCCTTGTGCATGTTGATGGTGAATCTAGATTGTACATTTTGTGCAAGTATGGCCAGGATGGTGTGGCAAATGGAAAAGATTATAATGGAATTGCACTATTGATGAACCCACTAAATGTTGTTATACTGAAGAATTGACTTTATGCATTATTGTTGTACTTGGATGTTTACAGGATGTACGATTTTGGGAATGATAATAATCAGATTTGATACCATAAATTGGAAGTTGGATTTGCATGTTAGACTATTTGATCAGTAATTGCACTATAACCATAGATAAATCTTACTTGGTGGATATCTTGAGTGTAAGTTGGCAAATCTGCAACTGTACATTTGCAGTGAGGGTTTGGTGAAACCGTACAACCAGCCAACCAAACTGTACAATTGATCGTTTGCTTGATTTGGAAGTGCAATTGCATAGTTAAGACTTGCCAACGAAAATCAGGGTTTGGAAGAGAATGATTACAAAACTCTTTAGTTTGAGTTGCAAAATGACTTCCAGCAAACTGTGCAAGTGGCAAATCATACATTCAGGGTGTTGTATGATTTGGATCGTACAACTGTACGATTTGGAGACCGTACAAGTAGTTTTGTAAAGTTCGCAAACCATACACTAGCAAATCATACACTCGTACGATTTGGACCAAAGTTGTTACAAAACATTGGGATTCATTTCAAAACCTCCCAATTCACCTCCCCCTCTGGGAGTACTCCCCCTGTGCGACATACACCTATAATTTGGACTCCTCTGTGATAATTTCAACATTCAAACATGGGCTTAAGGAATAAATTCAGCGAGAAGTTGATATGCATGCTCCTCCATGATGTAGAACGATTGGCAAGGGCAACATAAAAAAACTCAAGTTGTCTAGGTTCCAACCCAAGTCAGACTCCAATACTCGTAGGCCTTACTTCAACACCATGATTGTCCTTAAGGATTTTCTATTTCAAGTGTAGATCTTGACATCCACAAGATCAAACATGCGAGGAAAGGAACAATTTGCACATAGAAGTGGAGGAAACTAACCCAATGAGGAGGATATACTAACATCTCTACACCAAGAGGTTCCAATTGAACAAGATATGGTCGAGCAAGAGGATCAACTTGGCCTCTCATTTTTTGCACTAATGGGGGTGCAAAACCATCACACCATCAAGGTATAAGGTTTTAACAAAAATCATAGGGTTAGTGTTTTGATTGGTTTTGACATCAGTCACAATTTCATTGTTCGAGATATGGTTAAACACCTAGGGTTGTATGTTAACATAGGGTAGGTTCAATGCACTAATTGTCAATGGTAGTAACACTTCTGTTGGACAAGCTTCTAATATCAACTTATGATGGGTAGCTATAGTTGGACAAGAAGTCTATATGTGATGAATTTGGACAATGTAGATATTATCCATAGGGCTCAATGGTTGTTCCAATTGGTTGATGTTACATTGAATCTACAAAAGTATATGCTCAATTGATGGATAATGGAAGGCTCATTAGACTTCATGTTTTGCAACCCCCACCATCTAAGGTTGTTATTTCTAATCAAATGGAGAAGATTTTAAGAAAGGGCAACAAGGGCAGATTCACAAAGACTTGTCACATGTAAGTCAAGATAGCTAAATAGGAATATCCTATTCTTCCTCATGAGATGCAACCCCTCATCAAAAAACATGGTAAAGTATTTGAGGAACCCAAACACCTTCCTCCCAAGTGTACACATGATCATGCTATCCATCCAATTCTAGGAAGCGATCCACCAAATATAAGCCCTTATCGATATCCTCAATCTTGAAAACTTGAAATTGATAAGGTTTAAGACATTACAACAAGGAATTATTTGACCTAGAGCTAGTCCCTACATTTCCCCTATTGTTTTGGTGAAGCACAAGGATGAATCTTGGTAGAAATGTCTAGAATTTGAATCCCTCTATAAGATTACCATTAAAGATAAGTTTCCTATTCATCTTATTGGTGATCTATTAGATGAAGCATATAGTGCCTAGTTTTTTATAAGCTAGACTTGTGTTTTGGATTTCATCAAATTTGTGTTAAGGATATTCTTAAAATTGCTTTTTGAACTCATGAGGATCATTATTGAGTTTCTGGTGATGCCATTTGGTCTTACTAATGCCTCATGCATCTTTTAATGTTTATTTTGATCTCTCTTGCAAAATTTGATTTTGATCATTTTGATGATATTTTGGTCTATAGTAAGACTTTGAAATACAATTTGCATCATGTGGAGTAGGTGCTTAACCTCCTAGGGCATGAGCATTGTTTGTTAAGACATCTAAATGTTCCATTTGGTGTTTCTAAAGTAGAATATATGGGTCACATTGTGTGTTGGGAGAGTATCACGATGGACCCTAATAAGATTCATGTTGGCTTTTAAGCCAAACTACCTTAGGATCCAATATAATTAAGCCACAATATCTTAGGTTGCAATATCAATAATCAAGAGTAGAATTAAATATATGAGCAATCAAATGTATATCCAGGCCAATATAAATAAAATAAAATTCACTATAATATCAAATATGAATGTAAATGGCCAAAATCATTCATGTACAAGCATGAAGAATACTTACAATAAAATTGCTCAAAATTTGTATACAAGTTTTATTATGAATGCTTGTTATGGTGATTGCTACAAACCGTTTTCCCACTTACATTGTATGGAGCTTTCTCTCCATAATATAGACATAGAAATATGACTCTTCAATACTTGTCTATTGCACTCCTCACATATTCGGGAGTTGCAACCTTTCCTATTCTTGACCTTTGGCTTCTCATCTTGCCACTTGTATACTAGAATCTTCACTCTTCTTACATGCACACTAGACTCTGACACTTACACACTTCTACATGACTCTTACTCTCCTACATGCACTCCTAATACAAGATACTTGTGCACATCCTTACATTACATATTTGTACACTTAAATACATGACACTTGTGCATATTCTCTCAATACACACTTGCACTCTTACTTACATGACACTTGTGCATATCTTGCACATAGACACTTACATAAAGGGGAAATATAAATCACTCATTTAAACTATAGACTCAAACTCTAATCTATTACATATTTACATTTGTACCATAAAGGTACCATGGGGGTACATTTGCATGTACCAAATAATTTAATATTCTCCAACAATTCAAGTAACACAATATTGGCCAATCCCTAAATCTCTTAAAAAGTCTTCTTGAGTTCTTAGATCTCACTAGTTATTATAGAAAGTTTGTTAAAAAATTATGGGAGAATTGTAGATCCTCAGATGATGTTGACTAAGAAGAAGACTTTTGTCTGGACAAAAGAGGCTATAAGATCCTTTATTGCCTTGAAAGAAGCTATATGTTCCACTCTAGTTTTGGATGCTACTGATTTTCTTAAATCCTTTGTAATAGAATGTGATGCTATTGGAGCTAGTATAGCTACTATATTGATGCAAGGTCACCCCTTGTCTTATGAAAGCAAACAACTCTTTGTCAAGAATTTACATATATCTATTGATGAGAAAGAGATGTTAACCATCTTACATGCAATCAACAAATGAAAGCCCTATGTTATGAGTTGAAATTTTATTACTAAAACCAATCATTGTAGTCTTAAATACTTTTGGATAAACTTCTATCTTGTCTTGAGTAGAAAAATGGGTTGACTAAACTCTTGAGATAATATTTTGGGATCGAATATAAGAGATGGAAGAAAAATGTAGTAGCAGATTTCATTTCTCACAAATACTAAGATTTAGTTATTATTCATGCTTATATCCTTTTCCATTCCCCTTTAGATCACTCATCTTCATGAAAAATGAAATTATGATCTTGAGTATTCTCACCTAATAAGGGTGAAACAACCAAGACTCTAGGGTTGTTGCAACCACTTTTACTAACCACTAGTGGGAGCATATCTCTACGAATTTCATTAAAGGCTAGAGGGTAAAACAATGATTTTTGTGGTGGTGGATCCCCTCTCCAAGTATACACACTTTTGTACCTTGAAAGATCCATTCATAGTTAATAAAGTGCTAAAAGGTATTCCTTGACGTTTTTTCAAACTACATGGTATGCCCAAATCTATATTATGTTGGAGAATATTACATTATTTGGTATATGTTATTATACCCCATGGTACCTATGGTACAATGCAAATATTAGAATAGGGTTTGAGTCTATAGTTTAGTTTAGTTTATTATATTTCCCCTCATATATGTGTCTATGTGTAGAATGTACACAAGTGTCATGTAACAATGTGTGCAAGTGTGTAGAGTGAGAAAGTGTGCAAGTGTCATATAGTAAAGTGTGCAAGTTTCATAGAGTAAAGTGTGCAAGTAAATAGAGAGTCAAGAGTCATGTATACAAGTGGCAAGATGTGAAGCCAAGGGACATGTGATATTTATCTTATGTATGGAATAAGAAAGGTTGCATCTCCCAAATATGTGAGGAGAGCAATAGACAAAGACTCCAAAAGTCACCTTTCTAAGGTTATATTATGAAGATAAAGCTCCATGTATTGTATCAAAGAATTTGTTAGAGTTACTATGCTACAATAACTATGATTATTACCTCATTTGGTTATATGTAAATTAATCTAGGTAGATTATTAGGGTAAATTCATTTTTACCTTAGTAAGTTAGGTTATTACATTATTTTAATCACCTTGAAGATATTCGTTGTTACAAATATCTTATGGTTAGTAGGTTAGCGTGATTTACTAGGTTGTTAGTTGTTAGCGCCATATTATATTTGGTTGGCTACGAACTAGGGATATTATTCACGTGTTTCATTAGGCTATCTTTAGCCTAAGGTTTTGTATTTAAGCATCTTGAATTATCAATATATTCTAATGTTCATTGTTCGCTTCAATCCTTTCATGGTATCAGAGCAAACATTTTACCTTGCTCCACTCCGTCTCAGGTTCCACCTTTGGTGGCCAATACTTGATTTATCTTTGACACAAGTTCTATTTTTCATGGATAAGACCTGTGGGATCGGACGTGGCCATTGGGGTCATGGACTGTAAGATCAACCCTTAAGCTACTTGATGTGGAACCGCTAACTCACATGTGCAACAAAAGCGTAGTGGACCCCTAGCTGCTAGGTTGGACTCCTAGAGGTGGAGTCACAGCTAGACAAGGACTGTGAACGATGTCGTCTGAGCACTTAACCTGATGGTGACACGTTAGTGTGATTGTCCCTGATGAGACGCGAATGCCTAGTGGACCTGACGATCAAAAAGATTACGTGGACACGCAGTTGGACAAGCTGTTGATAGACCAGAGTGCTAGACACGAGTCAAATATAACCTAGGAGGCATGACCTACGGGTAACCTAACAACACTAGGCAAACGCTAAGCTGAGGTGAAACAGTCCCCTACTGATGACAAACTGCGCAATACAATGCGATGAGCGGTGTAGTTGGATGCAGACACAGATCCTACATGACAAATCTGAATTGACACAAAAATTCAACTATTGATCGACACTGAATTCGAAGGCATAGATCTTGTAGACCTGACGCTGCCATCACCTAAACTGACGCTGACTCTAGAGTCAATTGAGAACCACTGACACTGATACCAAGCATGTAGATCGAGGTAGGCTGACTTGGTACAATGCTGACCTATTGAGCACGCACTTTGAGGTAAAAATCTGATGATCCCTGGTTGATGTGGTGGGCACGGACTTCGAAGGACACTTGGTGAACCATAGCCCACGTTGTAGCTCCTCGACGTGGACACGTGGGACATCTGCATGTTAGCCCAACTGGCTACAGGCGCTGACATGGCAAAAGTGTATTGGTCCACCTAGCGTTGGTGTGTTTGATGTGGCGATGGTGCTGAGGTATCGAACGATGATTTGTCCAAGCGTTGCTGATATTTCTCTGATGTGGTGTAAGAGGGTGTGCATGGCTAGTCTACATGGCAAAGTATGATTGGTACTCTCACGCGATAAAAGGTCCTTCGATTTCTCGAAGGCAATCAAATGATAAATGGCAGGTTCTTGCTTTTAAACAAGTAAAGGAACATCCGCACAGTGGATGTAAGACTAAAGTCCTAATTTCCTTTGTTTTCCTACCTAGCTTTGGTGGGTGAAATAAAAGGAAGGTCTTCAACCTTCCTTCTCATCTCGAGTGGTAGCCGAGACGATAACCCAACCACCGCTAAGGTGCTACTTCACGCCCGACACAAGATCGAGTCCCATCGTGACAGTTAAAACATATTTTTTTCCTTTTGCGTGGGGCACAAAGGAACAAAGCACTCCTCTTGCGCTAGAGCTCCCAAGTCGAAATCTAGCTCGACTGGTAGCAGGGCCAGTCGTAGGGTGGACACCCGCAGGGTCATAGGTTTGACTCCTAGCGGGGTCAAAAAACAACCTTTTACACTAGAAAAATTGACATTTTGCAAATAAAAGGTAAGTTTTTTTATTTTGTATTTTTTAATTACTTTTTTAGTATATTTATTAATAATTTAATATTTTTTGTTTAAAATAATTTTTTTTACAAAATTGAGATGATTTTTACAATTTTTTTTATTATTAATAAAATTATGCTAAAATTAATTAAATTTATGCATTAAAATAGAAAATTAAAGGGCTATTTTTTTTGCAAAATACAAGAATAAGTGTTTTTTTGTTTTCTCCAAAAGGGGGATAAGAGACAAAAAGCAAAGCACTATTTTTTTTGCAACAAATGAGGCTTCTAACGCTTTGCTCCAAAATTTTTCTAATCATTTGTTTTGAGAGTACAAGTTTTGTCTCATGAAGAATAGACCTTGGGTCCACTAATACCAAGTCGTGTGTCGATTGGTTTTGGAAAGCCTTTCAAAACCTTGTCGTGTGTCAACTTGACTTGAAAGGAGTGCTACCTTTTTAAAATTGCAAAAAAAAAGGGGGGACAAAAAATTGTAATTCATTTTTGCAAATTTGTAACACAAGCAATTTGTGCAATTTGTTTTCTCAAATTTTGGGATATAAGACAAAATATTGCAAATTCATATTTTTGCAAATTGGATAAGGATCTCATCCCATTGAAGATCTAAATTTTCACAACCTTGTTTCTTTTACAAACAAGAGGGGGGACAAACCAAGATTTGGATTCTTCTTTTGAAAAATTGTAACACAAGGGGAAATTGTGAAAATCAAAGGGTTGAAACATTGAAACTTGTTTATTTTGCAACATAAAAAGGAAAGGCAATTGTTTTTGCCACATTCTTTGCAAAACTATAAGACAAGGGGAGAAATTGAATATCAAAATTTTTGCACAACACAAATCAAAATATTATTACAAAAATTACTGTAATAAGGTGCATTTTCGATAGCATTCGACACCTTTTGTTAAATTAGCATTGTTAAATTAGGTTCATTTTCGGTTGCATCCGAAACCTAAGTGGTAAAAATTTGTGGGCACTCTTTGATTGATTATTGCATTTAATTTCTTGTTTTCTGCAATTATAAGTTATCAAAATCAAGAGTACTCAAAACCCAAAATTTCACACTCATTTGTGTAATTCATTGCACAAATATAAGTCAATTTTTGATAATTCACTCCACATAAAAACCTGTTGGTATTTCCTGCCACATTGACTTCCTCTGTATAATTTTTCCTTGAAGCTTTCTTCTTTTTATAGAATGTATTTTCTCTTTCCTACTTTCTCTGTTAGAATTTATCAGTTGTGCTCAAGGGCTTGTGCATTTTTTCTATTCATCCATTATGCAGGGCATTTATCTTTTGGAAGGCGAGGGTAGTTCACACCATGTCTCCAGGTGTAGGTCAGTTTCAGAGCAGATGTAAAGTGCAAGCTCGTTTTTGGCCAAATAATAATAAAACCCACCTTTGGAGGAGAAAACATAAATACACCCAGGTTGTTTCACCCCTGAATGAGAGCGTAAGGTGTTTGCGCCTTGTCTTGAAGACACGATCCTTTTTCGGGGCCAAAACTGGGCAAAACTGCTTTTAAAATGTCCAAACACTTAATGAAAGTCTACTTTAGCACAAGTGTGGGGCCCAGTCTATTTCGTCCCCATGGGTGAGCGCCAAGCAATTTTGGAATCTTCTAGGAGCGCAACACTTGTTGAATTTTCAAGGAGCAACAACAATTTTTAATGAAAAATGCTAAGTGTGGCCAGAGCCGTTTTGCTCCAGTTTGAGAGCGCAAGGCAGTTTCGCTCCTGCTAAGGGAGAAATGGCCTTTGACTTTTCAAAGGCTCAGCCCAAGTTCCAAGGAAGGTGCAAGTGGAGCCAGAGGTATTTTGCTCTGTTTTCCCAATGCAAGGCCATTTCGGCCCAAGAGAGAGAGCAATGCCCTTTGACCATTCAACTTTGGCACCACTCCTAAGGGTGCAAGATGTTTGCTCTCATTTCCAAGCGTAAGGTAAATCTAGAGGAGGTGGGAGCGCAATCACCCTTGAATTTTCAAACTTTGGCACTGCTCCCAATGCCCCAAGTCATTTCGCTCCACCTTCAAAGAGCAAAGCCTTTTCGAAGCCTACCAGGAGTGCAATGCCTTTTATATTTTCAAAGCATAACAATAGTTTCAAGAAAAAAGTTCTATGTCTGGCTCCAAGGCATTTCACTCAAATTGGAGAGCATAAGGCAGTTTTGGAGTAAGTAGCAGCACAACCTCCGTTGAATTTTCAATGCCAGCACTACTCCTAAGACTCAAAGGCATTTTCACTATAGTTTTCAAGCGCGAGGTATTTTTGGAGTCTTCTAAAGTGCAATCACATTTAACCTGTCAACTTTGGCACCCCTTCCAATGCTACAAGGCGTTTCACTTCACTTTTTAGCACAAGGTATCTTCGCTCCGATCTACCAACACAAGCAACTTTAAATTTTCAATGCCAACACTGCACCCAGGGTAACTAAGTCGTTTCATTGTAGTTTTGGGAGTGCACATGCTTTTCGAAGACCGCATCAATGAAACGTAGGAGGGACCTACATCCATTAGGCGCCTGTTTCAGTCCAACCCCCCTTGCTTCAGTCGGAGTTTCTCAGAGGCGCTTCTCAACGACACAAGGTGCATCCTTATCTGTCCAAGCATAGTTGGTCTGAGAAGCTTCCAAAATTGATGTTTTTAGATTTTAGAATCCTATCTCGTATTGAGGTGATTCCAAAAATTGAGGAGACGGTGCTAGCAAGTTAAACCTATCAACGCATTGAAGGAGTGCGACTGCATTTCAAGTCATGCCTCATTACTGTTTGATGAGTGTTGATTTATGAAATTCTATCTTGGTTGCCACCACCATGTTTTGTAGGTGTACATTAATATTTCAAGCGGTAGAATTCTCTATAAAAGTTGGCAATTTCAATGTAATATGACGGATGTTTTGCTAGAGGCTTGCTGTAACTTGAATTATGCTATAAATACAGAGAATGTTTGGCTCTAACACTAGAATTCTATTTATAAGTATATCTTCTATCTTATATATCTATTAAATTCTCTACTCTGTATGTGGGTTATAATTCTATGTCTAGATTTGACTCCCGATAGAGGGTGAACACTAGAATGATTTTAGAGATTGCACATGTTAGATGCTTGATTTTAGTTTCTGTTAGTTTTATGTTTTGGGTGCTATTTGATTCAACGTACAATTAAGTTATCGTGCTGCTTGTCCATCCTCTTGTTCTATCTTGGTCTGAGGCTATATTTCCCATCCCTTTCAGTCATTTCCATTTCTTTCCTGTTCATTAATCTCAATCCCCAAGTTAGAATAGCAAGGGAAACAACCCATCTCTGGAGATTGGCACGAGAGGTATTTCTTTCTCTTGGTATTTCAATGTTGGCTTAGTCTAGGGCGCATGGATAAAAAATTTCATATCTAAGGCAGATTCTTGACCAACAATTTTTGGCACACCCGGTGGGACGCAAACATTCCACATCAAAAGGAGTATTAAGAGTTAATGTTCATCTTGTTACTATTGAATCTAAACATCTGGCAGCTCAATTGAACCTAGATGCCTCTGAATCGTGAAGCCGGTTTAAAAGCCCACACCTTCATGTACATAATATGGAAGGTTAAAAATACAAAAGAAGTAGTTGAGTTCTTCAAGCTTGACATTGACGCTTTGGGAGAACATCCTAGAGTGGTCAAGCCGACTATCCTGTTAGATATGATATCCTTTCAAGTAGCTGTTGTAGCTCTGCGGACTCCAAGTCTTGCCAGCACAATGACTAGCTTACCCCTGCAACCAAATACTCTAGTTCAACCAAACATTCCAAACATTCTGGTCCAACCAAATAGTCATCGACTACCTCCACCATCGAAAAAAATAGGCCACCACCATTCTACCTATCGCTCAAGATGGCGGGGTGGGTTGTGCATAATTGCATGGTCAATTCTGGTGCTGCCACCACTATCATACCCAAGGCTATTTATGAAATTATGGGTATGGAGTATACCAGGAGCAGTCCTAGAGTGCTTCAACTAGACGAAACTCTGGTTAAGATAGTGGGGGTCATCAAGGACATCTCGATCGTGTTGCACAAGATACCGTATATCACTATAATTCAAGAAGTTGTGGTAGTATATTTAGAGCCCTATTTCAACATGTGCTTATCAAGGGAATTCATCGTCAAAATTGGAGGCTATCTATCTCTAGATTATTTGCACCTAGAGATCCCATTCAAAGGAAGGAGGATCAAAATTTTTAATGAAAAGTCTTCTACCTTTCACATTGAAAGGATCTAGGATGTGTAAAATAAATTGAACTTGATCAATATGATCGAATAAGTGGAGGAATATGAGAAGGTAGAGCTGATGGAAGAAGCTCTAGATGAGCTCCACATAGAGGATGAGTTTTCCATGCGTGACTTTAATGCCATGATTGAATATGACATAGGGTGTTACTCAATTACCAAGCCTAAAAAGGCTAAAGTACCAAGTGATGAAGATCCCATGGCCGATCAACTGTGGAATCTCTTCTTCGATGACGCTCGATGCAATAATGGCGCTGGAGTGGGAGTAGTCCTTGTATCTCCTTCTGGAAACCAAAAAATGTACTTGTACAGGCTCGCATGGAGCTGTACAAATAATGTTGTCGAGTATGAAGTCCTATGTTTGGAGTTACGAAAGATAGAGAAACTCAAAATAAAATAATTACAGATCTTCAGAGACTCAGAGTTTATGTGCAACTAGGTAACTAGCAAGTGTGTTTCTAAGCAACACTATCTAATGGCATACCGTAATAAGGTATGGGATCTGCTAGAGTCCTTCTCAGCTCTAAACATTAAGTCTATTTCATGAGAGTAGAATAAGCATGCTGATGTTTTAGCATCTATTAAAGCCAAATGCTCCCCTATCAAGAACATAATGTAGAAGCCGAAGGTAGTGAGGGTGATCTACCGACCTTCATTATCGAACAAGAACATACATTGGCAAGTCTTTGATAACGATGAGCAGATTATCAATTTTTTGATCAATGAAGCAGGTAATATCTAAGACAGAACCCTTGATGAAGAAGAATATGAAGGGTTAATACAATTTAAGAACAACCACATCTCTAAGGGTTTAATCATCCTTGAAATTTTATTCGATCAGGATGAAAAGTCCCCCCCCCACAAGATTAAGGTGGACACGAGAGAGTACGAGAGTTAGAATTCGAGAAATCCATCAAGGTGGCAACTGATTGCACAACTTTGGAAATTGAGAAAATTAGGACCCTATGCAAAGAATACCTAGATATTGTTACTTGGAGCTGCCATGACTTGAAGGGGTATGATAAGAGTGTCTTCCAGCACACCATTGAATTGCAAGAAGGGGTCAAACATTTCAGGAAGAAGAAAAGGCTGATTAACCCGAAAATAAAAATACTAATGAAGGTCGAGCTCCTGAAGATGCTAGAGGCCAAGATAATTTATCCCATCAAGCACTCTTCCTAGGTGGCAAACCTGATCCCAATCTGAAAGAAGAATGGGGTGATTCACCTCTGTGTCAATTCCCAAAACCTGAACCAAGCATCGCTTAAATATCACTACCCACTGCCCCAAATAGACCAGATCCTTCATGTAGTGGCAGGAGCACAAATATTTTCTCTGTTTAACGACTTCTTAGGGTACAATCAGATATGGGTAAAGGACAAAGACCAGTATAAGACCGACTTCACCACCAAGTGGGGCACTTTTGCCTACCAACGCATGTCGTTTGACCTCTCTAATGCTGGAGCGACTTTCCAAAGAGCAATGGACTCAGCCTTTGGTGAGTTTCTCAATCACATCATTGTGATTTATATTGATGACATGACTATTTTTCCCACAAAAGGGAGGAATACAATCTACATTTGCGATAGGTGTTTGAGAAGTATCGAGAGTTTGAAATCTCCATAAACCCAAAAAAAGTCCATTTTCACGATGAAGGAAGGCAAGCTCCTAGGCCACATGATATCCGAGAAGGGAATAGCTGTTGATCCTGCCAGGGTGGAAGCTCTCCTCAAGATTCCTCTACTAGCAAGCAAGAAGGGCCTTCAATACTTCTTCGAGCAAATTAATTTTGTTCGAAAATTTATTTTTGACTTCGCCTAGGTAGTAAAGCCAATGACTGAACTCCTTAAGAAGGATATCGAGTTTCAGTGGACTGAGAAGAGGAAGAGGATATTCAAGGAGATAAATGAGAGAATCGCTTAGGCCTCCATTCTGGTGAACCCCAACTACTCCAAATATTTTATCCTTTATGCTGTCGAAGAACTGAAGAGCTACACAGTTGTCTTGATGTAGAAGAACGAGGACATGGATGAATTCCCAATAGCATTCCTGAGCTAAATCATCGATTTGTATGAAGAAGAGTATAATTTTGTTGAAAGACAAGTCCATGCGATGATGCAGTCACTGAAGAAGTTTTATCATTTCATCTCCCAGATAGTGTACGTGGTACACCCTAATGTTAAAAACTTCATCATTCAAGGTGAGCTAGGTAGCAAAAGAGTATGTTGGATCTCCAAGATCCAAGAGTTCGATATAGAGGTTTGACCCACTAAAATGGTCTGTGGTCAAGCCTTATACCAAGAACTTGCCCGGAGTGCCACATCAGAAGTGATAGCTTACCAATGGGATGATCCAACGTAGGAGAGCAATCTTGTAAATCGATTTGTACCTAGCAAAGATTGGACAGAAGACCTGGTGGATTACTTCAGTAATGGATGATGCCCTCCCAACCGCAACGATTTGTAGAGAAGAAGGTTTAGGCTCCAAGCCTGCAGATATGTGTTGCTACCAAGTGGGTTGTTTTATAAAAATATTGATAGAGTCCTCCTAAGATGTGTTAAGGGGATTGAAAAACAAAAAATCTTGGATGAGTTCCATTCTGAAATGTTCGGGGGCCATTTTTTGGGAAGGCCTATGGCCTTGAAAATAATAAAAGCAGGCTATTATTAGCCTACAATTTTTGCTGATACCTTCAGTGTTAGCCAGAAGTGCAACAAATGTCAAAGGTATGTCGACCGCACTAGGAATGCTTCCTTGCTCTTGCACCCAATTCAGGTCAAGGCTCCATTTCAACAGTGGGACTTAGACTTCATTGGGATGATAGATCCTAATTCTTATACGGGGCATAAGTATATCTTGACTACCACAAACTTCTTTACCCGGTGGGTAGAAGTAGTGCCCATTAAGCAGGCTAACCAGGATATGGTCATCGCCTTTCGGGAAGGGTTGATAATCCATTTTGAGATACCAGATGCGATTGTAGCTGATAATGGCTCCAATTTCATCGATGCAAAAATGTGTGCATTTGCAAGTAAGTATGGTATTTACCTAAAACCTTCATCTAATTATTACCTGTAGGGCAAATGTTTGATGGAGTCCACGTATACGAACTTACTTAGGATCTCGAAGAGAACATTGGAAGACAACAAGTGGAGCTAGCATCTGCTTATGGACTTTGCATTATGGGCTGATCACATTTCTATTAAGAAATCAATCAAGACATCCCCATATTACCTGGTGTATGAGAAAGAAGCAATGCTTCTCACGCATATTGAATTGTCCGCGTTGCAGTCTCTCTGATCGTTGGGTGGTGAGGATGGAAGGTTTTACCCTATCAGTGTCATAATAGCCCAACTACTTCAGTTGGAGGAGGAAATAGAGAAGTCCTATGAGGCTTTCATGAAGCATATCGAGACCACAAAAAAATGGTTCAGCAAAAGGACCTCTGATCGAAACTTCCAGGTTGGTGACTTAGTGCTGAAATGGAACGAGAAGAAATCCAAGCCCGAAAATCATGATAAATTTGACGTATTTTGGGAGGGTCCATTTCGAATTTTCAAGGTCCATCAGGTTAACTCCTTCACCCTGCAAGATATGAATGGGTTTAATATTCCATTATCAGTTAATAGCCTTCATATGAATGTGTACTACCAGTGAGAGGTAGTATGAAAAATTCTATTAGGTTGTGTACATATTTTCTTTATTTTCTTGTTTCCTTGTACATATTTATTTTTTTGAAGTATAAGTCTCTTCGCTCCCTCTCGAGCTATCAGTAGCGTAGGTTTGGGCAAGAGCTCTAGCTGGAAGGGAGTGGTTTCGAAGATCCTATCAGTTCAGTTTGTATGTTTTTAATGCACCAATTAAAAAGGATAGCCATTTTTTAAGCATAAAAAATTCAGTAAAAAACGGTTAGCAGTTTTCAAGCGCAGAAGGCCAACTAAGATATTTTTGCGCTACAAAGATGTCCATTTTTTAGTATCGCCTAGCAGGACAAATCAACGCTATGGAAGGCACCCTGGCAAGGAGGAGTTTCGCTCTTGTTGAGGGGTGAAGTAGCCGTTTTACCACAACTTCCCAACACAATATATTTTCGATAGTTACCTAAGTGAAGTAGCCATTGAATTTTCAACAGAAGCGTGACCCAGTCCAAGAGGAGAAGGGACCTAGTGGACCCGAAGTGGTTTCACCCTAGTCAAGTAGTGCAAATCCTTTTCAAATCTTTAAAGAGCGAAAGGTACTTGCGCTCCCCCTTATAGATGAAATACAAATTGGGAACCTGAGGTTGCAAGCACCATGTATCAAAGAAAGCAAGGAAAAGTGCCTTTGAAAATCAACTCTTTCCTTTAGGCATAAAATTCAAAGTCAAACTCCATTTTGGGGTCATGTTGAGCGCCAGGCCTTTTCACCCCAAAAAAATAGCAAAAGCCCATTTTGGGCCTTATTTGGGTGACACCCACTTTCGACGTAGAGGAATGCTGGTGGGGCCCAAGGATGTTTCGTCCCAATTTTACAACACAAGTCCTTTGTAGGGGTTTGGTAAGGTGAAAACTGTTAGGGTAAAATAGGTAGTATATTGCATTATACTACATAGATTATTACATTTACTTTTTACTGCATACCATGAGATATTTACTGTTCTAAATATCTACTGGTTAACCTAGAGTAAATACCTAAATATCCTAAGTCAGATATTTAGGTTAGTTGTTTAGTTAGAACTCTCTACTTAGGTTAATAGTTAGCTACACGTTTCTCCTAACGTGTATTGTTAGCGTATTATATGCTAAAGCAGTTGTTATGTAATCTATATAACTAGCTTAATTTTTCTAAGCTAAGTTAGTTGATATTAATCAAAGCTTATTTCCTTTGCATTATTCGGAGAGTTCTGCTAACTACATTGGCATCAGAGCCAGAGGGAGTAGGAGAGAGGAAGAGTGAGCATCGGGATACCTTCGTTCCACTGGAGAAGGCGAAGGCACACCTTCGTTTCATGGAGAAGGCGAAGGCAACTGGTGACTTTAATTATTTTTTTCTCCTATAGTTTGATGCATTGTTTTGATTAAATTGCCCGGAGGCAGAGGAGGTGGGATATTCCCAATTTTTTTGGGCCACCTCTGTCTCGGGAGGACTATCCCCGCAGAGGCTAGAGCCCGCAGCACCGGGCATGGATCCCGAGGTAGGGGATATTAATTCCCCGACCGTGATCGCGAACACTGGAGGGCTCCAATACCCCCATCGGTGATCCCAACAATGGGTTCGTCGATAGCCCACGGGAGCGCCTCGAGGGCAGGAGCGCCCTCACGCTTCCCATGGCACGGGGACAGTCTCTGACGGTGACCGATCGACCGTCTCAAGAGGGCAGGCGCGCCCTCGGACGATCGACCGTCGGAGACATTCTTCGATGACGGTGACTGGCCCATCACCACGAGAGGGTAGGAGCGCCCTCCGTGGTAGGAAACTAGATGGCACAAGGTGACACATGGATGGCTCAATTTTTGAGACCCTATTGACTAGACCTATTGACGTGGCACAACCACCTAGACGTTGAGTTGGTAGTTGACTAGGATCTGACAGGACACGTGGTAGGGTGACATGGTGCATCGAGGGTAGGACACATGGTAGGGTAAAGGTTCTCTCCATCGAGCAATAAAATAATGGTTTTTTGACTGCCCGAAGGTAGTCGCTAGAAAGGGGGAGTATTGGGTTTCTTAAACCCTACATCCTGCGCCCGCAGGATAAATGTGGGACAAAAGTCCCCATTTTAAAAAAAATTCATGGAGCCCACATTGAAACATAAGGCGGACCCTCCTTCTCCCTTCCCGTCCACACCCCAGAGCGCAGTGGCAAGAGTTCTTTGTTGCGGCATGCGTGATCGGGGGATCGAACCCCACGCGCACCGCTTTGAAGAGATTTGTTAATTTTTTTTGACACTCCATTCGAAAGGATTATTCAAATACGAGGTAATACCTCCTTGGTTTCAAAGTCGTTGTGCAGCCTACTAGTTTGTTCGGTCATTCGAGCCCGCGAGGTCCTATGTTCGAAGTCGGGCGCAACATTTTTTTCGAATGCGAAAAGACTCTCCAAAAAAAAGGTGCAACTTTTATTATTCTAAGGTTTATTCAATATTTAAAAAAAATATATATATATATATTTTTTATTTTTTTATATAATTTAGTGTGTTTGGATAAATTAAATCACTTTTTTTCAAAAATAATTAGATGATTTTATTTTCCCCAAATACCTTTATTATATAAAGTTTTAATCATTAAAATATTTTTTTTAGTATTCAAACCTAGAAATTTGCCATCTCAAAATCAAGCAAAACCATTTCTTTAGTTTTCTTCACAAATTGGAGATAAAGAGACAAAGAGATTAAGACTTTGGTTGCATCACATAGAGGTTTTTCTTCCAACCTTTTTGCAATAAATTACTCAAAATTCCTATAGTTTTCTCCCAATTTTTTTTTGGAGATAAAGAGACATAGGAACTTTATATTCTATTGCAAAACCAAAACACTTCAAAATTGGGCAAGGACAAAGGTCATTTTTTTTGCAACAAAACCAAATATTTGCTTTTGTTTTCTCCTTCAAAAAGGAGATATAAGACATAAAATTGCAAATTTTTGTTGTAAACTTGAGAAGAATTTTTGAACCTATTCTTTGCTCCTCATGCTTGAGTGTTGAAGACAAAAACCAAAGTCGTGTGTCGACTGGTCTGGAAGCCTTTCAAACGCGGGTCGTGTGTCGACTTGTCTTGAAAGGAGTGCTCGAATTTTCAATTTTGTAAAAATTAAGGGGGGATAGAAGTCATATTTTGTGATTCTATTTTTTTGCAAAATTGTAAAGAGAAAAGGGGGGATATTTCAAAGCAAGAAAGGTGCATTCTCGATTGTACTCGACACATTTTCTTAAAAAAAAATTGACTATACTAGGTGCATTTTCGGTTGCATCCGACACCTAGAGTGATAATAATTTGGGTTGCTCTCTTGTTTTGATTATTGCACTAACAATCATGCTTTTTGTGTGCAATTAAACAATCAGATAGAACATTGAAGAAGCATTTCACAAAACCCAAACTTCACTCAAAATCGTGCTACACCTTGCACAGGTTAAAACAAAGTCAATTTTTTTTGCTCCCCATCAAAGGTCAAAATCCAAACACCTTGATTAACTCTCTTTGTTTGGCTTAATTTCCTCAAACTTTCCATCCTTCTTGAAGGGTGTTAAGGCAAGTGCCATTAAATATCCTAGAGAGCACAATCAGAAGTCTTTCAAAACCTACCCCTTTAATTTGCTCTATTTTGTTTGGCTTAATTTCCTCAAACTTTTCATCCCTTGTTAAGGGTGTTAAGGCAGGTGCCATTAAATATCTTAAAGAGCAAATTAAAATCTTCCATATACTCTTTTGAGGGTATACTGCAAGATAAAGTCATCTTAGTCATATCAATTTGAAACCTTCACCATGGCCATGATCAACAAGTATCTCAATGAGAGCCAACTGCTCAAAGGTTCAAATTATTCTGCCTAGAAAACTAAGATGAAAGCCATTTTAACTGTAGAGGAGATGTGGGGAATAGTGGATGGCACTGATTCTAGACCCACATCAGTAGGAGCAGATCAGACAACTTATGATAAAAAGGATAAAAGACTTTCCTTATTGATCTTGCTAGCTATTACTGATGACATACAACCTCATATAAGTGAAGCTAAAAATGGTAAGGAGGCATGGAATGCCTTAGCTACCATTTTTGAAGGAAAGAATCAATCAACAATTCTTAACCTTCAAACACAACTTCATACTCTTCATATGAAATCTGGAGAGACAATAGAGCTATTCCTCTGCAGAGTCATAGATATAAAAACAAAACTGCAAGCCTTAGGAGAAAAAGTGGAAGACAATGTCCTGACCTCAATCATTTTAAGGGCTCTTCCAGACTCCTATAGAATGTTGATCACTTCACTACAAGTCTCTGGAAGGACAGTGACTTTTGTAGAGTTGGTAAATTTGCTTCAAACTGAAGAAGCTAATCAACTCCAAAGAGATGAGGCATCCAACAATGCACTTTTCTCAAACAAGCAAAGTGGAAAGAAAAAGTGGAATCAACAGAAAGGATCTTCTTCTAACAAAGACAAGGGTAAAGGCAAAGAGATTAAGAAGAAGAAGCAGTATTGTAAAATTTGTGATAAGGACACTCATGAAACCAAAAGATGTTGGTTTAAGAACAAACCGCCCAATGAACAAGGACAAAAGAAGGGCAAAGGCAAACCAAAGAACAAGAACAAACAACAACAAGGACATGTTGTTGTAGCTGAAGATTCTAGTTCGGACTCTGAACGAGCACACAAAGTGCTCATGACACATACAGATTCCCCTCAAAAGGATACTATTTGGTACATAGATTCAGGTGCTAGTAAACATATGACTGGCGATAAGTCCTGGTTTGAAACATTTGAGGCTCGAGAAGGTAGACCGGTAACCATTGCTGATGATCAGACCTATCGAGTTCAGGGAGAAGGAAATGTTTCTGTCTCCCTTCCAGATGGAGAATGTAAGATTCAAAAAGTTCTTTATGTACCAGGATTGAAAAATAATCTCTTGTCAGTTCCACAAATCCTGGACAATAACATGAATGTCAATTTCAAAGTGGACAAAGAAAAGAAACGTTGCTTTATCACTCAAAAAGGAAAACAGATAGCAACAGGTTCATACAAACATGGTTTGTTTGTCTTAGATGCAATTACCTCCACACATACTGCAATGGCAGTAACCACAAAAGAGGCCACTTCTCTATGGCATAAGATATTTGGGCATCTAAGTTCAGGGTATTTACTAGAACTCAATAAATATCAAATGGTGAAAGGACTGCCTACTCTTTCATCTACTTTGCCAGTGTGCTCAGATTGCTTGTCAAGAAAGCAACATAGAGTACCTTTTGAACCTAGCTCTTTTCGAGCTAAAGTACCTTTGGAGTTAGTTCACACAGATTTGTGTGGTCCTATGTCTACTAGTTGTGGAGGAAAAAGGTATTTTCAATTGTTTGTAGATGATCACTCATGAAAAATGTGGGTCTTCTTCTTACAGTTGAAGTCTGAAGCATTTGACTATTTTTAGCAGTTCAAGAAGCTTGTTGAGAAAGAATCAGGATGTTTCATAAAGACCCTCCATTCAGATCGAGGGGGGAATACACATCAAAATAATTTTCCTCATTTTTATAGAAACATGGGATAAAAATATAGTTAACAACAACCTATTCTCCTCAGTCAAATGGAGTTGTTGAGAGAAGAAATCGTTCCATTATGGAAATGGTTCGATGTATGCTTAAGGGAGCCAATCTTGAGCACATTTACTGGGTTGAAGCTGTAACAACTGTAGTATATCTTCTAAATAGGGCACCCACATGGGCTCTTGAAGGTATGACTCCTCAGGAAGCATGGAGTGGAAGGAAACCCTCCATATCTCATCTACGAGTATTTGGGTGTAAGGCTTTTATGCATATACCTAAGGAGAAAAGAAAGAAGTTAGATGAGAAGACCCTACAATGTGTTTTTCTTGGATATGATGAATTCTCAAAAGGCTATCGATTGATAGATCCATTCACCAAGAAAATACATGTTAGTAGAGATGTAGTGTTTGATGAAGCTTTCACACCTAACACTACATCAGGTATACCTGGATGATGAGGAGCAACAACCACTTCCTCCTCCACAATAGAAAAAGCCTCCTAAATGGTATACAAGTACTATGAGAGATTCCAAACTCACTTCACCACCAGATCTCACTCTCAATCATCCAAAGACACGAAGCATGTCTCGACAGAGAACGACAGAAGCATCTACTTCAGTTGATGATCTTTGTGCAGATTTTCAAGAGCTTTCTATTGATAGAGATTTAGAAAGTGGAAATGATATGGAAATTGATGAGGAGAGGGTTTACATGTCTTCATATGATGAAAATGAACCTTCTACAGTTGATGAAGCACTTAGTCAGCCTCAGTGGAAGGCAGCTATGGATGCTGAACATAAATCCCTCATTAAAAACAAAACATGGAAGTTGGTCGATTTGCCTAAAGGAAAGAAGCCCATAGGCTGCAAATGGGTTTACAAAGTCAAATATAAGGCAGATGGTACCATAGACAAGCATAAGGCCCATCTTGTGGCAAAGGGCTATGCTCAAAAGGAAGGCCTTGATTATGAGGAAACCTTTGCACCCACTGCAAGGATGACCACCATTCGAGTTCTTTGTGCTATGGCAGCACAGTTCGGATGGAAATTACATCAGATGGATGTAAAAAGTGCCTTTCTAAATGGTGACTTAAAAGAAGAGGTATACATGACTCAACCTCCAAGATTTTCTGAGGAAGGCCATGAGCAACAGGTTTGCAAATTGGTCAAATCATTATACGGGCTAAAACAAGCCCCAAGAGCATGGTACATCAAAATGGATAGTCACCTACTGCAACACGGATTTAAGAGAAGTCCATCAGATGCAAATCTCTATATCAAGAACACAGGTTCTAAAATAGTGATTCTTGTACTGTATGTAGATGATCTAATCATCACTGGCAATTCAGAGAAATTGATTAACGTCATGAAAGATGACTTGAAAGAGTCATTTGATATGACAGATCTTGGACTTCTCCACTACTATCTTGGCCTTGAGATAGAACAGAAGAAGAATCATCTTAGGGTGACTCAAAAAAAGTATGCCAAGACTTTAGTAGAAAAATATCGTATGACTGATTGTAAGCCCAAAGCAACACCGATGGAATCAGGGCTTCAGTTATCATGGTATGATGACTCACCATAGGTAGATGGCACGCTATATCGACAGATGATTGGAAGCCTCATCTATCTGACCAATACTAGACCAGACATTACTTATGTTGTAAACTATCTTTCTCGGTTCATGCAGGAACCAAAGGTCTCACACTGGAAAGCAGCTAAAAGGGTTCTTCACTACATTCAGGGTAGTGTAGATTATGGTCTAGAGTATAAGAAGAATAACTCATTCTTCTTACAGAGTTACACTGACTCTGACTATGTTGGATCCCTAGATGACAGAAAATCAACATCAGGATATGTATTTCATCTTGGATCTGGTCCTGTCTCATGGCATAGTAAAAAGCAACAGGTGGTTGCTTTATCTTCAACTGAGGTAGAATATCGCGTTGCACGTGGAGCTGTGTGTGAAGCGATATGGTTAAGTCGCATCTTGGCTACCATGGGCCTACCAAAGAAACTTCCTATTCACATGTTTTGTGACAACTCAGGTGTTTTGAACTTGGTCAAGAATCCAGTCCATCATGAATGCACAAAGCATATTGACACAGATTGTCATTTCATTCATGATGAAGTTCCTAAACACAGGATCAAGCTCCAATACATTCCCACCGACGAACAGGTTGTTGACATCTTCACAAAGGCACTTGGACGTGTCAAATTTGAGTTGTTTCGAAGTAGACTTTGTATATCAAAGTAATGTAATAAAGGGGGGATGTTAGGGTAAAATAGGTAGTATATTGCATTATACTACATAGATTATTACATTTACTTTTTACTGCATACCATGAGATATTTACTGTTCTAAATATCTATTGGTTAACCTAGAGTAAATACCTAAATATCCTAAGTCAGATATTTAGGTTAGTTGTTTAGTTAGAACTCTCTACTTAGGTTAATAGTTAGCTACACGTTTCTCCTAACGTGTATTGTTAGCGTATTATATGCTAAAGCAGTTGTTATGTAATCTATATAACTAGCTTAATTTTTCTAAGCTAAGTTAGTTGATATTAATCAAAGCTTATTTCCTTTGCATTATTCGGAGAGTTCTGCTAACTACAAAAATGCTTTGACTTTTCCAAAGGTGCAACCCAAGGAGAAGAAGTAAATGTGACCCCCATTTCCTTTATGCCCTAGTTAGCGAGTGCAAGGCGATTTCGGGCCTACCAATAGAGAAAGCCCCTTTGACTTTTCTCACCCCGACATCACTCTCGAGGTAGTTGTTGCACTCCTAGAAAATGATAAAAATGTGTTTAATGTGAGGGTAAGTCGTGCTTTCTCCAATAGCACAAGCCCATAGTCCAAGATAATGCCCAACGAGCGCGCGCTCCGAGGAAAACCATTGGGACCAAAAATTGCACATGGAAATTTAAAAAAGGGCAGTGCATCATGCCTTCCAAGGAGGATTTCAGTCCTGTGCACTAATTCATCATTGGGAGGTGCGCTCAGTGCAAGGAGTAACACATAGGAGATCCTCCACTATGCCCGCAATCACTCTAGGCATTTACTCTATCCAAATGTTATTAATACAGTGGGTAAATGGTTGTGTTATAAAAGGACTATCATTGCACCCTATTTTAACTCAAAGGAATTATCGAAGGTTTTGCTGCAACATTATTTTTTGAAATCAAAATGAGAGAATTATTGATAAAACACACCATAAAGTAGTAGTGTGGTGCTATTTCTATCATTTTTAGAGTAAGCATTTGGGCGAGTGCTAGGTCAAAATGGGAAAGAAAAATACTAAGCAAAAGAAGGATAAGGTCCCGAAGAAGATGAAGGGTAAGAAGAAAGATAAGAAAGAGAAAGTACCACCACCCCCACTGGAGGATAAATTAAACAAAATCTGCGACTATGTGCTTGCAAGAACAAGTGTGGAGAAATTGTGCTAAACCATTGAACTCATGCTCACAAAGGTATTCATCGAAAGTAGGCAAATAGTCGCCTATTATTCCCACCTATATTGGCACCTGTGCATACCTGTGCACCATTGCCCGAAGTTGGTTCGTGTCATCACCAAGTTCTATGAGCCTATGACTAGAACGGTATGAAATGTTGAAAAGGAGAAGTGGTTCTCCATATCTACCAAGGATATCTAGGACAATTTCGCTTGAGTGGAAAAGCCCCCTGAGGACTTTATAGTCAGAAGAATTAGATGTATTGAGTAGACTGAAAGGTACACCAACATGAAACAAATGCACCAATTCATGAAATCACAACTAAGGGAAAAGCCAAAGTTACCAGGAGTATTTCTCGACCTACTTGCATCCTTGAAGGTATTTAAGCACCCTGGCTTATACTCAATGCTGGCATGGGTTATGGGGCTAGCCACAGATACGATAGTGTATAAGTGGTAGGTTTCACTTGTCGAGTGCATTTTGCATGGTAAGCTCTATGAGTTCGCCACTATGAAGCCGAGTACCAAGCCCATATTTTTTGACTGGGCAAAATGGGTGGCATGACAAATGCACTTCCAACTGACCGATGTGCAAAGTGGGAGAGACATGATATTTTGGCCCTACTCTTTTCTTGCATGGTATTTCTTCTACCACATGCACAACCGCTTTGCTTTCATTGACACAACCCGCACCAATGCAGAAGGTAAGGCACTCCCTATTTATCAGTGGACTCAAAGTTTGTCAAGACACAAGTCCTATTATAATTTCAACAGGATGTTCCTCGGTTTGACCCTGGAGCTTATTCATGGTACTTGAAAGCGAGTGCCAAGACAAATGAGAGATGGAGTAGTGCAAGGGGACCTCAACGATATTTTCCAACTCACTCATGACCTCGTTGTTAGAATTTATAGGTTTACTGGAAAATCCTTCCTATTGCCATATTACATGATAAAATACTTGTTTGCCCTTGAAGTCGCCCGACAATGCGACTTCACTGATGACACATATGAACATGGAAGGAGGAATCCACACACCTACCCTTGGTATTTCCATATTGACAACATAAAGGTCATAGATAACAGGTATAATAATTTTATAGCGGTAACATTGTAAAATTTTTGCTTAGTTGAGCTTCCCTAGCACTGGAAGTACAACCCACACAATATTTTCAAGGATAAGATTGGGACGAAGAACTTTCATAGCTATCCACACCCAAATATTATGGCCCAATGCAACAATCCTTCAGGGCTTGATTTGGAGTGGCACGTGGAGAGGATGATGTCATTTCCCCCATGGCACGACTTCTATACAATGGAAGCGGAGTATGACCCCTCATCAAATCCAATGCATGACCCTGATGATGAGTTGTTCAAAGTGGTGAAGGACAAAAAACCCGATTGGTCAAAAGAAAAAATTTCCAACTAGTGGATCATGAGGGTCCACAACAAAAAAGAGTCTTCTGATCTAGGCCTTGTGATAGACAAGAACTTCTCCCACACATACAATGCAAATTGTAACACTTATTGACCTATCCTATTCGCTGACATCGTGCCTAGGAGTACACAAAGCCTTAGCAGGGTAGAAGGCATGATGCAAGTATAGGAGCAACATGCTAAGCAAGATCCACTTGTCAAAAGGAAGGGCAAGAAGTTGCTCCCTGAAGAAGAGGTTACTCCAAAAAATAGAAGTGTTGTTGCAATGTTTTTGCTCACCAACATCGCAAATAAGCCTCTAACTGGTACAACCTACTCCTTTAGTACGAACCTTCCTATAACATCAACAACTATAGGAGGAAGCACTACAAAAGTTCCTGTACTGGAGCAATAGGTGTGGCAAATCCAGCAGGCACAACAAGCACAAAAAACATGATAGGAGAGTGAGTTTATTGATCTAAAAATGAAAGCATCATAAAAATAAGGAGAAATGAGTCCAATCATGCAATCGTTCACCACTTTAGCTTTGGCATTTTTTGAGCCTGTAGGTGCATTATCTCTCTCCCCTTCTCTCTTCTATTCCTCTGATGACTTTCCTTTTTAATGCCAAAACCCTAGTTTCCACCCAAGTTGCATTCGATGTCCCCATCCCAATCGTTCCTCACCCAACATAACAAGCACTTCCCCCTTCATCCTTACCTCTTGTCTCTCAGAAATTTTATGCTTTTGCATCTGTGCCCAACGCATTTGCATTCCTTGTATCTTCCACCCCTGTCCCTCAAGATTCTGTCTATCCTGTTGTTGTATCTACTGTTGCTATCAGTATTAGACTATTCTCACCCCCATGCACCTCCCCAATAGAAGCAAAAATACCTCTTGGTGTCTCGGCCTTGGTCCTTAGTACTTCAATCACCGCTATGCAAACCTTGGTGTTCCCCAAGGTCACCATAGTCGTCTCCTTGGCTGTCCCTGAGTCCCCTTCTGAAGCTAATCCACAAAGAGATTTATTCCTTTTGCATCGCTCTTCGACATAAAGGAACCATTGGAGATGGAGTTGGAGGTTATTCAGGAGGGTCCCATTGCAAAAAACATTCATCTAGAGCAACAGGGTTCCTCATGCTGGCTCAAGGGTCAGAAAAGAAGAAAAGTGTAGGCTCCAGCCCAGATGGAAAGGAGGGCCATATTCGATCCAGAAAACATGCAACTCCACAGAATGGAGAAGGTGCCCAAGGTGCAAAATCCCCTGGAGGAAATGACGTCGATGAACTATTTCTTTCGGTATACAGTCAAGGACATGAAAACGATCAATCTAGAAGATAATATGAAGAACATCGAGGTTGAAATGGGTACCATCTATTTTCATGGTGAGCATTACAAGACTCACTTCTACAAGGTTGAGTCTAAAAATACATATCTTAGGAGACTTTGGCACACACAAGAGTGTAGCTAGAAGAGGCTCAAGCTAAATTCGAGCAGTTGCAACAATGTGTGACTAGCCTAGAGTAGGAGGTGGAAAATTATAGAAAAGAATCTGAGTTACGCCTCAAAGTGCATGCATAGATAGAAATCTAGTTGTAGGCTTTGAATGCTCAGGGCCAGGAGCTATAGGCTCAGTTGATGGAAAAAATAGTGTAGACAGAGGTCTTCATAAAAGACCACATAAAAGAGATTCACCATCACTTCCTAAAAAACTTCAGAGCAATGGTGTGCATGACGATAATAGTCCTCACATTCATTTTGGAGGCCAAGTAAAAAGTTTCTAACAGTGGACCCATTATGGAGGATGTCGAGAGGCACATTGAATGATGGCTGGAGTTTGAAATGGAGGCACAATACATAGAAAAATTGGACTTCCATATTGCTTCCATGTGCTTGCTTACTCAGTCATGGGCAACTGCGAAGATGACATTGCAGCCTACTTCACAAATAAGAAAAGACCTTGAGAGGCGAGAAAGTTGTTGGATACGTTCAAGTAGGAAAGTCACATTTCCCTGATGTATTTTGATGCTCTCACACAACTTGGTTTCCCTAGCTTCACTGGCGATGATGGGACTATTTTGACAAAAGAAGTTCTTAGCCCAGTGTAGGATGCATTTGAGGATGATACTTTGGAGATCAATAGTTGGAGTGAGCCTATTACAAAAGATCATGTAATCCAATTGACGACAAAGTTCACATGGATCGAGTCCTATTTGGTGGACCTTAGCTAGAGGGCTAACTTCACTGATGCAGATTAGCTTGAAACTTTTGAATACCTGGTCAAAGAGCTCCAAGACCATGCTCCATTTCAAGAAGAAGCTTGGGCCCTGGTCGAAGCCACCTATGAATCAATCCATGAGCATCTTCCATAAATGGAGCCTCCCTAGCTACAATCTCCCCAAAAATAAGAGGAAGAATGCCACGAAGAAGACGGTCGTGAGCCCCAAAAATAAGAGGAAGAAATAGAAAGAGAGAGGTTGGAGGAAGTGTCTACTACCGGTAGTGAGAACTCAGAAGAGGACAATGATAATGAATCTAAGACCAATAGATAAGGCCTGGGATTTCAACATTGAGATGAGCTCAATTACCCTGTGAGCCATGAGAGATGTTGGCATTTCCTACCACATTAACATCCTATGTATAATTTTTCCCTGAAGCTTTCTTATTTGTTTAGAATGTGTTTTTTCTTTCCTAATTTCTTTGTCAGAAATTTTTAGTTGTGCCCAAGCATTGGTGCAATTTTTTTGTTCATCCATTATGCAGGGCATTTATCTTTTGGAAGGCGAGGGTAGTTCATGCCATGTCTCCAAGCATACGTCAGATTCAGAGCAGAGGTAAAGTGCAGGTCTGTTTCTAGCCAAACAATAGAAAAACCCATATTTGGAGGAGAAAATATAAGTACGCCCAGGTTTTTTTCCCTTGAATGAGAGTGCAAGGTGTATGCACCCTGTTTGGAAGACACAATCTCTTTTTGGGGCCAAAACTAGGCGAAATTGCTTTCAAATTGTCCAAAAAATTAATGAAAGTCTACTTTAGCACAAGTGTGGGACCCAGTCTGTTTTACCCCTATGGGTGAGCACCAAGCAATTTCAAAGTCTGCTAGAAGTGCAATGCCTTTTGAATTTTCAAGGAGCAGCAACCATTTTTAATGAAAAATGATAAGTGTGGCTGGAGATATTTTGCTCCAGTTTGAGAGCGCAAGGCAATTTCACTCTTACTAAGGGAGAAATGGCCTTTGAATTTTTAAAGGCTTAGCCCAAGTTCCTAGGAAGGTGCAAGTGGAGCCAAAGGCATTTCGCTCTATTTTCCTAGTGCAAGGCCGTTTCAGCCCAAGAGAGAGTAGAATGCCCTTTGATCATTCAACTTTATCACCACTCCCGATGTTGTAAGATGTTTCGCTCTCATTTCTAAGTGCAAGGTAAATATGAAGTAGGTGGGAGCACAATCACCCTTAACTTTTCAAACTCTGGCATTGATCCCAATGCCCAAGTAATTTTTCTCCACATTTAAAGTTCAAAGCCTTTTTGAATCCTTCTAAGAGGGCAATATATTTTGACTTTTCAAAGCGCAACAATAGTTTCAAGTAAATAGGGCTAAGTCTGGCTCCAAGGTGTTTCGATCAAATTGGAGAGCGCAAGACAGTTTCAGAGTAAGTAGCAGCGCAACCCCCGTTTACTTTTCAATGCCAGCACTACTCCCATGGCTCCAAGGTATTTTCGCTATAGTTTTCAAGTGCGAGGTATTTCAGAGTCTTTTGAAGCACAAGCACCTTTAACCTGTCAACTCAGGTGCCCCTTCCAATGTTGCAAGGTTTTTCGCTCTGATCTACCAATGTAAGCAAATTTGACTTTTCAACTCTAGCACTACACCCAGGGTAACTAAGTTGTATCACTATAGTTTTGGGAGTGTAAGCACTTTTTGGAGACTACATCAGTGAAACGTAGGAGAGGCCTACATCCATTAGGCGTCAGTTTCAGTCTAGCTCCCCTTGCTTTAGTTGGAGTTTCTTAGAGGCGCTTATCAGTGACACAAGGTGTATCCTTATCCATACAAGCATAGTCAATTTGAGAAGCTTCCAGACTTGACATTTTCAGATTTCAGAATCCTATCTTGCATTGAGGCAGTTCCAATAAGTGAGAAGGCAACGCCAGTAAGTTAAAACTGTCAGCGCATTGAAGGAGTGCGACTACATTTTAGCAAGTCATCAGTTTTAAAGTCATGCCTCATTACTATTTGATGAGTGCTAATTTCTCAAATTTTATATTGGTTGCCATAACCATGTTTTGTAGGTGTGCATTAAATATTTCAAGCGGTAAAATTCTCTATAAAAGCCAACAATTTCAATGTAATATGATGGACATTTTGCTAGAGGCTTGCTGTAACTTGAATTTTGCTATCAATACAAAGAATGTTTGGCTCTAACTCTGGACTTCTATTTATGTGTATGTCTTCTATCTTATATTTCTATTAAATTATCTACTCTGTATGTGGGTTATAATTCTATGTCTGTATTTGACTCTCGATATAGGGTGAATGCTAGAATGATTCTGGATATTGCACATGTTATATGCTTGGTTTTAGTTTTTGTTAGTTTTTCATGTTGAGTGCTATTTGATTCAATGTACAATTAAGTTATCGTGCTGCTTCTCCATCCCCCTATTCTATCTTGGCCTAAGGCCATATTTCCCATCCCTTTCAGTCATTTCCATTTCTTTCTTGTTCCTTAATCTCAATACCCAAGTTAGAATAGCAAGGGAACCAGCCCATCTCTGGATATTGGCACGGGAGGCATTTCTTCCTCTCAGCATTTCAATGTTGGCCGAGTCTAGGGCACATGGATGAAACATTCCATACCTAAGGCATATTATTGACCAACAAAACCCTAAATTATCTCTTCTTGTTTGGCTCAATTTCCTCAAACTGATTATCCTTATTCAGGAGGGTTTTCAGGCAGGTGCCATTAAATATCAATTACAGTGAATTCTCTTTTCATTTCTTATTTGTTTGGCTTAAATTTCCTCAAACTAATTATTATTCTTCAGGAGGATTTTTAGGTAGGTGACATTAAATATCAATTAGAGTGAAAGAGAAACCATTTTGGTGCAAATAAAGAACCTACACAATGGCTATAATCAACAAGTATCTCAATGATACCCAATTGCTTAAAGGTTCTAATTATTCAGCATGGAAGACCAAAATGAAGGCCATACTTACTGTAGAGGAATTGTGAGATATAGTGACAGGCACTGTAAAAATATCCACTACACAAGGAGCATATCAGAAGGTATGGGATAAAAGGGACAACAAACTTCTCATGCTGATTTTGCTAACCAATACTAATGAAATTCAGCCTCATATTTGTGATGTTGAAAATGGTAAGAAGCATGGGATGATTTATCTACCATTTTTGAAGGGAAAAATGAAGCCATAATTCTTAACCTTCAATCACAAATTCATACTCTCCATATGAATTTAGGTGAAATAGTAGAGTTATTCCTCTATAGAGTGGTAGAAATAAAATCAAAATTGAATGCTTTGGGAGAAAAATTTGAAGATAAGGTCTTGAATTCGATCATTCTAATGGCTCTTCCTGACTCCTACAAGATGTTAATAATATCTCTTCAAGTGTCTCAAAGACATGTGATCTTTGTGGAGTTAGTAAATTTGCTTCAAATCAAAGAAGCAAATCAGCTATAAAAAGTTGAAGTGTCTAACAATGCACTTTATACACATAAACAGGGTCAACAAAAGAAGAGGAGGTCATCTTCCAAAGATAAGGGTAAGCAACCTCAATCAGAAAAGAATTTTTGCACAACTTGTCAAAAGGATGGCCATTACGCCAATCGATGTTGGTTTAAGAATAAACCAAACAAAAATGGCAATAACACACCACAAAAGCAAAATAGAAAACAACAAGGCCATGTTGCTAGTGAGGTTTCTGATTTTGATTCAGAAAGAGTACACAAGGAGCTCAAAATCCATACAATTTTGTAAGTGATACAATATTATAAACCTAGGTAACACCATTACAAACCTCTTTTTAGGATTCATAAATAGCAAATATTTTTTGTTTGAAGTACTTGCAATAAAGGGGGACTGTACCTCTTTTTAGGATTCATAAATAGCAAACTCTTTTTGTTTGAAATACTTCTAATAAAGGGGGGACTTTTTTAGGATTCATAAATAGCAAACTCTTTTTGTTTGAAATACTTCTAATAAAGGGGGGAATTTTTGGTGAAATTTTTGAAATTTGCCTAGAAGGCAATCTTTGTAAAAGCCTTAAACAATTTCATGAGTTGCATATCTTTTTGGAGATAAATATCTACTCTCATTGTCCAATAAATTGTAACACTCCAAATTATTACATGCAATTACACATCAAATCAGAGAATGCACAAATAAGAATAAATAAGATAAATCACTATGAAAAATTGCCACTCTAGGTGGGTTCATCCCCTCCGTATAGGCTTATGCGAGAAGCACAAATGATAAATTGAATAAGATGATCCATTATTAAACAATTGGATAACTAGCTAAATATTGATAAAATAAAATAAGCTAGTGCAACCGACTTCTTCCTCATAATTGGTATGTAGCATGACTCCCATCCTCGAAAATATTTATCCTCAAAGCTGGAAATGATTGGAAAATACTTTCGGATTCCCAAGTTGCATCTTCTTCAGGTAAGTCCTACAATTTGATGAGAAAATCCTGTATGTGATGAGATATTAGTTTACGGGCTCTGGTATTTATAACTGCTTCTGGTTGGATATAAATATACCCTTCGTCATCTAGCACTGGTAATATCGACTGAGATTGTACTTTTTGGCCAATCACCTTTTTGAGATAGGAGATATGAAACACTGGGTGTATGCGAGAGGATTGAGGTAACTCCAGTTGATATGTGTATCGCTCCAAATTTTTTGCATCCCTACCTTCAAGCTATAGGATCCACGCCCGGAAGGAGGATGGGAAAAGGATGGTGCGGTACCTCGGACTGAGAGGACTTTGCGAAGGTCCCGCCTCTCAAGGGAGGTGTATTTTGGTGATTTTTCAATGGATGGTGGGTTCACCAGGAAACATTTAGTGGCAGTTTCCACGCCTAGGTTTTGGAATGTGTTTAGATGAGTTCGTTTTAATCTTAAGCATTCATATCCTAGGTTTGGCCGAATGAATCTAAATTAAACTACATGAAAATGCAACTTTCATGAATACAAAGCAAAAAAATTAAAAAAAAGCAAAAAATAGAGAATTTATAGGAGGAAAATGGGGAATACCTGATCCGGATGTCTGAAGAAGATTCTGACGTTTGAAGCAGTCTGGATCGTCTGGAATTCTACAAAATCGCCTGCAATCTGACAGGATCATCTGCAATATGACAGAATCGTCTGAGACTGACAGAATCGTCTGAGATCTGACGAATTCGTCAGAGACCTGCAAGACAGAAAATAGATGCAAAATACAAGAAGTCCTACTGTGCTAACAGAGGCAAATTACACCAAATAATAAAATGAATACTGAGCAATAGTTTAAAATAGCAATCCTAGCAAATTTTTGTATTTTAACAACAAATCATGAACTTAATGTGCAATCTAAGCTAAATGGGTGAACTCCAAATGCAAAATAATATAAACACTGAGTAAATGATCTAATTTGTAGCATAAAATGACAAAGAAAAGGTTTGAGAAAAGCAAACTCTAGGCACTGATTGCCTCGATGTGGACTGCAGTCGAGATCGTCTCGCATCAGTATGAAATCGTCTCGCATTTGACGTGATCGCCTCCGATCTGAACAGGTTCGTCGACGACGATGGATGCTGGCTCCGACTGAAAATCAGTGATGTACCTACAACAAAATTGCTATGGGACTAGTGCAAAAGCAAGATTAGGATGTTTTGACGCAGAGGGAATCACTTTGCAGAAAATTTCAGCCAGGGGTTGGGGAGGGAAAATCCTAGAGGTTAAATAGGCTTAGGGGGAGTAGTTAGGAGGTTGGAGATCATCCCAATTTGGGAGATCTCCAACGGGGGAGGGTCCCAACGGCGCAGACACGCTTCTACCCAGATTGGAGACCCGTTGGAACAGATTCCAACTATGCAAATTCAGTTTTGCGACAAGATCGTCTAGACGTCCTAGTCCAGACGAAATCGTCAAATCTGGGGCGATATCGTCTGATCGGCGACGATATCGTCAAACGGTCAAAACAACCTCTAAAAATGGCACGAAAAAGGGGGAAATGGATTTCCCGATGGTTAACGGGCGGTTTGGGAGGTTAAATTTGAATTTAAAATTATTTACTAAGGTGAATGTAAATTTTATAATTTTACTGCGCCAATTTTAGGGTGCTACATTTTGCCCCCTCTTTAGCGAATTTTCCGAAGAAAATGCGTTAAAGATGAGTTCTTCTCGATCTACGAGAAAGCAAAAAATTATACCCATTTTTAGGCGACGATTCTTGGTCGAATCGTACAACAGCTTACTATGGTGCCCCCTCCGTGTTTTTACCCAAATCGAACGTTTGAGGAAAAAACGCGAAAAAGCAAAAAATTATTGTTGAATAAAATTAAGAAAAATAGGGTAAAACCCTAATTCATTTTTACTGTTCATTTTTTGGTTTTTAGAGCTCTGAAGCAGAAATGGTGGAGACAACGCATAGATCGACAAAGGTCCGTCTACGGGTAAGAGCCTAGACTTAACTAGAACTGATTTAATTTGATTTTACATGCTTTTTAGGTAGATTTTAGATGAATTTGGAGCATCGCGGCCGTTTTTGGGCAGTCGACATCGTCGGGACGAAATCGTCCCGATTTCGACGAAATCGTCTTAATTTTGGCAATTTTGCCCGAGGGCAAAATTGTCGAAAGGGGGACGATTTCGTCAAATTAGAGACTATTTCGAACTACGAAATCGGAGACGATTATGCTCAAATTTGGGACGATATCGTCCAATAGTGGGCGATATCATCAATTGCACAAAATTGATTTTTTTTTTAATTTGCATTATTGATTACTTGAATTGTTATTAATGATTGTTTATTGTTTTGTTGTTTATGTTTGCAAAGAGGATTACAAAAGAGTAGGGAGTGGAAATATGGAGGATTGAGAGATGACTTGGGCGCTCTAACACAGGCAGAGCGAGATCTACTGGCATAGGCCGGCTTGCAGCATGTGGCGGAGATGCCACAAGTATCCACAGATATGGGGCTTCTAACAGCCCTAGCAGAGAGATGGTATCCGGGGTCTTCCTGTTTCTGGTTACCGACAGGGGAGATGACTCCCACACTAGAGGACGTATGGAGGATTCTGAGAATCCCCATACAAGGACGGATGATCACTCCTACGGGCCAATCAGGGCCACGCTATGGGACGACTGTGTGGTGACCCGAGCTTCACCATGGAGAAGGGCGGAGTTAATATTGAGGCACTACGCTAGATGCCTGGGGCATCCCGACTGACACGAGTACTAGCTGGAGTGGTTGGTGGACTTCTGCTGTGCCACCAGAGCGGATGCAGGGTACCATGGATGCTCGCAGATGTGATCTATGATATGCGGGACCATGGGTACAGGTTTTGTTGGGGTAGTTTTGTTCTATGCCGGTTGTACAGGATCCTATATGGGGTCATGTACAAGGGCGGCCGATGTCTGGTGATGACATCGCTCCTATAGGTTTGGTGCTGGGAGCACATTGCAGTGCGGAGGCCGGTAGGGCTTCCACTGATAGGGATTGACGGGGAGAGGCCCCGAGTCTTCTACTGGTGGCTCCGGAGAGGGTCACAGTGGCGAATCGACCTATCGATGTCCCGGAGACTACTGGACGATTTGGTCCCAGACCAGATCACCTGGAGGCCGTGGAGGGAGCATCCAGGGTGGCCAGAGGACAGACAGGAGCTGGCTCGCATCAGGCAAGTCTGCTGGTTGCGAATGGAGAGGGAGTAGAGGAGGCCACAGGCACAGGAGAGGCCGCGGCAACGGGAGAGGAGGGAGGAGAGACCCCCATCTCCACAGAGAGAAAGACCACCATCGCCCGATAAGGGCAAGGGCGTGGACACTGGGGAGAGCAGCGAGACAGCGACTCTTCGAGCTGAGGTTGCCCGCTTGCGGGCTCAGGTGCGTACACCTGCAGGATGAGGCTACACGGCTCAGAGCTTGGGGCGGAGGAGCGAGCACTCAGGATTTAGCACGCGCTATCGCCCAGATCACTTTCTATCAGGCTCTATACTACCAGGCGGTGCCAGCGGAGCAGAGGGTGCCATTACCAGCACACATTGCGGAGCCTATCGTGATGGGGTCATCTAGGACATCATCACGATCGACATCCAGGACTCACGGCACCACACGGACTACGATGGGGCCACCTCCTCCACCTCAGGGGGGGGGAGGAGATGAGGCTGAGAGCTCGAGGGGCTCTCGAGACACTACACAGAGGGTATTTGGATTGAGTATGCCAAGATATGGATTGTGGCATACCAATCTAGCTGATATGATGTACATATATATTTGTGACATATATAGATGAGATATTTTTGATCATATGACTTGTATTGTGTTATGTATTTTGTGATGCTTATGATGCTTTTATGTTTGATTGATTGATTTGATAATTGGATGTAATTATGTCATTGGAAATATTATAATTTGAATGTCATGCTATAAAATTTTAAATGAAATAATCTGATGTAACAAAGTGGTTGTTTGTGATGCAATGTGATAAAAATAAAAGGACTTCTAACAATAATTTCAAAGGACATTGTCGCTATTATAGACCATTTCATGGAGTCGCTGCTCACTCGGTCGTCAAGCTAATCCCAGGATAGAAATATTGTTTAAAAGTAAAAGCGTGCTTAAGAGGCTGTCTTAAGACTTTGGTGCGATGGTGCAAAGGATGATGATGATGGTTTGTTTTCAGAGTTTCATAAAAATAGTATGCATGAAATAATGTTAAAATGATTTTTGCTAGGCATAAATTCCTAAGTGTGATAAAATTTGTGAATAATTCCTTAGGAATTATACCATCATTGCAGAGTTGAAGGTTTGACATAATGACATAAAATAGTGAAAAAATGGGTTTGCTTTTGAAAAGCATAATTTGTGTAACATAATAAATGAAGTCATATGGTTTTTTTTGATAAATGGGGGAATAAAAATTGTTACAATGGTTTGCGCTAGGCATAGAATATGTAGGTATAGACTTATACCATCATCGCGAAAATCCAAAAAAATAGTTTTATTGCATGATTGATTTTTGATGAATAGAAAATATGAGAATGAGGACTTGCGCTAGCCATAAAATTCCAATTTTGGTTTTGAAACTATACCATCGTCGCGAAAGTCAACCAGATATATATGATTTGATTTGTGTATTTTGAAAGAAATTTTTGATTTTTTGTTATATAGCTGTCTTTATAGTAAACAACTGTACTTGATTTATTTCAACAAATTGCAAAAATAATATTTCAAAGTATTTTGAAGACAAAAGTTAGATTTATAAGGAATCCCATGTGCATATGTGAATTCATTTCCGATCTTGATTTATCATAATGATAGACAAAATCTCTCAAATACAAATGTGTGTGCAATTGCATTGTTCATTTACCAGTTGTGAGCAAGATACTATGATACAAGTGATTTGAAGAAACCAAATAAGTGTTCATTAACCATGATGTAGATGCATATAACCATATTAGACTACTATGTAGATCGGATTATCAAGAGCTAGCTAATCCATAAGCAGACATAGGTCTGTACAAAAGAAGGTCGCTAATGTGACAGACATATCGCCACGCTAGGAGTTACCCAAGGCCAAGCAGGTTGGGCACAAACCACCTGTTATGGGGCTTACCTCACGCTTTTCGAATAATTGAGAATTCCAGGGATTCAAGCTCATCAACCCTTCTTTTCTTTTCAAAGGGTAGGGAAAGGGATTTTATTGCTTTCTTGCTTTCTTTTGAACTTTGCTTATTTTTCTTTTATCTTGATCTTTTGCTTGATAATGCTTGGAACATTGCGGAATGTAAATAACATTTTTTCTTTTCTCTTTTTCTTGAATTTTTCTTTTTTCTCTTTTTCTTTTTCTTTGCTAGGGATACTTGCTCGGATTAGCTGTAGAGCAAGGGATTTTTATTCTGGGTAGGGGTGAGCTTGTCCTTTTGCCAATTCTCAAAGATTCTAGACCATGTGCATGATAGGATAGCAGGGGAAACTTTTCACTCAAGAAATCAGTTCTACTATGTAGCAAAACATGGAAATTACAAATATAATCATTTTATTGTGGAAAGATGTGCTTGGTTTAAGTAAATAACAAGATCAATTCTCTATGCTCAAACTTTATTTAATTGAATTTTGTGAACTTTGATATAAGAGAGATTAGTAATCATGCCGTATAAAATCAAGATATTTATTGTTGTGAGTGTGCAAGTGAGGGATGCCAAATAAATGCTAATTTTATCCAAAATAAGTTGAAACATATAACTGCAATAATTGGAAGAAAAATATAGATATAAATAATTTTAAGAAGTTTTGAGAATGTTGACTCTCTCTTTCTTCTGTATATTGTTTTGGTTTCGAAAAAGTCAAGAATATTGTTGTTTTTATATTTTTGAGCAAAAAATTTAACAACTGCCTTAAACAAATGCAATAGATAGTTTTTGAAGATTTTTGGAGATTTATGAATGTTTTTGGTGTTTTTGAATTTTTTATAAATTGAAAGAAATATAAGATAGTAATTTTGAACAAATATATACATGGATGAAATGACCAAGTTTATGCATAGTAACGTTTAAGATGCAAAATATTCATGGGTTCTTTAAGTTCTTTACCATCTAAGGTAGATAATTTATATGCTCCTGATTCAAATTTTGCAGTAATAATGTATGGTCCAAGCCAGTTGGGCTCAAATTTACCTTTAAGTTCTTTGGTTGCATTTGTATTTTTTTGATTTTCTTTTAAAACAAGGTCGCCGATCTCAAAGGATCGATGACGAACTTTCTTAGCATATGATCTTTTAAGCTTGTTTTGGTAAGCACGGAGATGCTCCAAAGCATTGATGCGTTTTTCATCTAGGAGTTCCAGCTGACTGAGTCTGCCAACACGATATTCATCTCCTACTTCGGTATCTTGAAGTAGCAGAGCCAAAGAAGGAACTTCCAATTCAAATGGAAAAACTGCTTCAAGGACCATATACCAAAACAAATGGTGAAGTGCCCGTCGGGGTTCGAACACTAGTTCGATAAGCCCACAAGGCTGGATATAATTGAATATGCCAGTCACGGCCAGTTTTATTGACTAATATTTTGAGAATTTTGATTAAAGTTTTGTTAGAAGCTTCTGCTTGACCATTACCCTGAGGATAATAGGGAGTGGACCAGCGATGTTGAATCTTGTATTTTTGGCATAATTTTTTAACATCTTTATTTTTGAAAGGAGTTCCATTGTCAGAGATGAGGTTGGCAGGAATTCCGAACCTGCAAATAATTTGATTAAAAATAAATTTAGAAACTTGTGTGCCAGTGCAAGAAGCTAAAGGCATAGCTTCGACCCACTTCGTGAAATACTCAGTGGCAGTTATGATGAACTTGTGTCCATCAGATGACACAGATTGATTTTGCCAATAATATCCAAGCCCCATTTAGAAAAGGGCCAAGGAGATGAAATAGCCTCGCAACTCTTGTGCAGGCGCATGGACAAGGTCAGCATGTTTTTGACACTTGTCGCAATGGCGCACATACTCATGTGCATCCATTTCCATGGTAGGCCAAAAGTATCCTACCCGAAGGAGCTTTTTAGCAATGGCACTACCACTAAAGTGTCCTCCACAAGATCCATCGTGGGCTTCACTCAAGGCTAGTTTAGACTCTTCTAAGTTTAAACATCTTAATAGGATACCTTCAAAAGATCTCCTATATAAAGTATTGCCAATTATTACAAAGCGACTTGCTCGTCGACGTAATAACCGACGCTGGTTTCTATTAGAATTAGCAGGGAAAGTCCCATTTTGGAGAAAATCAAATATGTCTGTGTACCAAGGTGCAGGAGTAGTTTCATTGATTAGAAACACATCCAAAGGCTCTAAGCAGGACTTATTTGAAGCGGGTTCCTGGAGTCGACGAATAATGATAGTCGCATATTCGTCATCTAACTCCAAGGGCAGGAGAGATGCAGCGGCGGCCATAGCGTCGGCTGCACGGTTGCTAGTGCGAGGAATAGCTTCCAAGGTAACTTGATCAAACAAGGACATTAGTTGTAAAACATAGGCCTTATATGGGCGCAGTTTATCATCTCGGGTTTGGTAAACTTCATTAATTTGATTTATAACCAATTGGGAATCACCAAAAACTAAAAGGTGTTTAATTTTTAGTGCTAAAGTAGCTCGTAATCCAAGGATTAGAGCCTCATACTCAGCAGTATTGTTGGTGCAAGCAAAGGTCAGTTTGAAGGACAGAGGAATAAGATGTTTTTGCGGAGATATTAAAATAATACCCGCACCAGCCCCACTCATACATCGGGCTCCATCAAAGTATAAGGACCATTGTTCAGGATGGTCTGCCTCTAATTGAAGGCATTCATCTGGAAACTCGATGGTGAGGGGATGAGTAGACTCTAAGGGTGCAGCAGCTAATTGATCTGCTATGATTTGACCCTTAATAGACTTCTGTCCTATGAATGTGAGATCAAACTCGCTTAGAGCAAGAACCCACTTGGTGGTGCGACCCGATAAATAAGGTCGACTCATGAGATACCTTAAGGGATCATATTTGGCAATGACATACGTTTTTTGGCTAAGCATATAATGTCGTAATTTTTGCGTAGCAAAAATGACTGCTAGACATAGCTTCTCTAATGTTGTGTAGCGGGTTTCATAACTGATGAAGGTTCGGCTAATATAATAATTAGCACGTTCTCACTTTTCATCATCAAGTTGAGCTAACATAGCTCCTAAGGCATAATCTGAAGCTGAAATATATAGGAGAAATGGGCGATCGGATTTAGGCGGTGAAAGCACCGACGGATTAAGGAGGTACTGTTTGAGAAGTTCAAAAGCTTCTCTACATTCTGTGTCCCAATTAAAGGGGACATCCTTCTTAAGGAGTTTAAGAAAGGGACTAGTTTTATCCGCCAGCTTATCAATGAAGCGACGGATAGCTTGAAGTTTACCTTGTAAACTTCGTAATTCAGATATATTAGTAGGTGCGGGCATATCAGTGATAGCCACAATTTTGAGAGGGTCAATTTCGATACCACGTAAAGAAACTAAAACCCCTAATAGTTTGCCGGATTTAACTCCGAATATGCATTTTGCTGGATTTAATCGAATGAGATATTCTCGTAATCGATTAAAAACTTTTCGCAAATCATCCAAATGATGATCTTCAATAAGAGAGCGAGCTATAATATCATCCACATAATCATGTAGGATATCATGCATCATATCATGAAAAATGTAGGTCATAGCCCGTTGATAAGTTGCACCGGCGTTCTTTAAGCCAAATGGCATCACTTTCCAACAAAAGGTACCCCGTGGGGTAATAAAGGTTGTTTTAGCCTGGTCTTCAGGAGCTATCCTGATCTGATTATAACCGGAGAATCCATCCATTAAGGACATCATCCCACTTCCGGCAATGAAGTCAATGATTTGATCCATGTTTGGAAGAGGAAAGTCATCTTTAGGGCATGCAACGTTGATATCTCTAAAATCGGTGCAAACCCTAACTTTGGTAGCTTCTTTCTTGGTGACTGGAACTACATTTGAGATCCATTCAAGGATAATCAATAGCTTGTATAAAGATAACATTCAGGAGTTTTTCTAACTCCCCTTTGACTAGCAGAGCCACTTTGGGATGCATTTTTCTAAGTTTTTGTTTAACCGGTTTAGCATCCGGATGGACCACTAGATGATGCATGACTACGGAAGGGTCTAGACCTGGCATATCTTCGTATGTCCAAGCGAAGACATCTTCATACTCTTTAAGGAATGCAATGTATTGTTCTTGTTTTTCTTGACTTAGTTCTGCTCCAATATTGATTATGTGAGGATTGTCCTCAGTTCCAATGTTAATTTTAATGACATTTTCTACCTCCATGTGTAGATCTCTTTCAAAATTAGGTGGGGCGGGTGAAACGCCCAATTCTTGTAATTCTTGTAAGGTTAATTTAGATAATTCATTCTGAGGATCAGTGGCCTCAAGTTGGGCTATAGTTGGTATAGAACCATCAAAATAAAACCCATTGTGTAACATCTCTTCAACAGAGACATCATGGAAGATATCTCCTTCCAACTCTTCATCGGGGTCAGCAATCATTTCAGGGTATGCTATGGATAGCATGTTGCATGAAAACGACTGATTTTTAAGAGGCAAATCAACATGCCTATCCAAATAATCTTGATAGCATATGAGGTGATCATCCTCTTCAAAAGGAAAGGGTTGTCCCTTACTAGGAAATAGGCCCACACCACAGCAGGCAGGCCACGGTTCTACCTCGAAAGGTTCTTTCATGCCATTTTGGAAAGGTCCTAAGCCTTTCCCTTCATATCCCATTTTAAGCATCATGGGTTTAGCTTTAATATAATCATTGGTAAAATAACACCGAGCGTATCCCTCATGATGAGTTTTGATATTCCGAGGGATTCTTCCCCAGTCATATCCTTTATAAATGAAGGCACAACTCCCGACTTGGTAAGTACTTCCCATAGGTTGTGGGAGGCCCAAAGTACGAGGAGATGGCGGCAATTTATTTAAAAGGTTTGAATCTTGCATGAAAGCATTCATTTTTTCTGATATTAAGGTTGTAGATAAATCTGGTAAAAGTTCATCAGAAAGGGCATAAGATGTAGAAGGCTTATTACCTATGTCTTGAGATGTGGAAGGTATGATAGATGTGTCTAGAGGTTTTGAATTTGTAGGGGTAGTAGTTGAAGGATTGGTTGTAGATTTAAAATCTTTTTGAGGTTCTAGAATAATTTGTTTAGAGGGTTGTTGATCTATATAGGAGGATGAAGTTAATGGAGGAGGAATAGGGGAAGTTATGGGTTTATGTTTCACAGTTTTAGATGAAAAAGAAGAACTAGGATGTGTGGATGACAGAGCAGGGCAAAATTGCACTCCAACTGGTTCTGCCAAAGCACACATATCAAAAGGTCTAGGGTCACCATGAATAGTGACCAACTTATTTTTAAACTCAAATTTAACACATTGGTGTAAAGTTGATGGGACTGCTCGCATGGCGTTGATCCAAGGGCGACCCAAAAGTATATTGTACGATGTTGGGCAATGTACAATAAACACGGTTGTTTCTAGGGTTCTAGGACCAACTTGCAATGGGAGGGTAATAACTCCACACGTTTCTTGTGTTTCGTCATTAAAAGCTTTGATGATCATATCGGTTTTCTTCATTTCATCACTTCTAAAGCCAAATCGTTGGTAGAAGTCAAAGGTGCAAATGTTTAGAGATGAGCCATTATCAATCAAAACTCTTTTGACAACTACATCTCCAATTAAAGCAGTAATGTATAAGGGATTGTCCTTATGTAAACTGTGTTGCGGGATATCTTTATCCCGGAAGTCAATACAATCAATCTCTCGAGTGATGATAGTATTGGCCATAGCTTCAAAGTTGAATGTTTTGAGGTACCATCATTTGGCTCAATGTAAGCATCAACTCATCCCTATGGGTGGGAGAGGATCTTAATAAATCTAAAAGGGAAATTCTGGCCGTAGTGTTAGACAATTGCTCATTAATGCTGTAAGGGGGTTTAGATTGGATATTAGGAGCATGATTCCCTTTATGGGGGTTTTTCAGGACGAATGGAGCTGATCCATCATTCTGGTTTGGTTCTTGTTGAGAGTTTTGAGCTTGTTGTCGAGTAACGACTCCAATGGTACCTACAATGTTATAGTGAAGACGTTGAACTGGTCTCGGTTGAGCATTAATGGCTTGTTCATTTGAAAGGAATATATTAGAAGAAGGTCGAGTAGTGACTCTTCTAGGAAACGGTTCTTCTGGAACATTATCATCTGTGACAAAGTTGAATAGGATCTGATTCGTTTTCAGAACTATTCGATTGGTTTGAAGTAATGTCTAGTTCACTTTCACTATCTGATTCTATATCACTAGAATCAGAAGTTTGAAAATTATGTAAGGGCCTGGTCGTAACTAGGGATAAGGTCGTGTCAAATATTTGAGGATCCCGAACAGGTAATTGTCCGCTAATGGTTCCTACATATCGGGTAGGAGGGGGAACATTATGATGTTCGATTTGATTGGCTACCTCTTTACCATGTCTTGGTAAAGGGTGTTGAAATATGTCTAAAGTTTGATTGGCGTTTTGATTTTGATTTTGGGGAATGGTCTTTTGAGTATTATTAGGAGGGTTTTGTTTAGGTTGGAAGGCTTGCACTTCCATTTCATTATTGTCAATCAAATCTTGTATTTTATGTTTCAATCTCTTACAAGCGTTGGTAGAATGTCCAGGTCCTCTATGGAAATCACAATGCAAATCAGCTCTATATCCGGGTATACTTGGGTCGGTTCCTGGATAGCGGGTAATTGGATCAAACCTCTTTCGAGTAATTGAGGTAAAATAGTTGACAAAGGTTGGTTTAATCTAGTGAATTCTCGAGGAGGCTTGTCAGGAGGTTTCAATATGAATTTTTCTGTTGTCTTTGTTGTATTGACATTTGCAACATTCCTGCTGTCAGTGACTCCATCACCGACAACCTGTTTGTTTTTATATTGATTTCTGGATGTTTTCTCATCATCCTTCTTCCTAAGTTGGCCTCTCCTAATGAGGGCATCTTCTACTCTTCGAGCTAAATCTATAGCTTGATCGAAGGTAGTTAGGGTAGCAGTCGATAACTCATAAGATATCTGTTCTTGTAAATTATTGATGAAAATGTCTAACATTTCCCTATAGGGTAGCACAAAGTGCAGTTTTCCTGTCAATTGCCTCCATCTAGCTAAGAAATCGGCAAAGCATTCATCCTTATCTTGTTTTAAATTGTATAGGTCTTTAATAGTTACATGCCTCTCGATGTAGGCACTAAATTGATGGACAAATGATTCAACTGCTTTCTTCGAAGTTTCTTAAAGAATGAGTGGGCAATTGATAGTACCACTCTAATGCCATTCCACCTAAACTTTTGGGGAACATTTTTAGTAATAGCAAGTCGTCATGCGATATGTCGTGACATGCTATCCTAAACATGCGAAGATGCTCTATGGGATCTTCGGTTCCTTTATATATAGGCAGAACAGGCATGGGAAAATGCTTAGGATATGGTTGAGCTACAACTATGGGATCCAAGGGTTGACTACAAATCTCTCGATAATTATACGAGGGACGGTAGGGATCTATTTGGTCCATACGTGAAGCCAATTGTTTCACCATAGCTTCCAGATTACTAGTTTGCCCCCCATATTGGTTTGGTAGGGCATTGACATGAGTGTTATGGGCGTAGGATGGAGGAACATGCAGATTAGATGCCATGTTACTGTTGTGTAAATTATTGGTAGGAAAAGTATTATGGAGGAATTTTGAAGTCGTATTATGTTGTATTCCGGATTGTTGAAAGTTTGTATTTGGCTTTGTTTTAGGTTTCTGTTTATTTAAAGCATTTTGCTCAATAGTTTGGCGGAACAAAGTAGTGAAGGGAATTTTCTTTTGTGTGGGAGTGATTTTAGGTTGAGTAACAGGTTCCTTAGGAGGTTGGGTAACCTGTTGTTTTGACATGCTTTGGGCTATAGTGACCATATCCGTATTGGATGGTCCACCCTTGTCACTTTCTTGATCAATGAAAGACAAGGGGTTAGTCTGCATATTGCATATATATTCCATGGCTGCTTGAGTTTTACTAATTTGCCCTTTATCAAGACGAATTGCCACATTAAGGTCATCAATGTTTTCCATGAGAAATCTCTTGAAATGCTCGCATTGTCAAAGGCAATAGCTCCATTAGGAGCTACTCTAGGGGATGAGGATCCATCCTCTTTAACACTTGCTTCTTGTTCCTTATCTTCCCCTAAGTCTTCATCTGATTGACCTAGGGTTTCTCCTTCCGGATTTGTATCTCCAAGAAGGACATTTGGGTTTTCAGTTGTATCTTGTAACCAATCTTCTCCTTCCCCTAAAGTTTCTTTACCATTCCTAAGTTTAGGCATGGTGCTAAGTTTTGATTTCAGCAAATATATATATATATATATATATATATATATATATATGCAACAAATTAAGAGGTATATATTTACTATATACCTACTACAATATTTTAAAAATGAAATGTTTAAGTTTTTGCTAAGTTTTTGATTTTTAGTTTTTCTTTAATTTTTTGAAACAATACAATAAAGCAAATAACACAATAATGCAAGAGATAATACTGAAATAATAATTTAGTTTTCTATAAACAATCTATGAATATCATTAATAGGTTCGAGTTGTTCAGGGGTCATGAAATGTTCTTCTTCAAATTGAAAGTTTTCCTTTAAAAATTTGATGAAAAGGGCTATGGTGATATTGTCTATCTCAGATGCTGGTTGATAAAAGTAAAGCTCATGGCAATACTCTCGATATAACACAGCACGAGGAACTCTATTCCATATTTCCCTATCTGTAAGAACAACCTCTTGGTCTTCTACAAGGCCTAGGAATTGGTGCACAATAGCTGCGTTCTCGAGGTATTCCTCGAAGGTGAACAACTCTGAGGATACTAAAGCTCTCCTATAGGCTAACCATCTATGGCAGGCTCTCTGAAGTTCATGATAAAAAACTAGTTGATGAGGATCCAGGATTCTATCCAAGACTAGCCTCTTAATTTGCTTAAGTTGTGTGGACCTAGATGAGATGAGACTAAGTCTCCTATCAAGTTCGTCCCACAAGAATTGATTCCTACTTGTTTCAGGGACACTAAGAACGGAATTAACTTCTATAGCTGCCAATTGATTTTCTACGTTTATAGTAACTGCTAACCTCTTTTTAGGAGCTACCATCTAAACATGACTTTAAACCTTAAATGTTTTAAAATGCATCTAAGTTTTAGTTGTTCTAATTTTTTTTTTGTTTTTGTTTTTGTTTTCAAAAGGTTATGATGCATTCACGTCGGGTTCACCAAAATGTATCGCTCCAAATTTTTCGCATCCCTACCTTCAAAGCTATAGGATCCGCGCCCGAAAGGAGGATGGGAAAAGGATGGTGCGGTACCTCGAACTGAGAGGACTTTGCGAAGGTCCCGCCTCTCAAGGGAGGTGTATTTTGGTGATTTTTCGACGGATGGTGGGTTCACCAGGAAACATTTAGCGGCAGTTTCCACGCCTAGGTTTTGGAATGTGTTTAGATGAGTTCGTTTTAATCTTAAGCATTCATATCCTAGGTTTGGCCGAATGAATCTAAATTAAACTACATGAAAATGCAACTTTCATGAATACAGCAAACAGATTAAAAAAAGCAAAAAACAGAGAATTTACAGGAGGAAAATGGGGAATACCTGATCCGGATGTCTGAAGAAGATTCTGACGTTTGAAGCAGTCTGGATCGTCTGGAATTCTACAGAATCGCCCGCAATCTGACAGATCGTCTGCAATCTGACAGAATCGTCTGAGACTGACAGAATCGTCTGAGATCTGACGAATTCGTCAGAGACCTGCAAGACAGAAAACAGATGCAAAATACAAGAAGTCCTACTGTGCTAACAGAGGCAAATTACACCAAATAATAAAATGAATACTGAGCAATAGTTTAAGAACAAAAATCCTAGCAAATTTCTGTATTTTAACAACAAATCATGAACTTAATGTGCAATCTAAGCTAAATGGGTGAACTCCAAATGCAAAATAATATAAACACTGAGTAAATGATCTAATTTGCAGAATAAAATGACAAAGAAAAGGTTGAGAAAAGCAAACTCCAGGCACTGATTGCCTCGATGTGAACTGCATTCAAGATCGTCTCGCATCAGTATGAAATCATCTCACATTTGACGAGATCACCTCCGATCTGAACAGGTTCATCGACGACGATGGATGCCGGCTCCGACTGAAAAATAGTGATGTACCCGCAACAAAATTGCTATGGGACTAGTGCAAAAGCAATATTAGGATGTTTTGACGCAGAGGGAATCACTTTGCAGAAAATTTCAGCCAGGGGTTGGGGAGGGAAAATCCTAGAGGTTAAATAGGCTTAGGGGGAGTAGTTAGGAGGTTGGAGATCATCCCAATTTGGGAGATCTCCAACGGGGGAGGGTCCCAACGGCGCAGACACGCTTCTGCCCATATTGGAGACCCGTTGGAACAGATTCCAACTATGCAAATTCAGTTTTGCGACAAGATCGTCTGGACGTCCTAGTCCAGACGAAATCGTCAAATCTGGGGCGATATCGTCTGATCGGCGACGATATCGTCAAACGGTCAAAACAACCTCTAAAAATGGCACGAAAAAGGGGGAAACGGATTTCTCGACGGTTAACGGGCGGTTTGGGAGGTTAAATTTGAATTTAAATTTATTTACTAAGGTGAATGTAAATTTTATAATTTTACTGCGCCAATTTTAGGGTGCTACAATATGCTACTTCCCCAATGCGGCACACAATTCTATAAGGGCCTTAAAATCGTGGTGCCAACTTCTGACTATATTTGATCTCCAAAGATAACTGCTTATAAGGATGAAGGTGTAAAAACACTGTCACCAATATTGAATGCTCATTCTGAATGATGTCTGTCCTATTGCTGCTTCATATGATTTTATGCTTTTACCAATTTTTCTTTCAGAATAGTGAGCATTGCTTGTCGCTGTTGCAACCAATCGTCTACTTGGGTCACTTTGGAAGATCCTGGTACATAATCTATGACTATTGGTGGATTAGTTCCATGCAATGCTTCAAAAGGAGACATATTAGTGGAATAATGGTAGGAAGTATTGTAACACCATTATGCCAACGAGAGCCTTTGACTCCATTGATATTGTTTATTTTGTACAAAACACCTCAGATAAGTACCCAAAAATTTGTTAACCACCTCTGTTTGACCATCTATTTGTGGATGGTATGCATAAGACATGTTTAATTTGGTACCACTAAGTCGAAACGATTCCTTCCAAAAATTGCTAGTAAAAATAGGATCTCTAACACTTACAATATTTTTGGGCATTCCGTGTAATTTAAAAATGGAATCCATAAACATCTTTGCCACTTTGCTTGCTGAAAATGGATGTTGTAAGGCTTGGAAATGAGCATATTTGGAAAGGCGATCGACTACCACAAAAATTACTATTTTACCTTCTGACTTAGGAAGCCCTTCAATAAAGTCCAGTGATATATATTTCCACTGATGATTTGGAATAGGTAACGGTTGAAGAAACCCTGGTGACTTGACTATTTCACCCTTATTGCGTTGGCACACTTCACACTCAGCTACCCATTGCTTGACATTTTATTTTAACCATTTCCAACAACAGGAATGTTTAACCTGCATATATGTTTTCAAAAACCTTGAATGTTCTGCAGATGGAGAAGAATGTGACTCCTCAAGAATCTGTGATTTGAGTGTTGAATTGTGGGGAATGTAAATGCAGTTCTTTTTGCACAATATTTTGTTGTCATACATGAAAAGAGGGTACTTAGAGGAACCCATAGATAATTCCTAAATTATTTGAGTTGTTTCAATGTTGGACAACCACTCTTCCTGTAACTGAGACACCCATTGTGAACATGGTCCTGAAATGACATTAATGACTGCTTCACATTTGTACTTTATAGATAATGCATCAGCTGCCACATTTTCTTTGTATTTCTTATATTCAATCACAAAATAATATCCCAACAATTTAGTCAACCACTTATTTTGTTCGGGATAAGAAAACATTTGTTCTAGAAAATGCTTGAGATTGTTGTGATCGGTTTTAATAATAAAACGGCTATTGATTAAGTAGTGCCTCCATTTTTCCACTGTGTGTAGAATAGCCAACATTTCTTTTTTGTAGGTAGATTTACCCAAATTCTTCAATTAAAGTTGTTTACTTTCAAATACCAATGGATGACCCTCCTCCATTAAAACTGCCCTAATACCTATTCTTGAGGAATCACATTCAATAAAAAATGGCTTTTTAAAATTTGGAGTGGCCAAAACTGGAGTAGTACACATTACTTCCTTAAGAGCCTCGAAGGCTTGAGTAGCTGTGTCGGACCAATGAAAAGCATCCTTCTTAGTGAGCACTGTGAGAGGACCCACAATTTTACCATAGTTACGCATAAATTTGTGATAATAGCCAAAGAGACCCAAAAAACCATAAAATTTATTGATAGTTTTAGGTAAAGGCCAATCCTGAATTACCTTAATCTTATTGGGATCCACTTTAACACCTTCCTAAGATACTATATGACCGAGTTACTCAACTTCTTGAACACCAAAGGAGCATTTAGATCGTTTGAAAAATAAATTTTCCTTGTGTTTGATGTGAAGAACTTTTTCCACATGTGATAAATGATCCTTCCATGATTTACTATAGATGAGTATGTCATCAAAGAAGACTAGAACAAATTTGTATAAGAATGGATGAAACACCTGGTTCATGAGACTTTAGAATGTATATGGTGCATTAGTGAGACCAAAGGGCATGACCAAGAATTCATAATGACCTTCATGAGTTCGAAAAGCTATTTTGGGGATATCTTCTTCCCTAACTCGGATTTGGTGAAACCCTGAACGTAAGTCTAATTTGGTAAAGAATTTTGCACCATGTAATTCATATAGTAAATCATCAATGACAGGAATAGGAAATTTATCTTTGATTGTGATTTTGTTGAGAGGATGAAAATCTGGACACATACGCCAAGAATTGTCTTTTCGACGAGCCAAAACTACTGGTGATAAATAAGAGCTAGTACTATGGCGGATGACACCATGGTCTAATAGATCTTGGAAAATCTTCTCAATTTCTTTTTTTTGGGGTTGGGGATATTGATAAGGACGACCATTGGGTGGAAGACTTCTTGGCAAAAGATGGATGGCATGGTCATGAGATCTCTTGGGTGGTAGTCCTTTTGGTTATTGAAAAACCTCCTCATAATTAGCCATAATTTTATAGAGATCTTCTTCTTTGATTTCTGGCACATATTGTTCTAATATTTCAATGCAATTTATTTGGGCTATGAATCCCCCACCATATTTTCTTAATATCTTTTCCATGCTATGTGAACTTACAACTTTTGGTGTAGCTGTGGGTAATCCCTGAAGATGAATGGTCCTCACATTGGCTTGCCACTCCACGAAGCCATGTCTATGATTAAAACCCACGGTGGTTTCCAATTGTTCCATCCATGCATCACCTAAAATAATTTCATAACAAAAAGAGGACCTTGCCAAGTATATGTACCCATTTGTAATGAAACTGAAGATGTCGTACCTAGACATTGAGAAATCTCCCTACTTGCAGTTCTGACTTGAAACCGATCTTGACTAGAAGAGAAGACGTGTAAACCCAATGTCCTTGCAAGTTTTGCATCAATGAAGTTGTGAGTACTTCCTGAATCAATTAATACTATCACCTTCTATTTTCGAATGAAACCTACTACCTTGATTGTATGGTGAGAGGATAACCCCATAAGAGCATGTATTGAAATAGTCATGGTATCCTCCTCAACTACAACCTCCTCATGTTCACTTTGGTCATCAACTGGGGGATCCTCAAGTGTGTCATACTCCTCTGTTTCTTCCTCTTCCTTGTCTGCATATTCAATCTAAAAGTTTTGTCATGGTGTACATGCTTTATATTTTAGATGATGATTGCGACATTTGTAATAGAAGTACCGTGACGATTGATCATTTTTGCGGAAAGAGTTGTTGTGGAATGGAGGATGACCATATGAATCATGTCATGTGGAATGGAGGATGACCATATGAATCATGTCATGGAGGATGACCATATGAATAATCTCTGCCAAATCGGAAATCCTTATACACTCATCCAGCTTGAATGGATTTTGTAGGTCCATTTCGACTTTAATATGTGCTTTCAATCCATTTTGAAAAGTTGCTACCACCACGTCCAGTTGTAGGTCTTGTGCATAGTGAAGCATACTGGTGAATTTTGAGATGTAGTCCCCTACTGATCCTACATGCTTAAGTGACAACAACCGTACTATGTAGGAACTTGTGGAACCTTTGTTGAATCTGTGAAGAAAGACTTCCCTAAAAGTATGCCCAAAGAAGGCCCGATGGGCGGTCTCACGTTTATACCATGTAAACCATTGATAAGCTTTAGTGCCTAATTTGGGTGCTGTAAAAGAGAATCTTTCCTCTTCTTGGAATTTGTAGAACTCTAATATGCCTTCCATTTTGGCAATCCACCCATGTGGATCCTGACTTTCAAAGGTAGGCATGTCAATGCATGGATAATTGACTCCAGTAGGACCTCTTGGTTGGTAGTGAGAATTGGTTCTATATTGTTCATCGTCACTCCACTGTTGTTGGTTGTTGTTTTGGTAAGGTATGTTAGAACCCCTTTGTTGCTCCAAAATTTCTTCATTACCCCAATCCTCAATATTTTGGTGACCATTGTGATTTAGGTACTGACTATTTTGATCTTTGTGGTGTGTATAGTCATCATAGTGGACGTGAGAACTGCAGTGAGTGGGACTAGGAGGATTTGGTTAGGGTTGTTTCCTAGATGAGTTGAAGCTTGCAATAATAATCTTAATATTTTCTATTAAATATCTTAACACATCATCATTGACCATTGGACGATTATTTTCTACTTGAGTGATGTTCTCTTGTAAGGAGTTTGAAGAGGTATTGGATGCCATTGGGATGAGCACTGGATGATTCGGATTATAACTACCAATTTCGAAAGGAGAAGGAGAATTTTTTGACACTCCGTTTGAAAGGATTATAACTACCTCGATTTCAAATTCGCTATGTAGCCTACTGGTTTGTTCGGTCTTTCGAGCCCGCGAGGTCCTGTGTTCGAATATGGGCACAATATTTTTTTTGAATGCGAAAAGACTCTCCAACAAAAAGGTGCAACTTTTATTATTCTAAGGTTTATTCAATATTTAATATATATATATATATATATATATATATATTTTTTTATATATAATTTAGTGTGTTTGGATAAATTAAATCATTTTTTTTCAAAAATAATTAGATGATTTTATTTTCCCCAAATACCTTTATTATATAAAGTTTTAATCATTAAAATATTTTTTTTAGTATTCAAACCTAGAAATTTGCCATCTCAAAATCAAGCAAAACCATTTCTTTAGTTTTCTTCACAAATTGGAGATAAAGATAAAGATATTAAGACTTTGGTTGCATCACATAGAGGTTTTTCTTCCAACCTTTTTGCAATAAACTACTCAAAAATCCTATAGTTTTCTCCCAATTGTTTTTTTTTTTGGAGATAAAGATACATAGGAACTTTATATTCTATTGCAAAACCAAAAAACTTCAAAATTGGGCAAGGAAAAAGGTCATTTTTTTTGCAACAAAACCAAATATTTGCTTTTGTTTTCTCCTTCAAAAAGGAGATATAAGACACAAAATTGCAAATTTTTGTTGTAAACTTGATAAGAATTTTTGAACCTATTCTTTGCTCCTCATGCTTGAGTGTTGAAGACAAAAACCAAAGTCGTGTGTCGATTGGTCTGAAAGCCTTTCAAACGTGGGTCGTGTGTCGACTTGTCTTAAAAGGAGTGCTCACATTTTTAATTTTGTAAAAATTAATTGGGGATAGAAGTCATATTTTGTGATTCTATTTTTTGCAAAATTGTAAAGAGAAAAGGGGGGATATTTCAAAGCAAGAAAGGTGCATTATCGATTGTACTCGACACCTTTTCTTAAAAAAATTTGACTATACTAGGTGCATTTTTGGTTGCATTCGACACCTAGAGTGATAATAATTTGGGTTGCTCTCTTGTTTTGATTATTGCACTAACAATAATGATTTTTATGTGCAATTAAACAATCAGATAGAACATTGAAGAAGCATTTCACAAAACCCAAACTTCACTCAAAATCCTGCTACACCTTGCACAGGTTAAAACAAAGTTAATTTTTTTTAGCTCCCCATCAAAGGTAAAAATCCAAACACCTTGATTAACTCTCTTTGTTTGGCTTAATTTCCTCAAACTTTCCATCCTTCTTGAAGGGTGTTAAGGCAGGTGCCATTAAATATCCTAGAGAGCACAATCAGAAGTCTTTCAAAACCTACTGTTAGGACCCTCCTAACATGTACTAATTACTTATATTATTTATTCATTATATTCTAGGGTCACAACCCTTCACTCTTACAACTATTAGACTAGGTATTTAAATGCAATCCACATATGATAATAAGGCATCATCGAACAAATATATAAATTAAGTCTATTGTGGGTTTTCTACCTTACAATCAAAAAGCGATTCAATATAAAAACGATCCTGCTTCCCGCACCATTTAGTTTCATACCATCTGGATCAGAGCTAGATCAAGGAGCAAATTCACCATTAAAATTTTTTCCCACCGCACATTTCAGCTAGCCCACATTCGCGAGGACGCAAACAACATTCACGCTTCACGGATCCGTGTCAAAATCCTCGCAGAAAATTAAACCTTCTCCTAAGGTACGAATTAAGTTGTCTTACACCCAAATTGCTCGACCTTTCGCGTGGTGACCGGTGGCTGTTTTGAAAAAGCTAAAATCTTCAACGCAAAGATCAAGGTTTTCGACGTCCGAAACGCAAAGGAAAAAAATTAAAATTATTTTTTTTATTTTTTTTGCTCACTTGTACCAAGTCATATTGATCGTTACCTACACCAACCGCAATGGCTGAAGGACGACGATCACTGGATTCCATTCATGAGAAACACGAAAGGCTCGCTCGAAGAAGTTCAACAGGAAAGAGAGGAGAATACCCGTACCACAAGAGAACTCTTCGAGAAAATATTTGCAATGGATGTTAAACTTGATGCCATCAATCAAAATCAGGCAACAACACATGCAAATTCACCCAACCACGGGTCATCAAACCGAGCAATGTTAGGAGGTCCACAAACTTCCATTCTACCACGGACGACCAAATTAGACTTCCCAAAATTTGAAGGAGGAGACCCTACAAACTGGATCTACCGAGCAGAGCAATATTTCTCACTAAATCAAATTCCGAAAATGCAAAAAGTGCATATCGCCTCCTTCCACTTGGAAAACGATGCCATCCAATGGTACCAATGGTTCGAGAAAACTAACGGCACTCCGACGTGGTCAACCTTTACACATAATCTATTAGTGCGATTCGGCCCTAGCAAGTTTCAAAGCTTTACAGGGGCCCTCACTAAATTATGCCAAACCACTTCGGTAAGCGAATACCAAGCAGAATTTGAAAGGCTAGCTAATCAAACATCCGGATTAGACGCTGCCTTCTTTCAAGAATGTTTTGTCAGCGGATTAAAAGAAGAAATTCGAATAGAGGTGCAAATGTATAACCCTACAAACATGTTAGAGACCATCGGCTTGGCGAAATTAGCGGAGGACAAAATCAAGGCACGAAATCGGTTCACAAAACCAACTTGGGGGAAACCATCAAACACTTATACCAACCCCAAACCAATGCAAAATGGACGAACCCAAAACTCCTACACAACCCCCAAAATTAACCCCGCTCTACCAATTAAGCGTCTGAGTTTCGAGGAAATGAAGGAAAGACAAGCTAAGGGTCTTTGCTACCATTGCGATGAGAAATTTGACAGAAATCATAAATGTGCCTCACGAAAATTATATATTCTAGATGCCACAGAGGAAGGGAATTCTACTGAAGAGGAACCCGAACTCGAAGTAGAGGTATTATCCAACACACTTGAAAGTGACGAAGAAAATGCACCAAAGGTTTCCTTCAACGCCCTTGCCGGATTTTCTGCCCCTCAAACAATGCGAGTTAAAGGGTATTTTAAGAAACAAAACCTTACCGTGCTCCTAGATTCTGGTAGCACGCACAATTTTATCGATCCAAAGGTGGCTAAACAAGCAAATTGTTTTATATACCCTTGCAATAACTTCGAAGTGATGATTGGAAACGATGGAAAAATTGCATGCAAAGGAAAATGCAGAAATATAAAACTAACTATGGGGGTTTATAACATGAAAGGCGACATGTACGTCCTACCCCTAGGTGGGTGCGACATTGTACTAGGCGTACAATGGTTACGAACCTTGGGCGTAGTCCAATGGGAATTTGATGAACTATGGATGAAATTCACAACAAAGAACCAAACCTATATTATCCAAGGCCTCAAATCAGGACCTTCCCAAATCGTCACCTCGCATAGAATGGAGAAAATTATCCAAAGAGGAAACAAAGGAATGGTCGCCCAATTATTTTCAATTCAACCTAGTCACAAAGAAGACGAGACACCAGAGTTACAAAAGATTTTAGACCACCATAAGGCGGTATTCAATGAACCAAAAGGACTACCTCCACAACGAAGTCACGATCACACTATTCCACTATTTCCAGGGCATCACCCTCCTAATATTAGACCTTATCGTTATCCATACCTCCAAAAGACCGAAATAGAGAAATTAGTACAAGAGCTTCTTAAGGCAGGAGTCATTAGACCTAGCAAAAGCCCTTACTCCTCTCCAATTATTTTAGTTAGAAAAAAGGATGGCTCGTGGCGTTTATGTGTCGATTTTCGAGCGCTTAATAAAATGACCATCAAAGATAAATTTCCTATTCCGGTCATAGACGAGCTATTAGATGAACTCCACGGGGCAACTTATTTTTCCAAGTTAGACTTACGGTCAAGCTACCACCAAATACGAGTCAATGAAAAGGATATTCCTAAGACGGCCTTTCGCACTCACGAAGGGCACTACGAATTCTTGGTGATGCCATTTGGCCTGACCAACGCTCCTTCTACCTTTCAAAGTCTAATGAATAAGGTATTTCACCCTTTTCTTCGTAAATTTATATTAGTTTTCTTTGATGACATTTTGATTTATAGCAAAACATGGGAAGAACATTTGGACCATGTTAGACAAGCGTTCCAAATCTTGGAGGAAAATCAACTTTATGCAAAAAGATCAAAGTGTTCCTTTGGAAAACAAGAAATTGAATACTTAGGGCATATTGTCTCAAAGGAAGGAGTTATGGTAGATCCTTCCAAAATCGAGGAGGTGAAAAATTGGCCTATTCCAAAAACCTTAAAAGCTCTACGTGGGTTTCTTGGACTAACGGGATATTATAGAAAATTTGTCCAAAATTATGGTAAAATCGTTGCTCCTCTAACAACATTACTTAAGAAAAACGCTTTCAAATGGTCGTCTAAAGCGGATGAGGCCTTTATCACCTTGAAAACTGCAATGTGTACCACCCCTGTTCTAGCCATGCCCAACTTTTCTAAACCGTTCGTCATTGAAAGTGACGCTTCAGAATAGGAATGGGAGCCGTACTCATGCAGGATGAAAGGCCTCTAGCTTTTATAAGCAAAGCATTTTCTCCTAAGAATTTAGCTCGCTCTACGTATGAAAAAGAGATGTTGGCGATTGTCCATGCTATTCAACATTGGAGGCCTTACCTTATTGGCCAACATTTCATTATACGCACCGACCATCATAGCTTGAAGTATTTTTTGGAACAAAGGACTAATACCCCGAAACAACAAAAATGGGTTACTAAACTTCTTGGCTATGATTATGAAATTACATATAAAAAGGGAAAGGACAACATGGCAGCCGATGCACTTTCTAGAAAATTTGAAGATATGCCTCAAGTCCATGCTCTTTCCTCCCTTATTCCTAAATGGGTAGATGAGGTGCATGAAGAATGGATAAATGATCCTACTATCCACGCCTTAATTCAACAACTTCAACATAATCCTAGTAGCAAAACTCCATACACTTGGAAGGACAATATATTAAGATACAAAGGGAGGATGGTCCTCACCCCCAATTCAACTTATCGTGAAAAACTTCTTCATGAGTTACATACCTCACCCACTCGCAGGCCACTCAGGGTTCTTAAAAACCTATAAAAGAGCCACTACCTCCTTCTATTGGGTAGGAATGAAAAATTACATCAAAAACTTTGTAAAAGAATGTGAAGTTTGCCAAAGACAAAAGGGGGAGACCCTCGCTATTCCAGGATTACTTCAACCTCTTCCTATACCCACCAAAACATGGGCAGATATTTCTATGGACTTTATTGAAGGATTACCAAAATCAGGAGGAAAAACAACCATTTTCGTAGTCGTTGATCGTTTATCTAAATATGCCCATTTTTGTTTCGTGGCTCATCCTTATACCGCTAGCACTATAGCCCACCTCTTCCTAGATAACATCTTTAAATTACATGGTATGCCCTCCACAATTGTTAGTGACCGCGACCCAACTTTCACTAGCACCTTTTGGAAGGAATTGTTCAAATTACAAGGTACTCAACTTCGTATGAGCTCCGCTTACCATCCTCAAACCGATGGCCAAACAAAAGTTGTAAATAAATGCTTGGAAACATACCTTCGATGTTTTGTTTCTACTCAACCACTCCATTGGGTAAAGTGGCTTTCACTAGCGGAATGGTGGTATAACACTTCATACCATACGTCCATCAAAATGACTCCTTATGAAGCACTATATGGTCAAACACCACCATCCCTCACTTCCTATATTCCAGGGACTACAAAAGTCCATGCGGTGGAAACGAAACTTGCTAATAGAGATGACATACTACGGATCCTAAAAGAGAACCTACACACCGCCCAACATCGCATGAAGCAGCAAGCCGATCAACATAGAAGAGAACGTAGTTTCCACGAGGGTGATATGGTTTTCTTATGTTTCCAACCTTACCGTCAATCCTCTCTTAAAAAAAAAGGTTCTCAGAAGTTAGCACCCATATTTTACGGGCCGTATAAATTTCTCATAAAACTTTTAATCCCTTGTTAAGGGTGTTAATCCAGGTGCCATTAAATATCTTAAAGGGCAAATTAAAATCTTCCATATACTCTTTTTGAGGGTATACTACAAGATAAAGTCATCTTAGTCATAGCAATTTGAAACCTTCACCATGGCCATGATCAACAAGTATCTCAATGAGATCCAACGACTCAAAGGTTCAAATTATTCTACCTAAAAACTAATATGAAAGCCCTTTTAACTATAGAGGATATGTGGGGAATAGTGGATGGCACTGATTCTAGACCCACATCAGTAGGAGAAGATCAGACAACTTATGGTAAAAAGGATAAAAGACTTTCCTTATTGATCTTGCTAGATGACATACAACCCCATATAAGTGAAGCTAAAAATGGTAAGGAGGCATGGAATGCCTTAGCTACCATTTTTGAAGGAAAGAATCAATCAACAATTCTTAACCTTCAAACACAGCTGCATACTATTCATATGAAATCTGGAGGGACAATAGAGCTATTCCTCTACAGAGTCGTAGATATAAAAACAAAACTGCAAGCCTTAGGAGAAAAAGTGGAAGACAATGTCCTGACCTCAATCATTTTAAGGACTCTTCAAGACTCCTATAGAATGTTGATCACTTCACTACAAGTCTCTGGAAGGACAGTGACTTTTGTAGAGTTGGTAAATTTGCTTCAAACTGAAGAAGCTAATCAACTCCAAAGAGATGAGGCATCCAACAATGCACTTTTCTCAAACAAGCAAAGTGGAAAGAAAAAATGGAATCAACAGAAAGGATCTTCTTCTAACAAAGACAAGGGTAAAGGCAAATATATTCAAAAGAAGAAGCAGTATTGTAAAATTTGTGATAAGGACACTCATGAAACCAAAATATGTTGGTTTAAGGACAAACTGCCTAATGAACAAGGACAAAAGAAGGGAAAAGGCAAACCAAAGAACAAGAACAAACAACAACAAGGACATGTTGTTGTCGCTGAAGATTCTAGTTTAGAATCTAAATGAGCACACAAAGTGCTCATGACACATATAGATTCCCCTCAAAAGGATACTATTTGGTACATAGATTTAGGCGCTAGTAAACATATGACTGGCGATAAGTCCTGGTTTGAAACATTTGAGGCTCGAGAAGGTAGACCGGTAACCATTGCTGATGATCAGACCTATCGAGTTCAAGGAGAAGGAAATGTTTCTGTCTCCCTTCCGGATGGAGAATGTAAGATTCAAAAAGTTCTTTATGTACCAAGATTGAAAAATAATCTCTTGTCAGTTCCACAAATCCGAGACAATAACATGAATGCCAATTTAAAAGTGGACAAAGAAAAGAAACATTGCTTTATCACTCAGAAAGGAAAACATATAGTAACATGTTCATACAAACATGGTTTGTTTGTCTTAGATGCAATTACCTCCACACATACTGCAATGGCAGTAACCACAAAAGAGGCCACTTATCTATGGCATAAGAGATTTGGGCATCGAAGTTCAGGGTATTTACTAGAACTCAGTAAATATCAAATGGTGAAAGGACTGCCTACTATTTCATCTAATTTTCCAGTGTGCTCAGATTTCTTGTTAGAAAAGCAACATAGAGTACCTTTTGAACCTAGATCTTTTCGATCTAAAGCACCTTTAGATTTAGTTCACACAGATTTGTGTGGTCCTATGTCTACTAGTTGTGGAGGAAAAATGTATTTTTAATTTTTTGTAGATGATCACTCATGGAATATGTGGGTCTTCTTCTTACAGTTGAAGTCTGAAGCATTTGTATATTTTTAGCAGTTCAAGAAGCTTGTTGAGAAAGAATCAGGATGTTTCATAAAGACCCTTCATTTAGATTGAGGGGGGGAATACACATTAAAATAATTTTCCTCATTTTTACAGAAACATGAGATAAAAATACAGTTAACAATAGCCTATTCTTCTCAGTCAAATGGAGTTGTTGAGAGAAGAAACAGTTCCATTATGGAAATGGTTTAATGTATTCTTAAGGGAGCCAATCTTGAGCACATTTACTGGGTTGAAGTTGTAACAACTACAATATATCTTATAAATAGGGCACCCACACGGGCTATTGAAGGTATGACTCCTCAGGAAGCATGGAGTGGAAGGAAACCCTCCATATCTCATCTATGAGTATTTGGGTGTAAGGCTTTTATGCATATACCTAAGGAGAAAAGAAATAAGTTAGATGAGAAGACCCTAAAATGTGTTTTTCTTGGATATGATGAATTCTCAAAAGGCTATCGATTGATAGATCCATTCACCAATAAAATACATGTTAGTAGAGATGTAGTGTTTGATGAAGCTTTCACACCTAACACTACATCAGTATACCTAGATGATGAGAAGCAACAACCACTTCCTCCTTCACAACAAAAAAATCCTCCTAAATGGTATACAAGTAATATGAGAGATTCCAAACTCACTTCACCACCAAATATCACTCTCAATCATCCATATACATGAAGCATGTCTCAACAGATAACGACAAAAGCATCTACTTCAATTGATGATCTTTGTGCAGATTTTCAAGAGCTTTCTATTGATGGAGATTTAGAAAGTGGAAATGATATGGAAATTGATGAGGAGAGGGTTTACATGTCTTCATATGATGAAAATGAACCTTCTACAGTTGATGAAGCACTTAGTCAGCCTTAGTGGAAGGCAACTATGGATGCTGAACATAAATCCCTCATTAAAAACAAAACATGGAAGCTGGTTGATTTACCTAAAGGAAAGAAGCCCATAGGATGCACATGGGTTTACAAAGTCAAATATAAGGCATATGGTACCATAGACAAGCATAAGGTCCGTCTTGTGGCAAAGGGCTATGCTCAAAAGGAAGGACTTGGTTATGAGTAAACCTTTGTACCCACTGTAAGGATGACCACCATTTGAGTTCTTTGTTATATGGCAGCACAGTTTGGATGGAAATTACATCAGATGGATTTAAAAAGTGCCTTTCTAAATGGTGACTTAAAAGAAGAGGTATACATGACTCAACCTCTAGGATTTTCTAAGGAAGGCCATGAGCAACAGGTTTGCAAATTGGTCAAATCATTATATGGGCTAAAACAAGCCCCAAGAGCATGGTACATCAAAATGGATAGTCACCTACTACAACATGAATTTAAGAGAATTCCATCAGATGCAAATATCTATATCAAGAACACAGGTTCTAAAATAGTGATTCTTGTACTATATGTAGATGATCTAATCATCACTAGAAATTTAGAGAAATAGATTAACGTCGTGAAATATGACTTGAAAGATTCATTTGATATGACAGATCTTGGAATTCTCCACTACTATCTTGGCCTTGAGATAGAACATAAGAAGAATCATCTTAGGGTGACTCAGAAAAAGTATGCCAAGACTTTAGTAGAAAAATATCGTATGACTGATTGTAAGCCCAAAGCAACACCGATGGAATCAGGGCTTCAGTTATCACTGTATGATGACTCACCACATGTATATGGAACGCTATATTGACAGATGATTGGAAGCCTCATTTATCTGACCAATAATAGACCATACATTACTTATGCTGTAAACTATCTTTCTCAGTTCATGCAGGAACCAAAGGTCTCACACTAGAAAATAGCTAAAAGGGTTCTTCACTACATTCAAGGTAGTGTAGATTATGGTCTAGAGTATAAGAAGAATAACTCATTCTTCTTACAGAGTTACACACTCTCTGATTATGCTGGATCCCTAGATGATAAAAAATTAACATCAGGATATGTATTTCATCTTGGATCTGGTCCTGTCTCATGGCATAGTAAAAAGCAACAGGTGGTTGCTTTATCTTCAACTGAGGCAGAATATCACACTGCACATGGAGATGTGTGTGAAGCGATATGGTTAAGTTGCATATTTGCTACCATGGGCCTACCAAAGAAACTTTCTATTCACATGTTTTACAACAACTCAGGTGTTTTGAACTTGGTCAAGAATCCAATCCATCATGAAATGCACAAAGCATATTGACACAGATTGTCATTTCATTTGTGATGGAGTTCCTAAACATAGGATCAAGCTCCAATACATTCCCACCGACAAACAGGTTGCTAACATCTTCACAAAGGCACTTGGATGTGTCAAATTTGAGATGTTCTGAAGTAGACTTTGTATATCAAAGTAATGTAATAAAGGAGGATTTTAGGGTAAAATAGGTAGTATATTGCATTATTCTACATAGATTATTACATTTACTTTTTACTGCATACCATGAAATATTTACTGTTCTAAATATCTACTGGATAACCTAGAGTAAATACCTAAATATCCTAAGTCAGATATTTAGGTTAGTTGTTTAGTTAGAACTCTCTACTTAGGTTAATAGTTAGCTACACATTTCTCCTAACGTGTATTGTTAGTGTATTATATGATAAAGCAGTTGTTATGAAATCTATATAACTAGCTTAATTTTCTAAGCTAAGTTAGTTGATATTAATCAAAGCTTATTTCCTTTGCATTATTCGGAGAGTTCTGCTAACTACAAAAATTCCTGACTTTTCCAAAAGCGCAACTCGAGGAGAAGAAGTGAATGTGGCCCCCATTTCTTTTATGACCTAGTTAGCGAGCGCAAGGCGATTTCGGGCCTATCAATAGAGAAAGCCCCTTTGAATTTTCTCACCCTGACGTCACTCTTGAGGTAGTTTTTGCACTCCTAGAAAATGATAAAAACATGTTTAAAGTGAGGGTAAGTTGCGCTTTCTCCAATAGCACAGGCCCATAGTCCAAGATAATGCCCAACGAGCACACACTCCAAGGAAAACCATTGGGACCAAAAATTGCACATGGAAATTTTAAAAAGGGTAGTGCATCATGCCTTCCAAGGAGAAATTTGGTCCTGTGCACTAATTCATAATTGGGAAGTGCGCTCAGTGTAAAGAGTAACACATAGGAGATCCTCCACTATGCCCGCAATCACTCTAGGCATTTACTCTGTCCAAATGTTATTAATACGGTGGGTAAATGGTTGTGTTATAAAAGGACCATCACTGCACCCTATTTTAACTCAAAGGAATTACTGAAGGTTTTGCTCCAACATTATTTTTTGGAATCAAAGTGAGAGAATTACTGATAAAACACACCATGAAGTAGTAGTGAGGTGATATTTCTATCATTTTTATAGCAAGCATTTGGGCAAGTGCTAGGTCAAAATGGGAGAGAAGAACACTGAGCAGAAGAAGGATAAGGCCCCGAAGAAGACGAAGGGTAAGAAGAAAGATAAGAAAGAGAAAGTACCACCACCCCAACTCGAGGATAAATTAAGTAAAATCTATGACTGTGTGTTCGCAAGAACAAGTGTGGAGAAATTGTGCCAAACCATTGAAATCATGCTCACAAAGGTATTCACCGAAAGTAGGCAAATAGTCGCCTATTATTCCCACCTATACTGGCACCTATGCATACATGTGCACCACTGCCCAAAGTTGGTTCGTGTCATCACCAAGTTCTATGAGCCTATGACTAGAACGGTCTAAAATATTGAAAAGGAGAAGTTGTTATCCATCTCTACCAAGGATATCTAGGAGGATTTTGCTTTAGGGGAAAAACCCCCTGAGGACTTCATAGTCAGAATAATTAGATGTACTGAGTAGACTGAAAGGTACACCAACACAAAATAAATGCACAAATTCATGGAATCACAACTGAGGGAAAATCCAAAGTTGCCAGGAGTATTTCGCGACCTGTTGTGACTGTTTCACAACTAACCCCAAAGCTTGGGGACCCACATTTTTTTTGATAAATTTTGGTGTGGTTTTTGTCTTTTTCTTTTTTTATAGGTTTATTAAAGTGTTTATAATTCAAACATTAACTTTTGGGTTAATTCATGTTTAAAAAAAATAAATAAACTAAAAAAAATGAATTAAAAAAAATAAATAAATAAAAATTATATATATATATATATATATATATATATATATATATAAACAAATGAACATAAAATAAAAACAAAAAAAAATAAAAAAATAAAAAAAGGGATAAGTATATATATATATATATATATATATATATATATATATATATATATATATATATTTTCATGGTGGCCACGTATAACTCTTAAAGCTTTTAAAGCACTTTTTATTTAGCTTTAAGTAGTATGTAGTAATAGGATTGTTTTTTTTAGCTTTTTGTTTTTTTTAGTTTTTAATTTTTAATTTTTCCATGTTAGTTTAAGTAAAGTTTAGTTTTTGTTTTTTTTTAACGTGGGTTTTTTTGCAGGGTATTGCGTATGGAAGAAAGGAAGAAGGAAACGAAAAGCCATGGAGGAGAAACGAAAAGCGTGGAGGAAAATCTTAAAATACCTATCAAAGTGCATGTAAAGGGGGGAACTTTTGGCATGGCCAAATGCGGCAGAATTTGATATGTAAAACCAGGAATATAATTTGAATGAGAAAGCTTCTTTTCAGAAATTTCAGGCCTTGTTAGCAAGAAAGAATGAGAAATTTTCTGCATGCTTCATTTTAATTGTTCTATGTTTCTCCTTTCAGATTTCAGATTTGTATGTGAAATTTATGCCATTGTTTTGGGTTGTTTCATGTGAATTTCTGCAATCTAGAAATTATTTTAAACCCTAGGAGCCAGCACCTAGTTTACTTTGATTGTGTTTGTTTGCAGGTCAAATAGGCTAGGTTGCATGTATGAAACTCTCACGTATTCGGTTTTGCAGGACGGGGTGCTATCAAACTGAAGGAGCTTTTGCATTGCTGCATTTTCAGAAATTATTTTGATGCAAATTTTTAATTTTTTGTTTCCAAAAAATTTTAATTTCAGAATTTTTTGTTATTTTCAGGCATTAAAATAAACATTTAAAAAATTTCAAAATCTAAAAATAATTTCACCATTGCGTAGGTTATAGTTCAGACTTCCAATACGCACTTTGAAATTTCATTTTCGGAGTTGTTTAGTATTTTTAAAAATTCATCGAAGTTGTTGTTTTGTCACATATTTTAAAAATCCGAAAATGAAAATTTCTATTTTAAGGTCAAATTTCATGTTTTCAGCTCTATTTTGCACTCATGAGCCTATGATGACATTCCCTTCATGGAAATTCCAATTTCATTGAAGGAGTTATGTTTTATGGCATTTTCACAAATTCCCATTTTGGGCCTAAAATTACCCTTTCTTCATAAAAATTCTAATTTTGCGAAAAAGGGGTAATTTGAGTATTATATTGAAGGTCTTTGCCTTAAAGCACTTAATTGTTCATCTTGATGAAATTTGATTTCATTTAAGAGGGATAAGTTAAAGTGACATTTTGAAGCTACATGTGAAGACCCTATTCATCATTGAGGATTTAATGCAAGATAAAATCTATTTTAAAACCATCAAGATAAAAGGAATTAAAGCACTACATCGTGGTCATATGAGGGCCAACTCACATTTGATTTATTTTGGTTCAATGAACAATCATTAAAGTTCCATGGTAAAATAAACCAACATTGCCCCTTGTTTAGTTACTTGCAATCACTAAGGTGTTCCAAGCATTTAAATTGAATATCTTTATTTGAGAGTACTAATGCACATATGCAAAATGCTAATATAACGGAGACCTTGGAGAAGTTGTTTGTTTAACTTCTTTGCAAGAGGGGATTTGGAATCCAAATCCTAAAGGAGAGTGTACTTTCACAATTGGGTGAAAATACCACTCAACATTTTGGCGCTAGAAGGAGGGCCTGAATGGGTTTATTTTAGTGTGATTTAAATGCTATAGGGATTTAAATTTTGAATATTTCATGCCCTATTGAATATTATCTTTAGCCCTCTTTTAACAATACAACCTTGTACTGTTAAAAGGAGGACATGAATTGCTATGCATTGTTCTAACGCTTTGATTGTTCATTCTGGAATGATGGGATTTGATTTGATGTTAGAAAAAATAAAAATAAATAAATAAATAAATAAAAAAGAAATTTTTTGGGTATTAAAGTTATATTCTTTAAGATTCACTAATGGCTATGTTTTCACCATGGATGACAGGTAGCCCATTGAACATACCAGGAGTTCAACATTATTTGCCCGTCGATTTTGAGAGATGTCTTCCTCGATTTTCGTCTAATGGGACAAATATTGCACAAGAACATATTCAAGCATTCAAATTTGTTGTGAATCACTTAACAATTTGGTATGATGATGTTGTTTGTAAAATGTTCCCTTACACCTTGGACAAAGTGGCATATGATTGGTTTACAAGTCTACCTTTAGGGTCTATAACGGAGACCTTGGAGAAGTTGTTTGTTTAACTTCTTTGCAAGAGGGGATTTGGAATCCAAATCCTAAAGGAGAGTGTACTTTCACAATTGGGTGAAAATACCACTCAACATTTTTGCGCTAGAAGGAGGGCCTGAATGGGTTTATTTTAGTGTGATTTAAATGCTATAGGGATTTAAATTTTGAATATTTCATGCCCTATTGAATATTATCTTTAGCCCTCTTTTAACAATACAACCTTGTACTGTTAAAAGGAGGACATGAATTGCTATGCATTGTTCTAACGCTTTGATTGTTCATACTGGAATGATGGGATTTGATTTGATGTTAAAAAAAATAAAAATAAATAAATAACTAAATAAAAAAGAAATTTTTTGGGTATTAAAGTTATATTCTTTAAGATTCACTAATGGCTATGTTTTCACCATGGATGACAGGTAGCCCATTGAACATACCAGGAGTTCAACATTATTTGCCCATCGGTTTTGAGAGATGTCTTCCTCGATTTTCGTCTAATGGGACAAATATTGCACAAGAACATATTCAAGCATTCAAATTTGTTGTGAATCACTTAACAATTTGGTATGATGATGTTGTTTGTAAAATGTTCCCTTACACCTTGGACAAAGTGGCATATGATTGGTTTACAAGTCTACCTTTAGGGTCTATCACTTCTTGGGCTCAATTAGAGACAACATTTCTTAATCAATTCAACAAAAAGCAAGTTGACCCAATCCGCATGTATGAGCAATTTTTCACCATCAAAAAAGGACCAAGTGAAAATGTGAAGTCATTTTCTGAAAGGTTCTTTGGATTATATGCTCAATTAGTGACATGTTATGTTTTGCAAGAAGAAGTGGCTCTCCAAATATATGTCAATGCTCTTGACCCACTCATTTCCACATATTTGCGAGGGATGCCCCTAATCACATCTTTGTCTCAAGCCTATACTCAAGCAATGGCAATTGAGCAACAATTGAGTTGTCAAAATTATGGTGTGGGTTTTGGATCATGTAATATTCAATCATTTAATACTTCCTTTACCCACCCAATGATTTATCCACCTCAACCAAGTTCAAGTGTGAATCAATTTCAGAATCAACAATCATTCCCAAGCTTCAATCAATTTCAAAATCCTCAACCTACTATGCAAGATCAACCATCTTTCTTAAGTATGAATCAACTTCAAGATACTCATCTTGATTCAAAATATGCTTCTAAAATCATTTTTAATGATTTTCACAAGAATATGATTTTAGGCAAGGGAGGAGTACTAGATCCAACTAGTATTGAAACATGTGACAAATTGGAAACCCTTGACTCACCAAAAGATGAATCCTATGAGGATGAATCGGTTTCGGATGACATTGTTGAAAATGATGACCAAGAAGATCCACACCTTCCAAATTGTGATAAAATTGAATCATGGGTTACACATGTGGATTATGATAGCCTTATCAATTTGAATACAAGCAATAACCCAATTTTGGAAGTAATTGAACCATCTAAGGAAGGTGAAGATAAATTTGATGAGAAACATGTTGATGAATTAAAAGATAAAGAAGAAATAAGTGAGCATCACGATTTGATTTTGAAAGATGATCATCATGATTCTTGGGAAGAGTATGCTCACTCCAAAACTGCTAATGAAATTTGTGTGCCTATTGATATGCAGGATGATACAATTGCCCTTTCACATGAGGATATTACAAGTCCTGTGCAATCTGAAAATGTTTTGGAAGAAGGATTGGAATCTCATCAAAGGTTTGAGAAGGATAATGATGTTACTACCATGGATCAAGAAGGAGAATCAATTGTTTTTGTTCCCCTTGAGGGGCAAGAAATAGAAAATATTGATCCACCTATTGTTTCTACAATGTCCATGCCATCTCAAAATGATGAAATTACAAAACCTAAGTGGTGTGGGTCTGATACTGTTGATGATCCTAATGAAAATATGAATTTTGAGGCAACTCAAGCCATTGATCATGGAAAGGTGTCACGCGACACATATCTTGAAAAACTAGGCTCTTGTTTTGAAAAATATGGATGCATGTTTGATTGGGTGCCTAACTTTGGTGTTTTTGAACAGGTGTTGGATGATGAAGAAGACAACGAGGAAAAAGCTACTAACACTCATCAAGTTGTGGTAAATTCTAACCATGATGGGTTGAGTATGGATGACAAGGTGAAATCTTTACCTTTGGTAGTAGCTACCAAAATTTCAAGTGACAGATTACATGATGTCCCTTTGGATGCTAATGTCATTAATGATGAAATGTCAAATCTTTGTGATGTTTGTCAAGTCTTGATTGATTTGGATTGCTTTAAAATCTTGAAAAATATTTTGAATTCAAGACTTTTAGAAATAGGCTCTTGTTTGCAATATTTCACATTTGAAAAGGAAAGCCTACTTCTAAGTTATGAATGGAATGATGAAATTTGCACTTTAAAATATAGACATGATAAAATTGAAAATCAATCATTGTCTGATCAATTTAAAATTTTGATTCTCACCTATATGAATACTAATGGAACTAAATTTAATTGGTGGGGTGAGAGAGGGAAGTTGAAATTTGTTGCGTTGCTTGGTATGATCTTATTGTTGTTGGATTCCTACAACATTTGGCATGTGTATTGTGACATATGTCTTTTGAAATGCTCTAATCATGTTTGGGATCCAGGAAAGTAATAGTCTAAGCTTGGCATCATCTTGTACTATATTGTATATAAATTTTAGTTTTGGTTTTGGTTTGTGCTTTCAAGTTCGTTTTTGAAGTTACTTTTGGATTAGGATTTAAGTCGTGTGTTTGATTTTATTGGACATGTTTTGATAAATTTGAGATGTCAAATTATGCCTAAGATCAGGAGAGTATGAAACATTGGAATTGTGTTGTAAAAATCTCCACAAGTAACACAAACATTTAAATAATATCGTTTGAATCTTGTGACGCATGAAGTTGTCAGTTGTTTCAAAAGAAGTAGTGCATTCATATCTCATTCCTCATTGCATATACATGTCATCTGAGTTATATTTTCATTCCATGGGCAATTATTGACAAGGTGTTGAATCTTCTTAGGATTATTACATAACATATATTAAAAGGATCCTAAGGTTGGGAACTGCTGCCCAAGCTATCTTGAACCAAGCACATTCCATGCACATTAAAGAGAGTCTTGAGCAAAATGGTTAAAACCATACTTGGATGAAAAGGTGAGGTGAAAAGAATATTTCATGTTTGTCCTATCATGCAACATAATCCTTAAAACAATGGTTTTTACCATTTCCATTAAGCTTAAAGCCTAAAACCAGAGTAGTAAGGATAGGGTCAAATCCTCATCGAACTTAGGTTGAGGATCCAACTCCCCAAAGCTCTGATTTGACCTACATGGAGTAGTAAGGATAGGAATTAATTCTCATCTCGCTTAGGTTGAGAATCCGATTCCCCAAAGCTTCCATTTTTCCCATTTCATCATAAAGCTTGGATTGGAAGGATTGTACTACGTGTCCTCTACAAAGGATGGGTAGTCATCCCAAAGGTCCAAGTAATAAAATTGACTAATATTTCCCATTTTGTCATAATCTTGGATTGGAAGGATCGTACTACTTGTCCCTAGCAAGGATGGGTAGTCATCCCAAAGGTCCAAGAAATAAAAGAAAAAGAATGAATGAAACCAAGTCATGGATTATGGGGTTAAGTATGCTCATGCGTGGCAACATGTCTTGTTTAAAAGCAAGACCATTGATTGCTCATATGGATAGACTAGCCTGACCATTTCATCCATAACAAGTTAAATTATTTTGTTCAAGATGAGGTAATGAACTCCTAATCAGAATAGTAAGGATAGGGTTAAATTCCCATCTCGCTTAGGTTGGGAATCCTATTCCCCAAAGTTCTGATTTCACTCACACTTGCACATGGGTTCAAGATGGTAGTGACACATAACCAACTTTGGGATCCAATAAATTAATTCAGTACACATATATTTGGTCCTAAGAGGGTTTGACATCTTTAATATGTTTGTCTATGATATAAAAAGGTGAGCATTTATAAAGCAGGGTGTTACATCTCTAGCATCTTCATCATGCATCAATCATTCATAGCCATGCATACAAATCATAAGTAAAACTGACAATGGAATGTTGATCAAGTTCAAACGGTAGGGAATGAAAACACATTGCACACACCGAGCTGATGCCTAGCGATTCTGATGTTTCATGTATTTTTGATCTATTGACATTCTTTGGATATTTATTGACGCTTGTGTTAAAGTTTTGAAGTGTGTTTTCAGGTTTTCTTTTTGGGTTCTCATCGAAATGCTCAGGAGCATTTCCCAGCAGAGTCGCCATTTGTTGTGACTGTTTCACAACTAGCCCCAAAGCTTGGGGACCCACATTTTTTTTGATAAATTTTGGTGTGGTTTTTGTCTTTTTCTTTTTTTATAGGTTTATTAAAGTGTTTATAATTCAAACATTAACTTTTGGGTTAATTCATGTTTAAAAAAATAAATAAACTAAAAAAAAATGAATTAAAAAAATAAATAAATAAAAAAAACAAGAAAAAAAAAGAAAGAAGAAAAGATAAATAAATAAAAATAATATATATTTTCATGGTGGCCACGTATAACTCTTAAAGCTTTTAAAGCACTTTTTATTTAGCTTTAAGTAGTATGTAGTAATAGGATTGTTTTTTTTAGCTTTTTGTTTTTTTTAGTTTTTAATTTTTAATTTTTCCATGTTAGTTTAAGTAAAGTTTAGTTTTTGTTTTTTTTAACGTGGGTTTTTTGCAGGGTATTGCGTATGGAAGAAAGGAAGAAGGAAACGAAAAGCCATGGAGGAGAAACGAAAAGCCATGGAGGAAAATCTTAAAATACCCATCGAAATGCATGTAAAGGGGGGAACTTTTGGCATGGCCAAATGCGGCAGAATTTGATATGTAAAACCAGGAATATAATTTGAATGGGAAAACTTCTTTTCAGAAATTTCAGGCCTTGTTAGCAAGAAAGAATGAGAAATTTTCTGCATGCTCCATTTTAATTGTTCTATGTTTCTCCTTTCAGATTTCAGATTTGTATGTGAAATTTATGTCATTGTTTTGGGTTGTTTCATGTGAATGTCTGCAATATAGAAATTATTTTAAACCCTAGGAGCCAGCACCTAGTTTACTTTGATTGTGTTTGTTTGCAGGTCAAATAGGCTAGGTTGCATGTATGAAACTCTCACGTATTCGGTTTTGCAGGACGGGGTGCTATCAAAATGAAGGAGCTTTTGCATTGCTGCATTTTCAGCAATTATTTTGATGCAAATTTTTAATTTTCTGTTTCCAAAAAAATTTAATTTCAGAATATTTTGTTATTTTCAGGCATTAAAATAAACATTTAAAAAATTTCAAAATCTAAAAATAATTTCACCATTGCGTAGGTTATAGTTCAGACTTCCAATACGCACTTTGAAATTTCATTTTCGGAGTTGTTTAGTATTTTTAAAAATTCATCGAAGTTGTTGTTTTGTCACAGATTTTAAAAATCCGAAAATAGAAAATTTCTATTTTAAGGTCAAATTTCATTTTTCCAGTTTTATTTTGCACTCATGAGCCTATGATGACATTCCCTTCATGGAAATTCCAATTTCATTGAAGGAGTTATGTTTTATGGCATTTTCACAAATTCCCATTTTGGGCCTAAAATTACCCTTTCTTCATAAAAATTCTAATTTTGCGAAAGAGGGGTAATTTGAGTATTATATTGAAGGTCTTTGCCTTAAAGCACTTAATTGTTCATCTTGATGAAATTTGATTTCATTTAAGAGGGATTAAAGTGACATTTTGAAGCTACATGTGAAGACCCTATTCATCATTGAGGATTTAATGCAAGATAAAATCTATTTTAAAACCATCAAGATAAAAGGAATTAAAGCACTACATCGTGGTCATATGAGGGCCAACTCACATTTGATTTATTTTGGTTCAATGAACAATCATTAAAGTTCCATGGTAAAATAAACCAACATTGCCCCTTGTTTACAGTTACTTGCAATCACTAAGGTGTTCCAAGCATTTAAATTGAATATCTTTATTTGAGATTACTAATGCACATATGCAAAATGCTAATATAACGGAGACCTTGGAGAAGTTGTTTGTTTAACTTCTTTGCAAGAGGGGATTTGGAATCCAAATCCTAAGGGAGAGTGTACTTTCACAATTGGGTGAAAATACCACTCAACACGACCTACTTGCATCATTGAAGGTATTTAAGCACCCTAGCTTATACTCAATGCTGGCATGGGTTATGGGACTGGCCACATATATGACAATGTATAAGTGGTAGGTTTCACTTGTTGAGTGCATTTTGTATGGTAAGTTCTATGAGTCCGCCACTATGAAGCTGGGTACCAAGCCCATATTTTTTGACTGGGTGAAATGGATGGCATGACAAATTTACTTCCAACTGATCGATGTGCAGAGTGGGAGAGACATGATATTTTAGCCCTACTATTTTCTTGCATAGTATTTATTCTACCACATGCACTACCGCTTTGATTTCATTGAAACAACCCATACCAATACAAAAGGTAAGACACTCCCTATTTATCAGTGGACTCAAAGTCTGTCAAGACACGAGTCCTATTATAATTTCAACAGGATGTTCCTCGGTTCGACCCTGGAGCTTATTCATGGCACTTGAAAGTGAGTGCCGAGACAAATGAGAGATGGAGTAGTGTAGGGGGACCTCAACGATATTTTGTAACTCACTTAGGACCTCATTGTTAGAATCTACGAGTTCATTGGAAAACCCTTCCTATTGCCATATTACACGACAAAATACTTGTTTGCCCTCGAAGTCGCCCGACAATGTGACTTCACTGATGACACGTATGGACATGGAAGGAGGAAGCCACACACCTACCCTTGGCCTTTCCATCTCGATGACATCAAGGTCACAGATAACGGGCATAATGCTTTTCTAGCGGTAAAATTGTAAAATTTTTGCTTAGTTGAGCTTCCCTAGCACTGGAAGTACAACCCACATGGTATTTTCAAGGATAATATTGGGACGAAGAAATTTCATAGCTATCCACACCCAAATATTATGGCCCAGTGCAACAATCCTTCAAGACTCGATTTGGAGTGGCATGTGGAGAGAATGATGTCATTTCCCCCATGACATGACTTCTATACAATGGAAGCGGAGTATGACCCCTCATCAAATCCAATGCATGACCCTGATGATGAGTTGTTCAAAGTGGTGAAGGACAAAAAACTTGATTGGTCGGAAGAAAAAATTTCCAACTGGTGGATCATGAGGGTCCATAACAAAAAAGAGTCATCTGATTTGGGCCTTGTGATAAACTAGAACTTCTCCCACGCATACAATGCAAATTGTAATACTTATTGACCTATCCTATTTACTGACATCGTTCCTAGGAGTACACAAAGCCTTAGCAGGGTAGAAGGCATGATGCAAGTACCAAAGCAACATGCTAAGAAAGATCCACTTGTCAAAAGGAAGGGAAAGTAGTTGCTCCCTGAAGAGGAGGTTACTCAAAAAAGAGAAGTTCTGCTGTAACACTTCTGCTCACCAACATCGCAAAGAAGACTCGGACTGGTACAACCTACCCCTTTAGTACAAACCTTCCTATAACATCAACAACTATAGGAGGAAGCACTACAAAAGTTCCTGTGCTGGAGCAGTAGGTGTGGCAAATCCAGCAGGCACAACAAGCACAATAGACATGATAGGAGATCGAGTTCATTGATCTAGAAATCAAAGCATCATAAAAAGAAGGAGAAATGAGTCCATTCATGCAATAGTTCACCACTTCAGATCTGGAATTTTTTGAGCCCGTAGGTGCATTCTCTCTCTCCCCTTATCTCTTCTATTCCTCTGATGACTTTCCTTTTTGCCAAAACCCTAATTTCCACCCAAGTTGCATTCGACGTCCCCATCTCAGTCGTTCCTCACCCAGCATCACAAGCGCTTCCCCCTTCATCCTTGCCTCCTGTCTCTCAGACGTTTGATGCTTTTGCATATTTACCCAATGCATTTGCATTCCTTGTATCTTCCACCCTTGTCCCTCAAGATTCTGTCCACCCTGTTGCTGTGTCTACTATTGCTATCATTATTAGACTATTATCACCCCCATGCACCTCCCCAATAGAAGCAAAAATACCTCTTGGTGTCTCAGACTTGGTCCCTAGTACTTCAATCACCACTATGTAAATACAGTTGTAGGATTTGAATGCTTAGGTCTAGGAGCTGTAGGCTCAGTCGATGGAAAAAACAGTGCAGACAGAGGTCTTCATAAAATACCACTTAAAAGAGATTCACCGTCACTTCTTGATAAAATTCAAAGCAATGGAGTGCAAGATGATAGCAGTCCTCACATTCATTTTGGAGGCCAAGTAAAAGGTTTCTAATGGTGGACCCATTGTGGAGGATGCCAAGAGGCACATTGAGCGATGGCTGGAGTTGGCAATGAAGGCACAATCCCTAGAAAAATTGAACTTCCAGCTTGTTGCTTGCTCAGTCATGGGCAACTGCAAAGATGACATTGCAGGTCTACTTCACAAATCAGAAAAGAGCTTGAGAGGTGAGAAAGCTTTTGGATGCGTTCAAGCAAGAAAAGTGTATTTTCTTGATGTATTGATGCTCTCACACAACTTGGTTTCCCTAGCTTCACTGGTGATGATGGGACTATTTTGACAAAAGATCTTAGCCCAGTGTAGGATGCCTTTGAGGATGATACTTTGGAGATCAAAATTTGGAGTGAGCTTATTACAAAAGATCATGTAATCCAATTGACGACAAAGTTCACGTGGATCGAGTCCTTCTTCATGGACCTTAGCTATAGGGCTAACTTAACTAATGCATATCAGCTTGAAACTTTCAAATACGTGGTCAAAGAGCTCCAAGACCATGCTCCATTCCAAGAAGAAGCTTGGGCCCTGGTCAAATCCACCTATGAATCAATCCATGAGCATCTCCTATAAATGGAGCCTCCCTAGCTCCACTCTCCCCAAGAATAAGAGGAAGAATTCCATGGAGAAGAAGAGGGCTGTGAGCCCCAAAAAGAAGAGGAAGAAATAGAAAGAGAGAGGTTGGAGGAAGAGTCTACTACCAGTAGTGAGCACTCAGAAGAGGACAATGATAATGACTCTGAGCCCAACAGATAAGGCCTGGGATTTCAACATTGAGGCGAGCTCAATTCCCCCGTGAGCCGCCAGAGATGTTGGCATTTCCTACCACATTGACTTCCTCTGTATAATTTTTTCCTTGAAGCTTTCTTCTTTGTTTAGAATGTATTTTTTCTTTCCTAATTTCATTGTCAAAATTTTTCAGTTGTGCCCAAGGGTTGGTGCAATTTTTTGTTCATCCATTATGTAGGGCATTTATATTTTGGAATGCGAGGGTAGTTCATTCCTTGTCTCCAGGCGTAGGTCAATTTCAGAGTAGAGGTAAAGCACAGGCCTGTTTCTAGTCAAACAACAAAAAAACCCATCTTTGGAGGAGAAAACGTAAGTACGCCCAGGTTTTTTTCCCTTGAATGAGAGTGCAAGGTGTATGCACCCTGTTTGGAAGACGCAATCTCTTTTTGGATCCAAAACTAGGCGAAATTGCTTTCTAATTTTCCAAACACTTAATGAAAGTCTACTTTAGCACAAGTGTGGGGACCAGTCTATTTTACCCATATGGATGAGCACCAGGAAATTTCAGAGTCTACCAGGAGTGCAACACATTTTGATTTTTCAAGGAGCAGCAACCGTTTTTAATGAAAAAATGATAAGTGTGGCTGGAGTCATTTTGCTCCAGTTTGAGAGTGCAAGGTAGTTTCACTCTTGCTGAGGGAGAAATGGCCTTTGAATTTTCAAAGGCTTACCACAAGTTTCGAGGAAGGTGCAAGTGGAGCCAAAGGCATTTCGCTTTGTTTTCCCAGTGCAAGACCATTTCAGCCCAAGAGAGAGCAGAATGCCCTTTGATCGTTCAACTTTATCACCACTCCTGAGGATGTAAGATGTTTCGCTCTCATTTCTAAGGGCAAGGCAAATATGAAGTAGGTGGGAGCACAATAACCCTTAACTTTTCAAAATTTGGCATTGATCCCAATGCCCAAGTCATTTTTCTCCACCTTTAAAGTGCAAAGCCTTTTCAAAGCCTTCCAAGAGGGAAATACCTTTTGAATTTTCAAAGCGCAACAATAGTTTCAAGGAAAAAGGGCTAAGTCTGGCTCCAAGGCGTTTCGCTCAAATTGGAGAGCGCAAGGTAGTTTCAGAGTAAGTAGCAGTGCAACCCCCATTTATTTTTCAATGCCAACACTACTCCCAAGGCTCCAAGGCATTTTCACTATAGTTTTCAAGCGTGAGGTATTTTTAGAGTCTTTTGAAGCACAAGCACCTTTAACCTGTCAACTCTGGCACCTCTTCCAATGTTGTAAGGTTTTTCACTCTACTTTTCAATGTAAGGCATCTTCGCTCCAATCTACCAGTGTAAGCAACTTTGACTTTTCAACTCTAGCACTACACCCAGGGTAACTAAGTTGTATCACTATAGCTTTGGGAGTGCAAGCACTTTTTGGAGACTACATCAGTGAAATGTAGGAGGGGCCTGCATCCATTAGGCATCAGTTTCAGTATAGCTCCCCTTGCTTCAGCTGGAGTTTCTTAGAGGCGCTTATCAGTGACACAAGGTGTATCCTTATCCATACAAGCATAGTCAATTTGAGAAGCTTCCAGACTTGAAATTTTTAGATTTCAGAATCCTATCTTGCATTGAGGCAGTTCCAATAAGTGAGGAGGCAACGCCAGTAAGTTAAAACTGTCAGCGCATTGAAGGAGTGCGACTGCATTTCAGCAAGTCATAATTTTTAAAGTCATGCCTCATTACTATTTGATGAGTGCTAATTTCTCAAATTTTATATTGGTTGCCATAACCATGTTTTGTAGGTGTGCATTAAATATTTCAAGCGGTAAAATTCTCTATAAAAGCCAACAATTTCAATGTAATATGATGGACATTTTGCTAGAGGCTTGCTGTAACTTGAATTTTGCTATCAATACAAAGAATGTTTGGCTCTAACTCTAGAATTCTATTTATGTGTATATCTTCTATCTTATATTTCTATTAAATTCTCTACTCTATATGTGGGTTATAATTCTATGTTTATATTTGACTCTCGATAAAGGGTGAATGTTGGAATGATTCTGGATATTGCACATGTTATATGCTTAGTTTTAGTTTTTGTTAGTTTTTCATGTTGAGTGCTATTTGATTCAATGTACAATTAAGTTATCATGCTGCTTGTCCATCCCCCTATTCTATCTTGCCCTAAGGCCATATTTCCCATCCCTTTCAGTCATTTCCATTTCTTTCTTGTTCCCTAATCTCAATCCCCAAGTTAGACTAGCAAGGGAACCAACCCATCTCTAGAGATGTGCACAAGAGGCATTTCTTCCTCTCGACCTTTCAATGTTGGCCGGGTCTAGGGCGCATGGATGAAACATTCCATACCTAAGGCGGATTCTTGACCAACAAAACCCTAAATTCACTCTTCTTGTTTGACTCAATTTCATCAATCTGATTATCCTTCTTCAGGAGGGTTTTCAGGTAGGTGCCATTAAATATCAATTAGAGTGAATTCTCTTTCATTTCTTATTTGTTTGGCTTAAAATTCCTCAAACTAATTATCCTTATTTAGGAGGATTTTTAGGTAGGTGCCATTAAATATCAATTAGAGTGAAAGAGAAACCATTTTGGTGCAAATAAAGAACCTACACAATGGCTACAATCAATAAGTATCTCAATGATACCCAATTGCTTAAAGGTTCTAATTATTCAGCATGGAAGACCAAAATGAAGGTCATACTTACTGTAGAGAAATTGTGAGATATAGTGACAGACACTATAAAAAGATCCACTACACTAGGAGCATATTAGAAGGTATGGGATAAAAGGGACAACAAACTTCTCATGCTAATTTTGCTAGCCACTACTAATGAAATTTAGCCTCATATTTGTGATGCTAAAAATGGTAAGAAGCATGGGATGATTTATATACCATTTTTGAAGGGAAAAATGAAGCCACAATTCTTAACCTTCAATCACAAATTCATACTCTCCATATGATTTTAGGTGAAATAGTAGAGTTATTCCTCTATAGAGTGGCAGAAATAAAATCAAAACTGAATGCTTTGGGAGAAAATTTGAAGATAAGGTCTTGAATTCGATCATTCTAAGGGCTCTTCCAAAATCCTACAAGATGTTAATAATATCTCTTCAAGTGTCTCAAAGATATGTGATCTTTGTGGAATTAGTAAATTTTCTTCAAACCGAAGAAGCAAATCAACTATAAAAAGTTGAAGTGTCCAACAATGCACTTTATACACATAAACAGGGTCAACAGAAGAAGAGGTCATCTTCCAAAGATAAGGGCAAGCAACCTCAATCAAAAAAGAAGATTTGCACAACTTGTCAAAAGGATGGCCATTACACCAATCGATGTTGGTTTAAGAATAAACCAAACAAAAATGGCAATAACACACCACAAAAACAAAATAGAAAACAACAAGGCCATGTTGCTAGTGAGGTTTCTGATTTTGATTCAAAAAGAGTACACAAGGTGCTCACGATCCATACAACTTTGTAAGAGAAAAAATTGTAAACCTAGGTAAAACCATTACAAACCTCTTTTTAGGCTTCATAAATAGCAAATATTTTTTGTTTGAAGTACTTGCAATAAAGGGGGATTGTACCTCTTTTTAGGATTCATAAATAGCAAACTCTTTTTGTTTGAAGTACTTGTAATAAAGGGGGGATTTTTTGGTGAAATTTTTGAAATTTTCCTAGGAGGTAATCTTTGTAAAATCCTTAAACAACTTCATGAGCTGCATATCTTTTTGGAGAGAAATATCTACTCTCGGAGTCCAATAAATTGTAACACTCCAAATTATTACATGCAATTACACATCAAATCAGAGAATGTGCAAATAAGAATAATTAAGATAAATCACTATGAAAAATTGCCACTCTGGGTGGGATCATCCCCGCCATATAGGCTTATGCGAGAAACACAAATGATAAATTGAATAAGATGATCCATTATTAAACAATTGGATAACTAGCTAAATATTGATAAAATAAAATAAGCTAGTGCAACCGACTTCTTCCTCATAATTGATATGTAGCATGACTCCCCTCCTCGAAAATATTTATCCTCAAAGCTGGAAATGATTGGAAAATAATTTCAGATTCCCAAGTTGCATCTTCTTCAGGTAAGTCCTGTCATTTGATAAGAAACTCTTGTATGTGACGAGATATTAGTTTACGGGCTCTAGTATGTATAACTGCTTATGGTTGGAGATAAATACGCCCTTCGTCATCCAACACTGGTAATATCGACTGAGATTGTACTTTCTGGCCAATCACCTTTTTGAGATAGGAGATATGAAACACTAGGTGTATGCAAGAGGATTGAGGTAACTCCAGTTGATATGCTACTTCCCCAATGCGACGCACAATTCTATAAGGGCCATAAAATTGTGGTGCCAACTTTTGACTAGATTTGATCTTCAAAGATAACTACTTGTAAGGCTGAAGGCGTAATAACACCATGTCACCAATATTGAATGCCCATTTCGAACGATGTCTGTCCTATTGTTGCTTCATACGATTTTGTGCTTGTACCAAATTGTCTTTCAAAAGAGTGAGCATTGCTTGTCGCTATTGCAACCAATCGTCTACTCGGGCCACTTTGGAAGATCCTGGTACATAATCTACGACTGTTGGTGGCTTAGTTCCATACAATGCTTCAAAAGGAGACATCTTAGTGGAATAATGATAGGAAGTATTGTAACACCATTCTGCTAACGAGAGCCATTGACTCCATTGATATTATTTATCTTGAACAAAACACCTCAGATAAGTACCCAAACATTTGTTAACCAACTATGTTTGACCATCTATTTGTGGATGGTATGCAGAAGACATGTTTAATTTGGTACCACTAAGTCGAAACAATTCCTTCCAAAAATTGCTAGTAAAAATGGGATCTCTATCACTTACAATATTTTTGGGCATTCTGTGTAATTTAAAAATGGAATCCATAAATACATTTGCCACTTTGCTTGCTGAAAATGGATGTTGTAAGGCCTAGAAATGAGCATATTTGGAAAAGCGATCGACTACCACAAAAATTACTGTTTTACCTTCTGACTTAGGAAGCCCTTCAATAAAGTCCATGGATATATGTTCCCACTGATGATTTGGAATAGGTAACGGTTGAAGAAACCCTGGTGACTTGACTGTTTCACCCTCATTACGTTGGCACACTTCACACTCAGCTACCCACTACTTGACATTTTCTTTTAACCCTTTCCAACAAAATGATTGTTTAACCCGCATGTATGTTTTCAAAAACCTTGAATGTTCTGCAGATGGAGAAGAATGTGACTCCTCAAGAATCTATGATTTGAGTGTTGAATTGTGAGTAATGTAAATGCGGTTCTTCTTGCACAATATTTTGTTGTCATACGTGAAAAGAGTGTACTTAGAGGAACCCATAGATAATTCCTGAATTATTTGAGCTGTTTCAATGTTGGACAACTATTCTTCCTATAACTGAGACACCCATTGTGAACATGGTCCTGAAATAGCATTAATGACTACTTCATCTTTGTACTTTATAGATAATGCATCAGCTGCCACATTTTCTTTGTATTTCTTATATTCAATCACAAAATAATATCTCAAAAATTTAGTCAACCACTTATTTTGTTCGGGATAAGAAAACCTTTGTTCTAGAAAATACTTGAGACTGTTGTGATCAGTTTTAATAATAAAATGCCTATTGATTAAGTAGGGCCTCCATTTTTCCATTGTGTGTAGAATAGCCAACATTTATTTTTTGTAGGTAGATTTACCCAAATTCTTCCCTGAAAGTTGTTTACTTTCAAATACCAATGGATGACCCTCCTGCATTAAAACTGCCCCAATACCTGTTCCTGAGGCATCACATTCAATAAAAAATGGCTTTTTAAAATCTGGAGTGGCCAAAACTAGAGTAGTATACATTACTTCCTCAAGATCCTCTAAGGCTTGAGTAGCTGTGTTAGACCAATGAAAAGCATCCTTCTTAGTGAGCGCTGTGAGAGGAACCACAATTTTACCATAGTTACGCACAAATTTGTGATAATAGCCAGTGAGACCCAAAAAACCATGAAATTTCTTGATAGTTTTAGGTAAAGGCCAATCCTGAATTACCTTAATCTTATTGGGATAAACTTTAAAATCTTCCTAAGATACTATATGACCGAGGTACTCAACTTCTTGAACACCAAAGGAGCATTTAGATCATTTGACAAATAACTTTTCCTTGTGTTTGATGTGAAGAACTTTTTCCACATGTGATAAATGATCCTTCCATGATAGATGAGTATGTCATCAAAGAAGACTAGAACAAATTTGTATAAGAATGGATGAAACACCTGGTTCATGAGACTTTAGAATGTATATGGTGCATTAGTGAGACCAAAGGGCATGACCAAGAATTCATAATGACCTTCATGAGTTCGAAAAGCTATTTTGGGGATATCTTCTTCCCTAACTCGGATTTGGTGAAACCCTGAACGTAAGTCTAATTTGGTAAAGAATTTGACACCATGTAATTCATCTAGTAAATCATCAATGACAAGAATAGGAAATTTATCTTTGATTGTGATTTTGTTGAGAGGACAAAAATATAGACACATACGCCAAGAATTGTCTTTTCGACGAGCCAAAACTACTGGTGATGAATAAGAGCTAGTACTATGGCGGATGACACCATGGTCTAATAGATCTTGGACAATCTTCTCAATTTCTTTTTTTTGGGGTTGGGGATATTGATAAGGACGACCATTGGGTGGAAGACTTCCTGGCACAAGATGTATGGCATGGTCATGAGATCTCTTGGGTGGTAGTCCTTTTGGTTCTTGAAAAACCTCCTCATAATTAGCCACAATTTTATGGAGATCTTCTTCTTTGATTTTTGGCACATCTTGTTCTAATATTTCAATGCAATTGATTTGGGCTATGAATCCCCCACCATATTTTCTTAATATATTTTCCATGCTATGTGAACTTACAACTTTTGGTGGAGCTGTGGGTAATTCCTGAAGATGAATGGTCCTCACATTGGCTTGCCACTCCACGAAGCCATGTTTATGATTAAAAACCATAGTGGTTTCCAATTGTTCCATCCATGCATCACCTAAAATAATTCCATAACAAAAAGAGGACCTTGCCAAGTATATGTACCCATTTGTAATGAAACTGAAGATGTCTTACCTAGACATTGAGAAATCTCCCTGCTTGCAGTTCTGGCTTGAAACCAATCTTGACTAGAAGAGAAGACGTGTAAACCCAATGTCCTTGCAAGTTTTGCATCAATGAAGTTGTGAGTACTTCCTGAATCAATTAATACTATCACCCTCTATTTTTGAATGAAACCTGCTACCTTGATTGTATGGTGAGAGGATAACCCCATAAGAGCATGTATTGAAATAGTCATGGTATCCTCCTCAACTACAACCTCCTCATGTTCACTTTGGTCATCAACTGGGGGATCCTCAGGTGTGTCGTACTCATCTGTTTCTTCCTCTTCCTTTTCTGCATATTCGATCTAAAAGTTTTGTCGTGGTGTACATGCTTGATCTTTTAGATGATGATTGCGATATTTGTAACAGAAGTACCGTGATGGTTGATCATTTCTGCGAAAAGAGTTGTTGTGGAATGGAGGATGACCATATGAATCACGTTGTGTGGATGAGCCTAATTGCAACTTCGTCTCTGCCAAATCGGAAATCCTTATACACTCATCCAACTTGGATGGATTTTGCAGGTCCACTTCGACTTTAATATGTGCTTTCAATCCATTTTGAAAAGCCGCTACCATCACGTTCGATTGTAGGTCTTGTGCATAGTGAAGCATACTGGTGAATTTTGAGATGTAGTTCACTACTGATCTTGTCTGCGTAAGTGACAACAACCGTACTATGTAGGAACTTATGGAACCTTTGTCAAATCTGTGAAGAAAGGCTTCCTTGAAAGTATGCCAAAAGAAGGCCCGATGGGCGGTCTCACGTTTATACCATGTGAACCATTGATAAGCTTCAGTGCCTAATTTGGTTGCTGTAAAAGAGACTCTTTCCTCTTCCTGGAATTTGTAGAACTCTAATATGCCTTTCATTTTGGCAATCCACCCACGTGGATCCTGACCTTCAAAGGTAGGCATGTCAACGCGTGGATAATTGACTCCAGTAGGACCTCTTAGTTGGTAGTGAGAATTGTTTCTATCTTGTTCATCGTGACTCTGTTGTCGCTGGTTGTTGTTTTGATAAGGTCTGTTAGGACCCCTTGGTTGCTCCAAAATTTCTTCGTTACCCCAATCCTCAATATTTTGGTGACCATTGTGATCTTTGTGGTGGGTATAGTCGTCATAGTGGACGTCAGTACTCCAGTGAGTGGGACTAGGAGGATTTGGTTGGGGTTGTTTCCTAGATGCATTGAAGCTTGCAATAATAATATTAATATTTTCTATTAAATCTCTTAACACATCATCATTGACCATTGGACGATTGTTTTCTACTTGAGTGATGTTCTCTTGTGAGGAGTTTGAAGAGGTATTGGATGCCATTGGGTTGAGCACTAAATGATTCGGATAATAACTACCAATTTTGAAAGGAGAAGGAGAATTTTTTGTACCTTTGCTTCGACGAGGTCTTATTGTGTCTTTGTTGGGATTCTCTGAGCTTGATAGACGACCATCAAATCCTTTAGTCCACTTTTTGATCATGTACTTTCCAGACTCTTTTTTTAGCAGCGTCTTTGAGCTTCGATTTGGATTTGTACAAATATTGTTAAATCCAAAAAAAAAAAAACTGCTTACTTGTGGCTCCAAATTCCACACAAATTTGAGTTTGGAGCTTTCCCCTTGAGGTTTTAATTTGAATTTTATTAATTGGACACCAAACTTAGTACTGACTATGACCTCTTATTTGAAATACACAAGGTGAATAACGACACGACCGATTTTAGATGACACGACCCTTGACACTAACACACGATGATGCGACAAAATTAACACAAAGATAAACCTCGTAGAATCTCAAAGATGCGTGGTCAAATCAAGGAGCAGGAGAGCGATGGAAGGACAACAGACACAATGGGATCAACCAACAAAAGGTACACATGGGGATTTTGATGAAGTTTAGAACACCTAACCCAGCGAGTACATGTGGAGTTTAGAGCAGCGAACCCAGCAAGTATATGGTAAGTTGTCTATGTGTGGGAGAGGCTCGTATAACGTAAAGCCACAAAGCACTATGCACTCGTTACGGCTTATAAAAAACAATATAGTAAATCCCTTACGAATGTGGGAAAAAAGTGTTGTTTGAAAAATAATTTTTTTTTTTAAATGATAAACCTTAGAATTTTTGAAGTATAATTTATATTCGACGCTTCTGATTGGACGGCTGGCTGGGTTTTGTTATTTAACCCTGCAGGCAGTGAGTTGATTCGTTATCCACTGGATCTGGCTTCTGATTAGCCGAAGATCAAGTTTTTTTTACCCACTCTGGACAATGATTCACATAGGCTGTATCACTGGATCCAACTCTTCGTTAGCTGCACCTGAACCATTTATGCGTGTAATATGGAAATGATGCATGATAATTTGGTTGTAAATTTCTACGTGGCACGAACTATGTGAAACTGGTAATGTTTGATCTATGTTCTCAGTGGTTTTAATCACGGGTGGACGACTGTTTTGTGAGAGGTGAAAATGCTTGGCTTTGGCGTTACTTGCATCGTTCGAAAGGCAATTAAGGATGTGTTGCTCTGATTGTCTGTTCTGCCTGTAGCTCCAAAAGTAGTCTGCCTGGTTGCCTGTAGCTCCGAAACCACCTATGTGGTTGCGTGGCACCCGACCATAGCAGCCTGAAGATTGAATGTGCGCAGAAGTTTTGGAAGATCGACTTGCCTATGATACCACTTGGAGAGAAATATCTACTCTCAGAGTCCAATTAATTGTAACACTCCAAATTATTACATGCAATTACAAATCAAATCAGAGAATGTGCAAATAAGAATAATTAAGATAAATCACTATGAACAATATCCACTCTGGGTGGGCTCATCCCCGCCATATAGACTTATGCGAGAAACGCAGATGATAAATTGAATAAGATGATCCATTATTAAACAATTGTATAACTAGCTAAATAGTGATAAAATAAAACAAGCTAGTGCAACCGACTTCTTCCTCATAATTGGTATGTAGCACTTTTACACTTAAGGGGATAAACATTTATTTCCTACCTCACAAAATATTTTTGCTAAAATGGAGAAAGACTTATAAGGGTGTATTTTTGGCAGACCTTAGTCACACTTCTTGCAAAAATTCCATTACAACATGTTTTGCAAAAAGGGAGGAAACTTATAAGGGTACATTTTTGGCAACGTCCGACACCTTAGCTACCTTATAAATTTTTTTGCAAAATCACATTGTAATCGAATGAACCTCATATGTAGTGATCTACTCTAGTACACCTAGCGGTTGCAGTGGCTGGTTACCTATGCAATCCGATAGGATGAAAAAATTACAATAAGGACATTCGATGATGTGAAAACAAAGTAATAATTAACCCACTTATTGCTTAAGTACTCAAGAAGTACTTATTTTTAGAGTAGCCAGAGCAATGTGACAGAGCCTGAGCCTGAGCCATAAGCCAGAGCCTGAGCCAGAGCCTGAGCCTGAGCCATAAGCCAGAGCAAGAGCCATCATATCACTATATTTCATTTCTCTTCTTCACTGTATTGGGATAATTATATACATTACCCAAATAATATAATAAGGGGGATGTTAGAGTTACTATGCTACAATAACTATGATTATTACCTCATTTGGTTATATGTAAATTAACCTAGGTAGATTATTAGGGTAAATTCATTTTTACCTTAGTAAGTTAGGTTATTACCTTATTTTATTCACCTTGAAGATATTTGTTGTTACGAATACCTTATGGTTAGTAGGTTAGATGATTTACTAGGTTGTTAGTTGTTAGTGCCATATTACATTTTATTGGCTACGAACTAGGGATATTATTCACGTGTTTCATTAGGATATCTTTAGCCTAAGGTTTTGTATTTGAGCATCTTGAATTATCGATATATTCTAATGTTCATTGTTCGCTTCATTCCTTTCAGAATCATCAAGAAAAAGAAGATTGTAATAGAAGACTCATAAGAGAATATTGAAGCTTATATGCAATATTTTGAGAAATTATATTGTAAGTTTGATTATGCATATTGTCATTAATATTGGTCATTTTATTCATATTATTGTTATTTTCATGAATTTTATGTTCATTGATTTTGGCCATTTAATATATTAATTGCTCTTATATTTGAGTCTACTCAAGATCCTGAATATTGAGACCTAAGATAATTTGGCTAAAAAACCAAAATAATCTGTAATTGTGAACCTATTTTATGCATAAGTTTTTGAAGGAGTTGTTCACACTTACTGATATCCACCTACATGAACTCTACCTACCATCCTTAAACATGGATAAAAAAAATTATGAATAATGAGTGGGTACATATTTAAGATGCTTTGGTCAAGATAAACAATATAATTGGGTAAAATGACTTCCCTTAGTAGAGTAATGGTACACCACTTCTTATCATATTTCCACCAAGATATTTCCACTTGAGGCATTGTATGGTCAAAAACCCCATCTTTGACAAATTACCTTCTTGGATCTTCTCATGTTGCTCAAGTTAATACTTCTCTCTAACAAAGATAATCTATTATCAAGATCCTTAAGGGTAATATTTGTAAAGCTCATAATCTTTTGAAGCAACACTAGGATTTTCACTGCTCAGAGTAACACTTTGAGGTTGATAATATGACTTTTTCTAAGGATCTATCTATATAAACAACTTTCTATCAAGATTAATACTAACAAAAAATTAGCACCTAGTAGCCATATTCCTTATAAGATTGTTTGCTAAATTAGGGACATGGCATACCAGTTGGAGTTGCTACCTACATCCAAAATCCACCTATTTTCACATTTTTTGCCTTAAGAAAGTACTCAATCAAAAGGTGTAAGTCCTAGGTGGACATTCCCAAATTGGATGAAGAGGGTCATATTTAATTGAAACCTCAAACAATGTTGCAGTCTCAAGTGTGTAAACTAGGGAGATGACATGTTTAACAACTAATTAAGTGGTAGGATCTTCTAGAAGAAGGTATGTCTTGGGAATTAGTGGCTATTCTCCAAAAAAAATTTAGCTTTGAGGACAAAAATTTCTAAAGGGAAGGTTATGTAATGACCCCAATATAGCTATGTTAGCTATCATTATTTGTCTAGCTCAATCCCTTTAGGTTAGAATGATTCGACCCTTGAGTATTAGGGTTAGGGTTTGTTACTTTGATAGTCTATATATAGAAAGAAATATGTGGTAATTAGATCATCAATGAATTAATCATTCTTCTATTGCCTTGGTGCATATAAAATATTTTTCCCTCTCTAAGTGGTTAAGAGACTTCATCCTCTATGAGTTGCTAGACTTTAATTCTATGCTTTGGATTTTGATCTTTTGAAATATTTTTGGATTTATTTTTTTGATTATATATTTTATTTCCCATTGAAATATTTGTATGATAAAATACAAATATAGGCTACTCATTTGAAGTAAGTACAAATGTGTCACTTTTGAGAGTTGTGGGTATGCAAAGAACATAATATGAAGAAACAATTTTTATGAGGTACCAAAACAATAGCTTTTCTATATCTATTTAAAGGATTTTTGGGTTATGAACCCCTCCACATCTTGGATATTTGCATGGATCCAACAATAGGAAGTATGAATGCACAATTTAGAAGAGCTAAAGTTATATTGGAAGACCTCTGTCATTGGATAAAGGATATTTTGATGGATCACCAACTCCACATAGAGCACATACTTTGATAAAATTATTGACATTTTAGAAAATTTCCAGGAGACAATGTTGAGTTTTTATACAGTTTTTTTATTATTCTTATAGTCTCCCATGCTCCGCCCTTTAGTAGTTTAGATAATATATTTAGGAATCTTGGCTAGAGTTCTTAGTAGGTCTTTTATGTTATGAAGGATGTATAACATTAGCAAGATTATTTGTATTTTGGTTTCTTAGATTTTTTTTAATTCTTATGTAAACATAATTTACTTATATGGATGCAACATTTAAAAACAATGTATAAAATATAGAACAAGTTATGATGATCCCTAATATGCCATTAAAAAACATATATTTTATATGTTAAAAGAAGAATACATAACATAAAAATGTTTAAATTTTGAATAAGATATTTTCATTGTATTTTAATTTTTAAAGTTATTTTTTTTTAATTATGTCTTTTGAAATCTTATGCTATGGATCATATAACATTAGACTAGTCTAGACCGTAGTGGAATGCATTAGATATGGACTAGATATGGGTGTTTATTTGGATGAGTCATGGTACGATATTTGTATGCTCGAATATGTTTGGATATGACATTGGAAAAGTATCATATTCATGTCCATATTTGATATGCCAATAGGAATATTATGACAGAAGTATCTGATATTGTATCTTTGCTATGTTCCACCCAATATTTTATTGGGAACAAGGAAAGGAAAAACAAGAACATGTAGAAGACACCTACAAATCCTAAAGAAAAAGTGGATCATGATATTATTTATTTTAGTTGATGTTAATTATAGATTATGAATATATAAATAACATTATAAGGTTTTGCATAGGGTGGTAATGAGGGCCATGGGAAGGTGACATAGGGGCATGACCGGTTCAACATGCAGATGATAAGAGTTAGTAGAGGTAAAACATGGGAGATATTTAGTTGCATTTGACATTGATCATTGAAGAAGAAATTGGTAGAAAGGCTCAAGGATACCAATATGGAATGTATATCTCAAGGCATTCAAGAGGAAGTACAAGGATTGGAGGATATTTAGGAAAAAGCTAATGGGAAGTTATATAATTAGGAAGGGGTGTTGTAATTTGAAAGGGGAAATCAATTGGTAGAATGCATACGAATGTCCAAATCCCCTCAAATTAGACAATTATAAGTCTCTAGTGCCATGTTTGTTGTGTGTCCCTTAGTGAAACATCAATTTGACAAGGAGATAAGCCTAGTGAGGCATGTGAAATATAATGAACAAGGGGTAATATGTAAATTCACAAATCTATCAATAATAGAGTCTAATAAAATGGCATTTTCATTGTTCATGATTTTTATCATTAGAGCTATGAATGAAGCATCTCAATAGTTTGTGGGGATGTGTCTCAATGACAATTACATAATTATGTCAAAGAGTGAAGAAGAAGATTTAGACAATTTAGCAAGTCTCAAATTTCAAAATTACTGCTAGTAAGATGTTTTTCAAATACCAGCATGCCTAGAATTACTAGTCAAACCTACTAAATTGGGTTGTCTATTAATGGAGACTTTGGAAAAAGGGGAGCCCATTACTTTAAATTTTATGGTGGGTAGATAATGTTATATATATTTTTGTTTATTATTCATTGTAATTTATTGTAACTAGGTTGAGATATTATGTTATTATGACTTAGTGTACCTTTCATTATATTTCAAGTAGTGAAGGTGAAAGGATTTAGCCTTGAAACTTATCATGGTGGATCAAGAGATGTCTTAGGTTGAATTAAGAATATGGAGGAGTTTTTTAAGTCCCCACCTGAAGGTAATGTTTCTATAAAGGTGATGTGTAACTTTTATGAACTCCTTTCAAGGTTGGCACATGGAGTGAGGCTTGTATGAAAGAGTGGCTAGCCTGTTCTTTGTATGTCTTGCAACTAAGAAACAATAATTTTGGATGATTTTGGTGAAGTGTATAGTCTTAGGAAGGGGAGAAGGGGAGAAACAAAGTTGTTAACCTTAAATGAGTGACTACTTGGTTAGGGGTGGTGGGGACATAGAAGTTTGATAAAATAGGATTAAAATATAGATACGATTGGGTAAGTGAAGGACAAAATATGACTATGGAAATGTCCATGGTGGGTCATGTAGGGGTTGGAGGTAGTATTGGAGGTGGATATTCAAATGATATTGATGGAGGTATTTAAAGGCATACAACACTCAAAGGTTATTGTTGACACTTTTTGTCACATTATACAAGGGGTAGAAGAATAGTAGAATTTTCGTATAATATTCTTTCTTTTTGATTGAAAGTTTTTCTTTTAAGTTACAGCAATTTTGACTCTCCCTATCATAGAATGAAGAAGAAAGAGCTTCGCTACCAAACAGGCCGAGGAAAATAGCTTCGCCGAAAGAAAAGAAGGAGAATGTGAAAAGAGCTTCGGGCCCGAAGCACTTCAAATCACCACTTCGGGCGAAAACCTTGCGAAGTAATTTTGTCGAAGAAAATACAAAGATGATGCTTCGCACCCGAGACATTTTCGACAGCCGCTTCGAGCGGAAGTTTTGCGAAGCAGTATCCAAACGACTTCGTCGAAGGAGGAGAGCATAATCCAAAATCAGCTAAGGTAAGGAAACTACTTCGGGCCCGAAGTATTTCCGACACCTACTTCGGCCAGTTTTCACCCGAAGCAGTGGTGCCCGAAGCAAAATGACAATGTGTCGAAAATAGAGAAATGCCTCGGGAGGATATTCCCCGAACCACAGTTTTGAGAAAGAGTCGGGCCGAAACATTTTCCAACCGAAGCAGTTTCGCCAGCAAAGGACAAAGAGCCCCATTTCAAAGATGAAATCCGCTCGGCACTCAACATCCCCGAAGTAGTTTCTACGAAGCATTATTTTGCGAAGAACAAATCAAGGAGAAACTACTTCGGCCCAAGGCTTTGGCGAGGCGGATATGTAGCGAAGCACTTTTGGGCCCACGTTCCAAGGCGGGCAGCTTCCCAAGGTGATCAAAAGCCCCTTATAAGTACCCCTTTCTTGCCCGATAAGTCCGTTGACCATTCTTGGCAAACGAAAGGGACGTAACAGTCCTCGAAGTAAAAATCGATGGGCATAACGATCACTCGAGCACAGCATCCAGAAGCCAGGGACACTCGGGCGATGCATTAAATGAATATTTCCATGGTTGACCCGATCACAGTTGCCAGTTTTGGTAACCGATTTGAAAACTCAGTCGCAGCAGCCGCGAGGAGCCGATTTCTCAGGGCCCGAGGGTGTACTCCACCATTTTTGTAATAATGATTCAGAGGGTCGGGTCCTCTATAAAAACCCAGGCTTTGCAATGTAAAAGGGGGGGAACTTTCTGCTAGAAAGTTGCTGTAACTTGATGTCCTGCGTCTAATACTAAAGATCTTTTGTACTCCATTTCTCTCTTTTATGCTGCCTTCTGTGCTTAATTCTTTTGTCTGTCTCGCATTCATATACCGAGACTCTGAATCCTGAATCCGGTGTGTGATTGGGGACTGTACCCTAAAATTTGCCCTGAAGGATACATAGGAGAGGAAAAACATCCTTGTTGCTTTCTTTTATGCTGCCTAGTGGATCGAGGTTTCTGTTATTCCCTCATCTTAATCGTTGTTACTCTGAACCCTAAATTCCAGCGAGAGAGAGAGGAGAACCCTACGAACCCATCCAGAGGATACATAGGAAGGTCGGCACTCGCATTTCTTTCATCTATTCTTGGTGTTCTTTGCTGCTATTCGAGTTATTAGTGAGTGATCGTGCTTCCTATTCTTCCCCACCTTGAATCATCAATCTCTAACCCTTACCCCTTTTTATTTCTTTCTCTAACCCGAACTCCTTTTATCTCTTTCCTGCACTCTTATCTCAAACCCCAAAAGTAGATTAGTATAGGAGCCGGCCTTTCTCCGGAGATCGGCACGAGGGGCATCTCTTCCCTTCGGCCTTTCAATGTTGGTCGCAGGTCCAGGGCGCGCAAACCCACCGAAAGTCCTTTCCTGTGCGGATTTGATGACCAACAGTTTTTGGCACGCCCGATGGGACCCAAGGTCCCATATTTGAGAAAATTTCTAGCCCGTCTTCACCGGAGCCAGTAGTTCTAACAAGTTCCCGGTGAGATCCGGTCAGTCTCATCTTCTGAGTAGTAGTGAGAATCGATGCCCTCATTACCGAAAGACTCTTAGCATCTGGCGACTCTATTTTACCGAGAATCTCTGAAGTCGTGAAGACCAATGTAACAATGGTTTTGTAAGCCCCCATGTTTTAAGAAGGTCCGAGTTCGGTGAATCTCTGGCCTGTCTTCATCTGATAAAATCACCTAGTGACTCGATTGAGCTGAAGATCCAGATTTCCTGGTCGTAGGCACCTTTCAAATCTGAAAGAAGATATCCCAGAGGAATCAAGGTTCGGTGAGCAGCCTTGACCTCATAAGCGGAGAAAGAATGTCCACCTAACGACTCTGACTCAGCGGTGACAACCATGATTTCCACAAGTTGCTGTCATGATGGTTGGGAGAAGCTTTCCTAGCTGGAATGATCCAGGCCCCCTGAATATCCAAAGCTACCATGAGATTCCCAAAAGTGCCTTGAAGTCATTGACGAAATACAACGGCACCACGAGAATGGCCCGAGAGCACCTTGAAGATGTTGTCGATTTAGCGGCCCTCCATGACATTATCCATGAAGATGTCATGATCAGACTTCTTGTTCTATCTCTGGAAGGAAGGGCGCTACGGTGGTACAGATTGCTCAGGCCCAAAAGCATCTGCTCATGGGATGACTTAGCGGGGGCATTGATCGAAACGTTCGATGGCTCTCAGGACCCCTTCCATCTCTTCGCATACCTCTCCACCATCAAGAGAGCACCTTCGGAAGGTATCACGGACTTCAACGTCCGATTCTACAGAAGTTGGAAGAGAATCCCATTGGAGATCCAACCGACGCCCGCCCAAGCCCATCTCTTCTATGTTCGGGCCTTCCATCCGGACGTAAGCCTCATTCTACTGCAATCAAGGGAACGAAGGTTCCCTCAAATATTTGAAGAGGCAATACGAGCGGAACAGCTTTTGCTCCTATCGAGAAAGTGGCAGTGGAGAGAAACTCCATCGCTTCTTTCGATAATTACTGCTCCTGTCCAGTCGACGCAGTATTCATCTTGGGGCATTCCTCACTCTGAGCCGAGGCTCGAGATGCAGTCATTTGGAGCTCAGGAGGCAGACCTCATACTAGCCCAACAATGGGAGTACGCAAGCATGGCCCACCTAATGAACAACATGGCTGCTTGCGATCTTCATCAAGAGGTGAACCGAGGAGAGGAGCAGACTCGAGTGGTAGAACCCGAGAACAAAGAGGGCACATTTTTGCACCCTTTTTGTGTCCCAAGAGATGGCATGCAAGAGTTCGGCCAAAGCTCATCAAGCCTGTCCGATTCAGAGGATGAGCCCGAAGAGCTCCTGGAAGACTACTCTTCGTCGGAGGAACCTTGTTACCATATCAGTGGGATGGAAGAACCTGTACCCGACCTTTATTTCGAAGAATCCAGAGAATTCTGGCATTGGGTCTGGTATTGGTTTCGGCTATCCCTAAGACCAATGCCCCAAGAAGGCTTTCAAGTGGCGAACTTCTTCGCCAATAATCTGGGCACTGGCAGAAATGAAAATCGGCTGCGTTGCTTCCTGTTCGCAGCATGGACAACTTCAGGAAGAAATGATCCGAACTCCGAGGGTCAGCTAAAGTTCAACCTGATCTGGTCGGGTCACTACAGGTTTACCGGATAATTCCTCGAAGCTGAGTTCATGGTGGCGGCAGGCCTATTATGCCGCAAGCTTGTGAATAGTGTAAATAGCTCGGCTGATAAATAAAATGTTGCAAAAGCTCAAGTCGAGTTTTACTTCGGCAACTCCAAAAAAAAAAAAAAACTCCTTCGGGAACTTGGTTCGTGAAGTAGTGGATGCAAAGTGGTTCGCAGCGAAGTACGATTAGCCGAGCAGGGTCCCGACTAAGGTATGAAAGATGCTCGCCTAAGGGAAGTCTGAGCGAGCTACTTTTTAAAAGGGAAACAAGCTTCGGGCCCGAAGCATAAAAGGGTTCACCGTGAAGTATTCCAGCCTTGATTTTAGCTTTGTTGACCCAAAGATGCACAAGGCAGAAGCATTTATTGCATGCCTAGAGGAGCGTGCTGACAGCCGCCCACAAAAGGCATCCAAAATAGGTGAAGTAAATGAAAAGGGCATCGGGTACATCCTCAGGGGATTCGGTTGAGAGAAAAGTTTGCCCTCAGGTACCAGGTGGCGGTCGGCTGCATTCCCAAAGCAGCCGCAATCGTCATAACGCATGGCCCTATGTACTACGCCACCGTGGGGCCAATCCGACGAACCGATGATCTCTCAGGTGAGAAGTGCAGGATTAATTGTGGCATAGGCCATAAATGCGGGTAGTTGTCTTTGGCGGCTATATAACGCAGACTCCAAGCAACCGAGAGGATTACCCATTCAACGACTCATACGGACCACACTGCCAACCTACGAATTTTTTCCCACTTCACACTCTGAAGCTTCAGCGCCAAGTTTTCTCCATACTGCAAATCCCGTCGCCCTAAGTATCAACAATGGGCAAGGAAAGTTCCAAGGAAAAGGGAAAAGAGCCAGAAGTAGTGGCCCCCGAGAAGCCAAGGGTAAAAGGCCATGAGAAGAGGCCGAAGCCAAAGCCCGTTGATTCGGGCCTCCGCCCAGATAAGCGCATCTTGGAAGAAAGGGAGGATCCTGAGGACGAGCAGCCTCTAGAACCACCAGTCGACAGGTGGGAAAGAATCAGGGATACAGAGCTGTCCAGGAGCGTAGCTAAGCTCAGAAGCACCGTCGAGCTCATGAGAAGCAGGCTCTTAGTAGAGAGCATACAAGCTGCAACCTATTACTCCCAGATATACTGGTATCTGGTGCCCCCCATGCACCATTGCCCTGAGCTGGTCAATGCCATCGCGCAGAATTACCAGCCCGCCACCAGACAAGTGTTAGACGCATCTGGCCAAAAGTTATTTTCAATTTTGAAAGAAGATGTACAGGCAGCTTTTGCGCCACAGCAGGGCCCACCCGAAGGATGTATGGTTCGCAACATCATTTTGAGCGAACAAACGGAGAGGTTCACGTCTGTTGGCTACATGATCAATTTTTTGCAGCAGAGCCTCAAAAGCGGGCTTCCTTCGGGCAAACTGCCCCAAATGCCCCTTCCCTTGGAAGCTTTTAAAAATGCCGACCTCTTCTCCATCATTGCATGGGTGGCAGGCCTATCTACCGACGCTTCGGTATACCCATGGCAGGTGTCCCTGGCCGAATGCATTTCCAGAGGGGAGTTCAATGCCCCCGATAATTCGAGACCCGGTTCCAACCCAGTCTTTGTCGACTGGGCAGAATGGGTGGCCAGGGGCTTGCATGCGCAACTCACCAGCATGAAGAATGTTGGGACCATCCAGCGCTTCGCGCCCTGCTCCTTTCTTGTTTGGTTACTTTTCTTTCATGTACATAATAATTTTCCTCATGTTGCCATTGCGGCAAGTGGCAAGGATGGAAGTCCTTTGCCCGTATATCAGTGGACTCCCCTACTGTTGAGATCGGAGTCCTACTATTCCTTTAATCAACAATTCTTGGGACCCGCCATGCACATGTTGACAGGATCCTCCCCGCGAGTTCCCCTTGGCTTGAGAAACAAAGTGGTCCGGGAGAAAAGGGGAGATATTTTCCGACTAACACAGGGGCTGGTGATTCGCATCTTCGGCTTCATAGGGAAGCCCTTTTTACTGCCAGTTTACCCCTCTGAGTATCAATTCGCATTGGAAGTCGCTAGGCAGAGCGATGCGACTAATGCCATCTATGGTAAGGGTCGAAAATGGGCTCACACTTGTGACTTCCCTCTCAGGATAGGAGTTATCGAAGTGTTCGCCCTGAATCAGAACGTCTTCTTGGAAGAGAAGCTTGCCAAGTTTGGCCTTCTCCAAATTCCCCAGCAATGGCTTTATGATCCTTTGGGAGTAATGAGGGACCATATACGGGTCAAGAGCTTCCATGTTTGCCCCTATCCAAAAATTGTGAAACAAAGGAATAATCCTCGGGGAAAGGATCTGGAATGGCATCTGGAGAGGATGGAAGCCTTACCTCCCTGGCACGAATTCTACCCAATGGAGGTCGCATATGACCCAGATCGGCATTCACTCCCGAGCCCCAACTCCACCTTCTGGAGGAAAGCGAAAGATGACTTGAAGGAGGGAGTAAAGGATTGGGACGTGGCTCAACTGAGAGAATGGTGGATAATGAGGGTCCACCGACAGAAAACGAGCTCTTATGGATTCTTGGCAACGGACAAGGACTTCGCAGAAATTTATGAAGCCAACGTTGGAAAATGGAAGCCTTCGTCCTTCGCCACCCTCATCCCTCCAGCTATCCCAGGTTCGGGCGAAAGCCCAAAAAGAGATGATACTACTTCGGGGAAGGAAAAAGAGGAAAGGGCCCAAGCTTCACCTCCAAGATCACCTCAGGGGCCTGTAGGAGGCCACGACTCGGGCACTGAAGGGTCGAAACAACCGCTGGTAAGGAGGAAAAGGAAGAAGCAAGAATAGACCCTGGCACCCCCAAAGCACCCAAAGCGACCTCGCACAGGACTTGTAAGCCCCTCCACTGGGCGACTAATATCAGACCCATCCAAAGCAAGTGCCGAGGTCGCAGCCCTGCCAAGCGTCGAAATCGAGAAAGAACAAGATGCGGCTGCACCAGAAGTCGCCACTGCCACAATGCCAGGAGGGCACGCAGGTATGCATTCTCCACCCCTTGCCCTAGCCTCACACATTTTTGCCATAACCACGGCTGAGAGTTCTCACCAGTCTCCCTTGCCTAGCCCATCGCTCCATCACACGTCACCTACCGCTGGTCCGGCCTCACCTCACGATCGTGACGAGGGTAAGACCATTGATCCCACTTCAACGTCGAGTCCCACCCCCCAATCCCTTGTTTCATGTGAGGAAGCCCCGATTGCCAAAATTCCCACCACATCTGTCGTCGAGCCTTCTGGTGAGGCATCCCCCACACATTCTTTATATTTGTTTACTCCCTCGACTGGAGATCTAGCCTTGTCCAAATCAGAGATGTCCTTAATTAAGGACCGCCCCCTTGCCGAGAAGCTATTCCAAGCACGGCAAAACACTGAGCAAATACTAAGGGAGGCAAGGAAAAGAAGAGGGCGCTTGACAGCATCAGTTGAGAAATGCGCCATTTTTTATCTAAAGGCCGAAAAGGTGCATAAAATCAAGAAGGTCCCCAAGGTACAAAAGCCTCTGGATGAAATGACTCCAGCAGACTACGATTATCAAGAGACACCTAAGGACCTGGAGCACCTGAATGTTGATAATGAATCGGCATCCATGCATGTCCGAATTGAGACCTTTAGGGCTCATGCAGTTATCGCCAACCAGCGCAGGATTGAGGCCGAGGCCGCCAATGTTAAGCTGGAGGAAGATTTGGCAAGGGTCCGCTCCAAGTTGGCAGAGGCCGAGGAGCAATGCAAGGCCATGAAGAAGGAGACGTTCGACCTAAAGCAACAGGTTCAACAGCTCCAGTCTACGGCCGAAAGCCAAGCGCAGAAGCAGACCGAGAGTGATCTGAAGGCCAGGAAGCTTGAGGATGAAATCGTGCAGATGCAAGCTCCGCTGTATGCAAAAGAGGATCTAACGTTGTTTGACAGGGCCAGAATTAAGGAGATTCATGCACACCTGCTAAGAAATTTTTGGCCTCGGTGCGCCAGTGCTTTTTCAATTTTGGCGTATGTCACCGAAGCACGACGGGCTATTGCCGAGGGAGGGTCAGTCATAGACGAGGTCACGTAGAAAGCCTAGGAGCCGACTCAAGCTAGCGTTCGACGTCCAGAATGCTAGATATCAAGACCTGCAGGTCACTGCAATGACCCGGACAGCTAGGGACTGGTCCACAGCCCAGGCCACGGTTCGCACCTTTTTCTCCAAGGTGCGAAAGGCTCAGAAAGCCAGGAGCCTCCAGGACATTTTTGACAATGAGCAGCGTGCCTCAATGAATTATTTTTAGGACCTTTCTTCCTTGGGTTTCCCGAGTTTCATGGACGATGACGAAAATCTTCTCAGCAAGGATGACCTCAAACCAGTTTGTCTGCAGTTCGAGAACGATGTCTCGGAGATCGATGGCTGGGAAGAACCAATCACAGAAGGGCAGGTGACAGATTTCATCTTGAGATACTGTAAGATCAAGGCTTGCCTAGACGATCTGTCCACCAGGGCCAAACATGCTGACATCGGGCAAATTGATCGGTTTCGCGTTTTAGTAAAGGCATTGCAGGATCAAGAACCATTTCAAAAGAGTGCCTGGACTCATGTCCAAAAAATGATGAAACGCATCCGTGAGCGCCTCGAACCATCTCCACAGCCAGAGGCCGCGCCCAAAGAAGAAGAAGGAGAAGAAAAAGAAGAAGAAAAAACTGCAGAAGCAGGGTCTGGGGAAGACCAGTGACTCCGTAGCCCAATGAATCAGGACTAAAGGGTTCTTTTGCCAAGACAAGCTCGTCACCCCGCGAGCCGCCAAGAATGTTGACACTTTTTGTCACATTATACAAGGGGTAGAAGAATAGTAGAATTTTTGTATAATATTTTTTTTTTTATTGAAAGTTTTTCTTTTAAGTTACAGCAATTTTGACTCTCCCTATCATAGAATGAAGAAGAAAGAGCTTCGCTACCAAACAGGCCGAGGAAAATAGCTTCGCCGAAAGAAAAGAAGGAGAATGTGAAAAGAGCTTCGGGCCCGAAGCACTTCAAATCACCACTTCGGGCGAAAAACTTGCGAAGTAATTTCGTCGAAGAAAATACAAAGATGATGCTTCGCACCCGAGACGTTTTCGGTAGCCGCTTCGGGCGAAAGTTTTGCGAAGCAGTATCCAAACGACTTCGTCGAAGGAGGAGAGCATAATCCAAATCAGCCAAGGTGAGGAAACTACTTCGGGCCCGAAGTATTTCCGACACCTACTTCGGCTAGTTTTTACCCGAAGCAGTGGTGCCCGAAGCAAAATGACAATGTGTCGAAACAGAGAAATGCCTCGGGAGGATATTCCCCGAACCACAGTTTTGAAAGAGAATCGGGCCGAAACATTTTCCAGCCGAAGCAGTTTTTCCAGAAAAGGACAAAGAGCCCCATTTCAAAGATGGAATCCGCTCGGCACTCAACATCCCCGAAGTAGTTTCTGCGAAGCATTATTTTGCGAAGAACAAATCAAGGAGAAACTACTTCGGCCCAAGGCTTTGGCGAGGTGGATATGTAGCGAAGCACTTTTTGGGCCCACGTTCCAAGGCGGGCAGCTTCCCAAGGTGATCAAAAGCCCCTTATAAGTACCCCTTTCTTGCCCGATAAGTCCGCTGACCATTCTTGGCAAACGAAAGGGACGTAACAGTCCTCGGAGTAAAAATCGACGGGCGTAACGATCACTCGAGCACAGCATCCAGAAGCCAGGGACACTCGGGCGGTGCATTAAATGAATATTTCCATGGTTGACCCGATCACAGTTGCCAGTTTCGGCAACCGATTTGAAAACTCAGTCGCAGCAGCCGCGAGGAGCCGATTTCTCAGGGCCCGAGGGTGTACTCCACCGTTTTTGTAATAATGATTCAGAGGGTCGGGTCCTCTATAAAAACCCAGGCTTTGCAATGTAAAAAGGGGGGGAACTTTCTGCTAGAAAGCTGTTGTAACTTGATGTCCTGCGTCTAATACTAAAGATCTTTTGTGCTCCATTTCTCTCTTTTATGCTGCCTTCTATGCTTAATTCTTTTGTCTGTCTGCATTCGTATACTGAGACTCTGAATCCTGAATCCGGTGTGCGATTGGGGACTGTACCCCTAAAATTCGCCCTGAAGGATACATAGGAGAGGAAAAACGTCCTTGTTGCTTTCTTTTATGCTCGCCTGGTGGATCGAGGTTTCTGTTATTCCCTCGTCTTAATCGTCGTTACTCTGAACCCTGAATTCCAGCGAGAGAGAGAGGAGAACCCTGCGAACCCGTCCATAGGATACATAGGAAGGTCGGCACTGCGTTTCTTTCATCTCATTCTTGGTGTTCTTTGTTGCTATTCGAGTTATTAGTGAGTGATCGTGCTTCCTGTTCTTCCCCACCTTAAATCATCAATCTCTAACCCTTACCCCTTTTTATTTCTTTCTCTAACCCGAACTCCTTTTATCTCTTTCCTGCACTCTTATCTCAAACCCCAAAAGTAGATTAGTATAGGAGCCGGCCTTTCTCCGGAGATCGGCACGAGGGGCATCTCTTCCCTTCGGCCTTTCAATGTTGGTCGCAGGTCCAGGGCGCGCAAACCCACCGAAAGTCCTTTCCTGTGCGGATTTGATGACCAACAGTTACTAGTTAGAGGAGTTGCATTGAGGACTCATGTTAAATAAACTCTTACCACCATCAAATGGATATTAGAAAACTCATAAACAATATGAGAGGATTCATTATGCAAGATATATATTTTGAGGTATTAAACACAATGGATTGTCTCTCCAAGGGGTAAAAAAGACATATTGGACACATCCATGAGATAGTTAACTATTCACATAACAAATTTTGTAATATGTAATATTTTGGTATTTGGTCTTTTTTAGTATATGTAGATAGTGCTTGCAATTGTTCTAAATCTATATAAAAAATATTGTAAGTAGATAGTACTTACAAGATTTTGTAATATGTAATATTTGGTATTTGGTATTTTTAAATATAAGTAGTGCTTGCAATTGTTATAACTCTATATAACAAATATTGTAATATGTGGAGTCTTTCTTTGTTGTCATCAAGTTTTGGGATCTAAGAAAATAGTGTTAGGGGTTGTTCTAGCCCTTTGATTCAACATACTTGTAAGCTCCTAGTTTTGGGTCTTAAGATAGAGAAAATATCATGGCCAGGTTTTGAAGGTCAATTTTGTTGGATTTTGGATAAGGTAATATCATTGAGGAAGGGTTATATGGGGTATCTTTTGGTGCTATGTGGGCATCCTAAGATAGAAGCTAAAATACATTATAATATTATTTGGTTTTATTTATAAAAAGAGTACTCTTAATTTTTGTAATATGCTTTGCCTTTCTCAATTGATGAAAATCAAATGTTAACAATAGTTTTTACAAATATTCATATTAGGCTATAATTATATAATAATGTGTATAGGATAAGATAAATAAGGCTCATTACAAATAGAAGTTTTGAGAAGTGCAAAGGTCTAATGTTTACAAAACAACTATTTTATATGCTATGAAATCTATTAAAAGGACATTAGAATGTAGATGGGTATGAGAACAAGCCTATTAAAAAGTATAGAAACTATCAAGTTGCTTCAACAAAGGACAATGCATAACATCAAAGGGAGATCAAATTTATAGATTGATACAAGTATATTTTTATTGATAATAGCCAAGATTAAATAGTTAAGCTATCCACATATTGTGCATGAGAGATACATTCCTTGACTAAAATTATGGGTAGGGAAAACCTTCCTATTGAGTATGCAATTGGTAACGAGTCAGGCTCCTAATTTTCAAGACCATGGTAATGCAACCACGATGGTGGTCCCTTCCTTCAATTGATGCAAATAAGGTTAAAGGTAGTTGAATAAAATGTATGGGATGGGGTGGTTCCTCTTATGCAAAGTTGTGATAAAGGGTGCCATGTAGGCATTTCATATAGTTTCAATCCTTGGAGACCAAAATTTTATCCCATAATTTTGTATCTCAACACAAGAAAAGTTCTATTTTTGGAACTTGTTGTGGAAAGCATGAAGATGAAATGATAAATAAAAAAAAAACATGAGTAAAGCATATATATTTTTATTTTGTTTGTTTAATGGAACATTTGTGCCAAAAACAAGACTAATAAGATGATTTTTGAAGAGTTGGGTTAAGCATTTTTTTGCTAAACCTATTGTCAATTTTATGAAAATAGGAAATATACATGATTATAAAATACTTATCTAAACAATTGCTCAAGTTATTCAAGTTATCTTATATGATAACAATGATGATTGGGCTTAAAATGTGTCTAAATATGGTGGGAGTGATTGGGTAAGAAAAGGAAGAAAAACATCAATAATAACAACAATGATCGGTCATGTAGAGGTTGAAGCAGCTAGTGAAGGTGAATACTCAAATGACAATAGTGGATGTACTAAATAATGGGTGTCATGGAAATTTTGTCAATTGGATGAGGCATATTGAGAACACATTCATGTTGAAGAAGAAACTCTTTTCATAATTAGATGGAGCTTAGGGAATTTAGGCAAGTATAAAGAGAGTTGTTGCACAAGTTTTAGCCTTTAAAGTACTAGATGTAGTGGAGTATGTATTTCAAGAGGAAAAAAACTTGTTGTCTTGTATTCATAAGATTGTAAGTGTTGATCACATAGATCATCTAATTAGAATTGTACCCACAATATTTTTTCAAAAATTAAAAGCTACTAATATTTATATTTATGCCAACTACCTACTAATCACACTAAATTAAAACTAATGTAATCGGGTAAAAGTAAATCTAGGAAGAAAAGGGTGCAAGAAATATAATGAAAGAAAATATGGCCTTATAACATGATTAGTGTTGATCTATTTATGTGTTTGGAGGGAATAAAATAATATTAGTATGCTCCAACCCTATAAATAATCTACAATAATAAGAAGAAAGGACTGATAAAAAGTGAAAGGGCATTGCCATGATTGCTATGTATCCAAAAATATAAAGGGAAGTGCCACTATCGCTACACATCCATACATCAAAAGGGTAGTATCACAATAAATAAATAAATGACAGTCATAGTCTTTAAATTATCTATAAAATGACCTCATAAGTATAAATAGAGTTCATATATTATAGCTCTAACTTTTTCAAATGACAAAAAAATCCTTACAATATATTTATAACTCCTATTTATAACAAATTGTTTAACTAAGAGTTATTGGAGGTAAATCTTTTCTACTCCTAGTAAAATGTCTAGTTTAGTAGCATCCTTAGTAAAATGATGCATCTCTAAACCTTACATGACTCTAGATTGCCTCTACACACACTTGGTGGCCTTCTAACCCCTTTTTAGTGCTATATGAAGATAAAATTTCACTTTCCAAGCCTTTTACTCATGTACCATGTCAACCTTACTCTATTCTAAGCCATAAAATGCAATTCACAATTTTACTAAAGTTGTGATTCTTAATTTAACTTCTGCAAATATCACCTTTGATGATTGGCCAAATTTGTAAGTATTTTCTTCCCAAGAGTGAAATGCACTTTTATTACTCAAAAGAACAAATCACAATTTTGACACAACCAAATTTGAATTTTTGCCCAAACTTATCAACTTCATTGCTATTTCTAGGACTACAAAAAAATTCCCCCTAGTCCTCCATGGTCAATTCGTTGATGAAATTCAAAGGTAGTAGACAGGCTACTATAGTAACATATCTATATAATGAATCTTGAAATATGCAATATATTTCTTTCTAGTGGTCATATTTTGGGATCTGGTATATTTTATTAGTTTAAGTTGAGTGTTAATTATTGTTTGAGCTCTATATAATGAATCTCATAAAATATAATATATTTATTTGTTGTTGTCAAGTTTTGTGAACTAGTCTATTTTAGTTTAAATAAATAGCACTAGTTTTTTTAGCTCTTGTTAGTATTTTATCACATTATGGAATATAGTAGCTAGGTATTTAGGAGTTATCTAGACTAGGTGGTTGATAAGATAGAAATTGCAACCACCATTATCCTCATTGTATAAATACATAATTTTGATTAATAAATATATGTCTAGCACCCTACTGATCCAACATGTAGTATTGGAGCTCTCATCATTCTTGGATCATGTAAAAGAAAAAATCAAGTTTGTGAGATGATGTTGCAAAGAACAATGTGTTGTTTATAAATATGTTACATCATCAATGTAAAATATATGTGTTTAAAATATTAAGTGGAGGTCTAGAAAATATTGCTTTCAAATATTGAATGTATTGAGAATATAGAGAAGCCACATACAATATGCAAGGAGAAGATGGTGTTGGAACTACATTAAGCAATAAGAAAATTTAAATACACAAGAAAATTGATTTGTCTAGAAAAAATGTGCATGACAAAAAAATTATACTAGAAAGGAGGCACCATTAATTTGTTTATTTGTTTCTTCTTGTAGGGTGTGCCATTACATAGAAGAGATGTGGAACCCTACTAGAACGTGGAGGATTGTTCAACAAAAAGAAGAAGCTTTTATTTCCTATTTGAAGACTAGTGTGGAGGCGATAATGAAGATACCGTCTAAACCTATTGTCCAATAAGAGATATCCTAACAGTTCATTTCAAAGAATAAGTTATATGGAGTATTACACTAGAGTTTGAATGGGTTGGTAATTGTCCTCTTTGTATCTTGCTACCTTTATTCATATGAAATATGCATAGGAGTGGAGCAAGATTAATTGTACATGATTATTGCCATCTAATTATTAATGCCATAATAAAGTTGGGTCATTTAGAGAAGAGTTACCATCTAGAGCTATTGTGTAGACCTTCCATATGGAGCTATCATCTAGAGTTACCATCTAAAGCTAATATTTAGAGCTATTGTCTATAGTTATCATCTAGAGCTACCATTTGGAGCTATTACCTATAGCCACCATTTGGAGGAGAGCTATCATCTAGAGAAGAGTTTCCATATGAAAATATTAGCCCTATTTTGGGCCTCCGCCTAGAGCTACCATTTAGAGGGAGAGTTTTTATTTGGAGCTACTATCTAGAGAAGAATTTCCATATAAAAATATTGGTGTTGTGATGCAACTTTCCATTTGAAAAAGTTATCTAGAGTTGCCATCACAAAATATTTTTTTCTGAGATAAGTTTAATATTGTCTTACAAAAAAAGGCCATCTAAAGTGAACCTATCTTGAATTTCACTTCCAATGAGGTGGTATTGATTGAAGGCTTGTGCCATGCATTAAAAATTTAAAAATGAATTAATTAAAATATCGCTACTTGTAGTTTACTAGGAGGAAAGTGTTGATATATTGCATGCAAATAAAAAACCATCTAAAAATGGAAAGAAGACACCAACATATTTTAATACAAAATTAAAATATCCACATGCTTCATGGAAAGGCTTTTTGAAGCCTTCAAAAGCTATTTTTATTTTTATTGCTATTAAATGTAGGTGGCAAGTTAGTGATTTGACATATTATTTATTACCCTAGAATGTTGATGGAATATTCCTTGAAGATTCAAGTTAGAGCAACTACTAGTTAAACACCTAAGACAATTCAATTGTTCATATAAATGATGAAGTTTAGTTATATTATCTATTGTGCATACATGCAAATTTAACATAGAGGCATGGAGGTATGGGAAGTGCCACATGCCAAGGGAGATTGTATATTGTGGTTTTTACAATTCTTTGGCATCCTATGGTGGATGCCTTGTAGAACCTTCTATTGATGTTTTCCATTTATATATTCATACAACCACTATTGGATTACACATACTTTGTGTGAGGCACATGATACATATCTTGAGATGTACCTATGATGATAAGCAATGTTGTTCACTATGGAACATGATTGAAGTCAAAGATATTTGATATGCTTAAATATTCCTAATTGAGTATAGGCATATTTATTCTCATTAGTTTTTTTTGAGCTTGATGCAACCTTTCTATTGAAGACGATATCAAGGATTTTTGAAGATCAAATATTCAAAATATTTGTTTAGATTGATGGGGGTCATATGGTTGATCCAATTATGATTGATTTGGAGACCGAATTAGATTGCATTGTCTACTAGAGATAATATCTTCATTCAAGAGAAATGGAGATATTTTTTTTTATAGATAGTAGACTATGTCCCTATTTGCATTTGATCTTGAGAATGGTTGTTTGTGTTCTTGTTCAAAAGCAAAGTATTATACTTGTGATTGGATGAGTATGTCCTTGATCATAGAGGTTTGTAGATAGATGATTGTGTTTCTATTTGTAATTATGCACATGGATAGTTTGTGTCTCCATGTCAACTTGTGATATAAAATTTTGGATACTTGTGTTTGTACCTATCCTTGATTGAGTCCATCGTGGCCAATCCTAGTGAGACAAGTAGTCGAGTTTATCCCTATTCATAATGATGTGCATCATGGACTAATGTATATGTCCTAGTCAGTGATATTTTTAAACTTTTAAGTTATTGATTCTTGCCCCTGTTTGTAGCATGATGTAATAAAGAGAATGTTAGGATTTTATCACATCATGTAATATAGTAGTTACGTATTTGGGAGTTATCTCGACTAAGTGGTTATTATGATACCACATAAATATTTAATATCCACAATAATACTTCAATATTGAATTATTATTAACAACATGCAAGCAATAATAATTTGTATTCAAATGCCATGAACAATACATAAATATCAAATTCAAAAATAAATTAATGTAATATCAAATCTAGATCCATTGAGAGAGGACAAAGTCTCATAGCCACTTTGAGAGGGAAAATTCCTTTATGTGCACCAAGGTGACTTAAATCCAGATTATTCTATGATTCAAACTAATAAAATATTCTTCCTATTTATACATGATATAAATAATAACCTAACTATAATTACCTAGGGCTGACTAACTAAATATATTTTCCAAGATAATAAAAATAATTATATGACATGGCTATATTGGGACCATTACATGGATCCTCTCCTCAAAAAGCTTTATCCTCAAATCTAGAAAAGTCTGGAAAGTGCTCTTAGGCTTCTGTAGACACCTAAAACACATCATGTCGAGGCGACTACTCATATGGACATGCTAAAAAACCATATGGAGGATCTTGGATAGACTCCAAGATAGAGCAGTGGTTCTAGCCACTCAATTTAGGCATTTTTGCCTAGTCAGGTTGAATCGCAACCAAGATCCATGGTATCCATTATAAATCATGGCTGATACCTACAATCTACAGTCTGGATCACAACTATGACCTACGGTCTTAACTGAAGTTCAGTTAGGCCTTCCATCCAAGCCAAATTTGTTGGAACAACCAAAAGATCTAGAAGTAGGCAGTTGAAAGACGAAATATTCTAGAGGCTTCCATCCCAACTATCCTAACCAACCTTCTTGGTCTTGGCTTCTCCATGAAGCTTCCCCTAGCCCTATGGACATGCTATAAATACCTCCTCCAAATGGGGTGAAGATATAAAGAGTTAATTGATCAAGAGAACAGCGAAGCCTTGTCAAATTGCATATTGAATCTGTGCATTTGAGAGCCCCTTTGCTATTCACCTAAAGACCAATTAGCCATGGATGCCCTAGGTGCCTAGGAGATTTAAGAAGCACAAATACGGGTAAACGAAGGCCCGTCATAGCGATTTGACCATCAAATCTATCAAAGGACAACAAAGGTGACCCTTGAACATCAATCTGGATAAGGAGGTCAAGCCCACTGCCCCTAATTATGAGGGTAAACCTATCAGAGGTCAAACCATGGCTGTCAACCATGGTTCATAGTGTAGACCGCCCACCATAGCTATGGTTTGCAACAGGTGACTGATCACCTTACTTGCTTTGCTTTTGACCGCATAGATTAGTTATATTAGTCTTTTTATAGGTTTAATTGCACTTTAGAGAAACTCTGACCGTAGGAATTAGTTATTTCATGCATTGTATTAAGTAGGATTATATTGGATATTTTATGCACTTTATTGCTCCTAACTTGATATTTGATCCATGCATCATTTGCTTATTCATGTCCATCATGTTATATTATAATTCTTGATCTAATTAGAATAGTTTAAAGTCTTTATTTATGATTTCTTGTTTTACTAGTTTAATGGCATTTGCATACATATTTCCTTAAAGGGCCTCATCACGAGAGGCTATCAATATTTTTAATCGTGTGCTTGTTGTTTCTTGTTTGCAGGGAGACAGGTGCAAGAGGAGCTTATGTCATAATCCTTCCACATCGCTAAGAAGGGGGTCAACTCCACCCCAAGGCAGTTTGTGACTAATAAATAGAGCACTATAAGTGCACCTACCATATTGAGGGCATTGGAAATTATAATATCAGTATCATCTTTCAAGTGACCCTAAGAGGGCATTTTTGTAATCAAAGCTTATTCAAATATTAATACAGGAAACCTTACTTTTTTGTTCAATTTATGTACTTGTGTCAATATTTGTGCTTTCATGATGGTATATATCAATACAGTAGCTAGGTGCATGCTCCATGATTAAGTCAGAAGTCGATCATGGTGGGACCCCACAATTTTAGCCCTAAGTTCTGACTTTTCTTGGATTTTTCTTATCTCAGGTGTTAACTGCAGCTTTCAACTACAGTTATTTTTTTGCCCGCAGCTATAACCTACGTTCAGTACTGCATTTCGCAGCTCAGAACTACGGTTAATAGAGGAAAAAGTAGACAACAAGAAACTCAGTGGGTAGTAGAGCAAGAGCTAAGGTAGGCCCCAATTTCACTATTTGTTTTAAATTTTTTGCTTTGTGTTTTTGTAGAAAAAAATGAACTATTGAAAAATAGGAACTTAAATAAAAAGTTCAATGAAAAAGTCTTAGTTTGTTTCCATTTTCCTTTCATTAGAAAGGTGTTGTTGGGAACAACGGACCTCTCAGTGCAGTCTGCCCCTAAATACAACGACCTTGATAGAGATTGCATGTTGTTTGCATGCTTGAGGCACAATTAGTGGCCATGTCATTGTAATTGCATCGTCAAAATATTATATAGGACATTAGCATGCATTATTTTTGAATTTGAAGTGTTCCTTTATTTTCATGCATATCATGTAGGAATGATCATTATGCTCTTTTATGTATTTGTCATTTTTGCAAAGTAAAAGGAACCACACACACCACTTGGCACTTAAATGCTAGTGAGTTGGGATTCATATCCAACCACTAGTAGGGTTCAATGATGGTGGGCATAATTTCCATCCTTTGGCCCAAATCCCATGTACCTTGTGTTACTAGACCATATTGGGTCCAAGATCCTTTTGTACCCTAAAATATTTGCATATACTCCTCTTCGGAGGGTATGATGCTGATAGGGGAAAATGGGTGAGGAACTAGGAGGACCTATGCCCCCTGACCATGTGTGGGCTTCACTTCCACACATTATAGGTTGGTTTACGTAACTTGGGATTCATCTCCAAGTTATCGAGCTACAGGTATACAGGTGAAAGCCAATTCAACTGAGTATAAAATCCAACATCTTTCAAAACACGTGAGAGTTTCTAACACTGATACAACACATCTGAAAACAACATCAAACAGTTTAGGGCTCACAATAAAAATTTAAAATAAGATAATCATCATTTGTATACCTTATTTGCATAATAAAATACATCTAGATGTTAGGTACACAAATGGTGAACACACGGGGTGATCGACAAAGATCTAGGACCAATGCCCATGATAAACCCCCAACTGATTCAAAACAGCATGTTTCGAGTCCTGACACATATGAGCGAACCGAACAATGTTCGATGAGCATTAGATGTGACAACCCAAAATAGGGAGATCCCATTGAGCAAACCCCCGATAGAGGAGCTTCAGTACACTCCTCTAGGCACATGACTGAGAGCGAAGCTTCTCAGCATGAGGATGCTCTACTCCAAATCCATTATCGAGACTGCACTGCATGCACATCCATGGGATCGGCCGAGGAATATGTTGTGTAGGGGACCAAGATCGTTCCCATACATACTAGGTCCATAGGAGGTTCTAACCCTCCATAGTCAGAGTATAGATGAACTAGAGATCCACCCATTCAGGGGCAAGAGGATAGGCTAGCTTTTGAGCATAGGTCTACCCATACTCCCATGCATGGCCCACCACACAAGATCTAAAGAACACAAGCTTATACTGAGAGGGGGGGTGAACAGTATAAGACCTCTTCTAACTTTATCTATCAATACAGCTTTCAAACTATTAACATGCAAAATAAGATAGCAGTAATAACAATAGTAAAACAGTGCACAAAATGCAATCCACAAAGAGACACAACAATTTACGTGGTTCACCCAAGGTGGGCTACTTCACGGATAAAACTTTCCTCTAAAAGTTATATCAAAACCTCTGGGAATCCTTCTCGATTACAATGTTTATGAGCCTCGGCTCAAAGGAGAAACCTTCCCCTAATTCTGTTTTGCTAGTGATCCTCTAGAAGACCTCTATCTCCTTTGCCCTTAGCAAGTGGAATTCTTTCCACAGAAGACACCTGTCTTCCCTGCTCTGGCTGGAGATCTCTGTCCTCAACTCTGTCACCGTAAAACTAGTCCTCGAATTTAAACTAAACGCAGTCCTTCACTCTAGCACAAATGTCCTCTTTCTGCCTCAAATTTTGTCCTCAATCTGGTCCTCAAATTGGTTAAGGAAGAATGGTTCACAAGCTCTTCAAATGCTTGCTCAAAGCAATCTCCAAGTCTTTACTGTTCTGTCACAATTGTGTTTGGTCGAAACCAACTCTTGCATAGTTCTACGCATTTACAACAGTACACAACAGTACACAATAGTACACAGCACTTCGACTGTCGAACCCTTCACTTCTGCGTGCTGTTCTTTGAATGTTGCAACAACAACACCTTCTGCTCCTTTGTGCATCCACCACAGCGTAGTAATCGCACACTCTACTTTCTTTACACAGTCTGTGTAAATGTTGCAATGCTCGATCACACAACAACTTATGCGCCTATGTGTAGCCACTGCAGCTCCCTCTTCGCACCGTCTACTTCTCCTTGATCAAACTTCTTCCTCCACTCTACTTCTACAAAAGTTGCACTTCGAAATGCACACTTCGATCAATTCGATATGACTGCTCTTTGCGCACAGCAGACTTCACTTGCACAAATTCGACACACACATTCGATCCTTGAACCTCAAAAATAGTCCTCCTTATATAACAATAATTCATGATTAAAATCTTGATCTTAGTCGGCTGTATATCCTTGAAACAATCGTCGGCTGCATAACCTTACACTTCGTCGACAAAGGTTAACTTCGACAGCTTCAACCGCCTCTACTGTTCTGTACCTTTTCTAGCATGAAACTCAACCATGTCACGATATCACTATGCCTTAGTCTGCCATACACCTTGTATCACTTGCTGTCGTAAAATCGCGACACTACTACCTATCGTGCACCTTCTTTGGTTTGTTGTTGCGAAATCATGACACTATAGCCTTCCATACACTTTCACTAGCTTGCTTTCATGAAATCGTGACACTACTACCTGTCATGCACCTTCTTTGGTTTATTGTCATGAAATCGTGACACTATAGCCTTCCATACACTTTCGCTAGCTTGCTGTCGTGAAATCGTGACACTGCAGTCTACCTTATACCTTGCTTGAGCCTGTTGTTGCGAAATCGCGACACTCCCTGACTTTGCTGATGTCATCATGATTCTTGTCATGAAATCGTGACACTTAACTCTACAAGTCCTTCCTCGCTGCTCTTGTCGTGAAATCATGACACATTTGCTTTTGCTGATGTCATCATGATTCTTGTCGCGAAATCACGACACTTAACTCTGCAAGTCCTTCCTCGCTGCTCTTGTCATGAAATCATGACACTTCTTGCATCTTCAACCTTTCCTTGGTTTGTATTAGTGAAAATGGAACATGTCACGAAATCGTGATGCTTTTTCTGCCTTAAGCTCTTTTCTACCAACTGCTCACAAAACTGGAACATGTCGTGAAATCGCGATGCTTTCGTTGCCTTAAGCTCTTTTTCTGCCAACTGCTCGTGAAATTGGAACATGTCATGAAATCATGACGCTTTTTGCATCCGTACAACTTCATTGAAACTTGTCACGAAATCGCTACACTTCCTGCAACTCAACTCTACCAACTCAACTTGTCGTGAAATCGCTACACTTCCTGCAACTCAACTCTACCAACTCAACTTGTCGTGAAATTGTGACAGTTTTGCCTAAACTTTCTCTCTCCTCAAACATGTCGTGAAATCATGACAGTTTTTCCAGCTTTGCCTCTGCCTTCTAGCATGTCGCGAAATCACGACAGTTTTGCCAGTGCTTTCTCTCTCCTCAAACATGTCACGAAATCGTGATAGTTTTTCCAGTTCTTTCTCTCTCCTCAAACATGTCGCAAAATCGTGACAATTTTTCCAACAGCCTGCAACCTTTTTCTAACTTATCTTTTTCTGGATTTTTGGCAACTGGGCTATTCTGATTTTCTTGGAGACTTACTGACTAGCTAAAACCTTCAACAAAACACATATTTAGACAACTAATCAAATTGCTTCAAGAACTCCTTGACATCAAAGACAACAACTACCAAGAGCTTCTTTGACATCAATGACAACAACTATACTTGAGCAAAGGCAATGTACTCAAGATACCCAAAATTGCCAACAATCTCCCCCTTTGTCATTGATGGCAACCCTTAACTAAAAACATATCTCAAGAGCCAAAACTGAACTAACTGATCCATCAACTGAGAATTCTGCAATTGAAGTTTTTGCTCCCCCTGACTTGAAGCTATTATCTACACTTGAAGCACTTCCCCTTACACATATCTCTCCCCCTTACTCAAATATCTCCCCCTTTGTCATCAATGGCAAAGGGTCACCTTTGGGGTTTGGGACTAAGAATGAGTCTCTTAGCTTAATCCCTCCCCCACCTTCTATTAAGGTGATTTAAAACAGGGTTGGGAGTGAAACTCCCATTAGACACTCATCATCAGTAATGTCTACTATTTCTTTGTCGGGCCTTCTCTTGAATTCTTTTTCCACATTGTTGTTCTTGTTATTGTTTTGATCCTCGGACCTGTTCATACTACTTTTCCTGTTCCTTTCATTATTCCTATTTTTCTTCATACCTTGATCCTTGAACCTGTTCATATCACTTTTCTTGTTTTTGTTGTCATTCCTGTTCTTATCCATGCTTTGATCCTTGGACTTGTTCATATTGCTATTTCTGTTCTCGTATCTCGGAAGATCAGCTCTACATTGTCTAGCTAGGTGACCTTCATTGTTGCACTTATAGCAAGTAACAATATTATTTCTTTTAGGCATGGCTGTTATTTGAATCTGCCTGATCTGATTAACCCAGTTCCTGTTATTTCTCTTACATAAAATTGCCTTATGCTCGAATTGTTGACAAGAGTAGCAATATCCTTGAAAGAAATTACGTCTCCTGAAACTGTCATTTACTTTCTTCACTTGAGTCATGCAATGTACATCCATGTGACCAAATCTGTGACACGCAAAACATGTGCCGTGAAATTTTCTTTTATTCGACTTCATGGATCCCGAAAACTTCTTCTCAATTTGAATATTGTTTTCTATTTTTGCGCATTCATTACTCACGGACTTAAGGTCTGAAGTAGTTTCTTCATCAGAGCTTTCTTCCTTTTGAAATCTCTTGTTGGATTCCCCAACCTGTTTCTTGTGCGGCTCAACAAAATCGAGACCTATTTTATCTGTTGGATTTCTTTGACTTTTGATGAGAGATTTAACTTTCTTGGAGCTATCCTGAAATCTATAGAGCTTATCCTTGTAATCTTTATTTTCTTCTTTCAGAGAAGCCATTTCCTGTTCTAACTCATTATACTCCAGAATTTTAGAATCCAACTCATTCCTGAGTTCTTGTGACTTAGCCATAGAGACTTCAAGATTTTCTATAATTTCATCTCTCTCCATACAACATTCATCTAATTTAATCTTGAGTCTATCATTCTTCTTTCTTTCCTTTTTCAAAACACTAAGAGCATTGTTGAGTTCACATTCAAGATCCTCTATTTGATGGCACTTTGAATTATCACGGCCTTTTTCAGATTTCTTATCACTAGAGGTGCTACCTTTTTCAAAAACGATACATGCATCTTCATTGTTGTTTTCTGAAGCATCCTCATACATACTAGCAGCCAAGTCATTATTTTTGCAATCATCCTCAAGGTGCCCAAAATTTCCACATCTATAACATTTCATGATAATGAATTTATGTTTTGGTTCTTTCTCTTTTTTTGAAATGAACAGCATCTCATTTTCATCATCACTAGAAGAACTTTCACTATCACTGCTAGAACACTTACTTGGTTTGTCTAAGTAGAAGCTTTTCTTATTCTTGTGAGAATGCCTCTTTCCCTGATTGTTGTACTCATCTTTGCTTTTCTTGTGATTGTTGTACTCGTCTTTGTTCTTTTTGTAATACTTGTACTTTTTAGAATCCTTGCTCTTAACATCTTGTATATCTTCATCACTTTCATCTTTGGAAATAGTACAATCAGTAGCATAATGACCAAATTTCCCACAATTGAAACATATTATATTTTTCTTGCTTTTGAGATTTTTGGAAAACTTGCCTTTCTTGTTGTAATATGCCTCTTCCTCACTAGAAGACTCATCACTTTCTTGAATCTGTTTGCCCTTTGATTTCTTGGTAGCTTTGAAAGCTGCCTCTTTCTTTAAATCAACTTTCACTTGAGTTCTTAACTCAAATGCTGCAAGAATACTATGGAGCTCATCCTTTTTCAATTTATCTAAATATTTGGCTTCCTTAATAGCAGAAATATTTTCACTAAATCTATTAGGAAGAGATCTTAAAATCTTATCACACACATCATTTTCAGCAAGTTCAAGACCTAAGTCTTTCATGGAGTTCACAATCTCATCCATCCAAAGCATGTAGTCACTAATATTTTCATCATCATTCATCTTGAGTTGTTCAAACATACCTTTAAAATGTCTCAATTTGGCCTTTCGGACATTTGCATCACCTATATGAACAACCTGCAATTGTTTCCACATCTCACTAGCTATCTTGCAGTGAATAACTTTGGTAAGATCAGCCTTCTGTAAACCTTTTAAGATTGCATTCATGGCTTTTGAGTTGTTGTGATGTAGAAGCCTGTATTCATTAGTGTAAGGACCATTTGCAGGAATGGTGTACCCATCTTCAATACCTTCCCATACCTCATTACCAAGAGCCATAAGATAGACCTTCATTCTTGCACTCCACAGACCAAAATCTGATCCATCCAGAATAGGTGCTGCATTGCCACTTGAGTAGTCCATTGTGTTCTTTGCAAACTTTTCCTTCAAGCTGTTAAACTTTTTGAAGGCACTGGATCTGATATCAATTGAAGAACACAAGCTTATACTGAGAGGTGGGGGGTGAAAATTATAAGACCTCTTCTAACTTTATCTATCAATACAGCTTTCAAACTATTAACATGGAAAATAAGATAGCAGTAATAACAGCAGTAAAACAGTGCACAAAATGCAATCCACAAAGAGACACAACAATTTACGTGGTTCACCCAAGGTGGGCTACTCCACGGATAAAACTTTCCTCTAAAATTTATATCAAAACCTCTAAGAATCCTTCTCGATTACAATGTTTATGAGCCTCAGCTCAAAGGAGACACCTTCCCCTAATTTTTCTTTGCTAGTGATCCTCTAGAAGACCTTTGTCTCCTTTTCCCTTAGCAAGTGGAATTCTTTCCACAGAAGACACCTGTCTTCCCTGCTCTGGCTGGAGATCTCTGTCCTCAACTCTGTCACCGCAAAACTAGTCCTCAAATTTGCACTAAACGCAGTCCTTCGCTCTAGCACAAATGTCCTCTTTCTGCCTCAAATTTTGTCCTCAATCTGGTCCTCAAATTGGTTAAGGAAGAATGGTTCACAAGCTCTTCAAATGCTTGCTCAAAGCAATCTCCAAGTCTTTACTGTTCTATCACAACTGTGTTTGGTTGAAACCAACTCTTGCACAGTTCTACGCATTTATAGTAGTACACAACACTTCGACTGTCGAACCCTTCACTTCTGCATGCTGTTCTTTGAATGTTGCAACAACAACACCTTCTGCTCCTTTGCGCATCCACCACAGCATAGTAATCGCACACTCTGCTTTCTTTACACAGTCTATGTAAATGCTACAATGCTCGATCGCATAGCAACTTATGCACCTATGTGCAGCCACTATAGCTCCCTCTTCGCACCATCTGCTTCTCCTCGATCGAACTTCTTCCTCCACTCTAATTTTGCAAAAATTGTACGTCGAAATGCACACTTCGATCAATTCGATATGACTACTCTTTGCGCACAGCATACTTCACTTGCGCAAATTTGACACACACATTCGATCCTTGAACCTTAAAAATAGTCCTCCTTATATAGCAATAATTCATGATTAAAATCTTGATCTTAGTCGGCTGTATATCCTTGAAACAATCATCGGCTGCACAACCTTACACTTCATCGACAAAGGTTAACTTCGATAGCTTCAACCACCTCTACTGTTCTATAGCTTTTCAAGCACGAAACTCAACCATGTCGTGATATCGCTATGCCTTAGTCTGCTGTACACCTTGTATCACTTACTGTCATGAAATTGCGACACTACTGCCTGTCGTGCGCCTTCTTTGGTTTGTTATCGTAAAATCATGACACTACAACCTTTCGTACACTTTCGCTAGCTTGCTGTCACGAAATTGTGACACTACTGCCTATCATGCGCCTTCTTTGGTTTGTTGTCGCAAAATCGTGACACTACAGCCTTTCGTACACTTTTGCTAGCTTGCTGTCGTGAAATCGTGACACTGCAGTCTGCCTTATACCTTGCTTGAGCCTGTTGTCACAAAATCACGACACTCCCTGACTTTGCTGATGTCATCATGATTCTTATCGCGAAATCATGACACTTAACTCTACAAGTCCTTCCTCGCTCCTCTTGTCGCAAAATCGTGACACATTTGCTTTTGCTGATGTCATCATGATTCTTGTCGCGAAATTGTGACACTTAACTCTACAAGTCCTTCCTTGCTGCTCTTGTCATGAAATCGCGACACTTCTTGCATCTTCAACCTTTCCTCAATTTGTACTAGCAAAAATGGAACATGTCGCAAAATCACGATGCTTTCGCTGCCTTAAGCTCTTTTCTGCCAACTGCTCGCGAAACTGGAACATGTCACGAAATCGCAATGCTTTCGTTGCCTTAAGCTCTTTTCTGCCAACTGCTCGTAAAACTAGAACATGTCACGAAATCACGATGCTTTCTGCATCCGTACAACTTCATTGAAACTTGTCACGAAATCGCGACACTTCTTGCAACTCAACTCTGCCAACTCAACTTGTCACGAAATTGCTACACTTCCTGCAACTCAACTCTGCCAACTCAACTTGTCACGAAATCATGATAGTTTTTCCTAAAATTTCTCTCTCCTCAAACATGTCGCAAAATCGTGATAGTTTTGCCAGCTTTGCCTCTACCTTCCAGCATGTCGCAAAATCGTGACAGTTTTGCCAGTGCTTTCTCTCTCCTCAAACATGTCACGAAATCACGACAATTTTTCCAACACTTTCTCTCTCCTCAAACATGTCACGAAATCATGACAATTTTTTTAGTGCTTTCTCTCTCCTCAAACATGTCGCGAAATCGTGATAGTTTTTCCAACAGCCTGCAACCTTTTTCTAACTTATCTTTTTCTGGATTTTTGGCAACTGGGCTATTCTGATTTTCTTGGAGACTTACTGACCAGCTGAAACCTTCAAAAAAACACATATTTAGACAACTAATCAAATTGCTTCAAGAACTCCTTGACCTCAAAGACAACAACTACCAAGAGCTTCTTTGACATCAATGACAACAACTATACTTGAGCAAAGGCAATGTACTCAAGATACCCAAAATTGCCAACAAGATCACCATTGATATATCAAAGGTGGGAACTAATGGAACACCACCGCATGAGTGGTGGAGGTCTAGACATTTATATGGTCTAGGTAGTGTTCTTGAGTAGCTAGGCTGCAAGCCTACAGCTCCACCCACTTATGCTCCAAGTGAGCGTAGCGAAAGTTGTATCAAGATCACTAGAGAGCATGGAGAGGCTTCTAAGCACCCTCATGTCACACGTCCACCATAAACACATGGTGGTTCATAGTTTAGAGCACAGTAGGACGTCGATGCCATCTTCATAGATAGAGGTAAAGGTGCAACACATTTGTCTTATGGGTACAAAACCCATAAGGTAGCTCGCACAAAACATACACACCAGAGGCCTCCCACGGCCGACTAGATCGACAAATCACATAGACTGGTGTCTGAGCAAAATGTCAACTCCTCCAAGATCAATTGGAGGATGCTCACCTAGAGAGGCAAAATATTGAAGATGAAAGTCTTCAAGCACAAAGGCTCCTACGACAGAGGTTATATGAGTAGTGCATGCATGAGGAGCGTATTCTATCTTAGAAGGAGTGCATAGAGTAGGAGGATCGACTAGCCAGGGCTGGCCTATATCCTCCCGAGAAGCATAGAGAGCATGTGCATAGGAGGGCTATGTACCTAGCCGATATGCACGAGGAGTGCATAGATGCTCATACTCATGTTAGTGCCCAATAGAGGGAGCTACTATCATCGCTCAATGATCTTAAACAGAGGCAACATGAGAATGTAGATGTAGACGAATACGATCAGGAGTATCCTGAGAGTTTCCAAGTTGAGGAGGAGGAAGAGCCACTTCCTCCACCTCCCCTGAAGAAGACATTACCTCCTAGATCGCCTCCATGTCAGCTTAGGGGGGAGGACTTTTTGTCTTCTGAGGCATACAAGGTTTTGGCCGATAAGGTCAAAGCAATAGAGAGGCAAGGTGTGACTATTCAAAATCCGACACTGAGGAAGATACACAATGAACCTCTAGACCCCTCGGTGCCTAAGCCTCCATATCCTGAGCATTTTGATATGCCCAAGTTAGAAAAATTCAAGGGTGATGAGGATGCCCAAGAGCATGTTACGAGTTTTTTGGACGCTTGTTTCCAGATAGAGAGTCATGATGCTTTGTTGTTGCACACCTTCATTACGACCCTCTCTGAACCTATTCAAGAGTGGTTCAACCAGTTGAAGAAACATAGTATTACTAGTTTTGAGCAGTTAGCTGATGCATTTCTTGAACGCTATTCATTTTGCGTTAAGAAATAGGCCAACATTTTCGATTTGGTTACGCTAGCTCAGCGTGACGATGAGCCCATCGAGTAATATGAAAAGAGATGGTGTAGAATAATGGCAAAGCTGCCATTCCCTATTCCTGTAGCAGAATTGACCTGAATGTTTACAAAGAGTTGTGCCAAGAACATCTTGCTATTGTTGCAGCTATAGCAGTACACTACATTCGAGGAAGCTTTGGTGCAAGCCAAGGTGATCAAGGAAATCAAGTTGCAAGAAGGCAACTTAAAGCTCAAGATAAGGAAAGAGGGGTTTAAAAAGAGTACTACGAAGCAACAGGGCAAGCAGGCCAACATGAATCAAATAGTTCTAAATCTTGGATGAGAGGACAAGGGACAACAAAAGCCTAATTATCAGGCCCAACCTCCTCCTACATGTTATGAGACATGCAAAAAAAATTATAAGGGAAAAAACAGAGAAGAGCGCCCATATCGCCAGTTCACACCTCTAACAGAATCGATGGATTTGATTTTCCATCAACTGTGCGAGGCCAAGGCCATACGATTTTCCAAGGTCAAATTAGTAGATCTGAATGTGCCAAAGTCGAAGTGGCATCAAGACGATCTGTTCTACATATTCCATAGAGCAAAGGCCACAACATCGAGACATGTTGGACCTTCAAACACATTGTGCAGAACATGATATGAAAAGGAAAGCTTGTAGTACCAGGCAATCCATAGGTGCCCAATAATAGAAACATGGGGATTTTCAAGAATCCACTACCTAATCACGAGGTGCCTCGTAACAATGCCGACCAGGTCAATCAAGTGAGAGTCAAACCACCTACCAAAGGTTTCATAGGCATGATAAATGTTGTTACTAGACACGGGAGGTATGATCAACTGAATCAACCTCGTGCTTCCATTAGAATACAAGCTACATCAGATCAATGGCCAACTCAGAACATTCCAGGCCCACCAACTAGACTGGTGGTGACCATAAGGAGCAGGTTAGTTCAGAACCTACAGAAAACTCCTACAAAGTTGTCAATATATGAGCTTATTCAGTAGTCCCCTAGACACAGGGAGACTCTTATGGACATTCTAAGGTCCATTGAGGTATAGTCCCAAGATGCGCACACATTTACAAATTTTGTGGGACATGTACAACAGTGTCAGGAACCCATGATACAATTTTACGATCATGAAGTGAAGATGGTTCCTACTATTACGGTTGACCCATCGCTGCATATTATTGCGTGTTAACCACATGCATTTTAAAAGGGTCTTGATCAACACTAGGTCCTTGATCAATATAATTACGACCAAGGTACTGAGCCATATCAAGTTGCCCAAATCACACATTGTGCCTACCACCTTTACATTTGAGAGCGTTTAATGATGCACTATGCTTGACGGTTGGTACAATTGTTCTACCTATTTAGGTGGGACTCAAGACCATCTCTATGATGTGTCATGTGATAGAGGGCACCATGTAGTACAACATTCTACTCGAAAGGCCTTGGATTCATGAAATGCGTTGCATCCCCTAGATCTTGCATCAATGCATGAAGTACATTCATGAGAGATAGGTTCATGTAGTGTCCTCGGACGAAGAACCATTCAAGTTCATGAACCTAGCAGATTTGCCTAGGGGTTTTGTACTCCCATCGACACACTTGGATATTTGGCCTGCTTCACTAGTTAAGATTCCAAGAGGTAAACTAGAAGCCCGTGCTCAACCATCAACATTTGTGTCACACAGATCTGAGCATACGACTGCAACTTCTCTAAAATTGACTGCATTGGCAAGATGAGAAGCTAAAGGTGAAATTGAGCAAAAAATTAGAATATCATATGCCTGGACCAGTCACCAATGAGACTCCCACTCCCATGGATGTGGAAGAACCTCAAGACAAATCTAAGGAGGCACCTCAGCCTGCTTCGCCTGCATCTTCAACAGGGTCATCTGCACCGCAAGTGACCGTTCATCTAGCTAACACAGGGTTAGGTGAGTATCTTATGCAAAATGTTACTTTCGAACCTATCTTGAAGACTACACAAGAGATGGGCCACCCACACACCCATCAATTTTTTTATTGGATTTGTAGTGTCGTTGGGTGAGCCACCCAACCAAACAAACTTTGTCTACACAGGGCTAGATCAAGCACCCACCAAAATATCCATATATGAGGATGATGACAAGCCATTCATTGTGAATGTGCGCTATCTGTCCAACCTAGAATATGCCATGCATATTTTTGAGTCGTATCATTGGCATGGACACGACCTTGGTCTTTTAGAACAAGAATGTAGGACTCTGCTCAAAATTCATTATCAGTTAGCTACTGATAGGTTTGGGTTAGGGTTACAGGTACATTATCATGACTATTTGCTTGCTACATCCTTAGATCGCATGTACCTAAGTCTGGGGGACGATGTGGATTTTAATCCATATCACCCTAATACTTCCAACTTTTGGAGGACTTGCCAAATGGTATTGTTTGTTACCATAGGACCACCCGATTCATATCATGATGGGCCCTTAGAGGACAACCCCAGAGGCAACCTGGGTAACCAAATCCGTAATGCTACCGATGACACTGGTATGCAGGGGCATAACCCCACTAATGTAGGCGATCTCAAGTTAGGAGATCTTTGTGTTGATGATGGAGAGGAGTCCACCTTCGAAATAAGTGGACCTATTTATGATGCAGATGATGAGTCCTCAAATGATGATCAATCTGAGGAGGAAATCAAGCTGACCTTTCTAGGTTTGGCATTTAAATGCCATCTGCTGCCTATGGAACAAGTGGAAGAGACGAATAAGTGCTTCATAGTTGATAGTGATTATGAAGATGAGATAGAGGAGGCCTACTTAAGGCCTTGCCCAGCTAATATCCCACTGTTCATAGACACAATAGAGTGGTCCATCCATGGTAGTGACCATAGTGATGTAGATGAGAGGACCGATTCTAGGCTTGTGTATCCATAATATCTATTGCCTAGGGAATCAGAGCATGTTATGGAGGAAGTCCCTCCCAACATTGAGCGCTATGAGGAAGAAGTAGTGCTAGTTTACATGGCAGTATCATATATACAATCGTTCTATCAAATTTATTCGGATAGTGATGATAGTGACTGCATGATAAAATACATGGGGCCACATTTGGCAGATCACCCCTTAGAAGATGGGGAAAGTAACAGATTGTATTTATATAGTGATGACGAAGATTCATTGGAGATGGCCTATTTGGGACCTCATCACCTACGTAATAGGCCTCCACCTCGATGTCCCCCACCTATTACAACTATATGTTTGTGGCAGGAGATTAATCTCCATCACATCCTGAGGGAAAGAAGAGAGATCGAAGAGAGGTATCAAGAACTCTTTCCCCATACGCCTACATACACAGAGCTCCGTGAGTCAAGATATCCCATTTTGTAGCTAGTGCACCAGGAGGATCCAGTTATACAGACATCCCACAGAGAGGATCCATTTGTGCCCATGCCATCCGAGCCAGATATTGGGTACATAAGCTACACTTCAGATATAGAGTTTTTTTCATGTGGTTCTAGAGATCAATTCCATTCCATCAATATGGTCTCCATTGATTTGACCACTCCACTCCATAATCCATTAGATCCGTCCAAACCACTACATCTAAACATGGATGCTATTTATTGGGATCACACTGACTCATCGGTCCAACCTGAAGATTTCTTCCCTAATAAAGAAATGCTCTAATCTTTTCATTTTGCACCAGGATGTGCTTATGATGTTTATCACGCTGAGGGTGCTTCCCACGAGGAACATGTGAACCCATATGATGACATCCATATGATTCCTATGCCTCACCATCTTGAGGAGGTATCACATATCTTAGTAGAGAAAACCATTGATGTGGATATCAATAAAGATCCCACCAATCCAAAGAAGGTTAGATTTGGAGAGACTCTCACTCCGGATGAGCATGATAGCATCATTCCTCTACTGAAAGAGAGACCTGATCTCTTTGCTTGGAATTACAAAGACATGTCGAGTCTAGATCCAAAATTGGTTACTCATAACCTTTCGCTAGATCTATCGAAGAAGCCAGTCAAGAAAAAACTCAAAAAAATACAACCAAAAGTAGCCTTAATGGTGAAATACGAGTTGCAAAAGCTGTTGGGCGTAGAGTTTGTCATCTCCATCGACTATCCAGAATGGGTGTCCAATATGGTACCCGTAGGAAAGCTAGATGGAAGGATCCGTATTTGTACAGATTTTAGAGATCTCAATAAGGCAACACCCAAAGATTCATTTCCGTTGCCAAATATCGATGCTCTGGTAGACGCTACTGCAGGTCACGAAATGCTCTCCCTTATGGATGATTTTTTTGGATACAATCATATTCGGATTAAACCCGAAGATCAACATAAAATCACGTTTATAACGCCATGGGGGACATTTTGCTACAAAGTTATGCCATTCGGTCTTAAAAATGTTGGTGCCACATATAAACGGGCTATGACATATATCTTTCATGACTACATGTATAAAATCTTAGAAGATTATATTGATGACTTACTAGCTAAGTCGTTACTGCGAGTAGAGCATGTAGAGGTCTTAAGGAAGGTCTTCGATCGCCTGATAGAGCATAATGTCAGGTTGAATCCTAAGAAGTGCGTATTTGGAATAACTTCAGGTAAAATCTTGGGATTCATAATTTATAAATGAGGCATTGAAGTAGACCCAACAAAGGTCAAGGCTATTATAGAGATGCGTCCTCCCACTAATATCAAAGAACTAAGAAGCCTTTAGGGAAAAGTAGCATCCATAAAGTGATTCATCGCTCAATTATTGGATAAATGTCGACCCATGAATCGACTACTACACAAGGATTTCCATTTGATTGGGATGAGGACTGCCAAGTAGCCTTTGCTAAGATTAAGCAATACCTGGAAACGTCGCCAGTACTAGCTCCACCAAGGCTAGATGTGCCTTTTTTGCTATATATATCGGCAACCAACTTTGCATTAGGGACCATGTTAGCCCAAAAGAACATGCAAGGCAAAGAGCAAGCCATATATTACATCAGTTGCACCTTGGTGAGTTATGAGTCAGGATATGCATATGTGGAGAAGCTTTGTTTAGTAGTGATGTTTGCTACCAAGAAATTATGACATTACATGCTAATTCATATGACATATGCTATATCAAAATAGAATCCTTAGCAGTATATGATGAGATAGACATATCATAACACACGTATTGCAAAGTGGATCATGCTATTGATAGAATTTTATTTGGAATTTGTCAGCAAAAAGTCCATCAAGGGACAAGTCATAGCTGATCAACTGGTTGAGGCACCATTGTCCAACAGTAGACCTCTAACCATTGAGCTTCCAGATGATGCGGTCTTCGTAATATTTGAAGCTCCCGAACCCAAAGAACTAGAGAATAATGCTGATATGCCCTTTTTCTTCGACGGTTTGAAGTGTGAGCAATGGGGTGGTGCAAGAATAGTGTTTTTCACACCACAAGGAGCTACAATGCCCTTGTCATTCAAGTTAGAATTTCTATGCACCAAAAATAATGTTGAATACGAAGCCCTACTTTTGGGTCTCCACACAGCCATCACCATGGGTATGAAAAGATTAAACATTTTTGTTGATTCTCTGCTCATAGTTAACCAAGTTAAGGGGCTCTTTCAATGTCTATATCCTATACTGAAATCCTACAAAGATCTTGTTGCCACTTATCTAGCTAAATTTGAATGGTATGACATCGATGCAATCCCTCATTCATCAAATAGGTTCATAGACACCATGGCATCTTTGGGGTACTTGATCCCTTAGAATTTGTCTGCCAATTTTACTACCATCCATGTTAGAATGCTCTCACACCCAGCAGTGGAGTGTGCAACCTTTGATAACAAAGAGTCAGTCAACATTATTGTTGTGGAACCAACAGCTGATTGGTTTCGTAGAGTGGAAGACTTTTTTAAGTAGGAACCCTGGGAGTCATTGACTTCTCAGAGTCCTACGGGGAGTGGTAATACCATTCACTATAATTTTGTTTTCCAATCTGCATTTACAAAGTTAAATACATAGGGGGAGCAAGTCATCTTAGTAGTCGAAGCTGAGGCTTTTCAAAGCTAGATGTTGCAAATCCAAGACTTCTTAAAACTTGGTATGATCCCAGAGGGATTGTCGCGTGCCGCAAGATGCACATTCAAATAGAAAGTGACTAAGTATGTCTTGATAGGAGACATTTTGTATCGACACAGCTACGAAGGAGTTCTCCTTTGATGCCTTGATCCCTAAGAGTCATCTTGGGCAATTTCAGAAGCTCACGACAGTATGTGCGATGGCCATTTTAGCGATATAGATATCATCAAATGCATCCTTCACATGGGTTATTATTGACCCACTATGGAGAAGGATTACAATGTGTATGTCAAGAAATGCATTAAATGTTAGCATCATGCTAATCTTAGACACTTGCCATCATAGGCCTTACAACCCATTTAGGCAGCTTGGCCATTTGCTCGGTGGGGACTAGATCTTATTGGCAAGATTTCTCCTCCATCGTCAGGTCAACATACATTCATTATCACAGCTATTGAGTATTTTACAAAGTGGGTAGAAGCCATTCCTCTTACAACGACCACTGGAGCTCGCATTGTAGAATTTATTCTCGAGCATATCATATGTCATTTTGGGATACCATCCAAAACAATTTTGGATAATGGAACTTCTTTTAAGAACAAAACTGTGTGGGCTTTAACGTCTAAATACTGCATTAAACATAGTTTTGCAACTCCATACTATCTGCAAGCAAACGGGCAAGCTGAGGCCTCAAAAAAGACTGTGGTAGCCATCTTGAAAAATACAGTGCAAGAACACCACAAGGATTGGCATATACAGCTGCCCCTTGCATTATGGGCTTACAGGACTAGCATTCGGATGCCCATTGGGGCAACGCCATTTTCACTAGTATATGGCACTGAGGCCATTATGCCCTTAGAGTTGGAAATTCCAATGCTGCATGTTGCATTGAAAGAGTTCATCGATGACGACACCACACGACAAGCTCGCCTTGATCAATTGACGTTGCTTGATGAACATCGTGTGAATGCCCTCGAGCATCTTCGTGTTTATTAGGAGAGATTAAAATGAGCTTACAATGTCAAAGTACACCAGAGAGACTTTGAAGTTAGGGATATTGTGCTGAAAGAGAACCAAAAGAACTCGAATTTGTTGCCTGATATGTGAGACAAATTTGTGGCTAATTGGTTAGAGCATTACATCATATCTAAAAATATTGGTCTAGGTACCTATCGCCTAACATCGCTAGAGGGTGTGGAAGAGCTTGAGCCTCTCAATATCATCCATATTAAGGCGTTCTATGCTTGAGAGTGTAGTAAAGGCACCAAAGGCATATGTAAACCCTTTGGTCAACCCAAAAGCTTCGAGGGTTTGTCCAAAACCACTCGATCATCCCAAAAGGCTCTGAGTTCTTGAATTGAGAAGCTTGGTCAAGTAAATGCACCAAATACATCTGTAAGCCCTTTGGTCAACCCAAAAGCTCCGAGGGTTTTGTCTCAATCACTTAGTCATCCCAAAATGCCCCAAGCTCTCTATTGAGTAGCTTGGTCAAGTAAAATCTCTAAAGGTAGTTCCTCACCATTTGGTCATCCTTAAAAGCTCCAAGGACATGTACTCATCGTTTGGTCAAATATGGAAGCTCAAAATCCATAAAAATCGAGAAAAATATATTAAATTCCAAAAAAACAATTGGAAAAGCTTAAAATTCAAAAACATTTGCTTTTGCATTTCACATTTTTATTTGCATTCACGCATTGCATATAGGCATTTTTCATCCATTGCATTCCATACAAGAATGGATAGTGTGTATCAAAATCCTACAAACAACACCACGTTTGTGTTTCAATCATGCACCCTTGCATTATATCATCTATCATCTATCACAGTGAGTAAATGTGTTTTTCAACACAACCCATACTATTGCTATGAAGAATATGCTAGATTTTTTTGGTCATTCAAACATACATAGTGGTCTTCTCAGGAGTTGGTAAGAAATCATGTTTTGCTTTTGACAACTGAGGTTGAGTTAGTATAGCCCTTACCATATCAGAATCTTGTCACTAATGAATAAATTAAAAAGAGTCTTAATAAGGACTAGGGGAAGATGAAGCTGTGAAGCAAGACCAGGTATCCTGAAGCGAAAAGAATTATTCTTTCTTATCCCTTTATGTGGACAATATGGGAAATGTGGGTAATTGGAAAAAGGACAGGTTCATTTCCTACCCATAAATCCCTTACTTATGAATGAGCAATATCCCCTAAGTGATATCCCACATCAATCCTCAAGATTAATACCCTTTGTCGATATCATAAATCGACATCCTAGATTGATATCCTACATTGATATCATACGATCGGTATCACAGATCAACACTATAGATTGATGTCCTCTAGATTGATGTCACATATCAATGCTCTAGAATCGATATTACAAAAGCAGTTCCCCTTAAAATTAAATCCACAAAGGACGTTTTTGAAGCTCATAAATCCAAAAACAAAGATCAAATGAAAATCGAGAATAAAAGAAAAAAATTTCCAGAGATCAAATGAAGATCAAATATAAAGATCCAATGAAGATCAGAAAATCAAAGGCACAAGAAGGTCAAATGAAGATCACAAGATAGTGCAAAAATGAAGATGAAGAAAAACCCCTTGTTTAATAATCTAAAATAGAATAGCGCAAAGCTAAAATTAGTGATTCTTATCAATTTGTACAAGCAAGTATCCCGATCATACACAGAGAAGGAATGAATGGGCCTAAATCCTTGGAATTGCTCGCACTACTGTACCTTACACATGATGATATGTATGATGCATTAGCATTTTGCTTATGTATAGACTAATGTTTGAACGTGGATGAGCTAGCTTTAGGTGTCTTGCATCGCTTAGCAGTATGAGTCCAACTGAAATCTAAAACTAAGATTGGGTAAGACATTTGCGGATCCCTTATCTTAGCAATGGGCTGAAAGAATCCCGCTTGACATCGGGGTATGCTTATGTCTTACCAAAGTTATGTACTTTAACACATAAAGGTAATGAATATTTTTGGCCTATCTTAACAAAAGCCTCACGGTTCAGAAGTCTAACATGGTGAGTATACAACTTTTGATTAGACAACTAGGGTATTTGAGTCTCATGGAAAACCTAAAAATTTTCCAAAATAGCAACAGGATGGCAAAAACCGTAAGCCATCAAAAATAATAAAGTCATTCAATCAATCCAACTGCAAAGTATCTATCCATGATACATTATTATATTTAGGACAATCAAAGATATAGGATAGATACATGATGAATGTCAAAAATTATGTTTAGACGACCACTGACTATATAGTGCAAGGAATGAATATCGAATGACATATAAAATCATTTACATTATACCAATACATCTCATATCATTTCATATATGGGTGATTAATTGATTAAGATCTTGTAATGAGAATGATCAATTATTTTACATGATTGTTATACATTCTGTGGTGTCATATTTTAAAAATTGATATACACAGTTTACATTCATTCCTTATATTTTAAGTGATTAAAGCATACAAGTTCATTTCCATTAGATTAAGATTATATACATAACACATTACCATACATTGCATAGCATACCATAAACTACATAAAAATAAATGCATGTCCATAAAGCAAAAATAAATATGCATTTAGAAATAAACATCGCATCCATATGCATACATCATATATTGCACATCTAATCATCTAGATCATTGTATATCATAATCATAAAGTAAAATAGCTATCTAGTGCATGACATCCATACATCGCATCATATAAACATAGAATTTACATAAGCCTTGCATCCATGTGCATCAAATAAACATAAAATCAAAATAAATAAATAAACATGTACACATAATGAGCCATAAAAGATCATATTATATATATATATATATATATGTGTGTGTGTGTCCAAAAAAGTACATAATGAGTACAAAATTCCTGCAGGCTACAACTGTGTAGGTCCTCGACCTTACACATAAAATGATATATCAAAAATATAGTCGGTAGCTGCTATAAATCAGATCTAGGTTGCTCCCCCTGTACTAGAGCTCTCCCTGCCTCCCTCAACACTGTGCTCTGGAGCCTGCTCTCCTGGCTGACCTGGCACCTATGGTGGATCTTGCTATGGATCCTGCCTGCCTCCAAAGCCTAAAGCACCTAGCACATGAGAAACTGGTAACTACAGCAGGCTAGTCCTCTGACTGGTGGTCCCTGATGTCTACCTTGGATCTCTAGTCTTGGCCTACGATATCATTATGTGTGTGCTAGAGGACCTGTGCATCCTCTCATTCCTATGAGTCCTATGACTTGAGCTCACTGTAGACTATCCAATTGTCCTATTTTGGGTCCTCTGAGACTCTGGTGCGAAAGGATCCTCTAGAACCTGTAGCCCATGCATCTCAATATAACTGACTAACTGATCAACTCAAGTGAGTCAGGCTACATCTATCTCCTTGGTCGCCATGACCATGCTGCATAATCACTCTATCTCAGCCATAATATATTGAGCAATTGTTGTACCTACTACTGGTGCTATAGGAGGCCCCATAGTAGCATGAGGAGGTGGCATAGCCCCCCTCAATGCCTGAGCAAGATCCTGCTCTACCTCTACTGTAGTTCGCTGTGCCTATGCTAAATATAGGGTAGTTTGTAGTCTCTGAACCTGGGCCTCTACATCTGTAGCCTGAGTCATAAGCTCTTATATCTAGTCTTGCACCTCAGTCAGGCACTGCTTCCTGTCAACCACTTTCACCTCTAGAGTGGCGATGGTAGAGTTGACTCTACAAGTCAACCACCTGAGCCAGTAGCCATCCCTTTGTGCTGTCAGGAGGGACCTCACCCTCCTCTGGAACATCCTCCTTAGGGTCAATATCAGGTATATCCTTGATGATAGCCTCTACGCCCCAACTGCCCTCTGTACGTTGGCGCACCCTACACCCATTAGGATCTGCCTCTACCTTTGCTTGAGTTAGCTCTCAGCATAGAGTCCATGTCTCATACCATCTGAACAAGGACCACCACTCATCATAGTCTGGAGTAGTCCCAGCTGTCTCAACCCCTAACTCCTGGAAGTCATCTGGTGCATCTCCTAGTGGTGGAGGATGTATTAGTGGGAGATCCCTCTCCAAAGCCAAGTGCCTGTATCTGAATGGGATATCTGATATATCCTACACCATGCTAAACTATCGTATGACAGAATAAAAGAACTAATACTCTCTGACCTCTAGCTTATGCCAGATAAGCCATCTATCTCAACGAGCCCATCGTAGCCACTCGTTTGCCTCAGGTCATGTAGGGCAATCCATGTAGGGGTGCCAAACAACATCCCCCAACCCAAGTGATGCAAATCTAATGATATAGTGCTTAGTGTTCCCAGCATGAGCCCTACTATGGGTACCCTCCTTAGCACAAGGCTAGCATGCGGCGTAACACTGATGGTCGACGTCTATGGTGGTGATGCATAGTGGAAGCTCTAGAGGATGCTCGATCCAGATATGCTACCACCCCCAGATCTATTACAAAATACTACAGCTGATGCCTTTACGTCTATGCTCTATAATCTAGTATAGCTCCTTATAGAGCTAGCATAATAGGGTGCTCCCCCAAGCTAATCATAGTGGCTCCTCTATAAAGCTCTAAAGCACCCTCCAAGCAGTGGCTAACATATTCCAAAGAATCCTCATGCCCAAGGAGTCTGGAAGGACAATATGCACAATGAGATGCATAAAGAGGGCCTCTCATGTAGAAAAGACATCATTGCGGTGCCAACCATCGATGTGCACCCTTCCATGGTCAGAATCATCATGTTCATCTATGATCTTGTCACCAAATATAGTGTTGAAGGTAGTATCCTTTGCCATGGAGGCAAAGGAGATGATAGCCTCACCATCGATGGGGATATTGAAGATCCTGTAGACATCCTCCAGAGTGATAGTCATATCACTGGGAGGAAGGTGGAATGTGTTGGTCTATGCATTCCAACGCTGGGCCAATACAATAAGATAGGCTTGATATACCCTAATGGTGGGTAGATCCATGATGTAACCAAACCCGATAGCTCAAAACTAAGCTTGGTCGTCATCAGATAAATCCTCGTGGAGAGTCTTCATAAGGTCAGGCTCTCGCGCTCTAGAAGTTAACTTCTAAAAACAAAAAGCATAATGTAAGCTAAATCTGGCTAAGTAGAGCTAAAGAAAATTAAAATTTTTAATTAGACAACCTAGAGCTTAATGAGATAACATTAAATGCCTAATTAAATGACAAAAACAAAAAAAAAATTATTTTTTTTTGTAAAAATTTCTAAGGATTACAAACTACAGGTCAACCCTACGGTTTGAAGGCGGTAAAATATGACCGTTAGGATTTTGAATCCTAATCGCAGATGAAACCTACAATCCCCAATTTGCCAATTAGGAACCGTAGCTACCAACTGCGGTTTAGGAGAGACACCCATTTCGGGTACCCTCATAATCTACTAAAAGCAAAAAAAATTAAAAACTAAGCTAACCTAGACTAGTGGGGTTCATTACCAGCAGTTTAGTGAGGTTAATTTTCTGCATTTCTTAGTGTGGTTCATTTTACTGGTATTGAGTGCGAGGTCTCGGTTTCAAGTTACCTTGCCCGCACCTCGACCTCGGCTAGTAGATGGCAAATAAAGATCCGCCATAGAGGTAGATGAGTGTAATTGCGATAGAGTTTGGCAGTGTTTTGGATCAAGGAATGTTCTCTCTCTCTTAGAGCTCTCAAATTGCTAGTAGTTGCAAGAAAATAATGAAAAATTTCAAATGGGAAAACATTTTATAGGTCCTCCTAGTCTCCGAGGACCGCAATTGACACTTGCAGTTCTGGAACTAGGGTTTCCCGCCCGTAGGTCTGACCCACGGTTCTAAAAATTTGAAATATTAAATCGTACGCCGTACCCAAATTTTGTAGCTAGCAATAAATGCACTCAAAACCCACCGTGGGAAGGTCTAAAAAGATAAATTAATGACTCCCATTGGATAAAAATTCAAAATCAATGATCAAAATTGCAAATTTGGTGATGTTAAAAGCACCAAGATCAATCAAATAAATGCAAAATTAAAAAAAATCAAATAATGAAAAACCAAATGCACCTCGTATTCAGTGATTTATCCTATAAAATTGGCGGTTGCAGTGACTTGCGATCCATGCAATCCGACAAGATGAGTAAATCACCATAAGGACATTTGGGGCAAAATTATCATTTCTTTTATGTTATCTTTCAACAAATCATCGACAATATGATTCAACACAAGTCTAATTCCATTTGTATTATTTTGATTTCCTAAGATGGCTATCGTAGCTTGACTGCTCCATGGGATAGAGATGTGCAAATACTACTAAGAGTTGCAATCATAAGATGAACTAGGCCTAGCCAAGGCATTAAAAGGCTCGAATCTAAAGTTGTTCAGGATCATTCATTATGGTCAAGCGATTTCGTCACTTCATACATTATCATTACCCTCATCGACTCATCGCTTGAGGGGGTAGTAATAATTTTATGTCATAATCAAAGTCAACAAAAGATCTTGAAGATCATAGATCCCTTGATATTGTCAAAATTGCATTCATTCTTGCGAATCATTGCTAAAAACTATCATAAGCTTCCCCTTTGCTTGGGCCAAATAGAAAATATAAAATTTTGTTAGTAACTCTCATCCTTCGGTTATATAGGTCTAACTCCTATTATAGCACCAAAGCTACCCGAACGTCTGATGGTGAGTGCAGACTTTTCAAATGTAAGCCTTTCCAAGTTGGAAGCAATGATGCCATGATGCACGTCCTTTTGCTGGACCTGGGGAATCTAATGTTGATAAGACTAATGACCATCATAAAACCTTCGACATCATTTTAGGATGTATATTTTTGCTCAGCGTTGTTCGATCTCACAACGTATCTCAAAAGGGGCATCTGTAGATACCTAAAATACATCATGTTGAGGGCGACTACTCATATGGACATGCTACAAAACCATATGGAGGATCTTGGATAGACTCCAAGATAGAGCAGTGGTTCTAACCACTCAATTTAGGCATTTTTGCCTAATCAAGTTGAACCGCAACCAAGATCTACGGTCTCCATTCTAAACCATGGCTAATACTTGCGGTCTATAGTCTAGACCACAACTGTGACCTGCAGTCTTAACTGAATTTCAGTTAGGCCTTCCATCCAAGCCAAATTGGTTGGAACGGCCAAAAGATCTAGAAGCAAGCATTTGAAGGACAAAATATTCCAGAAGCTTCCATCCCAACTATCCTAACCAACCTTCTTGGTCTTGGCTTCTCCATGAAGCTACCCCTAGCCCTAGGGATATGCTATAATACTCCCTCCAAATGGGGTGAATATATAGAGAGTTAATTGATCAAGAGAGCAGCAATGCCTTATCAAATTTCATATTGAATATGTGCATTTGAGAGCCCCTTTGCTATTCACCTAAAGACCAATTATCCATGGATGCCCTAGGTGCCTGGGAGATTCAAGAAGCACAAATTCAAGCAAATGAAGGCCCATCATAGTGATTTGACCGCCAAATCTGTCAGAGAACAATAGAGGCGACCCTTGAACATCAATTTGGACAAGGAGGTCAAGCCCACTGCCCCTAATTCTGAGGGTAAACCTATCAAAGGTCAAACCATGACTGTCAGCCACGGTTCACAGTGCAGACCGCCCACCATAGTTGTGGTTTGCAATAGGTGACTGATCACCTTACTTGCTTTGCTTTTGACCGCATAGATTAGTTATATTAGTATTTTTATAGGTTTAATTGCACTTTAGAGAAACTCTAACCATAGGAATTAGTTATTTCATGCATTGTATTAAGTAGGATTATATTGGATATTTTATGCACTTTATTGCTCCTAACTTGATATTTGATCCATGCATCATTTGCTTATTCATGTTCGTCATGTTATAGTATAATTCTTGATCTAATTAGAATAGTTTAAAGTCTTTCTTTATGATTTCTTATTTTACTAGTTTAATGGCATTTGCATACATATTTTCTTAAAGGGCCTCATAACGAGAGGCTATCAATATTTTTAATCATGTGCTATTGTTTATTATTCACAGGGAGACAGGTGCAAATGAAGCTTACGTCATAATCCTTCCACATCGCGAAGAAGGGGGTAAACTCCACCCCAAGGCAGTTTGTGACTATTCAATAGAGCACTATAAGTGCGCCTACCCTATTGAGGGCATTGGCAATTGTAATATCAGTATCATATTTCAAGTGACCCTAAGAGGGCATTTTTGTAATCAAAGCTCATTCAAAGATTAATACAAGAAACCTTACTTTTTTTGTTCAATTTATGTACTTATGTCAATATTTATGCTTTCATGATGGTATAGATCAATACAATAGCTAGGTGCATGCTCCATGATTAAGTCAACTTCCACAATATTGCTTTAGGATGAACTTTGCTAAGATTAAAAGTGATGAACTTTGGACCACAATATTGCTTTAGGATGAAGAGTGGTCCACCTTCTTTATTGATTACTAAAAGAGGTAGATATGAGGATTGAATCTCCATGAAATTGACTTGGGAAAGGAATTCCATATAAGGTGAGCTAACAACCATGGAGGGAGGGGTATGGATTTATTGAAAGCAAATGACCCTTACCTTCTCTATCCATTTGGCATATAAATTTTGCATATTAAGAGTAACATCACTAAGATAGGATAGCCATTGTGTTCCCAAAATGACATCTGAACTTCCCAGGTTCATGGTAAAGAGATTGCCTACCCAAGTATAATCTCCCATTTGGATGTTAACTTTAGCCATTTGACCCCAACATTGAGTAATACTCCCATTTGCATTTTGAAAAACACAAGCTTATACTAAGAGGGGGGATGAACAATATAAGATCAACTTTTACTTTTCTTTCCCAAACAATATTATCCAATGTTATCAATTTGCAATATCAATAGCAATAATCAAAGCAATGCACAAATCATCACACACATGAGAGACACAAATTTAACGTGGTTTACCCAATGTGGGTTACGTCCACGGAGAAAATATTTCTTTTAAATTTTCTCAACAAATCTCTTGGGAATCAATTTCCTATTATAATTTTTATGGACCTCTCTCAAAGGAGATCTCAATCCCTAATTGCTCTGATTTAAGGATATCTCTCTACAAGAGAACTCTATCCCTTTTTCTCTAGTTTGTGGATCTCTCTACACAGGAGAACTCTATCCCCTCTAATCTGGTTTTTGGATCTCTCTCCATAGGAGGACTCTATCCCTTTTGATCTGGTTTGTGGATATCTCTCCATAGGAGAACTCTATCCCCTCTACTCTGGTTTGTGCATCTCTCTCCACAGGATAAATCTACCCCCTACTCTGGTTTGTGCATCTCTCTCCACTAGAGAACTCTATCCCCTATTCTTTGGTTTATGGATCTCTCTCCACAGGAGAACTCTATCCCCTCTACTCTAGTTTGTGGATCTCTCTCCATAGGAGAACTCTATCCCCTTTGTTATAGTTTGTATATATATCTCCATAGGAGAACTCTATCCCCTCTGCTATGGTTTATGGACCTTTATCCATAGGAGAACTCTATCTCCTCAACTCTAGTTTATGGACCTCTATCCATAAGAGACTCCTATCATCTCTACTCTGGTCTTCTCTAGTTTACCCTAAGCCTTATACAAATGCCTACTCAAACCTGCTCTCAATGCTATCCCAAATCTATCCCAAGACTTATCACAAGGCTAGCACAAATCTACCTCAAATCTGCTCATATATCTACCTCAAGCATGCTCTCTATCTCTACCCAAATCTGCACCAAACCTTGTTACAAGGCTAGCACAAATCTTCTTTAACTCTGCTCACAAATATGTCTCAATGTTATTTCAATTATTCTCACAAGACTTGCTCAAATATGACTCAAATTTGCTCCAATTTTTCTCACAAGACTTGCTCAAATCTTCCTGACTACTACTTCAAGTCTTCTCACAAGACTTGCTCAAATTTTCCTTAAAGCTTCTTTAATGAAGATGCTCAAATATTTCCAAATATTGCATACAACAAATGCTTATATCTCTTTCAGAAATACTTTCTTCAACTAGGTAATTCAAATTTATTCTACTTAGAATTTTTTTAACCTTCGAAACATATAGAGGATGATATGCACTATCAAATACTCAATATGTTCTTCACATTCATAAATCTTGCATTCAACTAATTCAAAATCTACCTCTTGCAAAATCTCTTTCAAATAAAATAAAACAAGTGTATAACTTTGCTTCACAAATTTGGTCTATATTTCTTGTAAATTTACTCTCAATCATAAACCAAAATAATGCACAATTCTTCTTCACAAAACTGATCTTAAACACTTGTCCATTCACATTCAATAGCACTCAAACTAATGCCCATAATGTTTCACTATGATGTACAAACTTGGTCTCAATCCTAACACAAGTATTTCAGATTTCTTTCAACAATAGAACACATGTAGGTCTCAAATCCTAATACAATTATTTCCAATTTATTTAAACAATAATGCACATGTAGGTCTCAAACCCTAATATCAATATTTTCAATAATGCATACCAATCAACCCTTTTAACTCCACCTCAAAATTACTTGCTCAAAACACAACCACCTAGTTAAAAATTTGAACCACCATACCTCAAAATTCTTGATGAAGATGTGCCCTCAAATACCTATCTCAAAAATAATATCTTTTGCAACTTCAAAAGGATTAGCACAACACATTTTCATATATTGGAAAAACTTCTCAAAATGTATGCACAATTATGTTTCAAACCAATGCTCTATCTCTCTTAGTTTCTCAAAATAAAACATCAAATCATGAACCAAGCCCTTCAATACTAATGCAAGTATTACAAAAAATAAAAGCACATTATACACCTTTTATCTCCCACTTAAATATTTCAAAAATCACAAATTGATTAACCAGTAAATAAACCTTATTACTCCACAAAATAATACTTCAAAAAATAATTGTAATTTCCCCCTTTTACTTCCTTCTAAAACAATGGTAAAAATAAAATATTTATTTCCCTTATAAATCCCTAAGTCCAATAGAGTGCACAATAATCAAGCACAACTTAGGCCCTTAATAACTCAACCTTAGTCACAAATAATAAAAATTAATTTGCTTACCACAACTACCATATGTGGGAATCGACCACAAAACATCCTGCTTACTAGCATGCTAGTATCGCTTGGGCTGCTACTAGGCTAACCACCCACACAAAACCAAATATGCACGTTCTATGTTTTGAACCCTTCACAAATCCTCCTTGCTAGCAAAACATAAAAACTATCACCACTAAGGTTTGACCTCATAACCTGCTACCTGCTCTATGCCTTAGCGCTACCTAGTCTACAGCTAGGCCAGTTGTCTGCTTGAGTATAAATTCCCATGATGCTCTATTTATTCAACTATCCACTATCCTTTTTAAATTAAAATTTGTCCTTTCTTTTCTCACGATCATGCATGTAGGGAAATTGAATACCATAGCAATTCAAAAAACACATTAGAGAATAAATTTAATCCATATTAATATGGATTTTACCCCCCTTTCTTGATGTTGGTGCTTTATAGGTTTTATTTGAAACCTTTGAAAATGTTCGCACCAAAACCCATCTTGGATTTTTATTTATAATATAAAATATTATAATAAACTTTTTCTTATTAAACCTTTGGCTTCAAATTTTGTCCTTAATATTATAATATTATTTCTTAGGCCTTTGGATTCAACTTTTGTCCTTAAACATTGGTCTACATTAGGTGCGAGATGCAAGTGTAGCTGACATATCATCATGCGTAAGGTACAGTAGTGTCAACAATTCCAGGGATTCAAGCTCATTCGTTTTTATCCTTCAATTTTTGGGATACTTGCTCATATGTGGTGAAGCAAGGGAGTCAATTCCATCTTGAATTTGAACTGTTTCTAGATCTTCATTTGATCTCTATTTGAACTAGATTTCTGATCTTCATTTGATCTCCAATTGAACTTTGATTTATGATCTTCATTTGATCTTCACTTTGAACTTGATTTGAGCCTGTTTTCTGATCCTCATTTGGTCTTCACTTTTAGGCATTTACATGTGATAATTTTCTTCAAAAACTTTATTTTGGGGGATTTACTTTGGTAAAATATTTCTACTATATCGATTGAGGATATCGATCTTATGATATCAATATGGGATATCAATCTGGGAAGTTGATATATGATATCAATCTAGGGTATCAATCTTAAGGATTGATGTGTGATATCACTCTGGGATATTGCTCATTTTATCGTAAGCAAGGGATTATGAATAGGGAGCTAAATTGTCCTTTTGCCAATTGTCAAAATTTCCCATACTGTCCGCACAAAGGGATAAGCAAGAATAACTCTATTTGCCTCAGGATACCCGGTCCTGCTTCACGACTTTCATCTTCCACTAGTCCTTGTTAGGATTGTTTAATTTGTTGATTAGTGATAGGGTTATTATATGATAAGGGCTATACTAACTGAACCTCAACTACAAAATCAAAGCAAGCTTTCTACCAAATCTTGATAAGACCTCTAGATATGGTTGAATGACCAAAAAATCCTAATATATCTCCATAGCAACAAAATAGGTTGTGTTGAAAAACACAATTACTCACATGAATGATGGATTTATGATAAATGTAGAGATGCATGATTTAAACACAAAAGTGGTATCGTTTGTAAGACTGACAAAAATAATCCCTCCTACTACGAAATGCAATGGATGACGAATGCCTATATGCAATGCAATAATGTAGTGGATGCATGAGTGAATGCAAAATAAAAATGCAAATGTAAATGTTTTTGGATTTATGCTTTACCAATTTTTTTGAATTTTACTGATTTTATAGTTTTTATGAGTTTTGAGCCTCATATTTGACCAAACGACGAGTACATGCCTCTAGAGCCTTTAGGAGTGACCAAACGACACAGAAATGTCATTGGAGCCTTTAGATTGACCAAGCGATTTTTTAGCAAAATCCTTGGAGCTTTTTAGGATGACCAAGCAGTTTTAAGCAAATCCTCGGAGCCTTTTAGGTTTGACCAAAGGAATTATGAGCACCTTTGGGACTTTTTGGGATGACCAAATGATGTTTTAAGAATCCTTGGAGATTTTGGGTTGACCAAGCAATTTTTCATAAACTCTTGGTACCTTTTGGTTGACCAAACTCCTCATAGATGAACTTGGAGCCTTTTAGGATGACCGAGCGGTTATAAGCAAACCCTCGAGGCCTTTGACTGACATGACCAAGCGGTTTCAGGAACCCTTGGAGCCTTTTTGGGAGGGCATGCTGCCCTATGTACCCCCATTGTGTGTGCCATTCAATTACGGTGAGGGAGGTGTAATGCCTCTAGATTCCTCATTTTTCCTTATCGAATTTGATGTGGCTGGTGGGAAAGGTATGCTACCTTGAAGACCCCCAACGTGTATGCTATTCACTGAAGAGTAATTAGCTTGTTTAGGAATAGTGATAGAAATCAACTCTCCCAGGTGAATAATGGACCTCATCGATGTACCTAGGCTTCGACAAGTGTGAACAAGAGAACCATCCTTGTGGATTGCATCCCACTCTACTAGGTCTTGGATGACTCTCTTAAATGACTGGCAACCATGAATGTTGTGTCCATGTGCTTAATGATACACACAAAAGGGACCCCCATCAGGTGACCCAGTATTGGAAGCCCTATGCTTGATTTTGGGTAATATGAATGCCTTTTCCTCGTGTAACTTTTGGAACAAAGTTAGAGCAGTCATCTAAAATGAAACTACTCGTTGCACTGGCCTATTGGGCTTACGAGGTGACTGATGACTTTGGGGTCACCCATGAGGAAACATGACCTCCACTTCAGCATATTGGGGTACTATGAGAGAAACATCTACATGATAAACCCCCTTATCTATCAGATTTTGCACCACACTCTTAAATTCATGACAGTATTGAATGCCATGACCCTCTATTCGATGATAGAGACAATAGTGATGCTCCCTGTAACTCGTAGGCTTAACTCTACTTGGATTTAAAGGGATGATATTAGGTAAGGTCATGACCTTAGCCTCTTACAGCTTCTGAAATATGTCAGACATAGACTATTTTAACGAAGTCACACTATGCTACGACTATTTTGGGCTCTTGAACCACATTGGTTTGCTTTGAGAATCCAATGGTTGGGTTGGTGCATGAGCTTTTGCTTTCGCTGAGGTTTTTCCTGTACTTACACAGGAAGTGATTTGGCCTCAGCCAAGGGTTGCTTTTGTAATTATAGGTTTTTCAAGTCGGTTCCTGATAAAATGCAATGCCTTATCTTGTTCATCCATTCGATGCTCCATCCATTCTAGATGGTCTAAAATGGATCACAAGACTGACAAAGAGTTCATATGTATTTCCAATGACCGTTTCAAAATACCTTTGTCATTTTAAGGAAAGAGAAAAGTGGATGCTATGAATCCATTAGGTAATTGCAAATCGCCTATTTCCTTCATTTGAGTTGATGTGGAAGCTTCTTGATGACACACTTCATCAGTGCTATCCACATGCTCATGCCTATGACTCAGCTCAAGTTGTTGTTTCACTTCTTTGTGCTCAATTGTATCAGTTTCAGTACCTCCAATATGATGTGAGGAACCTATCTATTTGTGCTCTTGAGATGGTTCCATGAGAAATGAGTTAGGAGTGACTAATTGTAGAGGTTATGGCCATAGCAATGTGAGAATACCATTGGATTTCCCCATATCTGGATCTATGTGATTAGGGATCACCTAATATTCTGACCTAATGTCGACCATTCCCACAAACTTGTGAGAAGACTCCACAACTGCATGCATCATAGGTAATTCGTCAACATACTAAGGTTGTCCTATTTCAATCGTGATAACTGAACCTTCCTCATACTCATACATTGTCTCTAGGATAGGATCCATAAGTAGAGACTCAATGAAAAGTTGACCTAGATCCTCAAAGGACTCTATGGTGGGCATCATCGTAATGTTGGCCTCTAAAAGCTCTTCATATTCAACATCGTCCTCGTGAGGACTATCTGGTGACATGATGGATGAAGAGGGTGTGATACACTCTGATGCATCCATAACCATGCTAAGTTCTTCCTCCTTGATAGAAGTATGAAGATCCTCTAGTGACACTTATGAAGTAGCTATGAGGAACTCTGTAAGGGCATTCATCAATCCTTCCTTACTAAGTGGTGTCAAAAATGCAAGGGTCATAGGTGACTCCTCCGGTGATAGCGGTGGGGATGGTAACTCCACCACAGTTTGCAAGGCTGCATCTGACCTTTTGATAGACTCATCCTGTTTAACTTGCATATGCATAGGCACCTCACCAGGTTCTTGCGAATGATCCTTAGGTTTATAATACTTGAAGGGATCTAGGTCTACCTCAACTATATGGAATTTATCTCCATGGGTGTACTTAATGCACTGATACACTATTGACGACACACACTCCATGGCTTTTATCAACGGTATTCCAAGAAGCAGGTTATACTATCTTGATCCCTTTAAAACGTAGCACAATGTAGGAATAATATTTTGTCCCACCTCAATGGGGAGGACTATTATGCTTACTGTGGGGGATTCCACATAATTAAAGGCTTGTAGCATTAAAGCTATTTTCTTGATGTGGGACGACGAAATTTTGAGATGTTTAAATGCTAAGGTGGTGATGATATTAATCGATGATCCTGTATCCACCAAAACTTACTTATATGCAACCTACTTTATCCTTGCTATGATATGCAATGGAGGATCATATTCCTTGATAGGGACAGGTTTGACTTCCTATTTATGAAAATTAATCACAGGTTCATTATATGGTGGAATAGACTATATATGCCCCAAGGATTGTGATGAATTTCAAGCGTTGACACTGCTCACCTGTCAAACTTGACTACTCTCGACCTCATGCTTACGCATGGGATCCTTAAACATCTCTTTATGTTGCTCTTCGATAACCTAAGGTATGTCTATCTGTCTATAGGAATAGACTATCTACTTGCTTAAGTGGCAAATCTTGACGATGCATAGGATGCATCATGTTGACTTGTTGCCTAAGCACTCTAGGTATGAGCTTCTTTTCGAGAGTTACCTCACATGATTTTCTTCACGTGCTTTTTGTTGGTAAATCCTCTCTTCACACTATTGGAGCTCATCCAACCTTTGTTGATGCACTCTCTTCCTTTATGTGCACTCATGCTCTAGATGCTTACGCTTACTGCATGCCTCCTCCAATTGATCTTGGAGTAGTTGCCTCTCATGGGCTGCATGAGACTCATATTCCCTATAGGAATGACTCATGAAGTAATATCCAAAACTCTCTATCTCACTAGGCATAGACCTAATTATGTGGGTCCTCACTATGTGTGAGGCAACCCCATGATCTATATGGGTGAACCCCTTGCATGATGAAGGGAGCTCGTGACGACTATCAGAGTGTCGCACTAGGAGGATTGTATCCTCAGGTGCATGATGAGTGCGATGCCTAGCAAGGAGGCATGCGAGGTCTTAAATATCCTTAGGAGAACATCAAAAGTGTTCAAAGCGTCTCCTTGAACTCTTCGACTCATTAGCTCATGATTGAGCTCTATCATGCCTAGTCATCATAATGAAATGACTAAGCAAGACTCGAGAGGTTGCCTTTATTACTAAAAATTGTGGCCTCAAGGATGACCTTATCTTTATGAATTAAGCAATAAATACGCATACAAAGTAAACAATGTAATTATCTCCTTTACATTTTTAAAAGTGATCCCTAATCTGTTTGATGTGTTTCAATGATTTGTTATGTCAGCATAGAACTCCTTATCATGTTTTGAAAATAGTTGAATGATATTCTCAGTTTAAATTGGCTTTCACCTGTATGCTCGTAGCTCGACAATCTGGATGTGACTTCCAGGTTGCGTAAATCCCTTGTGTGTGGTGATGAAATTCCACACCCAGAAAAGGATCACAGGTCCTCCTAGATCCTCACCCATTTTCCCCCAGTCAGCATTATACCCCCCGAAGAGAATACATGCAAATTTTCCAAGGTACAAAAGGTTCTTGGATCCGGTATTGGTCTAGTAACAAAGGGTGCATAGGATTTGGGCCAGTGGATGGAAATTACACCCACCATCACTGAACCCTACTAGTGGTTGGATTTCAAGCCCAACTCACTAGCGTTTAAATGCCAAGTGGTGTGTGTGGTTCGTTTTAATGTACATAAAAGAAATGCATCATATAGCACTCATGCTCATTTTCTATATGTTATGCAAATGAAAGAATATTTCAAATTCAAAAAATGTAAGCTATTCTAGATGCTCTTTTAGACAATGCATATTATGATGATAATGGCCACTACTTGGGCCTCACACATGCACACCAAACAAACAAGTTCTATCAAGCACGCTGGATTCTAGGGCGGATTGCAATCAGAGATCCACTGTTCCTAGCAATGCCTTTCTACAAATGCAGATTTGAAATGAACTAGGACATGATTGATTTCCATTTTTTAGTTTGCTTTTCCTAGTTGCATTCGAAAACAAGCATTCTATAAAAACACAAAGTAAAAAGAAACAGAGAGTGGAAAATAGGGCCTACCTCAGGTCCTGAGTTGGTCTGCACTCTGCTTTCTACTGTCTATGTTGTCAGGTGTAAACCACAGGTCTGATATGCGGTTTAGATTGTAAACCACGTGTTGTACCTATGGTTCAGTTGTTGGCCCACAACTGATAGCTGCGGTCTGTACCTACAATTATAAAAGCACAAAAAACACAGTTAGATGTCTATTTTTGTAGGGTGCTGCCATGATCACATTTTATAACCACCAAAAAGGCTCACATCTAATGTATCCTATTGCAAGAATTGACAAAAATGATACAAGATGCATACAAGAACAAGAAATTGACAATGAAATGATCAATAAAATATGCTTTATTCCATTATATTTCAATGCCTAAATCAAATTACAGGTACATCCCTCTTAGGGGTAATCATCTTGATACAATTGTTACAATATGACGTAATTTTGTTTCCCTCTCAAAGGTAGGTGTGATTTCAAAGTGCCCTTCAGGATGACACAAACTACTCTAGGGTGGAGTAGATCCTCTTATTCATGGTTATGAAGGAAATGGATGATTTTAGCTCCTTTAAAACCTATTTCCTACGATCAAGAAACAACACAAGAAAGCCATGATGAGCAACCAAGTGGTTTGCCCTCCAAATTCAAGGGCTGTGGGCTTGACCTCCTTTTCTAATTGATGTTCAAGGGTCACCTTTGGTGTCCTCTGACAAGTTTATCTGTTGAATCATTGAATGGGGCCTCCATTTACCTGAATTAGCATTTCTTGGATCTCCTAGGTCCTTAGGGCATCCATGGCCTAATTCGTCATGATGTTTGACAAATTGACAATGGGGATGGCAACAAGGCTCTCTCTATGCACTCAAGTGAGTCCAAAATTCAATAGGGCTTCACTGCTTTGATCTCCAAATGCACTCTCTATTAATATTTCGATAGCGCTTCACTATAAAAATGTTGTATATGCTTTATATATTTTTCCCTATTTTGGAGGGGGTACTTATAGGATGTCCCAGGGCTAGGGGTGGCTTAATGGAGAATCCAAGATCAAGAAGGAGTGGTTAGGACAGTTGGATTGGAAGATTCTATCCTCTAACCATATTCTTCTAGAACAAATGGTTGTTAAAACCGATTTGGCTCGGATGAAGGCCAAATGAACTTTAGTTAAGATCGTAGGTTACAACTATAGTCAAGACTGTAAACCCCAGGCCTCAGCCATAGTTCAGCTTGTAGACCATAGGTCTAGGCTGTGGTTCAAATTGATTAGGCCAAGGAGCCCAAATTGAGTGGTTGGAACCACTGCTCTATCTTGGATTCTATCCAAGATCTTCCATATGGTCTTGTAGCATGTCCATATGAGTAGTCACCATTGACATGACGTGTTTTAGGTGTCTACATATAATAATTTTTTTCTTATTAAACCTTTGGCTTCAAATTTTGTCCTTAATATTATAATATTATTTCTTTTTAAGCCTTAGTCACTTGCTTTTTGCATGGTCTTTAAAATAGGATCTTCAAACTTTTAACCAAACACTTAGGGCTTTGTCCCAAACCTCTTTGGCTTATAATATTTAAAGTAAATATTATAACATTTTTATTTTTATCAATTTTGCCATGCCAAGATATCTTTGACATGAATGACAACCAATGTTATCAACCTATGACATCGATCCTTTGACATCAATGACAAAAATATACTCAAAATTTCCAAAAATCTCCCATTTTTCATAGAAAGCGCAAGGAAAACTGTCGCGATATCGCGACATGTTGAGAAGAAAGGAAAATTGTCACGATATCGCGACATGTTTTAAGAGAGAGAAAGTGCAAGGAAAACTATCACGATTTCGTGACATGTTGGAAGAGAGAGAAAGCGCAAGGAAAACTATCGCGATATCGCGACATATTAGAAGAGAGGGAAAGCGCAAGGAAAACTGTCACGATTTCGCGATATGTTAGAAGAGAGAGAAAGCGCAAGGAAAACTGTCACGATTTCATGACATGTTGGAAGAGAGAGAAAGCACAAGAAAAACTATTGTGATTTTGTGACATGTTCGAAGAAGAAGCGCATGCAGGGAAAACTGTCGTGATTTCGTGACATGTTCAAAGAAGAAGCACATGCAAGAAAAACTGTCGCAATTTCGTGACATGTTCGGGGAGAAGGCGCAAGCAAGAAAAACTGTCACGATTTCGTGACATGTTCGAAGAGAAAATGGCAAGTAGAAAAAGTGTCGCAATTTCACGACATATTGCAAGGAAGGTTGTACAGACGAAAAAGTGTCATGATTTCGTGACATATTGCAAGGAAGGTTGTACGAACGAAAAAGTGTCGCGATTTCGCGACATATTGCAAGGAAGGTTGTACGGACGAAAAAGTGTCATGATTTTGTGACATATTGCAAGGAAGTTTGTACGGATGAAAAAGTGTCACGATTTTGCGACATGTTGCAGGAAAGAGAGTTCAAGAGAAAAAGTGTCGCGACATCGTGACATGTCGGGTTTTCACGACCCGAAGAGGAGAGAGAGAGTACGAAGGCAAAAAGTGTCACGATATCGCGACATGTCATGTTTTCACGGTCAACAGCCAAGAAAAAGTCAAAGGGGCAGAAATGTCACGATATCGCGACATATTGTTTTTGCATGACAAAAAGCAAAAATGAAGAACCTAGCCGAAGTTAAGTTAACTGGAGTAGAACAACAGTTACAGGGGTAGTTACAAAAAGAAAAACATGCAGCTAAAATAAGAACAGTAAACTGAAGTCCGTTTGACTGTTACAGAGGCAGTTACAGAATAAATTCATGCAGCTAAAATAAGAACAGAGAACTAAAGTCAGAACGGTAGTTACAGGGCCCGTTACGAAGTAAATTCATCGAGCGATGGCCATACTGAGAATCCCAATTAAAGAGACAAATCTATTAATAGGTTGTGTATAAGAATAGTGTGTCAGAAATGAGTTACTTACAGGAGTGGCTATTAATAGGCTGCATGCGAGATTATGGAAGTTACAGAAGACTTAGATTTTTAAGATGAAAATATTGTTATAAAAGGGCAGTTGCGTGTAGAAGAAAAAGTTGGGCTCAGAATTGAAAAGAGTGCCGCTATTAAATTTGATGAAGATAGGAAACGAGCAGTCAACTGTGAAGAAAAATACCCTATTTATGAAGAAGTTATTGAAGGAGATGAAGAAAAGGAAACAGAAGAGAATCAAAAAATTGACCCAGATGATTTAAGTATTGATTCAGAAGAAGAAGAAAACAATAAATTCAAAACAGGAAGCTGGCAGAAAAATCATCCTAGAGAGCAAATTATTGGGGACCCCATAGTTGGTGTTAAGACAAGAAGAAGAGTAGTAAGTAACTACTCCCTATTATCTAGCATTGAGCCCAAAAATATTGCTGAAGCAAGCACAGATGAAAGTTGGATGAAGGCAATAAACAAAGAACTAGATCAGATTAAGAAAAACAAAACCTGGGAGTTAGTACCAAGGCCTGCAAATAAAAACATAATCGGTACTAAATAGATTTTTTGAAACAAATTGAATGAAGATGGACAGGTTGTAAGGAATAAAGCAAGATTGGTCTGCAAAGGTTATGCTCAAGTTGAAGGTATTGATTTTGAGGAAACTTTTGCACCAGTGGCTAGACTCGAGGCAATCAGAATGTTTCTGGCTTTAGCAGTCCATAGGAATTTCAAAGTTTATCAGATGGACGTGAAATCAGCATTTCTGAATGGAAATCTTGAAGAAGTTTATATTAAGCAGCCAGATGGTTTTCAACTCGGTGATAATCCCAACTTTGTCTACAAGTTGAAGAAAGCTTTGTATGGCTTGAAATAGGCACCCAGAGCATGGTATGCAAGACTAGACAACTATCTCACTGAACAAGGGTTCAAGAAAGGTATGGTGGATAATAACTTGTATGTCAAAATAGACAATGGCCATATTATTGTCCTTGTTGTTTATGTATATGATATAATTTTTGGAAGCAACAATGATGAGTCATGTAGAGACATAGCAAATGAAATGCAGAAAGAATTTGAAATGTCTATGATTGGTGAACTTTCATATTTCCTCGGACTGCAAGTTAACCAAAATGAAAAGGGCATTTTTATTTCTCAAGTTAAATATGTGAAAGAAATGCTAAAAAAGTTCACAATGGAGGATTGTAAACCTGTTAGCACTCCCATGACAACAAGTTGCAAATTGAGCAAGGATGACAAATCTCCGGATGTAGATCAAACTATGTACGGATCTATGATTGAAAGCTTCTTGTATTTGACGACCTACTGGACTCGGATATCTTACAAGCAGTATGCATGGTAGAAATATTTCAGGCTAGTCCCAAAGAGACTCATGTGAAAGTCATGAAGAGGATTTTTAGGTACCTCAAGGGTACTATGGAGTATGGGTTATGGTACCCAAAAGGTAAGGACTTCACTCTTATTGCATATTCTGATGCAGATTTTGCAGGATGTATAGATGACGAAAGAGTACCGGTGGAGGTGCATTCTATCTTGGAGATAGGTTGGTAGCATGGCACAACAAGAAACAAGAATCAGTCTCTCTATCCACAGTAGAGGCAGAATACATTGCAGCAACAACATGTTGTCCACAAATTTTATGGATGAGACAAACCCTAAAAGATCTTGGTATCAGAGCCAGTTTTCCTTATCAGGCTAAATCAGCTAGGGTTGATCTTGGATTAGTACGCAATGGGTAAGAAGAATAGATCCTCCTCAAATAAGGCATCTTAGTCAGTTTCAGTTTCTGTGGAAGAGAAAATTGAACCAAAAAAAATAGAAGTGAATTCTGAAGTATGTGATGAAAAACTTGAGGCTGAAGTATATCTAGAAGGTGAGTTGATCGCTGCACTTGAAGAATTGAGTATAGAAAAGAAAAAGAACAAAATACTGTCCAAGAAGTTGGAAGAATATGGGGATGAGATTGAAGATCTCTTCTTACAAGTTCAAAAGGCCAAGAAAATAGAAGAAGCCTTGAAGACACACCTGGATGATGAAGTCGATGTATATAGCAAACGTGAAGAGGAATCTAACAAAGCTATTGTTGATCTAAAGATACAAGTAGAAGAGTTCAAAAGGATTGAAGAATTTCTCAGGTCATAGATCAATAAGAAAGAGATTGTTTGCTGCAAACAAGAAGAAGAGATTGTTTCATTGAAGAAACAACTAGAAGAGGCCAATATAAATCTCAAATTTGAGAAGAGCACAGAGTTGCTAGATACAATGATAAAGCAACAAAGAAGCTCCATGGCTAAGTTTGGTCTTGGATATGAAGCTGAACAACCTTCATCCTCCAAATATGCAGAGAAGAAGTCCACGGTTGAAGGATTGAAGCAAGAAAAGTCTAAAGCTAAATCTTCAAAAGGAAGAAAACATCAAAGAATATCTACAACAAAGCAACCACAACAAAAGAGGTTCTCTCACTCTCACTCGTTTCATAATAATGCTTTTAATGGCTATTGTTTTAGATGCAGCCATTATGGTCACGAGGCAATTTATTATGGATTGAATAATAGATCAAAGAGTTATGCTGGTAGAAATACATCTGTTGTTCTGAGTAAACACCATGTGCGATGTTTTAAATGTAACGATCATGGGTACATAGCAAGGTTTTGTCCAAGCACTTCTGTATCTTATCTAAGGCAAGACCATAGAGTTCATCAGACACAAAGAATGCAATACAGACAAGGAATAAATCATGTGCACAACAGAAATAAAAATAATCATCCATCAAGGATGCACAAGATACAACCACACAAGAGAAATGCTCAAGTTCACGAAAAGGTGCAAAACAGGGATGTAGTTGAAAAACTCAAACTCGTGGTCAAAAAAGTCTGGAGAAAGACAGAAGAAAGGGAATCGCGTCTCCTTGGACTGAAGGAGACCACTCCACTATTGCACTAAGCCACTCCAGGTGGCACATCCTCAATGGGAGCAATCTTAAAGTCTTATTTTAATGCTCCTATGTATGTGTTTGGTTATCTGAGGATGAAAGGCAAGCAGTCGGGTTATTTTCGTATAGTTGTTAAAGTGTGTTTTCAATTTTTGTAGTGGTTTGAGGAAGTGTTGTGAATGTGTGCGAAGTGAGTGCACAGAGAGAGCGGAGTGCACAAAAAACACAAAAGGCAAAGACAATCACTAAGTTCGGATGTCACGGTGCAAAGCATGTTGTAGATGCATTCTTGGTTGTAATAGTGGACAAGTTTGAGATTGAGAGCAACAGAGGGTTGATGCTCAGAAGACAGTGGTTCAGTCATGTTCTTACACATATGTATCGGTGAAGTTGACGGTGATGGTGTCATTCACTTGTTATTTCTGCTATTCACATTATTGATATTGTTGATGCCTATTATGCTTATCATGATGTTGTCAAATAGTGAAATGAAGTGGTCTTGGACTCAGGGGAAGCATTTATGTATCTGCTTATCCATTTGCTCATGTTTGTGATTTTTGCTAACTGTAATAATTCTTGCTTAAGAATGTTGTGGATGGACTCAGGGGGAGTTTGCAACAGCCCTTTGGTATTATTGTCAAAGGGGGAGAAGAGCTACAGGCAATTGAGTTACAGGTAATTGCACATGTGTTGACAACAATTCCAAAGGGGGAGATTGTTGAGCAAGGTGCAACAAAAGTATTGTCATTATTGTCAACACAGAAAAACAGATCGGTTGATGCAGTGGACAAGAATTTTAGAAGCTCTCTGATACAGTGGATAGGAGTTCAGAGGTCATATAGAGCATGCACAGTGAATTTCCAAGAAGACCGAAGTGGCCCATATGCAACAGCTCAAAGAAAAAGAAAAGTAAGAAAACTGTCACGATATCGCGACATGTTGAGCAAGCATGAGAAACTGTCGCGATATCATGAAATGTTAGAAGAGAGAGAAAGCACAAGGATAACTGTCGTGATATCGCGACATGTTGAGAAGCTAGAAAAACTATCGCGATATCGTGACATGTTAGAAGAGAGAGAGAGTGCAAGGAAAACTGTCACGATATTGCGACATGTTGAGAAGCTGGAAAAACTATCGCGATATCACGACATGTTTTAAGAGAGAGAAAGCACAAGGAAAACTGTCACGATATCGCGACATGTTGAGAAGAAAGGAAAATTGTCGCGATATCGCGACATGTTTTAAGAGAGAGAAAGCGCAAGGAAAACTATCGTGATTTCGTGACATGTTGGAAGAGAGAGAAAGCACAAGAAAAACTGTCATGATTTCACGACATGTTGGAAGAGAGAGAAAGCGCAAGGAAAATTGTCATGATTTCGTGACATGTTGGAAGAGAGAAAGCACAAGAAAAACTGTCGTGATTTTGTGACATGTTTGAAAAAGAAGCACATGCAGGGAAAACTATCACAATTTCATGACATGTTTGAAGAAGAAGCGCATGCAAGAAAAATTGTCGTGATTTCATGACATGTTCGGGGAGAAGGCGCAAGCAAGAAAAACTGTCACGATTTTGTGACATGTTCGAAGAGAAAATGGCAAGTAGAAAAAGTGTCACGATTTCATGACATATTGCAAGGAAGGTTGTACGGACGAAAAAGTGTCGCGATTTCGTGACATATTGCAAGGAAGGTTGTACGGACGAAAAAGTGTTGCAATTTCGTGACATATTGCAAGGAAGGTTGTACGGACAAAAAAGTGTCACGATTTCATGACATATTGCAAGGAAGTTTGTACGGATGAAAAAGTGTCACGATTTTGCGACATGTTGCAGGAAAGAGAGTCCGAGAGAAAAAGTGTCGCGATATCGTGACATGTCAAGTTTTCACGACCCGAAGAGGAGAGAGAGAGAGTACGAAGGCAAAAAGTGTCACAATATCACGACATGTCATGTTTTCATGGTCAACAGCCAAGAAAAATTCAAAGGGGCAGAAATGTCACGATATCGCGACATATTGTTTTTGCATGACAAAAAGCAAAAATGAAGAACCCAACCAAAGTTAAGTTAACTGGAGTAGAACGACAGTTACAAGGGTAGTTACAGAAAGAAAAACATGCAGCTAAAATAAGAACAGTAAACTGAAGTCTGTTTGACTGTTACAGATGCATTTACAGAATAAATTCATGCAGCTAAAATAAGAACAAAGAACTAAAGTCAGAATGGTAGTTATAGGGCCCGTTACGAAGTAAATTCGTCGAGCGGTGGCTATACTGAGAATCCTAATTAAAGAGACAAATCCATTAATAGGTTGCATATAAGAATAGTGTGTCAAAAAGGAGTTACTTATAGGAGTGGCTATTAATAGGCTACATGCGGGATTATGGAAGTTACAGAAGACTTAGGGTTTCAAGATGAAAATATTGTTATAAAAGGGCAGTTGCGTGCAGAAGAAAAATTTGGGCTCAAAATTGAAAAGAGTGCCATCGTAAAGAGTTAAAGTGTCATTGCTAAAAGAGTAAATGTGCTGCAGAAAGAAGAGCCGCTAGTGAGCAGAGAGGGCTACAAGAGCTGCTAGTGAGCAGAGAGGGCTACAAGAGCCGCTAGTGAGCAGAGAGGGCTGTCAGAGCACAGTAAATAGAGCTACAAGTGAGAAAATAAGGCTGTAAGAGCACATTAAATAGAGTGATAAGTGAGCAAAGAAGGCTATCAGAGCACAGTAAGCAAAGCCGCAAGAATGTGTATGTTTCATGGATAGTAAGTTAAGAATTTAGGGTTTGAGCTCAGTACAGTAAGAGATAAAAGGGTGTCGCTACCGCAAGAGAAAGTAAGCTAAAAAAAGAGGGTTAGATCAAGGCTATAAGAGAGCATTGAGCAGAGCCGAGAGAGCACGGTTGAGACAACATGGCTAAGAGAGCACGACTGAGAAAACGTGGTTGAGAGAGCGCAACTGAGAGAGAGTGGCTGAAATATAGAGTGCGACTGCAAAAAGAAAGCCATAAGACAGGGCTGTAAGAGTGCATAAGAGATTGCTTCTTATGCTGAGAATAGAACATATTGAGTCTCTAACAATTCTCCTTATGCTTCTATGAGATTGATTTGAGTTGAGTTTGCAATTTGAGTATAGAACATATTGAGTCTCTAACAATTCTCTTTATGCTTCTATGATGTTGATGTGAGCAATAGACCAGTGAGGGTCTTGTAAAAGTGAAGGCATTTTTATGTCAAGAGAGATCTAATATAGAATTCCGAGTTGGTGCTTGGAATTAGGGGTTGGTGCTCCTTTTTTTGGTGCAGATAAATCAGGGTTTGGTGCTCCTTCCAGTCGGTGCTGGTAAATCAGGGGTTGGTGCTCCTTTCTGTTGATGCAGATAAATCATGGGTTGGTGCTCCTTCTAGTCGATTTTGGTAAATCAGGGGTTGGTGCTCCTTTCTATTGGTGCATATAAATTAAGGGGTTGGTGCTCCTTCCAGTGGGTGCTGGTAAATTGATTGTAAAGTTGGTGCTTTGCAAAGGCTGGATTTGGATGGAAGTCCAAGCAGTCTATTTTTGAGGAGTAGCCAAAACTGGTGAACCTCGTTACATCTTGTGTTATGTGATGCTCTCTTGTTGATATTTGCTTTATCTGGTTTTAAGATTTCATTATTTTAGATTTAAGAGTTGCAGATTTAAGTTTAAAAAGCTACACTGATTCACCCCCCCTCTCAGTGCCATTGTAAGTCTAACAATTGATGGCAACCCTTTCTAAAAATTCCTTTTCTTACCACTGGATTCCAAATCTACTCCCCCTGAGAAGCTGCTCCCCCTGAGAAGCTACTCCCCCTGACTGAATTCTCTCCCCCTTACTCAAATATCTCCCCCTTTGACATCAATGGCAAAGGGACTCCTTTGGGGCTAAATATAAGACTCTTAGCTCAACCCCCTCCCCACCTCCTCTCCTTGAGGTGATTAATTTTGGGGTGGGAGTATCTCTACTCCCAGCATACAATGCTCTTTTTCTTTGTCAACCTTCTTTTTTGACACCTTTGTAATCATACCCTTTTGATCCTTTTGAGTGTCCCTATTCTTGCTTGACTCTAGAAGTTCTGGAAACTTTGTTCTACACCACTTGGCCTTATGCCCAAGATTATTGCACTTGTAACACTTAATGTTGTAGTTCTTGGAAGGTGTAAATATCTTGAAGTTCCTCTTGGTGAAGCCATAATTATTTCTATCATGAACCCTACAGTGGATCACTTTATGACCAAAGCGATTACAAGAGTAGCAATACCCTTGAAAGAGATGTCCATATTTGAATGAGTTGAAGTTCCTCTTAGTGAAACCATACTCCTTTTTCCATGAACCCTGCAATGCATAGCCTTGTGACCAAAATGATTACATGAAAAATAATGCCCTTTGAAGAAATCTTGTTTTGAAACCTCTGGTCTCTTAGTCCTTTCTTTTCCTTCTCTATGATGATCCTTGTTTCTTGTTTGTGCATTGTTTCCTTTCTTAGTGAAGCTTCTATTCTTCAACTTATCCGCATAAGTCTTAATTTCTTCTTCACTCTCTTCCTCTAAAACTTCCTCTTATTTTGAGCTTGAGCTTGACCCTTCTTCTTGTTTCCCTTGTCCTTCTTCAAAACCAAGTCCTTTTTTGATAGATGAAGATATTTGTGCATTGATAATTTTATCCAAAGTTTTTGAACTTTTCCCAAACTTGTGTAGCTTGTCCTTAGAATCTTTCACTTCCATCCTTAGAGAAACTACCTCATGTTCTAATATTTCACATTCTAACTCTTTTACCTCTAACTTTTCAACCATGACCTCTTTAAATCTCCTTGCCTTAGCTTTTGAGTTTGTCAGGTCTTGTAGAAGCTTTTATTTTTCTTCCTCATGTTCTTGAACTTGAGCCTTTAGTCTTGAATTTTGCTTTCTAACTCTTTTCAACTCTCTGAGAGCAACAATAAGTTCTTCTTCTAGATCAAATGTGCCTTCCTCTTCATTTTTTAAATCTTTCTCTACTTCTTGGTCTTCAAGAGCATCTTCATACTTTTTGACTTTATCTTCAACAGGAGCATTTTCTTCCTCTTCTATTGCCAAAAATAGAATCTCTTCTTCTTCACTATCTGAGAGTCTTTCATCACTATCACTTGAAGCATTGCTTGCCTTGTTAACATAGAAACTCTTCTTGTGCCTTTGAAAGAACTTCTTTTCATGCTTGCCTTGACCATACCTATTTTTATTTTCATGCCTAAATTTTCCTTCTTCCTTTTTCTTATGATCCTGTTTCTCTTCACTGCTACTACTTTTAGCTTGTGGAAAATTAGATGCATAGTGACAAAAATTACCACAATTAAAACATTTCACAGTCTTCATACCTTTGTGCTTTCTTGAGTCCTTGTTTCTTCTCACATAGTTAGCTTCTTCATTACTTCTTGACTCACCACTTGATTCTGGTTTCTTATCTTTTATCTTCTTTGAAGCTTTGAAAGCTACCTCTTTCTTGGAATTGTGATCCTTTTCTATTCTCATCTCATAAGCTGTGAGAATTCCATGTAACTCATCCATAGTCAACTTATCAATATCTCTCATCTCTTCTATAGTTGAAACCTTTGCATCATACCTTATAGGGAGTGATCTTAATACTTTTTGAGCAACACTGGAGTCTTCAATTTTAAATCCAAGTCCATGCATGGTATTAACAACCTCATCCACACGAAGTAAGTATTTAGCAATATCTTCCTCATCTTCCATCTTCAAATCTTCAAACATTTTCTTGTGGTTTTGTAGTTTTGCCAACTTGACCTTGTTATCTCCTTCATATGTTTGCTTCAATTTATCCCACATCTCTTTTGCTGATTTGCATTGCATAACTTTCACAAATTTTGCTTCACATAATCCACTTAAGATTCCATTCATAGCCTTGGCATTATTCACATGTAACTACTTACCATCCTTATCTGTGGGAGGAGTAGTTGTAGGTGTGAACCCATCCTCAACAGATTGCCATGTCTCATATCCTTGTGCCATCAAGTAAGTCTTCATCCTTATACTCCAGAAAGCATAATTATTCCCATCAAACAATGGAGCCTTTTTTGATGAAGATCCACTCTGAGATGCCATATGTGTTCCTGTAATATCTTCCTTCAAGTTGTTAGACATTTTTGAAGGAACCCACTCTGATACCAATTGAAGAACACAAGCTTATACTGAGAGGGGGGTGAATAGTATAAGATCAAATTTTACTTTTCTTTCCCAAACAATATTATCCAATGTTATCAATTTGCAATATCAATAGTAGTAATCAAAGCAATGCATAAATCATCACACACATGAGAGACACAAATTTAACGTGGTTCACCCAATGTGGGTTACATCCACGGAGAAAATATTTCTTCTAAATTTTCTCAAAAAATCTCTTGGGAATCAATTCCCTATTACAATGTTTATGGACCTCTGTCCAAAGGAGATCTCAATCCCCAATGCTCTGATTTGTGGATCTCTCTCCATAGGAGAACTCTATCCCCTTTGCTCTGGTTTGTGGATCTCTCTCCACAAGAGAACTCTATCCCCTATGCTCTAGTTTGTGGATCTCTCTCCATAGGAGAACTCTATCCCCTCTACTCTAGTTTGTGGATCTCTCTCCACAGGAGAACTCTATCCCCTCTGCTCTAGTTTGTGGATCTCTCTCCATAGGATAACTCTATCCCCTCTACTCTAGTTTGTGGATCTCTCTCCATAGGAGAACTCTATCCCCTCTCATGGTTTGTAGATCTCTCTCCATAGGAGAACTCTATCCCCTCTACTCTAGTTTATGGACCTCTCTCCATAGGAGAACTCTATCTCCTCAACTCTAGTTTATGGAACTCTATCCATAAACTCTCTCCTCTTTCAAAGACTACTCAAATCTCTCAACTGCTATCTCAAATCTATCCCAAGCCTTATCATAAGGCTAGCACAAATCTACTCTCAAATATTCTCAAATATACCTCAATCATTCTCTATCTCTCCCAAATTTCCACATCTAACTACCCAAATCTTCTCTAACTTGCTCCAAATTTACCTCACTATTGCTTCAAGTCTTCTCACAAGACTTGCTCAAATCTACCTCAAAGCTGCTCCAAGTCTTCTCACAAGACTTGCTCAAATCTACCTCAATATTACTTCAAGTCTTCTCACAAGACTTGCTCAAATATACCTCAAATCTGCTTCAATGAACCTGCTCAAATATTTCCAAATCTTGCATACAACCAATGCTTATATCTCTTTCAGAAATGCTTTCTTCAACTAGGTAATTCAAACATATTCTACTTAGAATTTATTTAACCTCTGGAACATATAGAGGATGATATGCACTATCAAATACCCAATATGTTCTTCACATTCACAAATCTTGCATTCAACTAATCCAATCTCTACCTCTTGCAAAATCCCTTTCAAATCAAATCAAACTAGTGTATAACTTTGCTTCACAAAATTGGTCTATCTTTCTTGCAAATTTACTCTCAAACATCAACCACAATAATGCACAATTCTTCTTCACAAAACTGATCTTAAACACTTGTCCATTCACATTCAATAGCACTCAAACTAATGCCCATAATGTTTCACTATGATGTACAAACTTGGTCTCAATCCTAACACAAGTATTTCAGATTTCTTTCAACAATAGAGCACATGTAGGTCTCAAACCCTAATACAATTGTTTCCACTTTCTTTCAACAATAATGCACATGTAGGTCTCAAACCCTAATACAAATATTTCCAACAATGCATACCAATCAACCCTTTTAACTCCACCTCAAAATTACTTTCTCAAAACACAACCACCTAGATAAAAAGTTGAACCACCATACCTCAAAATGCTTGATGAAGATGTGCCCTCAAATACCTGTCTCAAAAATAATATCTTTTGCAACTTCAAAAGGATTAGCACAACACCTTTTCATATATTGGAAAACCTTCTCAAAATGTGTGCACAATTATGTTCCAAACCAATGCTCTATAACTCTCTTAGTTTCTCAAAATAAAACATCAAATCATGAACCAAGCCCTTCAATATTAAAGCAAGTATTACAAACAATAAAAGCACATTATACACCTTTTATCTCCCACTTAAATATTTCAACAATACACCCACAAATTGATTTACCACTAATTACACCTTATTACTCCACAAAATAATACTTCAAAAATTAATTGCAATTTCCCCTTTTATTTCCTTCTAAAACAATGGCAAAAATAAAATATTTATTTCCCTTATAACTCCCTAAGTCCAATAGAGCGCACAATAATCAAGCACAACTTAGGCCCTTAATATCTCAACCTTAGTCACAAATAATAAAAATTATTTCACTTACCACAACTATCGCGGGTGGGAATCGACCACGAAACCTCCTGCTTGCCAGCACGCTAGCGCCGCTTGGGCTGCCGCTAGGCCAACCGCCCACACAAAACCAAATATGCACATTCTATATTTTAAACCCTTTGCAAATCTTCCTTGCTATAAAAATGTCAAAACTATCACCATCGAGTTTTGACCTCATGACCTACTGCCTGCCTTGCGCCTTAGTGCTGCCTAGTCTACCGCTAGGCCAGCCTCATGCTTGAGAATAAAGTCCCATGATGCTCTATTTATTCAACCATCTAGTATCCTTTTTTAAATTAAAATTCATCCTTTCTTTTCTCACGATCGCGCACGCAGGGAAATCGAATACCATAGCAATTCGAAAACATATTACCTTAGTGCATAAATTTAATCCATATTAATATGGATTTCTCCCTCCTTTCTTGACGTCGATGCTTTATAGGTTTTATTTGAAACCTTTGAAAATGTTGGCACCAAAACCCATCTTGGGTTTAAATTATAATATAAAATATTATAATAAACTTTTTATTATTAAACCTTTGGCTTCAAACTTTTGTCCTTAATATTATAATATTATTTCTTTTTAAGCCTTAGTCACTTGCTTTCTGCATGGTATTTAAACTAGGGTCTTCAACCTTTTAACCAAACACTTAGAGCTTTGTCCCAAACCTCTTTGGCTTATAATATTTAAAGTAAATATTATAACCTTTTATCCTTTTATCAATTTCCTTGCATTGGGATGAACTTTGCCTTGCATATTTAACCAACTTATAAACCTTATATTTTTGCCATGCCAAGCTATCTTTGACATCAATGACAACCAATGTCATCAACCTATGACATCAATACTTTGACATCAATGACAACAATATACTCAAAATTTCCAACATATTTAAGAATTAAAATTTATCTTGATTTGAAGTATTGATATACAAGCCCAAGGACTTGACTATATTACTAGCTATGAAATTGTGAGTGCTACCTCAATCAGTCAACACATTGACACACTATCCTTTAAAAAGTCCTTGTATCATGATAGTATGGTAAGCTTGAAGTCCCATAAGAGCATGAAACAAGAGAACCATGGTATCATCCTCTTATGTTGCTTCATATACTTTTGTTGGTTGCTCCTATTGTAATGAATCTACATCTTCACATATTGTTGTATTTACCTTCTAATAGAAAGTTACAATTTTTTTCATAGGCCTGATCTCGAGGATAATGAGAATGATATTTGAAATAGAAGAAGCCTTGAGAATGATCAATATTTTGATGAGATTTGAAATCACATCTATAAGGACTAGAATCTTGGAGCTTTTGTTCTACTTCCAGAGTTATACATTGTGCATCATCAACAGTATAAGGATCGTGCATGTTGACTTCCTTCTAAATTTTATCCTTAAGGCCATAGTGAAAGACAAATACCACCACTTCTAGACTCAATTGCTGGGTATATGTGAGGATATTTGTGAACTTAGAACAATAGTCTTCCACTATTCTTGTTTTCTTAGTTTACATAAGACATACCACATATGATGTGGAAGATCCCTTGTAAAACCTTCACAAAAAGCATTTCTTGAAGTCAGACCATAAAAGAGGGTCACCATGTTAGCGAAGATACCATAACAACCACTGATAAGCTTGGATACCCAATTTAGAAGATACTAATGCGACACAACTTGTTTTTGAAAAATGGTACAAATGGATACAACCTTCTATTTTTTCCAACCATCCATGAGGGTCGACACCTTTAAAGGTGGGAATGTCAATACGAGGAACCTTAACATCATGAGGCCATTCAATGAAATTGAAGCTTTTTCTTTTGAGAAGTCTATATTAGAGGCAAAGCCTAGGTCATAAGAGCCAAAATCTAAAGGATTATGACTAGGTGGTTGTTGTGGAAGAACATTAATATTTGGTGCTTGATGAATGGTCAAAGGTTGGGGCTTGATAGTTTGTTGTGACCCTTGGACAAGAGGAGGCATAGTAGTGGATGGAACTAGGATTCTTTGAATTTTATTCAAGGTTTCGGTTTGATTATTCAATATGTTGACAATGGAAGCAATAATTTTTTCTTGTTGCAAAATATATTGATGTAAACCAAGGTCAATATTACTAGGAAGAGGAACATGATTTGAGGGGTAGTGGGGGTAGGGATAGTGGTAGGATGAGAAGAAGAACTAGATGTGTTGGATGTCGAAGAATCTAGACCCAACAAATAATTTAAAAAAATGAGGGGGGATGTTTAATAATTTAAAAAAGAAAGGTGAAAGTAGGGTTGGATGTTTAGTAATTAAAAAATATAAAATGTGAAGTGTAAGCGAGGGTGGGCATTTAATAATTATAAAGAAATGTGAGAGTCAAGAGGGTTTAATAATTTGAAAAAGAAATGAGAAAATCGGGGGTGGGTGTTTAATAATTTTAAAAAAGAAATGTGAAAGTTGAGGTGGGTGTTTAATAATTCAAAATAATGAAATGTGAGAAGATAGATATGTGAAGTGGAGGAAACCACAACACAAATACAAGGTAGAAGCTTTCTCTCTCTATTAATAATTAAATTAAATTACTAATATAAAGTAGGGAGAGAAGTTACGCTAAATAATTAAAAAACTAATTAATTTCGAAAAATACGTGGGGAGAAGAACAAAAAGATAAATGAAAAGGGACACTTGCTCTCTCTATTATTAATTAAATTAATTTTTATTTAATCTAATTATTAATATAAATAATCAAGTGGCATTAGCTCAATCGGTTAGATTCCTCAACATTTCAAGGAGGAGACCTAGGTTCAATTCTTGCCAAATGATGCATGGATAATATCCAATCTTTGTTGTAATACCACTATGTGGTGCTGATATAATATGGGTGGGGCCAATTTCAATCCCATATAACCCATTAAAAAATAAATAAAAATTATTAATATAAAGAAGGGAGAGGAGTTGCAGTGAATTAAAAAAATTAATTAATTTCATAAAATCAAATGTACCTTTTTGAAAAAGATATTTTGAAAAACCTATGTTTCTCTACAAGAAATTGAAAACTTAATTTTTAGGGCATCAAATATCTACAGTTTTGGAATCATGCTCTGATACCATTGTTACAATACCACATAAATATTTAATCTCCATAATAATACTTCAATATTAAATTATTATTAACAACATGCAAACAATAATAATTCATATTCAAATGCCATGAACAATATGCAAATATCAAATCCAAAAATAAATTAATGCAATAGCAAATCCACAACCACTTAGAGAGGGCAAAGTCTCATAGCCACTTTGAGAGGGTGAAGTCTCTTATGTGCACTAAGGTGACTTAAATCCAAATTATTTAATGATTCACACTACTAAAATATTCTTCTTATATATACATGATATCAAAAATAACCTAACCCTAATTCTCAAGGGATGACTAGCTAAATCTATGGCCTAAGAGAATAAGAAGAGTTAGCCAAAATGGCTATATTGAGACCATTACAATAGTTGATAAGATAGAAATAACAAACTATAATACTTATTGTATATATACATCATTTTGATTAATAAATTTTTTTCCAACACCCTAGTAGTCCAATAACTCTTTGGTTTAATAGACTTATACGTTTTCACTTTTTGTTTCTCAAAAAAAATTTGTTAGACAATTTTATTCTTTTTGAAAAATAATTTGAAAATTTTATATTAAAAAACGATTATTTACAAGTTGGGACAAGACTCCTTTTAGACTTAGCGAACAAGAGCACATGTTTCCTCCTTTTAACTTTCCAAACAAACTTTCATAACTCTAAAAACCAAGATCCTAAGAACTAACCACTTTTAATTACAACACTAAAAGAAGATTTGCATTGGATCCAATCACCTAAATGGTTGTTCAAATTATCCAAACACTAGATTTGCTCACCAACCTACTGAATCCTCTCATCCTCAATAACTATACCACTATGTCATTGAACCCCTACCTCCTTCTTGATACCCATCTTAACCAGGAAGTTTGCCATTTTGTTATGAGATCTACCCACATAAATCAAAATCATATCATCCAATTCCATACACAACTCCTTAATTTGGGTGATAAGAATCCTTGGTCTTCATGTCTCTAAAGCAAAGTTCCTATGTGATAAGAATCCTCGGTCTTCATGTCTCTAAAACAAAGTTCCTCATGCAATCTAGAGCTCCTACCAAGATTTAAGAATTATATTCTATGATTATCCTCCTATAACCTTGTCTTACCACCCAAATAGAAGCAAATTTGATAGCTAAGGTTTATGCTTCATTGTTCATGACCCTTCCCAGGATATGTAGTTACCAATAGAGCACTATCCCAACATCCACTCCAATTCTAGCTCTACTCGGATTACCTTTTGTAGCTCCATCAATATTAATTTTAATCCAACCTTTTAGGAGTGTTTTCTAACTAGCTTTATCTTTCCCCTCTACTTCTATTTCATTCTCCATAGCCCCTATATCAGCCTAAGTTTGCTCTTTAGCATACACTACCACAAGTTTCATCATTTTGCTCTAAATGACCTACCAAATGCGATCCACGGATGAAATTTTTTCTCTAAATATTTTTCCATATCTCTCCAAACATACTTACCACCAAATAAATTTTAATCCAAGCTTCCACCCAATATGAAAATCTTCATATTTAAATCTACCCTCTTCCATATTTCTCAAATATTAATATGGTTCAAATCATCATCAACTCAAATTTTATAATATAAATACCATCGCTCCAAAATATGATGCATGACTGGACACTCAAACATCAAGTGATCATATTTTTCCTCACTTTTTTAGCATTAAACACATTGGGATGGACCAATGATTCCCCTACATCTTAGATTATCAAAAGTAAAAATTCCATTGTGCATGAATTGCCAAGAAAATAAGTTTACTTTCGACCAACCCTTGGACTACTAAATATTTCTCCAATCCTCAACATAATATGCATGATGAGGTTCTAGAAGGATATTATCATATCCATCCTTCACTGTGTAGACTCAAAGGCTCCCATAGCCCCAAGATAATTCATCCTCCTCATCTCTACCTACAAGAAAATGTTTTGCCAAAATTATCCCCTAGTTGTTTGATGTGGAAATAACTCTCAATATTGATCCAAACCTTTCTTTCCATGGTTTTTTTTATTGGTTGTATTTTTTATAATTCAATAATGATAGGTAGGTATTTATGCCATGAATCTATCCAAAATTGTGCCTTCTCTCAAATTTTAAAAACAATCAATCTTTTACTACCTGAGATCCTAACTATAGAGCCTACCACACTGGGGACCCATTACCATACAAAGTAAAATTACACTTCATTGGGGTTCACCTGTCCATAATATTTACTAGTTAAAAATCTACAAAATAAATATTTTTGTTAGGAGATCCACCTCCAGTAAAGCTTTCTAGCCAAAGCTTTATTATTTAGCTCCCTATTTTTAAACCTCCATTTACCTTAGGGTGGCTTACTTTTTCCCAACCTACTAATACCCATTTCCTCTCTCCTTAAGTCCTCCCCATAAAACATTTCTAGCCATATTTTCCAACTCTTTCCATATGGTATATGGGGTAGAAAGGATAGAAAATTTATAAATTGGCATAGCCTGAATGATTGACTACAAAAAAGTTAATCTACCTCCAAAGGTTAACCATTTGTGAGACCAATGGTTAATTATTTCTTTGATACAATCCAAAATATTCCTCCAGATATTTATCTTTAATTTTTTAAAATGCAAAGGGACCCAAAATAGACCACTAGGAGAGAAGTGCTCATGAATCCCAAGATCTCTAAAATTTTATCCTAAAGCCTTCAATCAATATTGAAAAAAAACACTTTGGATTTCTTATCATTGATGACTTGGTTTATGACCCTAAGGTAAATATTAGGAGTATCATTGATCATTATTGCTTCCCTAAGATTGGCCACTCTCACTAATATTGTGTCATCCAAAAACTGTAGGTGAATCAAAACCTCCTCACCCACCTTGATACCTATTAATAAATCCTATTGTTTTCTCCTCAAGATGAGTCTACCCAAGCCTTCATCCAATATAAGAAAAATATAAGGGAAACAAATATCTCCTTTATGAAGGCCTCGAGTGGATTCAAATGGTAACGAGGGAAGACCGTTGATTAACACTGAGTATGTCAGAGTAGAGACACAACTCATAACCCATTCTATCCAATATTGAGATAAATCGAAGGCTACAATCATCCTTGACAAGAAGCTCCACTTCATCCTATCATAAGCCTTTGACATATCCAATTTTATGAATATATCTCTAGTTTCAAAATTTTGCATTGAGTGGATTGCCTCCTGAGCTAGAACCATACCACCCAAGATATGTTCACCCTTTGGTTTGAGGAGGTAATTATGTCTAGGAGAGATTTTAGCCACTCAACCATTGCCTTCATGATTTTTTTATATATGAAATTGCATAAGACAATAGGTGTGTAATATAAAATATGCACTCCCCCTATTTTTGAATTAAGGCAATGAATATATGATTTAATGCTTTAAGAATTCTTTAACTTCCTCTAGACTCCTCTATAAAAACCATTGCATCCTCCTCTAATATATTCCAGAAGGTCTAAAAACAATTTATTGGGAAGCCATCTAGACTTGGTGTTTTTCTCATACTTATTCCAAAGAACACATTATTTAGCTCCTCTTTATCAATGGGATTAAGCAGGGCCTAAATTTGAACTTAGGAGATAATAGAGGGTATGACAACAAGAACTTATTTTTAAGCCTCTTCATATTACACCGGACCTTTGTTAAGTAATTTAGAAAAATAATTTATTGAATGGAGATGCATACCCATGATTGTATCAAAGGAGTGCTTGTTCTCATCCCGAAGAGCTTCCATATTGTTCATCTATCTCCTAGCACAAGCAACCCAATGGAAAAATTTGGTGTTTCTATCACCTTCCAATAACCAAGTGGTTCTTGCTCTCTATTTCACATAGATCTCCTCTTGGTTATCAATTTCCTTAACCACTTTATGTAATTCATCACCCTCTTCTTTGAGCTACTTTGTAATTGTTATTTCCTTGAAGAGTCTTTTCACCTCATCCCATCTAGCCACCAATGGAGCCCTTTGGACCTGGAAGTTTGACTTGTTATCTTGCTTCCATTCTTTCAGTTGATCCTTGACTTAATGAAGTTGCTTATGGACTCTAAACATTGGTGTCCCATATGTTGATCATCCCTATTCTCACCACTATAGGATTTTCTTTTGAATTTCCTCCTTTGTAACCAAAAATTTTCAAAAATGAATAGTTTGTGGTGCTACCCTATCTTGATCCCCTCTTCCAACAAAATAGGGAAGTGATTAGAAACTAGACCCTCCAAAAACTATAATTTTAGATTCCATTTTACAAATACCTCCTCTAAAACAAAAAAATGATCTAACCTCACCTTCCTACTATGTGGCTCCCTCCTCTTATTAGTCCAAGTATAGTTGGTTCTAATACATTTAATATCCACCAAGTGTAATGCATGGAACTGGGCAATCATAAGCCAATCCCTTCATATCTTTCCCCTTTTTAATATTAATGCATAAGGTATCTTTGACCCCACCAAATTCTGTGCATCATAAGGTAATATTTAGGGTATTTCCACAACCACATGTTTCTAGGACCATACTTGTAGTAAGAGGCTATAGGTCATCCCTGATCGCTTTATCATTCAAACCTTGAATAACTCTCTATAAGTCTGAGCCAACAAATTTGGTGCCCATACAAACACGATTGAACTCTCCACTATATCCTGCACCACTCCTGGCATGTTCTAGGTAAATCGTGCACTAGATGAATCAGGTAAAATAATATCTGATATAAGTGCCACCACCATAGCTTGTCTATGTGTTAGTTTTCCCAACACATAATACAACTCATACATTATACTACCCTTCTCAGTGTTCACATCTCTCCATTCTGATCCAAACACTCTTTCCAATAACCACCCCTTCTCTACTTCATCTACAATGATTATCATACATCCCTCTACTAGTAATCGATATATTTGGTATACATATTCTAGAGTGATGGTCATCTCTCTAGTGGGTAATTGGAATGTCCCCTTATTGAGATCCCATATTTTGATCAAGGTCGATAGATAACATCTATCTGCATGTACCAACTCTAGATGTGTAGCTCCTTCCAATAATATCACTCTCAACCACCACTAATCATCATCATTCAACATATCTCTTATGTTTCAAAATATTGCTCTAAACATATGATTTGGTCTTACAAATTTTAATAGTATTATTTCCTTCGACTCTGCATTGTCTCCCTGACTTGATCCAGTGCCACCAAAAGTCATCTTCTCTTCTCAAGTGTATGCACTAGTAGGTTAGCAATCAGTAGCAATATGATCACGAAGCATACTATGGAGCTTGCTCCAAAGACATTCAAAATCAATAATGATAGCATTAATATAAGTATAACTACATTACACTTTATGAAAATGAACAATTTAATTATTTCCTTCCTTCGAATTTGAATAAATAAAAATCCAAGTTTTCCTCTCAACCTTCGAAGCTATAGGGTTATTGATTTGAATCACTCCTTTTATTATCGCCAAGTGCATAACCAATCAGTAGTTTACGACACATTTATCCTACTCAATCATCTAGTTGATAATATCTCAATTATCTCGAGTCTCCATATTCATCCTCCATGGATCGTATCTTGATCATATCGAGCCACCTTATTCCTCTTATACTACCCATCGTCATTCTTGTATCAATTAACTAGGGACATATCATTCCTCTAAGTCACCTAGGGTTACAACATTTTCCAGTGTGATTAAAACCTTATTATTTCTTCATGCATGTCCCACCTTTATGGCATTTTAACCCATTTTGATGTATCATCATATAATTCCATAAATTTATCTCATATAAATCTATTTATACACCTTATCCTTAGGTGCCATTTTTAATTTTAACCATTATCACTCTACTGACAATAATCTAGGTCATGCTTGCCTATCCACAAGGTGTCATATCTTTTGCACTTAATTATTCATTTTATAATGAATAGGGTTACAAAAAGTTGAGTTTAGTTATTTATAGTTAGTTCTTTAACTAACGCTTCTCATTTTCATTCATTTCATAATGGTTATGGTTATTATTGCTCCATGCAAGATATTTCTCCTAGGTAAGCTTATTCATTATCACTCATATGATAATGATTATCACTCTTACTTCACACAAAGGACCATATCAAAGTAAAACTACCTTTCATAGGATCAATTCTCTGGAATTCTAGCAATTTAGAAGTTGTAGGTCTTCCTAGCTTTAGTTTAAGAACTAAGCAAGGGACTGAATAAGAAGTTACTTGATTCCTTAGCACATTCCAAGGAAACTTCTAATCCTACAACTTAGAGCTCATCTATGGAAACTTATAGTCCTATGACCTAGAGCTTTAACAACTAAAACGTTGTTATCAATGGTTCAAACAACCTTAAACTCAAATTGAGCAACCTTTAGTCTTGAACCAACCTTTGGTTCTTTTACCAACATCTTTTTACTAGCCTGAACCCTATACTAGAGTCCATTTTCTAGCCTACACTCTGATACCAACTATAACAACCCACTTGTTAATCAAATCAAAACAACCCAAGAGAGATTTTTTTTAAAGTGTGAAATTCACAAGTAAAGGTTGCACAAGGTTCACAAGATATTTACATTTCACATAAGGCATAACCACTTTTGAGATCAACCATAGTTTATGACACTCAAGTGGATAAGATTGATCAATATCCCGTAGCTTAGAGTTCTTGTCTTTTGGGCTTCGACCCAAACACATGCGAGCTACAACCCAACATGTACATTCAAGCTACAACTCAAAATGTAAGAACTTGTTTGAGATACAACTCAAACACATTCGGGCTACAACCCAAAATATTCTATTGCCAATGATTTCTAGTTACCTCCTTGTAACTATAATTTGGGCTACAACCCAAACACATTCAGGATATAACCTAGAATGTAATTTCAAGCTCCAACTCTGAAATTATTCCTTCAGCCGATTTGGTAGTTGCCTCCTTGTGACTGTCCCAAATCATGGAAATATCTTGACAAGGTACTAAACAGGATGTCTAAAGCATTGTGTTCCCAAGCACCCCCACATGAATATAAATAAACCACATTTAATTTACCATCTCTCTCTAAGCATATTATATTTATTTGTTTTAATATTTCATAAAACCATTGCAATGGATAAATATCATTAACTAAAGCATTCTTAAGTGAATATAACCATTCCATCATATAAATAAGATATGATTTCATTCATATTCCACAAAATACTATGCATATATCATTTTTCTTTCATAACATCATAAATAATTTTGCTTGCATATCAAAGGAATTCTTGGTTCAATTCATATCCATAATAATAATAACTTTCCATTGAAGAGCATAAAATAAATTAAAATAGAATATGCAAGTTTCAAAGATAACACCACTTTTATCCTCGAAAATCTCGAAGGGAAAAATCCAGCCTCAAAGATATCTTTTCATTATATAACTATAATTTTCTTCAATACAATCAATTTAAGGAATTTCCACAATTCCTTTTTTCAAAAGTATCCATTTATTACATAAGAAATTTCCACAATTATTTATGTTACGAAGGAACACCATTCTTTCCAAATATATTTAGCAACAACCTATTTTCATCAAATAAGGTATCATGTTTTCAACAATCATACTGTATAAAATAAATTTCAAGAAGAGGCCCTATAATTCCTTCAAGAATGGATTCTATGTTCATATCATATTGTATAAAAAATAAATTTCAAGAAAGGACCCTATAATCCCTTCAAGAATGAACTCCACGTTCATTCTTTCCTAAATATTATTTTACCTAGAACTTCCACAATTCTATCATCATCTTAGAACTTCCGTAGTTCTATCATTAGTTTAGAACTTCCACTGTTCTATCATAACTTAGAACTTCCACATTCCTATCATTAGTTTAGAACTTCCACAGTTCTATCATTAATTTAGAACTTCCACAGTTCTATCATTAATTTAGAACTTCCACAATTCCTATCTATGAATGGTTACATTCATTCAATAAGTAAACCATGAATAAATGGTATACTAAGAGAAGTCAATACTTCTCTTAGATATTTATTTAATTTCTAAGGGACACTCTAAGAGAAACCCATACTTTTATTAGACAATCTATATTTTCTTAACCAAAATCTAAGCATAGATTCAAGCATTTAATCGTATCATTTGGAAACATAAATACATTTGTCTAAGTCATACACCTTCATTAACTATTACAAAACAAGACTTTCTCATTTGTAAGGAAAACCAAGTTTTATTTTCCAAAATACAATAAAATTTTCCTTTCAAAAAGAATATGCATTCATTAAATCAAAAGGGAGATTAATCCACTTAATCTCTTATTATTCCAAAAGGGGAGATTAATCCATTTAATCTCAAATTATTCCAAAAGAAGATATTAGTCCATTTAATCTCTAATTATTCTAAAATAAGAGGTTAGTCCATTAATCTCTAAGGTCAACTAGTCTTCAAACAATAGGGTTTTTCTTTCCCTATCAACTATTCACATATCCACTATTTATTTACTATTTACTATTCACTATCTACCATTCACTATTCACTATTCACTATTCATTATAGAATAAACTTTGTGTTCATCCTCTCGTACGTAATTGATATCTGCAGACACCAAATTCTAGTCATTTGCACTATAATTACTATTCTATTCATTATTCACATTTCCACTATTTATTTACTATTCATAAATCCCCCTTGACTACATAATCCCTCTCTCACACCTAGATCCTGGTTACCATTTGGTCATACATTTAACCTACCCTCGTCAAAGATCTACAACAAGGTCTAATTTTTATTACTTATCAAATCGATCTCTACTACATTCTTACAAGGGATCACACCATTCCTTCTCTCAAATTATTAGTACAAATCATGGGTGCACAAGAACCCCATACTTCTTATGCTCCACACCGTGAGTTGATCCCTTTAACTCACATTTCAAGAACAATGAGGGAATCCCCATAAATTCCCTCGGGTGAACTCCACGTTCATCCTCCTAAATATAACCTCTATCTTTTAATCCACACTCAAGGAACATCTTTCCTCCAAGAGTCTAATGTATTCTTCCATCCAAAGAAAAATACACATAACAACTCCAAATTATCCAAATAGAACAATTTGAAAACCACATCATTCGATTTAAATAATTTAAATACTAATTAACTTATAATTGTATTAAATTCAATGGAAAGAGAACTGATTCGATAAATTTATTTAGAAGGGTTCAAACTCATAAACAAGCAATGCAAAAACAATCATTCATTTCTAAAGCGTAATAAAACTCCGAAAAAACAAAGGTAAATAAGGTGGTATAATACAACCTTGAACTCCAAATTCTTGTTCCATTCAATCTTCCAAGCTCTGCACTTTGTCTAAGTTCTTCTAACCTCCTTCTAGACTTCTTTTAGCCTCCTTCTAGCCTTCTCCTTATGCTAGCTTCCCAGTGTCTTACTCCTCATGCTTATCCAAGAATCCCTCTCATAATCCCAAGGTTGCCTTGGCTAAATACCTCTACCAAAATACAAAATTTCCCTAAAAACTCATTGCTCTCATAAAACTTTATGGTTTTTGATCCATAAAAGTGGAGCGTACTTCCTAAGCAATAGAGAAAAAATGAGGGAAATACCCCTTCAACTCATTGCTCTCACATGCTAGCCTCCAAGTCCTCCTCATGCTTTGTTTAGCCTAGTCTTCTCCTTGTACTTCCTTCTAGACTAACCCAACTAAGACCTCTTAGGCTCATATAAAGGTCTTCTTGAAAGATGTATTTATTAAACTATTAATTTATCCCTTTATGACTCATAAAGGTGAGTTTATATTAAATTATAGAAAGATCCTCCATTATGGCCCCCTTTTACTCTTCTCCCTTAATTTGGATAAAGTTACCATCAAAAGGGTTTATGTCTCCTATTTTAATAATGCTTTAATTAAGATGCCCTTTCTCCACCCTTGAATTGAAAATGGGTCTATTTTGAAAAGCATTATTTAATTCCTAATTTTGGCCACTTTGCTAAATTTAAAAGGACTACTGTTGAAATAGTAAGATACCTTAATTTAATCAATATTAAATTCCAATTAGCAAAGATGCCAATCCTCCTCCCTTCATTTCGAGGGTGTCTAAATCCATTAGTCATTCCCTAATTTTGGTCCCTTTGCTAAATTTAAAAGGACTACTATTATAATAATATGATGTCTTAATTTAATCAATATTAAAATTCCCATTAGCAAAGATGTCAATCCTCCTCCCTTCATTTGGAGGGTGTCCAAATCCATTAGTCATTCCCTAATTTTGGCCCCTTTTCTAAAATTAAAAGGACTACTATTGAAATAGTAAGATGCTTTAATTTAATCAATATTAAATTTTCATTAGCAAAGATGTCAATCCTCATCCCTTCATTTGGAGGGTGTCCATATCCATTAGGCATTCTCTAATTTTTGCCCCTTTGCTAAATTTAAAAGGACTACTATTGAAATAGTAAGATGCCTTAATTTAATCAATATTAAATTCATATTAGCAAAGATTTCAATCCTCCTCCATTCATTTGGAGGAGGGGTCAATTTGGTAAACTCTTATTTTATTCCAAGTGGAAGATGCTCTTTCTCTTTCCTTGGTTTGGAAGGAGTCTTTGTCACCCAATTCCAACTCAATTTTATATTTTACAAAAATAAGCTAAATAATTAAATCATCTAATTAAAGCTAATCACAATTAAATAATTAAACTTGTAATTAATATTAAATCGTCATTAAGACCATTATGGATCTTCATCCATCTTTTCCTTCTCTCTCGTCCTCGGTGGTGACTCCCTCGTCCACTCTATCCGAAGGAAAACTATTCCTGCAACCATGCAGACTAATACATATAATCAACAGTATCATATTCTTAAATAACCCAATCATACATTGGAAATAATCAAAATAGTATCATTTAGTCTATCTTCAAAACAACATAATAATTCATAAGCCCATCATATGGAAAATCTTGCAAAGGGAGGGTCATGACATGGATACACAAACAATAATTGACCAAGATCCATTTATGATAAAAAAGTACTTCAAGATATGCATTCAAATTGAATCAAGTGTAATTTCTTGATCTTCAAAGAAGCAGTCAATTATTGCACTATCATCAACAAAAATATAATATTTCACGACATCAGTTTCATGTCAAACAATTTGGTTGAAAATGATTTTAGCATATTTAAAGCATAAACAAAACGTGATAATAATTATTTATTATGAAAATAATTCCACAATTGTCATATCAAAGAATAGAGTCTTCCACAATCTTCCTAAGCATATTGATATCAAACATCACTTTATTAGAAATCTTGTGGTAGAAGGTTAGATTGCATTGAAGTTTTGCAAAACCAACAAACGATTTGTTGATTAATTTATTAAAGCATCACCAAAATAAAATATTATATACATGCGACATATATTAGGTGTTACTACATTAAACATTAAGGGGGAGAATGATAAAAATAAAGTTTTATGTCTTAGATTTCACCATATGAACTAAGTATCAAATATCACATAGAATAGTGGAAAATGTCAACCATAGAAGATCTAAAATAAAGAGCAAAATCCTTGTTTTTTAAAAACTTTATTGAAAAAAGTTAAAATAATAATATTCTTAAATAAATGAGATTGCATGTAAGGATATCCAAAATTACATCGTTGTCAAAAGCTTATGTTGTTTTTCAAATATTATTCGTATATACGATGTCATAAAGTTGTTCTTATATCAAATTGAAAAGAAACAATAAATAAAATTGTATATTTTCTTATGTGTGCCTACTCTTTCTTGTTAAGATTTGTTCTATATTTTTTCTTTCTATATAAACTAACATTTATTTAGGAGACACCATAATATGCATGAAGCTAAGCCAATCAACATCTTAACCATGCATATTAAATTTCCACTAACATTAGAATAAGACTATCAAATCCTCAAAATGATGCCACAACAATGTATCAAATGGCAAGAAGAAAAGGGGAGTGCACTAGCTCAACTAAACAAGGCCAACATCCTCTCAAATTGTAAGTTGTAACAAGCATGAAAAGCATTCCCATTTATAAAAGAGACACACAACGAAAAAGTCTACTCTGATTACAAAAGCAAAAAAAACATAAAATCTAATTCATCACAACTATCATGCAGTCTCATTGCTTAGTGTTGCAAATAACAATTCTTTACACGATCTCACAATATATCAAAATTAAATATTCACACAATGACATATATTCAATTCATGATAATAATAAATTCACTTTCAATTCATGATAATAATAAACTCAATGAAAATACTATTATAAATATTTATTCAATCATCATATATCAAAATTGAATTTTTACACAATGATATACATTCAATTTATGATAATAATAAACTTAATGAAAATATTAATAATAATAGACCTATTAAAAATATTATAAATATCTACTCAAACAATGCATATACAATTATAAAGTATTACAAAAATATTATAAATATCTATTTAAACAATGCAAATACAATTACAAAATATTGCAAAGTATTACAAAATATTATAAATATCTATTCAAGCAATGCAAATACAATTAAAAAGTATTGCAAAACTTGTTCACTTCATACATTATAATAATAAACTCACACAAAATATTTATAATAATAAATTTACTAAAATATTTATAGTAATAAACTTACTAAAAATATTATAAACATCTACTCAAGTAGAATACTATAATAATAAACTTACCCAAAATATTAATAATAATAAATTTACTAAAAATATTATAAATATCTACTCAAGTAATGCAAGTAATATAAATACAATGTATTGTAAAGTTCGTTCACTTCATACATTACAATACTTTATCTCTTATATATGTACATTGGATAAAAGAGATTTTATATTCACAAAACTCTTTTTTTTTTCTAAAACTTTATCTCTTATATATACACATTGCATACAGAGATTTTCTATCCACAAAACTCTTTTTCTTTTCAACAAAATATTCATCTCCTCAAATATCTCAGAGATAGAACAAATATTCATCTCCCCAAAGATAGAACAAATACTTTTTCTCTTATATGTACACAAATATTCATCTCCTCAAATATCTCAGAGATAGAACAAATATTTATCTCCCCAAAGATAGAACAAATACTTTTTCTCTTATATATACACAAATATTCATCTCCTCAAATATCTCAAAGATAGAACAAATACTTTTTCTCTTATATATACACACATTGCATATAAAATATGTTATATTCACAATACTCTTTTTCTTTTCAACAAAATATTTATCTGCTCAAATATCTCAAAGATAAAACAAATATTCATCTCTTCATATATCTCAAAAATAAAACAAATATTCATCTCTTCAAATATCTCAAAGATAAAATAAATATCTGAGGTGCACCTCAGATATGGAGATAGGGCTGATAGAAGACATATTTTATATAACAAACCTCTAACGATTAAACATATTTTATATAACAAACCTCTAACGATTAAACATGACAAACATTTAGAAGACTCTAAATTCAAGTATTTCCAAACATATGTACATAACTCTATACTCCAGCTATTCAGAAAATAAAGTAAGGTAATTGCAATATTCTTGCAAGGTAACGTAATACTTCCAACATTTAGTTCACAATGTTACAGAGATCAAGCCTTCTTGGATGGATGTCTTCACAGCATTCAGCACCACCTGTGTTTTCCTGGAGACGGAGGGCCAGTAAGGATCAGGCTTTCCTCCCGAATCCCGGATGCTTTTCACCAATCTCGAGAATTCTTGAACCATCAGAGCATCCTGAGGCAATTCTGCCTTCACTATGTGCTCGCTGGGACTTGGGCCCCAATAATTGTGTTTTTCCCCAAACTTGCAATTTGACGAAGAGAAAAATGACGCAGAGCTCTCCTCGTAAGGAATCACAAAATCATGAAGCCGCAGAGTTCCTTTGGATCCATGCACGCTGAAATCCATGCACAAATCACTTAAAAAAGAACAGTAAAATGTTGCCACCCTCCCATCCTGCCAGCATAAAGTAGCCCCGCAAGCTATGATCACACCACTTTTGTTCAGAACAGGCCCAGGGTGTGCAATCACACTGTGGGGCATTTGATAGTCATTAGCCCACAAGATTGCCCTGATGCAATACCATCCAATATCACCCAGTGCACCGTTTGCATCCAAATCCGGCTTAGCCCTTATGTCATTCTCAAAAAAGTCCTCAGAATATGCAACCGTTAAGGTACTGTGAGCCTACAAATAATCAAAAGGATTGGGATCCATTTCTTGCTTAAAATGATAAACCCCAGCAGAAAAATCAACAGAAACACAAATAAATGTTATTAGGGTGAAAAAAAAGGTGAGAATCACTTACCGTCTTGAGGTTTCCAAAAAGATCTGGGTTCTGAACAAAGGCCTTCATGTGGGGAATTCTGGGGTGGTGCATCCACATGGTGCCATCCATGAGCTGAACCCCATTGTTATTGCAGGCCTCAATGATCTTGTCCAACTCTTCCACAGAGAGGGCAGGGGGCTTCTCCAAAAGAATGTGTTTCTTCATTTGGGCAGCCTTGACAGCCCAGTGGAGGTGGAGAGAGGTGGGGAGGGGCATATACACAGCATCCACAGATGGGTCTTCCAAAAGCAATTCATAGCTATCATAGACCACCACTTGTGAAGGCAAATTGTTGGCAGAGACAAAGGCCTTGGCTTTGTCAAGAGATCTGCTGGCAACTGCATAAACTGAGGCATTGGGTGCCAATTCAATTGATCTTGACACCTTTCTAGCTATGTCTGCACAACCCAGAATTCCAAAACGTATTATCTCTTCTGCCATTGCGGCGAGGGATGCAACAGAGCAAGGGTATTATTGTCTGGAATTGATGTGGAGTGTGAGCGACCTGAAAGCGTAGAGTTGTGGAGGTTTTTAATGGGTTATTTTAATGTTGGGCGAAATGAGTGAGTTAATTTATGCTGCATAGGCGGGAGTTTTAACTAGGGGATTTATACGTAGGGCGAAGGAAGCGCCCGCAAAGATGGTCTTGATTTACTCCAAAACCATCGGAATAAATCACAGTCGTCAAAACTTTGTCGAGCCTCTAACATGTGTTTTAACTGAAAGGTCATTTCTTCTCGAAGGTTCTCGCTGTCTTAAGATTCATGAGTTGTTCCCGTTTCTAAGAGGAATACAGCTGGTTAAAATTTATAGGAAAAGTTTTATTTATTTATTTTTATTTTATAGTTATGTTTCACATCAAGATTTTTTTAGTTAAAATATATAATAATATCACTTGACTCAAAATCATGTCTCACACCAAACAAAAAATATTAAATTTTTTTATACAACTAAAATTGATATTTTTTGGATTGTTACTGTTGTATGCACCCCGTTCACATATTTATGTATAGAGAACTGAGAAAACTCCTGATTAAATTGTTGGCAAATCTGTAGTATACTAGCAATCGTTTTTTTGAGAAGTTAAATTGTTGGCAAATCTGTAGTATACTAGCAATCGTTTTTTTTTTGAGAAGTTATGGTTTAATGGTAGAAATTTGGATGGTATAGTTTATATAAGGTTTAAATTTTTATGGTATTAAATAAATTATGCAGTTTAATATGATTAAGTTGATGTAAAAGGGAAAAGATAATTCTTTTAAAAAACAAACTTTAAAATTTGGAGGAGGAGAGTCTTAGGGATAGCGCTACGGTGTGGGGTTTGATTCTTCTTCGAGAGGTCTAAGGTTCAAATCGCGATATGTGTCTGGTTGTGTGTTAATATCCTATTGATAAGTGTAGCTCTCGCCCTTATTAGAGCTCATGACTAGGAGGGGACTGCTCAACCCTATGCATTAGTTGTAGTAGTTTATCACATTACATGAATAAAAAAAAAAGTTAAGGGGAGACGAGTATTTTAATAAATACTTGAACCCAAGTCCCCTGCTTCTTTTTTCTGGTATACCTGTTCTCAAGCTACCAGTGGTAGATGTCTTTTGTTCTTTGAACTAGTTCATAGGAAATTCCTTTGAATCTGTTCAATTTTATCACAAAATTTAGCTGACATCTTAAAGAGGGACATAAAATAGATCGAGATGCTTTGAATAGAAGATTTCACCAAAAGAGATTTTCTTACCTGGTTAAGAAGAGCTCCTTTCCATCCTATTAGTTTCTTGGAAAATATCTCCACAATTGGGTTCCACATATCATCTAAAGATCTACCTTTAAACATGGGCATCCCAAGATAAGTAAGGAAATTCCCCAATCCCACATCCAAAGATACCTACAATTTTCAATTGCCTCCTAACAAGAGTGTTTAAAAAGAAGATTTTGCTTTTTGCAAAGTTAATTTTTTGGCCAACTACTATCATAGGTTTCCAAAATCAACTCTCTTGCTTACGGGATAGAGGATTTTGAAGTGATAATAGTGTCATCTACAAACTGTTGATGGGAGATAGGTCTAAGGGTGGAAGCAGGCTTAATACCATCCAACTTTCCTTCCTCCACAATATTTAAAATAGTTCTCCTAAGGGCCTTGACAAGGATGATAAAGAGATAGGGGGATAAGGGATCCCCTTACCATAGACCTTGTTTGCCTTTAAAATAACTAGCAATGACACCATTGATTAAAATAGAGAACATAGTTGAGGTAAAACAAGTTGCTAATAAGTCAATCCAATCCTGTTGAAATCCAAATTTTCTCAACACTCTAATGAGGAACTCCCAAGAAACCCTATCGTAAGCCTTACTCATATCCAACTTTAGAAGCATTCCCTCCTTGCTTTTGTCTATAGAATGGATGATTTCATGAATTGTGATTTTATTGTCTAAAATCTATCGTCCTTTTACAAACCCCTCCTTCCCTCTAAATTATTTTTATTCCATAAGAAAATTAGGACACCAGAAGCTCCACATGTTGGGCTAGCTGCTAACTCTACCTCTTTCCAAATCCTACTTTTAATTGCCTCCATATTTTGTTGGTCCATTTTAGTTTCCTATAGAAGAAAAATTTGCGGTCTCTTTTATTTTCTCAATGCTTTAACAAGTCTCTGTTTCGAAGGGGCATTGATTCCCCTTATATTCCATGAGAGAAGTTTCATTTTTTAGGTCTGTAAGATGTTTCCCCCCTCACCTGGGGATAAGACGATCTGAGTTCCATTGGCTATGTCAACCATTGTTTCTCGTTCCCTAATATTCTATTTTGGTGACCTACCAAGACATTTCTCTAGACCAACGTCAATTCCCCTTTTTTTGGTTTATTTTTTGATGATTTGGGGTTGAGTTACCTTCTAGACCCCCTTTTATTTTATCATATTTTTCTTCTTCCATGGGAACATCCTCCTTGAGGGGCATTTGGGTTTTTTCTTGAGACTCAAAATCATATTTGGACTGCATAGAGTCTCCTTTAGATCCCTCCAATTGAGAATTGAGAGCTAACTTGGGATTACCAACTTCTAAAATATTAAAAGCATTTGAAATAGGAATTTCAAAATCCTTTGATGAGGAGTTCATTAAACATACCTCCTACTTCTTCATCAATGTATGATCCTTCACTAGGGAAATCCATCCACTTGATTCTCACATCTTCCATTACCTTGTACAAAGCTCTCTCTTTCAGATTGTTTCTTTTTCCATAATTGTTTTTGTTTTTAGGAGGATTTTGTATGCTTAGGGAATACATTAGATGAATGCCTTGAAGAACACAAGCTTATACTGAGAGGGGGGTGAACAGTATAAGACCACTTTTTACTTTTCTTTCTCAAACAATATTATCCAATATATCAATGGCAATATCAACAGTAGTAATCAAAGCAATGCACAAATCATCACACACAATAGAGACACCAATTTAACGTGGTTCACCCAATGTGGGCTACTCCACGGAGAAAATATTTCACTAAAATTTTCTCAACAAATCTCTTGGGAATCCTTCCCTATTACAATGTTTATGGACCTCTATCCAAAGGAGACACCAATCCCCTAATCAAGTTCGTGGATCTCTATCCATAGGAGAACTCTTTCCCCTTTGCTGGTTCATGGATCTCTATCCACAGGAGAACTCCTTCTCCTCTGCTCTGGTTGGTGATCCTCTAGAAGACTACTACCTCCACTACACTGGCTTGTGGATCTCTCTCCATAGAAGACCTTTGTCCTCACTCAGAAGACCTCTATCCTCACTACCCTGGCTAATGGATCTCTATCCACTAGAGACTACTATCCTCTGCTCTATCACCTCCAAAGCTTACTCTCAGCTCTGCTCAATCTCTGTCTCAAATCTGCACTAAACACTGTCCTTCGGTCTAGCACAAATCTGCTCACAAGTCTATCTTTGGTCTGGCACAAATATACCCTCAAATATGCACCAAACTCTATCCTCAAATCTGTCCTCAAGCCTTAACACAAATCTTGATCCAATCACAAATCAACTCTGCTAGATCTACCCCAAGCTTTAACTCAAAGCTTGAACAAATCAATCAATCAAATCTGCTCTCAAGTCTTCTCAAAGACTTACCTCAAATATATCCACAAGTCCTCTCAAGAACTTGCTCAATATGCTCTCAAGTCTTCACTAAGACTTACCTCAAATCTCTCAACAAGTCCTCCCAAGAACTTGTCCAATATCTCAACAAGTCTTCACCAAGACTTACCTCAAATCTCTCAACAAGTCCTCCCTAGAACTTATCCAATATTCTCAACAAGTCTTCACCAAGACTTACCTCAAATCTACTCAACAAGTCCTCCCTAGAACTTGTCCAATCTCTCAACAAGTCTTCACCAAGACTTACCTCAAATCTAATTGTAAGCTTCCACAAAAGCTCACACAAATATGTCCTTAAGCTTTCACAAAAGCTTACTCAACTCTATCCTTAAGTCCCCTCTAGGACTTACTCAAATCTGCTCACAAGATTTCACAAAAGCTTATTCAAATCAATTGCAAAACTTGCATACAAAACTCAACTTAATCTCTTACAGAAAACCTCTTCAATACCACAAACAAGTTTCACTCAGAATATTGTTTAACCATAGAAACATATAGAGAATTGTTAGAGACTCAATATGTTTCACACTCACAAAACACTCAATCACTTTCAAACTCTCTTTCAAATCAATTTAGAATAAAGAACAATTTGTTTCACAGAACTTGAACTATCACTCCAATACTTTCAATCAATAATGCTCATCCAACTTCACTCAACCATTCACTCAATGAAACACAACTTGCTTTCAAACCCTAACCAAGTGTTTCACTATACTTCCAACAACTCACACTATGGAACTCAAACCTTGACTCAAGATGATTCCAAATTCACATAACAATGATACTCATGATCTTTCACAAACCCTAGTTCAAGATAGTTCTCAACTTCACATAACAATGATACTCATGATCTTTCACAAACCCTAGTTCAAGATAGTTCTCAATTTCACATAACAATGATACTCATGGTCTTTCAACATCCACAAATCATGCACATTAAAACTCACTCAACATTTCCAACAATGCTTATCAAACAATCCTTTTCACTCCAACTTTGCATTTCACAACATTCAATCCAACAATATTTCACTCACAAGGAAGATGTGCCCATACCTTTTGTTTTGATGGAGATATAACTTCAAAACCTATCTTAATCACAATCAACTCTTCTTTGCCAATTTCAAGGTTAGATAGAAACAACCTATCTCAAAATCTCCACAAATATCCTCCTCAAAAATTAATTCACCATTACAAACAATAACAAGACTCAAGTACACCTTATTATCTCCAAACTTATCAAAATATCTCTCAACACATAAAAATCAATTTCCTTTATCAACTCCAAATTAATCAATGTATAGAAGACCAAGTTCCTTTATAATCTCTCAAAAATAATATTCAACCTATAAAAATTAAATCCTTTTTCAACTCTTATTACTCCAACCTTTATTTATTTTTCAAAGCACAAAATAATATTAAATATCAAATACCCTTATAACTCCCTACTTTCACCAAGGCACTATCTAAAACTCACGTGGCCTTAATGCATATGCGCTTCCCAACCTTGGTGCAATTAAAACTTAAATAAAAAATTAATGCTTACCTTATACACCTTGGCCCACGTGCAAAATTAATAGTGCACGCCTTGGCTACGCTTTGAACCCATGACCTCATTGCCACCGTTGCGCTCTAGCCGAAGCTAGGCAGCCATTGGGCCACATGCCCACACAAGCACTAACACACAAGTGCTCCTCCTTGTTATCTCCGCAATTTTTGATGAACGAAAACAAAACACTCTGCCCTCTCAAAATGACTACATGGGGATTTGAAACCCCAACCTCTGCCCTACGAACGTCTTAACTCTGCCTTGGTCACCAACTATGCTAACCAGCGTTATGGATACGCTTGGGTTGCACCACATGCATTTAACCGGTCGCTTGCCCTCCAAAGCTTTTTAAAAGCGTGAAGGTCTCTTCTTCCTCACAACAAAGCAACGCACGATATCTTGCAAAGACTTTGGAATTCGAATAAATGCATGGATGAGTTAATTAAAAAATTAACTCCCCTTTTATATATGTTTTGCCTTATGCGCTCGACGTCGGATTTAATTCGAATTTAAAAATTTGAATTAATAAATTAATTTATAACCTTTAACTTTGGTGCCCAAATTTATTTAAATTAAAATTTTAACCTTTAGGTTAAAATATTTTAATTTAAATAAATTAAATTAAATATTTTGCAAACTGCTCAATGGGTCTTTCGAGGAATAAATTATTTTTAATAACTCCTTGGACCTGTTCTCTTCATCTCATCCTTTTGCCCGAAATATTATAATATTATTATTGCCTTTTAAACCTGCTTCGCCTTCCTTGGGACTTCAACCTTTTAGGCCACTTTAGGCATATAATATTAAAAATAAATATTATATCCTATTCCTTTAAACCTCTTCCTTGCCTTTTGGAAAAACCACTTGATGACATTAATGATGACGAAACTGAAACAACAAACTCTTGACAACTCTTGACATCAATGACAACAAATCTTGCTCAAATTTCCAACAATCTCCCCCTTTGTCATTGATGGCAACCCATTTTCCTTTAACCATTTATTTTACCTTTTTAGTTCTACTCCCCCTGAGAAACTACTCCCCTTGACTGAATGCTCTCCCCCTAACTCAAATCTCTCCCCCTTTGACATCAATGGCAAAGGGCCACCTTTGGGGCTTGGGGCTAAAGATAAGACTCTTAGCTTAGCCCCTCCCCCACCTCCTCTCTTTGAGGTGGTTAATTTTGGGGTGGGAGTATCTCTACTCCCAGCATACACTGATCTTTACCTTTGTCCACCTTCTTCCTCAACTGATCCTTCTGATTCCTATGAATATTCCTGTTCTTGCTTGTCTCTGGAAATTCTGCTCTACACCACTTAGCCATATGCCCAACATTATTGCACTTATAACACTTAATGTTGTGGTTCCTTGAAGGTGCAAATATCTTGAAGTTCCTCCTGGTGAAGCCATATCCATTCCTATCATGAACCCTGCAATTTATTACCTTATGACCAAACTGATTACAAGAGTAGCAATACCCTTGAAAGAGATGCCCATTTCTAAAATTTCCATATCCCTGTCTTTCATGTGTCCTACACTGTGTAGCCTTGTGACCAAACTTGTGACATGAGAAGCAACATCCATTGAAGAAACCTTGCCTTGACCCCATTGGTCTCTTAGTCTCTTCTTCCCTATGATGTTTCATGTTCCATCTATTCCTTATTTGTGCATTGTTCCTTTCCTTGTTGAACTTTCTATTTTCCAACTTATCCTCAGAAGTCTCACTCTCTCTTACACTCTCTTCTTCTAAAGCTTCTTCTTCTTTGGAGCTTGAGATTGACTCCTCTCCTTGTTCTCTATGTTCTTATTCAAAACCAAGTCCTATCTTGTTTGATGAAGATCTTTGTACCTTGATAATCTTATCCAAGGTCTTTGAGCTTCTCCCAAACCTGTGTAGCTTGTCTTTAGACTCTTTTACTTCCTTCCTTAGTGAAGCTACCTCATGCTCTAATCTTTCACATTCTAAAACCTTTGCCTCTAACATCTCTTTAAATCTCCTTGTCTTAGATATTGAGTTGGTTAGATCTTCTATAAGCTTTCATTTCTCTTCATCACATTCTTGAAATTGAAGCTTGAGTTTTGAGTTCTGCTTTCTTACCTTCCTTAATTCCTTAAGAGAAGAAATAAGCTCACCCTCAAGATCAACTTCTCCTTCCTCTTGATTCTTTGATTCTCCTCTATCCTTTAGATCATCTTCATTCCTTTCTGATTTATCTCCAATAGAAGCACTTCCTTCTTCTTCTATTGCCATAAGAAGACTTTCTTCTTCTGGACCTTCAAGAGCATCTTCATATTCATCTTCACTAAAACTGAACCCATTCCTTGTACAATTATCTTCAAGATGACCAAAGTTACCACACCTAAAACACTTGAGAATTATTGGTGCCCTTTTTCTAACATCTTCTTTTTCTACTATCAGAAATAGAATTTCTTCTTCTTCATTATCCGAGGACCTTCCATCACTATCACTTGAACTCTTACCTACCTTATCTGCATAAAAACTCTTCTTATGCCTTTGGAAAAACTTCTTTCCTTGCTTGCCTTGTCCATCCCTACTTTTCTTTTGATACCTGTATTTTCCTGTTTCCCTGTTCTTATGATCCTGTTTCTCTTCATCATTGCTATTTCCAGCTTCTGGACAATCAGATGCATAGTGACCATATTTACCACATTTGAAACACTTAACTGATTTCGTACCTTTATACTTTCTTGTGTCCTTGTTCCTTCTGCCATAGTTTGCTTCTTCATCACTGGATAACTCATTACTTGAATATGACTTCTTACCCTTTGTCTTCTTTGTAACTTTGAAGGTTGCTTCTTTCTAGGGGATAGACTCATCTTTTATTCTCATCTCAAAAGCTGTGAGAATTCCATGTAACTCATCCCTTGTCAAAATTTCAATATCTTTTGACTCTTCTATGGCTGAAATATTTTCACTATACCTCTTAGGGAGTGACCTTAAAATCTTTTGACAAACATCTGTTTCTTCAACTTTAAACCCAAGTCCTTGCATGGAGTTAACAACCTCATCCACATGAAGTAAGTATGTAGCAATATCTTCCTCATCCTTCATCTTTAGGTCTTCAAATGTTTTCTTGTGATTTAGTAATTTTGCCATTTTGACCTTTTTGTCTCCCTCATATATACCTTTCAGCTTTTCCCAAATCTCTTTTGCTGATGTGCAATGCATAACTTTTACAAACTCTGTTTCATACAAACCATTTAAGATTCCATTCATTACCTTTGAATTATTCAGTTGTAGGAGCTTACCATATTTATCTGTAGGTGGAGTAGTTGGTGGTATGTACCCATCCTCAACTGCTTACCATATATCATTTCCTAGTGCCATTAGGTAAATCTTCATTCTCACACTCCAAAATGCATAATTGTTCCCATCGAACAATGGTGCCTTATTCCCTGAAGATCCACTCTGAGAATCCATCTGTGTTCCTATAAGCTTTTCCTTCAAGCTATTAAACTCTTTCGAAGGAACCCGCTCTGATACCAATTGAAGAACACAAGCTTATACTGAGAGGGGGGTGAACAATATAAGACCACTTTTTACTTTTCTTTCCCAAATAATATTATCCAATATATCAATGGCAATATCAACAATAGTAATCAAAGCAATGCACAAATCATCACACACAATAGAGACACCAATTTAACGTGGTTCACCCAATGTGGGCTACTCCATGGAGAAAATATTTCACTAAAATTTTCTCAACAAATCTCTTGGGAATCCTTCCCTATTACAATGTTTATGGACCTCTATCCAAAGGAGACACCAATCCCCTAATCAAGTTCATGGATACCTATCCATAGGAGACACTCTTTCCCCTCTACTGGTTCATGGATCTCTATCCATAGGAGAACTCCTTCTCCCTTGCTCTGGTTGGTGATCCTCTAGAAGACTACTACCTCCACTACACTAGCTTGTGGATCTCTCTCCATAGAAGACCTCTATCCTCACTCAGAAGACCTCTATCCTCACTACCCTAGCTAATGGATCTCTATCCACTAGAGACTACTATCCTCTACTACCCTATCCCTCCATATTGCTCTCGACTCAATCTCTATCTCAAATCTGCACTAAACATTATCCTTCGGTCTAGCACAAATCTTCTCACAAGTCTATCTCTGGTCTAGCACAAATCTACCCTCAAATATGCACCAAAATATATCCTCAAATCTATCCTCAAGCCTTAACACAAAGCTTGATCCAATCACAAATCAACTCTGCTAGATCTACCCCAAGCCTTAACTCAAAGCTTGAACAAATCAATCAATCAACTATGCTCTCAAGTCTTCTCAAAGACTTACCTCAAATCTATCCACAAGTCCTCTCAAGAACTTGCTCAATATGCTCTCAAGTCTTCACTAAGACTTACCTCAAATCTCTCAACAAGTCCTCCCTAGAACTTGTCCAATCTACTCAACAAGTCTTCACCAAGACTTACCTCAAATATTCTCAACAAGTCCTCCCTAGAACTTTCTCAATCTTCTCAACAAGTCTTCACCAAGACTTACCTCAAATATTCTCAACAAGTCCTCCCTAGAACTTGTCCAATCTACTCAACAAGTCTTCACCAAGACTTACCTCAAATATATTGTAAGCTTCCACAAAATCTCACACAAATCTATCCTTAAGCTTTCACAAAAGCTTACTCAACTCTATCCTTAAGTCCCCTCTAGGACTTACTCAAATATGCTCACAAGCTTTCACAAAAGCTTATTCAAATCAATTGCAAAACTTGCATACAAAACTCAACTTAATCTCTTACAGAAAACCTCTTCAATACCACAAACAAGTTTCACTCAGAATCTTGTTTAACCACAGAAACATATAGAGAATGATTAGAGACTCAATATGTTTCACACTCACAAAACACTCAATCACTTTCAAACTCTCTTTCAAATCAATTTAGAATAAAGAACAATTTGTTTCACAGAACTTGAACTATCACTCCAATACTTTCAATCAATAATGCTCATCCAACTTCACTCAACCATTCACTCAATGAAACACAACTTGCTTTCAAACCCTAACCAAGTGTTTCACTATACTTCCAACACTTCACACTATGGAACTCAAACCTTGACTCAAGATGATTCCAAATTCACATAACAATGATACTCATGATCTTTCACAAACCCTAGTTCAAGATAGTTCTCAATTTCACATAACAATGATACTCATGATCTTTCACAAACCCTAGTTCAAGATAGTTCTCAACTTCACATAACAATGATACTCATGGTCTTTCAACATCCACAAATCATGCACATTAAAACTCACTCAACATTTCCAACAATGCTTACCAAACAATCCTTTTCACTCCAACTTTGCATTTCACAACATTCAATCCAACAATATTTCACTCACAAGGAAGATGTGCCCATACCTTTTGTTTTGATGGAGATTTGACCTCAAAACCTGTCTCAATCACAATCAACTCTTCTTTGCCAATTTCAAGGTTAGATAGAAACAACCTATCTCAAAATCTCCACAAATATCCTCCTCAAAAATTAATTCACCATTACAAACATTAACAAGACTCAAGTACACCTTATTATCTCCAAACTTCTCAAAATATCTCTCAACACATAAAAATCAATTTCCTTTATCAACTCCAAATTAATCAATGTATAGAAGACCAAGTTCCTTTATAATCTCTCAAAAATAATATTCAACCTATAAAAATTAAATCCTTTTTCAACCCTTATTACTCCAACCTTTATTTATTTTTCAAAGCACAAAATAATATAAAATATCCAAATACCCTTATGACTCCCTAACTTTCACCAAGGTACTATCAAAAACTCACGTGGCCTTAATGCATATGCGCTTCCCAACCTTGGCGCAATTAAAATTTAAATAAAAAATATAATGCTTACCTTATACACCTTGGCCCACATGCAAAATTGATAGCGCATGCCTTGGCTGCGCTTTGAACCCATGACCTCATTGTTGCTACTGTGCTCTAGCCGAAGCTAGGCAGCCATTGGGCCACACGCCCACACAAGCACTAACACACAAGCACTCCTTGTTATCTCCGCAATTTTTGATGAACGAAAACAAAACACTCTACCCTCTCAAAATGATTACGCGAGGATTTGAAACCCCAACCTCTGCCCTGTGAACGTCTTAACTCTGCCTTGGTCACCAACTATGCTAACTAGTGTTATGGATATGCTTGGGTTGCGCCACATGCATTTAACCAGTCGCTTGCCCTCCAAAGTTTTTAAAAGCGTGAAGGTCTCTTCTTCCTCACAACAAAGCAACGCACGATATCTTGCAAAGACTTTGGAATTCGAATAAATGCATGGATGAGTTAATTAAAAAATTAACTCCCCTTTTATATACATTTTGCCTTATGCGCTCGACGTCGACTTTAATTCGAATTTAAAAATTCGAATTAATAAATTAATTTATAACCTTTAACTTTGGCGCCCAAATTTATTTAAATTAAAATTTTAACCTTTAGGTTAAAATATTTTAATTTAAATAAATTAAATTAAATATTTTGCAAATTGCTCAATGGGTCTTTCGAGGAATAAATTATTTTTAATAACTCCTTGGACCTTATTCTCTTCATCTCATCCTTTTGCCCGAAATATTATAATATTAAATATTATAATATTATTATTGCCTTTTAAACCTGCTTCTCCTTCCTTGGGACTTCAACCTTTTAGGCCACTTTAGGCATATAATATTAAAAATAAATATTATATCCTATTCCTTTAAACCTCTTCCTTACCTTTTGGAAAAACCACTTGATGACATTAATGATGATGAAACTGAAACAACAACCTCTTGACAACTCTTGACATCAATGACAACAAATCTTGCTCAAATTTCCAACATGCCCTAGTTTCTTGCATGTTGCACATATGAAAAAAGCATTCTCATACTCAATATTTTGGTTCTAAACCCCTATATTTAAGACCAAATTGACTAAGGTAGATAAATCCTTTTCAAGGTTTGTATTGACACAAATTCTTGCGTAAATTAATCGAGAACGAGATTTGGTGGTTGAGTCAATATCCACCATAACCCCTATTTCTCTTGCTATACCCACTAGCACATCCTCATTTCAAAATTTATAGGGTCAAATAGATAGCCTGGTCTAAACTAGGGCTTGGGAAAAACTCTAAGAATTTGGGTCAATTTTTGGGCTCCATCTTCGTAGGATGAGACCCCTCTATCCAAAAACCATGGTCGTACTCCTTGGAGAGCAACTTGACCATGAAAAATATTTTGACAAAGCAACTATTTCCATGTGGTCATTGGGTCTTCATTTTGATGCAACCCATTTCCTAACCATATCCAGATCTGGATGAACACCCATGAAATGCCCTATCAGATTCATAGACCCTTGTTCAATCTTATCTACAAGCTCGTCTGGGACAACAATTTTACCTCCTTCAAGGATTAGAATAAAAAATGGTTCACAGGGTTTCATCTTACCACTAACCACATATTACCATGAAGGACCCCCACAAAAGGAATGTGGGTCCCTTACAACAAGCCCCAAACAAAGCACCACATTATCAATGATAAAAATAAAATATGGATCTTAACCATTATTCGCATCTATCAAAGGAATGTTGTTCTGAGAAAAAACTTTCCCACTATCTCCCTTCCTCTCATTATCATTCCCACCATCATCGCTCCCACCATCATCACTACCACCATCATTGCTTTTCACCTCTCCCTCCATCATTCATTTCCTGATAAAAAATATGGGTTTGATCCTACCGTCGGGACCATAGTTGTTGCTCCTCTACCAAAAGAACCCTACTTCAATGTCCTGGCACCAATAACATAGCCACTACACCCCTACCATAATATCCTGCCACCAAACCGTAGCTAATATCGTAGTCGCTACATCCCTACCATAGGAATCCTACCACATTATCTTGTCATCGAGAACATTACCATTGCACTCCTACCACATTAACCTTCCACTAATATCATAGCTGCTATACCCCCACCACAAGAACCCAGTAGAAACTATGCTTATGTAGACTTAAACTTCCATTAAATATTCACTCCATGGTACTCTAACCTTACCACCATCCCACATCTATCATCCTAGGTGACTGATAATTGTATTTGCTTGCATTATCTATCTTCCATCCTTATCATTAGATACCTGATAAAAATGGAAACTTCCCATAGGTTTTTCCTGGCCTGCCAAATCTATTATCTGATTTGGGAAGTTTTCAAGCCAACATAAGTGCTTTTCCTTAGACACTCCTATATTAGTCATCAAGTCCTCAATTTCGTTTTCTTACCTAAAAATAAGTTGGATCTGATAATTGTTCAGAGTTCTAATTTTCATTCTATAACTTTCAATCATATCTTCAATCAACCAACTAGCCTCTTGTTACCCTTTCATAGTCTTTAATATATTTAAGAAATCCCCTTTGATGATGAAATTCCTACCATCCAATATCTCTAGTTGTTGAATTCTTGAAAACATCATTGTGGCTTTTGCAAAATGATTTGATTGATGCCCAAGGGTTCAAAATAAGTGAAGAGTACTCGCCCTAAACCATCTATGGAGACATTGCCAGCTCCAGCTTTACCTGGGTTACCTTTTGAGGCCCCATAAAAATTTAGCTTCAACCATCCTTTCGGAGGGGGCTCCCATCTCACCTACTACCTTAATTAATTTTTTGGGTTTAAGACACAATTAGCAACGGGTTGTAGTTCCCATCTCAAGTCTATGATCCTCTCCTCAACCTTATTCAAGTTAGCTACTCTCAAGTTTTTCATTATTTTTGCCTCAATTTTGTTCACTACTGCCATAGGTACTCTCTTTCTATCCTTAAATATGCACTAATTTATTTCCTTCCAAATACCTAATAGGTAGTGAGAAAGGCAAAATCTCCACAATATACTTATTCTTTCGCTAGAAAAAGAAGACTTCCATTATAACACAAGGTCCAACAATACAAATGAAATTATTTTAAAATTTTATGTAAATCAACTTCACATATAATGCATTTTATAATTAAAAAAAATATTATAATTAATAATAAGACTTTTACCTTAATCTTGTAAGTAATCTTATAGGTAAGTTTTATGAAGGTTTAATTGTTATGAAAGATGAGTGACCCAATTCCAATCTTATCTTTTATAATAATTAATTATTAAAAACTCAACCTCTTCAATATTTTGAGTTTTATTTGTTTTAAATTAGGTTAGATGGGTAGAAATCCTTTTAGTAGTAAGGGACAACACCCTTGAAAGGTATGGGTGATACATTTTTGTTCACTCTTGGTATTTATAGTATTATTTGTAACTGTTTTTTTTCATAAACGATGAGTTTAGAATATTGTAGTGGTTGAGTTTTTGGATTTCTAAATATAAATGTTTTTAAATCCTTGTAGAATATTATAGTGGTTTGGGCTTTTTTTTTTAGAAGATCTAGGTTAAATTTATGATGATGTGTGTATATGTAGGTGAGTTTTTTTTGGTTGTTTAGGAAACCTTTATAATCCTTAATCCATTGAGTAAAATGAAGTCAATCGGATCCCAACATTTAGAAAATCGAACTAAGGTAACCCATTGACAGACATTCAACTACTACCAATTGGCCTATTTATTTATAGACTAAAATTTTGAGTTAAAAATACAGGTTGTTACAAGGGGTTCTAGTTCATACATTACAATATCTCTTATGAGGCTAAAATTTTAGGGTAAAACACATGGTTTTGAAAGGGGTCTCGGTCCCCTTGCATCAAGGTTTGAAATTGGGTCTTTGGGATGAAAATACAAAGACATACCATTATGGTATCTTTCATAAGACGAAATTTTAGGGTAAAGCACAAGATTTTGAAAGGGGCCCTAGTTCCCTTGTAATGGTGTTTAAACTTGAATATTTTGATGAACATGTTAATATATATTTAAATATTTATATATATTTAATACATAATAAAGTTTAGATTATTTTGATGTTAAAATTTTGAATTAAGTATTACAATAATAACATAACATGTATTAACATGTTGGGTGGATTGGTAACCCTGTTTGGGGCAAAGATAGTAGTTTGACCTGACTTCGCTGAGTGTGTGCTAGCTCGAAGATGGTAGTACCAATATTTATTCATCGGTGGTCTCCCTCACGTCAAGTCACTAATAACAAGGTGAGGTAGATGTTATAGTGGTAGCTCCAAGATTTGAACCCATAATTGGTAGTAGAAAATGATGGTTAGTTATTGATTCTTCCATGTAACCAAAAATATAGAAACATAATATGTATTATCTTAAATATTTTTAGTTTTTAATATAGTTTATTTTTTACAAACTTATAAAATATTTTATAGATTTACAAATAACTATTTTATAAACATCTGTGAATTCATGAATTTAACATTAAACTTTTGATATACTTAAACAACGACATAACTTTAATTAATTTATAACTACAGTAAACATCACAAATTGTACATGCCAATTTTTTTTTGGTTGGATAATAAGGGATTGTACTTTTGTTCCCCATTGAAAAATTACAAATCTCTTCTTTAGAGCTTGAGAGTTTACAAATAGATACACTTTTCATCTCAATTGAAATGTTATAGCTAGAAATCTACATCATTTTACATAAAATGTTTGAATTTTTTATTTTTATTTTTTTGGATCTTTTCAAATTTTGGTATGAATACAAATATTTGGTGGTAAGTGAATTAAAAAAATATCATATTTTAAATTTGAGAAGATGTGGGAAGACCATCTTCAATTTTTTTATATTATAGCACACATGTGGAGTTCTTTAGGAAGCAGTGGGTTGTATACACTTCCTAAACAAATTAAATAAATAACATATAGATTAAAAGAATGGAAGAAGAAAACTTTCAAAAACATATTTGAGAAGAAAAACTAAAAGAGAAACTTTTAAAATTCCACACTTGAGGAGTTTCTTAGTGAATATCATAATATTTTGAGTAAGGAAGAGAATTTTTGAAGATTAAAATCGAGATAGACTTGGTTAAAAGGAGATAAAAGCACAAAGTTTTTCATAGGATGACAATAGTATAGATATTAGCATCCAAAATTAGTAGAATAAAATCAGTGGAAGGGCTTTGGATTAGATTAGTTTTAATACTAGAGCGAAATCATAAAGAAGGCAAGGCCTTTTTACAAGAATATTCCAGGTTCACAGGAGATTAAAGTTCTTAATAATAAACTACTACAAGAAGTGCCTTAAATAATAACAAACGAAGACAATAGAAAATTTATGGATCCTATTACTTTGGAAGAAGTTCATTTAGCTCTTTTATATTTATATAAGGATATATTCTTAGGTTTGAATGTGCTTTCAACAATATTTTATCAACATAACTAGAAAATAATGAAGGATTATTTATTGGTTGCAATGGAGTAGTCTAGGATAAAACAATACATACCTTATAAATAAATGCCACATATCTTACCATGATTTCAAAAAATAAGGATGCATAATTGTTTGATTCATTTAGGCCCATAAGCCTATGTAATATGGCATATAATCCAATCTTCAAAGTGATGGATAATTGATTAAGACCATTTTTAGACAAAATTATTTCAAAAGAACAAAGAGGATTTGTAAAAGGGTGATAAATTTTGAATAAGATCATAGTAGCTCATGAATTAATGCATTCAACAAATTCAAGAAAAGAGAGAGCAATGATCTTAAAACTTGATATGAATAAAGCTTGTAATACGGTTAAATGGATTTTTTTTTGTATTATTAGAAAATTTTAAATTTAGGACGAAATAAGTTAGATGGATTGTAGTTTATGTCTCTACAATATCATATTCAATTATGGTCAATAAACTGGTAAAAAAATCATTTAAATCCAAGAGGGGTATTAGACAAGGAGATCCTCTATCACCATATCTATTTATTATTATGGCAAAGATATTGGGCATGAACATGAAGAAGGTATACAAAGATGGGCCAATAAGTGGAATTAAGGCTAGTAATAACATTGACACCATAACCCATCAACAATTTGTAGATGATAGTCCTTTTTGGAGGGCAAGGATAAACGAGGCAATTGCTTTGAATAACTTATTAAAGGAATATAAAAGAGAATTAGGAAAAAACATTAATAGGATAAAATCCAAAGTTTACTTCCTAAATACTCCAAATGGAGGAGGCAAATTTGTCAACAAGTTATCTAGGGATGCCCTTATTTGAGGGGAGAAGAGGATAGAATTGTGGAATCAAGTTATAAGTAAAACATATAATAGACTATTGACATGGAAAGGTAGATGGTTATTATTAGCAATTAGAGTGTAGCTAATTAGATCAATATTATAACCCATTCCAACATATTATACGTCCTTGTGTATTATTTCAAAATTGGTAGAAAAAAGTATAATCTATATTATGAGATCATTTTTGTGGTTAGGATTAAATGATAAAAGGGAATTTCCCTTGGTGAAATGGAGCAAGGTGTATGCTTATAAAACTAGGGGAGACCTTGGTTTAAGAGTTCTTATAGATGTAAACTTTGCTCTAAGTAAAAAAGTGATTTGGATATTGTACAAAGAGAGTAAAAAACAATGGGCAAGAATTCTTCTAAGTATGTTGAGCCTAATGACCCAAGCTTAATATTTATTGCATTATCACTACTATATGGTTTTGCACTATGGAATGTTTAAAAAAAACCAATTGATCTAGTGATTAAAGGTCTAATATGGGTGGTTGCAATTGGAGAAAAACATTCTATTTGGATGGATACTTGGTGTGAGAAAAAACCACTCAACCTAGTGTTAAAAGGGCATTTTTTTGTAGTGTTGAAGATGAAGGAATACCATGTCCCATTTTGCAAACTCCCGCTTGGTGTTGTATTTATTTGCCTATTATTTCATGCAATTTTGGGCAACTATTAAATTTGGTTTCAAGACAACCAAGACCTCCTGTATTCAAATGAGAATTGTATCAACTACTTTGACCTTTGAGCTGCCCTACATATAAGAGGTAAGTTTTGGGGTGGTTCACCATATATTATCTCATATGGATTCATATTTGTGGTGGTATGAAAAGTGGTGTTGTACCACCATTTTGCTAGAGGAAGCCATTGATTCCACTTGGATTGGTGATTAGAGACAAAGCATTGAAGGTATGTCTCAAAATATTTATTTACCACCTCTATCTGTGGGTGATAAGATGTGCCTCACATAAAATCTATTACTTGGATGTGATGTTGTTCCTCTTAGAACTTACTAGTGAACACCTTGTCATGATCACTAACTATGGAGTGTGGGTTCCAATAAAGTCAAAGATCTAATTCATAAAAATCTGTCATTGTCCTTACAATAAAGAGATAACCTAAGGAGAAAAAGTGAGCATACTTGGTCAACCTATCCACGATCACCATGATAATAGATTTTCCATTGAGTAAAGAGAGTCCTTCAATGAAGTCCATGGAAATATATATCCATGGTAATTCTAGAATGGGTAAAGTTTTAATCAATCTTGGTGGTTTGAATGTTTTCCCTTTTTGGCATTAGTAGGTATCATAGACATCCACAAATTGTTTTACATCAAAATTGAACCCAAGCCAATAGAAATTGCATTTGACCTATTCATACATTTGCAAAAACCTAGTGTATCCCCCTATTAGATAAGAATGAAGTTCTATTAAAATCTGGGATCAAGGATTTGAAGTGGATGGAATAAAAAACCTATGCTTGTAGCATAACACCCCTTCCTTCCATGGATAATGTAGATGGTCCTTGGTTGCTATTTGGAGGTCCTGAATGAGGGTTACAAGCATTGGATTATCTTGTTATTATAACCTGAACACCTCTAGCTAATTAGTATGGGGTATGGATATTTCATAAAGATCATCCCATGTTTCCAAGATTCTAAAAAAAGCATCTATGACAATGCTCTATTTTCCCTTGCAGTATACTATCTCATAGTAATACTAAGAGTTTAGTAACCCATTTTTGCTACTTAGGGGAAGAAATTCTCTATTCCAAGAGATACTTGAGGCTATGATGATATGTTTTGGTGATGAAATATTGCCCTAAAATGTATGGTTTCCAATGGGGACTACCATCATTTCCTTCTCATAAGTGGATTTTGTTAGATTTCACCCTAATATTTCCTTCCTTATAAATGCAAGGGTTCTGCCTTCTTACATGAGCACAACCCCTAACCCTAATATTGATACATCATTTTCTATTAAAAATGTCTTGGAAAAATCAAGTATTTCCAAAATTGGTGTGTGGTGCATAGCATCCTCCAAGGTCAAAAAGGTTTGTTTTGAGTCACAATCCCAAGAAAATGCATCCTTACAGAGCATAGTTATCAAAAGGGTTGTAATATTACCATAATACTTGATATATTTATGGTATTACCCTATGAGTTTGAGGAATCATCGAAGGCTCTTTAACATGTTGGTTTTGATCCATTCCTTCATGACCTCAATATTTGCAAGGTCTATGTGCATACTATTAGCATATTATATTTAGTGTATATTTATTTCATTAGTTTGCGGGTGGATAAAATAAGCGCTTTAGCGCTCTCTAATTAATTGAGTTGGTTCACCAACCAACTTGGTGGTTCAACCAACCGAACCACCATGCCTAATGTATTTAACCTGCAATATTATCAATATTCAATGCTTTGCCATTTGTTCTATTTGCATATGTCATATTTCTTTATGGTACCAGAGCTAGGGTTAGGCAAGGATGTGGTGTATGGTTGGTTACGATAGCTGTGACCAATCTCATTTCGGTCCCTCTATAACATAGTATGGTTTGTGACAAGCCCAGATAGAGGTGAACACAACATAAATCAACAGAGCAAGCATAGACTAAAGCAAACAACTCTGACCCCGACTGACAACATACAAATCGATCAAGACCAGATAGAAGCGAATGCAGAATGACTCTAACCCTGACTAACAACACATAGACCAAGATGCTGAGTTAGATGCAGGAGAGGAGACAAGAACGTTGACGTTGGATGCTGAGTTGGACGTAGGAGACAAGGCGAGAACACTAACATTGGATGCTGAGTTGGACGCAGGAGAGGAGGCATGAAGGTTATGCGGTAGATTCTCATTCACCAGCAAGAGGCAAAAGGGTAGGGGGGGTGAATTCCCGAAGGTAGTCACTATAATAGTGACTTGATTCAGTTTAAAAATTGATTACAACACATCAATGTGATGCGTGTGGGATCATTCCATATTTAAAAAAAATCTCCTGCCACTTTAAAATAATCCTTGTGCTCTCTTCTTCATAGCTAGTTTTGTAGCTTGGTTGGCTTGCCCGCCTTGTGTTATCACTAAGGTCACCTGTTTGAATCTTGCGGATGACCCTGGATGTTCTACCCATTTTTTTTACACCTGGAACCTGTCTGTGATGCCCCATGCATGACTGTGATGGTTGGTGATAGTCATTTGTTGCCTCTCAGCCATTTGACGCCCTACACTTTCTCTATGACGATCATAAGTGCTATGTTGATTCCTAGAATGCTCTATTGATGCCCAGGAGTGCTTGATGATTTCCAAAATGTACTATAGACACCCGAGAGCATTTTTTGATGCCCTGAGAAGGTCATTTGATGCCCTGAGAGGGTCATTTAAAACCTACAAAGTCATTTTTTGATGCTTGAAAGACTCCAAACTCATTTTTGATGGGGTTCAAGTACATTTTTTTCATTTTTTCCTTGTTTATTTTACAACCAGAAGGGGAAATCACAGTATTTACATGATTCTTTTGCAAAATTATAAGATAAATGGGGAAATCCACATATCTGGAAGTGAATTATTGCATGACAATGATGGAACTATAATAGGTGCATTTTCGGTGGACACCGACACCTATAGTGTCAAATTTATGGGCATTTGTGATTTTTTGTTGCACTTCATCGTCTTGTTTTCTTGAAAATAATAATCACATAAACACAATTAAAAACCCCAAATTTATACACCTATTTGTGCAATTTATTGCACAACAACATTAGGTATTTGTGATACCTCTGGCCCACACTTACAGGTAATGCTACGTTCTTTGGGCTACTGTATCTGCTGCCTAATATAGCTACAACAATGACATCTAGGCTTGTTCTCTATCAATCATCAGGGAGAAATAAGGCAAACTAGTTCTATTGTTCACTTCATTTCATACCCATATCGTGATTGTTGTTAGACGTAAATCCTAACGAAGGTTTCTCCAAAGTGTTTAGGGGAAGTTACGCCCCACGCATGTGGAATAAACTTTCTATGGTAGGTGTCATAAACAACACAATGCCCTTTCAGTATCGCCTAAGTTCAATATATCGTGATTCTCATATGCACTTATAGTATCCCTCACGTAATGGTGAGTGCATATTAAGTGGTGTGCTATTCATATATACCTACAGTCTCCCTCATGTAAGGGCAAATATATATTGAGTGGCTACAATATATAAATCTGGTAGGTTTAAAGAAAGGGAGACCAATTGGTGATATAAGGAACCTTTATAATGGCCACTGTTCACAAGTATCTCTTAGATTTACAGTTACTGAAAGGTCCTAACTTTGTTCCATGGAAGACAAAGATGAGAGCCATTCTTCAGGTGGAAGATTTATGGGATGTAGTGACTGGCACTACAAAATGCCCTCAAATAGCAGGAACAGATCAAGAAGCTTGGGATAAGAAGTATAAAATAGGTCTCATGTTTGTCCTACTTGCTACTACAGATGAGGTCCAGCATCATATTTGTGATGCCAAAACCAATATGGAATATTGGGATGCTTTGATTATTGTGTATGAAGGAAAGAATCAGTCCACTATTCTACACCTTCAAACTCTACTACATACCCTCAGTATGAATTCTGGGGAGACAATTGATCTATTCCTTTGCAGAGTGGCGGACTTGAAATCCAAATTGACTACTATGGAAAAACCAATGGATGATGATATCTTGAACTCTATCATCTTGAGAGAATTGCCAGATTCCTAAAAGATGTTGATCACTTCCCTCAACGTTTTTGGTAGACAAATATAATTTGTGGAGCTGGTAAATTTACTTAATACTGAGGAGGAAAATTAGGTTCAAAAAGATGAGGTGCCAGATAATGCCCTTTCCACCCAAAAAAGGGGTAAGAAACAAGGTCAGTTTCAAAAAGGGGTTCTTCTTCCAAGGGAAAAGGGAAGCAAAATCAACAAAAAGATAAAAAATATTGCAATATTTATGATATGAATAACCATGACACCAACAGGTGTTGGTTCAAAAATAAGCAACAAAATGACCAACCTCCTAGGAAGAAAGGCAAAGAGAAACATAAATATAAAAAGAAACATAAGAAACCTAAGGGCCATGTTGCTTATGCTGACTCCAACTCAGACTCAAATTCCCTTGGGTCCGATTCATATTTTGAATCTGAAAGAGCACACAAGGTGCTCATGACACATACGTCATCTTCCTAGATAGATGTTGTATGGTATATTGATTCCTAGTAAGCACATGACTGGGGACAAATCATGGTTTGAAATATTTTAGGAGAAAGAAGGTAAGCCAGTCACAATTGCTGAAAATCAAGTCTACCAGGTGAAGGGTGAAGGGGATGTTTCTGTCTCTCTTCCAAATGGTAAATTTCAAATAGGGAAGGTCCTCTATGTCCCTGTATTAGCCAATAATATGTTGTCTGTTACATAAATTTTGGATAGAAATATGGGTGTTGTGTTCCGAGTTGTGAAAGGCAAGAAGAGATGTTTTATAATCCACAAATTTAAACATGTTGCAACCGGATCCTATAAGCATGGCTTGTTCATTCTAGATGCTCTTTCAACGCCTCATGTTGCTCTGGCTGCAACTACAAAGGAGGCCACTTCTCTCTGGCATAGATGTTATGGGTATATAATTTCAAGATATTTGCTTGAATTACATAAATATGAGATGGTGAGAGGACTTCCTCACCTCTCCTCTATCTTACCAGTTTGCTCGGATTACTTAGTAGGGAAGCAACATCGAGTACCTTTTGAAGCTAGATCTTCCAGAGCTAAGAAACCTTTAGAGTTGGTACACACCGATCTGTGTGGTCCTATGCCAACAAGCTATGGTGGAAAGAAGTATTTTCAATTGTTTGTTGATGATTACTCATAGAAGATGTGGGTTTTCTTCCTTTAGTTGAAATCAGAGGCTTTTTCGTACTTTCAAAAATTCAAGAAACTTGTTGAGAAGGAGTCGGGATGTTTCATCAAAACCCTCCGCTCAGATCGAGGGGGGAATACACCTCTGAATAATTTTCATAATTTTTGAAATAACATGGGATTAAGAGAAAATTGACTACATCTTATACACCTCAGCATAATGGAGTTGCAGAGAGGAGAAATCGTTCCATTGTGGAAATCGTTCGATGTATGCTAAAGGGAGCACATTTTGAGGATCAATATTGGGCAGAAGTAGTAAACACAACATCATACCTCCTAAATAGAGCACCCACTAGAGCTCTACAAGGAAAAATGCCACAAGAATCTTGGAGTGGTAAAAAACCCTCCATTTCTCATCTAAGGGTTTTCAGATGTAAGGCATTTATGCACATACCAAAATAAAAAAGGAAGAAGTTAGATGAAAAGACCCTGCGATGTATTTTTCTTGGTTATGATGAGTTTTCAAAGGGATATCGCTTGATAGATCCTATAACCAAGAAAACACATATAAGTAGAGATGTAGTATTTGATGAAGCTTCCACATCAGATATCACATCTACAAATGTATACCTTTAATAAGAAGAAGAACCTAAGAAAGAAATCTCATATCCAAAGAAGAAGGTTTCAAAATGGTATACTAGTACATTGAGAGATTCTAAACTGAATACACTTTCAGATCTAACTCAAGATAGACTGTGCACTCGAAGTATGACACAACAGAGAAGAGAAGAGGTATCATCTTCAGAGGTTGATGAGCTTTTTTTTTTTTTGGTAATTATTATAGTAGATTAAAAAAGGGTTTTTATAGAGGATCCCAAAACCTTATGTACAAAATCAGCCTTGCATCATGCCTCCTGGCTTTATGTATAAGCCTATTACAGAAAACGTAACCCCTAAAAAAAACCTGATTACATAAGCAATGGGCCTAGGGCATCAATCCCTTGAAACTGAACACCAAAACAGAAATCCCGCCCAGCGGTAACAGTAAGCATGAAACAATCCCTGTCAGTAGGAAACAGACAAATAAGAAAGGAAGTAGTTTTGGAGATCCCGCCCAGTGGGGAGTAGCCAAAAACCACCATCGAGAAGATCCCGCCCAGCAGGAAGCAAAGAAAAACCGTTACAATAAAATCCTCGCCTCGCGGGAAGCGATCAAAACCACCACAAACGGTCTCGCATAGCGGGAAGCAACAGGGAAATCCCGCCATCCGGAAACCAAGCAGAAAGAAAGGATCCCGCCTCGCGGAAAACCGGCGGATTTGGCGGATCCCGCCCGATGGAGAAACCATCCCGCCCACCGGAAAACATTTCGTTCAGCGAGAGCCATCCTCGCAGAAGCCGACAGCCAGCACAGAGAGGATCCAACCCATCAGGAAGTGACCAAAGAGTTGCACCACAAAGAACCCGCCCCGAGAAAATAGAAGAGGATCCCAGCAGCAGGGACCAAGAATCCCGTCCAAGCACAGAGCCCGTCGAGGATTCACAAGAAAAAGGGGAAGCTGTCCAAACCCTAAACCATCACCTCCACCGCACCGAGAAACGCAGGGGACCAGATCCATGCGAATAACCTGCAAAAAACCCCAGGGGGAAGCCTGAGGGAAAAAGGGAAGGGATCCCCAACCAAACAGGGATCCCTGGGAAGCACCAGTCCGAAAAAACAACCAAGGAAACCCTAGCCGACCGGGAGGGGCACAAATAGTGGAGAAGGATCTCCCCCAGGAGATCATCTGCAAACAATCACTCCCCGGGAGGGATGACCTGGGTTGAGCCAGGAACTGGGCAGGAACCAGGAGCCATGGGAGGGGGAGAAGGGGAGGGACCAGAGCCGGCTCTCCCCTCTCTAGAGGTTGATGAGCTTTACCAACAGTTTGATGATATATTTGTAGATGTAGAGGAAGACAGAGACACAAATATGGATAATGAAAAGCTTTATATGACAACATTGGATGAAAATGAGCCTGTAACAATTCAAGATGTACTTAGTGAGCCTCAATGGAAGGTTGCTATGGAAGCAGAACACACATCTCTCATGAAGAATAATACATGGAAGCTAGTCAATATGCCTACAAGAAATAAGCCCATTGGCTGCAAATGGGTGTTCAAAGTAAAGTATAAAGTAGATGGTACTATTGATAAGCATAAGGCCCATCTTGTTGCAAAGGGCTATGCTCAGAAAGAAGGTATAGACTATGAAGAGACTTTTTCCCCTACTGCAAAGATGAATACCATTCGAGTACTTTGTGCCATGGCAGCTTATTTTGGGTGGAAGTTATATTAGATTGATGTGAAAAGTGCCTTCTTGAATAGTGATTTACAATAAGAAGTATACATGGCCCAACCAGAAGGATTTGTAGTTGAAGGGCAAGAACAGAAAGTTTGCAAATTGATCAAATCCTTGTATGGGCTCAAACAAGATCCTCGAGATTGGTATATCAAGATAGATAGTCACCTAGTGCAACATGGATTCAAAATAAGTCCTTCAAATGTGAATCTCTATATTAAGAACAATGGTTCTAATATAGTGATTCTGGTGTTATATGTAGATGATCTGATCATAACAGGAAGTTCAGAGAAAATGATTGATGTAGTAAAAGATGATTTGAAACAATATTTTGAAATGATAGATCTAGGACTTCTTCACTATTGTCTTGGTTTGGAAGTGACTCAAAAAAAGTACCATATTACACAAAAGAAGTATGCCAAGACATTAGTCAAAAAATATCGGATGACTAACTATAAGTCTAAAACAACTCCAATAGAAAAAGGACTTAAGTAAACATGATATGATGAATCACCTCAGGTAGATGGTACTCTCTATTATTAGCTGATTGGGAGTCTCCTATATCTAACCAACACCAGGCCTAATCTTAGTTTTGTTGTAGGTTATCTTTCACGGTTCATGCAGGAACCCAAAGTAAGTCATTGGAAAGTAGCGAAAAGAGTTCTACATTATGTTCATGGTACAACATATTTTGGCTTGGAATACAAAAAATAACAAGTTCTATCTACAAGGATACACGGACTCTGACTATGTTGAATCCATTGATGATCGAAAATCAACTTCTAGATACATATTTTATCTTGGGTCTGGTCCTATATCTTGGTATAGAAAGAAGCAGCAGGTGGTTGCTATCTCTTCTACAAAGGCAGAAATATCGTGTAGCTAGTGGAGTAGTCTGCGAGATAATATGGTTACGTTGCATTCTTACAAACATGGGCCTTCCAGTGAATCTTCCATTGGATTTATTTTGCGACAATCAAGGTGTTTTGAATCTTGTCAAGAATTCATTTTTTCATGATCGCACCAAACACATCGACACTCATCATTTTATTTGTGATGAAGTTACAAAGCACAACATACAACTCCAATACATTCCCACTGATGCGCAAGTTACAGATATCTTCACCAAGGCACTTGCACGTGTCAAATTTGAATTGTTTCGCAATACTCTTGGTATTTGCCAATAATGTAATAAGGAGGGATGTTAGCATATTATATTTAGTCCATATTTATTTCATTAGTTGGCGGGTGGATAAAAGAAGTGCTTTAGCGCTCTCTAATTAATTGAGTTGGTTCACCAACCAACTCGGTGGTTCAACCAACCAAACCACCATGACTAATGTATTTAACCTGCAACATTATTAATATTCAATGCTTTGCCATTTGTTCTATTTGCATGTCATATTTCTCATATTTGGCTATAATGTACTTCAAATATTCTCTCTTTCCCCAAAGGTGCACTTACATTGATTTACTTTCAACTAATTCTATTATGGAAGTTCCAATACCTTTTCCATATGTTTAAGGTGCTCTTCCCATGTCCTGATGTACATTGGAATATCATCTAAAAAGACCAATACAAAATTTCATAGATGTGGCTTAAGAACCTTGTTCATCAGACCTTGGAAAGTCTGGGGGTGCATCTATGAGACCAAAAGTCATAACCAAGAACTCATAGTGCCCCTCATAAGTCCTAAAAGTAATTTTGGCTGTCCTCCTCTTGGACATGAATTTGGTGATACCTTGACCTTAGGTCCAATTTGGTGAAATATTGAGCACCATGCAACTCGTCCAACAAGTCATCAATCATTGGAATTGTGAAATTACCTTTGATGGTGATATTATTGAGCTCTTCCCTCCTATATGGTGGGCTTCATAAATAAGAGAAGATCTTCTTTCGGTCATTTCTTTGGATGGCTCCAATTCTGGAGGTACATAGTTTCTTATTGCTTTATTTTTGCTTCTCTTTGGTTCGATCAAGGCATTTTAGTTCCCTAGCTCAAACTAATATTTTTTTTGTTTCATCTGTTGATTCTTGCCTTAAAAGTATTTTGGTCTAGAAAGGTCATTGTTGTGTTCAATTTTTTTTTTTTTTTTAGTTTTTGAGGCATGTGTGTGTGTTTTTTTGTTTTGTTTTTGTGTTGTTCTTGTGTTTTTGTTGTTTTGTGTTTTTTTTTGTGTTTTTATTATTGTTCTAGTTTTTTTGTTGTTCTTGTTCTTGTTTTCTGTATGTTTGTGTTAATTGGTGTTTTTATGTTTTGGTGTGTGAGTGTTTTCTATGTTTTTGTTTTTGCTTGTTGTCTGTTATTGATTGTTTTTTTTAGGTTTTGGTTGTTTTTATTTTTCACATTTTTTTTGGTTGTGTATTTGTAGCATTCTGTTGTTTTTGTCATGTTTGTGTTTTATTTTATTTTTCTTGTATTTTTTTTGTGTGGTTCATGTTGTGTTTTTTTATCTTATTGTGTGTGTGTGTGTTTGGTTGTGCTTTATCTTTTTGACACACTCAAGGAGCATGTTTTTTTTAATCTTATTGTGTGTTTGTGTGTTCTTGTCTTTTATTATTTCACGTTTACCCCTTGAGTATGTCAAAGGTGGTAGGTCAAGTGTGAGCCTTGGATGATTTTTACTGATATGGGAAACACTCTTAAAAGATGATACAAAATGGTACAAATGAAAATTGTCTTTGCATTCAAACCAAAAACATATTTATAGGCATGTATACCTTTACAAAAGTGATATTTAATGCATCCAATCTGTGTGAGAATTACATGCTATACAATATGATCTATGTGAAAAGGATAATATTATAGAATTAAATATTAATCCCTATCATTCTTCCCCACCATAGAAGCATTGGACTTCAATGCATACAAAAGGTAAGGAAAATCATAAGCCAACTATGCTGAAGTGATCCACTAAGCCTGGTGAGGAAGCTTTCCACGACATGTAACTAGATATGAAGTGGATGAACCCTAGTGGGTGTATCAAGTCCTGGTGTCGAACAGACGATCCTCCTTCAATGGAAGCTAAAAATATGGAACAACATCTGTAGGATAACTGATAACATGTGGGCTCTCTAATGTGGACTCATGATATGGCTAGAGGAGATCAATATTGACCACATCATGTATACCCAAGTGTGTTGGTAGGTCCAACCAAAATGCATTCTCGGATAGCTTTTGGATGATAGTGTAAGGCCCATAATGAAGAGGTTTGATCTTGCTATGTGCCTTCTCTAGAAATCTATGATGATCAAGGTACAACCAGACTCTATCACCTATCTAAAAGGGATGTGGAACACGATGACGATCCATTGCCTATTTCTGTTGCTATTGTATCTTCTATAAGATTTGGATAACTTTGGATTGGAGCTACTATAGGTGCTGGATGAAGGATTGTGCTTTATCCTATTCTTTCTACATGTGGACTATGATTGGAGATGAAAGAGCCAAGGGTAACTCATATGGAGCAACTGGTTGAAAACCTAGATAGACCTCAAAATGAGAATGACCTATGGAAGAATGGATAGCTCTATTGTACGCATGCTCAATATGAGTTAGACTTAGATCCCACTTGGCTGGCGATGAATGATGGAAGACATGAAGATTTTGGACAAGTGTACGATTGACGACTTCTGTTTGACCATCAGACTATGGATGAAAAGTTGTGGAAAAATTAAGGGACACACCTAATAATTTCCACAAAGACCTCCAAAAATGATCAATAAAATGGGAGTCACGATCAGACACAATACTTGTGGAAAGACAAAATGATCACCAAATGACATCAAAGAATAGTTGGGCTAAGTCTGCAGAAAAACTTATTTTTTGACATGGAATGAACTTAGCCATTTTGCTGAAATGATCGACTATGACAAAGACACAATCATGTTGATGGATATTCATGGGAAAACCACTAACAAGATCCATAGATATACTTTCCCAAGGATGAGACGCAATGGGTAGGGGCATACTAAGACCAAGCTTATGGTTGGACGACTTAGACCGACTATAAAGGACACACTATTTTAAGTACTTGAGGATATCTCACTACATGTGTGGCCAATAGAATAATCTTTGTAGATGGTGAAGAGTTTTATGCTTGCAAAAATGACCACCATAGAGGGTGGAATGAGCCTCTCGTAAAAGTGAAGGTCTTCTCTCAATGGGAACACAAATTTTATCTAGATGGTAAAGCAACCCCTCCTTGAGATGGAAATCCTGAAAGGGACTCAAATTAGAGGAGGTTGAATGTTGTAAATTTTGATAAACTATTACAAATTTTGGGTCCTTAGGATACTCAAAAGACTAATATTGGAAACCCTAGTGAGAGGTAGTGACTATGGTTAAGGCATGAGCAGACGGAGGACGACTAAGATAATCAACAACATAGTTTTGACTCCCTTTCTTGTATTTGATAACTAAGTGAAATTTCTAAAGATAGGAGGCCCATTTCATGTGGCATGCTTCTTGAATCTTGGTTTGGGATTGAAGAAATTGCAAGGGCAAATGATCAGTGTGGACAATAGTTTCCTTACCAAGAAGATAGTGACACCAATATTTGATAGCTTGAACTAAGGCATAGAGTTCCTTATCATAAGTGGAGTAGTTCTATTTTGTTGTGGAAAAGGACTCATAATGATAAGTTATGGGATGACCATTTTGTTTGAGAACAACACCAAGGGTAAACTAAGAGGCATCAGTTTCTATTTCAAAATGTTGTCGAAGATCAGGAATGGCTAAGACAGGAGCTAAACAAAGCTTATCTTTGAGAGTAGTAAAAGCTTGGGTATGGGCATCTGTCCAATAAAAAATAGATTTGGCCTTAGTCAAGGAATGCAATGGAGCAACAATTGTGGAGTAGCCTAGAATGAATTTGCGGTAGAAGTTAGCAAGGCCAAGAAAACTTCGTAGTTCAGTGATGTTGGTGGGAGTAGGCCATTTGAGAAGAACTTCAACTTTGGCAGGATCAACTTGAATACCTTCAGCATTAATGATGAAACCAAGGTATGAAATGGATGTTTGGCCAAAGGAGCACTTTTTCATACTAGCATACAACTGATTCTTTTGAAGGATGGCAAGGACATGCTCAAGATGTTGTAAATGTGTTGGCCATGTCTTGGAAAAGATCAAGATATCATCAAGATAAATAATTACATATTCATCTAGGCACTCACGGAACACTTCATTCATGAGCCTCATAAATGTAGTTGGAGCATTAGTGAGGCCAAAGGGCATAACCAACCATTCAAACAATCCCATATTAGTCTTGAAATTTGTTTTCCAAGTATCTTCTGCATGTATTCTAACCTGATGGTAGCCACTTTTAAGATCAAGTTTGTTGAAGAATTTAGCACCTTGGAGTTGATCTAACAAGTCATCAATGCGAGGAAGGGGATACCTATTTTTTATAGTGATTTTATTGAGTGCCCTGAAATCAATACAAAATCTCCAAGTACCATATTTTTTTAGAACAAGTAAAATGGGTGAGGCACAAGGAGAAGTGTTGTGTTTGATGAAGCCCTTATCCAAAAATTCTTGTAATTGTTTCTTTATTTCATCATACTGTAAAATGGATTACCTGTACATCGGAACGTTTGGAAGAGGTGTTGCTGGAATTATCTCAATTGTATGATTAATTTCCCTTTCAGGTGGTAAAGAAGTGGGCTCCTGAAACACACTTTCATACTTGTGCAATATTTTGTTCACTTGAGAGTTAGTGTTGTTTTTAGGCCCTTTTGCTTGTGTTGGCTATTCTTGTTGATGAATGAAAATTAGTGCAAGTGCTTGAGCATTATTAGTGGCTTTTCTAGCTTGGCGACAAGTAAGCAGAAGATTATTGGAGTGCTTTGAAGATAGTGGAGTGCTTTGCAGATAGTGGAGTGATTTTAATGAGAAAGTGCTTTTGATATTTTTGTAGTGTGTATGTGTTCTTATATGCATCATATGTTGCTCTCCTATCATATTGGTAAGGTTTACCCAGAAGTAACCCACAACAATCCATTGGTGTGACATCACACGTGATCGAATCCTAAAACTTGGGGTCAAATGCAAATGTGATGGTGCATGTGTGTGTGATTTTTGATGTGTTTGTGCTATCCTTCCACCCAAGAGAGTAGGGGTGAGGATGTTTTGATGTAGGGAGCTTAAGCTTATCGATAATGGGTTGCACAATGAGATTCTTTTGTGATCCATTGTCGATTATACAATCTACTACAAAGTTATGGAGAAAGTGAGCTCGAGTGACAAACAGATGGTCACGATCACCGGATCTGGAATGGTGATTCATGAGTGTTACATTATTGAGTTGCCCTCTCAAATCCTCATAAATTTCTTCTTCACCAGTAGTCTCGATGGGGTTATCACAAGTTCCCTCATCAGATTGTACAAAAATATTCTTCTTCTTTTGTAAGTGTGGACATTGAGTTTTATCATGGCCTTGCCTCTTACAATAGTTACAAAATTTAGCAGTTGGAGCATGAGAGAATGAAGAAGAAGAGGAAGAAGAAAATGAATTTTTAGAAGTAGGGGATGAGTAAGAAGTGGGAGTAATAGAAGAAGAAAAGTGGGAAGATCTCTTTCTTTCTAGTTGATGCTTGTGCCCATCTTCTCTCGATCCACCGGAAGAGTAGCGAGGCTCCCTCCATTGTGCCATGAACTTCTCCTTAGCTAGTTGTGCATGCTTGAAGGCATCGTCCAATGTAGTGCAAGTAGTATATTTGATCTCCCTATAAAAGTGTGCGAGAAGACCACTTTTAAACTTTGCAATCAAGACAACATCAAAATCTAAAATGCCAAGTAAGACTCAAAGGCGGTTGAAGTGATGAATGAAATCCTGTATAGATTCCCTCTTTCCTTGATAAAGTCATAGCCATTGATTCAGTAAGTCCTCCTCATAATTTGATGGATAAAATGAGGCCTTCAAAACTTGTACCATCTCCTCCCATGTACAAATTTGGCGATTGGATATGAGGACTTTGGCGATGTTGGAAATTTTGAGCTTTGCAAATGGAACCTTTTCCTCATCAAGAGTGTGTGTATAATCGAACCAAGTCTCCATGTCAAGGATCCAGCTATTGAGTACATCAGGGTCTCGAGAACCTTCATATATTTTTACTTCACACCTTGGACGAGGAGGATGGGAGGAACATTGAAGGTTTTGCAACTTTGCAGCTATTTGCAGCCATAGGTTTTCTAGGAGTGGCCACAGATTTACTAGGCACCAGTGCGATGACAAAATTATAATGGATGGCAAACATTTGTTTTGCAACTTTTTAATGGGCCCTCCCTGTTTGATTGGACCAAGGATTTGTATTGGATTATGTGAGACTCAATGACTATCTAGGCAAGGCATGACAAACCCAAGGTTTGTATTGGGTTATGTGAGACTCAATGGTTACAATAGGCCCAAAAGTCACAAATTACAATATCCAAGAATGACCTAATGATCATTATCTACAATATCCAACAAGTACATTGCCCAACTATCACAACGAGTCCACCAAAGATCAGTCAACCACCATTTACAGTGCAACACATTCAAAAAACTCAGCACCCAATAGTCTAACACCTCTAATAGTCATAGGAAAAATATTCAATCCCACCATTTACGATGCACCACAGACAACGGACAGATCCACCCACCAACGATCTTAGATCCAAAAACAAAGAAACTCCATGGAAAGCAATGAATGGGTTTAGAAAGTAATGCAACAGTCAACGAACTTCACAAAAAGCAATGCACCACAAGCAATGGTCAGATTCAAAAATCTATATACTGGAAATCAAGGCAACCAATGAATAAAGAAAGACACGTAGCGGAGGAAGCATACAATCATGGAGGGAAAGTAGCCAACGAAAGCTGGATACCACTTTATTGAGTATGAGTGTTTAAAAATGCATGATTTTTTTGTGATGTAGCGAATGTGGGACAAAACGTAGATGCGTTTGTCCCACACATTTTGGAACTGGTGCTAGTGGGAATGTCTAGCCACCAAAAAACTTAGCTGCCACCAAAAAAGGTCACCACTGGTTAATTTTTACTTTGGAACCTTAGGAGAGTCATCATTTTGTGCATCGAAAGTTTGTGTTTTCATTGAAAAACAAAAATACAGGGCGTTCACTGGACTTTTCACTGAGATGATGATAACACCTCTTCCACAAATTCTTGATTGATGTTTAATGAGATGTTTAGATCGATGATTGATGGGGTTTGTGAAAACACCTAGAACATTTCAAAGAGGTTATTCGATATTTGGTAGGTTGTGTTGTTGTACCAAACTTCTTCATGCACAATTTCACCAAAAATATTTTATGCTTGATGTATAGTAATGATCACAGTGTGTGCAGGAAGTTCATCGAGTGCATCATTGATGAGAAGGTTTAGGTGTCAGTTGCAGCACTATTCGAGCAAGCATCAATGATATTGATTACAATTGGTGATGTTGGGATGTTGAGAGGCCGATCTATATCTCCTTGTTCCATAATTTGATACTCCTTTGAGCTATGCCAGGGAATGTCCAACGTAAGTTCTACTTTATCTGCTCCTCGAACTTTGATTGTTTGCTCTCGACCGAATGAAGAACGACCAACATCATAGATCTCTTTGTAGAGATTTTTTTTACTATCATAGAGAGCAGATCAGCTCCTCCTCTAAATGCATAAAATAAAAATCTCCCAAGAAGGAATCGAGCACCAAGGATTCTCGATCCAATTGGAAAATGCAACGAATGAAGAGCCAAAATATGCAAGTGTTTGTAGGACTGTGTCGAGTTGTCAAGGAATGACAAATCCAAGTGTGAGAACTCAGATCAAGATCCAAGGTTCGAGGTCAGAGGGACCCTGGCTAACTGAAGGTCGATGGCCAGAGGGATCCCAACGAGAGTTTTCTAATGAGGAGTGCTCTAAGGCGTATGCAAAAAAGGAAATTGTTCCTCCAAAGCCAAGATCTTCTAGTGGTTTTCTCATTCCTATTTTGAACCAGAATGGACTAGAGGAAGAGGATACTCATCTATCCAATGCTCATATCTAATACTAATTATATGGGAAACACTCTTAAAAGATGACACAAAATGGCACAAATAAAAACTATCTTTGCATTTAAACCAAAAATATATTTATAGGCATGTTTGCCTTTACAAAAGCGGTATTTAATGCACCCAATCCATGTGAGCATTAAATTTTATACAATATGATCCATGTGAAAGGGATAATCTTATAGAATTAAATATTAATCCCTATCATTGATAGAAGAGATATCCCTACCTCCTTAGGTCTTAGTCAAAAGTGGCATCCCTTCTAGGATATTTTCCATAAAAAAAAGATATTATTGAGCTCTTGAAAGTACACACACATCCTCCATGATCCATCCTTTTTGTACTAGTATGACAAAAGATAAAAAAGGGCTTGTGTGTAACATCCCTCCCAAATCTACATACTAGTTTGTTTACTTTATTTGCAAGAATATGGTATTGTTGATTATTTGGTGATTGTAGGAATAGGTAGACCTTGTTGGAAGATCAAGAAAGTGAACCGGATACCTCCTCCTGATGACAAATGAAGGGCGAATATAAAGGTAAGAAGGGGAAATATGATGAGTGATAGGGTATTTGCAGTTATAGGGCAAAAGACCCTATTAGCAATACAGGTGTCCAATGGTCCATATAGGTGCATTCATGTAGATGCATATAGGGATTCATGTTTGTATGTAGAAATAATTATTTAAATACTCTTTTCTTTAATATATATAAACATACATAATAAATAAATATGAAGAACACAATCTTATACTAAAAGGAGGGTGAACAGTATAAGACCACTTTTTACTTTTCTCTACTCAAACAATATTATCCAATATATCAATGCAATGTCAACAACAATAATCAAATCAATGCATAAATCACCACACATAATAGAGACACCAATTTAACGTGGTTCACCCAATGTGGGCTACTCCACGAAGAAAATATTTCACTAAAATTTTCTCAACAAATCTCTTAGGAATCCTTTCCCTATTATAATTTTTATGGACCTCTATCCAAAGGAGACACCAATCCCCTAATCAAGTTCATGGATATCTATCCACATGAGACACCAATTCCCTTAGCTGGTTTGTGGATCTCTATCCACAGGAGAACTCCTTCTCCTCTGCTCTGGCTTGTGATCCTTTAGAACACTACTACCTCCATTTCTGTGGCTTATTGATCTCTCTCCACTAAATACTCATGTTCTCACTCAGAATACCTCTGTCCTCACTACACTGGCTAATGGATCTCTATATACTAGATACTACTGTCCTCTGCTTTATCACCTCCAAATATTGCTCTCAGCTCTATCTCAAATATGCACTAAACACGGTCCTTCGGTCTAGCACAAATATGCTCAATATCTGTCTTTGATCTACACTAAAAATAGTCCTTTGGTCTAGCACAAATCTACTCAATATTTGTATATGTTCTGGAACAAACCTATCCTTAAATTTGCACCAAACTTTGTCCTCAAGCCTTAACACAAAGCTTAATCCAATCACAAATCAACTTTGCTAGATCTGCCCCAAGCCTTAACACAAATATTGAACAAATTAATCAATCAACTCAGCTCTCAAGTCTTCACAAAGACATACCTAAAATATTCTCAAGAAGTCTTCACCAAGACTTACCTTAAAGTTGCTCAACAAGTCCACACTAAAACTTGCTCAATCTGCTCAACAAGTCTTCACCAAGACTTACCTCAAATCTACATTGTAAGATTCCACAAAAGCTTACTCAATTTAGTCCTTAAGTCCACTCTAGGACTTACTCAAATTAGATCACAAGCTTTCACAAAAGCTTATTCAACTCAACTCAATCTATCATAGAAAACCTCTTCAATAACACAAACAAGTTTCACACAGAATCTTGTTTTAATCTCACATAAACATATAGAGAATGGTTAGAGACTCAATATGTTTTCACACTCACAAAAATACTTAATCACTTTCAAACTCTCTTGTTTAACCATAGAAACATATGGAGAATGGTTAGAGACTCAATATGTTTCACTCTCACACATCACTTAATCACTTCCAAACTCTCTTCAAATCAATTAAGAATAAAGAATAGTTTATTTCATAGAACTTGAACTATCACTTCAACACTCTCAATCAACTATGCTCAACCAAATTCACTCAATCAATCATTCAATGAAACACAAATTGCTTACAAACCCTAACCATATGTTTCACTCCACTTCCAAAAACTCACACTATGAATCTCAATCCTTGACTCAAGATGATTCCTCATTCACATAACAATGATACTCATGTTCTTTTTACAAACCCTAATCATGCACATGAAGGTTTACTCAAATATTTCCAACAATGCTTATCAAACAATTTCACATAACAATGATACTCATGATCTTTCCACAAACCCTAGTTCAATATAGTTCTCAATTTCTCTCTCAAATGTTCTCACAAACATTCACCAATCATGCACATGAAAGCTTACTAAAAAATTCTTATCAAACAACCATTTTCACTCCAACTTAGCATTCACAACATTCAACAATATTTATTTTCACAAGGATGATATGCCCATACCTTTTTCTTGATGGAGAAATGACCTCAAAACCTGTCTCAAACACACTCAACCTCTTTGACAATCTCAATGGTTAGATATCAAAAATCTATCCTCAATATTTTCCTTGACAAATATTTCACCATGCCAAAATATAAAATCTCAACTAAACCTTATTTCTCCTTTCAAGACTATTTTCACAATATAGCTTTATTTCAACATATAACATATAACACCCTTGGCATACCTTATTACTCCTTTTATAAACTTTAACCACTAAAAAATTAAACACAATATTAAACCTTTAATTTCCCTTTTATCTCCCTTTATAGCTCAGAAACCCTTTTAAATTTTCCCACTATGTAATTTTAACTTAATAAAACTTTTAAAAAATTAAAATTTAATTTTCACACCTTTCAATTTTCGGATGCAACTTTAACCGTAGCAAATATGAGCGCATACCTTTGTAAACCACACCAAAAGGCCTTGGAAGGATTCAAACATTTGATCCCCTTCTTCCAAGCACCTCCACACAATGTGCACCCACCAAGTGGGCTACGTGCCCTCACGCAAAAGGTAAGGCGTACGCCTTCCTTTTGACCTTCAACTGATAGTGCAAACCAAACTTGTCTCCACCTTGCAAAACAACGATTGCGTGGATCGAACCCACGACCTATCGTCTATGAGAAACCTAGTGCAACCTCTGGCTGCCAACCATGCTACCTAGCGTTTGGCAATATTAACGGTGCTCCACTCAAATTTATCCTCTTGTCTACCTTCCTAAGCCCTAAAGCACATGCGATATATTCCTTCTTCAATCACTACGCACGATTTCACTTAGTCATTCAAATTTTCGCATGGATACTTTTTTTTAAGGTGAAGCTTACCCCCTTTTATATGAAATGCACCATATTTCAAAACACGTCGATGATCCACCCAGGTGTTGTAGGTGATTTGGAGAGGAGAGGGCAATCCTCCAAGGGAGGTCCTTGGTTCGAATCTCCACCCTACCAAAAAACTGAATTGGGTACCCAAAATCCAATTGATAATGTTAGTGCGGGAAGGTCTGGGTGCGACCCCCGAGTGATTTTGACGGTGTAGAACCCCCTATTCATGTTATCTTAGACCAAGGCGGCCCCGTAAGGGGTTTTTCGCTTAAAAAAAAAAAAACACATCGACGATCCTTTAATTTGAATTTAATTTGAATTTAAATTTGACTTTGGAGCTTAAATTAATTTAAATTTAAATTTTACCTTAGGGTAAAATATTTAAATTTAAATAATTTAAACCTAAGATTTTAATATCTGTCACATGGGTCTTTTGGAGGAATAATAGCCTTTTAAAAGAGAGCGTGTTGATCCGGGGGAGGGTGCATTCACTATGTTTCGAAAAAGGCACTATTTTAGGGTACACGATTCCCCCTATATGAGATCGATAGAGATAGGAAAGTCATGGTTTTTTTACGAGCCCCCATGTTTGAAAAGGTAGGCCTCAGTGGGGGAAACAAGGAACAAAATAAAATAATCAAGGGGTTCATTGAGATGGTTTCTCCTGGGCACTGCAGCGCGAAACGAGGCTTTTGAGGCTAGTTGAATGAAATGAAGCTCATCCCCATCTTCATGGCAGAACGATTGCTTATCATATCAAAGTTTGATCCTGGCTCAACTTATCATATTAGGGTGCTTATCATATTAGGTGTCAGCTATACATAGCTATTTACATGCACGCTTAACAACTTATTAATTTAAATGTTTCCGCTTATGGTTTTTAATTTTATAACTCGACATTTGTTTTTCTTCAAACCAACCTGTAACCCGAAATATTATAATATTATTATTTCCATTAAACCTGCTTCTTTTCCTTGTTGGAAAAACCACTGAAGAAAATTAATAAAATCAAAACTTAGACATCATATTATTGACATCAATGACAACAAACCTTGCTCTCTTCTTGACATCAATGACAACAAAACTTGCTTATATTTCCAACAATCTCCCCTTTGTCATTGAGGGAAACCCATTTTCCTTTTTCCATTTCCTTTACCTTTTTCAATTCTGCTCCCCCTGAGAAACTACTCCCCCTAACTAAATGCTCTCCACCTAACTCAAATCTCTCCCCCTTTGACATCAATGACAAAGGGTCACCTTTGGGGCTTGGGGCTAAGAATGTGAATCTTATCTTAGCCCCTCACCCACCTCCTCTTGAGGTGGTTAATTCTGGGGTGGGATTATCTCTACTCCCAGCATGCACTGATGTTTACCTTTGTCTACTTTCTTCATCAACTGATCCTTTTGATTCCTATGAATATTCCTGTTCTTGCTTGTCTCTAGTATTTTTGCTCTACACCACTTTGTTGTATGCCCATTATTATTGCACTTATAACACTTAATTTTGTTATTCCTTAAAGGTTCAAATATTTTGGAGTTTCTCCTGGTGAAGCCATATCCATTCCTATCATGAACCCTGCAATTTACTGCCTTGTGACCAAACTAATTACAAGAGTAGCAATAGCCTTGAAAAAGATGTCTATTTCTAAAATTCTCATATTCTTGTCTTTAATGTCCCTACACTGTGTAGCCTTGTGCCCAAACCCGTGACACGAGAAGCATCGTCCATTGAAACTACCTTACCTTAACCCCATTGGTCTCTTAGTCTCTTTTACCTTGTACTATATCTTATTCCATATGTTCCTTCTTTGTGCATTGTTCCTTTTCTTGTTGAACTTTATATTGTTCAACTCATCCTCAGAAGTCTCACTTTCTTTTTTACTCTCTTCTTCTAAAGCTTCTTCTTCTTCAGATCTTGAGATTGACTCCTCTCTTTGTTCATTTTATACCTATTCAAAACCAAGACCTGTCCTATTTTATGAAGATATTTGTACTGTTGGTCATCAAATCCGCACAGGAAAGGACTTTTGGTGGGTTTGCGCACACTGGACCTGCGACCAACATTGAAAGGCCGAGGGGAAGAGATGCCCCTCGTGCCAATATCCAGAGAAAGGTCGGCTCCTATACTAATGTACTTTTGGGGTTTGAGACAAGAGTGCAGGAAAGAAATAAACAAAGGGTTAGGAAAAGAAATAAAAAAGGGTAAGGGTTAGGGAAAGAAATAAAAAGAGTAAGGGTTAGAATATGATGATATAAGGTGGGAGAGAACAGGAAGCACGATCACTAACATATAACTTGAATAGCAACAAATAACCCCGAGAGTGGAACGAAAGAAACGTAGTATCAACCTTCCTATGTATCCTCCCGAACGAGTTTCAGGAAACTGTCCCCGATCACACCCCGAACGCAGAGTTTAGCATCTCAGTTTACACACAAGGAGAGATAGAAGAATCAAGCAAGGCAGGCAGCATAAAAGAAAGTCAATACAACACTTATCTACTCCTATGTATCCTTCCGAATGAGTTTTAGGACACCGTCCTCGCACACCGGACGCAGAGTTCAGCATCCAACATACGAACGAAGAGAGATAGAAGAATCAAGTACAGAAGGCAGCATAAAAGAGAAGAATTGAGCTCAAAGTCTCTTAGTATTAATCGCAGGACATCAAGTTACAGCAGCTTTCTAGCAAATAGTTCCCCCCCGCATTTTCTATTACAATGCCTGGGTTTTTATAGAGGACCCGGGCCTCTGTTTCATCATTACACAACGAAGAAGAGTATGCCCTCGAGCCCTGAGAATCGATGCCTCGCTGCTGCTGCGAATGATCTCTCCAATCGGCTACCAAAATTGGCAACTGTGACTAGGTCAACCATGGAAAAATTCATTTAATGCGTCGCCTGAGTGTCCCTGGCTTCTGGATGTTGTGCTTGAGTGATTGTTACGCTCGTTGGGCTTTACTTTGAGGACTGTTACGTCACTTTCGCTTGCAAAAAATGGTCAGCGAACTTATCGGGCAAGAAATGGGGTATTTATTAGGGGATTTCGATCACCTTGGGAAGCTGCCCGCCTTGGAACGTGGGCCCAAAAAGTGCTTCGCTATATCTCTGCCTCGCCAAAGCCTTGGGCCGAAGTAGATTCTCCTTGATTTGTTCTCCACAAAATAATGCTTCATAAAACTACTTCGGGGGTGTCGAGTGCCGAGCGGATTCCATCTCTGAAATGGGGCTCTTTGTCCTTTGCTGGCGAAACTGCTTTGATTGGAAAATGTTTCGGCCCGATTCTTTCTCAAAACTGCGGTTCGGGAGGCTTGTGGCCGAAGCAGAAATGGTTCGTAGGCAGAGGGGCCCGAGGTGGGTATTTCGGTGATTTTCTGGAAAAGCATTTTCAATGTTTGGTTCGAGATATGCTTCGCAAGTTTTTTACCCGAAGTAGCCTTTAGAAATGCTTCGGGTTCGAAGTAGTTCTTCTGCCTTGGCGGCTTTGGAATTTTATTTTTGGGCCTTCCTCCTTCGGGCGGAGTTGTCATTCGAATATCTCTTCGCTAGGTTCCCACCCGAAGTAGTTTTGGAAATGCTTCGGGTGCGAAGCTTTTTCTGGCGCCTTCCTCATGTTTTTCTTCGACAATATTGCTTCGTTGATTTTCCTCCCAAAGTAACCTTTTGAAATGCCTTAGACCCGAAGTTCTTTTCATTTTATTCTTCCTCCCCTTAGCGAAGCTATCCTAGCTGCGAAGCTCTTTCTATCTCCTTTGGTGTACAAGGGGAATGGTTAGGAAAACCAAAATTGCTATAACTTACATACATTTTAAAAGGTAATAATTAATATTATACAAAAATTTTGCTATTCTTCTACCCCTTGTATAATGTGACAAAAAGTGTCAACATGTACCTTGATAATCTTATCCAAGGTCTTTGAGCTTCTCCCAAACCTGTGTAACTTGTCTTTAGAGTTTTTTACTTCCTTCCTTAATGAAGCTACTTCATGCTCTAACCTTTCACATTCTAAAACCTTTGCATCTAACCTCTCTTTAAATCTCCTTGTCTTAGATATTGAGTTGGTTAGATATTTTATAAGCTTTCCTTTCTCTTCATCACATTCTTGAAATTGAAGCTTGAGTTTTGAGTTCTGATTTTTTACCTTCCTTAATGCATCAAGGGCAAAAATAAGCTCACCCTCAAGATCAACTTCTCCTTTCTCTGATTCTTCCTCTATTTGTTTACCTTTAGGATCATCTTCATTCCTTTCTAATTTATCTTCAATAGAACCACTTCCTTCTTCTTCTATTGCCATAAGAAAACTTTCCTCTTCTGGACCTTCAAGTGTATCTTCATATTCATCATCACTGAAACTGAATCCATTCCTTGTACAACTATATTCAAGATAACCAAAGTTACCACATCTAAAACATTTGAGGATTATTGGTGACCTTTTTCTAACCACTTTTTTTGCTTCTGCCAAAAATAGAATTTCATATTCATCACTATTTGAGGAACTTTCATCACTGTCACTTGAGATTTTAACTACCTTGTCTACATAGAAACTCTTCTTATGTCTTTGGAAAAACTTCTTTCCTTGGTTGCCTTGTCCATCCTTGCTTTTATTTTGTTACTTGTGTTTTTTTTTCCCTATTCTTATGATCTCAGTATTCTTCATCATTGCTATTTATAGCCTCTAGATAATCAGATGCACAATGACCATATTTTACACAATTGAAACATCTAACTGATATCATACTTTTATACTTTCTCGATTCCTTGTTACTTCTGCCATAATTTGCTTCTTCATCACTAGATAATTCATTTTCTTGAATCTGACTTCTTACCCTTTGTCTTCTTAGTAACTTTGAAAGTTGTTTCTTTCTGGGGAATAGGTTCGTCTTTTATTTTCATCTCAAAGACTGTGAGAATTCCATGTAACTCATCCCTTATCAAAAGTTCAATATCTTTTGACTCTTCTATAGTTGAAATCTTTTCACTATACCTCTTTGGGAGTGACCTTAAAATCTTATCACAAACATCCGTTTCTTCAACTTTAAGTCCAAGTTCTTGCATGGAGTTAACAACCTCATCCACATGAAGTAGATATGCAACAATGTTTTCCTCTTCCTTTGTCTTTAGGTATTCAAATGTTCTCTTGTAATTTTGTAAATTTACCCTTTTGAGCTTTTTGTCTCCTTCATATATACCTTTAAATTTATCCTAATTTTCCTTTACTGATGTGCATTACATAACATTTATAAACTTTGTTTCTCATAAACCCTTTAAAATTCCATTCATTACTTTTAAATTATCATATGTAGGATCTTACCATCTTTATCTATAGGTGGAGTAGCTGGCAGTATGTATCCATCATCAACTGCTTGCCATATTTCATTCCCTAGTGCCATTAGGTGAATCTTCATTATCATACTCCAAAGTACATAATTGTTCTCATTAAACAATGGTGTTGAATTCCCTGAGGATCCATTTTGAGAATCCATATGTGTTTTTGTGTGCTTTTCCTTCAGGTTGTTAAACTCTTTCGAAGGAACCCATTATAATACCAATTTAAGAACACCATTTTATACTGAGAGGGGGGTGAACAATATAAGACCATTTTTTACTTTTCTTTACTCAAAAAATATTATCCAATATATCAATGCAATGTCAACAACAGTAATCAAAGCAATGCATAAATCACCACACACAATAGAGACACCAATTTAACGTGGTTCACCCAATATGGGCTACTCCACGGAGAAAATATTTCACTAAAATTTTCTCAACAAATATCTTAGGAATCCTTTCTCTATTACAATGTTTATGGACCTCTATCCAAAGGAGACATCAATCCCCTAATTAAGTTCATGGATATCTATCCACATGATACACCAATCCCCTTAGCTGGTTCATGGATCTCTATCCACAGGAGAACTCCTTCTCCTCTACTTTGGCTGGTGATACTTTAGAAGACTACTACCTCCATTACTCTAGCTTATGGATCTCTCTCCACTAAAGACTCCTATCCTCATTCAGAATACCTCTATCCTCACTGCACTGGCTAATGGATCTTTATCTATTGTAAACTGTTGTCCTTTTCTCTGTCACCTCCAAATAAAACTCTCAGCTCTATCTCAAATCTGCACTAAACACAGTCCTTCGTTCTAGCACAAATCTGCTCAATATCTATATTTGATCTACACTAAACATAGTCCTTTAGTCTAGCACAAATCTACTCAATCTCTATCTCTGGTCTGGCACAAACCTATCCTTAAATTTGCACCAAAATTTGTCCTTAAATTTTTCCTCAAGACTTAACACAAAGCTTGATCCAATCATAAATCAACTCTCCTAGATGTGCCCCAAGCCTTAACACAAAGCTTGAACAAATTAATCAATCAAATCTGCTCTCAAGTCTTCATAAAGACTTACCTCAAATATTCTCAACAAGTCTTCACCAAGACTTACCTCAAATCTGCTCAACAAGTCCACACTAGAACTTGCTCAATCTGCTCAACAAGTCTTTACCAAGACTTACCTCAAATATGAATTGTAAGATTCCACAAAAGCTTACTCAATTTAGTCCTTAAGTCCACTCTAGGACTTACTCAAATCAAATCACAAGATTTCACAAAGATTATTCAATGCAACTCAATCTATCACAGAAAACCCCTTCAATCACACAAACAAGTTTCACACAGAATCTTGTTTTAATATCACAAAAACATATAGAGAATGGTTAGAGACTCAATATGTTTTCACACTCACAAAAATACTTAATCACTTTCAAACTCTCTTGTTTAACCACAGAAACATATGGATAATGGTTAGAGACTCAATATCTTTCACTCTCACACATCACTCAATCACTTCCAAACTCTATTCAAATCAATTAAGAATAAAGAACAATTTATTTCATAGAACTTGAACTATCACTCCAACACTCTCAATCAACTATGCTCAACCAACTTCACTCAATCAATCACTCAATGAAACACAAATTGCTTACAAAACCTAAACAAATGTTTCACTCCACTTCCAAAAACTCACACTATGAATCTCAATCATTGACTCAAGATTATACCTCATTCACATAACAATGATACTCGTGTTCTTTTTACAAACCCTAATCATGCACATGAAGGTTTACTCAAATATTTCCAACAATGCTTATCAAACGATTTCACATAACAATGATACTCATGATCTTTCCACAAACCCTAGTTCAATATAGTTCTCAATTTCTCTCTTAAATGTTCTCACAAACATTCACAAATCTCGCACATGAAAGCTTACTCAAAAATGCTTATCAAACAACCCTTTTCACTCCAACTTAGCATTCACAACATTCAACAATATTTATTTTCACAAGGATGATATGCCCATACCTTTTTCTTGATGGAGAAATAACCTCAAAACCTGTCTCAAACACACTCAACCTCTTTGAAAATCTCAATGGTTAGATATCAAAAATCTATCCTCAATATTTTCCTTGAAAAATATTTCACCATGCCAAAATATAAATCTCAACTAAACCTTATTTCTCATTTCAAGACTATTTTCACAATATAGCTTTATTTCAACATATAACATATAACACCCTTGACATACCTTATTACTCCTTTTATAAAATTTAACCACTAAAAAATTAAACACAATATTAAACCTTTACTTTCCCTTTTATCTCCCTTTATAGCTCAGAAACCCTTTTAATTTTTCCCACTATGCAATTTTAACTTAATAAAACTTTGGGAAAATTAAAAATTAATTTTCACACCTTTCAATTTTTGGATGCAACTTTAACCTTAGCAAATGTGAGCGCATACCTTTGTAAACCACACCAAAAGGCCTTGGTGGGATTCGAACACTCTAATCCCCTTCTTCCAATAACCTTCGCACAATGCGCGCCTACCAACTGGGCTACATGCCCTTATGCAAAAGGTAAGGCGTACGCCTTCCATTTGACCTTCAACCGATGATGCAAACCAAACTCGTCTCCACCTTGCAAAACAATGATCGCATGGATCGAACCTGCGACCTGTCACTTGCGAGAAACCTAGTGCAACCTCTAGCTATCAACTGCGCTACCCAACACTTGGCAATATGAATGACACTCCGCTCAACTTCATTTTCTTGTCTGCCTTCCTAAGCCTTAAAGCACATGCGATATATTCCTTCTTCAATCACTACGCACGATTTCACTTAGTCATTCGAATTTTTGCATGGATAATTTTTTTAAGGTAAATATTACCCCCTTTTATATGCAATGCATCATATTTCCAAACACGTTGGACGATCCTTTAATTCAAATTTAATTCAAATTTAAATTCGACTTTGGAGCTTAAATTAATTTAAATTTAAAATTTACCTTAGGGTAAAATATTTAAATTTAAATAATTTAAACCTAAGATTTTAAGATCTGTCACATGGGTCTTTTGGAGGAATAATAATTTTATAACTCCTTGGTATTTTTTTTCTTCAAACCAACCTGTAACTCAAAATATTATAATATTATATATTATAATATTATTATTTTCATTAAACCTGCTTCTTTGCCTTGTTGAAAAAACCACTAGAGGACATTAATAACACCAAAACTTGGACATCATGTCATTTTCCAACAAAATATAAATAAAAATTTGAAAATAATAATAAATAATAAAAATCTATATATATGTAAATTAATGTAGAAAATAAAAGAAATATATATATATATATATATATATATATATATATATATATATATATATATATATATATATATATATATAATATTTCATCAATGCACTTGGTGGACCACTTGGCTAGGTAGGATCCAGGATATTTGCATGGCCCTTCCATGTGTTAAACGAATTTAATATTTCCTTCTATAAAATCCACTGAAAAATGAGAAAGAGATCATCATATTTCCTTGGGATGCCTGAAAAAGCTGTTGAGGAGATATGATAAGGAGTTTCGTAAACTTTCAGGTTAGGTCCTGAAACAACTCTTTTAATTGAAATATCAAAGAAGTGTGGATGAGGATTTAATTTGAAAAGAATCGTATGAGAAATCTTTCTGTGAATGAAAGTTTAATAATTTATTTTTGATAAATTATGAAATTTATGTAATTTTTGGGAGTGGCTGATGTTTATTGAATTCACGAAATCTGTGTAATGTTTAAGGATGGTTGATGTTTGTAAGTTGAATGAGTAGAAAAAAAATGTATATATTTATGTTTGCATTATACGATTGCATACTAGTTTAGCTTGCATTCATGGTAAAGTCGGCCACTCTGAATTCCCATGTAAATACCCTTGAACCGGTTACCTCTGCTGTCATTTGGGATGACCACCCTATTTCGAGACCATTTTGGGAAGGTTCATCTATTGTAGCATAATCCTGGCTCTGGCATTGTGCATCTACGACGCTAAGTAGAAGATTGAATAACTGGTTTAATGACTGCTTGGTGTTTGCTTAAGTTTTCTTTCTATGTTGTCTCAGTATGAAACATTGAGTTATATTGTAAGATTCCACAAAAGCTTACTCAATTCAGTCCTTAAGTCCACTCTAGGACTTACTCAAATCAAATCACAAGATTTCACAAAATCTTATTCAACGCAACTCAATCTATCACAAAAAACCCCTTCAATCACATAAACAAGTTTCACACAGAATCTTGTTTTAATATCACAAAAACATATAGAGAATGGTTAGAGACTCAATATGTTTTCACACTCACAAAAATACTTAATCACTTTCAAACTCTATTGTTTAACCACAGAAACATATGGATAATGGTTAGATACTCAATATATGTCACTCGCACACATCACTCAATCACTTCCAAACTCTATTCAAATCAATTAAGAATAAAAAATAATTTATTTCATAGAACTTGAACTATCACTTCAACACTCTCAATCAACTATGATCAACCAACTTCACTCAATCAATCACTCAATGAAACACAAATTGCTTACAAAGCCTAAACAAATGTTTCACTCCACTTCCAAAAACTCACACTATGAATCTCAATCCTTGAATCAAGATTATACCTCATTCACATAACAATGATACTCGTGTTCTTTTTACAAACCCTAATCATGCACATGAAGGTTTACTCAAATATTTCCAACAATGCTTATCAAACAATTTCACATAACAATGATACTCATGATCTTTCCACAAACCCTAGTTCAATATAGTTCTCAATTTCTCTCTCAAATGTTCTCACAAACATTCACCAATCATGCACATGAAAGCTTACTCAAAAATGCTTATCAAACAACCCTTTTCACTCCAACTTAGCATTCACAACATTCAACAATATTTATTTTCACAAGGATGATATGCCCATACCTTTTTCTTGATGGAGAAATAACCTCAAAACCTGTCTCAAACACACTCAACCTCTTTGAAAATCTCAATGGTTAGCTATCAAAAATCTATCCTCAATATTTTTCTTGACAAATATTTCACCATGCCAAAATATAAAATCTCAACTAAACCTTATTTCTCATTTCAAGACTATTTTCACAATATAGCTTTATTTCAACATATAACATATAACACCCTTGGCATACCTTATTACTCCTTTTATAAAATTTAACCACTAAAAAATTAAACACAATATATATATATATATTTTGTATTTACATGGTGGAATCGATAGCCGCCACGAATCCGAGCAAGGCTGTCTAGCTTTTATGGTCGCCACAGTATTCTGTACTGTCCGCCTTAGAAGCCGCCACACAGATCTTCGCGCAATCCGCCCCTATAACCACCATGCCACAATCATTTTAAACCTTTTATGCCGCTGAAAGCACCAGGAAAGGGACAAGCGTTCAGTCCGGCGAGGCCCGAGATTTGAACCTTGGACCTCCGCCCCCCTTATAAAATTTAACCACTAAAAAATTAAACACAATATTAAACCTTTACTTTTCCTTTTATCTCCCTTCTTCCAAGAACCTCCGCACAATGCGCGCCTACCAACTGGGCTACATGCCCTTATGCAAAAGGTAAGGCGTACGCCTTCCATTTGACCTTCAACCGACGATGCAAACCAAACTCGTCTTCACCTTGCAAAACAACGATCGCATGGATCGAACCCACGACCTATTGCTTGTGAGAAACCTAGTGCAGCCTCTAGCTGTCAACCGCGCTACCCAACACTTAGCAATATGAACGACACTCCACTCAACTTTATTTTCTTGTCTGCCTTCCTAAGCCTTAAAGCACATGCGATATATTCCTTCTTCAATCACTGCACACAATTTCACTTAGTCATTCGAATTTTTGCATGGATAATTTTTTTAAGGTAAATCTTACCCCCTTTTATATGCAATGCGCCATATTTCCAAACACGTTGACGATCCTTTAATTCAAATTTAATTCAAATTTAAATTCGACTTTGGAGCTTAAATTAATTTAAATTTAAATTTTACCTTAGGGTAAAATATTTAAATTTAAATAATTTAAACCTAAGATTTTAAGATCTGTCACATGGGTCTTTTGGAGGAATAATAATTTTATAACTCCTTGGTATTTTTTTTCTTCAAACCAACCTGTAACTCAAAATATTATAATATTATATATTATAATATTATTATTTTCATTAAATCTGTTTCTTTGCCTTGTTAAAAAAATCAGTGGAAGACATTAATAACACCAAAACTTGGACATCATCGACATTTTCCAACAAAATATAAATAAAAATTAGAAAATAATAATAAATATTAGAAATTTATATATATGTAAATTAATGTAGAAAATAAAATATACATATATATATAATATTTCATCAATGCACTTGGTGGACCACTTGGCTAGGTAGGATCCAGGATATTTGCATGGCCCTTCCATGTGTTAAACTAATTTAATCTTTCCTTCTATAAAATCCACTGAAAAATGAGAAAGAGATCATCATATTTCCTTGGGATGCCTGAAAAAGCTGTTGAGGAGATATGATAAGGAGTTTCGTAAACTTTCAGGTTAGGTCCTGAAACAACTCTTTTAATTGAAATATCAAAGAAGTGTGGATGAGGATTTAATTTGAAAAGAATCGTATGAGAAATCTTTCTGTGAATGAAAGTTTAATAATTTATTTTTGATAAATTATGAAATTTATGTAATGCTTGGGAGTGGCTGATGTTTATTGAATTCATGAAATCTGTGTAATGTTTAAGTATGGTTGATGTTTATAAGTTGAATGAGTAGAAAAAAAAATGTATATATTTATGTTTGCATTATACCATTGCATATTAGTTTAGTTTGCATTCATGGTAAAATCGGCCACTCTGAATTCCCATGTAAATACCCTTGAACCGGTTACCTCTGCTGTCATTTGGGATGACCACCCTCTTTCGAGACCATTCCGGGAAGGTTCATCTATTGTAGCATAATCCTGGCTCTGGCATTGTGCATCTACGACGCTGAGTAGAAGATCGAATAACCGGTTTAATGACTGCTTGGTGTTTGCTTAAGTTTTCTTTCTATGTTGTCTCAGTCCGAAACATTGAGTTATCTTAGTGGAAACGAACGCACGGATGTGTGCCTTCTATTAGTCGAATTTTATAATGTCTAAAAAATTACTAGTTATATCTTAAGTTTCGGATGACAGTAATGCAGTTCGTCGAGTTTTTTCCTTCTCAGAGTCTGCCCAATAGAGGGATTAAAATATAAAAATATATTTAAATCTTGTTGTGGAGTTTAATGAATTTAAATATAAGTTTTGTTTTCTAAGTTACGTAGATATCAACTTCTTTAAGTAGACTTTTATATATATATATATAAATTATTTGGTGTGTATTGAAACACTATGATTGTCGAGAAGCGTTTGTAGTTTAATCCATTCAAAGATTTATTCTATGGATAGTTTAGGCTTATAATAATGAAAAAATGTTAGAACGGAGTATCTCCGTAAACCTTAGTATATTTAATCTTTAATTCAAAAAATCTAAAACTGTACTATCCAAATCATTTTATGGTACCAACGGCGACAACCGAAAATCAAGTTAGTTTTACGTTTTCTAGAAAAGAAAACTTCTTGTATCAAAAATTGAAGAAAAATTGAAGTCAATAAGGTGTGTATGGAAGATTAGATACCAAATCTTGATGGAATGTAAAGTTGTGGGTTGTTCGTCTATCTTGTGTTGCCGCCATTCTAAAATAAGTAAATCATCTTTTAGTGTTGTGAAAAATACAGTAGTTGAAAAATACAGTAAATGACGTCGTGTAGTTGAAAAATAGTTTTCTTCCACAAACGACAAATTCTAAACTTGGAAAAAATGAAGTCTAGATAATCTAAATTTTTTGCCATCAGAGATGGTCATTATTTCACCTTCGAATTTTACTTTGATAAATGTAGCCAGACTGGGAAATGCACGAATTCGTGTGTTGTTATAATTACATTACAAAAGCATTCACCAGACCAAAAAAATATAGTTTTTCCTTTACAGAAGGTCTAGAAGTTCGGGAAAGAAAATTTAAACCCTTTTATCCAATTCTTTTGAAATACCGTTGATTCTAAAACAAGGTAACATTTGAACCGTTTGACTGAAATATATGTATGAAACTCTTTTGAATTATATAAATGATTTTTCTTAATTTTAAAAGGTACAAAATAAATTTATGGGTGATCTTGTTAATTTTTTTTTAATAGGATCATTATAACTATAATATTGAAATTTAATTAAATGCATAATGAGCACTCTAAGTTATCCTTTATTTTTACCTAGGTGTTGTAGGTGAGTTGGAGAAAAGCGGGCAATCCTTCAAGGGAGGTTCCAGGTTCGAATCTCCACCCTATCAAAAAGTTGAATTGGGTACCCAAAATATAATGTTGGTGCGGGCAGGGCTGGGTGCGACTCCCAGGTGACTTTGACGGTATAGAACTTCTGTTCGTGGTCTCTCAGACCAAGGTAGCCCCGCAAGAGGTTTTTCGCTTTTAAAAAAAAAAGAGTTATCCTTTATTTTTATAACAAAGGTTAAAGAGAGCTCAATGAGAAAATGTGAATAGGTTTCTTTGTTCTGACGTTTTGATAGAAGATGCAAACTTTTATGTTCCCACCTAGTATTAATGAATAGAGAACTCAGTATGAAATAATTGAATGACTTGGAACACATGGTCTTAAGATTGATTATATTATTGTCTCCTAGGTATGATTTGATTGAAAGTTCTCTTTAATATATACGGAGATGCACTAAAAGATATCTTATCATAGTTATAAAGCTACATTTTATGGAAAATATTTGAGAAGCATTAATTAATGAATAGCAAGTTTGTATCTTGTCTTTGGCATCCGATGATAGGATATATATATATATATATATATATATATATAAGTCTTTTTATGTAGATTCTATCTAGTAGAAATTTAAATGATTTTGGGAATATTTTATAATACATCAAAATATTTTAGAACCAACATATGTTATTCCATGCTTTTATATAAACTAGTCACCGGATAATGAATTTTAATGAACAGTCTAAAAGCCCCATCAAGAAGGATGGACTCTCACACACCCAACTTTGGCTTTTGCGAGAGAGGCAAATGTTGTGATTCGACTTCAATCGCTTCCCAATAACCTGACCAGGGACGAGGAGGTCTTGTTGTTGTGGACAAGTAATGAGGACTGGAATGAGACACTCTCTCTATATTGAAATGCAAGTGGTACGTGAGGGTATCTCATGATCCAAACTCGAGTGAGGAATCATTAGCAAAAAATTGGTAAGCTCACGAGTATTTGAACCCTCGAAGCTAAAAGGTCCAGCATGTGTTGGTATAGGACAACACAATGTCACTCATAATGAGGACTGAGTACCTGGTCCTGAACTAGAGCAATGGTGGGCCTTAACTAAATCTAGAGAAGGTATATATTCGGTTAAGCAATAGGTATTTAAATGCTAGACCATAGCATGTTTCAATTACAGATAATGAAAATCTAAAACATAACATGCTTTGGACAGGGAACTATGTGTCCATCCTTTTAGGTGTTATGAGTCCCGAAAGGACAACCCCTTGTCGAGGACATAGAACTCTAGTAAAGGATATGAATGTGTCCTCATAATGGCATAGTTTGCAAGATTTGGCCAATCTCGATAATTTAAGGAAGAGGACTACAATAGCCGAAATACCTTGAAACGAATATCTAATGCCTATGTACCAATTAAATTGTTGGGTGTAAAATTGATTTGCTTAAAAATTTTATTTGTAATTTTGGATATCCAGGTGAGTAGACCTAGGGTGTTACAATTGGTACTAGAGCCTAGGTTGCGAAACTTTGGGCACATTAAACTTATTTAGCTTTTGTTGCATCTAGATGATGGCAAGCTCTTCCAAAAATTCCATGATGGCTTAGCAAGAGACAGTTGCTAATGGCCCAAGAAAAGGACTTAGAAAGTTTGTAAGGGAGTCTAAAAGGATGGTTAGAGCATAAGCACCCCAAATAATTATCTAAAAGGATAAGGAAACCATGGTTGATAAAAAGCCTCCAAGAGGGAATAATTTGGCTAAGATGGTCTAGTTATTGTAAGAGCAGATGAATCAACATTGTGAGCACATGGAAGTCCAAAGGGAACAAGCACAAGAACAATTAAATTAGTAGAAGGAGCACATGGAGATGCAAAGGGTACAACTGACTGAACATATGGAACAATAGAGAGCACAGATGGCTCAACAATAAAAACTCCTTACCCAACAATAAATATTAATAGCAAACTTATCCAAAAAGAAAGAGCCAAAAAAGAATCTAGAAGGAATACCCAAAGGATCATATCGAAGGTTAGTACGTAGTGAGCTAAGGAAAGAATTGAGGACAACCCCTTACTGGGGATATATAACTCTAGTAAAGGAGATGAACGTGTTCTCATAATGGCACTATTTGTGGGATTTGGCCAATCTCGATCATTTAAGGAGGTTGTCTACAGTAGTCAAATACCTTGAAATGAATATCCACATGCCTATGTACCAATTAAATCGTTGGGTGTAAACTTGATTTGCTTGAAAAAATTATTTGTGATTTTGGACAACCAGGTGAGTAGACCTGGGGTGTTACAATTGGTATCAAAGCCTAGGTTGTGAAACTTTGGGTACATATAATTGACTTAGCTTTTGTTGCATCCAGGTGATGGCAAGCTCTTCCAAAAAGTCTACGATGGCTCAACAAGAGACAATTGTTGAAGGCCCAAGAAAGGGACTTAGAAGGCTTGTAAGGGAGTCTGAAAGGGTGGCTAGAGCAGAAGCACCTCGAAGAATTATCCGAAAGGATAAGGAACCCATGACCGATAAAAACCCTCCAAGAGAGGATAATTTGGCTAAGATGGTCCAACTACTACAAGAACAAATGAATCAATAGCATGAGCATATGGAACTCCAAAGGGTACAATCACAAGAATAATTGAATCAATAGAGGGAGCACATGGAGATGCAAAGGGTTCAATTGACTGACCAAATGGAGCAACAGAGAGCACATATGGCTCAACAACAAGAACTCCTTACCCAACAATAGAAGTTAATTGAAAATTTATCCAAAAAGAAGGAGCCAGAAAGGAATCTAGAGGGAATACCCAAAGGATCAACTCGAAGGCGAGTAGGTAGTGAGTTAAAGAAAGATTTGAGAAAAATTGACATCAAAAAATTTGATGGCAAGGGTGATGGTGAAGCAAGCAAAAAATTGGTTAAATGAAGCTGAGGGATATTATGCTATTAATAGCACTCTCTCCTTTGAATCCAAGACAACGTGGGTAGTAGCTCACTTATCAAGGCCATCCATGGACTAGTGGATGACCTATAAAAAGAATAAACATGTGGAGGCAGCAGATGTTGCTTGGGACACATTTCTAAAGGATTTTAGAGACCGTTTCTTGACTTGATAATTCTATGTCGAAAATTTTAGAGAATTCACCAATTTGAATTAGGAGAATATGACAATTATTGAATATTATCAAAGATTTGTCCAACTATTGAAGTATATACCTGATTATGATCAAAATGAGGAACTGAAGGTGCAAAAATTCTTGATGGGCCTACATCCAAGAATTGGATCTCTTGTTGGCTTGGTAAAACCAAAATATTTATCAGAAGCATATGACACCGCTCGATTTGAGGAGCTAAGCCAAAAGAACAAAAAAACTTATTATCAAAAAACTGAAAGGGATAGGGATGAGTCAAGGAAGAGAAGAGATTTTGGACCTACAAAAGGGATTAAGGACCAGAGCAAGAAGTTTAAAGGTGGAGACCATTACAAACAAGATGACAAAAATAGGAACAAGTACCAGAACAAGGGTTGTCCTGACAAGAGGAACTACAAAAACGACTATAATGCACAGAGAAAGGAAACTACGCCTCAAGTTAGGAATGAGGAAGGTAGAAAGGATAAGGCTCCACTCAAGGGATGTTATATTTGCACTAGATCTCACTATGCTAATCAGTGTCCACTTAGGGTAGACAAGTAGAAAGTCATTGAGGAGACGACACATAAGATATATGCTACAATAGGTAATTCTACACTTACTGGTCAAGCTACATTGTTTCTTATACAAGGAAGAATATTTAATAAGGATGTTTTGATTGATAGTGGGGCTACTAATAGCTTTATTTTTGTTAGTCTAATAAAAGACATACCAAAAAGTCCTGGATATATGGCAAATGGGTGGAAGGTTGAATATGGGTTAGGGTAGACCTACACTATCAATCAATGTTTATTTGATCCACAAATCATTTTACCTCAAGGAAAGACTAGATGGCATTTATATGTAGCTCCCCTACATGCCTTTGATATTGTTTTAGGGGTATATTGGCTTAGGGCACATAAGGCCTTATTAAATTTTGAAGAGAGATGGGTAGATTTTATAGATGATGCTAAGCAATGAGTTTGACTTCATTGTGGTCGAGACTCACTCAAGCCACATTATCTGTCTGCTATGCAAGTAAAGAGAGCTTTAAGGAAAAGGAAGTCAGCTCTATGTTGTCAAATTGAATAAAAAATAAGATAAATTGAATCCATTTTGGGATTGTTCCAACAATATCTAGTATTGAATGAGTTTAGGGATGTATTTCTAGAAGATTTATCGGGTTTACCACCTCGAAGAGAATTTGAATTCTCAATAGAATTGCTACCGAGAGCTGCACCAATTGCATGAGCCCCCTATAGAATGACCCCCATAGAACTACAAGAACTAAAGACTCAATTGCAAGATTTGCTTGAAAAAGGACATATTAAACCAAGTGTATCTCCATGGGGTGCACCAATTCTTTTTGTAAAGAAAAAGGATGGATCATTGAGGTTGTGTATCGATTATAGAATGCTCAAAAAAATGACAATTAAGAACAAATATTCACTTCCAAGAATTGATGACCTCTTTGATCAGTTGAAAGGTGCCACAATATTTTCCAAAATTGACCTTAGATTAGGGTATCACCAGTTAAGAATAAAAGCAGAAGATACTCAGAAAACTACTTTTAGAACTAGATATGGTCACTATGAATTTATTGTACTTCCCTTCAGTATAACAAATGCTCCTGCGACATTTATGAACTTAATGAATAGTGTGTTCAGAGAGTAATTATATCAGTTTGTATTGATATTTATTGATGACATACTAATATACTCCAAGAGTAAAGAAGAACATGATCAACATATGAGAATTGTTCTACAAGTTCTTAGACAAAACTAGCTATATGGAAAATTATCCAAATGTGAATTTTACACTCCTCAAGTTCAATATTTAGGACATGTAATTTCTGTCGAGGGAGTTGTAGTAGATCCTAAGAATATTGAAGCTATCATAAATTGGCCCACACCAACTAATGTAACTGAAGTAAGGAGTTTCATGGGTATGGCTGGATATTACAGACGATTTGTAAAAGGATTCTTGAAAATCGCCCATCCTATTACCAATCTTCAAAGAAAAGGAAAAGCTTTTAAATGGACTACCCAATGTGAAGAAGCATTTAGGGTACTTAAGGAGAAGTTAACTTCAGCACCTATTCTTAAAATACCTGATCCAAATAAACCATTCATAGTTTGTACTGATGCTTCTATGGAAGGATTAGGAGGAATATTGATGCAAGAAGAAGTAGTCATTGCTTATGAGTCTAGAAAACTCAAAAAGCATGAAGTAAATTATGCAACTCATGACTTGGAGTTAGTTGTCGTGGTACATGCACTTAAAATCTAGAGGTATTATTTGCTTGGAAAGCCCTTTGAGCTTAAAACTGATCATCAAAGTCTTCGATATATTTTTACTCAACCCTTGCTAAATGCTAGGCAACGACGATGGATGGAATTTCTTGCTGAATATGATTTTGGGATTGAGTATATTAAGGGAAAAGAAAATAAGTTAGCAGATGCCTTAAGTAGAAGAAAGCATATAACTACCATGACTCGATGTCAGTTTGGACTAAGTAGTCAGATTAAAGACTTACAAAAAATAGATGAATTTTATCTTCAACATCGAGCACAGGTCGAGCAAGGATCTGATAAAGACAAATATTTCAAAATTAAAGATGATCTATTATATTTTAGAGATCGAGTAGTCATTCCTGATAATGGGGAGTTGAGAAAAGTGATTCTTCAAGAAGCCCATTATGCTCCATACTCCGCACACCCGGGAGGGGTGAAAATGCGAGAGAATTTGAGGAAGGAATACTATTGGCCAGGTATGAAGAAAGATATAACAAATTTCATTGCTATATGCCTAGAATGCCAAAAATTTAAGGCCAAACATCTACACCTAGTAGGCCGATTATATCCCTATGAAATCCCTACACAAAAATGGCAAGTTATTTCCATGGATTTCATAGTTGGCCTACCAAAAACTCGATTTAGACATGATGCTATTTTGGTTGTGGTTGATAAATTGACTAAGGTAGCTCATTTTATACCGGGTAATGTGCAAGATGATGCACCTATTGTTGCTCAAAAATTTTCCAGGGAAGTGGTTCGGTTGCATGGTTTTCTAGAAGTAATTATATCTGATAGAGATTCCAGATTCACGTCAAAATTTTGGTAAGCCTTACATCGAGCTTGGGGAACAAAGCTCAATATTAGCACTTCCTATCACCCTAAAACTAATGGGCAAACTGAAAGAGTCAATCAGGTTCTCGAGGATATGTTAAGGATGTATTGCATGGATCAACAAAGTAAATGGGAGGACTATCTTTTCTTGGTTGAGTTTGCTTACAACAACAACTATCATACCACTCTAGGCATGGCTCCATTTGAGGCCCTATATGGGCGAAGGTGTCGAACACCTTTATCATGGGATAATCTAGAGGATCGAGTTATGATCGGTTCGAACACTACAAAAAAAATGGAAGAGCAATTAATAGAGATATGCTAAAGGCTCAAAGAGACATCGAACAGGCAAAAGAGCTATGTTGATCTACAATGAACACTAAGAGAATTATCTATGGGAGACATAGTATTATTGCGAGTTAAACCATCCAAAATCTCGATTAAGTCCACCAAAATCAACCCTAGATTTGTAGGACCATTCGAGATCATTGGCAAAATGAGTCCTATTACCTATAAATTGGCCCTACCACCCAACATGTAAAACATCCATGATACTTTCCATATATATCTCCTCCATAAATATGTAGCTAACCCTTCTCATATATGGGATGTGTCTCACTTGCAGATGTTGGACCCGCAGAGCATTGAATTCCATCCTATCTAAATCCTTGGCTTTAGAATGAAAAACTAAGAAAAATAAAAGTAGAGCAATGCAAGGTCCAATGGGACCATTACTCTGATAGGAATGCCACATGGGAAGATGTGGCTACTATGGAAAAATAATTTTCCTACTTGTTTGAAAACTGTTATGTGGATAGACATTAAGAGACAATTATATGTATATATTTAATTTTTGGATTCATGTGCATGTTCGATATTACTTATGAGTGTAAATTTTACTTTTAGATCATGTATATACATATTTTGGATTGATAATCTATACTATAATTTTGCTCTTGAATAGATGCATAAATATGAAATTTCTAATGATGTGATTGCTAACTCAAACACAAGGACTGTGTTTAATTCTAGAGGGGGAGAATGTAACATCCCTCCCAAATCTACCTACTAGTTTGTTTACTTTGTTTGCAAGAATGTGGTATTGCTGATTATTTGGTGATTGTAGGAATAGATAGACCCTGTTGGAAGATCAAGCAAGTGAACCGGATACCTCCTCCTGATGAAAAATGAAGGGCAAATATAAAAGTAAGAAGGGGAAATATGATGAGCGGCAAGGTATTTGCGGTTATAGGGTAAAATATCCTATTAGCAATACACGTGTCCAACGGTCCATATAGGTGCATTCATCTAGATGCATATAGGGATTCATGTTTGTATGCGTAAATAATTCTTTAAATATTATTTTCTTTTAATATATATATATATATATATATATATATATATATAAACATTAATAATAAATAAATATAAATAAAAATTAGAATATAATAATAAATATTAGAAATTTATATATATGTAAATTAATGTAGAAAATAAAAGAAGTATATATATTATTTCATCCATACACTTGGTAAAACACTTGGCTAGGTAGGAGCTAGGACATTTGCATGACCCTTCCATGTGTTAAACGAATTTTAATCTTTCTTTCTATAAAATCCACTAAAAAAATGAGAAAGAGATCATCATATTTGCTTGGGATACTTGAAAAATCTATTGAGGAGATACGATAAGGAGTTTCACAAACTTTCAGGTTAGGTCATGAAATAACTATTTTAATTGAAATACCAAAGAAGTGTGGATGAGGATTTAATTTGAAAAGAATCGTATGAGAAATATTTCTATGAATGAAAGTTTAATAATTCGTTTTTGATAAATTATGAAATTTGTGTAATTCTTGGGAGTGGATGATGTTTATTGAATTCATAAAATTTGTGTGATGTTTGAGGATGGTTGATGTTTATAAGTTGAATGAGTAGAAAAAAAATGTATATACTTGTGTTTGCATTATACGATTGCATACTAGTTTAGCTTGCTTTCATGATAAAGTCGACCACTCTAAATTCCCATGTAAATACCCTTGAACTGGTTACTTGTGCTGTCATTTGGGATGACCACCCTCTTTTGAGACCATGCTGGGAAGGTTCATCTATTGTTGTGTGAGTCTGAATCTGACATTGTGTATCTACGATGCTAAGAAGAAGATTGATTAATCGGTTTAATGACTGCTTAGTGTTAATTTTATTTTTGTGATGTCTCAGTTAGAAACATTGAGTGGAATCTCCTTGTTATCTTTATCTAGTGGAAATGAGCGCTCGGATGTGCGATTGGATGCCTTCTATTAGTCAAATTTTATAATGTCTAAACAATTACTGATTATGTCTTAAGTTTCAGACGATAGTAATGCAGCTGACTGAGTTTTTTCCTTCTCAGAATCTGCCCAATAGAGGGAATAAAATATATTAAAAAAATTATTCTTGTTGTGGAGTTTAATGAATTTAAATATAAGTTTTATTTTTCAAGTTACGTAGATATCAACTTCTTTAAGTAGACTTTTATATATGTAAAAATTATTTTGTGTGTATTGAAACCTAACCATGAGACTATGACTGTCAGGAAGCATTTGTAGTTTAATCCATTCAAAGATTTATTATGTGGATAGTTTAGGCTTATAATAATGAAAAGATGTTAGAACGGAGTAGCTCCATAAACCTTAGTATATTTAATATTTAATTCGGAAAAGCTAAAAATTTACTAACCAAATCATTTTATGGTACCAATGGCGACACAACAAAATACCAAGTTAGTTTTACATTTTCTAGAAAAGAAAACTTCTTGTATCAAAAATTGAAGTCAATAAGGTGTGTATAGAAGATTAGATACCAAATTTTGATGGAATGAAAAGCTCCGAGTTGTTCGTCCATCTTGTGTTATCGCCATTCTGAAATAAGTAAATCATATTTTAGTGTTGTCAATTCATTCTTGGTAAATGAAGTCTTTTCTAAATACAGTAGTTGAAAAATAGTTTTCTTCCACAAATGAGAAATTCTAAACTTGGAAAAAAATGAAGTCTAGATAATCAAAATTGTTCGTCTTTAGAGAAAATGATGTCATAGATGGTCCTTATTTCGCCTTCAAATTTTACCTTATTAAATGTAGCCAGACTAGGAAACGCATGAATTCATGTGTTGTTATAATTACATTACAAAAGCATTCATCGGACCAAGAAAATATAGTTTTTCCTTTATTTGGGTACCATTCACAGAAGGTCTAGAAGTTCGGGAAAGAAAATATAAACTCTTTTATCTGTTTCTTTAGAAATGTCGTTGATTCTAAAACAAGGTAACATTTGAACCATTTGACCAAAATATATATATGAAACTCCTTTGGATTATATAAATGATTTTTCTTAATTTTAAAAGGTACAAAATAAATTTATGGGTGATCTTATTAATTTTTTTTAATAGCATCATTCTAACTATAAAATGGAAATCTAGTTAAATGCGTAATGAGCACTCTAAGCTATCCTTTATTTTTATAGTAAATTTTTGGTGTAGGTTAAAGATAGCTCCATGAGAAAACATGAATAGATTTCTGATTGTTTGATATAAGACTCAAACTTTTATGTTCCCACCTAATATTAATCAATAGAGATCTCAGTAGGAAATAATTGAATGACTTGGAACATATGGTCTTAAGATTGATTGTATTATTGTCTCCTAGGTACGATTTGAAGAACACAAGCTTATACTAAGAGGGGGGTGAACAGTATAAGAACACTTTTTACTTTTCTTTCCCAATCAATATTATGCAATATATCAATAGCAATATCAACAAAAGTAATCAAAGCAATGCACAAATCACCACACACAATAGAGACACCAATTTAATGTGGTTCACCCAATGTGGGCTACTCCACGGAGAATATTTCAATAAAATTTTCTCAAAAAATCTCTTGAGAAACCTTTCCCTATTACAATGTTTATGGACCTCTGTCCAAAGGAGACACCAATCCCCTAATCAAGTTCATGGATCTCTATCCATAGGAGACACCAATCTCCTTTGATTTGGTTGGTGATCTTCTAAAAGAACTATTGCCTCCACTACATTGGCTTATGGATCTCTATCCACTAAAGACTCATGTCCTCACTCAAAAGACCTATCCTCACTACCTTGGCTAATGGATATCTATCCACTAGAGAATGTCATCCTCTATACTATGTCACCTCCAAATCTAGCTCTCAACTTTGTCTCAAATATGTATTAAACATGGTCCTTTGGTCTAGCACAAATCTGCTAAATATCTATCCTCTGGTCTACACTAAACATAATCCTTTAGTCTAGCACAAATCTGCTCAATATCTATTCTATGATCTGCACTAAATACAGTCCTTTAGTCTAGCATAAATCTGCTCAATCTCTATCCTCTTATCTGCAGTAAACACTGTCCTTCAGTCTAACACAAATCTGCTCGATCTCTATCTTTGGTCTAGCACAAACCTATCCTCAAATCTACACAAAAATTTGTCCTCAAATCTATCGTCAAGCCATAACACAAATCTTGATTCAATAATAAATAAAATCTACTAGATCTGCACCAAACCTTAATCTAAGGTTTGAACAAATCAATCAGTTTTGCTCTCAAGTCTTCTCTCAAATTTGCCTTGTAATATTTCACAAAAGCTCACACTAATCTATCAACAAGTCCTCTCTAGAATGTGTCCAATCTGATCAACAAGTCTTCACCAAGACTTACCTTACATCATCTCAACAAGTCCTTACTAGAACTTGTCCAAACTGCTTTACAAGTCTTCACCAAGACTTGTCTCAAATCTTCTCAACAAGTTCTCACTAGAACTTGTCTCAAATCTGCTCAACAAGTCCTCACTAGAACTTGTCTCAAATATGCTCAACAATTCCTCACTAGAAATTATCCAATATCATAGAAACATATAGAGAATTGTTAGATACTCAACGTGCTTCACACTCACAACAATGTTCAATCACTTTCAATCTCTTTTTATCATAGAAACATATAGGGAATTTTTAGAGAATCAATATATTTTACACTCACAAACACTCAACCTCTTTCTCAAATCAATTCAGAATATGGAACAATTTATTTCACAGAACTGGAACTATCACTTCAACTTGACTAGTCTCAACCAACTCCACTCAATCAATCACTCAATCAAATACTCCTTGCTCACAAACCCTAGTCCAAGCATATGAACACAACTTCACATAACAATGATACTCATGTTCTTTCATAAACCCTAGTTCAAGATAGTTCTCAACTTCACATAACAATGATACTCAATATTTCCAACAATGCTTATCAAACAAGGTTTCTAGAATCAACTTTCACTCCAAAAAAACCAAACTCAACAATGCTTATCAAACAACCCTTTTCACTCCAACTTATCATTCACAACATTCAACAATCACTCTCAAGGATAATATGCCCTTACCTCTTGTTTGAAGAAGATCTGACTTCAAACACCTATTTTTATCATAACACATTTCTTTGCCAATCATAAGGGTTATATAGCATATATATGTCCTTAATATTTTTCTCCAATAATATGCTCAAGAATTCTAAAATAGTTCTTTTATTATTCTTGAGGACCATGCATTAACCCACACAAGTTTACTTAGCAAATTCCATTAATAACATCACCTTATACAACTTATTACTCCAATATCCTCAATTTAATATTCAACAATATCAAAAAGCCTTTTCCAAAATAATATACTTTTTCTACACCTTATGACTCCAAAAATTATCTTCAAAAATCATAAGCCACCTAAACCTTATAACTCCTTAATTCTCAACACAATATAACCTTTCAATGCTTTATAATAATGAATTTAGGCCCTCATACCTTAGACAAAATAATTATTTTCTTCCCCACTTTTCCAAAGGTGCTCACGCAAAATACTTATCCTCTCTGCATTACAAAATGGTGAGCACGCAATTTGAACCCGTAACTCTTTTCCTACCAGCGCCTTAGCCCGTGATCAACTCGTCGCATGAGTTGTAGACCCATGTGGGACCTAAGTGCGCTCACGTGCACTTATCCTTCACGTTGTCGCCAAAAGAATTTAAACCAAAAGACTTCCCCTTTTTGCTGTTGTAAAGTCTCAAACCCGAGACCTCTCTAGTGCTACGACTTAGCACCCAAGCCAAGCACCATCTAGGCTACCCGCCTGGATGGGTCTAAGAGCTTGGTGCCTCTGGACCATATGTCTTCCTCCTCCTCAAATTTAACACTGCACAAACTCCTTCCTTGCTCCGCATTCGATTGATGAGCACATTCTTTTATTATTGCACGAAATTTGAATAATCACTTTAGCCTATGTTTAAGGCAATATTTATATGCCATTAAGGCATTTCTCCTTCATGTCGACAGATTTAAATTATATGCCTTTCTAGGAATTTACCTTCACGTCGGCAGATAATTAACCTTTGCATTTTGACTTTAATATTTAATTTATAATTATTTTAAATTTAGAAATGTATTTAAATATTATAAATTAAATAATTAAATATCCATTTGGCCTTTTTATATGAAATAAAATGTGAACCTCCTTGTGCTTTTGGGAGAACCTTTTACCATCATTAAAATAACCATATTATTTGCTTCCAATCACCATAGAATGAAGATATCTTTGCAACCCTTTTCTTTTGCATTGGCTTAGCATTTGTTTGACATCAATGAAAACAACTCTTGCTCAACAAATCTTGCTCATATTTCCAACAATATCCCCCTTTGTCATTGATGGTAACCCATTTACCTTTTACAATTTCTTAACCTTTTGTTGTTTTTCTCCCCCTGGGAAACTGCTCCCCTGACTGAATACTTTCCTTCTAACTCAAATTTCTCCTCCTTACTCAAATATCTCCCCCTTTGTCATCAATGGCAAAGGGCCACCTTTGGGGCTCGGGGCTAAGAATAAAACTCTTACCTTAGTGCATCCCCCACCTCCTTTTGAGGTGGTTAATTCTGGGGTGGGAGTATTTCTACTCCCAACAAGCACTGATCTTTACATTTGTCAACTTTACTCCTTATCTGATCCTTCTAATTTCTCTGACCATTTCTATCCCTTCTTGTCTCTAGAATTTTTTCTCTATACTACGTTGTTGTATGTCCATCATTATTGCACTTATAACACTTAATATTGTTATTCCTTGGAGGTGCAAATGTCTTGAGATTTCTCCTAGTGAAGCCATATCCATTCTTGTCATGAAACCTGCAATTCATTGCCTTATGACCAAACTGATTACAAGAGTAGCAATACCCTTGAAAAGGCTACCTATTATTGAACCTTCCATATTCCTATTTTCCATGTGTTCTGCATTGTGAAGCTTTATGCCCAAACCTATGGCATGAGAAGCATTGTCCATTGAAACTACCTTGCCTTGACCTCATTGGTCTTTTAGTTTCTTTTACCGTATGTTGGTTCATGTTTCATTTGTTCCTCATTTGTGCAGTGTTCCTTCCTTGTTGAACTTTCTGTTGTCCAACTCATCCTCCAAAGTATCACTCTCTCCTACACTCTCTTCTTTTGAATTTTCTTCTTCTTCAAAACTTGAGGTTGACTCCTCGCCTTATTTCTTTTGTACCTGTTCAAAACCTAGACCTGACTTGCTTGATGTAGGTTTTTGTGTCTTAATAATTTTATCCAAATTCTTTGAGCTTCTTCCAAATCTGTGTAACCTATCCTTAGATTATTTCACTTCCTTCCTTAGTGAAGCTACTTCATGCTCTAACCTTTCACATTCTAAGACCTTTGCTTCTAACTTATATTTGAACTTCCTTGTCTTAGCCATTGACTTGTTTAGATCCTCTATAAGCTTTCCTTTCTCTTCATCATATTCTTGAAATTGAAGCTTAAGTTGGGAGTTTTGATTTCTTACCTTATTTAATGCATCAAGGGTATGAATAAGTTCACCTTCAAGATCAACTCCTCATGTTTCTGATTATTCATCTATTTGTTTACCTTTGAATACATCTTCATTCTTTTCTAACTTGTCTTATATAGGATCACCTCCTTCTTCTAATACCATTAGAAGATTCTCTTCTGGTTCTTCAAGTGTATCTTCATATTCATCATCACTGAAACTGAAACCACTCTCTATACAACTATCTTCAAGATGAACAAATTTAACACATCTAAAGAATTATTGGTGACCTTTTCCTAACCACTTCCTTTTATTTTGTGAGAAATATAGCTTCATATTTATCATTATTTGAGGAACTATTATCACTATCACTTGAGTACTTACTTGCCTTGTCTGCATAGTAACTCTTCTTCTATCTTCGAAAGAACTTCTTTCCTTGCTTGCATTGACCATCCCTACTTTTCTTTTGGTACCTGTATTTTTTTGATCCCCTGTTCTTATGATCCTTTTTTTCTTCATCATTGCTATTTCCATCTTCTTGACAATCAGTTGCATAGTGACCATACTTTCCACAATTGAAACATCTAACAGATTTCACATCTTTAAATCTTCTTGGATTCTTGTTTCTTTTGCCATAGTTTACTTCTTCATCATTGTATGACTCATTGCTTTAATATGAATTCTTACCCTTTGTCTTCTTAGTAGCTTTGAAGGCTGCTTCTTTCCAGAGATTAGGTTCCTCTTTTGTTCTTATCTCAAAATTTGTAAGAATACCAAGTAATTCATCCCTTGTCAAAAGATCACCATATTTTGATTCCTCTATAGCTGAAATATTTTTACTAAACCTTTTTGGGAGTGATCTTAAGATCTTATCACAAACATCAGATTCTTAAATCTCAAGTCCAAGTCCTTGGATGGAGTTAACAACATCATCTACACGAAGTAGATAAGAACTAATGTTTTCCTCATACTTCATTCTTAATTCTTCAAATTGTCCCTTGAGATTTTGTATCTTTGCCCTTTTGACATTTTTATCTCCTTCATACATGCTTTGCAACATATCCCAAATTCCTTTTGTTGATTTGCAATGCAAAACCTTTATGAACTTTGTTCTATGCAAACCTTTCAAAATTGTATTCATTGCTTTTGAATTGTAATGATGTAGAAGCTTACCATATTTATCTGTAGATGGAGTAGCTAGTGGTGTGTATCCATTTTCAATTGCTTTCCATATTTCATTACCAAGTGCCATCAGGTGAATCTTCATTCTCATACTCCAAAATACATAATCGCTTCCATCAAACACTGGTGCTAAATTATATGAGGATCCACTCTTAGAATACATTTGTGTTCTTGTAATATTTTTTTTCAAGCTGTTAAACTCTTCCGAAGGAACCCGATCTGATACCAATTGAAGAACACAAGATTATACTGATAGGGGGTGAACAATATAAGACCAATTATTACTTTTCTTTTCCAATCAATATTATGTAATATATCAATAGCAATATAAAAACCAATAATCAAAGCAATGCAAAAATCACCACACATAATAGAGACACCAATTTAACATGGTTCGCCCAATGTGGGCTACTCCATGGAGAAAATATTTTACTAAATTTTTCTCAGCAAATGTCTTGGGAAACCTTTCCCTATTACAATGTTTATGGACCTCTGTCAAAAGGAGACACCAATCCCCTAATCAAGTTCACGGATCTATATCCACAGGAGACACAAATATCCTTTGCTTTGGTTGGTGATCTTCAAGAATAACTGCTACCTCCACTGCATTAGCTTATGGATATCTATCCACTGAAGACTTTTGTCCTCACTCAGAAAACCTATCCTCACTACCCTAGCTAATGGATCTCTATCCACTAGAGATTGTCATCCTCTATACTCTATCACCTCCAAAGCTAGCTCTCAACTCTGTCTCAAATATACACTAAACACGGTCCTTCGATCTAGCACGAATCTGTTGAATCTCCATCCTCTGATCTGCACTAAACATAGTCCTTCGATCTAGCACAAATATGCTCAATATCTATACTCTAATCTACACTAAAAACAGTCCTTCGATCTAGAAAAAAAAATTTTAATCCTTGTTCTCTGATCTACACTAAACATAGTCCTTCGATCTAGCACAAATCTACTCAATATATTTCTCTGGTCTGGCACAAACCTGTCCTTAAATCTGTACCAAAATTTATCCTCAAGCCTTAACATAAATCTTGATTCAATCATAAATCAAATCTTCTAGATTTTTCCTAAACCTTAATCCAATATTTGAACAAATCAATCAACTCTACTCTCAAGTCTTCTCAAAGACTTATCTTAAATCTGCCTTGTAAGCTTCCACAAAAGCTCACACTAATCTATCCACAAGTCCTCTCTAGAACTTGTCCAATATTCTCAACAAGTCTTCACCAAGACTTACATTAAATATGCTCAACAAGTCCTTACTAGAACTTGTCTAAAATTTTCAACCAATCTTCACCAAGACTTGTCTCAAATCTACTCAACAAGTTCTCACTAGAACTTGTCTCAAATATGCTCAACAAGTCCTCACTAGAACTTGTCAAATCTCGCAAAAAAATATAGAGAATTGTTAGAGACTCAATATGCTTCACACTCACAACAATTCTCAGTCAATTTCAATCTCTTTTTATCACAAAAAAATATAGAGAATTGTTAGAGACTCAATATGTTTCACACTCACAAAAACTCAAACTCTTTCTCAAATCAATTCAGAATATGGAACAATTTGTTTCACAAAACTAGAACTATCACTTCAACACTTCCACTTGAATAGGCTCAACCAAATCCACTCAATCACTCAATGAAATACTCCTTACTCACAAACCCTAGTCTAAGAATATGAACACAACTTCACATAACAATGATACTCATGTTCTTTCACAAAATGTAGTCCAAGATAGTTTTCAACTTCACATAACAATGATACTCAATATTTCCAACAATGCTTATCAAACAAGGTTTCTAGAATCAAATTTCATTCTAGAAAAACCAAACTCAATAATACTTATCAAACAACCCTTTTCACTCCAAATTAGCATTCACAACATTCAACAATCACTCTCAAGGATAATATATCCTTACCTCTTGTTTGAAGAAGATCTGACTTCAAACAACTATTTTAATCATAACACATTTCTTTGTCAATCACAAGGGTTAAATAATATATATTTGTCCTTAATATTTTTCTCCAATAATATGCTCAAGAATTCTAAAATAGTTCTTTGCCAAAGGTGCCCATGCAAAATATTTATCCTCTTCGTCTTGCAAAATGGTGAACGCACGATTTGAACCCGCGACTCTTTCCCTGCCAGCGCCTAAGCCCGTGATCAGCTCGTCGCGTGAGTTGTAGGCCTACATGGGACCTAATTGCTCTCGCATGCATTTATCCTTCACGCTACTGCCAAAATCCTTTAAACCAAAAGGATTCCCCCTTTTGCTATTGTGCAGTATCGAACCCAAGAGATCATCATGTGTTAAACAAATTTTAATCTTTCTTTCTATAAAATCCACTGAAAAATGAGAAAGAGATCATCATATTTTCTTGGGATACTTGAAAAAGCTTTTGAGGAGATACGATAAGGAGTTTCACAAAATTTCAGGTTAGGTCATGAAATAACTATTTTAATTGAAATACCAAAGAAGTGTGGACGAGGATTTAATTTGAAAAGAATCGTATGAGAAATATTTTTCTGAATGAAAGTTTAATAATTCGTTTTTGATAAATTATGAAATTTGTGTAATGCTTGGGAGTGGATGATGTTTATTGAATTCATGAAATTTGTGTGATGTTTGAGGATGGTTGATTTTTATAAGTTGAATGAGTAGAAAAAAATGTATATACTTGTGTTTGCATTATATGATTGCATACTAGTTTAGCTTGCATTCATGATAAAGTCGACCGCTCTAAATTCCCATGTAAATACCCTTGAACTAGTTACTTGTGCTGTCATTTGGGATGACCACACTCTTTTGAGACCATGCTGGGAAGGTTCATCTATTGTAGTGTGAGTCTGAATCTGACATTGTGTATCTACGACACTGAGGAGAAGATCGATTAATCGGTTTAATGACTACTTGGTGTTAGTTTTCTTTTTGTGATGTCTCAGTTCGAAACATTGAGTGGAATATCCTTGTTATCTTTATCTAGTGGAAATGAGCGCTCGGATGTGTGATTGGATGCCTTCTATTAGTCGAATTTTATAATGTCTAAACAATTACTGATTATGTCTTAAGTTTCGGACGATAGTAATGCAGCTCGCTAAGTTTTTTCCTTCTCAGAATCTGCCCTATAGAGGGAATAAAATATATTAAAAAAATTATTCTTGTTGTGGAGTTTAATGAATTTAAATATAAGTTTTATTTTTCAAGTTACGTAGATATCAACTTCTTTAAGTAGACTTTTATATATGTAAAAATTATTTTGTGTGTATTGAAACCTAACTATGAGACTATGACTATCGGGAAGCATTTGTAGTTTAATCCATTCAAAGATTTATTATGTAGATAGTTTAGGCTTATAATAATGAAAAGATGTTAGAACGGAGTAGCTCCATAAACCTTAGTATATTTAATCTTTAATTCGAAAAAGCTAAAAATTTACTATCCAAATCATTTTATGGTACCAATGGCGACACAACAAAATACCAAGTTAGTTTTACATTTTCTAGAAAAGAAAACTTCTTGTATCAAAAATTGAAGTCAATAAGGTGTGTATAGAAGATTAGATACCAAATTTTGATGGAATGAAAAGCTGTGAGTTGTTCGTCCATCTTGTGTTGCTGCCATTATGGAATAAGTAAATCATATTTTAGTGTTGTCAATTCGTTCTTGGCAAATGAAGTCTTGTCTAAATACAGTAGTTGAAATATAGTTTTCTTCCACAAACGACAAATTCTAAACTTGGAAAAAATTAAGTCTAGATAATCTAAATTGTTCATCTTTAGAGAAAATGATGTCATAGATGGTCCTTATTTTGCCTTCGAATTTTACCTTATTAAATGTATCCAAACTAGGAAATGCACGAATTCATGTGTTGTTATAATTACATTACAAAAGCATTCATCGGACCAAGAAAATATAGTTTTTACTGTATTTGGGTACCATTCACAGAAGGTCTAGAAGTTCGGGAAAGAAAATATAAACTCTTTTATTTGTTTATTTTGAAATGTCATTGATTCTAAAACAAGGTAACATTTGAACCATTTGACCAAAATATATGTATGAAACTCCTTTGGATTATATAAATGATTTTTCTTAATTTTAAAAGGTACAAAATAAATTTATGGGTGATCTTATTAATTTTTTTTAATAGGATCATTCTAACTATAAAATGGAAATCTAGTTAAATGCGTAATGAGCACTCTAAGTTATCCTTTATTTTTATAATAAATTTTTGGTGTAGGTTAAAGACAGCTCCATGAGAAAACGTGAATAGATTTCTTTGTTCTGATGGTTTGATATAAGACTAAAACTTTTATGTTCCCACCTAATATTAATCAATAGAGATCTCAGTAGGAAATAATTGAATGACTTGGAACATATGGTCTTAAGATTGATTGTATTATTGTCTCCTAGGTACGATTTGAAGAACACAAGCTTATACTGAGAGGGGGGTGAACAGTATAAGACCACTTTTTACTTTTCTTTCCCAATCAATATTATGCAATATATCAATAGCAATATCAACAATAGTAATCAAAGCAATGCACAAATCACCACACACAATAGAGACACCAATTTAACGTGGTTCACCCAATGTGGGCTACTCCACGGAGAAAATATTTCACTAAAATTTTCTCAACAAATCTCTTGGGAAACCTTTCCCTATTACAATGTTTATGGACCTCTGTCCAAAGGAGACACCAATCCCCTAATCAAGTTCATGGATCTCTATCCACAGGAGACACCAATCTCCTCTGCTCTGGTTGGTGATCTTCTAGAAGAACTGTTGCCTCCACTACACTGGCTTATGGATCTCTATCCACTAAAGACTCATGTCCTCACTCAGAAGACCTATCCTCACTACCCTAGCTAATGGATCTCTATCCACTAGAGACTGTCATCCTCTATACTCTGTCACCTCCAAAGCTAGCTCTCAGCTCTGTCTCAAATCTACACTAAACACGGTCCTTTGATCTAGCACAAATCTACTCAATCTCTATCCTCTGATCTACACTAAACATAGTCCTTCGGTCTAGCACAAATATGCTCAATATCTATCCTCTAATCTGCACTAAACACAATCCTTCGATCTAGCACACAAACCTCTCTCAATATCTATTCACCAAAATCTATCCTCAAATCTATCCTCAAGCCTTAACACAAATCTTGATTCAATCACAAATCAAATCTGCTAGATCTACCCCAAACCTTAATCCAAGGTTTGAACAAATCAATCAACTCTGCTCTCAAGTCTTCTCAAAGACTTATCTCAAATCTGCCTTGTAAGCTTCCACAAAATCTCACACTAATCTATCCACAAGTCCTCTCTAGAACTTGTCCAATCTACTCAACAAGTCTTCACCAAGACTTACCTTAAATCTCTCAACAAGTCCTCACTAGAACTTGTCCAATATGCTCAACAAGTCTTCACCAAGACTTACCTCAATCTCTCAACAAGTCCTCACCAAGACTTACCTCAAATCTGCTCAACAAGTCCTCACTAGAACTTGTCCAATATCACATAAACATATAGAGAATTGTTAGAGACTCAATATGCTTCACATTCACAACAATGCTCAATCACTTTCAATCTCTTTCTTTCTCAAATCAAATTAGAATATGGAACAATTTATTTCATAGAACTTGAACTACCACTTCAACACTTCCACTTGACTAGGCTCAATCAACTCCACTCAATCACTCACTCAATAAAGCACTCCTTGCTTACAAACTCTAGTCCAAGTATATGAACACTCACTTATTTCCAACAATGCTTATCAAAAATCCCCAAAAAAAATTTCCTCTGATTCAAACCCTTTTAATTATCACAACTTCACATAACAATGATACTCATGTTCTTTCACAAACCCTAGTTCAAGATAGTTCACAACTTCACATAACAATGATACTCATGTTCTTACTCAATATTTCCAACAATGCTTATCAAACAAGGTTTCTAGAATCAACTTTCATTCCAGAAAAACCAAACTCAACAATGCTTATCAAACAACCCTTTTCACTCCAACTTAGAATTCACAACATTCAACAATCACTCTCAAGGATAATGTGCCCTTACCTCTTGTTTGAAGAAGATCTGACTTCAAACACCTATTTTAATCATAACACCTTTCTTTGCCAATCACAAGGGTTAAATAGCATATATCTGTCCTTAATATTTTTCTCCAATAATATGCTCAAAGAATTCTAAAATAATTCTTTTATTATTCTCAAGGACCATGCATTAACCCACACAAGTTTACTTAGCAAATTCCCTTCAAAATAATAACATCACCTTATACAACTTATTACTCCAATATCCTCAATTTAATATTCAACAATATCAAAAAGCCTTTTACAAAATAATATACTTTTTCTACACCTTATGACTCCAAAAATTATCTTCAAAAATCATAAGCCACCTAAACCTTATCACTCCTTAATTCTCAACACAATATAACCTTTAAATGCTTTATAATAATAAAGTTAGGCCCTCATACCTTAGAAAAAATAATTATTTTCTTCCCCGCTTTGCAAAAGGTGCCCACACAAAATATTTGTCCTCTCCACCTTGCAAAATGGTGAGCGCATGATTTGAACCCATGACTCTTTCCCTACCAGTGCCTTAGCCCGCGGTCAGCTCATCGCATGAGCTGGAGGCCCACGTGGGACCTAAGTGCACTCACGTGCACTTATCCTTCACGTTGTCGCCAAGAGCCTTTGAACCAAAAGGCTTCCCCCTTTTGCTGTTGCAGAGTCTCAAACCCGAGACCTCTCCGGTGCTACGACTTAGCACCCAAGCCAAGCACCATCTGGGCTACCCGCCTGGATGGGTCTAAGAGCTTGGTGCCTCTAGACCTTATGTCTTCCTCCTCCTCAGATTTAACACTATGCAAACTCCTTCCTACCTCCGCATTTGATCGATGAGCACTCTCTTATTATTGCATGAAATTTGAATGATCACTTTAGCCTATGTTTGAGGCAATATTTATATGCCATTAAGGCATTTCTCCTTCACGTCGATGGATTTAAATTATATGCCTTTCTAGGCATTTACCTTCACGTCGATGGATAATTAACCTTTGCATTTTGACTTTAATATTTAATTTATAATTATTTTAAATTTAGAAATGAATTTAAATATTATAAATTAAATAATTAAATATCCATTTGGCCTTTTTAAATGAAATAAAATGTGAACCTCCTTGTGCTTTTGGGAGAACCTTTTGCCATCATTAAAATAACCATATTATTTTCTTCCAATCACCATGGAACGAAGATATCTTTGCAACCCTTTTCTTTTGCATTGGCTTAGCATTTCTTTGACATCAATGACAACAACTCCTGCTCAGCAAATCCTGCTCATATTTCCAACAATATCCCCCTTTGTCATTGATGGCAACCCATTTACCTTTTACAATTTTTTAACCTTTTGCTGTTTTGCTCCCCCTAGGAAACTGCTCCCCCTGACTGAATACTTTCCTTCTAACTCAAATTTCTCCCCCTTACTCAAATATCTCCCCCTTTGTCATCAATGGCAAAGGGTCACCTTTGGGGCTCGGGGCTAAGAATGAAACTCTTAGCTTAGCCCCTCCCCCACCTCCTCTTGAGGTGGTTAATTCTGGGGTGGGAGTATTTCTACTCCCAACAAGCACTGATCTTTACCTTTGTCAACTTTCCTCCTTATCCGATCCTTCTGATTCCTCTGACCATTTCTGTTCCTGCTTGTCTCTGGAATTTTTTCTCTACACCACTTTGTTGTATGTCCATCATTATTGCACTTATAACACTTAATATTGTTATTCCTTGGAGGTGCAAATATCTTGGGATTTCTCCTGGTGAAGCCATATCTATTCCTGTCATGAACCCTGCAATTCATTGCCTTGTGACCAAACTGATTACAAGAGTAGCAATACCCTTGAAAAGGTTGCCTGTTGTTGAACCTTCCATATTCCTATTTTCCATGTGTCCTGCATTGTGAAGCTTTGTGCCCAAACCTATGGCATGAGAAGCATCATCCATTGAAACTACCTTGCCTTGACCTCATTGGTATTTTAGTTTCTTTTACCCTATGTTGGTTCCTGTTCCATTTGTTCCTCATTTGTGCATTGTTCCTTTCCTTGTTGAACTTTCTATTGTCCAACTCATCCTCCGAAGTCTCACTCTCTCTTACACTCTCTTCTTCTGAAGTTTCTTCTTCTTCAGAACTTGAGGTTGACTCCTCACCTTGTTTCTTTTGTACCTGTTCAAAACCAAGACCTGTCTTGCTTGATGTAGGTTTTTGTGTCTTGATAATCTTATCCAAATTCTTTGAGCTTCTTCCAAACCTGTGTAACCTATCCTTAGATTCTTTCACTTCCTTCCTTAGTGAAGCTACTTCATGCTCTAACCTTTCACATTCTAAGACCTTTGCTTCTAACTTATCTTTGAACTTCCTTGTCTTAGCCATTGACTTGTTTAGATCCTCTATAAGCTTTCCTTTCTCTTCATCACATTCTTGAAATTGAAGCTTAAGTTGGGAGTTTTGCTTTCTTACCTTCTTTAATGCATCAAGGGCATGAATAAGTTCACCTTCAAGATCAACTCCTCCTATTTCTTATTCTTCCTCTATTTGTTTACCTTTGAATACATCTTCATTATTTTTTGACTTGTCTTCTATAGGATCACCTCCTTCTTCTTCTAATGCCATTAGAAGATTCTCTTCTGGTCCTTCAAGTGTATCTTCATATTCATCATCACTGAAACTGAAACCACTCTTTGTACAACTATCTTCAAGATGACCAAAGTTACCACATCTAAAACACTTGAGAATTATTGGTGACCTTTTCCTAACCACTTCCTTTTCTTTTTCCAGAAATAGAGCTTCATATTTATCATTATCTGAGGAACTATTATCACTATCACTTGAGTACTTACTTGCCTTTTCTGCATAGTAACTCTTCTTCTATCTTTGAAAGAACTTCTTTCCTTGCTTGCCTTGTCCATCCCTACTTTTCTTTTGGTACCTGTATTTTTTTGATTCCATATTCTTATGATCCTATTTTTCTTCATCATTGCTATTTCTAGCTTCTTGACAATCAGTTGCATAGTGACCATACTTTCCACAATTGAAACATCTAATAGATTTCACATCTTTAAATCTTCTTGGATCCTTGTTTCTTTTGCCATAATTTGCTTCTTCATCACTAGATGACTCATTGCTTGAATCTGACTTCTTACCCTTTGTCTTCTTAGTAGCTTTGAAGGTTGCTTCTTTCTAGATATTAGGTTCCTCTTTTGTTCTTATCTCAAAAGTTGTAAGAATACCAAGTAATTCATCCCTTGTCAAAATATCACCATATTTTGATTCCTCTATAGCTGAAATATTTTCACTAAACCTTTTTGGGAGTGATCTTAAGATCTTATCACAAACATCAGATTCTTGAACCTCAAGTCCAAGTCCTTGCATGGAGTTAACAACCTCATCTACACGAAGTAGATAAGCACTAATGTTTTCCTCATCCTTCATTCTTAGTTCTTCAAATTGTCCCTTGAGATTTTGTATCTTTGCCCTTTTGACATTTTTATCTCCTTCATATATGCTTTGCAACTTATCCCAAATTCCTTTTGTTGATTTGCAATGCATAACCTTTATGAACTCTGTTCTATGCAAACCTTTCAAAATTGTATTCATTGCTTTTGAATTGTAATGATGTAGAAGCTTACCATATTTATCTGTAGGTGGAGTAGTTGGTGGTGTGTATCCATTTTCAACTGCTTCCCATATTTCATTGCCAAGTGCCATCAGGTGAATCTTCATTCTCATACTCCAAAATACATAATCGCTTCCATCAAACACTGGTGCTGAATTATCTGAGGATCCACTCTTAGAATCCATTTATGTTCTTGTAAGCTTTTCCTTCAAGTTGTTAAACTCTTCCGAAGGAACCCGCTCTGATACCAATTGAAGAACACAAGCTTATACTGAGAGGGGGTGAACAATATAAGACCACTTTTTACTTTTCTTTCCCAATCAATATTATGCAATATATCAATAGCAATATCAACAACAGTAATCAAAGCAATGCACAAATCACCACACATAATAGAGACACCAATTTAACGTGGTTCACCCAATGTGGGCTACTCCATGGAGAAAATATTTCACTAAAATTTTCTCAACAAATCTCTTGGGAAACCTTTCCCTATTACAATGTTTATGGACCTCTATCCAAAGGAGACACCAATCCCCTAATCAAGTTCATGGATCTCTATCCACAGGAGACACCAATCTCCTCTGCTCTAGTTGGTGATCTTCTAGAAGAACTGTTGCCTCCACTACACTGGCTTATGGATCTCTATCCACTAAAGACTCATATCCTCACTCAGAAGACCTATCCTCACTACCCTAGCTAATGGATCTCTATCCACTAGAGACTATCATCCTCTATACTCTATCACCTCCAAAGCTAGCTCTCAAATCTATCTCAAATCTACACTAAACATGGTCCTTTGATCTAGCACAAATATGCTCAATCTCTATCCTCTGATCTACACTAAACATAGTCCTTCGATCTAGCAAAAAATCCTTTCCCCCCATATCTACACTAAATACTATCCTCAAATCTATCCTCAAGCCTTAACACAAAGCTTGATTCAATCACAAATCAAATCTGCTAGATCTACCCCAAACCTTAATCCAAGGTTTGAACAAATCAATCAACTCTGCTCTCAAGTCTTCTCAAAGACTTGTCTCAAATATACCTTGTAAGCTTCCACAAAATCTCACACTAATCTATCCACAAGTCCTCTCTAGAACTTGTCCAATCTACTCAACAAGTCTTCACCAAGACTTACCTTAAATATGCTCAACAAGTCCTCACTAGAACTTGTCCAATATTCTCAACAAGTCTTCACCAAGACTTACCTCAAATCTTCTCAACAAGTCCTCACTAGAACTTGTCCAATCTCACAAAAACATATAGAGAATTGTTAGAGACTCAATATGCTTCACATTCACAACAATGCTCAATCACTTTCAATCTCTTTCTTTAATCAAATTAGAATATGGAACAATTTATTTCATAGAACTTGAACTACCACTTCAACACTTCCACTTGACTAGGCTCAATCAACTCCACTCAATAACTCACTCAATAAAGCACTCCTTGCTTACAAACTCTAGTCCAAGTATATGAACACTCATCAAACTTCACATAACAATGATACTCATGATCTTTCACAAACCCTAGTTCAAGATAGTTCACAACTTCACATAACAATGATAGCTCACTCAATATTTCCAACAATGCTTATCAAACAAGGTTTCTAGAATCAACTTTCATTCCAGAAAAACCAAACTCAACAATGCTTATCAAACAACCCTTTTCACTCCAACTTAGCATTCACAACATTCAACAATCACTCTCAAGGATAATGTGCCCTTACCTCTTGTTTGAAGAAGATCTGACTTCAAACACCTATTTTAATCATAACACATTTCTTTGCCAATCACAAGGGTTAAATAGCATATATCTATCCTTAATATTTTTCTCCAATAATATGCTCAAATAATTCTAAAATAATTCTTTTATTATTCTCAACCAACCCACAAAAAATAAAAAAAAAAAAAAAAAAAAAAAAAAAAAAAAAAAAAAAATTTTTTAAAATAAAAAAAAAAAAAAAAAAAAAAAAAAAAAAAAAAACTTTGCCAAAGGTGCCCACGCAAAATATTTGTCCTCTCCGCCTTGCAAAATGGTGAGCGCATGATTTGAACCCATGACTCTTTCCCTGCCAGCGCCTTAGCCCGTGGTCAGCTCGTCGCGTGAGTTGGAGGCCCACGTGGGACCTAAGTGCGCCTGCACACTTATCCTTAACATTACCGCCAAGAGCCTTTGAACCAAAAAGGCTTCCTCCTTTTGCTATTGTAGAGTCTCGAACCCGAGACCTCTTCGGTGCTACGACTTAGCACCCAAGCCAAGCGTCATCTGGGCTACCCACCTGGATGGGTCTAAGAGCTTGGCACCTCTGGACCTTATGTCTTCCTCCTCCTAATTTAACACTGCGTAAACTCCTTCCTACCTCCATGTTCGATCGACGAGCACACTCTCTTATTATTGCACGAAATTCGAATGATCACTTTAGCCTATGTTTGAGGTAATATTTATATGCCATTAAGGCATTTCTCCTTCACGTTGATGGATTTAAATTATATGCCTTTCTAGGCATTTACCTTCACATCGATGGATAATTAACCTTTGCATTTCAACTTTAATATTTAATTTATAATTATTTTAAATTCAAAAATGAATTTAAATATTATAAATTAAATAATTAAATATCCATTTGGCCTTTTTAAATGAAATAAAATGTGAACCTCCTTGTGCTTTTGGGAGAACCTTTTGCCATCATTAAAATAACCATATTATTTTCTTCCAATCACCATGGAATGAAGATATCTTTGCAACCCTTTTCTTTTGCATTGGCTTAGCATTTCTTTGACATCAATGACAACAACTCTTGCTCAACAAATCCTGCTCATATTTCCAACACGATTTGATTGAAAGTTCTCTTTGATACATATGGAGTTGCACTAAAAGACATCTTATGATAGTTATAAAGCTACATTTTATGGAAAATATTTGAGAAGCATTAATTAATGAATAACAAGTTTGTATCTTAATTAATCTTATTGTCTTTGACATCCGATGATAGGATGAATATAATTTTATATATATATATATATATATATATATATATATATATATATATATATATATATATATATATATATATATATATATATATATATATATATATATATATATCTCCATGTGAAGTGGTTTGTAAAAGTATTTTTATATAGATTCTATTTAGTAAAAATTCAAATGATTTTGGAAATATTTTGTAATACATCAAAAAATTTTAGAACCAAAAATGTTATTCCATGCCTTCATATAAACTAGTCTCCAGATATTGAACTTTAATGAACAGTGTGAAAGCCCCATCAAGAAGGATGGACTCTCACACACCCAACTCTAACTTTTGTGAGAAATGCAAATGTTGTGATTCGACTTCAATCACTTCCCAGTAACCCTACTAGGAACGAGGAGGTCTTGTTGATGTGGACAAGTAACGAGGAGTGGAATGGGACACTCTCTAGATTGAAATGCGAGTGGTACATGAGGGTATCTCACGATCCAAACTTGGGTGAGGAATAATTAGCAAAAACTTGACAAGCTCAAGAGGATTTGAACCCCTAAAGCTAAAGGACAACACAATGTAACTCGTAGTGAGGATTGATTACTTGGTCTAGAAACAGAGAAATGGTGGGCCTTAACTGAATCCAGAGAAGGTAGGTATTTAGTTAAGAACTAGGTATTTAAATGCTAGACCATAGCATGTGTCAATTATAGATAATGAAAATCCAAAAGATAACATGCTTTGGATGGGAAACTATGCATCCATCCTTTCAGGTGTTATGGGCCCTAAAAGGACAACCCCTTGTCAAGGACATAGAACTCTAGTAAAGGAGATGAATGTTTCCTCATAATGGCATAGTTTACGAGATTTTGCCAATCTCAATCATTTAAGGAGGTTGACTACAGCAACCAAAATACCTTGAAATGAATATCCAATGCCTATGTACCAATTAAATTGATGGGTGTAAACTTAATTTCCTCAAAAATTTTATGTGATTTTGGACAGTGAAGTGTTTAGACCTAGGGTGTTACATTGTGATCGAGTGAGTTAGTCTTGCATACAACAATTCCTTTACCATTTGTTTAATCTCATTCTTTTTATTATAGGGGTACTTGTATGGTCATATTTTTTGGGGTTGACTCCTTGGTACCAAGTTGATTCTATGGTCCTTAGATCGATTAATAGGTAGTTGTTTAGGCTCATTGAAGCATTTTAATTCTTGGTTAGAATGGTCGCCAAGTTTGGAGGCACAATTTCATTATGTATACCACACAATTGCATCTAGTAAAATCTACCAACCACTACCCTATAACCCCTCTTAATCATAAATTGTATTTGATGGGATGTGATGACCTTGGGTTTTCCCTCATGAATACCATAGATGGTGTGTGTTCTATTTCTAACTATGAATTGCATACAAAGCTTCAAGAAATCCCATACCATTTACCCCAAAGTTCTTAACTAGGGGTAGCCCAACATATTGTTCATACCTTCCAATGGAACTATATAGATATTGGGTTGAAATTGGTAGTCACCTATGAATAAGTGATCATTTTTACAATGCCTATTATAAGTCATGATATTCCCATTAGCAATTATGACATTGATTTGATCATAGTCATAGATGAAATAATTTTCCCTTTTGGCTAAATTGGGGTAAATAAAGTTGTATATGCTACCATAATCTAATAGTATTAAAAAATTTTATCCTTTAAGAAAACCTTGGACTATCATGCATTGGGGTGTTAGTATTCCTACCATAACATGTAAATAAAGTGTAGGACTTTCTTCTACTGGTGTGTTCGGTGGGATTTCTTCCTCCACTGATTCCAATTGCTCTTCTATTGAGTCCAAAAATTCATCCCCTATGTCTATAGAAGAAGATGAAGTATTGCTCATGTACAAAAGGAAGATATGAGTTTTAAATTTGTTTTCCATGGTCCATTTTCATCATAATTATAAAATAGTCCCTTGGCTCGATGATTGGCCATCTCCTCTAGTATTAGCCTCTTGACTATTGAAGCCTTTGGAGCATTATTGTTTGTGGGTGTAGAAGTTATATTCTAGAATGCAACAGTTCTAGAGGATCTCATTAGGCATTTGATGGTCATGAATCTGTCTAGTTATAAAGTTTGTGCCTTGTGCAACCTAGACCCGACCAACATTGAAAGGCTAGAGGAGAGAAATGTCCTGCAAGCCAATCTCCAGAGAGGGATGGCTCCCTTTCTAATCTAATTTGGCTGAAAGGTTAGGGTAATAAGAAAGAAATAGGGAAATATGGCTATAAGCCAGCAGTGCAGGATGGGGATAGACTAACAACCAAAATTCTACCAAGTAACAATTAGTAGCATACAACAAAGAAACAAGCATACAAAATTTTAGCAGTTATGCAGTGACAACCTCTCATGGGTATTTCAATGTTCACTTCTTTACCAGCAAAATCAAATTCAGAAGGAAAAATTAAACACAAAAAATAATAAGAATGGAAGCATTCAGAAATAACACAAAGAAAACTTATCAAATGCAAGACCACTCAAAGAACCAGAAGCCGAAGCATTTCTATTGATGCAAAAAACTTGAAGTATTTTTCTATAGAGTGTCCATCCTTCTTTCTTACATAAAAATGATTAGTATTTATAGAGGATTACGCCTCTTTCATTTAATGAGCTTACAAAAAAATGTTGGTAGATCACAGACCAGTGAGAATAATTCCCTCCTCAGCATCAGTGATGTTCTAGTCAAAATATTCTACATAGAAACCACAATCTGACTTTTTGTGGGAGAATCACATAAAGAAATCGACATGATTAAATGCTAAGAAGCAACCTTGAACGTCGGTGCAACAGGATGTAGCAAAATCACTTGGAAATCAAGTGCTTGGTCATTGACTTCGCTTCACTTTTACACTTTGGAAATACACTTTCGCCAAGAAAGTCCACCGAGCATTAAATCTACTTTGAAAACTAGTAATTTTGATAGGTGATGCATTGGAAATAAAAAAAAAATTACCTTTGATCCTGCAAAGTCGAAGTAGACATCCTAGAAGCGCTGGCTATATTTCTCTAAGAATTAAATTTTATCTTTCTATAGACACCTAAAATGCATCATGCCGAGGTGACTACTCATATGGGACATGCTAGAAGACCATATGGAAGACCTTGGATAGATACCAAGGTATAGCAGTGGTTTTTACCACTCAATTTGGGCACCTTTGCCTAGTTAGTGCTAGCCACTTCTGACACCCGTGGTTAGCAATGCTCACCGTGCCTGTCATCCATGGTCAAGACTCAGAGTCAGTTGGCCTTCATCCGACCCAAAATTGGTTGCAACGACCAATTGGTTGTGGATTGGAGCGGTTTGAGTGAGGAAGGTTCTGGATCCTTCCATCCAACAAGCTCAACCACCCAATCTTGATCTAGGCTTCCTCATGAAGCCACCCCTAGCCCTTGGAAATTGCTATATAATCCCCCTCCAAATTTGGGAAAAGAGAGAGAGAAGCATAATCAATTGAGTAGTGAAGCCCTATCGAATTGCATACTCATTCACATGCATTGATAGGAATACTTTTGCTACCCAATTGGAGATCACATTGCCATGGAGGTCCTAGGAGGATAGGAGAGCCAAGAAATGCTAATCCATGCAATCCATGCACTCACTGAGCAATTCAACTACCAAATCTATCATAGGACATAGAGGTGACCCTTGACCATCAATTTGGCAAGGAGAATCAAGAGAAATTAGCCCTGATTTGGAGGGTAAACTTACTTCAGGCTTAGTCGTGGCTGTCAGCCACGGTGAACAGTGCCCACCACTTGAAGGACCCACGGTCAGAGGGTAATCCCTGATTTCCTTGTTCTCTATTTTGTAATCTATTTAACTAGGTTAGATTAATCATGTTATAGGTTTAATTCAGTATTCTAGAGACTTTTGATCGACAGATTAGGAGTTAATTGCAATTTTCCTTCATTATTGTAGTGTAGGTATAACGAATATTTTTCATGCTTTCATGTCTTCAATTGAGTAATTAGGAGCTTAGATAGATTCATCTTAGTTTATTTCATGTTTCTAATGGTATATCATCATGATTTAGATCAATTTACATGCATTGAATCACTTTCTTGATTTCTTGATTATCATGTTATCTTTTGTGCAAATATCCTTTTAAAGCCTCATCAAGAGAGGTCTCCTTTGTTTTTAATGTTTCTTGTTGTTTATTGCACGTAGGACTAACAAGGTTTTGGGATGCAAGGCAACAAATACCTCTAATCATGGAGAAGAGGGTCATCGACACCCTAGAGCAGTTCATGTCATCCTAGAAGGCATTTGGAAATCACACCTACCCTTGAGAGGGAAACATTACATCCTATTGTAACAATTGTATCAAAGTTGGTATCCCTAAGAGGGATGTACTTGTAATTTGACTTTGGATTCAAATATAATAAAAGAGTATATTTATTATTGTTTCATATCTTGTTGTCAATTTCTTATTCTTGTATGCATTTTATGTATCTTTCAATTCTTGTAATAGGAACAGATAGGTGTGAGCCCTTATTTGGATCATATAGAAGGTGATCACGGTGGAACTCCGCATTTCATGCCATAAATCTCTGACTTCTGTCATTTTTTATGATAGGTGCTCACCGTGGTTGATAGCCACGGTCAAAAGTTGTTGCCACGGTTGACATCCATGGGCAAAAGTGGTCACCGTGCAGCATAAGAGTCATGGTCACACATAGATCCGTGATCAAAATCAGACCAAGCACGAGGGAGAGAAAAGCTTGATCAAATGAGGACCTAAGGTAGGTCCCATTCTATCATTCTATTTTTTTTATTATTTTCTCTCTATGTTTTTCTAGAAGTGCAAAAAATTAGCATAATTAGGGAAGGCAATGAAAAATAGTAAAATGCATTGAGTCCTTAGGTCTTTCTATTTGGGTTCTACTAGTCGTTGCTAGGAACAGTGGATCTCTGTGTGCAGTCCACCCTAGTCTCCAATGATCTAGGCCCATCTTGTATGTTAGATTTTGCTTGCATGAGGCCCGATTAGTGGCCATTTTCATCATTAGTATGCATTCTCTAAATATCATGTAGATTAATCATGCATATACTTATGAAATAAAACATTCCTTTTGCATAGCATGTAGAATCATTTGAATGTTGTATTATGCATCTTTATTTTCATGCAAATTAAAAGGAACCACACACACCATGTTTCATAGTAAACTCTAGTGAGTTGGGAGTCACATCCAACCACTAGTAGGGTTTCAATGACGATGGAGGTGATTTCCATCTGTTGGCCCAACTCCCACGTACCCTATGTTCTAGACCAATACCAGATCCAAGAACCTTTTGTAGCCCAAAAAATTTGCATATACTCCTCTTCGAAGGGTATGATGCTGACTGGGTGAAAACGGGTGAGGATCTGGGAGGACCTGTGCTCCCTTCCTAGGTGTGGACTTTCATTGCCACACTTTGGGGGGATTACGTGACCTAGAGTTCATAGCCAAGTTGTCGAGCTATGAGCATACAAGTGAAAGCCATTAAACAATTGAGAAAATCATCAACATTTTGCAAAACACGATAAGAGTTACTTTACTGATACAACAAATTGAAAACACATCAAACAATCTAGGGCTCATTTTAAAACTATAAAAAGAGATAATCATCATTGTATTCTTTATGTGTTAATAAAATTTAAATCTAGACATAGGATACATAATGGTGTGAACACGGAGTGGTCGACCCGGGCATAGACCCGAGATCGAAGCCCAAGCTCCACCTAATGCACAACATGATGTGGAATGCCCCCAATATTACCCTAAGGATCTTACCAACCTCGTGCACCACCTTGCTAGGCATCACACCCATCACTCACCTGAGGATCTCATCATCCCCGTACGTCGCTCTGATAGTCATTACGAGACTCCTTCCTCACACAAGGGGTCCACCTATGGAGGTGATAGGGTTTCCACACACGTGGAAAGAACCAAAGTCATTAGATCTCCCCCTAGTGAGATAGAAAGTTGTGGATCTTGCACAACAAGTTGGTTGTATAGGGAACCTAAGTCTCATGCAGTCCATAGAAAGTGGCTACTCCAAGATCAATTGGAGGAAGCACGCATTGAGCATGAATGCCTAGAACAAGAGTACTTAGAAGAGAAAATTTTGCAACAGCGTAGGCGGGATGAGCTTAAACGACGTGAAGAAAGGATTTACCAACAGAAGTTACGTGAAGAACAATCATGTAGGGTAACTCCCAAAAAGAAGCTCACACTTAGAACCACTAGGCAACAAATCAATGCGATGCGCCCAACGCATCATCAAGAGTTGCCTCCTAAGCAAGTAGATAGCCATCCTTTTGGATAGACAAACAAAACTTTGGCTATAGATAAGCAACGAACAAACATGTTCAAAGATCCCTTGCCCAATCACGAGGCTAAGGAAGATCGAAAGGAACAAGGGAGCAATGCCAATGCTCGAAAGTCATCACAACCTTTGTTGCAATTACAGTCTATTCTGACATACAAGGAACCTATGATTACTTTCCATAAATAGGAAATCAAACATGTCCCTGTCAAGGAGTTTGATCCCCCATTACACATCATAGCGAGGATCAATCAGATTTCTTACAAGCGAGTGTTGGTTGATACAGGATCGTCTATCAATATCATCACTACCACTGCATTCAAACACCTCAACATTCCACCTTCTCACATCAGAGCATCGAATTTCATGCTGCAAGCCTTTAATGATGTGGAATCCCCTACAACAGGCACAATAGTCCTCCCCATTGAGGTGGGACAAAATATTATCCCTACATTGTGCTACATTTTAGAGGGTTCAAGACAATACAACATACTTCTTGGAAGGTCATGGATAAGAGCCATGGAGTGCGTACCATCCATAATGCATCAGTGCATTAAGTACATCCATGCAAATAAGGTTTATGTAGTTGAGGCGGACCCAGATCCTTTCAAGTATTACAAACCAGTGGACTATCCATAGGGACCTAGTGTGTCGCTCACACATCCGAACATTAAACATAGTGATCCTATCCAAATTTTGGATGCAACCTCATGGTCTATTGTGGAGTTACCTTCACCACCGCCATTACCCGTGGTTTCACCCATTACATCTCCATATTTGGTCTCACCCAATGAGGAGATATTGACCAAAACAACCACAAAGATGCTCATAGTTGTTGCAAATATGTCATTAGAGGACTCTCTTACTCCTATCAAAGGGGAAGAACCTAGCGTGGTCATGGATGGATCATATCAGGTCATACCATCTTCATCCACCACGTCACAAGATAGAGTTCATTTGGACGACATTGAAGTCAAAGAGCATGTAGAGGTGGACCCTACGGTTACACCTATCATTGAGTCCATTGAGGATTTAGGTCAACCTTCTATCGAGTTGCTATTTTTTGATCCCATACTTGATGCTCCACCCGAGCATGAGGAAAATTTAGTTGTCACACTTGAAATAGAACAACCTCAATAGGTAGAAGGGTCACCTACAAATCATGCAACTATGGAGGCCTCTTCTCATGAGTTTGTGGGAATGGTTGACATTAAGTCAGAGGATCAAGTGATTTCGAAATAGATAAAACAAGATATGGGGCAATCAAATGTTGCTTCCACATCGAAGGAGCCAGAACTATTGAAATTAGTCACTCCTGACTCATTTCTCATAGCACCCTCTCAAGAACAAGAACAGGTGTCTCCCCCACATCAGGTTGGGGGTACTAAAATTGACACAGTTCAAAATCCTAAAGTGAAACAGAGATATGAACTGAGTCATGAACATGAGCATGTGGATGCCGCTAACAAAGTGGATCATCAAAAAGCATCCACATCGGCTCAGAGGAAGGGAATGGGTGATGTACAATTATCTGTTGTATCTTTAGCACCCACTCTTTCACCTTCTTTAGTGGACAAGGGTATTTCGAATCAATCGTTGGAAATACACATGAATTCTTTATCAGTTTTGTGATCCATTCTAAGTCATCTAGATAGAATGGAGCATCGAATGGATGAGCAAGATAAGGCATTGCACAATATCATGAACCAACTCAAAAATTTGGCATTACAAAAGCAACCCGCATCTGAGGCCGAACCACCTCCTGTACAGTCACAGGAAAAGCCTCAACAAAAGCAAGAGCCAATTCGAACAACCCAACCATCGGGTCATCAAACCGAACCAATGCGGGTTAAGCGCTCAAAACAGTTGTCGCACATTTGGACTCCTTTAAACGAGTCCATGTCAAACATTTTTTAGAAGCTGCAAGAAGCTGAGGTTATCACCTTGCCTGACATCAAACCTATAGACCCAAATAGAGCTAAACCTAAGGGTTATAGGGAGGATCATTACTGTCTCTATCATCGAATAGAGGGCCATGGCATTCATGATTGTTATGGATTCAGGGATGTGGTTCAAGATTTCATAGATAGCAGAGTTTATCCCATAGATGGTTCATCCATAGTGCCTAAGTCTACCAAAGTAGAGGCCACATCTTCTCATGTGTGACCCCAAGGTCATTTGTCACCTCGTAAGCCTCAACATCCTATTTCTCACCAAGAGCGTGACCAGCATTTTTGGACAACTTTAACTGAATTTATGTTAACCATCATTCATAAGCTATGATAAACAAATACAATCACGTTACTAGATGTACCCTTGTACAACCCATATAGGGCCAGATCTAAAACTTATAGAAGGGAACAGGCTTACCTGTATCACCGAATGAGGGGTCATGATATTAATGATTGTTATATCTTTAAACATGTAGTCCAGGACCTTATCGATGGAAATATCATATCCACATATGGGTCATTGTTACTACCTCCTCAGGACACAGGCACCCCGTAGAGGTCCATGCTTCAATTGAGAGAGTTGATTTCTGTCACTCTTCCTAAGCAAGCTGATTACATTTTAGTGGATAACATGCACATTGGGGGTCTTCAAGGTAGCATACCTTCCCCACCATCCACACTAAATTCAATGAGGCAAAGTGAGGATTCTAGAGGTATCACACCTCCCTCATTTTCATTGAATGGCACACACACTGGGGGCACCTAAGGTAGCTTACTTTCCCCAAAAGGCTCCAAGGGTTTCTCAAAACCACTTGGTCAATCCCAAAAAGCTCCAAGGGTTTCTCAAAATCGCTTGGTCAATCCCAAAAGGCTCCAAGGGTTTCTCAAAACCACTTGGTCAATCCCAAAAGGCTCCAAGGGTTTCTCAAAACCACTTGGTCAATCCCAAAAGGCTCCAAGGGTCTCTCAAAACCACTTGGTCAATCCCAAAAGGCTCCAAGGGTTTCTCAAAACCACTTGGTCAATCCCAAAAGGCTCCAATGGGTTTCAAAATCCCTTGGTCAAAATATTAAAATCCATAAAAAATTTGGAAAAATATCAAAAATCAAAAACATTTGCATTTCATGTTGCAACCATATGTTGCATTTCATTTTGCATCATTGCATTTCATTTCATTGCATTGCATTAGGCATATCCATCCGTCGCCCTTGCATTAGGATAAATTGTGTTTACAATCTTACAAATGACACCACGTTTGTGTTTCAATCATGCATCTATGCATTATATTTTTCATCCATTTATCACCCTTGTGAGTAATTGTGTTTTTCAACACAACCCCAATTGTTGCTATGAAGAATATACTAGGGTTTTTCGGTCATTCAACCATACCTAGAGGTCTTCTCAAGAGTTGATAGAAAGCTTGCTTTGCTTTTGTAGTTGAGGTCTAGTTAGTATAGCCCTTAGCATATCAGAATCCTATCACTAATCAAAAAATTAAACAATCCTAATAAGGACTAGGGAAGATGAAAGCTACGAAGCAGGACCAGGTATCCTGAGGTAAAAATATTTATTCTTGCTTATCCCCCTGTGCGGACGGTATGGGACATGTGGGCAATTGGAAAAAGGACAAGTTTACTCCCTACCCATATAAATCCCTTGCTTACAAATGAAGGAGCAATATCCTAGAGTGATATCCCATAAATATCAAAGATTGATATCCCCTATCGATATCCTAGATCGATATCCCAAATTGATATCTCAAAGTCAAAATCCCCAGTATTCAAATCAAAGTTCAAATCAAGATCAAATGAAGATCAAAATCAAGTTCAGATTCAAATCAGTATCAAATCCCTTGCTCAAAAAGAAAGTACAAAATAAATAGTGATTATTATCACTAAAGTACAAAATAAACAGTGATTTTTATCACTTTATATGAGCAAGTATCCCAAAAAATTGAAGAAAAGAAGGGGGTGAGCTTGAATCCCTGGAATTGTCAACACTATTGTACCTTACGCATGATGATATGTCTGATGCATTAGCATTTTGCTTGTGTGTAGACCAATGTTTGAATGTGGAAGAGCTAGCTTTAGGTGTCCTGTATCGCCTAGTGGTCTAGTCCAACTGAAATCTAAACCTAGGATTGGATAGACATTTGCGGATCCCCAATCTTAGCAATGGGCTGAAAGAATCCCGCCTGACATCGGGGTATGCTTATGCCTTATCAAATATACTCATTTGCACACATAGGGATAATGAACAGTTAGGGCCTATCCTAGCGAAAGCCTTATGTTTCAGAAGTCTAGTATGGTTAGTATACAACTTTTGATAAGTCAACTAGGGTGTTTGAGTCTCATGGAAAACCTCAAAAATTCCCAAATAGCAACAATCAATTTCAAATCGCAATCATCAAAACATCAATTTCTTTTATGAGAGTTTGTTTATTAGAACTATTTGTACTATATGTTAGATACCGGATGGATGTCAGAAATGATATTTAGATGACCACTGATTATGTTACCCATATTCTTTTAATTTACAAAAGCTTATGAATAGAAACCATACACCATTGCATATCACATATGGGTGTACAATTTATCAAACATTCATAAAGATATAGCAATTACAATGCATGATTGTTATACATTCTGTGGTGTCATCCATTAGATTGTTTAAATTTATATTACATTCATACATTATGTTTTAAGTGATTAAAGCATACATGTTCATTTCCATAAATCATCAAAGAAAAAAAATTATGCAATACATACATGGCATAGATTATGTCATAACAACATAAATTAAATGCATACAAGTATAGTAAATTACACATGCATTTAACATAAAATATCGCATTCATATGCATCCATCATAAGTAGTCCATCTACATACATATATATCATAGCATCTAAATCATACATCTCATAGCTATCTAGTGCATGTCATCCATACATCACATCATATAGCATCAAATCAATATAAGCATTGCATCCATATGCATCGCATAAACATGAAATCAAAAAAAAAAAAAAATATTTTTGAAAATTTTTTTTTTCAAAAAAAAAACCCTTTTTTTTTTTCCCCAAAAAAAAAAAAAGGTCAAAAAAAAAAAAAAAAAAAAGAAAAAAAAACCGAAAAAAAAAAAAAAAAAAAAAAATCAAATATTTTCAAAATTAACAAATAAATAAAATAAATCAAAAAGTCAAATGTGCCTCGTATTCAGTTATTTACCCTATACACTTGGCGGTTGCAGTGACTTGCGCTCCATGCAATCCGACAAGATGAGTAAATTACCATAAGGACATTTGGGGTAAATCCATCATCATGGAATTGTATGCTTCATTTCAATCCCTAAGAAGGCCTTGATGGCCGGACTGCTCCAAGGGAATGAGATATTCATCGCAATTCTCCTATGATATTTTCAGCAGATCATCGAACAATATGATTCAACACATGCCTAATTAGAATTGTCTATCATTTTGATTCCCTAAGAAGGCCTTCGTGGCTGGACCGCTCCATGGGATAGAAATGGACAATTACTATTAATAGTTGCAATCATAGCTGATTAGGCCTTGCCAATTATTCAAATGCTAAATCTTAATTTGTTAAAGATCATTCATAGTGGTCAAGCGACCTCGTCGCTTCATTTAATTGTCATTACCCTCATCGACTCATCGCTTGAGGGGGTAGTCATAATATCAAATCATAATCAAAATCAATATAAGATCCCTTGATCTTGTCAAAATTATATTCATCTTACGAATCATTGCCAAAGACTATCATAAGCTTACCCTTTTGCTGGGGAAAAAAAGCATATATGACAGTTTGTTTGTAGCTCTCCTCCTTTCAGTTATATAGGCCTAACTCCTATTGTAGCACCAAAGCTACCCGAATGTCTTGATGATGAGTGCAAACCTTTTCAAATTTAAGCCTTCCATCAAGTTGGAAGCAATGATTCTAGGATGTGCGTCCTCTTTGCAGGACTTGGGCATCTAATGTTGATCAGACTAATGATCATCATCCAACCTACGACATCATTTTAGGAGGTCTATTTTTTCTCAGCATTGTTCGATCTCACAATGCATCTCAAAAGGGGCATCTGTAGACACCTAAAACACATCATGCCGAGGTGACTACTCATATGGGATATGCTAGAAGACCATATGGAAGACCTTGGATAGATACCAAGGTATAGTAGTGGTTTTTACCACTCAATTTGGGTACCTTTGCCTAGTCAGTGCTAGCCACTGTTGACACCCATGGTTAGCAGTGCTGACCATGCCTGTCATCCATGGTTAGGACTCAAAGTCAGTTGGCCTTCATCCGACCCAAAATCGGTTGCAATGGCCAATTGGTTGCAGATTGGAGCAGTTTGAGTGAGGAAGGTTCTGGATCCTTCCATCCAACAAGCTCAACCACCCAATATTGATCTAGGCTTCCTCATGAAGCCACCCCTAGCCCTTGGAAATTGCTATATAATCCCCCTCCAAATTGGGGAAAAGAGAGAGAGAAGCATAATCAATTGAGCAACGAAGCCCTGTCGAATTGCATACTCATTCACATGCATTGATAGGAATACTTTTGCTACCCAATTGGAGATCACATTGCCATGGAGGTCCTAGGAGGATAGGAGAGCCAAGAAATGCTAATCCATGCAATTCGTGCACTCACTGAGCAATTCAACCACCAAATATATCATAGGACATAGAGGCAACCCTTGACCATCAATTTGGCAAGGAGAATAAGAGAAATTGACCCTGATTTGGAGGGTAAACTTACTTCAAGCTCAACCATGGCTATCAACCATGATGAATAGTGCCCACCGCTTGAAGGACCCATGATCAGAGGGTAATCCTTGATTTCCTTGTTCTCTATTTTGTAATTTGTTTAACTAGGTTAGATTAATCATGTTGTAGGTTTAATTCAGTATTCTAGAGACTTTTGATCGACATATTAGGAGTTAATTGCAATTTTCCTTCATTATTGTAGTGTAGGTATAACGAATATTTTTCATGCTTTCATGTCTTCAATTGAGTAATTAGGAGCTTAGATAGATTCATCTTAGTTTCTTTCATGTTTCTAATGGTATATTATCATGATTTAGATCAATTTACATGCATTGAATCACTTTCTTGATTTCTTGATTATCATGTTATCTTTTGTGCAAGTACCCTTTTAAAGCCTCATCAAGAGAGGCCTCCTTTGCTTTTAATGTTTCTTGTTGTTTATTGCACATAGGACTAACAGGGTTTTGGGATGCAAGGCAAAAAATGCCTCTAATCATGGAGAAGAGGGTCATCAACACCCTAGAGCAATTCGTGTCACCCTGGAAGGCATTTTGAAATCACACCTACCCTTGAGAGGGATTTGAAACTCTATTGTATTTGATGTATAAAATGGGCATCCCTAAGAGAGATGAATCTGTAACTTGGCTTCATTGAAATTAATAAAGGTATTATTTATATTTGTTTCATTTCTTGTTGTCAACTTATGCTTTCCCATTTGTGCTTATTTCATGAATTGCAATAGATATATTAGATAGCAAGAGCCTTTTTGGTGGTTATCTTTCTTCACCTCTTTCCAAGAGAATCTACAAAATCGCACCTTTGGAAGCAATGCCCCTGGGAATTTAATGCCAAAGAATTGATTTCGCCCAAGAATGGGGTGAAACAACCTTTTCGGGGCAACAACGGGCGACAACGCAGCTTGGTTTGACATCTTAGCAATTTTACCCATTAATCCTCTTCTTCATAATCATCTTCTTTGCTTTCACCTCAGAGGAGGGCGATAGAGACTTTCACCCCTTTGGGGAGGCGACATCACTTTTAATATTCGATGTAGAGCGTGGCGCAACGCTTTCACCCAAAATTGAATTTTAAAACCCCATTCACCCCTGGAGAGGCGAAACCACATGGCACCTCTCAATAGGGGCGACTTCGATTTGCTATGCTTTAAACTTGGCACCAAGCGCTACCTTTTACTTCTACCTAGTCGTAGATGAAATCATCAATACATTAAGGTGGGCCCCCATGACGTCAACCTTCATTTCTTTCACCTTTAAAATATTTGAAATCCCCTTTCACCCCAAAGAGGGGCGACAATGAGTTTCACCCCTCACTTGGGGTGAAAGCGCTCTTTAAAATTCTGCATTGACTTACCCATGTCGGGCCCACACCACACCTTATTTTTAAAACCTTCCTTAGACTGTGTTTCACCCCAAAGAGGGGCGACAGGGAGTTTCACCCCTCTCTTGGGGCGAAAGCCTTTTTAATAATCTTCTTCAATTCATTGGCGCTCGCCCACGAAGCGCCACTTAAAACTCTTCTTTACACTATGTTTCACCCCAAAGGGGAAACGAAAAGGAGTTTCACCCCCACTTGGGGTGAAAGCACTTTTAAATTTTAACTTTATAACCACTTGCATTTTAAAATAACTTTCACCCCAAAGAGGGGCGACAAGGGTTTTCACCCCTCAATTGGGGTGAAAGCATTCTACTCCTCCATTTTAAACTTGAGACTTTCACCCCTTTGCTCCGTTGGGTGAATTTACTCTTTTTAATTATGTTTCACCTCCAAGAGGGGCGAAAGTGATTTTCACCCCTCAATTGGGGTGAAACTACTCCCATCCCTTCCTTCAACTTACTCTTGAATTAAATCATAATTTTCATATTTTTTGGGGTAAAATTCCTTTGCAAGTGCAACTTGGGGTGAAAGCACCCAACTTTTTACCTTTTCTTTTTGAGGCACTTCTTCCTTCAAAATTGATTCCTTTCGATGCTTTTGTTCCTTAGAATTTTTTAAAAAAATTCTTCATTGCATTCATGATTTCCATTTTATTTAACAATGCAATATTATTTAAAAGAGGTAAAAATACAGTAAAATGAACAACAAAACTATAGTACCTTCCTTTAATAAATTTATCAAAATTTTACAATCAACATTCAACAAAATTTCAATGTGGCAAAGTGACAAAACTGCCAACATTCTTGGTGGCTCACGAGGTATCCAGCTTGCATGGATGCAATCGACCCCAGGCCTTCATCCATTGGGCTTAAGAGTCAGCTCCACTAGGTGCATCAGGCTGCTTACTGCTCACTTCGATATTTTTCTCCTCGACCTCCTTTGCTAGCTTCTTCTTCTAGCTCTAAAAGATGAGCAACTGTAGCTTCATACACTACAACAACTTTAGACCAAGCATCCACACTGATCAACTCTAGACCATTAAGTGAATCTACAAGGTACCTAAAGGTCTCCACTTACTCCATATCAATGTAATTCACCCACTAACTAAGCTCCAACAAACTAGATTTGATGCATGTCAATTTTCTCATCAGAGGCAACACATGATCTTCGGTGAGAGGCTCATCCCAATCATCAATTTTAGAGGCATCATCAATGAAAATCGCCCAAACTACTTCCAAGTCCTCCTTTGATAGAATGTTCCCCTGATCATCAGTGAAGCTAGGGAAACCATTTTCAGCTACTACATTAAAGTAGAGCTCCGAAACTCTTCTCTCCTGATTGAACACATCTAGTAGCTTGCGAGCCTCCTTAACTTGGTCCAACTTTGAAAAATATTGGTGCAGTATGACCTTGGCACTTGCCCAAGCTCGAGCCATGTCACTCATAGGGTGAAATCTGAGACCTGTTCTACTCAATGCCTGCATTTGTGTTGCCTTTACCAGGAGAGGCTCCAAGTGATCTTCACCATACTCCACTATATGCCGACCATATGAGATGACTATCTGTATCTCCTGAAGGTACATGAGGACCTATGTCACCTTTGTCACCATAGTCTTACAATCAACCAACAACTGATTGCGTGCCTCCTTGACTTTTTCTTTTGTCAGAACAATCGCCTATGTTGCTTTTGTAGCTAGTTGATCCTGCAACTTCTAGAGTTGGCCCTTCAATGCCTCAACTTGTTGTTCTACTCCCCCTTTGGCCTCCTGGTGCTTCTGAATCATCTTCTCCAACTCCTCTACCCTTTTCTACCAATGAGTTACCTCTGACTATGTGGATTGCAACTATGCTCGACTTTTTACCAAAGACTCCTCCAAGTCGATGATCTTAGCCTCAACCTCAAAAAAGTAATTCTTATAATGCTCGCCATGTAGGTACAAGGAGCTTATCTCTACCTGAATGTTCCCCATCATATCCATAGTATCAAGCTTTGTAAGGTCCTTGGTGATGATCTCATAAGTATAATCACTTGAAGTCATCTCTCCTTGAGGCTTTTGAACTTGGGAAACATTTTCATTGTATGGGCCTCCATGGCATTAGGATCAAAGGAAACCTTCTTCAATGGCTTCGCTGGTGCCAGAGCCTCTCTTATTTTTTGACTCTTCAACCACTATGATGAACTCAGGTGAGCTTGGTTGATCTTTGCTGCAATGGACTATTCTGGTACAACCACTATCTCTGACTCAGGTAACACCTACAGCTCCAAAAATGGGGTGAAAGGGAAATGAGCTTACTATGGATTCAGCTCGAGGGAAGTGGAAATAGGCATAGTGGAAATGGTAGTAGGAATGGAAATGGTGGTAGAAATAGAGGCAAGGGGTTCAACCATAGTCACACTCACTCAAGGAGGAGCTTGTGTACTTACAACGGTAATGGAGGTTACTAGAATGGATGATACAAGAAGTGAAAATGGATTCGAGGTGGATGCAAAAGAACTAAAAGAAAGGGAAGTAGAAGAAGTGGGAAGAGAAGAGGAGGGAGCATTGGTGACTAGTGGTTGAGAAATGGGAAGTGAAACTGAAGTGGAGGGTATGCCAAATGAAAGTGAAATAGAAGTGGAAACCAATGGAAGGGAAACAATAGTCACCAACTACTCAAGGAGAGGAGAAAGAGAAGAAAATGTACCTTCAAGCTTTGACACCGTGTGAGCCAGTGGGGATGAAGGTGGTTGTGACACTGGATCTTTCTCTGCCTGGTCCTTTGGTTCTACTGCAATGTCCTCCTCAATATTGATAATATCAGCACTCTAGATCAATGACTCTATTCAGACCAAAGGAATAGCTTCTAATACTTCTATCCATTCAACCGAAACCATAAGAGGAGGGTTTGATGAAACTGCATCGGTTCTTCACTTCTTTGAGATTTTTATAATCGATAGCTTTTCCCACTTGCTTTTTGCCTTACACTGCAATGACTCTTCTAGCACTTGTCCTCTTCTACAAGTGGTACTTCCTGAGTCATGAGATGCTCTTCTTTAACCACGCTCTCCTCACTACTAGATTTTTGCAAACTTTGAGGTACAATACCAATGAAAGTGATCGGCTGATAACTGGTGTAGAAGTCATCATAAGTGTCCAAAAATGCTTCATCCATTACCAGGCCATATGGTGACCCAATTTTTCCTTGATGAGCCCTCATAATCCACCAATTTGTAATTTTTTCCTCTGACCAACCCAAAAGTTGTTCTTTCATTTGACTAAATAACCCTGGTGGAGGAATCTGATGCTTATGTACAATAGGGTTATATTCGGCCTCCATCTCATAGAAATCATGCCATGGTGGGAGTGACATCATGTTCTCCACGTGCCACTCTAAGTCATGCCCCTCCGATTGTTTTGATGCTTCTCAATATCTAGCCTCGAACAACAATGAAAGATTTTGACCTTGATTTGTTCAACAAAGAGACCCAAAGGATCGTACTTCCATTATTATGGCAACTCCACCATTTCGATGTCATAAAAGGTCTCAGTTATTAAATGATTCTAGCCCACCTAGCTCACCTCAATGCCTCCAAAGTGAAAAGGCATAGTGCACATGGTTTTCTTTCCATGCCCTACCCCATACACATCATTAATAAAATCATGTTGTCGAACAACCTCCAAAGCAAACAAGTGCCCTATGGCAAAATATGGGAGCAGAACTGGCTTGCCAGTATAGCCAAAAATGCGTAGCACAACACCCTGTGTCAACAAAAATATATCACCTCTTTGCTTTGAGATGATTTCCTCTCTCATAGCCCTCAATACCCTCTCACTTTTACAAAAAATTAACTCCAGGGAAGGACCCACAAACATACGATTGAAGTTATAAAAATACTCCTACCTTGACAAGCTGGAGGTCCACAAATATACTAGCAATTTTCTATTCTCCTTATCAACCTGCCTACTTGCAATGAAAGAAAATTTCTTGTACAGGTGAAAGAAGAAATACCAAATCAAAAAGGATGTGTGCCTGAATACCATGGTTCCTTCGCTCTGCATATTCTCCAACTGGGTGTGCATTCTTCTAGAAATATAGTCAACCCAATCAAAGAAAATGGGATTCATCTTATGGTCATTGTAGAGGGGGCATAGAATTCTACCTAGGAGATGCACTGCACCAATGCAACCTACCACTTATGCACTATAGAATCCGATGGAAGACCAACCACCCAAGCCACCATAGAAAATAAATCCAGGCTCTTAAAATCCATCAATGGCTTTGGCAACATTGGTAGTTCACCATGTTGGGGTATTTTAATCAACTAGGTCTCCATAAATCGGTGCAACATCATCATGGACTGATATTTTTCTTCCTACTCGCCAATGTGTAATTTCTTGAAAATGAAGTCCGAAGGAGGAGTAATTCCACAAGCGAACGCCTCCCGGACATCTTCAGATGAGATAGTGAACAACACATCCCCTTTCACATTCTCCACTACCCTAGTGTTAGGATTATAAAACTTTGAAATAGCTTCCACCAACTCTGGGCAATAGTGAACTAGTGTGCACAAAAACCAGAAAATATGAGCATGGTATGCAATGGTGAGAGGACTCTCCGATGTTAACCCTTGTCGGACTACAACATCTACATCTTGGCGCAATTTCTCAATGCCCTTATTCATAATAACATAGTCTCCCACTTGAGCTAGCGTATCAGAATACGGATCCAAGTCAACATTTTCATGGCACCTAGCTTTCTTGGATTTCTTTCCTCCCTCAATCTTCTTTTGTACCTTCTTTGGCTCTTCAATGCTTTTTGATGCAACAGCTCTTTTACCCATCTTCAATAATGCTCAAGCGCCTGTAATTTCTACACTTAATTCAACCCGATGCAACAATACTTTAAAAAATATAAAAAAATTTACCTCCTCTCTACGGGTGCACCAAATTTATAACTACACCTTCATCAACCGGATTAAATGCACATGCTAATTTTCGAAGAAGTTGGGTGAACGTGCATTTCGATCTTTACATCGAGCATAATTTTTAATAATTTCTTTAACTATCTTCAACCTCCTCTTACCCAAAATATTCCTTGATTCTTGTGCTTTGGCCACCTCCAATCTTGAAAAGTGCTCCACGAATATCAACGGGTAACCTCGAGAATGAAAACTACCAAGTGTCAAAGAAGGGCATGCCTCGAGATGAAAACAAATTAATTCTATCGCTTAAAATCTTCATTCTAGAGTGAATCGAGGAAATTTTAAAATTCTCTAGGTGCACTTAATTTTAAAATGATGTCAAAGGTGCTCCAAAATCATTCCTTTACAAAAACAACTTCTAGGGGCATGCTTTGCTTTATAAAATCTTCTTTAGGTGAAAATAATCTACAACTTGCTCTTTCTCCAACCACTCGAGCTTTCGAAATCATCCTTCCTATTGCTTGGAAAAAATAATAAGCTTGAATGCCTTTTAAAATATTCTTCCTCCTTGATTTCACCTCAAAAAGTGCTTTTTAAAAAAATCAAGCTTTTAACTAATACTGCTTTTCTAGAAAAGCAAAATAAATCTATTTCCCCTTCTTTTCCAGAAATAAATCTTTTAACTGAATTTTTTTCCTTTGCATGAGATTTTCCTTTCTTTTCTTTTTTTCTTTTGGAGTTGCACTTTTAAAACAAAATTTTGCCCTTTTCTAAGCAAAAATGCATGGTATAATGACTTCGGACGAAATTTAAAAATTTTCTCTTTTTTTTTTCTTTTCCTTAAAAGGTAAATATGACTTTCGCCCCTCACTTGGGGTGAAAGTACTATTTTTTTTCTCTTGTCTATTTTTCCCCTATGTGTCATTAAAACAAATTCGCCGAAGTTGCTTTTCAAAGCTATTTACTGATTTTCACTCGAAATTAAAAATAAAAATCATGAAAACCCTTTTTCGGGGTGAAATCAATTTTTATCCCTGAAGATGTGCTTCCAGGCGAATCTACTTGCTTGGGGTAAAATAAGACCATTTTTTTTTTACATACATATGAGCATAACATATTTGAAAAATAAAAGAAAAAATTGTACATATATACATACTTGTGCCCAAAAATTTCAATGATAGTAAGCCTTCAGATGAAGACCATTTACCAAAATCGGTAGCTCTCGGCCATCCATGTCCCAAAGATAATAAGCATTAACTGAATTTGCTCCTAAAATCTGGAATGGGCCTTCCCAAATTACCTCAAACTTATGGTGCTTTCCAGGTTTCGCTTTATCTGAATTCCATTTAAGCACCAAGTCTCCGACTTTAAATGCCCTTTCGGACATCTTTTTTCGAACCACTTCTATGTTGTTCTAGCATGCTCCATGAAAGTGTTATATGCCTTCTCTCTTTCTTCTTCGAGCTACAAGAGTTGTGCTAGTCTCGCGCTCATAGGGTCAATTTCATCACCCTCATCACTAAGCAACTGCAAAGTCTGGAGGACTGGAAGTTCAATATGGGTAGGCAAAACTGCTTCCTTGCCATACACCAAGGAGTAGGGAGAAGTTTTAATGGACTTCTTGATTGATATGTGATCCACCCACAGAGCTTGGTCCAACAATAGATGCCAACTTCTTTTATTGCTCCCAAGTGTTCTCTTCAAAATTCGAAGCAAGTTCTTGTTTGTGGACTCGGCTAAACCATTTCCCTATGGGTAATAATTAGAAGATGCTTTGAGGTAAATTCCATACCTACTTGCAAACTCAGTAATATTCGCTCCAATGAAGGGAGTCCCATTATCAGTCACAATGGCATCTGGTACACCGAAATGAGTAATCAACCCCTCAAGGAAAGAGATGATTATCGCTTGATCTACTTTCTTTGTTGGGATGGCCTCGACCCACCGAGTAAAGTAGTCAGTTACTATCAAAATATATTTATGTTCAGTAGAAGAATGGGGATCAATGACCCCAATAAATTCTAAGCCCCACTATTGAAATGGAGCTTCTACCTAGATCGGATGTAGAGGTAAGGATACCTTCTTACTCCTACCGACATATCATTGATAATTATCATAACTTTGACTCACTTTGTGTGTATCTACAAAAAGAGTGGGCCAGAAATATCCAACTCGGATGATTTTCAAGGCCATAGGCCTCCCTACATAGTGTCCACCAGACAAGCCAGAGTGGAACTCCTCCAAAATATTCTATTTTTTAGACTCTTTGACGCACCTGAGGAGTACTCCATCTATGTTCTTGTGGAATAAACCACTTGATAGCAAAACATATCTAAGGGCCTATAGCCTAAATATTCACCTCTGAGAGGGATTGAGGTGAGATGGACACCTTCCAGATGTGAAAAATTTGACAAGGTCCTCTATCCAATCACGATCACCTACTGCTTGGTTAGCAAGATTACTCTCACTGATAACTTCATCATGTAATGGCATCGTGACTGAGAAGTTACACTTTTAGCCAACTCTTGATAGAGTGCCCGACCATGAACCAATTTGGTTGGTCGAATCTCTACATCATACTCTTGGATCTTGGAGACCCATCCTACTCTTTTATCACCAAGCTCTCCTTGGATGATAAAATTCCTGACATCTGGATGAATAACATAGACAATTGTCTTGCTTTGTGAGATAAAATATCAAAATTTCTTTAGGGACTTCATAACCGCATAAACCTACTTTTCAATGAAATTGTATTTCTCCTAGTGTGGCTGAATAACTTGGCTTAGAAAAGTGATTGGTTGTTCATCTCCATCATCTTGCTTTTGTGTAAGCACGATGACATAACTTTCCTGCTCGCCTACTGCATAAAGGATAAAATCCTTAGAATAGTCTAGATTAATCAACACTGGTGCTTGAACTATTCTCTCTTTAATATCCTAGAATGCCTACTTCCTTTTCTCTATCCATTTGAAGTCTACATTTTTCTTTAGGAGTTCAGTCATCGGCTTCACTACTTGAGCGAAGTCGATGATGAATTTCTGGATAAAGTTGATTTGGCCAAAAAATGATTATAGATCCTTCTTATTGGTTGGTAATGGCAATTTTAAGAGAGCTTCAACTCTCGCAGGATCAATAGCTAACCCATCCTTTGAAATCACATGTCCCAAGAGCTTTCCCTCCTTGACAACAAAGATAGATTTCTTTGGGTTGATGGAGATACCAAATTCTCGACACTTTTCAAACACCTGTCTTAAATGAGATCCATGCTCTTCCCTACGATGTGAGAAAATAGTCATATCATCAAGGTATATAACAATTATTCAGTTCAACAACTCACCAAAGGTGACATCCATTGCTCTTTGAAAAGTGGCACCAACATTGGAAAGATCGAAAGGTATTATTTGATAGGTGAAAGTGCCCCACTTGGTAGTAAATGTCATTTTATGTTGGTCCTCATCCTTTACCCAGATCTGGTTATAGCCGGAGAAACCATCAAGCAATGAAAATATTTGTGCTCCAGCAACAACATGGAGGATCTGATCAATCTACGATAAGGGATAATGGTCTTTCAAAGATGCCTAGTTCAGATTATAAAAATCTACACATAGGCGAATATCTCCATTCTTTTTTATACTAGAACCAAATTCACCACCCAAGTCGAGTGTTTGATGGGGTAAATGATTTTTACCTCCAACATTTTTAGTAGTTCTACTTTCATAAGCACCTCAATATTCGGATTAACAGGTCATTGCTTCTACCAAAAAGGTTTCACCCCTTCCTACAATTCGATGGTGTGTTGAATCACATTTTTGTCATACCCTTTCAAATCGTGATAACTCCATGCAACAATGTCAGGGAATTCAGAGCACAGATTCTTAATTTCCTCGAGCTCTTCTAGAGAGCAATCTATCCCGACTTTGATTATCTTGTTAGGTTCTAACTTCAGCTCAGTATACTCTTTTTCATCCACCTTGATCCTATGCTTTTATGCTCTATCACTCTGATCAAAGAGGCTCTCTAATGTAATCAATCCTTTTGAGATGTGATTATTCCTGAGTTGTATTAAACCTTCAGCTTCATCTTCATCCAATGTCCTTCCCTCCACACTACCAACTTCTTTAATCAAAAATTTTACAATATGTTCATCATTATCAAAAACTTGCTAGTATATATTCTTATCTGGGACTGAAGGTCTATAAATCAACCTTACAGTCTTGGGCTTTCGTACCACACTCTCAATAGGAGAGAAGTTCACACCAAGGGATGCTAGGAGATCTGCATGCTTATTTCATTCTCATGAAATTGCTTGAACATTTAATGCATCAAATGATTCAAACAAATCCCATACCTTATTGCGGTACACCTTTAGGTAGTGCTACTTTGAAATGCACTTGCTAGTCACCTAGTTGAAAATCAACTCAAAATATCCAAAAATTTACAACTATTTGATCCCAAGCTTTTCTACTTTCTTCAGGCCCAAGCATAGTGCTTCGTACTCGATGACATTATTTGTACAACTCCAGGTCAACCGGTACGAGTATATTTTCTGGATTCCTGAAGGAGAGATGAATACTACTCCAGCTCTAGCACCATTCTTGCATCTAGCACCATCGAAGTACATTTTCCATAATTGATCGAGGGTAGAAACTAGATCATCAGACACCTTCACTTCACCCTTCTCAGGCTTAGTGATGGTATAGCAACCGATCTCGGTCTCCATCATTGCATTGAAATCAAGCATAGAAAACTCATCCTCTAACCGAAGCTCATCCAAAGCTTCCTCCATCAGATCCATCTCCTCCAACTCTTCAGTCACCATGTTGACTGAGTCTACAACATTTTCTTCCTCTTCAATATTTTTGATATGATATGTGGAGGGCTTCTCATTATAAATGTGTATTCTCCTCCCTTTGAATGGAATCTCCAAGTGAGAATAGTCCAAAGATAGGTAGCCTCCCAACTTAGCTGTGAACTCCCTTGATAGGCACATGCTGAAGTACGACTCCAAGTCTACTACCACAACTTCTTGAATGATAGTAATCTATGGCATATTGTGTAAGACAATTGGGATATCTTTGATCACTCCCACCATTTTGATAGGAGTGCCATCCAACTGTAAGATGCCTAGGCTGCTTCTTGTATACTCCATACCCATGATTTCACATACTACCTTTGGCATGATAGTTGTCATTGCACCAGAGTCAATCATGCAATTATGTACGATCCAACCCTCCATCCTGAGAGATAGATAGAATGGGGGAGGTCTATTTTTTCCCATGGCCAAAGTGGGTAACGTTTGAGCCAACATTATCTACATAGGATTTTTCTTCTTATCCTTCATGAATTTCAATGATTCTTACAATAGATCCACTTGTCCAGGCAGTTGTAGCGCATCATAGAGACTCACCTTGGTGAGAATCTTCTTCAATTATTCGATGATATTATATGACTACAAGTTAGGCTCCCTTGATTCACCAACAACTTCATATTTGCTTTAGTACTGTGTAGCTTCTACCCTCTAACGCTTGGTCAAAGATGGGTACTTGAGCTTTTCCTTCACCTATTCTTTGTTTCTATCTGTGCTTGTGCAGTGGAAGGTTGTGAAGTTGATGCTTTTGCTTACATTCTATCCTTCATCGGGGTAGGCAAAAGATCCTTCAACAAGACAGGCTCATCTACTTTAGATGTTGGCATAGGCACTTTCACTTGAGACTACCTCTTTTCATTCTACACCTTCTGCTCAATAGGTACCTTCAATGGCTCCATATCTACTAGATCAACAATGATAGGTTTCTTCCCAGATCTTGTGAGAACTGATACTTGCTCAACATATGGGACCATGAAGTTGTGATCAATTTTCATGATCATGTTGACTTGACCACTAGAAGTGCTTTCCACCAATGTCTACACATAGTTCAAATGAACCATGCAGGTATCTTCGCCATGAGGGTCATTACAGGTAGAGCACCAATATGTTCGCTCTGATGTACCAACTTCTTCATTAACCAATACGGTTGTATTTCTCTCAACACCTTTGCTAGTCGAAGTTGCTTGCTCTCTAGTAATCGATGGTGTTTGAAATCTTCTTGATCGAAAATCAGCTTCAACTTGCTTCTTCTTAATGGATGTGATTTCATTTGACATTATCCTCACTATTGAATTAAGTGATTGCATCTCCTACAATAATTTCATGTGGGGATCAAGATTTGAGGGTACTAGAGGTGTTGCAAAGGTAAAGGTACTGGAGAAGGCAATGCTAGGATAGAAGGAGGAGAGTAATTATGGAATAGCTAGAGTGGGTAATTATAGGATTAATTGATGTAATTTGAGGTGAACTCGAGTTCCATGAAGGAACATGGATACATAGAAGGCATGGGTTGTGAAAATGCATTAGAATACAAATATTATGGAAGATCAAGAAGAATAGGTATTGTTACCTTTGGAGGAGCTTACCTATAGCAATCAGATCCACTTTAACCTTTTGTGCCTACATATACAAATCTGGAAATGTATTGACATTGGCTTGTCGGATGACCATACCAATGTCGGAGTTGAAAGCTCAAAGATAGTAAAACATGACTTGTTCAGGAGTCGATCGAAGACCATTAGGGACTCTCTACCAACTTTGAGTGAACTTGACATTAAAATCCACTATTTCCTCCTATGGATGTCTTTGAATATTTGTGAATTGATGCAATAAGGAAAAAGGATCAACTTGCTCATGGAAATTCTTAATCAACAATTCTACTAACTGATCCCATGTGGTGATAGTAGCAGGTGGTAAGGACCGGTACCAATACAACAACTTTCCTCTAAGAGATAACATGAGTAATCTTACCATAATATCTTCATCTATAATGCCATGAATTATCACCAAAGAAGCCACATCTTGAACATGCTCATAAGTAATCTTACCTATACCATCATAGGTGGGCAAAGCCTTCAATGCTACTTGAGGGACTGGGTTTTGAGCTTGTAGATTCAAAGCTCCTGAGCTATTCCATGCTAGAAACTACCTTGGTGGTGGCTATTATGGTGGTGGATTTTGAGCCATGTGGACTAGTGTGTGTGGTTGGGGAGGTGGAAAACTAGTAGTTGTACTAGCAAGACTCGAAGGAATGAAAAACACACCAGCTAACTGAGAAGATGTTGTACTTGATGGGATAGCTGGAGTAACTAACCTAGGGTGTTCTCCTAGCTCTTGGATGTCAAGTTCATAAAACTCAATAGGCTCTTCAAAATTTTGGCCTTCGATCTTGTAATCATGAAGAAAGCTTTCGCTCACTTCATGTTCGAAGGCTTCTGGGTAGAGCTGAGTCACCAAATGTTCTAATCATACAGTACAAGGTGAACATCAAACCTTAATACTATTAAAAGTGGAACCTTTTGAGAGTCCCATCGAGCATGCCAAAAATTGTTGGTCATGAATCTGCCTAGTTACAAAGTCTATGCCTTGTGCACCCTAGACCCGACCAACATTGAAAGGCCGGAGGAAAGAAATGTCCTCCGGGCCAATCTCCAGAGAGGGTTGGCTCCCTTCCTAATCTACTTTGGTTGAAAGTTTAGGGTAACAGGAAAGAAATAGGGAAATATGGCTATAAGCCAATAATATAGGATGGGGATAGACTAACAACCAAAATTTCACCAAGCAATTAGCAGCATACAACAGAAAAACAAGCACAGAAACTTCTAGCAGTTATGCAGTGACAACCTCCAAAGAGCATCTCAGTGTTCACTCCCTTACTAGCAAAAATTAAATTCAGAAGCAGAATTTAAACACAACAAATAATGGGAATGAAAGCATTCAGAAATGACACAAAGAAAATTATCAAGTGCAAGACCACTCAAAGAACCAGAAGCCGAAGCGTTTCTATTGATGCAGAAAACTTGGAGTGTTTTTTTGCAGAGTGTCCATCCTCTTTTTACAATGAAAAATGATTAGTATTTATAGAGGGTTGCACCTCTTTCATTTAATGTGCTTACAAACAAAATGTTGGTAGATCAAAAACCAACGAGAATAATTTCCTCCTCGGCATCAGTGATGTTCTGGTCAAAATATTCTGCATGGAAACCATGATCCGGATTTGGTGGGAGAATCACACAGAGAAATTAGCATGATTAAATGCTAAGAAGCAACCTTGAACGTCGGTGCATCGGGATGCAGCAAAATCACCTAGAAATTGAGAGCTTGGTCATTGAATTCGCTTCGCCTTTGCACCTTGGAAATCCACTTTCGCCAAGAAAGTCCACCGAGCATTAAATCTGCTTTGAAAATTGGCAAGGTTGATAGGCGGTGCATTGGAAATAAACAAGAATTGCCTCTGATCTTGCAAAGTTGAAGCGAACATCCTGGAAGCGCTGCTTGCATTGCTCCAAGAATTAAATTTTATCTTTCTTCACCTCTTTCCAAGAGAATCTACAAAATCGTGCCTTTGGAAGCAACATCCTTGAGAATTTAATGCCAAAGAATTGATTTCACCCAAGAATGGGGTGAAACAACCTTTTCGAGGCAGCAATGGGTGACAACGCAGCTTGGTTTGATGTCTTAGCAATTTCACCCATTAATTCTCTTCTTCATAATCATCTTCTTTACTTTCACCTCGGAGGAGGGCGACAGAGACTTTCGCCCCTTTGGGGAGGCGACATCACTTTTAAATTCGACGTAGAGCGTGGCACAATGCTTTCACCCAAAATTGAATTTTAAAACCCCATTCGCCCCCTGGAGAGGTGAAACCACATGGCACCTCTCCATAGGGGTGACTTTGATTTGTTGTGCTTTAAACTTGGCACCAAGTGCTACCTTTTACTTCTACCCTAGTCGTAGATGAAATCATCAATTACATTAAGGTAGGCCCCCACGATGTCAACCTTCTTTCTTGCCTTTAAAATATTTGAAATCCCCTTTCACCCTAATTGCATCTAGTAAAATATACCAACCACTGCCTTATAACCCCTCTTAATCATAAATTGTATTTGATGGGATGTGATGACCTTAGGTTTTTCCTCATGAATACCATATATGGCGTGTGTTCTATTGCTAACTATGAACTGCATACAAAGCTTCAATAAATCCCATACCATTTACCCCAAAGTTCTTAAGTAGAGGTAGCCCAACATATCGTTCATTCCTCCCAATGGAACTATAAAGATATTAGGTTGAAATTGATAGTCACCCATGAATACGTGAGCATTTTGACAATGCCTATTACAAGTCATGATATTCCCATTAGCAATTATGACATTGATTTGATCATAGCCATAGACAAAACAATCTGCCCTTTTGGCTACATTGGGGTCAATAAAGTTGTATATGCTACCATAATCTAATAGTATTAAAAATTTGTATCCTTTGAGAAAACCTTGTACTTTCATGCATTGGGGTGTTAGTATTCCTACCATAGCATGTAAAGCAAGTGTAGGAGTTTCTTCTACTGGTGTGTTGAGTGGGAGTTCTTCCTCCATTGATTCCAATTGCTCTTCTACTGAGTCCAAAAATTCATCCCCTATGTCTATAGAAGAAGATGAAGTATTGCTCATGTACAAAAGGAAGATATGAATTTTACTTTTGTTTTCCATGGTCCATTTTTCATCATAATTATAAAATAGTCCCTTGGCTCGATGATTAGCCATCTCCTCTAGTATTAACCTCTTGACTATTGAAGCTTTTGGAGCATTATTGTTTGTGGGTGTAGAAGTTCTATTCTAGAATGCAAGAGTTCTAGAGGATCTCATTAGGTATTTTTTGGTCATGAATCTGCCTAGTTACAAAGTTTGTACCTTGTACGCCCTAGACCCAACCAACATTGAAAGGCCAGAGGAGAGAAATATCCTCCAAGCCAATATCCATAGAGGGTTGGCTCCCTTTCTAATATAATTTGGTTGAAAGGTTAGGGTAACAGGAAAGAAATAGGAAAATATGGCTATAAGATAGCAGTGCAAGATGGGGATAAACTAACAGTCGAAATTCTACCAAGTAACAATTAGTAGCATACAACAGAGAAATAAACACAAAAACTTTTAGTAGTTATGTAGTGACAACCTCTTATGGGCATTTCAGTGTTCATTCCTTTACCAACAAAATTGAATTCAAAAGCCAAATTTAAATACAACAAATAATAGGAATGGAAGCATTCAGAAATAACACAAATAAAACTTATCAAGTGCAAGACCACTCAAAGAACCAGAAGCCAAAGTGTTTCTATTGATGCAAAAAACTTGGAGTGTTTTTCTGTAGAGTGTCCATCCTTCTTTCTTACATGAAAATAATTAGTATTTATAGAGGATTATGCCTCTTTCATTTAATGAGCTTACAACAAAATGTTGGTAGATCACAGACTAGCAAGAATAATTCCCTCCTCAGCATCAGTAATATTCTGGTCAAAATATTTTGCATAGAAACCACGATCTAACTTTCGTGGAAGAATCACACAGAGAAATCGACATGATTAAATTCTAAGTAACCTTGAACGTCGGTGCATCAGGATGCAGTAAAATCGCCTAGAAATTGGGTGCTTGGTCATTGACTTCACTTCATTTTTGTACTTTGGAAATACACTTTCGCCAAGAAATTCCATCGAGCATTAAATATGCTTTGAAAACTGGCAAGGTTGATAGGCGGTGCATTGGAAATAAACAAAAATTACCTCTGATCTTGCAAATTTGAAGCGGACAACCTAGAAGCACTGCTTATATTGCTTCAAGAATTAAATTTTATCTTTCTTCACATATTTCCAAGATAATCTACAAAATTGCACCTTTGAAAGCAATGTCCTTAGGAATTTAACACCAAAAATTTTATTTCTCCCAAGAACTGGGTGAAATAGCCTTTTCGGAGCAGCAACGGGCGACAATGCAACTTGGTTTGACGTCTTAGCCAATTTTCCCTTTAATCCTCTTCTTCATAATCATCTTTTTTACTTTCACCTCGGAGGAGGGTGATAGAGACTTTCGCCCTTCAAGGTAGGCGACATCACTTTTAAATTCGACAAACAATGTTGCGCAATGCTTTCACCCAAAACTAAATCTTCAAACCCCATTCACCCCCTGGAAAGGCGAAACCACATGGTGCCTCTCCATAGAGGTGACTTTGATTTTCTATGCTTTAAACTTGGTACCAAGCGCTACCTTTTACTTCTACCCAGTCGTAGACAAAATCATCAATTACATTAAGGCGGGCCCTCACGACGTCAACCTTCTTTCTTGCCTTTAAAATATTTGAAACCCCATTTCACCCCAAAGAAGGGCAACAATGAGCTGCACCCCTCACTTGGGGAAAAAGCACTATTTAAAATTATGCATTAATTTGCCCACGTTGGGCCCACACTACACCTTCTTTTTTAAACCTTCTACACTGTGTTTCGTCCCAAAGAGGGGCGATAGGTAGTTTTGCCCTTCAATTGGGGCGAAAGCCTTTTTAATTTTATGCTTCAATTTGTTAGCGCCTAGCTCACAAAGCGTCACTTAAAATTCTTTTCTATGCTATGTTTCATCCCAAAGGTGGAACGAAAAGGAGTTTCGCCTCCACTTGGGGTGAAAGCTCTTTTAAATTTTAATCTACGACCACTTGCATTTTTTAAACATAACTTTCACCCCGAAGAGGGGCGACAAGGGTTTTCGCCCCTCAATTGGGGTGAAAGCATTTTTTTCCTCCATTTTAAACTTGAGGCTTTCACCCCTTTGCTCCGTTGGGTGAATTTTCCATTTCTAATTATGTTTCACCTCCAAGAGAGGTGAAAGTGATTTTCGCCCCTCAATTGGGGTGAAACTACTCCCATCCCTTCCTTCAACCTGCTTTTGAATTAGAGCACGATTTTCATATTTTTTGGGGTGAACTTCCTTTGCGAGTGCAATTTGGGGCGAAAGCGCACAAATTTGTTGCTTCTTCTTTCTGAGGTACTTTTCCCTTTAGAATCGATTCCTTGTCGACGCTTTTGTTCCTTAGCATTTTTTAAACAAAATTCTTCATTGCATTTATGATTTCCATGTTATTTACAACAATGAAATATTATTTTAAAGAGGCAAAAATACAGTAAAATGAACATCAAAACTGCAGTGCCTTCTTCAATAAGTTTGTCAAAAAATTTACAATCAACATTCAACAAAATTTCAATGTGGTGAAGTTACAAAACTGCCAACATCATTCCATTTACTTTCTACAAGTTTAGCTAGCCTTGTGGTAGTCATGTATGTGGTTGTATTGAAAATTTGGACCTTATTTCTAATTTCTTCTTTAAGTCCGTTGATGAAACAACTCTTGAAGAAGTCATCTAGAAAACCTTAGATTTTGTTAGCTAGCTTGTCAAAAGTCATAATATATTTAGATATGGTACTTGTTTAGAAAATCTTGGTGAGGGATCTAGTAGAATATTCAAACTTTGATAGGCCTAATTGACCAAGAAGTTCACTCTTGAATTACGTCCACTCAATGTTTGGAACTTTTTGCTAAAAGCATTGATACCAATGGAATACTTCAAATTCAAAATTAAAGAAAGCCATAAGAATCCATAGATTTAGGTGCATTTCATGTAATTCATATCATTTCTCAACTTTAAATAACTAAAATTATGGATCAGTCCCATAAAACCTTGAAAAATCTATTTTAGGAAGTATAGGAGTCATGTCTCTAATGTTCCCTAACTTTTGATAGTTTTCCTTAGTAAATGCCCTAGAGAATTTTTTGCTATCAATAGCTTTTCCTCTCTAAGATTTTGGGCTATTTTTGTTAGCCATCAAAATTTGGATTTTTAAGATTAAGCAATTCAATGTCTTCACTAATTATTACTTTCACATGTTTGAAGTCTACTATTAGGTTGATGATAGAAGATAGTTGACCTTGGAGTTCAATTATGGCATCCAACTTAGCAAGTTGTTCCTCTATATTATGCATTTTGACCTCCATTTGTTGATTTTGAGTCTTTGGTGGCATTTACCAAAAAAATAGAATTGTTATTTTTGGCAATTACTATTTTTTGTAAGGGTCCCAAAAAAGTGTGAGTGTTATGTATCAAAACAATCAACTCAATAAGGTGATAGAAATGGGCTATACCACAAAATGATAATTTTTTTGTTGTTGTGTACTTTTTTATAGAACCGAGCTCTTTAGCATTGCATATTTTGTACTCTATAGTCCTCTGTACTTTGTGTTTTCTATCCTACTAATGATAAGGCCAACACAAGTATGAAACTACCACAAGTAAAAAATCATGAAATGGAGATCATCTAGGTTGAGGTGGTGTGTACTTCCCATAACCCTCTAATATACTGTAACAATTATCACTAATGCTTGAACTAATATTTCAAGCCACCATCCAAGGAGGATATAGTCTATATCCTTGGGAACAATACCTACCTCTATGATTAGTATGAGAGGATAATCTTCTTGAGTGTCGTACTTGATGCACTATGGATAGTTATACGATCGAATGGATTCCTATATCTAAATATCTAGTTCATTGTTCTTAAATAGGGTTTCCTGATAAAGGTATATGGAACCTCAAATCCATATATGGATGTTTTTTGAGGACTAGTATTAGAGTCTAATCACCCCTCACTTCACTAGATATTTTATGGGTAATCTAGCTTAGCTAAAAACAATAGCTTCTCTATGATATTTTTAAATAGCCATAACACCTTTTCTAAACCTATAGACCTAGGCTTATAGATTAAAATTGCTCACAACATAAGCTTACCATGCTTAGGAAAGAGCTCGGATACCACTTGCAATGAACCTTTTCTTCTAGTGCAAATATTTCATCTCAAAAATTTTAGTTTTAAGTTTTATTAAGATAAGAAATTCAAGTACCAAAGATAATTCTAATTATTATTACAAGGATTGTTGACAAAACCAAAACTAATATCACATATCTAATATCATAAGAATTAATTAAGTGAAACATGAAAAAGTAGAATAACAACAAATACAAAAATTTAGGACAAATAATATTACTATCACTAGCCTCTTTGAGGGGGCAACCTCCTTACAAAATATTCCAAATATTCACTAGTCCCGTAAGGGTATATCCTTACCCTTTTATAATATTTACAAGCATATTTCTTAACATTCTATGACAGTATTCCTAACTACATATTCTATGACGATTATATACATGATTCTAAAACAATTATATACATGATTCTATGAGACACTTTCCTAGTTATTTCTAACTTAACACGTAGCCCATTTTACATACCCATGTGGTACAATATCAAATGCCAACATGAGTTACAATGAAGGGATACATAAAAGAGAGGTTATGCTTTGCAAAATTTTAAAGCTTAAATTTTGAAGAAAGCAAAATTTGTACCACTATTCAACCTACTTTTGGAAGATCTGTGAGTTTGGTTGAAGAACAACTAAGAGTGTTTGGGCACTGTAAAGAGAGATATGCATATTATCTTTAATATCTATTGGCAAATGGACCTAAATATCATAGGTCTATATTTCCTAGGATCGTATAATCTCAAGCATATACTCACATTCAATAGTAACACAAATATTGCACAAAATAAAAACTTTATTCTTCACATTGATTCTCAAATTACATAACATGATTCCTCGTTACATTGCTAGAGCTTTGTCATCGCTATATAACCTTACATAAGACTCTCCAATGCACCTAATGTTTGCTCTCCTCCAACTCATGGGAGATGCAACCTTTCATAAGATTTTCTTACATAGATAAAGTCTCTCATGATTACATAACTTCTTAATTTTATTCTTGACACATCACACATGACTCTTCATTTACACACATGACACCTTTCACTCATAACTCACACTTGATTACATGACACATAAACACACTTCACATCTTGACACATACTATTGACATAAATAATAAACACACTCCTAATCTAAATATTTACAATGGTACTCAAGGTACCAAATAATGTAATGCTACCAACAATATCAAGATAAATCATAAAATATTTTTATAGCATGACTAGTAGCATGAACGATTTAAATATTACTCAGCCTCAACACAATGAGATCAACTAAAGGAGAATAGAAAGGACTCAAAAGCCCATTTTTATTCAACAAGTAGTAAATGAGTCAAATTTTCCAAGAATTGTTGCAACAAAAAAATCAAAACATACATGGGATCTATTGCAAAATGCATATCAAAAAACATAAAAGGTAAAAATCATCAATTTTCAAATTCTTATAAGAGAATTAAAAAAAAATCATGAAAGACTCTAAATTTATGCAAGTTTTGTTACTTAAGTGATGGGCTTAGTAATTCAAATTAGATCTTATACAAAAAATTTATACGATCAAAAAATTATAGAAATTTTTTGAGAAGCCTCCCTCCACATTTTGATCTCATTGTGGTTGTTATTGAAGAATCTAAGGATCTAACTTTGTTATGAATAAATGTGCATATGGTATCTCTTCAAACTCACAACAAGAGGATGAATAGATCCACCAAAAAAATATGTTAAACAAGATTTTTAAACAAAGCTTGAAATTTCAAAAAATAAAGAGAAATAATCTGTAGAATCATCTTATAAGAGAATAGGAAAATTTAGAGGAAGCGAACATACAAGTAGAGGAAATAATAATGGACTAGGAAGAGGCAATAGCAGTAGCAATAAAGGAAGAGATAGTAGCCACAACAAAAGAGGTAATTAAAACCCTGACAAATCACAAGTTCAAAGTTATTATTGCAAAAAGTTTGGTCATTATAAACGTGATTATTGGAAAACACATAAGCAATGTGCTAATTTTTTTGAAGAAAAATAAGAACAATATAGTATATTTTATGCTTGTGATATTACAAAAGAAATATTTGAAGATGTCTGGCTTTTGGATGGTGGTTGTAGCAGCCACATGATGTACAACAAAAACATCTTTGTAAAGATGCATGAATATGCCAAATCTCAAGTACGACTTGGAGATAACAAGGAAGTTTAGGTCATGGGCAAAGTTACCATTGCATTTAAGACAAAACAAAGTGAGATAAAAATTATTAAGATGTTTTATATGTACCTAGATTAGCTCATAATTTGTTGAGTATAAGACAAATTATTGAAAAAGAATATTGTGCTATTTTTAAAAACAATGAATGTGTTATCTATGATAAAAATGGTAGCAATCGATATATTTGATTGCGTTGATTTTATGGAGCTAGGGAAAAACTACGACATCAGTTGGGTAGCCGAAGAGATTTCTGGTTACTGTGGATTTGAAGACAAGATTGCTGCCCCAGGAGGGTCCAATGGGGACACCTCCGGATCCTCTTCTAAAGAGACAGTTATTTTGCAGATTTGTTAAAGGATAAATCTCCATCAAAGACTGAAGAAGCACAAAAAATTGCATTAAAAATGCTCTTTACGACTGCTGGAAATAGATCAACATCTAAACGAGTTAATGGATGCTTGCCACAGTCAGAATCAAGGCCAAAGATTGTCATTGAGAAAAGGATGGTTGAAGAAACAGTTTTATATAGATCCAATCATGATTTGATCGCAGAATTTCGGGTATTCGCCCTACCCTGAATTTTTGCATTCCTGGGTCCGACAAAACTAGGAGCCTCTTGGTGAGTATTCTTTATGGTTTATTAGCAATGGATATTTTATTGTTAGTTTTTCTTCACTTGCCGATAGAAATAGGGCTTTCGAATCAGAAAAGAGGAATCATGGTCCCGCAGGATTATTTGTTCAACCCTAGAGAGTGGGATTTGATCCTCGAATTGAACCCATTGCTATCCCGGTTTGGATCCATTTGTATGCATTTCCAATGGAGTTTTGGAGTGAGCAGGTATTAGAAATTATCGGTAATTCCCTTGGAAGACATTTGGGTGTTTCCAAAGACACAATAGAAGGAAACACAATTGTTTATGCAAGATTATGTGTGGAAATGGATCTTAGCCAACCTCTACCGACGAGAGGTGGAACTTGAACTTGCGGGACTATCTTGGATTCAACAAGCTGGATTATGAGGCATTGCCCTTCGGATGCAGAGTTTGCCACAAATATGGGCATTTGGCTCAATCTTGCCCAAATAATATGAACATAAAAATGGAGGCTCCTCTAGGAATGTCAAATCTTCCTAAGGAGGGTAAGTCAACAATCAACAAAGAACCAATGAATATTTCTCAGGGTAAAGAAGCACAGGGAGATGGTTTTTAACAGCCCAAAAGAAGGAGAAGGCAAAAGAAAAAATATGGTAAAGAGCAAACCCAACTCAAGCCCTCCAATAGGTATGAGATATTTAAGACACTAATGGACCAAGAAGAACAATTCATGGAAGGAGTGGATGGGAATAATGAAAATAATAACATCAATGTTCAAGCTCCTCTTTCATCTCCCCCCATCATAGAGCAGGTAATTGAGTACAGTGAGTTACCGCAGTCAGAGAGTGCAGGGCCATTGATAGTGCATAACCAAGAGTAGTCAATAATTAAGGATGTCAACATGGGCATAGCAAAAAAAAACAGAGAAAGGCCAACTTTAGGCATAACTCAGGTGGAAAAGAGATAAAAAAATAGCAACTCTCAAGGAGTGGGTAGAAAATCAAATAAGGAATTGATAGCAGTTCAAAGAGACAAACTGATCACCTGGAGGATCGGTGAGGCCAATAGATTTTTATCGCTCTCAAGGTAACCAATGATTATACAATCATGGAATGTTAGGGGTTTAAACAGTAGAATCCATCAATATGTTGTTCGAAGACTCTTAGAAAAATGTAAAACAAATTTTTTGCTTATCTAGGAGACAAAAATGTCGTTAGATCTTATGTGTAAAACAGTTAACAAAATTTGGAGGGGTGTTGGTCATATGGAAGTGGCTGCCCAAGGTGCCTTAGGGGGGATAGTTACTCTTTGGAACTCTCTTGAATGGACTGCAATAGAACATATAGCTTGGAGGGGTGTTCTCACATCACATTTTAGAAATAATGTCACAATTGAACATGTTTTAATCACAAATTTTTATGGGGTTCAAAACCTAGATGGTCAGATGCATCAATGGAAAGTTGTGCATAACATGAGAGTCTCAAGGGAAGATTTAGACTGGATTATTGCTTGGGTATTTTAATGCTAAATTATCCTCTAGAGATCAGGAAGGGGGAACCCCAATTTTGGACCCAGGGGATCAACTTATGATTGCCCAAGTCCAGGCATTACACTTGGTGGATATTAATTGCCCTGGAACCAACTATACTTGGACTAATAAGAGGGAGCCACATAGTAGGAAGGTGAAGTTAGACTATTTTTTGGTTTTAGAGGAGGCATTTGTAAAATGGAATATAAAATTTCAAATTTTGGAGGGTCCAGTTTCAGATCACTTTCCCATTTTGTTGAAATGAGGGATCAAGACAGTGCAGCATCACAAACCGTTTAAATTTGAAAAATTTTGGTTACAAAAAAAGGAACTTCGAAATAAAATTCCACAGTGGTGGGAAGAAGGTCGCCCAGCATATGGGACATCAATGTTTAGATTCCACAAACAACTTCATTATGTCAAATATCAACTGAAACAATGGATGCGAGCTAATAAGACAGACTTCTAGGTCCAAAAAGCTCCATTGGTGGCCAGATGGGATGAGGTTCAAAAACACTTTAGGGAAGGAACAATTACGGAGCAACTCAAAGAAGAGGATGATGCATTGCGTAAAGCGGTTGAGGACATTGACAACCAAGAGGAGACCTACTGGAAACAGAGAGCAAGAACCACTTGGTTATTAGAAGGTGATAAAAATACCAAATTTTTCCATCGAACTGCTTGTGCTAGGAGACAGATGAACATGGAACCTCTTCAAGATGAGAATGGACACTCCTTTGATACAATTCTAGGTATGCATTTCCATTCAATGGATTATGTTTCTAAACTATTTAAGGAAAGTATGGTGCAAGATGAAGAGGCTCAAAAAGAAGTTATTGTTGTCATACCCTCTGTTATCTCTAAAGAAGAAAATCGGACCCTACTTAAACCCATTGATAGAGAGGAACTCAAGAATGTAGTCTTTGGAATGAGCACCGGAAAAACACCAGGTCCAGATGGCTTTCCAATTGAGTTTTTTCAGGCCTTTTGGGATAACTTGGAGGAGGATATAATGGTTGTTATAGAGGAGTTCAAAGGTAGTAAAAGAATTCTTAAAGCATTAAATCATACTTTCATTACATTAATTCCAAAAGGGGAGGGGGTACATATTTCAGATTATAGACCTATTGCCTTATGCAATGTCATATATAAAATAATCACAAAGGTAATGGCTGAGCGGCTAAAACCTCTTCTACATAACATTATCTCCTCGGAGCAAGGGGGTTTTGTAGAGGGTAGGCAGATCTTGGATGGTGTGGTTCTAGCTCAGGAGGTAATCCATTCAATGCAAACATCTGGTAATAGAGGAATGTTCATAAAATTAGATATGTCAAAGGCTTATGATAGGGTGGAGTGGAGCTTTTTGTCAAAGATGATGGCAGCCTTTGGTTTCTCTCAGGATTGGATAGAATGGGTCATGAGTTGTGTTTCTACTTCGACATACTCAGTGTTAATCAAGGGTCTTCCATCGCAACCGTTTGGAGCTACTCGAGGCCTTCGTCAAGGAGATCCTTGCTCTCCCTATCTTTTTCTCATATTGGTTGAAGGATTGGGTAGACTCATCTTGAGGAGAAGACAACAAGGTTTGCTAATAGGTATCAAGGTGGGTGAGGAAGTTTTGACTCACCTACAGTTTGTGGATGACACAGGATTGGTGGGAGTGGCCAGCTTCGGGGAAGCAAGAATGATTAGAGATACACTTAATGTCTACCTTAGGGCTACAAACCAAGTCATCAATGATAAAAAATCCAAAGTGGTCTTTTTCAATCTTGATCAAAGGCTTCAAGACAAAATTTTAGAGATCTTGGGATTCACAAGGACTTATCTCCCAATGGTATACTTGGGGGTCCCTTTGCATTTTAAAAAACTAAAAATAGATATCTGGAGGAATCTTTTGGATTGTATCAAGGACAAAATTAATCATTGGTCTCACAAATGGTTAAGCTATGGGGGTAGATTAACTTTTTACAGTCAGTCATTTAGGCCATGCCAATTTATAAATTTTCTATCCTTGTTGCCCCACATACCATATGGAAAGAGTTGGACAAGATGGCTAGAAATTTTTTATGGAAAGGAGTAAAAGGAGAGAGGAAATGGGCCTTAGTAGGTTGGGATAAAATAAGCCAGCCCAAGGTAAAATGAGGTTTGGGACTAAGAAGATGAAAGTTAAATAATAAATCTTTGGCTGGAAAGCTTTACTAGAGGTGGATTTCCCAACCAACTTCTTTATTCAGTAGAATCTTAACTAGTAAATATTTGGGACATGTAAACCCAAATGAGGTGGGTCGTTTCTCTTTAGATGGTAATGGATCCTTAGTGTGGCAAGCTCTCAAGTTAGGATCTCAGGTAGTAAAAGATAGATTATTTTGGAAAGTGGGGAGAGGGAAAAAGGCACGATTTTGAACAGACTCATGGGATCAATACCCACCTATCATTGTTGAATTTCCTAAATTGCAACCAATAAAAATAGCCATAGAAACCAAGGGATGGGTCCAAATTGAAAGTTATTTCAACACTAGTCAGCTGGCGGATTATAAGTTTAAGTAGTTTAAGAAGTTGGATGAGTGGCCAATTTCAATCCCTCCGGATTTGACACCCATCATGACTAAAATCTTGGCATAAATATTTCTCACAAGTAGATACGAGGAGGATGAATTAGCTTGGGGCTATGGGAGCCTTGGTGTCTACACAGTGAAGGACGGATATGATAAGATCCTTCCAGAGCCTCCTCATACATATCAGGTTGAGGATTGGAGAAAGATTTGGCAATCCAAGGGTTGGCCGAAAGTAAACTTTTTTGCCTGGAAGTTCATGCATAATGGAATTCTTACTTTTGATAATCTCAGATGCAGGGGAATCATTAGTCCATCTCAATGTGTTTTATGCTACAAGAGTGAGGAAACAGCTGATCACTTGATGTTTGAGTGCCCATTCATGCGGCAGATTTGGGAGAGATGGTTTTTATATTATAAAATTCAAGTTAATGGTTATTTGCTTGGATTAAACTTTATTTAGTGGCAAGTGTGGTTGGAGAGAAATGCTAGAATTTTTAGAGAAACTTTTTCTTCTTTAGATGGAGTTTGGCAGATCATTTGGAGCAAAGTCACGTAAACTGTGGCAGTCTATGCTAAATAGGAAACTCAAGTTGTTATTGGGGCAATGGAGAAGGAAGTTGAAGTGCAAGAGGGACAAGACAGAGCTAGTTGGAAACCACCCCCAGAAGGTTGGATTAAAATTAATACTGATGGAGCTGCAAAAGGCAATCTGGGTAGAGCTGGAATTGGAGTGGTTTGCCGAAATCATGTTGGAACAGTGCTCTATTGGGAACTGCAAGGCTTGGGAAAAGCCACAAACAATGAAGCAAAAGCCTTAGCTATCAAATCTGCTTCTATTTGGGCAGTAAAACAAGGTCATAGGAGGATAATCCTAGAATCAGATTCTCAAATAATGGTTGGATATCTAGATTGCATGAGGAACTTTGCTTTGAAAACATGGAGGTTGAGGATTCTTTTCACTCAAATTAAGGAATTATGGAGGGAATTAGATGATGTGATTCCAGTTTATGTGAGTAGAGATCTAAATAAAGTGGCAGACTTCTTGGCTAAGATGGGTACTGAGAAGGAGGTAGGGGTTCAGTTGCACGGTGACATGGCTATTGAGGATGAGAGGATTAGGCGAGTTGGTGAGCAAATCCAAGTGCTTAGCTAATTTGGATAACCATTCCGAAATACTGTTTAAGAGATTTATGTTTCAATGTAGATCTTCTTTTATAGTTGTAAACAGTGAACAATCATTGTAGAAATATGGTTTAAGATATTTGGCTCCAATGCAAATCTTCTTTTACTGTTGTAAACATGTGTTCTCTCTGACTAAGGCTGGGAAAAGTCTCATCCCAACTTGTAAATGATATTTGTTTTAATACAAGTTTTTTCAAATTATTTTTCAAAAAAAAAAATGGTAGCAATTAGATTGTATGATACAAAACAAAAAATTTCCTCGTAGAAAATCAATTGTGATGTAATTTTTGTTGAGAATGAAACATGGCAATGGAACATAAATGTGCAACCGAAAATTGAGTAATTGTAGATATAGAACAAGATGCTTCACCTTATTCTACCAACGCAAGCAACAACTCAAGTTATACTGCCACTCCATAAAGTTCAATATATCCTTCATCTAGTGCTCTTTCAAGTCCTCCTCCTCTAAGGAAGGTAAAAACTCTCAAATAAATTTATAAAGAAACTACTAGTCTTAATTCAATTGTAAATTTTGCTTTATTGTCTCATACTTAAGTAGAACTAAGAAATTTTGAAGATGTAGTGAATCATGAAGTCTAGCAGAAAGCCATGAATAAAGAGATTGTTGTCATGGAAAGGAATGGACTATGGGATTTAGTAGATCCTCCACCATAAAAGGATGTCATTAAACTAAAATGGGTCTCCAAAACAAATTATAAAGCTAATGGATCCATTAAAAGACACAAAACAAGATTAGTAGCTAAAGGCTTCTCACAACAACCATGTATAAATTACAATGAAAAATATGCTTCTATTGCAATATTGGATACCATAAGAACTATTTTGATATTGACAACACAATTTAAGTGGTTAATATATTAATTTGATGTTAAATAAACTTTTTTGAATGGTTTCTTGGATGAAGTATTTGTAAAACAATCACTAGGTTATAAAGCTGGACAAGAACAAAAGGTTTGCATATTGAAGAAAACTCCTTATAGATTCAAGCAAGCACCAAGAGCTTGGTACAATGGAATAGATGGATATTTAAAAAAAAATACTTTAACAATAGTGAAAGTGAACCCACACTATATTTCAAATGCAGAGGTACTAATGATTTACTGTCTGCCTATATGTTGATGACTTAATTTACAGTAGTACTAACAAAGAGTTAATAGAAGAATTCAAAAATGCCATGAAGAATGAATTTAAAATGACAAACTTGGGTTTAATGCATTGCTTCATTGGCTTAAAAGAAAGACAATTGAATGACGGTAATTTTATATCACATGAAAAGTATGCAATTAATTTACTTGACGAGTTTAGAATAAAAAGTTGCAAACCAATGAACACACCCTTGAATGTGAGTGAGAAGTTAGTCTTGACGAGTTTAGAATAAAAAGTTGCAAACCAATGAACAAACCCTTGAATGTGAGTGAGAAGTTAATCAAGAATAATGCTAGTAAAAAGATAGATGCTACACTATACAAAAGTTTAGTTGGCAGTATTATGTATGATATTACCACTAGACCTGATATTTGCAAATTTGATTTCGAGATTTATGTAAGATCCAAATGGGATTCATTTCCATGTAGCATAAAGGAATATTGAGGTATGTTCGTGGTACAAGCAATTTTGGTATTTTGTGTATATCTACTGATAACTTTGGATTGGTTGGACATACAAACAATAATTGGACATCATACATTGATGAATGGACAAGTATTTCAAGATATCTATTCAACTTAGAATCAAGTGTAATTTCTTGGTCTTCAAAGAAGCAGTCAATTGTTGCATTGTCATCAACAAGAGTAGAATATATTACAACATCAACTTTATGTCAAACAATTTGGTTGAAAAAGATTTTAGCAGATTTGAGAGATGAACAGAATGTAACAATAATTATTTATTGTGACAAAACTCTGCAATTGCCATAACAAAGAATAAAGTCTTCTACAATCTTCCTAAACATATTGATATCAAATATCATTTTATTAAGAATCTTGTGACAAAAATTTTGATTGAATTGAAGTTTTGTCAAACCATAAATCAACTTGTTGATTTATTTAATAAAGCATCATTATTTTTTTTTTATAAAGATGAGAGATGCTAGGTGTTACTATATTAAGCAAAGGGAAAAACATCATTAAAAATAAAATTTTATAAGATTTTCCTGAGTCTATGTGGTATACCTAGTCCAACTTTCAAGCTGACAATGCCCGTATTTTGAAGCGACTTCGTAGAGCTATGCTATCTGAACATTCTCATTTTCATTTCTATCACTTGTCAGCTTCTCTGCCCTTTTTTTCAATTGTTCATGATACCACCCTTTCAGATCATGCTCCCATTTTGTTTTCATCTCTTGTTCTCCACCTTCGCCTCGTCAGTTCAAGTCTCAGTTTTATCTGAATGTTTCTTTTTTAAAACATTAAGCTATGTCTGCTCATATTCGCAAGATTTGGAATCTAGTTCATCCAACTGCAATTCATGGTAGAATTTCTTGGTGGAATGAAGCTATCTCCAGAACAACTATTCTTCTCAGGAATTTAGGAGTTGAAGTTGCCAAGCGGAGACGAATCTCTAATGCAGCCCAAAAAGCTGAACTGGCCCGTGCTTCTGTCAGACTAGAAGTGAGCCTTCTAAGCTCTATTCTTCAAGCCCAAGTTGCAAGTCTTAGGCATGAGCTTAAAAAAATTGAGCTTTATGAAGCAAGGGGAGCTCAACTTCGTGCTCGACTTCACTAGCTGAAAATTGGTGATAGGGTTTCAAAAGAATTTTTTCAAAAAATAAAGCCCTTGAGACAATCCATTCAATTCAATGCTATTCAGGATGCAGGGGTTCGTTGGAATTCGCTTCCTAATATAATTAAAGTTTTTATCAAGCATTATCAGAAAGTTTTTGCTTCTCAGGAGTTAACTCTTGAACGACAAGCTGCAATTCAAGCTTGTTGTGCAGTTGTTCCCGAGAAGCTTTCAACTCTTCAAAAGGAATCTTGTGAGCATCCTTTGTCATTGGATAATCTTGCTGAAGCCCTATCCAAGATGGCCAATGATAAAGCTCTAATATTATATGGATTTCCTTGTGAATTTTATAAGGAGTATTGGGACATGGTTGGCCCAGATTTAATCTATGTTTATCAGGAAGCAATGGTTGTTGGCTCTTTAGGTTCTATAATTAATAAGGGCAATATTAAATTCATCCCTAAGCAGGGAGATCCAGAAGTGCTCACCAACTGGAGGCCTATTACTTTACTCAATGTGAGTTAAAAAATTATTGCTAAGGCTTTGGCCTTACGCCTTAGACCTTTATTGCCACTTATTATTCGTCTTGAGCAAACTAGGTTGTGCAGAGCAGATATACTATGGATAATGTAATTGTTGTTTGGGAGGACATGGAATGGGCTAGAGGCACTCAACAAAATACTCTTTTCATCAAGATTGATTTTGAGAAAGCCTATGATAGGATTGAATGAAATTTCATCCTTACCATGCTTCAAGCTCTTGGTTTTGGGCCACATTTCTTGAGCTCGGTTAGTATGCTTTTTGTGGATGCTTCAACTGTGCTTACTTTGAACAATTGTTAATATGAATCAATTGGATTGTTCAGATCTGTCAGACAGGGTTGTCCTTTGGCTACTTCTCTTTTCATATTGGCAACTGAAGCTTTTGGATGCCTTCTTGCTAACCAAGTGATTCAAGGTAATATTAGGGGTATTTCTTTACCTGGAGAATCTTCTCAACTTATAAATGGACATTTTGCAGATGATTCTTTTTTGACTCTTCATGAGGATGAACACTCTGTCAAACATGCTCTAGATTGTCTGGATATTTTTTGTAATGCATCAGGATCTAGCATTCAATGGAGGAAGACCTCATGCTATAGGCAATCCTCTTTGGACTAAGCTAGCTTGAAAGCTTCTAGTGGCATTGGATCCAAACAGGGGAGATGTTTAAATTCCTTGGCATCCCATTTGCTTTCTAGAGTTCCCCTGCTGTCTTGTGGAATTATGTTTTACAAAAAGTAGAGAAAAAAAATCCTTTTGGATCACCAAAAAACTTACTCTAGCTGGTAAGTTTCAGGTATGTTCCAAAATTATTGCTTCTACTCATGTGTACTATTCATCTTGTTGGGTCCCTTCTCAAGCCTGCTATAAAATGTTGGAAAAGCTTTTAAGGGATTTTCTAGGGGCTAACTGTTAGAGTAATTACATTTTCTAACACTAACTCATCACATAAACGAGGGTTTCATAGAGTTGCCTAAGAAATCTATTGTCTTCTCAAAAAATTAGAAGGTATGAGATTGCATGATTGTCAAAGACAAGGTTTTGCTTTATCTGCTAAGTGGATTCTTCGAGCCTTAAATGGTTCTGAAGCTTGGAAAGTTCTCCTTCGGCACTGCATCTCCACTGGTTTGCCTCTTGGTAGGAAGGCTTGGAAAGGTATGAATTTTCAATCCCTCCTAGTTGTTCCTATCCAAGTTAAAATTCAAGGCTCTTTTGTCATTCAGAGCATATGGAGGGCGTGGGAGAAAATTAAGCCTTGGTTGAGTTGGGTAGGGGATGGGCATCGGAAAGGTGCTTCTATTTCCACTTATAATGATTGGTGGTCACCTTTTATTACTCTTCAAGGTTCCCCTCTTGCTTCCATGCAATGGATTCATGCTCAGTGGTTCTTCAAGAAAGAGATTTCAACAGTGGTAAACTTTTTTCGAGATACTCTAGGGATTGGATCCCATAGGATGATTTTAGGAGATTGTTTTGTCTACGGCCAGATGATAATATTACTTATGACACTGTTTTGGACTGTATCCCCTTTTCCCTTTGGCCCATGATCTGTAGACATTCTCAAAAGCCTTGGTGGTCTGATTGGTGATGGTTTAAAAAAACCCCACTTCTTACTTACAAACCTAAGTTAGGGTATGCTTGGCTTACTCCTAATGTCCCTATGGTTGTTCAAAGACTCAATGCCCGGTGGGATCTTCTTTCCACTCAAACTCGTTGGAGTCTAAGATTTAAATTGGCTTAGGCAGGATATATTGAACCCAAACAGGCTTTCTTTGCTTGGAGCCTCTTATCCTATGGTCTTCCTATTGGACAAAGATTAAACTACCTTGGAATAGAGAATCTTTCCTGTCATTTTTGCGGTGCTCCAGAGGACCCACTACATATTTTTTGGCAATGCAGGAAAGCTTGAATGGCTTGGATTAGCTTGAGACATTCTTTCGGCCTCATATGGACAGTTCATTCACCTAGCATCATGTTTTGCTTGGCAACCCACCAGATTTTTCCTTGCCCTTGTTGGAAGTGTGAAACATTCTTCGCATCAGTGTGCTCTTTCATATTTGGAAAAGGTAACAAAATTCTCTTTTCTCAGCAACATAGTTCAGATGAATTTTCAATTGTTGATAAGTGCACAATTTACTTTGATTTTTGACGCCAGATTTCAGTTCAAGTGGAGAAAGTTCATATAGAGGTAGAGCATCTTCGTGCTCTTATGCAGCACTAGGGTAATGCCCCATGTACGGTCATTTGAGTGCCTTCTATACAGACTTCTCGATCTTGTCTCTGATGGCATTGATGGTTTTGGTACAAGTGATAATTTTGGCACGCTTGGGGAGGATGGGTGGCTCATTTCCATTCCTTCTAATATCGGTTGTTAGCATCTGGCGGGTGATGGACATTCACCTCGTGAGCATACCTCCATGATTGACATGATTTAATGCATACTTTTTGGTGATGTGGTTGGTGATGGGTTTAACCCTGTTCTTATTGTTTTGAGTAATGTTGTCTAACTCCATCTGAGTTAGTGTGACTACATATTGAGGTGTGCCTATCCACCTATTTTTTTGGTTGTAAAGACTTGTATTTTTAAATTAATTAAAAGTTAAATATTTACATTCAAAATTTTTTATAAAGATAAAACACATGTTAGGTGTTACTACATTAAGCAAAAGGGAAAAATGATAAAAATAATTCTACATGTCCTAGGTTTGACCATATAAATTAAGAGAAATACCAAATATCATGTAAAATAATGAAAACTGCTGGTAATAAAAATTTTAAAATAAAAAATAAAATCCTTACCTTTAAAAACTTTATTAAAATAATAATATTTTTAAATAAATGAGATTGCATATAAAAATATAAAACATTATCCCTTCCAAAAGCTTCTTTTTCTGTTGTTTTCTGTTGTTCTAAATCAGCATATTATTCTTATATCAAACCTAAAAGATCAATAAGCATATTATTCTTATATCAAACTTAAAAGATCAATAAACAAAATTGTATGTTTTGATGATGTGTGCCTATTTTTTTTTTTAAAGTTAAGATTTGTTTTTTTTTTTTTTCTTCTCTATGGAAAACTAAGATATGCACAAAGCTAAGCCAATCAGCATTGAACCATGCATATTAAATTTCCACTAACATTGAAACAAGACTATCAAATCCTCAGAATGATGCCACGACACTGTATCAAATGGCAAGAAGATAAGGGAAGTGCACTAGCTCAGCTAAACAAGGGCACAGTCCTTTCAAATTGTAAGCTGTAACAAGCATGAACAGGCTTCCCATTTATGAGGAAGACATGCAAGGAACAAGCCTACTCCGATCATATGAAGCAAACAAAACAAAACCTAGAACCTAATTCATCACAGCTATCATGTGGTCTTGGTCTTGTTGCTCATGATGATTTAGTTCACAATGTTACAGAGATCAAACCTTCCTGGATGGATGTCTTCATAGCATTCAGCACCATCTGTGTTTTCCTCGAGACAGAGGGCCAGTAAGGATCCGGCTTTCCTCCCGAATCCCGGATGCTCTTCACCAATCTCGAAAATTCTTGAACCATCAGAGCATCCTGAGGCAATTCTGCCTTCACTATGTGCTCGCTGAGATTTGGGCCCCAATAAGTGTGTTTTTCCCCAAACTTGCAATTTGACGAACAGAAATATGACGCAGAGCTCTCCTCGTAAGGAATCACAAAATCATGAAGCCTTAGAGTTCCTTTGGACCCATGCACGCTGAAATCCATGCACAAATCAGCAAGAAACGAACAGTAAAAAGTTGCCACCCTCCCATCCTGCCAGAACAAAGTAGCCCCACAAGCCATGATCACACCACTTATATTCAGAACAGGACCAGGATGTGCAATCACACTGTGGGGCATTTGATAGTCATTAGCCCACAAGATTGCCCTAATGCAATACCATCCAACATCACCCAGTGCACCATGTGCATCCAAATCCGGCTTAACCCTTATGTCATTCTCAAGAAAGTCCTCTGAACCTGGGACCGTGAAGGTGCTATGCACCTACAAATAATCAAAAGGATTGGGATCCATTTCTTGCTTAAAATGATAAATCCCAGCAGAAAAATCAACAGAAACACAAAAAACTGTTATTATGGTGAAAGAGAGGTGAGAATCACTTACCGTCTTGAGGTCTCCAAAAAGGTCTGTGTTCTGAAGAAAGGCCTTCATGTGGGGAGTTCTGGGGTGGTGCATCCACATGGTGCCATCCATGAGCTGAACCCCGTTGTTATTGCAGGCCTCAATGATCTTGTCCAATTCATCCACAGAGATGGCAGGGGGCTTCTCCAAAAGAATGTGTTTCTTCATTTGGGCAGCCTTGATAGCCCAGTGGAGATGGAGGGAGGTGGGGAGGGGCATATACACAGCATCCACAGATGGGTCTTCCAAAAGCATTTCATAGCTATCATAGACCACCACTTGTGAAGGCAAATTGTTGGCAGAGACAAAGGCCTTGGCCTTGTCAAGAGATCTGCTGGAAACTGCATAAACTGAGGCATTGGGTGCCAATTCGATTGATCTTGACACCTTTCTCGCTATCTCTGCACAACCCAGAATTCCAAAACGTAATTTCTCTTCTGCCATTGCGGCGAGGGATGCAAGACGACGAGGGGATTACGGTCTGGAATTCCTGTGGAGTGTGAGCGGCCTGAAAGCGTAGAGTTGTAGATTTTCTTTTGTATTTATAGGGGTTTTTAATGGTTATTTTAATGATGTGTATCTTGCCACGTCTATGTTGTGCGAATTGAGCGACTTTATGCTCCATAGGCAGCACTTTTAGCTAGGGGATCGAGGCCAAGGGAGTGACCGCAAAAGAGGGTCTTGATTTACTCCAAAACCATCGGAATAAATCACAGTCGTCACAACTTTGTGGAGCCTCTAACATTTGTTATAACTGAAAGGACGTTTCTTCTCGAAGCTTCTAGCTCTCCTTATTTATTTTTTTTTGTTTTTGAAGAATATTCTAGTGGTTTGGGTTTTGAGTTTTCTAAATATATATATTTTTATTCTTTGCAAAAATTGTAATGGTCTCGGCTTTGGGCTCTTTTTCAGAAGATCTAAGTTCAAACTACAACAAGGTTTGTGTGTCTGTGTATGTGTTAAGTGATTTTTTTTAAGGGAACCTTTATAATCTCTAATTTGTGAGGTAAAGACAAAGTCAATGGGACCTTGACTTACAAAAAATTGAACTAAGGCAACCCAACGACATACACTCGATCACTACCAATTGGCCTATCTCTTTAGAGCTAAATTTTTGAGTTAAAAATGTAGGTTGTTACACGGAGTTCCAGTTCTCTCGAGTTTGAACTTGGGTCTCTAAATGAAAACTCAAAGACATACCACTATGGTATCTCTCACGAGACTAAAATTTTAGGGTAAAACACAAGATTTTGAAAGGGGTTTTTGTTCATTGGGTTTGAACTTAGATCTTTTGGATGAAAACCCAAAGACATACCACTACGGTATCTTTCACGGGACAAAATTTTAGACATACCACTACGGTATCCCTTATAAAATTTTAGAGTAAAGCATAAGTTTTTGAAAGAGGTCCTAGTTCCCTTGTACCAGTGTTTAAACTTTGACTTTGTTGGTGAACTTGTTATCTATCTATATATATATATATATATATATATATATATATATATATATATTTATTTATTTATTTGATGTTAAAATGTTGAATTATAACAATAATAATATAATATGTATTATCTTAAAGAGACTAATTTTGTGTGAAATTTAAAGAGCTTTAAATTGAGTGGTCATATGAAGGAATCTAAGCAATATTGAGGGAGATATGGCCCTATGAAGTCAACCATCGGGAACAAGGCAGAGACGATTTTTTTTACTCGCGAGAAACAAAATTGCAAATATTTGTCAACCAGGGTTCGAATGATGAGAGGAGCAATGGAGGGCTAGGGCTTTAATGAGACAAGGCATTCTATTTGGGCATAGAATTTTTTAGCTAAATTTCTTTTTTCCTTCTTTATCTTAGAAATTTTGCAAGCAAATTATTATAATTTTTTTATCAAATATTATATTTTCTATAGGATATTTTGATCAAATTTTAGTAGATTTTGAGTTTTAGTTGTCTTCCCATAGACCGATTTATAGCTAGATCCTTAGAATCATCTCTATTAGGAGAGGTTAGTGAGCACACCACAAAGGATTGATCCTTGTTGCTCAAAGATAGGACGATTTTTTGTAAATTTAACGGGTATTGGCCAAGGGCTTTAGCCTTGAGAAAATGGATTGATAGGAGTTGGAAATCTTTAGGAGTAATTCTATCCTTTCTTCCCCAAGGTTTCTTCCTAGACATATTTTGTTCTAGGAGAAAAATATAGAATCCTAAAATGGGATCCTTGGTTTATAGGAAAAGCGAGACTCTTCCTTACCACTGTTATGAAGGTTTTTCACCTAAAAATGCAAATCTATCCCTAGTACCAGTTTGGGTTAGGATGTATGGGTTTCCCATTGAATTTTAGGATATGGATACCTTCAAGGCAATAGGCAACACTCTAGGAGAATTCCTTGAGATTTCAAAAACTACAAAAGATGGAGTTTGGCTATTTATGCTTGGATATAGGTCATGATTGATATACGTAAAACTTTACCAGAATCAATCATTCTTAAGTATGGGGATAATATTTGGACCCTAACCATATATTATGAAAAATATATTCTTTAGATGTAGAAGATGTCATGAGGTGGAGCATATTGAGAGAGCATGCCCTAAGAAGAGTCCAACATAATTATATGTAGAAAAATGTAAGAGAAAATTACAAATGGATACATATGAGAATGGTTTTCAATTTTCAATAAATACATCCAGACAAATGAAAGCAAATGAATAGTGGGAGAGTAGTAAGGAAAGATATTGGAAGAAATACCAACTCTTTTGAGGCCTTAGCCTATGAAGAAAAATTATATCAAAGCTTAGAGGAAACGGTACAATAGGTTCAACATATTAACGAGGAAATATCTATTTAGTATGATCATAATTTAAGGAAGAAAATTCTCGATGAACCTATGGAATATGTCTCATCAAATTTTGAAGACTCTCTTGAAGTACCATGCACCATTCAGGAGGAAAAAATTGGTAAAGAAAATGCAGTGTTAGATGTTGATACCTCTACCATTAAGAAGGAAATACCAAAAAATGAGCAGGACAAGTCAAAGGCTTTTATAGTAGAGTCAGGAGAAGATAAAGTTGATGGAAAAGAAAATTGTGAAAGAATATTGAGGATTAGAATAATAAGCATGCTCATGATACAAGCAAGGCAGAAAGAGGAAAACCCTCAAATTATCAAGTGAGATCCATGGAAACAAGAGCAAACATAAAGAAAGGAGCACAAACTAAGTTGGTTGAACTTCTCTCTACCAAACACCAAAATGATATTGGTAATTCGTAGATGAGACCAATATCCCCTAATGAGACACGATTATCATCTCATGGAATATAAGGGGTGTTAATACCCCCTCAAAGGAGAGGTGTATCAGAGGCCTCTATTTAAGTAATAAGCCTGATATTCTTTGTATCCAGGAAACTAAAATGATAAAATAAGTTTTCAAAATTATGAAAGTAGTGTGGGTGAGATGTGAATGAGATGCTATAGATTCTAAAGGAGCAACAGGGGGAATTCTAACTTGTTGGAATCCTATTAGAACCTTCTATGTAACCATTCATAAAAAAGGTATTGGATAGCCTCTTTAGTCACATGTTACTTTGCAAATATTCATTTCATCCTTATCAATGTCTATGGACCTACAACTTAGTCAGGTAGGTTAGAAGTTTAAAGTGGGATTGAAGTCTTTATGAGAAGTAAACATTAATAAACCCGATTCATGATCATAAGATATTTTAATGCCATAACCAAGCTAGATGAAAAATTTGGGGAAATTAAGAAATTAACCCAAAGTATGAGAGATTTCTTAGTTTTTATTCAAAATAATAATCTATGGGAGGTTGAGTTTAAAGAAGAAAACTATACATGGACCAACAACAAGAGAGACCATAACCTTATAACAAAAAAATAGATAGATGTATACTCTCAAATCATTGGCTAGATGAAGGGGGTTGTTCTAGAATTGATACCTTGACAAGGATCGGTTCAAATCATTGGCTAGATGAAGGGAGTTGTGCTAAAATTGATACCTTGACGAGGATTGGTTCAAATCATTTGGCTAATAAGAGTTAAAATGATGGTAAGTGAATTTTAAAAAAATACCATATTTAAAATATGAGCAAATGTAGGAAGACCATCCTCAATTTGTTTATATGATAGCACAAACATAGAATTCTTCAAGAAATGATAGGCTGTATACACTTCCAAAAAAATTAAATCAATGACATCTAGATTAAAATAATGGAACAAGAACATTTTTGGAAATATTTTTGAGAAGAAAAAATATCTAAAAGATAAACTTTCAAAATTTCAAAAAGGCGATCATAATAATCTAATCTTGGAGGAAAGGGATTTGCTTAGTGAATATCATAATATTTTGAGCAAGAAAGATAAATTTTGGAGATTAAAATCGAGACAAACTTGATTAAAAGGAGATAAAAATACAAAGTTTTTCATAGTATGGATATAGTATAGAGATCAACATCCAGAATTAGTAGAATTAAATAAGTAGAAGGGGTTTGGATTGAATACTAGAGTGGAATTAGAAAGGAGACAAGGTATTTTTTTAATATTAATCTAGGAGCAGAAGAGTTTGAATTTCTTAATGATAAACTTCTACAACTACCTTTAGTTATAACAAATGAAGATAATAGAAATTTATGGAGCCTATTATTCTAGAAGAAGTTTGTTTAGCTCTTTTTTCTTTTAGTAAGGATAAATCCACAGGTTTGGATGGGATCTCAACAACATTTTATCAACATAATTGGGATATAGTGAAGGACTCTTTATTGGTGGTAGAGGAACAATATAGGGTAAAATGATATATACTTACCTTGATTTAAAAAAAAAATAAGGATACATAATTGTTTGATTCATTTAGACCCATAAGTCTATGTAATATGGCATATAATATTATCTTCAAAGTGATGGCAAATTATATAAGACCATTGTTAGACAAAATTATTTTAAAAAAGTAAGGAGGATTTGTGAAAGTGAGACAAATATTGGATGGGATCATAGAAGGTCATGAAGTAATGCATTCAATAGCTTTAAGAAAAGAGAAATCAATGATATTAAAACTTGATATGAGTAAAGCCTATTATAGGGTTAAATAAGATTTTTTCGTAGTATTAGAAAAGTTTGGATTTGGAAAGAAATGGGATAGATGGATTAAAGCTTGTGTCTCTACAGTTTCCTAATCAATGTTGGTCAATGGGTTAGTAACATAATCATTTAAAGCTAAGAGAGGTCTTAGATAGGAAGATCCTCTATCATCATAATTGTTCATTATTATGGTAGAGGTTTTGGATAGGAACTTGAATAAGGCTAACAAATATGGGCTTATAAGTGGACTTAAGGCTAGTAATAACATCGATAACATCACCCATCAATAGTTTGTAGATGGTACAAACCTTTTTGGGAGGGCAAGGATAAATGAGGCCAGAGCTTTGATTAACTTATTAAAGGAATATGAAAGAGCATTAGGGCAAAAATTTTATAGGAAAAAATCCAAAATTTACTTCATAAACACGCCAACTAAAATCAATGCATGGATTTATGGACTCTGTTTTCAAGTTACATGGAATGCCAAAAATTATTGTAAGTGATCGTGATCCCATATTTATTAGCAATTTTTGACGATAATTATTTCGTATTAGTGGTACCAAATTAAATGTCCTCTACATACCATCCTCAAACTGATGGCCAAACAAAAATTGTTAATAAATATTTGGGTACTTATCTACGATGCTTTGTTCAAGATAAGCAGTATCAATGGAGTCAGTGGCTTTCATTAGCAGAATGGTGGTACTATACTTCATACCATTACTCCATCAAGATGTCCTCATTTGAAGCATTGTATGGGGTAAAACCATGAGCAATAGTAGATTATGTTCCAGGATCTTCCAAAGTAGCTCAAGTGGATGATTGGTTCTAGCATCGAAGAACAATGCTTAACATTCTCAAAAATAATTTGATCTAAGCATAAAATCATATGAAGCAACAACAAGACTCACACCATTTAGAATGATAATTCAATATAGGCGATATGGTTTTCTTACATTTGCAACCTTACAAACAACTATCATTGAAGATCAAGACTAGTCATAAGTTGACTCTAAGATTTTATGGTCCTTACAAGATAGTGTGTCACATAGGTAAAGTGGCATATCAACTAGAGCCTCCTTCCTCATCTTGTATACATCCATTCTTTCATGTTTCATGTCTAAAAAAGGTGATTGAACAAAGAGTACACTCTCAGTCAAAACTTCCAGTACTTGATGAAGAAGGACATTTCTATCTTCAACTAGAAGCAATATTGCATAGCAGATCACAATATCTTCGATCTCACCACATCAAAGAATTTCTAATCAAATGGTAGGAACTGCCAATAGAAGATGCTACATGGGAAACAAAAAGTATTTTTAAGTCATTTCCAGCTTTGAGGACAAAGCTTTCCGAGGAGGGGAGCCATGTTACAACACCAATATAGCCAAGTCGGCTATATTTCCAATTGTCATTGATTTATTGATTTAATCATTATTAATAGTTGTAGGTTGATTTACAATTAATCATATTTCACTTTGAATATTATTTGCGTAATCACAAGGACTTAGCCCTCCTTAGTGGCGAAGGACTTAGCCCTCCTAAAGTGGCAATTAATATTTGATTTCTCTATTTGCATTCTTATTCATATTTGGTTTTATAAGTTTTCTGCATAAGGTTACTTCAAATAGAGGAGGCAGATTTACAAAAAATGTATCTAGGGATGCCCTTATCTGAGGGGAGAATTAGGATAGAATTATGGAATCCAATTATAACTAAAGTTTATAATAAACTACCAACATGGAAAGGTATATGGTTATCGTTAGTAGGAAGAGTGCAACTAATTAAGTCAGTCTTATAGGTCATTCCAACATATTATATGTCCTTGTATACTATGCCAAAATCGATAGAAAATAGTTTAATCTATATTATATAATCAAGATTACATGATAAAAGGAAATTTTCTTTGGTGAAATGGAGCAAGGTGTGTGATGATAAAACTAGGGGAGGTCTTGATTTAAAAGTTCTTATGGATGCAAACTTAGCTCTTAGGGCAAAAGTAATTTAGAGATTGTACAAAGAGAGTTAAAGACAATGGGAAAGAATTCTTCTAAGTATGTTGAGCCCAATGAACCAAGCTCAATATTTATTGCATTCTTTATACCAAATGGTTCTACACTATGGAATGATTTAAAAAATTCAATTGATCTAGTGATTAAAGGTTTAATATGAGTGGTGAGAACTGGAGAAAATTATCTATTTGGATGGATACTTGGTGTGATAAAAAACCACTCAATCTAGATCCAATTTGAAACCATGGATGATATTACTTCAAGACAAATATGGTGATAGGGTTTCAAACATTTTGTACAAGGATCAAGATGGAAGATACAAATGGAAAGAAGAGATTTTAAAAAGTATACAAGATATTGATGCTAGAAGGCAGTTGAGTAGGAAGATAACAACATTGACTATTTTGAGGGAAGCCAAGGATAAGTTGATTTATGAGTTGAATAGCTTAGGAGAATACACAACAATAAGTGGATATAATGTAAAACACCAAAAAAATATGAATATTGTAAGAATATGGAGAGATATTTGGGATAGACCAAGTAATCCTAAAGTTAAAATGTTTGTTTATCTAGTAGGTCTAGAAACTATGGCAATAGATTCTTAATGTGTTTAGTAAACACATGGTGATGAATGATATTATTGAAGAATGGTTGAAGCAATGACAAAGTTAAAATGTTTGTTTATCTAGTAGGTCTAGAAACTATGGCAATAGATTCTTAATGTGTTTAGTAAAAACATGGTGATGAATGATATTATTGAAGAATGATTGAAGCAATGACAAAACACTTTTAAAAGTGAGGCTTTATAGACAATTTGGGATATATCAAAAGATACAATACTTTGGACTGTATGACTAGAAAGGAATAGAAGAATATTTAAAGAAAAGGAAAGTAGTTTAGAGGTAATGGAAATAAAGATTTGTTTAGCCATAAAGGAGTCTAAACCAACCCTATCAACTCACCTAATCCCTAATATGGAAGCAGAGATCCTTGATAGATGGAGTCAAGTCATCAAATGGAATTATGATGTTGGTTGTAGGAGAAACAAAAATAAGACATCATATAAAGTGAAAACCACCACATGCTAAGTTGATAAAATTGAATTTTGATGGAGCATCAAAAGGAAATTCAGGATTGATAGGAGGAGGAGGAATAATTAGAAATAATAGAGGAGATATTTTGTTTCATTATGCTTTCAATAGTGGATTTAAGACAAATAATGAAGTTGAAGCTTAGGCGGCTTTGAAAGGTTTAAAATATGCAAATAAATGAAATGGATCAAAGTATGTATGAAATGTGATTCACTCATAGTAATAAATGTAAATTTGAGGAAATCAAAGGCTCCATGGAACATACAAGAGATAATTGTAGAAATTCAAGATCTTGCTATAGAGTTTGAAGAAATCAAGTTTACATATACGTTAAGGGAAATAAACAAATGTGTAGATAGGCTAGCCAATAGAGGGATTTTAATTGAGGATCATGAAGTTAAATTCTCTTTTCCATGGTTTGAGGAAATACTAAGTTTAGTTGAACTTGACAAGAAAATGTTGACTGCCCGATTTAAATAATGATTAAGATTTACTTTAATTTTTTTCCATTGGTAATATTTGTTTTATTTTATAATATTAATGTGCTTTCATATAAATTACTTATTAATTTTGTGGTTGTGATTGTGCTTCAGGAAGGAAACTAGAAATCCAGATCAGGTAAAGTGGACTATGATAGTGCGATGTTTTAGAGATATTACTCTACTAAGTTACAATGCATAGATAGTAGAGGAAAAGTTTTGGAATTGTGAAAGTTGTTGTAGGAAAATATCTAGAAGGATGTTGAATTCTAGAATATTTGTATTCACACAAAAAAATGAAAAAGATCTAGAAAATGAAAATTAAGAATGCGGACATTTTATCTAAAATTATGTAGGTTTCTAGTTGCCAACGAGTCCTTGGTTCAATGGTTGGGAGAAATATTTGATGTAGCCCACACCAAAGTTCAAATATCAGCGATGCTAAATAGCCCAATGTGACTAAGTCGATGTAAAATGGAAAGGACAACCCTTTCAAAACCCTATTTAAAAAATGTAGGTTTGTAGCTATAGCAAATCAAATGAGATGAGAATTGAATGTGTAAGCTCTCAAGATCTAAAGAAGAAAATTGTGATTTATCAAAGGTGGAGGACTTGAGTACAAATCCTTATTCTTCAAAAAAAAAAAAAAAAAATCTATTATCTTAAATATTTTTAGTTTTTAATATAGTTTATTTTTTTACTTATAGATAAAGAAACTATTTTATAAACTTAAAAACACATGGAACATCTTTTAGTTCATGAATTTAACAATAAACTTTTAATGTACTTAAACAAGAGCACAACTTTAATTAATTTATACTTGTAATAAACATCACAAATTGTACATACTAATTGTACATACTAATTATTGAACAGGTATACATCACTTATACTTTGGCCATGTCTTAGAATTTATAATAAACTCACATTCAAATTTGGAAACAACTTAACTCTTTTGGATAGATAAATATGTAGAGAATTTAGGTATTAAAAAAATATATGATTTTTTTTTGCTTACAGAGCCTAATTAATTAATTAATTAATTATATATATATATATATATATATATATATATATATATATATATATATATATATATATATATATATATATATATATATATATTAAATCCTTCAATCTCGGAGTGCACTTAATAGTCCAACTTTTCATATAAAGGATAATAAAAAAAATTACCATAAAAAACTAATGTCAATAAAATATTATAATAAAATAAATAAATAAATATAAGAAATCTATATTCAAAGGACTAATATAATTCAATTTGAAAGTATTGCATAAGATCAAGTGCTATTGGGATGAATGATAGTATCAATGTATAGTAAACATCTTTTATATATATATATATATATATATATATATATATATATATATATATATATATATATATATATATATATATATATATATATATATATATATATTATTTGAGTGACTTTAATAATCTCATCTAACATTAAATACAGGTGGATTAAAATAAAAATGAAAGGTTATATTTTAGTGAATTAGATTTATTTTGGATGAATTTTTAATGATAATAAAGAATTATTGTTAATTTCATAAATAAATGATTAATATAAAAAAATTCTCTCTCTTTCTATATATATATATATATATATATATATTTATAAAAATTATATTAAATATTTTATCTCCATGATGTACCTTGATTCATAAAAGTTTTAATTAATGAAACCTAGGTAATGGTTACAATTTACTTCTTTTTAACTTATTATATAAATGATTCATAATATGATTTTATTATTATTATTTATTGGATGTTAGAATTTATTTTGCTAAACACAAGAACCTCTCAATTGTCAACAATGTAGCATCCTTCCAAGATCCTTGTGCACATTTGCACCCTATAGTTTTGTGAGGTGTTGGTCCCTATATCCTACATAATATAGGCTCACCTCATATCTAGTCTATGGATTTGGAGCCCACATTTTGCTTTGCAATAATAGGTATATTTATCTATTTTTATTCATCTTTTGTTCTATTGTCGTTAACAAATATTTATTATTGCCCTTCATCAAAACCTTGGTGTTATTCATGCTATTTTTACCCTTCATAAAAATCATAGCTTCTTCCACCTCCAACACAAATTTCTAGTTAATTTTCTTCTTATTGGTTTATACAAGCCATATTTTTATATATAAACCCTTGTTACATATCACTCAAAATCATAATAGAAAAATCATTATTTTTTCACACACTCAAAACCTAAAGAGAAAATTACTTCTATCTAGTTGCTTATCATTATTTTTTATATATTAACCTTAAAAGATCAAGCTCTATGTAGTTGTGGTCTATTGCTTTCCTCATTTTTTGGACCTCGTTGTATGTGAAAAACATGGCACTGAATATACTCTAAAATAAATTTATAAAAAAAGAACTTTTGTTAAGTACAAACTATTGAAATCAAACTCATAAAGGCTATGTTGGCTTTTAAGCCAAACTATCTTAGGATTCAATATAATTAAGTCACAATATCTTAGGTCACAATATCAATAATCAAGAGTATAATGTGAGGATGTACATGCATGATGAATACTTACAATAAAATTTCTCAAAAATTATATACAAGATTTATTATGAATACCTACTATGGCAATCGTTACAGACCATTTTTCCACTTACATTGTATGGAGCTTTCTCTCCATTATATAGATATAGAAATGTGACTCTTCAATACTTATCTATTGCACTCCTCACATATATGGGAGTTGTAACCTTTCATATTCTTGACCTTTGGATTCTTATTTTGCCAGTTGTATACTATACTCTTCACTCTCTTCTTACATGCATACTTGATTCTATGACACTTGCACACTTCTACATGACTCTTACTCTCCTACATGCACTCCTAATACAATATACTTATGCACATCCTCACATTACATATTTATACACTTACATACATGACACTTGTGCACATTCTCTCAATACATACTTGCACTCTTACTTACATGACACTTGTGCATATCTTGCACATAGACATTTACATAAAAGGGAAATATAAATCAGTCACCTAAACTATAGACTCAAACCCTAATCTATTACATATTTACATTAGTAGAATAAAGGTACCATGGGGGTAGATTTGCATGTACCAAATAATGGAATATTCTCCAACACCCCTCTGTATTACATTATTTGGTTATTAAAGACATTAGTCTTAAATCTTCATCTTCATGTGACCTTGCATTATCCATGAACCTCTATTTGAGATTCATCTTCATCTTCATTCTTGAGTTTTACTCTGAATTATCCTTCATATTCATTATTTAGTTCTTCAATATTTTCATCTTCACTATCTTGTTCATGAACTCCTTGAGCTTCTTATTTGTCTTCAACCTTTGGTTCATGTGCTTCTTTAATATGCACTTCTGATTCTTGTTCATGAATGACTTCTTCTTCATATTTGATTTTTTATTCATATGTTTCTTTCATTTCTACGTTCCTACAATATTGATATTCTCGTGTAATATTAGAACATTCACTTAGAGCATCATAATAATTTATTTAATTTGATGATTTTGGGATGTAAATATTATATAAAGAATGAAACATTATTTTATGAGATGATTCACTTGTATGTCAAACATTATTTTTCTTTTAAGAGTTTTAATCAAATATTTTTTATTTTGATTTTTATCCTTATGAAGTTCACGTGAAAGTAATGTTATATACATTATACTACCTATATCAATAGGTATTGAGATATCATATTTTGAATTATAAATTGCATCAACAAGCTTTGAATGCAAATAATATTCAAATGTCTCAAAAATTTCATTCATTGCTTCTCTATAGATGAATTGTATTGCTATATCTAGCTTACCCTTATATTTTTCAATCAAATTGTTTTATTTTTTATTTTTTTAATAAGCTATGTGTGGCTTCTATTGGAGACCACTTCCATTATAAAAATAAAATATTACATTTCTCTCATTACATTTCTAACAAGTTAATTAAAGCATATCCAACTTTACCTTTTGATCAAAGATATTCTTCATTTGCATTTCTATCAATCTCCATCTTCCTCAAACTACTAAGTTTCCACAATCAACTCCTTTTATATTAGATGCCTTCTAAAATTAAATTATGCCAAGATAAAATTCAACACCTCTAATGAATAAACATATTTGCTGCCCAACTTCTATATCTATAAATATATTATCTATAACAACCTCACAATTTCTTAATACTTTTTTTAGGGTTCTTATCCATTCCCCTAATATTCCAAGTTATTATTTTCATTGTTATTTTTTGGTTTAGCCCCACTTCTTGTTTGTACTTGTGATATTTGATTTTATTTTCCCATATCATTATCCCTCTGGGTTTCTTTTTCTCTTTGTTTTTGGTTCTTGGATCTTTTTTTTCATTCCCAACAATACTTTCATCTTCATCAATCTATTCAATCTTCTCACACTGCTCATAGTAAGACTTATCATCTTTAGGTTTGCCTTGTTTTGAAGTTCAAGGAATAACCTCAAAAGCACAATCTTCTTTATGTTTCCCTAGAAACCCTAAAGTGCAAGGATGCTCTTCTTTAGAAATTACCTTCTTATTATTCTCTAAAAACCTAAATTGTTATGGGTTTCCTCCATCTATATTTCTTTATTATGCTACTCTTGAAACCTTGAAATACATGGGATAACATCTTCATCCCTTTTAACTCTTATTACTTTGAGAGGATTCTATACTACTTGAGGTAAATGAAGATGATTTACCTAGAGTAAACTTGACCTATTTTGCTGGCTTTGTTTTAGGATTTCTCTCCACATCTTCTTTTGCACCTTTAATTCCTTATAAAATTGTCAAATGATATTGTAGATAGACTTTCTTTACCTCTTATTTTAGAGTAGAATATCCTTGATTTGATCTAGCTCCTATTACTGTATGATTTCCTTGGCTTTATATTGAAGTTTATCTCATGGCCATAATTTTTTGTCTCTTTCTTCATAGTTTTCACTTTGCAAACTCTTGCCATGTGTCCAATCTCATAACAATTATGGCAATGAAAAAAAATATTCCCATTCTCTTGATTCAAATTTTATCTTAATGGATTGTGGAAAAGGTTTTGAAATATCCATAGCAACACATATTCGAGTATATATAGCATGATTTTACTCCTTAGTAGTTAGTCCTTCCTTGATGAATTTCCCTAAGGTATTTCCAATATTATTTAAAACATCCTAACCCTATTTATAAGCTAATATGGAAGTCCAAAAAGACTAATCCATATTGGAAGCTTCTTAATAGTTTTTGTCTCAACAGAAAAATTGTCATTCCATGATATCAAATAAATTGCATCTCTTCCCCTAAACCATGGGCCACCAACCATTATTTTATCCCTAATTTATAAATTGGCAAATATGATGAGAAAAAAAACCTTTAGAAAGAAAATTCATAGAGTAATTTAAATTTAATTCCTACTTCCACTTGATCCAAATTTGAATCTAAAAAAAACCTGGCCATGATCTATGGAACTTACATATTAATCCTCTACTTTTAAGAACCGTTATATCATGCTCAATAATCTCATCCTTAATACTCACTTCTGGTGTAACATTTTCTACCTAGATCAAACTTTCTACGTATTCGCTCTTTTGCTTATCTCCAACTTGGGCCTCCATACTTCCAACTAGGGCATCATGATTTCCCATTAGGGCTTTCAAATATTACTTTTTCTTCTATACTAGTTAATGGGGCTTGCACTCCCTCTTGGCTCAACCCCATTTTTGGCTTGCACTTGCTCCCAACTTGCACTCTCTCCTGCCCCACACTCGATCCTAGCTTGCATTCCCTCTTGGCTTGCAATAGCCCTTGTATCTTATTTTTTTTGACATTCCTTCACTTCAACAATTTTTGGAAATAATATTCCATGCATTCATGGTAAGGGTTTGAAGCATTGATGAACTTTGGATGAACCCGTTGCTCTTCTGCCATGATTTAATCTTGGCTTGCTATCCCTCTTAGATCGCACTTCCTCCTAGATCAGATTGGATTTTTTTCAACTAGATCACACTTTGCTTTCTACTCCCTGCTCACACTTCTTCCTAACTCCTGTATTGCACTCGCACTCACTTTCAACTATATTCACTCTCGGATCTATTGGCAATTTGAGTTATTTTATGTTGTCATTGATGTCACATGGATCACATTGAGTTTTGGTGGCCAAATGATATTTTGGAAAGCATGGATAAATACAGGGTTTTTTTGAAAACCAAGGTAGGTAAAATAAAAGGTTTTATTTAAAACCATGGATGGCAGATTTGAACTGGGTTTTTTCTTAAAACCCAAGTTGGCCTTCCGTTTCGTCGAAAAAGGTGCCCCGATGATGGAGATATTTAATTTTTAATATTTAGTTTAAATTTTAATTATTTAAAATTTAAATTCAAATTTAAAATTAAATATACAATATTTCCTCCGATGTCATAGAAAATAATAAAGAGGCTATATAAAGGGGATACCTAAGGTTCATAAACTGATTCTTGCTTGTGGTTAATAATCGTTGGCTAAGCATCCGAATTGAGCTCGTGTGAAAATCTTTTAGAAAGCAGAAGCAGCGAATAAACGAAGGTTGGTCGAAGTCCAAAGTCATCGTGGGTATAGTGGCGCATTGGAAATTGGATTTTGGCTAAGGCATGTGGCAACACAAACATCAAGGTTTTGAATCCCCTTGAATGCGTTCGGAAGGCATTGGAAGAAAAGCGCTCGAAGCACTTTTTATTTGCAAAAAGGGAGGAAAGGTTTTAAGGCACGTTGTGCCTTTCCATTTCAAACGAGTGACTAGCTCGTGTGGCAATCTTAGCCGTGGCTACTGTGCTCGCGGTGTGGGCAAGTCGGGGGTTCGAATCCCCTTGAGGAGGTAAATACGTTTTTGCTCTAATTAATTTTGTTAAGCCCTAAGTTGGAGTTATAAGGTGGTTAGGAATAATTAAATTTTTTAATTAAACTTTGTTTTTATAAGGGTTGTGATTATTATTTCAAAAGTGGATGAGTTGTTGATTTAATTTGATGTTCATGAAATTGAGAATTAAGATTTAGGAGAAATAAGGAGTTGTTATAAAATAATCTCTGAGAGGTTTATTGATTATTATTTTGATAAGGGTTTTTATTAAAAGGACTTTGGTGGATGTGTTTATTAAGTTGGAGTAAAAAGGTGTAAATTGAGTTATGCTTTATCTTGTGATTATTATTTGAAGTCCACTAACCCTTATTGAGATTGGAAAAGAAAGTTGTGTTTAGTGTGGCATATTTTGTGGACAACTTCTTGGCATCAAAAAGGTATGGGCACATTCTCCTATTGATTGTTTATGGTGGTTGATTTCTGAAATATCATTGGATTGAAAAGGATTGATTGTAGTTTCCTTTCCAAAAGTGGTCGGTTGAATACTTCAAGGTTTTCTTGTTTGAGAGTTGTGTTTAAAACTTGTTTTATAAGCATAGTCATTTAAGCCCATTGGTTATGTAAAGAACTTGAAAAGAACATGAGTATCATTGTAATGTGAGATTTGTGGTTAAGCATTGTTGGAAACATTTGAGTTGGTTGATACATGCTTGGACTAGGGTTTTGTGAGAAAGAGTTGTCCCTTGTGGTGATTGGTTGAGTTGAGTTGATTGAGCCTAGTCAAGTGATTGTGTGAGGTGATCGTTCAAGTCCCATGAAACAAACTATTCTATAATTTTGATTTGAGTTGAGATTGATCTTAGAACATATTGAGTTTCTAACAATTCTCTTTATGCTTATATGAGTTGACTTGAGTTGAGATTGAACTTAGAACATATTGAGTCTCTAACAATTCTATTTATGCTTCTATGAGTTGACTTGAGTTGAGATTGATTTGAGTTTAGTTGAGTTGAGATCATTGTGGATCATTATTGTCATCCATTGTAGAGTGCATTGCCATTCATTGTTGAGTTCATATTTGAGCCTTGCCTTCATAGATTTGTGGATGAGATTTGAGTACTACTTGAGCATGATTGATTGAGCCTTTGAGAAGGCCTTTGGGATATATTTTTGGATAGATTTGTTGCAATTTGTGTATGATTGATTGAGCCATTGAGAAGGCTTTGTGGACAGGTTTTGGGATAGCTTTGTGGATAGATTTGGGATAGATTTGATGAGGTTCTGAGTGAGCCTATTGAGCAGAGTTGAGCAAGTTCTTGGTGAGCTTGCTAGAGCATATTTGGACAAGTTCTTAGTGAGTTTTTTGGAGCAGATTTGAGCAAGTTCTGTGTGAACTTGTTGAGCAGTTTTGGAAAAGTTTTGTGTGAGCTTGTTATGCAGATTTGGACAAGTTCCATGTGAGCTTGTTATTACCTAGCTTTGAGAAGATCAAATAAATTATTGTATTGGATAAGGATCCTTATTTCTATGTGAAATATTATAAGGATATTATCTTGTGGAGTACCCCACATTGGGGGAACCACATTAAATCTTGTGTCTCAATTATGTATGGTGACTTGTGCTCTTGCTTACTATTGCTATATGAGTTATTAATGCACATTGCTATATTTGGTTATTGCAATTAAGGACATTAATTTATATTGGTTTGGAAAGAAAGTAAAAAGTGGTATTATACTGTTCAACCCGCCCTCTCAGTATAAGCTTGTGTTCTTCAATTGGTATTAGAGCGGGTTCCTTTGGAAAGGTTAACAACTTAAGGGTAGATTATACTGGGTTACAAGATGGACAAATGGCATATTGACAGTGGGTGCTCTATTCATATGATTGGGTATAAATATAAGTTCATTTCTTTAAAAGGGAACAACAACAGATTTGTGAGATTTGGTGATAATGCTTCAGCTAAAATCAAAGGGAGAGGAACTTTAAGTTTGGATGATGGAAAGACAAATACACAAGGTGTACTCTATGTTGAGGGTCTAAAACACAACTACTAAGTCTAAGTCATATTTGTGATCAAGGGTACACAATTAATTTTTCCTCTATAGGATGCAAAAATAGGGAAACAAAAATAGGGAAGCTTGTTGCAACTACAGAAAGAACCAATAACAATCTCTACATGTCCAGTGAAATAAAAAAGGAAAAATGTCTTCTATATCAAGAAGAAGAGAGTTGGTTATGACATAAAAGATTGTGTCACTTGAACTTTGATAACATAGTAAGGATAAGCAACAAAAAAATTGTCAGAGATATACCAAAGATAAAAAGACCTTCAAATACAATTTGTGCACAATGTCAGTATGGAAATCAGACAAGATCAAGTTTCAAGGCAAAAGAATATTCCTCTTCCAAGGTATTAGAGTTGATTCATACTGATTTATGTGGGCCTATGAGAACTAAAAGTCTACAAGGTGAAAGCTACTTCATGTTGTTCATATATGATTATCTAGAATGACTTGGGTTATTTTTTTGAAAGAGAAATTAGAGGCATTTGAGCATTTCAAAGTATTCAAAGAAATGGTAGAAAATGAACAGGAAAGAAGATCAAGTGTTTGCGATCAGATAGAGGAGGGGAATTCATTTGTATAGAATTCATTGAGTTTTGTGCAGAACATGAAATCAAAAAAGAATATTTAGCAGCTAGGAATCCTCAGCAAAATGGAGTAGCAGAAAGAAAAAATAGAACTCTTGGGAATATGGCCAGAGCAATGCTAAATGAATCAAAAATCTCAGATGGGTTTTGGAAGGAAGAAATCAGTACAATAGTCTATGTTATGAATAGAGCTCAAGTTAGAACAAAGCAACATAGGACTCCATATGAGTTTTGGAAAGGAAGACCTCCCACGGTAAACTACTTTAGAGTTTTTGGAAGTAAGTGTTATATCAAAAGAGAGGATAAGGACTTGGGCAAGTTTGATCCTATATGTGATGAAGGTATTTTTCTTGGATACTCTACAAAAATTAAGGCCTATAGATGCTACAATAAAAGAACACATACCATGGTGGAAAGTATAAATGTTAGAGTTAATGAAAGAACAGGAATAAATGAGCCATATCAAGAAGATATTCTTGAAGAAGAAGAAAGTTGTCAAGAAGAAATGGGTGAAGATTCAAATGAAGAAGATTTGCAGAATATACCTTCCAAAACTACATCAAGATATATTCAAAAAAATCATCTAGAGGACTTGATCATTGGTAGTCTTGATGTAAGACGAACAAGAAGAGGAATCATAGGCTCAACAGAACAAGCATATGTTTCACTATTATCCAAGATAGAACCAAAGGATTTCAGAGAGGCAATAAATGATGAATGATGGATTAAGGCAATGAAGGAAGAACTAGATCAGATTGAAAATAGTAAGACTTGGGAATTAGTTCTAAGACCAAAAGGAAAAAATGTAATTGGTACTAAATGGGTATACAGGAACAAACTAAATGAAGATGGTCAAGTCATCAGAAATAAGATAAGATTGGTGTGTAAAGGATATGCACAAGTAGAAGGAATTGATTATGATGAGACCTTTGCACCAATTGTAATATTGGAAGCTATACAGATATTTTTGGCACTTTCAAGCTATAGGAATTTTAAAGTATATCAGATGGATGTCAAATCAGCTTTTATGAATGGTCATTTAGAAGAAGAATTTTACATTGAACAACAAGATGGGTTTAATCAAGCAGATAAGCCATATTATGTGTGTAAATTGAAAAAGGCTCTCTATGGCTTAAAGCAAGCCCCTAGAGAAAGGTATTCAAAGTTGGATAAATATCTTCGATAGCAAGGTTTCAAAAAGGGAACAGTTGATAGCAATCTGCATATTAAAAATAAGGGAAATGATTTGATGATTGTGGAAGTTTATGGGGATGATATTATTTTTGGGGTTAGCAATGATAAAATGTGTCAAGAATTTGTAAGAAATATGAATAAAGAGTTTGAAATGTCTATGATTGGTGAATTAACCTTTTTCCTTGGATTACATATTTCACAATTAGAAAATGGGATATTTCTTTCACAAACAAAGTATATAAAGGAGATGTTGAAGAAATTCAAAATGAAAGATAGTAAGACAGTTAGTACTCCAATGGTTATAGGGTGTAAATTAAGCAAAGATGATGAATCTCCTGATGCAAATAAAATTCTATACAGATCTATGATTGGTAGCCTGTTATATGTTACAGCCACAAGACCAGATATAATACGAGCGAGTTGGTTTAGTGGGAAGATTTCAAGCAACTCCAAAAGAATCACATGTGACAACAGTGAAAAGAATACTAAGATATCTCAAAGGAACAATGGATTATGGTCTATGGTATCCTAGAAGCAGTAAGTTTACTCTCACAACATACACAGATGCATATTGGGAAGGAAATATTGATGATAGAAAAAGCACAAGTGGAGAAGCATTCTTTCTTGGTGATTGCCTAGTTTCTTGTCTAAGTAAGAAACAACCATCAATGTCACTTTTTACAACAGAGGCAGAATATATTGCAGCAACAACATGATGTTCATAGGTATTATGGATGAAACAGACTCTCAAATATTTTAGCATAGAACATGATCATCCCATTCCTATTACATGTGATAATACTAGTGCTATAAGTATCTCGAAGAATGCAGTAATGCATGCCAGAACAAAGAACATATTAATCAAGTATCACTTTTTAAGAGAGCGGGTTATAGAGCAACAAGTAAGATTGGAATATGTTCCTACAAAATATCAGATTGTAGATATCTTTACAAAACCATTACCAAGAGAAGCGTTTGAGCATTTGAGAGAACAACTGGGAGTAAAGGTACTCCCACCCCAAAATTAATCACCTCAAAAGAGAAGGTGGTGAGGGGGCTATGCTTAAGAGTCACATATTTTAGCCCCATAGGTGTACCATTTTCCATTGATTTCAAATGGAGAGATATTTTAGTAAGGAGGAGCAGCCTCCAAAGAGAGCATTGAGTTAGGGGGAGTAGCCTCCATAGAGAGTATTGAGTTAGGGGGAGCAAATTTGATTCTCAGATATGGTTTTTACAGTGATTGTGGTTTTTGCATTAGAGGTGTTTCCATCAATGACAAAGGGGGAGATTGTTTGCAATTTGAGTTATTTTATGTTGTCATTGATGTCACATGGATCACATTGAGTTTTGGTGGCCAAATGATATTTTGGAAAGCATGGATAAATACAGGGTTTTTTTGAAAACCAAGGCAGGAAAAATAAAAGGTTTTATTTAAAACCATGGATGGTATATTTGAACTGGGTTTTTCTTAAAACCCAAGTTGGACTTTCATTTCGTCGAAAAAGGTACCTCGATGATGGAGATATTTAATTTTTAATATTTAGTTTAAATTTTAATTATTTAAAATTAAAATTAAATATGTAAGATTTTCGTCGACGTCATCAAAAATAATAAGGAGGCTATATAAATGGGATACCTAAGGTTCATAAACCGATTCTTGCTCATGGTTAATAATCATTGGCTAAGCATCCGAATTGAGCTTGTGCAAAAATATTTTAGAAAGCAGAAGCAACGAATAAACGAAGGTTGGTCAAAGTCAAAAGTCAGCATGGGCAGAGTGGCGCATTGGCAATTGGATTTTGGCTAAGATGTGTGGAAGCACAAATGTCAAGGTTTTGAATCTCTTTGATTGTGTTTGTAAGGTGTCGGAAGAAAAGCGCTCGAAGCTCTTTTGATTTGTGAAAAGGGAGGAAAGGTTTTAAGGCACGTTGTGCCTTTCCCTTTTGAATGAGCGACTAGCTTGTGTGGCAACCTTAGCCACAACTAAGGCACTCGTGGTGTGGGCAAGTCGGGGGTTCGAATCCCCTTGAGGAGGTAAATACATTTTTGCTCTAATTAATTTTATTAAGCCCTAAGTTGGAGTTATAAGGTGGTTAGGAATAATTAAAGTTTTTAACTAAACTTTGTTTTTATAAGGGTTGTGATTATTATTTCAAAAGTGGATGAGTTGTTGATTAAATTTGATGTTCATGAAATTAAGAATTAAGATTTAGGAGAAATAAGGAGTTGTTATAAAATAATTTCTGAGAGGTTTATTGATTATTATTTTGATAAGGGTTTTTATTAAAATGACTTTGGTGGATGTGTTTATTAAGTTGGAGTAAAAAGGTATAAATTGAGTTATGCTTTATCTTGTGATTATTATTTGAAGTCCACTAACCCTTATTGAGATTGGAAAGGAAAGTTGTGTTTAGTGTGGCAGATTTTGTGGACAACTTCTTGGCATCAAAAGGTATGGGTACATTATCCTATTTATTGTTTATGGTGGTTGATTTCTTAAATATCATAGGAGTGAAAAATATTGATTGTGGTTTCCTTTTCGAAAGTGGTTGGTTGAATGCTTCAAGGTTTTCTAGTTTGAGAGTTGTGTTTAAACCTTGTTTTATAAGCATAGTCATTGAAGCCCATTGTGATGGGGAACCAAATTAACCACAAATAAAATGACGCAATTTTATTTGAAAGACGCAGTTTTATTAATTCGAAGCATGGAAGCTTTTACAATAAATCACCATGAAAATAAATACACAGTGCTTTAAATGCAAAATACAGCCGCAGCCTTCCTCTCTTCCTCCAGCCTCCCGAATCCTTCAAAGAAATCCCTTTTATGCTCTATGCTTCGTGTTGCATCGCCGTTCGTAACCGCCTTAACGGCTTCTGGAACGGTCATATGGAACGGCCTTAACGGCCTTTGAAACTGCCGCTTGGAACGGCCTTCACGATCTCAGGCACTGCCACTCGGAACTGCCACTTGGAACTGCCACCTGGAACTGCCACTTGGAACGCCACCTGGAACTGCCACTTTGCTTTGTTTGCTAAGGTGTCGCGATATCGCGACCCTTCTTTGCGTTTTGGCTTTGGCGGCCAAGGTGTCGCGATATCGCGACACTTCTTTGTGTTTTGGCTTTGCCGACCAAGGTGTCGCGATATCGCGACACTTCTTTGTGCTTTGGCTTTGGCGGCCAAGGTGTCGCGATATCGCGACACTTCTTTGTGCTTTGGCTTTGGCGGCCAAGGTGTCGCGATATCGCGACAACTTTGGTGTCGCGATATCGCGACCATTAGTTGCATTTGCCATGGTGCTCGAAATACGTCGCGATATCGCGACGATATTTGCGTCGCGATATCGCGACCAATAGTTGCTTTTGCCACGGTGCTCGAAATACGTCGTGATATCGCGACGATATTTGCGTCGCGATATCGCGACCAATAGTTGCTTTTGCCACGGTGCTCGAAATACGTCGCGATATCGCGACGATATTTGTGTCGCGATATCGCGACCAATTTTATACTTAGTCAAATTTTGCAAATTGTGAACTTTTTCAAACTTTGAATTTTTTTGGTGATGCAAGATTGCTGTGTTGCCCGAGATGCTCCTGCATCAGACACCCGGGGTAGATGTTTTAGAAGTGATCCTCACTTCTGGATGGTCAGAGGAAAACCCAAACGATCAACCTCTGATTTGGACAACCATGTGGCATCTTCGACAGGTCTGTTCTTCCACTTGACCAAATACTCCGAATATTGCTTGTTTCGGGTACTTCTGCCTGTACGAGTGTCGAGTATGTCTTCAATTTCTTCTTTGTCTGGAGTGGATGCAGGAATGTTCCACAGATCCGGACTGGGTGGTTCACTACAACTTCCTGCATGATATTCAACCAAGTCTGAAATATTGAAGATAGGTGAAATATTCAGCTCACTTGGGAGATCAACTTCATAGGCATTGCCTGAATCTCGTTTGCCTATGATCCGGCATGGTCCAAACTTCTTCATCTTCAACTTATTGTAAGTTTTTCTAGGAAAACGTTCCTTACGCAAGTGAACCATGACTTCATCCCCTACTTGGAATTCTTTGAAACGTCGCTTCTGATCTGCTCTGGCTTTGTAAGTAGCATTCATTTGATTGATATGCTTCGTTGTACCTCTTCATGTAAAGTCTTCATGTGTGCTGCAAAGTCTTCAGCTTCAGCACTGCACTTGTCTGCTTTATCCATCGGTCTCAACTCAGAAGCGTTTCTAGGGCTGTACCCATGCACAATCTGGAATGGTGATTTACCAGTACTGCGATTGACAGAATTGTTGTAAGCAAACTCTGCCTGAGGTAAAATCAGATCCCATCCCTTCGGTTTATCTCCTACCAAACATCGCAGAAGATTACCCAAACTTTTTTTGACTACCTCGGTCTGTCCATCAGTCTGCGGATGGTACGCAGAACTGAATTTCAAGTCTATTTTCAGCTTCTTCCATAGAGTTCTCCAGAAATAACCCACAAATTTGGTATCTCTGTCCGAAACAATGCTTTGGGGTAGACCATGAAGTCGGACTACCTCCTTGAAGAACAAGCCGGCAATGTGAACCGCATCACTTGTCTTCTGACATGGAATAAAATGGGCCATTTTTGAAAACCTGTCAACAACAACAAAAATGGCATCATTTCCACGTTGTGTTCTTGGCAGACCAAGAACAAAATCCATGCTGATATCTTCCCAAGGTCTTCCTGGTACAGGCAATGGCTGGTACATTCCTGTATTCTGACTGACTCCTTTTGCCATCTGGCACACTCTGCAACCCTGCACAAATCTGGTCACATCTGGCTGCAACTGTGGCCAATGGTAATTCTCACTAACAAGAGCAATGGTCTTATCACGGCCAAAATGCCCCGCTAGTCCTCCACTATGCTTCTCTTTGATCAAATTTTCCCTCATGGAACTTCGGGGAATGCACAACTGATTCTGCCGAAACAGCATCCCATCTTGGATCATGAAATCTAACCACTTAGTGCGATCCACGGTAGTAGGAGACACACATGCGGTCCATGCCTCTGCAAAATCTGGATCTGTTGGGTATAAACTCTTGAGTTCATCAAACCCAACAACCTGCACTCTCATTTCCATCAACAAATTATGCCTTCTACTCAAGGCATCCGCAACTCTATTAGATTTTCCACTTCTATGCTTTAGTACAAAGGTATAACTCTACAAGAATTCAACCCACTTCAAATGCCGTTGGTTAAGTTTACCTTGACTATTGATATACTGCAAAGCTTGATGGTCAGTATATAAAACAAACTCTTTGGTTAGCAAATAATGTCTCCATTTCTTAAGAGCCTGAATTATAGCATAGAATTCTTGATCATAAACAGAGTATTTCTTTCTAGCATCATTCAATTTTTCACTAAAATATGCAACAGGTTTACCTTCTTGACTCAACACAGCTCCAATGGCACTGCCACTGGCATCACAGTCAACCTGAAACACTTTATTAAAATCTGGAAGTGCCAGAATGGGCTGTTCTGTCACTTTCTTCTTCAATATATTCATGCTGGTATCTACTTTGGCAGTCCACCTAAATTCTCTCTTATCCCCTCTCATAGTTTCTGTTAGGGGTGCACAAATCTTGCTAAAGTCTCTAATAAACTTTCTATAGAAACTTGCAAGACCGTGAAATGATCTTACCTCTGTCACATTCCTTGGAGCAGGCCATTCAAGGATAGCCTTCACTTTCTCAGGATCCATTTTCAGACCCTCCTCTGAGATGACAAATCCCAGGTAAATCAACTCTTTCTGTACAAAACTGCACTTCTGTATATTTATCAATAACTGCTCCTCACGCAGTTTTTCAAAAACTGTCCGAACATGCAACAAATGTTCATCCAATGTTTTACTAAAAATCAGAATATCATCTAGGTACACTATTACGAACTTTTCCAGGAAGTCACGCAATACTTCATTCATCAACCTCATAAATGTACTGGGTGCATTAGTCAATCCAAATGGCATAACTAACCACTCATACAAACCCTCTCTGGTTTTAAAGGTTGTCTTCCATTCATCACCCTCTCTAACACGTATCTGATGATATCCGCTCTTCAAATCAATCTTAGTGAAGTATTTAGCTCCACTCAAGCAATCCATTATATCGTCCATTCTGGGTAATGGAAAGCGATATTTAATAGTAATTTTATTAATGGCTCGGGAATCAGTGCACATTCGCCATTCGCCATTCTTCTTTGGTGCAAGTACTGTTGGCACTGCACAAGGGCTCAAACTTGCCCGAATCAAACCCTTCCTCAACAATTCCTGAACTTGTCGGTTCAATTCTTCATTCTCAACAGGAGACATTCTATGAGCTGCCTTGTTGGGTAAGCTAGATCCTGGCATTAAGTCAATCTGATGACTAATCTTCCTCATTGGCGGCAAACCCTCAGGCACATTTTTTGATATAATATCAAGAAATTCTGCTAACAGATGTTCAACTTCTGCTGGAATGTTAGTAGTATCTTCTCTTTTTACATGAGGAATTAATGCATAACACATTGAATCCCTCTTTATACCATCCAAAATTTTTTTGCCATCTACTAAACAAATTCTAGCATTATTGCATACCTTTTCCTCAACCTCCTTTAATGGCTTCAGTTTGTGGCGTACTCCATATTTTGTCAGGGAATAGGTATTTGCATGTCCATCATGCGCTGCACGTCTATCAAATTGCCATGGTCTTCCAAGCAACAAATGGCAAGCATCCATCGGCAAAATATCACACAGGACCTCATCCTGGTATCTTCCAATTTTGAACTTGACCAAGCATTGTTCACTGACCAATGCTCTATGATCCTTCTGCAACCATGCAATCCGGTATGGATGCGGGTGCTGTTTTCTTTCTAGCTTTAATTTAGCTACCATTTCCTTAGAAACCAAATTATCTGTACTACCATTATCAATAATAATATTACAGATTTTACCTGAACATTTGCACCTCGTGCGAAACAGGCTTTTCATTGATCTGGTTCCTTCTCTTCATTCAACAAAGTTCTTCTTGTGATCATCACTTCTCCGTGCTCTGCTTCTTCAGAATGCTCGGATTCAACACCATCCTCAGCAACTGTAGCTCTGGCATTTCCTTCAGGCCTTCTGTTTGGTGCTTCTTGGTGTTTGGGACACTCATATGATCGATGCCCTTCTTCTTCGCAATTAAAATAGGTTCCACGGAATCTGCCTCTGCCATATCCGCGTCCACCTCTACCTCTGCCCCTTTGATAATCATTGTTCTGGTTACGGGGTCGGTAAGCATTCTCCTCCTTCTGTTCCTGGCGATTGCTGGTTTCACCATTCTATTTTTGATCATCATATTTGATTCCACTGGTTCTTCCACCAGTTCTTCCACCACGACCTCTTCCTCTTTGCTTGCTGTCAAATCTGCGATTCAGTTTCTCTTCTACTTTCAGAGCAAACTGATAAGCATCTTCAATGCTGTGCATTCGAACCAGACTCAATTCCTCTTGCACGCTGGTCCTCAACCCATTAATGTAACGGGCTACTCTTTCCTTATTTGCTTCCGTATGACCGGTTCTAATAGAAATTTTAAAAAATTCCTCGGTATACTCTTTAACAGTTTTGCTGGACTGTCGCAAACTCTGCATTTTTCTCAGCAGATCTAATTCGTAATCTGCTGGGATAAACTGCCGTTTTAATTTTTCCACCATTCGATCCCACCTGGAGATCTTTTCTTTTCCTCTCCGGTTTCTTTCTAACTGCACTCCTTTCCACCAAATGCCAGCATGCCCTTTTAATTTTGTTCTGGCAAATTTTATTCGATTTGGATCTTCAACGTCCTCATAATCGAAATATTCTTCCATATCATTAATCCAGTCAATTAATTCTTCTGGATTTAAATTTCTAGAATACGTAGAAACGTCAATCTTTGGCCTTTTCCCAATCTGCGAAATGGCTTTTATCATTCGCGACTCTGCGGCACTCATTTCTTCTTCTTCCTCTTCAGACGGGTCTTCAACGCCGTCATCATCGCTGCGATCTTCTCCTCTTGGCTCTATTCCCCTGCGCAATTCTTCCTGCAATGCCAACACTTGTCTCTGCAATGCACGAAAATCTCCTTCAGGAACCACGTTCCTTCCAGCACCATGATTTCTTCGCGGCGGCATTCTGTCTCACAGTTTCTCAGAAACCCGTAACCCCAGATCCTGGTGTGAGCTGCCTCACGTTCGGCGTTCTGCTCAACACGCTCAGAATCTTACTGCTCTGATACCACTTGATGGGGAACCAAATTAACCACAAATAAAATGACGCAATTTTATTTGAAAGACGCAGTTTTATTAATTCGAAGCATGGAAGCTTTTACAATAAATCACCATGAAAATAAATACACAGTGCTTTAAATGCAAAATACAGCCGCAGCCTTCCTCTCTTCCTCCAGCCTCCCGAATCCTTCAAAGAAATCCCTTTTATGCTCTATGCTTCGTGCTGCATCGCCGTTCGTAACCGCCTTAACGGCTTCTGGAACGGTCATATGGAACGGCCTTAACGGCCTTTGAAACTGCCGCTTGGAACGGCCTTCACGATCTCAGGCACTGCCACTCGAAACTGCCACTTGGAACTGCCACCTGGAACTGCCACTTGGAACGCCACCTGGAACTGCCACTTTGCTTTGTCTGCTAAGGTGTCGCGATATCGCGACCCTTCTTTGCGTTTTGGCTTTGGCGGCCAAGGTGTCGCGATATCGCGACACTTCTTTGTGTTTTGGCTTTGCCGACCAAGGTGTCGCGATATCGCGACACTTCTTTGTGTTTTGGCTTTGTCGGCCAAGGTGTCGCGATATCGCGACACTTCTTTGTGCTTTGGCTTTGGCGGCCAAGGTGTCGCGATATCGCGACAACTTTGGTGTCGCGATATCGCGACCATTAGTTGCATTTGCCATGGTGCTCGAAATACGTCGCGATATCGCGACGATATTTGCGTCGCGATATCGCGACCAATAGTTGCTTTTGCCACGGTGCTCGAAATACGTCGCGATATCGCGACGATATTTGCGTCGCGATATCGCGACCAATAGTTGCTTTTGCCACGGTGCTCGAAATACGTCGCGATATCGCGACGATATTTGCGTCGCGATATCGCGACCAATTTTATACTTAGTCAAATTTTGCAAATTGTGAACTTTTTCAAACTTTGAATTTTTTTGGTGATGCAAGATTGCTGTGTTGCCCGAGATGCTCCTGCATCACATTGGTTATGTAAAGAACTTGAAAAGAACATGAGTATCATTGTAATGTGAGATTTGTGGTTAAGAATTATTGGAAACATTTGAGTTGGTTGATACATGCTTGGACTAGGTTTTTGTGAGAAAGAGTTATCCCTTGTGGTGTTGGTTGAGTTGAGTTGATTGAGCCTAGTCAAATTATTGTGTGAGGTGATTGTTCAATTCCCATGAAACAAACTATTCTATAATTCTTATTTTAGTTGAGATTGAGCTTAGAACATATTGAGTCTCTAACAATTCTCTTTATGCTTATATGAGTTGACTTGAGTTGAGATTGATTTGAGTTGAGATTGATCTTAGAACATATTGAGTCTCTAACAATTCTCTTTATGCTTCTATGAGTTGACTTGAGTTGATATTGATTTGAGTTTAGTTGAGTTGAGATCATTGTGAATCATTGTTATCCATTTTAGAGTGCATTGCCATTCATTATTGAGTTCATATTTGAGCCTTGCCTTCATAAATTTGTGGATGATATTTGAGTACTACTTGAGCATGATTTATTGAGCCTTTGAGAAGGCTTTTGGGATAGATTTCTAGACAATTTTGTGGCAGTTTGTGTATGATTGATTGAGCCTTTGATAAGGCTTTGTGGATAGTTTTTGGGACAGCTTTGTGGACAGTTTTGATATTCTCACAATGACACTGAGAGGGGGGGTGAATCAGTGTAGCTATTTAAATTCAAATCTACAACTCTTAAAGCTGAAGCAAAGAGAACTTAAAAGCAGGTAAAGCAATTATCACAAGAGAGCACACCACAACACACAATGTAACGAGGTTCACCAATTTGGCTACTCCTCAAGAATGACTTGCTTGGACTACGGTCCAAATCCAGCCTTTGCAAAACACCAATTTTACAATCCGTTTACCAGCACCCACTGGAAGGAGCACCAACCCCTGATTTATCTGCACCAACAGAAAGGAGCACCAACCCCTATCCAAGCACCAACTTGGATCACAGTTTTGAAAGCTATATCAATGACATAAAAATGCCTTCACTTTTACAAGACCCTGACTGGTCTATAATTTATCAAAACACAGTAAACACTTACTGCTCTGCTTGTCGCTCTCTTACAACACTCTTCTAACCCTCTTTCGGTAGCACTTTCACACATTCAACGGCAACTTAATTCTCCACGCAGACCGCCCTTTTATAACAATATTTTCATCTTGAAACACTCTTCTTTTATGAATTCCATAATCCTGCATGCACCCTATTAATAGCCACTTCTAAAAGTAACTCCTTTATCACATAGTAATTTGTACATGCATTCTATTAATAGCTCTGTTTCTTGTGTGGAACTTTTAGTATAACTATCGCTCGATGGTTACACTGCTTTACGGGCCCTATAACTGCCATTCTGTCTTTAATGCACTATGCTTATTTTAGCTTGCATGATTTCTATCTGTAACTACCCCTGTAACTATCACACTAACTTTAGTTGACTCTTCTTATAATGGCTGCATGATTTTCCTCTACAACTACCCCTATAACTGTCGTTCTACTTCAGTTAACTATCCGTAATCGTGTTATTGTGACCTATCACAAAATCATGACACTTCTATCTCTTTGTACTCTTCTCACCTTTTACCCATGAAAACATGACATGTCACGATATCATGACATTTTTTGCCTCCTTGTCCTTTTCTCAGCTTGCACCTATGAAAATAGAACATGTCACAAAATCATGACACTTTCATTGCCTTGAGCTCTTCTCTGTCTCTTGCCCATGAAAATAGAACATGTCATGAAATCATGACACTTTCGCTTCCTTGCACTCTTCTCTGCTTGCACTAGCGAAAACATGACATGTCACGAAATCATGACACCTTTCGCTTTCGTACACTCTTCTCTGCAAGCACTAGCGAAAACATGACATGTCACAAAATCGTGACATCTTTCACTTCCTTCGTACACTCTTCTCTGTTTAGCACTAGCAAAAACATGACATGTCATGAAATCGTGACACTTTCTTTGCCTTGTCTCTTTTCTTGCCTTGACCTCGCGAAAATAGAACATGTCACGAAATCGTGACACTTTTGCCTCCTTACTCTATTTCTCCTCTTCAGGTCGCGAAAACCATACATGTCGTGAAATCGTGACACTTTTCTTTATAAGCTCCTTCTATCAAACATGTCATGAAATCGTGACACATTTTCATCCGTACTGCCTCTCTTGCAGATTGTCAAGAAATCGTGACACTTTTCTTTGCAAGCTCCTTCTCTCAAACATGTCACGAAATCATGACACATTTTCATCCGCTCTCAATGTCACGAAATCGTGACACTTTCCTTTCGCTCCTTCTCTCAAAAATGTCATGAAATACACATTTTCCTTACCTATCTCTCTCTTGAACATGTCGTGAAATCGTGACACTTTTCCTTGCAATATATTTCTCTCAAACATGTCACGAAATCGTGACACTTTTCCTTTCAAGCTCTCTCTTCGAACATGTCACGAAATCTGACATTTTCCTTTGCTTTCTCTCTCTTCGAACATGTCGCAAAATCATGACAGTTTTCTTTGCACTTTCTCTTCTCTCAAACATGTCACGAAATCATGACAGTTTTCCTTGCGCTTTCTCTCTCTTCGAACATGTCACGAAATCATGACAGTTTTCCTTGCGCTTTCTCTTTCATCCAACATGTCACAAAATCATGACAGTTTTCCTTGCGCTTTCTCTCTCTTCGAACATGTCATGAAATCATGACAGTTTTCCTTGCTTTCTCTCTTCAAACATGTCACAAAATCATGACAGTTTTCCTTCCTTTCTCTTTCTCCAACATGTCACGAAATCATGATAGTTTTCCTTGCGCTTTCTCTCTTCGAACATGTCACGAAATCATGACAATTTTCCTGCATTTTCTCTCTCCTCCGATATGTCATGAAATCATGACATTTTTTCTCTCTCCATATAAATTGACATTTTCCACATTTTCTCTCTCCTCCGTATGTCGTGAAATCATGACAATTTTACCCACATTTTCTCTCTCCTCCGATATGTCACGAAATCATGATAGTTTTCTTTCCGACCAAACATGTCGCGATATCGCGACAGTTTTCTTACTTGTCTTTTTCTTGGATCTTTTGAATATGGGCCACTTCTATCTTCTTGGATATTCACTGTACATGCTCTGACTGACCTCTGAACTCTTGTCCATTGCATCAACTGATCTATCTGTCTGTGTTGACAACAATGACAATATTATTTCTGCACCTTGCTCAACAATCTCCCCCTTTGGAATTGTTGGCAACACATGTGCAATTTCCTGTAATTCTTCTCCCCCTTTGACAATAATACCAAAGGGCTGCTGCAGACTCCCCCTGAGTCTATGCACAACATTCTCAGACAAACATTGTTATAGTTAGCAAAAATCATGAATATGAGCAAAACTATAAACACAGACATAAATGCTCCCCCTGAGAATGTGGTCCCGATTGCTAGTCAATTCTTGGGAAACGTGACCACTCCCAACTTACTCCGAAGGTACTCAAAAACTTCTTTGGGCAACGATTTTGTGAAGATGTCCGCTACTTGCTCTGTAGTTGGAACAAAATCCAATTTAACCTCACCTTTCACAACTTTATCCTTCAAAAAGTGATACCGGATTGCAATATGTTTGGTTCGAGAATGCATAACCGGATTCTTCGAGATGTTAATAGCACTGGTGTTATCACATTTAACTGAAATTGGCTCTTTGAAGTGAATACCAAGATCTTTCAGGGTTTGTCTCATCCATAATATTTGCGTACAACACGTTGTTGCTGCAATGTATTCTGCCTCTGCTGTGGATAGAGAGACTGATTCTTGTTTCTTGTTGTGCCATGCTACCAGCCTGTCTCCAAGATAAAATGCTCCTCCACTGGTACTCTTTCTGTCATCTATACATCCTGCCCAATCTGCATCTGAATATGCAATAAGAGTGAAGTCCTTACCTTTTGGATACCATAATCCATACTCCATAGTACCCTTGAGATACCGAAGAATCCTCTTCACCAGCTGTCACATGAGTCTCTTTGGGACTAGCTTGAAATCTTGCTACCATGCAAACTGCCTGTAAGATATCTGGTCTGGTGGCTATTAAATACAGCAGGCTCCCAATCATAGATCTGTACATGGTTTGATCAACATCTGGAGATTTTTCATCCTTGCTCAACTTGCAACTTGTCGTCATGGGAGTGCTAATAGGTTTACTATCCTCCATTGTGAACTTTTTCAGCATTTCTTTCACATATTTAACTTGAGAGATAAAAATGCCCTTTTCATTTTGATTGACTTGCGAGTCCGAGGAAATAAGAAAGTTCACCAATCATAGACATCTCAAATTCTTTCTTCATTTTATTTGCTATGTCTCTACAAGACTTATCATTGCTACTGCCAAAAATGATATCATCTACATAAACAACAAGGACAATAAGATGGCCATTCTCTATTTTGACATACAGATTGTTGTCCACCATACCTTTCTTGAACCCCTGTTGAATAAGATAGTTATCCAGACCTTGCATACCATGCTCCGGGTGCCTGTTTCAAGCCATACAAAGCTTTCTTCAACTTGCAAACAAAGTTGGGATTATCACCGAGTTGGAAACCATCTGGTTGCTCAATATAAACTTCTTCTTCAAGTTTTCCATTCAAAAATGCTGATTTCACATCCATCTGATAAACTTTGAAATTCTTGTGTACAACTAAAGCCAGAAACATTCTGATTGCCTCGAGTCTAGCCATTGGTGCAAAGGTTTCTTCAAAATCAATACCTTCAACTTGAGCATAGCCTTTACAGACCAATCTTGCCTTATTTTTGACAACCTGTCCGTCTTCGTTCAATTTGTTTCGAAAAATCCATTTAGTACCGATTATGTTTTTATTTGCAGGCCTTGGTACTAACTCCCAGGTTTTGTTTTTCTCAATCTGATCTAGTTCTTCATTTATTGCCTTCATCCAACTTTCATCTGTGCTTGCTTCAACAACATTTTTGGGCTCAATGCTTGGATAATAGAGAGTAGTTCCTTACTACTATTCTCCTTGTCTGAATACCAACTGTGGGGTCCCCAATAATTTGCTCTCTGGGATGATTTTTTTGCCAGCTGTCTGTTTTGAATTTCTTGTTTTCTTCTACTTTTGGATCAATACTTAAATCATCTGGGTCAATTTCCTTATTCTCTTATGTTTCCTTTTCTTCATCTCCTTCAATAACTTCTTCATAAATAGGGTAGTTTTCTTCATAGCTAATTTCTCGTTCCCTACCTTCATCAACCTTAACATCGACACTCTCCACAATTTTCTTTAGCCTTTTGTTATAGCATGTGTAGGCTTTGCTTTTTGTCGAATAGCCAAGAAAAATTCCTTCATCGGCTCTATCTTCAAACTTACCAAGATTATCTTCAGTTCTTTTGATGTAGCACTTGTTGCCAAAGACTTTGAAGTATCTTGCTGTTGCATTTTTGCCGAACCATAGCTCATAAGGAGTTTTGCTTTCATGTGTCCTCAACATGCACCTGTTTTGGATGTAAACCGTAGTATGAACTGCCTCTTTCCAGAATTTGTCTGCTATTTTGTTCTCTGTCAACATTGTCCATGCCATTTCCTGCACTGTCCTATTTTTTCTTTCAACAACACCATTCTGCTGAGGTGTCCTTGCTGCTGAAAACTGTCTTTTGATCCCATATTTTTGATAGTACTCTGCAAACTCCTCTGAGATAAACTCTCCTCCTCTATCTGATCTTAAGCATTTAATTCTTTTTCCTGTTTGATTCTCAACCTGGTGTTTGAAAGTCTTGAACATTTCAAAGGCATCTGATTTAAGCTTTAAAAATAGTACCCATGTCATCCTGGAATAGTCATCTATGCACAACATAAAGTATTTGTCACCATTTATGCTTTGTGTTCTCATGGGTCCACATAAGTCGAGTATGAATTAGCTCTAAAGGTTTCTTGGTGAAGTATTCCTTTGATTTAAATGTGGATCTAGTTTGCTTCCCCTTTTGGCATGAAGCACAGATGCTATTTAATGGTTTGCCAATGGTGGGTATATCTCTTACTGCCCTTTTTGAACTTATTTTTACCAGATTGTCAAAGCTAATATGACCAAGCCTCTTGTGCCACAACCAATTTTCATCTTCCTGTCCAATCAAACATGCTCCTTCTGAAGTCTCTGAGAGAGTATATAGATTTCCAGAAGTCCTCGATCCAGTAGCTATCAGCTTCCCACTATGTGCTTTTCTGACTTCACAGCCACTGCTTCTTAAAGATGACTTCATGACCTCTATCACAGATTTGACTTACGCTCAGTAAGTTGTGCTTCAAACCAATCACAAACAGAACTTCTTTGGAATTGATCTTTCCATCACTTATCTTGACTGATCCTTTGCCAACTATCTTGGCTCCATCATTATTTCCAAACTTTACAGAGCCCCCTTCATATTTCTGTAACTTTTCAAATTTTTGTTTATCTCCTGTCATGTGACTGGAGCATCCACTATCCAATATCCATGGTGCAGATTTGTTCTGTGCTTTGAATGTTGTCTGTACAATCAAGGATTCCTTTTCTTCCTTGGTTCGCTCCTTTTCTTTCCACTCTGGTTTGACTACAGTTTTGGTCACTTGTTTAGACTTTTCTTTGTCAGTAGCCTGTGCATGTTTTTCTAGGAATTTTCTATTTTGCCTTAAACTGTTTGGTTGAGATCTTCTTCCCTGATATTTATTTGCTGCATATGTGCTTCTACAGTTTCTTGCAATGTGTCCAAAGTTATGACAGTTATAGCATTCTATTGCATAATCCATCAAGGGTGAAAAGACATTTCTATTGGTGAAATTTCTTTGTCCTATATTATAAATGCAATCTAAAATCTTATGACCGTAAGCATTGCATTTAAAACAATAACCGAGAAAAGGATTGATTGAACCTGGGAGTTGGTCTTTGCCATTTTGTAGTAGGAGCCACAAATTTTCTTCTCCTTTGATGTGTGACGTTTGTGAATCCCTCATTGTCAGCACTCTTCTCGTGCCTGGCATTGTTGCTTTCTTTTGCATGATTCATTTTTCCTTGATCAACCTTGATCTTATCTTCTTTCTTTACTGGTTCTACAGTTATGGCCTTTGATCCACTTGACGATTCTCCTTCGACAAAGCCCAAGCCAAATTTGATGCCTGTAGTCCTTTGACTATTTATAATCTTTTCAAGCTTCGTAGAACTTCCTTCAAGTTTGTGATAGCAACTCAATTTTTGATTCTTTTCTTCTAGCCGCATTCTTAAGACAACAATCTCTTCTTCCAGTTTGCTGCACTCATCTATTTTCATGGTTAATTGTACTTCGAGTTCTTCAGACATTTTCTTAAATTCTTCTGTCTATACTTTCAAACTATTTATTATGTCATTCGCATCCTCAAGCTTTCTTGAGACCTTTTTATTCTTTTTCCTTTCTGTACTCAACTCTTTAAGTGCAGCAACCAACTCTCCTTCCGGATATACTTCAGCCTCATCCTTAATGTTTTTATCACCTTCCTATTTTTCTTCTATTTTTTCTTCTTCAAATGCCATGAACATAGCTTCACCTGTTTCTTCTTCAGAATCCTCACCGAGCTATCTTCGGAAGAGCTGACATTCTTGGATATGAAACTTTTCTTTTTGAAGTTGCTTTTTCTAAAATTTGGTTTCTTCTTCCAGTCACTTCTTTCTTGGTGTGACCCTTCATCACTTTTGGTTTTCTCATTCATTGGACACTTAGCTGCAAAGTGACCGACGCCTCCACAATTGAAGCACTTAAACGGTAACTTTCCTCTATATTTTCCTTTTCCCTTTATAAGTTTTCGAACAAAGTTAGCTTTCGTTTCATCCGATGTCTCTTCATCCTCAGATTCTTGTTCAGCTTTTATATTTTTGTGTGCTTTAAAAGCAGCTTCTCTGTCTATGGGCTTAGTTTGTCCTATTCTCATTTCGTATGTAGTCAAAGAACCATGCATCTCATCCATGCTAAAATTATTTAGATCTTTAGCTTCTTCTATTGCAGAAACTTTAGAATTAAATCTTTTGTGAAGAGTTCTAAGTACCTTTTTCACGACGACCGCATCTTCGATTTCTTCGCCGAGTCCTCTGATCGCATTAATGATTCCATTGACTCTCAGCATATAGGCCTCTATGTTCTCATCGTCATTCATTTTTAATGCTTCGAACTGAGCTCGATGCATTTGTAGCTTGGCTTCCTTGATCTTGTTGTCTCCTTCATGAATGCTCTTCAGTTTGTCCCACATGTCTTTTGCCATTTTACAGCTCATGATCCTTATCAGTTCACTGTCTACTAGCCCACACATTATGGCATTCTTTGCTTTGGAGTTATTCTCAAACTTTTTCTTCTCGATAGTATCTGTTGGAGGAGTAGCGGGTATTGTGTATCCACTTTCTACTGACTCCCAAATGTCGTATCCCAACGCACATAGATATGTCTACATCCTGAGTCTCCAGAATGAGTAATTAGTTCCATCGAACAAAGGAGCTTTGTTTGATGAGAATCCTTCACCACCTGCCATTATGTTTCTTCCAAGATCACCTTAGCTGATTAAGCTTGTTCAAGAACCTTGCTCTGATACCAATTGATATTCTCACAATGACACTGAGAGGGGGGTGAATCAGTGTAGCTATTTAAATTCAAATCTACAACTCTTAAAGCTGAAGCAAAGAGAACTTAAAAGCAGGTAAAGCAATTATCACAAGAGAGCACACCACAACACACAATGTAACGAGGTTCACCAATTTGGCTACTCCTCAAGAATGACTGCTTGGACTACGGTCCAAATCCAGCCTTTGCAAAACACCAATTTTACAATCCATTTACCAGCACCCACTAGAAGGAGCACCAACCCCTGATTTATCTGCACCAATAGAAAGGAGCACCAACCCCTATCCAAGCACCAACTTGGATCACAGTTTTGAAAGCTATATCAATGACATAAAAATGCCTTCACTTTTACAAGACCCTGACTGGTCTATAATTTATCAAAACATAGTAAACACTTACTGCTCTGCTTGTCGCTCTCTTACAACACTCTTCTAACCCTCTTTCGGTAGCACTTTCACACATTCAGCGACAACTTAATTCTCCATGCAACTACCCTTTTATAACAATATTTTCATCTTGAAACACTGTTCTTTTGTAACTTCCATAATCTTGCATGCACCCTATTAATAGCCACTTTTGTAAGTAACTCCTTTATCGCATAGTAATTTGTACATGCATTCTATTAATAGCTCTATTTCTTGTGTGGAACTTTCAGTATAACTACCGCTCGATGGTTACACTACTTTACGGGCCCTATAACTACCGTTCTATCTTTAATGCACTATGCTTATTTTAGCTTGCATGATTTCTATCTATAACTACCCCTGTAACTATCACACTAACTTTAGTTGACTCTTCTTATAATGGCTGCATGATTTTCCTCTGCAACTGCCCCTGTAACTGTCATTCTACTTCAGTTAACTATCCATAATCGTGTTGTTGCGACCTGTCACAAAATCGTGACACTTCTGTCTCTTTGTACTCTTCTCACCTTTTACCCATGAAAACATGACATGTCATGATATCGTGACACTTTTTGCCTCCTTGTCCTTTTCTTAGCTTGCACCTATGAAAATAGAACATGTCACAAAATCATGACACTTTCACTGCCTTGAGCTCTTCTCTGTCTCTTGCCCATGAAAATAGAACATGTCATAAAATCGTGACACTTTCACTTCCTTGCACTCTTCTTTGCTTGCACTAGCGAAAACATGACATGTCACAAAATCGTGACACCTTTCGCTTCCGTACACTCTTCTCTGCAAGCACTAGCAAAAACATGACATGTCACAAAATCATGACATCTTTCGCTTTCGTACACTCTTCTCTGCAAGCACTAGCGAAAACATGACATGTCACGAAATCATGACACCTTTCACTTTTGTACACTCTTCTCTACAGCACTAGTGAAAACATGACATGTCACGAAATCGTGACACCTTTCTCTTCCATACACTCTACTTGGCTTGCACTAAAATAAACATGTCACGAAATCATGACACTTTTTCCTTATGCCTTTTCTTTCTTTGGCCAGTGAAAACACAACATGTCATGAAATCATGACACTTCTGCTTCCTTGTCTCTTTTCTTGCCTTGACCCACAAATCAAACATGTCATGAAATCATGACACATTTCCCTCCTTACTCTATCTCTCCTCTTGCAAATTGTCATGAAATCATGACACTTTTCTTTATGAGCTCCTTCTCTCAAACATGTCACGAAATCGTGACACATTTTCATCCGTACTGCCTCTCTTGCAAATTGTCATGAAATCATGACACTTTTCTTTGCAAGCTCTTTCTCTCGAACATGTCACGAAATCATGACAATTTTCTTTGCTTGTGCCTTCTCCCCGAACATGTCATGAAATCATGACAGTTTTCTTTGCTTGCACCTTCTTTCCAAACATGTCACGAAATCATGACAGTTTTCCTTGTGCTTTCTCTCTCTTCGAACATGTCACGAAATCATGATAGTTTTCCTTGCACTTTCTCTTTCGTCCAACATGTCATGAAATCATGACAGTTTTCCTTGCGCTTTCTCTCTCTTCGAACATGTCATGAAATCATGACAGTTTTGCCAGCATTTTCTCTCTCCTTCGATATGTCACGAAATCATGATAGTTTTGCTAGCATTTTCTCTCTCCTTCGATATGTCATGAAATCATGATAGTTTTGCTAGCATTTTCTCTCTCCTCCGATATGTCGCGAAATCGTGATAGTTTTTCTAGCATTTTCTCTCTCCTCTGATATGTCGCGAAATCGTGACAGTTTTCTTTCCGACCAAACATGTCGCGATATCGCGATAGTTTTCTTACTTGTCTTTTTCTTAGATCTTTTGAATATGGGCCACTTTTGTCTTCTTGGATATTCACTGTACATGCTCTGACTGACCTCTGAACTCTTGTCCACTGCATCAACTGATCTATCTGTCCGTGTTGACAACAATGACAATACTATTTCTGCACCTTGCTCAACAAGTTTTAGACAGATTTGTGGATAGATTTGGGATAGATTTTGATGAGGTTATGAGTGAGCCTATTGAGCAAATTTGAGCAAGTTCTTGGTGAGCTTGCTAAAGCATATTTGGACAAGTTCTTAGTGAGCTTGTTGGAGCAGATTTGAGCAAGTTTTGTGTGAGCTTGTTGAAAAATTTTGGACAAGTTCTATGTGAGCTTGTTATGCAGATTTGGACAATTTTTGTGTGAGCTTGTTATTGCATAGCTTTGAGCAAATCAAAGAAATTATTGTATTGGATAAGGATCCTTATTTATATGTGAAATATTATAAGGAGATTATATTATGGAGTACCCCACATTGGGGGTACCACGTTAAATCTTGTGTCTCAATTGTGTATGGTGACTTGTGCTCTTGCTTACTATTGCTATTTGAGTTATTAATGCACACTGCTATATTTGGTTATTGCAATTAAGGTCATTAATTGACATTGGTTTGGAAAGAAATTAAAAGGTGGTCTTATACTGTTCACCCCCCCTCTCAGTATAAGCTTGTGTTCTTTAGGATCACACTTGCACTTGTTGCTATACTCTCTCCCAACTTGTGCTCGCACTTGTGCTCACTTTCGATTGCACCCACTCCTAGATCACGCTTGTACTCATTACTACACTCCATCCTAGATTTCACTAACACTCATTTTATAATGCACTCCCTCCTAGCTTGTGCTCACACTTGCTTTTGACTATAGTCCTTCTTAGCTCGTGCTCACACTTGCTTTTGGATGCACTTCCTCCCGACTTGTGCTCACACTCAGATTTTTCAATCAATTTACCAATGTTGAACTTTATAATTTTGTATTTTATTTTTTATTATGGACTTCATATTTTCTTCCATAGTAATCAAATTTTGCAATTCAATGATTCAATTCCTTTGAATTTGAAATCCTTATATCTCCAAAATTAATAATTTGCAATTTCAAAAACTTCAACTAATCACTCAAATAATAACTTTGCAAATTTAATTATTTTTCTAAACCTTTGAAGTAGTAATCCTTTTAATTCCCTACTAAATTAAATTTGCAAAATTTCGTAAAAATTCAAATTTTAAAATTTTCTAAATTTCAAATATTTAAAACTTATAAAAAATAAATTTTCAAATTTAACCTTCTAATTCTTCAACATTCAAAACTTCAAAAAACTACTAACTCTTCAAACCTTCTAAAAACCAATTTCATATTCAAAAACTTAATTCCTATTAGAAATCGTTATCACTCCAAAACTTAAATAAATTTAAAATTTTCAAAAATAAACTTTTGAAAAGTAAATATATTATAAAAATAGATTTTAAAAATCAATAATATGGTCGAATCTGGTTGACTCCATTTTTAGGTCCGAGGTGTAGACCAATTGGTTTGACCAAACCCTGTAAGGGGGGCGGAGGTCCAAGGTTCAAACTTCGGGCCTCATCGTATTGAATGCTTGTCCCTTTCCTGGTGCTTTCAGTGGTGTTAAAGGTTTAAAATGATTGTGGCATGGTGGTTATAGATGCGGACTTCACAAAGATCTGTGGTGGCTTTCAGGGCGGACAACATAGAATACTGTGGCGCTCATAAAATTCGAACAACCTATTCATATTTGTGGTGGCTACCGATTCCACCATGTAAATTAAAAAAAATCAATAATATAGAAAACCTTATAACTCCCACCTAATAACTTCTAAACAATTCAATTTTAGCTTAATTTAACTTCCCATCCAATATAAAAGGTAATTTATCATAGCTTTCTATCTTTTGATGCACCAAATTTAGAATACACTTAACCAACATAACGTTTGAATATTATACCTATGATGGTCGATTGATTTAGCTCCTTCTTTTATGCTACAGTATTCCGCATGCTAGATGACATGCAAAGTTAACACCTTATTCCTCATACTCCGATGCTTATATTTGTATTTGCATAGCGGCGCTTGGATTTCCTCATATTTGTTATGATTCTAAGGTTCTCTTACTGTGCTCTCATTATTTTTGCTATGAATAATGTTCTCTTATTGCTCCCCCATTCTATTTTCTATGAAGGATGTTCTCTTACTGTGTCCTCATTCTTTTATTGCTATCTATATTGCTTTCTTGTGTATCTTTGTTAGCTCTCAGGTGCCTTTTTGATTATCCCTACTGACAATGCTTGCTCACATGCCTATTTGATTATCTCTGGTGGTGCTCTAAATAGTGATTGTTTGCCTATTCAAATATCATTGGGGGTGCTATGGATATCACTCGTATCCTTGTTTGAATATCATTACTAGTGGTACTTTGGATAGCAATGCTATGAATATCTTTGGTGGTGGTGTTTTGGATAGAAGCACTCTTTACTATTTTATGTGGCACTTTGGATAGAAGTGCTCTTAATTTTTTATTACTTCTAGTTATGATGCTTTAAATATCAATGCTCTTTGACTCTGTTGTAGCTTTAGAATGAAAAAACTCCTTAATGGTGCTTATAGTTTCCTTCTCACCTTTGGATGATAACACTTCTTGATAGCAACTTATCAATTTCTAATAGCATTTGGATGATAGTGCTCCTTGATAGCGCTTATCATTCTCTGCTAACTTTATTTCTTAATTTCAAATAGATCTTATTTTTTTTTGCTTGATAATAAGGGGTTGTACTCAGGTCCCCCACCCTAAACAAATTACATCTCTCTTCTTTAGATCTTAAGAGTTTACAAATAGATACACTTTTCATCTCAATTGAGATGCTATAGCTAGAAACCTACATCATTTTACATAAAATATTTGAATTTTTGATTTTTATTTTTGGATATTTTCAAATCTATGTATGAATACAATTACTCTAAAATTTAGCATCTTTCTTGACATTTTCCTATAGCAACCTTCACAATGCCAAAAATTCACCTCTACTATCTATGCCTTACATCTTAGTAGAGTAATATTTCCAAAACATCGCACTATCATAGTTCACTTTACCAAATCTAGATTGCTAGTTTCCTTCCTGAAACACAAGTGCAACCAAAAAAATTATAATAAATAGTCTAAATGAACACACGTTATTGTTACAAAATAAAACAAATATTACCAATGGAAAATATTAAAGTAAATCTTAATCATTAATTGATTTAGGCAATCAACATTTTTTGTCAGCTTCAACTAAACTTTCTACTTCCTCTAACCATGGAAAGGAGATGTTAACTTCATAATCCTCAATCAAAACCCCTCTATTGGCTATCTTATCTGCATATTTGTTTCCTTTCCTTAATTTATGTGTAAGCCTGATTTATTCAAACTCTTTAGCAAGATATGGAATTTCCATAATTATCTCTTGTATGTTCCATGAAGCCTTTGCTTTCCTCAAAATTGTATTTATTACTATGAGAGAATCACCTTCCATCCATATTCTATTCTATTTCACTAGTTTACATATTTTTAACCCTTCTAAAGCTGCCCAAGATTCAGCTTCATTATTTGTCTTAAATCCATAATTGAAAACATAATGAGACAAAATATCTCCTCTATTATTTCCAATTGTTCCTCCTCCTACTGTTGGTCATGGATTTCCTTTAGATGCTCCATAAAAATTCAATTTAACCCACTCCACATATGGTGGTTTGCACTTTATATTATTTACCTTACTATTTCTTCTCTTGTACCCAACATCATAATTCCATTTAATGACTTGACTCCATCTGTCAAGACTCTCTGCTTTCAAATTAGGGATTGGGTGAGTTGATAGGGTTGGTATAAACTCCTCTATGGCTAAACATATCTTCATTTTCATTACCTCTAAACTGCTTTTCTTTCCTTTAAATATTCTTTTATTCCTTTCTAGCCATATAGTTCAAAGTATTGTATCTTTTGATATATCCCATATTGTCTATAAAGTTTCACTTTTATAAGTTCTTTACCATTGCTTTAACCAATCTTCATTTTTGCTATTCATCACCATGCATTTACCAAATATATTAAGAATCCGTTGCCATAGATTCTAAACTATTGAGCAATGTCCCAAGAGATGGTCAATACTCTCTTCCTCCTTATTATAAAAATACATTGAGAGGGGTTATGAAAACCTCTTTTCATAAGGTTATCCCTGGATAAAAGTCTTCTATGAACTACTATCCAAACAAATATTTTGACTTTAGGAATGCTTGGGCTATCCCAAATATCTCTCCATATTCTATTGACATTATTATTATGTTGGTGTTGAACATTATATCCACTTCTTGTTGTGTATTCTCCTAAACTATTCAACTCCCAAATCAATTTATCCTTGGCATCCCTTGGAGTAATCACAGTTGTTATCTTTCTACTCAATTGCCTCCTAGCATCAATGTCTTGTATACTAGTAAAACAATCTTATTTCCATTTGTATCTTCCTTCTCGATCCTTGTACAAAATGTTTGAAACCCTATCATCGTATTTATCTTAAAGTAATCTCATCCAAGATTTCAAAACTGGATCTAAATTGAGTGGTTTTTTATCACACCAAGTATCCATCCAAATAGAATTTTTTTCTCTAGTTCCCACCACCTATCTTAAAACTTTAATCATAATATCAATAGCTTTTTTAAAACCATTACAAAGAGTAGAATCATTTGGAAGATAGAATGTAGTAACTATTAAACTTGGGTCATTGGGATCAACATACATACTTAGAATAATTCTTGCCCATTGTCTTTGAATCTCTTTGTACAATCTCCAGATAAATTTTCCCTTAAGAGCTCTTAAACCAAGACCTCCCCTAGTTTTATCATCACACAACTTGCTCCATTTCACCAAAGGAAAATCACTTTTATCATGTAAACCTGGCCATAAAAGGATTGCGTAATAAATATTAAACTTTTTTCAACTGATTTTGGCATAGAATACAATGACATATAATATGTTGGAATGGCTTGTAAGACTAATTTAATTAACTGCACTCTTCCTGTTAAATATAACTATCTACCTTTCAAAGATGGAAGTTTATTTTGAACTTTACTAATAACTGGATTCCATAATCTATCCTCATTCTCCCCTAAAATAAAGACATCCCTAGATAAGTTGTTGGTAAATTTGCTTCCTCCATTTGAAGCAACCTACAAATTCTTGCTTTGATATTAGCAGGAGTGTTAAGGAACTAAATTTTGGATTTAGCCCTATTAATTTTTTGCCCTGAAGCTCTTTCGTACTCTTAAAAATTTATTCAAAGCTCTAGCCTCATTTATCCTTGTCCTTCAAAAAAGGGTTGTATCATCTACAAAATGTTGATAAGTGATGTTATAGATGTTATTACTAACCTTAAATCCACTTATAAGTCCACATTTATAAGCCTTCTTTATGTTCCTACTCAAAACTTCTACCATTATAATGTACAAATAAGGAGATCGAGGATATCCTTGTCTAAGACCTCTCTTGGCTTTACAATATTATGTCACTAACCCATTGACCAACACTGAATAAGAAACTGTAGACACAAGATTTAATCCATCTAACCCATTTCTTCCCAAAAATAAACTTATATAAAACTGTAAAATGAAAATCCCATCTAACCCTATCATAGGCTTTACTCATATTAAGTTTTAAGATCATAGCTTTATCTTTTCTTGAAGTTGCTGAATGTATAACTTCATGAGCTACTATGATCCCATCTAGAATTTATCTCCCTTTCACAAATCCTCCTTGCTCTTCTAAAATTATTTTTTCTAACAATGGCATTAATCTATTTGTCATCACTTTGAAAATAATCTTATAAGCCATATTACATAGGTTTATGGGTCTAAAAGAATCAAATAATTTAGCATCCTTCTTTTTTAAAATTAGGGTAAGATAAGTTGCATTCATTTTAAAAGGAATGTATTATTTTACCCTAGAATGTTCCACTACCACCAATAAAGAATCCTTCACCAATTATGTTGGTAAAAAGCTGTAGAGAGACCATTTGAACTAAGGGATTTAATTTTTTTAAAAGATAAAAGAGCTAAATGAACTTCTTCCAGAGTAATAGGCTCCATAAGTTTCCTATTGTCTTCATTTGTTATAACTGAAGGAACATCTTGAAGAAGTTTATCATTAAGAACTTTGGTCTCCTCTGAACCTAGAATATTATGATAAAATAACTTTACCTCTTTTATAATTTCACTTTGATATTTAATCCAAACCCCTTATATTGATTTAATTCTACTAATTCTAGAAGATGATATTTGTACTATAGCCATCCTATGAAAAAACTTTGTATTTTTATCTCCTTTTAACCAAGTCTGTCTTGATTTTAATATCCAAAATTTCTCTTCCTTACTCAAAATATTATGATATTCACTAAGCAACTCCCTTTCCTCTAATCTTGTATTATTTTCATCACCTTTTTGGAATTTTGAAAGTTTATATTTTAGTTCTTCTTTCTTCTCAAAAATATTTCCAAAGGTGTTCTTGTTCCATTCTTTTAATCTAGATGTCATATATTTAATTTGGTTTGGAAGAGCATACAACCCACTATTACCTAAATAATTCTATGTTTGAGCTATCATATCAACAAATTGAAGAGGTCTTCCCATAGCTACTCATATTTAAAATATGATTTTTTTAAAAATTCACTTACCACCATTTTGACTCTTATTGGCTAGTGATCTGAACCAATCCTTGTTAAGGTATTAATTTTAGCACAAGTTCCTTCATCTAGCCAATTATATGAGAGAATGCATCTATATAATTATTTTTCTATTAGGTTCTAGCCTCTCCTGTTGTTGGTCCAAGTATAGTTGTTTTCTTCAAACTCAACTTCCCATAGATTGTTGTTTTGAATAAAAGCTGAGAAATATTTCATACTTTGGGTAAATTTCCTAATTCCTCAAAATTTTTCATTAAAATTGGTTATGGTATTAAAATATCCAATGATCATGAAATGAGTTTCTTGGTATTTACTTCTCATAAAGGCTTCAATCCCATTCCAAACTTCTAATCTATCTGACTGAGTTGTAGGTCCATACACATTGATAAGGATGAGTTGAATATCTGCAAAGTAGCAAGTGACTAAAGAGGCTATCCAATACCTATTTTTATGAATTGTTACACAAGAGGTTTTAGAAGGATTCCAACAAGTTAGAATTCCCCTTGATGCTTCTGCATAATCCATAGAATCCCATTCACATCTCGTTCAAACTCCTTTCATAGTTTTTGAAACTTCTTCTTTTTACATTTTAGTTTCTTGGATACATAGAATATCAATTTTATTACTTAAACATAGGTACCTAATACACCTATGCTTTGAGGGGGTATTAACACCCCTTATATGCCATGAGATGATAATCATGTCTTATTAGGAGTTTTTGGCCCCTCTATTACCAATATTATTTTGTTGTTTGGTAAAGAGAAGTTTAACCAACTTAGTTTGTGTTCCTTTCTCTATTTTAGCTCTTGCTTTCCTGGATCTTGCTTGATAATTTGAGGGTTTTCCTATTTTTTCCTTGCCTATATTAGGAGTAGGTCTTATTACTATTCCTCAATATTCTTTCAAAATTTTGTTTTTCAACATATTTATCCTCTCCTAGCTCTATTATAGAAGCTTTTTACTTATCCTGCTCATTTTTTGGTATTTCCTTATTAATGGTAGAGGCATTAACTTCTAAAACTACATTTTCTTTACCAATTATTTCTTCTGAATGGTGCATGGTACTTCAAGAGAGTCTTCAAAATTTTATGAGACACATTCCTTAGGTTCATCGAGAATGTTCTTCCTTATATTAGAATCATATTGAATAGATGGTTCCTTGCTAATATGTTGAAATTGTTGTACTGTGTCCTCTAAGTTTTGATCTACATTTTATTCATAGGCTAAAGCCTCAAAATAATTGGAATTTCTTCCAATATCCTTCCTTATTGGTCTCTGTAGACATCTAAAATGTGTCATGTCGAGACGAATACTCATATGGAACATGCTAGAAGACCATATGGAAGACCTTGGATAGATTCCAAGGTATAGCAGTGGTTTTTACCACTCATTTGGGTACCTTTTCCTAGTCAGTATTAGCCACTACTGACATTCATGGTTAACAAAGATGATCGCACTTGTCAACCATGGTTAGAACTAAAAATCAGTTGGCCTTCATCCAACCCAAAATCAGTTGCAAAAACCAACTGGTTGTGGATTGGAGTGGTTTGAGTGAGGAAGGTTCCAGATCTTTCCATCCAACAATCTCAACTACCCAATATTGTTTTTGGCTTCCTCATGAAGCCACCCTAGGCCTTGGAAAATGCTATAAAACCCCCCTCCAAATTGGAGAAAGATATAGACAAGTCTCGAGTTGAAATGCAGTGAAGCCCTGTCGAATTGCATACTCACTTAAATGCATCGAGAGGAACACTTTTGCTACCCAATTGGAGATCACATGCCATGTAGGTCCTAGGAGGCTAGGAGATTCAAGAAATATGAATTCATGCAATCCGTGCACCAAATGAGAAATTCAATCATAAAATATGTTAGAGGACACAGTGGTGACCCTTGATCATCAATTCCTCAAAGAGAATTGAAGATTGGACACCAAATTATGAGGGCAAGAACATTTCAAGCTTAGCCGTAGCTATCAGCCGTAGCTAATAGTGCTCACCACGCATCAAACCCATGGTCAGGTTGTCATCTTCAATTTTCTTGTTTTCTAGCTGTAGGATTTGCTTAATTGTATTATATTAGACATATATCATGTTAATTTACTTTAGTAGAGACTTTGACCGGTGCAATTAGAGTTTTTAGTCATTTTATTTCACTTTTGCAATTATGGTACTAATGGTTCTTTTCATGCTTCCATGCTTTCAATTTCGTAATTAGGCCAATAGATAGTTAGATCTGCTTTTGCTTATATGTTTTTAGCAATATTTTTAGGTTTAATATAAGTTTAGTATGTTTCTTACGATTTCTTGATTTCATGCTAGTTATGCTACCTTTTATGCAAATACCTCCCAAAAGCCTCATCAAGAGAGTCCTCTTTTGTTGTTAATTGCTTCCTATTTTTTATTGCACGTAGGACTAACAGGGTTTTGAGATGCAAGGCATCAAATACCTCTAATCATGGAGAAGAAGGTCATTGACACCTTGGAGCAGTTCGTGTCCATTTATAAAGTCTACGTATTGCACCTACCCCATTAGGGCTTTCAAATTGTGTTAATTGTATCAACATTTGGGTGACCCTAAGAGGGGCATGATTGTAACCGATATTTGATTCAAGATTAATAAAATAAACATTCACTTTATTTTCATATGCAATCTTGTCTTTCATTTCTTGCTTTAATGATTGATTTCAATTAATATATTACTAGGTGTATGCTTTTTAGATTGGTACAAAAGGCGATAACGGTGGGACCTCCACATTTCATGCCATGGATAACTGACCTCTGTTATTTTTTTATGATATGTGCTCACTGTGGTTGACAACCACGATCAAAATTTGTCATCGTGGTTGACACACGTGGGCAATAGTCTCAACCTCACCACAGAGCCGCGGTCAGCATCTGATAGACCAGACAATAGGGGAGTAAAGCTCAATTAGATGTGGACCTGAGGTAGGTGCCACTGTCACCTTTTGTTTTTGTTTTTACTCTCTGTAAATTTCCAGAATGCAAAAATATTAGACTAATTAGGAAAGACAACAAAATTAGCGGTAGGCATATGAGTCCTTAGGTATTTATATTTTTAGGTCTTTACTAGGCACTACTAGGAACAACGGACCTCTGAGTGCAGTCTGCACTAGTCTCCAGTGTTCTAGAATGTCTTTTGTTATTGTTTGCTTTCTTGAGGCCTGATCAATGGCCATACCATTGTTAGTATGCATTGCCAAAATATAATGTAAAACTAATAATGTATGCTTTCTTAGTTTGAAACATTCTTTTTTTTGCTTTACATATAGAAGAGAATCATTTGAATGTTGTATTATGCATATTTATTTTGTGAAAATTAAAAGGAACCACACACACCATGATTCACATTAAATTATAGTGAGTTGGAAGTCACATCCAACCACTAGTAGGGTTTCAACGACGGTGGCAGTGATTTCCATTCGTTGGCCCAAATCCCTCAATCCTTTTGTTACTAGACCAATATCGGATCCAAGATGTCATCATAGCCCATGCAAAATAGCATGCATTCCTCCTCAAAGGGGTGTATCATTGCACACGAGTGGACTGGATGAGGACCAAGAGGACCTATGCTCCCTGACCGAGTGTGGGTTTCATCTCCACATTTTGGGGGGTTTACGTGATCGTGAATTTCATTGTCGGTTGTCAAGCTACGAGTATACAGGTGAAAAACCTTTAACAACTGAGTATATCATCAACACATTGAAAATTCGATGAGAGTTACATAATGATACAACACATTTACAAAACACATCAAACAATTTAGGGTTCATAATCAAAACTTAAAAAGAGATAATCATCATTGTTTACTTTGCTTGACTTAAAATTTACATAAGAGATAACATAATGGGGAAAACATGAAGGGGTCAATCCAGACATAGACCTGGGATCGAAGCCCAAGCTCCACCTGATGCACAACACGATGTAGAACTCCCTCAATCACAAAATCCTCCTAGACATCGTTCAGTGAGTATTAGAGGGGATAATTATAGACAAGGGGATTCCGTTGAGAATACCCCTATTAGAGGAAGTACTAGACACTCCTCTAGACATAGAACATAGCATGGAAATTCCTAGCATGGAGGTTCTACACATGATAGTATTTACCATGACCGCATTCCTCATGCATCCATGGGTTCCGCTGAAGAATATGTCATTGAGGGATACCGATTGGTACCCCTTTGACCTGTATCTAAGGAAGGCTCGTGAATTCCACCATTCGAGTATATACAGGCTCAATATTTGCCCATTCAAGGGTAAGTAGAGGGGACTGCTTCTGAGCGTAGGCCCATCCAAACTCCCTATAGGGATGAAACTTGTAAGTTCACCATAGATATGTCAAAAGTGGGATCCAATTATATGCTACGTCATGAGCCTTGGCATAATAGTCAGTTATACGGTCTAGAAAGAGTCCTAGGGTAGCTAGAATATAAGCTTATGCCTGTACCCTCTCGACCTATGAGTGAATGTAGTGGAAGCACCCTTAGGACTGCCCAAGAACTTAGAGAGTGCTCCAAGTATTCTCATGATATATGTGCTCCTGCATCTCATGCAGGCACAGAGTATAGGAGACAACCTGACACAAATATTGTCTTTACAAAAAATGGTAAGAGTGTGGCAAATAAATTCATTGGGGGACATACCCATAAAGCCGCTCGGATAGAGTGCATACACCAAAGGCCTCAGATGATCGATCATGTTGATAGATCTCATAGACAGATAACAGAATAGAGATGGAAGATTCTCCAACACCAATTGGAGGATGTTCATGCAGAGAAAGAGCATCTCAAAATGAGAACACTCAAAGGCAGAGGTTTATAAGACAAAAGTTATATGAACAACACATTTGTGAAAAACACATCCTTGGTCAGAAGGAGTGTGTTGAGAGAGAGGATCAATTGGCTAGCATTTGTTTACCTCCTCATAGTGAGACCAGGGAGTGTGTCAATAGATGAGTGGCTACATAGCCTGAGTTATACGCTAATTACATAGACACACATACTCATCGTATGACTCAGTATAGAGATCGGTTTTTAGCATCCGAACAACGTGAGCATAGGCAGTATGAGGAAGAAGCAAGAGATGAATTAGAACAAGAATATCTAGAAATATCTTAATTCGAGGAGGAGGACGAGCCTAGTCCACGACCTCAATAGAAGAAGAATCTACCTCTGAAGGTGCCTCCAAGGCAATCTCGATAAGAGGAGTTCCTTTCTTCATAGGCCTATAAGACCTTAGTAGAGAAGTTCCAAGCCATAGATAAGAAAGGAACGACTTATCAAAAGCCTACCTTGAACAAGATCCATAATGAGCCTCTATGCACGTTAGTGCCTATTTCGGCCTATCCTGAGCATTTCAAGATGCCTAGGCTGGAAAAGTTTCAAGGAGAGGAAGATGCACATGAGCATGTGACAATTTTTATAGATATGTGCTTTTAGATTGAGAGAAAAAATGCTTTGCTCATGCACACATTTATTATGACCCTCTCAGGCCCAAATCGAGAGTGGTTCTACCAATTAAAGAGACACAACATCACTAGTTTCAAACAACTAGCCGATGTATTTCTTAAACGTTTCTCCTTCAGCATCAAGAAAAAGGTAAACTTATCCGACCTAGATGATTTAACACAACACGATGACAAGCCAGTGATGGATTATGGAAAATGATGGAGGAAGATGATGGCAAAGCTGCCATTCTCCATCCCATCCTTTGAATTAACTTGAATGTTCATGAAGAGTTGCGCCAAGCACATTTTATTTTTGCTACAGTTGCAGCAATACCAAAAATTTGAAGAGGCTTTGGTGCAAGCCAAGGTGATAGAGGACATCAAGTTATAGGAGGGTAACTTGAAGCTCAAAAAAAAATAGTGGAACAAGAAAAGCACTGAGAGACAACAAGCCAAGCTGGCCCATGTTAATCAGGTGGTGTTGAAATTTTAGAAAGGGGATAAGGAGCAACAACAATGAAACTATCAGACCCAACCTCCTCCTGTGCAATATGAGTAGTGCAAAAATAATCAAAGGGGTAAAAATAAGGAACAACACCCACCTCATGTATTCACTCAGTTATTAGAGTCATTGGCTTCAATTTTTTATCAGTTATGCGAGGCTAAGGCTATACACTTACCTGAGGTCAAGTTAATAGACCCTAATCAGCCTAAGACTAAGGGCTACAAGAATGATCAATATTACATATTTCATCAATCGAAAGACCACGAAATTGAGGTATGTTGGTATTTTAAACATTTTTTGCAAAATATGATCGAAAGAGGTACGCTTCTTATCGACAATACACAAGCACTTGAAAATAAAAATATTGAGATTTACAAAAATCCTCTACCAAATCATGAGGTGCCAAGGAATAATGTTGTCCAAGTCAACCAAGTACACATCGAACCACAAACCCATGGGTTCGTCGGAATGGTCAACATTGTCACAAGACACATGAGGTATGAACAACCAAATCAACCTCCAGTGCCCATTGGAGTCCAAGCTACACCTACTCCAAGGCTAGCTCAATATGTGCTAGGCCCACCAACTAGACCGATGGTGATAATCAAGAGTAGGTTGGTCCAAAACCTACAAATGACTCCAATGAAATTGTCAATTTATGAGCTGATTCAACAGTCTCCCAAGCATAGGGAGACGCTTATGGACATCCTAAGGTCCATAGAAGTGCAGCCTCAGGATCTTGAAGTGTTTACACACTTCATGGGGTATGTACAACAATATCAGGAACTAGTCATACAATTTCATGATCATGAAGTCAAGATGGTTTCCATTGTTATAACAGATCCACCACTGCATATTATTGCGTGTGTGAATCACAAACTATTCAAGCAGATTTTGATTGACATGGGGTCTTCAATCAATATCATAACTACCAAGGTGTTAACTCACTTGAAGTTGCCCAAGATGCATATCATACCTTCTACCTTCACGTTGAGAGCTTTTAATGATGCATTATGCTCAACGGTCGGTACTATAGTTTTACCTATCTAGGTAGGACTGAAGACCATCCCGGTGATGTGTCACATAATCGAAGGTGCTATGCAATATAACATACTTCTAGGGAGGCCTTAGATCAGCGAAATTCATTGCATCCCTTCTATTCTACATTAATGTATCAAATATGTTCTTGAGGGACAGGTTCATGTGGTGCCTTTAGGTGAAGAACCCTTTAAATGCATGAATATAGTAAATTTTTTGGGGGACTTCATGCTCCCCTCAACACACTTAGATGTATGGCCAGAATCACTGATCAAATATCCAAGAGGTAAAATCAAAGAAGTGTGTGCTAAACCTACAACATCCACATCTCAACGATCGGAGCACACGTCAACTACTTCTACTAGATCATCTGCATATATGATGCATCGGGATGATAGGAAGTTGAAAGCAAAGATGGGTGAAAAATAGATAAAGCAAATGCCCAATCCAGTTATCATTGAAGCCCCTACTCCCATGGAAGTAGAGGAAATTCGAGTAGAAGTCGAAGAGGCACCTCAGCTTGCTTTGCCTACATCTTCAGTAGGGTCATCTGCACCCCAAGTGACCATCCATTTGGTTAATCCTAGATTAGGGGAATATATCATGTAGAATGTGATGTTCACACTGATTATAGAGACTTCACAGGACATGGGCTGACCGCAAACCCATCACCTTCCTGTAGGGATGGTGGCACCATTAGGGGTGCCACCTAACTAAACCAACTTTATCTATGGAGGGCTAGACCAGCTTGCATCTCCCACGCCCATGGATGAGGATGATAATGAACCATTTGTTATGAATGTTCATTATCTCTCTAACCCAAAATACGCCATGCGATACTTCAAGCATTACCATTGGCATGGTTATGATATTGGACCATTCGAGCAAGGATGTAAGAGGCCATATGAACCATAGTATCAGTTTCCAACTGGTAGGTTTGGATTATGATACCATATTTGAGGACATGATGAACTTCTTATGGCATCTTTAGACCACCTATACCTCAGTTTGGGGGGTGAAGTTGACTTCAATCCTGATCACCCTAATCCTTCTATGTTTTGGAGGAATAACCGGCTAGTGACCTGTGTCACTGTAGAGCCACCCGAGAGATACCATGTAAACATCTTGGTGGAGACCGGCATAGAACACATTACAAGAGCCATCTTGGACAATCAAAGTCATGGAGCTACCGATGATAGTGGTATGAACATCCAGAGTCTAGACACAACTATAGACACTAAATCAAAAGTTGCTTCTGAGGACGTGCATGTAGTATCCATCATTGAAAGTGATGAACCAAACTACGATTTTGGAACAGATGACCTTGGATAATCCTCAAATAATGAGCAATCTGAGGATGAAACCAAGTTGGCCTACTTGGGTCCTACACTCTTGCATCATATTTTACCTTTAGAATCAATAACTATGATCAAAGAGCCCTTCGATGATGATGATGGCTATCAAGAGATAGCCTACATGAGACCTCATTTGGAGCATCACCTGATTTCATTAGGTAGGGGTGAGGATCCTTATTACAATAGTGATGATGAAGATAAATAGAGAGAGCCTATTTAGGACCTCCCTACTTGCATCATCGTAATGCACCATATACTGCTGAGGAGATGTATAGAGAGATCAATCTCCATCCTTGCCTTAGGGGAAGACCACAAAATATCAATGTGATTTATCATATGGTGTTTCCTAATTTGCTAACATACATGGAGCTCCTTGAGCCCAATGATCCTATCCAATAGTTTGTTAATGGACTGGATCCAAAGATCCCCATACCCCTAGAACCATATCTCGAGGATGGAAGTTTTGCTAATGTTGAGTCACATGTATGTGGTCCTGAAGTCATGATCCATTCCATCAATATGATCTCTATTGATTTGACCACTCCACTCCACAATCCAGTTGATCCTTCCAAGTCATTGTGTCTTAATGAAGATGCTATTGATTGGGATAGTGCTGATTCATATTTGGAGCCTGAATATTTCTTTCCTAATGAGGAAATGTTGCAACCTTTCCATTTTGTGCCAAGATGTGCACATAATTTTTATCATGCAAGGATACTTCCAATGAGGAACCTATAAACCCAGTAGATGACATCCACTTGATCCCTACACCTCATAAACTTGAGGAGGGATCCCATATGTCAGTAGAGGAAACCTTTGAAGTGGATATTAGTAATGATCCCACTAATCCTAAGAAGGTTAAATTTGGAGAAAGTTTGACTCCTAATGAGCGTGCCAACCTCATCCCTCTACTGAGAGAGAGACCTGATCTCTTTGCTTGGACTTATAAGGACATGTTGGGTCTAGATCCAAAATTGGTTACTCATAATATTTCACTAGATCTATCAAAGAAACCAGTCAAGTAGAAACTCAGGAAGATGCATCCAAAAGTAGCCTTAATGGTTAAGGATGAATTACAAAAGCTGCTAGATGTAGAGTTTGTCATTTCCATTGACTATCCAGAATGGGCATCAAACATGGTGCCTGTAAGAAAACCTGATGAAAGGATCCGTATATGTATGGATTTTAGATACCTAAATAGGGCAACATAAAAGGATTCATTTTCATTGCCAAACATAGATGCTCTCATAGATGCAACTACGGGTCACGAGATGCTCTCCTTAATGGATGATTTTTATGGTTACAACCAAATTTGGATTAAGCTTGAAGACCAATATAAAACCGAATTCATAACACTATGGGAGATTATGTTACAAGGTTATGCCATTAGTCCTAAAGAATGCTGGTGCTACATATCAGCGGGCTATGACATATATCTTTCATGACTACATGCATAAGATCTTAGAAGATTATATCAATGACTTATTTGCAAAGTCATTACTGTGTTCAGAGCATGCTGATGTCGTGGGAAAAGTATTTGATCACCTGATAGAGCATAATGTTGGATTGAATCCTAAGAAGTGCGTATTTGGCATAACTTCAGGAAAGCTCTTAGGATTCATCATTTCAAAATTAGGCATTAAAGTTGACCCATCAAAGGTCAAGGATATTTTAGAGATGCGTCCCCCACAAATATCAAGTAATTAAGAATCCATAGGGCAAAGTAGCATCCATAAAGTGATTTATCACATAATTATCAAATAAATATCAACCCATAAATCAACTGCTACACAAGGGGGTCTCATTCAACTAGGATGAGGACTGTCAAGCAGCCTTTGCTGAGATTAAGCAATACCTGGCAATGCCACCAGTACTAGCTCCAGCAAGGCCAGATGTACCATTTTTGCTATATATATCGGTTATGGACTTTGCACTTGGGACCATGTTAGCCTAAAAGAATGTGCAAGACAAAGAAAAATCCATATATTACATTAGCCAAACCTTGGTGAGTTACAAGGTAGGATATGCATACATGGAAAAGTTGTGTTTAGCGATAGTGTTTGCTACAAAGAAATTGTAGCACTATATGTTAAGTCATACGATGTATGTCATATCAAAACAAAATCCTTTGCAGTATATGATGAGCAAGATATATCATAATACACGTACTACGAAGTGGATCATGCTATTGATAAAATTTGATTTGGAATTCATAAGCCAAAATTCCATTAAGGGACAAGTCATAGCTAATCAACTGGATGAGGTGCCTCTCGTGAATAGTAGGCCCCTCACCATAGAGCTTCCTAATGATGCAGTATTTGCCTTATCAGAAGCACCGAAACCTGAGGAACCGGATAACAAAGTCGATATGACATTGTTCTTCGATGGTTCAAAGTGTGAGCAAGGGCGTCTGTGTAGGAATAGTGTTGTTCATGCCACAAGGAGCTCCAATGCCCTTGTTGTTCAAGTTAGAAATTCCTTTCACTAACAATAATGCTAAATACAAAGCCTTAATTTTAGGTCTCCAAATAACTATCGCCATGAATATTAAAAGGCTAAATATCTTTGGTGATTCCCTTCTCATTGTTAACCAAGTTAAGGGATTATTTCAATGCTGATGTTTGATATTGAAAGCTTAAAAGAATATTGTTAACATTTACCTAGCTCAACTGGAAAGGTACAACATTGAGGTAATCCCTCATTTTTCTAATATTTGCAGAAACAATAGTATCTCTGGGATATTTAATCCCTTAGAATCCATCTGCCAATTTCACTACCATCCATGTAAAAATAATTTCACATTCTATTATACAGTGTGAAGCATTGGATAAAAAAGAGTCAATCAACATGATTAATGTAGAACCAAAGCATGAATGGTTCTACAGGGCCAGAGACTTTCTCAAGAGAGTTTCCTAGGGGTCTTTGATCTCGCAGGATCCAATGGGGAGTGGTACTACCATTCATTTCCAAGTCTATATTTGCAAATGTAGAACCGTAGGGGGAACATGCTATATTGTAAATCGAAGCCGAAGCTTATCATAATTGGATGTCACAAATACATGACTTTCTTAGACTTGGTGTAATCCCTCAAGGATTTTTGCATGTCGTGAAATGCATATTTAAATAGAAAGTGATAAAATATGTCTTGTTAGTAGACATACTATACCGTAGAAGCTACGATGAAGTTCTCCTTCATAGTCTTGAGCACCAAGAGTCATATTGGGCAATTTTGTAAGCTCATGATGGTACATGCGGTAGCCATTTCAGCAACATGGCTATCATCAAACGCATCCTTATCATTGATTATTTTTGGCCCACTACGGAGAAGTATTGCAATATGTATGTCAAGAAATGCATTAAATGCTAGCATCATGCTAATCTTGCACACCTGCCATCACAGGCCTTACAACCCATTCAAGTGGCTTGGCCATTTGCTTAGTGGGATTTGGATCTCATAGGTAAGATCTCTCCTCCATCATCGGGCTGACATACATTCATTATTATGGCTACTAAGTATTTTAAAAAGTGGGTGGAAGCAATTCCCTTAACAATGACAATTGAAGCATGTATTGCTGAGTTTATACTCACCAATATCATAAGTCATTTTGGGATACCATCCAAGATAATTTTGGATAATGAAACATCATTCAAAAACAAAACTATGAGAGCTTTTATGTCTAAGTATAGAATCAAATACAGTTTTGTGACTCCATATTATCCGCAAGCAAATGGACAGGCCAAGGCTTCAAATAAGACAATGGTCTCAATATTGAAAAAGATGATACAAGAGCACCACAAAGATTGGCACATACAGCTGCCCCTTGCATTATGGGCTTATAGGACTAGTATTCAGACACCCACTGGGGCAACTCTGTTTTCACTAGTATATGGCACTGAGGCCATTATGCCCTTAGATTTGGAGATTCCAACACTACACATCGCATTGAAAGAGTTCATTTATGACAACACCGTGCGGCAAGCTCACCTGGATCAATTGAAATTACTTGATGAATGCCATGTGAATTCCCTAGAGCACCTCCATGTTTATCAGGAGTGTTTAAAACAAGCTTACAATAACAAAGTCCATCTGAGAGACTTTGAGGTTGGTGATCTTGTGCTGAAAGAGAACCAACAGAACTCAAATTTACCGCCAAAACTATGAGACAAATTTATGGCTAACTAGTTAGGTCCTTATATGATCTCTAAGAAGATTAGACCTGGGACATATTGCTTGACATCACAGGAAGGAATTGAAGAGCTTGAACCTCTCAACATCCTTCATCTTAAAGCGTTTTATGCCTAAAACCATCAAAAGGCTCCAAAGGCATCTGTAAGCCCTTTGGTCAATTTAAAAAAGCTCCAAAGGCATCTGTAAGCCCTTTGGTCATTTAGTAAAAGGCTCCAAAGGCATCTGTAAGCCCTTTGGTCAAATAAAAAAGTTATAAAATTAAAAAAATTGGAAAAATATCAAAATCCAAAAATATTTGCATCATGCATTTCATTTTGCATATACATTCATTTAATTGCATTGCATCTAGGCATTTCCATCCGTCACACATTACATTAGGATAGACTGTGTTTGCAATCTTACAAATGACACCACGTTTGTGTTTCAATCATGCATCATTGCATTTTCATCATTCATCACCCTTGTGAATAATTATATTTTTCAACACAAACCTTCTTGTTTCTATGAAGAATATACTAAGGTTTTCTGATTATTCAACCATACTTAGTGGTCTTCTCAGGAGTTTGGTATAAATCTTGCTTTGATTTTGTAGATGAGGTCTAGTTTGTATAGCCCTTAGCATATCAGAATTCTATCACTAATAAACAAATTAAACAATCCTAATAAGGACTAGGGGAAGATGAACGCTATAAAGCGGGACCATGAATAGTTAGGGTCTATCCTAGCGAAAGCCTTACTTTTTAGAAGTCTAGTATGGTTAGTATACAACTTTTGATAAGTCAAATAAGGTGTTTAAGTTTCATGGAGAACCTCAAAAATTCCCAAATAGCAACAATCAATCTTCAATGCAATCATCAAAAAAAAATTCCCAAATAGCAACAATCAATCTTCAATGCAATCATCAAAAATTAATTTTATTTTATGAGAGTTTGTTTATTAGAACTATTTGTAGTATAGGATAGACACTGGATGGATGTCAGAAATGATATTTAAACAACCATTGACTATATTATATTTACTATTCTACCTTAAAAAATCCCATAAATAGAAACCATATATAATTACATCTCACATATGGGTGTACTATCTTCCACAAAAAGAAAAAGCAACTGCAATCCATGATTGTTATACATTCGGTGGTGTCATCCATTAGATTGTTAAATCCATATTACATTCATACATTATGTTTTAATGATTAAAACATACATGTTCATTTACATAGCAATCATCATAGAAAAATTATGCAATACATACAAGGCATAAACTATATCATAACAACATAAATTAAATGCATACAAGTGAAACAAAGTATACATGCATTTAATACCAAAATATGGCATTCATATGCATCCATCATAAGTACTTCATCTACATACATAACTCGTAGCATCTAATCATCTATCACATAGCTATCTAGTGCATGTCATCCATACATCACATCATATAGCATTAAATCAATATAAGCATTGCATCCATGTGCATAATATAAACATAAAATACCAAAAATAAAGTACACATATAATGAGATGAACTGTCATATCATATATATGTGTGTGTGTGTGTGTGTGTGTGTCAAATGTACATCATAGCGGGGTACATCAAAATATCCGTAGGCTACAACTGTGTAGGTCCTCAGACCTTACACCAAAATGGTACAAGTGGTAAAGTTTGTGCCATGCCAATATGCTAGCTCTAGCCTGCACCCCCTAATACCCCTATGCCAGAGCTCTCTCTGCCTACCTCAGCCACATCCCTAGGTGCCTGCTCTAGAGCTTGTTGTAGGTCCTGTTGTGGATCCTACGCTTGGCCTAGACCAATTGTACTCAGTGCATGAGAGGCAGTCCTCTAGCTAGATCGTACACTAGACTACCCCGTATCCCTGGTCTTGGTATTGATATAGTGTGACCCTATAGTAGTGGTTCTCTCTAGAATCTTCCCACCTAGTAGCCTGATAATACCCTCCAACTGGGTGATGCGAACTACATATGTTGTATGCTGGTCATTACCCTCCTCCACGAGGGTACGTAGCCTCCTAACCTCAGCCATCAGGTTTAAACCTATAGTCCCTAGAGTAGATAGTACCATAGGAGGTGCCATGATAGCTTGTGTGGGTGAGGGAGCTACCCTTACTACCCTGAGTAGGTCTCACTCAATAGTCACTACATCTAGCCTCACCTGTAGAAGATCACGCTAGCTAGTTATCTTCTCAATCTTGATGTCTACTATAGTCACCCGTGCCTAGAGAGCTACCCTATCCTCCTTGTAATCGTGCCATTGGCTCTATCCATGAAATAACTTCACCTCTAGAGTGATGATAGTGGTGTCCCTATGCAGGAGTCGGGTGTGAAGTGTCCTAATTTGAGTCTGGAGGTTGGCAACTTGTGCCCTAAATTATCCAACCTCACTGTCAGGAGGTGCCTCACCATCCTTGGATACCTCCTCCTCTACCTTTGTCTATGGTTCCTCCTCTACAACAGCCCCTGAGCCCCATGCACCCTCGGTACTCTAACGGATCCTACGTCCATTAGGGTCCACCTCTAAGACCTCTACACCCTCTACTGCAAAGCCGTCCACTGGTCGACATAGAGGTCCCTCTCCATTCCACTATAGGCTAGTCCACCATGCATAATAGTTAGCAGTAGTGCCTACGTCTGCCAGGACTAACTCCTGAAAGTCATCATCATCATCCCCTAGTGGAGCCACCTGGGGCCAAGTTAGGTCCCTCTATAGGACCAAGCATCTATAAATAGTTAGCATCTTTGGGACATCTTGTCGAATCTCAAACTACCTCAGGACACGAAAGAAGTACTAATACTCATGTATATTGGTCTTATGGTCGATAACCCACCTGTCTCTAAGTGCCTGAAACATGTATCTATCCACCTATGGCCAGGAAAGGCAACCTATGTATGGTCACAACTGTATCTTCTTAGGGCAAAGCTATGAAAATTGAGAAATATAATGGTCTAGGTATCCTACTTAAGACCTACTCTTGAAGACCTCCTGCTCTCGAGGCCAGTAGGTTGCATAACATTGATGATCCTCATAAATATCAGTGACCTTCAGAGGTAAATATACGAGAAGCTCTATCAAAATATGTAGTCAGACCCAAATCTAAAGAAGTAGGCTATAGTCGATGCCCACTCTGGTACACCGTGTAATCTGGTACAACTCGTAATAGAGCTATGCTAGAAGGTTACTCCCCCATGCTAGAATAAGAGGTTGCTCGGTCAAGCTAACCATAACTCCCTGGTCCTAGCCAGGAGGTTCTAGGGGAACCTCACGCTTGATGAATCTAGGAGGACTATCTAGATAATAAAATGCATAAATATGACCTCCCATTGTGAGAATAATCTAGCCTGGTACCACTCCTCGACGTGGATGCCCCCATGATCAATGCAACCCTAAGCCTCGATGCTCCATCTACCAAATATCGCATAAAACACACCCTTATTTATCATGGTAGGAGAGGAGGTGATGGCCTCACCATAAATAGGTAGGTAGAATATGCGGTAGACATCCTCTAGAGTCACAGTCATTTCACCCATCGACAGGTGAAATGTATTGGTCCGCACATCCCAGTGACGGGCCAATGTAATCATGTATGCCTAATCTGATCTGATGGTGGGGAGGTCTAGGATGTACCCAAAACCCACAATAGCAAACCAATCCCGTTCCATGTTAGTGAGAGTGTGGCATAAGTTCCTAAGGAGAACAACCTCCCTCACTTTGTTCATCAAGGTTTGAGTGAAAGCAATCAAATAAATAATAAAAACAATTAAAAATGACTAAAAAATGGTAAAAAATTATAAAATCTCATGAAAATGCAAAAACATGATAAAATATTTCAAAAAATCAAACAAAAGCAGTTCAAAATTGCAATAAAATGCATTAATTCCCGTAAAATTCAAAGAAAAATGGAAACAAATTGAAAAATTTAAAACATTTTCCTAAAGTCACGCACCGCAGGTTGGAACTGCGGTCGACAAGGCAGTAAAAAATGTGACCGTTGGGATTTAAATCCCACCATGGATGATAGCTACGGTCCCCAATTTTCTAGTTGGAAATCGCGTCTACCACCCGTGACTAAGGAACATGACCTTTTTAGGGTCATTTCCTTTGCAAAATAATCCCAAAATTAAAAACCCTTCCCTATAACCTAACCTATGATAAACCTAACTAGGGTGAGGTTCGTTACTGGTAGTTTAATGTGGTTCATTTAAGCCATTTCTTAGTGTGGTTAATTTTAATCTAATAGTTTGTAAGCATAGTCTCGGTTTGTGTGTTACCTTGGAAGCATTTGCTCCCCCGTTGGTCGAAGCTTCCAGTTGGTCAACCATTGATGTGGATAGAAGGGAATCAGTGAGGTTTGCGATAGCGTTCCATATCAGAATTCACTTTTTACCTCTCAAAGCTCTCAATTTTATTGTCAGTTTTAGGTAAATAATGAAATGTTTCAAATGGGAAAAGCCTTATATATTTTTTGAATTTGATTTGGATTGTGTCTAACAACCGTGATCCTCGAATTAGGGTTTTTCACCCACAAATCTAAGCTACAATCAAGGAAATTGAACTTTTTAATCGCTTTTGATAGATGCGGTTAGCAAACTGTAATAAATGCTGTCAATTCCCATTGTGGAGAGCTATAAAATAATAAATTAAAAATACCCACCAGACCAAATTATTCCAAAAAATACAAAAAAAAATCAGATAACATTAAAATCCAAATGCACCTCGTATTTGTTTATTTACCCTATACACTTGGCGGTTGCAACGACTTGCGCTCCATGCAATACGGCAAGATGAGTAAATTACCATAAGGACATTTGGGGTAAATTAGTCATCGCTAAATTGTATGCTTCATTTCAATCCCTAATAAGGCCTAGATGGCCGGACTGCTCCAAGGGAACGAGATATTCATTGTAATTCTCCTATGATATTTTTAGCAGATCATCGATAATATGATTCAACATAAGCCTAATTAGAATTGTCCTCATTTTTATTCCCTAAGAAGGCCTTCGTGGCTGGACCGCTCCATGGGATAGAAATATATCATTATTATTAATAGTTGCAATCATAGCTGATTAGGCCTTGCAAATACGTCAAATGCTAAATATTTAAATTTTTTCTAGATAATTCATAGTGGTCAAGTGACCTCGTCACTTCATTTAATTGTCATTACCCTCATCGACTCGTCACTTGAGGGGTAGTCATAATATCAAATCATAATCAAAGTCAATAGAATATCCCTTGATCATAGATCCCTAGATATTGTCAAAATTATGTTCATATTACGAATCATTGCCAATGACTATCATCAACTTACCCTTTGTTGGGGCAAAAAGCAAATATGATAGTAAGTTAGTAGCTCTTTGAAATCTATATGGTGCATAAGCCTATAGTAGCCCTGAGTTGACCGATCAACGCTGGAGCTTGCCAAAGCTTTTTCAAATTTAAGTCTTCCATCCAGTTGGAAGCAATGATTCTAGGATGCCCGTCTTCTTTGTAGGACTTGGGCATATAATTTTGATCAGACCATTCATCATCATCTAACCTATGGCATCATTTTAGGAGGTCTATTTTTTCTCAACATTATTCGATCTCACAATGCATCTCAAAAGGGGTATCTGTAGACACCTAAAATGTGTCATGTTGAGGAGAATACTCATATGGGACATGATATAAGACCATATGGAAGACCTTGGACATATTCCAAGGTATAGTAGTGGTTTTTACCACTCATTTGGGCACCTTTTCCAAATGAGTTAATAGAGCTGATCATGCTTGTCAGCCACGATCAGGACTGAAAATTAGTTGGCCTTCATCCGACCCAAAATTAGTTGCAACGACCAATTAGTTGCATATTGGAGTAGTTTGAGTGAGGAAGGTTCTGTATCCTTCCATCCAATAAGCTCAACTATCCAATCTTGTTCTTGGCTTCCTCATGAAGCCACCCCTAGCCCTTGGCAAATGCTATAAAATCCCCCTCCAAATTGGAGAAAGATATAGACAAGTCTCGAGTTGAAACGCAATGAGGCCCTATCAAATTACATACTCACTTACATGCATTGAGAGGAACACTTTTGCTGCCCAATTGGAGATCACATGCCATGGAGGTCCTAGGAGGCTAGGAGATTCAAGAAACATGAATTCATGCAATCCGTGCACCAACTAAGCAATTCAGTCGCCAAATATATCAGAGGACATAGTGGTGACCCTTGATCATCAATTCTTTAAGGAGAATTGAAGATTGGACAATAAATTAGGAGGGAAAGAACATTTCAAGCTTAGCCATGGCTATCAACCGTGACTAATAGTGCTCACCATGCATCAGACCTGCAGTCAGGTTGTCATATTCAATTTCCTTGTTTTCTAGCTATAGGATTTGCTTAATTGTATTAAATTAGATATATATCATGTTAATTTTCTTTAGTAGATACTTTGACCGATGCAATTAGAGTTTTTAGTCATTTTATTTCACTTTTTCAATTATGAAACTAATGGTTCTTTTCATGCTTTTATGCTTTCAATTTTGTAATTAGGCCACTAGATAGCTAGAACTGCTTTTGCTTATATGTTTGTAGCAATATTTTTAGGTTTAATATAAGTTTAGTATGTTTCTTGCACTTTCTTGATTTCATGCTAGTTATAATACCTTTTATGCAAATACCTCCCAAAAGACTCATCAAGAGAGGCCTCGTACTATTAATTTTATTTTATTTTTCTAGATCTATTTTTTGGAAGTTGAAAACCATCTTTATCCATAACCATTTGTAAATATCTCTTATAATTTTCTACAAATTATTCTTCTAGGCTCTTCTTAGGGCATGATCTCTCAATATTCCCCACCTTATGACATATTCTATGTATAAAAGATATGTTTTCATAATCTATAGTTTGGATCTACATATTATCCCCATACTTAAGAATGATTGATTGTGGTAAAGGTTTACTTATATCAATCATGACCTATATCCAAGCATAAATAGCCAAAATCCATCTTTTGTAGATTTTGAAATCTCAAGGAATTCTCCTAGAGTGTTGCCTATTGCCTTGAATGTATCCATATCCCAAAATTCAATGGGTAACCAATACATCCTAACCCAAACTGGTACTAGGGATAGTTTTGCATTTTTAGGTGAAAAACCTTCATAACAGTGGTAAGGAAGAATCTCGCTTTTCCTATAAACCAAGGATCCCCTTTTAGGATTATTTCTCTTTCTTTCCTAGAATTAAAAATGGCTATGAAGAAACCTTTGGGAAGAAATTATAGAATCACTCTTGGAATCTTCCAACTCCTATCAATCCATTTTCTCAAGGTTGAAACCCTGGTCAATACCCATTAAATTTACCAAAAATTGCCTTATCTTAGAGCATTGAGGATATCTCTGAGGCGCGCTCACTAACCTCTACTACTAGGAATGATTCTAAGAATTTAACTATAAATTGATCCATGGAAAGGAAACTAAAACTCAAAATATAATGAAATTTATCTGAAAGTTCTATAGCAAATAAAATATTTGATAAAAACTTCATAAATTTTTCATACACAATTTCTAAGATAAAGAAAGGAAAAAAACTTAGATAAAAAATTATTTGTCCATATAGAATGTCTTGCCTTGTTGAAGTCCTAGCCCTTCATTGCTCTTCTCATCGTTCAAACCCTAGTTGGCAAATATTTGCAATTTTATTTTTTGCTACTTGAAAAATCGTCACTACCCTTGTTCCAAATAATTGACTTCATAGGGTTGCATCTCCCTCAATATTACTTAGATTTTTATATATGACTACTCATTTTAAATATATTAAAATTATGCACAAGTTGGTCCAAGAATTAGTTTAATCAGATAACTGTTCGCAAAGATATGGCACCTTCAATATGTGACATTTTTTCAGGAAAAAACCCTAATCCTTCGCACTTTGCAATTTTATTTTTTGTGACTTGAAAAATCATCATTGTCCTTGTTATGAATGGTTGACTTCATAGGGTCATATCTCCATCAATATTGCTCATATTACCACTCATTTAAAGCTATTCAAATTGTGAATATGAAAACATGACACTTAAACAATAAAGAAATCAAATGACCCAAATAAACACAAGATTGCACAAAATAGATAGATTTATTCAATAAGTGGGGGAGCCAATAAACTCCTTTTGATACAATCTGTACTCAGTGAGTATTTGATACAAAGATTTACAAAATGCTAGGGTTCTCCGAAACCCTAGCTACAACAATGAAGTGTCTTCAGATAGTGTGTCCTCGCTTCCAACGGAATGAGTGGGCTTCAGGTATCCGATGTCGGACCACTCCCAGCTTCAACAACCATTCAACAATATGTAGAATCTGCAGATCTGCATACACAAAAATAGAGAAAGGGATTAATAACACCTGTGAGGGCTCCATAGTGTGAGACCCTCAGACATCAGTAAACCCTAACTAAAAATAGATCAAATGGCATGCAAAATCTACAAATCATGTAACAGAATAAAACCAATAAAGATATACCTTGCTTGTGATGATGCCTCATTTCGTTGTTGTAGTTTTGACAGTAGATGGCATGATGCAGTAGGCTCTGATTCACATTTATATGGATGCAACAGGCTCGGACGTGCACTTGGCAGGCTCTAGTGTGAGCTTTGTAGGCTCTGGAGTGAGCTTATGATACAGAAAGCTCTAGTGAGCACTTGGAAAGCTCTACAATGAGCTTTGCAAGCTCTACAGACGAGCCTAGCAAGCTCGAGAGGGCACCTACGGGTAAGGGTAAAATCTAAGAAGTAGATCGAGGGGTGGCGATGAATGCGATGGATGGATGGGGGCTATGACAGTAATGGAGGATGAATATGGGGATGGTTGGAATAACAGAAGTCTTATTGGCTAGCTAGGGCTTTAGATATTCAAACTCTATCTCTCTCTACTTCGCTAGGGTTTCAACAATGACTCCTCCAAGGTACAATTTCTAATATCAAGGTTCTAGGGTTTGAGCATTTGCAAATGCCCTTATTTATAATCCAACCTAGGGTTTTCTTAGGGTTTTAGCCTTACACTTTTGATCGTGTGGCTAAGATTAAATTAGATCCTAAGGTTGAGATTACTTTTTAGATGTGGCATGGATTAATGAAGATGGACGGTGGGGATTAGATTGGATCGGACGGCTGTGGTTAATTGAGTTTATAAATATATATTTTATAATAAATATATTATAATATAATATAAAATATTATATTAAATATAAAATAATATTAAAATAATCTCAATTGGGTTAGGAAATGGTGGGAAAGGTGGAATTGGGCCAAATAATTAGGTGGGAAAGGTGTATGGTGGACAAGTGGGTGGTGGAATGGTTAGGATGGAGGATTAGTGGCTGTAATTTGGTGTCTATAGATGCCCTTTTTGTACCATGTTGCATGAAACACAATATGGTGCAAAAATTTGAGACACCTACTTGGGCTATGGGCACAGAAGCAACTTCTCTCTATCATTGGATTTGAGCACTAATGTTGAAGACAAAAGAATAAAGAATTTTTTGGAATTTTGTAGCTTACCCCCTCAATTGGTGAATGAGTTACGAATGTATCTCACAAGCCAATTGAAAATATTTTTTGTGCTAATAATGCATGATGTGGTGAATTTGTGCCAGTGATGAATGAATGGTGTGAAATGCAATATGATTGTGAATGATATGAATGATGTAAAATGTGATACCGTTTATGCCCCAATGGTGGGAAAGGGGTTGGTGTATAATACCATGTGATTGTGGATGATATGAATGATGTAAAATGTGATACCATTTATGCCCCAACGGTGGGAAAGGGGTTGGTGTATAATACCATGTGATTGTGGATGATATGAATGATGTAAAATGTGATACCGTTTATGCCCCAACGGTGGGAAAGGGGTTGGTGTATAATACCATGTGATTGTGGATGATATGAATGATGTAAAATGTGATACCATTTATGCCCCAACGGTGGGAAAGGGGTTGGTGTATAATACCATGTGATTGTGGATGATATGAATGATGTAAAAGAGTGTAAACCTATATGTAGAAATCATAATCAAATTGTGGTTACCCCAAACTTTGGGATGATTCGATGTTGTTGAATAAGATGTCACAATGGCATCATTGAGTATGCAATTTATGAAGATGCATGATGACTAAGTCAATGTAGGGGTGGGGTAGTGATTGTGGAAATTTCTTTGCCAATTCCATAATGGAACCAATCAATCTACCGATATGTCTTGTATGGTGACTGTTGTCAAATGAATGAGTGTTTGTGATTTTGATTACCCGTGTTTTCGTGCCCCACGAAAAAGGGCATCAATGACCGCCTTTGAGCAAATTGTTCTTGGCAAAGTTGTACTCAAAATGTGAGGTGCCAAATGTGATTGTGATCTTTGATGATGTGATAATGGATGATGATCATTGTCAAGTGTCCTTATTGTAGATTATTCATCTTACCGAATTGCATGGATGACTATCGCTGCAATCGCCAAGTTTATAGAATAACCTACTAGATACGAGGTTCGTTTAACTCCGATTTTTGCACAATTGTATGTGATGATGAAGAATGTAATGCAGAATGATCAGATGTGAGTTTTGTGAAAATTTGGATTGTTTTGCTGCATTTTGTGCCTCAATTAGCATATTTTGAAGATTTGGTTTATTCTCAAAAATTATGCTTGCAAAACAATTTATGTTTTTACAAAACCTGATTTTAGGATGTGCATGATGTGTGGATGAAATTTGGTGAAATTTGGAGGAGGTAAGCTACTATTTTGATTGCATTTGTCTTTGTGCCATTTTGTTTCCAGGTGCACGGCTGCACCTGTGGTGTCCCATAGGTGCGCAGATGCGCTTAGGTGCGCCCGTAGGCACCCAGGCGAGCCTGTGAATTCGTAGGCATAGACCTATGCCTGAATGCACTAGGGAAAGCTATAAATAGCTTTCTGAGTGAATCATGAGGCTCACTTGTGCATTTCTGACTTTGAGAAGTTGTGTTTGAGGAGTGGAGTGGGTGTGTGAGCTTAGTGAGGCTAGTGAGAATTTTGCACGAAAGCTATGGCAGCAGAGGGATCGAATGCTATTGGTGGAGCTGAGGCACCATTTGCCCTGGTAATGTTTAAAAACACTTTATCTCTTGTGCATGTTTTTGTTATTATCATTATTTTTTTTGTAATAGTATTAATGAAATTGTTTGTTGCTATAGTTGAGGGACATAGAGCCTCGACATCGATTTTCTCCTCTCATTCCTGGGATGAGGAAGAAGTTGACGATTGATGATTGGGCATTGTTGGGTAGGGTAGGCCTAGAGGGTGTGGCTAGGCTTGATGTGGTGAGGGCCAATGAGGGATATCTCTCATCATTGATAGAGAGATGGGATCCTGATAGGGGGACGTTCCAGCTACCAACTAGGGAGGCTACCATTACGCTTGAGGATGTATACCGCATTCTCAAGGTGTCAGTAGAAGGGGAGAAGGTGGTAGTTGGTCATGATAAGAAGGTGGAGATGGAGAGGATGTTTGGGGATCGATGGTGGGAGGCCCGGATGGGAGATGGGGGTATATGCTATTTGAGCATGTACAAGGTGAAGGAGTTGGATGCACTCCCAGCCTTGATCATGTTCATATTAGCGAACATAGTGCTACCTAATAGCACTGGTTGTAGGTTCCCTTGGAACCTATTGGGGTTGGTGAGTGATCTATTGAGGGATCCCCAAGAGTATGCATGGGCGCCTGCCTTATTGGCATAGTTATACCGGGAGTTGTATGAGGTGATTCGAAGGGAGAGGAAGGGGATTGGATGTAGCTTCCTCCTATAGTGTTGGGCTTGGGAGCATTTTGTTATAGCTCAGCCTAAGGGGTTGCCATGTGAGTCATGGTAGATGGGGGAGCCTTATGCTAGGTGATGGGTAGTGGTGGAGGAGGTTCAACTGAGTCGAGAGGTGCACATTGGTCAGTGGTATCAGGATATGTGGTTGGGGTTGAATTGAGTTGATGTGATATGGAGGCCATGGTGAGGCACTCGATGGGATGGTGATAGGGGAGAAGCTACATCGGGTGAGGTAGGCTCGATGGTTGGTTGGGTGGAGGGATGAGGAGGTGGAGTACTTCCAGTACTCATGGGTGTTGAGGCAATTTGGCTTACCTCAGGGTGTGCTAGATGAGCCAATGTTGTATCAATATCAATGAGATGAGGGGATGTTGCCATGTGTAGAGCCATGGTGAGTGGTGATTGAGGATGATGAGGAGATGGAGGTCCCCAATGTAGATGATGTCGAGGTGACTCCAGAGTATGTGGAGTGGTTTGGTGCCCAACCAGTATGGGTACCAAATATTATGGGTGATGAGGCGACAACTACGGGGTCGAGGGTGACTTCGAAGAGGATGAGGGCTCAGCGATCGATGGGTCAAAGATGGTCGAGGGGATCGGCTTAGTAGACTCTAGATATGGGGTTGGTCGAGGAGGAGAGGGATGAGGGGATGGGTGAGATCTCCGAGGTGGCTAGGTTATGGGTGGAGTTGGAGTAGCTTCATGAGGAGCGCGAGGTTATGCTCGAGACTCATAGGGAGTCGTAGGCTACTATAGCTCGGTTGGAGGTGGAGCGGGTGACAGTTGTGGCTAGTGATCAAGCTATGGTCACATGACTTTAGGTAGAGATGTTGGTGAAGGAGCATCGACATCAGATGGACTTACGACATCTTTGGGCTAGTGAGGCATATGCACATTCCTTGGAGGATGTGTGTATGCAAAACCATATTACATTGTCGGATCCTCCTTCTTCTTCTATGGTTGAGCCATCTAGGCATACTGAGTCTAGGTAGAGTACTAGGCCGAGGGCTCCTACTAGGTCTCAGGGGTCCTCTCATGGACATTAGCTTAGTGCTTAGATGCACTATTTTGTATATGAGCCTTGGTGCTCCCTTGTAGCCTTTTTGGCATTCATTGTATATGCGATTTATATATATATACATGGCATTTTATATATTTGTGTCATATTTTGTGTGAATGCTTTTATGTTTTATGCAATTTGTGTTGAATGTTTTATGGATGCTTAATGTAGGCTAATCATGATGTGTATGCATAATGCCTATATGGATGATTAATGCAAGCTAAATGACATGTATATGAATGATGTTTATGTAGATGATTAATGCCAGCTAAATGACATGTGTTATGGATGATTAATGCAAGTAAATATATAATGAATCTGCACTTATATGAGAGGAATGCATAGTGTTCGAATGATATTTTTATAGTTCAGAAATTTTATTGGCCATTTTTGTTGTCCATTGTTTGGCAATTGGGGGTACCTAATTTGTTGGCATTTTTGCAACTTGAATTTTAATGAAGACATGGATGTTGATATGGAAGAAGATATGGATGTTGATATGGAAGAAGATATGGATGTTGATATGGAAGACTGAAATATTTTCAAAGACTCAAACATACTAGTGTTATCAACCAAACTCACTAAGTTGTCTAACTTTCTTTAGGACCAGATGTGTGTGCGAGTGAGGTTCAATAACCCAATCTTGAGCATGACAATGACCCTATCCAATCAAGTACCAGTGTGTGTGCACGTGAGGTTCATTAACCCATTATGAGTAAGTTAGGCATGACCTGTTATGGAGATGACCTGAGACTAGCCTGTCCTTATGTGCGTTCAGAGGTCTCCCTTTTTGGAGGAGAGACATGTCGCCTCGCATGAGCTTACTCCACTTCCAGTCAAGCATCTATAGCCTCGATGGAGATTCACTCCATAGTCGAATGGGATTGATATTTTGGGCCTTGGGGATGACTACATGACTTTCTGAGGGAAACGTAGTATGATCCTTACAACTTTTAGGGATCGGGGGTGTAGGTGTTGAATTTGTTGATTTGTATAGAGCTTTGGGGAATCGGATTCTCAACCGAAGTGTGATGAGAATTTTGACCCTATCCTTACTACTCTATGTTTTTATGTTTATGTTGAGAGGAATTTTGATAGTGGTGAAAACCACTATTTTTGCTTTGGACTATGTTGCATGATGGGACAAGCGAGGGATATCTCCCTTTCACCCCGAGGTACTACCCAAGGATGGTACTAGCCCCCCTATCTCATAATGTTCTTAAGATGTGAGGAAATGTGGTTGGTTCAAGATTGTATTCAAAATCAATCGGTAATGCTCAAGACTTTATTAGTATGTAAAGTGTGTTTTGGTCCTAAAGAAAATCAGACATCCATTTGGAGGTTGCTTGCTACACTAGAAATGGCTGAGTGACTGAAAACTTGGGCTTTGTGATTTTGGCATATGGTATTGTTGGCTTATGTATTTTTCAAAAGTTGCATGATTGTTTCAAACTAGGTACCCCCAATTTTTATAACTTGACTTTTTGTTTATGGCCATATCATCATTACTATGTCAGATCATTGAACATAGGATGGGATGGATGCAAATGTATATGCCTAATGCAATGGAGTGCTGCTATGCAAATGGGAATTGTATAATGCAATGGAATATGTATGATGTGGTGTATGCGAATGAAACAATGCATGAATGCAAAAAGTGAAGATGCATGGCAAAATGTAAATGCAAATGGAGTGTATGCAATGTGTGCATGCCTATGTGAATTATTATTTTTTTTAAAAGGCCATGTATATATACATATGAAGTGTCACTTTTAACAATAGAATGCCTTTAAATGAAGAACATTAAGTGGTTCGGGTTCCTCTATTCCTTCTAAATCGATAAGTCTATAAGTACCATTACCCACTTTTTGAGTTATTATGTATGGACCTAACCAATTTGCCACAAATTTGTCATGAAGGTGTGGCAAAGCATTGGTGTTTTGTTGGTTCTCTTTGAGTACCAGATCCCCTACTTGAAATTCTCGAAGATGGACTTTAGCATTGTAAGCACGCTTGAGGCGGTCTTGATAAACTCGTAAATGTTCTAATGCGTTGACTCACCTTTCATCTAAGAGCATGAGTTGGTCAAGTCGTGCTTGTCTAGATGTATCATCATCTATGAATTCTTGCAAGGAAACTCGTAAGGAGGGAATCTCGAGCTCAAGAGGCATAATAGCTTCAGCTCCATAGACCAGAGAGAATGGTGTTGCTCCTGTTGGCGTTCGGATGCTTGTTCGATAAGCCCAAAGTGCCAAAGGGATTTGTGTATGCCAATATTTATGATTTTCTTTGACAAGTTTCTTAAGAATGGCAATTAAGGTCTTATTGGTAGCTTCAGCTTGTCCATTTGTTTGTGGGTAATAAGGAGTCGAGAAACTATGTTGGATATTATACTTTTCGCAAAGTGCTCGAACATCCTTGTTCTTGAAAGACTTACCATTATCCAAAATGATTTTAGAAGGAATGCCAAAATGATAGATGATATGATGGAGTATGAAATCCACAATTCGAGGTCCTGTCGTACTAGTTAGAGGTATGGCCTCAACCCACTTTGTGAAGTATTCTGTGGCGGTGATGATGAATGTATGTTGTCCCAAAGAGGAGGGTGAAATCTTGCCAATTAGGTCTAGGTCCCATTGTGAAAAGGGCCAGAGACTTTGTATTGGTTGTAAAGCTTGTGATGGTACGTGAGTTAAATTGGCATGTGTTTGACATTGTTTGCAATTTTTGACATATGTGCAATAATCATGTTCCATTGTGGGCCAATAATAACCCATGCATAAAAGATGCTTTGCAATGGCCATTCCACTAAAATGACCACCACAAGTACCATCATGGGCTTCGTGAATGGCCCTTTGGGCCTCCTCGTGTTCGAGACAACGAAGCAGGATTCCATCATAACCGCGTTTATACAACACGTCACCCAAGAGGACAAAACGGGCTACTCTTTGCTTGAAAGCATGTTTGGCAGACCGAGACATGTCCGTTGGGAGTGTTCCAAATTTTAAGAAGGCTACTATTGGGCTTGACCAAGACTCACATGATTCCGTATGGATAAAGCAAACGTCTTGTCCATATTTTGGGTCAACACGCACAATGGCTGCTTTAGAGATTGTTGAGATTATTAGGGGTTGTACCTCTCCTAAGTCATTCTTTGGAATCAAGGATCCAAGAGAGGCCATTGCATCTGCAAATCTATTAGTCGAACGAGGTAAGTTATTGATTTCATACCATTCAAATGTTGAGAGCAATCTCATTGCTACTTCATGATAAAGTTTAATGGTAGGCTCTTTGCATTGGTATTCTCCTGTTACCTATTTCACTACAAGTTGAGAATCCCCAAATATTCGAATACGCTTAATACCCATAGCTATAGCTGATTGAAGACCTAAGATTAAGGCTTCATACTCTGCTGTGTTGTTTGTACATGAGAAGTCTAACTTGAATGATAAGGGGATAGGAATCCCCTGTGGTGTATGAAAGACAACTCCCGCACCTTGACCTTTCTCGCACTTAGATCCATCAAAGAATAATGTGATATCGACATCTTCCTCGGGAATGACATCGTTGTCTACTTCAATGACTAAAAATACCGAATCATCTGGGAGCTCAATAATCAAAGGATGATCACTAGGTAGTGGAGCTTCCGCAAGTTGATCGACGATAACCTGACCTTTAATGGATTTTTGGCTAATAAATTTGAGATCAAATTCTGTGAGTAGCATTATCCATTTAGCGGTATGGGTGTTGTTATAAGTGCGAGACATCATATAACGCAGAGGATTTTCTCTAGCTATGACATAGGTTGTTTGACTTAGCATATAATGGCGTAGCTTCTTAGTGGCCAAGACCACTGCTAGGCATAGCTTTTCTACATAAGCGTATCTTATTTCATAACTTACCAATGTTCGACTAATGTAATAGATTGCTTGCTCTCGATTTTGTTCATTTTTTTGTGCAAGCATCGTCCCTAAAGCAACCTCTGTGGCTGAGACATATAGATGAAAAGGGACCCCTGACCTAGGAGGAGTTAAGACTGGTAGAGAAGTTAGGTATCGCTTGATGTCCTCAAATGCTTTTTGACATTCTTCTGTCCATACGAATGACACCCCCTTTTGTAGTAAGTGGTTAAATGGTCTACACTTATCGAAAAGTTGCGCAATGAAACATTTGATTGATTGAATTTTGCCTTGCAAGCTACGCAATTCCTTGATGTTAGTTGGGGGTGTCATTTCCATGATGGCCTTAACCTTATTTGGGTCCACTTCAATGCCTCTTTTGGAGACAATGAATCCTAAAATTTTACCAGAGGTAACACCAAAGACACACTTTTTGGGATTTAACCTCACCTTGTATTCTAGAAGTCGATCAAAAATCTTTTCCAAGACATCAATATGTTCTTGTCGAGTTTTAGATTTAGCCAAGAGATCATCGACATAATCTTCGATGATTTTATGCATGTAATCATGAAAAATATAAGTCATGGCTCGTTGGTAAGTAGCTCCTACATTTTTGAGACCAAAGGGCATAACCCTAAAACAAAATGTTCCCCAAGGTGTTGTGAATGCCGTTTTGTGTTGGTCATCAGGATTTATTCGAATTTGGTTGTATCCTGAAAAACCATCCATGAGGGAAAGCATTTCGTGGCCTGTGCAGGTGTCGACAAGAGTATCAATGTTTGGAAGAGGGAAGTCATCCTTAGGACACACTTTATTTAGATCTCGAAAGTCATTACACACGCGTATCACCCCGTTAGGCTTGCGAACGGGTACCATGTTTGACAACCACTCAGGATAGTCAATAGGAATGATAAAATGTACGTCCAATAGCTTTTGTATTTCCTCTTTGACTATGAGGGCCACGGTAGGATGCATTCTCCTAAGTTTTTGCTTGATCGGCTTGGCATCAGGATGCAAGGTGAGATTATGGACAACAAGGTCAGGATCAAGGCCAGGCATATCCTTGTAGGACCATGCAAACACCTCTTTCTTTTTCTTGAGGAGAGCAATGAATTGCTCTTGTTCATCGGGTGTTAAAATTTTTCCAAGCTTGACAACTTGGGGGTTGTTGGGATCCGAACTAAGGTTCACATCGATGGTATCTTCAATGGACATGTGTGAGCCTTCCTCAAGTTGATGTGGTGTTGGGATCAGATTTATGTCATCTAAGATGTCATCCAAATTTTCCTGCTCATCGCTGCCTAACTCTGCCTGAAAGACCTCGGGACCTCTAGTGGAAGGTGATGTGGGTGAATGTGGCGATGAAGGAGGAATATAGCTGGCCGAAGCCCTTAGCAGTTCCTCGGATAGGATGAGCTCCAAAAAGGAGGGTGGGGAGGAAATCCGGTCCAAGTCAATAAGGCTAATGTCAATTGGAATTGGCCTAGCCGAATCGTATGGGTTGCAGAGCGGTGTGAATAAGTCAATAGGGTTCATATTGACTTAGTGGAAGGAAAGATGGCTTGGAAGGCTACATGGATGGATGAATGGATGGAATGATTGGAGCTGAACCGATGTCGAATGGTGTTATCCCTGTAATAGACATGGCATTAACATGAGCAACGCATTTTTTCCATTTTTATTTTTTATTTTTTAAATATGTACATATGTTACATTTCTTGGCTTATGTGTGTGGCTCAAGGTGGATTACTAGGTGGGTCCGCTTGTTCTTGTGGAAGAAGTAGGCGGAATATGGGATGATGGATGGGGAACATTCGGAGGTAAAACTCTTCCTGTTGGGTGATGGGGACAATGGGATGTGACTCCTCTTCAGAATCATCAGAAGCGTTTGACATGACTTCAAATTCTTCATAACTTTCATCATCGAAATCAAAGACAGGATATGAGAAGTTGATGGGGTCATCCTCATTTACTTCGTCGATGCAAAGTTCTTGAAGGGCTTGTTCAAGAGAGGATGTTGAGGGTAATGGATGGATGGGGGGATCTTCATCATTGAGGCTAAGCTTTTTAAAGGCTTGCTCAAGAGAAGCGGTGGAAGACAATGGGGTATAGCCTAAATCGGAACGATCATGGGTGCCTCTATATGGGACCTCTAAAATATCATGCATCCCTTGCTCATGGGAACCTAGACCTTGACCTTGCCAATTGAACATGTTAAAGTAGCGAGCGGGAAAATCCTCTATGTTAGGGATATTGGCACGCCTAGGCTCTTGTGGTTCTTCGGGTGGGTTTGCCCCAGTTGAGCAATCCAACCCTCCATAAACAAAGTTAATGTTATTTGGAGCTGCACTCATGTCGTAAACAATGCCTATGGATAAAGAATGGTCTCGGGGACGTCCAAAATATTTGGTTGTTGGAATGGCTAGGGGTGTGATGGTGACGTCTTGGACCACATATTCACCTATACCAAGATTGGTGATGTGGACTTTGACTTGGGCTGGCATGGTTGATGGTGGGGATTCAGATGGCTCTGGATTGGTTATGGGTGGTGGTGAATTAAATATGTCACAATCCAAGAGTTCGACTTGTGAAACATCGACCGATGGAGTGGGATTGGATGGGGTGTGGAATTAGAATATGGAGGATGGGATAATGATGAAACAGAAGAAGTGGTTGTAGAAGAAGGGATAGATGTGATGTACGATGTGCTAATAGTAGACTGATTGTGACCACATGTACAAGAAGAAATGGATGTTTGAGGAGGTGATGTGATGGGTAGCTCCTCTATGATAGGAGCTTTAGAAGAGGATGTAGATGGATTGGAAGAAGGTGGATTAAGAGATGATGTGGATGGATTCGATGATGGTGCCAAGAATAAATGGGTGGAAGGTAACATGGATTCATAAGGATTTGAAATGAAATTACAATACTTAAAAGGTTCGACATCCACAGGGATGCAATGGACTTGTCCATCATGAACATATTTCAAGCATTGGTGTAGAATTGAAGGAACACATTTCATTTCCCTCATCCAAGGTCTACCAAGGAGTATATTATACGCCATGGCTCCTTCCAAGATGTGAAACATGGTGTGCAATGTTCTGGCCCCTACTTCTATAGGTAAAACAATAGTGCCAACTGTGGTACACAAAGCATCGTTAAATGCTTTGAGGGTGAATGATGATTTGGAAATGTGGGATGGAGGTAATTTGAGGTGGATAAGGGCAGCGGTAGTAATGATATTGATTGACGAGCCGATATCAATTAGGACTCTTTTGAATGGATTTCTGTCTATTAGGGCCATTATGTGCAATGGAGGGTCTACTGATTCTGAATTCATTGATTTTACCTCAAAGTCATAAAAGGTAATTGATGGCTCCATGCACGTTCTAACACTCCCTACAAAGTTGTTGAAGGCATTAGAGTCTTGGGATTCTAACTCAATTGACTTGAGTATTTCCATTAAAGCTTCTCTATGCCTAGGGGATTGTTGGATAAGCTCATACACAGAAAGTTTGGCTGATGCCATTTTCAAACTAGTGGTTAACCAATTAGTTAAGGTTACCGTTGGCCTTATTGGATGAAGGATGGGCGGATTGGATGGATTGGATAGATTGATTGGCGGAGATGGATTTGGTGATGTTTGGATGGGAGGTGGGTTCGAAGGTTGTTGAGCATTTTTTTGATTTTGCCTTTGCCCTCTAGTGACCACATGGACTGCTCCTACAAAGTTTTGGTATTGTTGGACATGATTTACTTGATTAGGAGGTGGTTGTTGATTGTTACCTCCTACATTATGTTGGACCTCCCCATGGTTAGGTAGAGGTGTCTGATATATGCCCAAATTTTGATTTTGTGGAGCTAAGGGGTTATCCACGTTAATGGCCCCTAGGTCTATGAGGTCTTGCACTATGTTTTTGAACATATGGTAGGAATTGATATCATGCCCATTTTGTCGATGGTATGGGCAAAACAAGTGCTCTCTATAATTTTTAGACCTTTTGGTGGGATCATCGGGCCTAATGTCTAGCAAGGCTAATTTATTGGTCTCATACAACCTTTGAAATATGGATGAATATGATTCCGCTAAAGGAGTGTATTGACGTTGGGGCCGATTGAATTGGCGATGGGTAGGTTGTTCCATAGTTGGCGCTATGTTTTGTACCATTGGTGCTTGGGTTACTGATGGGACCGCATGATAGGTAATTTGTTGTTGCACTAGTTTTTGAGCCATTACGGGCTGGCTCATGACCACTTGATTGACTTGATTAGTTGTGTTAGCCGTTGAGGCTTGTGTTGATTTGGTTTGGCCAATTTGATTATTTCGGTATTGGCCCCTATTTTGCCATTCTTTCTTCTTAGGCTTAATGACACCCTCTTGGATTTTTATCTCCTCAATGACACTAGCCTATGCTAAAGCCTCCTCAAATGTTCTATAAGTATTGAGTTGTAGCATCCAAGAGATGGGTTTTAAGCAACTCTTGGTAAAAATTTTGATAATTTATTCCATTGGGAGGGAGAATGGCAACTTGGTTATGACTGCCCTCCAACGGTTTCCAAAATCATAGATAGGTTCCTCATCCCATTGTTTCAAATAATATATATCCGATAAGGACACCTTCTTTCTAATATTAAGGGTGAAGCATTCCAAGAATAGATCTATCAATTGATCAAAAGTATAAATACTATGTGTAGGCAATTGATTGTACCATTCAATGGCATCTCCCCCTAATGTTTGAGGAAATGTTTGGAGCATAAGAGCATTATCATCACTAATCTAAAAACATACGTGGACAAATGAACTCACATGCTCCTTAGGATCCTCAGTTCCCCTGAACTTGTCAAATTTTGGTACTTGTTGAGTGGTATTTTCACCCAATTGTGAAAGTACACTCTCCCTTAGGATTTGGGTTCCAAATCCCCTCTTGCAAAGAAGTTAAACAAACAACTTCTCCAAGGTCTCCGCTATATTTAGCATTTGCATATGTGTATTAGTAATCTCAAATAAAGATATTCAATTTAAATGCTTGGAACACCTTAGTGATTGCAAGTAACTGTAAACAAGGGGCAATGTTGGTTTATTTTACCATGAAACTTTAGTGATTGTTCATTGAACCAAAATAAAGCAAATGTGAGTTGGCCCTCATATGACCACGATGTAGTGCCTTAATTCCTTTTATCTTGAGAGTTTTAAGGTAGATTTTATCTTCTTTATTAAGTCCAAATATGGCTTCTTATCATGAAGATGAAGATAGCTTTCAATATGATCGATAAACTATCCCTCTTTGGTGAAATTGGTTTTCACAAAGAAGCAATAATTTATGGCCTTAAAGTAAGGGCTTTAAATGTCACCTCAACTTATCCCTCTTAAATGAAATCAAATTTTCATCAAGATGAACAATTAAGTGCTTTGAAGAAATGACCTTCAATGTAATGCTCAAATTACCCCTCTTTCGTAAAATTAGAATTTTTATGAAGAGAGGGTAATTTTAGGCTCAAAATGGAAATTTGTGAAAATGCCATAAAACATAACTCCTTCAATGAAATTGGAATTTTCATGAAGGGAATGTCATCATAGGCTCATGAGTGCAAAACAAAACTGAAAAAATGAAATTTGACATTAAAATGGAAATTTTCTATTTTCGGATTTTTTAAAATCTGTATTAAAACAACAACTTCGATGAATTTTTAAAAATACTAAACAACTCCGAAAATGAAATTTCAAAGTGCGTATTGGAAGTCTGAAGTATAACCTACGCAATGGTGAAATTATTTTTGGATTTTGAAATTTTTTAAATGTTTATTTTAATGCCTGAAAATTAAAAAAAAGTTAAAATTTCTGAAAAATAAAATGTAGAAAAAAATTGAAAGAAAATGCAGAAAACTGAAAATAAAATGCATTCAGTATGATGCTATCCTATTTCGACAAAACCGAAGATGTGAGGTTTCCATGCATGCAACCTAACCTATTGGACTTGCAAAACAAGCACAATCCGGATAAGCTAAGTGCTGGCTCCTAGGGTTTTAAATGAGGTTTTCAGATTTAAACATTCGCATGAAGCAATCAAGAAACTTGCATAAACTCCATTTACAAGCCTAAAATCTGAAAAGGGGAAAAATAGACATTTAATCTTGCATGCAGAAAATGACTCCTCCTTTCTTGTCCATAAGATGCAACTTTCTGAAATTTTCTGTATTCAAAATTTGTCATTTTACAATAACAGAAATTTCTGGTTTTCCCAAACCAGTCCATGGAAGAAAAACAGCCCAAACAGGTCCAGAATGGCCCTCTTGCCTTCAAATCTGCAACTCTGCTTGCAGCAGTTTCCAACCCCTCAAAACATCCTTGCCTGGCGTATTTAAAATTTTCAGGAAGCTTTTCGTTTCATTTTCCAATGGCTGTTCGTTTCACCTTCCCTTGTGCATGCATGTGTTTTGGTTTCCAAAAAAAGCTTTTCGTTTCTATTTTGTGGCCCTTCGTTTCATTCCCATGGTTTGGCTTCCTCTATTTGGTTTTCTTCACTTTTCGTTTGATTTAAAAAAAAATGTTTCCTTTTCTCCACATGGGCATGCGTCCGCTTCCTTCCATGTGTAACGACCATCTTAAATGATTTCAAATCATTAAAGATTCCTTATGTAACGTTTTGTCTTATTCATTGGATTTTGTCCTTATGTGACAAATTACCTTATTCAATCTTCGATTTATTCCTTATAGGTCCACGTCATTATGCAGTCTTCAGTTTCACTATCCTGGTGTTCATCACTAATATCAGGCACTGTCCACTACTCTATTCCCTTGGCAAAAATCGGACATGTCGCGAAATCGTGACACTTTTGTTTCTCTGCCTGCCTACCCTTTTTGAGTCGTGAAAATGCAACATGTCGCGATATCGCGACACTTTTGTTTCTCTGCCTGCCTGCCCTTTTTGAGTCGCAAAAATGCAACATGTCGCGATATCGTGACACTTTTTCCTTTGCTTTTGAGTCACAAAAATGCAACATGTCGCGATATCGTGACACTTTTGTTTCTCTACCTGCCTGCCCTTTTTGAGTCACGAAAATGCAACATGTCGCGATATCGCGACACTTTTTCCTTTGCTTTGGACCGCAAAAATGCAACATGTCGCGATATCGTGACACTTTTCTTTCTTTTCCTGCCTGCCCTTTTTGAGTCATGAAAATGCAACATGTCGCGATATCGCGACACTTTTTCTCTTTGCTTTGGACCGCGAAAATGCAACATGTCGCGATATCGCAACACTTTTACTCTCCTTCTCTTGCTCTTGGCCACAAAAATGCAACATGTCGCGATATCGTGACACTTTTTCTTTCTTGTTCTTTCTCTTCTCTTTTGGCCATGAAAATGCAACATGTCACGATATCGTGACACTTTTTCTTTCTTGTTCTTTCTCTTCTCTTTTGGCCGCAAAAATGCAACATGTCGCGATATCGCGACACTTTTTCTTTCTTGTTCTTTCTCTTCTCTTTTGGCCGTGAAAATGCAACATGTCGCGATATCGCGACACTTTTTCTTTCTTGTTCTTTCTCTTCTCTTTTGGCCGTGAAAATGCAACATGTCGCGATATCGCGACACTTTTTCTTTCTTGTTTTTTCTCTTTTCTTTTGATCGCGAAAATGCAACATGTCGCGATATCGCGACACTTTTTCCTCCTTGCTTTTTCTCTTTGCTTTGGACCGCGAAAATGCAACATGTCGCGATATCGCGACACTTTTTTCTCCTTGCGGTGTTTTGCTTTTTCTTTGATCTTTAGCATATGGGCCACTTCGGTCTTCTTGGAAAATATGCAAAAAGGTGGGTCCCCAATTTTGGGGTACGTTGTGGAGAAGCCACAACAAATGGTGACTCTATTGGGAAATGCTCCTGAGCATTTCGATGAGAACTCAACCTGAACACCTTCAAAACTCAAACACAAGCGTCAAAAAATATCCCAAGAATGAAACTAGACGAGAAATACATGAAGCATTAGAATTATTAAGCATCAGCTCGGTGTGTGCAATGTGCTTCATTCCCTATCGTTTGAAACTCGTTCAACTTTCCATTGTCATTTTCACTTATGATTCGTGCGTATGAGAAGTTATGGATGATTCCTGTAGGATTTAACGTATGGTGAAGATGCTAGAGATATAACAAGCTTTGCAAAGGCTCAAACTTTCTAGTACCATGAACAAACATATTAAAACTGTCAAATCCTCTTAGGACCAAATATGAGTATACTTAATTAATTTACTAGATCCCAAAGTTGGTTATGTGTCACTACCATTTTGAACCCATGTGCAAGTGTAAGTGAAATCAGAGCTTTGGGGAATAGGATTCCCAACCTAAGCGAGATGGGAATTTAACCCTATCCTTACTACTCCGATCTGGAGTTCATTACCTCATCTTGAACAAAATGATTTAACCTATTATGGATGAAGCTATCAGGCTAGCCTGTCCGTTTGAGCGATCGATGGTCTTGCTTTTAGACAAGACATGTTGCCACGCATGAGCATACTCCACTTGCCAGATCGAGGCGTCTATAGCCCCGATGGAGATCAACCCCATAATCCAGGATTTGACTTTACTTTTGATTTCTTGAACCTTGGGGATGACTACCCATCCTTGCAAGGGACATGTAGTACGATCCTTCCAATCCAATATCAATGATGCAATAAAAGTAGGATGAAAAATATTTGCTTTGGAACTTCAAGTTCTTGAGTGTAGATCACGCTTTTAATTTCTTAAAGCATGATGGAGGCAAAATAGAAGCTTTGGGGAATCGGATTCTCAACCTAAGCGAGATGAGAATTAGACCCTATCCTTACTACTCCATGAAGATCAAATCAGAGCTTTGGGGAATTGGATCCTCAACCTAAGTTCGATGGGGATTTAACCCTATCCTTACTACTCCGATTTTAGGCTTTAAGCACTATAGGAGTGGTAAAAACCACTGTTTTAAGGATTATGTTGCATGATAGGACAGACACGAAATACTCCTTTCGCCTCACCTTTTCTTCCAAGTATGGTTTTGACCATTTTGCTCAAGATCCTCTTTAAAATGTGTAGAACGTGCTTGGTTCAAGATAGTTCGGGCATCAGTTCCCAACCTTAGGATCCTTTTAATATATGTTATGTAATAACCCTAAGAGGATTCGACACCTTTTCAATGATTGTATTTGAAATGTAGATGCAATCGAGATGAAATGTATATGCAATGTGGAATGTAACATGAGATATGGATGAATGCATTGCTCTTTTTGAAATGCGGATGGAGTATACCACCTACTTTGCCATAATTTGTAAAACTGACAACTTCATGCATCACAAGTTCCAAACGATATTCTTTAATGTGTTTGCGATACTCGTGGAGCTTTCTGCAATACAATTCCGATGTTTCATATTCTCTTAGTCTTAGTCAACATTCATAAGGACATAAGTTGACATCTCGCTTTTCTTTTCTTTTTCTTTTTTTTTCAAGACAAACCAAAAGTGTCCAAAGGACCAACACACAAAACTTAAAACCAAAATGAGATCCAATCCAAAACCAAAACACGAAAACCAAAAGTATATACAAATGTACAATATAATACAAGATGGTGCAAAAGTTTGGATTATCATTTTCCCGGATCCCAAACCTGATTAGAATTCTTTAAAAGACATATGACGTGATACGCATACCAAGTTTTGTAGGAATCCAACAAAAACAAGATCAAACCAAACAAAGAAACAAACTTCCACTTGCCCCTCTCACCATACCAATTTGATTTAGTTTCATTAATAATCCTATGGTGGAGTTTCAAGTTTTCAAATTGATTAGACAATGATTGATATTCAATTCCTTTATGTCTATTCTTTAAGATGTCCATTCCGCACTTTGATTCATGGTGTAGAAATAAGCTTTCATTTTCATTCAATAAAGCCATAACATTAATAATATTTGAATCAAACCATTCATTAGGCAAACCTTCATTCGAATTTTGCATGGTGAAACCAAAAAGGTGAGATTTTACCTTTGGCATGTTTTCATTTGACCTTACTTGAAGAGGATTTGAAAATTCCTCTTTTCTCTCATGACATTCATCATCATGTAGCACTTGTTCTTTCTCCATGACTTGTTTATCAAAGGCACCAAACTTAGGTACCCAATTGAAAACATGTCCATCCCTTTCAAACCATAAGTCTTGTCTATCTAGGGGTGGGTTAACTAACACATTTCCATGATCAATCACTTGGGTTGTTTTGGGTAACGTGAGATTTTCAATTGGATCATCAATGATATCAAACCCAAATGATTTAGGTTTTGTAATTTTCTCATTTTGAAATGGCATAATCATTGTAGCACAAGTAAGTGGATCAAGATTTTCAATTTCTTTTCCTTCAAAGGAATCTAAAGCAAGTGACTCTCTTTCTTGATTCATGGTTGTAGAATCCTTATCATGTTCCAAAATTTGATGAGATTCGAATTCCTCTTCCAAAACTTTCTCAAATTGTACAGGATTTATAGTATCCTCATGTGAGGAAGCAATTGAGTTATCCTGCATATTAATTGACACAACAAGTTTGTTAGAAGATTTAGATTGATAATATTCTTCCCATTTCTTCCACGAATCATAGTAATCATCTTCCAATTTCAAGTTGTGATGCTCAAGTACTTCTTCTTCATCTTCTAATTCATCAACATGTTTCTCATCCAATTCATCTTCACCTTCCTTAGATGGTCCAATTATTTCCAAAAGTGGGTTATCTCTTGAATTCAAATTGGTAAAGCTATCATAATCCAAATTTGTAACCCATGATTCAATTTTATCACAATTTGGAAGGTGTGGATCCTCTTGGTCATCACTTTCGAGAACAACAACCAAAGGGGCTTTCGAGAACAAGTGGTGAAATTCGATTATGTCTTCAACTTCATTTGTTGATTTTCTTTCAAATTCATTTTCAGCCACTTGTGATGGCTTAGGAGCTTCTATAATGGGATCGATTTTTGAATTCCGTGTCATATAGTTGCTCCAATCCTTTGCAAGTACATCTGACCAAATCATATCCACATAAGTTCGTTCATCCAAATCCTCCTTTTTGGGTAATGATTCTAGATATTTCTTTTCCAAAACAAGATGGTGATCATTTGATTCCAACTTCTTGTTACCCATCCATAGAATTTCTTCTCCAAAAACTTCATGCTCTTCAAGACTTTTCGAATAGGTATTTACTTCAACGTGAGTCACCTCAAAATCTCTTGTATCGCTTGAAGAAGCATAACATGAAACATCATTAAGATCGGCATTATGAATTTTCTTCCTAGGATGATTTGGATGCATACATTGACGTGCTCATTTTTGTGGTGGAACATGCCTACATACCTTCTTAACCACTTTCTTTTGCTCTTTTACTTCCGATGCGAACTCTTTGGGTTGAGTGGTAGAAGTAGTAGGATTAGTTGGATTGATACCCATGGACAAAGCTTGAACATTTGTTGCAATGGTTCCATGGGTGACCACATGATTCTCTAATTGAGGCATAGTTGGATGGATGGAAGTACTTGTATAAGCACATGTGGGAGCATAAGTTGGTATGGTAGGATAAAGTTGATTGTAGGGAAAAACATTTGATATCAAATTTTGTTGTGCCCACGCTTGATTTACCATCGAGGTTTGATTGCAAGCCCCTAGTTGTCCTACCATAGTTGATTGCTCCATTCCATAACCTTGTGGCCTCAATTGTTGATCTACAATCATAGCTTCTGTGTAGGCCGATGCAAGATCAGTAACCAAGGGATTCATCCTAACAAATATGGCACACAATGGATCCAATGCTCGAAAGTATATTTGAAGAGCACCACTTTCCTCAATAGTATAGGGAGAAATTAATCTCGCATAAAGCTTTCGAAACCTCAAGTTGAAACTTCTCATTGGCTCATTAGGTTCTCTTTTGCAAGAAGTAAATTGTTGATATATCATGAGAGGATCAATGAGCAACCTAAATTGATTGATAAACTCATCTTTCAATTGAGTCCAAGATGTAATAGAACCAGTGGGTAAATTGATGTACCAATCATATGCCACCTCATCTAGGGTTCCAGGGAACATTCTACATGCCACATCCTCATGTTCGACATTCCATCTAACTAGGATATCCACATAGGCTTGAATATGTTCCTCGGCTAATGTTGGACCATTGTGTTTAAATTTGGGCAAACGTTTTTCTACGTTCTTGGGTAAATCATGAGAATCTCCACTAATGTTCAAAGGATTAACATGTATCCCATACCACGTTCCTGCAGTTGTAGCCATTAATGAAACTCAAAGAATAACTTCAAAACCAATTTGTTAGTCATGAATAAAAGAAGGAACCATGACAAAGCAATATTCTAAAAATGTAAATTAGTTTCGATTCACCGGATCGCATATGCGCAAGTGAAGAGCATACTCCTAGTTTTGTAGGCTTTCGATTCACAAGATCGCATTACACGCAAGTGAAGAGCATAATACCGACAACAACTACATTTTAGACAAAATAATTCCTTACAAATAAGCATGAAATGACTAGCAAATATCAAACATGTAACGTATGAATAATCATGTTAGCATCAACCAAGAGATGTATCCATTAAAATCAAATGAAAGTAATTGCATGGAGACAACCTCGTTAGTCAAGACCAAAATTTTTTCAAAATCAAATCAAAACACATTATTCCTGTATGAACAATCAAAAGCGTTAGAACAATGCATAGCAATTCATGTCCTCCTTTTAACACTACAAGGTTGTATTGTTAAAAGAGGGCTAAAGATAATAATCAATAGGGCATGAAATATTCAAAATTTAAATCCCTATAGCATTTAAATCACACTGAAATAAACCAATTCAAGCCCTCCTTCTAGCGCCAAAATGTTGAGTGGTATTTTCACCCAATTGTGAAAGTACACTCTCCCTTAGGATTTGGGTTCCAAATCCCCTCTTGCAAAGAAGTTAAACAAACAACTTCTCCAAGGTCTCCGCTATATTAGCATTTGCATATGTGTATTAGTAATCTCAAATAAAGATATTCAATTTAAATGCTTGGAACACCTTAGTGATTGCAAGTAACTGTAAACAAGGGGCAATGTTGGTTTATTTTACCATGAAACTTTAGTGATTGTTCATTGAACCAAAATAAAGCAAATGTGAGTTGGCCCTCATATGACCACGATGTAGTGCCTTAATTCCTTTTATCTTGAGGGTTTTAAGGTAGATTTTATCTTCTTTATTAAGTCCAAATATGGCTTCTTATCATGAAGATGAAGATAGCTTTCAATATGATCGATAAACTATCCCTCTTTGGTGAAATTGGTTTTCACAAAGAAGCAATAATTTATGGCCTTAAAGTAAGGGCTTTAAATGTCACTTTAACTTATCCCTCTTAAATGAAATCAAATTTTCATCAAGATGAACAATTAAGTGCTTTGAAGAAAAGACCTTCAATGTAATACTCAAATTACCCCTCTTTCGTAAAATTAGAATTTTTATGAGAAGAGGGTAATTTTAGGCTCAAAATGGAAATTTGTGAAATGCCATAAAACATAAATCCTTCAATGAAATTGGAATTTTCATGAAGGGAATGTCATCATAGGCTCATGAGTGAAAAAAAAAACTTAAAAAATGAAATTTGACCTTAAAATGGAAATTTTCTATTTTCGGATTTTTTAAAATCTGTAATAAAACAGCAACTTCGATGAATTTTTAAAAATACTAAACAACTCCGAAAATGAAATTTCAAAGTGCGTATTGGAAGTCTGAAGTATAACCTACGCAATGGTGAAATTATTTTTGGATTTTGAAATTTTTTAAATGTTTATTTTAATGCCTGAAAATTAAAAAAAAGTTAAAATTTCTGGAAAAATAAAATGCAGAAAAAATTGAAATGAAATGCAGAAAACTGAAAATAAAATGCATTCAGGTATGATGCTATCCTATTTCGACAAAACCGAAGATGTGAGGTTTCCATGCATGCAACCTAACCTATTGGACTTGCAAAACAAGCACAATCCGGATAAGCTAAGTGCTGGCTCCTAGGGTTTTAAATGAGGTTTTCAGATTTAAACATTCGCATGAAGCAACCAAGAAACTTGCATAAACTCCATTTACAAGCCTAAAATCTGAAAAGGGGAAAAGATAAACATTTAATCTTGCATGCAGAAAATGACTCCTCCTTTCTTGTCCATAAGATGCAACTTTCTGAAATTTTCTGTATTCAAAATTTGTCATTTTACAATAACAGAAATTTTTGGTTTTCCCAAACCAGTCCATGGAAGAAAAACAGCCCAAACAGGTCCAGAATGGCCCTCTTGCCTTCAAATCTGCAACTCTGCTTGCAACAGTTTCCAACCCCTCAAAACATCCTTGCCTAGCGTATTTAAAATTTTCAGGAAGCTTTTCGTTTCATTTTCCAATGGATGTTCGTTTCACCTTCCCTTGTGCATGCATGTGTTTTGGTTTCCAAAAAGGCTTTTCGTTTCTATTTTGTGGCCCTTCGTTTCATTCCCATGGTTTGGCTTCCTCTGTTTGGTTTTCTTCACTTTTCGTTTGATTTAAAAAAAAACGTTTCCTTTTCTCCACATGGGCATGCGTCCGCTTCCTTCCATGTGTAACGACCATCTTAAATGATTTCAAATCATTAAAGATTCCTTATGTAACGTTTTGTCTTATTCATTGGATTTTGTCCTTATGTGACAAATTACCTTATTCAATCTTCGATTTATTCCTTATAGGTCCACGTCATTATGCAGTCTTCAGTTTCACTATCCTGGTGTTCATCACTAATATCAGACGCACTGTCCACTACTCTGTTCCCTTGGCGAAAATCGGACATGTCACGAAATCGTGACACTTTTGTCTCTCTGCCTGCCTGCCCTTTTTGAGTCGCAAAAATGCAACATGTCGTGATATCGCGACACTTTTGTTTCTTTGCCTGCTTGCCCTTTTTGAGTCACGAAAATGCAACATGTCGCGATATCGCGACACTTTTTCTCTTTGCTTTTGATCGCAAAAATGCAACATGTCACGATATCGCGACACTTTTGTTTCTCTTCTTGCCTACCCTTTTTGAGTCACGAAAATGCAACATGTCGCGATATCGCGACACTTTTTCTCTTTTCTTTGGACCGCAAAAATGCAACATGTCGCGATATCACGACACTTTTTTTCTCTTCTTCTTGCCCTTTTGAGTCATGAAAATGCAACATGTCGCGATATCGCGACACTTTTTCCTTTTCTTTGGACAAAAATGCAACATGTCGGATATCGACACTTTTCCATCTTCTTTCTCTTGGCCACAAAAATGCAACATGTCGCGATATCGCGACACTTTTTCTTTCTTGTTCTTTCTCTTCTCTTTTGGCCGTGAAAATGCAACATGTCGCGATATCGCGACACTTTTTCTTTCTTTTCTCTTTTGGCCACGAAAATGCAACATGTCGCGATATCGCGACACTTTTTCTTTCTTGTTCTTTCTCTTCTCTTTTGGCCGTGAAAATGCAACATGTCGCGATATCGTGACACTTTTTCTTTCTTGTTCTTTCTCTTCTCTTTTGGCCACGAAAATGCAACATGTCGCGATATCACGACACTTTTTCTTTCTTGCTTTTTCTCTTTGCTTTGGACCGTGAAAATGCAACATGTCGCGATATCGCGACACTTTTTCCTCCTTGCTTTTTCTCTTTGCTTTGGACCGTGAAAATGCAACATGTCGCGATATCGCGACACTTTTTTCTCCTTGCGGTGTTTTGCTTTTTCTTTGATCTTTAGCATATGGGCCACTTCGGTCTTCTTGGAAAATATGCAAAAAGGTGGGTCCCCAATTTTGGGGTACGTTGTGGAGCAGCCACAACAGTACCATAAAATCTACTAGATATGGCGGTGATGGTACCGAAGGGTGGATTGGTTGATGGATCAGTTGGCTTAATGTGAGCTTTTGGCTCGTTATCCTTGGTGAGTTTTGCATCAATTGATCGATTTGCTTTTGCATTACCTGGAATCTAAGATCTTCTACTGGAATATGAGGACCTTGGATTATATGATGGTTGGTTGATGGGATGGATGGTAGATGTTGGGTTGTGATCAACATGGTGTTGTGGAATGGATTGGGTTGGGTATGTGGAGAATATTGATGGTTGAAATATGGGGATGATTGATGAAGATGATGATGGAGAAATGGATTGTGTTGTTGGTTAGTGGTAATGTTTATTGGTATGGTGGATGTGTGGAGTGGTGGTGGATTGGGGATGGACACTATGGAAGATTGAGGGACCCATGCTAAATTTTGATTGGTGATCAGAGGTTGATTTGAAACTCCTTGGGTCATAGGCTCTATGTAAGTTGACTTTTTTCCTTTTGTTCATTGTGAAAGTAATCTGTTGATGAGCCCTAATGTATCTATAAGTTCTTGATTTGACCATGTGTCGAATTATGGGGTTGTGGTTGGATGATACGATGGATGGATTGATGATAATGGATGATTAGACATGGTCATGTTGATTAGGTGAGATGATGGAGATGTGGATGAAAAAGTCATGTTGGCTAAGTGAGATGATGGAGGTGTGGATGATGATGGATGAGAGGACATGGATATGGTGCAAGTTGCATTTGATGTTACAACTTGGAAGCTAGGGACTGGTGAGGTAGCATTGATATGCTCCTCATACAAGGGGTTGGTATAGGTGGATATGAGATAAGTGTTTGGAAAACTTGGACTTTGTGGTGGTTTGCTCGAGTAGGAAGGCATACCATATTCATAACTCGAATTAGGATATCCTTGGGCAAGGTAGGTGGTAGCCAATTCAGATTCTTCAAAACATTCTTGGCTAAGGGGCTCTAAGACAAAGTTAGAAGCCTTGTAAATGGCCTGCACTCTATCCATTTCTATGTAGGTGGTGGTTGTCTCCACATTGTATGAATGTGTCCCTACTAGAGAGTGGGGTGGATGGGATGATCTAGACAAAGTAGTCTGAACCATATTGGATGGGGCTATCGAAGTAGCGGTCTCATGGGAACTGTTTTCCATTAAACTACTTTGGTTTATTATTTTATTTTGTTCTCGTGTTAGCACCATAAAGTAGTTAAACCAAAGATTCAAAGCTTTAATCTAAATCACAAAAACTGAAAACTTTTCTAGAATTTAAAGTAAAGAAAACAATAATTCCTAGGTTTCACCATGTGTGGCTTACCTTGTTCGTTAATTATTTTCTTTCATTAATGTGAAGTTCCTTTTAGAGTTTTTGGCTTGTGTGTTTTTATGTAACTTAATCTTGTTTAAAGAAAACAAAGGTAAAAACTAATGCTGGCCAAGGCAGCGAGATTCTTGCTGGTAATTACCTCCAACAAGTTTTCTCAGGGGTAGTACTATGGTTTCTAGCACAGATATTTTATGGATGGATATGAATGCCACCGTTACTAAACCTCAAACAATAATTGGTGATGAAATCCAACTATTACTGTTAAAAAGTGCAGCGTGCAGTGTGTGATGTAAATTTTATATTTCTTATTCTCTATGGTGTTCAAACAATGTTAAAGATGACTAATTTTACTAATCTAAACTAGAAGCCAACACAAATATGCAAATTTCATCTAAAGAGTGTAGAGTACACCCTTAAAATCCCCTGCCTACAAGTGATTAAAATCACAAGAGCAATCGGAGGGTTCGTCCACCTCTCTGCCAAAGGGGCCAACCTAGGGCAGGATTACTTTATACGTCAAGATGTTGTTCCTATTTAGATATGCAAAATTTAAATGATATTAAACTCCTAAATGTAGAATCTAGGATGCTTTTCTGTTTCATATGCACTCTAAATGCAAACAATCACCTAGATATACAACTTCAGGACAAGAAATAAATTTTGTGTAATTAAACACACACACACCCTAAATGTGTTAAACCCAAAAAAAATGAAAAATAGCAGTAGAATGCAGAATACGTAAATTGTTGAATGGTAAACTTGGGTTATGGAACTTACTTGGAAGCCTTAGCTCTGCTCTAAATCAAATCCAGACTCAACTGGGTGCCTATGTAGGCGTAGAAGAGCACATGTGGTTGTCTATAGATGCTTCTAAACACTCTATGGACACTTTAAAATTTCTACGTAATCTTTGAAAATACTGCAGACTGCTTTAGAAACCATAGCGATGAAATCAGTGACCTCTACGCTTCTAAAAATTCCTATAACAGACAAAAATAAAATTAAGTTAGCAAGGTAGATCTATTAAATAATGAAACCCTTGTGGGGTCCCACAATGATCACTATTTGTGAAGACGACAACATGACACCTAAACAATAAAGAAATAAAATGACCCAAATAAACACAAGATTGCACAAAATAGATAGATTTATTCAATAAGCAAGGGGAGCCAATACACTTCTTTTGATATAATCTGTACTCAGTGAGTATTTGATACAAAGATTTATAAAATGCTAGGGTTATTTGAAATCCTAGCTACAACAATGAAGTGTCTTCATATAGTGTGTCCTCACTTCCAATGGAATGAGTGGGCTTCAGGTATCTGATGCCAGACCACTCCAGCTTCAACAACCATTCAAAAATATGTAGAATCTACAGATCTGCATGCATAAAAATAGATAAAGGAATTAATAAAATATGTGAGGGCTCCATAGTGTGAGACCCTCATACATTAGTAAACCATAACTAAAAATAGATAAAATGGAATGCAAAATCTACAAATCATGTAACAGAATAAAACCAATAAAGATATACCTTGCTTGAGATGATGCTTAATTTTGTTGTTGCAGTCTTGATAGTAGATGGCGTGATGTAGTAGGATTTGATTCGTGTTTATATGGATGCATCAGGATTAGACGCACACTTAGCAGGCTCTGGTGTGAGCTTCATAGGCTCTAGAGAGAGCTTATGATATAGCAGGCTCTGGTGAGTGCTTGGCAAGCTCTGCAGCGAGCTTCACAGGCTCTGCAATGAGCCTGGCAAGCTCAAGAGGGCACCTACAGGTAAGGATAAATCTATAGAAGTATATCTAGGGGGTGGTGATGAATGCGATGGATGGATGGGGTATGTGATGATAATGGAGGATGAACAAGGGATGACTGGAATAGCAAAAGTCTTGTTGAATAGCTAGGGCTTTAGATATTCAAACTCTATCTCTCTGCTTCGCTAGGGTTTCAACAATGACTCCTCCAGGGTATAATTTCTAATCTCAAGGTTCCAAGGTTTGGGCATTTGCAAATGCCTTTATTTATAATCCAACCTAGGGTTTTCTTAGGGTTTTAGCCTTACACTTTTGATCGTGTGGCTAATATTAAATTAGATCATGAGGTTGAGATTACTTTTTAGGTGTGGCATGGATTAATGAATATGGACAGTGGGGATTACATTGGATCGGACTGTTGTGGTTAATTGAGTTTATAAATATATTTTTTATAATAAATATATTATAATATAATATAAAATATTATATTAAATACAAAATAATATAAAATAATATTAAAATAATCTCAATTGGGTTAGGAAATGGCGGGAAAGGTGGAATTGGGCCAAATAATTGGTAGGAAAGGTGGAATTAGGATTTTTGAAGGTGGGAAAGGTGTATGGTGGACAAGTGGGTGGTGAAATGGTTAGGATGGAGGATTTGCGGCTATAATTTGGTGTCTACACAAATTCTGCATAAGTTGGTCCAAGAATCAAATAGCTCTCTTAATAGCTGAAAGTAAGTGCTTTTTTTAACAACTTTGAATAATATCAATTCTAAGACCAAGACTAAATGATATGTAGCGTTTCTATTCACCCTGATCCTTCTAGTTTTCTAATTAACCAAAACTTCAAATTCTCCAATATTTCTTTATCTTTGGAAGCTTATGATGCTTCCTTCTTCTTTGTACTTCTCCTTCTCTAATATATGAAATCTTATATTGCTTCTCTCTTATGTATTGGAACCTTAGATGCTTCTCTATCTTCTAGAAGCTTTGATGCTTCTCAATCTATGGAAGCTTTGATGCTTCTCAATCCTTGATGTCTTAGGTCAAACCTAAGAACAAAATGATTCTCCTATTTTTTAGAGAATCCAACTATTATTAGGATGACTTTGAATGTCCCCTCACATCCAACTTTCTTTTGAGTTGGCCCTTAATCTATTCTAGTTGAGTCATTGTCTTCACTGGTTTTCTCTAAACCAAGTGAATAGATACTAGCATCCAAATTAGGGTGATTTTGATCTATCCCCTTAATATCTACTCAATTAGACCTTAAAAATAGAGTCCAAGTCTTTACTACCTTTAAAGTGGACATACTCCAAATATTGTGGTGACTTTAAAACATAACTCTATAAAAAATGGATAGATTCAAGTGGTAGCTCTAATACCACTATTGGATTTTAAGCCAAACTATATCAGGATCTAATATAATTAAGTCATAATATATTAGGTCGCAATATCGATAATAAATAATATAATTAAATATATGAACAATAAAATATATAATTTGGCCAATATAAATATAATAACATTCACTATAATATCAAATATGAATGTAAATGGTCAAAATAATTCATGCACATGCATGAAGAATACTTATAATAATTTTTGCTCGATATCTATGTACAAGCTTTATTATGAATTCTTGCTATGGTGATTGTTACAAACTATTTTTCCACTTATATTGTATGGAGCTTTCTATCCATAATATAGACATAGATATTTGACTCTTCAATACTTGTCTATTGTACTCCTCACATATCTGGGAGCTACAACCTTTCCTATTCTTGATTTTTGTCTTCTCATATTGCCACTTGTATACTAGACTCTTCACTTTCTTCTTACATGCATACTTGACTCTATGACACTTAACACTTCTACACGACTCTTATTCTCCTACATGCACTCCTAATACAAGATACTTGTGCACATCCTTACATTACATATTTGTAAACTTATATAAATGACACTTGTACACATTCTCTCAATACACACACTTTTACTTACATGAAACTTGTGCATATCGTGCATATTACACTCTTACATGACACTTGTGTATATCCTACACATAAACACTTACATAAAGGGGAAATATAAATCATTCATCTAAACTATAGACTCAAACCCTAATCTATTAAATATTTACATTTGTACCATTAAGGTACCATGAGGGTAGATTTACATGTACCAAATAATGTAATATTCTCCAACAAGTTGTTGGGTTGAATCCTAAGAAGAATTCCTCATAATTTTACATAGACTTACAATATTTACATCCATGTTATTATCATTGTTGAGAATGCATTCATAGAAGTTGGATACAAATTTCATATTCATGTACTTGGGCATTCTTTGGGCACTTGGTTTGCAAGGTGTTAATTATTATTTAGTTTTGGTTTAGACTTAAATAGTTTTTACCACCTTTAATTTGCAATAGAAAAGCTCTGAGATATAAAAAACTGTAGAGGAAGCATTTGCATTGATATTCAAATAACTATGAATTATTGAAACCATGTTTATTTCTCAAAGATAGTGGATCCATGAAATTAATATTTTGCATAACTATGAAGCAATTTCCTAGATTGCACAATTATTATTAATATTTTTAACTAAAAAAAATAACCATGATTACTAGTATTGTAAGAAGAAAGTTTTTCAACATATTACATTTTATTAAAAACTACCGTAACTGTTCCATATTACAAAAATGGATAATTTATCCAATTTCATCATTAACTTTGTGATTTTTTATTTGATCATTCCTTTATATCAAAGTGAGTACGTAGTATTGCAACTATTTAAAGTCAATATGCATTATAAAATCCACTTCTATTATAGAGGTTAATTCAACAAATGTGGTTACAAAAGCAATCTAAGTTAGAAAAAAACATTTTTCTTCCCTTTATCCTTGACATTATTCTCAATCACAAGCATAGGATACCATACAACTTTCAATAATTAAGGATTTGTGGATAGGATTAATTTTTGATTATGGAATGAGTATTTTGTAGGCACATTTAATACCATATGTAGCCAAAAGGTCCCATCCTTGGATCCTTCATCCAGATCTTCATTTGTCAATTCTAGGGGTCTTGGACACCATATCTTTACCTTTAGTCAAATCTCTACTTGTTTATTTTAGTTTTTCTAGGACATAGTTAATTTTAAAAGATAATTGTTTAGCTTATATATATTTTATGTGTGGAGCAAGATCCTATGAAAATACTTATTTTGAAGGATATGAAAACCTTTTGGATTTGAATGTAGGCCCTTATTTTAGAGAAGGTGAGACTCACATAACAAGTCCTTTGTTTGAATCTCTAGACATGCTTTAAAACTTACTTTTATTTAACAACCCCTACCCATTTTTATTTCATCTTCTATCAATGTAGGCAGGTTGTGCATAGGGATGAACATGTGTGATAGTCACATCACAATCCCTTTGAAATAGGTGAACATATTTAATAATAAAAATATAGTCCAACCCCATCTTTGATCTATGTTTTAGGTACTACGATGCCTAGTGTAACAATTGGATGTCTTGTTCATTGATTATTGATGAGAAACAAATATGTAACATGTTGTCTCCTACTTCTAGAGTCTGGGAGTAATGGTCCTTTTTATTTTAAAACTCCAAATTAGCATAAGAAAACCATCTCAATTTTTTTTTGAATTTTTAAATTTTGTTTATCATGATGAATATTAGGCCAATTAAAATGATGTAGATGAGAGAAAGAAATCATCCTATGGATAACCTTATCAAGTAGCATAAGTTCCCTATCTATCCACAACCTCAAGACACATGATAATCACATGTGCAACCAACAAGCAAACTCCTACAGTAAAATATCTTAAGATAATGGTCCTATAAGATGACAATACTTCATTGCACAAGACGACATTCCTTTAAGATGGTGCACTTTCCATCCTTGTATGACATTGTAAAACTATACAATTTAACTAATTGTATGGCCACATTCATTGTACAACAACATTCATTATACGATTTTCTAATTGCATGGTTTGTACAACAATGCTCAAATGTACGATAATTATTGAGGTTTCTAGTTTGAATGGTCATTCATTTGATGTCAATAACTTAAAGTGGCACACCTATTTTGGATTGAACAACACTTATTTATACTTAACATCTCAATAAAATAAATCATCATTCTCATTTTATTTCGACAATCATCACACATCCTTGATATAAAGGTGGTCACTGGTTGATAGTTGTTGGTGGTTAAAAACTTCCATTTTGGTATTTTGCTCAGGATTTTCTCTTGCAAATCCATCTAGTTACTTATAATAATGCATACAAAGTTATGCGAATACAAAATTAAAAATGTAATATAATTGCTCTTCACATAACATAGATGGTTATTTATTATCATGAGAGGCTAATCATAAAATAAATGTATACTCAAATCAAAATCATATGTTTTTTACGCCCCTCCCTACACATTCCTCTCCATAACTATGCTCTTCTATTCTTGCCATTATTTCTTCTCTTCCTATCATTATTAGATTCCCTTATCTATATCTCTAGGTCCTTTTTCGTATTCACTTCTATGTCCAATATTATTCGTCTCCTCCCACAATTTATCTTCTTTCTATGGCCTTAATTTTTTCTTCATTTATTTTTTCTTTCTCATGCCCATCATTTCCTCTTTGCTCTATATTTCCTCTTATTTCTCCTACCCACCACTTTACCTCCTCTTATCTTCATATGCATCTTTATTTTACCTATGTATTATTTGTTTTCCAGGCCATAAAAGTGTATTATATACACATGGTAGGTAGGTGACGATTATGCTTCCTATAACTATTTAGATGCTCCTACATCATACTCACTGGGTAAGAGGAAATATTCCATGACCTCTAGCTCATGAACATGAATTGTTTTTCAAGTTATTAACATTTTAGCTTGGATGTATTCACAAGGTCTCCTTTGTTATCTTGTCCTTGCCTTTCTATGAGAATAAAACCTCTTCTTATAGAATGCACTTAGCATTTGTTTCACTTTGTTCCATTCCATTTCTTCCATCCAACCACAATAAACATGTATTTTGTTGGCTACTTCCTATCAGTACCAACACCTCTTATTGGAGTGATTGTCCTCCATAAATCTCACAATAATGTAAGTTCTAACACCTAGTACTTATTACAAATGTTGTGGCCCCTCAAAAGGGAGACATGCATTCCAATGATTTTTACTCCACTACTTTGCTTATAAAAGGACTTATTAGCTGCCTCCTTATTTGATATCAATAAGTGTAGCACCCTAAAATTGGTGCAGTAAAGCCTTGGTAAATATTTAAATTTGAATTTTAACCCCGAATCGCCCGTTAACCGCCTGTTAAATCGCTCTCCCCGTTTTTTGTGCCATTTTTAGGATTTGTTGTGACCGTTGGACAATATCGTCACCAATCAGAGAGCGGTTTAATCACGTAAATTTATTAAGCTCAATCAACCAATGGATATAATTCTCAAGTATTTACTTGACACAAATAGGATTGAACTCCCTTCCATAAGACAACTTGATACCACAACAGATTGGTTTAAACCTGAGCTACATTGTGAATATCATAGAGTAGATGGACATATGACACAAAATTGTAAATATTTAAGATGTGCAATTCAAGATTTGATTGATGAGGGTCTTTTTAATATAAAAGAATTACAATCTACAACTGATTATAAATCTTTAGTAAACTATCAAACTCCTACACAAAAAATACCAATAATCAATCAAGACATGGAGATCTCCCAAGAACCCCTATTCAATTATCAACAACAAGAAACCAATCAAATATTGCATGTTAATGTGTCCCATCATGATGATATTATTAATATTGTAACAAAAACTACAAATGAGCAACCTCAAGTTCAATCAACGCAATATGATATTCAAGATATGGATTCCTCATTTGACCAACCTTCAAAACTATCTTTGGCTCTAGAGAATGATCCAAAATGGAATGTAAGCATAGAAAGCTTATCTTTAAAATCAAAATCTCAATCTGAAATCCACTTTGATAGCCAACAACAAGTGATTAATCCTCAAGCAAAGATATCCCTTTTAGAAGTATTACAAAGTTCTCATAAGGAAAATTTGTTCAAGATACCTAGCCAACAATTTGTTCCTCATCATATTTTATCTAAGAACATAATTAATGGTGTAAACCCTCTTGAGGTTAACCATATTTCATTCTATGATGAGGAGATTCCTTCCTCTACTCCACAAGAAGACTACTATCTTTACAGTACAGGATCTAGTAAAGAAACACCTGTTAAAACTATCATGGTAGATAATGGCTCCTCTCTTAATTTATGCACTTATCAATTATTCCAAAAACTCCAATCAAAGGAAGAATATCTTAATGAATCAAATGTTATTATAAATAATTAAACTCAAGAAGTTCAAGGTACTATAATTTTTCCCCTTAATATTGGACCCAATATTTTGGATACTTTGTTTTATGTAGCATATTGCCCTTCACCTTACAACCTACTTCTCAGAAGTCCTTGGATTCATATGATGAGGGTTGTCCCTTCCACTCTTCACCAATGTTTGAAGTTTGAACTTGCAAATAAAAGTGTTACCATACATGGTGACCCAACACCATTTGAAGAATATTTAATGGTTGAAACATCAAGTTCTATACATTCTCCATTGTCACAATTATTTTTTATCCATCACTTTTCTTCATTCATATATGATCATCCTTGTTTTCCAAATAACACCCATGCATATATTTTATATATGCTCCCTCCATCTTATCAAGACTTGGAAGATAGTGATAAGAATGAAGAACCTTCTTATCCTTCTGACATTTTATTTTGTAATATGATCAATTTTACACATATAAAAGTCAAATCTTTTGCTACATTATTCTACATTATAACAAAGCTTTTGTTATCGCTACCTTTTGTTCATCACCTTTTGTTCTTACCTTCAACACAACCAAATTATCCTTCAAAACCTCCTTTGATTTTGAAGCAACCTTAGACATGCTATACTCAAATAACCTCGTATAGTGTATATAGATCATATTGTATATACCACCAATTCCATCATCTAAAAATTCATATAAAAAATAAAAAAATTTCAAAAAAAAAAACCACTATCTTGTAGTTCTTTCAATTCATCAATTAAAATATAAAAACACCAAAAACATCCAAATCATCAAAATCTTCAAAACCATATTTTATCTTTGTACCTCTCAATTTGTGAAGTATTGCAGTTATATTTTCAATTATTTTGGATAAATTAGTATTTATTTGGAATCCCGCACTTTCACATTCACATGAATAAATCTCTTGATTTTACTTGTTATGATTATTAATCTCTCTTATATCAAAGTCCACATTAGAATTAAATAAATTTTTGAGCATAGAGAACTGATCTTGTTATTTACTTGAACCAAGTATATCTCTTCACATTAAAATGATTTCATTGCACATTCGATATGATGCTACACAGTAGAAATGGTTTCCTGAGCGAAAAGTTTCCCCTGCTATCCTATCATGCACATGGTCTAGAATCTTTGAGAATTGACAAAAGGACAAGCTCACCCCTACCCAGAATAAAAATCCCTTGCTCTACAGCCAATCCGAGCAAGTATCCCTAGAATAGGAAGCAAAAAAAAAAAAAGAAAAATCAAGCAAAATCATGAGAAAAAGAAGCATTATTTCATAATCATTTTGTACTCTCTTAGCACTATTTCAGCATTATCTCAAATATCAAAGCAAAAGATACGAAAAAGAAAAATACAAAAAAAAAAAAAAAAGAGAGCAAAAGAGAAAAGCAAAAGCAAAATGCAATAAACTCCTTTCCCTACCCCTTGAAAATAAAAGAAGGGTGAATGAGCTTGAATCCCTGGAATTCTCAATTATTCGGAAAACTGTGAGGTAAGCCCCATAACAGGTGGTTTGTGCCCAACCCGCTTGGCCTTGGGTAAATCCTAGCGTGGCGATATGTCTGTCACATTAGCGACCTTCTTTTGTACAGACCTCTGTTATCTTATGGATTAGCTAGCTCTTGATAACCTAACTTACATAGTAGTTTGGTACGGTTACATGCATATAAATCATGGTCAATGAATATTTATTTGGTCAAGGCAAATTACTTGTATCAAATTATCTTGCTCAAAATTGGTAAATGAACAATACAATTGCACACACATTTGTATTTGAGATATTTTGTATCATTATGATAAATCAAGATTGGTAATGAACTCACATTTGCACATGAGGATTCCTTATAAATCTACATTTCTCTTTGAGATAATTTAAAATATTTTTGTAACTCTTTTCGGAATAATTTTATCCTTTTATTTCAGAATTTTGTTTTGTATAAAAGCAATTACATACATCTTCTCATAAAATCTCAAAAATAATTTCAAACAAAATTTTCATCTTATTATTTTTCTATTTATCAAAAGTCAAAAATGCATCTTGCAATAAAACCAACAATCTATTTTCTTCTTTGGATTTCACGATGATGGTATAAGTTTATACCTATAATTCTATGCCTAGCGCAAACCATTGTTCTAATTTTATTTTCCATTTATTTTAAAAACAAAATTCATCATAAAAAACATATGACTTAAATCATTATGTTACACAATTATGCTTTACAAACAAACAAACACTTATTCTATTTCATGCCATTATGTTCAAAATTCAGTTTTTGCAACCATGGTATAAATTCTAAGGAATTGTTCAAAATTTTATCACACTTAGGAATTTATGCCTAGCAACATCATATTTTCATGCATACTATTTTTATGAAAATCTGAAAACAAATCATCAAACCATCATTATCTCCATCATTACAACACAAAGTCTTAAGACAGTCTCTTAAGCACTCTTTTACTTTTAACAATATTTCTATACTGGGATTAGCTTGACGACCGAGTGAGCGACGACTCCATGAAATGGTCTATAATAGCGACAATGTCCTTTGAAATTATTGTTAGAAGTCCCTTTTATTTTTTATCAAATCACACCACAACCACCAATTGTTTACATCAGATTATTTCATTTAAAATCTTACGACATGACATCAAAATTATAATATTGCAAAACGACATAATTACATGAATCCTCAATCCAATAAGCAAACAACTCAAAACATTAAAGCATCATAAAAACATATACACAAGTCATATCATCAAAAATATCATCGGACCCAAAAGAAAATGAATAGTAAAAATGATTTAGGGTTTTACCATATTTTTTTAATTTTATTCAAATTAACAACATTTTTAAATTTTGCTTTTTCGTGTTTTTACCTCAAACGTTCGATTTGGGTAAAAACACGGAGGGGGCACCATAGTAAGCTATCGTATGATTCGACCTAGAATCATCGCCTAAAAATGGGAATAAATTTTTGCTTTCTCATAGATCGAGAAGAACTCATATTTAACGCATTTTCTTCAGAAAATTCGCTAAAGAGGGGGCAAAATGTAGCACCCTAAAATTGGCGCAGTAAAACCTTGGTAAATATTTAAATTTGAATTTTAACCCCGAACCGCCCGTTAACCGCCTGTTAAACCGCTCTCCCCATTTTCCTGCACCATTTTTAGGATTTGTTGTGACCGTTGGATGATATCGTCACCAATCAGACGATATCGCCTCAGATCGAACGATTTTGTCTGGAGCAGAGTGTCCAGACGATTTCGTCCCAAAACTAATTTTTCATGAATAGCTTCTGTTTCAACGGCGTCTCTAACCGGGGCAAAAGCGTGTCTGTGTGGTTAGAGACTTCCCCCATTGGAGATCTCCCAAATTGGGATGATCTCCAACCTCCCAACCTCCTTCCTATGCCTATTTAATCTTAGGCCCTCCCCTTGACATTCCCCTGGCTGAATTTTACTGCACTTCAAGTTTTACATGCATTAGAATGTCTTAGACTATTGTTTGCCTTTGTCCCTTTTCAAAATTTCTTGTAGGAACTTTGTCATTCTTCAGCCGGAGCAAGCTCAGATCGTCGTAGACGATCCTATACGATCTCGGACAATCACGCCCCAATTCAAGACGATTATGTATTTTGTAGATGATTTCGACTACAGCCAATGTTGGGGGCAAATCCATGCCCTGAGTTTGTGTTCTCTATCCATTATCTACTGTTTTTCTTTGCATTAGTTAGATTTATTTCTATTTTGCATCTTGGAGTTCACCTCATGTAGCATAGATGCATGATAGAGTCAAATTTAGTCATTAAAACAATGCATTTTACTTAATTTGTTATCTAAAGTTGTCATTCTAACATTCATACTTTCATTTCTATCATTTTCCCTTGCTTTTGCAATTGTATTTTTTGTTCTTGGTATCCATTTCTGTAGTTGCAGGTCTCTGACTAAATCATCAGACTATTTCATCAGATTAGAGACGATCTCATAAGATTAGAGACAATTTCGTCAGATTAGAGACAATCTTGTCAGATTAGAGACGATCTTGTCAGATCAGTAGATCAGGGACGATCCTGTCAGATCAGAGATGATCCTATCAAATTCCAGACGATTTGGACTGCTTCAAAAATCAGAACCTCCATTAGAAATCTGAAATCAGGTATGTTTTTTTTCTCATCTAGCTTGTTCCCTGTATTTTTTGTTTAATTCTATTTTTTGTATTCATATAATCAACATTTCATATAGCTTAGCTTAGATTCATTTGGCCAAACCTAGGACTTGGATGATTAAAGCTAAAACTGAACACATCAAACACATTCCCAACCTAGGCATGGAAACTGCCATTCAAAAGTTTCCTGGTGAACCCACCATCCATCAAAAATTCACCCTTATACACCTCCCCGAGAGGCGGGACCTTCAAAGGGCCTCTCAGTCTGAGGTATTGTCCCATCCTTTTCACATCCCCCTTCCTGGCACGGATCCTATAACCTGAAGGTAAGGATGCAAAAAATTTGGAGTGATACAATAAGTATGATCTCGATGATACTTTGTCCTTGAATGTCTCTATCACCTACACACAAAGACACTAAGATTTATCAATAGCATTGTAAACCTCTCGAAATGAGGCTAGTTTCATGAAATATGTAAATAAGGAAAGGATGCATGAAAATACGTAAAGGAGTACAAAGATTCTTACAAAAGTAGAAATGAACCATAAAAATACATTAAATATAGCTAATCCATGTTAGATGAAGCAAATCAAATGCAAGGAATAATCAATCTACAAATAAAATAAAGAAAATAACATCTCAAACTCTAACTGCTATCACTCAGAGCATATGGCTCTACTAGCCACAATCGAAATCGATGACTGAGATTGCAAGCTGCTATTGAAAATAGTGGCTATAGGGAAAGTATTCTACTCCTTAAATATTGACCTGATTATGCTTAATTTATTTTCTAAACTGATGTTCAATGGTCTCCTGTGTCTCAGAACATGGATTTGTGGAAGATTATCTCAAATTCATGATGAATTAATAAATAATAGCAAACTTGCTTCTCAAAACTTTGGAAACTCCATTGATGCATGGGTAGTTGTCATATTACAATTGGACAACACTTAACTACACCTCACAAGGATATAAAGTTTCTCTTAATTCTGATAGGGCTTCACTGCAATGAATTTGGGATCAATAACTCTCTTTGGGAGATCTTTAAATAGAGTTCCCAAATCCTCACCTTGGCTTCTCAAGGAAGCCAAGATCAAGAACCAACTGGCATGGAGCAGTTAGGACAAGGATTTTGGAAGCTTTACAAATAAAATAATCTAAGAAATGTTGCAAATTAGTTAAATGCAACTGATTTTGCTCAACTTAGGGAGCTCGAGTTGGTTTCAGGGCTAGCCACTCTCACTTAGCATGACTAGGGCCAAGTTACCCTTAGCCACTATCAAAAAACATGGCTAGCTCTTAGCCGCTCTGATAGGAAAGGTCCCAACTCATTCATATTGTCTACAAAGATACCTATATGAGTAGTATCCTAAACATGACATGTTTTAGGTGTTTACAGATGCTCCTTTTGGGATGTATTATGGGAAAACATGACGCTAAGAAAAATAGATAACCTAAAGCCATATTAAAGGATAATTAGTGTTCATTGATCTGGTCAACGTTAGATGTCCCAATCATGATTAGGGCATGCATCTCAAAATCATGGCTTCCAATGGCATGGGAGACTTAATATTGTGCTTTGGTGCATCTAGATATAATCGACTATGATCAATAGATGGAATGACAAAGACTTAGCTCAATTATATTTGTTTTTAACCCCTGCAAATGGGGAAGCTTCTGATAGCTATTAGAAATGATTTGTAAGATGAATGTGATTTACAAGATTAAGTAATAAATTATTGATTTTGATTATAAATATTGTTATTATGACTACCCCCTCAAGCGATGAGTCAATGAGGAAAATGACAAGTTATGAAAGCGATGAGTCACTTGACCAAGATGACTGATTTGGATAGTTCAAGATGATTAATTTTATTGCAAGGTAGCTCCTATTACAATTGTGATTTCAACCATTAATAGTAATTGTACATCTCTATCTCGTGGAACAATCTAGCCGCAATGGCCTTCTTAGGAAATCAAGATGATAGTAATTCAATTTTAGCATGTGATGAATCACTACATTCGATGATTTGATAAAATTTCATAAAAGGAATGAAATGAATTCCTCATTCTCATGGAGTATTCTGGCCAAAATGGAACCTACTGGACATGGTACAAGACCTGTTGGAGAGCACCACTTAGCAGCCTTTGATCATGGCATGTGGCAGTGCACTCCTTACTTAGCTCTAATGAGCTATATCGGATCACTCGATGGGGGTGAATGGGTGTAGGCTGTAGTTTACTACTCTATATCTAGGGATGGGAGCACATCTAGATAGACCAACCAAGGGGACTTCCATTGCCTATAGAATCTATAGCAGTAGATGGCTAGTGTTATGCTATGTGATGGCCATGGGATGTAGAGACGGTTCAAAATTGAGCCCACGCTGAAGATCTAGACCACTACATGAGGTCCTTGATAGGATTACAAGATAGACAAATTATATGGTGATCCTACTTATACTGCCCTACATGGGAGGAGGCTGCTAGACACTTGACCCAGGTTAGGTGTGATCGATGGCTAATTGGGGGTCACGAGAGGGTGAGGAAGTATTTTTACTACTCTTGTATCACTCGATAGTTTGGTATGGCTCAGGATGTACCAAAGGAGCCAGTCCTCTATCGCTACCTAAAGGTGGAGAATAGCTTCTAGTTTGATAGATCACAAAGATCTCAAATGAAGTAGATCTAGCTATGGCTAACACAAGTGTAGAAGATCTGGGACTACAAAGGCATATGATACCTGATGGATCTCTAGACTATGGTAGGGTGGCAGAAGCCTAGGTCATGCTAGAGATGAGGTAGTAGTAGAGGGCGATGATGATGATCCTAATGGGTGATGAGTGCATCGCAGGACAAAGGGTGAGTGGGGCTAGGTTGTAAGGGAGTTGGAGGATATACATTATGAGGAGGGGGAGGAGGATTCCCCAGATGATGAGGTATCCCAATTGTAGGCTCAAGTACATAGTCTACAGGCACAACTATAGACAACTCAAAGATAGATCATGGAGCGAGATACATCTCTTTCTACTACAAAGAGCCAACTTAGTGTAGGGTAGAGATAGTGGTGAGGGTATGCAAAGCAGAGGATCACTTTGTAGGTACAAGTGGATTCAACTCAGACCATTATAGATACTTCATGGGCACAACTACAGACTAGGGATACCTTGATAGATTCCAAGACTACTGAGAGGGATGGTCTCAGGACATAGCTAGGGGTTGCTCCTATTGGTTAGTCTACACCATCTATTCCAACTACTTAGGAGTCAACAAACTTAGATGTAGCTACAAATATCAAGAAACTACATGGTCTCTTGGAGGATGATGTAAGGTGCGAGGCATCATATGCAGTACACATATCTCTTCTAGAGACCCAGGTCAAGATGCACGATGGTGTTGTGCCATCCAGGTCTATAGTAGGGGGATCACATCAAAGTATGTAGAGTGAATTTGGGTAGTCATCAGTGCAACCCAATCATAGGTTACGGGTACGATCTAAGAGATCAACAGGTAACAACTCTAGATAGCCTTGCAAAGAGGGAGCTAAAGGTGGAGGCAACTCAGGGGGTGCATTCCCTGCTTGATATGCCATGATTTGGCTTGTATTATTTTTTAGTGTAAGGTTCGAGGACCTACACTATTGTAGTCTACAAGAATTTTTGTACCTCATGTACTTATGATTTGCACATATATATGATACTTTATTTACTTATCATTCTATGTATTATGTCTTTGCTTTATGTTCATGTGTTGCAGTTATGGATGCAATGCTTATATGATGCTTTGACTATGCTATATTATGCAATTTATTTATGACATACACTAGCTAGATGATAGATGTATGAGTAAATATTGTGATCTTAGATGTATAGATGTACTATGATGTATGCTTATATGGATGCAATGATGAATATTAAATGCACGCTTAATTTTTTTCAATTTTTTATGGATATAATCTATGTGATATGCTATAATAGATCATGTGTATGAAATGCATTAATTACATGAGGATGATTTAATGCAAATGATGTATGCTTTAATCACTTAAAATATAAGGAATGCATCTAATAAATGCTTTAAACTAATGGAAGATAGCACAAAATGTAAGAAAATCATGAATGAAAATGGTAACTCTTATCATAAGAATTAATCATTTACGCATCCATATATGGAATGAGATGATGTGAAATGTATGGGTTTTCCCTATAAGCTTTTATAAATTAAAATATATGCACAAAATAGTTAGTGGCCATCTAAATATCATTATTGATATCCATCCGGTGTCTATCATATTCCATGAACATCCCTTAATAAAAAAACCTCATAATAAAAATGGTGATTGATTGATGAGATGATTTATTTCTATAGGGGATTTTTGAGGTTTTACATGAGACTCAAACACCCTAGTTGATTAATCAAAAGTTGTATAATGACTACACAAGACTCCTAAAAGATAATTTTTTTTGTTATGAAGACCAAGATATTCATTATCCCTATGTGTGCAAATGAATATATTAGATGAAGCATAAGCATACCTTATTGCCAAATGGGACTCATTCAGTCCATTGCTGTAATGAGGATCACCGTATGTTCATCATGATCCTATATTTGGATGCATTGGACTATACTACTAGGTGATACAAGCCATTTAAATCTAGCTCATTTGTAAATTGCTTAGAACTACCCCATTGCCAGACATGATTCATTCAACCCATTCCTATAATGGGGATCACTCAATGGTTTTTGAATACTAACCATTCCAGGGATTCGAGCTCTTTACCCCCTTCTTTCATTTTCATTTATTGGGATACTTGCTCATGCTTAGTGATCATAATAACTGTTTATTTTGTATTTTGTTTTCTTTTGAGCAAGGGATATTATTAGTGATGAAAATAAGTACTTATTTTACTTTGTTTTGATTTGGGAATTTTCTCATTTTATATGAAAGCAAGGGATTTCTTTTGGTAGGGGGGAGCTTATCCTTTTGCCAATGATCAACATCCTAGACCATGCACATCACAATATGAGCAAGTAAAAACCTTTCGCTTAAGGTGACTAGGACCACTTTGTAGTGTTCATTTTTCCTTGTTCAAACTAGGATTATTAATGTTTAAATTATGATAGGATTTTGATATATACAAGGTACTATCAAAACTAGATGTCATCTTCGAAAGAAAAATATCTTTCTACAAAATCTGAAAAGATCACTAGGTATGGCTGAATGATCAAAAAACCCTAGTATATGCCTTATAGCAACTGATGGGTTGTGTTGAAAAACATAATTACTCATGGGTGATGATAAATGATGATGATTTGTATATGCATTATTAACATACAAATATGGTGTTATTTGGGGATTGTAAACATAACCTATACTAATGCAAGTGCAATGGATGAACATGCCTAATGCATTGCAATTAAATGAATGCATGTGCAAGATGTAAAATGCAAATGTTTTTGTGTTTTTGATGTTTTGCAATGTTTTTTTTTAGATTTTGTTATTTTTAAGGGGGAAGATACACTACCTTAGGTACCCCCAGTGTGTGTGCCACTCAATGAAAGTGAGGAAGGTGTGATACCTTTGGAAGTCTCACTTTGCTTCATTGATCATGAAGTGAATGGTGGGGAAGGTGCACTACTTTGAGGATCCCCATTGCATATGTCGTTCATCGTAATGTAATCCACTTGCTTAGGAAGAGTGACAAAAATCAACTCTCCATGTTGAGGCTCAGACCTCTATGAGGTTCCAGTGTTCTGATGGGGTAAAATGAGTGAACTGTCTACACGAAGCTTATTATATTATAGAATATCCTCAAACACTTTCTTGAATGAGTGGTAGCCATAAATATCATGACCATAAATATGGTGAAAGATACAATAAAGGCTTTCATCAGGTGACCCAAGTTTGGGTGCTTTTGGCTTAACCTCTGGTAATGTGAATGCATTTGCCTCATACAACTTTTGAAATAGGGTCGTAGTAGGCATCTCAAATGTGATTACTCAATGGAGTGGCTTGTTAGACCTACAAGGATACGACTAACCTTGGGGTTGCAACTGGGATGATGTGGCCTGCATAATAGTGGGTTGAGGCATTGTGGATGGACCATCTATGGGCAAATCCCCACTATCAATGAGGTATTGAACAACATTTTTGATCCCATAACAATTGTAAATGTCATAGCCCTCTATTAGATGAGAGACAAAAGTGGTCCTCCCTATAGCCTTTGGGTTTAGATCTACTTATGTCTAGAGGGTTTATGTCAAGTAGGGTGATGAGCTTAGTGTATTGCAACTTCTGAAAAATGACTAACATAGGCTCGTTTAATGGAGTCCAAATGTGCTATTGATGTTTTGAGCGTGTAGCATGCTCTGGCTTAGTTTGATGAAGGGGTTGAGCTACAAGTATGTTAATTGCTTGTTTAGGAGGCTCTTCTTGATTTTTTTATACAAGGAATGGATTACTGACTATGATTATTTATCTGTTAACAAACTAAAGCTACCTCTTTTTGAGCATGTTGTATATTATGGCTCTAAAACTGTAACATGCATGAATGCCATGTCCATTTTGTATATGGTATAAATAATACTCATCCTCCTCATATACTTGGGGTTTAGGATGATTTGGATCTAAAGGTTGAATCTTATGTAAGGTGATGGCATTTATGGCATATAATCGATTGAAAATCGATATTGTAGGCTTAGGTAATGGTGGATACATGCTAGGTTACTGGTAAGGCTGACTTGGTTGTTTCTCTTCTTGAGGCTTTTCCTGTGGTTGTACAGGAGGTGGTTCGGCCTTAGTTCATGAAGATGGATCATGATAAATTGCAATGCCTCATTTTGTTGCTCCATATGTACCTCTATATTAGTTAGGTGATCTTGTATACGTTCCAATATTGATAAGGCTCTTAGGTTTATCACTAGTGATGGGTTTGGAATGCCATAATCCACTGAAAGAGGTGAAAGAGTGGGTGATATAGAACCCTTAGGTAAATTCAAATCACCAATTTCATTAATTTGAAATGATGTGGACACTTATTGATGATTCACTTTGATAGTGGCATCCACATGCTTTGGTTTGCTATTCAGTTTATATTTTTGTTTTACTTTGTAGTGTTGGACTATGCGAGCTTGAGTACCCCTAGTTTGACATGGGAGAGACTCTTGTTCTTGCTCTTGAGGAGACGCCATGAGAAATGAATCAGGCATGACTAATCTCAATGGTTTTAGCCCCTTTGATGTGGTAGCAATTTTTAACGATATTATCTGTTGTTTTAACTACTTTAGAGTCACTTGGTTTTTTGTTTTGATGTTGACCATCCCCATGAACTTGTGAAAATTTCTTTTGGCTTTCAAACCATTTGTGGGTGGATCCTCAATTGGTCGAGATGATTCTATATCAATTATGTCAATTGATTTTTTCTTCTCCTCATAAAGTAAGGTGATACCATGAGTTTTGTTTATGGGAGAAGGCAAAAATGGCTTGATGCAAGATTTAGTCAAATGTTTTATGATCCTATATGAGTGAAAATTTTGAGGCTTACATGTCACAAGATTTTCTTGTGGCTCTTTGATTGCTTTGTAATATTTGAAAGGTTTGGGATCATTGGGGACCACATACACTTGTCCTTGATGTATGAATTTGAGGTTTTGGTACACTATGGAAGGCACACATTCCATGTCCCTCATCCATGATATGCCTAATAATATGTTATATTACCTTTCACCCCCTAGGATATGAAACAACATAGATAAGTTATTTATCCCCACCTGAATAGGTAGGATTATTTTGCCTATCGTCGGGGAGGTGGAATCATTGAAGGCTCTCAATGTGAATGTTGAGTCCTTAATGTGTGAAGGTGGTAGATTTAAATATTTCAAAGTTGTAGTTGTAATGATTTTGATAGATGACCCAGTGTCAATCAAGACTTGCTTATATAGAATCTGATTGATGCTCACTATGATGTGTAGAGGCAGATCGGGTTCATCTATAGAGATTGGATTGATCTCTTATCTATGAAAGATAATCACAGGGTCCTTATGTAAGTGAATTGAATTCAATGTTGGTACAAACCATGATATGTGATCAGATTTAGTTGAATTATTTGATACATTGGACTGATCAAGGCATCTCTTACTTCTTGTGTAGTATTTGATCATACCGATAAATCCCTCATCAAGCGGGGCTATGTGCACCTCATTGACTTGCTCAACTTGATTGTTGTTGACCTCATTCTTGGGAAGAGGGTCTTTGAATATGTTGATATTTTTATTATTGATATCTAAGGGGCTATCTATTTGCAATTCATTTTTATCCAACATATTCTGCACAAAATTTTTGAATGCAACACAATCCTGGATATCATGGCCATTTTGTCGATGATATACGTAGTACAAATATTCCCTGTACCCCTTAGGTTTGGGGTAGTTAGGATCTAGGGTACGTATTTTAGGTAGGATCAAAGCTTTAGCCTCACTTAGGTGGTTGAAAAGAGATGCCAAAGATTCAGGCAATGGTGTGTAGACACGAGATGGATGATATTGTTTATCCCTGCCCTGATTCTTTTTGTGCTGGTTGTAGTGTGCAAGGGGAGGTTTATCCTGATAGTTCTATTGTTGTTGGTTCTTTTCTTTAGGAATATTTAATAAGACCTGGTTGATAGGTGCATGTGTGCCCTAATATTATTGGTTGCGTGTGTTATTTTTGTTCTATTCCTTCTTCGTTTAGAGATTTATGTCTCCTTCTTGTAATTTGACATATTCAATTAATTTGGCTTACGCCAAAGCATCCTCGAATGTCATATATTGTTGTAGTTGAAGCAATAGCGATATATGTTTTGCACAGATTTTTATAAACATTTGAGTGAGTTCTATGGTGGGAATGGAGAATGGTAATTTTACCATTAGTTTTCTCCATATTTTCCCATAATCTATGACCAACTCATCATCATACTATCGTAGATTAGCCAAGTTAGATAGATTAATTTTCTTCTTGACACCAAATGAGAAGCATTCAAAAAAATCATTCACCAACTATTTGAAATTGGTGATGTTGTGCCTTGTTAATTGGTTATATCATTCAGTGGCTACACTCAAAAGGATAATCATGAAAGTTCTTAATAGCAAGGCATCGTCATGTTATAGTTGGAAACATGAATTCATAAAGTTTGTTATGTGTTCCCACACATCTTCATCACCCTTAAACTTATCCAATATAGGAATTTTAAAATATTTAGGATAAGCAGGGATTGGTATTGACGAACACAAGGGCTGATTGTGAATCTTGGTTAAAGTGGGATTTTGACAAGCCATATTTTGTTTCTTGAGATATTTGAATATCTTAGTAAGCACTTTGTAAGCTTGGGAAGATATGATCTCTTCCTTCCAAAGGGATCTTCAGGGTGCAAGTGGGGGTAAGTTCCTTTGAGATCGAGGTGGTTGATTGTACTCATCGGCCATGTCTACCGAGGATGGTTTAGGATACTACTGATCCTGATCATCTTGCTCTGATTCTTGGTACTGATCATGCTCAAGCTGATTTTGGACTTGATATTGTTGTTGCCTAAATGCATGTTGTGAAGTAAGGTGAGCACAATGCTCTACTTGTCTAGTGTGAAGCTCAAGGTACATTGTAGCACACCTTACATTATGTTGCTTTCTATATTTACTAGTTGGAGGTAGATCGGCTTGACCCAATCTATTTGATCACTTTTCATACTCCTTTTCATCAAGGATGCATTGTTCTTCTTAGCGGTGTTCGTACAAATGTTGGTGAAGCAACATTTTTCACTATACAACTTTTAATTCTAGTTTCTTTAAGTGCTCATGCTTTGCATGCAAATACTCTAATTGATCTTGGATAATTTGTTATCTCTAAACTACGTTCGACCTATGTGACCAATTTTATCGGTCTACCATATAGGGTCTTTGACTTCACAACTCTATGCAAGGGGTTTTTCTTTACCTCGAATTGTGCAACAAGGTTGGAAACTTTCTTCTCTCAATTAATCGAGGTTGCATTGACATTAAGATATTCCATAGGGGTACAATCCTCATGTAATGATGTTTTGGAGGTACCATATGTTCGCTTGAAACACTCACCTCAGGTACGAATAGGATGCAATAGGGTTTCAGTTCCCTCTTCCATGATATATTCCTCTATGGACCCAGTGGATCCTCGAGGAGTATGATCGTGATATATGCTTACATGCTCAAATGTATTATGTTATGATATTTTAGAACTTTGATCTAAGAAGTCAAGGTGATGGGTATTCCAAGGTTGGGCAAGAGGCGTACCTCTCCCACCAATACTATGGTAGGATAAATGACACCCTCCATTTTTGAAATAATTTGGCATTATTATGGGCATGTGAATGGTCATAATACCTTTACATCACCTCTCATTGGGTGGATTTTATCTCTCAATATGATGAGATGAATTAGGTTTGGAAATGTTCTCGTCTATATCACAAGTGGATCTAATGTTAGTTCTCCTAGGTAGGATTTCTTGGTGAGATCCATCATGAGTGGTGTTGCCTCCTCTAAGACTATCCAAAGTTTGTTCAGGTATGTTATGGGTAGGTGTCCTACCTCTAGGATAGTCTGGGTCTTCTAGTGCATTGGGTACCACCTCAATCATGGATCGAGGGTGGCTCCGTGTGGTGACCATAACCTTGTGAATTTATTTCTTATGTAAATTTTAGGATACAAGAAAAGTAAACAAGGTGTTTATCTCTTTCAAGTTTTCTTTGTGTTCCTAAAACTCGTTTTGTGCATTTTGATTTGTTGTGAATATAATCTAAACTCTTATCGTGTTTGAATTAGTTGATAATATTCTTAGATTGTTTAAGGTTTTCACCTATACACTCACAATGACAAACCCATTAATGACATCCAGGCTGTCTACCCACTAATATATGGAGATGAAGCTCCTATATGGTCAGGGAGAATAGGTACTATCAATCCTCACCCACCATACTATGGTTAGTGTTACACACTCCAAAGAGGAGTTCATGTGATTTTCCATGGATAGGACAGTTCTTGGATTGGCCTTGGCCATAGACAGGTGCAAAAAAATCAAACAAGCCAACATAGTGGTAATGACTTCCACCATTGGTCTTGATCAATGGGTTGGATGTGAAAGCCCAACACCATTGATGTTTACACTTGGATCATGGTGTGTGATTGGTTCATTTTAATTTACATGAAAATAAATATGCATCACCCAACATTCGATGAATTTTCCACTATATGCATAAAAAGGTACGTTTCATTTTCAAAAATACAATGTGAAAAATATGTTTTATATTAATAAAATGCAATACAAATTTAAAAATGAAGTAGCCTTTGAACAGACTTCAAGCATCGACACCTACCAAACAATTTAAATAGGTGCCGATCCTGTGGATAGTAGGCAACAGACTTAGCGGCTGTACATAGTAGGATTCAAAATTCTAGCCATTGACTTCTGGGGTGGCTAACAACACAAGCCACTATTCCCAGTAGTTACTAGCAGAAAACACAAGGGTTTCATCAATTTTCATTATAATTTATCTATGTTTTGTAAATAATCCTAGATTTTATCTTCAAACACATAGAGAAAAGATAGAAATCAAACAATACAAAGAGGACTACTTACTTGTGAATCCTCATCCGAATAAGAAATAGGTTACAAACTATTTTACTATATTTTCCTCTAGCCGTTGTCGATCAAGGTGGATGCGATGCTAACTACTAAAGCCGAGAGTGACTGAGACTGCTAGCTACTGTCACTCAGAGCAACTATACCTACAATAAGAAAAATAAGAAAATACATCAATGAACAACCAAAAAATAGGCCAGTTCGACCGTGATCACCACTTATAAGAAGTAAAAATTATGCATATAATCTATTTGTAAACATATGACAAATTGAAATTAAGAAATCATGTAACCATTGCAACATAAAAGATGATAAAAAATGGGGTACTCTTTATTAAACACAATAAGTCTTGATTACAATATTTCCTTCTTAGGGAATCCCTCAATTTGATGCATTTTTTACAAATGTTGTGGCCCCTCAAAAGGGAGAGATGCATTCCAATGGGTTTCACTCCACTACTTTACTTATTAGAGGGCTTATTAGTAGCCTCCTTCTTTGATATCAAGAAGTATGATCTCGATGATGCTTTTTCCTTGAATGTCCCTATCACCTGCACACAAAGACACTAAAATTGATCAATAGCATTGTAAGCCTCTCAAAATGAGGCTAGTTTCATGAAATATGCAAATAAGGAAAGGATGCATGAAAATACGTAAAGGAGTGCAAAGATGCTTACAAAACTAGAAATAAACCATGAAAATGTAGTAAAGATAGATAATATATGTTAGATAAAGCCAATAAAATGCAAGGAACAATAAATATATAGCTAAAATAAAGAAAATAACATCTCAAATCCTAGCCACTATCACTCAGAGTAGTTGGCTTTACTAGTCGATGTCGAAGTCAATGGTTGAACCTGTGAGCTACTGTTGAAAATAGCGGTCGTGGGGAAAGTATTTTGCTCCTTAAATATCGACTAGATCATGCTCAATTTATCTACTAAATTGATGTTCAATGGTCACTTATATCTTAGAACACATATTTGTGGAAGATTATCTCGAATTCACGATGAATTGATGAAGAATAATGAAATTTCTCCTCAAACCTTTGGAAAATCCATTTATGCATGAATAGTTGTCATACTACAATAAAAAAAAACTTCACTACACATCACAGGGATACAAATTTGCTCTCCAATCTGATAGGGCTTTGCTACAATGAATTCAATATCAATAACTCTCTTTGGGAGGCCTTTAAATAGACTTCCCAAATCCTCACCTTGGCTTCTCAAGGAAGCCAAGATCAAGAACCATCTGGCATGGAGAAGTTAGGGTGAGGCTTCTAGAAGCTTCGTAGACAAAACCTCCTAAGAACCATTGCAAATTAATTAAATGCAACTAATTTTTCTTAGCTTGAGGAGCCTGAGTTGGTTTTAGGTCTAGCCGCTCTCACTCAGCGCAGCTAGGGGTAAGTTGTCCTTAGCTACTATTGACAGGTGTGGCTATCTCTTAGTCTCTCTAATCGTTAGATTCCATCAGTGACCAGAGCTACATAGGACTATAATACCCTAAATAAGTGGTTAAAACCATTTTCAGGTCTTGGCAAGGTCTAAGCTCATTCATATGGTCTGCAAAGGTATACATATGAGTAGTCTCCTAAAAATGACATGTTTTAGGTGTCTACACTATACTCTTGCTATCCACAATCACTTTGAACATTTAACTCCTAACTTACAAATGGTCCTAAAAAACTCCTTGCATGCATGGGTTCATGCACCTCCTTTATGAGTTTTATCAACACCCTCTTAGTCATAAGTGACTCTCCTTGTTCTGGTTCCTCCATGTGATTTAGTGAAGAAACACTCTCTTCATCTGCTTGTGTAATTTAACTATGGGTTTACTTTCCATGGCATCTAGTTTACCATAATTGAGGATACTCGTATGCTCTATGTCCTTCTTCGAAGCATCTATAACACTTTTCAACAAAACCACATCCTATACCTCTACCAAATCCACCTCTTTCTCTTGATGATTCACCCTTTTGGGGTAATTTGGTGGAAATCACTTTGATAACTACTAACTTCTCCTTCTTGCATATTCTACCCACTACCACTATCTCATTGTTATTTTCCTCTTGCATTATTCTATTGTCTTTGCAACGACGTTTCCTCTATCTTGAGCACATATTGATATACCTCTTCAATAGTTCTGATTTGAATCATACAGATTTAATCTTGTATGAATAATCATAGTCCATTTATGTATATTGCCACCTTTTCCTTATCATATTCAATATGACCTACTCTTATGGTCAATTTATAAAATTCTTCAATATATTCTTTCACTCCAAACTCCTTTTTCTTAAGATTTTGGAGTCTTCTAAACAACCTAATTTGATAATCTATAGGTAAAAACTTAGATTTTAACCTAGACACACTTTCCCAAGTTTAAATTTTATCTTTCCCCTTTCATTTTCTCTTGGTTTGGACATGATCCATCCAAAACAATCTCTCCATGTCCATTATCCAATCAATCAACTCTTTTGGGTTTAAACTTAAATTAAAATTGGGGCTATGCAGCTTTGCCTTACTTCCAATATTTGAGATTCTTGAATTAACCACTACTATGGTTCTTATCCTTTATCTTCATCTTGAGCTTCCACATGACTAGTTTCCTCCTCTTCATTGTCTCTAATTTCCTCAAGATGAATACATCTCCTTTGGGAAGTCTCAATTGCATCTAACCTGGTAGTAATTCCTTAGAAATTTTGTTGTATCCATGGATCAAGGTTCCTAACCATGTAGTATTCCTCTTATTTATTGTGCAATCATCCTCTAGTTCATATCACAACCATCTTTGGTACCAATTGATGTATATGAGAGAATGGAATACTCCTATGGACAATTTTCTCAAGTAGCACAAGTTCCTTATCTATCCATAACCTCAAGACATGATAATCATGTGCAATCTTCAAGCAATCTCATATGACAATAATATATTAAGATAGTGGTCCTATAAGATGACAATACTTCATTGCACAAGGCAACACTCCATTGAGATGACACACTTGCCATCCTTGTGTGATGCCATACAATTGTATGGTTGGCCTATTTGTATAATAATTTTTTAATTGTATATTCATTTAATTGTACACCCACATTCATCATACAATAACATTCATTATAATATGGTCTAATTGCATGGTTTTTACAATAACATTCAAATGTATGGTGGGATAACTGTACACCAATAACTAGGGTTTCTAGTTTGAATGGTCATTCATTCAATGTCAGCAACTTAGAAGGGCACACCTCTTTTGGGTTAAATGACATTTATTTATACTTGACGTCTCAAGACAATAAGTAATATTTATAATTTTATTTGGATGGTCATCACATGTTCTTCATGGAAGGGTGGTCCTTGGTTGATAGACATTGATGGTCAAAACATCAATTTTGGTATTTCACCTAAGTTTTTCTCTTGCAACTCCAACCAATTACCTACAATACTACACACCTAGTTATGCAAATATAAACTTAATAAGTAACAAAATTGCTCTTCACATAACATAGAGGGTAGGTCTAAAAGAGGATTCAAAAATTTTATTTATCATCATGAGTGGCTAACAACAAAATAAATGTACACTCATATCAAAACTATATTTTTCTTATCCTCCTCCCTACACATTCCTTTCTATAACTATACTCTTCTATTCCAATAATATTTATTCTCTTCCTATCATTATCAGATATCCTATCTCTCTCTCTAGGTCCTTTATCATTATTCATTTCTATATATATTCTTCCTCCTCTCCTCCCACCATTCATCTTCTTTCTACGCCCTTTATTTTTGCTTCTTTTCCTCTTCTTTCTCCTACTTGTTAATTTCTCTTTGCTATCCCTTTGTTATTCTTTCTCCTACCTATCACTCTGTGTCCTCTTCTATTTGTCTTCCTCTTTATTTTCCTTGTGGCATATTTATATACACATGGGAGGTTGGTTACGATTACCCTTCCTATAGCCATATAAATGCTTTCGCATGAAAAATAATTTTGAATGTTAACTAACATATTGGTAATGCAAAAATATCCTATTGTTTTACTCTAATTTGCTTCTTATATTGTTTTTTATCTTTAAGTGCATAGATGTATCTCAAGAAACAAAGAATATTTTTCCTATAGATAAAAATAAAAAATGCTTTTACTTGAGAGTAGTGATTGATAAATACTAAAAAAACATAGGGTCTAACTTGTATAGGTGAGACTAATTGGAATTCTCATGACCTTAGGAGTTAAGGATAGTAGTGAGTGTGGTGAATAGTAGTCGATTGAGGTGTTCTATAGTAATGTTAGAAATAACTTTATTGTGTTAATTCTCATATAGAATTATTGAATAACACTTGACCACTTTCGGTGGTGTTATATTGTAACATGTTTGTATCTACACGAATTACAAATATTTTTGTTGTATGTGTATGATGGTATCCTCACTCAAGACATAGTGATTGTAGTGACAACATGCTTGGGCAATGGAGTAAAATTCATGGTCATATGCAGGGTATCTTTTCACTACATTGAAATTTTCATTATGATAAGTGATAATACCCATGTTGAGTGATAATGGCATAAAGTGCATCCTTTGAGTTATATGTTTCAATATCAAAAGTATGTTCTAGATATAGTAACATAAGAATTAAAGGAGAAAAAATCTGCTTATTAAATTCCTCTAATGGCTTCTACTCCAATTGTGTCCAATTGAATTTAACCTTAGTGTCTTTATTAAACATATAATTTAGTGGCCAAATTATGAGGAAGAAATTAGGTATAAACTATAGACATAAATATTCTTTGGATAAACGTGAACTCCATGAATGTTGATGATGAAGTACAATTATTATATGTGTTTGACACTAAAAGAAAATTTTCTAGGTTGGTATTGACCATATATTGGAACAAATTACTTAAGACTTGGATGACATATCCTAGGTGATCCTCCCATGGTCTATTAAAAAATGAATGTTATCCATGTAGACAACCACAATGAGTATGTATACATGGTCATAGTATGCCATTCATCATCAATATGAATATTGTCTATGAATTGGTAAGACCAAAAGGTATAACCAACCACAAATAAACCTTAGAATTGAAGTTATCTTCTAGATGTTGACTAGCTCAATTAGAACTAGTGGCATTCATATTTCAAGTTGATTTTGATGAAGTATTTAGCACTCCTAATTAATCCAAGAGATCATCATTCCTAGACATAGTATAATAGTTCTTCACTATGATCTTGTTGAGCACCCTATAATCAATGTAGAGTCACCATGAGAAATATTTCTCACATGCTAATATAATTAGGCTTCCATTGTTTGTTGAGTTGGTTTTGACGTGAATATTTTGTATCAATGTTTGAATTTGAAACTTGATTTCATTGTTCTATATAATAGAGCATGGTTCGACTAGTACATTAGACAAAGACATCTTTGGTATCACTTATATTTTTGACTTGATAATGAAGAGAAACCTATAAATATGATGTGAAGACATCACTATAAATTAATACCACTTGGTCCATTTGGTTTTGTTATCCTTGTTGGACATCTATAATAAACCTAAAAGTAATAATATTGAGCTTCTTTATTTTTTGAGAATTGATCATCACAACCACAAACTTTTATATCTTATTATCACCTTGCAACACCACTTGAAACTTATTAGGGAGACCTTTGTGGATGTTTCCATCTCTAGAATCATATAAAACTATAATTGAGTGTGGTGATGGCACTTCTATATCTATATTTATAGATTTCACACTCATACATTAGGGGTTGTTTCAAAAGGACATCACACAAATAAATAGGAACAACATTACATAATAACTCACCCCTAAATGGATTGATGGCATATGAGAGACAACACTATTATTTGACATAGATGGATTTATCATACTGAAGCCACCCAACATTGTATGGATGAGGATGCAATATTACAACTAGTTTTATCCTTTTAACTACATCCATCAATATCATATTTTGGCTATCACTATCCATAATCAAATTAAGAGGCTTTCCCTTTACCCAAATATTTGAGTGAAAAAGTCACTCCTTGTCTTTATTAGTTGGTAGTAATTATATTATAGCAATAACAACATAAATATTGGAATCTAAAATATTATTCCTTGTATTCCATGTTATGGAAGAAGAAATATGTACTCACTTCAATCAAGAATGACTAATAATTACACCCATCCTTATTATAGAACTTGCTCTTATGATATGAACACCACTTACTATATTCATTAAGGGATTTTTTTGATTGGTGTTATCATGGTTGTATCTTGTTCTATGGTTTATCATCAAGTTTGGGACTTCTCTTGTTCTTATTATGTTGTAATTTTTGGATAGAGCTACTTTTATTCAATATACACTTACCCCTAAACATTTAATCTATATTCATCATAATGATATGCTTCTCCTAGAGTATTGATGCATGGGAAATACATCTTTGTGTAGATGTACTTATACAAACCACTATGATACTTAAGATTATTCTATAATGTTCTATATCATGTATGTAAAACCTTTGCAAGCTTATAGACAACATTGGTTTAGTCTTTAATATATTGATCTTTATATTTTGTAAGTTTCTACTACTTGAAATACTATTCATCATAGTCACCAATTGGGTAGTTCTCATATTTGATAGCTTCAATTAATTCTTTCCAAGTGAGGTTGGTGTTGGTTATGGAAACATAATTTTTCCATTCTTTATGATTGACATGAGAATCCCACCAATTGCAAATATGTATAAAATATTTAGACAATGCAAATTTGGTCTTCTCATCATCACATAAGTTATGGACATGGACATACTTCTCAATTAATCCAACTAAATCACCATGACTTCTACATTAATATCTCCTTCAAAAATAGGAACATCAAAGTCTACCTAGACTTTGATGAATGCAAAAATTCTAAAGGTCCTTCCTATTATAAAGGATGAAGAAGACTGATTTATAATGGGAATATAGGATTTTCACAAAGTAATATGACATATTCATTAATTATCTTTCCAATGATTCATCTAATACTATTCAAGTAGAATCTAAAACCTCAGTTTCACTTCCCATATGCTATCTTCTACTGTATCAAGAAAGATATAAAAATAAATTAACTAGTTTGATTCCACTCTCTTGATAGCCTAGTCTCAATATAGATTACATGCAACACGATCACAAAATATGCTCTAATATCAATGATCTAATTTTATTGGGTGACCTAGTTATTACCATGGCAATAAATATAATAGCAAAAATAGAAGGCAATATGCACAAGCTAAAATGGTTTTATTCTTTAGATAAATAAACACATAAATAAAATAATATAAGGAGGAAAAGAGGATATGTTCTAATCCTAATGTAATCTAAGAGATATGGATGGGCATGAACTTTGATTTTCTTGAATACAAATAGACATGAGTATAAATATGCACTATTTGCTTTCTTTATGACATGTATTACTTTAATACAATGAAGTCTAAGAAATAACATGCCATATTAAATACTCAAAATTAAACAAAAAAGGGGAAGAGATAGGTATACATAGATTTGGATGATTGAAGGATGTTTTGATCATTGTTGTAGATCCATAAGTATTTGATAAAACCTCATGATTCTAATCTTGGTAGGCAAACCTGCACATATGGGAATAAAAATGGCCAATAGTGAATTGGGAACCTACCTAATCTAGGCCCTCCTACATTTAAGATCTTTAAATATATTACCATAATAATAAATAATTACAATAATATGATGAAGATAATATATTAGGATATTAAAACCCTATTACAAAGATAATTTTTTATAGTAATGATTTTGATTCGTCATTAGTAACACAATGACCAATGATGCTACTATGGTGTGTGATATACCAACAAAACGTAAGAAAAATATGAAATAATAGATAAATAAAACAACAAAAATACATGATAGTATATTCAAATCTAAAGATAAGAGCTTTTAAAAGGGGTTTTGCAATCAAATCAACCCCCTTTTGTCTAGAAGAGAATGGAATGGGCAAGGAAATCTCAACAAAAATCCTTGTTTATTAAAATTGACTTTGCCAAAGCCTATAATAAGATTGAGTGGCCCTTCATTCTGGCCATGCTACAAGCCCTTGGATTTGGCCCCAACTTTTTGAACATAATTAAAAAGTTTTTTGTAGATGCTTTGACTTGCATTACTATCAACGACCAACAATCCTCATCTTTTGGGTCATATAAATCTATTCAAAAAATGTGTCCTCTTACACCAATTTTCTATGTCTTAGTGGTAGAGGGATTTGGGTATCTCCTTGATAATTTTGTTACCAAGGATTGGGTGAAGAGGATTTCACTTCCTGACACTTCTCAGTAGTTTGTCAATGAGCATTTTGTAGGTGACTCATTTATCACCCTAATTGAAGAGGAAGACAATGTGTCATAGACCCTCTAGTTATTGGACACCTACCTAAATTCTAGATCCAATATTAAATGGTAGAAAACCCAATGTTATAGGCAGTCCTTTCTGCCCACACCCTCTTGGCTCACCCACTATAGGTGGAAGTGGATTCAACATGAAAAAATGTTTTGCTTTCTTGGAATTCCCTTTGCCTTTAAGTCCTTATCATATGTCCTCTAGAAGTATGTTCTTGATAGCATGGAAAAGAAACTTTAAAGATGGCTTCCCAAACCACTCTCTTTAGAAAGAAAATTTCAAGTCTATTCTAATATCCTTGCCGCCACTCATATTTATTATTCTTCTTGTTGGGTGCTCTCCAAATCCTCCTACCAATAAATATACAAACTTCTCCAAACTTTAATGTGGATATATTTATCAAAGAAATAAGGTTTACACAAAGTTGTTAGGGACTTTTGTTGTCTCCAAAAGGAGTCAAAAGGTCTAGGACCACTTGACACTTTATGATAGGGCACTACTCTATGTTCCAAATGGGTTATTCATGCTATTCAAGGTAATGACGCTTGGAAAATATTGCTAAAAAATTACACAACCTCTAGTTACTCATGCGAGAAAAGCCTAGAAGGGGATTGGACTTCATTCCATCCTAGTGATGAAGGTGCCTATTCAAATTCGGGGCTCTTTCATTGCAAAAACTATTTGGAAAGTCTGGGAAGTTCTCAAACCCCGGCTGCACTAGAATGGAAATGATTTCAATAATGGGATTTCCATTAATAAATAATTGGTTTGGTGGTCCCCCATTCTTACTTATCAAGATTAGCCATTGGTCAAAATCCCTTGGGTATGAGCCCTTCAATTTTTCTACAAGGGAATGAGGATCATCTCTAACTTTTTTATAAATGAACCAAAAATTGGATTTCATGGGTAGAAGCTAAAGCACAACTTTATCTCTTTGAGACCAATAAGGAGATATTTAAGGCAGTACAAGACACCACCTCACCTAACATGCTTCATAAAATTACAGTTCATAGCCTATTCCCATGGTGGAAAGACTAGAAATGGTATCCCAATATTCTCTTTAGGATTGGAAAAACTACTTCCACACTCTTTGGGATGCAATTTTGGATCCTAAAGTGGCTCATTTTCTTTGGTGTATTATTTTTTAGGGGTTACCTATAGTGTTAGAGTTAGAGTATATTACATCATTTGGGTCATGTAAATGTACCACCTTTGGTACATAGTTAGAGTAGATATTACTTTAGGGGGAAGTTAGCTACTTACTTCAAGCAATGTAATAAATGCACAAGTGTCAATGTGCATGTTGTAATGTGCAAGGTGTCCACTTGTACAACTAGGTAGAGTGTTGGCCAAGGAATCTATTTTCCTATATAAAGGGCCTCATAGTGATAGATCATAAGATGCAACATATAGATATCAAGAGCATTGTAGTAGAGAGTAGTAGATAGTGGTAGAGCTCATGTATGGAGCACAATGTAGTTCTTTAGCTTATATTAATGGAGTGACCATATCCTCCATACTGCATTGTATTTTTACCACTTTCTATTTATAGTATATTTTAGTCATATTGTAGACTCACTTTCTTTCATCTTATCAGGACTTGTGTTAGATCTCTCCCACTACATATATCCTCAAAAGCTAATAGTGGTATCAGAGCCATGGTGAATCGAGATAGGAATAGGAGGGCCTACATCCATCATAGTTCCTCTTTGGAATTTTGGAAATCGGACTTGCCAGTGTGCACTACCACTTGCAAAAGTTATCATAAGAGAAGTCCAGTAGGTCAATAGGAATAGGGAGAGAATCACAAGTGAGGACTGAAATAAAATCTCAGTTACAAAAATTCTGAGATTACATCTGGCTAGAGTCTTTCCACAGAGTTGCAAAAACAATCGTGAAGACTAGGACTCAACATTCATACCACTAGATTGACAAATCAACTAGTGAAGATTATTATCTCTAGATTTATAAGTTCTTCCATTCCAATTTCTAACAACTTGTTGCAGGAAAAGGAGATTCAGGAAAAAGGTTGGGAAGCTTCCTACAAGAGAGTTAGGAAGAATATCTTCTTAGAATCATTCTAGCACTTACAGCAACAAGGAGAAGACTAAATATTTCAAAGACCTCGAGAAAGGTCCCATTACAAGAGCTGCAATCCTACGAAGTGTAGAAGTGAAGAAAAAGGCCATAGTAGCAAAAGAGACTCCAGAAGATGAGTCAAGGAGGAGATAGGAGATTGGTGATCTCCATTCAAGATCAATACCTATAGAGTGCAGAAGAAGAAAAGGCAAAGAAGCCTAGAGAAGAAAAGCGAGAAGCCTAGAAGAAGAATAGTCAGAGAAGCCTTGAAGAAAAAACAGAGAAGCCTAGAAGAATAAAAGGCCAGAGAAGCCTAGAAGAAGAAAATACCAGAGAAGCCTTGAAGAAGAAAAGGCTAGAGAAGCCTTGAAGAAGAAAATGCTAGAGAAGCCTTGATCCAGAAAAGAAGGCCATAGAAGCCTTAATTCTAAAGAAAATTTTAGAAAAGAATTCCTGATTCAGAAGATAAAGTTCCTAATTTAGAATAAAATTAAAATTTAGAAGAAGACTCTAAAGAAGAGTTTCTAAAGAAGACTCCAGAGAAGAGTCCAAGAAATAGGATATTGGTGATCTCCATCAAAGCCTACAAATTGTAGAAGAAAGAGAAAGGACTAGCAAAGTCCCATTCCAGAATCTAGAAGTAGAAGAATCAAAGATCCAAGAAGAATATCTCATCACCAACACTTCCAAAAGTAGAAGGTTGAAGAAAAGGTCTCAATTGGAAGACCAGAGAAGTTGCAAGATAGAAGACCTAGGAGAGGTCTCAAGAAAAAAAGAAGAAGGCTTGGAGAGCCTTATTGCAGAGCTTGTAGAAGCATCATCAAAAGAGTTCCTAGGAGAACTCATTGGAGAAATCCACTACCAAGGAGAAATCTCCTAATAGTGAAGGACTTGGGACAATTATCGCCATCCAACAACAAGCCCAAGAGAAGAAGAATTTGGCAAGGAGTGCCAAATATAGAAGAAGAATCCAATGAAGACCTCAAGATATTCAGAATCTTGAGAAGAAGATCCTATTTGAAGTCAAAATTTGACAAGAATATTGAAGGAAGATTTAGATAGAAGAAGCCTACCAAATCTAGGAGATTTGGAGATTACCTCTCATAGCAAGAAGGCACAAGTTCAGAGAAAGGAGTTCTCTGAATCTATAGTAGAAGGTAGAAGATCACTAGAAGGATCAAGCCACCAAACCTAAGGCTCAAGATAGAAAGTTCAAGACCATAGTTTGGTGAAGCAAGAAGTTGTTCTAGATAACCAACAAGAAGCTATGAATTCATCCACTACAAGGCAACAACTTGGTGAAACAAAACACCAAGATCTACATCTACTACAGAAGCCATTAAAGGTAAGCAACTAGGGTGCAATTAGTTGAACTTAAATTAGGGTTCATTATCAAATTCCATTAAGCACCATATTTGGATTAAAGTTGCAAGAAGAAGGGCTCATATTATAGTCTTCCAGAAAGTGCAAAAAGGAGAATTCATTTTAAGATATATTTGCACATTAATAGGAGTTGGATATTTTTGAAAGAAATAAAATTATCATCTACCTATTATCTATCTAGAAAGCAAGAAGACTACATCCTACAATATTGATTGTAGTGAAAATTGTAGAATATTCATTAAGGGTTCTTTACAGATTACTCTTAAGAATTGTAGAAGATTATTGAGTGCATTAGAATTCATTATGAGAGTTTATTATCATTAAAAGTGCATTATTAATCCATTAAGCACTATACTAGTTGATCTTTAACTAGTTACTCTCAAGAAATTAGTTTGTGTTGTTAAAGGTACAAAACTAGCACAAAAATCTAGCACTACATGGCCAAAGGAAGCCACCAATACAAGCAAAAAGGTGGAGAAGGAAGCCACCATTAATATCCTTGAAGGAAGCCTCAAATCGAGACTTGGTGAGTCTCAAGATTCAAGGAGAATATAAGGATTTCATTTAAGTGTAGAGTGCATAAATCCTTACTTCAAAAACATCTCATTAGCTTGGATTAACTATCATTAAAATATCCAAGAGGCAAGAAGGATTTCATAAAAAGGTCCTTCATATTGGTGCAAATCTAACTATTACAAAGCACCTCTTTTGTTCCTTTGAAAGGACAAAAGTAATCCTATTTACAAGAAGCAACGTAGACATCATATTTTGTAGGTTGAAGGGTAGAGTTCAAGCAAGAGGAAGGAGCCACCGAAGAGCTCACACGTCTAAGAATCAAGGTGTTTAAAAACACCATTTCTCCACATCCAATCTAGCCCTAGAAGCAAGTGTGTCACCTGCAACATTGGAGCTATTATAAGAAGCCATTACCATCCGAGTCTACATAGAGAAAAGGGTAGCATACGAGAGGAGATCATCTACATAGAAGAAGTACTATCAAAGCCAAGCAAAAAGGCTAGCAATCGATTATTATAAAATACATACAAACAACATATTACAAGTATAAATATACAAAGGAAGAAGTGTTATACCCAAGGTTTCTACTTGGAGAGAATGACCACCATTGAAGAGCACAAGAAGCTACCATAGGACCGCCATTGAGAGTGCCATAGAACCAAGAAGCAATATAGTTGGTGCCATCCATTATCCTCATCAAGATAGCGTGCGAACAAAGAAGAGGGAATGCTTGCATTTCAAGAAACATAGCAAGCCAACGCATATTTCAAAGATATAGGTAAAGATAGGGCATCAATGCCCATCGTTGGAGCATTAGAAGAAAGGTTTACATGCACAAGCCATGAGTGCCACTTGGCACAAGAGCTCTAAGCATCCAACATTCGTAAATAATCCAACGCTCACCCAAGAGGAGTTACAAGTCTTTGGGAGGTTACCACCAAACTCATCATTGCATACATTGGAATATCAATGCCTACTAAGTAACGCTCAAGTGACACTTGTTCGAAAGTCACAAGGAAGTAGTCCTATTTAAGGCATCCATATTGAAGAAGGAAAAGCATTGGAGGTCAAAGAGAAGACTAGCATTGAATGGTGTGAAGCATATTTAGAGGAAGAAGGCTAATTCAAGCCTATGTGCCATTCAAAGGAGAAAGCCAATATTTAAGAAGTTATCATAAGATCAAAAAATACAATACCTCATTCGATCAACAATTCAACATCTCATTCATGGAAGGAATACATCATAAAACTAGCCATACCAGCATCCAATTCATAGAGGATAAGACCGAGCATTATTTAAAGAAATATCAGCACCAATTATAGAGAAAATAAGTGCTACATAAGGGAGAATTCAATATCGATCAAAGAAGGCATTGACTACCATTTCAAAGGATTCAAATCTGCCACCTCACAACATCAAGGCAAAGGAATACGAAGGTAAATCATATACTATTTATTGCTTGCTATAGACTAAGGATATATTGGAGTTATAAGGGCACATTATATTTACTATTGCAATTCATTCACTTAGCATTAGTAATATATTAAGCAAGCATATTTCAAAATACTTATATTTACAAATAATAAAGTAGGAGGAATAAGGATTTCAACTTGGAAATTAAAAATCCTATTATTGCAAATATTATATTATTTTCTAATATTCCATATTAGGGAGTTATAAGGAATACTACATCAAAGTAGGTAATTGGAATTTAGAAACATTAAATATTAAATATCAAAGGCTATAAAGGAGGTCTATTAAGGAAAATCAAGAGTTGGAAATAAATTGGCATACTTGTCTCAAACCATATTAAAGGGACAAAAGAAATCCAACCAATAGAACCTCATCAAATTAGAAAGTGCTTAAGTTCAATAGGAGTAATAAGGTGTAATAGAAGTTGATTTTTGCTACTTAAAAAACATTACAAAATCAACCCAAAATTGAACTACTATTCTCAAAAAGCACTTTATCAATCATATAGCATATCCAAAATCACTAGGGAGTCATAAGGTATTCTACAAAACTTGATAATAATAGCATTCATAAAAAATTATCAAGTACTTAATCCATTTGGGAATCACAAGGTCTATACAAATCCTACAAGGATTATATTAAATCAAATCTCTTAAATTAGGGAGACATAAGGAAGTCTACAAAACCTAAGATCTATAAAGGTTTTATCAAATAAAGCTCATATACTCTAAACTAGGGAGATATAAGGTAGACCACTTGGAAGAATCCATCTAATAAGGTACAAGTACTTTATACATTAATTCAAGGAACCAAGAGAAATGTCTACCTCAAGTAATACAATGAACAATGATATGAACAACACTATTAGAAAGGAAAGAGCAAGTGTCATAAAAAATGGAATCAAGAATTCACTTATAAAATCTGAAGGAAACTTAGATCCTACTTCAAAAAAGATACATAATGAAGCCTTAAAAGATAGATTTGAAACAATGGAACATTATCTACATGGTCGACTCACTGAAGCAATAGATAATGGAAAAAGTGACATTCAAATTCCTTTAGACTATGGAAGCATACTATACATGGCACTACTTACATTCAAATGTTATAAGGATGAAAATGTGGAACAAAGAGGAACTGAAGACTAAAATGGATGAATCATCCCTAGCAAAGATATTCCAATCCTCATGTAGTATTAGTACTTCTAGTTCTACTAACTCAAAATATTATCATGATGCTCTAAGTGTATGTTCAGAAGCCTCTATACAGGATACAAAGAATGATGACAAGAACAAAAGCAAAGGAAAAATATTCTTGCAAGAATCAGGTGATAGCACATCTACCTATGAAAGTACTGACTCCAATAAAGAAGAAGAAGAAGAACCAATTCAAGGAGGCATACAATGCAATGTGAATTAAAGAAGAAGATAAAGGACCACATCAAGCTGAAGAACATCTGAAGACAAAGATCCATATTGAATATTGAAATCTTCAATACCCAAATAATGTAATATAGGGGGTGTTAGAGTTAGAATATATTACATCATTTGGGTCATGTAAATGTACCACCTTTGGTACATAGTTAGAGTAGAGATTACTTTAGGGGAAGTTAGCTACTTACTTCAAGCAATGTAATAAATGCACAAGTGTCAATGTGCATGTTGTAATGTGCAAGGTGTCCACTTGTACAACTAGGTAGAGTGTTGGCCAAGGAATCTATTTTCCTATATAAAGGGCCTCATAGTGATAGATCATAAGATGCAGCATATAGATATCAAGAGCATTGTAGTAGAGAGTAGTAGATAGTGGTAGAGCTCATGTATGGAGCACAATGTAGTTCTTTAGCTTATATTAATGGAGTGACCATATCCTCCATATTGCATTGTATTTTTACCACTTTCTATTTATAGTATATTTTAGTCATATTGCAGACTCACTTTCTTTCATCTTATCAGGACCTGTGTTAGATCTCTCCCACTGCATATATCCTCAAAAGCTAAAAAATAGGAGAATTTCTAATTCATTTGATAATGAATATACTCAAATTCCCTTTTTAGCATTGCAAGGAATCTATTAAAAACATTCTAGTACTGTCCCAGAGCCCAAATAGTTTGGACTTAGATCCATAATTTTTAAAACCTTTCAAGCCAAATCCTTCCCCTAGAAGATGATATTTCTTGAGGATACAACTTGAATTCTAACAAGCATGGAGTATATATGACATAAATTTAGATATAAGATTTTGTTTGATATATGGAAAAAACATTATACTATATTTTTTCTAAACAACAAGATTCTCCAACTTTTTTCATGTATTCAAAAGCTTTAATTTGCTCTAATTATTTACTTTAGATTCAAGCATAGGAAAATAAAGTTTACCGTAAGGTTCAACATCTACTTATCCTTTTATATCATTGGAGGAATACTCCTTGGACTGTGGATCATGTTCCATCCTCACTGTCTTTCCAAAGGAGTTCCTCATCTTAGTAGAGAGATTAATGTAGAAAGATATCCTAGGGTTGGAAGTTGATTTTGTGCAGCCCTTAACCTTAATAATGGCACACAAATATGAATTTTCCCCCCTAAAGTTACCTCTATAGAACTAGGATTGAGACTCTTCTTCATGGTGGGCTAACCCTCTTCCTCAAACCATAGACAAAACTCGAGTGGCAAGGCAAGGACTTTGACTGGGAGCCAATTCCAGTAGTTCTTGATCCTCCCATTGATTAGGGAAATCCTTTTAATAAGGACCCCCCTCCTTCTACTGGTGCTACCCCTATGGTAACTTGATTGTTAATAGACCTTTCAGCCTCTGATCTTGTTGAACTATTAGTTATTTTTTAGTTGTTATAGGTCCTTTTGGTCTTGGTTTGGTTTACTGCATAGGCTTTATGGTGTGTGCTTCTATACCACCCATTTTTTATGAATTATGTAATATTATTATTCTTTATTTAATAATAATAGATCACCTTGAACCAAAAAAATCAATTCCCTTTTAACAAATTTGTAGGTAGCAAATGGTGCCAATAAAGGAGTAGTACTACTAAAAACATGTTGGCAATTTTGGGTTTGAGATCCTAGCTTCTTGTCTATGAGTTGTCATTGATGTCAAAAGGAAATGGCATTAATGTTAAGAGGATGTGTTGGCTTCAAAGGTGGAAGATTCCAAGAGAATATTTTTAAGAGAATCCGGAGAGATTCCATTGGCAAGGGTTTTTCATTAAAACCAAACCAGTTTTTATTAAAACCAAGTTGGATAGGGTTTTTATTAAAACCAATGGAGGTTCTCTTTATTATTTATTTAATTATTATTTAAAACCCTTCAAGGTTTTAATTATTATTATTTAATTAATTAAGGGAGAAATTATTTTTAATTTATTAAAAATACTTAAAGGTTTTTAAACCTTTTTTATTCTTAATTTATTAAAATTATTTAAGGGTTTTTAAACCCTTTTTGAAAAGACTTTTGATTAATTTCGAAATGGTCTTTATTTTCAGTCGACGTCAAGGTGTCTTCGAAGAGACTATTTATTCTCCAACTCCTAAGGTTGGAAGGCTAATTAATTCGAAATTCCCCAAATGCAATTTGCGGTGTTTGTGCTCTGTATTCGCTGCGATCGAAGGAAGACTTAGAAGCACGTGCGGTTGAAAAGTCTTCGGGAGTTTTTTCGAGGGTGAAGTGGAGGGAAGTTCACTTGTGAACTTCGTAGCCAGCGTGGGCTAGTGGCAGCGAAGGCTGTTGTTGGGCACTGCATTGGCGGAGGTCATCGTTTCGAGTCTCGCGGGGGTGCTTTGCTAGAGTAACACACGTTTTTATTAAAACGTCTTTATGCCACGAAATTCGGAGTTTCTTGGACAGCGATTTATAAGGTGTGATTAAATTTTATGAGTTTTGGCTTTTGTGATTAGCATTGAATAAAAGCTTAGGAGAAATAAGGGCATATTTCTTTGGATGTATTTTTAAGATTATTCTTTGCTATGCTAAAATTAAAAATGGAGGTATAAGGTGTGAGTCTGTGATTGTTGATTTATTGGCATGTTATGGTGGTTGTGTTTAAAGAAGTGGAGCTAAAAGGTGTAATAAAGGAAGTTTATATTATTGCTCATTTCTTTTTATTCTAACCCTAACTTGGTTGGAAGTTTGAGAGTTGTGTGTGGTGACAGCTTGAAGGTTCAATTATCTTCTACTCCAATAAGGTATGGGCACATTCTTCTTATGAGTATGATTGGTGTATGTTTTCTGAAATAAGGTTGGAGTGAAAAGGTATTCTACTAGGTATCCTTTGGCTAGGTGTAAATCCTATTTTCTGGTTTGTTGAAGACTACTTATGCATTGTTATCCTTAAGGAGAGTTTTTGGTGAATGCATAATTTTTGGTTTGAGATAGTGGAAGCTTTGTGCACTAGGGTTTATATTTGTGAGTCTAGCTACTTGCATTGAGTTGGTGGAACCCTTGGTTGGCTGTTTTGAGTTTGATGGTTGAGTTGCTTCCATAGAGGTTGTTTGATCAAGTTATTGCTTTACTTGATTCATGATATTGGGCTTACTCCATTGAGTTGATTTGAGCAAGTTATTCTTTGCATTTGGTGATATTGTGTTGGTGGCTATTTTGTTCAAATATCTTTGGAGGGAAAAGGATTTCTACTTGTTTCCTTTTCTTGTGATGATTGGTTGAATGCTTCAAGGTTGATGTTGAGTTGAATGGTGTTGGTTGACTAAACCTTGTTTGATGAGCATTGTTGTTGAAACCCTAATTGATGGTGAAAAGAACATGAGTATCATTGTTATGTGATTCTTTGCATAGTTGGCAATTGTTGGGGTTTCATGTTCTTGAAAGAAAACATTCTATCCTATCCATTTCAGATATTGAGTTGAGTTTTCAGATTTGAGATTGAGATTGAGCTGAGTTGATTTGAGTTGAGTTTTGAGATTGGGATTTGAGTATAGAACATATTGAGTCTCTAACAATTCTCTTTATGCTTCTATGAGTTTGACAAATCACATTGGGTCTCTAACAATTCACTTTGTGATTTCCTACTAAGAAAGTTTTTCTTGGTGAGCTTGCGGAGTTTTTGGACAGGTTCCGGTGGGGACTTGTGAGCAATTTTTGGACAGGTTTCGGTGGGGACTTGTGAGCAGTTTTGGACAGGTTTCGGTGGGGACTTGTGAGCAGATTTGGATAGGTCCTAGCGAGAGGACTTGTGAGCTGAGTTTGATAGTTCTATCGGAGAACTTGAGGACAGAGGTGCATTGGTTCTATGAGAAGAACACGAGGACAGTTGGCAAGTCTTTGAGAAGGCTTGTATGCGAGAGGATTGATTTGTTCAAGAGTTGGACAGATCTGACAGATAGAGGAAGACTTGTACTAGATCGACTGACTGTGTTTGGTACAGGTTGTTGAGCTACTGTGGACGTGATCATAGAAGGCGAAGGTCTCTTAGGCTAAGCATTGAGGACAGGAGGTCTTCGGTGGAAAGGAGTTCCACGTGCTTGGCAAGAGGTAGAGGCGGTTGATCTTTCGAGGGATCATTTCCGAGTAGAGGGGAAGGTATCTCCTTTGAGCGAGAGGCTCATAAATTCTGATTGGGGGAAGGTATCTCCTTTGAGCAGAGGCTCATAAATTCTAGTTGGGGGAAGGTATCTCCTTTGGGCCGAGGCTCATAAACATTGTAATTGGGAAGGATTCCCAAAGAACTTTGAGATAACTTTTAGAGAAAAGTTTTGTGGATGTAGCCCAACCATTACGGGTGAACCACGTTAAAATTGGTGTCACTTTGTGGATGATATTGTGCATTGCTTTGATATTGCTTTGGGTATATTGCTTTACTGTTTTGAAGTATAAAGGAAAAAGTAAAAATAGGTCTTATCATTGTTCACCCCCCTCTCAGTATAAGCTTGTGTTCTTCAATTGGTATCAGAGGCGGTGCCTTCGAAAAGTTTAACAGCTTGAAGGAAAAGCTAGTAAAGAACACAATGGATCATTCAAGTGGCAATGCAGCACCTATTCTTGATGGGTCAGATTTTGGTCTTTGGAGTGCAAGGATGAAGGTTCATCTAATGGCACTTGGGAATGAGGTTTGGGAAGTGATTGAAGATGAGTACACTATTCCTGAACATGGTCCTAATACTAAAGAAGAAAGGCTCCTACATCACAGCAATTCAAAAGCAATGAATGCAATCCTGAAAGGCTTACAGAAAGCGAATCTCACCAAAGTGATTCAATGCAAGACAACTAGTGAAATGTGGAAACAGTTGAAGGTGGTTCATACGGGTGATACAAATGTCGGAAAGGCCAAGTTGAGACACTTCAAAGGTATGTTTGAACAACTCAAGATGAATGATGATGAAAATATTAGTGACTACATGCTTCGTATGGATGAGGTTGTTAACTCCATGAAAGACTTAGGTCTTGAGCTTGCTGAAAATGATGTTTGTGATAAGATTTTAAGATCTCTTCCTAATAGATTTAGTGAAAATATTTCTGCTATTGAGGAAGCTAAAGATTTGGATAAGTTGAAAAAGGATGAGCTCCATAGTATACTTGCAGCATTTGAGTTGAGAACTCAAGTGAAGGTTGATGTCAAGAAAGAGGCGACTTTCAAGGCTACCAAGAATTCCAAGGGTAAACAACTTCAAGATAGTGATGAGTCTTCTAGTGATGAAGAGGCATATTACAACAAGAAAGGCAAGTTCTCTAGAAAGCACAAAAGTATGAAAAATATAAGATGTTTCAATTGTGGAAAGTTTGGTCATTATGCTACTGGTTGTACTATTCCCAAGAATGAAAGTGATGAAGATAAACAGGATTCTAAGAGCAAGGATTCTGAAAAGCACAAGCATCACAGGAAAAACAAAGATGAGCACAACAATCAAGGAAAGAGGTATTCTCACAAGCACAAGAAGAGTTTCTACCTAGACAAAGCAAGTAAGTGTTCTAGTAGTGATAGTGAAAGTTCTTCAAGTGATAATGAAAATGAGATGTTGTTCATATCGAGAAAAAGAGGAAGAACCGAAACATAGATTCATTATCATGAAATGTCTTAGATGTGGAAATTTTGGTCACCTTGAGGATGATTGCACAAATAATGATTTGGTTTCTAGTATGTATGAGGATGCTTCAGAAAACTATAAGGAAGATGCATGTATGGTTTTTGAAAAGGGTAGCACCTCTAGTGATAAGAAATCTGAAAAAGGCTTTGATGATTCAAAAAGCAAACAAATAGAGGAAGATATAGAGGAAGGTGAAGTAGATCTTGAAGGTGAACTTATTAGTGCTCTTAGTGCTTTGAAAAAGGAAAGAAAGAAGAATGCTAGACTCAAGGATAAGTTAGATGAATGTTGTATGGAGAGAGATGATCTTATAGAAAGTCTTGACTTCTCTATGGCTAAGACACAAGAACTCAAGGATGAGTTAGAGTCTAAGGTTCTTGAGTATAGTGAGTTAGAACAGAAAATGGCTTCTTTGAAAGAGGAAACTAAAGAGTACAAGGATAAGCTTTACGAGGTTTCAAGATAGCTCCAAAAAGGTTAAGTCACTCATCAAAGGTCAAAGAAAGACAACGAGATAAAACAGGCCTTGGTTTTGTTAAGCCACACAAGGAACAAGTTGGAGAGTCTAGTAAGAGACTCCAAAAGGAAGAGAGTTCTGATGAGGAAAGTATTTCAGAAAAGGAGTCCTTGAATGATAGATGCACAGAAACAGAAAACAGAATTCAGAATGAGAAGAAGTTTTTAGAACCTAAGAGGTCAATTAAAGGAAAGTTTCAAGGCGAGATGTTTTGCTTGTCACGGGTTTGGTCACATGGCTTCACATTGCATGGCTCAAGTGAAGGAGGTAAATGACAGTTTTAGAAGTGCTAGTTACTTTCAAGGGTATTGCTACTCTTGTCAACGAGTTTGGGCACAAGGCGGTTTATTGCAAGGCAAATAACGGGAACAGGTTTGGTCGAAACAGGTTTGGTCGAAACGAGGTTTGGTCGAAACGGGTTTGGCGAGAATAGGTTTGGTCGAAGCTGGTGGATTCAAAGATCAGGTTTACCTCGGAGAAACAACATCGTCAAGTGTTTCAAGTGCAACAATGAAGGTCACACAATCGAGACAGTGTAGAGCTGAAATTCCAGAATACGAGAACAGGGAACAGTGGCATGATCGGGTCCAAGGATCAAGGCATGGACAAGAACGAGGGATGAGAACAAGAACAAGAAAAGTGACAGGAACAGGAATATGGACAAAGAGTTCAAGAGAAGGCCCGACAAGGAAGTTATAGATGTTGATGATGATCGGTGCCTAATGGGAGTTTTACTCCCACCCAGAAATTAATCACCTCATCGAGGAGGTGGGGGAGGGACTAAGCTAAGAGGCTCATTCTTAGTCCCGAGCCCCAAAGGTGACCCTTTGCCATTGATGACAAAGGGGGAGAGATTTGAGTAAGGGGGAGAGCCTCAAGATAGGGGGAGCTGTTTATGTTGAGTTTATGTGTTGTTGAGAAGCATGGTTTGCCATCAATGACAAAGGGGGAGATTGTTGGCAATTTTGGGTTTGAGATCCTAGCTTCTTGTCTATGAGTTGTCATTGATGTCAAAAGGAAATGGCATTAATGTTAAGAGGATGTGTTGGCTTCAAAGGTGGAAGATTCCAAGAGAATATTTTTAAGAGAATCCGGAGAGATTCCATTGGCAAGAGTTTTTCATTAAAACCAAACCGGTTTTTATTAAAACCAAGTTGGATAGGGTTTTTATTAAAACCAAGTTAAATGGTTTTTATTAAAACCAATGGAGGTTCTCTTTATTATTTATTTAATTATTATTTAAAACCCTTCAAGGTTTTAATTAATTTAATTAATTAAGGGAGAAATTATTTTTAATTTATTAAAAATACTTAAAGGTTTTTAAACCTTTTTTTATTCTTAATTTATTAAAATTATTTAAGGGTTTTTAAACCCTTTTTGAAAAGACTTTTGATTAATTTCGAAATGGTCTTTATTTTCAGTCGACGTCAAGGTGTCTTCGAAGAGACTATTTATTCTCCAACTCCTAAGGTTGGAAGGCTAATTAATTCGAAATTCCTCGAATGCAATTTGCAGTGTTTGTGCTCTGTATTCGCTGCGATCGAAGGAAGACTTAGAAGCACGTGCGGTTGAAAAGTCTTCGGGAGTTTTTTCGAGGGTGAAGTGGAGGGAAGTTCACTTGTGAACTTCGTAGCCCGCATGGGCTAGTGGCAGCGAAGGTTGTTGTTGGGCACTGCATTGGCGGAGGTCACCATTTCGAGTCTCGCGGGGGTGCTTTGCTAGAGTAACACACGTTTTTATTAAAACGTCTTTATGCCACGAAATTCAGAGTTTCTTGGACAACGATTTATAAGGTGTGATTAAATTTTATGAGTTTTGGCTTTTGTGATTAGCATTGAATAAAAGCTTAGGAGAAATAAGGGCATATTTCTTTGGATGTATTTTTAAGATTATTCTTTGCTATGCTAAAATTAAAAATGGAGGTATAAGGTGTGAGTCTGTGATTGTTGATTTATTGGCATGTTATGGTGGTTGTGTTTAAAGAAGTGGAGCTAAAGGGTGTAATAAAGGAAGTTTATATTATTGATCATTTCTTTTTATTCTAACCCTAACTTGGTTGGAAGTTTGAGAGTTGTGTGTGGTGACGGCTTGAAGGTTCAATTATCTTCTACTCCAATAAGGTATGGGCACATTCTTCTTATGAGTATGATTGGTGTATGTTTTCTGAAATAAGGTTGGAGTGAAAAGGTATTCTACTAGGTATCCTTTGGCTAGGTGTAAATCCTATTTTCTGGTTTGTTGAAGACTACTTATGCATTGTTATCCTTAAGGAGAGTTTTTGGTGAATGCATAATTTCTAGTTTGAGATAGTGGAAGCTTTGTGCACTAGGGTTTATATTTGTGAGTCTAGCTACTTGCATTGAGTTGGTGGAACCCTTGGTTGGCTGTTTTGAGTTTGATGGTTGAGTTGCTTCCATAGAGGTTGTTTGATCAAGTTATTGCTTTACTTGATTCATGATATTGGGCTTACTCCATTGAGTTGATTTGAGCAAGTTATTCTTTGCATTTGGTGATATTGTGTTGGTGGCTATTTTGTTCAAATATCTTTGGAGGGAAAAGGATTTCTACTTGTTTCCTTTTCTTGTGATGATTGGTTGAATGCTTCAAGGTTGATGTTGAGTTGAATGGTGTTGGTTGACTAAACCTTGTTTGATGAGCATTGTTGTTGAAACCCTAATTGATGGTGAAAAGAACATGAGTATCATTGTTATGTGATTCTTTGCATAGTTGGCAATTGTTGGGGTTTCATGTTCTTGAAAGAAAACATTCTATCCTATCCATTTCAGATATTGAGTTGAGTTTTCAGATTTGAGATTGAGATTGAGCTGAGTTGATTTGAGTTGAGTTTTGAGATTGGGATTTGAGTATAGAACATATTGAGTCTCTAACAATTCTCTTTATGCTTCTATGAGTTTGACAAATCACATTGGGTCTCTAACAATTCACTTTGTGATTTCCTACTAAGAAAGTTTTTCTTGGTGAGCTTGCTTGAGTTTTTGGACGAGTTCCGGTGGGGACTTGTGAGCGATTTTTGGACGAGGTTCCGGTGGGGACTTGTGAGCGGTTTTGGACGAGGTTCCGGTGGGGACTTGTGAGCAGATTTGGAAAGGTCCTAGCGAGAGGACTTGTGAGATGAGTTTGATAGTTCTATCGGAGAACTTGAGGACAGAGGTGCATTGGTTCTATGAGAAGAACCCGAGGACAGATTGGCAAGTCTTTGAGAAGGCTTGTATGCGAGAGGATTGATTTGTTCAAGAGTTGGACAGATCTGACAGACAGAGGAAGACTTGTACTAGACCGATTGACTGTGTTTGGTACAGGTTGCTGAGCTATTGTGGACGTGATCATAGAAGGTAGAGGTCTCTTAGGCTAAGCATTGAGGATAGGAGGTCTTCGATGGAAAGGAGTTCCACGTGCTGGCAAGAGGTAGAGGCAGTTGATCTTCGAGGGATCATTTCCGGAGCGAGAGGGAAGGTATCTCCTTTGAGCGAGAGGCTCATAAATTTTGATTGGGGGAAGGTATCTCCTTTGAGCGAGAGGCTCATAAATTCTGATTGGGGGAAGGTATCTCCTTTGGGCCGAGGCTCATAAACATTGTAATTGGGAAGGATTCCCAAAGAACTTTGAGATAACTTTTAGAGAAAAGTTTTGTGGACGTAGCCTGACCATTACGGGTGAACCACGTTAAAATTGGTGTCACTTTGTGGATGATATTGTGCATTGCTTTGATATTGCTTTGGGTATATTGCTTTACTATTTTGAAGTATAATGGAAAAATTATAAAGAGGTCTTATACTGTTCACCCCCCCCCTCTCAGTATAAGCTTGTGTTCTTCAAAACATAAACTGATCCTGACATACTAGATGCATAACTAGAGGTAAAGGCTAGACGTCAAAAGCTCTTTTCAAGAATATCAACTTCACAAAAAAAGGACAAGAAGATATATATATATATATATATATATATATATATATATATATATATATATATATATATATATATACATATGCTACAAAGTTTCATATGATGTACAAAATAGATTGAGATATAGATTTTAAAAGATAAAATCATATAAAATGGTAATTAGATACTAAGAACCAAATATTGAATCAAAATAAATATGCTCCATGTAAAGGGGATATCAAAGAAGGAAAATACCTTTAAAATGAATATGGATCAAAAGGGCTTCTATGGTGTGGATTGTCCTAAAGTTCTATGGAAGATATCATGATATTTTGGTAGTCCCCGTACAAATCCCACTTTATCATAAAAATATTGAATAAAATTTTTAGAAGGCTTCATTGTAATCTCTAATAGTGCTCCTATTGAATTTTCTTACTCACATTACATAATTTCCAATTCTCTTTATGATCCAACTAATGATTACTTCATGACTTGACTTAGAAATTGGTAATTCCAACTTGTGATTCATTATGCCAATGAATGATCGACCATGCAACTTCATAATTAGCCATTTTCTCATTCAAATTCACACTATTTTCTAAAATGATAAAAATAAATGCATTCACTAGGATCATATCCAAAAATATATACAAGCAAATAAAGATAGCATAGAAGAGACAAAAGGAATAAATGGAAAGAGAGACGACAATAATTAAAATGTGAATACCCATGGACACCCCAATATATCATATTTTATTCACACTTATGCTATATATGGATCCTTATTGATGGGTATTTATAGTGATACCAAATCCCCAATGAGAGGTTAAGCTAGATTATAAACTTAACCTTGAGGTTAACCTTACAATAAAACAATAATAAATTACTCTTTAAAGTAAGGTTATCCAAAAATATGGATTAAAAAAGACCATTATGGGTGAAATATAAAATGGACCCATAAGCCTACATAAGCACCTCATCACATTTTTGGCCTTGGCCTAAACAGGATCAAATTACACAAATTTTAACATTTTGATAGGGGTGATTGGATGATGTATGATAACCACCATTGGAGTTGCCTTAAAAGGTGGAAATCAAGTGAAGTATGAGGAAGAAGGGGCAACCAATAGGTATGAAGAAGATATGTGGTGGTAACCCAAAGAAAATATCAGGTTTCGTTAGGGAGATAACATGCTAAGAAACTGATGATCAAATATTTAGACCACTAAAGATAGGGCACCAAGGGACTTGCATGTTATCAATTAGTTAACTACTTTTAATTTTATTTTCTCTCCTAACAATTTTGTAATTGTATAAATTTAGTATTTTTGTACTACTAGAATAGTAGTGTGTTTTCTCTAATAGAAGTGTAGACATACTATCAAATAAGGATGCAAATATGGGGACTTTGATATTGGTAAATTTTAATGTTATTTGGAAATTTTAGTTTAGTTTAAATCATCTTGGTGATCTATATTGGAGTAGGGATCATCCTAGATACGTGTATATATAGGGTAGGGATTATCCTTGTTACCTTTTACACATATAGAAACTTTAAATAAGGACCCATAAGCTTCTTATTTGGAATTAGCTTTAATAAAATAGATAGATTCATCAAGGAACATAATCCTTAAAGAACAAGTGGACTCAAGAGGTGAGTTTACAAGTTGAATTAGCTACACGATGAACTTTGATTTATTTTGGATTATGAATTCTAGATAAAACTAATTAAGAATCATAATCCATTTAGCAATTTGCTATGACAAATGGAGTTTAAACATGAGATATCACAATGGATCAACCCTTGTGATGTCAAAAGTTTTTAGGGTTCAACATATAATGCCAAAGCTTTGAGAAGTGAACACCATAGATAAACATGGTTTCTCCAAAAGGGTGTATCAAATATCATAACCAATTAAGGTTCTATTGATGTCATAGATGGACCATTATCTACATTGATAATCATACTAGGCTAATAAATTATTCAAGGTATATTCAATCACAACTATGTAGAGAAACATGTATTGTGTACTGTGTGTTTGCCTTATTTTTCATCTTGATTATGTTCTATTGCTTATCTAGTTTAAGTTTATCAAGGAATAATTGCTCTTCATTTGGTATTAGAGATAGGTTTTATCTATGTTCGAATAGTAAGGGTTTATTCCCTGTGATCAAATTTTTCTTGAATGGTGAGCTTTGACAACAGTATATTTGGTGAGATTCGACAATGGTGGATATGGTGAACTTCGACATAGGTAGATTTGGTGAGATTTTACAACGATAGATCTAATAAATTTTGATAATGAAATTTTTTGAAAAAGAGTAAGGGTTTCTTCCCTATGATAATTTGTTTTTCTTTTGTGAGTGGGATCTATACATGGAAGAATATGTGCAAAGTAAAATGATAGGAAGTACAAGGATAGAGATAAAAAATTCTAATGAACAAAACTTTGAGTTATGGAAAATCAATATGGAGGATTTGTTGGTTGATAAAGGTTTTGCTATCTCAAGAAAAAAACCTACAACAATGACAAACTAGTTAAATATCTATAGGAAGGCAAGGAGATCTATAAAATAGTGTTTATCTGATTTAGTTTTGTTGAATGTATCAATAGAAACAACTGAAAAGTTACTATGGGATAAGTTGAGAAATTTTTACAAGATAAAGTCACTGGTAAATAAACTCTCCCTCTAAAATAAGTTGTATTCAATTTAGATGAATGATGGTGACTCTATGGAAAAACATATGAATGTCTTCAACACTGTGGTAAGTTTTTTAAACTCTATTTATGTAAAAATAGATGAATAAAAGTGCATCACTTTAATTTATTCTTTATCTAATTCTTGGTATAACTTAGTTATGGCTATCACAAATACTAATACATTAAAAGTTGAGGATATAATAGAAACTATGTTATAAAAATAAATGAGATAAAAATCTATTAAGGATTGCCATCAGAAGGATGCCTTGTACATAAGAGGTTGTTCTGAAGAAATAAGTAAAAAAAAATTAGGGGGCGTGAAATCAAAATCTAAGGGTAATTATGTTACTTCAAAAAAGAGGAAATGTTAGAAGTGTGGTAAAATGAAGCATTATAAAAAGGACTATAGCTATAAAAAGGATGAAAATAGTAAGTCATCTGATGAAGCCCTTTCTGTAGAAACAAATACCATAGGTGAAGATTCAAGGGATCTATTCTTAGCTACCTCATGCTCAACTGAATACCATGATTCATGGTTGATTGACTCAGGTGCCTCTTTTCATATGAATCCCCATAAGGAGTGGTTCAGTGAATATGAAAAGATCAATGGAGGTGAAGTCTTTTTGGGAGACAACTCGACATGTAAAATCATAGGTTGAGGAAGAGTCAAGTTGAGGTTCAAATATGAAATAATTAAAACCATTCCTACTGTTATGCACATTTTGGGTTTGGCAAGAAATGTAATATCAATAAGTAATATGCATGATACATGTATGAATGTGTTATTTATTAAGGATAGCTACAAGATGATTCATGAAGCATTGGTATTGGCAAGAGGTGTTTATATAGGAATATTCTTAAAGCTTGAGGTAAGCATTATAAGTATTGGGTGAAATAGCTTTGTGGTTTGTGAGGGATACAATATTCCAAATTTGGCTCCTAGTCTTCTTGAATAAAAGACAATGTTGTGGCATCAACACATGGGGCATATTGGAGAGAGAGACCTTCAAGAATTAAAAATGAAAGGTATGGCTGAAGGAATTTTTGATTGCCCATTAGATTTTGATTTTTGTCAGCACTGTATATTTGGAAAGAAAATTAGAGTTAATTTTTCTAGTAGTACTACAAGATCAAAAGGGATTTTGTATTAAGCTCATAATTATGTGTTTGGATTTGCTAAATTTTCATCACTAGGAAAATCTATGTATTATGTTACTTTTATAGATGAATTTTCAAGGAAGACCTAGGTATATTTTCTATGAAATAAATCTAAAGTTTTCAATAAATTTAAAGAGTTTAAGACTCTTGTAGAAAATCAAATAGAGAAGAAGATAAAGGTTTTGAGAAGTTATAATGGTGGTGAATAATGCTCCAATGCATTTGAACAATTTTGCAAGGATTATGAAATAGAAAGAAAAAAGAAAACTCTATATACTCCACAACAGAATGGAGTTGCAAAATGGATGAATATAACATTGATGGATAAGGCTAGAAGTATGCTAAGTGGTCCAGGGTTAGAAAGGAAACTTTAGATAGAAGCAATAAAAACTACATGTTATCTCATCAATAGATCTACTTCAGCTTTGGTTGATAAAATTGCATAGGAAGAGTGGAATGGTAAGAAAACCTATCTCAAATATTTATGGTATTTTTGCGGTGATGCTTATATGTATATATTGAAAGAGGAAAGGACTAAGCTAGAATATAAATTAACAAAATGTATATTTTTAGGTTATAGTACCAGTGCTAAAGGATATAAGCTATGGAACCTAGAAACACAGAAGATTGCTTATAGTCATAACGTAATCTTTAGAGAAACAAAAGGGATCCCTAAACAAGAACTACAACCAAAAAAAGAACCTGAACAAGTTCAAGTTACACTAGAATGGGAGGAACCTATGTCTAAATTGGATGCTACTATAGAAGATGAATTAGAGAGAGATTTGGAAGAGGAAAATTAAGAAGAAGGGGAGGAGGAAGCTAAAAATGTAAAACCATAAACTCATTTTTTTAGAAGATAAAATCAAGTAAGAAGAATACTAGAAAGGTATAGTCCTGATTTTTGTTCTACATTTACTTTATCGACTTTATAAATTACTGATGAAGTTCCCAATATTGTAAAGGATAAACTTGATGATGAGTTTCGTTGAGTCTCATCATTTAATCTCAATGATTTATCAATCCGAGGTGGTGTCCAAGGCTATCTACGATAGAAGGTTAGGGCAGAGTACAATTCAAGCATTCAGATTTCAAGCAATTATTAGGTGGAACAGATTTGGTTTAGCATTTTGGTGTCACACTAAACTTAATATGCAGAAAAAAAAATTGCAAGAAATAAAAACTAATTCTAAGTTTAGAAAATTAAAGTTAACTACAACTGTATGAATTGAAATTGCTAAATTGAAATCTAATCTACTTTTGCAGAATTGAAATAACATAATTGAAATTGCTAAATTGAAATGTTGCTGAAATAAAATCCTAAATTACACTTGCAAAATTTAAATGATACTTGTAAATGAAACTTATGCTAAAAACACCTGTCAATGTCCTGCCACAAAATGTCGTCAAGCTTCTACTACAGGAATTGACAACAAAATGAAATATGTTGAAAATGGAAAGTTGCTAAAATAGAAAAGCAGGGAAAACATGGAAAGCAAAGGAAAAATGCTTAATATAATTTTTCAGCTGACACACACACAAATGCTGTACACAAACATAATATAAAACATAAATAATATTATACAAACTTAAAACAAGAAAAGTAAACTTGATAAGTAATCTGTTAATTTTGCTACAACAAAATTACATATTAAAACTTGCCATAAAAATCCTCCTTCTAGATCTGAAAGTGGGCCCATACTTCCTGATCTAGAAGGAGGTTAAAAGCGCTCCTTAACTAATTAAAACTCAAAATAGAAAATGATAAAATAACTACACTTTTATTGATGATAAAACATGCTAAAAACTGTTACAGAAAATTGTTGTACAGTCCTAATTGTTGCTATTGAAAACTCTCCTCTATTCTAATTCCTAATCGGCTCAACCAAGGAGGGAGTTGTATTATTTATATAAATATTTACAACATATCCCATGCTCAAATCAAACTATGTGCTACTTTACAGTGATTTGCCAATAATTCTGGATCTGAAATAAATGCAAATCTGGACAATTTGTGTTGCAGTAGTAGTCATTGGCCCTTGGAAAGCATCTTCAATGGTGGGAGTACGTGGGAGGAGTCTAGAAATATCTCACACATATTTTTCCACTTCATAATATGTCATTTCTATCTTGCAAACAACTTTCTATTATGCTGCAGTTTTTTCTAGGTTTATCCTAGAAGATGATCAAAATTGATCTTTTCCATGAATGGTGGCTTTGGATGGCAAGGACGGCAAAGTCAGATGGGAGATATTTTTCTTTAACCTTTTCAACCTTCTTTCCATTTTTCCATTGTCAGAAATCAGTCAACAAGTCAAAAAGCACTTTTTGTTCTCATTTCGAAGATAAGTGGCTCATTCCGAAGAGACTGTATTTCTCATTCCGAAGATGTCCACTCATTTCGAAGAGACTGTATTTCTCATTCTGAAGATGTCTGCTCATTTTGAAGATCTTTGAAATGAACAACTGTGTGCTCTTCAAGTGATTTCATCTACATTTCTCAGGTGGGTTAGCTCTTAGGATCATATTGCAATAGCCTTCATCTCTCTCCATGTGTGAATTCCATGCCTTGCCATTCATTGGTAGCTTGCTAGAATTTACATGGTAAATTACTGCATTTTCCAACTCTGCTGCACAGTTGTAAAATATTGGTATTTATTGCAAATTCAAACAAATTATAACATGGAAAAATTATTCAAATATCAACATGGAGTACATCAAGTTGCTACTGAATTTATACACTTCATTCACCAAGTAACCATGCTGAAATAGTGCAATTGTTGCACAATTGTCCCTGCTCTGTTATACCCTATTGCTGCCTATTTAGACCGTGTAAGAATGCTTCTAAATAGGTCAGATGTCTTTTGTAGTCCTTCTAAACTCATTCCATCCATATCCTCATGCTTTGCTTGACAACTTCAAGGTGTTCCTATAAAGTGACAGCTTGCTGATTTTTATATGGTTGTCTTTTTTAAATTTTCAGATTTATGACAGTCCTAATAAATTGGCTTCAATGTGGACTTCAAACAAGTTGAAGGGCAGGAAAATATTCATAAACCTTTGTGAATTTAATGGATATCAGCATACCACATTTGGCTATTTGAAATGCATATTTTTATTTGCTACTTAATCAAGAAAAAGCAGTCACAAAATGCTGAAAATAGTCAAAAACAGAGATATACTGATCCTAACATAAAATCATGTAAACACTTAACAAATATATATTCTAATAAACTATTTGGCATTTAACTTAATAATATGATAGTTTTTTATATGTCAAACATAGTGTAAAAATGAGGCATTTTCAGGCCTCATCACTTGAGTCAAGTAAAAATAAGTCTTGGAAAAAGGCTATGGAGGAGGAAATGGAGTCCTTAGATAAAAATTAAACATGGGACTTGGTGAAATTACCTCTTGAAAGAAAACTTGTTGGATGTAAATGGGTATTTAAGAAGTACAATGTAGAAGGAAAATTGGAGAAGTATAAAGCTCACCCGATAGCAAAGTGTTAGGTACATAAGATAAGTATGTAATATTATAATATTGTATAAATCTTATAATAATATATTATATGTAATTATCCCACATGCATTGATAAGTGGAAGTGGTGGGTAGTTAGGCATTATAAATAGAGGAAAAGAATCATGGAGATGACATGAAGAGAAGAATATTGTAATTTAACTCAAATTGAGCTATTATAAGGAGTGGCTTCCTTCCAATAAGGATCATTATATAGTATTGTCCTACCTCAAGGGTTTGAAATATAAATTGAGAACACTTGAGCAATTTTGCATTGATTATGTTATTTTATTATTCATTGTGGTTATTTTTATAAATTGTAATAATTTTTGTGGATGAGCAAGGAGGAGTTATATCTTAATGTTGTTATTTTGGTAATAAAAAAATAGGTTCCTGACAAGTGGTATTAGAGCACTTTACAAGGCTGTATTTCACTATAGAAGCTTAAGTAACAGAGGACATTCTAGGGCACATGTTTTGTTGTAGCGTTAGTACTAGAGCACATTCCAGGGATGAGTTCAACTGCAAAATTTTTGGTGCTTAATAAAAACCTATATTAGGCTAATAACCTCTTGTAGGATTGGGTGTAAGTCCCAACCACTTAATTAGGAGTAGTTAGCCCAATAATTTTCCTAAAACTCATTATGAGTACCCCAAGAACCCCAAAGTAATTGGTTTGAGTGTGTTACCAGTGAAAAAGGGTCAACGACCCCACACCTTGTTAGTAGTATTTTTACCCTATGAGAGTATACAAAGAGCTATCATTTAGAGGTAAAATCATGGCTGGTTTCTTAGCAATTATTCCTTAGAGAAATATTGTTGGTAATTAGAGAGCGATACTCACTTAGACAATAATTATGGTCAGTGAGATTTATCTTAAGCCACTAGGAAGCTAAATTCTAGGGCCTAGTTCATTGTCAAATATTTTATAGAAGTGCTATACAACCATTAACAACAACTTTAGCAAGAGTATATAGTTTCACAACTTCAATAGAGCAAACAGTTATAGTATATCAACAATATAAAAGTGGTAGTTTAAAAAAATAGAGAGAGAAGTTTGCAGTTTAATCATAGTAAAAGAGAAAAAAAATAGTTCACAGAACAAGTTGTTATCAGTGTTAAAAAAGGGTATATAGAGTAGCAAATTATAGTTTGGTAGCAGTCCATAGAGTAGGAGTTGTAGTTTGGTAGCAGTGCTAAAATACTCAATTTGCAATTTTCAAGAAGTCTAGAAGTAACATTTTGTTTAAAAATAGAGAGAGAAGTCCATAGTTTGGTCACATTCCAAAAAAAAATGCAATTTGAAGGCAGTTTGTTTTAAAAACAAAAAATCCAAGTTTTGAATTTTTTGGGATTTGAGGTCATGGATTTGCTAGTATTCATTGGAAGGAATGATGATGCTAAGGGATGGTGGAGAATTTTTAAGTCTTTAAAAAATTCTGAATCAAAAGATAAGATTTATAATTCTTTTGATGGGGCAGTTTCATCATGGTTTATAAACTTTTGATTTATCCATCTGTATAAATTCACATGAGATGAATTTGAAGATGCATTCTTAATCAGATGGGTGTTTGGAAAAATGATAGTTAAAACCCATATTGAGCAAATGGAACTAATGAGAGAGTTAAAAAATTTCAAGAAGTTAGCAAAAAAATAGATAAGGTTAGCAATATGCAGATAGAAAGAAACACAACTTGGATTTCAGATAAGTTGATCAATGTTAAAAATACTCAAATCCTAATCCTTATGGCCTATTAGGGAATTTATAGCATCTTGAGATTTTTTTAGCAAATTTGTTAAAACTTGCAAAAGGGGATAGATGTAAGCAAAGAGGATGTGTGAAGAACATGAACTTATACTAATAGGGGGGGTGAACAGTATAAGACTAAACCATTTAATAATTTTAATTTCAGATAGCAGTGGCATCAACATAACATTAAACAAGACAGAAAGCATTACACATAAAAGACCCATTTTAACGTGGTTCACCCAAGGTGGGTTACTCCACGGATAAAACTTTCCTCTAAAAATTATATCAAAACCTCTGGGAATCCTTCCCGATTACAAAGTTTATGAGCCTCAGCTCAAAGGAGACACCTTCCCCTAATTCTCGCTTTGCTAGTGATCCTCTAGAAGACCTCTACCTCCTCTCGCCCTTAGCAAGTGGAATTCTCGTCCACGGAAGACACCCGTCTTCCCTGCTCCGGCTGGAGATCTCCGTCCTCAACTCTGTTACCGCAAAGCTGGTCCTCTTTTCTGTACCAAACACAATCCTTCGGTCTAGCACAATTGTCCTCTTCCTCTGTTCCTTTCGCACTTGGTTGAAAACAACTTTTCACCGCTCGCGCAGCCTACAAGCAGCACAGTCTTCTCAAATTACAGTAGCACTTGATCACCGTTTGTCCTTCACAACTGTTCGTAATTACAGCAGCATCTACTTCGCGCACTTTGCTTTCTTTTACATAGACTGCGTGAACAAAGTCGCAATCACAACTGTTCTTAGATCAAATTCCATCCTTTTCATGATCTTCGCAAACACTGTAGCATTCGAACGCACAACAACTTATGCGCCTATGTACAACCACCAACATCATACTTTTTGCAACGCCTTCTTATGAAACAACAACATTCTTTGATACTTAGAAGATTCAACGAAATCCACTCTAATGCCGTAGTCGAACTTCGCTCTCTCGCTTTTTCGATGATCGAACCTCACTAGTCGCACTAACTTTGCGAACGCCTCACTACGAATGCACACTTCGATCGATGCCCAAAATTGCTCAAACAGTCTTCCTTTAATACTCACAATCTTAAGATGAAATCTTGTTCTTTAGTCGGCTGTTCAATCTCCAAACACGTCGGTTGTAAAACCTTACACTTCGTCGACAGAGGTTAACTTCGTCGGCTTTAACCGCCTCTGCTTTCTCATAGTCGTTCTCGTGCGAAACTCAAACATGTCACGATATCGCTACGCCTTTGACTGCCGTACACCTTCTTTGGTTTGTTGTCACGAAATCGTGACACTACAGCCTTTGCTGACGTCATCGTAAATCTTGTCGCGAAATCGCGACGCTCTAGACTTCAAAGCCTTCTTCTCCGCTGTTGTCGCGAAATCGTGACACCTTTGCCTCTTGCTGACGTCATCATGATTCTTGTCACGAAATCATGACGCTCTGGACTTCAAAGCCTTCTTCTTCGCTACTATCATGAAATCGTGACACCTTTGCCTCTTGCTGACGTCATCATGATTCTTGTCATGAAATCGTGACGCTCTGGACTTCAAAGTCTTCTTCTCCGCTACTATCATGAAATCGTGACACCTTTGCCTTTTGCTGACGTCATCAGCAACTCTGTCATGAAATCGTGACACCTCTTGCTTCTTCATCCTTTTCTTGGTTTGCACTAGAGAAAATGAAACATGTCACGAAATCGCGACGCTTTTGCTGCCTTAAGCTCTTTCTTGCCAACTGCTCGTGAAACTGGAACATGTCACGAAATCGTGACGCTTTTGCCAACTGCAAGCTGCCAACTCAACCTGTCATGAAATCGTGACACTTTCTGCATCCGTACAACTTCTTCGAAACTTGTCACGAAATCGTGACACTTCCTACAACTCAACACTGCCAACTCAACTTGTCACGAAATCGCGATAGTTTTTGCATCCGTACAACTTCTTCGAAACTTGTCGCGAAATCGTGACACTTTTGCCCATTCTGCCTCTGCCTTCCTGCATGTCGCGAAATCGTGACGGTTTTGGCCAAACTTTCTCTCTCCTCAAACATGTCGCGAAATCGCGATAGTTTTTCCAGCAGCCTGCAAACTTTTTCTAACTTATCTTTTTCTGAATTTTTGGCAACCGGGCTACTCCGATTTTCTTGGAGACTTACTGACCAACTGAAACCTTCATCAAAACACATCCTTAGACATAAAAACAAATTGCTCCAAGAACTCCTTGACATCAAAAACAACAACTACCAATAGCTCCTTGACATCAATGACAACAATTAAACTTAGGCAAAGGCAATGTACTCAAGATACCCAAAATTGCCAACAATCTCCCCCTTTGTCATTGATGGCAACCCTTAATTAAAAACACATCTTTCAAGAGCCAAAACTGAAATCAATCTCTTCAAGTTTTGCTCCCCCTGACTTGAAGCTTTCCTCTTCACTTGAAAACACTCCCCCTTACTTAAATCTCTCCCCCTTTGTCATCAATGGCAAAGGGTCTCCTTTGGGGCTTGGGACTAAGAATGAGCCTCTTAGCTTAGTCCCTCCCCCACCTCCTCGATGAGGTGACTAACCTCGAGGTAAAAGTACAACTCCCAATTTCTCCCTTAGATACTCAAACGTATCTCTTGGAAGGGGTTTGGTGAAGATATCTCGCAATTTGCTCTTTAGTAGGTACATATTCTAGCTTGACCTCGCTTCTCTTGCACTTTTTCCCTTAAAAAATGATATTTGATAGAAATGTGCTTCGTCCTTGAGTGCATTACCGGATTTTTAGAAATACTTATGGCACTTGAATTATCACAAAGAATAGGGATAGGTTGTTCATGCTTGACTTTGAAATCCTCCAGAGTTGTTTTCATCCATAAAACCTGAGTGCACCCAGACTGTAGATAAGGAAATAGAAGGTTGTTTCTTACTCATCCAAGAAACCAGACTCTTTCCCATAAAGAATGCTCCACCACTAGTGCTTTTTCTATCATCAATACTACCTACCCAATCTGCATCTGTATAGGCCGTGAGGGTGAAATCATCGCCTTTGGGATACCAAAGCCCAAAATCCATAGTGCCCTTCAAATATCTGAATATCCTCTTGACTCGCTATAACATGAGATTCTTTTGGAGCTGCCTGAAATCTTGCTACTAATCCAACGGCCTCGCATGATATCCGGTCCGGTAGCCGTACTATATAGTAAACCGCCAATCATAGATCCGTACAATTTTTGATCTCGCTCTGGAGATTTATCATCCTTACTCGGATTGCACCTCGTAATCATTGGAGTACATACAGAGTTTATCGTCCATCATCCCAAATTTTTTTAACATCTCTTTGATATACTTTTCCTGAGAGAGAAATATACCATTTTTTGATTGCGCAATCTGCAGTCCTAAAAAGAATGACAACTCTCCAATCATAGACATCTCGAATTCCTTTTGCATGGTGTTAGCAAAAACTTTGCACATCTGAGTATTATTTCCTCCAAAAATAATGTCATCGACATAAACAACTATGATAATCATATCATCACCTTTATTCTTAATGTACAAGTTGCAATCCGCCACGCCTTTCCTGAAACCTTGTTCATAAAGATACCCGTCAAGTCTTGAGTACCAAGCCCCGGGTGCTTGCTTTAACCCGTACAATGCCTTTTTCAATTTACACACATAGTCTGGCTGTTCTGAAAGAGACGCACCTTCTGGCTGTTCTATATAGACTTCTTCATCCAACACCCCATTTAGAAATGCAGACTTTACATCCATTTGAAACACTTTGAAAGATTTGAAACTAGACAGGGCCAAAAACATTCTGATTGCTTCAAGACGTGCAACAGGCACAAACGTCTCTTCGAAATCAACACCTTCGACTTGAGCATATCCTTTACAGACTAACCTGGCTTTGTTCCTGACAATCTTTCCATCCTCATTAAGTTTATTTCTGAAAACCCATTTTGTGCCAATGACATTTTTGTTCTTAGGTCTTGGAACCAAATCCCGGGTTTCACTTTTTTCTATTTGATTTAGCTCTTCATCCATTGCTTTTACCCAAAAATCATCTCGTACATGCTTCACTGAAATTTTTTGGCTCAATCTGAGATAACAATGAAACATTAGCAGATTCATGTGAAGGAATGACTCTTCTTCTTGTTTGCCTCGCTATTTGGATCACCAATGATCAAGTCTTTGCGATGATGTTTTTGAACATACCGTGAAGGAGTTTTGGGAAGCAGCTGTTGTCTTTCCTCTTCTTCATCTGACACTTCTCTGAATTCTTCTTGACAGATTTCATCACTGAGTTCCTTGACCGGTTCTCTTATCCCTATCTTTTCATCTATTGTTACATTTATGCTTTCTACAACGGTATGAGTTCTTTTGTTGAAGCATCTGTAGGCCTTACTTTTGCTGGAATATCCAAGAAAAATTCCCTCATCACATCTAGGATCAAACTTACCCAGATTTTGATCTTCCCTTCGATGAAGCACTTACTCCCGAACACTTTGAAGTGTTTAACCGTAGCCGGTCTTCCTTTCCACAGCTCATAGGGAGTTTTATGATGATTGACTCGAGTTGAGCCCCGGTAATGATGTGAACTGCTGTATTTATCGCTTCTCTCCAAAAACCATCTCGAAATATTTGACTCATTTAACATTGCTCTAGCCATATTTTCAATAGTTCTATTTTTTCTTTCAACTACTCCATTTTGTTGAGGAGTTCTTGCTGCTGAATATTCTCTTTTAATTCCGTGTTGTTCACAATATTCCACAAACTCATTTGAAGTGAACTCTCCTCCTCTATCTGATCTTAAACATTTGATTCTTTTGTCAGTCTCATTTTCAATCATTTCTTTAAAAACTTTAAATTTTTCAAAAGCTTCAGATTTTTCTTTGAGAAAAGTAACCCAAGTCATTCTTGAGTAATCATCTATAAACAACATGAAATAGTTATCTCCCTGAATGCTCTGAGTTCTGGTGGGGCCACACAAATCAGTATGAATAAGATCCAAGGGTTTGGAAGATGTATACCCTTTCGATTTGAAACTGGTTCTGGTCTTTTTACCATGTTGACAAGGACCGCAAATGATGTTTTGGGGCCTTTTTATTCTCGGGCAAGTCTCTAATCGCTTCCTTGTTACTAATACTGACCAGATTATCAAAACTCAAATGTCCCAATATTTTATGCCACAACCAACTCTCATCTTCTTGAGTTAGAAAGCATTTTTCTCTTTTTATCTCACTCAACATGTAAAGATTGTTTGGAGTCCTTGTAGCCCTAGCAATAAGTTTTCCATTTAATTCTTTACTTATCTCACATCTATCTGAAAAGAAAGATACTATGTGCCCTTGATCACAAAGTTGACTCACACTAAGCAAATTATGTCTTAGCCCTTCTACATAAAGCACGTTTTCTATTTTGGATTTCCCATCCAAACTAAGAGACCCTTTACCACAGATCTTTGCGGACCTGTTATCTCCAAAACTGACTGTTCCTCTGTTTGCTTCTTTTAAAGACAAATTTTTTTCTTTTTCTCCAGTCATATGTTTTGAACAACCACTATCAAGATACCATTTTTCTACTTTGTCTTGAGCATGAAAAGCAGTTTGAACTATCATTGACTTAGATTTTATCTCATTCCTCCTTTTTGAGAACTCAAAACTAAATTTATCCAAACTGCACATCCTTGCTATATGCCCAAAATTCTTGCACTTGTAACACATGATATTTTTATTCATAAGAGGTGCAAATGAGTTAACATTTTCCTTACTACGACTCTTCAGAGATTTATTGCAATGCATAGCTATGTGACCAAATTTTTTACAGGAAAAACAATATCCATGGAAGGTATTATGTAACCTGTTTTGATGCCCTGGAAGTTTGTTCTTCTTGCGATCAACTGGAATCCATTGCTCTTCAGAATGAAGATTGTCTTTGCTTGAAGACCCTGTTTCATGTAAGGTGATGCCATCCTTCTTTTCATACGGAAAAATATGTCTGAGAGATGACTGTTCTAACTTCACTCTAAGAGACATAATCTCTCCTTCTAGTTTCTCACAATCAGCCACCTTTCCTTTTAGAACCTCTGTTAGAACTTGTTCAATCCTCTTCCCTTCTTCAGCTAGAATTTTGAAATCTATAACACATTGAGCCAATTCTGATCTTGCTATCTATTTTTCTTGGTAATGCTGCTTAAGGACAAAATTCTCTTCCCCGAGTTTCTCAAGCTTTCGTAAGGCCAAGAAGAATTCATTCTTGAGATCGAATTCAACCTTTTCTGAATTTATATGTTCCTCCGTTAGATCCTTCTCCAAGCTGTTAGGCTTTTTCTGGAGAGACCTGCTCTGATACCAATTGAAGAACATGAACTTATACTGAGAGGGGGGGTGAACAAGTATAAGACTAAACCATTTAATAATTTTAATTTTAGATAGCAGTGGCATCAACATAACATTAAACAAGACAGAAAGCATTACACATAAAAGACCCATTTTAACGTGGTTCACCCAAGGTGGGTTACTCCACGGATAAAACTTTCCTCTAAAAATTATATCAAAACCTCTGGGAATCCTTCCCGATTACAAAGTTTATGAGCCTCAACTCAAAGGAGACACCTTCCCCTAATTCTGGCTTTGCTAGTGATCCTCTAGAAGACCTCAACCTCCTCTCGCCCTTAGCAAGTGGAATTCTCGTCCACAGAAGACACCCGTCTTCCCCGCTCCGGCTGGAGATCTCTCGTCCTCAACTCTGTTACATCGCAAAGCTGGTCCTCTTTTCTGTACCAAACACAGTCCTTCGGTCTAGCACAATTGTCCTCTTCCTCTGTTCCTTTCTGCACTTGGTTGAAAACAACTTTTCACTGCCTGCGCAGCTACAGCAGCACAGTCTTCTCAAATTACAGTAGCACTTGATCACCGTTTGTCCTTCACAACTGTTCGCAATTACAGCAGCATCTACTTCGTGCACTTTGCTTTCTTTTACACAGACTGCGTGAACACAGTCGCAATCACAACTGTCCTTAGATCAAATTCCACCCTTTTCATGATCTTCGCAAACACTGTAGCATTCGAACGCACAACAACTTATGCGCCTATGTACAACCACCACATCATACTTTTTGCACAGCCTTCTTATGACCAGCATCACATTCTTTGATACTTAGAAGATTCAACGAAATCCACTCTAATGTTGTAGTCGAACTTCGCTCTCTGCTTTTTCGATGATCGAACCTCACTAGTCGCACTAACTTTGCGAACGCCTCACTACGAATGCACACTTCGATCGATGCACAAAATTGCTCAAACAGTCTTCCTTTAATACTCACAATCTTAAGATGAAATCTTGTTCTTTAGTCGGCTGTTCAATCTCCAAACACGTCGGCTGTAAAACCTTACACTTCGTCGACAGAGGTTAACTTCGTCGGCTTTAACCGCCTCTGCTGTTCTGTAGCTGTTCTCGTGCAAAACTCAAACATGTCATGATATCGCTACGCCTTTGACTGTCGTACACCTTCTTTGGTTTGTTGTCACGAAATCGTGACACTACAACCTTTGCTGACGTCATCGTAAATCTTGTCGCGAAATCGCGACGCTCTAGACTTCAAAGCCTTCTTCTCTGCTGTTGTCACGAAATCGTGACACCTTTGCCTCTTGCTGACGTCATCATGATTCTTGTCATGAAATCGTGATGCTCTGGACTTCAAAGCCTTCTTCTCCGCTACTGTCACGAAATCGCGACACCTTTGCCTCTTGCTGACGTCATCATGATTCTTGTCGCGAAATCATGACGCTCTGGACTTCAAAGTCTTCTTCTCCGCTACTATCGTGAAATCGCGACACCTTTGCCTTTTGCTGACGTCATCAGCAACTCTGTCATGAAATCGTGACACCTCTTGCTTCTTCATCCTTTTCTTGGTTTGCACTAGCGAAAATGAAACATGTCATGAAATCGCGACGCTTTTGCTGCCTTAAGCTCTTTCTTGTCAACTGCTCGCGAAACTGGAACATGTCACGAAATCACGACGCTTTTGCCAACTGCAAGCTGCCAACTCAACCTGTCATGAAATCGTGACACTTTCTGCATCCGTACAACTTCTTCGAAACTTGTCGTGAAATCGCGACACTTCCTACAACTCAACACTGCCAACTCAACTTGTCGCGAAATCGCGACAGTTTTTGCATCCGTACAACTTCTTCGAAACTTGTCGCGAAATCGTGATACTTTTGCCCGCTTTGCCTCTGCCTTCCTGCATGTCACGAAATCGTGACAGTTTTGGCCAAACTTTCTCTCTCCTCAAACATGTCGCGAAATCGCGACAGTTTTTCCAAAGACATTCGCAAACTTTTTCTAACTTATCTTTTTCTCGGATTTTTGGCAACCGGGCTACTCTGATTTTCTTGGAGACTTATCGACCAGCTGAAACCTTCATCAAAACACATCCTTAGACATAAAAACAAATTGCTCCAAGAACTCCTTGACATCAAAAACAACAACTACCAATAGCTCCTTGACATCAATGACAACAATTAAACTTAGGCAAAGGCAATGTACTCAAGATACCCAAAATTGCCAACAAATGTGAAGAGTATGTTGGATAATTGATTATGATTCAAATGGTAATGTGCAAGTGTGTAAGTGCTTAAAAATGAAATTAGAATGCTTTCAATGTGAGGCTAGAAGGGATGCAAAACCTATGGAGGAGTAAATGGGGTGATGCAAGATTGAGAGGTATGTGATATAATAGATTTTTGATCATATGTTATGGTTTAAAAGCTACAACAAAAGCTTCAGTTCTACCTTATACAAAATAAGGAGTAAGAAGAGCAAGTAATATGGAATGGAAATACAAGCAAATTGTATCTATTTTGCAGCAATACCAATGTGAGATTAAAGATCATGGAATGCCATGTAAATGGAAATCTTATTTAAAATGCATGGAGATAAAAATATGTAAACATGATATTAAAAATAAGCATATGAACTCATAAAAAAAATAGAAATGAACACGGAAAGCAAGCAAAATATATATTAAGCCTACAAATAAAAATGAGTTAGATAAAATAAAGATAAGTGTCTACAAGATGAGAAATATTAGTGATTATGATGCATAAATGAAAGAAGAAATGAAATTAGTATGCCAAAATAAAAGATAAATGCTTATTAATAAAAGAAACTTGTTGTAAATGGAGGAATGCAAACACAATGAGAATTAAATGGCTGCAAATATGTGTTAAGAATTATAAATGAATAAGAAAATAAAGATTAGTGTTTGCTAACACAAAATCCAAGTTATCAAGGCCAAAATAAGAGAGAAAATGCATAGAGTGAAGACAAGAAAATGGAAATAGAGAGGTGTTAGAAGGTATAAAATCCTAGAAAATTATTCTCCTCACTCCAAGATGATATCCTTAACCCAATGCCCCCTTGCCTTGCTTGAATTGCTCAAATGCTTGTTGAAATTTTTGCAAATAAGAAAATTAGAGAAAGAGAGAGCAAGAGAAATATGTGGCAGAGTATTGCTAGCATAGAATTTCTTGTTGAATGATCACCTCAAGGGATGCATTCATATATTTTTGGACGGAGGATTGTAACATCCCTAATTGGAAAAATTATTTATGAACAATGAACTATATGTTGATATGAATAATTAATGGTATAGGAGAATGATTATGCAAGAGGCACATAATTCTCCCCATTTTACTTATTCGGGTGCATAAAAAATGAGAGAAAACATGAAAAAGACCTTCCATTGGCCTAGAATGAAGTAAGACATCACTAGTTTTATTGCAAGATGCCTAGAATACCAGAAAGTGAAGGCAGAGCATTTTCACTCAGTAGGGAAATTATACCCACATGATGTGCCAATGCAGAAATGATAGGTAATCTCCATAGATTTTATAGTGGATCTACCAACATTATGTGATCTTGGTGGTGGTTGATAAGTTGACCAAGATAGCAAATTTCATATTAAGAAACATCAAGGATGATGCACCAGTGGTGGCAAACAAGTTTTCCAATAAAATATTTAGGCTACATGGATTTCTTTAAGTGATCATATCAGATACGGATTCTAGGTTCACATATGATTTTTGGCAAGCCCTACACCATGCAATGGGTTCTAATATAGATATTAGTTCTACTTATCATACCAAAATAGATGGTAATATTGAGAGGGTCAACCAAATTTTTGAAGACATGCTATGAATGTATTGCATGGACTAAAAGTCTAAATTGGAAGACTTTTTGCATCTTGTTGAATTTGTATACAACAATGGGTACCAAGCATCTTTGGAGGTGTCCTCATTTGAGGTATTGTATGGTAAAATATGTAGAACACCTCTATATTGGGATAATATAGAGGATGAGGTAATGATTGGACCTGACCTTGTCTGCACGATGGAGGAACAACTTAAGGTAATATGACTTAGGCTCAAGGAAGTGATCGATCACCAAAAGAGCTATGTAGATCTGAAAAGATCACCTAGAGAGTTCTATGTAGGAGACATATTATTCTTGAGGGTAAGACCCATGAAAAGTTCCATCAAGTCAACCAAGCTAGATCCTCGCAATGTTGGACCCTTTGATATCATTGGTAAGACTAGTCTAGTAGCTTATAGACTCTCTTTGCCACCCAACCTATCAAAGATCCATGACACTTTCCACATATCCATGATTAGAAAGTATGTTGCTGATCCTACTTACATGTGGAATGTTTCTAAATTGAAGCATCATTTGGGATGTACTTGTTCAAAGCCTTGTATAGAAAAAGAAGTAGAACACCTCTATGGTCGAACAATCTGGAGGATCGAGTGATCATTGGACTGGACCTTGTTCAAGAGATGGAGGAATACATTAAGGTAATCTAACTTAGGCTCAAGGAAGCAACCTATCACTAATCTGAAAATATCACCTAAATATTTCTCTATAGGAGATAAATTATTCTTGAGGGTAAGACCCATGAAAAGTGCCATCAAGTCAACCAATCTAGATCCTCACTATGTTGGGTCCTTTGAGATAATTCGTAAGATTAGCTCAATAACGTATAGGCTCGATTTGCTTTCCAACTTGTCAAAGATCCACAAAAATTTCCACATATCCTTGCTTAGGAAGTATGTTGTTGATCCTACTCACATGTGGAATGTTTCTAATTTGTAGATGAAATATTCTGCAGCCACTGAGGTGCAACCAGTTAAGATCTTAGGGTTTCATTCCAAGATGTTAAGGAAATTAAATCTAGACCAATGTAAGGTCTAGTGGGACCAATATTCTAAGAATATTATAGGAGAATTTTTAAGTTATGAGATAATAATTTCTATATCTATTTGAATAAATCAAGTATGCTATATTTTGCATGAAACACAAAGGATTGTGTTTAGTCCAAGGGGGACTATGTAACACCCCCACTTGGAAGAACTATTTATGAACAATGAACTATATGTTGATATGAATAATTAATGACAGATTCTTTCTTGATGTCTATGTGATGAAATTATTTCAATATTTTCAAGCATAGAATATGGTACTTGTGGATGCAAGATCAACTACCTCTCTCTGGTGGGAATATATGGATAAACCACCTATGATGAGAGATATTGTGGAAAATAATGATGATGACTTGCTCATCAGCAGCTTCAGATAACATGGAAAACTTACCTTTGTATGGATCATTTTATTATTTCCATGTTCGCACCATTGGGTCGGGATGTTTCTTGCAACGAGCCTCCTCAACAGGGTTGGCGATAGCTTGGAATATCTTAAAAAAAGCCACCCACATGGGGATAAAATAAAATATTATGGATACGATGCCATGGTTGTCTAAGTTTGTTTTGTTGACAAACAAAATTGTTATGTTTTGATTAGAAAAGTTTTTTCTCTTGTATTTTCTTGTATGACAACTTAAATATCTATTAGAGTAGGTTGTTTACCTTAGCTCATATTCACCTAGGTAATTTATTTAGTTATTCCATGTATTTTCCCCACCCACTTATGTGTGGATATTTAATTTATCTTATTTAGATATTATGAGAAATTATATATTTATTTCTTAGATATTATGGGGGATATTTTTAGTTTTGACTATTCCTAGGTGTTATGGGGATATTTTTAGGTATATTTGGAGGGTTGAGATTTTTTCTCCCCATAGGGGTTACATATTTATGGACCATATCACATATTCCTTTTGTATGGTGGATATTTATCCTTAGCTTGATCCTACGGCTATGGTTGATCACCCTTGCCTACATAATAATGACACCTTAATTTTACTAGTAGTTCATTTTTTAGATATAATATATGATATTGTTGATCTTTGTTTTGCATATCTATTTGTAAGCTTATGTTGTCAATTTGCTTTTAGATTCTTGTTTTTTGGTTGAATATAGATTTTTTTTTTAAACCTAAGATCCTTGCAGCTTGGAATGATATTATTATCATTCCTTTCATGGAATTAGAGCAATAGGTGTTGTAGTAATCCATTAGTGAGTATTGTGCAGCTATTTTTCTTATAGATTCAAAGATTCATGTGAAAGCTTCGTATTTTATGATCAAGTCCTCGATGGAGTTTTTGGCTAGTTTTGTATCTCTCCTTCTATTGTCAGATCATCATAACCCTCCTGAACTCTATTATACCCATACAACAATAGCCCCATCCCCTTGGATCTATCCTAAGCAATTTTTTTTAGCATTTCTCCTTTTTGACAAGGTCACCAACACAACCTATTTTTGTATTTTGCATATATCTTTTGATAGAATGTGAATTTTTCCATGAAATTTTTTACAAGTCTGTAGATGCATTCTTATGATTTGTGTCCAAAATTTTAGCTCATTTGGATAAGTATTCTTCAAGTTATCACAATTTTATGGAAACTAGTCCAGATTTAATAATCTGATATATCTTCATCAAAGCTTCAAAATTTTTGAATATGTTTTTACAAAATATGTAAAATAAACTAATAGACCTGCACATAAAATTTCAGCACATAAAATTTCCAAGTGGGCCTAAATTAGAGACGCATTAGAATGCACGTGGATGGGAAGGCCCAAGCCCAATTTCAAAAGTTTTGTTTTGTTTCTCGTAGTCTATATTCTCTCCTGTGTGGGTAGCTTGTGCATGTTATGTTTTGAGATCCCCTATGAGGGATTGCGGTGTGTTTAGTTTCATTTGTGGTTGATGTTTTTTATTTCCTTGGCTCATGTAGCTCCTATGAGAGTGTGCTCTTCTCAAGATCTTGGTTTCTCATGGTGGCCTGCATGCCCTTTTACCTCTTTATTGGCTGAATCCTTTTTATATAAGGTTTGGGGACCCTTATAAAACCCCTTCTTCTACCTAATCAGAAAAACAATTTAGCACATTTTGAGCTGTATTTAGAACTTTACAAAAAAATTACTATTTTTAGTAAACTTTTTATTTTGGGTAAATATTTGGAGTTGCTTGGCAAAAGGTTTTCCAAGACCGTAAAATTATATTTCTGATTTGTTTCTAAAATTTCAAAATGTTTGGATTTGTATTTAGAAATTTATGATGATTTTATGATGCACTCTCATTATATTGCATTGTGAAAAGTTTTTTTACACTTCAACCTTGTATATGGACTATTGTTATAAAGTACCATCTTCTAGATTCTTGTGAATCTAATAGAATAATATTTTGGAGGGTTGTCTCAGTGCTGATTTGTGCTTCCTATATATGTTCTTTTGCTCTTTGGTGATTTTTATAGCATGGCTTCTTCATCTTCTTATGAATTATATCAATGTGAGCCATTAAAAATACATAATTACCACACATGGAGACCAAGAAAGGAAAAAATCATTAAATGAAAAGGATTATGGGCTTTAATGTTTGAAGAACAACTAGTGTTCACTAGAGAATATAAAAAATTTCAGCACCAACACAAATCATATGAATGTATGTGTTTGATAGGAACTTATATATGTGATAGTGTTTTATTTCATTTGGAAGGATGTGACTCTCCTTTAAAAATTTGGGAGTAATTCAATAGATTATTTGGTAAGGTGGATCATATAAGAGCCATAAAACTTGAAGTTAAGATCAATTCTCTCAATCCTAAATATTTTCCGTCTATTGTAGACTATCTTATTAAGTTCAAGCACTTGTTGACACAGTTAAAGGGGAGAGGGAGAGATAAGAAATATGAAGTGTGTTTACCTAATTATATTCAAGTTGAAAGGTCCATTCCAAATATTTTCTTCTACCATTTTCTCTAGCATGGATGCCTTAGGTTCCATATTCAAAATTTCTAATTTGGAGTTTTTTTTGTGAAAGACTTACTAGGGAGTAATCCAAATTATCTAACCTTGAGTCTTCTACCTCTTAAAAGGAATTAGTAGCATCTAGTCCAAGGGTAAGAAAAAATCAAAAGGTAAACCTAAGTCCACTCCTTCTCCATATCAAAGTGTCCCTAAACCCAAAGAATATAACTCTAAACCCAAATATTCTTCTAAATCCAAGAATAAATCTAGCATTTCATACTCCTTTTATTTGGGAATAGTCATGTAGAAACCATGTATTGGAAGAGAATTCAATCCTTGGAGGATGCAGTCAAAAAATATAATATCTCTATCCCCACTCCACCTCATTCTAGTGAGCAAGACAAAGCACTTAATATTATTGAGAGATCTCAATCAACTATTACAAATAGTCGGGTTATAGATTATTGGTGCTTCTGACCACACGACTTCTTCTAAGGAGTCGTTTGTATCTCTTGGTTCAAGTTCTACTTTCAACATTGAGGTTGGAGATTCTTCCTTTATTTTTTTTAAGGGAAAAGGTGACATATAGCTTGATGGTGGCCACATCAATGATGCACTATATGTTCCAAACATCACTATAAATTTACTTTTTGTTTTTCAAATGTATCATTATGGTCAGGGTAAAATAATGACTTTCACACCACAAGGAGTTGAAGTTAGAACCTTGTTAGAGCCCCATTCACTTATTGCACAAGGTTTTTTTCATCATAGTTCTATACTATATCACTTTGAGGGTTTTTATGACACTTCTTATATAGGGACATGCTTGGTTGCTCATGTAGATTCTAAGAGTAAGCTTTGGCATGAGATATTTGGATATCTTAAAAATAAATATTTGAAGGAGTTGAGCACTCATGGTATGGTATATGGTTTACCTAGAGTTTCTTGTCTTGATAGAGTTTACCTTAGATGTGCATTAGGGAAACAACACCAAGATCCATTTCCTAAGAGTAAGTCAAAGAGAGCTTCTTCACCACTTGAGCTTGCACATAGTGACTTGATGGTTTTTCCTACTTCTTTCAATGGAGCTAAGTATGCACTTACATTTATTGATGATTTATTGATGTGTACTTAGGTTTATTTTCTCAAGTGTAAGAGTGATGTCTTTTCACACTTCAAATTATTTAAGGATTTTTCAAGAATCAATATTCTGTTTACATAAAGAAGCTTCACACTAATAATGGGGGGAGTACTTCAACAAAGAGTTTTCTAATTTTTTGGTAGCTCATGGCATTGTTCACCAACATTTTGTTCCTCATACTCCATAGCAAAATGTCTTAGTAGAAAGGAAGAACTGAACTTTGAAGGAAATGGCTAACTGCATGATGCATTCCAGGGATTTACCTCCTATATACTAGGCAAAAGTAGTTAATTATATGAACTACATTCAGAATCACACACCACACAAATAACTTGAGCATTTGACTCCAGAGGAGGCTTGGTCTAGGACTAAACCTGATGTCTCATTTTTTAGAGTTTTTGGAAGCCATGCTTGGGCCTTTGTGCCAAAGAAGCAAAGGAAAACCTTGGATAAGAAGAGAAAACCCTTGATATTTGTTGGGTATTGCAAGGATATGAGAGCTTATCAACTTTTGGATCTTGATACTCATGATGTTCTTTTTAGAACTCATGTTTAGTTTGATGAGCACTTCTCTTCTCATGATTCTTCATCTTCTTCCTCTTCTTCTTTACTTCCATCCATTGATGATTCTTCACTTCATCCCAAGGATCCCTTCTTTGAGGAACAAGTTCAAGAGGTAGCTGAGGAGGTTATGGATATAGATTTAGATGAGGATCTCATTCTTGCTAATGCTATCACTATGCCTAGGTGGGCTCGTACCATAGTTTCTAAGGTGGCACCTTTCATACAGGATCTTCCACCCACTAGACATCATCATGCACATTCTATAGGTTTTGGAATTTTGTGTTAGGAAGTTTCTAGGGATCCATAATTTTTCTCATAGGCTTATGGGATATAGGAATGGGATGATGCGATGATAAATGAGTATTCTTCTTTGATGAAGAATCATACTTGGGATTTGGTCTCTCTTCCTAAGGGAATAAATTTGGTTAGGTGTAAGTGGGTATAAAAAACCAAATATGCAACTAATGAACCCATTGACAAGTATAAGGCCCATCTTATCATGAAGGGTTTCTCGCAAGTCAAAGGTATCGATTACTTTGAGACTTTTGCACCCATTACCAATATGGATCCTATGCGTCTTTTACTTTCTATTTCTGCATCACAAGGTCGACCAATGTATAGTATGGACGTGAAGAGTGCCTTCTTGCATAGATATTTGTAGGAGAAAATCTACATGGAGTAGACTGTTGGTTTTTTTAATGACTCTTCTCTTGTTTATTGACTATGAAGATCTCTTTATGGTCTCAAACAGGGCCCCCAAGATTTGTATGAGAACATGGATTCTTTTCTTCTATCTATTGGTTTTGTTCATTTCCACTCAGATACTAAAATATATACAACATTTTTGAGAGGATATTGTTATACTTGTCTTGTATGTTGATGATTTACTTCTCATCAACAACTCTTCTCACCAGATTTAGACTGTTCAAAGGGTTCGATATAGTTTTATAAGATAGATCTAGATCTTTTGTAAATTTTTCTTGGTTTGTAGATTTCTCAATTAGATTCAAGGATTCATTTGAGTCAACAAAAGTACACTCATGATCTTCTTTAGCATTTTGGTATAGCTGATTACAATCCATATCCCTCTCCTTTCTAGTCTAGGGTCTCTCTTACTTCCACCTACACCACTCCTCTTTGTGATCCTACCTTGTATAGGTAGTTGGTTGGAAGTTTGATGTACTTGACCCATACTCACCTTAATATTTCTTTCACAGTTGGGCTTGTGTCTCGGTTTGCACATGCCCCTCATAATAGTCATTGGCAAGTTGCCAAGAGGATTTTGTGATATCTATAGGGCACTTCACACTTTGCATTGCACTACACCTTAGGTTCTACTCAGTTGGTTGGATATATTAATTCATATTGGGAAGGTTCTATTGATGATAGACATTCTACTTTTGGCTATATTTTTTGTCTTGGCTCTTCTCCAGTTGCTTGGGCATGCAAGAAGTAGCAAGCTATTACACTTTCATATACAAATGAAGAATACAAGGCAAAAATCATAGTGAGTCAGGAGGTTCTTTGGATACGATAATTATTGATAGACTTTGGCTTCCCATAGGATTCACCAACTATACTTTGGTGTGACAACAAAAGTGTAATTCATATTTTTCACAACCTTGTTGAGCATTAATGGACCAAGCATATTGAGATTCACATGTACTTCATTTCCTAGCACATTTAGGATGGAGTTCTTTGCTTGGAGTACATTCCAATTGAACAATAGGTTGTCAACATATTTACGAATCCTTTTGCATCACCTTGTTACCTTGAGTTGCATGGCATAATTGGGATTTTAGAAGTCCTTAGGGGGTGTTCGTGAGGACATATTCCTTCTTCTTTCTATCTCTTTATACTAGGATGGTTTTTTTCCCACATGGTTTTCCCTTTTGGTTTGAGATTTCTTCTTGGATATATTGTACATGAGTACCTGATCAGGCCTTGTTGTTGGGATTCTTACTATGGATATGCCACTTTATTTTTTTGTCCATAGCTTCACTTGAAGGGGGGTGTTAGAGTATGTTATTTACCTTAGCTCATATTCATCTAGGTAATTTATTTAGTTATTCCATGTATTTTCCCCACCCACTTATGTGTGGATATTTCATTTATATTATTTATATATTATGAGATATTACATATTTATTTCTTAGATATTATGGAGAACTTTTTAGGTTTGAATATTCCTAGGTGTTATGGGGATATTTTTAGGTATATTTGGAGGGTTGTGATTCTTTCTCCCCATAGTAGTTATAGATCTATGGACCATATCACATATTCCTTTTGTATGGTGGATATTTGTCCTTAGATTGATCCTACAACTATGGTTGATCATCCTTACCTATATAAGAAAGGCACCTTCATTTTACTAGTAGATTTTTTAGATATAATATATGATATTATTGCTCTTTGTTTTGCATATCTATTTGTAAGCTTATGCTATCAATTTGCTTTCACATTCTTGTTTTTTTGTTGAATGTGGCATTCTGTTAACACCTAATATCCTTGTGGCTTGGAATGACCTTATTATCTTTCCTTTCAGTATCTTAATAAACCAACTATTATATGGTTTTATTTTAAAATACCAAGCACCAAGAATTAAGTTACCATTGATGTGAGTTTTTCGTAAATTATGGTAATCAAGCCACCTTGGGAAGATAAAGGTAAGTTTTAGTTTCATTACAAGATTGGCAAATAAAACTGCCCAGGCATGCATGGCATGGTTCCACATAATGCTCTTTGGGTATTTGAGTGAACGTCCATCCATGCAAGGTTATGCTCCTACCTTAAATACAAGGGAAGTTAGGTGAAACAAATGTAATAAACACCTGAGGAGGTAGTGGAGAAGCGAAAGCCATAGGAATAAGCAAGTAGTGATATCACAAACATTATTTGGAAGAAAATAGATTTAGGTGTTGTTGGCAGTTTTGTAACTTTACCACATTTTGATTTTGTTTTGATGATTGATTGTAAAATTTTGATGAATTTTCCAATGAAGGCATTGCAGTTTTAATGCAATTTTAATTTTTTGCCTCTTTATTTTTGTAATAGTGCATTACTGTAAATAACATCAAAATCATGTAAGCAATGGGGAAAATTTTATTTAAAACTGCTAAGGAATGCAAATTTTGGAAAGAAGTTTATTTTCAAAGGAGAAGCACTTCAGGAAGAAGAGTGACAAAGTTGGGCATTTTTACCCCAAGAAGTTTCACCCCAAAAAATATTAAAATCATGTTTGGATCTCAAGAAGGGAATGGAGAAGCATTTTCACCCCAATCAAGGGGTGAATATCCCTGTCGCCCCTCTTGGAGGTGAAACAGAATTTAAGGAAGTGGATTCACCCGATGAAAGGAAAAAAATGAAGATTTTAAGAGCAAGTAAAGGAAATAAGGCATTGTTGCCCCAACAGAGGGGTGAAACCTCTTGTCACCCCTCTTTGGGGTGAAAGTCATTTTAAAGCGCTAGCCATGACAAAGAAATTTAAAGGGTGCTATGTAAGAGAATTAAAAGTGCTTTCACCCCAACAGAGGGGTGAAACTCCTTGGCACCCCTCTTTGGGGTGACATGCAATGCAAAGCACAATGAGGCATCGATACATAAGTGCCCATGAGTTTAAGCAAGATTTTAAGAGACATTGTCACCCCAAGAAAAGGGTGAAACTCTTTGTCACCCATCTTTGGGGCGAAACATATCCTAAGAGTAATTTTAGAAGAAGAACATGGTGGGACCAAATTTTAAAATGGTGCTTTCACTCTAGAGAGGGACGAAGCTCATTGTTGCCCTTCCTTTGGGAAAAAGAGGATTTTAAAGTATTTTAAAAGAAAAAGGGTAGGTTGATGACATAAAATCCTATGCTAACGCAATTGGTGATTTCATCCATAACTAAGAAAAAATAAAAGATAGCGCCTGGTGTAAATTCAAAGTGCAATAAATTGAAGTCACCTCCATGAAGGGGCACCGAGTAATGTCACCTTCGTAGAGGGTGAATGGAGTTTGAAGTTTATTTTGGGTGAAATTCATTGCACAACGTTCAATGATTAAGCAAGTGATGTCGCCTCTCCAGAAGGGTGAAAGTTCTTGTCACCTTCTTTCGAGGTGACAGGGAAAAGGACAGTTATAAGGAGAAAATTAAAGGGTAAAATTGCTTGAATATCAAGCCCAACTATGATGTCGCCTGTTGTTGCCCCGACAAGGCTGTTTCACCCCTTCTTTGGGTGAAATAAATTCTTCAATAGAGATATAGCTCCTAGGGATGCAATTTTGTAATTTTTCTGGGAAAGAAGTGAGGAAGGATAGCATTTAATTTTAGGAGCAATGCAGGTAGTACTTCTAGAATGTCCGCTTCAAGGTTGAGAGATCAGAGATAATTCTTGTTCATTTCCAATGCACCGACTATCAACCTTGATGATTTTCAAAGCAGATTTAATGCTCGGTGGACTTTTCTAGTAAAAGTGAATTTCCAAGGTGCAAGGCGAAGCGAATTCATGCCCAATATTCAAGTGATTTTGTCATGTTCCAATGCACCGATGTCCAAGGTTGCTTCAAGAATTTACTCTTATTGACTTCTTTGTGCGATTCTCCCATCAAAGTTGGATCATGGTTTCTTTGCAGAATATTTTGACTAGAATGCCACTGATGCCGAGGAGGAAAATATGCATGTTAGTTTTTGATCTACCAGCATTTTTTTGTATATGCATTAAATGATAGAGGTGAAATCCCTCTATAAAATACTAATCATTTTTCATTGTAAAGGATGGAAGGATGGACACTCTACAAAAAAATACTCCAAGTTTTTTGCATTAATAGAAACAATTCGGCTTCTAGTTCTTCGAATGATTTTGCATTTGATAGTTTTCTGTGTGTGATTTCTGAAAGCTTTTATTCCCATTATTTGTTGTGAGTGAATTCTACTTCTGAATTTAGTCTTTGCTTGTGTGGGAGTGAACATTGAAATGCACTCTGAGGGTTATTTTCTTGCATAATTGTTAGAAGTTTCTACGCTTGTGTTTTCTATTGAATGCTGCTAATCGCTTGGTGGAAATTTGGTTGTTAGTCTATCCCCATCCTATACCATTGGCTTATAGCCATATTTCCCATCTCTTTCTATAATTTCCCATTTATTTCCTATTTCTCTAAACTTATACCCAGTGTAGGATTAGTAAGGGAGCCAACCCTCTCTAGAGATTGGCCTAGAGGACATTTCTTTCCTCCAGCCTTTCAATGTTGGTCGGGTCTAGGGTGCACAAGGCATAGATCTTGTAACTAGGCAGATTCGTGACCAATAGTTTTTGGCACACCTGATGGGACTTTCAAAAGGTTCCACTATCAATAGTATTAAGGTTTGATGTTCACCTTGTACTGTATGATTAGAACATTTGGCGACTCAGATCTACCCAGAAGCCTCTGAACATGAAGTAAGTGAAATATTTCTTCATGATTACAAGATCGAAGGCCAAGAATTCTGAAGATCTTATTGAGTTTTATGAACTTGACATCCAAGAGCTAGGAGAACACCCTAGGTTAGTTCCTTTGACTATCCCATCCACTACAACATCCTCTCAGTTAGCTGGTGTGTTTTTCATTCCTACAAGTCCTGCTAGTACAACTACTAGTTTTCCACCTCCCCAACCACACACACCAGTCCATATGGCTCAAAATATACCACCACAATAGCCACCACCAAGGTAGTTTCCAGCATGGAATAGCTCTGGAGCTTTAAATCTACAAGCTCAAAACCTAGTCCCTCAAGCAACATTGAAGGCTTTGCCTACTTATGATGGTATAGGTAAGATTACTTATGAGCACATCCAAGATGTGGCTTCTTTGGTGATAATACATGATATTGCAGATGAAGACATTATGGTAAGGTTGCTCGTGTTGTCTCTCAGAGGAAAATTGTTGTATTGGTACCGATCCTTGCCACCCGCTACTATCACCACATGGGATCAATTAGCAGAATTGTTGATTAAGAATTTCCATGAGCAAGCTGATCCTTTTTCCTTACTGCATCAATTCACAAACATCCAAAGACATCCGTAGGAGGAAATAGTAGATTTCAATGTTAGGTTCACTCAAAGTTGGCAAAGAGTCCCTAATGGTCTTCGACCGACCCATGAACAAGTTACATTTTACTATCTTCGAGCTTTCAATTCTGACATTGGTATGGCAATCCGACAAGCCAATGTCAACACATTTCTAGATCTGTATATGCAAGCTCAAAAGGTCAAAGTAGATCTGATTGCCATAGGTAAGCTACCTCCAAAGGTAACAATACCTATTCTTCCTGATCTTCCACAACATCTATATTCTAGTGCATTTTCACAACCCATGCCTTCTATGTATCATGTTCCTTCATGGAGCTCGAGTCCACCTCAAATTGCATCAGTTCCAATCTTACAATTACCCGCTCCAACTATTCCACAATTACCCACTCTTATTATTCCATAATTACCTACTCCCCCTTCTATCCCAGCATTACCTTCTCCACTAGTACCCTTACCTTTGCCAGCACCTCCAACACCCTCAAATCCTGATCCCCACATGAAATTATTACAGGAGATGCAGTCACTTAATTCAACTGTGAGGATGATGTCAAATGAAATCACATCTATCAAAAAGAAGCAAGTTGAAGCTGAGTTTCGATCAAGAAGATTTCAAACTCCATCGATTACTAGAGAGCAAGCAACTTCAACTAGCAAAGGTGCTGAGAAGAATACAACTATATTGGTTAATGAAGAAGTGAGTACATTAGAGTGGACATATTGGTGCTCTACTTGCAATGATCCTCATGGTGAAGATACCTGCATGGTTCATTTGAACTATGTGCAGACACTGGCAAAAAGTGCTACTGGTGGTCAAGTCAATATGATCTCAAAAATTGATCACAACTTCATGGTCCCATATATTGAGCAAGTTTTAGTTCTCACAAGATCGAGGAAGAAACCTATCATTGTAGATCCGACTGAAATGGAGCCATTGAAGGTACCTACCGAACAGAAGATGTAGAATGAAAAGCGATAGCCTCAAGTGAAAGTGCATATGCCAACACCCAAAGTAGATGAGCCTATTTTATTGAAATATCTTTTGCCTACCTCAAGTGAAGGATAGAACACAAGTGAAAGCATCAACTTCACAACCTACCACTATACAAGTATAGACCAAGATAAAAGAATAGGTGAAGGAAAAGCTCAAGTACCTATCTTTGACCAAGCGTTAGAGAGTGGAGGCTACACAATAGTACCGGAGTAGATATGAAGTTGTTGGTGAATCAAAGGAGCCCAATGCATAGTCATATAATATTGTTGAAGAACTGAAGAGGATTCCCATCAAGGTGAGTCTCTATGATGCATTACAACTACCTGGACAAGTAGATCTATTGCAAGAATCATTGAAATTTATGAAGGATAAGAAGAAAAATCCTGCTCAGACAGTGTTGGCCCAGACGTTGCCCACTTCAACCACTAGGAAAAATAGACCTCCCCCATTCTATCTATCTCTCAGGATGGAGGGATGGATCGTACACAATTGCATGATTGACTCTAGTGCAACAATGACTATCATGCCAAAGGTAGTATGCGAAGTCATGGGAATGGAGTATACAAGAAGTAGCCTAGGTGTCTTGCAGCTGGATGGTACTCCTATCAAGATAGTAGGAGTAATCAAGGATATCCCAATTATTCTGCATAACATACCATAGATTACTATCATACAAGAGGTCATTGTGGTAGACTTGGAACCATACTTCAGTATGTGTCTATCTAGAGAATTTACAACCAAGTTGGGAGGTTACCTATCATTGGACTATTCTCACTTAGATATTCCATTCAAAGGGAAGAGAATATAAATTTATAATGAGAAGCCCTCCACATATCATATCAAAAATATTGAAGATGAAGAAAAGGTTGTAAACTTAGTGAACATGGTAATCGAAGAGCTGGAGGAGATGGACCTGATGGAGGAAGATTTAGATGAACTTCGATTAGAGGATGAGTTTTCTATGCTTGATTTTAATGTGATGATGGAAACCGAGATCGGTTACTATACCATCACTAAACTAATGAGAGTGAGGAAAAAATGGCTAATGATCTAGGTTCTACCTTTGACCAATTGTGGAAAATGTACTTTGATGGTGCTCGATGCAAGAATGGTGCTAGAGTTGGAGTAGTATTCATCTCTCCTTCAAGAATCCAAAAAACCTATTCATACCGATTGACTTAGAGTTGTACAAATAATGCCACTGAGTATGAAGCATTATGCTTGGGCCTAAAGAAAGTAGAGAAGCTCAAGATTAAATAGTTGTAAATTTTTGGTGATTTCGAGTTGATTGTCAACTAGGTGACCAACAAGTGCATTTCAAAGCAGCACTACCTAAAGGTATATCACAATAAGGTATGGGACCTTTTTGAATCATTTGATGCATTAAATGTTCAAGCAATTTTATGAGAATGAAATAAGCATGCAGATCTCCTGGCATCCCTTGGTGCAAATTTCTCTCCTATTGAGAGTGTGGTGCAAAATCCCAAGACTGTAAGGTTGATTTATAGACCTTCAATCCCTGATAAGAACATATACTAGAAAGTTTTTGATAATGATGAACATATTGTAAACTTTTTGATTAAAGAAGTCGGTAGTGTGGAGGGAAGAACATTAGATGGAGATGAAGCTGAAGGCTTGATCCAACTCAGAAATAATCATATCCCAAAAGGATTGATTACATTAGAAAGTCTCTTTGATCAAAATGATAGAGCGGAAAAGCATCGAATCAAGGTGGATGAAAAGGAATACACTGAGCTAAAGTTAGAACCTGACAAAGTCATCAAAGTTGGGATAGATTGTTCTCCAGGAGAGCTTGAAGAAATTAAAGAGCTATGCCATGAGTTCCTTGACATTATTGCATGGAGCTATCATGATCTGAAAGGATATGACAAAGATGTGATCCAGCACACCATTGAGTTGCAGGAAGGGGTGAAGCCTTTTCAGTAGAAGTAGAGGCCTGTTAATCCAAAGATTGAGGTGCTCATGAAAGCAGAGCTACTAAAAATGTTGGAGGTAAAAATTATTTACCCTATCAAGCACTCGACATGGGTGGTGAACTTGGTTCCAGTTAGGAAGAAGAATGGAGATATTCGCCTGTGCATGGATTTTCGCAATCTGAACCAAGCATCTTTGAAAGATCACTACCCCCTGCCACAGATTGATCAAATTCTTCACATTGTTACTAGAGCACAGATATTTTCACTACTTGATGGTTTCTCCAACTACAACCAGATCTGGGTGAAGGATGAGGACCAACACAAGACAACATTTACTACCAAGTGGGGCACTTTCACATATCAAAGAATACCTTTCAATCTTTCAAATGCTAGTGCCACCTTTCAAAGAGCCATGGATGTCACCTTTGGTGAGTTGTTGAATCAGATTATTGTAATTTATCTTGATGATATGACTATTTTCTCACATCACAGGGAAGAGCATGTCTCTCATCTTAGACAAGTGTTCAAAAAGTGTCAAGAATTTGGTATTTCCATTAACCTAAAGAAATCCATTTTTATTATCAAGGAGGGAAAAATCTTGGGACATGTGATCTCAAAGGAAGGACTAGCCATTACCTACAAGTTGAAGGCTCTCCTAAAATTACCACTACCAACTAACAAAAAAGACCTACAATCATTTTTTAGCCAAATCAAATTTATCCAAAAATTCATCATCGACTTCACCTAGGTGGTGAAACCGATGATAGAGCTCCTAAAGAAAAATGTGGATTTCAAATGGATAGAAAAGAGGAGGTAGACATTCCAAGAAATTAAAGAAAGGATAGTCCAAGCACCTATATTGATCAATCCAGACTACTCCAAGGATTTTATTCTTTATGCAGTGGGTGAGCAAGAGAGTTATGTCATTGTTATTACACAAAAGCAAGATGATGGAGAGGAACAACCTATCACTTTCCTAAGCCAAGTTATTCAGTCACACCAAGAAAAGTATAATTTTATTGAAAAATAGGTGTATGTGGTCATGAAGTCTCTTAAAAAATTCTAACATTTTGTATCTCAAAGAAAAATGATTGTCTATGTCATTCATCCAGATGTCAAGAATTTTATTATACAAGGAGAGCTTGGTGATAAAAGAGTAGGTTGGGTTTCAAAGATTCAAGAGTATGATGTGGAGATTCGACCAACCAAATTGGTTCATGGTCGGGCACTCTATCAAGAGTTGGCTAAGAGCGCAACTTCTCAATCGCTAGTACCACTACATGATGAAGTTATCGATGAGAGTAATCTTGCCAACCAAGTTGTAGGTGATCATGACTGGACAGAAGACCTTGTTGAGTTCTTCACATCTGGAAGATGTCCCTCTCACCTCAACTCCTCTCAGAGGAGAAGATTTAGATTACAGGTGCTCAAATACGTCCTATTGCCAAGTGGGTTATTCCATAAAAATATAGATGGAGTACTCCTCAGATGTGTGAAAGAGTTAGAGAAGTAAAAAATATTGGAGGAGTTCCATTCTAGCTTATCTGGTGGACATTATGCAGGAAGGCCCATGGCCTTGAAGATCATCCAGGCTGGATATTTTTGGCCCACCCTTTTCGTAGATACACATAAGGTGAGTCAAAGTTATGATAATTGTCAAAGGTATGTTGGCAGGAGTAAGAAGGCATCCTTACCTCTACATCCGATCCAAGTAGAAGCTCCATTTCAATAGTGGGGCTTAGAATTCATTGGGGTCATTGATCCTAACTCTTCTACTGAGCATAAGTACATTTTAATAGTGATAGACTACTTTACTCGGTGGGTAGAGGCCATTCCAACAAAAAAGTAGACCAAGCAATAATCATTTCTTTCCTTGAGGGGTTGATTACCCATTTTGGTGTGCCATATGCCATTGTGACTGATAACGGGACTCCCTTCACTAGAGAAAATATTACTGAGTTTGCAAGTAGATATGGAATTTATTTGAAAGCATCTTCCAATTATTACCCATAGGGAAATGGCTTAGCTGAGTCTACAAACAAGAATCTGCTTCGGATATTGAAAAGAACACTTGGGAGTAATAAGAGAAGTTGGCACCTACTACTAGACCAAGCTCTATGGGTAGATCGCATATCAATGAAGAAGTCAATTAAAACTTCTCCTTATTCTCTAGTGTATGGCAAGGAGGTAATTTTGCCTACTCATATTGAACTTTCGATCCTTCAAACTTTGCAGTTGCTTAGTAGTGAGGATGATGAAATTGATCCCATGAGCGTGAGACTAGCACAACTCTTACAACTTGAAGAAGAAAGAGAAAAAGTATATAACGCTTTCATGGAGCATGCCAGAACAACACAGAAGTGGTTTAGGAAAAAGATATTCGAAAGGGTATTTAAAGTCGATGACTTGGTGTTGAAGTGGAACTCAGATAAAGTGAAACCTGGCAAGCACCATAAGTTTGAGGTGATATGGGAGGGCCCATTCTAGATCTCAGGGGTAAATTCTATTAATGCTTATTATCTTCGGGACATGGATGGCCAAGAGCTTAATTTGAAGACTTACCTCCATTGAAAATATCAGAGTTCAAGTATGTATATATGTACAGTTTCTCCTTTTATTTTTCTTAAGTATGTTGTGTCAAGTTTATATATATATATATATATATAATAAAAAAAAAAAAAAGATAAGAAAAATATATCTTTCACCTCAATTAAGGCGAAAGTCATAAGCGCTTTATTCTGGGCGAAATCTATTTAATATATAAATAAAGTAAAAAAAAATAGGGGAGACGTGCCTTCACCCCTAGAAAGGGGTGAAAGTCATAGTCACCTCATCTTTGGGCGATAGAAGGCACTTTGTTTAGGTGAATTTATGTATATATAAAAAAAAAAAACACTTTCACCCTAAGTTTTTTACCATGCAGCTTTTTTAAAAATGGAGCACCAGTTTTTTTTTAAAATACAACTGCTAGAGGCAAAAAAAAAGGAAGGAAGAAAGCGCCAGTTAAAAGTTTCAAAAAGGGGGTGAAATTGATTTTATTGATTTTTTCCTAAAAAGAAAAGCAGAAAGCTCATTTTTTCTAAAGAAGGCACTTTTCAAAGCCAAATAAGGGAGAAAGAATTGTTTAAAAGGGCACTTCAACTATTATTTTTACCAAGCTATAGGAAGGAAGACTTTGGGAGTGCAACTGATTAGGAAAGAGAGCAAAGTTTGATTTCACCCAAAGACATTTTTGTAAAGTAAAGCACACTCGTTGAAGATCCTTTTCACCAGGAAATGATTTCGGAAGCATTTTGAAGTCATTTCAAAATTAAAAGCCTAAAAAATTTTAAATTCTACTTTTTTCACCCTAGAATAGAATTTCGAAGATTGAAAGTGGAGAAGGCGATTTGTTTACATCCCGAGGCATGCCCTGAGTAGACAATTGGTAGTGTTCATTCCTAAGGTTACCCGTTGAGGTCCATAAAGCGCTTTTCAAGATTAAAGGTGGCTAAAGCACAACAATCGAGGAATATTTTGAGTAGAAGAAGTTTGAAGGCAGTTAAAAAATCATTAAAAAATGTGCCTAGCATAAATATCGAAACACACGTTCACTCCATTCCTTCAAAAATTACCATGTGCATTTAATCTGATTGGTGAGGCATAGTTATAAATTGGGTGCTCCCATGAGAAGAAGGTAAAAGATTTTATTTATTTTTTTAAAGTATTGTTGCATTGAGGTGATATTATTGTAGAAGATACAGGAGGTTTGAGCATTATAGAAAATGGGGAAGAGAACTAATGAACCTATTATCACTGAAGAGCCAAAGAAGGTGAAAAAGAAGGTAGAAGGAGGAAAGAAATCCAAAAAATCAAGGTGCCATGAAAATTATGACTTGGACTCATACTCGGATACGCTGGCTCAAGTGGGAGACTACATAATTACCAACAAGGGCATTGAAAAATTATGCCAAGATGTAGACACTGCAGTGCAACAGGGGTTAACACCGGAGAGTCCTCTCACAATAGCATACCATGCTCATATCTTTTGGTTCCTATGCACTCCAGTTCACTACTACCTAGAATTGGTGGAGGCCATTTCAAAATTTTATAATCCGAAGACCAGGACGGTGCAAAATGCAAAAGGTGAAGTATTGTTTGCCATCATAACTGAAGATGTCTAGGAGGCATTCACCTATGGAATAACACCACCCTCAAATTTTATTTTTAAGAAATTACACATTGGAACAAGAAGAAAGATATCAATCAACTATGACATTGCACCGATTTATGGAGACACAGTTGATAAAAATACCCCAACATGGTGAGCTATCGATGTTGTCGAAATCATTATTAGATTTTAAGAGTCCTGATTTGTTCTCTATGGTGGCTTGGGTTATGGGTCTCCCATAAGATTCAATGGTGCACAAGTGGTAGGCGGTATTGGTGCAATGCATATCTCAAGTTGAATTCTATGCTCCCACGATAATGATAGAAAGGATGAATCCCATTTTCTTTGATTGGGTTGATTATATTTCTAAAAGAATGCATTCCTAACTAGAGAAGATGTAGAGCAAAGGCACGAAGGTATTCAGGCATACATCCTTTCTGATTTGGTATTTCTTCTTCCACCTACACAAGAAGTTTTCTTTTATTGCAAGTAGGAAGGTTGATAAGGAAAATAGAAAATTACCGGTGTATATGTGGACTTCTAGTTTGTCAAGGCAGGAGTCTTTCTATAATTTCAATCGTATGTTTGTGGGTCCTACCCTTGAGATGATTTTCTGCAAAAGTGAGAGAGTACCGAGGGCAATGAGGGAAGAAATCATCTCAAAGCAAAGAGGTGATATATTTTTGTTGACACAAGGTGTGGTGCTCCGTATTTTTGGCTATACTGGTAAGCCAATTTTGCTCCCATATTTTACCACAGGGTATTTATTTGCTATGGAGGTTGTTCGGAAACATGATTATATTAATGATGTGTATGGGGTAGGGCATGGAAAGAAAACCATGTGCGTTATGCCTTTTCACTTTGGAGGCATCGAGGTGAGCCAGGTGGGCCAGAACCGGTTGATAACTGAAGCCTTTTACGACATCAGTATGGTGGAGCTACCACAGTGATGGAAGTATGACCCTTTGGGTCTTTTTGTTGAGCACATCAAGGTCAAAAGCTTTCACTATTGTTCAAGGCCAGATATTGAAAAGCATCAAAATAACCTAGAGGGGCATGACTTAGAGTGGCACATGGAAAACATGATGTCACTTCCACCTTGGCATAGTTTCTATGAAATGGAGGCCGAATATAACCCTATTATGCATAAAAATCAGATTCCTCCATCAAGGTTATTTAGCTAGATGAAGGAGCAACTTTCAGGTTGGTCCGAAGAAAAAATCACAAACTAGTGGATCATGCGAGCTCATCGAAAGAAAACTAGGTCACCGTATGGCCTAGTAATGGATGGAACATTTTTGGAGACCTATGACGAGTTTTATTCTAGTTACCAACCGATTACGTTCACTTGCATTGTGCCTCAGAGTTTGCAAAAGTCAAGTAGTGAAGAAGACGTGGCCGAAGAAGAGCATCCCATGGTCCAAGAAGCACCACTTGAGCCTGAGGTAGAGGAACAAGTGTTAGAAGAGCCATTGCAGTGAAAGGAGGAAAGTAGGCAGGAAAAGCTACTTGGTTATTAAAATTTTCAAGAAGTGAAGAACTAGAGCAATTTCATCAAACCCTCCTCCTATAGTTTCGATTGAGCATACAAAGTTACTAGAAGCCATCCCTTTGGTTTAGGAAAAGCCATTTATTTAGAGTACTAATGTTATCAATATTGAGGAGGACATTGCTATAGAACCAAAGGACTAGGTAGAGGAAGATCTGATATCACAACTACCTACATCTCCACTAGCTCTAAAGGTGACAGAGCCCGAAGGTACATTTTCTTCTCTTTCTTCTCTCCTCGAGCGAGTGGTGACTATTGTTTCCCTTCCTCTAGTTTCTGCTTCTATATCCCCTCCATTTGGTATGCCCTCCACTTTAGTTTTACCTTCCATTTCCCAACCATCGGTCACCATCGCTCCCACTCCTTCTATTCTTGCTTCTTCTACTTCCCTTTCTTTCAGTTCTTTCACCTCCACTCCAAATCCATTTTCACTTCCCATATCATCCACCCAAGTAACTTCCATTACCATTATAAGTACACAAGCTCCCCCTCGAGTGAGTGTAACTATGGCCGAACCCCTTGCCTCCATTTCCACCACCAGTTCTATTTTTACCACCATTTCCACTATGCTAGTTTCCACTTCCCTCAAGCCAAATCCACAACCGGCTCATTTTCCATTCACCCCATTTTTGGAGTTACAGGTAGTACCTAAATCGGTGATAGCAGCTATACCAGTGCAGCCCATTACAACAAAAATCAACCAGGCTCACTTAAGTTCATCACAATGGTTGAAGAGTAAGAAGAGGAGAGAAGCCATGGTGCCAACAAAGCCCTTGAAGTAGGTTGCCTTTGATCCCACCACCATGGAGGCCCATACTATGAAGATGATTCCCCAGGTTTAGAAGCCTCAGGGTGAGATGACTTCAAATGATTATAATTATGAGATTATCACCAAGGATCTCACCAAGCTCGACACCATGGAGATAGTGGGAAATATTCAAGTAGAAATGAGCTCCTTGTTCTTGCATGGAGAGCACTACAAGAATCACTTCTTTGAAGCTAAAGCTAAGATCACTGATCTAGAGGAGTCTTTGGAAAATGTCGAGTGCAGTTGTAGTCCACACAGTTAGAAGTAACTCATTGGTAAAAAGAGTAGAAGAGTTGGAGACCATGCTCTAGAAGCATCAACAGATCAAAGGAGGAGAAGAACAGTAGATTGAGGCATTGAAGAGCCAACTCCAGAATGTGCAGGATCAACTGGTAGCAAAAGCAACACAGGCCATAGTCCTAAAAAAGAGAAATTCAAGGAGGCACGCAGCCAGTTGCTTGCTCATTGTAAGACCTAGGCGGCAAGAGCGACACAGGTCCTCATGTACCTTCAAGAAATTTAGACTATCATCTCATATGGCCAGTATATAGTGGAGCATGGTGAGGAGCCCCTAGAGCCTCTCCTGGTAAAAGCATCATAGATACAGACATTGGCTAGATCAGATCTTCGATTTTACCCCATGAGTGATATGGCCTGAGCTTGGGCAAGCACCAAAGTTATACTACATCAATTATTCTTTAGGCTAGATCAGGTGAAGGAGGCTCGCAAGTTACTTGACATGTTTGAGCAAGAGAGAAGAATTTCAATGACATATTTCAATGCAGTGCTTGAGAATGGTTTCCCTAGTTTCACTAATGATAGGGGAAATATTCTATCAAAAGTGGACCTAGAAGTAGCTTGGGTGGTCTTTATTGATGATGCCTCCAAAATTGATGATTGGGAGGAGCCACTTACCGAAGACCATGTGTTTTGTTGATGAGGAAGCTCACACACATTGATTCTAGTTTACTGGAGCTCAGTCAGTGGGTGAATTACATTGACATGGGGTAGGTGGAGATTTTTAGGTACTTGGTGGATTCACTTAATGGCCCAGAGATAATCACCATAGAGGCTTGGTCTGATGTTATTGTAGTGTATGAGGCTACAATTGCATTTCTCTCAGAGGAAGAAGCTACAGAAAAAGAGGTCGAGGAGCGAGATGCAGGAGCAAGCAACAAGCAACCTGATGCACCTAGTGGAGCTGACTCTTAAGCCCAATGGATGAAGGCATGGGGTCGATTGCATCCATGCGAGCTGGATACCCCATGAGCCACCAAGAATATTGGTAGTTTTATAACTTTACCACATTACAATTTTATTTTGATGATTGATTGTAAAATTTTGATGAATTTGCCAATGAAGGCATTGCAGTTTTAATGCATCCAGTTTTAATGCAGTTTTAATTTTCTACCTCTTTATTTTTGTAATAGTGCATTACTATAAATAACATCAAAATCATGTAAGCAATGAGGAAAATTTTGTTTAAAATTGCTAAGGAACGCAAATGCCGACAAGAAGTTTATTTTCAAAGGAGAAGTGCTTCAGGAAGAAGAGTGACAAAGTTGGGCACTTTCACCCCAAGAAGTTTCACCTCAAAAAATATTAAAATCATGTTTGAATTTCAAGAAAGGAATGGAGAAGCACTTTCACCCCAATTGAGGGGTGAATATCCCTATCGCCCCTCTTGGAGGTGAAACAGAATTTAAGGAAGTAGATTCACCCGATGTGAAGGAACAAATATTTTAAGAGCAAAATAAAGGAAATAAGGTACTTTCACCCCAATAGAGGGGTGAAACCTCTTGTCACCCCTCTTTGGGGTGAAAGTCATTTTAAAGTGCCAACCATGACAAAGAAATTAAAAGGGCTATGTAAAAAATTAAAAGTGCTTTCACCCCAACAAAGGGGTGAAACTCCTTGGTGCCCCTCTTTGGGGTGACATGCAATGCAAAGCACAATGAGGCAGTGATATGTAAGTAAGAACCCATGAGTTTGGGCAAAATTTTAAGAGACATTTTCACCCCAAGAGAGGGGTGAAACTCTCTATCGCCCCTCCTTGGGGTGAAACATATCCTAAGTGTAATTTTAAAAGAAGAATATGGTGGGCCCAACCTTGGGTAAATTAAGATGGTGCTTTCACCCCAAGAGAGGGGTGAAGCTCATTGTCACCCTTCCTTGGGGCAAAAGAGGATTTTAAAAGGTTTTAAAAGAAAAAGGTAGGTTGACGACGTAAAAGCCTATGCTAACACAATTGGTGATTTCATCCATAACTAAGCAAAAATAAAGATTAGCACCTAGTGGAAATTCAAAATCCATGAAATCGAAGTCACCTCCATGAAAGGGGCACCAGATAATTTCACCTTCTCAAGGGGTGAATGGAGTTCGAAGTTTCTTTCGGGTGAAATTCATTGCATAACATTCCAGATTAAATCAAGTAATGTCACCTCTCTAGAAGGGTGAAAGTCTCTATCACCTTCTTTCAAGGTGAAAACAAAAATATAATTATAAGGAGAAAATTAAAAGATAAAATTGCTCAAATATCAAGCCCAACTACAATGTCACCTATTGTTGCTCCAACAAGGTTGTTTCACCTCTTCTTTGGGTGAAATCAATTCTTCAATAGAGATATAGCTCTCGGGCATGCACTTTTGTAGTTTTTTTGGAAAGAAGTGAGGAAGGATAGCATTTAATTTTAGGAGCAATGCGGGCAGTATTTCCAGAATGTTCGCTTCAATGTTGAGAGATCAAAGAAAATTCTTGCTCATTTCCAATGCACCGACTATCAACCATGATGATTTTCAAAGCAAATTTAATGCTCAGTGGACTTTTCTAGTAAAAGTGAATTTCCAAGGTGCAAGGTGAAGCGAATTCATGCCCGATATTCAGGTGATTTTATCGTGTTCCAATGCACCGATGTCCAAGGTTGCTCCAAGAATTTACTCTTGTTGACTTCTTTGTGTGATTTCCTCCCGTCAAAGCCGGATCATGGTTTCTTTGCAGAATGTTTTGACCAGAATGCCACTGATGCCGAGGAGGAAAATATGCATGTTGGTTTTTGATCTACCAACATTTTTTTGTATATGCATTAAATGATAGAGGTGAAATCCCTCTATAAAATACTAATCATTTTTCATTGTAAAGGATGGAAGGTTGGACACTCTGCAAAAAAATACTCCAAGTTTTCTGCATTAATAGAAACAATTCGGCTTCTGGTTCTTCGAATGATTTTGCATTTGATAGTTTTCTGTGTGTGATTTCTAAAAGCTTTTATTCCCATTATTTGTTGTGAGTGAATTCTGCTTCTGAATTTAGTCTTTGCTTGTGTGGGGGTGAACACTGGAATGCACTCTAAGGGTTATTTTCTTGCATAATTGTTAGAAGTTTCTGTGCTTGTGTTTTCTATTGAATGCTGCTAATTGCTTGGTGGAAATTCGGCTGTTAGTCTATCCCCATCCTATTCTGCTGGCTTATAGCCATATTTCCCATTTCTTTCTCTCAATTTCCCATTTCTTTCCTATTTCTCTAAACTTATACCTAGTGTAGGATTAGTAAGGGAGCCAGCCCTCTCTGGAGATTGGCCTGGAGGACATTTCTTTCCTCTAGCCTTTCAATGTTGGTCGGGTCTAGGGTGCACAAGGCATAGATCTTGTAACTAGGCAGATTCGTGACCAACATGTGCTTTTATTTTTATGGTTGCCTTTACTCTTGGTTATGGTGTCACTATGTTAAAGATCTTTCATTGTAGTCTTGTTTATCTTTGTTGTTTGTGTCTTTCTTTTGTTGGTGTTTTGATGTCAACCTTGTGTTGCAAATTTCTCCTTGCTTGTTTGTTTATTGCATTGATTGTATTGTCTAGGAGGCTCAGTGTTCCTTCCATTCCTACCTTTTTTCCTTTCTCTTTTGTTTTTGGAATCCAAGTTGTTGGGTTGCATGCTTTGTTTCCTCTATTTTTTGCCTGCGTTGGTAATGCTTTAGTTTTCAATCCATCTATTGCACCTTATGACTGCTTTTCTTATTTTGGTAGAGGAGTGCCTTTACATCTAGCTTTGGTTTATGTTGAGAAAGTTTTGTTGACTCGATATTGCTCATTCGTAGTTCAGTGTGTGATGTTTTGTAGAGTCCTTTGGTGCTAAGGATTGTGTTTGCTTGGTTGGTCATCATGTTTTATGTTGCTCCTTCAAGCTAAATTTTTTATCTTTAATTTTATTCCTTTTGCTTGTGTGGTTTTTACTTAATGTTGTACATTGTAATGATTGTGGATGGCTTAAGTTAAAAGTGTTATGTTGTTATGTTGTGAGGAATATGAAAATATTTAGATTTTATTCGAAGCGTTTTATTATAAAGTTATTTTTTTTATTCTAGTAAAAGCTTAATGGATGTAGATGGTTTATGTCTTAAGTTAAATATCCATCTTGTTAAGTCTATAAAAGTTCTTTATGTTTAGATGAAAGTTGATTTGTAGGCTTTCTCTTGAACAAGAACTTTATATTTTATTCAAACTAAATATGCTAGACTTTAGAAAATAAACTAAGAGTTAGCTTTCTTTAAGTTTTATATTTAGTTGGTTTTGAAAGAGAAACTTGTATAATAATTCTTGAGACTTTTATAGGTTAGATAATTATTATAAAGAGAAGTATGGAATTATCTTTGTTTAAATGCATTGTTTGTTCTATGGTTTTGAAATAGAAACTTGTATAATAATTCTCAAGATATTTTTTAGGTTAGAGAATTATTATAAAGAGAAGTATGGGATTCTCTTTATTTAAATGCATTTTTTGTTCTATGGTTTTGAAAGAGAAACTTGTATAATAATTCTCGAGACTTTTGTAGGTTAGAGAATTATTATAAAGAGAAGTTGGGGTTATTTTTGATTGGATGTAATGCTTGTTCTTTGGTTTTAAAATAAAAATCTTGTTTTATGTATGGTTTTTGCATAATAGGAAATGACATGTTATAGTTGCATTGCATTTAGAGTTGTCTTGATCCCTAAGTAAACCTCATATGTTGTGGGTGGTTCTTCCATATCGAAGAAGCTTGTAGATGCTTGGTGGGCTGGAGGTCCTTGGTGAAGGTTTCTTAGTTTTTCAAGAGTAACATTGATGTAAATAAGAAAAGGCTTGTAAAGGATTATAAAATTTGGCTTTTTATAAAAAGAAGAATTAGATGGTTCTAATGTTTCTTTTGTTATGAGAAATGAAGTGGATTGTTTTAGTAATATTTGTTCTTAGTTAGTATGGAGTTACTATGATTATGATAATGGAATGATTGATGACTTCATTAGCTATTTTATTTTAAATGATAATATGATCCTTGAGGCTATGTGATAAGTAATGAAAATATGCTTCCTATGGATTAAATAGTTTCATACTTTATATCAAGTTTCATGTGTTGAATAAATTTGACATTTGGTTAAGAGAAGCTCTTGGTTTTCTTTAGCATTTCATTTATTTATGGATTATGTATGCTTAGTATATTATTTTCAATTTAGATGAATTCATGCAATTGTTTACCTATCCTTGGGAAGGGTATGAATGTTTCTCTAGATAGCCATAATGCCCAATCCTAGAAGGAGTTGCATGTATGCAATAACCAGGTAAGCATGAGTCTTAGAATAGCTAAGAACTTATGAACTTGGAATGAGTTGTGTGGATACAATAGCTAGGATACTTGTAGATTAGTACCACCATTATTGTGTAGAATTGTATGTGCCCCCAACTAGAAGTTGTGGGAATAATCATAGGACAATAGTGGCGATTCCTTAATTTTTTAGGGTCAGGTAATCATGTCAATTTTGTTCAAGTAGAAATGACCTTAGTTAGCACACGAAGGTGTGGTAACTAAGAACCAAGGCTCTACACTTCATTAACCTACCTAGATGGACTTAGAGTAGGTTTAGGGAATAAGCATCTCCTTTAAGTGTTATGAGTCTTAAAGGATAATCCCTACATCGTGGTCATATGGTCCCTAGCTGGTGAAGGTATGGGAAAAATTGAGGACTACTTATTGTAATCCTTTTAAATGTGTAGGTTTAGTAAGGTGAATCCCAAAACGCTCACAGGAATTGGCCATTCTTATCCACAAGTGTCATATGTAGCAATCTAAAACTCAAATGTGGTGAAGCCTTGTATCCTAAATTATTATAAGGGTTATGAACCTTTTAAGGTAATCTATTTTTTTTAATTTGGTTGGTAGTTTTGGGTTGTTACAGTTGGTATTAGATCTCTAGGTCGTAGGGACTAGAAGCTTTCGTGGAGTGTGACTAGGTTGAGCCTTGAATTGATGTGCAACTTTGGGTAAGGCACCTTGCAAGAAGGTAAGTGTGACCCTAAAATATTATCAATTGAGTGATAATAATTTATGTTAGTTCATATGTAGAATTAAAATAACATAATGTAAGTACAATTATAAGAGGATTGTACCTTACTCAACTTCCTTTTGTATAGGAAATATCACCTGTTCAAAAGGAAGTTCATCCAATAATACCAAATCTAGTGCACAAGGAGGTAGTATAGCAATAAAGTCTAGACAAGTTGGGGGTATTAGTAAGAAAAATAGAAAAACAACACCTAGCAAAGGGCTCAATATGAGATAAAATCATGATAGAAATATCAAAGAGATAATAGGATATGATGAACAAGTAGAAGATATCTCCTCCACAGTGAAGTTGCTTCAAGAATGGTTGGAGTAGCAATAGAAAGTAATAGATAATTTGGTAAATATAGGCTAGTACTAGAAATATAGGAGGTTGACAGGAAGAAATCCCTATCTAAAGAGGTCCGAAGGGTAGAGATAAAATTAAGGCTAATATATAAAAATATCTTAAGAATTTTAAGGTGACAAAATTTAACGGTAAAGGAGGGGATGCGGCTGAATCATGGTTGAAATAAATAAAGACCTTATTTTCCATGAATGGTTACTCTTTTGAGATTGAGATTGTGTGATCTACCCTTCATATTCTACATGCAACCCTATAATGGTGGGACACCTTTATATTAGGTAAAAATATCGAAGCTAAAAATAGTACTTGGGATAAGTTTGTTGAGGTTTTTAAGAAAAAGTTTCTCACAAAAAAATTTTACATAGAGAAGTTTGAAGAATTCTCTACTCTTCAACAAGGGACACTATCTATTGAAGTGTATTTTTAGAGATATGTGAAAATATTATAGTATTTTACTAAATATGAGAACAATAAAAGTATTAAGGTGCATACAATTATTTTTGGGATAGAACCTAAAATAAAGACATTAATTAATCTTCTTAAACCAAAAAATCTGCAAGAAGCTTATGGCTTGGCTAGGCAGGAAGAAGACAATCTTCAAACAAGAAGGTATTTATTCAATTATCTAGGGAATACATAACTAGAAAGGCAAGATCTGAGAAAAAGTAAGAGTGTTGGGTTCATGAAGTGGGACAAGGAGAAAATCAAACGAAACAGGGGTAACTAGAGGTTCCATAATAAGAGTAATGGAGGGCAAGGGTAAAATAAGAAGAAATTCCAAAAATATAAATGAGGATAGGCTACTATATATGTGGAGATCCTTCCTATGCTAAGAAATATCCTCAAATATCATAGTTGATTCATAGGGCAAATGAGTAGCTGCACCAAATATATGCCACCATTGGAAGCCATAATCTAGATAGACAAGCTACACCAATTTTACTAAATGGTAAGTTGCATAATAAATATGTAAAAGTTTTAATAGATAGTGGATCTACCGATAGTTTTATCTCTACTAGAATTATCTCAACTATAATATTATCCAAGACTATAGCCAACAGGTTAAAGAGGGTTACCCTTCATTGTGGCAAATCAACAAGGTGGTTTTGTTAAAGATCAATTTTTTTTGGATAGCATAATTACCATTCATGAGTTTATTCATTCTATGGAGAAAAGCAAGAGGGATGGTATGTTTCTAAAGTTAGATATGAAAAAAACTTGCAATCAGGTTTCCTAGGACTTCTTGAATAAAGTCCTTTTGAAATTTGGCTTTCAAAATGAATGAGTGAGGTTGGTCAAAAAGTGTTTTTTATCTGCTATATTTTCAGTCTTGTTAAATGGGACATTTGTGGGATACTTCAGGAGATGGTAGGGTATCCACCAAGGGGATCCATTATTTCCATATATTTTTATTATTCTTGCTAAGGCATTGGGAAGATCTAGCTAAAAGATGATAGAAAGTGGGCGAGCTGATGGTTTTAAAACAACCTCGACTTCATACCCTATCTCTCATCAGTAGTTTGTTGACTATACACTATTGATTTCTTGTCCCTCTTTCCCCCAAGCTAAGGAGTAAAAAAAATTTTAGTTTTCTATGAAGAAACGACGGGTCAAAAAGTGAATTTATTAAAAAGTAAAATTTATTTGATCAATATTCTGACTAGTAGGTAGAGAAATATTACAAGGATTTTTGGGTGTGACATTGGAGAACTCATAGTGATGTATTTTGGTATGTCCATGTTCAAAGGTAGGATGGATTCACATATTTGAAACCCAGTTCTAGATAGACTTACAAAAAAGTTAATAGGATGGAGAGAAAGTCTTCTCAGCGAGGTAGGTAAATATTAGCTTGTGAAATATTTTTTATAGAGTATTCCCATTTATTTTATACCCCTTTTAAATATTCCAACTAAAATAAGGAACAAAATGGAACAAATCTAGGGATCCTTCCTTTGATCTAGATCAGAAGAAAGAAGGTGCTTTGCCTTGGTTGCCTGGGATCAAATTTACTCTCCTAAAGAAGGAGGGTTGGGATTTAGAAGGATAAAGAATATGAATAAAGCCTTAACAGGAAAAATGGAATGAAAATTACTAAAAAATGACCAGATTGAATGGGTTAAGATCCTCAAAGACAAGTATTTAAGAGATGGAAAAAAGTCTTATATTTCAATGACATGCTAGTTGGATCTTCCTTTTGGAACAACCTTGTGAACATTAGTCATTTGTTATGTAAGGCACTCTATTTGCATATTGGAGAAGGCAATCAGGTGAATTTTTGGAAAGACTGATGACTAAAGGAAATTTCTCTATCAGAGGATCTAAAGGTAAGCGCCTTGGAACCTACTCTATCCCTCCATTTTAGTATCAAAATTATTTCTTATATAACTATAGGAAATATGGTTAGACTTAGTCCAATTTTAGGTGATTGCAAATATGTCTCACATAAATCATGGTGCTCTAACTGTATTGAGCACAAATTTATATTATAAATTGTAATCCAGTGTTGAGAAAAATAGATTCAAAGAATTGAAAACTTCATTGTGGTATCAGAGAGGAGGTTAGGGTTTAGCACATAGTGAATTGCCATTACACATTCATGAGTTCATTGCTGACCATCGTGATAGTGTATTGTGTCCAGGGTGTTGGAAATAATGAAGATCATTGTATGGATGAAAATAAAGTTGGAGCAATGAAGTCTTGATGAGAACATCGTATCCGTGATTATAAATAGGAGATTTATTTTTGCACAATACATCTATTACATTATTTGTAATACGATGGAAAAGTCTATTAGAGTGCTCTATGATGGAAAAGCCAAATCGCATATTTTATAATAGTATGGTGGAAAATTCTTAACCGTGTGCTAAGATCTACAATTCTTGGAAGTTCATGGAAGGAGACAGTGTGGAAATTATCATTGTCTTACTGTGTATGGTTGGCAGTTAATTGTTCGTCCCTCTACGCATACAAAAATTGTGAGAATTGTTAAAAAAACAATACGTGATTGAAAACTGAGACAGTCTAGTTTTGTTATAGTATAGTATGCGTGATTGATCACCGTAATTCGGAGCCCATAATTCATCAATTGTTCATGTTTTAAATCACTAGATAATGTGATTGATCCTTGAACAACATGTGAGATGAGGTGCTCACTACTATCTCTGAAGGATTGTGAAAAATGACTACCGTTATAGGAGATCACGCAAGGAGAAGGCAACAATGTATGCTGAGCTTATCATCTTCTGAGTGTATGTCGTGACAGGTTGACTGGTGTGTACTAATTTTATTGGCAGACACAATATGAAGATGTGGAGAAGCGTTCTTTTTGAGTGGATTATGAAGCCATAAAGTCAAAGTAATAATAACCATTACTACTATGAAATCAAAGGTGGATTTGTAAAGGTAGTACCATTGGTTATAGCTTGATTTATTTTTTTTGCATTTCTAAAATAAATTTATTTCATTTTTTTAATAATTTAATATATTTTATCTTAAAATCAATATTTTTTATAAACTAATTGATTTTTTAGCTTAAATATTTTATTATTAATCAAATTGTTGATTAAATTTATTTTTTTGCAAATACAATATAAAGAGTAAAATACTTTTTCTATTAAGTATTGTTACTAATGGCCACCAACCATAATCTTCCTATTCCTAAGTGCAACGACCTTGATTATGAGTACTGGTCTATCAAGATGAAGACCTTACTCATCGACAAAGGCTCATGGAATATAGTCGAGGAAGGCTACAATGAACCTCAGGATTGGACAACCTTGAGTGCAACCGATAATACTGCTAAGAAGGATGCCCAAAAGAAGAATTTGTTTGCTCTCTATCATCTCCAAGCAGCCTTGGAGAAGAGCATATTTCCCAGGATTGCTTCCTGTTCAACAACACTCGAAGCATGGAAAGCCTTGAAATATGGCTATCGAGGGAGTGATCAAGTGAAGCAAGTAAGGCTTCAAACCTTGAAGCGAGATTTTGAAAATCTCAAAATGCAGGAAGATGAAAAAGTTGGTGACTATTGTGTGAGAGTGAAAGTTGTTGTCAACAAGATGGAGACCCTTGGAGAAGACATAAAACCTGAAGTGGTTGTGAAGAAAGTGTTGAGAACACTTCTTCATAAATGGAACCATATTGCAATCATTATTGAGGAATATAAATATCTTTCTAACCTCACTTTTGATGCACTAATAGGTTCTTTGATGTCTCATGAAGAATTATTACAGGGTGCTACATATACAAGCTATGGAGGTGATGAGAAAGAATTCTCATCCAAAGAAGGTGATAATACACAAGGAAGAGGACAAGGACAATGAAAAGGAAGAGGACAAGGAAGAGTAAAAATAAGAGGCAAAGGAATAAGTAGCTCAAGAGGTGGCAATCAAGGAAGAGGTGGCCATGTGACAAATAAAAGAAAGCTTGTTTCAATTATGGTAAGCTTGGTCACTTTGCAAAATATTTTTGGTCCAAGACTTCTCAAGGAGAAAGAGGTCAATATGGAAACTATGGAGAAGAGGAAGGAACTTCAAATTTATTTCTTTCTTATGGAAAATCAGATTCCAATCTCAATGAAACTTGAATTTTGGATACTGGTTGTTCCAATCACATGAGTGACAAAGAGGAGATCTTTGCTACAATGGATTCCTCCTACAAATCAAAGATCAAATTGGGAGATGAAAAGGCACTACAGGTTGAAGGTATTGGAGCCATGGAGGTTCCAAAAAAAGAAGGCACCAAGAAGAAAAATAACATCTATTACAACCCCAAAATCCAACATAATTATCTTAGTATTGGAAAAATGATGGAGAAGAACTATAGGCTTATTTTTTATGAAGGAAAATGTGTCATTTTTGATAAAAACAATTGTAATAGAGTTATTACACAAGTACCTATGACAAAAAATAGGTTGTTTCCTCTTAAATTTGGGGAACAAGGAGGTGCTCAACTTGCTAGTGTAGCTATTGCTAATCCAAGTGTACTTTGGCACTTGAGATTTGGTCATCTTAATTTTGCAGGCTTGAAATTGTTGACTTCTCAAGCTATGGTGAGTAGACTTCCAAGAGTTGAATAACACAAGGAGGTGTGTGAAGGATGTTCTTTGGGAAAGCATTCACAATCAAAGTTTCCAAAGGGATAAGCATGGAGAGCAAGCCATCCACTACAATTGGTGCATTCGGACATTTATGGTCCAATGCAAACCAAAAGCATTGGTAACAACTCTTACTTTCTCAATTTAATTGATGATTTCTCTAGGATGTGTTGAATTTATTGTTTGAAAACTAAAGATGAAGCTTTTGATTGTTTCATAGATTTCAAAAATAATGTAGAGAATCAAATTGACTTTGTTGTAAAAAGTCTAAGGATTGATAGAGGAGGAGAGTATTATTCAAATGCATTTATAAAATATTGTAAATATTGTGGAATAAAAAAGCAATTCAAAATTGCCTACACCCCACAACAAAATGGTGTGGCTAAAATAAAGAACCACACTATAGTAGAAATGGCTAGATCAATGCTACAAACTAAGCATCTAAGTAACATGTATTGGGCTGATGTTGTTAGAACTAGTGTTTACATTTTGAATAGGATTCATAATTATAGTTTATATGGGATTACTCCTTATGAAGTATGGTATGTAAAAAAGCCAAATGTAAAACACTTTAAGGTTTTTGGTTGTCTTGCATATGCCCACATTCCTGATGAGCAAAGAAATAAACTTGACCCCAAAATTCAAGCATGTATTTTTGTTGGATATTGTGAGTCTTCCAAAGCATATAGGCTCTACAATCCCAAAACACATAAAATTGTACTCTCCAGGGATGTAATTTTTGATGAAGGGGGAGAATGGGGTCATAAAAAACTTTTTGTTGATGAAGTTCAAGATGCAGGTTCCTCCCAAGTGCAGCAAGTGCAGCCCAAAAATAGCAATGGAACTCCTCCTCCAAGCCCAAGTATGAGTACTAATTCAAGTACAACAGATGCTAAGTCCTTATCCACAAATATCAGTAAGTTCTTCACCAATGGATATTGATTCTCCATCAAGAGGTAAAATAACACTTCAACATCATCCATATTTTCAAATGTTGGATAAGAATTTCTAGAAAAGGTACACTAGAAGTCAAGCTAGTGAAATGAATGCAGTTTTGAAAAGACTTGAAAAATTGCATATGTATGGTGATGATGACTCCAAAGAGCCTAAGGGAGATGTTGTAAATTATGCTTTAATGACTAGTGTAGAGCTAGAGACATATAGTTATGAAAAAGCATGCACTCATGATGTATGGCAACAAGCCATGAAAGAGGAAATGACCTCTATAAAAATGAATGATACTTGGGAGCTAGTGGAGCTTCTTTTGCATAACTTTTATTATTAAACATGAACCATTCACAAATATGCAAAAATATCAAATCATTCATCCACAATATATTATCCACAATAACAATCCACAAATGAGAGAGAGATAGATAATACCCTTAAGGTAGGGCAACACCAATAATAATCCTTAAGGAAGGAATAACTCCACAAGATCTCCCAAGATGAGAGGCCACTTCGTGGGCACGACGATTACATAAGATTCTTCTTCAATGATATGAATATCCTTACAATGACAAATATCTCTTCTTTATATATCCATATTCTTATTCTACTTTGGAGAGCCTACTACTAATATTATATTATATTAAAATATAATATAATATTATAATACAATCAACCTTGGGTTATGTGTGGCCCATGCCAACCCTTATACAATATAATAATATATCCCCAAATATCTATTCCTAGGTACCCTACCATGCCACCCTCCTTACAAATGTTTCGTCCTCGAAACATATGAAGAAACCTGATAGTATGATTTGCTAAGCAATGTTAGCAATTGGTACCAATCTCGCTCATCCATCCATCCAAGTGAAACCCGATGATGTTGGTACGCCATTTTGTTACTTGAGTATCCAAATCTGCTTCGTTGGCTCCACGCTTCTGTTGTTGTATTTTGATAACTTGAATGATGGGTCCACTTGTTCCTTGATGTTGATGAACCATGCTGAAAACCATGATCACTATGCTTTCTTTGCCAAACACTTCCATAGTTGGTGCCCTGCTGATTACATGTAGAACCATAATATTGTTGCCTTGAACCATGCCTCCAATATTGTTTTCGCTCATGGTGGTGTGGATGGTGATATGGTGCAACCTTTACTTGATGTTCTACCTTCTTTGACTTTTCAACCTTTGGCTTCATTGTTTTAAATTCTTCTACACCTTGTTCTTTCATGTTATCTTTGTTTGGTGTGTCCTTGTGCTCTTCTATCAAATATTCCTTGGACTCTGTTGCTGCTATCGCCTTCTTGGATTCTGTTTCATGTTCTTCAATTTGTTCTTCTACAACCACTTCTTGATTTTCCTTGTATCCTTGCTCCTCAAGCTGAGAAATATCCTGCAATGTTATTTCCACTGAATTAGTTATTGCTACTTCTTTCATGGACTCTGTTGCTACTATTGCCTTCTTGGATTCTGTTTCATGTTCTTCAATTTGTTCTTCTACAACCACTTCTTGATTTTCCTTGTATCCTTGCTCCTCAAGTTGAGAAATATCCTGCAATGTTATCTTCTTTTTTCTGTACCATAACTTCATAAACTTCTTTTGCACATTAATGTTAATAGTACCCAAAGAATCTAACCAAGGATAACCAAGAACAATATCCTCATCATCCATCTCAATAGCATAGAAATCTGAATGTAAAACATATTTATCCATGGTGATCTTCAAATCTTCAAAAATCTGAACATTCTCACCCTCTAGATGTATGTCCTTAATTTTTGTTGCTTGAACTTGCAACTTCTTAGCCAAAACAATATTAATAAAATTATATCTGCTACTAGGGTCAATGGAAATAATAACCTGTTCCTTTTGAATGCTTCCATGAACCTGCAAAATAGAATTTTTAGATTTAAACAAATTCCTTTGTCCATTTTCTAATTTATCTTCCACCAAAGGTATGGTTTCCTCTGTCTGCATACTGACATATTTTTTATCTTCCCTGACCTTTTCCTCTTTCTTCTTGAGTAATTTTATTTCTTTTTCATAGTCGTCGATCAAATCCATTAGGCGATCTACATAATATGGGTCCCATTTACTCAAGAATGCATGCTTCACTTCCTCCAAAGTGTATTCATTATTTGTTTCTTGACAAAAATTTATCCACCAAAACAAAGCTTTCCCTTGAAGAGATAAATTAAGGAAGTATTTCCAATAAGGATTACTATGATGTCGATAGACAAACTTTTTCCACCATTCCATAGCATCAATATCATCTTCTCCAGAAAAACTTTGGAGTGCCATTGTGCATGCCCTAATGCAACTAGGGTTTTTTTTTTGATAATAAATATCATGCCCTAATGCAAACTAGGGTTTTATGGAAAAAATATATATCTTCCCACCAAGTTGAAGCTAAAAATCCCAAAGACAACTACATCTGCAATTTTTTCTTCCAAACAAAATAAAGTGCAACTGATTTTCTTACCCGAACTAAACAAATTGTCTTTTGAAAAATTCGCGACTTGAAAATTCGTCACTTTCCTTGTTCCAGATGGCTGACTTCAAAAGGTCGTATCTCCCTCAATACTGCTCGGATTCCTTCATATGACCACTCATTTTAAAGCTCTTCAAATTCTGCACAATTTGATCCAAGAATCGCCTCAATCGGATTAGCTGTCGCAAAGATATGGCTTCTGAAAGATGAGACATTTTTCCAGAAAAAATCTGCGAAATTCGTCACTATCCTTGTTTCGGATGACTAACTTCAAAAGGTCGTATATCCCTCAATACTACTTGGATTCCTTCATATGACCACTCATTTTAAAGCTCTTCAAATTCTGCACAATCTGATCCAAGAATCGCCTGAATCGGATAAACTTGCGCAGAGATATGGCTTCTGAAAGATGAGACGTTTTTCCACAAAAAATCTGTGAAATTCGTCACTATCCTTGTTCTGGATACTAACTTCAAAAGGTCGTATCTCCATCAATACTGCTCAGATTCCATCATATGACCACTCATTTTAAAGCTCTTCAAATTCTGCACAATCTGATCCAAGAATCGCTTGAATCGGATAAACTTGCGCAGAGATATGGCTCCTGAAAGATGAGATGTTTTTCCAAAAAAAAAATTGCCCTAATTCTAGGGTTTCACACAAAAATCCCCACTTTGCCAAAATCGTTGCTTTGATACCACTTGTTGCATAACTTTTATTATTAAACATGAACCATTCACCAATATGCAGAAATATCAAATCATTCATCCACAATATATTATCCACAATAACAATCCACAAATGAGAGAGAGATAGATAATACCCTTAAGGTAGGGCAACACCAATAATAATCCTTAAGGAAGGAATAACTCCACAAGATCTCCCAAGATGAGAGGCCACTTCGTGGGCATGACGATTACATAAGATTCTTCTTCAATGATATGAATATCCTTACAATGACAAATATCTCTTCTTTATATATCCATATTCTTATTCTACTTTGGAGAGCCTACTACTAATATTATATTATATTAAAATATAATATAATATTATAATACAATCAACCTTGGGTTATGTGTGGCCCATGCCAACCCTTATACAATATAATAATATATCCCCAAATATCTATTCCTAGGTACCCTACCAGACTTCCTAAAGGCAATAAATGTGTTGGATGTAAATTGGTCTACAAGACCAAATTAAATGCTTATGGAAGCATTGAAAGACACAAGGAAAGACTTGTTGTGAAAGGTTTTACTCAGAAGTATGGGATTGACTATGAGGAGACCTTTGCTCCCGTTGCTAGACAGGATACCATCAGACTAGCACTTTCTTTGGCTGCCCACAAAGGGTGGAAAATTCAGCACATGGATGTTAAAAGTGCCTTTATCAATGCGTACTTGAATGAAGAGGTTTTTGTGCAACAACTTCAAGATTTTTAAGAACAAGGTAAGGAGAAAGTTGTCTACAAACTGAAGAAAGCATTGTATGGCCTCAAGCAAGCACCAAGGGCATGGTACTCACACATTTATGGCTACTTTCACAGGTATGGATTCACTAGGAGAAAAAGTGAACCTACTCTCTACTACATGAAACAAGGTAAAGATATTCTTATTGTATTTTTATATGTGGATGATCTAATATTCATGGGTAGTAGTGCTAAGATGAATAAAGAGTTCAAAAAATCCATGATGAAAGAATTTGAAATGAAAGATCTAGGCTTGATGCATTACTTTCTAGGCATGGAAGTACATCAAATAGGTAAAGGGATATTCATATGTCAACACAAATATGCTCAAGATATGATCAAGAAATTTGCTATGGAGCAATGCAAGTCTGTTACAACTCCAACGGGTCATGGGATCCAATTGAGAAAATATGATGGAGCACCATAAGTTGACATGACCACTTACAGAAGCATGGTTGGGATTCTAATGTTCCTCACCAACACAAGGCCGGATATCCAATATGTTGTTTCTATAGTTTCAAGGTATATGGCTGATCCATATAAACTTAATTTATAAGCAACTAAAAGGATTTTGAGATATGTAAAGGGTACATTGGATTTTGGGATCCATTACCACAAATGTAATTTTGTAAAATTAGTTGGCTTTAGTGACAGTGATTGGGGCAACAATATAAATGATAGAAAATCTACTTCAGGGAATTTTTTTAGTCTTGTATCAAGACTAATTACATGGAGTTCCAAAAAGCAGACTGTTGTAGCATTATCATCTACTGAAACTGAGTATATAGCAATCACAAATGCTAGTACTCAAGCTTTATGGTTGAGAAACATTCTTGAAGAAATTGCAGAGCAAAAAAGTGGTCCTACAATATTGTACTGTGACAATATGAGTGCCATCCAAGTGGCACATAATCTTATCCACCATACCATGTCAAAGCACTTCAATATGAAGTATCACTTCATTCGAGACATGGTGGAGAAACAGGTGGTTGAGCTATGACATTGCAACACTTTGGACAACATGGAGGACATTTTCACCAAAGGAGTTGCTAAAAATCAATATATAAATCTGAGAGACTCTCTTTTCAGTCCTCTCAAATTTAAGAGGGAAAATGTTGAATTTTGAATATTATAAACTCCTATTGGTTTGTTAGCATATATTATTGTTACGTAGCTAACTTAGGGGTTATTTGAGAGCATATAGGAAATATGGTTAGACTTAGTCCAAGTTTAGGTGATTTGCAAATATGTCTCACGTAAATCATGGTGCTCCAACTGTGTTGAGCACAAATTCATATTATAAATTGTAATTCGGTGTTGAGTAAAATAGATTGAATGAATTGAAAACTTCAATAACTACTAGAAAGTGTAAAAATTTGGAAAGAGTTATCCATTCTAGGTTTAGACCTAAAATTGGATGACAAAATTAAAAATATTAAAAGAAAGTTTCATTTACATCCTTTGTTGTCCTCCTGACTCAATGATTCAACCATTTGGAAAGGGGAAAATAATGGAATATACTCTATAAATTTGGATACCATTTGCTTGAGACTGAAGGTAGAGGTTAGTTTCCAGTGAGGAAAATATGGATGAAAGGGCTAAATCCTAAAATAGCTTTCTTTTTGTGTTTGGTGGATCAAAATAGAATACTAAATATTGATAACTTAAACAAAAGAGGGATTCCTATTATAAACATATGCTATTTGCGTGAACAAATTTGGAAATGACTCATCATATTTTTCTTGAATGCTCCTTTGCAAGACTAAATTTAGATAAGGTTTTAGAATATTTTGATATTCCTTGGGTATTCCTAGCTTCAATAGGATATTTATGTATCTAATGGGATCTCCCCTTCGTCAGTGGTAGACTAAAAGTTTTTTGGAGGTTCTATCTCCCCCATTATCTTTGGGGAATTTGGGAGGAGTGTAACAATAGGGATTTTAAAAATAGGAAAAGAGAAGCTTTCATGGTTGCATCTCGTATCCTCATAGTTGTTGTGGAGAACTCTCAAAGCTTATCCTTCCCTAAAATAACTAAAAATAGACTTGAGGAAGACATTACTACTCATTGCAATCTTCAACATTTATCCTATTTGAATTTGATGAGTTATTCAAGGTCAAAAGTTTTTTGGAAACCCTCACTTTTTGGGATCAAATTGAATGTGGATGGTGCAATGAAAGGAAAATCAAGGTATGCTACTATAGAGGGAATTTTTAGAGGTTCTAGGGGGATGATTGTGCAAGCCTTTGTAGAGCCTCTCTCCATCCGATCCAACCATTTTGCTAAGGTTAGGACATTTTTAATAGGGGCTATGCTTATCAAAGAAGGACATTATAGAAACATTATTATGGAAGGAAAATCCCTAAACCTCATAAATATTCTAAAAGATAGACAAGACGTTACATGAAGAATTCCACATATGGTTGTGGGGATGAAAGAGATCCTATATTGATGTCAAAAATTTCAATTGAATCATGTTTATCGAGAGGGTAATGGAGCTACAAATATGTTTCTAAATTTGGGTGTGGAGGCTCAAGATATTATAATTTGGTATCATGTGATAATTAGGGAAATAATAATAATAATAAGAGATAATAATAGTAATATGAGAAGACATATCTCCCATGAATAAAGAATATGAAAATGAAAATACAAGAAAAATGAAAAGTCTCACAAACACAAAGAGACTTCATTATCTATAAAGCTATGGCTAGAAAATAAGAAAGATGTATCACATGTGTATGATGGTTACTAAAATATTTTATTTGTATTTCATTTATGTGTTTGTGAGTGTGAAGCCATGAGGTGAATTATTTTACTATATATTGTTTCTACTCTTGGGAGTATTGTTAGTTTTATATTTAAGAATAATTCATATTTTTTATCAAGGGTATCATAGCCAAATTCTAAGTGAAGTATGTTATTCCAGCAAAGAGGATTTGCTTAAGTTAATCACTACAATTGAATTTGTTGTTTACAACAAAAATATACTCTGCTAAGACATCATATGTCCTAGATTGCATTAAGGTGATAAGTTATTCACCCAAGATGTATTGCATCCAAGTGCATTGATGTGAGTAGTGAGATATTTGTCCAAGAGTGATAACATCCATTGTTAGTTGAAAGTATATAGTGTTGGTTGAAGTAATTTGGTAAGAAGTGTCCAAGGCCCATATTACATTCAAGTGTCCAAAGTTGTGTCTATTAAGAGAAGGGAAGAGACATCTTAGAAAAAGTAAAAGAGTTGATGTAAAATTAGAGAAATAATTTTGGTTAAAGAAGATGGTGAATGAAGGCAAATAGAAGCACAATAGTAGCAACAAAAGGTGATGTAATGACCAAGAGCAGTATCAAAGGTAGTCATAGGAACTCATGGGATACATGGTAGTGAGAAAGAGCAATGGTTCATGACATAAGTTAGGTCATATGGGATAGTAAGTAAGATCAAAGGTTCAATAAACGAGACACATAGTGTGAAATATTGGAATGTTAAAAGATAATCATTTACTATTAAAGCTACTTTAATGTTATTCAGGTTAGAATATAATTATTTACATATTTGAAAGAAAAAGAAATGGAGAACAAAATAATTAAATGTAATAAGGTTATAACAATTTATTTAAAAGAGATTAAAGGAATTATTAAATGCATCTAAAGAGGGACTATTTATTAAAGTTATAAAGTGAAAGAATATTTAAAGGAGAAACACATTGTTTAGATTAGGAGAGGTTGGAGGGAACATTTATCATGAGGAAGTTAATATATTTTATTGAAGGAAATCTATTTTCAAATAAAAAATAGTACAATAGAAATAAAATGATTGAGAAAGTTATATTAGAAGATAAATTGAAGTGCATGCTTGAATTACAAGAGCTTAAAAAATCCATGTTAAAGGAAAACTCATGAGATAAGAAAGTCATGGACAAGAACTACTGTTGAGCAAGGTGCAGCAAAAGTATTGTCATTGTTGTCAACACAGACATAAATTGATGCAGTTGGAGCAGTGGACAAGAATTCAGAGGTCAGTCAGATCAAGTACGGTGAAATTCCAAGAAAAAGAAGTGGCCCGGATTCAGAAATTTGCAGAAAAAGACAAGTAAGAAAACTGTCGCGATATCGCGACATGTTTTCTTTCGAAAAAATGGGAGAGAGAAGGAAAATGTCGTGATTTCGTGACAAAAATGAGGAGAGAGAAGGCACAGCCGAAAATGTCATGATTTCACGACAAAAATGAGGAGAGAGAAGGCACACCGAAAATGTCATGATTTCGCGACAAAAATGAGGAGAGAGAAGGCACAACCGAAAATGTCACGATTTCACGACAAAAATGAGGAGAGAGAAGGCACAGCCGAAAATGTCACGATTTCACGACAAAAATGAGGAGAGAGAAGGCGCAGCCGAAAATGTCATGATTTCGTGACAAAAATGAGGAGAGAGAAGGCACAGCCAAAAATGTCGCGATTTCGCGACATGCTGGAAGGAAAGAAGCAAAGTTGAAAAACTGTCGCGATTTCGCGACATGTTTCGGGTAAAGGCGCAGGCAATGAAAAGTGTCGCGATTTCGCGACAGGATCGGAGTAGAAGCAACAAGGCGAAAAAGTGTAGCGATTTCGCTACATGTCGGAGTTTCGCTGGCAGAAGCAAAGAAAAAGCGCTAAGTCAAGAAGGTGTAGCGATTTCGCTACAAGTCAAAATGCAAGGCAACAAAGGTGTAGCGATTTCGCTACAAGTCAAAATGCAAGGCAACAAAGGTGTAGCGATTTCGCTGCAAGTCAAAATGCAAGGCAACAAAGGTGTAGCAATTTTCGCTACATGTCTTGATTTCGCTAGTGCATGAAGTAAGAAATGTACGGATGCGAAAGATGTCACGATTTCATGACATGTTGCATTTTCGTGGGTGAAAAGCAAAGAACAGTGCTAAGGCAGAAAAGCGTCGCGATTTCGTGACATGTTTCGATTTCGCTGAGGCTTGCGGAGAAAAGTGTACGACAGCGAAAAGTGTCACGATTTCGTGACATGTTCCATTTTCGCGGCTAAAGCGAAGTAGAGTGCAGGGAAGCGAAAGTGTCACGATTTCATGACATGTTCCATTTTCATGGCTACAAGCGAAGCAGAGTGGAGGGAAGCGCAAAGTGTCATGATTTCGTGACATGTTCCATTTTCGTGGGTGCTGGCGAAGGAGAGTTGTACGAAAGCGGAGAACGTCGCGATTTCGTGACATGTTCTATTTTCATGGGTGCATGCCAAGATAAGGTCGAGGAGGCTAAAAACGTCATGATATCACGACAGGTCAGGTTTTCATGGTCAACAGTCCAAAAAAAGTCAAATGGGCAGAAATGTCGCGATATCGCGACAACAGTTTGGCGGGTAAAAGCCGAAGGAGCATGCACAGTGACAGGTGTCAAAAAAGTGTAAAGGAAAAATCATGCAGCCAGTTACGTAAGAGTTAACTGGAGTCAGATCTGTAGTTACACAGTGACAAGTGTTGAAAAAGCATTCGAACAGTCGTGTTTGCAGAATTCGAACAACCGCATATGGAGAATCAAAAATGCATTCGAACAGTCATATATGCAGAATCGTAAACGCATTCTAACAGTCGTATTTGCAAAATTCGAACAGTCGCATATGGAGAAGAGAAAATGCAATCGAACAACCGTATATGCAGAAACGTAAACGCATTCGAACAGTCGTATTTGCAGAATTCGAACAGCCGCATATGGAGAAGAGAAAAGAATTCGAACAGTCGCACAAGTAGAATAAAAATTGCATGCACGTAGAGAAAGGAATTCAAACAGTCAGAGTATGTCATTCGACTGCATGCAGAATTAGAAAAGTCATAGAAGACGAGGAGTCTCGATGAGGAAAAGGGGTTATAAAAGTACAATCATGCAGAGATTCAGGTTACTGCTGTTAGAGTGAAATTACTATGAAAAGAGGGTTAGAAGAGGGCCAAGAGAGAAATAAGTAGAGCCGTGAGAGTGTGCAGAGTTTGTTTAATTGCAGACCAGTCAGGGTCGTGTAAACAGTGAAGACATTTTTATGTCATTATAATTGCTCAGAATTGCAGTCCAAGTTGGTGCTTGGTACTAGGGGTTGGTGCTCCTATCTGTTGCAGCAGAAAATTAAGGGGTTGGTGCTCCTTCCAGTAGATGCTGGTAAAGTGTTTGTAAAATTGGTATTTTGCAAAGACTGGATTTGGATTGGAGTCCAAGCAGTCATTTTTGAGGAGTAGCCAAATTGGTGAACCTCGTTATATTGTGTGTTGTGGTGTGTTCTCTTGTTCAATTTGCTTTTCTGGTTTTCAAGTTCTCTTTGCTTCAGTTTTAAATACTGTAGATTTGAATTTTAATAGCTACACTGATTCACCCCCCCTCTCAGTGTCATTGTGTGAATATCAATTGGTATCAGAGCAAGGTTTCTTGAACAAGCTTAATCAGCTAAGGTGATCTTGGAAGAAACACAATGGCGGGTGGTGAAGGATTCTCATCCAACAAAGCTCCCTTGTTCGATGGAACTAATTACACTTTCCGGAAACTCGGGATGCAGACATATCTGAGTGCGTTGGGATACGACATTTGGGATTCTGTAGATAGTGGATACACAACACCCACTACTCCTCCAACAGATACTGCTGAGAAGAAAAAATTTGAGAACAACTCCAAAGCAAAGAATGCCATAATGTGTGGGCTTGTAGACAGTGAACTGATAAGAGTCATGAGCTGCAAATCGGCAAAAGACATGTGGGATAAACTGAAGAGCATCCATGAAGGAGACAACAAGATCAAGGAAGCCAAGTCTGCAAACTCATCGAGCTCAGTTCGAAGCATTACAAATGAATGAAGATGAGAACATAGAGGCTTATATCTCTGAGAGTCAATGGAATCATTAATGCAATCAGAGGACTCGATGAAGAAATTGATGATGCAGTTGTCATGAAAAAGGTTCTCAGAACTCTTCACAAACGATTTAACTCCAAAGTTTCTGCAATAGAAGAGGCGAAAGATCTAAACAATTTTAGCATGGATGAGCTGCATGGTTCCTTGACTGCATACGAAATGAGAATAGGACAAACTAAGCCTATAGACAGAGAAGCTGCTTTTAAAGCACACAAGAATATAAAAGCTGAACATGAATCTGAGGATGAAGAGACACTGGATGAAACGAAAGCTAATTTTGTTCGAAAACTCACAAAGGGAAAAGGAAAATATAGAGGAAAGCTTCCATTTAAGTGCTTCAATTGTGGAGGAGTCGGTCATTTTGCAGCCAAATGTCCAATGCATGAGAAAACCAAAAATGGTGAAGGGTCACACCAAGAAAAAGGTGACTGGAAGAAGAAACAAAATTTTAGAAAGAACAACTTCAAGAAGAAAAGCTTCATATCCAAGAATGTCGGCTCTTCGAAGAAAGCTCAGGTGAGGATTCTGAAGAAGAAACAGGTGAAGCTCTGTTCATGGCACTTGAAGAAGAAAGAACTGAAGAAAATCAGGAAGGTGATGAAAACTTTAAGGATGAAGCTGAAGTATATCTGGAAGGAGAATTGGTTGCTGCACTTGAAGAGTTGAGTGTAGAAAGGAAAAAGAATAAAAAGTTTTCAAGAAAACTAGAGGATGCCACTGACATAATAAACAGTTTGAAAATACAGACAGAGGAATTCAAGAAAATGTCTGAAGTTCTTGATGAACAATTAACTGTAAAGACAGTTGAATGCAGCAAGCTAGAAGAAGACATTGTTAAGTTAAGGATACAGCTAGAGGAGATGAATAGGAAATTGAGCTGTTTTCATAAGTTTGAAGAAAGTACTGTAAAGCTGGATAAAATGTTAAATAACCAAAGGCCTTCCGGCATCAAATTTGGTTTAGGCTTCGATGAAGGAGAATCATCAAAGGGTTCAAAGGCCTTAAATGTAGAACCCATAAAGAAAGAAGAAAAGATCGGGGTTGATCAAGAAAAAACAAATCATGCCAAAGAAAGCAATAATGCCGGACTCAAGAAGAGTCTTGACAAAGATGGATTCACAAAAGTCACACATCCAAGAAGGAGAAGATTCATGGCTCCTACTTCAAAGCGGCAAAGACATGCACCCGAGGTTTAATCATTCTTTTTCTGGTTATTGTTTTAAATGCAATGCTTATGGCCATAAGATTTCAGATTGCAGTCATAATGTATCTCAAAGGAATTTCATGAGTAGAAATGTTTTTTCTCCTTTAATGAATTATGCAGTTGAATGTTATAATTGTCATAATTTTGGACATATTGCAAGAAACTGTAGAAGCACTTTTGCATCAAATAATTATCAGGGTAGAAAATCTCAACCAAATGGGTTGAAACAAAACAAGAAATTTCTTGAAAAACAGGCACATGCTAATGAAAGGGCAAAGGCAAAACAAGTAGCCAAATCTATCATCAAACCAGAATGGAAAGAAAAGGAATCTTTGATTGTTCAGACTGCTTTTAAAGCACAGAACAAATCTGCACCATGGATACTTGACAGTGGATGCTCCAGTCACATGACAGGTGACAAGCAAAAATTTGAGAAGTTACGGAATTATGAAGGTGGTTCCGTGAAATTTGGAAATAATGATGGAGCAAAGATAGTTGGAAAAGGATCAGTCAAGATCGGTGATGGAAAGATAAAATCAAAAGAAGTCTTGTTTGTGATTGGTCTGAAGCATAACTTGCTGAGTGTAAGTCAAATCTGTGACCGAGGTCATGAAGTCATTTTTAAGAAGGAGGGCTGTGAAGTGAGAAAAGCACACAGTGGGAAACTGATAGCTACTGGATCAAGGACTTCTGGTAATCTATATACTCTCTCAGAAACTGCAGAAGGAACATGCTTGATTGGACAGGAAGATGAAAATTGGCTATGGCACAAGAGGCTCGGTCATATTAGTTTTGACAATCTGGCAAAAATAAGTTCAAAAAGAGAAGTAAGAGATATACCAACCATTGGCAAACCAGTAAATAGCATCTGTGCTTCTTGTCAAAAAGGAAAGCAAACCAGATCCACATTTAAATCAAAGGAATACTTCACCAGCAAACCGTTGGAGATAATTCATATTGATTTGTGTGGACCCATGAGAACTCAAAGCATAAATGGTGACAAATACTTTATGTTGTTCATAGATGACTACTCCAGGATGACATGGGTATTATTTTTAAAACTTAAATCAGATGCCTTTGAGATGTTTAAGATTTTTAAAAAATAGGTTGAAAATCAAACTGGAAAGAGGATTAAATGCCTAAGATCAGACGAGAGGAGGAGAGTTTATTTCAGAAGAATTTGCAGAATACTGTCAAAAATATGGGATAAGAAGACAGTTTTTAGCAGCAAGGACACCTCAATAGAATGGTGTTGTAGAAAGGAAGAACGGGACAGTGCAGGAAATGGCACGGACAATGCTGGCTGAGAACAAAATAGGTCGACAGATTTTGGAAAGAGGCAGTCCATACTGCAGTTTACATTCAAAATAGGTGCATGCTAAGACCGCATGAAAGCAAAACACCTTATGAGCTGTGGTTCGGCAGAAAGGCAACAACAAGATATTTCAAAGTATTTGGCAGCAAGTGCTACATCAAACGGACTGAAGATAATCTCGATAAATTTGAAGATAGAGCTGATGAAGGTATTTTTCTTGGTTACTCAACAAAAAGCAAAGCCTACACATGTTACAACAAGAGGCTAAAGAAAATTGTTGAGAGTGTTGATGTTAAAATTGATGAAGGTAGAGAGCAAGAAATTACTTATCAAGAAAACTACCCTATTTATGAAGAAGTCATTGAAGGAGATGATGAAAAGGAAATAGAAGAGAATCAGAAAATTGATCCAGATGTTTTAAAAACTGACTCAGATGAAGAAGAAAACAAGAAATTTAAAACAGGCAGCTGGCGGAAATATCATCCCGGTGAACAGATTATTGGGGACCCCACAGATGGTATTCAGACAAGAAGAGCGATGAGTGCGGAACTATTCTCTCGTTATCTAGCATTGAACCTAAAAATGTTGTCGAAGCAAGCACAGATGAAAGTTGGATGAAGGCAATAAATGAAGAACTAGATCAGATTGAGAAAAACAAAACCTGGGAATTAGTACCACGGCCAACAAATAAAAACATAATTGGCACTAAATGGATTTTTTGAAATAAATTAAATGAAGATGGACAGGTTGTCAGAAATAAGGCAAGATTGGTGCTGCAAAGGCTATGCTCGAGGTTGAAGGCATTGATTTTGAGGAAACCTTTGCACCGGTAGCCGGACTAGAGGCAATCGGGAATGTTTCTGGCTTTAGCGAGTCCATAAAAATTTCAAAGTATATCAAATGGATGTAAAATCAGCATTTCGAATGGAAAAGCTGGAAGAAGAGGTTTACATTGAACAGCCAGATGGCTTCCAACTTGGTGACAATCCAGATTTTGTTTGCAAGTTAAAGAAAGCATTATATGGTTTGAAACAGGCACCCAGAGCATGGTATGCAAGGTTGGATAACTATCTTATTAAACAAGGGTTCAAGAAAGGTTTGGTGGACAACAATTTATATGTCAAAACAGAGAAGGGCCATCTTATTGTTCTTGTTGTTTATGTAGATGATATAATATTTGGCAGAAGCATGGATGAATATTGCAAAGACATATCAACTAAAATGAAGACAAAATTTGAGATGTCTATGATTGGTGAACTTTCTTATTTCCTAGGATTGCAAGTCAATCAAAATGAAAAGGGCATTTTTATTTCTCAAGTTAAATATGTAAAAGAAATGCTGAAAAAGTTCACAATGGAAGATAGTAAACCTGTTAGCACTCCCATGACAACGAGTCGCAAGTTGAGCAAGGATGACAAATCTCCGGATGTAGATCAAACAATGTACGGGTCTATGATTGGAAGCTCTATGTATTTAACAACCACTAGACCAGGATATATTACAGGCAGTATGCATGGTTGCAAGATTTCAGGCTAGTCCCAAAGAAACTCATGTGACAGTTGTAAAGAGGATATTTAAGTACCTCAAGGGTACTATGGATTATGGGTTGTGGTACCCAAAAGGTAAAGACTTCACTTTGATTGCATATTCGATGCAGATTGGGCGAGGATGTATTGATGACAGAAAGAGTACCGGTGGAGGAGCATTTTATCTTGGAGACAGAGTGGTAGCATGGCACGACAAGAAACAAGAATCAGTCTCTCTATCCACAATAGAGGTAGAATACATTGCAGCAACAACATGTTGTACATAGATATTATGGATGAGACAAACGTTGAAAGATCTTGGTATTCACTTCAAAGAACCAATATCAATAAAATGTGATAACACTAGTGCTATCAACATATCCAAGAATCCGGTTATGCATTCTAGAACCAAACATATTGCGATCCGGTATCATTTCTTGAAGGATAAAGTTTGCTGAAGGAGAGGTCAAATTTGATTTTGTTCCAACTACAGAGCGAGGTAGCTGATATATTCACAAAACCATTGCCCAAGGAACTTTTTGAGTACCTTCGAAATAAGTTGGGAGTGGTCACAATTCCCAAGAATTGACTATCATTTGGGATCACATTCTCAGGGGGTGCATTTATGCCTATGCTTATAGTTTTGCTTATATTTATGATTTTTGCTAACTATAACAATATTTGTCTTAGACTGGTGTGCATAGACTCAGGGGGAGTCTGCAACAGCCCTTTGGTATTATTGTCAAAGGGGGAGAAGAATTACAGGAGAGTGCATAAGTGTTGCCAACAATTCCAAAGGGGGAGATTGTTGAGCAAGGTGCAGCAAAAGTATTGTCATTGTTGTCAACACAGACAGAAATTGATGCAGTTGGAGCAGTGGACAAGAATTCAGAGGTCAGTCAGATCAAGTACAGTGAAATTCCAGGAAAATAGAAGTGGCCCAGATTCAAAAATTTGCAGAAAAAGACAAGTAAGAAAACTGTCGCGATATCGCGACATGTTTTCTATCGCGATTTCATGACAAAAATGAGGAGAGAGAAGGCGCAGCCGAAAATGTCATGATTTCATGACAAAAATGAGGAGAGAGAAGGCACAACCGAAAATGTCATGATTTCACGACAAAAATGAGGAGAGAGAAGGCACAGCCGAAAATGTCACGATTTCACGACAAAAATGAGGAGAGAGAAGGCACAGCCGAAAATGTCATGATTTCATGACAAAAATGAGGAGAGAGAAGGCACAGCCAAAAATGTCATGATTTCACGACAAAAATGAGGAGAGAGAAGGCACAGCCGAAAATGTCATGATTTCGCGACAAAAATGAGGAGAGAGAAGGCGCAGCCAAAAATGTCACGATTTCATGACATGCTGGAAGGAAAGAAGCAAAGTTGAAAAACTGTCGCGATTTCGCGACATGTTTCGGGTAAAGGCGCAGGCAATGAAAAGTGTCACGATTTCGTGACAGGATCGGAGTAGAAGCAACAAGGCGAAAAAGTGTAGCGATTTCGCTACATGTCGGAGTTTCGCTGGTAGAAGCAAAGAAAAAGCGCTAAGTCAAGAAGGTGTAGCGATTTCGCTACAAGTCAAAATGCAAGGCAACAAAGGTGTAGCGATTTCGCTACAAGTTAAAATGCAAGGCAACAAAGATGTAGCGATGTCGCTACAAGTCAAAATGCAAGGCAACAAAGGTGTAGCGATTTCGCTGCAAGTCAAAATGCAAGGCAACAAAGGTGTAGCGATTTCGCTACATGTCTTGATTTCGCTAGTGCATGAAGTAAGAAATGTACGGATGCGAAAGATGTCACGATTTCGTGACATGTTGCATTTTCATGGGTGAAAAGCAAAGAACAGTGCTAAGGCAGAAAAGCGTCACGATTTCGTGACATGTTTCGATTTCGTTGAGGCTTGCGGAGAAAAGTGTACGGCAGCGAAAAGTGTCACGATTTCGTGACATGTTCCATTTTGCGGCTACAAGCGAAGCAGAGTGCAGGGAAGCGCAAAGTGTCACGATTTCGTGACATGTTCCATTTTCGCGGCTACAAGCGAAGCGAGTGGGAAGCGCAAAGTGTCACGATTTCGTGACATGTTCCATTTTCAGGGGTGCTGGCGAAGGAGAGTTGTACGGAAGCGGAGAACGTCGCGATTTCGTGACATGTTCTATTTTCGCGGGTGCATGCCAAGATAAGGTCGAGGAGGCTGAAAACGTCGCGATATCACGACAGGTCAGGTTTTCATGGTCAACAGTCAAGAAAAAGTCAAATGGGCAGAAATGTCACGATATCGTGACAGGTAACAGTTTGGCGGGTAAAAGCCGAAGGAGCATGCACAGTGACAGGTGTCAAAAAAGTGTAAAGGAAAAATCATGCAGCCAGTTACGTAAGAGTTAACTGGAGTCAGATCTACAGTTACACAGTGACAGGTGTTGAAAAAGCATTCGAACAGCCGTGTTTGCAGAATTCGAACAGCCGCATATGGAGAATCGAAAATGCATTCGAACAGCCGTATATGCAGAATCGTAAACGCCTTCTAACAGTCGTATTTGCAGAATTCGAACAGCCGCATATGGAGAAGAGAAAATGCAATCGAACAGCCGTATATGCAGAAACGTAAACGCATTCGAACAGTCGTATTTGCAGAATTCGAACAGCCGCATATGGAGAAGAGAAAAGAATTCGAACAGTCGCACAAGCAGAATAAAAATTGCATGCACGCAGAGAAAGGAATTCAAACAGTCAGAGTATGTCATTCGACTGCATGCAGAATTAGAAAAGTCATAGAAGACGAGGAGTCTCGATGAGGAAAAGGGGTTATAAAAGTACAGTCATGCAGAGATTCGAGTTGCTGCTGTTAGAGTGAAATTACTATGAAAAGAGGGTTAGAAGAGGGCCAAGAGAGAAATAAGCGAGCCGTGAGAGTGTGCAGAGTTTGTTTAATTGCGGACCGATCGGGGTCGTGTAAACGGTGAAGACATTTTTATGTCATTATAATTGCTCGAATTGCGGTCCAAGTTGGTGCTTGGTACTAGGGGTTGGTGCTCCTATCCATTGCAGCAGAAAATTAAGGGGTTGGTGCTCCTTCCAGTAGATGCTTGGTAAAGTGTTTGTAAAATTGGTATTTTGCAAAGACTGGATTTGGATTGGAGTCCAAGCGATCATTTTTGAGGAGTAGCCAAATTGGTGAACCTCGTTATATTGTGTGTTGTGGTGTGTTCTCTTGTTCAATTTGCTTTTCTGGTTTTCAAGTTCTCTTTGCTTCAGTTTTAAATACTGTAGATTTGAATTTTAATAGCTACACTGATTCACCCCCCCCTCTCAGTGTCATTGTGTGAATATCAAACTCTACATTAAGTTGTATTTTTTAATTTCCAAATAGCCCAAATAATTAGAGTTGTGTCATAGTTTGTGGTTTGAGATATGTTATGGTTGAAATCCCTACTATTTATGGTTTGCTCAATTAAAAAATAGTATGGTGAAATTTTTGTTAATGTAAAAGGAAGATACTATCCATTTGAAATCTACATCATTAAAACAAATAAATTAATGTCAAGTTTATTCAAAATTCTCTCCTATAACTATGTCCATAAGTGTCTCTATATCTGTTGGATAAGAAGTGACCAAGTCCATAATGCCAACCTACATGCATCTAGAGAGAAGAAAATTAATAATCATGAGTATGTTAGAAGAATAAACATTTCACATTGAGAGTTATCTAGGTGGAAGGATTAAATTAAATTTGAAGCATAAAATTTGGATTTTTTATTTATGTCCAACATTTAATGATATTTTAGTATTTGAAAACATGTCTATAAGAAATAAATATTACAAAGAAAAATGCTTATGAAGAATAAATTTAATATGAAGAATAGGGTTATGCATAGTGGCTAATCATCGTTAATTAACGAATATTTGGATTTTTGAAATTTGAAATTGGCTAATATTGAGGACCCTTGGCCGAGGCTCATTAGTCAAACATTTTGGGGTTTAAAAACTTTTGTAGGTCAATTCACCTTGATTTTATAATTATTTACCACATTTTTATATTTTTTGGTGCAAAAGAAAGGTAATTCACCATGTCTTTTACATGAGTTTGGACATAATTCGGTTGGATTTTGAAACTGATTTTCTCAATTTATATAAATACATTTTGGGGCACACCCCTTATGCATAACCCTGATGAAGAAAAATATTTAAATAAAATCAATTAGGAAAGAGTTTTTTTTCAAATTGGAAGGTAGTTAATTTTCAAAGGAAAGAGAATTATTGCAAAATTGTTCTTCAAGTGAATTTATTTAAAGAAAGGAATTTATGAAGGAGAAAAATTATTAAAGGGAAATACTACTTGATACATTAGACTGATATTATGATGATGCTACAATATTACTTGATGCAATGTCTTTTGATATCAAATAATTATTAGTCACCTCATCTTTGACTAAATTCTCCACTTCATATTCTTGAATAAAATTAACTAATTCATCAAAGGTTATGGTCTCATTTAGAACTTGAAATGAAGTGACTAAATGTTTGAATGTCTCTAGAAGTGCTCTTAATGTAACTTGGACAAGAAGCTTGTCTTCTACTTTCTCTTCCAAAATTAATAACTTAGCCTTTATTTCATCTATCCTTTTAAGAAATAGTTTTATACTTTTTACACTATTAAACTCTAATGAATACAATTGTGTCTAAAAATGCAAGATATTTGCTCTGTTCTTCTATTAAAATGTTTTACATATTTTTTCCAAGCATATTTTGAAGTCTCTGATTCACTTATATATGGTTGAATTTCATCAATTATCCCAAATGTTATTAGCATAAGGGCTTTTGTATCACCTTCTACAATTTTTTGTTTTCTTATTTCATATTTTAGAATGTTTTTATTCCATTCACTATATCCCAAAGTTTCTTAACAATGAAATTGATTTATTTTTAATTTTTCCATGATGCAAAGTTTGGTCCTTTCAAAAGTGATTGAGAAAGGAATATTTTACTATTTGCCATAATGGAACTCATCAAGTAATTCAAATTTTAAATTTATCAACTTCTTATAACTCCCATAAATGTTTTCAAGTCAAATTTCAACTTTTGAGGTTTAATCTCTACTTATAGCTCACAAATTTAAAATTTTAATTTTCACTTATATATCCCAAATTCACCTTCAAATTTTAATTTCATTTTACTTTGACTAAATTTAATTTTAATTCAAATTAAAAAAAAAAACTTCTAACTCCTTTGCATTAATGCATTCTATCTCCAATATTTAAACATTATAAAATCAAATTTTAAATTCCTCGTAAAAATAGTGTAACTCCAAATAAATATTTGGTGTCCAAAATTTAAATAACATCACCTTAATTTTGTAACACATACCGTAATTAGCCCAAAATTAATATCATCTAGTCTAGCATCTTCTACCATATTATGATAGAAATTTATTAGGTGTAACATTAGTGCTTGAAATGTTACCATGCAAAAATTGACTTCATCTTGAATTTGACTTGGTGCTTAGTATTCCTCTATGGCTCTCCTTTTTTTGTTCTTCCCAAACTTTTGCACTTTAGAACAAGCTCTTCAATTCAAGTAGTTTATCTAGACAAGTTCTTTTTTATAGGATAGTTCATCATAGATGCTTCGAACCTTAATTTTATCAACATTCCTTAGGATCATTTTCAACCCCTTCTTATATCCTTGGTGCTTCAAATTTATTTTATTCATAAGGGATTTCTCTTTGGCTCATCAAATTTTTGTCTTCATGAGGGCTTCTTCTCTAACTCCCTGACTCTAAGTATTCCTTCATGAGAACTTCTTCTCTATCTTCTCAGCTCTATGTATTCCTCCATGAGGACTTCTTCTTTGGTTCCTTTATTTTTCTAGACTTACAATTTAGATGCTCTAATCATAGATTGAATAGACTCCATGCTTTCTTCTTTCTTCTCAACATAATTTAGTTGATAAACTTTAACGCAAATTGTAGTCTACACTTCTATTCCAATTTGTCATCTTCAATATGGAAATATGTTTTCCTAGCTTCTTATCATAGATTTATTTATGCTTAGGGTTTTGCTCAGAGTATTTTTCTCTCCTGAATACCTCATGTCCAATATCCTTCTTTCTAATCAATAAATCACACAACTTCAATCAATTTTTTTTTCAAATTGTTTTTTATTTCTAGCAATCTGATCAACTCAATACATCCTCTTCAATATAGTGTAATATCAACTAATTTTCTTCTTCTATTTGGATGCACTATCAACTATTTTCTTCAACTTAAATTTCTTCTCTCAAACTTACATATGGTGAAATCAACCATACTTCTCACTTCTTTCTCCACAATATCAAATGGCTAGAGTATAGCTCTGATACCATTGATGGTGATTAAGCCAAATTAATTCACAAGTCCAATTTCCTAGGATCTTAATCAATCACAATATTAAAGCATACAACTATCTAGCTAATATGAATCCATCATATTCATGTAATAATAACAATATTTCTCAATAATAAAATATTATTCATAAATCAAATATACAATCTCTTGGATTCTTTGTGATTCTTGATACTTTGTTGATACAATGCATAGAGTTTTTTCTCCATAATATAACCTTAGAATATGAATCTTTAATACTTGACTATTGCTCTCCTCACATATCTAGGAGATGCATCATTTCCTATTCCTCACATATGATAAAACTCTCATGTCTCTTGACTTTACATCTTGCCACATATCATGTGACTCTTCACTTGCATATTTGACACCTACACATATGAATCTTGATTTACTTACACGAAACATTGCACTCTATCAAAATTTACACACTTGCACACTCTATCACATGATATTTGGACTTTTTTCACACATTGACACATACATTAGAGGAAATATAACTTACACTCTCTAATCTAATAAATCACTTCCTAATATAATATTTACAAATATACAAATGTACCATGGGGGTACTTTATCATTTACCAAATACTACCAAATAATGTAATATCTCCAACACTTGCTCTTTTGAAATAGTTTTGTCTAACAGTGGTCTTTACCAATTTTACATCACTTTGGAAATTATCTTATATGCCATGTTACATACGCTTATGATCCTAAATGAATAAAACAATTTTACATCATTTTTTTTGGAATCAAGGCAAGATATATTGCATTTTTTATAGAGTATGTACTATTTTACCCTAGACTATTTTACTACTACCAATAAAGAATCATTCACTATTTCCTAATTATGCTGATAGAATGTTGTTGAGATCCCATCAAGACCTAGGGATATATCCTCATCAAAATATAAAAGAGTTAAATGAACTTCTTCCATAGTAATAGACTCCCTCAGTTTGCTATTATCTTTATTTTTTATAACTAAATGTACTTCTTGTAGTAGTTTACCATTAAGAACTTCAATCTCATTTGATCCTAGAGTATTCTAGTAAAAATCCTTGTCTTTTTTTTTTATTTCACTCTAGTATTCAATTTAAACCCCTTTAACTAATTTAATTCTACTAATTCTAGATGTTGATTTTATACTATTGCTATCCTATGAAAATACTTTGCATTTTTATCTCCTTCTTTAACCACTTTGTCTCAATTTTAATCTTTAAATTTTTTTCCTAATCAATATATTATGATATTCACTAAGAAAATTTCTTTCCTTCGAGCTTGGATTATTGTTCTCACCTTTTAAAGATTTTTAAATTTTTCAAGTTCTTCTTTCTTCTCAAATATGTTTTCAAAACTGTTCTTGTTCCATAATTTTAATCTAGATGTCATTGATTTAATTTATAAGTCCATACAAACCATTATTTTTTAAAGAATTGCATGTCTATGTTATCATATTAAAAAATTAAGGATGGTATTCCCGCATTTGCTTAGATTTAAAGTGTGATTTTTTTAATTCACTTACCACCATTTTAACTATTATTTGCTAGTGATCTGAACCAATCCTTGTTAATATTTTAATTTATTTTTTCTTCATAGGCTAAATCCTTAAGAGAATTGATATTTCTTTCAAGATCCTTAGTTAATGATATCCACTATTTATTGACTTTCATCTGTCTAGATCTATTGTTTGGAATTTTAAAATCATCCTCATCCATGTCCATTTGTAAGTGTATCTTCTAGTTTTCTACATATGTTTTTGCTAGACTATTCTTTAGGCATGATCTCTCAATATGAACCACCTCACGACATATTCAATATTTGAAAGAAATGTTTTCATAATACATGGTTTACGTCCACAAATTTCACCCATACATAGAGTGATTAATTCTAGTTAAGGTTTACAAATATAAATCATGATTAATATTTGGGCATAAATGACCAAATATATATATATATATTTTGTAGGTTCTAAAATCTTAAGGAATTCTCCAAGAGTGTCACCTATTGCCTTGAAGCTATCCATTTCCTATAATTTAATGGATAACCCATACATCCTAACCTAGACCAGTACTAGGGATAGATACAAGCAGATAAGGAAGAGTCTTGTTCTTTCTAAAAAACAAGGACCCTATTTTAGATTCTATCTCTTTTCTTCCTAGAAAAAAAAATGACTACGAGGAAATATTTGGGAAGAAAGGATAAAATCTCTCATGGATACTTCCATCTCCTATCAATCTATTTTTGAAAAGCTAAAGCCTTGGCCAAAACCTATTAAATTTACTAATGGTTATCTTTTCTTTGAGCAATAAAGACCATTTCTCTATGAGGTTCTCCCTAATCTCTTCTACTAGGGATTATTATAAGGATTTAGCTATAAATCAAACCATGGGAACAAAACTATAACTTGATATCTACTAAAATTTACTAGTGTATCCTATAACAATTATATTATTTGAAAATAAATCTATAATAATTTGCATGCAGTTTTTCTAAAACAATGAAGGGAAACTTGAAACTTGAATTCTATGCCAAGATAGAATATCTTTCCTGACGAATTCCCTAGCCCTATATTCTTTCCTCCCATCATCTGAACCATGGTTGACAGATTTTTACAGTTTCGTTTCTTGGAACTTGAAAAATCATCACTACCCTTGTTTTGGAAGACTTACTTCATAGGGTCATATCTCCTTTAATACGTCTCAAATTGCTTCATATGAACACTCATTTTAAATCTCTTCAAATTTTAAACAAATTGGTCCAATAATCATCTAAATCAGACAATCCTTCACAAAGATATGGCTCCTAAAAGATGAGATATTTTTTTAGAATTTTTTTTTCTAACACTGCCCTAGTTCTAGATGGTTGTCTTTGACATTGCAAATGTCATACTATGGTTGATAAATTTATTATATGCAATGTCTCTCACAATATTGGAAGAAACTATATGGTGTAACTTGATTTGGTCGAAGACATCTCATTAGACTTCATAATGATAATGATATCATTGTATTACAAATATCACAATCAAGGACCATAAACCTAATAAAAAGTAACATCAACTATATTAATCAAGTCAAATTAGATAATAATAATTTGTTGGATTAGCCAACAAGTTGAACAATGATACATGTACCTATTCATGTTCTAAAATAAGGCATTGGATCTTGCCTTCTCTTGTGATAACAATCTCTAATGACCATTGAACTAGCAAGGCAAATTCATCTTCTTCTTACATAGCATGATCATTAAAAAATATTGAAGTATCACATTGGATATCCACTTCATAAATCATCATCTTTAATAGATGATGCAATCATCATTTCAATTGTCTTTGATGTACGTCCTCAATTATGTCTATCATTTTTTTTTTTTTTTAGTATCAAATAACAATATCTATCAAAAATACAATTTATTTTTTTGTGTTAGTCTTGAAAAAAGGTTTCTAACTTGTATTCATGGAGGTTCCCATATACGAAGGGTAAATATCTCCACCTCATGGATTTTAATTGTTAGTGTTCTCTTTTAAACCACACATAATAAAGTACTAAGGAATGAATTATTGTTCGTGGATATCTCTTCCCTTCCTATATAGTATAAGGGTCAACTATCATTATTCCTTGTATAGGACGATGACTAACTAGCTAGCCAAATTTCTTGCCTATCTTAGTTAAATATTTGCCCCTTTCCCATCAAACCATATGTCATCTTTTCCCAAACTAGTATTTATGAAAAATATATTGATTGTGTTCCTATTAACTATATTTCATACTTATTTATAATTAAATAAAATATTTGGTATAATCGTGTTATTTAATAATAGTTTATAAACAAATTTAAAAACTAAATATTAACAACAATTAATACCTTCATTCTATTAAAAATGCACTTCTATTTATTTTAAACAAAATTTTGTAAAAATACTTGGAAAAAAACTAATATCTATCAATTCAAAATTTTATTTTAAATATCTTTAATTATTCATACAACTAAAATTAATATTACATTTATATTTTATAAAATAAATAAAATTAAAAATAAGGAGAATGAATCAACCTCAACACTATTCTTTGTGTCTCACAACTAACTAATGTTTAAGATAGCATCTTAGATATGTTGACATACATGCAGAGAATGAAATAAGGTGGTAGATACTTTAGCCATCACGACAATAATATTAGTGAAATAAAAAAATATATATATATATATATTATATTAAAAATGATATAAAAATTTTTATAGAGAAAATATAATAATTTAAAAAATATAAAAAATAGTCTATTTTGAATTCTCTCATGCTGCTAGACCAACTTAGAGATGGTTCAAGTCGGATTAATAGTAATAAGGTAGTATAGAGGTTATAAAGAACAGTTTCAAAATTTAAACTTTACTTAATAATAAAAAAAGATTATAAATGTAAAAGATTCTTCTATATAACAATTTAAATACCACTTGCAACTGTAAGTTGTACCTCATTTTCTTCCAAAGGACATGTCCTTTGTTTCCGGTATTAAAAATGTGCACAAGCAACCCAACAAACTGAAGGGTAATTTGTATCCTTATTCCTGCATGATAACCCCATGAATTCTAATCGAGTTCTTGTCTGTGGGTTGTGATGCATAATAAAACCCAAACACTCCAACTATAGCGCCCACCCTAGAAATACCATGGCAGGTTGATAGCAACCTCGCAGTAAATAACTCCGCCGGCACAATAAAAGTGGTGATGCAGGGTCCAAAATTTGAAAAGAAAACAGCCAGCAAATAGATCGCCGGGAACCCTTTCCCATGCTCATGCTTATGCCAGTAACGATTGTATGGAGCACCGAGTATAAACATGCAAGCCGACATGAGCAAAAAGCCACCAAAATGAATCTTCCGCCTCCCAATACGGTCTATCAGGAAAACGGTGAATACATACCCAGGCAAATTTGATACCAAAGCAGCAAACGCTGCTGCCCTCACCACGGAGTTAACCTCATCCAGTGAATTCTTCTACTCGGCCGACAACCACCCAACGAATTCTTATACTTCAATTTTAAAACTTACATTTATTAATTATGATTGTAACCAATTCTCTATCCAAAATCTTGCTCATTTCTTAATATTCCTTCTGTTGGATTTAGTTTTCTTCACATGGCTGCCCTAACTGAGTTATCAATGGCGAAGAACCGAGAAAACTGTGTCGAAAGCTAATTCCAAACCTTTTCATCTGCCATAAACATTATTAGTAATTAGAGCGTTGAATGATTTGTGGTTGTCTTCAAGGATAATGCTAAGGAAGTAAAAGAAAAACATAAAACAATTGATTATTTATTGATTTGGAAGGGACGAATCAGCAGCCCTTGAAGTGCAATGTCACTTAATATTCAGCGTCAACAAAGCTAAAATAGAGTACCTCACGCATATGTTCCTTGTTCAAACGGCATAAAAGAGTGGTATACAAAAGGACGAATGTGAATATCTAATGATCTCAAAGGCCAAATAAATAATATTCGGAGAAGCTGGATCCACCACAAATAGATGGTCGATCGGTCCTAAGAAGTCCCTTAAAATTAAAACAAGTGATGAGAGTTTCGTAGGTTGATGTCTTATTTAATCTATACTTTATTAGAAGATTACATTATAAGTTTTACGTGTCTTTTAGAAGAGGCTGCTGCCATTCAAATATCAAGACATTGCGTAAAGGCATTGTATAAAAAGGGTTTTTTTTTTTGAAGTTTCAATTTTTTCACATGAAAATATTTAACAATTTCAAAATTAAGACATCATAAATAAGATAATTTATATAAGATTTTGGGATACGTAAGTTTTTTCAAATTAATACGATGAAGTGTTCTTTGGGTCAGTCTTCCCCAAGCTTCAAGACCCAGGCTTGCATTATGGATACAAATATTCTTCCTAGGAATGTTGAAAAGGACAAAAATGTGAGTGAAATTTACTCCCCCAACTCCGTGGTGAAGAAGAGCAATGTTCTCCACAAGCTTCGCTTACTGGAGATTAAACATCGTGCGGCTTGGAGCTCCATGAAGATGGCGTTGGATTACGCGGAGGAGGCGGCTCAGATGTCTAGTGGAATCATTGTTGAGGCTGATGTTGTGTTGTAGAACCACCTTGGTTCTTCCATAGTTCTTCCTGGTTTGTGTGGTTTTGAGGAGTTGTGTTTTTTCTCTTTTCTCTTGTTAGTGCTGGTTGCACTGGTTTGGTCTATTCTGTTTTTTGTTGTAAAAGGTTTTGGGGCCCCTTTCAAAACCCTTCTTTCTTAATTTTACAAAAAAAAAAATATATAAGGTTTTGAAAGGGTTCAAACCTTTTTGAAAGGATGTGGTCTCTCTTTAAGAGGTCCAAGGTTCAAACCCCACTCAATATGAGGGGATAAAGACCCTGATCCCTTATAAAATCATGTGTAAACTAATTGGAAAAAATCTAACTAAAAGATCCTATAAAGGTCAAGTGCTCCCAATTTTTATATTTTTTGGTATTGATAAAAAAAGGGGTTGAAGGGCCCCGACCCTTTACACAGAGCTCGAAAGATATACAAGAAAAAAATAAGAGAAGATCATACAAATGCAAGATAGCCCTATCTTAGTAAAACAAACAAACCTGGGCTAAACCTATTGATGGAGAAGCTGAAATAATATTCCTCCCGCTATCCTTCTATTTAACGTAGCTGATGCAGTGCTCAATGCTTTACATAACTGATAAAGAAACTACTGACAATAATGTAATTTAGTGTGCTCAAATCCTTCATCGCATGATCCCAATAAGTATTCTGCTTTGCTCTACCCTCTTTATCTGCTAGCTTCATTATCAATTCTTATAATCTCTTCCAACTCCATGGGGGCATATGACCAGACCTTGAAATTCTCATATTTAACTGCCATATTTGCCATTTTATCGACAACTTTGTTTCCCTCTCTATAAATATGTTTAACTTGACTTTCTTCTAGGTTTCCCAAAATACTCCTCGCATATGTAATTATTTGGAAAATACTAGAATTATTTAACTCCCCTTTTTGAAGGGAAGTTATAATATTCTTGGAATCCCCCTCAAGAACAATTCTCCTAAAACCCAAATTCACTGCAATTCGGAGGCTTGTAAGCATTGCCCTTGCTTCAGCTTGGTGATTTGTGGTAATTCCTAGATCCTCAGCATATGCAACCACTACCTGACCTCTGTCATTCCTAATGAGGCCCCCACCACCAGCATGACCCGGGTTACCTTTTGCAGCTCCATCAAAGTTAATTTTTACCCAGTATTTGTGGGGACGTTCCCATCTGGTATCTAGTCTCACCTTATTGATTTTTTCCATATTTAAGATATATTTTTCTCTAGAGAGGATCATTGCAAGATTTTCCTGGCCAACAATATTTTTAATACAATCCTCCAATAGGGTTGTTTTTATCCTGGCATAAACCCCAATTATTCCTCTGGTTTTATTTTTGAACACTCGTCTGTTTCTTTCCAACCAAATCCCCCAACAAATATGTGGAATGCATTTTTGCCAAAAAATATTACTTCCTAAGTGCCACTGTTCCCAAATCTTGATTAGAGAATCTGGAATGACCCAAGCAACATTAACTTCTCTCAATAACATATTTAGGATATCACAAAAAAAATCACAAGTTCCAAATAGGTGGTCCACACACTCATCCTCTTTGTTACATAAGACACAAACAGTTGGAACCACAATCCCTCTTTTGAACATATTATCTTTTGTAAGGATCTTATTGAGAATGGAAGTCCAAAAAAACATAGCAACCTTAGGGATGATGTTTAGCTTCCAAATTCTTTTAAGCTCGGGTTTCTCTGAGGTTACTTTGCCCAAGACTCTATATCCATCCTTCACTAAGTACTGGCCTTGCTGGTTTCTTCCCCAAATTATCTGATCCTCCTCTAAACCTCTACCTAAATAATAACTCCTTAGGAGGTTTTGCAGATATTTACCCCTCGAGCCTTGCATATCTTCTTGCATGATTTTCCACTCCTGAAAATCACCCACCCTATGAATGTAACCATTAATTTTCTTACCATAGGTTCTAGTTAAATGTTCTTTAATATCTTTGAACTTTTTGTAGTTTGCTAAAGGCTCCTCTTGAATCCAAGGGTCTTTCCAAAAGTTAATTTTGTCTCCCCTGCCTACTCTCCATTTTAGACCTTGCCATAGAACTTTCCTACTATTGATTATATTTTACCAAAAAATAGACCCACGTGGAGGATTAGAACAACTAATAAAGTGGTTTCTGCCCTCCAAGTATTTATTTTGGATAATGCTAGCCCATTTCCTGATGCTCTAGTGCAAAGCCTCCAACCATGTTTAGCTAGAAGGGCTCTATTTAGATCTCTCAACTTCCTCAAACCAAGACCCCCATTCTGTAAAGGCTGGCAAAAGGTATCCCAAGCTACCAGATGTATACGTTTTTTGCATTCAGTGCCATCCCATAAGAATTTTTTTTGTAGTCTTTCTAAAGTCTCTTCCACTTTCCTTGACATCCTTAGGAAAGACATGAAATAAATAGGGAGGCTTTGAAGCGTGTGTTTTATGAGTTGTACTTTCCCTGCAGAGGATAACAAAGATCCCTTCCAACCTTGAAGTTTCCTATTAAATTTATCAATAATTGGATTCCAAAGTTCATATTTCATCTTGCCTATAAACAAAGGCAAACCAAGATAGGTGATAGGGAAATTTTCCTCCTTACAACCCAACACTTTAACTATTTTATCTCTTATACTCTCCTCCATGTTTAAAAACATAATCCTATTTTTTTCATAATTTATTTTTTGGCCTGTAGCTTTTTCATAAGAATCAAGGACTTTTTTAAACTCCAAAGCTTCTTCCTCTGTAGCTTCCCCAAGAAAGAAAGTATCATCCACAAATTGTTGATGAGATAAAGCTTCACCAATGGATGAATGTTTTAGACCTTTGATATTACCATCCTTTCTCTTTCTTTCCAAAGTTCTTCCCAGGGCATCTACCATAATGATAAAGAGATATGGAGACAACGGATCTCCCTGCTTGATTCCTCTGCTAGAAGGAAAGAACCCAATAGATTGTCCATTGATCAAGATTGAAAAGTGGGGGTTAGAAATACACATACCAATCCATGCCCTCCATTTTTCACTGAAACCCATTCGCTCCATTATTTTATCTAAGAAAGACCATGAAACCCTGTCATAGGCTTTGTTCATGTCCAGCTTAAGGAACATGCCTGACCCTTTCCTCCTTTGAAGAGAGTGTGTTGTTTCATAAATGGCAATGATGCTTTCAGTAATCTGCTTACCTTCCACATAACCTCCTTGATCTTCATTAATGATTGAAGGGATGATGTTTTTCAACCGATTGGCCAAAACTTTAGTAAAATTTTTGTAAATTGTATTACATAGGCTGATTGGTCTAAAGTCCTACAATTTATCTGCCCCATATTTCTTGGGAATTAGAGCAAGGAAGGTATTATTCCATTCTTTCAGCAACTTACCATATTCTTGGGCTTCTTGGATTGCATTGACTACATCTTCTCCAACAATATCCCAATGATGTTGAAAAAAACCTGGTGGAAAACCATCTGGCCCTAGAGCCTTGGATGCTCCCATAGAGAACACAACTCTTTTAATTTCCTCCTTAGAGATTACCTTGCATAGATATTCATTCATGCTATCATTAACTCCTTTGGGAACATTGTTAATGATGCTTTCTATTTCCATGTTGCACTCTATTTTTCTTTGCTAAGAAGGTTCTGAAAGAAAGTAATGGCCAAATTTTTAATATCATTTAAATCCTCATACTTTCTTCCATATTCCCCCATAAGGTAGAGGATTTTATTGTTGTTCCTATGTCTCATAGTCGAAACATGGAAGAATTTAGTGTTTCTATCACCTTCCTTGAGCCACAAAACTCTTGATTTCTGTTTCCAATGAATTTCCTCTTGGGCAATGGTATTATGATACTCCATGAGGAGTTGTTTTTCCTTTTCATGCCACTCTGGTTTTCTACCTTCCCTATCCATTGTTTCCTCTATATCTTGGATATCCTTTTTAAGTTATTGTTTTCTTAAATTGATGTTACCAAAAACCTCTTTATTCCAAATTTTGATTCGATACTTGATGTTCTTTAATTTTTGGGTAACTTTGTACATTGTTGATCCTTGAACCTCCTCCTGCCACCAAGATTGAATTTTATTTGTAATGTCTGGGTGCATATTCCACATGAGCTCATACCTAAAGGGTGCTCCTCCCTGCTTCCCCTCCTTTTCCATATCCAGCAAGAGGGGATTGTGATCTGATCCTATTCTAGGCATACATGTAAGTCTATGAATATTGTTTATACTTAGCCAACTATCAAAAATAAGAACTCTATCCAGGCGCCTTTGAATGTGATTATCCCCCATCCTTCTGTTTGTCCATGTAAACTTACCTTTACACATATCCAGGTCAATCAACTTATTATTCTGAATAAAATCATTAAAATCTTGCATACCTTGAGTGATGTTAATCCTCCCTCCACTTTTGTCCTCTATTCTTAAGACTGTATTGAAGTCACCCAAAACCATCCAATGCAAATTAATGAAAATACTCCTCTGAAAAGATAGCTTATTCCATAGATAGAATCTCTCACGATCATCATTTTGAGCATAAACCCCTGTCATTACCCAATAAAAGTTAGTTTTTTTGTTCTTCAATTTGACTATGCAGAATCTCTCTTCTTGATCAATTAAAGTGCCCTCAAAATTCATTCTGTCCCAAAATATGCAAATACCTCCAATAGTACCTTGTGTTGGGCTTATGATCCATTCAACATTCGGCCATACCTCTTTCTGAATAATGTCAAGTTTTTTTGTGTCAATTTTAGATTCTTGAAGACAAACAATATCAGGTTTTACTTCCATGAGTAGATCTCTAACAATTCTTCTTTTCCCAAGGGAATTTAGCCCCTGCACATTCCAAGAAAGGATTTTTATTTTTTGGTTTTGTTTGATGGGCTTTTACCCTTAACCATACATTCTTCATTTGGATCTAATTCTTGTCCCCTGTTCTCTGGTACTTTTTGTTCTTCTTGTTTGGGGGTCTTCCTTGCTTTATTTTCCCATAATTACCTGTATTCTTTGTATTTTTTGTATGTTTTCTAGGAGGATCATTCTCTCCCATTTGATTACATCCTATCGGAGATTCTTCTATTGTTGATTGAGTTGTTTTACCCAACTCTAGTCTTTTGTTGAATCTTGTTTGCATACCCTCCTTAGACTGCTTTGAGTTTTCTATTATGCTTAGATCCTTCTGTTCCTCAAATTGTTTAGTTTCATTCTTTGAACTTAAAACTTGATCTAATCCTTTCCATCCCTCTATTTATTTGATTTTAAACCCCCAAACTCCTTCAATATGATCCTTCTCCTATTTTGAGTCCATTTGAGTGGATGGGGTATCCTCTACCATTTTAGCATCATCTACTAATATTTCTTCTTCAACTTTCAAATTACCGTATGCATTCTCTGTGCTGATTGCAATCACATTTTGTTATTGTGTCTTGGTATCTAGATTTATATGATTTTCAATCATATTTATTTTCATCTTATGGTTACCTTCTTCATAATTATTTTCTTTTTCTTGATTGAGACTATTCTCTTGTTGATTAGTGTTATTTCCAAAACCACTCAAGTTTTATATTAAATAATAATTTACTTATAAATTTTAGTTTATTAAGTAATTTAAATATATTTTGAACATATTTGGTATATATTTTTTATTGAATTTTATAAAATAAAATAATACAACAAATTCATCTATATGCATTTGTTAGAGGAATAAATATATTATAAGAGCATTATAAATTTGTTTATATAATTTATTTTGTTTTTGTTTTTTGATCTAAAAATTTTATATGATCAATCATAAATAAAACTAATATTTTTTTTTGGAACAAGAATAGATGGAGAGCTCCTCTATGATGTAAAGTCCATTCTTTCTTTGTGTTAGGGTTTTTTTATTTTTTCTTGGTTAGGCCTTTGTAGCTATACATGGTTTCCAACCCTTGTGGACCATGTATTAGCTCTAGCATCACGACAGACAATTTAAGTGAAAATGCCACCTGTCAAGCATCCCAGGATATTTATCCTAAATGTGGTTCCAAAGAAATTGATTAGTTTATTAATTTATAAAATTTATATAGACACTAACATGCCTATAATACCATATTTCCAATCTACACAATAGGTGTAAATAACAACTCACACTTAATTATAACTAACTAAAGCTAAAATCCTAGTTGCTAAACATAAGCTATATAGAAGCTCACATGCAGCGTTATGCACAACATCAAACATTCGCAAACTGGGTGAATATTAGCATTTTTTAAAATACAATTTGGTGATTTTGGAGGACCCTATATGTTGACCATTTTGCCCAAAATTTCTAAGTCAAATTGTTTTAGGTGTCGATTCGTCGTGCATTGATAATAGTATTACGTATTTTTTTAAATTAGCCAAAACTCCCACATAATTTGTGGACCATTTTTACCATTTTTTTAAATTAACCCATTAAATTCACTAACTATACAACTATATATAAGTAATAATCCAGAGATAGTTTTTCATTTATAACATTTGAAAACTAAAAAAACTCTAAAGCAAAAAGATGAAATGAAACATTTGATCTGTTGTAGAAATCCACCGAACTTCAACCGTATGCAAAAACCAATCGATTTGGATCAAAACTCTACTCGAACTAAAACCAGACCCTTTTTTGCACTTGAAATTATTGCTAGACATAGTTTTTTACCTGGATCGACACTAGGACATTGTTCTCCACTTGATCTATGAAGAACATGTTCTTATACTAAGAGGAGGGTGAATAGTATAAGATAAGATTTTTTGCTTTTCAAACAATATGATAACATCATCAATATTAAAGTAGTAAACATTACACAAAGCATCACACACATGAGAGACATGATTTAACGTGGTTCACCCAATGTGGGCTACGTCCATGAAGAAAATATTTCACTAAATTTTCCTCAACAAATCTCTTGGGAATCCTTCCCTATTATAATGTTTATGGACATATCTATAAAGGAGATACTAATCCCCTACTCTGTCTCTATCTTGGATATGTACTAAAATCAAAGCTCTATCTCTATCTTGGATATGTACTAAAATTGTCCTCTACCCTGCACAAATATGCTCAATATTTATCTCAAATCTACACTAAACACTATCCTTCGATCTAGCATAAACTTGTTCAATCTCTGTCTCAACTCTGCACTAAACACCTTTCTTCAGTATAGCACAAATCTACTCAATCTCTATCTCTACTCTGCTGAGCAAGCTCTCTATAGAACTTGTCCAATCTACTCAACAAGTCTTCACCAAGACTTACCTTAAATCTACTTGTAATATTTCACAAAATCTCACATAAATTTGTCCTTAATATTTCACAAAAGCTTACTCAACTATGTCCTTAAGTCCCCTCTAGGACTTAATCAAACCTACCCACTAGCTTTCACAAAAACTTATTCAAATCAATTCAAAAAAATTGCAAAACTTGCATACACAACTCAACTCAATCCTTTCAGAAAACCTCTTCAATCACACAAACAAGTTTCATTTAGAATCTTGTTTAATCATAGAAACATTTATGGATAATGGTAAGAGACTCAATATGTTTCACACTCACAGATCACTCAATCACTTTCAAACTCACTTTCAAATCAATTCAGAAATAAAGAACAATTTGTTTCACAAAACTTGAACTATCACTCCAATGCTTTCAATCAATCAACTTCACTCAACCATCCACTCAATGAAACACAACTTGCTTACAAACCCTAACCAAGTGTTTCACTTTACTTCCAACAACTCACACTATGAATCTCAACCCTTGACTCAAGATGATTCCACATTCACATAACAATGATACTCATGATCTTTTCACAAATCCTAATCATGCACATGAAAGCTTACTCAAATATTTCCAACAATGCTTATCAAACAAACATTTTCACTCCAACTTAGCATTTCACAAAATTCAACCCAACAATATTTCACTCAAAAGGAATATGTGCCCATACCTTTTGTTTTGATGGAGATATGTCTTCAAAACCTATCTTAATCACAATAAAAACCTCTTTGCCAATTCCAAGATTAGATAACAACAATCTATCAAAATATTCACTCAAAAATTCTCCTCAATATTTATTTCACCATACATAAATACCAAGTCTCAAGTACACCTTATAATCTCCAAACTAACAAAGATCCAATCAACATAATTTTACAATAATCCACTTCAAAAATTTAATGCTTAAAATAATCAAAATAACTCCATACTCAAAAATGCATTATCAAATAATCAATACACCTTTCCAGAAATAATTCAATTCATTTTTAAGCCAAAATTAAATCTTCCTCAATATTCAACTAAGACAAAACCCAGGTGTTGTAGGTGAGTTGGAGACGAGAAGGCAATCCTCCATGGGAGGTCCCAGGTTCAAATCTCCACCCTACCAAAAAGCTGAATTGGGTATCCAAAATCTAATTGATAATGTTGGTGCAGGTAGGTTCGGGTGCGACTCTTGGGTTACTTTGACGGTGTAGAACCCTCTGTTCATGGTCTCTCAGACCAAGGCAGCCCCGCAAGAGGTTTTTAACTTTAAAAGAAAAAAAAAAAACTAAGACAAAAATTAAAATATATCTTAACCACCTTATATCTCCCAACTTAAAATTGCATTTTAAAATAATTAACACCTCTTATCCTAAAATAATGCAATTCACTTTTAAACAATAAAAAAATTCTTCACAACCTTTAATTAAAATAAAAACCCTTCAATCACATTATATCTCCCAAGGCACTCAGAAAAAAACTTTGGCCACATGCACATACAACAAAAATAAAGTACCTTTGCACACTCCTCGATGGTATTTGATCCTAGATCAAGCCACCACCTGCATCCTAGCCACGACCACACTATCGCATGAGCTAGGCACTCATGTGGGAGTAAAAATCACTTTGAGTGCTTTGTCTCTTCAACTAGCACCAAAGCCAAAAAGGCTTTGTCCCTTCATAGTCGCCAAGACTCGAACGCAACACCTGTGCGTAACTTGCACCTTACACACCAAAAGCTTGCCACTAGTCTAACCGATTGGTTGATGTCAAAGCTCTATGCCTTGGTCATTTTGACCTCCACATTTTTCTACTGCAATAAAAAATTAAATCCTTTTGTCTTTATTTGCTCACAAACTTTTGCATCCACTTCCACTAATTGCATGTGCATTAATATTTGGAGTCTTAGTCTTTGGGTTGGCAAACCATATGGTATTTATACCATATGCCAAACTTATCAAACTTCGGCGGGGAGGAGAATAATTTAAAATGAATTTGTGCCCACCCTAACTTTAGGGTTTAAATAATATTATTTTATAAATTAATTATAATATAATATTATAAATAATTTATAAACTACCTTAGGCTCTAATTTTAACCTTTAATATTATAATTAAAATATTATAATATTATTTTCATTTAGCCTAGGTATTTTTCTCTTTCACCCTTAGACCTTTTCTGACCTTCTTTTACTATTATAATAATAAATATTATAATATTATTTTTCTTTAGTTATTTTCTTCAGATTTAACCATCCTTTTGACCAATCATATGAAGCCCTTAAACCAAATCTCTTATGCTTAAAATATAAATATTTTAATCCTCCTTTTGCCAAGTCCTGCACTGTCTCTTGAAATCAATGACAACACAACTAACTCAAAATTTTTGACAAGTCGAAGACCAGATATTATTTTTAGCCGAATTGATTATCAATCTACTTGTCCCACCCAGACCTATTACCAGACTGCTACTTCCAACTGGGTCGAGTGCAGACTACTTGTTCCACCTAGATCATTAGTCGAATCACTTCTTCCACTCGGATCGATTGTCAAACTTCCTGTTAAGCACAGTTCAATGGCCAATCATTATTTCTTCCTGTATTGATTACCGGTCTTCTAGTTCTACCCGGATCAATTGCTTGTTCTTCTCGGACCGCCAACTAGATCAACTTTTCGCTCGAACTGACAACCAAAATGTATTTTCACCCAGACCTCCCAGCGAACCTTTTTTCCATCTAAACTAACTATCGATCCTCTTTTCCTACACGAACCTCTCGACGGGCCTCTTTTCAAACGGACCTTTTCCTGCACCAGGTACTTTGTTTCTCTTTAGACATTTTGAATCTGTGATCCTGTGTTTTTTGGTTTTATAGAGAATAGTAGTTGAAGCAGTTGTAATAATAAGATCTATTTTTTTATCATCTAATTGTTGGTTTTTCTTTTGCTATTTTTTTATCATTTACTGAAAATAAGTCAATGCTCTGTTCTCCATTTTTTTCCCTATTTTCTATCTATGTTAAAACTCTTTGATTCTCTATTTCCATTGAGATCTATTTTTCTGTTACAATATTTTAAATAGGTAAATACTTTGGTTCTCTAAGGACATAGTGATGCTCTATTTCTTGTCCATTTTGTACTAGAATCTTATATTTTTCAACATTTGTATCTCTGATTAAATCTCGCATACACAAAAAAAATTTCTTACACTTTTTTCAAATTTTATATTGATTAGTTTTTTGCTCTTATTAGTTATAGGTACTATCTCCAGAAAATAGAGTATTTGAATACACTAAAAAAATCACAATAAAGAATGACTGGAAATAGGTATTTATTTTCTACCAACCATCCATACGTTTATTCTAATTACAATATTATCTTGAGGCTTCATAGAAGTAAGATGTCTTCAACATTTTATTACTTTTCTAAATTGAAAAATATTTTCTTTACAAGTAAAATGTCACCTACTGGCGATGCAAAGAAGGGGGCCAAATCTGAAAAGAGTATCCTGAATTATTTTAGCCATATGTTGAAATCCAACGAGCCATCGACATCTGTGCAAATTCAAGGTACAAATGATTTTTGACTACTTAACAGTTAGGTGTATTTGTTAGTTTAAATAATGCTTTCTTCCTCAAATGGTTTATTTGCAGTTTGTGCCTCTAGCCATATTGCATGATGATATGAATCATATTTCTGTTTGTTAGTTTATTTTGTTAAATTAAAAAATAATTAAGAATAGTATTGTATGCTACTATGCAGAATACCCTGTCGACCCTGATATGCCTCCACTTGAAGATATTCATCACCAAGAGATGCCTTCTAATGAAAATTCTCTTAACAATGACATCCAACAAGCACTTGAAGATAATCCTCAAAATAACATGTTAGTTGAAAATGAAAGCGATAAATCAAATACATTACAAACTTCTTTTGAATCTACAAGCAAAAAAATAAAAAGCGAAAGGCATCTAACTGGGCTATTGGAAGGGCATTTAAGAATGAATGGGCAGAAAAATTTCTATGGATAGAGCCTATCCTAACTAATGACAACCAAGTCGATGATAAAGTATGTAGATGCAAAATTTGTAGTTGGAAACTGGGCAAGGAGCATAGGTTGCAAAATAAGATAGATACAATAGAAAAACATGCTGGCAAAGTTTATGTAAAAGTTAAAGGAAGTGATGGTGAAATTAATAAAATAGTTAGGTGGAAGGATGCATCATAATGTATGCATGTCAGATATGCAATAGAATATGACAATCACTTAAAGGAACAACTATCTCTTGTTGAGAAAGGTGCAATGATTGAAGCCCAATTTCAAAAAATTAAAAAGACCACCTTAGCTGCAAAAAGTTTACAGTTTGTTGTTGTATATAGTATTCTCAAGAAGGGTAGACCCATGTCCGATTTTATTGATTATAAGCACCTATTTCAACTGGTTGGTTTGCAAAACATTCCGAGTTCCCATTGGTCTGATCGAAGTGGTTGGGAAATGGTAAAATATCTATCATTAGTAGAGAAGGAGGACCTGAGGGAGAAAGTAAAACTTTCCAGATTCATTTCACTATCTATTGATGAGGTGATGGTTGTGGACAACACATCCTAGATTTGCATGCATGTGTATACTTTTCAAAACAATGTCAGGCAGCCTAGTTTGCTAGGATTACATAAGATGGTTGAAAATTCAAATGCAGAAAATATTTATAATGTTGTTGTGACTAGTTTAAAGGATATTGTGGGAATGAATGACATAGACATAGCCTCAAAGTTAATATGCATTGGAGCTGATGGTGCTGCTATAATGCAAGGGCATAGGAGTGGTCTCTGTGTTCGACTGCAAACCACAATTGCTCCATATATGATACCCATTCATTGCATGGCTCATAGAGTGAATCTTGCATATAAAATCGTGAGCACTTTTGAAAATGTTGCGAGAGTGGAAGACCTCATTCGTGAAATACATTCTTATTTTTCTTGCAGTCCAAAAAGGTTTGCAGAGTTTCAACAATTTGCACTAGGAGTTATAGAAGGAAAAAAATGTTAAAAGATGTGGATACAAGGTGGATTTCATTGTATCAACCTGCACACAGAGTTTTTATAGAATATCAATCATTAATAGGGTTTATGTATGCAAATCGTAGGGGAGTTGATAAGGTAAAATATTTGTTGTTTCATTTGACTAACTTTGAAACCCTATTGACGTTATGTGGTATTCTTCCAATGTTACAGGAAATGAGTAGATTGATTAAACTTGCACAAGAGAGATCCATCTATATCATTGATTTCATGAGGATGAGAAAACAAATATGTATGGTTATTGATAGTTTATATGTGTCCAAAGCAGATTTTACAGATCCCTTGTTTCATAGTTGGAATACATTGACAAACGTGAACGATCCAAAAAGCTTTTTGAAGTTTGACATCAATGATCATATTTGTATTAATAATCATGGAAATTTGATACCTCTTTATTGTTTTGAAAGGCAATCAAGTATAGTTGTGGATGATGTTGAAGAAGTTCTTGTAACACACAATAGATTTCATGTTGTATTACAGAAAACTAGAACAAATTTGTCAAATATAGCAAAATATTTGACAAGTGAGATAAGAGATCGGTTTTAGAGAGATGAGTTGCTTGAGGCCATGGGTGTGGTTAACCCCATGTTTTGGGCTCCTAGTACTGAATTCAATTCTACAAATGAGTTGTTTATTAAATATATGCTCATACTTATTCAACATTTCAATAAAAGTGTGGAAGTGAATGGTGTTAAAATCAATGGTATACTCAACAAAAATATTTTGAAAGAACAATCAATGCATTTTGGAAGAACAATGGTTGGGCAAACATCACTTTTGAGTAACATCCATGAGACTGGTTCCATTGCACGTTTGTGGAAAAAATTGTATCCAAGTACTATCTTACAAGATACTATAAGTGAATACTTCTGTTTATATGAATTATGTCAAACAATGATTTTGGGATCAATGGAAGACGAGAGGGTTTTTAGTGCACTATCTTTTGTGAAATCTAAGCTTCGTAATAGGCTGGACAAAAATTTAGAAAATTGTTTGAGAATTTATGTATCATCCTATCAGTTGGAAAATTTTCCCTATGATAGAGCATTTGCATGCTTGAATTCCCTTGCAGATAGAAGGGGCACAACGAATATTACCGATATGGAAGATAATGATGCTTTCAATGATCAGATTATGGAGACACAGATATCCACTATGCTTCATAGTGATGCTGAACAAGCTGAAAAATATTTGTTTAAGCTACCTGATTTGTGATTTTTTCAGTATTATGATTTTCAAGTATTTCACAACATTAATAAATTTGAATTCATTTGACATCATATTTCACAATAGAGATTCTGGACAAGATGAGAAGTGTTTGTTTCAACTACCTAATTTGTGATTTATCCAGTATTTCACAATAAATTGGAATTGATTTGATATTAGATTTCACAATATTGTATCAAATTTGTTAGATTTAACAAAAAATTATTATTAAAAAGTTTTCATGTTTTATAGTCATTTGTTGTTTTTGAAATAGTTTTAATTACCTTTATATCATAGTATTTGTTTGTTTAGGTTACCTAAATTGTAATTTTTTACAAGTATTTACAATATTGATCAATATGAATTTGTTAGTTATAATTTTCATCTATAAATTTATGTTTATTTGTCATCACAAGATTGTTTCATCTATCTAAATTATAACTTTATGAATAATAACACAACATTATCTTTCAAATTATATGTTTTATGATTTATAACATATCATTGTCTTTCATAATCGATCTATAGTAAAGTCTTTTTAAAAATTAAATAAAATCTTAGTCGAGAGTTATATTACCAAATATAATGACAAATTTGATTATCAAATAAAATTTACCATTATTTTAAAGCTTCCATATAATGATAAATGTATGAGTATTTTTATTTTTGAAATGATTTTAACTGCTTTCATATTGCCAAAGTTTTGGACAAGATGAGCAATATTTGGTTCAGATTCTTAACCAAACTGGTTTCATTTGTAGTTTTTCAATATTCGTATATTGTTGTATTATTGTATTTGTTCTTTGTTTGAGATTAATATAGTATATATAAAATTGTATTTTCATAGACGAAAAACACATCAAAATATTATAAACAGGAAGAACCATAAAATAAAAGAGGACACAAAATTAGTAAATGCCTTTTTCATATATAGATTCAAAATATATTACAATGTGTTTAATTGTTGACTGAAATACAACAAAATGTTCAGTCAACATGGAAAATTTTCAAACTAATTTTCACATTGGGGATTTTTTGTCGATGATTGTCCTGGACCTGAGGTTTCTCCTGGACTTGCCTTTTCTATTACTTTTTCTACTTCGTCTACACCAGGCATTGGCAGTGCTCCGGATCTAACTAAACTTTCTTCTCCTTTCTTAAAATTTTCCAATAACCTGACTTCTTCTTTGGTGGGATCTTGAAGCACTTTCAAACCAGGATTTTTCTCCAGTCCTTCCCTTATCAGGAGATCCGGATCCACTTTAAGTTTATCCCGCAAATATTTTTTGAGAATGTTATTATCTCTTACTTTTTTTGGGTTGTTCTCTTCATAATAATTGTCGTTTCCATAAATTTCTTTGCAGCCTCTATGTTGACTTGCATGCTCTGAACTTGTAATTTCAAAATTTCAAAATTTGATTGCAAAATAAATAAAAAAACAATAGTTAGTAGAGTTATATGACATAATTTAAGAAACTTCAATAGTTTTATGACATAAGTTAGTAGATTTAGCAAAGAAAAATATGCATCTAAATTCTCACCTTGACCACATCTCTTGCAACTAAAGCAACTTCAAAAATTTTCTTATTGAAAGTCCATTGGTTATAGTACGCTTGGGCTTCAACATTGATGTTCTCAATTCTATTCAACATAATATTTAAAACTTCATCATCGGATGAAGTCCTACATGTCACTAATCTTGATCTGGCCTGCTATAGTAGACCACTAAGCTTCTCTGGTTCATTCTCATACCGAGAAAAAATAGTCTCCCTTCTATTAAAAATTTTATAACAGGTATTTATTTCCTTAATAAGGACTTTAGCCCGAATTTCCCATTCTTTCATAACTTGTAAATATTGAAGCACCCTATCTTGGAGGGTTGCTTCAATACCATCACTCATAGAAGATTGTACATAAAAATTAACTTTCTCATCCTCGGATTGAGGATGAGAGTGGGCTTCCATAATAGGAGTCGATACTATTTGCTCAACTATTGGGGGTGTTGGTTCTTCTGCCTCTGCATGTGGATCTTCAAGCACATCCATCGCCTGAAAGCCCTCAATGTTTCCTTGCACAAAAAATTCATCATCAAGCAGAATATTATCTAATCCAACATTTGCGGTTGACACCTTTGGTACTTGACTTGTGTTAAATGAAAGCATGGGGAAAACACCCTATAATATTGGCTACATAAGTGTTTTTCCCCTTCCATGAGCCATATTGATTTGGCCTCTCATTTGTTGCACCTGTGGTTGTTATCGTACTAGTGGTGGCCTCATGAATTGTAGCATGAGTGGAGTGCAGTATTCCTAGAGGGGGATGTGATGAGAGATTTGCAGATAAATTCTAACTAATTGCATTTAATCTAGTCAAATCCATACAGTTGTATGGTTCACAACTATACAATTCATAAAACGTACACTTGAAGACTATACAACCCCAAAATGTAAAGTTGTACAATTATAATTGTGCACTTGTACATTTTCTCCAAGAATCTTGGAATTGCTCAAATCTCAATCACTTTGCAATTATTCACCTGGAAATCACTTGATCTACCTTCAGAATGCTTAAAAATGTAATTTTAGGCCAAAACTCATCAACTGTATGAATTTACAAACCCTTGTACAGTTTGGTTACGCTGCTTGTACGGTTTGGGTGAAACCCTCGTTCTGCCAAATAACTTGACTCAGAAAAATACCCATTTGCATATTATTGACAAAAACATCATTCCCAATAATGGGTAACAACCATTATTCCTATTTTCCCTTTACTTATGCATTTCACACAATAGCACATGGATGGTTGTATGTTTTTTGGGTATGCATTTCTGCCATAGATCTAGAATCAACAATACCTGCAATAGCAATAAATATCCACCAACAATATAATTATTGATATTGCACTTGATTTCCCACACATGCATGCATAAATCTAACTAAAATAAGGATTTATATTATTATGGGTATTATACACATGTAGTGTACAACATTACACAACAGTAAATAAATTGTAACATTAAATCCTTCTCATTCCATGGATAATCCTTGGGTAACATTGACAATTGCACCCAACAACACAACCATTATTGAACTACAACCAACCATAACCAAAAACACCAAAAATTCGAATGGGGGGCTTATAATGGCTATCTAGGCCGTTCCAAAGCGATTTCCAGAGACAGTTCATTATTTACAACTACCCGTAACTCACATTAATAACTTTATTTAATGTTTACTAAGGTTTAATTTGATTTTCATCAAATTACATTTCATCCACATGTCTTTCCATTTCATTTAATTTCACATGCATTTTACCTTTATTTATTTTTTTAATTTATTTTCTAATTGTACAATTCCACCCAATTGTACGTTTTGCTTGCCAATTGTACAATTTATACCAAATTGTACATTTTACTTGCCCCTTGTACAATTACACCAATTGTACATTTTTATTCAAGACTGTGCAAATCCAAACTTTATTCTTACTTCTTATATGGATTTGCCTGCCTACATGACTTGCTACTTCTGGCTTCTCACGAATTTATCTTGAGAGCCACCTGACATTCAAATAAGAAATTGCCAAAATTATTTAAAAAATAAAAATAAAAAAATTTTAATTTAAAGTAAAGAGAATGATTTACCCGATGACGATTGGATCTCATTTACAATGTTGCGGTCGAGGGTTATGCACAATTCTGAAAACATGAAAATTTTAATAAAACTTATTATAATTTTATGTAACAAACTAAGAAATATACTGATAAAATATTGAAAGTGAAACTTACGTGTAGGATGGTTGATCTAACTAGATTCAAGTCGATTTCCAAATGGATATGGATGAGAAGGAGTAACCTGTCGTGTACATTTTGCTGGCCTCAATATTAGTGATGATTTTGATTCATTTTCTTTAGAATCACCACATACCTCATGCATGTGACCCCTTACACCAACATCCTATTTTTTACTTTTTGTCACTACCTTTCTCTGCATTCAGGTGCAAAAAAAATTAAAACTGAAAATAGAGCTAAAATATATTAAAAAAATGGATGTGAAACATGGACTTACTTTGAATTCCTCTGGACTCATACCCAAGTTCAGAAGTGTGGAATGCAATATTGTTGGTATTTCAGTATTTTGTAGATCATGAAAAATTTCATAAAAAAGAGCTAAAATAAAGTTAATGATTGCCACTATTTTGACTTCCTTTGTCCCTACACCGTGCAACTTTGTTTTGATGCGTTCTAAAATGTACGTGTACCAGTCAAACTATGCACCTTGAACGATGTGAACAATATACGTCAATGCCCATAATAGAAATTTTGTTCTTTCAAGCAAAAATAGTCTTGCTTGGAATAACTAAATAATGGCCTTCAGAGATTTATTTTTAACGTAGATATTTTTTAAGCCTATTTTAGACTTAGCCATGGAAGCTGCACAAAAAAAAATAGATGAAAAATAAAAATGTTAAATTTTGAACAATAATAGAAATAATTGATGAGAATTATATCTTTAACCACTTTCCACGGGAGATCGTATTCATTCTCCAAGTTTTTTTTATCATGCTTAGATATTGAGAACCTTGGAGACACGACAAGAAAAATCTTGTGTGGAAGTTCTGTTAACCTTTGTATGTCCAAAGATGTTATTGTGAATGACACTTATTTATTTCAAACTATGACATTCACTGTTGCATAGTCATGGTCCTAACCATCAATGATACTCTATAAATGGTGCTTGTTGGTCTTGAACTGTGGTATTGTTAGCAAGTGTTGCAAACCTGATGCAGATAGCCATGAATTGTCATAACTAGGGGTGGTTGACAAATCTATCATGGTGGTACAAGCAATGTTCTTGAAAACTAAATTTCCAATGGCAGTTTGAGTAGAGGTGGTAGGATTGGCCATTGTTACTTGATAAAGGAGAAACTAGATTACAAAGAGTGTGGGGTGATGGTGTATCAAGAAGAGTTCGAGAGAAATCGTAGAAATGTAACCAAAAAATGACTTCTTTATGTCTATTTATAGATAGAAATGACAAGATTTGGATACATGGTAGAATGTCATTTTGTATGCAATGAGGTTGATCGATCGACTGGCACGTGGCAAAGTAAACATTTGTCTAGTGATATATCTTGCATTCCACCTGATCTATAAGTCGAACTTCATTTTTCACCAAGGCTGTTATCCAATCAACATTTTCCAATAGACAGTTGATTGGTCTTTCATTTACACTCAATCCATTAGTCGAACCTCAGTATTCACCTAGTCTGTTAGCTTATCCTTGATTTCCATTTAGGTCATTGTACGGTCTATGATTTTCTCGTAGTTTGTAAGCGGGACCTCATTTTCCACCCGGTCCATTGGTCGATATTTCATTTACACATAGTCTACTAGTCAAACCTCATTTTTCACCTAGTCCATTAGCCAGTCCTCAATTTCCACCTAGGTCATTGACCAAACTTTTATTTTCACCTGATCTAATACCCGGATCTCAAATTTACAACCAGCTCATTATCCGGACCTTGCATTCTATCCGGTCGGTCACCGATCTGTGTTTTACACCCGATGTATTTCCCGACTTGTGTTTAACACCTAGTCCATAACTAGGCTATGTTTTTCACTCTTTTCGATCCCAAACTATGTTTTCCAGGTGGTTCAGAAAAATTGTCAAATTCACCAATTATTTTCAATTTGTTTTTCAAAATTAAGATAATTCACCATGTCCTTCGACATGAGGTTGGCTTGGATTCTCCAGGGTTTTGCAACGGATTCACCATTTTTTACAAGGACATTTTGGGTCCAACCCCTTATGCATAACCTTACTCACATGAGATTAGAATATCACAATTACATATTTATTAAAAATAAACCTATGTATAGCATTGCCTAACCTTATCATTCCTCCCATCATAGAAGAATTGGACTCCAATGTGTTTACAATAAAGTGGGAGAGATGACATGCAAGTGCCCAAAAATGCAATCCTTGAATGTGATGAAGAAGAGAGAGACCCGTGTGGAAAGTTTTGCTTGAAAATAGAGAGAATAAAATCATGTCAAAGCTTTGCTCAATCACAAAGAGCATACGATGGCCAGAGAATCTACTCGAGAGCATACAATCACCCCAAAATAATGAAGACATGACTACTACTCCTAAAAAAGGAAATACCCATAAGCAAGAAAGGCTAAATCACCATGGTAGTAAATGTATTCAATCATCTTCATAAAATGTTGCTTCCTCCTCACATCATTCATGCTTAAAATTGGAAGCATGTGCATCAAACCAACAATTGATTCCCTTTCTTCTCTTATAGGTGCCTCAAACTGTAATCGAATCACTGTTGGAAAATATCCAATAAAGAGGAAAAATGCACAATCCTTGTGATCAAATATTTGGAAAAAATCCTTATGACTAGAAATGACCAATATCTCATCATGGTACCCACTAGGATCAATATACTCGAGGCCAAAGTAAAGTAACGATAGAAATATAAGGTAAAGTATGTCATCAAGAATAATAGCTTGTTAAGATACCCACTAGGGTTATGTGTAAGGGATCGATTCCAAAATATATTTATAAAAATTTGGTGAATCAGTTTTGAAATTCAAGTGAATAGTATTAAAACACATGTAGAAGGTTCACTATTATTAGGGGCAATGTTGGAAATTTAAACTTAAAATGGTCAAATTATTATAAATTTGGGGCAAATCGACCCAAAAAAATTTGCACCTAGAAATTTTTGGCTAATGGACCCTGGTCAAGGGTCCCAAATATTAGCCAATTCCGAATTTTGAAAATCCTAATTTTAGCTAATTTAGCGATAAATAGCCACTATGCATAACCCTAATACCCACCATGGCTGAAGTACTTGAATTTGAGGGTAAAGTAATCATAGGAAGACAAGACAAATATATCATTGTGAAGGTGGAAGTGACTCGCAAGGTGCAAGGTACAAGAAGGCATGAATTGGAGTGATGCCTTCAAAAAGTCACAATGGTGACTTCAAATCTCATTGAGTGAGTATAAAAATGCCCAATTGGCATATAAGTGGACTTAAACAATATGATGGAGTTTCGGGTACTACCGATATCGCACTCCAATACAAATCCAAAAAAAGGTTCAAAAATCCAATTAGAGGATTGAAAAGACAAGTCATATCCTTAAATGCTTTAGACAATCCCATGGATCATATTACAAAATCCACAGTGGTAAGTAGACACAAATGCTCTTAAGCAAACAAATAGCTAGAGCCAAAATAAAATCTTATCAAGATAACCATCATGGTTGAAGCACTCGAAATTGAGGGTGAAGTAATTATAGGAAGACAAGACAAATATGCTGATGTGAAGGTGGAAGTGACTCACAAGGTACAAGAAGGCATGCATTGGAGTGATGCCTTCAAAAATTCATAATAGTGACTTTAACTCGTATTGAGGGAGTATAAAAATGTCCAATTGGCATATAAGTGGACTTAAACAATAGGATGGAGTGTCGGGTACTACCGAGCTTGCACTCCATTACAAATCCACAAAAGGTTCAAAAATCCAAATTAGAGGATTGAAAAGATAATTCAAATCCCCAAATTCTTTAAACAATCGCATGCATCATATTACAAAATCCATAGTGGCAAGTGGATACAAATGATCTTAAGCATACAAATAGCTAGAGCCAAAATAAAGTCTTGTTAAGATAACCACCATGGTTGAAGCACCCAAAATTGAGGGTGAAGTAATTGTAGGAAGACAAGACAAATATTTTGATGTGAAGGTGGAAGTGACTCACAAGGTGCAAGGTACAAAAAGGCATGAATTGGAGTGATGCCTTCAAAAAGTCATAATAGTGACTTCAAATCCTATTGAGGGAGTATAAAAATTCTCAATTGGCATATAAGTGGACTTAAACAATAGGATGGAGTGTCACGTACTACCGAGCTTGCACTTCATTACAAATCCACAAAAGGTTCAAAACCCAAATTGGAGGATTGAAAAGACAAGTCAAATCATCAAATGCTTCAGATGATCCCATGGATCGTATTACAAAATCCATAGTGGTAAGTGGACACAAATACTCTTAAGTATACAAATAGTTGAAACCAAAATAAAGTCCACAAAAGGACAAGATGCATCTTAATACAAAGTTTGAAATAAATTAATTATTGTAAAATAATTAATTATAAGGTGCATTAAAATCAAATTAATTAATCTATTTAATTTGATTTATGATTTTAATTTTGCACTCCATTACAAATCCAAAAAAATGTTCAAAAATCCAAATTGGAGGATTGAAAAGACAAGTCAAGTCCTTAAATGCTTCAGACAATGCCATGGATCTATTATAAAATCCACAGTGGCAAGTGGACACAAATGCTCTTAAGCATACAAATAGTTGGAGCCAAAATAAAGTCTTGTCAAGATACCCCCAAGTAATCATAGGAAAACAATAAATATGCAAATGTGAAGGTGAAAGTGACTCTCAAGGTGCAAGGTACAAGAAGGCATGAATTGGAGTGATGTCTTCAAAAATTCACAATGATGATTTCAACTCTTATTGAAGGAGTATAAAAATGCTCAATTGATATATAAGTAGACTTAAACAATAAAATGAAGTTTCGAATACTACCAAGCTTGCACTCCATTACAAATTTACAAAAAAAGGTTCAAATATCCAAATTTAAGGACTGAAAAAACAAATCAAATCTTCAAAAAAGCTTAAGTGGACGCAAATGCTCTTAAGCATACAAATAATTAAAATCAAAATAAAATCCACTAAATGCACCTTAATACAACAAAGTTTAGAAGATATTAATATTAGTAAAATAATTAAATATAAGGTGTATGAAAATCAAATTAATTAATCTCTTTAATTGGCCAAAAAAAGGGAGAGTTTCAATTAATCTGTTCACCTCATTTGAAGGAGGTTCTTTGACTAGATAAGCCATGCCATATGACGTTTCCATGTAGGTCATGTTGGCCATCCAAAATGATCTATTTATGTACTTCCACATCGTAATAGAATTCACAGATATTTAAAATAAGGCAGGTTGGAGGGGATTTGATCTAAGATGGTGGAAAATCTGATCGACATACAAAGTGGCACGTGATGTATCACGTTAAAGAGAGCGTTCTCCTGACGCCTATTCGTGGTTTTAGCCTATTCTCGTAGACTTAAAATGTCATGCCTTCCAACCGAGTAGAAAATTAAGAGAAATTTATACTTTTAAGTGATTTTTTTGTTTTTTTAAAGATTTAAAGGTTTTTGATAAGGACCACGGTCAAGGATTTAATATTTTTTTATAATTTAACATTACCTTTAATCATCTCAAATTTTAAATAATTAAAAAAATATATCTTGTAAAGTTTTGGGGAGCGACTATATGTTGCAACCACTTTTCAAAACTTATCTTTTCGAAAAGATTTTTCATTGATGCTTCCTTATCAATATGGACTAGTGGAAGAATACGTTGAACCTATCTGTGACCTCTAGGATGTATAAACAAAATAAATTACACAAGAGTCAAGGTAGTAGACCTCTTCTTTTTATTGAGTGTTTGTTAATTTGGTATCAGTTTCAATTTCAGGGTGGTTCTAATACCAAGTTCTTTCACAAGTCCATTACTAGAATAAATTTAGTGGAAAAAATACTTATATATATATATATATATATATATATATATATATATATATATATATATATATATATAATTAAGCATATTTTTCATTAAAATTAAGTTTAGTTATATATATTTAATTAAATAAATATATGAGAACTAAATTTTTATTTAAAAAATATTTAATAAAAATAGAATTGTTGTTAGAATTTCACAATAATAGATATGCAAAGCATTACACAAAATATGAAGAGAAGAGTGGAACTGATTAATTTATTCCAAGGATCAACTCTGTATAAATAGCAGAGTTGATCATTGAGAGTCGTTGGATTACAACAACTCATCAGACCTGATGAAGACACCACTGAGAGTTCTCCTGACACATGGAGGAGTGGAAACTCAAGTGTCTATCCTAGTGGAACTTAAGAGAATATTATCTTATTCTAACACCCCCCTTAAGTGATACTAGGGGTGAATCATACAAATGAGTCCTAGCAACAAGGCCTGATGAGGTACTCATGTACAATGACTTCTTTTGAAGAGATGGTAAAACCCAATGGGAAAAAACCATCAATCAAAAGGAAGTTAGAGGCTTGTCTTCGTATGGTGAAGATTGTCCTCCTAATACAATAGATAGTTGGTAAAAAAACCCTATGGGGAAAAACCAACTATGAGAAGAAGAGAGGCATGTCTTCGTATGGCGAAGATTGTCCTCTTTAACAAGAAAGAAAGATGAGTCCCGACAACTTGGCCTGATTAGGTACTCATATAATATAGTTGGTGAAAAAACCCTATGGGGAAAAACCAACTATGAGAGGCTTGTCTTCGTATGGTGAAGATTGTCCTCTTTATACAAGAAAGAAATATGAGTCCCAAAACTTGGCCTGATTAGGTACTCATTTACATAATATTGTTGGTGAAAAAACCCTATGGGGAAAAACCAACAATGAGAGGCTTGTCTTCGTATGGTGAATATTGTCCTCTTTATACAAGAAATAAAGATGAGTCCCGACAACTTGGCCTGATTAGGTACTCATATACAATAAATAGTTGGTGAAAAAACCCTATGGGAAAAAACCAACTATTAGAAGAAGAGAGGCTTGTCTTCGTATGGTGAAGATTGTCCTCATAAAAGCAATCAATGCAGTTGTATAACTCCAAGCTTATCTCGCAACTGAAGGTAACGTGGAGAAGGAAATGACTTGGTGAAGATATCTACAATTTGATTCTCAGTTGGAATATATTCCAAGTGTATGTCCTCACTCTGAATATGTTGCCTTATGAAGTGCATGTGTATCTCAATGTGCTTGGTTCACTGATGTTCAACTGGATTTCATGCAATATGAATTATGCTTTGATTGTCACACCAAAGAGTTATAGGCTTCTCATGGGTGAAACCAAATTCTCTCAGAATTTGATGAAGCCAAAGAGCTTCCTGACTAGCCAAAACTATTGCCCTGTATTCTGCCTCTGTAGAAGATAGAGCTACTGCTTGTTATTTCTTGCATAACCAGGCTATTGGTGAAGAACCAAGGCAAAATACATAGCCTGAGGTGGAACATCTGTCTTCTACTGAACCTGCCCAATCTGAATCTATGTAGCCAATAATATCCATGGATTTTCCCTTGTAGAAGAGCCCAAAGTGAGTAGTGCCTTGCAAGTAATGGAGGATCCTTTTTGTTGCTTGCCAATGACTGAAGTGAGGTTGATGAGAGAATCTGGATATGAGGCCAACTACAAATGAGATATCTGGGTGAGTATGAGTAAGGTATAGCAAACTCCCTACAAGCTGACGGTATAGAGTTGCATCACATAGAGGGGATGAGCAGGAAGTACTAAGATTAATGCCAGATTGAAAGGGTGTAGGAGAAGGTTTGCAATATATCATTTTGAATATTTGTAGAAGATCTAGAGTGTACTTTTATTGGCACAAAGAAATACCTGCATCGGTTTGACTTATTTGGATCCCAAGGAAGTAATGAGCTTTACCTAGATCAGCCATTTCAAAATTTTTAGAGAGGGAGTCTTTTATAGTCTGTATGTGAGTCAAGTTACTACCAGTGAGAAGAAGATCATCAACATATAGAACAAGAATGGTGATGTTGCCTTCATTTCTCCAAATGTAAACTGTGTTATCAGACTCACAATGAGAAAAACCTCTTGAAAGAAGGAAGGAGTCCATCTTCTCATACCAAGCTCTAGGGGCTTGTTTGAGGCCATAGAGAGACTTTTTGAGCCTACAAACAAGAGAGGAGTCTTGAGTGAAACCAACAGGTTGTTCCATGAATATTTCTTCCTTTAAGTCTCCATGTAAGAAAGCATATTTTACATCCATTTGATAGACATGCCACTTATGGGAAGCAGCTAGAGCAAGAACCAATCTTACAGAATCCATTTTAGCAACTAGAGCAAAGGTTTCTGCATAATCTATGCCTTCAATTTGAGAGAAACCTTTGGCCACTAGACGAGCCTTGTGTTTGTCTATTTCTCCATTAGGCCCATATTTTGTTTTGAAGATCCATTTACAATGAACTAATTTCCTTCCTTTAGGTAAGGGAACTAAATCCCAAGTCTTATTTTTGATCAAGGAAGAAAATTCGTTTTCCATGGCATCATCCCATTCCTTAATACCTGAGGCTTCTTTGAAGGATTGAGGATCAGAGGAAATAGACTGACATACAAGACCAATGCCTATGGGGTTGGATGATCTAGTTGAAGGAAGATTTTGGATGTAAGGAGTAGCTTCTTTAACAATGGTGCGGGCCCATTTTGGCATAGAGGAAGGAGTTGAAGGAGTTGAAAGACATTGAGATGGAGTTACAGGTTCCTCATATTGATTATCAATGACCAAGTTAACTTCAAGAGTTGGCTCTTCATAATATTGAGGTTCTACTATAGGAGAAGGCTCAATGGAGGAAGAGGGCTTTTGAGGATCTTTTTGAGGGAATGTTTCATCAAATTGGACATTCCTATGAAAGAAAACCTCATGAGTTGAGGGATCAAGAAGCTTGTATGCTTTCAATTCTTCACAATAACCGACAAAGATGAGCTTTTTGCTTTTCTTATCAAGAGCCTTCCTTTTCTTCTTTGGGATGTGAGCCCAAGTAGTACACCCAAAAATATTGAAGTAGGAAACATCTGGTTTTAAGCTAGACCAAGCTTCTTCAGGAGTTAAATGGTCAAGAGCTTTATGAGGTGTGTGATTTTGAATATAATTTGCATAGTTAATAGCTTCTACCCAAAAAACTTTTGGAAGATCTCTTGAATGGAGCATACAATTAGCCATCTCTTTTAATGTTCGGTTTTTCCTTTCTACAATACCATTTTGTTGAGGATTATGGGAGACAAAATTTTGATGAATGATGCCATGACTAGATAAAAATATGGAAAACTCATTACTACAATATTCCCCCCATTATCTATGTGAATCTTCTTGATTTTGCAAGATGCCTGATTTTCAACTAAGGCTTTAAAAACCTTAAAGTGGGATAGAACATCACTCTTATATTTTAGGAAGTAGACCCAGGACCTTCTAGAAAAATCATCAATAAAGGTTAGAGCATACTTTGCTCCTTTGAAATATGGTTCAGGAAAGGTCATTAAGTCACTATGGATTAAATCTAGAGGGGATGAGGTTTTTAGAGAACTACTTGGGTGGAAAGGATCTTGATGTTGCTTTCCAAGAGCACATCCAGGACAAACTCCATCACTAGAAGAGACTTGGGGTAATCCTGTAACCATATCATGGGTGCTCAAATCCTTTAGGTAGTTGTAACTAAGATGACCAAACCTTTCATGCCATATTTGACTTTCAAGATCACCATGAGCCACAAAATAGGAGGCTCCTTCTAGATTTTGAAAACCTTTGAAGTGAAAAATATGAGAGTTATGATCAATATTCCCTTTGGCTATAAGAGAATGGGGATCTTGAAAATCTCTTATCTCAACTCCTATTGGAGAGAAGAGAACAATTTTCCCATTTCTAGAAGTACAAATATGATAGATGGATAGGAGATTGGTGGCAATGTCTGGAACATAGAGAACATTGTTTATGGAGCCACCATCAATGGTTATATCCCCTTTTCCTTTGACAGGGATGAAGGAAGAGTCACCCACTTCTATGCTACAAGTAGAGCTAGAGGAGATAGAAGAGAAAGACTTATCTGAAGTAGTCATGTGATGAGTAGCTCCAGAATCTAGGACCCAATAATTAGAGGAAGAATTGGAGGTTTTTCCTTGAACATTAAGGGCTTTTCCTATTTGCTTTTTATTTTCTATCTTTTGATCCTTCATAGCTGCCTCTAGTTGTTGTAATATTTTCCAACATTTGTTAGCAGAGTGACCATTATTTTTACAGTGAGTACAGGTTATGGGAGTCTTTTCCTTATTTTTGAATTTTTCTTTAGAAGAGGTGGAGGCTACTAAGGCTTTTGAAGAAGAGGAAGAAGAAGAGATTTCATATCTAGCAAGTTTGGTTTCTTCCCTAGTTAATCTATCACAAAATTCTTCTAAAGAAGGCATTTTAAAGGTTGCACCAAGAGCATATTTGGTAGATATAAAGGTGGTAGCAAAAATTTGAAAAACACCATTTAGCTTAGAAAGGATTAGATAAATGCATTCTTCTTCAGTCTTAGTCTTCCCACTACCTTTGTATTGAGTGAGGACTTCTTTGAACTTAGTGAGGAAGTCAACAATACTACTAAAATATTCAGGAGACAAAGATGTTAGTTCAGCTTCTAGTTGCATTGATCTCATCTGATCTACTTTCCCAAATAAGGTCTTTAGTTTCTCCCAACTTTCATGAGGAGTTTTGCAATCTGTAATATGAAACCACAAACTTTCATGAACATTAGAGCTAATAATACCCATTGTTTCATGCATTTTTCCTTTATGAACAAAAATTTCATATTCTTTATCAAATTATGGTTGCTTTTCTTCTAACAAATGAGTAAGACCTTTTTGAGAGATAAGATTTAAAATTTTAGGTTTCCAAGTGTGAAAGTTATGAGGGGTGAGAGGTTCAATTGAGTTCATATTTTTTTAACACAAAAGAAAAGTTTGAAGTTATAATTAACCAATATATCCCCCCTTAGAACTTCAAATTTTATTAATGCAAATGTTTGAAGGGAAAAAATGAAGCTTTTCAATATACTAAAACTCAATATACCCGCCCTAACGAGAGGGAAACTATAAGTAAATTGAGGTTCGAATATTGTTTGCTTGAGAAATGCCAAGTCCTTTTAGTTCCTCTCAATACCCGCCCTTACTTGAGGGAAACTGTAAGTATAGAGAAGAATTTGTCAAGGGTTGTAGGCTTGAAATGCAGAGAGTTCAACCAGTTTATAATTTTGGATTTTCTCAAAACTTGCCCTTACTAGAGGGAAACTATAAGTGAGAGAGATATCCAAAAAAAATAAATGGATGAATGAAAAATATATGCCAGGCCTTTATACCAAGTACCTCCAAAAACCCGCCCTTACGTGAGGGAAACTATAAGTTTTTAGTGGTAATGATACATGGAACGTAGGCAAATATATTTTGAGGAAGAAGACTTAAAATTTTATGTTTAGGAAATATTTAGAAAAAATAATGTGTTTAAAGTGAAGAGATTAACACATTAATGTTTAAATATGATCAGAATTCTATAATAGAATTTTAATAACACCTTTAGAGAAGAAGAAAAGGTGAGATATTCCTTTTTTTAAATATTAATTTGAATAAATTAATAATAATAAAGGAGAAGAAAGAATATATGAGAAATTCAAAAAATAACTAGAACTCCTTTGGAAAATTATTAATTAAACAATAACAATATTATAAGAAGATAAATAGAAGGTAGCTTTTCCTCAAATAATGATAAACAACATAGGTGTAAATTATTAATTAGAGAGTGTAAGCATAGAAAATAAAAAAATTTAAAATTGCAATCATTACACCTCTATTAAATTAAATACCTAAAAGAAAAAAACCTTGAGGAAAAGATAGATAAAAATATGCACCCCCCTTCAAGAGACACAAATGTGCATTATTTTGCACATAAACCCCCCCAAAAAAAGTCTTTTATATTATGGTTACAATATGACTACGACTTATCAAAGGGCCCCTCTTTTTAAAAAAATATGAAAAAGGCTTTGAGAAGGAGTCAGATTTATACTTCGAAATCGAAGTGTATTTAACCTTTACAAAATAAAAGAATGAGGATTTAAATAAAGCCCCATGGCTCTGAGAAAATAATGCGTCCAAAACAAACCAAAAGTCGAGAGCTCCTTTCCTTAACGCGTCATTGGGTCGAACCAGGCAGAGACAAACAGTAGAAAGGAGGTCTCCATTTTTCAAAGGATGATCCAAGGACGTCGAGTAACCGATGAGGCCACCTGCACAGAAAATATTAAAGAAACCAGAGAGCTTAAAAATAACAAATTTTATCTCTATGTAGATATTGACTGTGTGGAAGAGGAAGACGTCCACCACTGGAGGCAAATAGTAGGAGGGATATTCCGAGGACGTCGTGAGATGCCACCTGCGTAGACAGGGTTTAAATATCTAGAGAATAAAAATATAAAAAAATTACTAAAATAATAATTTTTTATATCTCTGGTGCCCTAGGTGAGAGCTCGGAAGGGCCACCGAGGGGAGCGATATAGATGAGCGCTACCTCTAAAAAACCTCCTACAGAACATGTTAGATGCCTCTAAAAATTGTCCTGTAGAACACGTCAAAAAAAATAGAAGTTGCCTCAAAAAAACTCTCCTGTAGAACATGTTAGAAGCCTCTAAAAAAATCTCCTGCAAAACACGTCAGAAAAAAGAATGCTTAACCTTAGATGAATCATGAAATTAGATACTCGAACCAGAGATGAAGAAAATAGCAGAACAAGTGTGAATCTCCTTTGCGGTGAAGAGTATAAATGGAGAAGATACCAGTGCCAGATATGCTTTCACCCAGTGAGAAGATACGATGCAATGATGCCAAGAGAGACGTGGAGGTCTCCGAGAGCCACGTCGTGGGTGGCGTGCCAAGATTTTACATTTTAGAAACACACTTGATGTTGTTTTAAAATCTTTAGATTTGGTTAGAGATAAAAAATGATTCGAAGAAAAGGTTAGCAATAAATATGTAATTGTTTTAAAAAATATACACCAAGCTTAGATTTAAGGGAAGCCACGTATTAAGGGCCAACGTGAAATGGTTTGGAGCCACGAAAAAGATGCAGTTCCAAAAATGATTTGGGCCAAAAAATTACGCAGCGATATATCTAAGCATTGATTGCTTTCATTTAAAAAACGAGGGTTGAGATTTTGAAAAAAAGAAAAAAAGGATCTTCCTCTAGAAATTACAGAATGAAAGCTCTGGAAAGAGTAAAGGAAGAGCGCAAAAAATTTCAAAAAATAAAACCCTCGAGTTCTGAATCAACTTTAAAAAAACAATACATATATTATAAAATATTTTGCTGAAAAAAATATGGATAAACTGACTACAACATATATGAAGCAAGATAGTCAAAAAAATCCAAAGCAAAAAAAGAACCAGATCCTAGAACCTTCAAGAGTGAATGCTAGCAAAATCTATCCTGCTCTGGTACCATGTTAGAATTTCACAATAATAGATATGCAAAGCATTACACAAAATATGAAGAGAAGAGTGGAACTGATTAATTTATTCCAAGGATCAACTCTGTATAAATAGCAGAGTTGATCATTGAGAGCCGTTGGATTACAACAACTCATCAGACCTGATGAAGACACCACTGAGAGTTCTCCTGACACATGGAGGAGTGGAAACTCAAGTGTCTATCCTAGTGGAACTTAAGAGAATATTCTAACAAATATTCTCTTATTCTTTCATTTTTTCCTTTTCTAAAAGATGAAAGTACTTTATATGTTTAGAATTTCTTATCAAGAAAATTTAAGTTCAAACTACACCTAAGAAATCTCAAATTCAAACTACAATATGAATGTAAAAGTGTATTCATCAATAAAAAGATATAACTCTTTGTGTATGAGGTTTAGAGCGTTATTAAGAAAAGTAAATTGGAGAACACCAAATAAACAATATATTGACACGTATATTATGTCAAATTAATGGAGTCAACAAATTTCATCGAATTCAAGAATACGATATGCTTTTACCTTGAATTTAAAGAACTTATGTGTGACCACTCATGAGATTTGTTTTTTTTTTTTTTTTTCCATCATTTTTATGATTTTGCCTTGAATTTAAAAAATCTATGTGTGATCACTAATGAGATTTGTTTTCCTTTTATTTTTTTCCTTTTACCTTGAATTTAAATAATTTATGTGTGACCACTAATGAGAATTATTTTTCTTTTATTTTTTTTATCATTTTATTCTTATGGGCATGGTTCTAATCTGAAAACATTTATATTAGCATGGGACCAAAAGGGGTTCAGGGTATGTTTTTTTTTTTAATAATATTTCTTATACACATCCATCATGAGGATTGAATCCGGGTCACATCACTGATAATGCATGTGGCGTCCTTGCCGGTAAACCATAGTCAAAATATGGTTTTAATACAAAAAAACTACCACTATAACCACTGGTTTTAATACAAAAGGCTACCACTATAACCACTTGTCCTAACTCGATAAACATTTATATTAGCAAGGAGGACCAAAAGGGACTTAGATTGAAACCGCAAATCTTATGCTGACAAACACTCAATAGAAAACCAGAAGGTCTACTACCTCAACCTTATTTGTTTTTCTTTTGTTAAATGTTCATACAAAATAAATTAATTAATTTTTTAAAATAAAGTTTTCTTTTTTTTTTTGGATACATAGGAGAGTTGGTTACATCCACACTATTTTTAGTAACTATTAAGTGCAAGGTTCAAACTACATGGGCTGCTCTCAGCAAACTTATACCACCTCGTTGTTGATGACTTGGTGTGAGGGAGACTACGGATTGCTCAAGGTTTGTACCATTATCATCGGTCTAACATGCACTCAGAAGATTCTAAAAAAACTACTACCTTTGCAACAGACATGTCCTCAAGGTTTGAACCTATTTCTCCTTGGTAAGTTTATGGTCAATCAGACAATTACCAATCCATCTAACCTTTAGAAGCTATAAAAAGTTAAGTTTCAATCACATATTTTTAATTATATAAATATATTGAAAATAGATTATAAATATATTTAACTAAACGAATTACATTAACACAATTTTTTATAATCTACACATTTTTATAAAAAAAATTGTTATAATATTGTTTATTTTTACTTATAAATTATTTTGTTTTAAAAAATGTTTTTGAGTAAGTTCATCTCAAATCTAACTAAAAGGCTCTACAAAGGTCAAAGTGGTCCCACTTTTTATAAAGAATAATATTATACTTATATATTTTAGTTTATTACGTGATTTAAATATTTTTTTATATTATTTATTAAATTAAAATATATATAATAGAATAATATAACAAATTTATCTATATGCTTTGCATTTATTTATTTATTTCAATCTATTTTTTTTATAAAAGGTTATTAATAATATTTTAATTATTAAAAAACTAAAAAAATATTTATATAATTTATTTTTATGTTTTTATAAATTTTATGAGGTTGATCACGTATAACAAACTAAAATATATTGTATTTATTTATTAAATAAATATTTTTTTTATTATGTAATTTATTTATTTATTTTTTATCTTAAATTATTTATAGAATCTCTTGTATAATAAGTATTTAATTCTTTTATTAATGTTAAGAATTTAAAAATCCTAATAGAAAGATTAGAGATTAAAATTTAATTGGGGTAGAATTATACACCAAACTTTAACAACTATTTGATTAGATAAACAAATATTAGGTAAATAACATCCTCTATAAGAGTCTATCATATAACCTATGATTTAGTGAAAGTTAACAATTATTTTGCCTTTCATTTTTTTTTAAATTAATTTTTATTTGTTTGTATATATTTCATGAAATAGCTTCTCTAAGAAGCGCTTATTGACGTCATTGAGAAAAGATTTGTTATGCATTCAAGAATCAAAACTTGAGGCCGAGTCGTGGAGATCGATCCAAAGGGCAGTATGGAAGGACTCGGGTTTCATGGCCAGTGAAGTTGTGGGAACAACGGGTGGACTCCTTTTTTTTTGGAATTCACATAAATTTGATGGGCATGTAATCTATGCTTCACGTAGAGTGATAAATATTCTTTTCTGGTGCAAAAAAACCCAAAGGCGTTGGGTGGTCTCCAATATCTACGTTCCGAATACCACTTATGAAAGGAGATATTTTTGGTAGTTGTTGCTAGAAATGCGTCAAACCTTCATTCATGAACATTGGTTAGTGATTGGAGATTTTAACTCCCCTCTATATCCTTCGAAGAGAAGGGGTGGAAGTGGCCTTGAAGAGTGCAGTCTTGTTGACCTAGCAGATTTCATATCTTTCGTAGAATTATGATACGTGGATTTGAAAGGGGGGCATTTTACATGAAGTAACAGTAGGTCAGGTAATGGTTTGTTCCTGAGCCGGCTAGACAGAGCGCTAGTTTTGTCTAGAAGTCTCAATTTATTTGGGGATGTGGTGCTTTCCACCTTGTCCAGAGTGGGCTCAGATCATAATCCTCTCCTTTTAGAGACTATTGAAAACTCTTCTTTTGTTTTGAGACCCTTCCGCTTTGAAGTAATGTGGTGCAACTTCCCTAACTTTGAAGATTACGTGAGAAAATGGTGGGATGAGGAAGCGTCGGGATCGGGCCTTTTTAAAGTTGTATTCAAAATTTGAAGGCTTTGTCATCAATTAAAATGGTGGAACAAGAACGTGTATGGTAATATCTTTAGGGAGCTGAAAGCTTTAAAAAAGAAGGTTGCCTAAATAGAGAAAAATATTGAGTCACAGGGACTCGACGAGGTGTTATTAAGGGAGGAAATGGAGTGCTTAGCCAATTATCATAACAAATAAGCGGATATCAAGTCTAATGGAGCCTCTAGAGGGAACCCTGGAAAAGCCAGTGTGGGAGGAATTGGTAGACTTTCAGATGGCTCCTTGGTTTTTACTTTTGTTGAGAATTTGGGTATTCTTTCCAATAACCTTGCTGAGGGGTATGGTATCCTTAGAGGCCTTCAGGAGGCTACCAAGGTTGGATGGGAATAGGTGTTAGTTGAGTTTGACTCTCAACTTATGATTAATCTCTTGAAGACTCCTTCTAAGAATCATAAGGTGGATTGGAGAATAAAAATAATTATTGAGAAAATTCAATTAATCCAGATGGGATTTTTGAAAGTTGATTACAATCATGTGGTCAGAGATCAAAACAAGAGTGCTAATGCTTTAGCTAATTGGGCTTTGGACAAAGGTGATCTTACTTGTTATGGCCACCCTCCTATTTGGTGGGCTTCTCAAATTAGGGAAGCTCTTCTTTCTATCATTGCTTTGGATGGCTCTAGTTCTGAAGGTACCTAGTTTCTTCTTGTTTTATTTTTGTTTCTCTTTGGTTCATTCAGTTTTTTTAGTTCCCTAGCTCATTCTATTCTTTATTTTGTTTCCTCTGTTGATTCTTGCATTAATAATCTTCTGGTCTAGATAGGTCATTGTTTTGTTCATTTTTTTTTCTTTTGTCTTCTTTGTTTTTTTGTTTAGTTTTTTAAGGTGGGTGGGTTCTTTTGTTTTGTTTTGTTTTTGTGTTCTTTGTGTTGTTTTTTGTTGTTCTTGTGTTTTTGTTGTTTTGTTTTTTTTTTTATGTTTATTGTTATTGTTCTTGTGTTTTTTCGTTCTTGTTCTTAGGTTTCTCTTTGTTTGTGTTATTTCATTTTTTATGTGTGAGTGTTTTCTATGTTTTTTGTTTTTGTTTATTGTCTGTTGTTGGTTGTTTTTATTTTTATTTTATTTATTTTATTTTTTAGGTTTTGGTTGTGTTTATTTTTCATGTTTTTTTGGGTTATGTCTTTGTAGTGTTCTGTTGTTTTTGTCTTGTTTGTGTTTTGTTATGTGGTTCTTGTGTTTTTCTATGTGGTTTGTGTTGTGGTTTCTTTTATCTTATTGTGTGTGTTTGGTTGTGCTTTTGGTTTTGACACACTCAAGGAGTTTGTTTTTTATTTTATTTTATTTTATTATTTTTGTTGTTATTTTCTTTTTTTAATTTGGTTTTGTGTGTTTGTTTGCTCCTTGAGTATGTCAAAGGTGGTAGGCCAGGTCCGAGTCCTGGGCGTTTTTGGCGGAATGGATACCCCTGCCTCCTTGGGTCTTACCCGAAAGTGGCATCCATTTTTGGGATGTTTTCCATAAATAAAATAAAAAAAATAAGCAAATATCAAGTTGCACTAGAAGCAGAAATAAAGAGAATTATGGCTAAGAAAATGTGACAAGAATACACGATTCTTTCATGCGTCCACCATGCAGCGAAGGAATAGAAATAGAATAGTGGAGATTATTAAGGAGGATGGCAGCTCTATCAGGAAGAGCGAGGAAATTCGTTCGGAGGCTGTCAATTTCTTCAGTTCTCTTCTTGGTCCCCCCGAAATTGGATTTGGCGGTGAAACGTGTTATGTTAGATGCCATTCCTACGTTGGTGACGGAGGAAATGAACACGGGTTTGGAGGACCCACTCACATATGATGAAATATTTAATGTTGTTAAGGAGCTGGGGCCTTTAAAGGCTCTGGGGCCTGATGGATTTCCTCCATTGTTTGACGAAGGCTTTGAGAGAAGCCCAAAGATCAACGAAGATTCCTAAATCCATGAATGCCATGTTGATTGCCTTAATTTTGAAAAAGGATTTTGCCTCATCATTTAAGGATTTTAGACCAATTAGTTTGTGCAATTATTTATATAAATTCCTCTCTAAGGCTCTATCTAACAGACTCAAGGGGCTGCTTTCAAATCTCATTGATATGGCTCAGAGCGCATTTGTGCTAGGTAGACAAATTTTAGATGGCGCTATTGTCATGCATGCGCTTATTCTTTCGATCAAGTACATTGGTCGAGAGGCTTTCCTTTTAAAGCTCGACATTTGTAAGGCTTATGACAAAGTGACGTGGTCATTCTTACAAGAGGTGATGAGGAAGTTTGGCTTCAGCGATCGGTGGGTCACCCTTATTTCAGCTTGCATTTCTTCAATTTGGTGCTCCATTCTAGTGAACGGATCGGTGTCTAGATTTTTTAAGTCTCACCATGGTTTGAGGCAAGGTGATCCGCTTTCCCCCTTCCTCTTCCTCTTTGTGTCGGAGGCTTTGGGGAGAGCAATTAGAAGGTTGAGTGGGGAGGTGGGTCTTCGTCCAGCTCTCTCATGTCCACCTGTATCTCATCGCGAATTTGTTGACGACACTCTGATTGCTAGTGGTGCATCGATCTTTTTTTCTTGGGATATTAAAAATATCTTATTGTGTTATGAGAGGGCTGCTGATCAGGAGATCAACTTTGTAAAGAGCTTTCTCTACTTTTTTAAAACTTTGAAAGCTAGGCAATCAAATATTGTGAGTATACTCAATTGTAGGATTACCATGTTGCCAGCGACCTATCTTGGACTACCTCTCTTCGTGGGGAGAATGAAAGACTCACTGTGGGATCCTTTGATTGAAAGAATCCAATGTAAACTAGCCTCTTGGAAAGGGGTATTGCTAAGCCAAGTAGGGAAGGCGGTACTTGTTTCAAAGCACGCTCTAGAGCATACCCATTTATTTCATGTCCTTATTATTTCTCCCTACTAAAGTAACAAATAAAATTGATCATATTTGTAAAACGTTCCTTTGGGCTGGATCGAATTTAAAAGGTAAGTACCACTTGGTCGCTTGGGATCATATTTGCAAGAGGAGAAAGGACGGGGGTCTTAATTTGAAAAGAGTAGCACTTATGAATAAAGCCCTGGTTGGTAAATAAAGGTGGTTGGTTGCTTCAAACGCTAAGAGACCTTGGTGTTCTATCCTTAAAATGAAATACGGATTTAATTCTTTCTTGTCAGACGATATCTCCCCAAGAGGCATCGTTTTTTAGAGAAGCTTAACGAAGATCAAGGACTTTGTGAAGGCTAAAAGCGGGTGGATCATTGGTGATGGTAGAAACATCAAGTTTTGGGAAGACCGTTGGTTGAGGGAAGAGTCATTATTGGATGACCCAAATCTCAAGGCTCTTGCTTTGAAAGCAATGGAGGAAGAAAAATTTTGGATTTCCTAATATATGTCTATTGTCAATGGTAGGCGTTCGTGGAATTCTCATCCCTATTGGGTGTCCAACCAGAACGATTTGGTCAGTTGGTAGAGACTTTTAGTGGAACTTAACAGGTATGCAATCAGACAGGATGATTCCAGAGACCGTTTGATTTGGAGTGGGGAAGTTGAAGGTGACTTTACTGTGAAATCAACTTATTCCTTCCTTCTCTCAAAAGATGAGGCTCATTTTCCAGCGAATCTTATTTGGATTAAAAGACTAATCCCAAAGATCAATATTTATTTCTGGCTAGCGGCTCAAAATAAAATACTTTCTTTGGAGAATCTTTGAAATAGGGGTCGCATTATGGTGAACAAATGTTATCTATGCAAATCGGACTGGGAATCCATGCAACATCTGCTCCTCAGCTTCCCGTTCACATGGCAGGTATTTATGTTTATTTTTAATTGGTTTAACATTTATTGGGTGTTTCCAAGTACGTTTATGGACAACATCATTCAATGGTGTTCATTGTTTGTGTCCCAACGACTATCTTGGTTATGGAAAATTATGCTTCCCCATGCATGGTGGGGGGTGTGGAAAGAATGGAATTCCCATGCTTTTAATGACATTGAGACCGATGTTGTTAGGGTGGGTACTAAGATCATTAACAGAGCGTCGGAGAATGTCTTGGTTTCCTTTGTGGGTAAACGACCCAAGACACCCTCCTCCTCTGACGAAGTTGATTTAGAATTTAAATTGGGTTGGAGCCCTCTTCCTCGACCCCCTCGAACCTCATCCTAGAGCAGGAATTAAGTGGGCCCATTCGGCTCCCAATTGGCTGAAACTCAACTTTGATGGGGCCTCAAAGGGTAACCTCGACAAGGCTGTAGCAGGCAGCGTTTTGCGAAATGAGAATGGCAACATCCTCATGGTATTTTATGAACCCCTTGATTCTCAATCTTCACACTTTGCAGAGGCTTGCACAGCTTATATCGGGGTGAAATTGTTAGCGGATGATGGCTATTAGAATGTGGAAATCGAAGGTGACTCATTGAACATAATCAAGATGCTCAAAGGGGAGTGTACACCTAGCTGGAATGTTCTCAATATTATTGCTGAAGCTAGGATATTGTTGTATGCTTTTGATCAGGTGAACATTCGCCATGTGTTTCGTGAGGGTAATGCACTGGCCGATATGCTGGCCAATCGTGGTGTCTATTGTGCTGCTTTTTTGGTGTGGAAAAATGATGTCCCGAATGACTTAGTCTCCATTTCTAGGAAAGAGGCTCATGATGCTTTGTTTTTGTAAGGAGGAGTCGGACATCCCTTTGGCTCTCGTTGGAAGGGGTGTTCGGTCTCGCTTTGCCCTTTGACCGGAGTTTGTTAGAGTTTGTTTTGCCTTCAAAGCATTGTGTTTTTCTAAGTTCTCTTCGAAATCATTATGGTTATTAGGAATTAAAATCTCTCGGTTATTCCTAATAGGTATAATATTTTGGAGATTGTTATTATGGTTGAGAGTTTGGTTGTATGTATAAGGTTGTGGGGACCCTTTCAAAACCCTCTATTTAAATTAATACAAAAAAAAAATATTTCATGAAAAAATATTTTTAAAATATTTTTTTCACACACTATAATCTATCATAAAATTAATGAGATTTGAATATGTTACTTTATTTTTTAATTCAATTATATATTTATTCATCTTTATTTATTCTTTGTTAATACTGTATATCTTTGTTTATTCAACATTACTATATAGTTGTGTATGGATAAAATACTAGTTTTACCTATTTATTTTACTTTTGAAATCATTTTAATTATGTCCATGAGACCAAAATAGTCTATGGAACAAGATATTTAATACAAGATAGGGTATGTGTACAACCCTATTTCCTTTTTTATTCAATCCTTGGATCTCTTATTAAAAGTTTTAAATTAAAAAAAAAAATAATAAAATTAAAAATTTCAATATCCTCCTATCATCTTTTGGAGGTTTTTTATGTTGATTTTGATGAGAAGTTTCCATATTTTTTCTATTTTAAACTCTTCAAAAAATTACATTGGTGAGTTTATTTTTAGAGTGTCCTCAAATACAATCTTGATGTCTTTCTAGCCTAAACATCCCTTGACAAAATGCTTTTGTTCTTCACTACTCTTGCTATGCAGTCTCAACATACCTTTTGAGGTATTGTCCATCTCCTACTTCTGCATCATTTTAGTAAGGTTATAAGTATTGTTTTCTTCTATATGATTTTTGAATCTATGTACTTCTTTATTATTGTGTTCATAATTTTGGTTGAACTATTTGATGTATAACTATTTTTTCATTCTAGCCCCAAGGGCTAGGTGGATTAGCAAGTGCTAGTCTGGATGGGTACTTGTTGAGAAGAGACCTGGGTTCAAATCTTGGTGGTGCTAGTTTGCAAAGGTAGTAGTCTGCTCTGAATCCTTTGAGTACGCGCCAAACTGACGACGACTATACGAATCTTGAGCAACCAATGGTCCCCATCTCACGTCGGGTCAACAAAAATGAGACGAATAGGTTTGGTGGTTGTAGTCCCTGTGGTTTGAACCTTGCGTTGTCAATTACTAAAAATAATAGCTGTAGCCAACTCTCCTATGTAACAAAAAAAAAAAAAAAAACAATTTTTTCCTTCTTAACTTTTTATTCCACATTACAAGTCTATATTTTTCTCTTACATATTGTTTAATTTTTTTTTTAGAGTTTCGTACCTAAATAAATTTAATGCTTCATTCTATCCATTTTTTGTTTTGTTTCATCCATGTGTCTTTTCTTCTATTAAATGTTTCTTTTATTACTTGTTTTCACAACTTGCTATTTTTTATTTTTTTAGGTACTTCAATAACCTTACCATAGCTTATGCTTCAAGTGAAAAGTTCCTATTTAACAAGTAAAATTATGTGTAGGACTTTGGAATTCTTTCTATTTATGTCCATTTAAAACTTAAAATTTAATGTTTTTTTAGCCCAAAACAACTAATAAACCAAAAAGGATCCTAATACATTTCTTAAAAAAATTATTAATTAAAAATATTTTATCACTAAATAATTTAATTATGTTCCTTAATATGCAATTAACGCAATGTTAAAATGTAAATACCAATAAAATAAAAATAATATATCATAAATATATATATATATATATATATATATATATATATAATATAAAATAATAATAAATTAAAGTTAAAAATAATATTAAATAAATATGTTTAACCTTAAATTTCTAGATATATTTTTAAATAAAATTTTAATACAAACAAGCTTTTCTAAGAATGATTTTTTCTAATTATTTTTTTTTAATATAAAATTTTTCTATGTTAATGAAAATAAGAGATTGAGTTTTGTCTTTTATATAGAACTTGTAAATATAGTTTTATCCAAGGACACTTGAAGACCCAATGTTCATTGTTGAGAAAGGAGAAGTCTTTGAAGCCATCTGCTCAGCAGGCTTCACAAATGGTGAATCGCGTTGATCCGGTTGTTAGGAAAACCCCACACAAGAAACATAAAATATGGCAAAAAAAGGCCCAAGGGACTTCGAAAGGTAAAGAAATTGTTTTTCCTCAGCCAACAATGGGTGACGATGGTGGATTTCATGTTGCATCTCCACAGGGGAATGATATGGACAATGCGGTCACTCCTGGATTGGAATCCCAAAATAATCTGGAAGTTGTTCCTCACTCAGACCCGATGGAGAATGAGATTGTCCTTCCTCTTAAGAATTCTTTTGAATGCCTTGGGTTGGAAGGGACCGAGGTAAATCAGGTGGCTAAGGATCTGGAGGTTTCAACTCCTAGGGCTGATAGAAAATATTCTTCCCCTAAGGAGGTTTGTGCTTCCCCTGCACTTGGCTTGGATAGCCCTGTGGTGTCTCCCAAGCTTAACTTGGAGAAAGGCTCACCTGGGCCAAAATCTAGGAATCTTCGCAGAAAGGGCAATGAGACCAGGATGGCCAGAAAATTGGGTAGATGGTTTTTTGGTTTGGTCCCCCGTCTGATGAGTTGATTTCCCTCTGATTTCTCCCAAAGCTTCCTCGTGCTCTAGGTGTTACAGGGTTTCCTAGTCTCTCGACTGGCAATTTTCTAGGTGTTGTAGGGTTTCCTGGTTTCTTGACTAACGGTTTCTGGGGGTGGTTTTGGGATACCAAAACTATTTTTATTTGAATTTCCCTATAGATCTTGTAAATCCTTTATTGTAGTTTTCATTTAATGATTATCAAGGAAGTGCTTTGAATTTGAATTTGAGCATTGGATCACCGTTCATTTTGGGTATTTTTTTCAGATTCAAATCGCTCTGCGTAGGGAGTCTCTTCAGTGTTGCTATGTTTTTAGGGTGGTTTCTCCTATGGTGGAGTTGTTGTAAAATGTTGTGGGATTCATTTCAAAACCCTCTTGTTTGCGCCTCCTTTCTAGTTTAAACCTGGCTGTTTCGTTCCCCTCCCGGGTTGTTTGCTCTCAGTTCAGTTTGTTTGTTTTTGACAATATTTCTTTGTTGTGTTTATATAAAAGGTTTGGGGACCTTTCAAAACCCCTTTTATCAACTAACCTTTCAAAACCCCTTTTATCAACTAATCAAAAAAATATATTGTTTTTTCTAGTACTTTTCTATTTTAAGTTAACTTCTTAAATTTAGTTATTAAAAAGTTAACAAATATTTAAATAAACAAAAATATTATGGATATAACTGGAGCTGGTATAACTACATTACTGGATGTTAGAAGACACTGTTAAAATAATAATAATAAAAAAATTAGGACTATGAATCAATAATATTGATATTAAAATTTTCAAACATTTTATTTTTGTTAAATATTTTATTTAGTGATTAATAATCTTAGATATAGAGTTTTAATATCTTATTTTTTCTTATAGTATTTTGTTTGATAATTAATAATTAAGTAGAAGTAAAGTATTGGATACCTTAGCTTTATCAACCATATTTTATTTAATAATTAAACATAAAGTAATGATTTAATAAGAAATTAAAAAAAAATCACCTATTTAATTGGTTGGATTAATTACTACTTTTTGAAAGATGCACTACATAAGTATCAAAAAAAAAATTAAGAATCTTTTGTAAAAACACATATAAACTTAAACTCTTAAGTTTATGAGGGTTATAAGGGTTAGGTGGATCCTTAAGTGTTTGCCTAGCCAAGCATTTATCAAGAAGACACCTAAGTTACATCTAAGTTTAAACCTGAGTGCATGTACAAATTTAAAGTAGTTGTGGTCCCTTTTACACCAACTCAACAATAACAATAACAATAACAAAACAAAATAAATTTAATAATAAAAAATAGTATGATTGGAACAACTATCTATCTAACCCAAAAAAAAACGTAGGCATATACATAAGACATGCCAGATGACGTTTCCATGTAGGTCATGCTCGCCGTCCAAAACGATCTATTTACGTACTTCCACATCGCATGTGATGAGGAGGGATGCTTCTCCCGCAGCTTTGGACGATGCTCACCATTTTGGCCACGTTGGTGAGCAGTGCGCGATCTGCGGCCTAATCTTCGAACATGCGCACGCCATGCTGGCAGTTCTGATGAGCTGGCAACACGCCCCCAGCCGATTTTGAACACTGTTGTGGACGTTGACACGGGTTTGGTTCACTCTGTCGTACACGGCATTTCGGATCCGATCAAAACTTCACCTCTACACGCTTTCTTAATTGGAAATACCGGTGTAATGATGATTGCGAGTGGTCTGATAATTCGTAATAGAATTCACAAATATTTAAAATAAAGAAGTTAAACCTCTCTAGTTGCTGAGCGGTCCAGGTTCAAATCTCTTGTCTCACATGTTGCGGATATGTTATGTAATGGTTCCCTTGTGATCACAGTCTGTTTACCCCTTGTGGCCACCACCAAAAAAAAAAAAAAAAACAGGTTGGAGGGAATCTGATCTAAGATGATAGAAAATCTCATCGACATGCAAAGCTATACGCGATGTATCAAGTTAAAGAGAGCGTTCTCCTGACGCATGTTCGTGGTTTTAGCTTATTCTCGTCGACTTGAGATGAGATGTCAACCGGACAGAAATTTATATTTTAGAATATTTAATTTTTTTTTTTTAAGATTTTAATAAAGACAACAGTCAAGGATTTAAATTTTTTTTACAATTTAAATTTTAAATTATTTTTAAAAAATATCTTGTAAAGTTGTGTGTTTTTAAATGTATGGAGCGACTAGATGTTGCTACCACTGCTTCTTTTAAAACTTTATCTTTTCCGATTTTTCATTTTTCATGTCTATAAAGTTGGTCCGTTGCATCACATGATGCTTCCTTATCAATATGGTCGGTCTAGTGGAAGAATCTGATATGCTTTTACAATGAACTTATCCGTGATCACCGATGAGATCTGATGTAAAAACAAAATAAATAAATATTTTTTTATATAAAAATTACGTTTTAATTATATATTTTTAATTAAATAAATTTACGAGACTTTAAAAAATTATAGTGATAGGTTTATTTAAAAGTAAGGTTTTGAAAGGTTATTTTCTCTTTTTTTATCATATGTTCATCATTTTATATATATATATATATTATAACACACTTTATGTATGAGGTTTAGAGCAATTATAATTGTTAAGGAAAGTAGAGTTTTACATCTTCAACTAGGGTTAAAATTTTATAGGTAACTCTTAATAAGGGCTAGTTCTAGAACCCACACCAAGATTCAACTATTTATTGACAGGTCTATTATATCAATTTAATTGAGTAGTATAATCTGATATTCTTTTAGGTTGACTTCCTATCTGTGACCATTGATGAGATTTGTTTTTCTTTCGTGCAAAATAAATAAATAAATTTTTTAATAAAAATTAAGTTTCAATCATATAGTTAACTACGTATTGGTTCAATGGCTGGACAAATAAATGATGTAGCCTACATGAAATTTTAAATCTTGGGCTGCCAAATAAATTATATACCTCAGTGTAACTAAGTTGATGTCAAAGGGAAAAAACAACTCTTTATAAAAGAAAAATCAATCATATAACTTTAATTATATAAATATATTGAAAATAGATTTTCAATATGTTCAGATTTAAAAAATTATATTAACATAATTTTTTATAATTTATACATGATATATAAATTTTAATAATATTTTATTTTACTTAAATATTATTTTGTTAAAAAAAATGTAGGTGAGTTAGTTCATCTAAAATCTAACTACAAGGCTCTACAAAAATCAAGTGCTCCCACTTTTTAGGAAGAATAATAATATACTTATAAATTTTAGTTTATTACCTGAGTTAAATATTTTTTTATATATTATTTATTAAATTTTATGAAATAAAATAATATAATAAACTTAAGTCTGTATAGGAGTAGTATCAAAGGGGAAGAGTTTTTTTTGGTCATACATCATAATAAATCATAATCATATGAATCATTTGAATCTTAAATTTTATTTGGTTATATATGAATCACTGTCTTTCCTGGTCCTTGTAGTACCAAATCATAGGCCATGGCAAAGAATTATGGAATTTAATAGGTATATGACCATATATTGCATTTGAAACCACAAATTATGGTTTTAATTTTATAGCGATTGTAGATTTTTGTAGGTAAATATATTTAAAATAGATTTTACTTATAATATATATATATACATTAGATGTGCGGAGTAAGAATAAATATATAGAGTAAGGGTAAAGACTTAATAACTAAACTAAAAATAAATTAAGTTGGTAAATCATCTTTCAAAATTGCATTTATTTTTTTTTATGTTCATAAAATAAGTTGTTGTAGGGCGAGTGGTGAATATGATGATAGGTAAAATATTTATTATATTAATATTTTAAATTTTCAAACATTAAATTCTAGGCCTGGATGGCAGTATGGCTTCCTCGCATGACCCACACCCTTGCACGGTTCACTGTCACACCCCTCCACCTTTGCACAATCCACCCAACAAAATTGAATATTAGCTCTATTGTCGCGTTGGGTTTCAGTTTTTACATTAGCTTTGTCGTGACATTGGTTTCAATTTTCACATTAGCTTTGCTGTAACACTGGTTTCAGTTTCACATTAGCTCTGCTACGATATTGGGTTTCAGTTTTCACATAGCTTCAAAGGTAATTTTTTTCACGTTCTTATTGTTCTCCCTTCAGTTTCCCGATGCAAAACATTCAAAGGTAATTTTTTCACTTTCATATTGTTCTCCCTTTAGTTTCCTGATGCAAAACATGCACACATAAAACTGGACAAATTCACACAAGAAAGCCACATCGTGACCTTAACAATGCTCTTGATTTGGCATTCAAACCATGTTTTGATTTACCCCTGAAATTTTTTGGAAAGCATGTTTGTCATCATATTTAGATGCATTTTTAAATGATTGTTTGTAGATATTGTATTTGCATTTGGAAGCAGAAGAATATAATATAATAACCTCTTTCAAAATAAGTATTTTGTTTTGAAGTGTCAACTACTATTCTTTCTTGTTTAAAAAAATTAATCATTTATATTGAACTAAAAAATTTAGACCTTAAATACCTCGAATGCCTTCACAAGTATTAATACCCTGTATATTACCCTATCATGTGGAATCATGTGTTGGTAGACATATGGTAGACATGATAGATGACCATAGGAGCATAGAAAGGTGAACTGGATATCCAGGCTTGAGCAGAGTTGGTTTGATCTTTCAAAAACTGCATATGCGCTGCACAACTTGTAGGAAGCCTCTTTTCCAGTTTAGGAGAAATCTTATTGAATGTGGTGGCTTTATCTATTATAAAACTTTCACTTGGAATGGACTCGGTTAGATCTTTTGATGCATTTGATTTTCTTCCTGGATCTTGCCCTGATGTATTAACGCTAGAATCTGGTTGACGAAATTGATCTTCATTGTGTGTTTTGCAAAGGTCTCCATAATTTGCCATCAAAATAGAGGAAGAGTCACCCATTGTGACTCTTGGAATGCTTTGAGAGTTTTTCATATTGCCCTACCCAATATCCTTGACATGATGTACTACCTCATTTTCATCTTCTATGGTAAAACTCTTCCCCATCAACTTGATGACTTGTTGAGCAGTAGAATGTTCCTTCCTTGTGTTGTGTGCTTCTAGTTCTGGGTGAGATTTCTCCAATGTTGAACGATTTTGTTTCTGATCCCCATGGTATCTAGACTGAGCAGTTGGTTGAATGCAAAGCCTAGGATCTGAGTTTATGTTTAGTGTCACAATTGATGAACCAACAATTCCAATATGTGAACTTCCACAATTTGCTCTGTCCCTTTTGATTTGGTCAAGGGGAGAAGATTGATTAATGGATGTCCTCTCATGCATTGACTGATTAGTTGTAGTTACTGAGTAGTCTTGCCAATGGTCAGACCTTTTAACCGAAGTAACATCATGAGAAAAAGTCTCCATGCTTTCCACAAAATTGAATTCTTAAAGCTTTTTGGTACTTTCTGTAACCAGATGTTCATTAGCAGCCACATGATTTGTAATCTTGTGTAGTTGATTAACTCTTGCTCTCATATTAGGAAAATGCTTGACAAGTTCCCCCTGTGAATCCAAGGGTAAACCTATGTACCCATAATTAGAGCTTTGTCTAGGCATGCAAAATTTTACATGGTTCATTGCATTTAGAGATGAAGGTGCTTCCAGACGACTCAATGTTGCAGTTGGAAGAAGAGCTTCTCTTCTAGTAGACAAGTTTTCAACATGGGGATATGAAAATAGAGTGATAATCCTGGGTAAGATGGAAGAAATGTTTGCAAGGAACTTGACTTTCCACTTCTTGCAAATCCAACATCTATAGAAAAACTAGTCTCATTTTTTATTGTAGAAGTGTTTTTATTTATTTATTGAGGATCGGTGGCTCTAAATTTCATTTGATTGAGGATAAGGAATATCACTTTCTTTTTCCCCATTAATTTCGGCAGAACTAACAAAACGTCCTCTAGCATCTCTTTGAAGAACATAAAGTTTCTGATTGAGATTCAAGCTAGCATTTTTTTGTGACTTTTCCCTAATTTTGTAGTCTGAGACATTGGTCCTTCCTTCTGCAAACAGTGCAGCCCATTAGAGTGTTCTTTTTTCCGGTCAATATTTTTGGCACATGAATTATAGCTGACATCACCTAAATTGTGCTTTGCATAACTTTGTTGGTCCTTTGTGACTGTTGTAAATTCATGTTTAAATTTGATCGATTCCAAGTGCTAATCAAAAATCTCATGTTGTATGTTGTGTCGTGTCCCTTCATCGGAATTAACAAAACTACATTTAAAACCAGAATTCATTTGATTTAATTGTTGATTTTCACTAGACTATTTAAAAAAAATAGAAAGACAAATAAAATTTTAAACCGCCAAAAAAAACAACAAAAAATTATAACCGTCGTAAAAAAAAATCTGTTGAGAGGTAATTTTTTTTTTAAATCGCAAGTGGCTGTTAGGGCCGAATACTTCTATGGGTACTTTGACGAATAAGCTATGCCATATGACGTTTCCATGTAGGTCATGCTCGCCGTCCAGCTTTGGACGATGCTCACCATTTTGCCCACCTTGATAAGCGGTGCGCGATCTCCGGCCTACGACATGTCGGAAGTTCTGATGAACTCGTAACACGTCCCAGAGGGAGGGTCCCCTGCAGTATTGGACTGCATTCACTCGCCAGCCCTTTTATCTCATCTCCACATTTGTCGCCTCCTACTGTAATAACAAAAGACAAAATAAAAACCCTCCACATCCAGCCATGCTTTCTCAGATTTCTAAAACTCATCTTGACTCTCTTGTCTTCACTGCACAATGCAACGGAGCCGCCGTTTTATAGAGGATTTTGAACACTGTTGTTGACATTGACACAGATTTGATTCACTCTGTCGTACACGGGATTTCGGATCCGATTTCGTACACGGGATTTCGGATCCGATCAAAACTTCACCTCTACACGCTTTTTTAATTGGAAATACCGGTGTAATAATGATTGCGAGTAGTCTGATAATTCGTAATAAAATTCACAGATATTTAAAATAAAGCAGGTTGGAGGGGATCTGATCTAAGATGGTAGAAAATTTGATCGACATGCAAAGTGACACGCGATGTATCACGTTAAAGAGAGAGAGTTCTCCTCACGCCTGTTCGTGGTTTTAGCTTATTCTCGTAGACTTCAGATGTCATGCCTTCCTACCGGACAGAAAATTTAGAGAAATTTATATTTTAAAAGGATTTTTTTCTTCTTCTCAGACTTTAAGGTTTTGATAAAGACTACGATCAAGGATTTAAATCTTTTGACAATTTAATATTACCTTTAATCATCTTCAAATTTTAAATAATTTTAAAAAAATATCTTTATCTTTTCCAAAAGGTTTTTCATTTTTCATGTCTATAAAGTTGGTCCGTCTCCATCACATGATGCTTCCTTATCAATATGGTCCGTCTAGTGGAAGAATCTTATATGCTTTTACATTGAACCTTTTCCAAAATATTTTTCATTTTTCATGTCTATAAAGTTGGTCCGTCTCCATCACATGATGCTTTCCTAGTCAATATAGTTGGGCATGCTCTTTTTTTTTTTTTTTTTTGTTACATTAATACTTTCCTAGTTAATATGGTTCATGCTTTCTTTTATTACATAAGAGTTGTTTACATTGATATGTTTTTATAGCAAACTTATTTGTAAACATAGATAATATTTGTTTTTCTTAAATGTTTAAATAAAATAAATAAATAATTTAAAAATTTGAGTTTTAATTATATATCTTTAATTAAATAAATATATGAAAACTAATTTTTTACTTAAAAAATTGTATTGATAGATTTATTTTTTAAAAGCAAGGTTTTGAAAGGTTGTTCTTTTCCTTTTTTATAAGGATCTATAAGACCATTTCAAACCACAAGGTGAGTGTATGAGTGTGTTCATCAATTAAAAAATATATAACATTTTGTGTATGAGGTTTAGAGTAATTGCAATTGTTAAGGAACGTAGAGTTGTACTTTTCTAACCAAGGATAAAATTTTATAGGTAACTCTTAATAAGGTTTAGTTCAATAACCCACACTAAGATTCAAATATCAACCACACCAAATAAAATATTTATTGATGCGCTTCTGTTATATCAATTTAATTTAGTAGTAGAATCTCATATGCTTTTAGGTTGACCTCCTATCTGTAACCACTCATGAGATTTGTTTTTCTTTCATTAGATGTGTAGAAAAAAAAAAAATTGTTTTATAAAAATTAAGTTTCAATCATATATCTAACTTTGTATTTGGGACAAATAAATGATGTAGCCTACACGAAGGTTCAAATACTGGGGTACCAAATAGATTTTATAACTCAATGTAACTAAGTTGATGTGAGAAAGGAAAAACAATCCTTTAAAAAAAAATCAATCATATATTTTTAATTATATAAATATATTAAAAATAAATTCTTAATGATTAAATTAATTATATTAACATAAGTTTTAAAATCTACACTTGATATATAAATTCTAATATTATAATATTATTTTATTTTACTTAAATATCATTATGTTAAAAAATGTATGTGATTAGTTCATCTAAAATCTCACTAAAAGGTTCTATAAGTATCTGGGGATGCACGCAACGGTTCGGGCTTTGGCTCTTTTTCGGGAGGTCCAAGGTTCAAACCACGACGTGGGTGAGTGTGTGAGGGGGTGGATGTGTAGTGGCTTTGTGTTAAATTCTGTATTGATAAGTATAGCTCTCGATTTTACGAAGAATCATCGTTGGGAAAAGACTGCTCCGCCCCTGTGCTTCACTCATAAAAGTTCTCACAATAACCAAATTAAAAAAAAAAGTTCTACAAAGATCCAGGTCTCTTACTTTTTAAAAAGAATAATAATATACGTATAAATTTTAGTTTATTACCTGAGTTAAATATTTTTTGTTATTAAATTTTATTAAATAAAATAATATAATAAACTCATAGTCATCGTAGGAGTAGTATTACGAGAGGGAAGGGGTCCATATCCGAAAAATTTCTCCATGAGGGTATGTGGAACTAAATCCCACCAAAAACAAAAATATCTATATAATTTCTCCATGAGGGTATGTGGAACTATGATTACACATAATAAACTAAAAAATATTTTATTTACTTACTAAATAAATAAAATTTATTATGTAATTCATTTTTGTCTTTTTATTTTATATTTTATTTTTTTAATAGAATTTATTGTATACTAAGTATTTAATTTATTTATTAATGGTTATTTTTCTTTTTGTTCTGTTTTATTGTTGTCTTTAGCTTTGATCAATTCTATTTTTTCTGCTTGGGGTATTATGGTTCCCTTAATGAACATTGTTGTTCTTGCGGACAATTCTTACGATTTGGGTTTTTTTAGGTTTCTTGTGCTTAGTTATGTTGTTTATTCATCCTTTTAAGGGTTTGTTTTGTATTTGGTTTCAAGCCTCGCATTTAGGTTTTTCTAGTTATTTTAAAACTTTGGTTTTGGTATCATGTTTAGGTTTTGATCGTATGGGTGGCTTTGGGCCCCAAGCTGCGATGTATCTATTGAGTGATAATTTTACTCTGTTGCAAAACCACATTCACAGTTAGGATTTTGTTAGCAAAACCCTCTCTTGCAAAGAAATAGAAATTTCTCCAAGGTTCCTTTTACTTTATATGTCAAAAATAAATGCTTAGAACACCTTAGTGATTTACAAATAATTGTTAACAAGGGGCTTGTGGTTAAAATTATTTGCCATGCATTATATCAATGAAAGGGCTTGAGTTCCCTTATGTGCATAAATAAGAAGTGAAAAATGCTTGAAATTGATTCTAGTTTGTTTTAACTTTGATTTATCAAAGTGACTTACCCTAAATCCCTATTAGAAGATTCTTTTTATCTTCGATTAAAATTTTCTGTTAGTAGTGCTGTGAAAAATAACTTTGGTTTATCTTTGATTTAATGTGAAGTTAGAGTCAATACTTTTTGTTAGTAGATTCCTTTTATTTTATATTAAAATGTGTTGTTAGCAAGTGTTGTGGAAAACCACTTCATTTTATCTTTGCCTTAATGTGAAATTGGAGTTAGTAAATCCCTCCCATGAATGCAAATTTATTTTATCTTGGCCTTAGTTGATAAAAAGAAATGTTGATAATTTATGAAATGTTGATTCCTTTTATCATTTTGAATTTAAATATATTTTTTTTTTGATGAGGAAGAATTTAAATGTTTTGCATAAAAATGAAAACCCTATGGAGTGTGAAAAATAAATGCTTCAAAATCTCAAAATGAAAGCCTTAAACAACAAAAAAATATCCAAATAATTTAATGTATTAGCATTAAACAACAAAATTATTTGGATATCTAATTACTTCAAAAATCCTAACTTTAATGCAAAAATTATAAATTCGTTAGGATTTTAAGTGCTTGATGGAAAAATAAAATGAAATAATCGATGATAGAAAAATATAATGAAATAATCGATGATAGAAATAACAACAGCTAGGGTTAGAAGAATAAAACTTAAGATCTAGAAAATGGACCAGAATATGAAAAATGATCAAAGAAAAAACTATTGAAAATTACTCTAGCTTAAACTATAGAAAAGGTTATATCCTGAACACAAAACTCAACCAAGTTAGATCTACATACACACAATCTAAAATATTGTTATGGTGAGAGTCTAAGGATTAAAAAAACATGCATTGAAAATATCTCCATAATGCTACCAAATTCATGCATAAAACATCATCAAAATAATTCCACTACATCTGAAGAAAGAAAGATATGCAATAAAGAAAATTCTTGTATAATATCTAAAACCTTTGCTTTCTGCATACAATATGACAACCAGCAGATTGACAATAGATTAATAACCTTCCAATCTCCTTCCATAACTCCTATTCCAAAATTTCCAGCCCCCCTTCTTCTGTGTTTTTTATTGTATTTAAAATCTTCCAATTGTCCTTTCGTTTCCTCTTCCTCCCCTCGTCTTGGATTCCTTTTCTTTTATCCATAATGCTTTAGCTTTCTTGCCATAGTAACTCTTGAGGAACGTTCATGTCTCTCTTCTTCCATTCTAGCACCCTTTTGGATTTATCTTAATACAACCATCCTACAACTTGAATAATAAATTTGTGTTAAGTTTTTTGATGTGGAACATCTATTGAAGATATCTTCCTCTACATTTGGCCTATATACATTGTGTGGTACCATCTTGACTGATATTTTCCATGCAACCAATAATACACATTGCACATTATTTGCATAACTACCACATTGTATTGTTGTATGTGCTCAATTTATAACCGTGTTCTCTAACACGTGAATTCCCTTGACATGCCTAAAAAATATTCCTTTTAGCCCTCGTCATCTAGCGCAACTTATTAAATGGGATTTCCATTGAAATTTCATTCATCTCCCCTAATGAAGCTTATTGTGTATGCCATTTGGCAAACTTTCTTAACAATGTCGGTTATCAATACTCTTTTTTTTATTATTTTATGGCTAGATCCTACCAAGTCATGCTCTTGAGTATGAGTACTATGAAATCATGTTTGGCTGCAATTCCTTGACCACTTGTTCTTCACTAAAAACCTCCCTCATGTGAACTAAACATGACTACTAACTTTTGTCCAGTTCGTCGGTCAAGGGTAGAATTCTATGAAATCGTAGATGTTGTTTACTTCCTTTCATAATAAATATAGTTGTTTCACCTTGATGTTGACAATATTTTATCAATTTATATTCCTCATCATTGGTATTGTTAGCATCTACCTTTAATACAGTAGCTAGACCTATCTTTCCATGCTACTCGTAAGAACATGCTACTGGTGACACGTTTTTTTTGTCTACGTCCATTGTTTTTTTTTTTTTGTATTTACATGGTGGAATCGATAGCCACCACGAATCCAAGAAATTTGTCCAACTTTTATGGCTGCTACATTATTCTGTGCTATCTGCCCAAAAGCCGCCACACAGTTCCTCGCGCAGTCCGCCCCTATAACCACCATGCCACAATCATTTTAAACCTTTTACGCCACTAAAAGCACCAGGAAAGGCACAAGCGTTCAGTCCGATGAGGCCCGAGATTTGAACCTTGGACCTCCACCCCCATTATGGGTTTTGGATGAACCAATTGGTCTACACCTCGAACCTTGTCTACATCCATTGTTGTTCGTCACCTATTTTAATATTACCTCCATCGATTAATAGTATTGCTTCACCAACACGGGCTCTAGTAAAGATATTGGGAAGGACTACATCTACGCTGACATGTTACCAATAGGCCTACATCACTACAAGTTGTAGCAACATAAACCATGCATGATCTCTACTGATATCGTGGTGAAGAATGAAATCTGATCAGTACTAAAACTTCTTTGAATTTGTCTACGTGATTTCCATTCTACAAGATCAAAAAATTTACTGTATTCCTTTATATTCACTCAGTCGTTATGATATCGTTGGTCCACCTCATTGTCGATTCATTAGGCTTTCCAATTAGGATTTGTGTCTTTAGTCAAATCTAGCAATCTGAGTCATAGCTCTCTAAATATATCCCATTATTTCCATATTGTTCGCTTCATTTTTTGGGGTCGAAATCATCATTGCCATGTTGTTCGAGTCCACACATGTCATCACAAGTTCTCTGTCACATCTACAAGGTCCATGGTGATATAAATACTGAACCCGTATGATTCCTCATTGCCATCACATTGTAGTCGATCCACGTACGTGTATGTCATTGCCACATCATCCTCGTATTCTATGTTCATTTGAGTCATCGATTCGTACCCAAATCATGGGGTCCAGGTCTACGTCACCACACGATCTCGTTCATTCTATCACCACATCATGTACCCCTTATCACATTCTTAGGCGAGCCCATTCGAGTCAGAGTTGTCTTTGAATTGAGGCCCAGCTCGTTAAGAACCTACAAATATTAATGTAAAATATTAATAAAATGACAAGTTTAAAGAACTATATTACTATCAAATTAGCATGAGAAAAGCTATTAAGGTACCATATGAAAAACATGGGTTATCCTTACTCTTATTATTTATTTATTTATTTATTTATTTTGAGAGTCTAGCTCAATTAATTTCATAGGTTCAAACGATTTTAATCAACCAAGAAAACAAGACAACACTAAAATTAAACAATTAAACTCAAATAGTAATCCTAGCCAAGAATTAAAATTTGAAAATTCAATCTTACACCTAACCCAAGATGCTAACCAATTTTAATGAAATTATAAGGAGGCACTAACAATACACTAGCCTACCAAAATTATCACTCAAATAAAACTAAAACTCCCCAAAATAATAAACTAAAAGGTGGGTCCCCAAATTTGGAGCTTGTTGTGCAATGGTCGCAACAAATGGTGACTCTATTGGGAAATGCTTCTAAGCATTTTAGATGAAGAACCCAACTTGAAATCAAGAAAACCAAAAATAAAAAAAATGAGAATTATTTAGCACTATCCAGAGAAGGTTGGGGTAGATAACATCTGATAAAAACAACTAAACCATTTGCCTTTGCTTAGTGTGTGGAGAGTGATTCATTTTGCACTTCTAAAAGAATCCAGATTCCATCACCTGTTTTGTATTTAGGCTATAGAATATCACTCATTAAAAGGTGCCTTTGTATTGCTCCATTGCTAGTCATGAATCTATAGCCCCGATGGATATAACCTTGAACTCTTATAGACCTTCCTCTACTGCTAGCCAGGCATCTATAACCTCGATAGAGATTATCTAATCACCTAGTTATTAGATATAATTTTGCATTTACCTTTTATATACATTGTTCCACTTCCAATCAGGCATCTATAGCCCTAGTGGAGATGGCCTAAACTTTTTGATTGATTAAGCCTTTTCTTTCCTTCTTCATTTTTTTCAAGTATTGCATTTATAAGTAAAATTTACCTGTCGACTAGGTTAGAGGCCACTTAAGGTTAAATATGGAGTGTATTAGATTTTTGCCTTAATTTGCAAAGCAAAGTGACTTTATCTTTCAATATTTCAAAGAAAATATCCTTTAATATGTGAATTATATGTGGAGCTTTAGCAAAATATTTCATTGTTCCACCTTCCACCATTTTGGTCCCAAAATCTAAGAATAATCACTAAGCAATTTCATCCCCATTTTCTTTAGTTTCACATGTTTTCAAACTAGATAATCCAACCTACTTAATAAAGGAACAACTACCAACAAAGAAACCAAGAGTTCACGACCACAACTAAACATTACCACAAATAGAAGGAGAAAACCAAAATGAAAAACTAAAAAGCAACAACCTATCATAAACTAATGAAAACTGATAAGAAAACAAAAGAGCAAGCTTGCAAAACAATGTAAAAAAGTGCCACACTAAAATAACAATAAAAGCAAAAGCACAAAACTCCACATATATATACAATAATATATAAGCATGATACAAATGATACAAAAACTTGCCTACTTCATGTGTGAAAATGGTGTTTGAGAAATTTCCCATTTACAGAAAAGTGAACATCATCTCCACTCAAAGTTTTCAATCCAAAAGTGTTTTCACCAAGGATTTCAGAAATTTGATAAGGACCAAGCCAAAGATAATCAAATTTATCATGGTCACCTTTTTTTTCATGTGCCTTATCCCAAAGCAAAACCAAATCAGAAATTCTAAAATCTTTAATTTTAGCCCTTTTGTCAAACCATCTTTTAACAATGTCTTGATGTTTACTAAAATGAAGCAATGCCTCCTCTCATTTTTCATCTAGGTGCATGAGGTGAGTGAGACGAGCTTCAATTTTATCATCAGTGTCAAGATATTATTTCACAAACTATAAAGTTTGCAATTTAAGATTAGCAAGAAAAATTGGATCTTGACCATACACTAAATTATAAGGTGAAGTTCCAACGAATTCCTTAATTCTTATTCTTTCAGCCCACAATGCAAAATTCAATTTTTTGTGCCAATCCCTAGGATTATGTTCAAGTATTTTTTTTAATAATTGACAACAAGTTTTTATTTGAAGATTCAGCTAATCCATTACCTTGAGGGTAGTAATTAGAAGAATGTTTGTTCTCACCTTGTTATCATAATCCCACTCTGCAAAACGAGATGAAATAAAAGCAAAACCATTATCACAAACAATTGAATGGGGCATTCCAAACCTGGTCACGATGTATTCTTCTAGAAATTGAATGACAACCTTCGTAGTACAATTTTTTGTGGGGATAGCTTCCATCCATCTAGTACAATAATCAGAGGCAGTGATGATGTACTTATGGGAAGATGAATAATTAGGATTTATAACCCCCACAAAATCTAGGACCCACTAAGAAAAAGGTCTCATTTTAATCATAGGTTGCAATGGCGTAGGTTTTTGTCTCTCTATTAGCAGTAATCTAATAAATATGGAATGACCACACATGGGAATGGGCATCCTTAAATATATGTGGCCAATAGTATCCAGATCTCAAGATATGGTGTGTTGTGGTATTTACAGACCCATGCCATTTCCCATACTTACCATAGAATTCATGCAATATGTGAGTGGATTCCTCCTTATTCAAGTAATGAAGAAATATTCCCTCATGATTCTTCCTGTATAATACACCAACGTTAATCATAAATTCCACAGATTTTAAATTAAGGGACCTTCTTTGTGTGAAATTCAAGTGTAGAGGACACTTACCATTAAATAATAAATAAATAATATTCATATACCATACATCTTGTGTGATGTCCTCTACATTATAATGTTGACAAGAAATTTGATAATCTATCTCCACAAGTGCCTTTGTCAAGCCTTGATATCGAAATAGCTTCATTGGGTGGATCTCAAGATGAAACTCTTGTAAATTAGACATCCACTTCCCCCATATTTTGCTTAGTTCATTCTACATTAACATGTTTTTTACAGCAGGGTTAGGTATGATAGCAAAGACTCTACTATGCAAAATGTAATGTCTAATTTTTTTAACAATTTTAAATAAGGAATATGCTTATTAATCCAACATGGTATATCTTAACTATGCATATTTTAATTATGAACTCATCAAAGTAATAGGGTTTTAATAATTACCTTCACTTTTTTGATTTAGCATGCTAGCATACAAATGATCATATTCAAAAGTGTAGATAAAGAATGGTTTCTTATAATCAGAACTTACCAAAATAGGTGCATTAGAAATGACATATTTAACACTCTGAAAATTAGGCCTAGCCTCATATGTCCACTTAGTATTCACATCCTTTTTCAACATGTCATTCAATGCTTTAACAATTTCAGCAAATTCAAAAATGAATTTCCTAATAAAACTATTCCCAAAGAATGACCTACTTACTACCTGAAAAAGGAATATTTTAAATTACCTCTATTTGTGTAGGGTTTATAGAAATGCCATATTTTGATATCACATGTCCCAAAAATTTCCCTTCAGTCACTCCAAAGATGTATTTTTTAGGATTAAGTGAGATTCCATGCTCTCTACACCTTTGAAGAACCTTTCTCAAATCATTAATATGATCTTCTCGTTTCTTTAAGAAAATAGGGATATCATCTACATAAATGACTATGCATTTACCAATGAGGTCTCTAAATATATAGTCCATGGCATGCTGAAAATTAACCCCTGCATTAAGCAAACCGAAAGGCATTCTCTTATAAGAAAATGCTCCCCATTTAGTGGTAAAAGCGGTCTTCATTCTATCTCTAGGTTCAATGAGAACATGATTGTAACCAGAATATCTTGTTGTGCAAGGTGCAGAAATAGTATTGTCATTGTTGTCAACACAGACAGATAGATCAATTGATGATGCAGTGGACTGGAGTTCAGAGGTCAGTCAGAGCATGTACAGTGAATTTCCAAGAAGACAGAAGTGGCCCAGATTCAAAGGATCAAAGAAAAATACAAGTAAGAAAACTGTCGCGATATCGTGACATGTTTTCTGTCGTGATTTCGCGACATAATAGAGGAGAGAGAAAAAGTTGGAAAAGCTGTCGCAATTTCGCGACATATCGGAGGAGAGAAAAAGCTGGAAAAGCTGTCGCGATTTCGCGACATATTAGAGGAGAGAGAAAAAGCTGGAAAAGCTGTCGCGATTTTGCGACATGTTGAGAAGCTGGAAAATAAACAGTCGCGATATTGCGACATGTTAAGAAGAAGAAAGAAAAACTGTTGCGATTTCGCGACATGTTCGAAGAGAGAGAAAGCGTAAGAAAAACTGTCGCAATTTCGTGACATGTTCGAAGAAGAAGCGCATGCAAGGAAAACTGTCACGATTTCGTGACATGTTCGATGAGAAGGCACACGCAAGAAAAACTGTCATGATTTTGTGACATGTTCGAAAAAGAAGCGCATGCAGGGAAAACTGTCACGATTTCACGACATGTTCGATGAGAAGGCACATGCAAGAAAACTGTCATGATTTCGCGACATGTAGGCAGATAAAAATCCAAGTGGAAAAACTGTTGCGATTTCATGACATGTTTGGAGAGAAGGAGCAAGCAAAGAAAACTGTCGCAATTTCGTGACAATCTGCAAGAGAGGCAGTACGGACAAAAATGTGTCGCAATTTCATGACATGTTTGAGAGAAAGAGCTTGTAAGGAAAAGTGTCGCGATTTCGTGACAATTTGCAAGAGGAAGCGCTAAGGAGAAAAAGTGTCATGATATCGCGACATGTCGGGTTTTCGCGATCCGATGACAAGAGGAAGTGCTAAGGATAAAAAGTGTCACGATATCGCGACATGTCGGGTTTTCGTGATCCGATGACAAGAGAAAGCGCTAAGGAGAAAAAGTGTCACGATTTCGTGACATATTGTAGGAGAGAGAAGGCAAGATAAAAAGTGTCACGATTTCGTGACATATTGCAAGAGGAAGAGCTCGAGAGAAAAAGTGTCGTGATATCGCGACATGTCACGTTTTCACAACCTGAAGAGAAGAGAAGAGCTAAGGAGAAAAGATGTCACGATTTCGTGACATGTCACATTTTCACGACAACAGCAGAGAGGAAGACTCCGAAGGATGAAGTGTCGTGATTTCGTGACAGAAGCAAAACAAAAGAGCATGGAAGCAGAAGCGTCACGATTTTGTGATAAATTCGAGGAGGAAGAGCTCAAAGGTGAAAGCATCATGATTTCACGACATGTTCCGTTTTCGCGGGCGAAAGGCAGAGAAAAGCACAAGGCAGCGAAAGTGTCGTGATTTCGCGACATGTTCCGTTTTCGTTGGTGCATGCAAAGAGAAGTGCAAGGAAGCGAAAAGTGTCACGATTTCGCAACATGTCATATTTTTGCTGGTGCATGCAAAGAAGTGCAAGGAAGCAAAAAGTGTCACGATTTCACGACATGTCAGGTTTTCACTGGTGCATGCGAAGAAGAAGTGCAAGGAAGCGAAAAGTGTCACGATTTCGTGACATGTCATGTTTTCGCTGGTGCATGCCAAGTAGAGTGTACGGAGGCAAAAAGTGTTGCGATATCGCGACATGTGTTTTGGCGCATGCAGGCCGAGAAGAAGACAAAAATGCTGTCAGAGCGGTAGTTCTACTATCAGAGCTGTAAGAGAACAGAAAAGGCTGTCAGAGCTGTAAATAGGCAGGTAAGACTGTCAAAGTCGTAAATAAGCAGGTAAGACTGTCAGAGCCGTAAATAAGTAGGTAAGACGGTCAGAGTCATAAATGAGAAGATAAATCTGTAAGAACGACGAATATACTAATAGAGCGTCGAAAAGGTTGTCATAGCTGTAAAGTGGGCAGTTAAGGCTGTTAAAGGCATTAGGGTTAGGGTTAGGGTTGAGCCGAAATAATGTTTTCATGAACAAAAAGTTAGGGTTAGGGTTGAGCTCTGCACGTGGCAAGAGTGTTGTGATTTATCGAATAAAAGGAAAAAGAAACTGTAAAAACATCAGAGAGTATTGTGCTAAAAAAGACACAGAAGAGAGTGTTGTAAGAGAGAATAACATAGCTATAAGTATATGCAGTTCTTGTTAAAAGGAATTAGACCAGTGAGGGTCTTGTAAAAGTAAAGGCATATTTATGTCAATCTAAGATTCAAAATAGAAATCCAAGTTGGTGCTTGGAATAAGGGGTTGGTGCTCCTTTTTGTTGGTGCTCCTTTGATTCTAAATTTTTTGCTATAGAAGAAGCTAAAGATCTAAATACTTTTAGCATGGATGAAATGCATGGTTATTTAACTGCATATGAAATGAGAATAGGACAAACTAAGCCCTCAGACAGAGAAGTTGCTTTTAAAGCACACAAAAATATAAAAGCTAAACAAGAATCGAGGAAGAAGAGTTTTCAAATGAAACAGAAGCAAACTTTGTTAGGAAACTAATAAAGGGAAAAGGAAAGTACAGAGGAAAGTTATCGCTTAAGTGCTTCAACTGTGGAGGCATCGGGCACTTTGCAGCTAATTGTCCAATGAATGAGAAAAAAAAAAATAATGAAGGGTCACACCAAGAAAGAAGTGACTGGAAGAAGAAACCACATTTTAGAAAAAACAACTTCAAGAAGAAAAGTTTCATATCCAAGAATGTTAGCTCTTTTGAAGACTGCTCCGGTGAGGACTCTGAAGAAGAAGCAGATGAAGCTCTATTCATGGCATTTGAAGAAAGAAAAACGAGAGGAAAAATAGGAATGTAATGAAAAACCCGAGGATGAGGCTGAAGTATATCCGGAAGGTGAGTTGGTTGTCTGCACTTAAAGAGCTGAGCACAGAAAGGAAAAAGAATAAAAAGGTTTCAAGAAAGCTTGAGGATGCCAGTGAAATAATAAATAGCTTGAAAGTATAGACATACAAATTTAAGAAAATGTCTGAAGTTCTCGAAGTACAATTAATCGTGAAGACAAATGAATGCAGCAAGCTAGAAGACATTGTTAGGTTAAGGATGCAGCTAGAGGAGATGAATCTGAAATTGAAATGTTATCATAAGTTTGAAGAGAGTTATGTAAAGCTGGATAAAATTTTAAATAACCAAAGGCCTTTCGGCATCAAATTTGGTTTGGGCTTCGATGAAGAAGAATCATCAAAGGGTTCAAAGGTCTTAAATGTAGAACCCGTAAAGAAAGAAGATAAGATCAGGGTTGATCAAGAAAAAACAAATCATGCCAAAGAAAGCAATAATGCCAGACTCAAGAAGAGTACTGAAAAAGATGGATTCACAAAAGTCACTCATCCAAGAAGGAGAAGATTCATGGCTCCTACTTCAAGCTGGCAAAGACCTTCACCCAGGTTTAATCATTCCTTTTCTGGTTATTGTTTTAAATGCAATGCTTATGGCCATAAGATTTCAGATTGCAGTCATAATGTAGCACAAAGGAATTTCACCAGTAGAAATGTCTTTTCTCCATTGGTGGATTATTGTTAGCGTACTTATTTCATTATTTTGGCATATTGTTGCATTTGTTATTTTGTTATAACAAAATGCTATTGTGGCTGGTTGGTTCGGCAACCTCCGACATTTTGTTCAATTGTAACCTATTTAATCCAGAGCTGAATAATAATCATTGTTCCGAATTTCTACATTCCATTAGAGCCAGCGACGTGGAGGGAGAGGCTGAAGGCGAAGGAAGTTATCTAAATTTTTTTTTTGTTGTGCGTTATCTTCTGAACGCAATTTTTTTTCAGTGCGATTTTTTTTCCGTCGCGTGCTGTGGGAGATTAAAAAAAAAAAAAAAATTTTAGCGTGCGCGTCGACTGTCCACGCACGACAGAGGGAGCCTGCACGAGGAGGCCCCCCCGCTGTGGACGAGGCCGCGCGCGCAGGCAGCCGCGAGCGCGGAAGCACTGCGGACGGGACGTCCGCTGTCCCCACTCGCGCCCCGCGACGCGAGCGCGCATCTACGCGCAGCTGCGACAGAGCGCGGATGTCGCGCTCTGCAGCGCGACAGCGTCGCGACCGAGCGCGGACGGACGGTTTGTGACGCAGCGTCGCGATCGCATCCGCGACAGAGGGCGGACGTCGCGCTCTGCAGCATGACACAACGTCGCGAGGGGGTTGAATTCCCCCCCCGTTGAGCGGAAGCTCGGCCCCTCTCCGCTGGGCCGAGTTTAAAAAAAAAAAAAAAAAGAATACCCCCCCCGGCGGGAAAAGCGTCGGCGAAGTTTTTTTTAAAACACAGAGCGCCGGGAGCCGCGAAGCAGCAGCGCGCGAGGCCGCAGCAGAGGAGGAGGAGGAGGAAAAGGGAGGAGCTTCACTGATCCTTCCGGATCAGCCCGCTAGCTCACTTGGAAGTGAGCTGTGCGGTAAGGCTCAGGGAGCCTGCAGGTCGGGGGTTCAAATCCCGCCGACTCCCCCCAAGGTATAATTTTTTTTCAAAGTTGTTTTTTTAATTATTATTTTTTAATTAAAATTTTTAATTTTAATTTTTTTTATAGTTTTTAAACTTTATAAATTAAAATTTATTTTTAATTTATTTTTTTATAAGTTTTAAAACTATATAAATTAAAATTATTTATTTTAATTTTAAATGTATAATAATTATTAAAATGCTTTGTTAAAGAGTTTTTTTTAAGGGGGGATATTTTTTTTCAAAAAATCAAAGGGGGATTGTGAGTAATTTTTTGAAATAGCAATTTGGCGAATTGTAAAAGGTGCATTTTTGGCTGTGACCGACACCTTGTGGGTTATTCTTGTGGGCAGTTTTTTTATGTTGTATGTTGCATATTTCATTTTTGCACTATAACATTAAAAATTTAAAAGCAAATTCACTCCCTAAGTCCCCGGAATAATTAAAACCCATCCGTGCAATTTATTGCACTGCAGCGTTCGGTATTTGTGATACCTCTAGCCAGCACTTACAGGTAAAGCTGTCGTGATTTGGCTACTGTATCCGCCGCCTAATATAGCTGCTACAACGACGTCTGAGCTTGTTCTCTATAAATCGTCGGGGAGAGATAAGTTAGCCATTTTTGCATTTTTTTACTCCATCCACTACCCTTTATCGCACTTGTGTTTAGGCGTAAATCTTGACGAAGTATTCTTCATAGTGTTTAGGGGAAGTTACGCCCCACGCATGAGAAGAATCTTCTATGGTAGGTGCCATCAACAAGGCGATTCCCTTTCAATACCGCTTATGTTCCACGTATCGTATGATCTCTAAAACTCACCTATAGTCTCCCTCACGTAAGGGCGGGTGATTTTTGTTGATCTTTCTAAATACCTATAGTTTCCCTCATGTAAGGGCGGGTATTTTGTACGGTATAACGGCCTAGCAAAAGGTATATCGAAAGGGGGACCAATTGGTGATATAAGGAACCTTCACTATGGCCGCTGTTGCAAAGTTGATGACTGATCCGCATCAGTTATTGAAAGGTCCAAATTATACACCATGGAAACATAAGATGAAGGCAATTCTCCAAATGGAAGATTTGTGGGATATTGTTATTGGAGTAGCAACTAGGCCTTCACCAACAGCAGGATCCACAGGTCCTTCCGCAGATCAGATAGCTTTTGACAAGAAAGACAGTCGAGCAAAGGTGCTCATTTTGTTTCTTGTTTCAGATGAAGTGCAACCTCATATAGCTGACAAAGCAAGTGGTAAAGAGGCATGGGATGCCCTTAGAACCATCTATGAGGGAAAGAATGATTCAACCATTCTTCATCTTCAACAACAACTTCATAACCTGAGTTTGAGATAGGGTGAAACAGTTGAACTCTTTCTGTGCAGAGTGTCTGAATTGAAAGAGAAATTGAATTCTTTGGGAGATATTGTGGACGAAAAGCTTCTCATTTCACTTGTGATGAGAGCTTTACCTTCTTCATTTGATATGTTGATAACCTCCATCCAGGTGTCTCAACGACAAATTACCTACATCGAGTTGGTCAATCTGCTTCAACAACAGGAGGCACGCCAACTTCACAAGGATGATTCTTCCAATACAACCCTATACACCAACAGGCAGGGTTCTAGGAAGAAAGGTAATGGGCAAAAAGGAGGCAACTTTCAGAAAGGAGGAAATTCTCAACAAGATACGAAAGGAAAAGGCAAACAACCTCAACAGAAGAAGAGGTGGTGCAAGATCTGTGAGAAAGACAACCATGACACCAACAGGTGTTGGCATAAGAACAAGCAAAAAGGCCAAAACAAACCACAAAATAAAAACAAGCAACCCCAGGTGAATGTTGTTGTTGAAGAATCTGACTCAGATTCTGAATGGGCACACAAGGTGCTCATGACTACCACAGATTCCACACAGAGGGATCCTGTTTGGTATGTCGATTCTGGAGCTAGCAAACATATGACTGGCGACAGATCATGGTTTGAATCATTTGTGGCCAAAGAGGGCAAACCTGTCACCATTTCTGATGATAAAACCTACAGGGTTCAGGGAGAGGGTACAATTTTAGTCACTCTTCCTGATGGCAAGTGTCAGATTGACAAAGTCCTCTATGTTTCGGGATTGGCCAACAATTTGTTGTCAGTGACACAAATCCTGGATAGAAATATGGTTGTCAACTTTCATGTTGAGAATGGAAAGAAGTGTTGTACCATTACCAGGAAGGGTAAGCAGATTGCAACAACTTCATATAAGCACGACTTATTTGCACTAGATTCTATCTCTACTCCACATGTTGCCATGATTGTCTCTACCAAGGAGGCAACTTCCCTATGGCACAAGAGATATGGGCATCTTAGTTCTGGATACTTACTTGAGCTCAGTAAGTATGAGATGGTAAAGGGTCTTCCTTCCCTTTACGCCACATTGCCGGTGTGCTCGATTGCTTGGTAGGAAAGCGGCATAGAGTACCATTTGAGAAGAGCTCAACAAGAGCACGAAAACCTCTGGAGTTAATTCACACCGATCTATGCGGTCCTTTCACACCCAACAGTTGTGGAGGGAAGAGGTACTTTCGGTTATTCGTAGATGACTACTCACGAAAGATGTGGGTTTTCTTTCTCCAACTGAAATCGAAGCTTTCGCATTCTTCCAGCAGTTCAAGAAATCCGTTGAGAAGGAGTCAGGAGCTTCTATTAAAACCCTCCGCTCAGATCGAGGGGGAGAGTTTACCTCTAATGAATTTTTTGCATTCTTAGATAAGCATGGAATCAAGAGACAGTTAACAACTGCCTATACTCCTCAGCAAAATGGAGTTGCTGAGAGAAGGAACCGTTCTATCATGGAAATGGTTCGTTGTATGCTCACAGGAGCTACTCTTGGGCAACAATATTGGGCAGAAGCTGTCACCACTATAGTGTATCTGTTGAATAGGGCACCCACAAAGGCCCTAAAAGGAATGACTCCACAGGAAGCATGGAGTGGTCGAAAACCCTCCATATCTCATCTACGTATTTTTGGATGTCACGCTTTCATGCACATACCGAAAGAGAAAAGGAAGAAGCTAGATGAGAAAACACTGAGATGTATTTTTCTTGGTTATTATGAGCACTCTAAAGGATATCGGTTGATAGATCCTTTGACCAAGAAAATTCATATCAATAGAGATGTTGTCTTTGATGAAGCTTTCACATCACAGAGCACATCTAAAGTACACCAAGATATTGTGGAATCTAAGGAAGAGAAGATTCCTTCGTCAACACAGACAGGAGGTCCTTCTACATCTTCTTCAACTCCATCGAAGAAGAATCCTAAATGGTGTACAAATACAATCAGAGACGCAAATTTATCCACTCCTCCCAATTTGAATTTGGATAGACCTCGTACACGCAGTATGGCTCAAAAGGAAAAAGAAGCCAAAGAAACTGGTGAGGTTGATGATCTTTGTCAATCTTTTGAGGAACTTTCTGTAACTCCAAGTACAGAAGTAGAGGATATGGATATTGATGATGACAGGGCATTCATGTCTACCATAGATGATCTTGAACCTACATCAGTGCAAGATGCTCTCAGTGAGCCTCAGTGGAAGGCCGCTATGGATACAGAGTATGAGTCTTTGATGAAAAATAAAACTTGGAAGCTTGTTGATCTGCCACATGGAAAGAAACCCATTGGCTGCAAATGGGTATATAAAGTCAAGTACAAGGCAGATGGAACAATTGATAAGCATAAGGCCCGTCTTGTTGCAAAGGGCTATGCTCAAAAGGAAGGCATTGACTACGAGGAAACTTTTGCACCTACTTGCTCGGATGACCACAATTCGGGTTATGTGTGCTATGGCAGCACAATATGGGTGGAAAGTTCACCAGATGGATGTCAAAAGTGCCTTTCTAAATGGTGATCTCCAAGAAGAAGTCTACATGACTCGACCTGAAGGATTTGAAGTGGAAGGCCAAGAGCGAGAAGGTTTGCAAATTGGTCAAATCCTTATATGGTCCGAAACAAGCTCCTCGAGCTTGGTATATAAAAATGGACAATCACCTTATGCGGCATGGATTTAAGAGATGTCCAGTCGGATGCAAACCTCTATTTCAAGAAACGGGGTTACGAGATAGTGTTGCTTGTACTCTATGTGGATGATCTGCTCATTACAGGGAGTTCAGAAACTATGATCTCTATTGTCAAAAGAAACTTGTGCAAATATTTTGAGATGACAGATCTCGGACTTCTCCATTATTGTCTTGGTCTGGAATTCAGCTAGAAGGAGCACTCCATCAAAGTGTCTCAGAAAAAATATGCCAAGACATTGTTGGAAAAATATCGCATGATTGATTGCAAGCCAATGGCAACTCCGATGGAGAATGGACTTCGGTTATCGTGATATGATGATTCACCTCAGGTAGATGGTACTCTCTATTGACAGTTGATTGGGAGTCTCATATATCCGACCAATACTAGGCCGGATCTCGTATTTCTTTGTCAACTATCTTTCGAGGTTCATGCGGGAGCCTAAGACCACTCATTGGAAAGCGACAAAACGTGTTCTTCACTATGTCCGTGGTACTATGGAATATGGCCTAGAATACAAGAGGAACAACAAATTCTTCTTGCAAGGATACACGGACTCCGACTATGCCGGATCATTTGATGATCGCAAGTCAACTTATGGATACATTTTTCATCTGGGATCCGGTCTTGTCTCTTGGCACGACAAGAAGCAACAGGTGGTTGCTATTTCATCAACAGAGGCAGAATATCGCACCGCACGTGAAGCTGTGTGCGAAGTGATATGGTTACGTCGCATTCTGACAAGTATGGGCCATCCATCAAAATCTCCAATACACTTGTTTTGCGACAATCAGGGTGTTCTGAACCTCGTCAAGAATCCAGTCCATCATGAAAGAACAAAGCACATTGACACACAATGTCATTTCATTCGAGATGAAGTTCCAAAGCACCGAATTCAACTTCAACACATTCCCACCGATGCTCAAGTTGCAGACATTTTCACTAAGGCACTTGGACGTGTCAAATTTGAATTGTTTCGCAGCTCACTTTGTATTGCAAAATGATGTAAGGGGATGTTAGTATAGCTATTAGTTATTACATTACCCAAATAATGTAATAAAGGGGGATGTTAGCGTACTTATTTTATATTTCATTATTTTGGCATATTGTTGCATTTGTTATTTCGTTATAACAAAATGCTATTGTGGCTGGTTGGTTCGGCAACCTTCGGCATTTTGTTCAATTGTAACCTATTTAATCCAAAGCTGAATAATAATCATTGTTCCGAATTTCTACAATTATGTAGTAGAATGTTATAACTGTCATAATTTTGGACACATTGCAAGATACTGTAGAAGCACTTTTGCAGCAAATAAATATTAGGGGAGAAAATCTCAACCAAATGGATTGAAACAAAATAAAAAATTTGCTAAAAAACAGGCACAAGCTAATGAAAGGAGAAAGGCAAATCAAGTTGCCAAAAATGCTATCAAACCAGAATGGAAAGAAAAGGAGAAACTCCAGGAAGAAAATGAATCTTTGATTGTTCAGAATGCTTTTAAAGCACAGAACAAATCTGCACCATGGATACTTGATAGTGGCTGCTCCAGTCACATGACAAGTGACAAGCAAAAATTTGAGAAGTTACGGAATTACGAAGGAGGTTCTGTGAAATTTGGAAATAATGATGGAGCAAAGATAGTTGGCAAAGGATCAGTCAAGATCAGTGATGGAAAGATCAATTCAAAAGAAGTCTTGTTTGTGATTGGTCTGAAGCATAACTTGCTCAGCGTAAGTCAAATCTATGACAGAGGTCATGAAGTAATTTTTAAGAAGCAGGGTTGTGAAGTGAGAAAAGCCAATAGTGGGAAGTTGATTGCTACTAGATCAAGGACTTCTGGAAACCTGTATACTCTCTCAGAGACTTCAAAAGGAGCATGCTTGTTTGGACATGAAGATGAAAATTGGCTGTGGCACAAGAGGCTCGGTCATATCAGCTTTGACAATTTGGTAAAAATAAGCTCAAAAAGGGCAGTAAGAGATATACCCTCCATTGGCAAACCACTAAATAGTATTTTTGCTTCATGCCAAAAAGGGAAGCAAACTAGAGCCACATTTAAATTAAAGGAGTACTTTACCAGAAAACATTTAGAACTAATACATACTGATTTATGTGGACCCATGAGAACTCAAAGTATAAATGGTGACAAATACTTTATGTTGTGCATAGATGACTATTCGAGAATGACCTGGATATTCTTTTTGAAGCAGAAATCTGAAGCTTTTGAAATGTTCAAGACTTTCAAAAACCAAGTTGAGAATGAAACGAGGAAAGAGGATCAAATGCTTAAGATCAGATAGAGGAGGAGAGTTCATCTCAGAGGAGTTTGTAGAATACTATCAAAAATATGGGATCAGAAGATAGTTTTCAGCAGCAAGGACACCTCAGCAGAATGGTGTTCTAGAAAGAAAGAACTAAATTATGCAGGAAATGACACGGACAATGTTGACTGAAAGTAAAATTGCAGACAGATTTTGGAAAGAGGCAGTCCATACTACAGTTTATATCCAAAACAGGTGCTTTTTGAGGACACATGAAAGCAAAACCCCTTATGAGCTATGGTTCGGCAAGAAGGCAACATCAAAATACTTCAAAGTCTTTGGCAGCAAGTGTTATATCAAAAGAACTGAAGACAATCTTGGTAAGTTTGAAGATAGAGCTGATGAAGGTATTTTTGTTGGCTATTTGTCAAAAATCAAAGCTTACAAATGCTACAACAAAAGGCTAAAGAAAATTGTAGACAATGCCAATGATAAATTTGATGAAGATAGGAAACAAGTAGTCAGCTGTTAAGAAAACTACCCTATTTATGAAGAAGTTATTGAAGGAGATGAAGAAAAGGAATCAGAAGAGAATTAGAAAATTGACCCAGATGATTTAAGTATTTATTCAGAAGTAGAAGAAAACAATAAATTCAAAACAGGAAGCTGGCGAAAAAATCATCCCAGAGAGCAAATTATTGGGGACCCCACAGTTGGTGTTAAGACAAAAAGAAGAGTAGTAAGTAACTACTCCCTTTTATCTAGCATTGAACCCAAAAATATTGCTGAAGCAAGTACAGATGAAAGTTGGATGAAGGCAATAAACGAATAACTAGATCAGATTGAGAAAAACAAAACCTGGGAGTTAGTACCAAGGCCTGCAAATAAAAACATAATCGGTACTAAATAGATTTTTTGAAACATATTGAATGAAGACGGACAGGTTGTGAGGAATAAAGCAAGATTGGTCTGTAAAGGCTATGCTCAAGTTGAAGGTATTGATTTTGAGAAAACTTTTCAACAGTGGCTAAACTCGAGGCAATCAGAATGTTTCTGGCTTTAGCAGTCCACATGAATTTCAAAGTTTATCAGATGGACGTGAAATCAGCATTTCTGAATGGAAATCTTGAAGAAGTTTATATTGAGCAGCCAGATGGTTTTCAACTCGGTGATAATCCCAACTTTGTTTGCAAGTTGAAGAAAGCTTTATATGGCCTAAAACAGGCACCCAGAGCATGGTATGCAAGACTAGACAACTATCTCACTGAACAAGGGTTTAAGAAATGTATGGTGGATAGTAACTTGTATGTCAAAACAGACAATGGCCAACTTATTGTTCTTGTTGTTTATGTTGATGATATAATTTTTGGCAACAGCAATGATGAGTCATGTAGAGACATAGAAAATAAAATGCAGAAATAATTTGAAATGTCTATGATTGGTGAACTTTCATATTTCCTCGGACTGCAAGTTAACCAAAGTGAAAAGGGCATTTTTATTTCTCAATTTAAATATGTGAAAGAAATGCTGAAAAAGTTCACAATGGAGGATTGTAAACCTGTTAGCACTCCCATGACAATAGGTTGCAAGTTGAGCAAGGATGACAAATCTCCAGATGTAGATCAAACCATGTACAAATCTATGATTGGAAGCCTGCTATATTCGATAGCTACCAGACCAAATATCTTACAGGCAGTATGCATGGTAGCAAGATTTCGAGGCTAGTCCTAAAGAGACTCATGTGACAGCTATGAAGAGTATCTTTAGGTACCTCAAGGGTACTATGGAGTATGGGTTATGGTACCCAAAAGGTAAGGACTTCACTCTTTTTACATATTCTGATGTAGATTGGGCAGGATGTATAGATGACAGAAAGAGTACCAGTGGAGGTGCATTCTATCTTGGAGACAAGGTTGGTAGCATGACACGACAAGAAACAAGAATCGATCTCTCTATCCATAGCAGAGGAAGAATACATTACAGCAACAACATGTTGTACACAGATTTTATGGATAATACAAACCCTGAAAGATCTTGGTATTAACTTCAAAGAGCCAATTTCAGTTAAATGTGATAATACAAGTGCTATTAACATCTCAAAGAATCCGGTCATGCATTCTCGCACCAAACATATTGCAATCCGGTATCACTTTTTGAAGGATAAAGTTGCAGAAGGTGAGGTTAAATTGGATTTTGTTCCAACTACAGAGCAAGTAGCGGATATCTTCACTAAACCGTTGCCCAAGGAAGTTTTTGAATACCTCCGCAGTAAGTTGGGAGTGGTCACACTACCCAAGAACTGACTAGCTTTCGGGAACACATTCTTAGGGGGAGCATTTATATATTTGATTATCTGTTTGCTCATGTTTGTAATTTTTGCTAACTGTAATATTGTGTGCCTGAGAATGATTGTGCATAGACTCAGGGCGAGTCTGCAGCAACCCTTTGGTATTATTGTCAAAGGGGGAGAAGAATTACAAGAAATTGCACGTGTTGCCAACAATTCCCAAGGGGGAGATTGTTGTGCAAGGTGCAGAAATAGTATTGTCATTGTTGTCAACAAAGACAGATAGATCAATTGATGATGCAGTGGACATGATTTTAGAGGTCAGTTAGAGCATGTACATTGAATTTCCAAGAAGACAGAAGTGGCCCAGATTCAAAGGATCAAAGAAAAATACAAGTAAGAAAACTGTCGCGATATCGCGACATGTTTTCTGTCGTGATTTCATGACATAATGGAGGAGAGAGAAAAATCTGGAAAAGCTATCACGATTTTGTGACATATCGGAGGAGAGAGAAAAAGCTAGAAAAGCTGTCACGATTTCGCGACATATCGGAGGAGAGAGAAAAAGCTGGAAAAGTTGTCACGATTTCGCGACATGTTGAGAAGCTGGAAAAGAAACTGTCGCGATATCGCGACATGTTAAGAAGAAGAAAGAAAAACTGTCACGATTTCGTGACATGTTTGAAGAGAGAGAAAGCCCAAGAAAAACTGTCATGATTTTGCGACATGTTTGAAGAAGAAGCGCATGCAGGAAAAACTGTCATGATTTCATGACATGTTCGATGAGAAGGCACACACAAGAAAAACTGTCACGATTTTGTGACATGTTCGAAGAAGAAGCGCATACAGGGAAAACTATCACGATTTTGCGACATGTTCGATGAGAAGGCACATGCAAGAAAACTGTCATGATTTCGCGACATGTAGGCAGAGAAAAAGCCAAGTGGAAAAACTGTCACGATTTTGCGACATGTTTGGAGAGAAGGCGCAAGCAAAGAAAACTGTCGCGATTTCGCAACAATCTGCAAGAGAGGCAGTACAGACGAAAATGTGTCACGATTTCGCGACATGTTTGAGAGAAAGAGCTTGCAAGGAAAAGTGTCACGATTTCGTGACAATTTGCAAGAGGAAGCGCTAAGGAGAAAAAGTGTCGCGATATCGCGACATGTTGGGTTTTCATGATCCGATGACAAGAGGAAGCGCTAAGGAGAAAAAGTGTCGCGATATCGCGACATGTTAGGTTTTCATGATCCGATGACAAGAGAAAGTGCTAAGGAGAAAAAGTGTCGCGATTTCGTGACATATTGTAGGAGAGAGAAGGCAAGATAAAAAGTGTCACGATTTTGCGACATATTGCAAGAGGAAGAGCTCGAGAGAAAAAGTGTCGCGATATCCCGACATTTCACGTTTTCGCAACCTGAAGAGAAGAGAAGAGCTAAGGAGAAAAGATGTACCGATTTCGTGACATGTCGCATTTTCGTGACAATAGCAGAGAGGAAGACTCCAAAGGATGAAGTGTCACGATTTCGTGATAGAAGCAAAACGAAAGAGCATGGAAGCAAAAGCATCGCGATTTCATGACAAATTCAAGGAGGAAGAGCTCAAAGGTGAAAGCGTCACGATTTCATGACATGTTCCATTTTCGTGGGCGAAAGGCAGAGAAAAGCACAAGGCAACGAAAGTGTCCCGATTTTGCGACATGTTTCGTTTTCGCTGGTGCATGCAAAGAGAAGTGCAAGGAATCGAAAAGTGTCCTGATTTCATGACATGTCATTTTTTCACTGGTGCATGCAAAGAAGAAATGCAAGAAAGTGAAAAGTGTCACGATTTCGTGACATGTCAGGTTTTCGCTGGTGCATGCGAAGAAGTGCAAGGAAGAGAAAAGTGTTGCGATTTCGCGACATGTCGTGTTTTCGCTGGTGCATGCCAAGTAGAGTGTACGGAGGTGAAAAGTGTCACGATATTATGACATGTTGTGTTTTCGTGCATGCAGGCCGAGAAGAAGACAAAAAGGCTGTCAGAGCAGCAGTTCTACTGTCAGAGCTGTAAGAGAACAGAAAAGGCTGTCAGAGCTGAAAATAGGCAAGTAAGACTGTCAGAGCCGTAAATAAGCAGGTAAGACTATCAGAGCCATAAAGAAGCAGGTATGACGGTCAAAGTCATAAATGAGAAGATAAATCTATAAGAACGACGGATATACTGACAGAGCATCGAAAAGGCTGTCAGAGCCGTAAAGTGGGCAGTTAAGGCTGTCAGAGGTGTAAGTAAGCATTTAAGAGCGCAGTAAGCAGATCTAAAAGAATGTTTTCATGAACATAAAGTTAGGGTTAGGGTTGAGCTCTGCACGTGGCAAAAGTGTTGTGATTTTCTGAATAAAAGGAAAAAGAAACTGTAAAAACATTAGAGAGTATTGTGCTGAAAAAGACATAGAAGAGAGTGTTGTAAGAGAGAATAGTAGAGCTGTAAGTATATGCAGTTCTTGTTAAAAGGAATTAGACCAATGAGGGTCTTGTAAAAGTAAAGGCATATTTATGTCAATCCAAGATTCAAAATAGAAATCCAAGTTGGTGCTTGGAATAAGGGGTTGGTGCTCCTTTCTGTTGGTGCAGATAAATTAGGGGTTGGTGCTCCTTTCTGTTGGTGTAGATAAATTAGGGGTTGGTGCTCCTTTTTGTTGGTGCAGATAAATTAGGGGTTGGTGCTCCTTCCAGTGGGCGCTGGTAAACTGTTTGTAAAGTTGGTGCTTTGTAAAGGCTGGATTTGGATGGAAGTCCAAGCAGTCTAATTTTTGAGGAGTAGCCAAAACTGGTGAACCTCGTTAAATCGTGTGTTGTGGATTGCTCTCTTGTTTAAATTGCTTTATCTATTTTTAAGTTCTCCCTGCTTAAGTTTTAAAAGAATTGTATATCTGAATTTAAATAGCTACACTGATTCACCCCCCTCTTAGTGTCATTGTGAGAATATCACATGTCCCAAAAATTTCCCTTCAGTCACTCCAAAGATGTATTTTTTAGGATTAAGTGATATTCCATGCTCTCTACACCTTTGAAGAACCTTTCTCAAATCATTAATATGATCTTCTCATTTCTTTAAGAAAATAGGGATATCATCTACATAAATGACTATGCATTTACCAATGAGGTATCTAAATGTATAGTCCATGGCACGCTGAAAAGTAACCCCTACATTAAGCAAACCGAAAGGCATTCTCTTATAAGAAAATGCTCCCCATTTAGTGGTAAAAGCGGTCTTCATTCTATCTCTAGGTTCAATGAGAATATGATTGTAACCAGAATATCCATCTAGAAAGGACATCATTTCAGATCCATTGACCATTTTTAAAATGCTATCAATAAAAGGAAGAGGGTAGTTATCTTTTTGCGAAGCTTTATTAAGATTTTTGAAATCAATACATAGTCTAATCTCACTAGTTTTCTTTCTAATATGAACTATGTTAGCAAACCATGTGGAATGGCAAACAAGAAATATAATCTTTGTATCTAACAACTTCTTTACTTATCTATGAGTGGTTCCAAAAATGGGTTAACTGTATACTATTTTTGTCTAAAATGTTTAGAGTTTGGCTTTAGAGGGATGGTATGCATGATAATGTTTTGATTATAAGTCTTTAGGTCATCATAAGTCCATGCAATACAATCCATGTATTCTCTAAGCACATGCACTATTACTTCCTTTTCTTGAGGTGTACATGCTTTCCCAATGAGTACATTATGTGACTCTTCATCATTTCCAATATTAACTACATCATAGGCATCATCTCCTGGTGAGATTTTGCCAGATTTCTTGCTTTGGTAGTCAATATCAAAAATTTTCTCAAGTGAGATAATACCTTTTGGGATATCATTAGCTCTCTTCGTTGTCTTATCTTCTTCGTCCTTATCCTCTTGTAATCTTTGATCTTCATCAATCACTTGATTTTCAAAGACACCTGAGTTAGTCACGAAATCAAAGAGGTGTCTATCACTTTCAAATACATATAAGTTTTATACATTGTCAGGTATGGACAAAAAAGGGACCAATTCTATTGAAAAAAATTAGTTTCCTTTTGTTGATGGGTTTTAGTGTAACTACAGTAACTACCAAAGATTCAGTGACCCGACTACTCTTTCTAAAAATTAGAAAAATATTAAAGGCTTCAAATTCGTCAACAAAATCTCTAACTCTAGTTTTGTAGTGGTATAATATTTCATCTTGACATGTGTACTCCCCCTTAACCTACCTAACAACTAGCGTTGAATACCATAAGACTTTCAAGTGTTTAATATTCTTATTTAACGCTAATCGTAATCCATAAATCAAGGCTTCATACTCTGCTACATTACAAGTACATGGAAATTGTAATCTAAATGCAACAAGAGAAGACTTCCCTTTAGGACTAATGAGTTCCACCCCAGCTCCACTACCCTGTTTGGATATAGATCCATCAAATTAAATTGTCCAAACAATATTGTCATCATCAAGGATGCTACAAGATAGAACTTTAGCATCATATTCATTTGTGATAAAGTTGTTATCCAAGGTATAAACACCCAACTCACACTCATTATAAAGGTTTTTATTTGTTCTATTATATTTCATGATCGTCTCCTTGAGCTTGGGCTCTCTTTCAATCCATATTTGATTGGCTACCCCTTTCCAAGGTAACCACATGTGTGAATAATTCATGGCAAGGTAACCATTCAAATTCCTGCTCCAATCCCTAGCCAATAACATACCATATTTTTCAAGAATGTCAACAACATGAATTTCAATATATTATTGAATTCTAGGTTTTGATGAAACCTGAATATGGATGTTATGAAGCATTTCTACCATGTTTACCTCAAATATATCTAGTTGCACCATTGTTCTATTTGAAGGATTAGGTCTCAACCCAACCTCTTACAAATAGAATAAGGCATTACATTACCCGACAAACCTGAATCTACCAAACAATTATGTAGATTCTTTCCTACAATTCTGATTATTAGGAGAAGAGGAGGAACCTATCCTTTTTCCTTTCGCAAAGCAAAATGCAACTTTGTAGATTTCCTAGTATCAGTTTTTCTTGAACTACCCAATACCTTAATCAAAGAATCTTGTTTATTAGTCATCTATGCCACTTCAAAAAAAGTGATATTAGTTTTTGCTTTCTTCAAATCATCAAAAAATTTGTAAGATATTTTATCAAAAATTTGCACCTTTTGAGGTGGTTTAGATGAATCCATCCTAGCGGGAGAGGCAGGATTGTTATTGGCCATAGTGTCTGGTGGAATGATGTAACTATTAGGAGTAGAAGAAGTATTCAGGTTCTAACTCTTATTCCTCAAGAGGTAGTTGTGATTCCCCTTCTGAAACTACATAAAGGCTTGAAATTATTCCTTTATGAGATCATCCTTCTCTTCTTCATCATTTTCAAGATCAAAGGTTTTAACAACTAAAGCTTATCCATTTCCTTTGTTTGAACTAGCTTCATGAGAAAAATCATTATTAAGCACTATTTCCAAATCATCGATGTCTTGTTGTAAAATGCCTATGGATTGTTGAAGCACTAGGCATTCATTTTCGTTGTGCTTGTTAGTGGAATACATTTTACACCAATTACTCCTAGCAAAATCTAAAATATTAACAATCACATGAGATTAGCTAGCATTATTCTGATTAGAAACCGAACTAGGTACTCCCCCATTGTTTGGTCGAGTATTCCACTATTTTCTTTGAAATCTAAAGTTCTTGTTTTATTGGATTTATGGTGCCTATTTTGGGAATAAACCATATCACTACTTAACTTCTAGACCAATATATTTAGGTATTTTACCTCTGAATCAAGCTCATTAGGTTGAGGAGTAGTAGTGGTAGGATCAGTTGGATTCCAAAAACCTGGAATATCTTATTTGGCACCACACTTTGATTTTGAACATTTGGATCCTGTAACATATTTTGATCTTAAATATTTGGATTTGAAAATGGATTCAAACCTTTTATGGATGTTGGATTGAGACATGTAGGCAAGGCCTGAGCACTTGTTATTGTGGCTCCCTGAGTGGACAAATGGTTCTCTAGAAGTAATGGAGTGGTTGGAGGGATAGGCATGGTCGAATAAGTGATTGCGGGAGGATAAGAAAGCATGGTAGGGTAACACTAATTGTATGGCAAAGAATTCAACATCATATTTTGATTTAACAAAGCCTATTTTATCATAGGAATCTGGTTGTAATCCCCTAGCTATCATATCGTAGGTAATTACCCTATCCCATAGCCCTACAACATCAACTATTGCTCAATAGTCATGGCATCCGTGTATGCTAAGGTGAGATTAGTAACCAAAGGATTTATCCTAGAAAACATGGTGGTCAAGGGATCTAATGCCCCAAAGTATATTTAAAGAGCAACATCAGCAGTAACAACAAAGTGACCAGTCAATATCGTATAGAGATTTTGAAATCTAGTGTTAAACATTCTTATTGGTTCACTAGGTCCCCTTTTGCAAGTCACGAATTGATTGTAAATTATGGTAGGATCTAAGGGTAACCTAAATTGGTTCACAAAAGAGGTTTCTAATTGGGCCTAGGAGGTAATAGAGCCGATGGGTAGACTGATGTACCAATCATATGACAGGATGTCTAGGCTCAAAGGAAACAACCTACAAGCCACATCTTCATGTTCAACTTGCAACCTAATTAAGGTGTCCTTATAGGCCCGAATATGTTCCTCTGCAAGTCTTGTACCATCGTGCTTATACTTGGAAAGAATTTTCTCTATGTTCTTGGGTAGATCATGAGCATATCCAACAATATTCAAAGGATTGTTGTGCGACCCATACCAAGAGGTATTTATATCCATTGGATTGGGATGAGGGGTAACCAAAGGGACAATAGGTAAATAGGGACAATAGGTAGTCCAACTGAAACCCCACTGGATGGAATAACAACTGCTTCACACTTGGATCTTATATTCCTATGAGTAGGAAATAGGCTTTGGAAGATGGTATCTTCTGCAGCCTTAGACCTAGTAATGGTACCCTCATGCTCTAGTTTAATAATGATAACAACAAATTCTTGTTAAAAATTCATCAACTAAACCATAACATCAAGAAATATTCTCAAGAAAATGGTTAGTATCAATGCATTATTAATTAAAGCAATTTATAATCTATGATCACAATCACCTGTCAAAAAAGCTTCGTTAGTCCAAACAAATATCTTCAAGACAACCTTTCAAAAACAAGTTAGCATTTAAAACAACAATAACAAAAATCATTCAATAGGCCCTCCTTCTAGCGCCAAAATATTGAGTGATAATTTTACCCTATTGCAAAACCACACTCACAGTTAGAATTTTGTTAGCAAAACCCTCTCTTGCAAAGAAATAGAAATTTCTCCAAGGTTCCTTTTACTTTATATGTCAAAAATAAATGCTTCGAACACCTTAGTGATTTGCAAATAAATGTTAACAAGGGACTTGTGGTTAAAATGATTAGCCATGCATTATATCAATAAAAGGGCTTGAGTTCCCTTATGTGTAGAAATAAGAAGTGAAAAGTGCACGAAATTGATTCTCGTTTGTTTTAACTCTGATTTATCAAAGTGATTTACCCATGAATCCCTGTTAGCAGATTCCTTTTATCTTCAATTAAAATGTTCTATTAGCAAGTGTTGTGGAAAACCACTTCGTTTTATCTTTGATTTAATGTGAAGTTAGAGTCAGTACTTGTTGTTAGCAGATTCCTTTTATTTCAAATTAAAATGTGTTATTAGCAAGTGTTGTGGAAAACCACTTCATTTTATCTTTGCCTTAATGTGAAATTGGAATTAGTAAATCCCTCCCATGAATGCAGATTTATTTTATCTTGGCCTTAGTTGATAAAAAGAAATGTTGAAAATTTATGAAATGTTGATTCCTTTTATCATTTTGAATTTAAATGTTCTGCATAAAATAAAAATAAAAATCTATGGAGTACGAAAAATAAATTCTTCGAAATATCAAAATGAAAGCCTTAAATAAAAAATGTATTTGCATCAAAGAGCAAAATTATTTGGATATCTAATTACTTCAAAAACCTTAACTTTAATGCATAAATTACAGGATTTTAAGTGCTTGATAGAAAAATAAAATAAAATAACAGATGACATAAATAACAACAGCTAGGGTTAGAAGAATAAAACTTAAAATCTAGAAAATGGACCAAATTATAAAAAAAAAAAATCAAAGAAAAAACTATTAAAAATTACTCTAGCCTAAATTGCAAAAAAAGTTAGATTCTGAACACAAAACATAACTAGGTTAGACCTGCATCCACATAATATAAAATTTGGTTATGGCGAGATTTTAAGGATTAAAAACATGCATTGAAAATACCTCCATAATACTACCAAATTCATGCATAAAACATCATCAAAATAATTCCACTACATCTAAAGAAAGAAAGGTATGTAATAAAGAAAATTCTTCTATAATGTCCAAAACCTTTGATTTCTGCATACAAGATGACAACCAAAAAATTAACAATAGTTTGATAAAATTCCAATCTCCTTCCACAACTCCTGTTCCAAAATTTCCAACCCCCTTCTTCTGTGTTTTCTACTGTATTTAAAATCTTCCAATTATCCTTTCATTTCCTCTTCCTCCCCTCGTCTTGGCTTCATTTTATCTTCTCCATAACGCTTTAGCTTTCTTGCCATAGTAACTCTTGAGAAATGTACACGTATCTCTTCTTCCATTCTAGCACCCTTTTGGATTTTGCTTAAGACAGCCATCCTACGACTTAATAATCAATTTGGGTTAAGTTTTTCAATGTGGAATGTCTATTGAAGATCTATCCCTCTTCATTTGGCCTAAATACACTATGTGGTACCATCTTAACTGATATCCTCCATGTGACCAATAAGACACATTGCACATTATTTGCATAACCGCCACGCTGTACTATTGTATGTGCTCAATTCATAACCGCCACGCTGTACTATTGTATTATTTTGTTTTGTCTGCATCCACTACTGTTTTTCACCAATTTCAATCCTACCTCTATCGATTAACAGCGTTGCTTCACCAACAGAGGGTCTAGTAAAGATATGGGGAAGGACTACGTCTGTACTGACATGCTACCAGTACGCCTACTATCTAACTTTTTTTTATTTATTGTAATCTCTTTTATTTAATATAATTGTTGGTTCCAATAAAAATAAATTAGAAAATTAGAACTTCTAATAGGAAGATTATAGGTTTGTATTCAACTAGGTAAAATTGTACACCATACTTCAACAATCATAGTTTGAATGGATAAACATATATTAGACAAATAACATCCTCATGAAAGTTGTATCATATAACCTAAAATTTTTTAGGCTTTAACTACCCACAACATATCCGCAACATGTGAGGGAGAGATTTGAACCTGGGCCTCTCGATAACTGAAGAGTTTTTAACTACCCACTTACTCTCCAACTCCTCTACATGAGCGGATACCTTTTATTTTTTAAAATCAATTTTTATTTTTCTTATTTTAATTTTTTTATATACACTTCATGAAAAAATATTTTTATAATATTGTATTCACACATTTTAATCTATCATAAAATTAATGAGATTTATATATGTTACCCTATGTTTTAAATTCAATTACATATTTATTCATCATTAGTACATAGTTTTTGTATATCTTTCTTTATTCACCATTAGTATATAGTTGTGTATGGACAAAAGATTAATTTTACCTATTTATTTTTATTTTACCTTTGAAATTAAATGATTTAATTACATCATGAGATCAAAATAGTTTATGGACCAAGATCTTTAATATAAGATAGGGCATGGTGTACAACCCTACTTCTTTTTCGATTCAATTCTTGGTTTATTTATAGTTCTAAATTTTAACAATATTTAAGAAATAAATATTTAACAAAAATTAAAAATCTCAGCATCCTCTAATCATATTTTAGAGTGTGTTATTTTTTTGTTGATTTTGATGACAAGTTTCCTTGTTTTCTCTATTTTAAATTCTTTAAAAAGTTACATTGGTGAGTTTACTTTTCAAGTGTCCTCATATACAATCTTGATGTCCTTATAGCCTTCACATCTAATAAAAAAATATTTTTTGTCTCCACTACTCTTGTTATGCAATAGACACATATTCATTTTAACCCATGCCTCTTGAGGTATTGTCCATCTCCTAGTTTTGCATCATCTTAGTAAGTCTATAAACATTTTTTCCTTACATTTGATCTTTGCATCTATGTACATCTTATGGTTGTGTTCATAATTTTGGTTGAACTTGTTGATGTATAACTATTTTTTCCTTTCTAAATTTTGAGTCCACATGATAAGTCTAGATTTTTCTCTATATTTTGTTTAACTTCATTCTTAGAGTTGAGGACCTCATTAAATTTAATGCTCCATTTTATCCATTTGTTGTTTTGTTTCATCCATGTGACTTTTTTTTTTGCTTCTTTTATTACTTGTTTTGACAACTTGCTATATTTTGTTTAACTTCATTCTTAGAGTTGGAGACCTCATTAAATTTAATGCTCCATTTTATCCATTTGTTGTTTTGTTTCATCCATGTGCCTTTTTTTAACTTCTTTTATTACTTGTTTTGACAACTTGTTATATTCCATTCTTTCTATTTTTTTAGGTACTTCAATAGCCTTACCATAACTTATGTTTATAGTGAAAAAGTCCTTATTTTAACAAGTAAATTAAACATATTTTTTCAATAGCCTTCCAAAATATTTTTCATTGATCCTTCCTTACCAATATGGACTAGTGGAAGAATCTGATCTGCTTTTACTTTTGAACGGACTAAAACGGACCGTTGTGAGATTTGTTTTTCTCGCATGTCCAAACAAAATAAATTAAACATATTTTTTCATAAAATTATGTTTCAATTATATATCTTTAATTAAATAAATATACGAGAACTAGATTCTTATGTAAAACAGTTTATTTGTTTTAAATTATAATTTTAAAAGTTTGTTTTTTCCATTTTCTAAAAGGTATACGTAATTTGTGTGTTTTAGTTTTTTATCAAGAAGACCCAAGTTCAAATTACAAAGTGGGTGTATAAGTATGTCGATCAATAAACAAAACATAAAGCTACCTATAAGGTTTAGAGCAATTGCAGTTGTTAAGAAAGGTAGAGTTTCGCACCTTCAACCAAGGTTCAAATTTTATAGGTGATTCCCTTAATATTTTAGCCTCGATTAATGGTTAAGACATATGGATGATATAGCCCAAATCAAGGTTCAAATTTTTTACATTAAATTTAAAAAACCTATGGGTGACCACTATTTGTTTTTCTTTCATTTTTCTCCATTATTTTATCCATTATAACCATTTTCCTCATCTTGGTAAACATTTATATCAATGAGGGAGACCCAAAGGGACTTCGGATTGGAACCATTGACCTCAAGCTAGCAAACACTGAGTGGAGGATAGTCTACTACCTTTGTCCTATTTGTTGTTCTTTCATTAAATGTTCAAACAAAATAAATTAGTTAAAATTTTCTTATAAAAGTTTTTTTTTTTTTTAAATTGGTTATATGGGATTGAAACAGGTCCCATCTGTATTATATCATCACCACATAGTGGTATTACAACAAAGCTTGGATATTATTCATATATGGCTTGGTAAGATTTTTTAAAATTTTGAAAAATAGATTATATTAATAGAAGTTGTATTACAAAGTAAAATGAGTTGGACAAGAAACAAGGGAGAAAGAAAATCCTTCTTCAATCCCTTCTGGCTCAAACATTACCCATAAAAATATTATATAGATGTGTTTGTTGAAAACATCACCTGAGACCACCATAATGCAGTTATCCATACACATCAATATTACCATAGTTGAATTCTAATTTTTCTCATTCATTTGAATTTCGTATACCATCCATCTATATTCACGTTGTTTTGAAGTCAATTTTGGCATCTTGAACATATCTGACATATCTATTGTTCTATAGGGTGGAGGCTTATTTTCTCTTAATCTAGACATACTCAATAAAATGTCTATGGCTATGTATGTTCTATTTTTTAAAAACACCCACCTTGGCTACTCTAAGTCTACTGGTAAGTAATATAATATAGTAGAGAAACAATAGCCTTAGGATGAAGATACAAGAGCTTATGACAAACAACCAAGAACCTTGCTTACCCAACTTAATACTATGACAACTTGTCATTTATTTTCTTCTTGGCCATTGCTATTTGGCCTAATTGTGATAGATTCATTAGAATCACTATTTGCTCTTCCTATTATGTTATTTGCGTGTACCACCTCTCACATACCTTGGATTCTTTGGCACCAACTTATATGATTTTCCATCTAAGAGTCCACATATTACCTTTCTTGCAGTTCTTTTTCCCATTTTTCTAAATGATTTGCCACCTTATTTTTCTCTCACTTGATATGTATAATAAAAACATCTTGAAAAACCTTCCAAATATTTTGAACTACTTCCACCTTCCTTCTCTCCCCAATTTCTAGCACCTGAAAAGGTCTTATCAGATCCAAGATTCTATCCCATACCTAAGAGTCTATCTCTATCCATAGCTTATGTAAATGTATATTTGCAACTATCATTGACATTGACAAGATCACCTTTCATTATGATTTATTATTTGTTGTCTCCCCCATACCTTCTGCTCTCTAGTACACTTGTTCTCCTTTCCAATTTTGTATGATAATGCTAAAACTAGCTTTTCCAAGATTTTTAGTAGAATCTCCAGCTATGTTAGCCTTAACCCACTCTTTGGGAGGCAGTATCCACTCTATGTTATTCGATGAGATCTCACCTATGCATCCAAGCATTAGTTGTTTTTATTTTATAGTTATTCCTTAGCTCCTTAGAATAGTCACTTCCTCTATTTATATGTTTTTTTCCTCCTGTAATCTAATAATTAGTGTTTCCTTTACCTTACTTATAATTATCTCTCATACTTGATCCCTTATTTTGTGCTCTGATCTAAATATGCGTGCATTTCGTTCTAGCCAAAATTGCCACCATATGAAGCTAGGTACCAAATTCCATACCATTTTCATTATTTTTATTTTAAATTTGCATTGTTTCCATTTCTCATAAAAGCTTTCCTGGCTCCCAAATATTTCCCAACGTTGTCTCATCTGCCTCCACCAACTGATCCAAATATCTTTGGTAAAAGAACACCCAAAAAAGAGGTGATTGAAGATCTCTTCTGCCTTTCTACACATAACACATTTGGAAGACCCTTGGAAACATCTTTTTCTCAAATTATCAAATGTCAAGCATTTTCTATGGTTAATCAACCATGAGAAAATATTAATTTTTGGCCATCCTTCCTTTTGCCAAACAAATGTCCATGGAATTGGTGTTGGGGCAATCTCATATCCACAAGCTACCTTGTATCCCTCCTTTGCATTATAGATTCCCAAATTGCTTCCTCCCCATCTATGTATATCCCTCTTAGAACCATTCTAAATTGGATGTCTTTGGAGATGTCTCCACAATTTTTTAGTTAGTTACTTTTTCCCCCTTGCTGGTCATTCTCAAGGATTTTTTCCATCGTAGTAAATCTGGCACATGTTGATTCCATGATTTCATATAGTATGGAGAAAGAGGGTCCCCTTGCATCAACCCCCTTTCTACTATGAAAATGGGAGAGGGACTGCCATTTACCAAAACTAAGAATGATGTAGTTTGTGTACATGCTTTTACCCAATCTCTCCACCCCTCTACAAAGCTATTTTTTTTAAATCCTTTGCATAAAGGACTAATCTAATCTATCATAGGATTTAGAAAGATCTAATTCAATAAATATACCTGGGTCATTTTTCCTGTGCATTGTGTATATCACCTCCTAGGCCACTACTATTCCATCTAGAATTTGTCTACCTTCAACAAAACAACCTTGCTCACTTGAAATCGGATTTGGTAAAATTAGTTTTAACCTCTCTACCATAAATTTTATTAATATATTGTATGCTACATTACATAGTGAAATAGGCCTATAATTATTAATTATCTCACTATGTGGTCCCTTAGGAATTAAAGTGATAAAAGTATGATTCAAGGCTTTTTACATTTTCTTATTCTGTCTAATTTCCTCTAGTGCCTCCACCACTGCCTAACCCATAATTTCCCATAAATTTTGATAAAATTCAATGGGGGACCCATCCGATCCTAGGGTCTTTCGTGTTTGTATTTTTTGCGATGTTTCTTCCAAAGAAATTTCGTCCACTAATAATTTATAGTATTCAAGTTTGACTAATTGTAAAATTCCCTTTAGTATCTTCTCCTGCCATGTTACATTCAAATTTTCATTACTACTAAAAATAGTATGGAAGTACTTATTTGCTATAGTTTTTATTTCACTTCCACTAGTTTTTACCTAACCCATAATATTTGTAATACCAGTAATTCCATTTTGCAATTGTTATTATCTTATGAAAGAAAGTTGTATTTTTATCCCCCTCCTTTAACCATGCAACTCTAGATTTTTACTTCCAATAGATATCTTATTGTTCCTATCTCATAATAATTTCTACCTCACATTGCAACAAATCTTCTATAAAAGTTCCTTATCTTATCTCATGAGCAATCTTCTCCATCTAATCCTTGATTTCTTTCTTTTGGATTCTAGTGAGTTCCTTCTTGTGTTTACTCCACTCCTTTAGTTGGGTCCTTACATATTTTAGTTGTTTGTGGATTTTGAATTGGGTTGTCCCAAATCTTGGTTTCCCTAATTCCTACCATTCCTTTATGTGGTCCTTCAACTCCTCATATTTCAACCACCATAGCTCAAATTTAAAAGTTCTTGCAACTTTATGATTATCTTCTTCTATGGTAAGGCTTACTAGAAAATGATCTGAAGAAAGCCTATCCATGACCCTCTCTTGATGATTGGTATGCAAGTATAATTCCTCCCTTATGAAGAAATAATCCAAGAAATATTTGGTTGTCTTCCCTTTCTTTCTTCTTATTATCCAGGTCATAGAGCTATCCACAGTTGGGATATCTATTAGATTCATTTGACATGTTATTTTTGAAAAGAACCTATCATTTTCCTCCAACATGGCTTTGCATACTTGTTGTTCCTCTATTCTAAGCTTTGCATTTAAGTCTCCTCCCACAATCCATTGGTCCTCCGAGTAGTTGTCTCTAAAATTTTGGATGGTTTCCCATTGATCCCTCTATAATCTGACTGTTTATGCTCCATAGAAATTAACTATAGTCTAATTTTCCCATTTTCCCTATTTTGTAACCAAACCATAAACACCCCTCTCGTGGAGGCCCCCCTATCGGTAGGAATAGTTGATGATTCCACATAGTGGTCAATCCCCCTAATTTCCCCTATTTTGATTGAGTAAGTATCTCTCCTTTATGCCATATCCTCCTATTTATTTTTTGTAAGTCTTCTCCTTGCATTTTGGTTTCTTGTAACAAAATTATATCTAGACTCATATCTATGATAATTTTTTTGATTGTCTTTTGTCTGGGGTGGTTGCCTAAACCCCTCAAATTTCAAGTAATTAATATCATTGAGAATTGGGAGAAAAAAATCAGCCATCGATTTTACCTTTCTATTATGGCTTAAAGTTCTTCCTTGTTCCTCTATCTTTCCCTTGTTTGACTTCCTCCCTACATATTTTTTCGGTTTTTGTTTCTTCTCCACTTTATGAATCCCTAAAGTAGGGTCGTCTTTGTTCTTATTTTCATCTTTCATCTCTATTTCCTGAGTTAAGACTATGCCCAACTTTATTTCCCCCCCTATAGTCTCCCTCATGGGTTGAATCTCATCTTCCATGAGAGATGTTGTGTTTGGTTTTGCTCCTTGCTTGTTCCTTAACACTAGATTGGGGTATTTTCCTTGATCAACCAGTGTGACTTGCTGAGTATTCTCCTCTAATTCCTTTCTATTTCCAAGCTTCCCAATTATTTGAATATCTCATATCTATTGTTTGTTCTTCTCACTTTTTGTCCTTGTCTCTGATTACTTTGCTAATTTCTTTTATTTGGTCTTCTAACTACTTTTTGGAAGCCCTTAGAGTCTATTAGGCCTTTCCCTTAATTTTGATTTAACTTTTGTTGAAGATATTGGCCCACCATGTTAATATTTTTTTTGTCCCCTCTTGTTGAAATTGATGATCTTTAATTATTGGGCACATTCTAGCCAGATGTCCAACATATGAATGGAATAGCCTCATAATCCAGTTGTTTGTTCCAGATAAAATCCCCTATTTGAGGTCTATCTCTATTAGAAGAGGTTTACTGAGGTCCATTTCTACACAAACCCTAGCAAACATTGTCGATCCTCCTAAAATTGTTTCTCTTGATCTACCTTGATAATGACCTAGTAAGTTTCCTATTGCCTCAAGTACCTCCTCTTTCTAAAATTCAAGGGGAAGGGAAAACAATATTACCCATGTTGGTACTACAATTGGTTCCACCCTCAGGTCGAATCCCATCTTCTATGGTTGCAGGAATAGTCTCATTGACCTGTAGGAATAGTCTCATTGACCTGTGATGATACGACCCTCCCTCAAATACTTTTTTCGATTTGCCATTGATGTGAAATCTATAGAAAAATACTCATTTGAGAGAGTTAGAATTTTGTATTCTCCTTCCATATGTCATTGTTTCCTTATCCATGTGTGGAGTAAGTGCACGGATGATCTGAAACCCATGAATTTGCCTATTAGGTTGTGTTTTATCTTATAAACTATATCCTCAGCTATCCAATCCTCTGCTATTTCCAATACTGGTATTTATTTTTATTGTGGTAAACATCTGTTCACCCTTTCAAGAAAATAATCCTCCTTTTATCACTTCCCATGGCATTAATTATTGTCTTTGCTTGTGTCTGACAGTCATTGAAGCTATATTGGGTTCCACATAGCTTATCCTGGTATAATATTCCTTGTTTTGGAGGATCTAGTACCGAAGTACCTATGAACCCCATTATTGGTTGTGATCCTTACTATTGAAAGACCTTCCAACAAAATTGATCCTCTCTGATGGTATTTTTTGCATGAAAATCCAAGCCTCTCCCCTAGCCTCTGAAACCCTAGTTCGAAAAATCTACTTGGCAAGATTTGAACCTTGATCTCTTTCTTAAATATTGAGGAATATAACCAATTGAACTAATACCACTTGATAATTTTCTTATAAAAGTTAAGTTTCAATAGTATTTTTTTAATTATATAAATATATTAAAAATAGATTCTCGATATGTTTAGGCTAAACGAATTACATTGACACAATTTTTTATGATCTACACTAATTTATAAATTCTAATGTTATGATATTGTTTTATTTTATTTAGATATTATTTTTTTTTTAAAATGAGTTAATTCATCTAAAATCTAACTAAAAGGCTCTACAAAGGTCAAGTGCTCCCACTTTTTATAAATAATAATAATATACTTATAAATTTTAGTTTATTAAGTGATTTAAATATTTCTTTATTAAATTTGAGAAAATATAATAATATAACACATTCATCTATATGCATTTGTTAGAGGAAAACAAATATTATCATAGCATTAAAAATTTGTTATGTAACTTATTTTTATTTTTTAATTTAATTATTTTATAGAATCAATTATTAATAAAATTAATAATATTTTAATTATTAAAAGAGAGAAAAAGTAAAAAATCTTATAGGGTTGATCACATAAAACAACCTAAAAAATATTATATTTATTTATTAAATAAAGGAAAAAAGTTATTATGTAATTTATTTATTTATGATTTATATCTTAAAATTTTTATAGAATCCATTGGATACTAAGTATTTAATTCATTTATTAATGGTAATAGAAGGACAAGAGATTAAAATTCAATTGGAGTAGAATTGTACACCAAACTTCAACAACCATAGTTTGATAGGATAAACATATATTGGGTAATCATATAATCTATGATTTAGTGGAAGTTTAAAATTATTTTACTATTTTTTTAAAACTAATTTTTATTTTTCTCATTTTAATTTGTTTGTATACATTTCATGGAAAAAATATTTTTAATTTGTAGTGGCTTTCCTTTTTTGGGAGAGCATCTTGTGGACGCATGCTCTCTCAGAGAGCTATATTACCAAGGGTCAAGAGAGCCCCTAGTTTTTTTCTTCGATGGTCTTCTTTGGCTTTCCCTTCTTGGGAGAGCATCTTGTGTACACATGCTCTCTTGGAAAGCTATTTTACCAAGGGCCAAGAGGGCCCCCAATTTTTTCTTCAACTATCTACAATAACTCTTTCTTCTTGGGAGAGCATCTTATGGACGTGTGCTTTCTTGAAGAGTTGTTTTACCAAGGGTCAAGAGAGTCCTCAAATTTTTTATCGGTAATCTGTGACAACTTTCCGTTCCTGGGAGAGCATCCTATGGACGCATGCTCTCTTGAAGAGTTATTTTACTAAGGACCAAGAGGGTCCCTAGTTTTTCCTTGGACAACCTATGGTGGCTTTCCCTTCCTAGGAGAGCATCCTGTGGATGTGTGCTCCCTCAGAGAGCTATTTTAGTAAGGGCCAAGAGGGCCCTCAATTTTTCCTTTGGTGGTCTGTGATCACTTTCCTTCTTGGGAGAGCATCCTATGGATGCGTCCTCTCTCAAAGAGTTGTTTTACCAAGAGTCATGAGGGCCCCCATTTTTTCCTTCGAAATTTTGGGATGGTGTTCCCTTATTGGGAGAGCATTATGTGGATGTGTGCTCTCTCGGAGAGCTATTTTACCATGGGGCCATGAGGGCCTCCAATTTTTTCTTCGATGGTCTACAACAACTTTCTCTTTCTAGGAGGGCATCCTATGGATGTGTGCTCTCTTAGAGAGCTATTTTAACAAGGACTGAGAGGGTCCCAAGTTTTTCCTTTGATGATCTATGGTAGCTTTCCCTTCCTGGGAGAGCATCTTGTGAACGCGTGCTCTCTTGGAGAGTTGTTTTACCAAGGGCCTGGAGGGCCGCTAGTTTTTCCTTCGATGGTCTGTAGCAGCTTTCCTTTCCTGGGAGAGCATCTTGTGGATGTGTGCTCTCTTGAAGAGCTATTTTACTAGGGGCTAGGAGGGCTCCTAGTTTTTCCTTTGATGACCTATGGCGACTTTCCCTTCATAGGAGAGCATCCTATGAATGTGTGCTCTCTAAGAGAGCTATTTTACCAAGGGCCAAGTGGACCCCCTATTTTTTATTTGATGGTCTACAATGGATTTCTCTTCTTGGGAGAGCATCCTATCGGCATGCACTGTCTTAGAGAGCTTTTTTTACCAAGGACTAGGAGGGCCCCCTATCTTCATTTGGTGGTATGTGGTTGCCTTCCTGGGAGAGCATCTTGTGGACTCGTGTCGGTGTATTGTTGGGTCTATAGTGCTCTAGGATGCTTCTTTGCCCTCGGGTCTCGAGTAGTTTTCCTTGTTTGATCGATCTTGGAGAGACCCCTTGGGGAGGGATTTTTTTCAAATTTTTAAAATGATAGTTTGAGCGGGATTCCCATGCCTTGGCGAGAGTTTTTCATTTTTTAATTTCTTGTTTGAGCAACACCCTTGCTTGGGTGGGAAACTTCAAATTTGAATCCTTTGTGGACCTTGTCTCAATTTAGTTTCTTGTTCTTTTGGCAACCCCTCTTTGTGGGCTTTCTCACTTTGTAAAAGGTTTGGGGACCCTTTCAAAACCTCTTCTTCCAACCAATATATATATATATATATATATATATATATATATATTGAATATTTTATTCACACATTATAATATATCATAAAATTAATAAGATTTGAGTATGTTACTCTGTTTTTTAATTCAGTTACATATGTGTTCATCTTTCTCTATTCTTTGTTAATACATAGTTTGTGTATATCTTTGTTTATTCACCATTAATATATAGTTGTGTATGGACAAAATATTAGTATAACCTATTTATTTTACTTTTACTATTGAAATAAAATGATTTTAATTATGTCCATGAGACCAAAATAGTCTATGGAACAGGATCTTTAATACAAGATAGGGCATGTCTACAACCCTGCTAACTTTTTGATTCAATCCTTGGACCTCTTATCTAAAGTTTTAAATTTTAACAATATTTAAGGAAAATAAATGTTTAACAAAATAAAAAATCTTAACATCTTCTTATCATCTTTTAGAGCGTGTTTTTTTATGTTTATTTTGATGAGAAGTTTTCATGTTTTTTCTATTTTAAACTCTTCAAAAAGTTACATTGGTGAGTTTACTTTTAGAGAGTCCTCATATGCAATCTTGATGTCCTTCTAGCCTAAACATCCCTTGAAAAAATGCTTTTGGTCTCCATGATTCTTGCTATGCAGTAGACACATATTTTTTCCCAGCATGCCTTTTGAGGAATTGTCCATCTCCTAGTTTTGTATCATTTTAGTAAGGCTAAAAGTATTTTTTCCTTCCATTTGATCTTTGCATCTATGTATTTTTTTTGTTGAGTTCATAATTTTGGTTGAACTCTTTGATGTATAACTATTTTTTCCTTCCTAAATTTTCATTCCACATTACAACTCTAGATTTTTCTCTTACATATTGTTTAATTTATTTTTTAGAGTTTGGAACCTCATAAAATTTAATGCTTCATTCTATCCATTTGTTTTTTTGTTTCATCAATGTATCTTTTCTTTTATTCAATGTTTCTTTTCTTACTTTTTTTTGGCAACTTGCTATTTTATATTATTTATATCTTTTAGGTACTCCAATAACCTTACCATAGCTTATGGTTCTAGTGAAAAGTTTTTATTTTAACTTGTAATCAATAACAGCGCAAGGGCTTTAGCTCTTCTTCGAGAGATCCAAGGTTCAAACTACAGTGTGGGTGAGTGTGTAAGGGGGTGGGTGTGTGGTGGTTGTGTGTTAAATTCCCTATTGATAAGCATAGCTCTTGGCTTTACGAGAGGTCATGGTTGAAAGAAGACTACTCAATCCTATGCGTTCGTAAGGGTTTCTCACACTAACTAAATAAAAAAAAAACATTATAAAAAATAAATATGAATAATATAAAATAATAATAAATTATAAGTTTAAAAAATATTAAATAAATATATTTAACCTCAAGTTTCTATGATATTAAATATACTTGTATATAAATGTTTAATATAAGCAAGCTTTTCTAAATGAATTTTTCTACTTAATAAGAGATTTTTTTTTTTTTTGGGTGAGGAACCTGTTATATACAACATATCCGCACATGATTTTTGTCTTTTATATAGAACTTATAAGTATAGTTTTTGTTTTCTTTTATCTTTCTATTTTTTTATTTTTAAGTTTACTTCTCACATTTAGTCTTTAAATATTTAAATAAAGTAAAACTGTTGGAGCTGGTATAACTACATTACTGGGTGAATTTCATGATTCTTTCAGTAGAAGAAAATGTTTAAATAATAGAAAATTTTAAGTTTTTAGGACTATGAATGAATAACATTGATAATAAATTTTAAGTTTTATAGAGGATTTTGAACACTGTTGTTGACATTGACACAGATTTGATTCACTCTGCTGTACACGGGATTTTGGATCCGAATAAAACTTCGGTTCTACACGCGACTTTAATTGGAAATACCGGTATAATGATTATAGCGAGTAGTCTGATAATTAGTAATAGAATTCACAGATATTTAAAATAAAGCAGGTTGGAGGGGATCTGATCTAAGATGGCGGAAAATCTGATCGACATGCAAAATGACAGACCATGTATCACGTTAAAGAGAGCGTTCTCCTGACGCCTGTTCGTGGTTTTAGCTAATGCTCGTAGACTATAGATGTCATGCCTTCCAACTAGATAGAAAATAAAGAGAAGTTTATACTTTAAAAGGATTCTAATTAATTTTTAGATTCTAAGGTTTTGGTTGATAGTATGATCAAGGATTTAAATATTTTGACAATTTAACATTACCTTTAATCATCTCAAATTTTAAATAAATAATATATATATTGTAAAGTTGTGTGTGATTTTAATGTATGGAACGACTAGATGTTGCAACCACCGCTTCTTTTAGAACTTTATCTCTTCCAAGAAAAAATTCCATCGATACTTCCTTACCAATATTGACTAGTGTAAGAATTTGATATGCTTTTAGGTTGGACCTGTCCGTGACCATTGATGAGATTTGATTTTCTTGATGTCCAAACAAAATAAATTAAACATATTTTAAAGTTTCAATATATATATATATATATATATATATATATATATATATATTTTTGTAATTATTATAATAGATTAACAATGGGTTTTTATAGAGGATCCCAAAATCTTATATACAAAATCAGCCTTGCTAAATAGTGCTTCATGCCTCTTGGCTGGAAGAATAAATCCGTATGCGAAAAAAAAACAAAAAGTCGCTAATTGCCCGAGGGTTACAAGTAAGGCATTTTTGCCCGATTATCCTAGAAACCATGGCCATTATAACCGGGAAAACAAAAACTAGCCGGAGAAGCTGGACCATCGGAAAGCAGAAGAAGACAGCCAAGAAAACTACAAAAAATTCTCCCATACCTGGGAAATAACTTTCCACATTTCTGCTTCCCCGAAGGCAGAATTCGAAACATACATGTTGGATAGGATCCAAGAAAAATGACTGGACTGAAACAAACCGTTGAAAATCCTGTTGGAAAATTTTTGCCCTAGCCCAAATGGCCACTCCGTTTAGTCTTCTCACATCCAGGATTTCATCCGTACGGTTTGAGGTTCTTCTTACTTCCCTTTCCCTGCTGGAAGGGAGGTTTTGGGATAAGCGTGTCACCCATCAGAGAATCGGAGTCATCCTGAAATAGCAACCGTTGGGTTCCATTTGCAACATCAGCCGCAGTCTCTTTGTCTCTCTTTTCCTTGTTGGACGGACGACCCTGCTTCCTTTCACTACCAAAATCCACCCCTCGCTTTTGACTCCTCGTAATTCGAGGGCTAATATTACCAGGCTAGTAACCTCTTCTTCCCAGTAGGTAGTCTTCCAATAACTTTTGTACCTCGGGAGAGTTTCGATCATAAATTTTGGGTGAATCTGCCTGTGTGGTGATAAGGGGGGGACTTGTTCCTTTTCCTCCTGTGGTCCTAGTTGGGGGCGCCCACCACACTGCTCGGAGTCCGGATGGGTGGTGATTTCCTCTTCTGGTAAGGAGGATTCGAGATGGTCCCTGGATGGACCTAGATATTCATGGCCTTTCGCAAAAGGGTGCTTCATCTGACCTTCACCGTGATCCAGAGGGTTGCAGGGATCCCGCTCCTTCTTCCTCAACTTTTGGAGAGGACAATTGGACTGAAGATGCCCTTGAGAACTACACTGAGGGTAGAAAGTTGGCCTGTTCTCATAAACAATAGCTTGCTTGTGTAGAAAAGTACCCCCAGACCGCAGAGTAATGGAGGATGGGAGGTCCATCTCCAAGTCCGCCAAAACACAGAACCGGGCTTGGACAAATCTAGTTCGAGCTCTGGTGGGAGGGTCTAAAGTGATCAGCTCCCCGATGGACCGAGCAATACCTCTGATTACATTTTCATGCCAGCAGAAAAGGGGAATACTCGGGAGCCTAACCCATATTGGAGCAATGTTGATATTCTGGGTATCGGGGTTAAAGTCCAAACCCCACTTCCTTAGAAAGAGACTCCTACGGCCCAAGAACCAAGGCCCTCCAGCCAGGATTTTACAGTAGTCCTCCTTGTTGCTCAGCCTAATCGCGAAAAAACCTCGGGTTAGGGCAGCCAGCTCTAAGTGACCAGAGGTCCGCCATTTTCCAGACGCCCACTTGCGAATGGTCTCCATGTCGGGACGACCACCAATAAACTTACCGATGAGGGTAAATTTTTCAAAATCCACAAAGCTTGAGAGAATTTTCGTCGGGATGTCCAACTCGTCCCCGGATGGAAATAACTCTTTGGAGAAGAGCCCGCTTAGGGTTTCAGAAGCCGCTGCCAAAGCATATGACTTCTGAGGTCCATCTCTTCGTTTTTCTGGCGGATCCTTGCCGCGACTTGACAAGGACTCATCGGCGTCCCCAGACTCTGTTTGCCCTCCCTCCACCCTGCCGAGCCCCTGGTTCGACCTGCCAACGCTCCCGTGCTCCCCTAGAACAGCCTTCTCGCCCACCGTCATCCCCACCCTCCCAAGAAACCCTAATTTCATCGCTCCCTCGCCCTCCTTCAATGTATATCTTTAATAAAATAGATATATGAGAATTATATTTAAATGAAAAATATATATATTAATAAAAAAGGTTTCCATTTCACATCTTCAATCCTCATGTTTTATTTTCCATTCTTTCTATTTTATGTAAGTACTTCAATAACCTTACCATAACTTATGTTTTTAGTGGAAAAGTTTTTTTTTATTTAGGCAATGTGATAAACCCCTGCGACTGAGCATAGGGCTGAGCAGTCCCCTCCCACCTATGACCCCTTGTAAAGGCAGGAGCTATGCTTATCAATGGGGGATTAACACACGTCCCCCTCCCCCCACACACTACAGTTTGAACCTTGGACCTTTCCAAGAAGAGCCAAACCTTGTTCTCTAAGGACTATTTTTTTTTTTGTTAACATGCAATGCACACCATTATGTTGGAAGAAAAATCCTTAGTTTAGCAAGTAAAATTACATATAAACTAAGGCTTTAGTTTTGAAATTATTTATAATCAATACATTTTGAATTCTTTTTATTTATATTTATTTAAAATTTGATGTATTATTATCCCACACCTTACACCTATATAGCACCATTAGAATGACTAATAAACCAAAAATGACCCAAATAATTTTCCTCTAAAATTTTATTAATTAAAAATATTTCATTACTAACTAATTTAATTATGTTGTTAATATATGATTACAGTTATGTTAGAATGTATTATAAAAAATAAAATAAATATAAATAAAATAAAAATAATGTCTCTAAAAGAAAGCTGAAACAAAATTTCTCCTTTTAAGTCTTATTGGATGATGGGTTGGTTTATGTTGTATCATAACATTATCTTTCTCTTTTGTTCTCTTATGTGGCTATTAGATTTTGGTTTTTGTTCTTTTGATTTTAATCGGCCTTCTCTTTTTCTGCCTCCTCTAATGTAAAATATTTTAAGACCTTTCAAAACTCTGCTTTTTCACCATTAATAAAAAAAATAATATAAAATAATAATAAATTATATATTTATCTTAAATTTTTATGATTTTAAATATATTTGTATGTAAATGTTTTATATAAACAAACTTTTCTAGTATCATCTAACAATGAAGTTTTATGATTTTTGTTTTTTTTTATATTTAAAATTTTGAATGTTTAATGAAAAGTAAAACTTATACATGTAGTTTTACAAATGTGTTGTTTGTTTATTATTATTTAAAGTATCTTTCTAATTTAGTTTTAATGGTCATAAGAAATATTTAGATAAATAAAAGTATTATGGATACAATTGATGGAGCTTATATAACTACGGGCAATTTCATTAGAAGACAATGTTAAAACAATATAAATTTTTAAAGTTTTTACTACCATGAATGAAATAAATGACATTCAAAATAAATCTCCAACATCTTAATCTCGTCAATGATATTTTATTTGGTGATTAACGATCTTAGACATAGAACACCCAATATCTTATCTTGACTAATAAATAGAAATAGAATCTCCAAATATCTTATCCTTATCAATGATATTTTATTTGACAACTAAACTTAAAAAAATGATCATCCTCGTTGTCCAAAATGTTAGAGTTACTATGTTGGTAACTATGATTAATGATTATTACCTCATTTGGTTAAATGTAAGATTTACTTAGGTAGAGTTGATTTACTGCATGGTAAAAAGTAGTTTGTTACTTTTTACCACTAGTAATTATCTATTACTATTGACCTAGGGTAAGTTAGTTGTCATTTTGACTACATTGGTTAGTAGGTTAGTTGTTAGCTAGATTTAGGGTGAGAGATCCTATAACGTGCTCTTGTTAGCGTGATTAGTTCTAAGGCATTTTATTAATTTATTTTGTAACCTATATAAGACTACAACATTCCTAAGTCTAGTCTAATGTTGAATCAATAATGTTGAATCAATAATATTTAATTATCATTTGTATGACTTTAGTCTTCCTTAGCATCAGAGCCATGGTGGACAATACGAGCGAGGCTCATTCCACTTGTTTCACCTAGTTCCTGTGAGCAAGGATCCTCGAGGCATTTATAGAATTTTTTGGCACGAAATCTCACATTTGGCCCCAGTCAAACCTGAACTGCAGACCACCAACAGGTAGTGGGACCTACAGGCGATCGACCAGGTAGGACTCTGTCCGCTGGCTATCGTAGGTGATCGACCAGGAAAGACTCAGTCTGTCGACGACCGCGAGAGCATAGGTGGCACAAAAAATAGTTGCAATCTGTGTTGACAGTAGCAGGCAGTGCGGAAACATGCGTTATATTGATAGTGGCAGGTTGCACTGTGACAGGAGGGAAGGCACTCCCTCCCATGCAATCGACCGACCAGCATGAGAGGGTAGGAGCACCCTTCGTGCAATGGCCAAATACCACATGAGGGCAGGTGTGCCCTCCGTGGGAGAAATCGTGGACCTCACAAGGACCCTACCTAGATGCAACCTGCACCTAGACCAACATGTGGCAAGCACAGACCCTACCTGATAGATAGACCGACATGTGGCACAAGTGTGCACCCCACAACTGATGTGACGTGGGTGGCTGGTGTGGAGCTAAGTGGACGGTGACTAGGTTGACAGGTGGCATCGGTTAATTGGGAATCATGTGACAAGTGAAGGTTGGCAAAAGGTTTCCATTGGCTACGTGATTGCCCGAAGGCAATCACTTGTTAAGGGGGGTGTTTGCATTTTTAAAGCACTTAAAGATATTCGTATAGCGGATGTGGGACAAATTATCCTGAGTTTTTTTTTTCTGGCTATTGCGCCAAAAAGGAAATAAGAGGGATTTACTATCCCTTTCCCTCCGTCCAGTGCCTCAGCTGGGACGATCAGACGTCGACAGCCAAGGCACTGCAGCCAGAGAGGTAGCGGGCTCGAATCTCACCCGTGACCCAATATTTTTTTTGCTATCGCGCGAATGGGACAACAATAAAGAGCACATCGTGCTCTTTTTGTCACACCAACGATAGTAGCCGCGTTGGTCGAGCGTCGATCGGTAAGGTACTCAACCTTGCCCAACTCGGGTTCAAGCCCCCACGGCTTATTTTTTGCCGCAGTATGGAGGGGTTTTTCAAAGGTAAAAAAAAACAAAAAAAAACCTTTGATATATTTTTTTTACTTTGTTTCTTTTTTAGATGAAATTTTTTTCATATTTTTTCTTAATGATTTAAATATAAATGTTTGTTTTAAATCACTTTTATTCATTAAAATTGATTTATTTTAACAAATATTTTATTTTTATTATTAAGTAAAATGTTTTGATTAATTTTTATTTAAAATTTAGCAAATTAAAATTAAATATAAAGGACCTATTTTTGCAATTTTTCAAACAATTTGAGCTTCTTGTTTTCTTCAAAAAGGGGATATAAGACATATAAGAGCATAATTTTTTTTGCAAAATTAGGGAACCTTAACTCTTCAAACCTTGTTAATTTTGCACAATCAAAGGGGACAAAATCAAGCAATTTGATTCTTTCATGCAAAATTAGAACACAAGGTGACATAAATTTTGCATTTTCAAAAGGCAATAGTGCATTTGTTTTCTCTCAAGGAGGGATATAACACAATAAGTTTGCACTTCTTTTGCAAAATTTAGGAGCCATAATTCTTCTCAAGACTTGTTAATTTAGCATAAAATAAAGAATTAAACTTGATTTTTTTTGCAAAATTGAGAAGAAATTGTAACCTTGGGCCCATAAAAACCAAGTCATTTGTCGACTGGTTCTGGAAGCCTTTCAAAAGCGGGTTGTGTGTTGACTTGAATTGAAAGGAGTGCTATTTGTTAAATTTGCAAAACAAAGGGAGAAGACAAGAAATTGTATTTCTTTTGCAAATTTGTAACACAAAAGTGAGGAGCACTTAAAACAAATCAAACTTGTTTATTTTGCAAAATTAGAAAAAGATAGGCAATTGTTTATTGTCACATTATTTGCAAAATTGTAAGACAAGGAGGAGACAAAAACATATCAAATTTTTGCACAACACACATTCATATTTTGTTGCAAAAATTAAAAGGTGCATTTTTTATTTTACTTGACACCTTCATTGGCAAGTTAGGTGTATTTTCGGTTGCATCCGACACCTAGGTGATAAGAATTTTGTGGGCATTCTTGTTTGATTATTGCATTATTTATTTTGCAATTATAAGTCATAGAGTCAAGAACTCTCCATACCCAAAAATTTAACTAATAAATTTGTGTTAACCATTGTACAGATTTAAAGCCAATATTCATTTGATATTCTCTCCTACAAAAAAAAAACCCCTAATTCACTCTATTTGTTTGGCTTAATTTCCTCAAACTGATTATCCCTCTTTAAGAGGATTTTTAGGTAGGTGCCATTAAATACCTTTTTGAGTGAATTATCTTTCATCTCTTATTTGTTTGGCTTAATTTTCTCCAATTGATTATCTCTCTTCAAGAGAGTTTTCAGGAAAGTGCCATTAAATATCACTTAAGAGTGAAAGAAAGATCATCGTAGTACAAATTGTAGGACCTTCATCATGGCAACTATCAATAAATACTTAAGTGATATACAACTGCTAAAGGGTCCTAACTATTCAGCATGGAAAACTAAGATGAAAGCCATATTGACTGTAAAGTACATGTGGGATTTAGTTGATGGCACTAAAACAAGACTCGCATCACCATGAGTAGATCAAAAAGCATGGGATAAAAAGAACAATCATCTTCTCATATTGATACTCCTTGCAACTATTGATGAGATCCAACCTCACATAAGTGAAGCTAAAACTGGTAAAGTTGCATGGCATGCACTTAGTACCAATTTTGAAGGCAAGAATCAATCAACTGTTCTAAACCTTCAAACACAACTTCATACACTCCATATCAAGTCAGGTGAATCAGTAGAACTATTCCTCTATAGAGTGGCAGATCTAAATTCTAAGCTTAATGCTTTAGGGGCCAAAGTAGAAGACACCATTTTGACTTCAATAATTTTGAGAGCTCTTCCTGAATCCTACAAAATGTTGATTACATCCCTTAATGTTTCACAAAGAGTTGTCACCTTTGTGGAGTTAGTCAATTTGCTTCAAACTGAGGAAGCAAATCAACTCCAAAATTATGAAATGTCGAACAATACACTTTATTCAAACTATAAGGGTGATAAGAAGAAAGAAAAATTTCAAAAGGGGGTATCATCTTCAAAAGGTAAGGGAAAGAAATCTCAAAAGAGGTTTTGCTCGTATTGTAAAAAGGACAACCAAGACACCAATCTGTGTTGGTTTAAAAACAAGCAAAACAAGAAAGACAAAGGCACAACACAGAAGCAAAACAAAGATAATATTGCTAGTGAAGTGTCTAGTTTTGATTCTGATTTTGTTTCAAAAAAATCACACAGAGTGCTTATTGCTAAAACAATATTGTATACGGAAAACGCATTTGTCACCTTGAGCAAAACACCATTTCCTCTCTCTTTTTTTAGGCTTCATAAATAGCATAAGTTTTTGTTTGAAGTACTTGTAATAAAGGTGTGTTTGTACCTCTTTTAGGCTTCATAAAGTAGCAAACTCTCATTGTTTGAAGTTCTTGTAACAAAAGGAGTTTCTGGTGTAAAATTGCCTAGGAGGCAATATTTGTAAAATACTTCACAAAGCTTCTTAAGTTGCACATATTTTGCAATTAATGGGGGATATACTTTCTTTTCTTCACAAATTTTTGTAAAAAGAGAGGAATACTTATAAGGGTGCATTTTCGGTAGCGATCGACACCTTAGTCATACTTCTTTCAGAAATTAAATTACAACATGTTTTGCAACAAGAAGGGGGGAACTAATAAGGGTGCATTTTCGGCAGCAACCGACACCTTAGCTACCTTATCTTTTGCAAACTCATATTGTAAATGAATGGACCTCGTATGAAGTGATCTACTCTACTACACCGAGCGATTGCAGCGACTAGTTACCCATGCACTTCAGTTGGATGATGTGATTACTATAAGGACATTCACTGGTGTGAAGACAAAGTGAATAATGACCCACTTTTCGCTTAGGAGCAGCCAGAGCACTATGACAGAGTAAGAACCAACAGATCGACATTCCACTATATTGGGGCAGTTATATACTTTACCCAAATATTATTGTATAGGAGGATAGGTATACATTACCCAAATAATGTAATAAGGGGGGATGTTAGAGTTACTTGGTTTGGTAACTATGATTATTACCTCATTTGGTTAAATGTAAGATTTACCTAGGTAGAGTTGATTTACTGCATGGTAAAAAGTAGCTTGTTATTTTTTACCACTAGTAATTATCTATTACTATATACCTAGGGTAAGTTAGTTGTTGTAGTCATTTTGACTACGTTGGTTAGTAGGTTAGTTGTTAGCTAGCTTTAGGGTGAGAGATCCTATAACGCGCTCTGTTAGCATGATTAGTGCTAAGGCAGTTTATTAATCTATTTTGTAACCTATATAAGGCTACGACATTTTTAAGTCTAGTCTAATGTTGAATCAATAATATTTTATTATCATTTGTATGACTTTAGTCTTCATTACCCAAAGGGAGGATGAGGAGGGATGTTTCTCTCGTAACTTTGGACGATGCTCACCATTTTGACCACGTTTATCAGTGGTGCGCGATCTTTGACCTATGACATGTCAATAGTTCTGATGAACTCACAACACGCCCCAGAGGGAGGCCCCCCTACAGTATTGGACTGCATTCATCGCCAACCCTTTTATCTCATCTTCACATTTGTCACCTCCTATTGTAATGACAAAAGAGAATATACAAACCCTCCACATCCAGCCATTCTTTCTCAGATTTCTAAAACTCGATCTTGACTCTCTTGTCTTCACTGCACTATGAATGAATAACATTGATAATAAATTTTAAGTTTTATAGAGGATTTTGAACATTGTTGTTGACATTGACATGGATTTGATTCACTCTGTTGTACATGGGATTTCATAGCTGAATAAAACTTCACCTCTACATGTGACTTTAATTAGAAATACCGGTGTAATGATGATTGTGAGTAGTCTAATAATTTGTAATAGAATTCACAGATATTTAAAATAAAGTAGGTTGGAGGGGATCTGATCTAAGATGGCAGAAATTTGATCGACATGCAAAGTGACACACGATGTATCATGTTAAAGATAGCTTTCTCCTAACGTTTTTTCATGGTTTTAGCTAATACTCATAGACTATAGATGTCATGCCTTCCAACTAGATAGAAAATAAAGAGAAATTTATATTTTAAAGTGATATTAATTAATTTTTAGATTCTAAGGTTTTGGTAGAGAGTATGATCAAGGATTTAAATGTTTTGACAATTTAACATTACGTTTAGTCATCTCAAATTTTAAATAATTAATATATATATATATATATATATATATATATATATATATATATATATATATATATATATATATAGATATAGTAAAGTTGTGTGTGCTTATAGTAAAGTTGTGTGTGCTTTTAATGTATGGAACGACTAGATGTTGCAACCAATGCTTCTTTTAGAACTTTATCTCTTCCAAAAAAAATTACATTGATGCTTCCTTATCAATATGGACTAATGTAAGAATTTGATATGCTTTTAGGTTGGATCTGTTCGTGATTTTTTCTTGTTGTTCAAATAAAATAAATTAAACATATCTCTTTAATAAAATAAACATATGAGAACTATATTTAAATAAAATATATATATATTAATAAAAATAAGGTTTCCATTTATATATGAGGTGTTCAAATCTCTAAAACACCAAATAAACTATATATTGACATGTTTTATTATATCAATTTAATCAAGTCAAAGAATATGAAGTATTTGATATGCTTTTACCTTTAATTTAAAGAACCTATGGAGACATATAGATGACAGGTCTATTATACCAAATAAACTATATATAGACACGTTTATTATGTCAATTTAATCAAGTCGAAGGATATGAAGTGTTTAATATGCTTTTACCTTTAATTTAAAGAACCTATGTGAGACACATAGATGATATAGCCCACATCAAGGTTCAAATATAGAGTACACTAAATAAACTATATATGGACAAGCTTATTTTACAAAATAAACTATATATTGACATGTCTACTATGTCAATTTAATCAAGTCCAAGTCCAATAATATGAAGTATGTGATATAATTTTACCTTTAATTTAATCAAGTCCGTGAGGGCTAGGTGGATTGGTAATAAGTTGGGCACTTACTAGGAGGAGACCTAGGTTCAAAGCTCACGAGTATGCCCAATCTATGGCAAAGGTAGTAGTCTGACTTGAACCCACTAAGTGTCTGCCAAGACCTAGGTTCAAACCTCGCGGACATGCCCAATCTAGGGCAAAGGTAGTAGTTTGACTTGAGCCCACTACAGGGTTATGAATAAGGGGTAAGCCCCAAAATGTAGTTATAAAAATTTGGCAAATTAGTTTCAAAATCCAGGTGAATAGTATCGAAATGCATGAAGAAGGTTAACTATTATTAGGGGTAATTTTGGAAATTTAAACTTAAAATGGTCAAATTATTATAAAATTAGGGTGAATCGACCCCCCCAAAAACTATTGCACCCAAAACTTTCTGGCTAATGGGCCTTGGTCAAGGGTCCCAAATATTAGCCAATTTCAATTTTTGAAAATCCTAATTTTAGCCAATTGGCTATAAATAGCCGCTATGCATAACCTTGGAGCCCCACTAAGTGTGCTTCAACTTGATGGTGATGGTACCAACCCCGAGTCATCGAGGGTCTCCCTCACTCTGGGTCATGTTTAACGAGGCAAGATAAAGGTTATAGTGGTAGCACCATGATTTGACACTACGACACTACGATCGAAGGCAATGCGACTTGACCCTGTGATCAATTATTCAAAATGGAAAGGTAGTTTCCGATTACTCTATGTATATAAAAAAATTATATCTAACCACTAATTAAATTTATTTTTCTTTCATTTTTCTCCATCATTTTATCTTTGTGGTTGTGGTTAGAATCTTGAAAGCTACCACTATAACCATTTTCCCCAGCTCAATAAACATTTATATCAGTGATGGGAACCCAAAGGCACTCGGGATTGAAATCACTGACCTCAAGCTAACAAACACTCAATGGAAACCGAAAGTTCTACTACCTCCACCCTATTTGTTTTTTCCTTCCATTGTTGAAATCATTAATGTATAAATAATTTTTTTATTGAATTTTCAATCCACATGGCAATTCTAAATTTTTTTCTTATTGAATTTTCAATTCAAGACACTTCTACTACCTCCACCCTATTTGTTTTTTCCTTCCATTGTTGAAATCATTAATGTATAAATAATTTTTGTATTGAATTTTCAATCCACATGGCAATTCTAAATTTTTTTCTTATTGAATTTTCAATTCAAGTGACAATTCTAAATTTTTCTCTCACATATTATTTAATTTTTTTTGTTGAAGTTTGAAATCTCATGACATTTAATGCTCCAATTTTCTATTCATTTTTTATTTTCTTTCATCAGTGTGTCTTTTATTTTATATATTTTATTACCTATTTTGGCAACTTGTTATTTTCCATTCTTTCTATTTTATTTAAGTACTCCAATAACCTTACCATAACTTATGCTTTTAGTGGAAAAGTCTTTTTTTATTCTGGTAATGTGATAAACCCCTACGACCGAGCATGAGCATAGGGCTGATAAGTCCCCTTCCACTCATGACCCCTTGTAACGGCAGGAGCTATGCTTATCAATAGGGGATTAACATGCCCCCTTCCCTACACACCACAGTTTGAACCTTGGACCTTTTGAAGAAGAACCAAACCCTGTTCCCTAAGGACAAATTTTTTTTTGGGTTAACACGCAATGCACACCATTATGTTGGAATAAAAAACCTTAGTTTAGCAAGTAAAATCACATATAAACTAAGGCTTTAATTCTAAAATTATTTATAATCAATACATTTTGAATTCTTTCTATTTATCTTTATTTAAAATTTGATGTATTGTTATCCCACACCTTACAACTACATAGCACCACTAGAATAACTAATAAACAAAAAATGATCCAAATAATTTTCCTCTAAAAATTTATTAATTAGAAATATTTCATTACTAAATAATTTAATTATGTTGTTAATATATAATTAACTTATATTAGAATGTATTATAAAAAATAAAATAAAAATAATGCCTCTAAAAGAGAGCTGAAACAAAATTTCTCCCTTTTAAGTTCTATTGGATGGTGGGTTGGTCTATGTTGTATCATAACATTATATTTCTCTTTTGTTCTCTTGGTGGTTATTAGATTTTGGTTTTTTTATCTTTGACCTTAATTGACCTTCTCTTTTTCTACCTCATCTAATATAAAAGTTTTTGTTGTATCATAACATTATCTTTCTCTTTTGTTTTCTTAGGTGGTTATTAGATTTTGGTTTTTTTTCCTTCGATTTTAATTGACCTTTTCTTTTTCTACCTCCTCTAATGTAAAAGGTTTTGGAACTTTTCAAAACCCTGTTTTTTTTTCCATTAATAAAATAATATAAGATAATAATAAGTTATATGTTTACCTTAAATTTTTAAGATTTTAAATATTTTTGTATGTAAATGTTTTTTTTTAATTACATCAATAACCACCCTCAAGGAATTTGAACACAAAACCACTTAAGAAACAACCATCATCTTAACCACTAGGGCAACAACCATCATCTTAGCCAACTATCATCTTAACCACTAGGACAACTTTCTGTCCGCATATGTAAATGTTTTATATAAACAAACTATTCTAGTATCATCTAACAATGAATTTTACGATGCTCACCATTTTGGCCACGTTGATGAGCGGTGCGCGATCTCCGGCCTAATCTTCCAACATGCGCACGACAGGCCGGCAGTTTTGATATAGAGTATGGTCAAGGATTTAATTGACAATTTAACATTACTTTTAATCATCTCAAATTTTAAATATTTTTTAAAAAATATCTTGTAAGGTTGTGTGTTTTTAGATGTAGATGTTGCAACTTATCTTATCTTGTAAAACTTTATCATGTTGCAACTTATCTTATGTTTTAAAACTTTATCTTTTCCGAAAGATTTTTCATTGATACATCTTTATCAAAATGCACTGGAAGAATCTGATATGCTTTTACGTTGAACCTATCCGTAACCAATTGATGGGATTTGTTTTTCTTAGATGTTAAAATAAAATAAATTAAACAAGAAGGGGATAGTAGATGGATTGGTTTTTCGTTGAATTTTTACTAATTTAATGTCAGCGGTTCCAATCCTAAGTCTCAGTCTCCGTGAAAAAAACTCTTCTTAATTTAAAAAAATAAAACATATTTTTTCATAAAAAATAAGTTTCAATTGTATATCTTTAGTTAAATGAATATGTGAGAACTAGATTCTTATTTTTTAAAAAATATTTTGATAAAAATAAGGTTTTGAAAGGTTTGTTAAATGAATATATGAGAACTAGATTCTTATTTTAAAAAAATATTTTGATAAAAATAAGGTTTTGAAAGGTTTGTCTTTTTCCTTTTCTGAAAAGGTTTTGAAAGATTTATCTTTTTTAAAAAGGTTTACATAATTCATATGTTTTGGGTTCATATTATATCTTTTCATAAAAAATAAAAAATTAGTTTCAATTGTATATCTTTAATTTAATAAATATATGAGAACTAGATTCTTATTTTTTTTTAAAATTATTTTGATAAAAATAAGGTTTTGAAAGGTTAATCTTTTTCCTTTTCTAAAAAGTATACATAATCCATATGTTTTGGGTTCTTATTAAGAAGACTCAAGTTCAAATCACAAGGTGGGTGTGCAAGTGTATTCATCAATAAAAAATATAATGCTTTGTGTATGAGGTTTAAAGCAATTGCAGTTGTTAAGAAAGGTAGAGTTTCCTATCTTCAACAAGGGTTTAAATTTTATAGGTAACTTTTAATATTTTAACCTCAACAAATGATTAAGCCATATGGATGATATAGCCCACACCAAGGTTCAAATCTTAAAAACACCAAATAAACTATATATTAACACTTCTATTATGTCAATTTAATGGAATCAAGAAATTTAATCAAATGGAAACATCTAATATGCTTCCTTGAATGAATTTAAAGAACCTATGTGTAACCATTGACGATATTTGTTTTTCTTTCATTTTTCTCCAACAATTTTGTGTTTTTACATTAGAATTTAAAGAACTTATGTGTGACCATTGATGAGATTTGTTTTTTTTTATTTTTTTCATCATTTTATTTCCATGAGTATAGTTTGAATCCGAAAAGATATCACTATAATCACCTGTCCTAGCTTGATAAACATTTATATCAGTGAGGGGCTCTAAGGGACTTGGAATTGGAAAGATAACCTCAAGCTGATAAACGCTTAGAAAAAAAACTGAAAAATTTGCTATGGCCAAATGGAATTTAGTGTAATGGCAATTGCCTAGTTATTATCATCCATGTGGTTGTGAGGTCGATTACTCTTGTGTTTGCTCGAACGAGCGCTGATATTTGTAAATATTTATCATCTATGTGGTTGTGAGGTCGATTCCTCTTGTGTTTGCTAGAACGAGTGCTGATATTTGTAAATATTTGTAAACGATGTTCAATATTAAAAAAAATTGGACCTATTTATTTTTCTTTCATTAAATATTCAAACAAAATAAATTTATTAAAATTATAAAAATTAAGTTTCAATCATATATTTTTAATTTATATTTTATATTATATAAATATATTGAAAATAGATTCTCCATATGTTTAGATTAAACGAATTAAGTTGACACAATTTTTCTATGATCTACACATGATTTATAAATTCTAATGTTATAATATTGACTTAAATATTATTTTATAAAAAATGGTTTTAAGTTAGTTTATCTAAAATCTAATTAAAAGGTTTTACTCCAATAATAATATACTTATAAATTTTAGTTTATCAACTGATTTAAATCTTATATTTATTTATATATATATTTTATTAAATTTTATAAAATAACAAATTCTTTTATATGTATTTGTTAGAAGAAAGACTAATTTGTTATTTGTTTATTTATTTTTTTAATCTAATTTTTTTTTATAGGACCAATCATTAATAAAATTAATAATATAATTTACTTTATGATTTTATAAACGTTGATCAAATATAACAAACTAAAAAATATTGTATTTATTTACTAATTAAATTAAAAAACTTATTATGTAACTCATTTTTATCTTTTTATATATATCTTTAATTTTTTATAGAATTCAGTGTATACGAAGTATTTAATTCATTTATTAATGGTAAGAATTTTTTTATTATTATTTATTTGGTTAGTTTGAGAAAATCCTACGAGCAGTCTCCTCCCAACATGATCCCTCGTAAAGTCGAGAGCTATGCTTATCAATAGAGAATAATGGTAAGAATTTAGAGCTCCTAATAAAAGGATTAGAGGTTAAAATTCAATTGGAGTTGTCCCCAAGGGCTAGGTGGATTGGTAAATGCTTGTTTGGCCAAGCACTTACTAAGAAGACATCCAGGTTCAAACTTCAAGAGTAGCATATTTGCAAAGGTAGTAGTTTGATCTAAATACTCTAATTACATGTTAGATCGAATATGGTGGTATGAACCTAAGCGATCAGTGGTCGCATTCACATCGGGTCAATAATAATGAGGTGAAATAGGTTTGGTGTGAACAACCCTTGTGGTTTGAACCATGTACTTGTCAATTACTAAAAATAAGGTGGTTGTGACCAACTCTCATATGTAACCAAAAACAAAATTCAATTGGAGTAGAATTGTACACTAAACTTCAACAAACATAGTTACCATAGTTTGATTGGATAAACATATATTGGTTAAATAACATCCTCCATGAGAGTTGTATCATATAACCTATTATTTAGTGGACATTCAAAATTCTTTTACCTTTCCACTACAATGAGACACATAGGCTTTAGTAAAATCCAGGAACTCACCAAGGCAGATGGGACTATTATTTCAGATAATTTTGACATTAGAGTTGAGGCGGTTGATTTTTTTGAAGATCTTCTTGGACCAAGCCTAGATTATAACCAACAAACTACGAAGAATCTCCTATGCAACATTCCCAGGTTAGTCACCCAAGAGCATAACAATATTTTTATTAAACCCTATATACTAAGGAAATTTGTTTTGCAATCTTCTCCATACAATGTGGGAAAGCTCTGTCTTGATGGTTTTCCCCTTATGTTTTTTGAAAGTTATTGGGACATTGTGGGACCTAACATTATTCTTGCTACCTAAAAAATGCAATGAACCAAAATAATTTCCACAGACATCAATTCCACCTTCTTGCTCTAATCCCCAAGATTGGTAATGCCAAACCCCTTGCTAACTTTTTTTCAATCAATATTTGTAATATATTCTACAAAATCCTCACAAAAGTGATAGCCACTAGATTGAAGCTAATTCTACCACACATCATTGATCTCAACCAAGGTAGCTTTTTTCAAGAGAGACTCATCACCGACAGCATCATCATCATCCACAAACTTATCCATTTAGTGTCTAAAATTAATAAGGCTGGTCTTTTCCTCAAATTAGACATAAATAAGGGTTTCGATAGGGTATCATGAAAGTTTATTTTTTCTGTCCTCTTCAATTTTGGGTTCCATTCTGAGTGGATCGACCTAATCAGATAATGTATTACAAACACTAGTTTCTCAGATCTTGTCAATAGCTCTATGATTGGATACTGTTCAAGCTTTTAAGGTCTAAGACAAGGATACCCTTTATATCCTTTTCTCTTTATACTTATCGCTAAATATCTGGGTAGAACCTTAAGGTCTTCTTATTCTAAAGGGGAAATCTTAGGTATTAAACTAGTCTCCTCTCTTAATCACATCTTCCATTAGCAATTCATTGATGACAATATCCTTACCACTCATGCCTCTATTCCTCAAGCTAAAGCCATCAAGCTGATCTTTCTCTCTTTTGAGTCAACTGTTGGTCAAAATGTCAACTTCTTCAAAAGCAAAATTTACTTTATCAATACCCCCATAAGATGATAAATTTGTATAGCTAACATTCTTGGTTGTGTTGTTGCTGGCCTCCCAGCTATTTATCTTGGATTTCCTCTCTTTGATGGACTTGCAAAAGAATATTTATGGAATCCCATCACTGAAAGAATCCATAAAAAGTTGGTCGAATGAAAAGGGGGACTCCTTAGTCAGGTTGGAAGGGCCATCTTAGTCAAATCCACCCTCTAGAGCATCATTGTTTTCTTTATTTTCATATTTTAGATTCTGATTGAAGTGTGCAACAAAATAGAATAGATCCAATGAAACTTCTTATGGTCAAGATCTGAACATAAGAAAATATTTCAAATAGTTGCATGGGACCAAGTCTGTTCCAAGAAAAAATATAGAGGCATCGAGCTCAAAAAAGTTAGAAATATGAATTCAGCTCTTATAGCCAAACAAGGGTAGAGCATCCTTTATAATGAAAGCTCTCTCTGGATTGATATTACCAAGGCCAAGTACATTTGTAACTAAGCAAATTTCTTGGATGGCCCCTCACCCATCGTAGTTTCTATAGTATGGAATTCCATCATAAGGTCAATAGATATTATCAAGAAAGACATCCAATGGAATCTTGGTAGTGGTTAGAAAATAAACTTTTGGGAAGATAAATGGGTGGGCGACAACCCACTTTAGAACTATGTTGACCTAATCTACTTAAAACCTATTATTGATACCCTATTTGGTTCAAAAGTGTGCAATTTCATTGACACCAATAGTAGACATTGGAAATCCTTTCCTCTTAGTGATCTAAATGAAGAACAAAGAAGAGGTACTTCTATTTTATTTGACATGTTGTGTTGTGTCATTCCTAGCTCTCTAGTGGAATACAAGCTCCTTTGGGAACCTAGTGTGAAGGATTATTTTACTATTAAATCTACCTATTTCCTCACCAAGAGTCTAGGTCAACCATAGTTCCTTTCAAAAACTATTTGGAATAAACACCTCATACCTAAAGTCAGTTTCTTTTTTTAGCTTGTTGTCCAAGATAATTTTTTTTCCATTCCTAACCTCCACATCTGTGGACTCCTTATTCCTAACTATTGCTACCTATGTAATCAAGTTTGTGAATCCACCCAACACATCTTCCTATCTTGGAGTTTTTCTCTCAACATTATTTCATCCTTATTTTCCACTATTGGGATTGTCTGGGCTCCACCCTTTCTCTTGAATGATTTATGCTTGCAATGGCCCAACCCCATTAGGAGCTTGGGCTTAATTTTTTTTTGAATTTTTTGTCTCCCCAATTTTTTATGAGAAGTTTGGAAAGAACGTAACTCAAGAGCCTTTAATAACTCTACCCATGATTTCCAATTTGTGCTCTCAATAATCCTCTAGGTGGCCATTGAGAACCTCTCTATCACCTAATTTTTTGGACCTCTTGGATCTCTGGATGAAGCTAGTTTAGCTAGGTTCCTAAAGCTTCCCTCTTGTCCTATCTCTCCCCAAACATTATGGTGGATCGTTCACTCATTAAATGGTCTCCTCCACCCCCAGGATGGATAAAATTCAAATTTTATGGAGTGGCAAAAGGTAACCTTGGCCTTGTTGGTGCTGGAGGTATTTTCAAAAATCATGAATGGAATGATCATTATGGCCTTTCAAAAAAACATAGGGTCAAACTAATCATTTTGCTGAAGCACAAGCTCATTTTCAAGGTTTATCTCTTCTATCCCACTTACATTGTCCTAACTTAGTGGTTGAAGGTGATTTGATGAACATACTTAAAATATTTGCAGAGACTTAGTCTGCTTCCTAGAACATCTCCAACCTAATTTTTGAAGCCAAAACCCTCCTGAGATTCTCCACCAATGTTACCATTTAGCATGTCTATAGAGAAGGTAAGCAAACTGTTGATCAGTTAGCCAATTTGGGTATCTCTGATTCCAACCTTACCATCTGGACTGAGAATTTCCCTCTTGCACTACTCGGTGGAATTTTCCTATCTATGTATTTTAAGTGATATGTCCCCAAAGGGTTGGAGGGATGTTGTTTTCCTTTTATAGGGCTTAGTCAATGTTACCATCATCTACATCTTTGTTGTAGCACAGAGTTTCCATATTCTTATGGAAGGTTTTACGATGCATATCCATCTCTTTGAGGTTATTAGTGTTCAAATAATTCTTTGAACTCTATCTATTCTTATTCCTAGGTGCATGGGGAATATGTGTATCAATGAAGATTTCACAAGTGTCATCTGATACCTAGTTTTGATCCACCACAATGCAACTCTCACAGGCGATAACAGTTGCCATGTATGGAGAACTCGTTACAACATAAAATTCACATATATTACCTAGTACCATGTATGGAAGATATGTTTCAACATGGGTGACATTTCTTGTTTCCCTGGGAGGGCTTCTCATCTTGCCCTGTGAGGCTTTCTCTCCTACCCCTGCATGGGCTTCTCATCTTAGTTTTAGTAATCTATCTTCGATGGCCCGTAGAGGGTCTGTTGATTTTGTTGTAGATTGTTTGGCATCTCTTCTCTCAATAATCATATTTTTTTAAAAGGTTATAGGATCCTTTCAAAACCCATGTTCACCAATCAGTAAAAATTTATTTTACTTTTTATTTTTTTTAAATTAATTTTAATTTTCCTCATTTTAATTTGTTTGTATACACTTCATGAAAACATATTATCTTATTAACACATTATAATCTATCATAAAATTAATGATATTTTAATATGTTACTCTATTTTTTAATTTAGTTACATATTTATTCATTTCGTTAATACATAGTTGGTGTATATCTTTGTTTATACACCATTAGTATATAGTTGTGTATGGAAAAAAAATTAATTTTAGTTATTTATTTTACTTATATTATTGAAATGAAATGATTTTAATTATGTTCATGAGACCAAAATAGTTTATGGGCCAAGATATTTAATACAATATAGGGCATGTGTAAAACCTTGCTTCCTTTTCGATTCAATCCTTGGACCTCTTATCTAAAGTTTTAAATTTAACAAGTTTTAAGAAAAATATGTTTAACAAAATAAAAAAGCTCAACATCTTCTTATCATATTTTAGAGTGTATTTTTTTATGTTGATTTTGATGAGAAATTTTCGTGTTTTTTTCTATTTTAAACTTTTCAAAGAGTTACATTGGTGAGTTTACTTTTAGAGTGTCCTCATATGCAATCTCGATGTCTTATAGCCTAAAAATCCCTTCACAAAATGCATTTGGTATCCACTACTCTTGCTATGCACTAGACACATATTCATTCTCACCATGCCTTTTGAGGTATTGTCCATCTCCTAGTTTTGAATCATTTTAGTATGGTTATAAGTATATTTTCCTTCCATTTGATCTTTGCATATATGTACTTTTGTTTTGTTGTGTTTGTAATTTTGGTTGAAAACTTTGATCTATAACTATTGTTTCCTTCCTAAATTTTTATTCCATATGACAAGCCTAGATTTTTCTCTTACATATTATTTATTTTTTTCTTAGACTTTGGGGTATCATGAAATTTAATGTTTCATTATATCCATTTGTTGTTTTTTTTCATCCATGTGCTTTTTCTTCTATTCAATTTTTTTTCTATTACTTATTTTTGCAACTTGTTATTTTCTATTCTTTCTATTTTCTTAGGTACTCCAATAACCTTATCGTAGCTTATGCTTTTAGTGGAAAGTTCTTATTTTAACAAGTAAAATTATTTGTAATCAATGACTTTGGATTCCTTCCATTTATCTCCATTAAAAATTTAAAATGTAATGTGTTGTTAGTCCACACCTTACGCCCATATAGCACCGTCAAAAAAACTAATAAATAAAAAATAACCCTAATAATTATAAACTGCGACGTGGGCAAGTGTGTGAAGGGGTGGGTGTGTGGTGGTTGTGTGCTAAATTCCCTATTGATAAGCATAGCTCTCGGATTTAGGAGGGATCATGGTTAGGGGAGCCTACTCAACCTGTGCATTGGTTGTAGGGGTTTCTCACACTAACCAAATTAAATATATATATATATATATATATATATATATATATATATATATATATATATATATATATATATATATATATATATATATATATAATAGTTTTCTTCAAAAGTTTTATTAATTAAAAATATTATCATTAAATAATTTAATTATATTTCTTAATATATAATTAACATTTGTTAAAATAATAGAAAATTTTAAAAATTTTAGGACCATGAATGAATAATATTGATAATATAGTTTTTAACATCTTATCTTTGTTAATGGTATTTTATTTGGTGATTAATGATCTTAGACATAGAACCCTTAACATTTTATTTTTTATGGTGTTTTCTTTTATAATTAATAATTAAGTAGAATAAAGTCTCCAATACCTTATCCTTATCAAGGATATTTTATTTGATATTTAACCATAAATGAATATAATTGTAGACACGGAAAATTGATCCACTTTTAGTGGGCAATCATCCTAGAGCCCTCCAAGAGCTCCCTAACCCCTGCCTAAGGCAAGGGATGGGCCTCTTCCCCTTTGCCTTACCCTTGTTTCCCTTCTAATCGAGATCGCGCCCGGCCAAGACGGGGCGCAATTTCATGAAAGCAAAGTTGCGACCCATTGGGACAGGGTGCAATTTCATATTTTTAGGATTTCTTCCGTAGAAACCCTAATTTTTCTCTTTAGCATGTTTGGCATCAGATTTCTTGAGGTTTTTTCGCTCTTTTCACCTTTAATATAATCTATAAAAGGAGGGATGATCTCACATTTCACACACACACAATCGATCTTATGCTCTTATGATTTATAAGACACACTTGGTTATTCTAACATGCTCGCAAGTTATTTTCTGTCTGCTTCCTTTTCTCTTCTATAAGCTAACCCCGAAGTGTAAATTTTGGATTTGTTCTTCTACTACATTGATCTGATTGTTGTTTTATCTGGTGGATCCATATCGTAGTCTGAGAGGATAGATTGACTACGTGGATATCTTACCATTTTTGTCTACCTCTGTGTCATCCATCAGGTTTTATTATTTTAAATTTTACATGTTCATACTTCATTTCGCATTCACTTTTATTTTTCTCACATCATAGGTGAAATCTCACCCGATATCATCGAGGCACATCTTCGTAGATCCAAAGTTAGGGTCTTTTATATGTAGGAGCAATATCGTGCCCGATCCTGACGGGGCGCGACTTTGCTTATTTCATCATCACATCCACTCTCTATGAGGCACAATTTCACCCAGAGACAAACTGGGGGTAACCTACTGAAGATAATTGCATGATTAGGTCTTAAACTGCATCTAGGTCATATTGGCATATTCTATTTTTTATTTCTACTTTGTTGCATTACTATTTTATGATTAAGTATCCAAAGGTCGATTTCTGCTTATATTTTCAAAGATCATCTAAAGGACCTAGGGGGCTTGACTGTTGCACCTCCAAGCATTATTATACAACAACCTAAGCAAACCCCCTAATGCTAATTATATTTTCAAGTGTTTCTGAGTTATCTTGTAGGATTAGATATTATTGATATCATTGAACAAGAAGTAGCAAAAGCAAGGATCAACCACTGGATAAGATAAGTGTTCTTATTAGTCTTTAGGCTATTTTTTGAGTGCTTTATATTTCTATTGTAAACCCTAGATCTAATTTTATATAAATATATTTAAGTTCTAGGTATTAAAATACAACATATAGTGTGCATCTAGGGTTAATTATGTTTGTGCATTCTTTCTTGAGCCCTTGCTTAAAGATTTTTTATCTAAAACCCTAGGTTAGAAAGCATTCAAAGAAAGAATCATACTAGGATTAGCTCTTGTATTTTTGCATTATGTATTTCTAAATTGTTCTTTATATTTCATAGCATAGATATAGAAAGACCAAACTTAGGTGATTGCTTGAAACTGATTACATCAAATATTCTTGAATATCCTGAGGAGTTGAAACTTAGGTGATTGTCCTTTCCTCATCCATCTTCTAATGCCAACACTATTGCTTTTGTCCCACTAAATGTTAGCTATCAATTTTTACAAAGCACCATATATAACCAATGTATTAAAATTCCCAACTTAAATCAAACATCAGGACTTCAACATACATAAATTTCTCCTCTGAGTAATCTGGGGAACACACATAGCAATAATCTATAAATGGCAAATATGGTGAATCAACTAGTTTCAATAATGGATATGATTCAACCTTTAGGTTTCAATTACAGTTATAAGGATATGTGTAATCAAAAATTGGATCCTATTGTTGCTGTTATGACTTATCCAAAGCATTTTCCTATGCTAGTTTTACCAATTTATAAAGGGACAAAAGATCCAATAGAGAATTTAAGAAGATTTAGAACAGCTTGCCATGATCGTATTAATGATGACATGTTATTATTGAATAGTTTTTCTAAAAATTCTTGCTGGCATGGCATTAGAATGGTATTATCGATTGCCCAATTATTCTCTAAAGAGTTTTGGAGAGAACAAAATTATTTGTTCATCAATTTAGTGCATACATTGAGAAAGAAGTATCGATGAAAGATATTTATAATCTAAAACAAAACAAAGAAGAAAGTTTTTAAATTTTTAGCTTGTTGGAGAAGTTTAGTGGGTCGGTTAAGACATCCTATACCACAAAAAGATATGCTTGATATATTTATTGGCAATCTACAAGAACAAATATCTTATGCCTTAGAGACTACTATTGTCACGTCTATTGATCAAGCAATTGAGCTAGCAAGGAAAGTAGAATAGACCCTTATTAAAAGAGGCCAACGCAAGGTTAAAAAGAGAAACCTGCTAAATACCAACATAATAATAAGCACACAGGAGGTGATAGTGATAGTAGGCCTCTTAATAATATCACTAATAGCCTACAAAATATAATACTTCAAAAACCTCTTCAAAGGAGTCTTACAAGACATACCATATCTATGGAAGCAGTTTTGAAGTAACTATTAGAATTCAATGTAATTGAGTTACCTCTATTAAGACAACCAAATATTACAACTCATTGGTATAAGGCAGGTCAATATTGTGCATATCACAGAGTAGAAGGACATTGTACAAACTCTTGTAAAATATTGAAGCATGTGGTCCAAGATTTAATTAATGCAGGGTGCATTGATTTGGGAAACTCTCAAGTAACAAACAATCAAGCTCCACCTCAGCAAGCTCCAACAACCAATCAATACATGGGAATATTCAAGGATCCATTACCAAAACATAATCAACAAATAAAAAATCAAGTGACTCACCATAATAATGTGGTTGGCATGGTCAAGATAACTATAAGAAAACAAGCTCAGAATTAGCAAGGACAAAGTTTAGCATCACAACACAGTTCAATCTTGAAGGAAAATTAGAGAAAAGATTCAGCCACAAGAATTCCACCTCTAGTGTTGAAACCACAACCAAAAATTTCATTTGATCTCTAGAAGCAGTTAGCTAATACTCCAACAAAGATATCAATTTTAGAGCTTCTACAAACTTCTCTTGATCATAGAAATGCTTTGATGGAATTTTTAAAACAATAATCAGTTTCTACAGATATCTCCCCTGATGCTATAGTTGATGTCGTAGGTTCTTTTGGGATACATCATATCTCATTCTCAGATGATGATAACCTTCCTCAAAATTACATGGATATTCTTCCCTTTACATCACTACACTTATTGGGGACACCCTCATCAAGCGAGTCTTGATTGATAATGGTTCTTCCCTCAATTTGTTTACATATCAATTATTTCAAAAAATTGATTTAAAAGAGGAAGATTTAACAATATCTGATATCATTGTAAACGCTTTCAACAATGAGCCCCAAGAAACATGTGGTGTCATTCTCTTCCATTAAAAGTTGGGCCTAGAATATTGGATACTTTATTCTATGTGGTACATTGTCCTGTATCTTTTAGTCTACTTCTTAGACGTTCGTGGATTCATGCAATAAAGGTCGTCCCTTCTAATATTCATGTCTAAAATTTGAATATAAAAATCAAGTTGTCACCATTCCATGAGATCCTTGACCATTTCAATTTTATTCAAATATCGAGTTAGCTCAATCTAAATTTAACTCATGTCCTATCTTTTCAACAATTTCTCCATGTTCCTCATTTCAAATTTCAAAAAGTCTTCAAAGTTTAAAAGTGAGTGAGGAAAATACATCCATTTTTTCATATTTGGATCATGATAATCAGTTCCTCCAAGATCCTCTTTTGGATATAGCTAAGCTACCACCACCACCAAGAACAATAGGCTTACCCCATAATAAAGGCGATGTTGTACACTTTGGCACGTGTACCTTTATCTTCGGAGGAACTGCCTTTGAAGAAAATATTCATGGTAGCAATCCCTCTCCTAGTGAGCGCTCTTTTGCTCAATGTTATCTCACTAATGATTATCCTCTTCCTAAACATATCCTATCTAGTATGGGATATGTAGGTAAAGGTCTAGGACCACAACAAAAGGGCATTCAAGAACCCTTGGATGTCAAGATTTGGTCTAAGAGATGTGGAATAGGATTTATACCTAATAAAAATTAACCTTAACCATTTGAGGAACATGACCATTTTATAACCTATGTAGAATATATGAATTATCAAAAGATAACAAAAGATAACAATAAATATATAAGTTCTACTTCTCCTCCAAAATTGATGTTTTGTAACATGATTGGTTCTATTTGCTCTAAAAATGAACCTGCTACTTTAAAATAAGATGATGAGTTGTTATATGGTGTTTCTTATGTTAAAAAAAATGGTGTTGTTTGTAAATGCAATGATTATCGTGCCATAGCTCTTGTTGCAGAAATATTATTATTAAACATGAACCATTCACCAATATGCAGAAATATCAAATCATTCATACACAATACATTATCCACAATAACAATCCACAAATGAGAGAGAGATAGATAATACCCTTAAGGTAGGGAAAAACCAATAATAATCCTTAAGGAAGGAATAACTCCACAAGATCTCCCAAGATGAGAGGCCACTTCGTGGGCACGACGATTACATAAGATTCTTCTTCAAAGATATGAATCTCCTTACAATGACAAATATATCTTCTTTATATATCCATATTCTTATTCTACTTTGGAGAGCCTACTACTAATATTATATTATATTAAAATATAATATAATATTATAATACAATCAACCTTGGGTTATGTGTGGCCCATGCCAAACCTTATACAATATAATAATATATCCCCAAATATCTATTCCTAGGTACCCTACCATGCCACCCTCCTTACAAATGTTTCGTCCTCGAAACATATGAAGAAACCTGATAGTATGATTTTCTAAGCAATGTTAGCAATTGGTACCAATCTCGATCATCCATCCATCCAAGTGAAACCCGATGATGCTGGTACGCCATTTTGTTACTTGAGTATCCAAATATGCTTCGTTGTCTCCACGCTTTTGCTGCTGTATTTTGATAACTTGAATGATGGGTCCACTTGTTCCTTGATGCTGATGAACCATGCTGAAAACCATGATCACTATTCTTTCTTTGCCAAACACTGCCATAGTTGGTGCCCTGCTGATTACATGTAGAACCATAATATTGTTGCCTTGAACCATGCCTCCAATATTGTTTCCACTCATGGTGGTGTGGATGGCGATATGGTGCAACCTTTACTTGATGTCCTACCTTCTTTGACTTTTCAACCTTTGGCTTCATTGTTTTAAATTCTTCTACACCTTGTTCTTTCATGTTATCTTTGTTTGGTGTGTCCTTGTGCTCTTCTATCAAATATTCCTTGGACTCTATTGTTGCTATCGCCTTCGTGGATTCTATTTCATGTTCTTCAATTTGTTCTTCTACAACCACTTCTTGATTTTCCTTATATCCTTGCTCCTCAAGCTGAGAAATATCCTGCAATGTTATTTCCACTGAATTAGTTATTGCTACTTCTTTCATGGACTCTGTTGCTACTATCACCTTCTTGGATTCTGTTTCATGTTCTTCAATTTTTTCTTCTACAACCACTTCTTGATTTTCCTTGTATCCTTGCTCCTCAAGCTGAGAAATATCCTACAATGTTATCTTCTTTTTTTGTACCATAACTTCATAAACTTCTTTTGCACATTAATGTTAACAGTACCCAAATAATCTAACCAAGGATAACCAAGAACAATATCCTCATCATCCATCTCAATAGCATAGAAATATGAATGTAAAACATATTTATCCATGGTGATCTTCAAATCTTCAAAAATCTGAACATTCTCACCCTCTAGCTATATGTCCTTAATTTTTGTTGCTTGAACTTGCAACTTCTTAGCCAAAGCAATATTAATAAAATTATATCTGCTACCAGGGTCAATGGAAATAATAACATGTTCCTTTTGAATGCTTCCATGAACCTGCAAAATAGAATTTTTAGATTTAAACAAATTCCTTTGTCCATTTTCTAATTTATCTTCCACCAAAGGTATGGTTTCCTCTGTCTGCATACTGACATATTTTTTATCTTCCCTGACCTTTTCCTCTTTCTTCTTGAGTAATTTTATTTCTTTTTCATAGTCGTCGATCAAATCCATTAGGTGATCTACATAATATGGGTCCCATTTACTCAAGAATGCATGCTTCACTTCCTCCAAAGTGTATTCATTTTTTGTTTCTTGACAAAAATTTATCCACCAAAACAAAGCTTTCCCTTGAAGATATAAATTAAGGAAGTATTTCCAATAAGGATTATTATGATGTCGATAGATAAACTTTTTCCACCATTCCATAGCATCAATATCATCTTCTCCAAAAAAACTTTGGAGTGCCATTGTGCATGCCCTAATGCAACTAGGGTTTTTTGATAATAAATATCATGCCCTAATGCAAACTAGGGTTTTATGGAAAAAAATATATATATCTTCCCACCAATTTGAAGCTAAAAATCCCAAATACAACTACATCTGCAATTTTTCTTCCAAACAAAATAAAGTGCAACTGATTTGCTTACCCGAACTAAACAAATTGTCTTTTGAAAAATTCGCGACTTGAAAATTTGTCACTTTCCTTCTTCCAGATGGTTGACTTAAAAAGTTCGTATCTCCATCAATACTACTCGGATTCCTTCATATGACCACTCATTTTAAAGCTCTTCAAATTCTGCACAATATGATCTAAGAATCGCCTCAATCGGATTACCTGTCACAAAGATATGGCTTCTGAAAGATGGGACGTTTTTCCAAAAAAAATCTGCGAAATTCGTCACTATCCTTGTTTCGGATGACTAATTTCAAAAGGTCGTATCTCCCTCAATACTACTTGGATTCCTTCATATGACCACTCATTTTAAATCTCTTCAAATTCTACACAATTTGATCCAAGAATCACTTGAATCGGATAAACTTGCGCAGAGATATGGCTCCTGAAAGATGAGATGTTTTTCCAAAAAAAATTGCCCTAATTCTAGGGTTTCACACAAAAATCCCCACTTTGCCAAAATCGTTGCTCTGATACCACTTGTTGTAGAACTATTATTATTAAACATGAACCATTCATCAATATGCAGAAATATCAAATCATTCATCCACAATACATTATCCACAATAACAATCCACAAATGAGAGAGAGATAGATAATACCCTTAAGGTAGGGAAACACCAATAATAATCCTTAAGGAAGGAATAACTCCACAAGATCTCCCAAGATGAGAGGCCACTTCGTGGGCACAACGATTACATAAGATTCTTCTTCAATGATATTAATCTCCTTACAATGACAAATATCTCTTCTTTATATATCCATATTCTTATTCTACTTTGGAGAGCCTACTACTAATATTATATTATATTAAAATATAATATAATATTATAATACAATCAACCTTGGGTTATGTGTGGCCCATGCCAACCCTTATACAATATAATAATATATCCCCAAATATCTATTCCTAGGTACCCTACCAGCTCTCAATAGAAAGGTCCTCAAGGAACTCCTCTATGATTTTCATTATCGCGAGGACATCTTCTTTGGGGAAACATTCGGTGCAACAGGACGTGACACACATTAATTATAATAAAATAAATGGTGCTTTTAGATTTTGCATTGAGTATAATCCTATCTAAAAAACAAAAAAAAAGAAAAAAAACCATCATTTAGTTGCATCTGCATTTCCATTGCATCTGCCTACTTACTCATATTGCATTGTTGATTTTCATCCTTGCATGTTTGTCTAACATCTAAAACAACTTGCATGTTTGCATGTCATAAATTTACATGATTGATTGTTTATGACTTCCTGCACATATAGATTTTTAGATATTTTATGATAATGGAATGTGATGATACCTAGTTAGGTTGTAGCTCACATGCATTGCACTTTCACTAGGACTATGATGCCTAGCATGATCCCTACTTAGAGATTCTTCTTCTACTTCTTATTTGATGTTTTTCTTCTTCTCTTCTTGACTTCAAAAGACAAGTAATATTTCCACCACAATAGCACATATTCTCACAGTGTCTTCATCTCATCAAAAAACCCTATCGGGGATAGCACTTACATAGTTCATCAACATATTACATCCCACATGGGATACTTATACATCCTAGCGGGTATTACATTTGATCTTCTATTGGTTCATACTATCTTTTAATAGTAGGTTCAACACCACATTATAGGATAAGCTCCTTGGTCAATATCAATAGACATTGGCATACATCCTAGAGGGTAATCACCTCACAATAGTCAATAAGGGAGAAACCACCCATAGCGTTTTAGACTCCAATACACTTCTACACTATTGCAAGTGCTATGCCTATAACAGGTTTAGCCCTTATTTTATCGTATGATCTATAGTATCTAACTACATTGGTTCCTTGCAACCTACGCTAGTTTTATACTATGGATCGCCCATCCTTCTCTATCTCAACTGGTTGATCTTTGGACCTTCTTCTTCTTCCTCTTATTCTTCTCCCTTATTCCTTATTTTTCTTTCTTATTTCATAATCTTCTTCGTTCTTCTCCTTATTCTTTCTTATTCTTCCTTTTCCATCCATCCATTTCATGTAGTTTACATTTAGGTAGTTTGCATCACATTAAAAACATAAAACATACAATATATAAACTCAAAACTTAAAACATTAAATCATCACACATTACACATAAAATAAGATAAAAGGAGCAGCTATATATTACTCGAGATAAAGAGATGTGTCATCCTAGTGTCTAGTTGGTGTACCACAATCTATACTTGGTACACTCAACCTAAGGATGCACACCACAATAAAAAATTGGTGCATCATACTAATCTCGATCTCTAGCCCTAGCTCAAGATCCTACTCCCTCTAGATCATCCTGAAGCCTAGGCTATTGCATGTAATGTTGTGATGTTATCATCATGATCTACTCATTGATTGTAGGGACAAGAGAAGTGAAATCCTCTTCTCCGATGGGATAGCTGCACAATACACTATCTCAAAAATTGTAGCCCACTAAATAGCTACCTCTAGCCTCCCCCCTATCCTCTATAGCTCTACCTATAGCAGATGTGTCACATCACCTACCTAGCTGCTCCCAATGATAGCCATCCCCTCTGCCTTGGCCTTTGGTGATCTTCGTCTAGATGGTTCACCTCTCCTCAGAGCTGATCGACCTTCACTTGAGCTACATCCCTCTCAGCAACTATAGTGCTCAGTGCACTCCATAGCCCCTCTAGCCTCTTGGCCCTATCCTCCTAGATCTTGGTCATCTAGCTTTGTATAGTAGCTACCTATGCTTGTAGCTCCTCTATCCCATTTATAAAATTGTTTTAGCATATATCAAGGCCTATATTGGGTCTCTACATTGTAGCCTCCTAGCCTCTATGGGGGTACCTCCTACCCCTCCCTCTCATGTCCCTGTAGTATGGGTGGCCTCTACCACCACCCTGACACAAACATGTGACTTCCTCTATCTTGGGGATACATGACCCTATTGTACCCTCTCCATGGTCGAGCGAGCAACCACTTGAAAAGCTTTTTGCATGTCTAGGCTCATGATCTAGCATCTTTGTATCAAAACTAGCAAGGATATCCTCCCAAGTACGACTCCTCTATACCACCACTTGTATTAGATGGCCACTTTTGCATCATCCACCCTTGGTTCAACATAGGGAGGATAATCCAAATCCTCCTTAACCCACTTGGTGAGGCCTAGCTCATGTTCAACCCCTATTGGATCTCGGGTTATTATTCGGTACCAATAGTCCCCCAGGTCTAAGACTCCCTGTAAGATCTCGAGCTATCGTAGGACTCTATCAAATCTATAGACCTCCAACTCCTCCTTCTTCATTGCTAGCCATATAATACTCACCCTATCTAGCTCCACCCTATCCTCAACCCACCCTATGTGAAGGTGCCATGGTTACCATATGAGTTGTGTCTTCTGAAGGTCATCGATCACCTGCATAGCTAGTGGTAGGTTATCTGCATAAGCCCTCACGAACCTCTCCAAGGATCTCGACCACCTATATGATGTTAGCTACTCTAGGTTGTGCAGTGGGCATGGACGTGCATCTAGCCTCTAGATAGTATGTGCTCCCAACACCACACCTGGAGCAACGTTGTGTAGACTAAACCTATACGTCACTTATACACAATGTTGTACAACATCCTATACAAGCGGACCAACACATATGGACCCCATGTGAACCTAACTCCCTAGTGTCGCATGTCTTCCACTACTCATTCCATGTCCCATGGAAGATGTCATCTACTGGTATGACACATCAAAAGCCCAACTATAGCCCCACAAAGCATGATTTTTAGAGGTTATACCCAATATCATCCCATAAAATCATCAATGACAATGGTGTTATCTCAAACTTAGTGGATCCAGCATGCTAAAAATTATTGCAAAGTGGTTGCTTGCCCTCATGCTCTGTAAATAAGTGCTCCCTTGATATGAATGTGCAAAATCCACCACACATCCTCTAGTGTGATGGTGAGCTCCCCTGTAGGTAACTGGAAGGTGGATGACTCTGGGTACCACCTCTCTGCTATGGCTATCAGCATAGACCTATCTTTCTCAATGTGAGGCATCCTCGCAATGTGGTCTAGCCAGCACAAAGGCTAGACCAAGAGGCTCTGTCAGTTTTTGGATTTAAATTTGAGCAAGATCTTGCAAGTTTGCAAGGATTCCTCTTTCCCCCTAGAAATATGTTTTTTGGTTTGGGTGGAAAATTTTCAAAATGTATTTTTTTCCTTGGAGTAGGAGTGTGTTTCCTAGTTTGGGTGAGAAAATTTTAATTTTTAAAATTTGATTTTAATTGTAGTGGGTTTTTGGTTGTATGGGCAGATCCCAAGCCTCTCCTCAAAATTCATGTCTTAGGTTGGATTCCTACTATAGTAGGTCATTTCATATCCTGGGGATCTAATTTTATCTTTATATTTTCTATTTATATCTCTCTATGTTTAGGATCTTTATCCTATTATCGGATCCCATCGTTTCTCTCTCTATTGATGATTCTCTTGTAGTTATATTTTTGAGGCTCTATTTCTATTATTAAAGGTTTGAGGACCCTTTTAAACCCCTTCTTCCACCTAACCAAAAAAATATATATACCTAAATTGCAATTATTGAGTTCGATCTCTTATTTAGGTTTTACATAGAAGCTCAAAGTTTTAGTTAGTGGGGACCCAAAATTTGGGAAAAAATTACAATTTTTATGATCTTTAGATTTTGGATCTATCAAATTTTATTAAAAAATGTACTACTATGAATCATTAACACTTTTAATTTTTCATTAACCTATATAAAATTGTGAAACTACTAATTGGATGAGATCAATCATATCTCTATAGGTATGTGAGTTAAATGGTAAAATACTTGCTTTGTATTACAATAATATTAGGTTTAGTACCCCACATATACTAGGTTATGCTTATCCATAGAATATATATGTGTGTATGTATGTATGTATGTATGTATACATTTTATACCTAGAAATTAGATAGATTGGAAAGACTCGCATTGTAATATGATCTTGATCATAGGGTTGAAAAAATAAAAAATAAGCAAGGATCACTTCTAGACCTTGGTTCTCATCTAGAATTTTGACTAATCATTCTAATGTCATGAAAACTTGTAGTGTTATACATATTCATGGAACCAACTCCACCTACAATTTTATAATCAGTGTTATGTTATCCTTTATTTGGTACCAATTCCTATGATACCTAAGAACTAAAAAAAAACACCTATGGTACTTGATACGAGAACATCTAGGTGTTTACGAAAGGGAAATCATGTACTACCATCCATGTATATAAAGCAAAATAGTATTTCTTAGAAAATTATTACACACCTAGAAAGAGAGAAAAATGTAATGGTGAGGAGGGAAAGGAAAAGGAATTGACAAGGAAAATGAAAGTGAAAATGAAGGGGAGAAAAGAAAAAAAGCAAAACCGATGAGATGGTGGATACAACAAATAGAGAAATTTAAGGATTCTTGGAAAAATAAGGAAGAGAAGGAGAAAGTCATTTAGGAATGGCATAAAATATGAGGATATACAGGTTGAAGTTTGAGTAGGGATGTTTCTCAAAGAGGAAAACCTTGGGTCATCATGTGAGAGCCTATGGTGCAAGTAGAGATATCGATGGATTGTAGACTTATGAAACCATGAATGTGTGATTATCGTTCATTGGAGTTCCATTCAATACGAAGTATAATGATATTAAAGACTAATCACCATGCACTCAACCTGATGGGAAGTATCACCATTCATTTAAACTAATGAGTAGACATCTCGAAGGAGACCATTGTGAGTAACTACCATCTTTAGAAGTCATCTCATGAAGGCAAAAGAATGGACCATCATTAAAATTTATCATTTATTCAAATGACACAAATCCATGTAAGGGAAATATTATAATTAAGAAACTTCTTATACAATTTGATCATCATATAACAAAGTGGTCATACACAATGAGTGATGTGCAAGTAACTCAATCATACAATTGAATGATGTCATATAGAAGTTTGCAATTTATCATACAATGAGTGTAATCATACAATGGAAGTAGTCATACAATAGGAAGGTACTATCATATAAGGGAAGTTGTAGTGTGTTGTCTTAAGAGTTTACTTGTCATTGTGAGGCATTGATCACAGGTGTGATTACTATGTATTTTAAGGTCATGAATAAAATGGAAAATGTGTTTTGTAAGAAGGGAAACTCCCTTATCTCATCTACATTATCTGGAATCATAGCCAATAGATCTATGAGATTTGATACATGCCAAAGGAAAGAGGGCATAATGAGGAAGAGGAATACCATGAGGTCCTTGAGTTGTGGATATAATTGATATTATGAGAGGAACCATTTCTCTATTATATGCACTTGAAGCTATTCAAAGGAGGGCCATTCAGGTAGACGACATAAGCGATAGTTAAGAGGAGGAAGCAAACCAACTGAAAACTCACAATGATGGATAAGAAGGAGATCCAAAAGAAATATTAATTTAGGAAATTTCTAACATGGGTAGGAAACCAAAGTTAGAAACCCCATCATATAATAGAAGTTTAAACCATGAGGAACTCATTGATTGGATCATATAGATGGATAAATATTTTGATTTTGAATCAATCAAAGACCCATAGAAGGTGAAATTTATCTATACAAAACTAAAAGGGCATGTGTCCTTATGGTGGGACTATTTTCAAATTGAAAGATAAATAAAAACAAATAAAAGTATTAGTACATGGGAGAAAATTATCATCAAATTGAAGGTAAAATTCCTCCAATCAAATTACCAAGTGGGTGTTTTTAGAAAATTGCAAAACTTAAGACCAAGTTGTATGATTGTGAAGGATTACATAAAAGAATTCTATAGGCTCACCATGCAAGATAGTCATTGGGAAGACGAAGAAAAGTTTTGAAAGTAAGTAAATAGAATAATATTATCCATCCAATATGAATTTGGTTTCCTTTGAATAAAAATTGTTGAAGACGCATGTCAATATGCACTCAAGGTAGAGGAAAAGTAATTGTGCAAGTAACAAAATAATGCGATGAAGAGGACAATCCTCGTGAGGAAGAGAATAATTAAAAAATAGTAGAGGGTAGCATTTACAAGAAGAAGAAATCAATATTCCTTAAGGTTATTTCAACCAAAGTACCCAAGAAAATGGTGAATTGTTAAGAGGATGAGGTGGATTTGATAGAGGTAGAGGTCATGGTTTTTCTAGAAAATGCTATAGATGTTGGGAATAAGGAAATGGATATTTGAATGTACTCAAGAACAACATAATAGCAGGCAAGGAAACAAAGCCTATAATCAAATTTTACAACCAGATGAAGATATTATTGCTTCATTGAAGCACATGGAATATTTTTGGCTTTTCAATCCTTTCTACCATAAAATATCATAGAATATTACACAGTATCTTACAGGTCCCAAATATAAAATAGCCACAATATTAAAGGTCAAAGTAATAATAATATGAGTAAATTAATATGTATATCAAGGCTTATATAATAAATAAAATAACATTCATTTATATGATGAAATATGAATGTAAATATCCTGAATCATTCATGAACTATGCATGAAGAAAACTTACAATATTAATTTCTCAAAATTTTGTATACAAGTTTTATTCCTTCTCTCCCTCTTACAATCAGATAATGAGACATATGAATCATATATTCATTGCTTTCTCATGGAGCATTATCTCCATACTATAGCCATATTAATGTGACTCTTCATATACTTGACTATTGCTCTCCATATGCCAAGTCTCATGACTCTTAGCTTATCAACTTGCCACTTGCATACTAGATGGGAACTTAACTCTATAACACTTGCACACATATACATGACTCTTGGACTCCTACATGCACTCCTAATGTAGTAAACTTATGCTTATTCTCATATTACATATTTGCACTCTTACATACAAGACACTTGTGCATATTCTCTCTTACATGACACTTGTGCATTTCTTGCACATTGATACTTACATAAAAGGGGAAATATAAATCACACTATGGATTCAACCCTAATCTATTATATATTTATAAGTGTACCATGAAGGTATCATGGGGGTACATTAGCATGTACTAAATAATGTAATATTCCTCAATAGAAGAACCAAAATAGGGAGAATTCCTTATGATATAAAGGGTATTGTTGAAACTAGCAAAAGAGGTGTATGATCCTTAATAGAGAAGGAGCTTATTTAATATGATATATAAATCTAGAGGAAAATATTAAAGGTGATTGTAGATAGTGGGAGTAAAAATAATTCAATGTTTATGTAGATGGTAGAAAAGCTTATATTGAAGAGGATTGAACATCAAAACCCATACAAATTCTCATGGTTGAAAAAGGGGAATCAAATTTTGGCAACTAAACAATATATCGTAGACTTCCAAATTAGTTCTTACATGGATGAGATACTATTTGATGTTATGTCTATGGATGTTTTTCATGTCTTGTTGGGTAGACCATAGAAATTTGATATAAAGATAGTACATGATGGTAGGGATAACACTTATACTATTGAGAAGGATGGCAATATGTACACATTAATTCCATGAAAGTACAAAGAGAAAGAAGTGGACAACAATCCTACAATATGCCTAAGTATAGATAAACAATTTTTGAAGGGAATGCAAAATAAAGAAGAATGTTTTGATTTTATTTCTAAACCCATAGAACAAGGGATATTGGACAATATGGATGAAATCCCACATGAAGTGATGTATTTATTGGAAAAATATGTAGGGATTATTTCAAAATATGGGTTGATGCACATAAGGAGCATTGGTCATCACATAGATTGCATTCCTAGATCAAGCTTACATAATAAGCTAGCTTATCGGATGACACTAATGAAGAATGAGTAAAAGATAAAAATGAGCAAAACAATAAGCATGGGGAAGTAGTTGTTTGTCCAAGTCACCAATATTAGTGATGATGAAGATGACAGTGCAACAATTCCAGTCACATATAAAGAGAAAGTTTAATATAAGAATAAAGAGATGTTGAATATCATGGTGGCATTGATTGTTTTGTTGGCCATTACAAAGATCATATTGCCAGAGTTGATAGTGATAGTGGTGCTTCAAAGTGTGGTAAAGGAAAATATGATTAGAGTAGGAATAAATATTTTGGGTGCTTTGAGTGGTACACCAGAGGCATTGGCTCCAAGTTGATGAGAAGAATTTGGTACAATTGTAAGGTATTGGGAAGATATGGGTAAGATATGAAAATGATCATAATTCCAAAGATAATACCAAGGAATGAATGCCTTGGATGTATAGGTAAAGTAGGAAGTAGTTGAAGAACACAAGCTTATACTGAGAGGGGGATGAACAGTATAATATAAAAATGTTATTTTTCTTTCCAAAGCAATACCATAAATTATTATTAATTGCAAAAATGAAACAATGCAAAAATCACCACACACATAAGAGACACAAATTTAACATGGTTCACCCAATGTGGGATACATCCATGAATAAAATATTTCTTATAAATTTTCTCAACAAATTTCTTGGGAATCAATTCCCTATTACAATGTTTGTGGACTCCAATACACAAGAGACACCAATCCCCTCTACTCTAGTTCATGGACCTCTATCCACAAGATACACCAATCCCCCCTATTCTAGTTTATGGACTTCTATCCATAGGAGTCACAAATCCCCTATACTTTGGTTCATGGACCTTTATCCATAGGAGACACCAATCCCCTCTATTTTGGTTCGTGGAACTCTATCCACTAAATAACACAAGCTTATACTGAGAGGGGGGTGAACAGTATAATACCAATTTTTACTTTCTTTTCCAATCAATATTATGCAATGTAAATATATTAATATCAACAGTAGTAATCAAAGCAATGCATAAATCACCACACACAATAGAGACACCAATTTAATGTGGTTCACCCAATGTGGGCTACTCCATGGAGAAAATATTTCATTAAAATTTTCTCAATCAATCTCTTGGGAATCCTTTCCCTATTACAATGTTTATGGACCTCTGTCCAAAGGATACACCAATCCCCTAATCAAGTTCGTGGATATCTATCCATAGGAGAACTCCTTTCCCCTTAGATCTAGTTGATGATCTTCTAGAAGAACTGTTGCCCCTACTACTCTGGCTAATGGATCTCTATCTACTGAAGACACATGTCCTCACTACCCCAGCTAATGGATATCTATCCACTGGAGACTATTGTCCTCTATACTCTGTCACCTCCAAAGCTTGCTCTCATCTCTATCTCAAATTTTCACTAAACACAGTACTTCGATCTAGCACAAATCTGCTCAATCTCTGTCTTTGGTCTAGCATAAAACTATACTCAAATTTATACCAAAATCTATCCTCAAATTTGCACTAAACACAATCCTTTGGTCTAGTACAAATCTATCCTCAATATCTATTCTCTGATCTATACTAAAAACAATCCTTCTATCTAGCACAAATTTTTCCTCAATCTTTGTCCTCAAGCATTAATATAAAGCTTGATCCAATCACAAATCAACACTGTTGGATCTACCCCAAACCTTAACTCAAGGTTTGAACAAATCAATTAATCAAATATGCTCTCAAGTCTTCTCAAAGACTTGTCTCAAATATGCCTTGTAAGCTTCCACAAAATCTCACACTAATCTATCCACAAGTCCTTTCTAGAACTTGTCCAATATGCTCAACAAGTCCTCACTAGAACTTGTCCAATATGCTCAACAAGTCCTCACTAGAACTTGTCCAATATACTCAATAATTTTTGCCCTCAAAATTTGTATTGTAATATTCCACAAAAGCTCACACAACTCTGTCCACAATTCTTCTCAAAGACTTACCTCAAATCTACTTAACAAGTCCTCACTATCACTTGTCCAATCTCATAGAAACATAAAGAGAATTTTTAAGGACTCAATATGCTTCACATTCAACACAATACTCAATTACTTTCAATTTCTCTTTCTACCATGGAAAAATATAAAGAATTGTTAGACTCGATATGCTTCATACTTACAAAATATCAATCACTTTCAATATCTCTTTTCTCACAAAAATATATAGAGAATTTTTAGAGACTCAATATGTTTCACATTCATCAACACTCAACCTCTTTCTCAAATCAATTCATAATATAGAACAATTTTTTTCACAAAACTTGAACTATCACATCAACACATCCACTTGACTAGGCTCAACCAAATCTACTCAATCACTCACTCAATGAATTAATCCTTGCTCACAAAACCTAGTCCAAACTTATGAACTTCACTCAAATATTCCAACAATGCTTATCAACCAATCTCACATAACAATGATCTTTGTAAACCCTAGTTCAAGTTCTTCACTCAACCAATCACTTCAACAACAATGCTTATAAAATAATATTCACATAACAATGGTACTCATGATCTTTTCAAACCCTAGTTCAAGTTCTTCACTCAACCAATCACTTTATCAAACAAGGTTACTTTCCTTAAACTCTATTCTAGAAAACCTTGAAGCATTAATTCAAAACACACTCAACAAGAAAAACTTAACAAAGTCCTTTTCACTCCAATATTGTTTTTAGAAAACCTCAATCAATAATTTCAACCAAAGAAGAATATGCCCATACCTTTTATTTTATGTAGAAGTGACCTTAGAAAACCTGTCTCAATCACAATTTTCTCCTTTGCCAATTTCAATAGTTAGATGATAAAATGTCACACTAACCTCTTCACAAAATAATCCTCAATTAAAAAAATTAATCAAAATTAATTACACCTTATTAATTCTTCTTAAAATAATATCCAACATCACAAATATTCAATCAAAACACTTCTTCCAAAACTCTAACTCATCAAAATAACATATTAAAAATTTAATTTCATCATAGCCCTTTTCAGAAAAATATCTCAAAAATAATCCAATCTCTACTTATGACTCCCTACTTAATATTGCATCAATTAAATAAATCACTTTATAAAATAATGCAATAAGTCAATATCTCACTTTTCTAAGGTAAAATAATTATACTTTAGCAACAATTAACCCTTCATATATCAAAACAATATTTCCTCAACACACAACCTAACTTCCACCTTATCCCTCCTTAAACCTTAGCAAAGCAAATTAAAATAATTTCCAAAAATTAATATTACCACTTTTCACAATCCATAGGGCTTGAAACTTGGTGCAATACTCCCACAACACCTTGGTCGTGGCTTCCATGTCGTGTGAGCCATGTGCTCCACTTGGAGCCTCAAAGCACAACATGTGCTTTGACTCCTTCAAACCCTTAAGAGCCCTTGGATCTTCCTTCGATGCCGACGGAAACACACTTTGGGATATCAAGAGGCACACATTTTAAAAATCACATGATTTTTTTCGTTTAAGGTGGATGCAATTAAAATCTATGTCAAACCTTAGGAATGACTATGGTATTTATACCATATGCCTTCCTTGTCACACACATCGACGGAGAGGAAATTCGTCAGGAAAACAATGTTGCTTTGACGCTTCCAACTTTACCTTCTAAAAATATTTATTTATAATTATTTAAATTCAAAATAATTTAAATATTATAAATTAAAATTTTAAATCTTCTTTGGTATTTTTTAAAATAAAATCCTCCTTAGGTTTTAGAAAACCTTTTTTATTTTACTTATAATTATTTAAATTCAAAAGAATTTAAATATTATAAATTAAATATTTAAATCTTCTTTGGGCTTTTTTAAAATAAAAGCCTCCTTAGGTTTTAGAAAACATTTTTGATTTTCCCAACCATGGTTTTAATAAAAACCTTTTATTTTGCCCAACCATGGTTTTAATAAAACCTTTTATTTTGTGCTTCACATAATATTTAAAAATAAACATTATGAAGCTCTTTTGCCACCATCCTTTTGCATTACTCCTTTTGACATTTTGAAATCAATGACAATTCATCCTTGACATCAATGACAGTTCATCTTTGTCATCAATGACAACTTCATCTACTCAAAATGTCCAACATCCATAAGAGACACCAATTCCCTCTACTCTGGTTCGTGGACCTCTATCCACAAGAGACACCAATCCCATTTGTTCTAGTTTGTGGACCTCTATCCATAGGAGACACCAATACCCTATGCTCTAGTTTGCTCAAAACCTTGCTCAATCCTATTTACAACTAAGCTCAAACCTACTCACAACTTTGTTCAAACCTGCCCATAAATTTGCTCAAACTTACAACTCTGCTCAAACCTACTCATAGCTCTGCTCAAATATGTTCACAACCACTGTTCATCCACTCATACAAACAATGCTCATATATTTCTAACTCTTGCATACAAAAAATGCTTGTATCTTTCCCAAATATTGCATACAAACAATGCTCATATCTTTCCCAATTCTTGCATACAAACAAATTTTTATATCTTTTCCAAATATTGTATATAAACAATGCTGATATCTTTCCCAAATATTGCATACAAAAAATGCTCATATCTTTTCCAAATATTACATACAAAAAATGCTCATATCTTTCAATGTGGTTTTTTCAACTAAAGCAATTCAGAAATATTCTACCCAAAGTTCTTTTATCTTCAAGAACATATAGAAAATAATATGCATTAACAAATACCCAATATGTTATTTGCATTCATTAAGTATATCGCTTTCACATGTCTCAAATTTATTGCATTCAAAAAGATAGCTCTAGTCTAGAACTTGATTATTGACCTTATGTACTCACAAAATCAATCAAAATCAATGTACCAATTTGCTTCACTAATCTAATCTATAACTCTTGCACTTTTACTTCCAATTCCAATCAAAACAATGCATAATTTTACTCCCAAATTTGATCTATAATCTTTCATCAATTTATTCCCAATTTCAAACACAAACAATGCACATCCAATAATTCCTTATACCTCCAATCTCATGACAACAAAAATATTTCCTTCAAACAAAACCACCTTGATAAAGGAATTAAATCACCATACCTCTAAATCTGCCACAATGATGATAATATTCTTTTGCATGTGTTTTCCAAACCTGTTTTGTCAAAAATAATTTTCCTTTCTTTTGCAACTTGCACAACAAAATATTTAATTGTCGCAAAGGGGATTTGATCCCTAGGCCTTCCAAAGTGCAGATACTTTACAACGCCTCCTTTACTGGTTGGGATAGCCAAGTGGGTAACACCAAAATGGGGTGTTGCTTTATTTAAATCTCTTATGCACTTTCGTCCAACAAAAATACCACGTCTTCCAAGAAAAAATGCACCTGATGGGATTCGACCCTCAGACTTCATGCACATCAGTGACTGAGTATGACCTAGTTAATTGAATGGGCTGCTCCATGGCTTGATAATGAAAAAGAAGCACTTAGCATATAGACCTTCACTGCTTCACAATTTTATCACATATCAAAAATATGACACTGCTGGGAATCGAACTCTGAACTCTCTGCTTCGTAGTGCCCTAACCAAGGCTATACAACCAATTGGGATACCCTGACGGTTGGAAGCAACAAGGGACTTCTCTCTTCCTTATTCGTTTTTCCTCTCTACTTTAGATTTTACGCACGAGTAGGAGATATTAACTTTAGAAAATATTTTGATTATAGCATTCACGTTGGTCGATCAAATGAAATATTTTTTCTCCATATATATATGCTTTGTCTTTCACTTTGGGTGGTCGGCCCATAGTCTTATATGTGATTTTAAATTTTCTCTCCAAGTACTTTGGTGCCTTTGCTTGTAACCCGACCTTATATTATAATATTTTAAATCCTTGATTTAAATATTATAATATTTATTTTTTAAACCTTTGCCCTCCTTTTATAATATTTAAAATATTTTATTCCAAGCCTTTAATTAAATATTTACTTTATAATATTTAAATATTATAATCCTTTACTTTGAGATATACCTTGAATAATTATCAATTGTTTTATTTTTCTAACCTTGTAAACTTCTCATCCTTGACATGAATACCATGCACCCTTTGACATTAATGACAACTCAATATTTACAACAATCTTCCCCTTTGTCATTTATGGCAACCCTACAAAAAAAATTTCAACTGCAACTAGATTCCAAATTTTCTCCCCTTGACAAGTTGCTCCCCCTCACAGAATTCTCTCCTTTGACATCAATGGCAAAGGGCTCCTTGGGGATAAAAATAACACACTTATCACATCCCCCTCACCACCTCATTTTCTTGAGGTGATTAATTATGGGATGGGAGTGAAACTCCCAAATTACTATGCTCCTCTTATTGTTTTATTTTCTTTCTCCAAACTTTTGAAGTCATACCTATTTGACCATTTTGAATTTCCTTCTTCTTGCTTGTCTTCAGAAATTCAATAAATATTGTTCTACACCTTTTTGCTTTATGCCAAAAATTATGAAACACATGATATTGTAGTCCTTGGAAAGTGCAAATGACTTGAAATCTCTCTTGGTGAAGCCATAATCATTCTTACCATGAACCCTGTAATGTATAGCTTTATGACCAAAAGATTACATGAGTAGCAATAACCTTGGAAGAGATATTCATCTTGACTTGGAGGATATGATCGCATGGTTCTTTCTTTGATTTTCCTGTAATGGTCCCTATTCCTTGATGGTTCATTTATTCTTCCTCTTTGATGCTTCCACTTCTTAACTTATCAGTATAGGTCTTAGGCTCTTCTTAAAATACCTTCTTTGATGCTTCTACTTCTTTTGAGCTTGACTCATCTTCTTGTACCTCTTGACATTCCTCATAACCAAGTCCAGTGTTCATAAATGGAGATCTCTGTGTTTTGATAATATCATCCAAATATTTTGATCTTTTTCTAAATTGATATATGTTATTATTGAATTTCTCAAGTCCCTTCCTTAGAATTTTAGCTTCATGTTCTAGTCTTTCACATTCTAGTTCTTTTGCCTTTAACTGTTCAGCCATACCTTCTTCAACTTTCTTTGCCTCTTCAACCTTAACTCTTAAATCGGTGAGATCTTGTAGAAGTTTTACCTTTGTTTTCTCATCCTCTTGTATTTGAGCCTTCAATTCTAAGTTCTTCCTTTTTAACTCTTCGATATCAACAACAAGTTCCTCTTCCATATCAACTATGGCTTCTTTTTCATCTTCTAAAACTTTCTCTTTTTCTTGGTGTTCAATAGGAGCATATTATTTCTCTTCTATTGCCAAAAATAAAATTTCTTCTTTTTCACTATCGGAGAGACTTTCATCACTGACACTTGAAGCACTGCTTGCTTTTTCAACATAAAAACTCTTCTTGTGCCTTTGAAATATCTTCTTCTCATGCTTACCTTGACCATGCGTATTTTTATTTTCATGATAAAATTTTATTTCTTCCTTTTTCTTGTATTCCTTTTCTTCTTCACTGCTACTATACCTAGCTTCTGGACAATTAACAGCATAGTGACCAATGTTACCACAACTACAACGTTTCATATTCTACATATTTTTGGGTTTTCTTGGATCCTTCTTATTTCTTCTCACAAAGTTAGCCTCTTCTTCACTACTTGATTCCGGTTCTTTATCCTTTGCCTTCTTTGAAGCTTTGAATGTTGCCTCTCTTTTGGATGTTTGATATTTTTATGTCCTCATCTCATAGGATGTGATAATTCCATGTAGCTCATTGATGCTCAAAGTTTTGAGATCCTTCATTTCTTCAATTGTTGAAACCTTTGCATCATACCTCATGGGAAGTGACCTTATAATTTCTTGAACAATAATAGAATACTCAATATTTTCTCCAATTCCATGAATGGTATTAACAACCTCATCAACACGAAGTAAATACCTAGCAATATTTTCCTCATCTTTCATCTTCAATTCTTCAAACTTCCTCCTATGTGTTTGAAGTTTTGCCATTTTAACCTTGTCATCTCCTTCATATGTATTATGTAACTTATCCCATATTTTTTTTTTTGAAGTGTAGTGCATGACTTTCATAAATTTTGATTCACATAACCCACTTAAAATTGCTTTCATTGACTTGGCATTAAATTCATATGGTTTCCTACAATTTGTATATGTAGGAGGAGTTGTAGGTGGTGTGAACCCATTCTCAACTGATTGCCATGTATCATATCCCTGTGCCATCAAAAAGATCTTCATCCTCACACTCCAAAAAGTATAGTTAGTCCCATCAAACAATGGAGCTCTATTTGTTGAAAATCCTTCTTGATGAGCCATTTGTGTTCCTGTAATATTTTCCTTCAAGTTGTTATACTTTCATGAAGGAAACTTCTCTGATACCAATTGAAGAACACAATCTTATAATGAGAGGGGGATGAATAGTATAAGATAAAACTTTTACTTTTCTTTCCAAAGCAATACCATCAATTATTATTAATTGCAACAATGAAACAATGCACAAATCACCACACACATAAGAGACACAGATTTAATGTGGTTCACCCAATGTGGGCTACATCCACGGAGAAAATATTTCTTATAAATTTTCTCAACAAATTTCTTGGAAACCAATTCCCTATTACAATGTTTGTGGACTCCAATCCATAGGAGACACCAATCCCCTCTACTCTGGTTCATGGACCTCTATCCACAAGAGACACCAATCTCTTTTGTTCTAGTTTATGGACCTCTATCTACAAGAGTCACCAATCCACTCTACTTTGGTTCATGGACCTTTATCCATAGGAGACACCAATCCCCTATGCTTTGGTTCACGAACCTCTATCCATAGGAGACACGAATTCCCTCTGCTCTAGTTCATGGACCTCTATCCATAGGAGACACCAATCCCCTCTATTTTTGTTCATGGACCACTATCTACAGGAGACACCAATCCCATCTACTCTAGTTTTCTCTAAAGCCTACTCAATCCTATTCAAAACCACTACTCAAACCTACTCACAACTCTGCTCAAACCTGCTCACAAATCTGCTCATACCTGCTCATAAATCTACTCAAACCTACTCATAAATCTTCTCAAACATAATCATAACTTTCATCAAATCTACTCACAACCACTGCTCATCCACTCATACAAACAATGCTCATATCTTTCCAAACCTTGAATGCAAAAAATGCTCATATCTTTCCAAATCTTGCATACAAACAATGCTCATATATTTCCCAAATATTGCATACAATATCTTTCCTAAATCTTGCATACAAAAAATGCTCATATATTTTCTAAATATTGCATATAAACAATGCTCATATCTTTCCCAAATATTGAATATAAACAATGCTCATATCTTTCCCAAATATTGCAATCAAATAATTCTCATATCTTTTAATGTGCTTTTCTCAACTAAAGCAAATTAGACATTCTAACCAGAGTTCTTTTATCTTCAAGAACATATAGAAAATGATATGCATTAACAAATACCCAATATGTTCTTTACATTCATTAAGTCTGTCACTTTCACATGTCTCATATTTATTGCATTAAAAAATATAGCTCTAGTCTAGCACTTGATAATTGACCTTCTTATGTACTCACAAAATCAATAAAAATCAATGTACCAATTTGCTTCACAAATCTGATCTATAACTCTTACACTTTTACTTCCAATTCCAATCAAAACAATTTATAATTTTACTCCCAAATCTGACCTATAATCTTTCATCAATTTATTCCCAATTTAAAACACAAACAATGCACATCCAATAATTCCTTATACTTCCAATATCATGACAAAATAAATATTTCCTTCAAACAAAACCACCTTAAGAAAGGAATTAAATCACCATACCTCTAAATCTGCCACAATGATGATAATCTTCTTTTGCATGTGTTTTCCAAACCTTTTTTGTCAAAAATAATTTTCCTTTCTTTTGCAAAAAAAAAAAAAAAAAAAAAAAAAAAACAAAAAAAAAAAAAAATTTAAAAAAAAAAAAAAAAAAAAAAAAAAAAAAAAACTTGCACAACAAAATATTTAATTATCGTGAAGGGGGTTTGACCCCTAGACCTTCCAAAGCATAGCGCCTTTCCAACATCTCCTTGATCGGCTAGGCTAGCCAAGTGGGTAAACACCAAAAGGGGGTGTTGATTTATTGAAATATCTTATGAACTTTTTCCCAGCAAAAATGCCACAATGCCTTCCAATAAAAATACATTTGACGGGATTAAACCCTCAAAATTCATGCACAACAATGACTTAGCGTGATCTATCCAACCGTATGGGCTGCTCCACAACTTGAGAAAAAAAAGGAAGCACTTAACATATAAACCTTCACTCCTTCACAATTTCGTCACATATCAAAAATACGATGCCACTGGGAATCGAACTCTGTAATATCTACTTTGTAGTACCCTAACTAGGGATAAACAATCAATTGGGATACCCTGACGATTGGAACCAATAGGGGACCTCTCTCTTCCTTATTCGATGTTCCTCTCTACTTCAGATTTTTTCGAATTTGCACACAAGTAGGAGATATTCGCTTTAGAAAATATTTCAATTATAGCATTCGCGTTGGTCGATCAAATGAAATATTTTACCTCCATATATATGCTTTATCTTTCACTTTGGGAGGTCGGCTCATAGTCTTATGTGTGATTTTAAATTTTCTCTCCAAGTACTTTGGCACCTTTGCTTGTAACCCGACCTTATATTATAATATTTATATTTTAAACCTTTGCCCTCCTTTTATAATATTTAAAATATTTTTGTCCTAAGCATTTAATTAAATGTTTTCTTTATAATATTTAACTATTATAATCCTTTACTTTGAGATATACCTTACCTTGAATAAATATCCATTGTTTGCTTTGTCCAACCTTGTAAACTTCTCATCCTTGAAGAATATTCCTGCCTTGAATACCATGCACCCTTTGATATCAATGATAACTCAATATCTCCAACAGTAGTATGACTAAATTTATGAAAAGAAAGATTAGTATAGGGGAAGAAGGTTTGCATATGGGTTGTTGCAGTTAGTGTGGAAGATTTGGACACATTGCAACTAGGTGTTGAAACCTAAATCCTTGTGAGAGTTGTGGGGGATATAATCTCTCCAACAAAGGATTTCTGCACCAAGAGAAAGTAATCAACAAAATACATGTTGATCATGGTTGGATGAATGAGATGGAGTGGGAAAAAGTGAAACATATTTTGAATGCATTCTATAAGAGGATATTTTATTCTCTGATGAAGAGAAAGACATGACAATAAAGGAGACCTTGCAAAGACAACCAAGCTAAAATAATATTAGCTTGGAATAATTATTCATATTCATGAGCTATATCTCATGGAACATTTTCTCTTACTTTTTGAGTATGATGTGGGAGCATCTAGATGGTTTCGAAGAGAAACAGTAACCTATCATCCACATATATAAAGAAAAATATTATTTTCTAGAAAACTATTACATGCCTAGAAAGTGAGAGAAATGGAATGGAGAACAAGGGGAATGAAAGTGCAAAAAAGGAGAGAAAATAATAGAAGCATAAATGATGAGACAATGGATGCAATGGATATAAGAATTGAAGGAGACTTGGAAAAAGAAGAGAAGGAGAAAGACATCTGGGAATGGCATAGAAGAAGAGGATATGCAAGTTTGAAATGGCCCAAGAGAGAGGTATAAAAAAGACATGTAGCTAGAGAGATAGTGAGAGGCATGTGAAAATCTGGAAAGAACAACAATAGAAATAAACAAGAGATAGAGTGTTCTACATATTGTATATTTGTAACCATAATGTTCATTTGGCCAATGAATAATAAATATATTCTAACACTTGATATATTATGTGTTTGCATGAATGATGGATACTTGGAATGTCTAAAAGCATGTATTAGATAACCTTTTGTGTGTCTCTATAGATGATAGGAGTAACTAGACAAGGTTAAAGTTTAAGTAGGGGTGTTTCTCTGTAGACATATAAAATTGACCCACTTTAGTGGGAAATATTCCTTTAACCCTCTAAGAGGCCTCCAATACTTGCCCAAGGCATGGAATAAGCCTCTTTCCCTTTTTTTGTTCCTTTTTTCCTCACCTATACAAAATCATGTCCAATTAAGATGGGGTTTGACTTTGCATAAGTAAAATTGCAGTCGATCGAGATGGAGCGTGATCACCTTTTTAGGGTTTCTTCCACAGAAACCCTAATTATTCTAGTTGGTGTGTTTTAGCATCAGCCTTTTTGGGTTTTTCCTACTCTTTTCACCTTCAAACTCGCTATAAAAGGAGGGTTTGTTATCTCATTTTAAGAGACATGATTGGATGATTTCTACATATGATTATTCTAACACACTCGCAATTGTTTTCTATCTACTTCATTTTCTCCCGCAAGCAAGCTAACTCCTAAGTGTGAATTTTGTCTTCTGTTGCATTGATCTAATTTGTTGTTCACTCTAGTGGATCCATGTTGTATCCCAAAGGAGATATCAACTACTCGAAGGTCTCAACCCTTCTACCTACTTCTACATAATTCACTAGGTGTTTTCATTTAGTTTAGATGTCTACATTGCATTTCATATTATGATTTTATTTTCTTCATGTCTCAGGTGAATTCATGCCAGGTATTAATGAGGTGTGACCTTGTAGGCTCAAACTTAGGGATTTTTTCTATAGAGGTAAAATTGTACCCGATATAAACGGGGCATGAATTTGTCTCTTGCATTATCGCACCAGCTCTCTAAGGAGCGTGATTTCACCCAAAATCAATCTGGGGGTAATTTGATATTTTTAACTGCATGATAGCATATTAGACTGCATTTATATCATAGTTGCATGATTTGCATTTTGTTTGTATTATGTTGCACTACTATTTTATGATTAATATCCAAAGGTCAATTTCTACTTCTATTCTTAAAAGTAATGGGATTGACTGTTGTGCATCCAAGCATTATTGTATAGCAGCCTAATCAGGCCCCCTAACGTTAATCATATTTTCAAGTGTTTCTTAAGTTACTGTTGACAATTTTGTCACATTGCACAATGGGGTAGAAAAAAATCAAAACTTTGTACAGTGTTCTTTGTTGTAAAGTATTTCTTTTGGTTGTTTTTTGAAAATATTTGTAAGTTGCAGCAATTTTGGCTTTCCTTGCCACCCCTTTGTACATAAGATGAAGAAGAAAGAACTTCGCTGTCGAACAAGCTAGGGAAAATAGCTTCGCCAAAGAAAGAAGAGAAGTATGAAAAGAACTTCGCACCCGAAGCATTTCCAGCGATTGCTTCGGGAAAAAGTTGGTGAAGCGGCGTTGCCGAAGAAGAATACAAGAAAGGCAAAAAGAGCTTCGGGCCCGAAGTTCCTCAAAAAACTACTTCGGGCGAAAAACTTGCGAAGCAGCGTTGCCGAAGCAGAAATTCTAGCAAGGCGTAAAGGAGAGCTTCGCGGCCGAAGCATTTCAAAAAACTACTTCGGGCAAAAGTTTTGCGAAGCAGAATTCAAGCAGCATTTCGAAAGAATAGCTTCGCCGAAGAAAGACCGCGGACCGAATTAGCTAAGGCAAGAAAACTACTTCGGGCCCGAAGCATTTCAAGTAGCTACTTCGGGCGAGATTTTTGCGAAGTGGTGTTGCCGAAGGAAAAATACGAAGGAAGAAGAATGAAAACTACTTCGCACCCGAAGCATTTCAAAAGGCTACTTCGGGCAAAAGTTTTGCGAAGCGGGATTTGAAGGAGCGCAACACTGAAAACACTTCGTCGAAAAGCCGCCGAAGCATCCACTTCGGCCCCCCATGCCAGCGAACCATTTCTACTTCGTCGAAAGTCGTTGCGAAGCATCTGCTTTGGCCATCTTTCATGCGAAGTACTTTCACCCGAAGTAGTAGTGGCCATAAAGAATGCAACATCTTTTGAAGGCAATTGCTTCGGCCGAAACCTTCCCGAACCACAGTTTTGAAAGAGGATCACGGCGAAGCATTTCTCCAAGGCATCAGTGAAGCAATTTTGTCAGCGAAGAGGCGAGGAATGAAGAGGCCCATTTTGCGAAGGAGATATGCTTCGGCACTCACACCCCCCGAAGCAGTTTTGCGAAGCTCCATTTTGTGAAGTACAAATCAAGGAGGAGTTATTGCTTCGGCACAAGTCCATTGCGAAGCAAAGTTGCAAATGAACATCTTGCGAAGCGCTTCAAGGGCACGCGTTCCAAGCCGAGTATTTTCTCGAGGCGATCAAGTGCCTCATAAATGCATTTTTACGTGCCCGATAAGACCGCTGCTCATTTTTGGCAATTGGAAATGAAGTATCAGTTCCAGAAGGAGAGCCCGACGAGCATGGCGGCCACTCGAGCACCGCACCCAGAAGCCGAGGACGCTCAGGTGGCTCATTAATGCATATTTCCTCGGTTGACCCGATCGTAGCTGCTAGTTTTGGCAAAGGATATGAAAGCTCAGTCACGAGAGCCACGAAGGGCCGACTTCTCAGCTTTCGAGGATGTACTCCTCCATCTTGTGTAATTATGGCTCAGAGGGTCGGGTCCTCTATAAAAACCCAGACATTGTAATGTAAAAGGGGGGGAACTTTTTGCTAGAAAGCTATTGTAACTTGATGTCCTACGATTAATACTAAAGAACTTTGGGCTCAATTTCTCTCTTGTATGCTGCCTTCTATGTTTATTTCTTTTGTCTTTCTTCATTTGCATACTGTAACTCTGAATCCTGAATTTCGGTGTGCGATTGGGGACAGTACCCTAAAATTCACTTGAAGGATACATAGGAGAGGAAAAATGCTATATTGGTTTTCTTTTATGCTTCCTGGTGGGTTGTGGTTTTTGTTATATTCGCTTGTCCTAATCGTCGTTACTCTGAACCCTAAATTTTGATGAAAGGGAGAAGGAGAATCCTGGAGCTCGCTTAGAGGATACATAGGAAAGTTAATGTGGTGTTTCTTTCATTTATTCTTGGTGTTCTTTGCTGCTATTCAAGTTGTTAGTTAGTGATCGTGCTTCCTATTCTCTCCCACTTTAAATTATTGATCTCTCTTCCCTTACCCCTTTTTTATTTCTTTCTCTAACCCTAACTCTTTTTATCTCTTTCCTGCATCCCTTATCTCAAAACACCAAAGTAGTTTAGCATAGGAGCCGGCCTTTCTCCGAAGATTGGCATGAGGGGCATCTCTTCCCTTCGGCCTTTCAATGTTGGTCCAGGTCTAGGGTGCATACACTCACCCAAATCCTTTCCTAGGCAGATTTGATGACCAACAGTTTCTGGCACGCCCGGTGGGACCAAGGTCCCATATTTTAAGAACGAATCTCAAACCCGTCTCCACCGGGGCCAATAGTTCTAACCAGTTCCCGGTGTGACCCGGTCAGTCTCACCTGACTAGTGGTAGTGAGAACCGATGCTCTCATTACCGAAAGACTCTTAGCATCTGGCGACTCTGTTTACCCAAGAATCTTTAAGTCGTAAAGACCAGTACCAAAGTTTGTGCCTTCATGCAAACGAGATGGAGAGTTAGGAATAGAGGAGAGGAAACCGAGTTCTTTGAGCTAGATATCGATGCCTTTGGGGAGCGATCAAGGTTGGTCACCCTCGAGTCACTATTACGTGGAACATCCTCGCAAGAGGCTGCTGTTGATGAACAAGGCCTAACTTCTGATAGCACAACATCTAGTTTTCCTCCCAATCCTCCCAACTCACCGAAGCATCCTAGTGCCTCCATTCCTATTAGTCATCCTATTAGCAATCAAGGAGGAGCTTCGAGGATTCCTATTTCTCAAAATCTAGGAGCAAGTATGGCACAACAGCAAAACAGCAACAACAACAACAGCAAATGCAGCAGCAACCACCGCCCAGGTTGTTCCCAGCATGGGATTCTTTGTCACCGCTAAATCTAGCGGGACAAGGGCAAGTGTCGCCTGCTGCTATAAAGAAGATCCCAACGTTCGATGGAACTGGGAAGACTGCTCTGGAGCACATCCAGGACATAATATCTCTGGCGATGATCCACGACATCACAGAGGAGCGAGTTATGGTAAAGCTTCTGGTTCTTTCCCTTAGAGGAAAACTCCTCTACTGGTATAGATCTTTACCACCCGGTACTATTACGGGATGGGACCAGTTAGTCGGGCAGTTGATGGGAAACTTCAATGAGTCCTCCGATCCTACCTCTCTCCTGCATCAGTTCACTTCAATCCAGAGACATCCACAAGAAGAGATCATAGACTTCAATGTTAGGTTCGCTCGAACCTGGCAGAGAGTACCAGTTGGACTTCGGCCAACCGACGAAGCTGCAACATACTATTTCCTTCGGGCTTTCAACCCTGATATCAGTATCATGGTAAGATATTCTAACATCAATACTTTTCTCGAGTTGTATGAGTTAGCCAAGAGGGCGGAAATGGATTTGATAGTTATGGGCAAGCTTCCCCAAAGGATGTCGATGCCCATACTTCCCGAATTCCCTCAATCCTAGTATGCGAGCGCAGCCGCTTCGTAGATCTCTGCAACCCCTGCACTCCCGATCTCATCTTGGAACCCGAATCCTATTGTGTCTCAAATCATCGCTCCACAAATTCATTTTCCCACATTTTCAACTCCATATCCCACTTTGTATTGCCAGCACCATTTCAACCCCCTGCCCTACCTCCAATACCGACGATGGCTTCATTGCCACTCGTTCCAAAAGTCGATGATATGCAAGCTAAAATTCTGCAAGAGATGCAGTCTCTGAACTCCATAGTTCAGACGTTGTCCAACGACATGACCATTGTGAAGAAGAAGCAAGTGCAACAAGAATTTCTATCGAGGAGGTCTTATCCTACGCCTGCGCTTACCAAAGACCAAGCAGTCCAACAAGGAAAGGCTTCGATGAGAAATGCTACGATTGATGAAGCTCCGAGCACTTTCGATTATGTATATTGGTGCTCTACATGCAATGATCCGCATGAAGAGAATACCTGCATGCTGCACCAACACTATGTACAAACATTGGCGAGCAGTAGTCATGGCGGTCAAGTCAACGTCATCAGGCAAATGAGTCAGAACCTGGCGATTGGCGAAGAAGAGCCGGTTGCAGTGCTTACCAGAGGAGGAAAGAAGGTGATAGAAGTGGATGCTACTCAGATGGCTCCCTTAAAAGTGCATGCTCGACCCGAGAAGGGACAATCATCTTCTTCGGCCCCGAACGAAGCTCCTCCGCCTGCACCGATCAAAGAAAAATCTCAAAAGGCCTCTGTCGAACCACCTCAGGCAGAAACAAGAGAGCAGGCTAGGGAAAAGCTCAAGTTTCCTTCACTAACTAAGTGACAAAGAGTTGAAGCTACGGAGTAGTATCGCACCAGATATGAGCCGAGAAAGGAACCCGAGGTGCTCAGTTCCTTGGCATACAACATTGTAGAGGAGTTAAAGAGGATTCCAGCCAAGATCAGCTTGTACGATGCACTGCAACTACCTGGACAAGTGGACCTACTGCAAGAATCATTGAAGATGACTAAAGCAAAAAAGGCAGCACCGCTTGCTCTTGTGCAGACCCTATCCACATCCATTACGGGGAAGAATAGACCACCTCCATTCTACCTGTCTCTACAGATGGAAGGGTATATTGTACATAACTGTATGATCGACTCTGGGGCCGCTACAACAGTCATGCCGAAAGCAGTCTACGAAGAAATAGGGATGGAATATACGTGAAGCAGCCAAGGCGTACTCCAGTTGGATGGTACCCCAGTGAAGACTATAGGAGTGATCAAAGACATTCCTATTCGACTACATAAGATGCCTCAGATCATGGTCATACAAGAGGTAGTGGTCATCGACCTGGAGCCATACTTCAGTATGTGCTTGTCAAGGGAATTTACAGCAAAGTTGGGTGGATATCTGTCTATGGATTACTCTCATCTGGAGATTCCATTCAAAGGAAAGAAGGTGAAGATCTACAATGAAAAGCCTTCTTCCTTCCTTGTGCAGAAGATGTCCGAAGAAGAGAGCAACGATCCAGTGAATGCAATAGTGGAGGAAGTAGAGCAGGTGGACCTGGTCGAGGAGTCTCTTGCACAACTAAGTTATGAAGATGAGTTCTCATTGGCAGACTTTAACGCCATGGTAGAGACCGAGATAGGATGTTATGCGATCGCCAAGCCTGAGAAACACACCCAACCAGAGAATAGAACAAGTGCCCAAGAAGGACTATGGAAGTTGTTCTTCGATGGTGCCCGATGTAAAAATGGTGCTGGGGCAGGGATTCTTCTAGTTTCGCCATCCGGAGAGCAAAAGGAGTATTGCTATCGGTTGATATGGAGCTGCACCAACAATGCAGCAGAATATGAAGCATTATGCCTAGGACTCAAAAAGGCTGACAAGTTAGGCATAAAGCACCTCCAAATCTTCGGAGATTCTGAACTGGTATGCAACCAGGTCACAAACAGGTGCACTTCAAAGAAGCATTATCTCAAGTCCTACCGGAATAGGGTATGGGACTTGTTCGACCAGTTTGAATCTCTCAATCTGTAGTCTATTCCAAGAGAAAAGAATCGACATGTCGATGTTCTGGCATCCATCGCAGCCAAGTACTCTCCAACAGAAGACATGGTGCACAAGCCCAAAGCTATGAGAATGATCTATAGACCCTCTATCCCAGACAGAGATCTGCATTGGCAAGTCTTTGACAATGATGAGCAGATTGTGAATTTCATGATTCAAGAAGCAGCCACAGTCGAAAGCAGAAGCCCTGACGGTGAGGAATATGAAGGGCTAGTTCAATTGAAGAATAACCACCTTCCTAAAGGATTGATTACTCTAGAAAGCCTCTTTGATCAGAATGATCGAGCAGTTTCACATAGGATCAAAGTTAATGCCAAGCAGTATCAAGAGTTGGAGCTCGAGCCTGGAAAAGCAATAAAAGTTGGAACAGATTGCACTTCGGAGGAGCTAGAGCAGATCCGATCTCTATGCAAAAGGTATCCCGACACAGTGGCTTGGTCTTATCAAGATCTAAGGGGATACGATCGACAACTGATCCAGCATACAATTGAGTTGCAGGAGGGAGTCAAGCCCTTTCGATAGAAGCAAAGGTCGGTTAACCCGAAGATCGAGGTCCTGATGAAGGCCGAACTCCTAAAAATGCTCGAGGCAAAGATAATTTATCCCATCAAACATTCTTCTTGGGTAGCGAACCTAGTCCCCATCAAAAAAAAGAATGGAGATATACGTTTATGCATGGACTTTCGCAACCTGAACCAGGCTTCTCTCAAGGACCACTATCCTCTTCCACAAATCGATCAGATCTTGCACTCGATGGCTGGAGCTCAACGCTTCTCCCTGCTCGATGGTTTCTCTGGATACAATCAGATCTGGGTCAGGAATGAAGACCAGCATAAAACAACGTTCACCACCAAGTGGGGGACATTTGCTTACCAACGAATGCCATTTGGCCTTTCGAATGTTGGTGCCACTTTCCAGAGGGTGATGGATCTAGCTTTTGGTGAGCTTCTGAATAAGGTTATCATCATCTATCTAGATGACATGACCATTTTCTCCCGAAGAAGGGAGGATCACCCCTTACATCTGCAACAGATTTTTGAAAAATGTCGAGAGTTTGGCATTTCAATCAATCCGAAGAAGTCCATATTCACAGTCAGCGAAGGGAAGTTGTTGGGACATGCGATATCAGAAAAGGGCCTCATTGTAGATCCCGATAGAGCCGAGGCTCTAACGAAACTCCCACTCCCAGCAGACAAGAAAGGACTTCAATCTTTCTTCGACCAGATCAACTTCGTGAGGAAGTTTGTCCCTGATTTCACCCAAGTCATCAAGCCGATGTCCAAAATTTTGAAGAAGGGCACCGAATTCATCTGGATAGAAGAGAGAAAGGAGGCATTTGAAGAGATTAAGGCCCGAATCGCTCAGGCACCGGTCCTGATCAACCCTGACTACAGTCAAGATTTTATCCTGTATGCCATAGGGGAACCCGAGAGCTATGTTGCGGTCCTGACACAAAAGGGGGAAGACGGTGAAGAGCGTCCCATCACATTTTTGAGCTAGGTGATCAATCCCCATGAAGAGAAATACAATTTCATAGAACGTCAGGTGCATGCAGTAATGAAGTCTCTTAAGAAGTTCAAGCAATTCATCTCCCAAATTCGGGTTACGGTCTTTGTCATTCACCCCGACGTGCGCAATTTCATCATCCAAGGAGAATTGGGAAGCAAGAGAGCTGGTTGGGTGAACAAGATACAAGAATTTGACATTGAGATCAAGCCCACAAAACTAGTTCATGATCACGCATTATGTCAAGAATTGGCGAAGAGCGTAGCGGTCGAAGCTACAGAATCTCAATGGGATGACTCGCCAGCAGAAGAATGCTTCGCCAACCAAGAAGAGGATGAGAAATATTGGGTTAGTGAAATAGTTGAATACTTCAACACCGGAAGATGTCCTTCACATCTAAATGCTTCACAGCGAAGGCATTTCAGGATGCGATCCACCCGATATACTTTGCGCCCTGAAGGCCTATTTTTTAGGAACATTGATGGTGTCCTTCTTAAGTGCATAAAAGATGATGATAAAAGGAGAGTTCTGGGAGAATTTCATTCAAGACTATCTGGAGGTCACTTCGTAGGGAGAACAATGGCTCTGAAGATAATCAAGGTGGGTTACTATTGGCCCACACTCTTTGCCGATGCCTTCGCCGTTTGTCGTAGATGTGAGCAATGTCAGAAGTTCACCGATCGAAGTAGAAATGCTTCGATGCCCCTTCGTCCGATACAAGTAGAGACACCCTTTCAACAATGGGGGCTGGATTTCATAGGGGCCATATCGTCGAACTCCTCCGTGGGACATAAGTTCATCCTGACGGCAACTGACTACTTCACCAGGTGGGCCGAAGCGATCCCTACGAAGCATGCGGATCAAGAGACTGTAATCGCCTTCCTAGAGAGTTTGATCACCAGGTTCGGCATTCCCGAAGCAATTATTATGGACAATGGTCCTGGTTTTTTAGGCACCAAAATCAATGATTTCTTCTACAAACATGGGATATATCATAAAGTCTCCTCCAACTACTATCCGTAGGGCAATGGATTGGTAGAATCCACCAACAAGACCTTGTTGAGGGTGCTAAGAAAGCTCATAGAGATGAACAAAAGGACTTGGCATCTCCTTCTAGATCGTGCCTTGTGGGCCGATCGAATTTCTATCAAGAAGTCAATCAAGACTTCACCTTATGCCCTGGTCTACGGCAAGGAGGCCATCTTACCCACCCATGTGGAGATCCCTGCACTGCAACTGTTAGAAGAAGAAGATGGAGTTAGTCCAATGGAAAATAGATTAGCTCAGCTGTTGCAGCTAGAGGAAGATCATGAGGAAGCCTACTAGAACTTCGCTAAGCATGCTCAGGTCACCCGAGATTGGTTCAAAAGGAAATCATCCGATCGCACGTTCAAGGTGGGAGATCTGGTATGGAAGTGGGACTCCTGGAAGGCCAAGCCTGGGAATCATGACAAGCTGGATGCCTTCTGGGATGGGCCATTCAAAATTGTAAAGGTAAACTCGGCCAACTCTTTCATCCTCAAAGATGCAGATGGCCAGGTTTTGCCGATCTCCATCAATGGTCTTCATCTGAAGACTTTTCACCGCTGAGGTAAAACACTATTTCTCTTGTAAATAAAAAAAAAAATGTATATGTACTTTTGTATATAATTTTCATTTGTATATACATCCTGTTCCGAGATTGCAAAAGCCAAGTACTACACTTCAAAATCTCCTTCGGGGACTTTTGATGCGAAGTAGCAGTTGCAAGGAGGTTCGCTGCGAAGCACTTTACCCTCAAAAGGGCCGAACCAAAATTCAAACAAAGGCACGAAAAGAGCTTCACACCCGAAGCATTTCCAGCAGCTACTTCGGGCAGAAGTTTTGTGAAGTAGATTTTAAAAGGGGCCTTTGCGAAGTAGTTTTCAAGAACACAAGCTTCGGTAGGTGGTCCTTGCAAAGCATGGCGAAGGAGAAGTACTTCGGGCCCGAAGTGTCGAAAAGTAGTCCGCACCAAAGGTTCACCGTGAAGCATTTTCAATGTTGATTTCAACTTCGTCGAACCAACAACATGCGAGACGAGAGAATTTAAAATGTGCCTCGAAGAACGTGCTGACAACAACCTTGAAAAGAGTTCGAAGTGGATGAATTTAAGGCAAAAGTGGCAGAGCACATCCCGAGGTGATTCGGTTAATGTAAAAAGCCACGTCGAGGTACGAGGTGGTAGTAGTTTGCATTTCATGATTACCAAAGCGCGTGGCCCCATGTACTACGCTGCTGTAGAGCCAATCAAAGGGCAAGGCAACTTCCTCCATCCGAAGCATTAATTTAAATTTGGTAGGTGCCATAAATTGAGGTAGTTACCTTTTTAGGCTATAAAACGTGAAGCTCTAGCAAAAGGGAGGTTAGTTATCCATCAATTCATGCAAGACTAAGAGCCTTTGGTTACTCTGCAATTCTCCTACCCTTTGCATCTAAGCCCTTCGCATTGAAGCCCTCTGTATCAAGGACTCTGCCGCCATCATTTTCAACATGGGGAAGAAAAACTCCAAAGAGAAGGGGAAAGAGCCCGAAGTTGCAGGCCCTAAAAAAACAAAGAAGGGCAAAGAAGAGAAAAAGCGTACTCCAAAGAAGATAAGTCTTACCCCTCACCCTAAAAAGCAGCCAATAGAAGAAGGGGATGACTCGAAGGAGGAGCAGCTTGTAGAACCACCAATTGATGGGTGGGAGAAGATTAGAGACACGCAGCTCTCTAAGGGTGTGTCCGACCTCCGACGCACCATAGAGTTTATGATGAGCAGACTCACCCCAGAGAATAAGAGAGTTGCTGCATATTACTCTCAAATTTATTGGTATTTAACCCCGCCTGCTCACCATTGTCCCGAGCTAATCTATGCTATCATGCAAAATTACCAGCCTGCATCCAGGCAAGTGTTGGATGCTTCGGGTCATAAATTGTTTTCCATTTTGAAGGAAGATGTACAAGCAGCCTTCGCGCCACAGCAAGGTCCGCCCAAGGGCTATTCTGTTCGCAATGTCATTTTAAGCGAACAAATGGAGAGGTTCACCTCTAACAGCTACATATTGAAATTCCTGCGTGAGAACCTCAAAAGTGGGCTACCTTCAAGCAAGCTGCCCCAGATGCCCTTACCCTTGGCGGCCTTCAAGAACATCGATATTTTCTCCATCATTGCATGGGTGGCGGGCCTGTCGACAGATGCTTCGGTGCAACCCTGGCAGGTGTCTTTGGCCGAATGTATTTCGAGAGGGGAATTCTATGCCCCTGATGCTTCAAGACCAAACACCAACCCAATTTTCTTTGACTGGGCGGAATGGGTGGCCCGAACCTTGCACACAAGGCTCACCAGCATGAAGAATTCGACAACGGGCCAGTACTTTGCACCCTGTTCTTTTCTTGTCTGGTTGTTTTTCTACCAGGTTCATAAGCGATTCCCCCATATCACCATTTCTCCAAGCGGCGAGGATGGAAATCCTCTGTCGGTGTACCAGTGGACTCCCCTCCTATTGAGGACAGAGTCCTATTATTCTTTTAATCAACAATTTTTGGGACCCGCCATGCATTTGTTGAAAGGCTCTTGCCCTCGGGTCCCCCTCAGTTTGAGAGATAGAGTGGTGCAGGAAAAAAGGGGAGATGTTTTCCAATTGACACAGGGCCTGGTGATTCGCCTATTTGGTTTCATAGGGAAGCCCTTCCTGTTACCAGTCTACCCCTCCGAATATCAGTTCGCATTGGAAGTCGCTCGACAGAGCGACGCTACAAATTCAGTGTACGACCACGGCCAAAAATGGGCACATACCTGTGACTTCCCTTTCAGGATGGGTGTAATCGAAGTCTTTGCCTTGAAACAGAGCGTTTTCCTAGAGGAAAAGCTTGCCGATTTTGGCCTACTCCAGATCCCTCAACAATGGCTCTATGATCCCTTGGGAGTGATGAGGGATCACTTAAAATTCAAGAATTTCCACATCTGCCCCCACCCCAAAATTGTGGAACAAAGGAATAATCCCAATGGGAAGGATCTGGAGTGGCATTTGGAGAGAATGAGGACATTGCCTCCCTGGCATGAGTTCTACCCCATGGAGGCCGAGTTTGATCCTGACCAGTACCCCCTCCCAACTCCAAGCTCCACGTTTTGGAGAAAGGCAAAGGATGATTTAAAGGAGGAATTGAAGAATTGGAGCGAGGAAAAACTTCGGGAGTGGTGGATAATGAGAGTCCATCACCAAAATATGAACTCTTATGGACTCTTGGCAGCAGATAAAGACTTCGCAATTCTTTATGAAGCCAATGTTGAAACTTGGAAGTCTATATCCTTTGCAGATTTTGTTCCCCAACTACCCCAGGATCGGGCGAAAGCCCAAGAGGAGCTGAAGATACCTCGAAAGAAGAGGAAGAAGAAGAAGCCGAAGCTACGCCAGTGGCACTACCACAGGGACCATCGAAAGGCCATGACACAAGCATCGAAGAGGTAGAGCAACCATTGGAGAGAAAGAAAAGAAAGAGGCAAGAGCAAATTCAAGTGCCTCCGAGCCACCCAAAGTGACCCCGCACAAAGCTCCCAAGTGCTCCTGCTGAACAACCTGCATCAGGCCCGATCGAAGCAAATGTTGAAGATGCGGGGCCACCAAGTGCCGAGACGGTCCCAGACATAGACGTCATTGATGTGGAGGAGCTCCTCCAACAAGAAGGAGACCCCGAAGTAGAAGTTGTGGAGGTCGGGAGTGTCGAAGCCCAAAAGGAGCAAGAGCCAATCACCCAAGATGTCACCACGACCGCTCTGCCAGGAGGGCACGTAGGTATGCACTCTCTTCCTTTCGCCTTGGTCTCTGACATGTCCACTATGGTCCCGATTGAAGGTCCCCATCAATCTCTCCCTCCCCTACAAGGTCAATCGCCCACTCAGGTACTGCCCGTTGCCAGTCCAACTCTGCATAGCTCCACTCCACCCGAGTCATCCGACCGGGACAAGCCTATTGAAACTACTTCGCCCACCCATGCCATCGTTCCTTCAGTCCTTAGTCAAGGTGAAGGTAGTGTTCCAATGCCAAGCCCCATAGCCCATTCTCCCATCGCTCACAACATAGTCCCGCTTGCCAAAGCTCCTACTACACCCATCTTCGAACCTTTTGGGGAGGCATTCCCCATTGATTCTTTATATTTGTTCACCCCTTTGGCTAGAGATCCAACATTTTTTGAATCAGATCTATCCTTAATAAAGGAATGCCCCTTAGCCGAGAAGCTACTCTTAGCTCGACAAAACACAGAGAAAATGTTGAAGGAGGCAAGGAAGAAAAGAGGGCGATCTCTGGCCCAGGTTGAAAAATGCGTTGTCTTCGACTTGAAGGGCGAAAAGTTACATAAAGTGAAGAAGGTCCCTAAGGTCCAGAAGCCTCTGGATGAAATGACTCGGATGATTATGATTACCAGGAGAAGACCAAGGACCTAGAACATTTGAATATAGATAATGAATCCGCATCCATGCATGTCAGAATCGAGACTTTTCGAGCGCATGCGAATATTGCTAATCAGCGTAGGTTTGAAGCAGAGAGCGCCAACATCAAGTTGGAGGAAGAGCTGGCTAGAATCCGCTCCAAGCTGGAGGATTCAGAGGAGTAGTGTAAGCTAATGAAGAAGGAAACACATGCCCTGAAACAACAGATACTACAATTGCAGTGTTCGGCTGAGCACCAAGCACAGAAATAGGCTAAAAATGAGCTAAAAGCCAAGGAGCTCGAAAGCAAAATCTTGCAGGCTCAATAGCAGTTGTTCAAAAAAGCAAACCTGGAGCTGTTCGACAGAGGCAGAATCAAGGAAATTCGCTCACACTTGCTCAAAGGTTTCAGATCGTGGGCCTCCAGTGCCCTGTCAACTTTAATCTATGTCACCGAAGCTCAGTATGTCATTGCTAAGAAAGGGCCAATAGTAGATGAGGTCATCCAAAAAATCAAAAGGTGACTCAAGCTGGCTTTTGAGGTCCAAAGTATTAGATATCAGGACCTGTAAGTTGCTGCTATGAGTCGAACGGCTAGGGATTGGTCTACAGCCCAAGCCACTATTCATGCCTTCTTCTCCAAGGTGAAGAAAGCGCAGAAGGTGAAGGACCTCCTAGACATATTTGAGCAGGAGCAACGCACATCAATGGGTTACTTCGAAGATCTTTCTTCCTTAGGTTTCTCAAGTTTCACAGATGATGATGGGAACCTTCTCACCAAGGAAGAACTCAAGCCGGTGTGGCTCCATTTTGAAAGTGACGTCTCAAAAATAGATGAGTGGGAAGAGCCGATCACAGAAGGACAAGTCACCGACTTCATCCTGAGACACTACAAAATCATGGCTTGCCTGAATGACCTAAGTGTAAGAATCAAACATGCTGACATTGGGTAGATTGATCGGTTCCATGTTTTGGTCAAGGCACTCGAAGACCAAGAGCCATTTCAGAAAGGTGTTTGGGCTCACGTCCGTCGAACCATGAGGAAAATCTATGATCGTCTTGTCCCATCGCCGCAGCAGGAACACGGGGCAGAAGAAGGAGCAGAAGAAGGAGAAGAAGGAGAGAAGAAGAAGAAGAAGGAGAAGAAGAAGGAGAACAAGCTATGGAAGCACCCCCGGAGGTGGAAAAGGGAGAAGGGTCTGGAGGTGACTCTGGCCCAATGGATCAAAGCTGAGGGTTCTTCCATCGAGATGAGCTCGTTGCCCCATGAGCCGCCAAGAATGTTGACAATTTTGTCACATTGCACAATGGGGTAGAACTTTGTACAGTGTTCTTTGTTGTAAAGTATTTCTTTTGGTTGTTTTTTTTGAAAATATTTGTAAGTTGCAGCAATTTTGGCTTTCCTTGCCACCCCTTTGTACATAAGATGAAGAAGAAAGAACTTCGTTGCCGAACAAGCTAGGGAAAATAGCTTCACCAAAGAAAGAAGAGAAGTATGAAAAGAACTTCGCACCCGAAGCATTTCCAGCGATTGCTTCGGGCAAAAGTTGGCGAAGCGGCATTGCCGAAGAAGAATACAAGAAAGGCAAAAAGAGCTTCGGGCCCGAAGTTCCTCAAAAAACTACTTCGGGCAAAAACCTTGCGAAGCAGCATTGCCGAAGCAAAAATTCTAGCAAGGCGTAAAGGAGAGCTTCGCACCCGAAGCATTTCAAAAAACTACTTCAGGCAAAAGTTTTGCGAAGTAGAATTCAAGCGGCATTTCGAAAGAACAACTTCATCGAAGAAAGACCGCGGACCGAATTAGCTAAGGCAAGAAAACTACTTTGGGCCCGAAGCATTTCAAGTAGCTACTTCAGGCGAGATTTTTGCGAAGTGGTGTTGCCGAAGGAAAAATACGAAGGAAGAAGAATGAAAACTACTTCGCACCCGAAGCATTTCAAAAAGCTACTTCGGGCAAAAGTTTTGCGAAGCGGGATTTGAAGGAGCGCAGCACTGAAAACACTTCATCGAAAAGCCGTCGAAGCATCCACTTTGGCCCCCGCACCAGTGAACCATTTCTACTTCGTCGAAAGTCATTGCGAAGCATCTGCTTCGGCCATCTTTCATGCGAAGTACTTTCACCCGAAGTAGTAGTGGCCATAAAGAATGCAACATCTTTTGAAGGCAATTGCTTCGGCCGAAACCTTCCCGAACCACAGTTTTGAAAGAGGATCACGGTGAAGCATTTCTCCAAGGCATCAACGAAGCAATTTTGTCAGCGAAGCGGCGAGGAATGAAGAGGCCCATTTTGCGAAGGAAATATGCTTCGGCACTCACACCCCCAGGCGAAGCTCCATTTTGTGAAGTACAAATCAAGGAGGAGTTATTGCTTTGGCACAAGTCCATTGCGAAGCAAAGTTGTAAATGAACATCTTGCGAAGCGCTTCAAGGGCACGCGTTCCAAGCTAGGTATTTTCTCGAGGTGATCAAGTGCCTCATAAATGCATTTTTACGTGCCCGGTAAGACCGTTGCTCATTTTTGGCAATTGGAAATGAAGTATCAGTTCCAGAAGGAGAGCCCGAAGAGCATGGCGGCCACTCGAGCACCGCACCCAGAAGTCGAGGATGCTCAGGTGGCTCATTAATGCATATTTCCTTGGTTGACCCGGTCGCAGCTGCTAGTTTTGGCAAAGGATATGAAAGCTCAGTCACGAGAGCCACGAAGGGCCGACTTCTCAGCTTTCGAGGATGTACTCCTCCATCTTGTGTAATTATGGCTCAGAGGGTCGGGTCCTCTATAAAAACCTAGACATTGTAATGTAAAAGGGGGGAACTTTCTGCTAGAAAGTTGTTGTAACTTGATGTCCTACGATTAATACTAAAGAACTTTGGGCTCAATTTCTCTCTTGTATGCTGCCTTCTGTGTTTATTTCTTTTGTCTTTCTTCATTTGCATACTGTAACTCTGAATCCTGAATTCGGTGTGCGATTGGGGACAGTACCCTGAAATTCGCCTGAAGGATACATAGGAGAGGAAAAATGCTATATTGGTTTTCTTTTATGCTGCCTGGTGGGTTGTGGTTTCTGTTATATTCGCTTGTCCTAATCGTCGTTACTCTGAACCCTGAATTTTGATGAAAGGGAGAAGGAGAATCCTGGAGCTCGCTCAGAGGATACATAGGAAGGTTAATGTGGCGTTTCTTTCATTTATTCTTGGTGTTCTTTGTTGCTATTCAAGTTGTTAGTTAGTGATCGTGCTTCCTGTTCTCTCCCACTTTAAATCATTGATCTCTCTTCCCTTACCCCTTTTTTATTTCTTTCTCTAACCCTAACTCTTTTTATCTCTTTCCTGCATCCCTTATCTCAAAACACCAAAGTAGTTTAGCATAGGAGCCGACCTTTCTCCGGATATTGGCACGAGGGGCATCTCTTCCCTTCGGCCTTTCAATGTTGGTCCAGGTCTAGGGCGCATACACTCACCCAAATCCTTTCCTAGGCAGATTTGATGACCAACGAGTTACCTTGGAGGAACAAGAATTGCTAATATCATTGGATAAGAGGACAAAATCTTGGATCAACCACTGGTTAAGATAAGTTTTCCCATTAAACTATAGCTTGATTAAACTATAAGTGTTCCTCTACATTAGTACTAGTATTCCATGTTACCCCTAGACCAAAATCCAACAAAGGCACCTTTTAGGTATAGCTACTAAAGAGAAAGCTAAAATCATATAATCTCACTACCTAATACATTACTTAATGATGTTAACTCTAGAAGAGGTAGTTGAAAATTTATGTAATTATGTAAAATGACTTCTTGATTAGGAGGGATTAAAATTGTTTCCTATCTCAACTACTTTATGTATATATTAACAATGCAATATATTACTATTTATTGTTGTTCTTATTTTCCCAAACCAATTTCTTTCCTTCCTCTTTATATAATTTTTATTTCTTATAATATTCAATATTTTGTTCTATTACTTCTTTAATTACATAGCAATAGATCATTTATGTTCCTTGTGTGCAACACACCTAGTGTAATTGAGCATTATACTACTAGAAATATTTCTACATTAGCCTTAAATTTTTTGAAATGTTAAGATTTGAATTATTTATAAATAAAATGCTTCTTATTATTTTGGAGAGATTCTAAAGTTCCTTGTTCTACTATAACAAATTGAAATCATAGTTCAATTAATTCCAAAAAATGGTGTAGATAATTTTCCTACATGTCACTACATTCTAGGCCTTGTAGTGTAGATTAACTGATGTCATATATTTTTTGTTATTTATTTTATAAAAATGTAATCTTGATTGCATATTTATATAGTTGTTCTTATGAAGAACCAAACCTCTAATATGCTTCAATATTTAATGTGTTCTCATAACACCAAGTTTTGTATCCGCATACCTTGAATAATGTCACACACATGGAGAAATATTCAAGAAATAAAAACTAACTTCTATAAATACAAGCCTCTGGAATTGAAGAAACTCATTCGACACACTATGGAGGAATTTAAAATACCCTATTTGGGTAATTTTGGGATCTCAAGATCAATATGGAAGTAGAAACCAACACTATTAATCTTATATCCTTCTAGAGACACAACTTGCTCGATGTGTAGACCAATATTGACATTCCTATATTTTTAGGATCGATTAATGTCAAAAAATCCAAATAGTTAGTTTTCATAATTTGAGGCATACACTTTTACAAAATACTTCTTTGACATTGATAAGATTGCTTACATAGTGTTAAATATGTTAAAATTATTTGCTTGATTGGGAATCCAATAACAACAAACTTAGAGATAATGGATGTCCTATTAATGCTTGAGAAATAAATATTAAGTTGGTTTGCACTCAACACAATGCAACATCACAAATATAGGTATATGTACTCTTAGTACTTACACAAACACCAAGATCAAGTTGTCTAACAATACACTAATAATTTCAATAAGCTTTTTATTTTCCTTTAATTTAATAATGATAAGAAGAATCAAGTTCTAAAGTTTATTAGTGGGTTTTTTTTATTCTCTAATGCAAGTATTCTATTTAATGGCCAAAATTGAAGAAAAGTGCTTAGTGAGGTAAAGATGTCCAACATCCACAATTTGTTAGGTATTTCAAGTACCAAATCCCAAAAAATCTATTGCACAAGCACTTATGAAACCAATGGCTACGTTCCCAAGTCTTCTTATGGCATAAATCAAAAGTACAAAAAAATAAGAAATAAATGATTCAACCATCATAAGACTCACATTCACATGACACTAAGTATATAGCTCTATAAAAATCTTTGATGGTGTATCCAGAAGTCCAAGATTCATTGCTACCAAAAGGTAAAGAGGAAGTGACACCACATGCTTAAGAACTAAAACTCATCATGCCATCAAAACCTCAACTCTCACAAATTTAAAGAATGAGAGTGGTTGTTTCATTTCTACTACTAAGTAAAAGGAAAGCCCCTAAATATCATTACTTACACTAGAAATTAGAAGAAAATCATCACATAGGATACTCTCATGTAATTCAACTTCCAAACCATAATGCATCCATAACCCTTCTTCCTTGGTTGGTTTCACCCTTAAGAGTTATTCTATGTTAGTGTACCCATGAATATGCCATAAATACATTACATAGTCAACTCCAACATGGTTTCAATGAACATATAGAATGTATTCTTTGATACGTATTTCCTCCTTGATCACCAAATAATATTTTAAGATTTCCCACAATCATGGTTAGTGCTTTATTAAGATGAATTGACACATATAATACTGCATACACTCAAAAGAAAGTAACTATTGTATTAATAAAATAATATAAGAAATCATATTAATAAATAAGGTCAATGTTGAGGCTAATCGAATGAGAAGTTCACAATGCATTAATAACAAGGAAGTACAGAACCAAGGAAAGAAGTAGGGTGCGACCAAAGATGAATTAGAAGATCCTACGGAGAAGATTCTCCAAGAATTCGTAATCAATACCACCACTATTATGATTGGTCATCTGGATAATGCCATGGCTGCAATTATGGGGGCAATTACCCAAATGAAAAAGCATAGGAATGTTATGAACCTCGTGTTCTTCTATGATAGCTTCATAGAATATACTCCTACTAAGACTGTCACTTAATCCAAACCGGAGGTCAAGGATGATGACATCATGGAAATTGCAAAGGATGTATTCAAGGACGTCCCTAAGGATGCTACTAAGGATGTCAAGAAATATGACATCAATGACTCTATAATTTCCTAAATGGATGCTCTTATGTGGTCTTACGTTTATGTCATGGCTGGATTTTTCTAGTTTCCTTTTGGTTTGTTTATGTTTTCCTTTACATTTATAGGTCTTCAAGGATATGTTGTTTTTTGAGGATAGTGCATCATTTTCTCCAGATGATGTACTAAGGTGGTAGGGCACCTTTCAAATTCCCTCTTCAATATATATTTTTAAATTATAAAAAAAAATAGTATAAGAAAACTCATTTATCATTGTCAATATATCTATTTGCTCATGGTTTTAATAGAGAGCTATTGTGCTAAGAATATTTTCCCTTATTGTTCCAACTAAATCCTTCTCTTTATATACCTAAAATATATGTCTTACTTTATCCATATGAATATGACTTGGAAACCCATATGAAGTATCATTGCATGGTTTAATAAAGCATTAGATCAATTTATTCCCTTGATTGTCACTACTCAAAAACCCATTATATGATTAGTTAGATTGGGATAATGATAATACCTAATGATATATTTATGGTTGATCGATCAAGGTAATTTCATTCCAAGCATTCTACCTTGTGATAGTCCTCTTTTTTGTTCCTAATAAGGATGGAACATGGTTCCTATGCATTGACTATGGGAAAGTATACAATAGTTTAGTGAGGAATATATCTACTACCATGATTGAATTATTTAATGGACTAAATCTAAGGAGATTTATACGTCACTAAAATTGACATAAATCAATTTATCATTATGTCTTTATTACACTATAGATATTTGTAAGACAACCTCTAAAACAAGAGGACTAAATGAATCGTTGGTTATGTTTTTTGGCATGACCAATGCACCTGTTGAATTTGTGCATATGATGAATATGTCCTATGGTCATTCACATGATCCTTTGTTACTTTCTACTTTGATGGCATTCTAATATTCATAAAAACATGGAAGAAACATCTTCAAAATGTGTACTAAGTTTTGGATACTTTGTTCCAGCATAAGCTTTAGTCAAAGTTGGCCAACTATAACTTCACCATCATAAATATTTCCTATATTGGGAACATCATCTACCATTATGGTATATATAGATATAGATAATAAATGTGTCATTTAATAATTTCCTATTCCAATGAATCTAATAAAATTTTAAATTTTTTTAGTCATACCAACTCTTATCATGAATTCATTCTAGAATTTTACCATGTCTTATAACCATTCAATCAAGTCATGTATAGTATAATTATTGTTTACTATAACAAATATTTGACAACCTTAAATTATGGCTCTACTTGATTCTAATAGTAGCCATTTTCATTAACAAATAATATCTTGATATTGATATTAATGTATCAATATATGATATTGTCACCATCCTAATCATAAGGGATACCCTATTGCTTACCATTTTGAAACACTTAGTGACATAGTTTAACACTATTTCTTACATGAAAAATATTTTTATGTCATTGATCAAGTTGTTTGACATTAGTGCCACTCCGTTATAATTTAAAAATTAAATTTTAACTCTAATTATAAGCAATTATAGTTCTTCATGTCTAGAGTAATCTACAGTGGTGTCACTATATTAAGAGTTAATATTTACTTTCCACTCTAATCACAAACAAGTATAATTCTTCACATTTAGAGTAAAATATAAAATGCATACCATATAAAATGAATGAATTACCTATAATAGTCCTACCTTATGATCAAGCATTGAAAGAGAACAATCTTTAATGTCATGCCAGTTGCCACTTGTCACACTAGATCACTTGTACAGAGTACCATATGATTTTTTTAATCTACCATATGTTACCTAAGGATTCATGCACTAACTTCAATATCACATATACAAATCACCATGTTAGTTGTATGGACTAATATGTGGCCATGTCATAATAAGATGTCATGTCAATATATGGTGCCATATCATCAAAGGTGATAAATCATCCAAATACACATTGATGCTATAATTAAAAATAATATTATGGTGCTAAGGGAATTTTAATGAAGGAACTCCAATGTACCATTTTTTAAGTTTGTCTTGGCTAAACACATCCCCAAGTGCTCTACTTAGGATATGAAGGGTAAAAACAAAAATTAAACTCAACCAAATGGTCAATGCCCTCTTCTTGCTCCTTGTTGATTAAGACTTGCATCATGATAGATTTTAAACATAGATTATATTATTTTGCACTATTTAGTCTTGGACCTATACACATATTTATACAATGGTATGACTCTTGGTTATCTCAATACACTCTTGGTTCTTTACCTTCATCTAACTATTTAGCTTCTCCCAACCTGAGTTGTAATTATTTATCTTTTGTCAACCTCCCATGAAGTGTAATAATATAATAATAACAAATATTATAATAATTAAATATAAAATATTGTAATAAGTATCTAACATCCCCCATATTACATTATTTCATCTATCAAATATTTGAAGGTGTTTTTCATAGCTAAAAATGCACCTTTTATAAAAAATAACTATCCCCCCTTAATTTTGATGGTAGTAAAATAAAATTATGATTTATCTCTAGCTTTGGCACAAGCTCTATCTTTGGCTCTAGCATAGGCTCTAGCTCTGGCTCAAGATCTATATCTAGATCTATCTTTGGCTTTGGCTTTAGCTCTAGCTCTAGCTCTAGCTTTGGATCTAGCTCTAGCTCTGGCTCTAGGTTAGGATTTGGCTCTAGCTCTAGCTTTGGCTTAGGCTCTATCTCTAGATTAGGATCTAGCTCTAGCTTAGGCTCTAGCTTTTGCTCTAGATTTGGCTATGGATTTGAAAATTCTTTATGAACTTCCTATATTGACTCAATCCTGACAATAGGATATTTATACTCCTTAGGAAGTATATTTTATTTATATTCCCCCTCCATCGAAATGGAGGACTTGAATATGACATCCAAATTTTATGAAGGCATTTTATTTGAGTGGTAAGAAATATACCCACATATTTCATGAGTAATCATCAACAAAGAGCTAAAAGTATCTTTGTCCATCGTAAATGGTTGGCATTGGTCTATATAGATTAGCATGTATGACATCCAATGGTTCTTTAGCTCTATGAGTGTTGAGATCAAAAAATGTTTGATGTTGCTTTACTTCTAGAAAACTTAAGAAAACTCACACCTTCCACCACACATTTAACATTGTAGGCTTTATCATTGCAATATTTTCAATCATAGCCTAAGAAAAATCTATAATTTTGATGTAAAAATCATGCATATCTTATTTTTAAACCTCCCTAAAAACTCCTAAGATTGCATTGATATATGGAAAAGCTATTGTCTCTCTCAACCAGCATACTTTGTATTATCCTTGCTCTCTTCTAAGGACAAACCTTCTCTTGTGAAATACATTTAATATTTTTGTAATAAGGTCTCATTACACTAGGAAAATATTGTCCAAAAAAGGAGTGATGAGCAATTTACTATTTGGGGATGGATGCAATGAGGATATTTTAAATTTTTTCTACATGCCAACTGACCAATGTTGATAGAATATCAAAGGTTATATTAAAGGAAGGATTCTGTCAAAATTTTCTAGCATATTCTAAGTCTCCTATACCATATGGTTGTGATGACCCACTAGACCAAGAAAGATGCTGATCTTTATCCTTTTTTATGGTAGCAAAGTTAGGTCTCACCATTTATAAGATTTTTAGAGCCATTTTGGTTACGACCAAAGAGAATCCATCTTTAGAAAGACCCCTTCTTATACCATAGTCATGAACTAACTCATCACCTAGACAGATGGATTTGGAGAACAAGATATTCTCCATCTACAATGGCTATCTAATAAGTCACTAACCCTTGGTGTTATTACCAATACAACATCAATAGATGGCCTAGGGAAGTAAGACCCAAGAAAAATAGAAAAACAAGAAATAACCTAGGGTGACTAGAAAAGGGATTGGCATCATCTAGAGAAGCTTACCATTTGTGGAAGAACAAATATATTGGGTAGTTTAGGATGCTAAAAATCCATATATTGTATAGTTGTATTAGTTTGGTTATGGAAAGGAAGAAAATAAATTTCTTCTAGACCATACAATATAGGCACACTCTCCAAATGAAAGATTTGATAACTTTACATAAATGCAACATCAACACATATAAAATAAAGCAAGAAGTAAGAGGACAATAGGAGCAACATTTAAAATATTGAAAGATAAACTAGATTAGATCTTAACTGATATTCAAAATGATAAACTTACCTAGGACTAAAATTATTTTAAGGAATGCCACCCAAATAAGCCTAAGTGAACCTTTTCATGGCTAAATGCTGCTACCAGGGTTCGATGGTTGATACCCCCAAATAAAAGTGAACGAGGTCAAGGATAAAGTAGAAAATTAAGTGTTATTTCAAAATTCCTATCATTCAAAAATCTCCATCCATTGGAGACTCTAACAATGATTAATGAATGGAAACGGAGCTCTGGCGATTTGGCGGGAAAATTTTTGAGCAGGCGACAGGCGATGTTCTAGGGTTTCTGGTGTGAAGGAAAATCCAGGGACTTTGGTGGGTTGACTTAGTGCTACTCTGAAGGATCGTCCGCTGCCCCGGGAGGGCCCAATGGGGTCTCCTCCAGATCCTCTCTCTGGGAGAAAGAGCTCATATGCTGAGATGCTAAAAGAAAATGCTTCGTCTTCCAATGACGAAGCTCAGTGGAATGCTTTTCAAACGCTCTTCAAGAATGTTGGCAAGGGCTCAACTGCACACCGAGTTAATGGATGCCTCCCGCAATCCGCCTCCAGACCTAAGATTGTTATCGAACCAAAGATGGTCGAAGACACAATCATCTACCGTGCTAACCATGATCTGATTTGCAAATTCATGGGTATCCGACCTACCCTGAATTTTTTGCATACCTGGGTCAGACAAAGTGGGAGCCACACGGTGAGTACTCCTTATGGTCTATAAGCAATGGGTATTTCATTATTAGTTTCTCTTCTTTAGCCGATAGAAACAGAGCATTTGAATCAGAGAAGAGGAACCACGGACCGGCAGGGTTATTTGTTCAACCCTGGAGAGTGGGTTTCGATCCTCGTATTGAACCCACGGCTGTCCCGGTTTGGATCCGGCTGTACGCTCTCCCGATGGAGTTTTGGGGTGAGCAGGTTCTGGAAATGATTGGTAATTCCCTAGGTAGACATCTGGGCGTCTCCAAAGACACCATAGAGGGAAACACAGCTGTCTTTGCTAGAATTTGCGTAGAAATGGATATTAGCCAGCCTCTACCGGTCGAGGTGGAACTTGAGTTGGCAGGACTATCCTGGATCCAACAGTTAGATTATGAGGCCCTGCCCTTTAGATGCAGAGTCTGCCATAAGCATGGCCATTTGGCAAGGTTTTGTCCAAATATTTTGAACACAAAAGCGGAGGCTCCGCTTGGAATGCCAAATCGCCCCAGAGAGGGTAAGCCTACTCTTGTCAAAGAACCATCCAATACTCCTCAGGGTACTGATGTTCAGAAAGATGGCTTTGAACAGCCTAAAAGAAGGAGAAAGCAAAAGAAAAATGGCAAGGAGCAGGCACAACTCAAGCCAACCAATCGGTATGAAATCTTTAAGTCACTAGTGGATCAAGAGGACCAAGTCATGGAAGGAGTGGATGGGAATGCTGAGGATAATAACATCCACACTCATGCTTCTCCTTCATTTACTCCTGTCTTAGAACAGGTGATTGAATCCACTGAGATATTGCAGCCAGAGAACCCAGGGGCATTGATAATACACTCCCCAACACAGCCAGTTATTAAGGATGTCAGCATGGGAAGTGCAGAAAAGAACAGAGAAAGGCCAGCCCTAGGGATTACTCAGGTGGAGAAGAGATCCAAAAATAGTAACTCTCAAGGAGCGGGCAGAAAGTCCAATAAGGATCTACTAGCAGTGCAAGGAGACAAGCTGATCAATGGAGGATCGGTGAGGACAATTGATTCTTACTGCTCCCAAGGTTTTCAATGATTATTCAATCTTGGAATGTTAGGGGTTTAAACAGTAGAACCCATCAATCTGCTGTTCAAAGACTCTTAGGAAAGTGTAAAACAGACTTTTTGCTCATCCAGGAGACAAAAATGTCTTTAGATCTTATGTGTAAAACCGTTAGTAGAATATGGAGGGGCACTGGTTATATGGATGTGGCTGCTCAAGGTGCCTCTGGGGGGATTGTTACTCTTTGGAACCCTCTGGAATGGACAGCAATAGAACATATAGCTTGGAGGGGTGTTCTCACATCTCTTTTTAGGAATAATGTCACAGTTGAACATGTTTTAATTACAAATTTCTATGGGGCTCAAAGCATTGATGGCCAGAGGCTCCAATGGAAAGTTGTACACAACATGAGGTCCTCACGGGAAGATTTAGACTGGATTATTGCTGGGGATTTTAATGCCAAATTATCTGCTCGAGATCAGGAAGGTGGTATCCCAGTTTTGGATCCAGGGGACCGGCTTCTGATTGCCCAAGTCCAAGCCTTTCACCTAGTGGATATCAAAGGCCCTGGAACCTACTTTACTTGGACTAACAAGAGGAGGGAGCCACACAGCAGGAAGGTAAAGCTAGACCATTTTCTGGTCTCCGAGGAGGCATTTGTTAAGTGGAATATTAAATTTCAGATTTTGGAGGGCCCAGTTTCAGATCACTTTCCCATTTTGTTGGAGGGAGGGACTATGACAGGGCAGCACCACAAACCGTTTAAATTTGAGAATTTTTGGTTGCAAAAGGAGGATCTCCGAAAGAAAATTCCGCAGTGGTGGGAAGAAGGCCGCCTACCTTTTGGGACAACAATGTTTAAATTCCACAAACAACTTCATTTTGTCAAGATTAAATTGAAACAGTGGAGGCAAACTAATAAGTCAGATTTCCAGCTCCAACGAGCTCCCTTGGTGGCCAGATGGGAAGAGGTGCAAAAACATTTCAGGGAAGGAACAATTACTGAGCAGCTTAAAACCGAGGATGATGCCTTGCGCAAAGCGGTTGAGGACATTGATAACCAAGAAGAGACTTACTGGAAACAGAGAGCAAGAAACACTTGGTTATTAGAAGGAGATAGAAATACAAAATTTTTCCATCGATCAGCCTGTGCTAGGAGACAAATGAATAACATGGAAGTCCTTCAAGATGAGAATGGACACTCCTTTGATACTCTTCCTGGTATGCATTCCCACTCAATGGATTATTTCTCTAAACTTTTTAAGGAAAGTATGGAGCAAGATGTGGAAGCTCAAAATGAAGTTATTGATGTCATACCCTCTATTATCTCTCAAGAAGAGAATCAGGCCCTTCTTAGACCCATTGATAGAGATGAACTGAAGAATGTGGTCTTTGGGATGAGCACCGGCAAATCTCCAGGTCCAGATGGCTTTCCTATTGAGTTTTTTCAGGCCTTTTGGGATACCTTGGAGGAGGATGTTTTGGTTGTCACAGAGGAGTCCAGAACTAATAAAAGAATGCTCAAGGCACTAAATCACACCTTCATCACTTTAATTCCAAAAGGGGAGGAGGGGGTTCATATCTCTGATTTCAGACCTATTGCCTTATGCAACGTGATTTATAAAATAATCACAAAGATAATGGCTGAACGGCTAAAACCTCTCCTTCATAATATCATTTCCTCAGAGCAAGGGGGTTTTGTAGAGGGTAGACAGATCTTGGATGGGGTGGTCCTCGCCCAGGAGGCAATCCATACAATGCAAAAATCTGGTAACAAAGGAATGTTCATTAAACTGGATATGTCCAAGGCTTATGATAGGGTGGAGTGGGGCTTCCTGTCAAAGATGTTGGCAGCCTTTGGTTTCTCTCAGGACTGGATAGATTGGGTCATGAGTTGTATTTCTACGCCTTCTTATTCTGTTCTAATCAAGGGGCTTCCCTCGCCACCTTTTGGAGCCACACGGGGTCTTCGTCAAGGGGACCCTTGCTCTCCCTATCTCTTCCTCATCTTGGCTGAAGGATTAGGTAGACTCTTCTTGAGGAGAAGACATCAAGGTCTGATAACAGGTATCAAGGTGGGTGAGGAAGTTTTGACTCACTTACAGTTTGTGGATGATACAGGATTGGTTGGAGTGGCCAGTCTCAGGGAAGCAAGAGGAATCAGAGATACTCTAAATGTCTACCTCAGGGCCTCAAACCAAGTCATCAATGATAAAAAATCCAAAGTGGTCTTCTTCAATCTTGACCAAAGGTTACGAGACAGAGTTATAAAGATCTTGGGATTCACTAGGACCTCTCTTCCCATAGTTTACTTGGGGGTTCCTTTGCATTTCAAAAAATTGAAAATAGATATCTGGAAGGATCTTTTGGATGGCATCAAAGATAGAATGAATCATTGGTCTCATAAATGGTTAAGCTATGGGGGCCGATTAACTTTCTTACAGTCAATTATTCAGGCCATGCCAATATATAAATTCTCCATCCTGGCTGCCCCACATTCTATTTGGAAAGAGCTGGACAAAATGGCTAGAAGATTTTTATGGGAAGGTGCAAAAGGGGAGAAGAAATGGGCCTTGGTTGGCTGGGATAAAGTTACCCAACCCAAGGAAAAAGGAGGGTTGGGACTGAGAAGCTCCAAGCTTAACAACAAAGCTTTGGCTGGAAAATTGTCTTGGAGGTGGATTTCCCAGCCAACATCCTTTTTCAGCAGAATCCTTTCCAGTAAATACTTGGGTCATGTTCACCCCAATGAAGTGGGCCGTTTCCCTCTGGATGGTAATGGATCCTTAGTGTGGCAGGCTCTCAAGCTTGGATCTCAGGTTATCAAAGACCAATTGTTTTGGAAAGTGGGGAGAGGGGAGAAGGCACGTTTCTGGACTGATTCTTGGGACCAGCACCCACCCATCATTGCTGAGTTTCCCGAATTGCAACCGATTAAATCCGCCATAGAAGACAAAGGTTGGGTTCAAATTGAGAGTTATTTCAACACCAGCCAATTGGGGGAGTACAAGTTCAAGAAGTTTAAGCGGTTGGAAGAGTGGCCAATTACAATCCCTCCGGAGCTGGCACCCATCTTGACCAAAATTTTGACAGAAAGGTTTCTCACTGGGAGAGATGAGGAGGATGAACTAGCTTGGGGCTATGGGAACCTTGGGGTATATACTGTGAAGGAGGGATACGATAAGATCCTCCCAGAGCCTCCCCCACATTTATTTCCGGTTCAAGATTGGAGGAAGATATGGCATTCCAAGGGCTGGCCGAAAGTGAACTTCTTTGCCTGGCAGTTTATGCACAATGGAATTCTCACCTTTGACAATCTCAGAAATAGAGGAATCATCGGTCCATCTCAGTGTGTGTTATGCCACAAGAATGAGGAAACAGCTGATCATCTGATGTTTGAGTGCCCCTTCACACGGCAGATTTGGAAGCGTTGGTTCTCTCACTATAAAATCCAGGCTAATGGTGATCTGACTCGGACCAATATTTGGGAAAGATGGAAGAGAGGTAGATTTAAATCTAAAGCTCTTCGAATTGGTTGGGAGCTTGGCTTACTTTTCATCTGGTGGCAGGTGTGGTTGGAGAGAAATGCTCGTATTTTTCGAGAAACCTTCTCCTCGCTAGATGGAATTTGGCAGGTCATCTGGAGCAAAGTCGTGGAAACGGTTGCCATCTATGCTGAGGAGGAAAATCAGGTTGGTCCTGAGCCACTGGAAGAGGGAGCTGTAGAGCAAGAGAGACAGGTTAGAGGTAGCTGGAAACCTCCCCCAGAAGGTTGGATCAAAATCAATACTGATGGAGCTGCAAAAGGCAATCCGGGTAGTGCTGGAATTGGAGTAGTGTGCCGAGATCATGCTGGGTCTGTGCTCTATTGGGAAATGCAAGGTCTGGGATGAGCCACAAACAATGAAGCAGAAGCCTTTGCTATTAAATCTGCTTCCATCTGGGTTGTCAAGCAGGGACACAGGAAGATAATTCTCGAGTCTGATTCCCAAATTCTGGTTGGCGCTCTAGACTGCATGAGGAACTTTGCCTCGAAAGCTTGGAGGTTGCGGATTCTGGTCTCTCAAATCAAGGAACTATGGAGGGAATTAGATGATGTGATCCCCGTCTATGTGAGTAGAGATTTAAATAAGGCGGTCGATTTCCTTGCAAAGATGGGTGCTGAGAAAGAGGTTGGGGTGCAGCTGCACAGTGACATGCCTGTGGAGGATGCAGTGATTAGGCAAGGTCTTGAACGATCCTTGAGACAATGAGCAAAGTTTATGCTAAGGGAGGTTTTTGTCACGATATCGCGACCTGTAGCACCGTCGCGGCCTCTGGTGGGAAGCTGTCGCGATATCGCGACAGGTTGCGCCGTCGCGGCCTTTGGAGGGAACCTGTCGCGATATCGTGACATGTCGCGATATCGTGACATGTCACGCTGTCGCGGCCCTTGGAGAGATGCTGTCATGATTTCGTGACCTGTTGCGCTGTCGCGGCCTTCAGTGGGAAGTTGTCACGATTTCGTGACCTATTGCGCCATCGCGGCCTTTGGCTGGAAGCTGCAGCGATTTCGTGACGCTTTTGGAGCAGGGGCGCCAAGGAGGATAATCGTCGCGATATCGCGACAATTTTGGTGAATTGGAGCCAAGAGGAAAATCCGTCGCGATTTCGTGACATTTTTGAAGATTGGAAGCCACAAGGAAAAATCGTCGTGATATCGTGACAGTTTTGGACAATTGGCACTAAGGGGAAAAACCGTCGCGATATCGCGACACTTTTGAAGAACGGGCACCAAGGGGATAACTTGTCGCGATATCGCGACACTTTTGAAGATTGGGCGCCAAGGAGAAAACTCGTCGCGATATCGCGACACTTTTGGCGAACTGGCGCCATTAGGAAAACTTGTCGCGATATCGCGACACTTTTGAAGACTGGGCGCAACGTGGAAAACTCGTCGCGATATCGCGACAGTTTTGAGGATTGGGAGCTGAAAGGAAAACTCGTCGCGATTTCGTGACACTTTTGGCGAACTGGCGTCATGGGGAAAACTCGTCGCGATATCGCGACACTTTTGAAGACTGGGCGCAAAGTGGAAAACTCGTCGCGATATCGCGACACTTTTGAGGGTTGGGCGCTGAAAGGAAAACTCGTCGCGATTTCGTGACACTTTTGGCGCATAGGAGTCTTGGGGAAAAATCGTCGCGATATCGCGACACTTTTGAAGACTGGGCGCCAAGTGGAAAACTCGTCGCGATATCGCGACACTTTTGCAGGTTGGGCGCTTAGGAGAAAACTCGTCGCGATTTCGTGACACTTTTGGAGATCAGGAGCCATTTGGAATTCTCGTCGCGATTTCGTGACACCTTTGGTGATGGGGCGCCGAAGGGAGCTGCCGTCGCGATTTCGTGACATTTTTGGCGATCGGGCGCCGAGGGCTCTGGCTGTCGCGATATCGCGACATGTCGCGATTTCGCGACATGTCACGTTTCGCGACTTGTGGCGCTGGCGCGGCCGAGGCGGGTTTGATTGTCGCGATTTTGTGACATGTCGCGTTTTCGTGCCCTGTTGTCTTTTGCGCTCTGCGGTGGAAAGTGTTGACTTTTTAAGCTCTGCGCTTGTAATCTTGTTCTTTGCTCTTGGTTGGGATGTCTTTTCTCCCTTTTGTAACTGTTCTTTGTTTTAATACAAGTTTTTCATTTTTTTCAAAAAAAACAATGATTAATGAACATAAGCAACAACCAGACTTGATGTAAAATCAAACAAGGTGGTATCCCAAAAATTAGGTAAACATGGGGATGGAGCCTATGCCATCTCAAGATTGGCTAGAAAGTTTTACCATCCTCCTCAAAACAAGCTTAAAGCTTGATTTTCCAAAAGGAATGCCCATTAACATCATATTTATGAAATGTCACTTTGCCTACATGTATCATTTATGGTTCTTAAACCCAAGATCCACTCGTGACCCATCAGCATAATACTTTAGACTTTACACCCAATAATGAAACAGGTGATCCTACCCATGGTATTTTTGGGGGGAGACTTCAAATTTTGAATTTAGGTTGTATAAATAGCCAATTTAGGTATCATAGAATGTAGAAAAAAATAGTGCTATTTTTCTGTGCCTAGCATCTATCCCAATTACTCTTCTTTTTATTATTTTCTCTTATGTAGTGATCTAGACTCAAACCTTGAGTCATTCTATGTATAGGCCCCTTGGATCCCTTTTCATTTTAGCACATTTAATTCACTGGTTAACAACATATATATATGATATCTATGGCTTTTTTCTTTTTGCCTTATTCTTTGTGTGGTAAAGAAAACATGCCATTTTATTAAACATCAAAGATATTACAACATGACCTTTTCAAATTCCCTTTGGGCTACAACGAGGGTTTTTCAATGCTAAATCCTCTTTTTACAATGTAATGTTTGACACTCTATCTTCTTTGATTACCTCGATGAGGGATGGGTTTATGCATACAAACCACCCTAATGGTTCAGTAAAGCCTCTAGAACATACACACAACCAAGACACTAATTAGTAGCACTTGTGGATCTACCTCAATTATATCTATATTTACAAAAAAGTGTAAACAAATAAAATCAATCTAATGCATTAAAACCAAGCTAAAAATAAGTTAAAAGCATTTAAAACTATCTTGCCTTTTTGACTGGTCTACTAGATTGCAAGTGACTGGATCTGGCTCTTGGATGGAATCATCCCTATGGATATGGTCCTGACTGTAAATCATCCCTCAATGGATGGTCTTGACTATACTACTTAGAATAAAATTTCCTCCAAAGAGAACCTTTTGTAGGCTTCCAAGAAGTTATCCTTTGAATTTGGTGTCTATTGAAGTTTTGATCTGCACATGGTTTACAAAACAAAATCATACAAGGAGAGTCCTACCATACTATCCATGATTAGCATACTAATACATGCAAATAAAATCTATCATATTCTGATAGATTTTACCTATGATATCTAACACACCTCTCTCAAAGCAAAAGAATTGTAAGCCTATTTATAAATTTTTCCAAGGGTGAGAGGAGTGATGAAATGGAGGTAGCATGGTGGACAAATGGCCTAAGTGAGAGAAGGGAGGAATATGAGTTTCTCCACTTGGTTTATTATATGGACATGTGTGTACTATTCTCTATTAATTTTGTGATATGCTTCATTCATATACTTGGGTGGAGAGATTCATCACACACCAAAATGGTATACTTCATTAATGTGCCTGGGTAGAGAGAATCCTTACCCATATGCATTAAATAGTAGGGGGAATGGATAATAATGAATTAGTGTAAATTAGGATGAGGCGGAATTAGGTTGATAGAGTGATATGGTCTCATGATGATCATGTTCTAGGCATAGGAGGGGGTTTAGTGGGTCAAAGGGGCTAGGATGGTCAAAATTTGTATTTCTAAGGTTGCAATGAATTATTTATCAAAATTACAAAATTATTAAAATGTGACCTTAGATAGGGAAATATGATATTTTTAGGTGTCTACACTTTGAATGTGTGTGTAATTTTTCATGGGAACCTTGTGACTAGTATTTGTCCCTTCTTTATGCAAGGTTCATAAGAAAAAAATTTCATGTTGCAATAATATGTGTCCACATTCCTAGCACGGATGGCTCATGTATTAATTAATCCTATCATTGCACAAATGACCTTACCCGTAGTGAATCAGAAATCCCTTAGTCTAAGATATTTAGGTTTTTAATTACTTTCTTTATTGTATTTCTTTCTACCCCTTTTCCCACACAAACCTGATAGGATAGACTAGAGTAGGAAAAGTGTGCCAAGATAACATCCAAACAAGGAGCAACCCTTGGTAAAAAAACCTTGGAGGTCACCCCTAGAGCTATATCCCATGCTCTCCAAACTTTCCTAAACTGTACACCCCATGTAAGGCATATGCACTTAATACAATTGGCAATTGTAGTAGGTGGTTATAGTGTTAGGGCATGGGATAGAGTCATATTTGGTCCCCAATAGTTTTTCTCACATGTTTGATGGGATAAATTATGCATATTAAACTAATGCCCTCATGAAAGTACCAATTACTTGCTTATTGAAGCATTTCCAAATATTCACCTGGTGATTCCACTAATAGAAGAACTCATTGTGTAGTGACTCTAATGGATCTGAGATAAACCTAATTATTTATGAGTGCTAGACCCACCACAATGCCTAACACAAGGGAAAAACCATAATTTTTGCTACCACCACTAAGTCATGGTTAGAGAAGAAGAGGCCAAAGATAAAACATGGTCATACTACTTAACTAGAATTAGAGATTACTCCTAGCATAGAATAATGGAGGCCCACTTCAAATACTAGCCCCACCTACTATATGGGATGAAATACCAACCTCAACGCTAAAATATTTGTTGTCCTTCATCGTTTAAGATGTAATAACTCTTACTAAGCACCTCTAGTGTATGGTTAGTCTTTGTGTCTTATATAACATCAATCCAAAAAATATTGCGCTAATGCTATTAGTAGATTATTTTAGGGGAAAGGTACAAGAGTGGTACATATCACTCACCCTACGTTCCATTGTTGATTGGGACTAGCTTGCCAACCTACTTTTAAATAGATTCAACAAAAATTTATATGGATTCTCTGCCCTAGAACAACTATCAACTATTAAAATGGCACCCATGGAGGCTCTGGTTGATCTTAATACTATATTACATAATACTTGGCATAGAATTATTGAATAAATATAACCCTCACCAGGTATGTCCTTTAACTATTATTTATACGTATTTGATTCAAATATAACTATGATGATGAAATCTAGAGGGGGGAACACTCTACTATAGGCTTATGGGATTGTTATCTAGGTAGAAATATATCTCATATAGATTGTAATATTAGAACCCAATCCTTCCATGCCTCTATTTCCTAACATTTAATAGCCTTATTAGTCACCTCCATCTGTGCAACCCACTACCTTCTAGAAAACTTTGATCTTTAACCATTTTTTGGTGTGAATTAGTTCACCCCACCATTCATTCCTTTGTAACATCTCAACCTTCATAAATTGATAATCTAAAGATATCCCTAAAGAACATAACCAATCAAATGGTGGTCCTCAAGAGACAATAGAATTTCTAGAGGTTTAGCTACCATAACTACCCTAGGTCTTCATTCCAATATAGTAACTAGGGCTAACAAACTCCTCTAAATGGATATCATAGGTACTCACCTTAATCAAATAGGGAAGCCAATCAATTCTATATTCTCAAAAGTTATATATTCTCTATATTCGTTCCCATGCAATAAATTTTGTCCAACCTAGTAAGGGATATAATGCCAACAAAAACTAATTATGTAGATGACCTATGTACATGGAAATATCCTTTCCCCAACCCCTATTATTATAATCATGAGAATATATAGAAAGCCACATGTACAATACATTAGACCCCTTACCTAGAGCCAACCATATAGCCATCGGAGTTGATCACTCATAGTTTAGCCCTAGTAGTATACCCAAGTCTAGGAACATGACCACTAAAATAGATACTGATAATGTGGGATAAGGATGAATTTTACAACACCACTAGAAGAAAAAGAATGCTACAAAACAACTAATATAAAATGCAATCTAATTTCCTTACAAAGTGGAAGGAGAAGATGATAGAAGAGAACTACAATATTACATAGAAGAAACAAGATCCAACACTATAAGTTAACACTTCAAGGAAATGATAGCCCTAAGATGAAAACCCAAAAAAAACAAAAAATCCTTATATCAGATGCTTGTGATTGGGAAGCCAAATAGAACCAAGGATACCCACATTAGATTTGGTCATATTACCCAAACCTATCATGAAGCAGCAACAACACTAGTTGATTATCAGTGACGTGCTTAGAACATAATCACTAAAGCCATCTAGTGAGGAAGAGCATTCTGGATAGTCCACTATGCCTAAACCACTTGAATATATCTTTATCCCATCAATTCAAAGGAAGAAATTAGAAGAAGCATTGAAAAAGTTAAAATTCATTATGAATGAGAAAACATCAATGGTCTTTCATATATCTAGTTCTAGTCCTAGGAAACCTAAGACCTAACCCTTATACCTCACTCATATGTAGGGGAAAGTTCTTCCAAAAGAGTCTAGTATATTCCATAGCAAGCACATTGATCATGTCCAAGATAGTTATTGATTCATTAGGGATTCTCTATGAATCTATTTCATGCAATTAGATAGCACCTTGATGTCATTCATTGACCTCATAAAGGATCTATTACTCACCCTTCATGACTATTCAACTATGGTTTTCACTTATGATATAGTAGTATTAGAGTTACCAATATTTTTTTGCATTTGCCTTTCTTGGGGTTTCATAGCTAATATTAGAGATAACTCTCTCTGGACAACACCCACATGGTTCTGAGGACTCACTACACAACTAAAGTAAAGGTTCCCATTAAACCACTTTATGGGTAATAATTGGAACACATTCTAGTGACCCAATCCAAAGTGGAACATGCTTTCCTGATTGAAGAGCAGTCTGATTTAGAAAATCTAAGATATGGGGACCATACCCCCATGTTGGATGATCAAATAGATGAATTGATCACTAATACATGGAAATCAAACCCACTTAATATTCTCATATTGACTAGAATAGACATAAACCCAGTCCGATAAGATAATCCTTTCATATTCAAAGCCATCAAGAGCCCAAAGACTTTATGCTTGCTATAACTAGTTGACCCTCAACTTTTGGCCAATAAAGAATGCATACCCCAAGAATTAGATGGCTAGAAGTAGTAGAAATTCAATTCACTCTGGTCCCATCACTACAGGTTTTGATGATTATGACATGTGAAGTGACTAGCACACAAAAGTGCATCAAATGATGTGTCACATTGTAAATAGGAATTAATTAAAATAATTCTATTGAAAGCTAATTATAGAATAGCTATTAGTTGAAGTAAGAAACAATGTATAAAAAAATGGTATAAGTTAAAACATCCATGTAGGACAAATTTTTGGGAAGCACGCCAATTAGATCACATGCATGAATGGAGGGAGATTCTACAAGTTGAGGAATATAAAATATAGCAAAGAATCTAGAAAATAACATCCCCTAGGTAACCATTAATCACACAAAAGCTACCAAAATTATGGAAAATAAGGTTGTGTAGTGGATGACCATGCCTTCATGGATTTAGATGCATGGGAAAGACCATTGGCTTGAAGAAGGGAAATAAAAAAAAGGGACTATAAAAAGAATCGCCCTTGCGATATTTCAAAGAGATCCACAAGTTAAGTAGCCCCTCAAGAAAAGGATATGTCTCTCATCCCCTTGAGCCTTATTTTCCTATATTCACCTCCATAGACTCCATGTCCAATAGATAAGGCTACTACTTTTGGCTTCCTTACATTCTATATCTAGTATACCCCCATGAGTCACCAAATTGTAATAAGGTCTTATTACACTAGGTGAATCATGTCCAAAAATGGAGTAATAAGAAACTTCATGTCTAGGGTTGGATACAATGAGGATATTTGAATCTTTTTCTACCTACCAATTAACCAATGCTAATATAATATCAAAGGTGCTAATAAAACAAGTATTATGATGAAAGTTGTTAGCATATTCTAAGTCCCCTATGCCATGTGTTTGTCATGATCCACCAGACCAAAAAATATGATGACCTTCAACCTTTCTAGTGGTATCTAAGATAGACCTTGTCATTTATAAGAGTCCTAGAGTATTTTCAATAATAGTCAAAGAGACTCCATATTTAGCAAGGTCCCTTATTATGCCATAGTCACAAACTCATCTATAACCTATATGGGTGGGTTTGGAGACCAAGCTATCCTCCATTTGTGACTAGATATATGATGACTATCTAGTAAATCACTAACTATTGGTGCTATTACCAAGGTAGAATCAATAAATAGCCCAAGGACGTAGTATCCAAGAATAATTGAATAATAAGAAGGAACCTGGGGTGATCAAATAAGGGATTGACATCATATAGAAGAGCTTACCATGTATGGAAGAATAAATACCTTAGGTAGTTAAGGTTTCTAAAAATCCATAGATTGTATAGCTTTCTTGATCTATAAAGGTATCATCCTAGTTGTGAAAAGGAAGAAAAAAAATCCTTCTAGACTATACAATGCAGGTACACTCACCAAATTAAGAGGTCTAACAAATTCGGATAAATGCAACCTCAATGCATCCAAAAGAAAGGAAGAAGCAAGATGATAAAAGTAGCATCCAAAATATCAAAATATAAACCAAAGTAGAGCTCAAATGATATTTAAAATGATAAAATTGCCCAAGGCCATAAGTATTTTAATGAATGCCACCTTAATTAGCCTAAGTAAACACTTTCATGACTAAAAGATGCTACCAAGGTTCGATAATTGAAACCCCTAGATGAAATACAAAGCAAAAAAGACAATGTTATTTTTAATATACACATCATGTAAAAAGTCCCAACCATAGAAGACTCTAACAATGATCAATCTACATTAGCATCAACTAGACCTAGTGTAAAACCAAACAAGGTGGTGCCTTAAAATTTAGGCAAACATGGGGATGGATCCCATGCCATCTTGGGACTGGTAAAAAAAAAAAATCCCTCCTTGAAGCAAGCACAAAGCTTGATATTCCAAAAGGAAGACCCATTAATAATTGATTTATGAAATGTCACTCTATTTGTAGGTAGCATTTATGGTACTTAAACCTAAAACCCACTTAGGACCCATCAACGTAGTACTTTAGACTCTACACCCAAGAATGATGTAGGTGCTCTTGCCCATGGAAATTTGGGGGGAAATTTAAAATTTTGAATTTAGATTTAGATTGTATAAATATCCAATTTTGGTATCTTATAAGGTAGAGAAATATAGTGTTAGTTCCTTGTGCCTATTGTTTGGCCCAATTAGTCTTATTTTTATCATTCTCTTGTGTAGTGGTCTTGACTCAAATCTTGATTCATTTTGTGTACAGGAACCTTTGAGCCCTTTCATTGCATGATATATAATTCACTAGTTAATAGCATATATATGAGAGTTACGGCTATTTGCTTTCTACCCCATTCTTTGTATGTGTGTGCAAGTTTGTATGGGAACCTCATGACTAGTATATATCACTTATTTATGTGGGCTTCATAAGAAATAATTTTCATGTTGCAATGAGATATGTTCACCTTCCTAGCATGGCTAGCTCATATTTTCATTAATCCCATCACTACATGAAAACCTTACCTTTGGTATATCACCACCCCTTATTCTAGGCTAGTTAGGTTCTTAATAGATTTCATTATTGTATTTCTTTCTACTCCTTTTCCCACACAAACTCGATAAGCTAGTCTGGAGTAGGAAAATTTTACTAAGAGTACATGTAGACAAGGATCTATCTTGGTAAAAAACCTAAAGGTTATCCCTAGAGTTGAATCCCATGCTCCCTAGACTTCCTAAACTATACACCTTATGTGAGTCATAGACATTGAACACACTTGTTGAGTGGTATTTTCACCCGATTGTGAAAGTACACTCTCCTTTAGGATTTGGGTTCCAAATCCCCTCTTGCAAAGAAGTTAAACAAACAACTTCTCCAAGGTCTCCGCTGTATTAGCATTTGCATATGTGTATTAGTAATCTCAAATAAAGATATTCAATTTGAATGCTTGGAACACCTTAGTGATTGCAAGTAACTGTAAACAAGGGGCAATGTTGGTTTATTTCACCATGAAACTTTAGTGATTGTTCATTGTTTTTTGGATTTTGAAAATTTTTAAATGTTTATTTTAATGCCTGAAAATTTAAAATAAGTTAAAATTTCTGGAAAAAATAAAATGCAGAAAAATGAAAATGAAATGCAAAAAACTGAAAATAAAATGCATTCAGTATGATGCTATCCTATTTCGACAAAACCGAAGATGTGAGGTCTCCATGCATGCAACCTAACCTATTGGACTTGCAAAACAAGCACAATCCCCATAGACTAAGTGTCTGGTTCCTAGGGTTTAAAATAAATTTCAGGTTCAAGCATTCACATGAAGCAACCAAGCAAACTTGCATTAACTCCATCTACAAACTCGAAATCTGAAAAAGAGAAAAGAAATAGACATTAAATCCATAGCATGCAAAGAGAATCTCCTTCTTTCTTGCCCACAAGATGCAAATTTCTGAAAACTTCTGCATTAAAAATGTGTCATTTTACAATAGCAAAATTTTTGGTTTTCCCAAACCAGTCCATGGAAGAAAAATGACTCAAACAGGTCCAGAATGGCCCTCTTGCCTTCAAATCTGCAACTCTGCTCGCAGCAATTTCCAACCCCTCAAAACATCCTTGCCTGGCGTATTTAAAACTTTTTAGGAAGATTTTCGTTTCATTTTCCAATGGCTGTTCGTTTCACCTTCCATGACTGTTCGTTTTCTCCTTCCCTTGTGCATGCATGTGTTTTGGTTTCCAAAAAGGCTTTTCGTTTCTATTTTGTGGCCCTTCGTTTCATTTTCTCCACATGGGCTTGCGTCCGTTTCCTTCCGTGTGTAACGACCATCTTAAATGATTTCAAATCATTAAAGATTCCTTATGTAACGTTTTGTCTTATTCATTGGATTTTGTCCTTATGTCCACGTCACTATGCAGTCTTCAGTTTCACTGTCCTAGTGTTCATCACTAATATCAGACGCACTATCAATTACTCTCTTCCCTTGGCAAAAATGGAACATGTCACGATATCGTGACACTTTTGCCTCCTTGCTCTCTTTTGTTGCTTTTAGCCACAAAAATGTAACATGTCGCGATATCGCGACACTTTTTCTTTCTTGTTCTTTCTTTTCTCGTTTGACCATGAAAATGCAACATGTCGCGATATCGCGACAATTTTTCTTTTTTGGCCGCGAAAATGCAACATGTCGCGATATCGCGACACTTTTTCTCTTTTGGCCATGAAAATGCAACATGTCGCGATATCGCGACACTTTTTCTTTTTTCTCTTTTGCTTTGTCACAAAAATGCAACATGTCGTGATATCGCGACACTTTTTCTCTTTTGATTGCGAAAATGCAACATGTCGCGATATCGCGACACTTTTTCTCTTTTGGCCGCGAAAATGCAACATGTCACGATATCGCGACACTTTTTCTCTTTTGGCCATGAAAATGCAACATGTCGCGATATCGTGACACTTTTTTCTTCTTTGGTCATGAAAATGCAACATGTCGCGATATCGCGACACTTTTTCTCTTTTGGCCGTGAAAATGCAACATGTCGCGATATCGCGACACTTTTTCTCTTTTGGCCACGAAAATGCAACATGTCGCGATATCGCGACACTTTTTCTCTTTTGGCCGCGAAAATGCAACATGTCACGATATCACGACACTTTTTCTCTTTTGGCCGCGAAAATGCAACATGTCACGATATCACGACACTTTTTCTCTTTGCTTTGGCCACGAAAATGCAACATGTCGCGATATCGTGACACTTTTTTCTCCTTGTGGTGTTTTGCTTTTTCTTTGATCTTTAGCATATGGGCCACTTCGGTCTTCTTGGAAAACATGCAAAAAGGTGGGTCCCCAATTTTGGGGTACATTGTGGAGCAGCCACAACAAATGGTGACTCTGTTGGGAAATGCTCCTGAGCATTTCGATGAGAACTCAACCTGAAAACACACAGACTCAAATACAAGCGTCAACAAATATCCCAAGAATGAAACTAGACGAGAAATACATGAAGCATTAGAATTATTAAGCATCAGCTCGGTGTGTGCAATGTGCTTCATTCCCTATCATTTGAAACTTGTTCAACTTTCCATTGTCAGTTTCACTTATGATTCGTATGCAAGGCTATGAATGATTTGTGCAGGATTTGATGTATGACAACTATGTTAGAGATATAACAACTTGCTTTGCAAAGGCTCAAACTTTCTAGTATCATGAACAAACATATTAAAACTGTCAAACCCTCTTAGGACCAAATATATGCATACTCGAATTAATTTACTAGATCCCAAAGTTGGTTATGTGTCACTACCATCTTGAACCCATGTGCAAGTGTAAGTGAAATCAGAGCTTTGGGGAATAGGATTCCCAACCTAAGCGAGATGGGAATTTAACCCTATCCTTACTACTCGGATCTGGAGTTCATTACCTCATCTTGAACAAAATGATTTAACCTGTTATGGATGAAACTGTCAGAGCTAGCCTGTCTGTTTGAGTAGTCAATGGTCTTGCTTTTAGACAAGACATGTTGCCACGCATGAGCATACTCCACTGCCAGTCGGGCGTCTATAGCCCCGGTGGAGATCAACCCCATAATCCAGGATTTGGCTCTACTTTTGATTTCTTGAACCTTGGGGATGACTACCCATCCTTGCAAGGGACATGTAGTATGATCCTTCCAATCCAATATCAATGATGCAATAAAAGTAGAATGAAAAATATTTTCTTTGGAATTTCAAGTTCTTGAGTGGGCAAAATAGAAGCTTTGGGGAATCGGATTCTCAACCTAAGCGAGATGAGAATTAGACCCTATCCTTACTACTCCATGAAGGTCAAATCAGAGCTTTGGGGAATTGGATCCTCAACCTAAGTTCGATGGGGATTTAACCCTATCCTTACTACTCCGATTTTAGGCTTTAAGCACTATGGGAGTGGTAAAAACCATTGTTTTAAGGATTATGTTGCATAATAGGACAGACACGAAATACTCCTTTCGCCTCACCTTTTCTTCCAAGTATGGTTTTGACCATTTTGCTCAAGATCCTCTTTAATATGTGTAGAACGTGCTTGGTTCAAGATAGTTCGGGCATCGGTTCCCAACCTTAGGATCCTTTTAATATATGTTATGTAATAACCCTAAGAGGATTCGACACCTTTTCAATGATTGTATATGAAATGAAGATGCAACTCAGATGAAATGTATATGCAATGTGGAATGTAACATGAGATATGAATGCATTGCTCCTTTTGAAATGCGGATGGAGTATACCACCTACTTTGCCATAATGTGTAAAACTGACAACTTCATGCATCACAAGTTCCAAACGATATTCTTTAATGTGTTTGCGATACTCGTGGAGCTTTCTGCAATACAATTCCGATGTTTCATATTCTCCTAGTCTTAGTCAACATTCATAAGGACATAAGTTGACATCTCGCTTTTCTTTCTTTTTTTTCTTTTTTTTCAAGACAAACCAAAAGTGTCCAAAGGACCAACACACAAAACTTAAAACCAAAGTGAGATCCAATCCAAAACCAAAACACGAAAACCAAAAGTATATACAAATGTACAATATAATGCAAGATGGTGCAAAAGTTTGGATTATCATTTTCCCGGATCCCAAACCTGATTGGAATTCTTTAAAAGACGTATGACGTGATACGCATACCAAGTTTTGTAGGAATCCAACAAAAACAAGATCAAACCAAACAAAGAAACAAACTTCCACTTGCCCCTCTCACCATACCAATTTGATTTAGTTTCATTAATAATCCTATGGTGGAGTTTCAAGTTTTCAAATTGATTAGACAATGATTGATATTCAATTCCTTTATGTCTATTCTTTAAGATGTCCATTCCGCACTTTGATTCATGGTGTAGAAATAAGCTTTCATTTTCATTCAATAAAGCCATAACATTAATAATATTTGAATCAAACCATTCATTAGGCAAACCTTCATTCGAATTTTGCATGGTGAAACCAAAAAGGTGAGATTTTACCTTTGGCATGTTTTCATTTGACCTTACTTGAAGAGGATTTGAAAATTCCTCTTTTCTCTCATGACATTCATCATCATGTAGCACTTGTTCTTTCTCCATGACTTGTTTATCAAAGGCACCAAACTTAGGTACCCAATTGAAAATATGTCCATCCCTTTCAAACCATAAGTCTTGTCTATCTAGGGGTGGGTTAACTAACACATTTCCATGATCAATCACTTGGGTTGTTTTGGGTAACGTGAGATTTTCAATTGGATCATCAATGATATCAAACCCAAATGATTTAGGTTTTGTAATTTTCTCATTTTGAAATGGCATAATCATTGTAGCACAAGTAAGTGGATCAAGATTTTCAATTTCTTTTCCTCCAAAGGAATCTAAAGCAAATGACTCTCTTTCTTGATTCATGGTTGTAGAATCCTTATCATGTTCCAAAATTTGATGAGATTCGAATTCCTCTTCCAAAAATTTCTCAAATTGTACAGGATTTATAGTATCCTCATGTGAGGAAGCAATTGAGTTATCCTGCATATTAATTGACACAACAAGTTTATTAGAAGATTTAGATTGATAATATTCTTCCCATTTCTTCCATGAATCATAGTAATCATCCTCCAAGTTCAAGTTGTGATGCTCAAGTACTTCTTCTTCATCTTCTGATTCATCAACATGTTTCTCACCCCATTCATCTTCACCTTCCTCATTCTCACTCTCTTGACGATATAGAGTTTCCACCACCAAAATGTTGTCCTCTCCTTGTTGATGTTGGGGTGGACCCTCATTTGGCACAAGTTCCAAATCATCCACTTGAGCTTGGAGACAATGGGTATACCTAGCAATTTTGGGACAATTCCTTTCATTATGCTCCTTTGTATTATGCAATCTACACCCCTTTTCCCATGCAAAATCAGAAATATTAAGAATGGAACTAGAGTGACTTGGTCCTGCAGAAGTATCTATCTGATTAGCAATAGGGGAAGGCACACCCCCATTGTTTGGCTTCGTATTCCACTATCTCCCTCTATTGTTGAAGTTTTGATTTGGGTGAGGGGCATGGGATTCATACTTCTATTTTTGAACCAAATCATTACTCAATTTGTGAACTATCTTTTTGAGCTCTTCAACCTCTGAATAAATCTCTTTTGGTTGAGCTATGTTATTGCTAGTTCCAGTAGGGATTTGCGTAATTGGTGAGATCTTGACTTAACATTTGAGTTGGATTTTGAGCCACTTGATTTGCGTAGGGATTCACACTTTGAATCGGAATTGGATTGGGGAAAGGAACTATAGCCTGAGAATTAACCGGACTAGCTCCTTGCATAGTCTGTTGACTATTTTGCAAAAATGAAGGAATGGGGGGAATGGATGTGATTGGTTGAATTGGAATGGGTGCGTAAGCGGGTGTTGATGAATATGGTTGTTGATAAGGCAAAGCATTTATGCCTGATATTTGTGGTGCCATGATCTGATTCATCATAGGAGCTTGACCATATGGACCATATTGTCCTACCATAGGCATCTGGGAAAACCCATAACCCTGTGGTGTCATTTGTTGTTCAATGGTCATAGCTTCATTGTAGGCTAGAGCAAGCATGGTAACTTGAGGATTTCGCCTTGCAAACATTGTCGTCATAGGATCCAATGCCCCAAAATATATTTGCAAAGCTACTCGTGGGATCAATGGTAAAATGCCAAATTGCTCTATTATAGCACTTCGAAATATCTCGATTAAAAGTTTGGATTGGCTCACCCCGGCCTCTTTTGCATGTAATGAACTGATTATAGATGATTGTGGGATCTAATGGTGACCTGAATTGGTTGACAAAAGCATCCTCCATTTGCGTCCATGACGTAATGGAACCAGATGAGGTAAGCAAATATACCATTCGTAAGCCACTTGGTCTAGGCTCATGGGGAAGAGTCTACAAGCCACATCTTCATGTTGAACTTGCAATCTTATCAAAACATCCCTATAGGCCTGAATATGTTCTTCTGCGGTCCTTGGGCCATCCGATTTGTATTTGGGCAAAAATCTCTCTATATTCTTAGGGATCTCGTGAATATCCCCTACAATATTCAAAGGAATGTTATGGGCTCCGTACCAAGGAGGTGGTGGAGGTTGGGCCATTTGATTCAAAATCGATGATGATAACCCTACAAGAACCATGGAAATGGTACTGATAATTGGTACACTAGTGGCAAATGACACCACCGGTGCAAGTCCGCTAGATGCACCTGAAACAGAAGGATCTTCTGTAACAAGGATATCTGGTGGGATCACAATTTGCTCGGTTTTATTCCTTGGATTCCTATGAGTGAGTGAGAGGCTTTGGAATATGGTTTCCTCGGTTGTTTTGGACCTAGTTGCGATGCGATGCGGTGGGTCCCAACTTGTAAATGAAACTACCCTACAAAACCTGACAAAACTCTCAATACCTCAAAGAAAACCTGTGACACAAAAAATCCTGTAATTAATGAAATTCAAAGAATAACTTCAAAATCAATTTGTTAGTCGTGAATGAAAGAAGGAACCATGACAAAGTAGTATTCTAAAAATGTAAGTTTTTGATTCACCAGATCGCATATGCGCAAGTGAAGAGCATACTCCTAGTGTTGTAGGCTTTCTGATTCACAAGATCGCATTACACGCAAGTGAAGAGCATAATACCGACAACAAATACATTTTAGACAAAAAATAATTCCTTACAAATAAGCATGAAATTGACTAGAAAATATCAAACATGTAACGTATTAATAATCATGTTAGCATCAACCAAGAGATGTATCCCTTAAAATCAAATGAAAGTAATTGCATGGAGACAACCTCGTTAGTCAAGACCAAAAATTTTCAAAATCAAATCAAAACACATTATTCTTGTATGAACAATCAAAAAGCGTTAGAACAATGCATAGCGATTCATGTCCTCCTTTTAACACTACAAGGTTGTGTTGTTAAAAGAGAGCTAAAGATAATAATCAATAGGGCATGAAATATTCAAAATTTAAATCCCTATAGCATTTAAATCACTCTGAAATAAAACAATTCAGGCCCTCCTTCTAGCGCCAATCTGTTGAGTGGTATTTTCACCCAGTTGTGAAAGTACACTCTCCTTTAGGATTTGGGTTCCAAATCCCCTCTTGCAAAGAAGTTAAATAAACAACTTCTCCAAGGTCTCCGTTGTATTAGCATTTGCATATGTGTATTAGTAATCTCAAATAAAGATATTCAATTTAAATGCTTGGAACACCTTAGTGATTGCAAGTAACCGTAAACAAGGGGCAATGTTGGTTTATTTCACCATGAAACTTTAGTGATTGTTCATTGTTTTTTGGATTTTGAAATTTTTTAAATGTTTATTTTAATGCCTGAAAATTTAAAATAAGTTAAAATTTCTGGAAAAATAAAATGCAGAAAAATGAAAATGAAATGCAGAAAACTGAAAATAAAATGCATTCAAGTATGATGCTATCCTATTTCGACAAAACCGAAGATGTGAGGTCTCCATGCATGCAACCTAACCTATTGGACTTGCAAAACAAGCACAATCCCCATAGACTAAGTGTTGGTTCCTAGGGTTTAAAATAAATTTCAGGTTCAAGCATTCACATGAAGCAACCAAGCAAACTTGCATTAACTCCATCTACAAACTCGAAATCTGAAAAAGAGAAAAGAAATAGACATTAAATCCATAGCATGCAAAGAGAATCTCCTTCTTTCTTGCCCACAAGATGCAAATTTCTGAAAACTTCTGCATTAAAAATGTGTCATTTTACAATAGCAGAATTTTTGGTTTTCCCAAACCAGTCCATGGAAGAAAAATGACTCAAACAGGTCCAGAATGGCCCTCTTGCCTTCAAATCTGCAACTCTGCTCGCAACAATTTCCAACCCCTCAAAACATCCTTGCCTGGCGTATTTAAAACTTTTCAGGAAGCTTTTCGTTTCATTTTCCAATGGCTATTCGTTTCACCTTCCCTTGTGCATGCATGTGTTTTGGTTTCCAAAAAGGCTTTTCGTTTCTATTTTGTGGCCCTTCATTTCATTTTCTCCACATGGGCTTGCATCCATTTCCTTCCATGTGTAATGACCATCTTAAATGATTTCAAATCATTAAAGATTCCTTATGTAACATTTTGTCTTATTCATTGGATTTTGTCCTTATGTCCATGTCACTATGCAGTCTTCAGTTTCACCATCCTAGTGTTCATCACTAATATCAGACACACTATCCACTACTCTGTTCCCTTGGAAAAAATGCAACATGTCACGATATCGCGACACTTTTGCCTCCTTGCTCTCTTTTGTTGCTTTTAGCCATGAAAATGCAACATGTCACGATATCGCGACACTTTTTCTTTCTTGTTCTTTCTTTTCTCGCTTCACCGTGAAAATGCAACATGTCGCGATATCGTGACACTTTTTCTTTTTTGGCCGAAAATGCAACATGTCGCGATATCGTGACACTTTTTCTTTTTTGGCCGTGAAAATGCAACATGTCGCGATATCGCGACACTTTTTTTTCTCTCTTTGGTCGCAAAAATGCAACATGTCGCGATATCGCGACACTTTTTCTCTTTTGTCTGCGAAAATGCAACATGTCGCGATATCGCGACACTTTTTCTCTTTTGGCCGCGAAAATGCAACATGTCGCGATATCGCGACACTTTTTCTCTTTTGGCCGTGAAAATGCAACATGTCGCGATATCGCGACACTTTTTTCTCTTTTGGCCGTGAAAATGCAACATGTCGCGATATCGCGACACTTTTTCTCTTTTGGCCGTGAAAATGCAACATGTCGCGATATCGCGACACTTTTTCTCCTTTGGCCGCGAAAATGCAACATGTCGCGATATCGCGACACTTTTTCTCTTTTGGCCGCGAAAATGCAACATGTCGCGATATCGCGACACTTTTTCTCTTTTGGCCGTGAAAATGCAACATGTCGCGATATCGCGACACTTTTTCTCTTTTCTTTGGCCGCGAAAATGCAACATGTCGCGATATCGCGACACTTTTTCCTCCTTGCGGTGTTTTGCTTTTTCTTTGATCTTTAGCATATGGGCCACTTCGGTCTTCTTGGAAAACATGCAAAAAAGGTGGGTCCCCAATTTTGGGGTACGTTGTGGAGCAGCCACAACAAAACTCAATGATCACAATGGATGGTCACAATTTCAAGGCACAATTTAGAGTTAGATCTAGACCCCAACAATTTATTTCACTCTATCCCATTCTATTGCATTCATCCATCTACAATCAACATGTATTTTATTGGTCATTTTATGTTTATGCCAATGATATTTTTTAAAATGATTATCACCTCCACAAATCTCACAAGGATGTAGGTTCCAACACTTATTTGTCACATGTTTGGATTGTCCACCATGAATATAACAAACTATTCTAAGATTTTTATCTTTTGCATAGGTTTATCTTTTTAGAAACTTGGCCTTACTACTTCTAGTTTGACCATCATAACCAAGGCCTTCATTCTTTGGCCTTCTATTTGGATTTATGGGTTTTCTTATGTCATATCCATTCATTCCCAATCATGTGTCATTATATCTCATTTTTCATTAATTTTGATCCAATACCTTTGGTGTGCTTTTTAAAGCATCCAATTTCTTCATCATTATTGTGGTCTTTATCACATCCAATACAATCAATAATGTTCAAATCACTAGTATCATAAGTAAAATTTGTCCTTTGGATAAGGTTGCTTATGTCACAATAAATATTTTCATCATAGGCTTGTGCTTAACACCACTATCACCAACAATGTTCAAATCATTAGTATCACAAATGAAATATGTCCTTTGGATAAGATCACTTGTATCACAACAAACATTTGCCATCATAGGCTTGAGATCACTTGTGTCATAACAAGAATTTTCCATCATAGTCTTGTTCTTCAATATTTATTTATTTTCTTTTATATTTTATGCTTGAAGGTGTCAAGAGTGATTAATGTCATGTATACCATCCTCACAACATCTATAGGTAATGTAGCATCATTTTAAAAATAATATTCATAAACATTACTTGGTGTCAAAAACTTTTAAATGTTATCTTACTTCTATCCACCTTCACTAGCTTCTTAGAAATAAAGATCTCTAAAGCGGAAAATAACAACACCAAGATAAAGATAACAAAACAAAGAAAATAATAGTTATGTGCACATCAAATGAATAACATTATATATTAATCAAATGAGGGAGCCTTGATCTCCACTTTATACATAGATGTGCCCCAAATCAGGGGTTATAGAGCAATATTTGCTTTGATACAATGATTTATAATGGGAGGGGTGAAACCCTCGATCAAACAATGGTGGTGTCTTCAGATATTTTTCACTCCAAATAGAGGTGAGTGGGCTTGTGTATCCCTATGGGGCCACTCAAGCTACAACAACCATCAATAGAAGTATCTCCTACACCTACATACAAATCACAACACAAAACATATCAGTAGCATATGTGAGGGCTCCACTATGTGAGGCCCTCTATAAAATAGATCTACTAAACCCTAAGTATAGTTTTGATGAAATATAAACTAAATACAGGAAACGTAAGTCATAAAGTAAATAACAGCCTTGTCAATATTTAAGTCCTTGATCTATGCTTATGTTGGTTTGATATGATATCGTGTGGATGCCCTGAAGCATATGAGGGCTATCTAGACACCATGTGCTATCTACCAAATGCTCTACAACATTCAAAATATGGTTTAGAGTATTTTTGAGATGCCCTAAAGTGTTTGTGATCTATGGTGGATTCTTAGCAAGGTCTGGATATAGGTCAAATGGGCTACATAAGATAAATGACACATATGGTGGAGGTGATGATCTGTGTAAATACGAATGGATGAATGGGATGATAGAATGTTAGGGATCATGATATGATGGATGATCGAGCTCTCAAGATGTTAATTTTCTGACCATACTTCAAAATTTTAAACGATCTTTTATGATTCCCCTTAATTCATGTTAGGGTTTTGATGACACCAATGGGCGGCCAAGATTAAAACATGATGAAGGATTGTGATTATGATTTGATAAGTGATATGGATCATGTTAAATGAGTGGCCAAAATTAATATGTGATGGGATACTGAGATTTATTCTATATATATATATATATATATATATATATATATATATATATATATATATATGAATAAATCTATATATATATATATATATATTTATAAATTATCTATATATACATTCATGTATATATATGTATATATACATATATATAAATAAATTATGAATGCCTATGATCTGATGATGAGTGAATAACAAGTAGCTAGGATTTGGTGTCTACCGATTCCTCTTTTTGTATCACGTTGTGTAAAACACAATGCAGTGCAAAAATAAAAGACACATGGTTTTATGGAATGAACTCTTTCCTCATTGTGCAAGAATATTCTAAAACTTTTGTGGTTGTAACTTACCCCCTCAATTGGTGAATGAGTGAAGAATGAATATCATGGTCAAATTGACAGAAATGTGGATGATATGAATGATGTAATGAACAAAAAATATGCAATGAATGTGAATGGTGCAATTATTGATTCTACTTTTGCCCCAATAGAAAAAAGGGTTTTTGATTTGGATGATGAAATGAATGTGAATGATGCAATGATTGATTCTATTTTTACCCCAATAGAAAAAGGGGTTTTTTATTGGATGATGCAAGGAATGTATATGATGTATCCTGATGTAGGAAATTAAAATCAAATTGGTTGCCCCAAGTTTAAGGTGATTCTGTGCTATTGGAAAACATGCCTTTTGGCATCATTGAAATGCAAAATGATGAAGATGCAAAATGAAAAAGTCAATGAATAAATCATCCTAGGGGTTTGTTATCCCTAGTGACTGGCTCTAATCCTTGAATGTAAAATAAAAATTCAAGGAATATATCATCCTAGGGACCTATTACCCCTAGTGACTGATTCTAATTCCTGAATGTAAAATTTATCCGTGTTTGTAACACCATGGATAGGGCATCAATGACATCCATGGGCAAATTTTCTTGAGCGTAGTCACACTCAAAAATTAAGGGACAAAAATGATTTTATTTTTTATCGAGAGGATGTTGGACGATGATATGAGCAAGCATCCTTATGGTGATCTACCCATCATACTGAATTGCATGGATAACCAATCTTTGTAATCGCCAGGGGAATAGAGTAAACCAGTAGATATAAGGTTCATTTGATAATGTAAGTGAATTTGACAATGTTGAATTAAAATGCATTGATGAATGAATTTGTAAATGTTGAATGAAGATAAATATGGAAACGTATTGATGAGTGAATTCGATGATTTTGTGAAATTTGGAATTGTTTTGGGATAATTTGAAACAATTTGTAGTATTTTCGTGACTTTTAGTCGCAAGCAATAATTAAACGGCCAAATCAATCCATGTTATCACAAAATGTGATGTAATGATGTGATGAATGCTTGGAATAGTGTGTGTGGTAGTTTTGTGAAATTTTGGACCATTTTGAGGTGTTTTGAAGCTTTTTAGGTGTTTTCATGACTTTTGGTTGTAATCAAAAATTAAATGCCCAAATCAATCCATGTCAGAAAACATAATATAATGATGTAATGCATTCATGGATGATTTTTGAGGTGATTTTGTGGGGTTTTTCTATGTTTTGAGGCCCTTTGAGTACTTTTGTAGCATTTTGGATCCAAACACTAGCCAACATCCATATCATGCACAAGCGTGGGAGGGCATCTACCACTCAACATATGTAGGGCACCATGTGGGTATGCCTGGTAGATGTCTTGAGGCATCTAAGCATGCCAAATCAGTTATAAAAGGTTGTAGCAGTAAAATTTTAGTTCATTATTATATTTAAGAGTTTGAGGAGCATCATCTAAGAAAAGAAGAGTGTTATTTTGGTGATGGTGATGGAGGACGTAGATGTGGTAGCTAAAGAAAATGCACAGGTGGTAGAGGTAAGTTATCATAACTCTTTTTTTAATTTTGTAATCATTTTTTTTATGGCTGAAAGAGGATAGGAAAAAAGTTTTTTAATAATGATATGTTGATGTGTATATGCATTTGTGTTGTGTTGTAATTGATTTGGAGGTCTGATATCGATTCTCTCCCATCATACCATGGGTGAGAAAGGTATTGCAAAAGGATGACTAGGATTCGCTAGAGCAAGTAGGATTGGTTGGGTGTGCATAGATAGAGGTGGTGAGGGTCGATGATGAATACCTCCCTACATTATCAGAGTGATGGTATCCAGATAGGGGGACCTTCTAGCTCTCAACAAGGGAGGAGATGGTGACAGTTGAGGATGTGTACTGCATATTTCAAGTACCTATGGAGGGATTGCATGTCCAGGTTGGGTATGATAAGGGGTATGATATGAGTCATATTTTTTATGATGATTGGTGGAGGGTGAATATTAGTGGTGGAGGTATTAGGTACCTAGATATGTATGTGGAGAGGAATATTAAGGTACTACCAACCTTGTTCATGTTCTTTCTAGCTAATGTGTTGGTGCCTAATGAAACTGGATTTCATTTCCCTTGGAACATGATTTGGTTGGTTTTTTATATGATTGATGAGCCTCAAGTGTATGCTTGGGAACCTACTCTACTAACTCAGGTGTACATGGAGTTGTATGAGGTGAGGAGATGGGGGTAGAAGGGGTTGGGCTACAATGTGCTACTTTAGATTTGGGGCTGGGAGTACTTTAGTGTAGCTCATATTGTGGGTCTGCCATACGAGTAGGATGGGGATCAACACTATGTATTGAGATGGTGGAAATATAAGAAGATACAGTCGAGTTATCCTGGTTGTAGTGACCAAGAGTGCAAATATTTATGGGTAGGGTTGACACCTGCACAGGTGTACTGGTAACCATGGTGATATGCTAGGTGGCCCACTGATAGAGATAGCTATGGTGGGTTAGGTAGGCCAAATGGATGGTTGGTTGACAAGGCAATGAGGTGGATATGATCCAATTCTCAAGAGTGTTATGGTAGTTTGGGATATGATAGGGAGTTTCTAATGCTCCAATGTTGTATAAGCATTGAGCTAATGAGTCGAGCCTACCTTGTGTGGAGTGGTGGATGGAGTATGAGGATAATGAGAAGATAGATCTCCCATATGTGGATGATGTTGGGACCACTATTGACTATGATGTATGGTTCACTTTATAGAATCCATGGGTACTAAGTCTAGTGGTTGATGAGGAAAATGGAGATGATGGGAAGGTGGTAGCTAAGGTAGATAAGACTCCCCAATGTCAAAGACATAATTTTTTGGCAGTGGATGGAGGCAAGAGAGGGTTGCAATAAATAAGCCTCCAAAGATTAGAGGTGATGGTGATGGTGGGGGTGGTATGGAGAAGATTCCAAAGAGACCTTCTGGTCAAAGTGAGGAGTGGGTTGAGCTCCATATTGAGTGAGACCAACTCTGGTTGATGGTGGCAGAGTGAGATGTAGTGATAGAGATATCGGATGACGAGAATACTTGGTTATGGATGGAATTGGAGGCACAAATGGTGGTAGGTGAAGATGAGGATATTATTGCAAGGATCTATGCAGAGATAGCATAGAGGGATGATCATTAGAGATAGGATGTGCTATGCCTTTGATCCTAAGAGGCCTATATTAAGGAGTTGGAGGATCTACTTATGCAGCATAATATTGGGCTACCAGTGTAGCCCTCCTCTGTATATAGGAATATTAGGCATAGTAAATCTAGGTGTAGTGACTCTCATTCTAGGATTCCTTGAGCTTCTAATCTATCAAGATCATAGGGGTCTTCCTATGGTCTCTAGCTAGTACCTTGATGCACTTTTGTATATGAGCCTAAGTGCTCCATTGTATATAGCCTTCGGGCATTCTTTTGTATATGTGATATATATATATATATATATATATACATGCATGGCCTTTATTTTTGTGTATGAATTTGTGTGAATTTTTATGTGAATGCATGTGTATATGATGTGATGGATAACAATGTAATGACAATGTAAATGAACTGATGCTCTAATGATCATTTATGATAGTTTAGATTTTGCTTGATCAATTTTATCTTTATTTCTTAATCAGGGGCACCACCATCTAATGATGAAATGTGAAGGGAAAGACTCATATAATGGTATGATAATGATATGGATGTTGTGTTGGCTTATGGATAAATAATCTAGAGTTTTTTATAGAGACTCAAACATGCTCGTGATGTCAAAAAAACTCACTAAGTTCTGTCTAATTTCTCTAATACCAAATGTGTGTGTAGTGAATGCTTATTTACTAATCATGAGCATGGTGATGACTTAAGTCAATCAAGAACCAATGTGTGTGTAAGTGATTTCATTAACCCATATTGGCTAAATTAAGATGAAAAATATCATGGAGAAGACCAAGAATCTAGTTTGTCCTTATGTGTGGTCATATGTCTCTTAAAAAGAGATGTGTCACCATGCATGAGCATACTCCACTTTCATTCAAGCATCCATAGTCCCGATGGAGAATAGCTCCATAGTCCAATGATCTGATCTCTAAGCTTTGGGGAATAGGACTACCTAACCATCTGGATGGAAATGTAGTTCTATCCTTACTACTTATATATTTATGGTGTGTGATTTGTAAAAGAATGAAAGCTTTGGGGAATTGGATTCTTAACTGAGATGTGATGAGAATTTTACCCTATCCTTACTACTCATTATTTTATTTGGAAGTGTTATTAGTAGAGAGGACCATTATTTTGATTTTGGACTATGTGCATAATGGGATAAGCAAATATGACTTTTTTGCTTTGAGGTTCAAACCGATCATGGTGTTATCCCTCTTTGACACAAGATGTTTTTAATAGGTGTGAGATGTGTTTGGTTCAAAAATGTTAAATTCAACTCCCATAACTCAATATTTTCTTTAGTGAAAATGTGCTTTGGTCCTAGAGAAAACTTGACATGTTTTGGAGGTTGCTTGAAACACTAGAAGTGGTTGAGTGATCGAAAATACCTAGGAATGATGGAATGATAGTGCAAATGATGTCATGGCTTATGAACTATGGAAATGAGGTGTATATTAACTCAAGGATGTTGAAGAGGTTCAAAACCAACTTAATAATTTAATTCATAACTAAGGTTTAAATAGGCCCTTAGTGCCAAAAATACAATAACAAATTCCCAAATTACGTAATACATGCCCAAAATGTGTAGAAGCAATAATAGGGAGGTGAATAGCAAAACAAATTGCTAACAAACCTTAACAATAGCTAACTAATAGCTAATAATGCTAACTAACAATAATTGCCAAATAAGTATTACGTGAGAAAAAGGAGCTCACGAATATTATTTGTAAATCAAACCTAGGAAGAAAAATACATCTAAACTAGGACCTTTGATGCCCTCATCATACCTCCCTACTAAAAAAGCATTAGAATCCAATGCATTTACAATAGGAGTGTAAGGGTGAATCACCAGATGCTGCAAAAAAATGTGGCTCGTAACCAGGTGAAAGAACATCCTGAATACACTGGGATGTCAATGTAGAGGAACAATGTCAAGAGAAATCCCTTGCCAAGTGAAGAAATTTGACAAGGAGTAATGACCTACTGTTGGACCTACGAAGACTGTTGAACATCAAAAACCTAAAAAGCAATGATGCCACTACATTTTTTTATGTGGATCAACAAGAGTAGCAGTATGAGCAATAGGAGGAGGCATTTATGAAGGAGGAATGACCTCCTCAGAACAATTATACTAACTACAACAATGAGTTTGACCATTCTATATACCAAAATAGTAGCTTATTTTATTCATTGGTGCAAGCCAAAAAGGCTATCAAGTTGTCTCAAAAATAAGTACAATATATTGCCTCATAGGGCAATTACAATGTGTTATGGTTTTCAAGCACTTAAGAAGCCAAGAAGGCTTTCAATATTTGCCTCGCAGGGTAATTTTCAATGTGTTATGGTTTTCAAGCACTTTAGAAGCCAAAAAACTTTCTAGCTTTGCCTCGCAATGCAATTACAATGATGCTATGTTTTTCAAGCACTCTACAAGAAGCCAAAAGGCTTTAAAGCTTTGCCTCCCAAGGCAATTACAAAAACATTCCCAAATTGGTGGATTGCAAAAAATGTTGCAAAAATTAAGCCTCTTAGGCTTTTATAATGCTTTTGTGAGTTGCACAAATGTGCAAAATAGTTTTGAGCCTCTTGGGCTTATTACAAGGTTTGACCTTGTTTCTAAGGTATAATTGCAAAATAAATTATGCAATTGTAATGTTTAATTAAAGTAATTAAACATTATTTAATTAATTTTAACTTTAATGTAATTAAAACAAAACAACTTATTAAAAAAAATTCAAGTGTTTGTATACCTTAGAAAAATATGGTTTTTGGTAAAATTTAGCCCAACTGGCATTAGCCGAATCAACAATCAACTCCCTTGCTGACTAGGTGGAAATATTTCCAATGTGGGAGTCTACCAAATTATAGACTACCTCACCTTCAATTGATGGAGGCATGACCACCATGCGGGTGCTCGACCACCGTGTGGCAGTCGAACAATATAGTGGTCCTCCATCCACTTAAACCACCATAATCCTTCAACACCCACAATGTGGGATGCTACCCCAACACACTCAAAAGTATGATATTATACCAACACACATCGATTGCTTGCAAAAAAATATTGATGAAAAATTATCTCCACTCAGTGATGGATGTGACATGGTAGAAATCGTCAAAAGTCTACCTGTAAAAAATATCTGACATTGGCATCCTCATTACCTAAACAAACACCTATATATCGAAGCTTATATCACAATATGTTGCTCATCAGACCAGAACGTCATCTGCATTAATGAAAAAAATTGTGAATAGCAATATCATTGGAATAGGTTCCTCTCCTGATCCTGCAACACAAAATGATGTTGATCACTGGTAAAAATAACTCATCTAGTTCTCCAATCATCTGGTAAATCCAATGCTTATAGCCACCTTCTTCGAACAGGCCACCTCCATCTACAAATGTACTATGCACTTTGAACACTGACACATAGCTTGGACATCCGAATAAATACCTACGACACCCATAGGATCCCTAGAGTTATGTCTTGCATGGAATCCTTCTACAAATAATGGTTTCTAATAAATAAGTGATGCTGGAAAACTACAATTTTTAGTCCCACATTTGAGACACAGGGGCAATTTAAATGGTTTTAAACTCACAAAACACGGTAAATGTTATGACTGCCTATCGTAAATTGGGCCCTCCTTTATGCCTTTTCTTGCTTGCCACATTGCAATATGTATTCCATACTTCACTCAATCCAGTATCGCTGGCTTCAGCTAACCATCACGATCAGTTGATTAGTTAGCCATGTCATGGTCAATTGACCGTAAATCATCTATTATTTTAAGTTATGCTACGATCATTGCAATGGCTAGTCAACGTTTATCCTTAGTTGTTATTCCACCTTCTACGAGGCGGAGGTGGTCTACCACCACCTAAGGAGTTTGGACCCCACTAGGAATCTGAACCACCTCTATCCAAGGTGGAGGTGGAGATTAGCCACCTTGCTTGATCCTAGTAGGAGTCCAAGCCACCTCACTCTGAGGTGGAGGTGGAGATTAGCCACCTAAATTTGCTTGAAATATTCACAAATCATCAAAAAAATTTGAAAAATTTCCTAAAAACCAGAAAACTTTGCTCACCAAATGCCAAGCTATAGAACGAAATGTCAAATAGAGCAAATAAATCCCAAATGAATTTCAAGTCACTAAAATAATCCCAAATGGCATAAGCCAAATGGGAGCACAGGTCATCTTGATCGTGCTCTGATACCAAATGAACAGGTTCAAAACCAACTTAATAATTCAATTTATAACTAAGGTTTAAATAGGCCCTTAGTACCAAAAATACAATAACAAATGCCCAAATTGCACAATACATACCCAAAAAATGTAGGAGAAATAATAGGGAGGTGAATAGCAAAACAAATTGCTAACAAACCTTAGAAATAACTAACTAATAGCTAATAACGCTAACAACTAACAATAATTACCAATTAAGTGTTACGTGAGAAAAATGGGCTTATGAACATTATTTGTAAATCAAACCTAGGAAGAAAAATACATCTAACCTAGGATATTTGATGCCTATCATATGCCCATGATTAAGGCAACAAAACTTGTTGGATCAAATTTTATCTAAACTAAGAAAATGACCCCTAATATAGTGGATGAAATGTGTTGAAATGATAATGAAGTGTGAGTATGCAGTATGGATGTATGAAATACAGTGTGTATAGATGATTTAATTTTTTTAGCCATGTATATATACGTATATACAAATCACTTTAGGTATAGAATTCTCTCAATTTAATTATGTTTAATGGCTCAAGCTCTTCTACTCCCTCTAGACTGGCAAGCCTAAAAGTTCCTTGACCCACTTTTTATTTGATAATGTATGGACCTAACCAATTAGCTACAAATTTATCATGAAGATACAACAATGTATTGGTGTTTTGTTGATACTCTTTAAGGATAAGATCTCCTACTTGGAATTTATGCAGACGGACTTTGAAATTGTAAGCATGCTTTAAACGATCTCGATATACTCATAAATTCTCCAATATATTGATTCATAGATCATCAAGGAGTGTAAGTTGGTCAAGACATGCTTGTCTAGCAGTATCACCATCTATGAATTTCTATAATGAAATATGTATAGAGGGGATCTCGAGCTCAAGAGGTATGATTGTTTCAACACCATAGACCAATGAGAATGGTGTTTCCCCAATAGGCATATGAATGCTTGTTTGATAATCCCATAATTCTAAGGAGATTTGTGTATTCCAATCTCGATGATTTTATTTGACTATTTTTTTGAGAATAGTGATCAAGGTCTTATTGGTTGCCTCAACTTACTCATTTATCTGTGGGTAATAAGGAGTCGAGAAACTATGTTGGATATTATATTTCTCACAAAGTGCTTGAACATCCTTGTTTTTGAAAGACTTTCCATTATCAAATATTATTTTTGAGGGGATACCTAAATGATAGATGATATGCTAAAGTATAAACTCCACAATTTGAGGTCCTGTCGTACTGGTTAGAGGAATTACCTTGATCCACTTCGTGAAGTACTCAATGGTCATGACGATGAATGTGTGTTATCCCAAGGAAGGATGTGATATTTTACCAATCAAGTCCAAACTCCATTATTAAAATGGCCAAAGACTATGAATTGGTTGTAATTCTTGTGATGGCACATGAGTTAAATTAGCATGTTGTTGATATTTATGACATCTCTTGACATAAGTTCAACAATCACATTCCATGGTAGGCCAATAATAAAACATGCATAAAATATACTTTGTGATGACCATTTCACTAAAACGACCACCACAAGTACCATCATGAGCTTTAGATATTTCTCTTTGTGACTCTGCAAGCTCAAGACAATGGACTCTATCATAACCACATCTATACAACACATCCCCCAAGATAGTGAAACGAGCTATCTTTTGCTTGAAAGTTAATTTGGCAGTTCATGACATGCCAAATGGGAGTTTTCCAAACTTGAGGAAGTCTTTTACTTGATTAAGCCAAGGCTCATATGGTTGAGCATGGATAAAGCAAACATCCTTCTCATCTTTAGATTTAGCACAAGAAATTGTAGGTTTAGATATTGTTGTGATAATTAATGGATGTACCTCTCATATGGAGTTCTTTGGAATCAATGATCCTAGAGAATCCATCACATTTATAAATTTATTAATCAAATGAGGTAAGCTATGGATCTCATAACAGTCAAATTTTACAAGTAATTTCATTGCTACCTCATTGTAAATCTTTAAGACTGGTTCTTTGCATTGGTACAATCCATTTACTTAATGAACGATAAGTTGGAAATCAATAAATATTTTGATACACTTTATGCCCATAGCTATGGCTACTTGAAGTCCTAAATTTAAGGATTCATACTTTACATTATTGTTTGTGCATGGGGAATCGAGTTTGAATGATAAGGGAATAGGTATCCCTTGTGGTGTATGAAATATGACTCCTGCACCTTGTCCTTTTTTGCCCTTAGAACCGTAAAAGAAGAGTGTTGTTGTGATCACTTCACAACTTCCCCAAAATGGGGACCCACTAAAAATTTTGAGATTTTGATAATTTGGTTTCCATGATCTTGATTGTTTTATTAAAAATAAAACCTTTATTTCATATTTTGTTGGGCCTCTTTTGAAAATTTTAAGACTTGATACATGTGATTTTAAATGTTTTAATTTAAAAACTTTTAATTTTAATGTTTAAAATAAATCATTTAAAATCATTAAATAAAATACTTTAGAGTATAATTTTAATGTTTTAAATCATTCATTTTAAAAGTTTAATTAAAATATTTAAAGTTCATTTTGAATGTTTTTATTTCAAAGTGTATTGTAAATGTTTTAATTAAAATATTTAAAGTATACAATTTTAATGTTTTAAATCATTCATTTTAAAGTTTAATTAAAATATTTAAAGTTCATTTTCAATGTTTTTATTTCAAAGTGTATTGTAAATGTTTTAATTAAAATATTTAAAGTACATTATTATAAAAAAATTTGTGTTGGTTTTGCAGGTTTTCAATATAAATTGTAGAACGGAATGAACGAACAAAGGAGTAGAAAGCAAAGAGAATAATATGGTTATAAAATCCGTTTTAAACTGTAGAACGGAATGAAAAAACAAAATGTTAAATTATAAATAGGCCATTGGAAACCAAGAAAATGGGTAGACACTTTGCAGAGAGGAGACATGTTAAATAGGAGTAAGGAAATTATAAAGGAATAGCAAAGGCAGGTTACATTGGAGCACACAGTGAAGCATAAAAAATTTTGAAAAGAAATTATTGTAAGATTTTAAAAGACATATCACTACCATTTTGATTAAAATGTGCATGTTGATGGTATTTTAAATGATTAAATGATTTGATATGTTTTATGTATTTAAGAGTCCTCAAGAGATAGCACTCAGTTTATAGCTAGATTGTGTTAAGGCTGGTCAGTTTAAATTGAGTTTAAAATCCAGAAAGTTTCTGTTTTATTTTTGTAACATGTAGTCTGAATGTTCATTTTATTTTATCTACTTTAATCTTTTTCATTTTATTTGAATTTTTAAAATTTTGGAATCACAAACCCTAATTCCATATTATAAAGTTTTAAAACTTTATAATTAGGGTATGAGTTTATTCTCCATTAAAATTTACATAAATTTTATATTTGGGAAATAAACATTATTTTAGTTTGGAATCACAAACCCTAATTCCATATTATAAATTTTTCAACTTTATAATTAGGGTATGAGTTTATTTTCCATTTAAAATTTTATGTAAATTTTACATTTGGAAAAATAAACATTATTTTTCAATTCAGGATTACAAACCCTAATTCCATATTATAAAGTTTCAAAACTTTATAATTAGGGTATTTGTTTATTTTTCATTTAAGTTTACGTAACTTTATTTTTTTGGAAAATAAACATTATTATTTTAATTATGATGTTCAAAATGATTTTATACAAGTTTTAGCCCAAATTTTTTTAGCATTATTTAATTAAAATAAGTTTTAATTAAATTTGCACTTCATAATGTTAAATTTAGAGCAAATTTACCATGTGTTGTAGGTGAGTTGGAGAGGCGAGGACAATTCTCCAAGGGAGGTCCTAGGTTCAAATCTCACCCTACCAAAAAGTTGAATTGGGTACCAAAAATCCAATTGATAATGTTGGTGCGGGCAGGGTCGGGCGTGACTCTCGGGTGACTTTGACGGTGTAGAACCCCCTGGTCATGATCTCTCAGACCAAAGCGGTCCCGCAAGGGGTTTTTCACTAAAACAAATTAGATAAAATTTAATTATTAATTATGGAAAGTGAATTTCATATATATCATTTTTTATGTTTTTAAGATCAAATACCCATAAAACCAGGTCCCTTGTTAACAGTTATTTGCAAATCACTAAGGTATTCCAAGCACTTATTTGATACATTTTCATAACATACAAACACACATTAAGTAAAAGGAACCTTGGAGAAATTTTTATTTCTTTGCAAGAGAGGGTTTTCATTTTAAAATCCTAACTGTGATGGTGATTTTGCAATTGGGCAAAATTTCCACTCAACAGAATTGGCGCTAGAAGGAGGGCCTGAAAGGTAATATTTTTAATTTTCAGCATTTGAAATTGTTCAAATTTGTTATTTAAAAAAATAAAAAAACAATTGTGAAATTTTTTTATTTATGTTGCATTAATGTTAATCTGCTATAAATTCAGAAAAATGGTTATGATTCAATTGTTGTAAAATTTTTCATACATAGCCTTGCATGTTGAAATTGGTTCAATGGCAGAAAATTATTTACCCCATTATAAGCATGATGGAATTAATACGATAGAGGAACATATTCACGCATACAAAAATATTATGGTTCATTTTCAAATTATGCATGAAGATGTTATCTGTAGAATATTTCCATACACATTAGATGAGGTTGCTTATGATTGGTTTATTAATTTACCTGTAGGATCTACCACTTCTTGGGATCAACTAGAAGCAACGTTTCTTGAACATTTTGGAAAATTGGTTGACACGGATATGATAGCAGATCAGTTTACCTCTATCTGTAAAGAACCTAATGAATCCATGAGTCAATTTAATGATAGGTTCCATAGGTTGTATACCGAAATGGAGACACATTACATCATTTCAGAAGAAGAAGTCATTCAAGTATACTTGGAAGCTTTAGACCCATTTACTTTTGCACTCCTAGAGAAACGTCTTAGAAATCCATCCTTGTCTAGAGCCTACAGTGAGGCAATAATTGTAGAAAAATGGTGGATTTCAAAAGGGGTTGATGTGGGTAAATTATCATTACTTAACCCTAAGGTTTCAAATCAGATACCACCTATGAGTCATGATACACATTTTTCTCTCATGTTAAACTGTTCTTTAGGAGTTATGGATTCCAACCAATGCCAACCATCTAATTTGGCACCAATATCCACCAATGAGGATTGTGGTAATCAAGCTTATCAAAATGTAGAAATGCATGAGTCTTCAGATATTGGAGGAGTTCTAGATCTAACTAACATTGAAACATGTGATAGAACAAAACCTTCCATAGAGTTGAATGAAACGATTAAAGCTCTAGAATTGAAAGATTCTAGATGTGATTTCATTGAAGACTGCAATGGACTACAAGAAAAGAATACCTCGATGATGATAGTTCAAATGATTGATCATAAAAGCTTATTACTTGAGGAAGATAATTTTTTGAAATTGAAGAAATTGATGAAGGTGAATTTGAAAAGGAATCTAGAGATATATCTAAAGATTGCATAGAAGATATGGTTGAACCTCACCCTTTAGCTGTAGAAGATAATTATTATAATGGTTGGGGAAGATATGAAGAATGTGTTTATTTTATGCCTTTTGATAAAAAAATTTCTACATTTGATATGCAGGACATTGAAATTTCTATCTTACATGAAGAACCTACAACTCCTGTACAATCAGAAAATGACATGCCAATTTCAAAAATAGAAAAAGTTTCAAAATTTGATCATTTTGAACATGAGTTTGTAGAACACATTGTTGCAATAGAAAGGGAAGAAATGGTAAAAGTTTCTTATGATTCATCTATTTTAGATGAGGAAGAGGTAAAATATTCTCTTTCATTCTTGAATACTAAAAATTTGGGTGCAAGTTCCCATGATTATCTTGAATATTCAAATGAAGAAACTCCATGGGTGGCTAACAAAGAATTAGAATTTTCTATTCATCCTAAAGAAAATATTGCTTTGTTTGATCAACAAGATTTATGGTTTGAAAAGGATGAACATATTCTTGATTGGATGCCTAATTTTGGTGCTTTTGAAAAATAGGTCATTGATGAAGGTAAAGGGATACAAGATGATGATGGTGATAGAGATCATGAAGAAAAATAAAATATTACAATGGCTCACCAAGTAGTGGTAAATGAAAGTGTACAAAAGGTAGAATCTCATCCTTTGTGTCCAAACATCCAAGAATCAGGTAAAAATTTGCATAATTATTTATTGGATTCGAATGTTATTTATGATGAAATGCCATTGAAGGTTAATAAAGAAATAGAGTGGATTTCTACTCACACCACTAATGAGATTGCTTTGTTAAATGAAAGAGAAGTAGATATGCTTGAGTTGTTGAACCAAGTTCATCAACAACTAACAATTCAATCTAGGATACAAAATTATAATGATTCTCATTTTGTAAATATCCTAGATGCTTGCAAATTGTTGCATGAGTATGATTGGCCTAAAGACATAGATGATAAATTTGCTTTAAAATTTTCAGAAATAGCCTCCTATTTGAAGGAAATCCTATATGCTTGTGAAATTGAAAACTTAAGTCAAAGTGAAGAATCAGATTTTGAAAGTTACACCTCATTGAATAAGCAAAAGATAGTTGAAAATCATGTATTCACTTGTAAGTTTAATGAATCAAATCTTAAACATGAAATTGCTTATAAACTTGAATCAAATTGGTGGGGTGAGAAAGGCAAAATGAAATTTGTTATATTGTTTGGCCTAATCTTCTTTTGGTTGGATTTATGTAAAACTTGGCATGCATATAATGATATATGTCTTTTACAGTGTGCTAATCGTGTTTGGGATCCAGGGAAGTGATAGCATAAATCTGGTATCATCTTGTACATAGTGTATATTTTTGTAAATAGCATTTGTTTTGTATTTTTTGTTTTGTTTTTGTACATAATCTTTTGTTTCATGAGATTTTGCTTTTTGTTTTCTTGTTAGTATTTTCAAGTTTAGGGAGCAAGTTTTTACTTGCTTATTAGTTTTGCTTGTATATAACTTGTGGTTTTGTGATTTTGTTAGTCATCATTTGTGTGTTTGTTTTCATTGTTTTCATTGTGAAATTTTGATGTGTTTCCATTTTTGTTTGCAATAAAATTGGCTTATGCCAAATTTTGGATTTCAATTCATGTTATCATTTTGTTGTTTAAGCTTTGTGAAATTTTTTGGTGTTGTTTCTTTGATTGAGGTAGTTGTGGTAGTTGCAATAAACATTTGATGAATTTGTTTGGTATTTGTTCCTGTGTCACTTAGGATAAATTACCTATTTTTGAAATCATACAAAACTTGAAGAAAAGGAAAATGAGATTGTTTAATATGTATCCTTATGAATTTGGATCAAGATAGTAAAATTTGGAACAATGAAGTCATTTTGCAAAAGCTCCACAGATATTGCATCACATTAAAAAGGAATATTCTTTGAAATCTTGAAGGATGAAGTTATTCAGTTTTGTAGATTAAGGTGAAAATCTAATGAACTCAATTTTTAGCCTTACTTGATCTCTAACCCAAGTGGTAGGTGAATTTTGCAAAAGCAATATAAAGCTTGAATAAAACAAGCAAAGCAAATACAATGGAAAGTAAAGTCAAATCAGTCACCATAGTCTAGATAACCTTCACCGGGGCTATAGACGCCTAACTGGCAGTGGAGCTATGTCTAGACTGAAATAAAGAAAAGAAAGCAAAAATGCAAAATTCATCTAATATTTGGGTGATTCAGATAACCTCTACCGGGGCTATAAACGCCTAGCTGGTAGTAGAGCAATATCTCAAAGAGAGCAAGGTTACCTCCATCGGAGCTATGGATGCTCGACTGGCAGTGGAGTAATGCAGAGGTGCACTTAAAAGAGAAAATTTCTATAAGCCTAACTGCAAAACTGATAATGGAAATCTGAATAGTTTCAGGAAGACAAATGAATCACATAGCACACACCGAGTAGAGGCAAATGATTCAGTTGTTCCATTTTGAAATTGTCTATTCACATTCTTTGGATATCATTAATACTTATTTTTCTGATGTTTGGGTTTTGTTGGTTTCAGAATTGGGTTCTTAAGTCCAAAATATTCAAGAACATTTTCCAGCAGAGTCACCATTTGTTGTGACCACTTCACAACTTCCCCAAAATTGGGGACCCACTGAAAATTTTGAGATTTTGATATTTTGGTTTCCATGATCTTGATTGTTTGATTAAAAATAAAACCTTTCTTTACTTTATTTCATATTTTGTTGGGCCTCTTTTGAAAATTTTAAGACTTGATAAGTGTGATTTTAAATGTTTTAATTTTAAAAACTTTTAATTTTAATGTTTAAAATAAATCATTTAAAATCATTAAATAAAATACTTTAGATTTAGTATATAATTTTAATGTTTTAAATCATTCATTTTAAAGTTTAATTAAAATATTTAAAGTTCATTTTGAATGTTTTTATTTCAAAGTGTATTGTAAATGTTTTAATTAAAATATTTAAAGTACATAATTTTAATGTTTTAAATCATTCATTTTAAAGTTTAATTAAAATATTTAAAGTTCATTTTGAATGTTTTTATTTCAAAGTGTATTGTAAATGTTTTAATTAAAAAATAAAGACAAAAAAAAAGAAAATAAGATAAGTTATTTAAATGTATTGTAAATATTTTAATTAAAATATTTAAAGTACATTATTAACAAAGGTTTTGTGTTGGTTTTGCAGGTTTTCAATATAAACTATAGAACGGAATGAACGAACAAAGGAGCGGAAAGCAAAGAGAATAATATGGTTATAAAATCCATTTTAAACTATAGAACGAAATGAACGAATAGAATGTTAAATTATAAATAGGCCATTGGAAACCAAGAAAAGGGGTTAGACACTTTGCAGAGAGGAGACATATTAAAGAGGAGTAAGGAAATAACAAAGGAAGAGCAAAGGCGAGGTTACATTGGAGCACACAATGAAGCACAAAAATTTCTGAAAAAAATTATTGTAAGATTTTAAAAGACATATCAATACCATTTTGATTAAAATATGCATGATTATGGTATTTTAAATGATTAAATGGTGTGATGTGTTTTATTTATTCAAGGATCCATAGGAGATAGCACTCAATTTATAGCTAGATTGTGTCAATACTGGTTAGTTTAAATGGAGTTTAAGTTTAGAATGTTTCTGTTTTATTTTCTGTAACCTATAGTCTGAATGTTCATTTTATTTTATCTACTTTAATATTTTTTATTTTATTTTAATTTTTAAAAGTTTGGAATCACAAACCCTAATTCCATATTATAAATTTTTCAACTTTATAATTAGGGTATGAGTTTATTTTCCATTAAAATTTACGTAAATTTTATATTTGGGGAAATAAACATTATTTTAGTTTGGAATCACAAACCCTAATTCCATATTATAAAGTTTTCAACTTTATAATTAAGGTATGAGTTTAATTTCCATTTAAAATTTTATGTAAATTTTACATTTGGAAAAATAAACATTATTTTTCAATTCAAGATTACAAACCCTAATTCCATATTATAAAGTTTCAAAACTTTATAATTAGGGTATTTGTTTATTTTTCATTTAAGTTTACGTAACTTTATTTTTTTGGAAAATAAACATTATTATTTTAATTATGATGTTCAAAATGATTTTATACAAGTTTTAACTAAATTTTTTTAGCATTATTTAATTAAAATAAGTTTTAAAGTTTTAATTAAATTTACATTTCATAAAGTTAAATTTAGAGTAAATTTAATTATTAATTATGGAAAGTGAATTTCACATATATCATTTTTAATGTTTTAAAGATCAAATACCCATAAAACCATGCCCCTTGTTAACAGTTATTTACAAATCACTAAGGTATTCCAAGCACTTATTTGATACATTTTCATAACATACAAATACACATTAAGTAAAAGGATCCTTGGAGAAATTTCTATTTCTTTGCAAGAGAGGGTTTTGATCTAAAAATCCTGGTTGTAATGGTGATTTTGTAATTGGGCAAAATTTCCACTCAACAAGTGTGATATCCACATCCTCTTCAAGAATGACATCTTCATCCTATTTAGTGAATATGAATACCGAGTCATCTAGGATCTCAATAATCAATGGTTGATCACTAGGAAGTGGAGCTTTCGCAAGTTGGTTGGCTATTACCTAACCTTTAATGGATTTTTGGCTACTGAATTTAAGGTCAAATTATGTTAGGAGTATTATCCATTTTGTGGTTTAGGTTTTGTTGTAAGTGCAAGTCATCATGTAACATAGAGGGTTTTCGTGAGCTATAACATAAGTGGTGTGACTTAGAATGTAATGTCTAAGTTTCTTAGCGGTATAAACCATTGCTAAGCATAGTTTTTCCACGTAAGTGTCTATGGTTTCATAGCTTACTAGTGTTTGACTAATGTAATAGACTGCTTGCTCTTGGTTTTTTTCATTTTTCTATATAAGCATTGTCCCTCATGCAAAGTCTATTGCTAAAACATAAATATGAAAGGGGAACCTTGAATGAGGTAGGACTAAGATTGGTAGAGAAGCCAAGTATTTCTTGATGTCATCAAAATATTTTTGGCATTCTTCTATCCATGAAAATGTCACCCCATTTTGAAGCAGGTGATTGAATGGTCTGCATTTGTCTTAGAGTTGTGCAATGAAACAATGGATCGATTGGATCTTTCCTTGTAAGCTATGCAACTCTTTCAAGTTTATTGGATGAGGAATCTCCATAATGATATTGACCTTGTTTGGGTCCACTTCAATGCCTCTCTTCGAGCTAATGAATCCTAGGATTTTACCTGAGGTGACATCAAAGACACACTTATTGGGGTTCAACCTTACATTATACTCTAGAAGTCGATCAAAAACTTTTTTAAGACATAGATGTGCTTTTGTCAAGTTTTGGATTTAGCCAGTAGATCATCCACATAGTCTTCAATGATATTATGCATATAGTCATGGAATATGTATGTCATGGCATGTTGATAAGTAGCACCTATGTTTTTAAGACCAAAAGGTATTACCTTGTAACAAAAAATCCCCCAAGGTGTTGTGAATGTTGTGTTGTATTGTCATCAGTATTAATTCAAATCTAGTTATATTCTAAAAAACCATCCATTAAAGATAGCTTTTCATGGTTAGTGCAAGTTTCAACAAGAGTATCAATGTTTGGTACAGGAAATTCATCCTTAGGACACGCTTTATTAAGATCTTGAAAGTCAGTACAAATGCAAATCACCCTGTTAGGCTTACGAACGGGCACCATATTGAAGAATGCAAGCTTATATTGAGAGGGGGGTGAATAGTATAAGACCACTTTTTACTTTTCTTTTCAAATCAATATTATGCAATGTATAAATAACAGTATCAATAGTAGTAATCAAAGCAATGCACAAAACACCATACACAATAAAGACACCAAAATTTAAGTGGTTCACCCAATGTGGGCTACTCCACGGAGAAAATATTTTACTAAATTTTTCTCAATCAATCTCTTTAGGAATATTTCCCAATTATAATATTTATGGACCTCTATCCAAAGGAGATGTTGATCCCCTAATCTCAAGTTCCTAGATCTCTTCCATGGGAGAACTCTTTCCCCTTCTGCTCTGGCTAGTGATATTCTAGAAGACTCTGTCTCTCTACTGCACTGACTGGTGGATCTCTCTCCACTTGAAGACTCCTCACTTAGATCTGTCTTTAATTGTCCTAGTTTTTGGATCTCTATCCATTGAGACTATGTCCTCTATACTCTGTCACCTCCAAAGCTCTGTCTCAATACTATACTAAACATAGTCCAGTCATTCTAGCATAGCTTTGCTCAATCTCTTGTACTAAATACAACTCATTCAGTCTAGCACAACTCTGCTCAATATCTTGCACTAAACATAGTTTATTCAGTCTAGCACAACTCTTCTCAATATCTTGCACTAAACACAGTTTATTCAATCTAGCACAACTCTGCTCAATCTCTTGCACTAAACATAGTTCATTTGGTCTAGCACAAGTCCACTAAAATCTACACTAAACACAATTTATTCGATCTAGAACAAATCTGCTCAATAGGTCCACATAGAACCTTCTCAAATCTGCTCAACAGGTCCACATAGAACCTACTCAAATCTGCTCAACAGGTCCACACAGAACCTACTCAAATATTCTCAACATGTCCACACAGAACCTAATCAAATCTGCTCAACAAGTCCTCTCTAGGACTTGTCCAAATCTACTCAATAATTCCTCTCTAGGACTTTTCCAAATCTTCTCAATAAGTCCTCTCTAGGACTTGTCCAAATCTGCTCAATAAGTCCTCTCTAGTACTTCCTCAAATCTGCATAGCAAGATTCCACAAAAGCTTACATAAAATCAGTCCACAAGCCTTCTCAAAGACTTACCTTAAATCAGTTTAATAATCACACACAGAACTTGTCCAATCTCATAGAATCATAAAGAGAATTTTTAGAGACTCAATATGTTCTATACTCAATGCTCAATCAATATCTCAATTCAATCTCATAGAAGCATAAAGATAATTTTTAGATACTCAATATGTTCTATACTCAAATCCCAATCTCAAATCAATCTCAATCTCATAGAAGCATAAAGAGAATTGTTAGAGACTCAAAATGTTCTATACTCAAATCCCAATCTCAACTCAAATCAATCTCATAGAAGCATAAAGAGAATTGTTAGAGACTATATATGTTTTATTCTCAAATCTCAATCTCAACTCAAATCAGAATAAATAATAGTTTGTTTCATGTAACTTGAACAACCACTTAACACAATTACTTGACTAGGCTCAATAAAATATACTCAACCAATCACCTCAAGGAACAATCCTTTCCTCAAACCCTAGTCCAAGCATGTATCAAAAAACTCAAAATGTTTTCAACAATGCTTAACAAAAAATCTCACATAACAATGATACTTATGTTCTTAACTCAACTTCAAGTTATTTGCATGACCAATTGGCTTCAACAACAATGCTTATAAAACAAGGTTTAATCACAAATCTCAAACTAGAAAACCTTGAAGCATTAAACCAACAACTCCTCAAAAGGGAAACCACAATAAATACTTTTCTCTCCAAAGATATTTTTAGAAATCAATCACCCAAATAATTCAATGAAGAATATTGCCCATACCTTTTTGATGCCTTATGAGTTGTCCACTAAATCTGCTACACTCAACACATTTTCTTTTTCCAATCTCAACAAGGGTTAGAGGTCTTGAGCAATAACACAATAATAAAAATAATATCTCAATAAAACCTTATTACTCCTACTCAATAAAATGCATCATACCCTCTTATGCAAGAAATAAACCCTCAAAACAATGAATCAAACTTACTTTTGAAACTCCTTGACAAAACCCGAAATATCTCCTTGCACACACCTTATTTCTCCATCTAAGAAATCTAAAAAAATAGCTCTCAAAAAGATCTTTACAATGATATATAATATGATATACTTCCAAAAATAAAATCAGTAGAAATCTCTATCTTTCCTAGGGCATACCATATCCTTATTTCTCCTTAGGCAACCTTGGCAAAAATTAAAATATTAAACAACATCAAAATATAAATCCACTTGCCTTGCCCACGTCGGGATTCAATCCCCCGACATCCTCCTTCCCAATGCCTTAGCCACAACCAAGCTACCATTGGGCTACGTGCCTTGACATGTCTAAAATGGCATGTCCACCATAAAGTTTTCATGAACATCGTTCCTTCAAAAAACAACAAGCGCTTCTTCCTTGCAATCCAAAATGCCTCACGTAAATCGAACATGGGACATCCTCCTTAGTACCAAGCCAACATACCACTAGGATACACTGGTCTTTGTGCTTAGAGCCTCTGAACCTTCACACATTTAGCCTTTACGTAAATCGTAAGGCCTTCGAAAAATAAAAGCTTTTCGCATGCACTTCGAATAATAATTGCAAAAAATGCCTTGGTAAATATGTTTTGATGGAATTTATATAATGCCTTTGTCCTCTTTTACAATCATTTCACGCTTCGAATAATTTCTACGTCGACGTGATTTTTAATTTATAATTAATTTAAATTTAAATATTATAAATTAAAAATAATCAACCTTAGGTTTAATTTAATTAAACCTTATAACCTTGTCTTAATGTCCAATCTTGGTATAATTAAATATTATTTATAAAATTTAAATTCCTTGTGAATTTAAATAATTTATAAATAATTATTAAACCTCTGCAATAACCCATCTTGGGTTTTTATAAACCAATCACTTAACTCGTGCTCCCAATAATATTAAAATATTATGGAGCCTTTTTCCTTTCATTTCTGCACTGATGAAGCTTTTTCCTGGATGACTTGGGCGACTTTATTTCTTGTCGAATTCCTTAATAAGAGTGATAACTCTATCAGGTGACATCAATGACAACTTTGACTTAGAGGACTCAAAATGTCCAACACATATTTTAAAGCCACTCATAATAGTCAATGGGTTGAATGAAACCCATGCCCAATAGATTTTGAAGATCTTCTTTTACCATGAGGGCAATGGTAGGATGTAACTTTCTTAGTTTTTATTTGACTAGCTTAGCATCAAGATGCAAGGTTAAGTTGTGGACAACCAAGTTAGTATTAATACCAAGCATGTCCTTATAGGACCATGTAAATATACCTTTCTTTAGCTTGAGGAGCTCTATGAATTGCTCTTGTTCATCAGTGGATAAAATTTTTCTGAGTTTAATAATATATGGATTATGCACATCTGTACTAAGGTTCACATCTATAGTATCTTCAATGGCCATGTGTGAGACTTCCTCAATATTATGGGGCATTGGGATCAGATGAATGTCATCAATGATGTTATCAAACTCTTCTAGCACAGTTTCTTCCATTTATATATAGAAAATAGTCGAAGCTAAGGGTGAAGGCGAAGGCAAAGGCAAAGGTGATGAAGGAATGTAAGTAGAAGAAGCTCTTAATAATTCCTTAGAAAATATGAATTTGGAAAAGGATGGTGGTTATGGAATCCATTCCATATCAATAAGGCTTATGTCAATAGGAATTGGTTTTTTCAAATTGTATGGATTACGGAGTGGTGTGAATAAGTCAATAGGATTCATGATGACTTAGTGGGGGAGTGGTGGTTGCAATGTGAAGGATAAGTCATCTTACCTCTTGGAATCGATGAGGTAACTTTGAGAACATGGATAGCAGAAATAAACACATATAAACGCAAATGATTGGGATATGAAAATACAAAAATTCAAAAAAAAAATTATTATGTACATATGTTACATCAGGTTGTTGTGAGGTTATCAATGAAGTGGAGGTGGTGGTTCACCGATTGGCTCAGATCACTCTCTTGGAAAAAGCAAATGGAAGATGGGTTGATGAATGGGGAATATTTTGAGATAGTACTCATTTTGTATAGTTAAGGGTGTAATTAGGGTTGATTCCTCTTTGAATCCATCTGAAGCTATCAACATGATGTTGTATTCTTCATATAATTCCTCAAAATCATCATTGTGATTGGTTTCCTCTTCTAAATCCAAATGGAGGCTTTGAAAATATTTTTTAAAAGAAGAAGTGGAATAATTTGAATGGTAACCTGGGCCTAAATGGTCATGCACTTCTTGATATTGAGGTTTGATGATCTCATGCATACCATGTTCATATCATCCTAAGCTATATCCTTTCCAATTAAACTAATAAAAATATCATGATAGGAAATCAAGGTTGATCATGTGTTCGAGGTTGGCAAAATATTGTTTCTTGGGTTCATTTGGGAGAAGTGGATAAGATGATGAATCAACCCCCCATATACAAAATTGATTCTATTATGTGATGAACCCATATTGTACACTGCTCCTATGGATAAGGGTGGGTCACATGGGTGACCATAATCCTAATTATTTTAGATGTTAAGCAATGTAATTGTGACATCTTGAACCACATATTTTCCAATACTGGGATTAGCAAAGTGGACTACAACTTGTGAGGATGATGATGTGGATGGAGTGGATATGGAGATGTGGGAGTCTGGGATGACTTGTGATTCAAATTATGGGAGATATTTATGTTGAAATGGCATCTCACAATCTATCAAATTGACTTATGAGATGTTGAATGGTGTAGGTGAAGATGAATTTTCCTGAGGAATTTTATGGATGATTGGGGGATCAGGCATGGGTGAAATGATGATAGGTGCTTGTGCAGTTGGTTGTATGGATGATGAAATATGGGTGGTAATGAATGAGGTAGATGATGTGGAATATGTGGATGGATTTCCCCCTTGTATGGATGTTGATGGTGATAATTGGATCCAACCACATGTACATGTTGTCAGTTGTGATGATGGTTGGGATGTATAATTGGAAGCCTAGTATGGACTGGTGATGGGGATTTCCTCTAGCATACGTGTTTTGGATGAAAATTTGTGAAGTGAAGTGGATGGTGTGGTTTATGGGACTAAGGATAAGTGAGTGGATGTAAGTGTGAACTCATATGGGTTGGAGATGAACTTGTAATATTTGAACGGTTCAATGTCTACTGGTATGCAATGAATATGTTCCTCATGCACATATTTAAAACATTGGTGTGGTATCAAGGGAACATATTTCATCTCCCTTATCCAAGGGCATCAAAGGAGTACATTATAGGCCATGGACCCCTCCAAGATATGGAACATAGTGTGCAACATCTTAACCCCCACTTCTATGGGTAAGACCACAATGCCAACTATAGAACATAGAGCATCATTGAATGCTTACAAGGTGAAGGTGGATTTGGTGATGTGTGAAGGTGGAAGATTGATATGTTGGAGGGTTGAGGTGGTAATGATTTTAATGGATGAGTTGGTGTCAATTAGTACTCATTTAAAGGGCTTCCTATCAACTTGAGCCATAATTTGTAATGGAGGATCCAATTATTCTAATGATATTTATTTGATCTCAAAATCATAGAATATGATAGAGGGTTCCATACATGTTTGAATGCTCCCCATGAAATTTTTAAAGGTATTAGAGTCTTGATATTGAAATTCAATGGATTTTAAGATCTCCATTAATACCTCACAGTGTGGTGGAGATTGTTGTATAAGCTCATAGATGGATAATTGGTTGAAGCCATTTTGAGACTAGTTGTTAGCCAATTGCTCAACATGATGATAGGTGTTGGGGCAAAAATATTTGTTAAATTCTATGTTGATGTCACAACCCTTCCACTTAATTGTCAACCTAGGGATGCTCGTAAACTTATGATGGACCAGATAAATATTACCTACAATACCTCTAATATGAATACATTAAACTCCATATTTTGGAGGGTGTTGTTGAATAGCATTTATTTCAACCCAAACCACTTAATCTTCAAAAAATAAATTGTAGGAAATAAAATCACACCACACTTGCAAAAATGAAATAAAGTAGTAAATAAATCAAATTGCTGAAAATAATCAAATGCAAAAAAATAAAATAAATAAAACTGAAAAAAATTACAGTAAAGTAAAAGATGTGGGAGGAATACTAGCAAGGAGTGGGCCTAGGCTCCAGTAGATTCCGCCCGGATAAATACGTACGTCAAACTTAGTTAAGAGTACTTCGAATAAATTTTATTACATAAAAAAAATTACATTATAGTCTGATTCTTCTATTAATTTTCTCCTCCCCTTTAGATAAGTCTTGTGCATTCATATATCGCACAGGTTTCTCTATCCCAATATTTAGATTGTTGTTACAATAACAAATCTCTTTAAAAATGTGATTACAATAACAACACACTAAATTAGGAAAATTTGGTATATTCATAATAGATTCTATTTACTACATTATTTGTTTGTGGTTTGGTTAAATTAAATGGCTTTCAATATTATCCCGTCGTCATCACTCATGTTATAACTTAGAGAAGTCATTACTCTATTTCATAAATGAAGAACACAAGCTTATACCGAGAGGGGGGGTGAACAGTATAAGACCTCTTTTTACTTTTTCCTTTATACTTCAAAATAGTAAAGCAATATACCCAAAGCAATATCAAAGCAATGCACAAAATCATCCACAAAGTGACACCAATTTTAACGTGGTTCACCCGAGAATGCCTGGGCTACGTCCACAAAACTTTTCTCTAAAAGTTATCTCAAAGTTCTTTGGGAAACCTTCCCAATTACAATGTTTATGAGCCTCGGCCCAAAGGAGACACCTTCCCCCAATCTAAATTTATGAGCCTCCGCTCAAAGGAGATACCTTCCCCTCTGCTCTGGAAATGATCCCTCAGAAGATCAACTGCCTCTACCTCTTGCCAGCACGTGGAACTCCTTTCCATCGAAGACCTCCTGTCCTCAATGCTTAGCCTAAGAGACCTCTGCCTTCTATGATCACGTCCACGACAGCTCAGCTACCTGTACCAAACACAGTCAGTCGGTCTAGTACAAGTCTTCCTCTGTCTGTTAGATTTGTCCAACTCTTTGAACAAATCAATCCTCTCGCACACAAGCCTTCTCAAAGACTTGCCAAATCTGTCCTCAGGTTCTTCTCAAAGAACCAATGCACCTCTGTCCTCAAGTTCTCTAATAGAACTCTCAAAAACTCAGCTCACAAGTCCTCTGCTAGGACCTGTCCAAATCTGCTCACAAGTCCCCACCGAAACCTGTCCAAAACCTGCTCACAAGTCCCCACCGGAACCTGTCCAAAACCTCAGCAAGCTCACCAAGAAAAACTTGCTTAGCATGAACCCACAAAGAGAATTGTTAGAGACCCAATGTGATTCATAAACCTCATAGAAGCATAAAGAGAATTGTTAGAGACTCAATATGTTCTATACTTAACTCCCAATCTCAATCTCAAATCTCATAGAAACATAAAGAGAATTGTTAGAGACCCAATATGTTCTATACTTAACTCCCAATCTCAAAAAAAATTAAATCTCAACTCAATCTCAATCTCAAAAGAATAAGATAGATGTAGTATGCTTTTCTCAAGAATATGAAACACAACCCAACAATTGCCAACCATGCAATATCTCATATAACAATGATACTTATATTCTTTTCACCAACAACTAGGGTTTCATCATCTCAATGCAAGTAGCAAGACTTACTAACATAAACCCTAGTGCAAAAATGCTTCCTCTTCCTCAACCAGAATTATGCATTCACCCAAAAATTCATCAATGACTTTAATGCATAAACAATCTTCAATATCCAGAAAATAAGATTTACACCAAAAATACCTAGTAGACAACCTTTTCACTCCAAACTCAATTTCAGAAAATATACCATAAACAACATACATGGAAGAAGTTGCCCATACCTTTACTTTGATGAAGAAGGAGAACTCAAAATCTGTCACAACACTAACTCTCAATTTGCCACCAATTAGAGTTAGCAACTATACAATAATACACAATAATAAAGATCCAAAATAACACCTTATTTCTCCAACTTAGTAAAAACCACCAGAAGTATAATATACATACAAAGTAAAACCTCTTTACACCTTATTACTCCACATAAATATTAAACATCAATAAAACAATGTCAAAGCAAATATGATACCTTAACCTTATACCTCCCGCGCATTCACAACCACTATCCTTTGCACACCGCGACCAAAAGAAAATTACCAACGAAGAGAATCGAACTCGGCACCTCTGCCTTCTAGCGCTTTCGCTTAAATGCCACCGTCGTTGGGTCACAAGTGCCCAACGAAGTAATACAGTGCTGCCCTCTCTTTTATCTTCCTTTGACGCCAAGAATCTGGAAAACGTAAACGTCTTCCACAAGCCACATGCAAACTGGTGAGCGCTGTCCAAAACGTAAGTCACTGAATGCTTGCATTAATCATCTCACAGCACAGTCTGAAAAACGCAGTTCAGGTGCAATTGCCAATCCACTACCGTCAAGCAAAAGGTAAGGATGCAGCCCAAGCTCAAATCCGAGTATGCCAAGCATGGTTTCCAAGACACAGAACAAGCACGATTTCAAAGACGTCAATCGGAGATTCGAAGACACAGAGCAAGCTCAAATCGAAGACACCAAGCGCTATTCGAAAGATATAGAGCAAATGCAAATCGCAGACGCCAAGCGCAAATCGAAAGATACAGAGCAAATGCAAATCGCAGACGCCAAGCGCAAATCGAAAGATATAGAGCAAATGCAAATCACAGACGCCAAGCGCAAATCGAAAGATACAGAGTAAACACAAATCGCAGATGTCAAAATTAATCGGAGGTGCTCACTTTAGAAAATCATCCCCACTTATATAGCCATTTTTCCTTAACTGTTTGACGTCGGCGCTCCTCCAACGATGGCAACATATCGGCGAAAGAATTCTTTTTTCTTCCATCGCTTAAGGGTTGAAAGACCCTTTAATAATAATTAAAATAATAATTATTATTATTTTATTAATAATAAATTAAACTTGGACCTTTGACAAAGGTTTGAGTTAATTTAATTATTAATAATAAACATGGACCTTTGCATTAAGTTAAGCTTGGTTTTAATAAAAACCCTTAATGAGTCCAAATGGTTTTAAGAAAAACCTTTAACCTTGTCACCATGGTTTTAATAAAAACCCTTTAACATAATGAAGCTTCTCAAGATATTCTTGACATCACACTCTTTTGATATCAACACAAAAATGCCTTTTGACATCAATGACAACTTATACATTTGAGCAAAGGCAATGTACCCAAAGTACCCAAAATTGCCAACAATCTCCCCCTTTGTCATTGATGGCAAACCTTTACTGAAAACACTTCTCAAGAGCCAAAACTGAAACCAACTGAAACCAACTATGCTAACAACTAAGAATCTTCCTTTGAAGTTTTGCTCCCCATGACTTGAAGCTTTCCTCTTCACTTTGAAGCTCTCCCCCTTACTCATATCTCTCCCCCTTTGTCATCAATGGCAAAGGGCCACCTTTGGGGCTCGGGACTAAGAATTAGCCTCTTAGCTTAGTCCCTCCCCCACCTCCTGATGAGGTGATTAATTCGGGGTGGGAGTAAAACTCCCATTAGGCACTGATCATCATCGGCGTCTATAACTTCCTTGTCGGGCCTTCTCTTGAACTCTTTGTCCATATTCCTATTCCTGTCACTGTTCTTGTTCTTGTTCTCATCCCTGTTTTTATCCATGCCTTGATCCTTGGACCTGATCATGCCACTGTTCCTGTTCCTGTATTCTAGAATTTCAGCTCTACACTGTCTGACTGTGTGACCTTCATTGTTGCACTTATAACAAGTAACAATGTTATTTCTTTTAGGCATACCTATTCTTTGGATCCACCAGTTCTGACCAAACCTGTTCTGACCAAACTTGTTCTGACCAAACCTGTTCTGGCCAAACCTGTTCTGACCAAACCTGTTCTGACCAAACCTATTCTGACCAAACCTGTTCTGATCAAACCTGTTCTTGATATTTGCCTTGCAATAAACTGCCTTGTGCCCAAACTATTGACAAGAGTAGCAATACCCTTGAAAGAAATTACCACCTCTAAAACTGTCATTTACCTTCTTCACTTGAGCCATGCAATGTGAAGCTATGTGACCAAACCTGTGACAAGCAAAACATCTGCCTTGAAACTTTCCTTTATTTGACCTCTTAGGTTCTGAAAACTTCTTCTTCTCATTCTGAATTCTGTTTTCTATTTCTGTGCATCTATCATTCAAGGACTCATGATCTGAAATACTTTCCCCATCAGAACTCTCTTCCTTTTGGAGTCTCTTACTAGACTCTCCAACTTGTTCCTTGTGAGGCTTAACAAAACCAAGGCCTGTTTTATCTGTTGTCTTTCTTTGACCTTTGATGAGAGACTTAACCTTTTTGGAGCTATCTTGAAACCTGTGAAGCTTATCCTTGTACCCTTTAGTTTCCTCTTTCAAAGAAGCCATTTTCTATTCTAACTCACTATACTCAAGAACCTTAGACTCTAATTCATCCTTGAGTTCTTGTGTCTTAGCTATAGAGAAGTCAAGACTTTCTATAAGATCATCTCTCTCCATACAACATTCATCCAACTTATCCTTGAGTCTAGCATTCTTCTTTCTTTCCTTTTTCAAAGCACTAAGAGCACTAATAAGTTCACCTTTAAGATCTACTTCACCTTCCTCTATATGTTTGCTTTTAGAATCATCAAAGCCTTTTTCAGATTTCTTATCACTAGAGGTGCTACCCTTTTCAAAAACCATACATGCATCTTCCTTATAGTTTTCTGAAGCATCCTCATACATACTAGAAACCAAATCATTATTTGTGCAATCATCCTCAAGGTGACCAAAATTTCCACATCTAAGACATTTCATGATAATGAATCTATGTTTTGGTTCTTCCTCTTTTTCTGATATGAACAACATCTCATTTTCATTATCACTTGAAGAACTTTCACTATCACTACTAGAACACTTACTTGCTTTGTCTAGGTAGAAACTCTTCTTGTGTTTGTGAGAATACCTCTTTCCTTGATTGTTGTGCTCATCTTTGTTTTTCCTATGATGCTTGTGCTTTTCAGAATCCTTGCTCTTACAGTCCTGTTTATCTTCATCACTTTCATCCTTGGCAACAGTACAATCAGTAGCATAATGACCAAACTTTCCACAATTGAAACATCTTACGTTTTTCATATTTTTGTGCTTTCTAGAGAACTTGCCTTTCTTGCTGTAATATGCCTCTTCATCACTAGAAGACTCATCACTCTCTTGAAGTTGTTTACCTTTGGATTTCTTGGTAGCCTTGAAAGTTGCCTCCTTCTTGACATCAACCTTCACTTGAGTTCTTAACTCAAATGCTGCAAGTATACTATGGAGCTCATCCTTTTTCAACTTATCCAAATCTTTAGCTTCCTCAATAGCAGAAATATTTTCACTAAATCTATTAGGAAGAGATCTTAAAATCTTATCACAAACATCATTTTCAGCAAGCTCAAGACCTAAGTCTTTCATGGAGTTAACAACCTCATCCATACGAAGCATGTAGTCACTAATATTTTCATCATCATTCATCTTGAGTTGTTCAAACATACCTTTGAAGTGTCTCAACTTTGCCTTTCAGACATTTGTATCACCTGTATGAACCACCTTCAATTGATTCCACATTTCACTAGTTGTCTTGCGGTGAATCACTTTGGTGAGATCTCGCTTCTACGTAAGCCTTTCAAGATTGTATTCATTGCTTTTGAATTTCTGTGATGTAGGAGTCTTTCTTCTTTAGTATAAGGACCATGTTCAGGAATAGTGTACTCATCTTCAATCACTTCCCAAACCTCATTCCCAAGTGCCATTAGATGAACCTTCATCCTTGCACTCCAAAGACCAAAATCTGACCCATCAAGAATAGGTGTTGCATTGCCACTTGAATGATCCATTGTGTTCTTTACTAGCTTTTCCTTCAAGATGTTAAACTTTTCGAAGGCACCCGCTCTGATACCAATTGAAGAACACAAGCTTATACTTGAGAGGGGGGTGAACAGTATAAGACCTCTTTTTACTTTTTCCTTTATACTTCAAAATAGTAAAGCAATATACCCAAAGCAATATCAAAGCAATGCACAAAATCATCCACAAAGTGACACCAATTTTAACGTGGTTCACCCAGAAAGCCTGGGCTACGTCCACAAAACTTTTCTCTAAAAGTTATCTCAAAGTTCTTTGGGAAACCTTCCCAATTACAATGTTTATGAGCCTCGGCCCAAAGGAGACACCTTCCCCCAATCTAAATTTATGAGCCTCTCGCTCAAAGGAGATACCTTCCCCCTCTGCTCTGGAAATGATCCCTCAGAAGATCAACTGCCTCTACCTCTTGCCAACACGTGGAACTCCTTTCCATCGAAGACCTCCTATCCTCAATGCTTAGCCTAAGAGACCTCTGCCTTCTATGATCACGTCCACAACAGCTCAGCTACCTGTACCAAACACAGTCAGTCGGTCTAGTACAAGTCTTCCTCTGTCTGTCAGATCTGTCCAACTCTTTGAACAAATCAATCCTCTGCACACAAGCCTTCTCAAAGACTTGCCAAATCTATCCTCAGGTTCTTCTCAAAGAACCAATGCACCTCTGTCCTCAAGTTCTCTGATAGAACTCTCAAAAACTCAGCTCACAAGTCCTCTCGCTAGGACCTGTCCAAATCTGCTCACAAGTCCCCACCGAAACCTGTCCAAAACCTGCTCACAAGTCCCCACCGAAACCTGTCCAAAACCTCAACAAGCTCACCAAGAAAAACTTGCTTAGCATGAACCCACAAAGAGAATTGTTAGAGACCCAATGTGATTCATAAACCTCATAGAAGCATAAAGAGAATTGTTAGAGACTCAATATGTTCTATACTTAACTCCCAATCTCAATCTCAAATCTCATAGAAACATAAAGAGAATTGTTAGAGACCCAATATGTTCTATACTTAACTCCCAATCTCAATCTCAACTCAATCTCAATCTCAAAAGAATAAGATAGATGTAGTATGCTTTTCTCAAGAATATGAAACACAACCCAACAATTGCCAACCATGCAATATCTCATATAACAATGATACTTATATTCTTTTCACCAACAACTAGGGTTTCATCATCTCAATGCAAGTAGCAAGACTTACTAACATAAACCCTAGTGCAAAAATGCTTCCTCTTCCTCAACCAGAATTATGCATTCACCCAAAAATTCATCAATGACTTTAATGCATAAACAATCTTCAATATCCAGAAAATAAGATTTACACCAAAAATACCTAGTAGACAACCTTTTCACTCCAAACTCAATTTCAGAAAATATACCATAAACAACATACATGGAAGAAGTTGCCCATACCTTTACTTTGATGAAGAAGGAGAACTCAAAATCTGTCACAACACTAACTCTCAATTTGCCACCAATTAGAGTTAGCAACTATACAATAATACACAATAATAAAGATCCAAAATAACACCTTATTTCTCCAACTTAGTAAAAACCACCAGAAGTATAATATACATACAAAGTAAAACCTCTTTACACCTTATTACTCCACATAAACATTAAACATCAATAAAACAATGTCAAAGCAAATATGATACCTTAACCTTATACCTCCCGCGCATTCACAACCACTATCCTTTGCACACCGCGACCAAAAGAAAATTACCAACGAAGAGAATCGAACTCGGCACCTCTGCCTTCTAGCGCTTTCGCTTAAACGCCACCGTCGTTGGGTCACAAGTGCCCAACGAAGTAATACAGCGCTGCCCTCTCTTTTATCTTCCTTTGATGCCAAGAATCTGGAAAACGTAAACGTCTTCCACAAGCCACATGCAAACTGGTGAGCGCTGTCCAAAACGTAAGTCACTGAATGCTTGCATTAATCATCTCACAGCACAGTCTGGAAAAACGCAGTTCAGGTGCAATTGCCAATCCACTACCGTCAAGCAAAAAGGTAAGGATGCAGCCCAAGCTCAAATCCGAGTATGCCAAGCATGGTTTCCAAGACACAGAACAAGCACGATTTCAAAGACGTCAATCGGAGATTCAAAGACACAGAGCAAGCTCAAATCGAAGACACCAAGCGCTATTCGAAAGATATAGAGCAAATGCAAATCGCAGATGCCAAGCGCAAATCGAAAGATATAGAGCAAATGCAAATCATAGACGCCAAGCGCAAATCGAAAGATATCGAGCAAATGCAAATCGCAGACGCCAAGCACAAATCGAAAGATACAGAGTAAACACAAATCGCAGATGTCAAAATTAATCGGAGGTGCTCACTTTAGAAAATCATCCCCACTTATATAGCCATTTTTCCTTAACTGTTTGACGTCGGCGCTCCTCCAACGATGGCAACATATCGGCGAAAGAATTATTTTTTTCTTCCGTCGCTTAAGGGTTGAAAGACCCTTTAATAATAATTAAAATAATAATAATTATTATTTTATTAATAATAAATTAAACTTGGACCTTTGACAAAGGTTTGAGTTAATTTAATTATTAATAATAAACATGGACCTTTGCATTAAGTTAAGCTTGGTTTTAATAAAAACCCTTAATGAGTCCAAATGGTTTTAAGAAAAACCTTTAACCTTGTCACCATGGTTTTAATAAAAACCCTTTAACATAATGAAGCTTCTCAAGATATTCTTGACATCACACTCTTTTGATATCAACACAAAAATGCCTTTTGACATCAATGACAACTTATACATTTGAGCAAAGGCAATGTACCCAAAGTACCCAAAATTGCCAACAATACAAAAATAGAGTAGCTAACATGTTCATCGGTTAACAGGAGGTAGTCACCATCAGGTTGGGAGTTAGGTGCTTCATTCTGCTTATGTGGAGTCCACCTTCTTTGACTTCATCAACAAAAATAATGTGCCTTACTATCGGAAGATGGGAGCAAGGTGTCTTTCTATCAAATATGAGAAAAAGGTGTCTTATCGCCGAAAGACTGAAGCAAGGCATATTCCCATCAGAATACAGGAGTAATACATCTTACTGTCATAATATGTGAGTAAGGCACCTTCCCATCAGAATATGAGAGTAAGGTGTCTTATCGTCAGAATATGGGAGTAAGGCACTCCTCTCTTTCGTAGTCGAAATCCTTCCTTAGTTTTCATTGAACTTATTTTAAAATAGATGATGCTAGGTCCAAGTGGGACCTCGATGTAGTTATGTATAAAATAACTAAAATGATCAAATCTACACACAAAGCACACTTTTCACACAATTTATGCAATATACACAATTTACCATTAAATACATATAAACATTCATAAAAATTATAAATATAATATAATATTTTTGCACAAAACATTAGAAATAGATTCACAAATATGAGCAATTCTGGTGCTCATCATCCCCCCATGCCTAAGGATTGTCATGTCCTCATGGCACCTTGTATTGGTAGTCCCTAGTTTTATCTACGGCCTTCCAGTAAGATTTATTCCTTTGCTTCCTCTTCTTAGTGATGGCCTGTCTCTTTTCTTGTACCTGGGATTCCTCTTCTTGGTAGTTTGTAGGGCACTGACCTCTTGTTATGGATTCTACTAGTGTTGGCTATGCCTAAATATTATGTGAGGCTTGAAACTTGTGCTTGGTGGCTTTGTAATGTGCATTTTCTATCCTACGTTTTAGGAAGCAACTTTCTCCACAGAGTCTAGAGAATTTGTGGTTACTTCTATTGCCCAATTTGCGTGGGTGGTAGCATCCACCTTGGTTGTCTGGTTGGCCTTTAGATTTTGATTTTCTAGCTTGAGTTACTACATAGATTGCCATAACTGGTGCATGGTGCTATCAAATTCTAGCTATTTTTCTATAACTACTTTCCTAGAAACTTTTAAAAGTGTCTCTTCTACCTTAAATTTTTCTTCCCATATGAAGGCCTATTTTTTTACCTTTTGTAATTGTTCCTATAGATTTTCCTATATATTATATAAATAGGGTTCACCACTAGCCAAATTTTGTGGCACCTAGGTCGTGATATCTTCTATGATTATCTTGATGATATTGTAATCACAAATCAATATGCAAAAATTCACTATTCATTCTATCAAAGTCGAAATTACAAAGTATTATATAGTGTCTATATAGTTGTTGAGAGATATTTGGGAGAGAAGAAATAGGGAGGAAAGGAAAAAATAATTAGGAGTCAAACTCTTCCTGCCGTCCATGCCGTCCAATCCTGCTGACTTGGTTGTCGTCCAATGAGGTAAAAGGGTAAGGTCAAAACTTACAGTTGAAACAAAATTTTTACCATTTTACCATTTTAACTTCCAACATTCTCCCCCTTAAAGTTGAGAGGACTGACTATACAGTCTCTCAGCTTTATATATTGAGCTTTAGCCATGCCTTTGGTGAAGATATCTGCAATGTTGTCCAAAGTGCTGCAATATTTAAGCTCAACTATCTGCTGCTCCACCATGTCTCGGATGAAGTGATACTTCATATCGAAATGCTTTGATCTGCTATGGTGGATTGGATTGTATGCCAACTGAATGGCACTTATGTTATCACAATACAGTCGAGTTGGACCACTTTGACTTTCTCCAATCTCTTCAAGGACTTTTCTCAACCATAGGGCTTGAGTACTAGCATGTGTGATAGCTATATATTCAGCCTCAGTAGATGACAATGCTACAACAGTTTGCTTCTTGGAACTCCATGTGATTAGTCCTGACCCTAGACTAAAATAGTTCCCTGATGTAGATTTCCTATCATCTATATTGCTGCCCCAATCACTATCATTGAAGCCAACTAATTTCACAGAATTACATTTGTGGTAATGGATTCCAAAATCCAATGTACCTTTTACATATCTTAAGATTCTTTTAGTTGCTTGTAGATGCAGCTCAGATGGACTTGCCATAAACCTTGAAACTAGAGAAACAACATATTGAATATCGGGCCTTGTGTTGGTGAGAAACATCAGACTCCCAACCATGCTCCTGTAAGTGGTCATGTCAACCTTTGGTGCTCCGTCATCCTTGCTCAATTGGATTCCATGTCCGGTTGGAGTTGCAACTGATTTGCACTGCTCCATGGAAAATTTCTTGATCATGTCTCGAGCATACTTGTGTTGACATATGAAGATCCCCCTATTTGATTGATGCACTTCCATGCCTAGGAAGTATCGCATTAAACCGAGATCTTTCATCTCAAACTGCTTCATCATGGAGTTTTTGAACTCCATATTCATTTTAGTGTTACTACCCATAAATATTAGATCATCCACATACAAACAAACTATGAGAATGTCTACTCCATGCTTTAGGTAGTACAGAGTTGGTTCACTTTTGCTTCTAGTGAATCCATACTCGCTGAAATAGCCATCAATGCGTGAGTACCAAGCTCTTGGTGCTTGCTTGAGGCCATAAAGTGCTTTTTTCAATTTGTAAACAAGGTTCTCCTTTCCTTGTTCTTGAAAGCCTTGAGGTTGTTGAACATAAACCTCCTCAGTCAAGTATCCATTCAGAAAAGCACTTTTCACATCCATGTGTTGAATGTTCCATCCTTTATGGGCAGCTAAGGAAAGAACTGATCTGATTGTCTCTTGTCGTGCAACAGGAGCAAAAGTTTCCTCATAGTCAATGCCAAATTTTTGAGTAAAACCTTTTGCTACTAATCTCGCCTTGTGCCTCTCAATGCTTCCATCAGCATTGTATTTGGTCTTGTAGACCCATTTACATCCAACACACTTTTTTCCTTTGGGTAGCTTTACTAGCTCCCATGTATCATTATTTTTTATAGAGGTTATTTCCTCTTCCATGGCTTCTTGCCATATATTTTGAGTACAAGCCTTCTCATAGCTAGCTGGTTCTAGCTGTGCACTAGCCAATAAAGCATAATTGACTACATCTCCCTTAGGATCTTGGGAGTTATCATCCCCATACAATTGCAAATTTTCAAGTTGCTGCAAAACTGTATTCATTTCACTAGCTTGGCTTCTAGTGAATCTTCTCTGGAAATTTTGATCCAACATTTGAAAAGATGGATGATGTTGTAATGTTCTTTTGCCTCTTGATGGAGAGTCACTGTCTATGTCCATCGGTGAAGAACTTACTGATCTCTGTGGAGAAGGACTTGGAGTGGCGGTTGAAGTACTTGATGTAGTACTCCTGCTTGGGCTTGGAGGGGGTGGTGTGCCTTTGCTTTTCTTGGGAGACACCTGTTGTACTTGTTGTACCTATGAAGAATTTACATCTTGGGACTCATCATCAACAAAAATTCTTTGATGACCCCATTCTCCCCCTTCATCAAAAATTACATCCCTGGAAAGTACAATTTTATGAGTCTTGGGATTGTAGAGTCTATATGCTTTTGTAGACTCACAATACCCTACAAATATACAAGCTTGACTTTTGGGATCAAGCTTCTTCCTTTTCTCATCAGGAATGTGCGCATATGCTAAAGAACCAAAAAATTTAAAGTGCTTTACATTGGGTTTCTTTCCATACCACCCCTCATAAGGAGTGATGCCATCTAAACTAGAAGTTGGACTTCTATTTAGAATGTATACACTGGTTCTTACAGCATCAACCCAATACATATTAGTTAGATGCTTAGTCTGAAGCATCGTTCTCGCCATCTCGACTATGGTGCGGTTCTTTCTCTCGGCCACACCATTCTGTTGTGGGGTATAGGCAGTGGTGAATTGCCTTTTGATCCCACTTGCTTTACAATATTTCAAGAATTCTTTTGAGGAGTACTCACCTCCTCGATCTGTCCTAAGACATTTTACAAAATACTCACTTTGTTTCTCTACATTGTTTCTGAAATCTATGAAGCAATCAAAAGCTTCATCTTTATGTTTCAAGAAATAAATCCAGCACATTCTAGAGAAATCATCTATGAAAGTGAGAAAATAGGAATTGTTTCCGATACTCTTTGTCTGCATTGGACCACAGATGTCCGAATGCACTAACTGAAGTGGATAGTTGGCTCTCCACGCTTGTCCTTTTGGAAACTTAGACCTTGAGTGCTTTCCCAAAGCACATCCTTCATAGACCTCCTTTTGTTCGTTGATTTTGGGAAGTCCTGTCACCATAGCTTGAGAAGTTAACAGTTTCAAGCTAGCGGAATTAAGGTGACCATATCGCAAGTGCCAAAGCACACTTGGATTAGCTATAGCTACATTTGCAAGTTGAGCTCCCCCTGGCTCACCAAATTTGAGAGGGAATAACCGATTCTTGGTCATTGGGACCTGTGTGATGACACGATTACAATTGTTTTTATCAAGAATGATACATTTTCCTTCATCAAAAACAAGTTTGTAATTTTTCTCCATCATTTGCCCAACGCTTAGCAGATTGTGTTGGAGCTTTGGAGTGTAATAGATGTCATTCACTTTCTTTAGACCTTCTTTTGTTGGAACCTCCATGGCTCCAATGCCTTCGACTTGCAAAGCTTTATCATCCCCTAACTTGATGTGGGATTTATAAGTGGAATCTAGAGTAGCAAATAGATTTTCTTTGCCACTCATATGGTTTGAGCAACCAGTATCCAAAATCCATGTGTCATTTAGATTTTGTTTTGATTGTCCATATGAAAGAAAAATATTAGAGGTATCATCTTCTTCACCATAATTTCCATATTGACTGTTGTTGCCTTGAGAAGATTTTGACCAGCAGTCACGAGCAAAGTGACCTGGCTTGCCACAGTTAAAACAAGTTGTTTTGGACTTGTCACTTCCTCGTCCTTGATTTCCACTTCGTCCTGGATTTCCTCCTCGATTTTGGTTTCCACCTCTGTTCTGATTGCCTCCTCTGTTGGAGTTGCCTCCTCTATTCTGATTGCCTCCTCTGTAGTTGCCTCTGCCTCTACCTCTTCGCTGGCCTCTCGCCTTGACCTCTTCCACGTCCTCTTCTAGTATTTTCATTGGATGTGAAGGCTTTATCATCGCCTCCATAGTCTGGTTGAAGGAGATTCCTGTAATCTCTCTTCATGAGACATTAACGACCCAATTAATGCATCAAATGTTAAAGTGGAAAGATCTTTTGACTCTTCTATGATTATGGCTATGTGATTCCATATTTGAAGAAGTGTTCGTAACACTTTCTTTACAATTGTTTCAGGCTTAATTTCTTCGCCAAGAGTAACCATTTTATCAACTACTGCTTTCACTCTGACGCAGTAGTCACCAAATTTTTCGTCTTCTTTCATTTTGAGATTTTCAAAATCTCGTTTCAGTGTTTGAAGCCTCACTTGCTTCACTTGATCACTTCCCTGGAATCCGTCTTTCAAAGCTTTCCACGCATCTTGTGCAGTTATACAAGCGGCTATTCTAGGGAATATACTCTTCTCCAATGTTGCTTGGAGATGATAAAGAGTAGAGGAGTTGCTCTTTTGCGCTTCTTTCTTTGTTTTCTTATCTGTGGCACTTAATGTTGTCCAATCTATGGGTTCGGTGTAACCCTCTTCCACTATGTCCCACAAACCTTTCCCTATGAGTAAGGTCTTCATTTTGATAGACCAATACTCGTAATCATATCCGTTGAATTCTGGAATAGGTAGATTGTTATGTGAGGCCATAGCTGTTATAAACTAAAACACTCTCTTTATTTCTTGGTTACAATAAAGCACTCTATTTTTTTTTTAAGAAGAGTAAAGAAGAAGAAAGAAGAGATTACAAATTTAAGTCAAATCTGACTTGATTCACTCTTTCAATGCGTGCTTGTTCCTCTTGTTGTGGCGCTGCTATTTCTTGATTCACGAAATTGTCTGCTACTTGTTCTTCATCATCACTGATCAATATTATCTCAGGTGATTCTAGTTCTAGAATTTCTACTGAATTACTGTAATGAGTATATTCAGATTCTTGTGGTGCAACTTCTATGGATTCGGATTGCTCAAATTGACTCCCAAAGGAGTTATCTTCAGAGTCTGCCTCGTACCCTGAGTCTGGATGCCTCTGGTGTGCTATTACTACATTCTGCAACTGACTAAACACAGTATGTAGCCCATAAGCTCTCACTTTTTCATCAAAAATTTTAGCATTTTCTCTCACCAAAAGTGCACATAGGGCATGATAACAACCACTTGGTCTTATCATCAATGCCTCTTTACAAATTTTAGTTTGATCTTTTGTCTCTCTTACAAGGAAAAAACACTAAGCCTCTCAGGCTTGTTACACAAAATTTCCAGTTTGTATAGCCTTCTAGACTATCACAGTATGCTTTTACACTACAGTTTTTGATTCCTCGAATCAAGTGAAAAGCCCCTTCTTTTACAATAAATTGCCTCTTAGGCAATGTCAAAAATATATTTATATAGTCTATTATAATTTTAAAAAAGTTGTAATTATAAGTTAAATAATAATAAAAAATATTGATTTTCTTAAAAACTTAAAAAAAAACAATATATTTTAATATTATTATTAAACCTATATAAAAAACTTTTTAAAAAAATTATAAAAAAATTAAAAAACTATATATAAAAAAAATTTATCTCCGACCTTTTAAAACTTAACCTTATGCAAAAAGGATTAATATGTCAATCCGACCTCGACCTCATGCCAACATAATAAAAAATTAAATCGTGCTGGGTTTCGAACCCGTGACTTCCCCTCTGTAGAATAGCGTGCTCACCAAGTGCGCTACAAGCCTCTTTAGGCTTCAAACTGATGGGCGTAGTATTTAAACCGATGGGCAACAATTTTAAACAAAAAAAATTATAGTTTCTTTATCCCACATGCAGCAGGAATTGGGCTGCGAAGGGGTTTAAGAGTACGAGGGCTCACAAGGGTATTCGATTGCCTTCGAGCAATCGGACCTTGCCCTTTTGCTCTTCATTGGGCGAATGCCCTTCCGCCACGTCGCCACCTCACGTCCGCTTGCCACGTGTCCTGCTTACTGTGTCCGCCATGTCACCTCCTTACTATGTCTGCCACGTCACTGTGTCCACCACATGTTCGTCTCTGGTCAGCTCACCACGTGTCCACCTCTGGTTAGCTCACCACGTGTCCACCTCTGGTCTGTGTTCCACCAAGTCACCTATCAGTCACCTGGGGAATCATGCCTGGTGTCCTCTAGTCAGCTGGTCAACCTCGAACCGCATGCTCTCTACGGGCCTCCTTTCGACCTCACCTTGGTGCACACTCTACGGGCCCTCTCGACCTCCTCGAGAATCGTGCCTCCTGTGGGCTCGCTCCTGTGGGCCTCCTCGACCTCCTCGAGATCCGTGCCTCACCTGTGGGCCTCCTCGAGCCTCCTCGAGATCCATGCCTAGCTTGCCTTGAAACCCTAGACACCCTCCGCTCTGATACCAGATATTGTAATCACAAATCAATATGCAAAAATTCACTATTCATTCTATCAAAGTCGAAATTACAAAGTATTATATAGTGTCTATATAGTTGTTGAGAGATATTTGGGAGAGAAGAAATAGGGAGGAAAGGAAAAAATAATTAGGAGTCAAACTCTTCCTGCCGTCCATGTCGTCCAATCCTGCTGACTTGGTTGTCGTCCAATGAGGTAAAAGGGTAAGGTCAAAACTTACAGTTGAAACAAAATTTTTACCATTTTACCATTTTAACTTCCAATAATTTCTTCATCCTTGTTGGATGGGTTGTGGGCGGTTGATGCTACTAACTGCTTCATCCTACTCCTAGTTATTGGGTAATTAGCTGCTCAAAAAGGGCTAGGAATAATCTTCTTAATATCTTCATTTTTTGTGGAAAGGTTTCTGATGAGCTTTGCCCTACTTCTCCTTTGACTAGGACATCCTAGAATTTGGCTGCTTGTTCTATTGTAGGCTCCTCTACAACTGATATCTCTTAGAGGTCAGGCACTCGTCCTAATATTGGATCCTCTATAGCTAGATATTAGTAGGATTTATGCACCTCATACCTCTCCTCATATACCCTTGGCACTTCTCTATGTACCCCTACAGTTGTCTGTTATTGGGAGTTAGGCACCTCGGACCTCTCATCCTCTACCTCTAGAACTTCTCTATGTGCCTCTGTAGCCGACAATTATTGGGAGTTAGGAACATAGACCCTCTCATTCTCTACCTATGGCACTTCTTTGTGTGCCTCTACATACCGAATTAAGGCTAAAATTAGCCCGTGATGTGCTAGGGCAAAATCTGTTTCTGCCTGGTATCACCTGGATTTGTCTTGTAGATCATAGGCCAAGTAGAACTTGATGTTAATTTTTACTCCATGCAGTAGGTGGCTCAAGAACCTCATATGATTGGCATTCAAGTGTGTATACTTACCTATGCAAGTAAATAACCTAGCCACCTAGTCAAAAATCTATTGCCAGAGCCTTAGGAGGTCACGTTTCGACAACCCCAAGCATGTTAATTATGTTGGTAGGTGCCCAAGGAGTTGTTCTATGCATTGAGCTAGAGGTTATTCCTTATAAATATGGTTTTCTATTTGAGGGATACTAGTTACGGTTGCAACATACTCCTCTATGACTGGAATTTCCAGTTCGTGTAGTCGAGCAACTTCCTTGTCTACAGATAAAAAAAACTCCTCTACTACTTTCAAGTCCTGGTTTTGGCTGACCAAGAGGTAATACTTCATCCACCTAACAACTTAAAATTGGTCTTGAACTTCTTCATTAATTCTTACCACATTGCAGGTTTTGCTTTTATTCTGACTATGGTTCATCGATATTCCTCCCATTATGGAAAATTTGATTTGTGTCTACATCTGCAACTTTTATCTGTTCTCTAGGTTTGTTTACAACTAGTTTATCATTTTACAGTTTTGACTGTAACTACATGAAGGTGCATCTTCATTCATAGAGGTAGGTGCATTATATTTTACATGGAGGACTATGAGAGTAGCCTTCCCCAATTCATGTTTGACATGTCATGCTAGAAAGAGCGGGTGATTGATGGTTGGATATTTTTTCCAATGTTGTTATGACACTATTTTTAGAAATGTTCTAATTATGAAAATTATATGCATCTAACAAAAAATTGTATACATACCTTATTGGTGATCCCTGCATACCAAGCATGACGATGATCATGGAGTGTTATGATTCATTATTTTGTGACAACCAGAATGATTGCGTATTCTCCATGTGAGAAATTTCTTTGGACTGTTCTTCTTGGGTACTACAAAAATATTCATTCGAAGTCTCATGCTAAAAATAAGAAATATTGATGGTCTACGTGGGATGACACACATCCCTGTGTTGATTGTTTTTGAATGTGTTGAAATCCTCCATAGGATTTTGTAATAATTTCCCAAGAAATATTTGACCTTTTCATCATGTGGGATATTATCGTGGCTTCGACCACTTCCCAATGTCATCAAATTATTCATGTTGCATACAAGCACTTAATGGAAGGTAGGCACCTTTTCATTGATAAATAGGTGCCTTAATAGGAATGTAGATAAGCATTTTACTTTAGGTACATGAGATTCATGCACCTTCCTAACAGGATTTAGGTGTCTTCCTCTAGATACACAGGATTTAGGCACCTTTCTAACAAAATTTAAGCATCGAACCTCGATGTATGTATTGGATATCGGTATCAACTTGCTTGATGATAGGTGCCTATCTCCAATGGATGGGAGACAGGTGCCAATTTATTGCTTTGAAAACTCTTGGATCGGGCATATTTATGGGAAGAGTTAAGCACCTTCCTACAACTAAAAATTTAGCATTTATTGGCATGTTCTATAGTAAACACTTCCCAGTTGATCAAAAATTTTAGTGCTTCCTCCTTCATGAGCTCTGTCAACAACTACTTGTTCACACACATAGATGGGAATTTTTCTTCTTGCAAATATTTCACATCTGCATACGTATTCAGATTGTGACTATCCCCTCTAGATGGGAATAATCAAGCTTATACTCCTAGAAAATTGGAAATCATTTAGGTTCATGTATTTTATGCATGTTAGGCCTAGGTTTCCCATGTTACCTACAGTATGCATTCAAGGCAGCATACCTGCAAAAGCTAAAAATGAAAACTAAAAAGTAGTAAGATGCAAGTCAATTGAATCTATGCCTGATAGGCTTAGGTTTTCCAGGCTACCTACATATTGCGCTCAGAGCACTATACTTGCAAAATATAAACACGAATAAAGAAATAAAAATAAAATAATAAAACTGTTTTTGCATGGATATTCCTATCCACTGACTACTGAAAATTTAAAAAATTTATCAGATGGGGGTCTCCCCCATGCCTATCTTGGACTCCATCACAATATTTTTGGATATGTAGTAATTTTGTAGCCTATGATTATTAAATTTTAGTATGGTGTTTCTACCATCGATAGTTATGATGCACACAACACCATTATTGATCAGTTCAATCACTTTGTATGGCCCATCCATCATTGCATCAGCTTGCCTTTTTTCTCTTGAAATCAAGAATCATACAGCAGCACCCACTCTCCTATGTTGAACTGCTTTAGCCTAATATGGCAATCATTCCATTTTTTCCTTTTTCTCTAGATGACCTCTATTCTATGTAGAGCATCTAATCAGTGTTCATCCAACTGATTCAGTTGTTGAATCCTCTATTTTTGTGCATCATTCAGGCTTAGGTTCAATTCTACTATAGTCCTAAGGGTTCTAATTTCAAACTCAAATGGCGTCATTGCATTCTTCCCATACACCAATTGGAATGGTTTGAATCTAGTAGTTGTTTTCCATGTAGTCCTATAGGTCTATACTGCCTCTGGAAACCTCATAGCCCAATATTTTTTGTACTACTATACAATTTTCATGAGGATATTCTCCAAATCTCTATTGGTAACCTCTACATGTCCATTTGCTTGAGGATGATAATAGGTAGTCTTGTTATGCCTGATTTTGTATTATTGCATGATTTTCTAAATCAGCCTTGAGGTTAATTGGGGACCCTAGTAAGTGGTGATCTCTCTAGGTACTCCAAACCTTGTGAAGATGTGTGAAAATAAGAAGTTTGCTATATATTTCTCCTTGGAATCTCTCAATGCTTGCACTTCAACCCATTTAGTTACATAATCAATACAAACTAAAATATACCTTTTTCCTATTGACTATGGGTTGATTGGCCCTAAAACATCCATCCCCTATTTATCGAATGGTTCAATGTGAACATGTGGTTGGAGGGGTATCTCACTCTGAAATTTGGTTTGCCCATCCATTGGCATTGATCACACTGATTTGCATATTTGGCTATATCCTTGAACAATGAGGACCAGTAATATCTGATTTGTAATATCTTAAACGTAATCCTTTTTCCTGCAAAGTGGCCACCACAAGGTTCATCATGATAGGCATTAAGTATTTCTGAAAACTCATGCTTAGCAACACACCTTCTCATGATTTTATCAAGCCCTATTTTGAACAAATAACTATCAATCCATGAGAAGGTTTCACTCTTCTCTATTATGTCCACTTTTAATGGGGTGAGAGTGCAAGGGATACTCTACCAATGGCTAAGTAACTAGCCATATCTGCATACCATGGTGTTTGTTCACTCAAAGATAAAATATGTTTGTTTTGGAATTGGTCTTTTGTATCTGAATGATCCGGAGGTGTCAACCTTGACAAAAAGTCTGAAACTTCATTATCCTTACCTGGTTTATCAATTATGGTAACATCAAATTCTTGTAGGAGCATAAGCCACCTAATTATTCTACCATTAATTACAGCCTTGTTTATTAGATATATAATTGTTGCATGGTTCGTGTGTGCAAAGACCTTGTACCCTATAATGTAGTGGTAGAATTTATTAATGGCATGGACAACTACAAGGAATTCCTTCTTAGTGAAAGTGTAGTTGAACTCAACCCTAGTGAGATGCTTGTTGATATAATAAATGGCTTAAAATTCCTCACCATCCTTCTATCCCAGAACTATCCCTATAGCATTGTTAGATGCATTGGAATATATATTGAAGGGGATGGCCCAATTTTGGCCTCACGGCACTAGAGCAGTGATCAGTTCTCCTTTAGAATATGGAAGTCTTGTTCACACTCCTCTGTCCAAACAAACTATGTTTTTGGACATAAAAGTGTGCAGCAATATAGAAATTTTTCTAAAATTTTCTATGAATCTCCTGTAATACCCAACAGTGCCATGAAATCTCTTGACATCTCTCTATTTTGTAGGATTGGGTAGATATTTAATAACTTCAATATTTTTCATATCTACCCTTATCCTATTTGCATAGAGGTGGTGCCCCAAAATGATCTCTTTGTGCATCATCATGAAGCACTTCTCATTGCTTAGGAACCAGTTGGTCTCTTCACACTATTGGAGTACACATTCCAGGTTAGTCATAGCTTCCTCAAAATCACCATAAAAAATGAAGTCATATATGTATATCTCCACTACTTCTCCCATCATATCAAAAAAAAATCTTAACACTACTCTCTAAAAATGGTTGGTGCATTGCATAGACCGAAGGATAGGTCTCTTTAAGCAAATGTACCCATGGACAAGTGAATTTTTTCTTGTCCTCATCTTCTTCTCCAATATAGACCTGGTTATACCCACTAAATCCATACATAAAGGAGAAGTACTTACTTATTGCTAGTGTATCAAGAACTTGGTCAACAAAAGGTAGTGGGAAGTGATCCTTTTTAGTTGCTTTGTTCAATAATCTATGGTCAATGCAGATCCATAACTTCTCATTCTTTTTAGGCACCACAACCAGAGGTGAAACCCACTCACTAGCTAACATGTGTTTCTGCAATTCTACCTTGACTATCTCCTTCATGGTAGGGTTCATTATTCATTGTGGTTGCCTAATCAGACTTACCTATTCTTCCAAGTAAATACGATGGGTACAAGTCTTCAAAGTGATCCCTCTCATATCTGAATAATGCCAGGAAAAATCCTATTGATTCCTAGTCAATATCTCCTTTAATGTTATCAGTTGAGTTGGTGTCAACTCATTGTTGACGTTCAACATTCTTCCAGGATCAATCTGAATTTGTTTGACATGGTGGTCTTGGATTCCTACTAGTGGTGACTCTAGAGAGGTGTGGGAGGATTCTCCATGGAAGAAATTTATGATAATTATATCCTCATAAACCTCATTTTCTAACTCCATCAATGCCATTATAGGCTACACCATTGATAATGCTCTATCATCCTGATTTTCCCAAATAAGTTATCCCAATGTATCAACGGACTGTGTAGGTGGAAATATGGTCAGATTTTTAATGTTTCAACCATATAAAATAGTCATTTGTTCATTTTTGTATCTTATATATGCATCTATTGTTGTCATCCAAGGACTTCCTAGGATGAGCGGATGGCCCCTTAGTCCAGACTTGGATTGCAGTACAAGAAAGTTCGTTGAGTATTCCCATGCATCCACCATCATGATGATATCTTCCAATGTTCATTTTGGTGATTAAATTGATCTATACCCAGTTGCAAAATAGTATTGGTAGGATTTAGGCCTAGAGCCTGAGCTTATGCATGATCTACTTCGGTATAACATTCATGGCTACTCCCAGGTCCACTAAAATGTTGGTCAATAAATGGCCACTAATCTTAACATTCAGGATCGAGTTGCCTGGGTCTACATATTTGGGGTGGCAAGTATTTCCAAGCTTTAGATCAACCATTTTTCCTACCACATTTATTTTCTAGGTTGTCTTACAACCTGACCTTCTCAAAAATAGCTCCTTGATAGCCTTAGTGTAGATCGGGACATCTCTTATGGCTTGGCACAAAGGGATTGTCACTGTCAAATTTTTTAAACTTGAGAGAATATTGAATTTTGGTTGTATTGGCTTTCTCTACTTCTATAACCTTTTGGGGAAAGGAGGAGCTTCTTCTTCATTCTTCTCAACAGCTGGTTCTTCATCAACCTCTTCAACTATAGGTGATTCTCCTACTATAATGTGTACATCCTCCTCCTCTTCTATCAAAGGAGGAGCCTCTACTCATATTTGTTTACCTGATCTCAATTGTATAGGATTGCAATTCCTAATATTATACATGGGAAACACCTCACTTTCCATTTGTTATGCTTGTTGGTTTATCTTGTTGTTTGGATTAACTGTGGGTTGTGCTAGGAGTTGCGCAGGCCTTACTATAGGGGGAGCTAGTAAGCTTTGATGTAGTGGATCTTGTACTGCATTTGGTAGGGTTTTATTCCATGAGTTTTAGTTTCTCTATTTTTGCTTTGGTTGCTGATATGGCATCCATGGGTACTTATTGGAGAACGAGGCTCCCTAGGAAACATTCATCCAGGGTGGTTGTCCCCATCATCCCATATTGGGTGGTTGGTCCTGCCCTTGTGGCATGTAATTTCTCCCTCCATAATGTGGCATTCTTATTGGCATATTCTCCATAGGGGACTACTACCAATTTCTCCTGTTTCCCATGAAGTATGCTTCTAAAAATTTAGCATCCTCTTTGACAGTTGGCAGTTGTGGGTACAGTATGGTCTTGTGATTATTTTGAAAAACAACACATACCCTGATCTTGTCTTTAGGACACACATTCCTTGCATGCTTTCCTCTATATTTTGGATAGTATTAGGCCGATGCTACCTCATTCTCTTGCTTCTTCTTTGCTAGTAGGAGAGTATCCATTTGCAATGCTAGGGAAAACAACATTTCACTCTTCAATTACTCCAGCATGTTGCCTATCTTTGTCTTTGTAACTAAGGCTATTGACTTAGTGATCCTAGAGGTTGGTTTACCTTTTCTTCAAGAATAATTCTGACACAATTTTTAGATATCTAACATCTAGTGCTAGTAAATATCTCCTCCAGAGATCATATTCAATGCTTCAAAAGATTCACTATTGAGTCCCCTTAAGAATATGCTTCTGAGGGACTTATCACTTAGCTTCACATGGGGAGATCTCTACAAATTAAAATTGAATCTATCCCAATACTCCTCTAGGGATTCATCTTCCTTTTGCATCATGTTCAAGACCTCTTCTTTGGAATCCCATGCTTTACCAAAATCTTGGTATTGCTCTAGGAAGATATTTTTCATCTCCTCCCAAGTAGTGATCTGCTTGTTCCCTAAGCTAATAAACCAGCACAGGGTTGAATCATCCAATGTTGAAGGAAATAAATTCAACTTTTGGGCATCCATTTTATAATTCACAGACCTACACAAGACATCAAACTTGAAAAAAATAAGTCGGGGTCTTTTGTTGGAAATCCTTTGAAACTAGGAATATGGGTAGGGGATATGTTCTTCATTTTTATTTCTCCTTGGACTATTCTATTGGGAAGATAAAGATAGTTGATGTCTATTCTACCTCAACCATTTTTTTAGAAAATGTGGTCTCTAGATCTATTATCCTTGAAGCAATTTCTAAGGCATTCTTGTCACTGAGTTTTTTGCATAATAATATTCAAATCAGCTAGTGAAATGGTTTCATCCTCAATAGCGTTCCATTGTTGTTCATACAGCAAATCCTCTTTAGATGGGGTTCTTTTAAACAAAGTATTTTGTATTATCCACTCTTCACTCAGGTTTGGATGATTGGGTATGGAAGAGCTTTGTTCAAAAATTGGATTTTCAGTCTAGTGCACTAGTATAAGTGACTATGGGGACACTATTTTAGGTTTAGAATCTACAACTAGTTTAGAATTTGCTTATGAGTCTTTTCCTTTTATAAAATGACCGTTTGGTCCTCTCTTTCTCGATGGACTCATGCAAAATCAAATGGAAAAGGTTTTGTATACTGGATCAGATTTTTTTTAAAACTGGTATTGTAATTATATCTACTATTGGCACATTTCCAACACAACACCAAAATGTTGGGGTAAAAACAATGGTTAAATTCTACGTTGATGTCATAGCCATTTCACTTAATTTTCAACCCGGGGATGCTCGTAAAATTGTGATGGATCAGATAGAGATTACCTACAATACCTCTGATATGAATCCACTAAAATCTATAGTTTGGGGGTATTTTTGTATAGAATTTATTTTAATACAAACCACTTAATCTTCAGAAAATAAATTACATGAAATAAATTCACACCACACTTGCAAAAATAAAAGAAAGCAGTAAATAAATCAAATTGCTGAAAACAATCGAATGTAGGAAAATAGAATAAATAAAACTAAAATTAAATTATAGAAAAGTAAAGGATATGGGAGGAATACTGGAAAGGAGTGGGCCCAGGCTCCAGCAGATTCCACCCAATTAAATATGTACGCTGAACTTAGTTAAGAGAACTTCAAATGAATTTTATTGCATAAATAGAATTACATTACATTTTGGTTCTTCTGCTAATATTCTCCTCCCCTTAAGAGAATTATTGTGTGTTCATATATCACAAGTTTCTCTATTACAATATTTAGATTGTTGTTACAGTAACAAATCTCTACAAAAATGTGATTACAATAATAACACACTAAATAAGGAAAATTTAGTGTATTCAAAATAGATTTTGTTTGTTGCATCATTTGTCTATAGTTTGATTAAATCAAATGGCTTTCAATATTATATCATCATCATCACTCAGATTCTACCTTCGAGAAGTTGTTACTTTATTTCATATGAAAATAGAGCAGTTGACATGTTTGTCAGTTAACAAGAGTTAGGTGTCATCAGGTTAGGAGTTAGGCACTTCATTTTGCTTACGTGGAGTCAACCATATTTGAATTCATTAACATAAATAAGGTGCCTTTCCATCGAAATAAGAGGTCAAGGTGTCTTCCTATCAAAAACAAGAGTAAGGCACCTTTCCATGAGAATACTGGAGCAAGGCACCTTCCCGTTGAAAGACGAGAGTAAGGTGTCTTACCATCAGAAGATGGGAGTAAGGCACCTTCTCATTGGAAGATGGTAGTAAGGTACCTTACCATTAGAATATGGTAGTAATTTGCTTCTCTCTTTCATAGTTGAACTCCTTCCTTAGTATTCATTGAACTTCTTTGAAAACAAATGATGTCAGGTACAAGTAAGACCTCGACGTAGTTATGCAGAAAACAACTAAAATGATCAAATTTATACACAAAGAATAATTTCACACAAGTTAGGAAATATACACAATTTACCATTAAACACATAAACATTCATAAAAAGTGCAAATATGATATAATAATGTCGCACAAAACATTAGAAATAGATGAAAAAATATGAGCAATTCTGGTGTTCATCAATAGGTCTTTGTGGAAAACTTGGGGGATGAATAGGTTGGGATGGATGACGTAGAAGTTGAATTTGTTGAGATGAAATGGTAGAGAAATTAATGGATGGATACAAAATAGCATTTTTATGAGACACATTTGTTGGTTGTACCACAGGAGGTTGAACTACTTGAGGTTATTTTTTTTGGTGATTTGTCCTTCATTGACCTCAGGTTACCAAGCGGATAGCATCCACAAAACCTTGGTGTTGTTGCACATGGTTGGCTTAGTTGGGAGGAGTATTAGTATTTGATCCCCTTATTTTTTGTTGTGTTTCATCATGATGAACAAGTGGTATCTGAAAAATCCCAATGTTTTGATTTTGTTGTTCTAAGGGACTATCCAACTTAATGGCCCCTAGGTATATCAAGTCTTGCATGATGTCTTTGAATGAAAAGTAGTTATTAATAGCATACCCCTTCTATCGATGGAAAGGACAAAATAAATGCTCCTTATAGTCCTTGTGTTTAGTAGGATCATCTAGTTTAACTTTAGTTAATCTAATAGCATTGGAATCATACAACTTGCAAAAATTAGAGGTATATGATTCGGATAAGGGTATCTAATTGCAAGTCTACAAAATAGATTATCGCATTGATAATTTTCCACAATTGATACTATTTTGTGTAATTGTTGTGGTGGGGAACCACTTTATATGACACTTGTTATGATTGTTATTGCGGTGATGATTATTATTGTTGAGTCATTGTTGGTTGACTCAGGACCACTTTATTGATTTGTCTAGATTTTGATTGGTTGATATAGTTTCCTTTGGATTGACCCTTGTTCTTCCAGTTTTTCTTTTTGGGTTTGATGTCACCCTCTTGTATCTTGATTCTTCAATAAATTGGGCCTGGGAAAGACCTTCATCGAGTGTTCTATATTTTTGTAATTGCAATAACAAATATATGGGATTTAGATAACTCCTTGTGAACATTTGAGTTAATTCTTCCATTGGGAGGAAGAATGGTAGTTTTGTAATGATGATCCTCCAATGATTTCCAAATTCATAGACCTATTTTTCTTCAAATTGTCTGAGATTGTATAGGTTGATCAAGGTAGTTTTCTTTCAAACATTAAGGGATAACCTTTATAAGAAATTATCCACCAATTATTCAAATGTATAGATACTATGATGTGGTATATGGTTATACTAGTCTAAGGTATATCATTCTAATATCTGAGGAAAAGTTTGGAGAATTAAGGCATCGTTCTCTTGGATTATGAAACATGGATGAATGCACTAATATGCTTCCTAGGATCCTCAACCCCTTTGAATTTGTCAAACTTTGGTAATGTAAATTTTATCAGATAAGGCGGTGATGGTACTGAAGAATGAATGGGTTCATTGATCAGTTGTATCAATGTAGGTTTTTGGTACATCATACCAGGTGTATGCATAATTAGGTTGTCAATATGTTGTTGCAAGGCTTGAATATTAGAGTCTTCCATTTGTGTGTGGAAGCCTTGGTTTGTTTGATGAGTATATGAGGGTGGTGTGTGTTAGGTGATGAACTATTGGAACAAAATGTAGTTTTGATTGACCAATGAATTGATGGGTATCTAGTACTATTGGATGTTTTATTAGTGATGGAGTGATTGGTGTTTATGAAGCGGGGATGAATTTTGGGGGATTTGGGTGTGTTGCGCTATGGAAATGGTATTGATGTGGTTAAATGGAGGTGTGGGTATGGTGATTATGAATATTGCAATACCTAAGATGATTTGGGGGTGAAAAAGGTGTTTTGGTTGGGAATATATTGGGGTTTGAAATATACCACCTGCAACTACTATTGCAATAATGGAGGGGTGTTATAATTACCAAGTAATTGGTTTATATGTTGTCATGCTTGTTGTATGGAAGTTACAAATGTAGATTGCATAGTTGTGTGTGGAATGGATATTGATGTGTGGTGAGTTTTAGGGATATAAGTTGAATTTGGTGGAGGATAAGTTGTAAAGGGGATCACAATAGAATAATGGATACCATGTTGAGTTGTATCAACAAACCCAAATGATGCATATGGTATGGATGAAGGTATTTATGAAGTAGCATTAAATTGTGCTACACATAATGGATTAGAATAGACATTGGTGTAATTGGCAGAATGGAGGTAAATTGGGCTGGATAATGGTGGGAAGGATTATTATGGGGTGAGGATGTGGTATCAAAAAGAGTTTTTGTGAAGACTTGGTTGAAACTGTTTGGGTATGAGTGAGCAAGTTCCTACTGAGAAGAAGGAACCTACCTAGGTGGGATGTTAATCTATTTTAGATATGGATTGGTTGGTCCTAGATAGGCTCCAACTTTATCCATGTCTATGTAGATGGTGCAATAGTTTGTTGGTGTATATGGTTTTGTTTTTGAAATGGAAGTGTGGATAGCTCTTTGCATGACATCAGTATTCAAAGTGAATACTATGTGAGAAGGTCCAACAGACAAGCCAAAATGGCTTTTCTGTGCCACACTAGTTGGGTTAGCCACAAAAGTGATCGGGTAGGAATGGAGCACTCCATGAATGAATTTGGTTGGATATTAGGAACCTGATTCATGACTCTATCTTGATTTCTAGTCAATATCGTAAGCTATAATTAGGTTGGGATAATGAATGTGTGGGTTGTGTGTGAAATATGCAATGGAAATGAAAAAATGATTACACCAATAAAGTAAATAATTATTCTATCTTTGCAACAACTTTGTTGTTTTTTATTTTTTATTTTTTTTGTTTTTTTGTGTGTTTGATGTTAATATTTCCTAAGCCTAAAACAACTATGCAAGGTGGGTGGAAGGTGTGTTCACACTCACCCCTTTGACAAGGAATGAAATGTAAATGACTGAAATTGCTTCCTAAAGTGTAACCCACTTCGAGGATCTCTCAAAAGTGGGGGATTTTCTGGTGATGAAGTATAAAAAACCACTCATGGGGTTACTAGGGTGTCTAGGAGGTGAGCCAAAGTATGGATATGAACCCCACCACCATTTGTCTCGATCAAAAATTGGTGATGACATCCAACCCATTGATGTTAATAGTGAAATGTGTCGCATGTGGGTTACTTTTAAGTTTCGATTTTCTAAGATGTTTTTTTGAACATAAAAATGCAAATAAACCATCCTTCACATCGTAGGGAGCTCAACCAAGCTTGTGACTAGGAAAACTAGTGTTAAGTGTGAGACCCTCAAAATATTCTAGGGTACACCACTTAAAATCCACAATGTGTGGAGGGTTCACCTAGCTCTTCCACTTTGAATCAGCACATGTTTCCAACATTGGGAGGAATCTTGAACACAAGTGACCTATTCCAACCTAGAAGGGTGATAAGCATAGTGATAAAGAAGAGTGTGTATTTCTTTTCATTTTAATGTTAAAAAAAAAAAAAAACTATCTTAAGATGCAGCCTAGTATGCTCTTCAAGTTTGTTGCCTAAAACATAAGCGAAAACACTCAAAGCAAACCAAACAACAAACAAAATGCCATAAACAATAGAAAAATATGAGCCAAAATGCAGTGAATGAATTTCAGATAAACTTTAGACTATTTTTGACATACAAATTTAGAAACAACATAAAATAAATCTGAAAGCCCTAATGCAACTAAAAATTGATTTATGAGTGCAAATCTATCCCTATATGCAGTCTATATGAAAAATGGATTGCTACTCTAAAACGCAGTTCCTCCTATCTTTGTTTTTTGTTAATTTATTGTAAAAAATACCTAAAAATGCATCATGTATTGCTTTTTACACTGAAAAATAAACATTTATTTTTCTCTTTATCTTTTAAAAATAAAAAAATGTATGTGGGGTTCGAACCGAACTTACCAGGAAGCCAACGTATTCTTTCCCCAACTTCATTGACATGGCATTGAATCTCCCAAATACTTTGTGGTGTCTCCCATATGTAGTGTGGTGTCTCTCAAATGTAGTGAGGCATCTCCTAGATGTAGTAAGGCATTTGCGCAACCACATATCGAATCCCCATAGCTTCCAGAAACCCTAGTTCTACAATTTTCATGTGATCAGATTACTAAAATCCCACAATAAAAATAGAACATAAATTAGAAACTCAAGATTGACAAGGCAAATCAAAATGTGAAACCTTTTGGGGGTCCCACCATGATCACCATTTTGTAAAACGAAAAATATCAACACCAAGATAAAGATAATAAAACAAAGCAAATAATAGTTATGTGCACACCAAATGAATAACATTGTATATTAATCAAATGAGAGACCCTTGATCTCCACTTTTTACATAGATGTGCCCCAAATCAGGGGTTATAGAGCAATATTTGCTTTAATACAATGATTTACAATGGGAGGGGTGAAACCCTTGATCAAATAATGGTGGTATCTTCAGATATTTTTCATTCCAAACAGAGGTGAGTGGACTTGTGTATCTCGATGGGGCCACTCGAGTTGCAATAACCATTAATAGAAGTATCTCCTACACCTGCATTCAAATAATAATACAAAATAGATCAATAGCATATGTGAGGGCTCCACTGTGTGAGGCCCTATATAAAAAAAGTAATTTTACTAAACCCTAAGTGCAATGTTGATGAAATACAAACTAAATATAGGAAACGAATTCAGAAAATAAATAACAACCTTATCAGTACCTTATTCCTTGATCTACACTTCTATTGGTTCGATATGATGTGCAGATTCCCTAAAGAATCTAGGGGCTATTTGGATGCCCTTTGGTGTCTGTTGAACACTTTGCAGCATTTGAGAGATAATCTAGAGCATTTGTGATATGTGGCGGACACTTAGAAAGGTCTAGATATGGTTCGCAGGGATTGTAGAAAGCAAATGATGGATATGACAGAGGTGAGGGTTTGTATGAATGTGAAGGTATGAATGGGATGATAGAATGTTAGGGCTCATGAGATGATGGATGATTGATCTATCAATATGTTACTTTTTTGAAAAAAATCACAAAAGTGAATGATATTTTATGATTCCTCTTAATTCATGTTAGGGTTTTGACAACACCAATGGGCGATCGAGATTAAAACATGATGAAGGGTTGTGATTACGATTTGATAAGTGACATGGATCATGTTAAATGAGCGGCCAGGATTAAGATGTGATGGTGGCTAATATTTATTCATAATATATATATATATATATATATATATATATATATATATATATATATATATGTATATAATATGCATATATATATAAATAAATGATGAATGGCTATGATTTTATGATGAGTGGATAGCAAGTGGCTAGGATTTGGTGTTTAAAATATCTTTATCTGGTGTCATATACTTTTGAAGTTATGCTTTCTTCTTAGCTTGTTTTCTCTATATTTCTCATTTAGTCAAGTGATGTGAACATTTCTTGTATTTTTTGAAATTTGTTTTCTTCAACACAATTGTGAGTGTTTCCTTATGTCTCCCAAATAGCCCCCCTTACAATATTCCACCAATCCAATATATTGAACCTTTCTATATATCTGCCCTTCCTATATACCCTTTGGTACATGGAAAAAGCTAGTCCTCTCAATATACACCATCGTACATGGGAGATACATTAAGGTATGTAAAAGAGAATGATGCATGGTACCAGGGTAGTATATAAATGGTTTCAACATATTAATGACACTTTCTTAAAGAGAAATATTTATACATAGGCGTAACTTTCCCATATACTTGGATTTTCTCAATTTTAGAATTTACATCTAATGATAGTGACAAATAGGGTATAAATAGAGTGAAATAATCACAACAAAATGATGTCCTTATTTCTCCTCAATGATTTATAGGGTCAAAGTCCAAACGTCATTATGGTGGCTATATTCGACTATAGACACAATAATTCAATGTGATAACTTTACCTATAAACACAAGCCAGAGGTCCCATTTATACTAAATGCTATGAATATGATTTAAGCATGTGTTTAATTTATGTACAAAAATATTTTGACCACCAAATTACAAACTATTTTGACACCCAAAATATAATGATTCCTCACCACACTATCAGATAACTCTAACATTACATCATGACTTTTATTGATCATAACACCATTTTAATATATTTCCTTGACCTTTGAATAATTACAATTATGACTCTTTTCACATGCTAAGACATAAAAACTTGACATTGACAACATCATTAGACAACATACACTACTCTTACAACATGATTCTTGACTTGACATTCATGAAAAATACACACTCCAAAAATTGTTGGTTCCCCTTGACATAATAGCTACATATTTTATTGACCAACATTATTAACTTAGACAAGACACTTTACATCACAATGATTAACAATATTTAAACTCTTAATAACCCTTACTCATATGACTCTATGATTTTGGTATACCCTCTTGAAGAAAATCTTATACATACATATATACATATATATATATATATATATTAGATTTTATATATTTTATTTTTTACTTTTACTTTTTCAAAAATAATTTTTTATAAAAAAAATGAGTTAAAGACTTGAACCTAAGCCCTCAAGTTTTAATGTCTTCAGCTTCACCGTGGATGTGATTTTTTCCACATGCTCCATGTCAGGAATAAAAACTAAAATCTTATCCATTACTTTACCTTGTCAAAAAAATGTTCCTTTCCTTCCAATGCCTCTGATTTTCTCTTATGGGTTTGCACCTTGCTGCTATAAATATTATTTTACACGAGCATGACTAGAACTATGGTGACAAAGGTACTTCAAGTCTCTAGTATGAGTCCAAAAAACTAACATTTAAAAACACATATACAATGATTCAAACCTAGGCTTAACCAACCTTGATGTGTAGGATGCAACAAGGAAATACAACTAGCGAGGGTCCACAAGTTTCATGGATTTTTTTTATTTATTATTGAAACCTCTTACTATAAATCATCTATATTGTTGGAAAGATTTATGTTTTCAGGTATAGAAAATATTTCCATAGTTTTCCACTATTAAAAAGACTAAAACACTTCTAAAATTTTGGACATCCTTTTCCACACATAGAAACAACTTTTTGGAGTCACAGGAGCACTTCCTAATTGCTAATTTCCACCTTGAACACTTCTAACAAGCTCCAAGTGTTAAATCAAAGATAAAAAACACAAGCACAAATATTACCCTAGTAAAAATAAAGACATGTTGAGATGAAAGGCATGGCCTTCTCTCAGTCATAACTCAACAAATTTATGCTACCTCGTAAGTCATGTCACTTCTTGGTATTTGAACCTAACCACGTATTACTTAACATAGGTTCCATTTTAGTCCTGGTAATTTTAAGATATAATATATATTGACCTAGAAGTAGTTGTGGTAATCTAAACTTTATCCCTTTGTATTAATCACACTTTTCATTTGTGTTGTAGTATTTTTTAAGCTTAAATTACTGTAGAGATGGCACTTTTTGGCAACACCTCCTTGATAGATGCTAGTGCACTTGAATATTATGACACAACCAAGGTCTGAAGGATGATGCTTGTAATATACAATTATAAAATTAAACAAGCCAAAAATCTTACTTATCACTATGTTCACATCATTGCCCAGTAGGATGATTTTTCTCCACACATGTATGTATCATACCTCGTAGACCACTTGTAATCTTCATTTTTTTCCTACTCATCACTCCTTTGAAAACACTTGTATCAATTGACTTGATATTCACAGGAATGAGAAGTAAATAAAATAGAGTTGCTAAAGTTTGAGGTGTGACTTTATCTAACCTAAATCTCCAAATTTGTGCATGCTTTTTATCCCAAATTTTAATTTAGGGAATAGGAGGGGCATACTTTGTGTCTTTCAATTCTTTAAAGTGATGCACAAATTTCTCTTAATTTCATGAAGCTTAAGTTCTAGTGGAGATCAAAATTATCTATTACCTTCAAATTTTGCTCAACCATCAAGGAATAAAATAACAAATATACATGTCTGCATAACCATGCTCTAATACCATTGATAGATTTTAAACACACAATATATTATTTTGTGCTAGTAAATATTAGATGTATACACATATTTATACAATGGCATATCTCTTGGTTGTCTCAAGAGACTCTTGGTACTTCACCTTCATATAACTATTCAACTTCTCTTGATCTTTGGTGAGGTGTAACTATGTAGCTTCTCTCAACCTCCCATGAGGTGAAATAATATAATAGTAACAATTAATAATTATTAAATATCAAATAATGTAATAAGTATCCCAGGATGCATACCACATCATTTGCATAAGAACCTACATCATTTACCATGTTTCATGTCACATCATATATGTCAATTGTCATGTCAACTACCACTTGTCACAGTAGATCATTTGTATAGACTGTCATATTAGTTGTTCAAACTACTATAAGTTACCTAAGGATTCATGCACTAACTATCATATCACTTATACATACCACCATGTTATTTATATGTACTACTACGTGACCATGTCATCATAGGGTATCATGTCATTATAAGATGCCATGTCATCTAGGTGACAAGACATCCAAAAATATGTTCTCATCATTACAAAAGAATAATATTATCAGGATTATGCATAAGGGGTTGGACCTAAAATGTACTTGTAAAAAAATGGTGAATTTGTTTCAAAACCCTGGTAAATCTTGGCCAACTTCATGTAGGAGGACATGGAAAATTACCTTATTCTTACAAAAAAAATTATAAAACATTGGTGAATTTCTAGCCATAACGGGTGGAAAATGAGATTCAACCATGGTTTGGTGCAAAAAATGATCTCGTCTCAAACTAGATGTAGAAAATGATCTGGTCTCAGAACATGGTATTGGTTTTGGAGCTTGATTCTCTCTCTAATTTGGAGGTCTTGTTTTCAACCGCACTTGGACCCACTCTACAAAGGGGGGTGTAGGGGGGAAATGCCCCCACTACTACTTCGTTGGGGGGTCCAAGTGGGCGGCGATGTATTAGATGTATTTTAAAATAATGCAAAATAGGGCTCAAATATTGGTCTAGTGTAGAACATGGTTTGGTAGTATGTTCAAAAGTCGAATAGGTTTTGAAAATCATCCTGGTGTAGAACAGGGTTCAAAAATTGGTCTGGTGCAAAACAGGGTCCAAATATTGGTTTGGTTTATAATAGGGTCTGGTTTGGTATTAAACAAAATTTGAAAATTGACCTGGTGAAGAATAGGGTTCAAAAATTATTTTGGTATAGAATAGGGTCTAGATATTGACTTGGTGCAGAACAAGATTCGGTCTAGTGCAAAATAGGGTCTGGATATTGGCTTGGTGTATAACAGGGTCTAGATGTCATCTTGGTGTAGAACAAGGTCCGACCTGGTGCAAAACAAGATTTGGATATTAGGCTAGTGCAAAATAGGGTCCAAAAATTGGCTTGGTGTAGAACAGGGTCCGGTAGTCCATCCGGATGCAAATCAGTGTTCAAATATCGATCTAGTCTAGAACAAAGTTTGGTAGTCTATTCGAAAGTAGAATAGGGTCTATAAATTGACCTAGTGCAGAAAAGGGTTCAGATATCGGCCTGGTGTAGAAAAGGGTTTGGATATCAACCTGGTGTAGAAAAAGGTTTGGATATAGACCTAGTGCAGAAAAGGGTTCAGATATTGGCCTGGTGTAGAACAGGGTCTGACCTGGTGCATAACAAGATTTGGTCTATCATAAAAATAGATTTGATCTAGTGTAGAATAGGGTATGATCTTGTCTAGTGTTAAAAAAGATTTAGTATGGTGCAGAATAGGGTCTGATCTTGTCTAGTGTTGAACATGATCTAGTCAGGTGCAGGAATTGGATCTAGTCTGGTACAGAAATGGGTCCGGTCTAGTGCAAAACTAGGTCAGGATATCCATCTAGTGTAGAACAGGGTCCAAAAATGAAAAAGTATCATTAGGGTGTTAATTATATATAATGGTATACTCTGTGAATTGGATGAGATAATTTAGGAATTTTAAAATTTTATGGTGAAAAGGGTCCTCTATTTGGGCGAGATTGCTGGCAATTTTTTTTTGAAATCCATAATACTATTATTAATGCACGATGAACCAACATCTAAAAAAATCTGAAAATTAAAGGACTGAAATTCAGGTCCCCCAAAATAGCCAATTTAAATTTTTTAAAATGAAAATTTTAGCCCAATTGGTGAATATTTGTCATTGTGCATAACCCTAAATATTGTTTTAGGTGTATTTGAATGAAGGACCCCCCATATGCCAAGTTCTAAGCTTTGTTTGGCTAAACATCTTCCCAAGTGCTCTGGTTGAGAGATGAAGGGCAAAAATAAAAATTAAACTCAACTAGATGATGAATGTGCCCTTCTTGCTCTTGATTATTAGACTTACATCATGCTAAAGAAAGGGTGTGCCAAAATAACTCTCCTTCCTACTAAAGAGGGAATATTTCATGATTTTTTTTATTTAAAATTTAAATTTTTTAATTTTGAGAGAAAAATAAAAACTTTTTAAATGTAAAATTGAGGTACCTAGAGGTGAAATAAGTGAAAGTGTTGAATTGCAACCCCCTATAAAATTCCACAAGGAGTCCAAAAACATATATAGTTCATCAATACCTATCATGGTTTCACCTACACAACCTTTTTATTGAATGCAACCAATTAGGAAAACCTCTCATGCCTATGTAGTAGAAAATTTGTCGAACCATTTTTACAACTTTTTCAAGTGGCTCAAAGATCTTTGCTAAGCACAAAAGTGTTCCTATAACTATTTTAGCATTGGGGCTATATCTAAAGATATTCAACCTTTTATTTTCTTATTCCATGGTGGCTAGATAGTATACTCTCTCATTTGTAATATTATTTGACATAAGAAGCTAGAAGAGAAAAGGAAATGAATATTTTGAAAAAACTATAAAAATAAAATGAAATTCTTAAAGAACCCCATAAAACTCAATTCTAAAATTAGGTATCCATATAGTTAGAAATTATTAAAAAGAAGATTGAGTTATAAATTAAAGTAATAAAGAAACTTAATGATGAATTTTTATCTTAGAGTAAATCTACTAATCCTAGTGAGATCCTCATGATCTAAGTCCACTAAAAGAGATTCAAACTCAGTTGTGATTTTTATTTATTTACAAATACAATATGCCAATAACACATGGTATGAAGATCCTCCAAATTGCAACTAAGTTCTAACTCAGGAAAATCAAATCATATATCACCAAAAATAAACTAGCTAGAGCTATCTTAGGTAAAGTTTCTAGAGACTTAATGTGAGATAATGATATGCTCATATTTTTAATTAAGTATCCTATGTTATCCTTATCATACCTCCCTACCATAGAAGCATTGGACTCTAATAATTTTACAAGAAAGTGGGAGAGATCAAGTGCAAGTGTCCAAAAATGTAATCCTTGAATGTGATGAAAAAGAGAGAGACCCCTATGGAAATGTCTAATCAATAATAGAGAGCATACAATCATCTCAAATATTTAATAAATCACAAAGAGCATACAATTACTAGAAAATCTGCTCGAGAGCATACAATCATCCCAATGAAATGCAGAAGAGACTACTACTCCTGTAAAGGGAGTACCCATAAGCAAACAAGGTTAAAATGGCCATGGTAGTAAATATCTTTAATTGTCTTCACAAAATATTACTTGCTCCGCATATCATTCATGCTTCAAAACTTGAAGCATGTGCATCAAACCAACAATCAATTACCTTTCCTATCATCCAAGTGTCTCAAACTACAATCAAATCACTGTGGGAAAATATGCAAAAAAGAAAGGATAAAAATAGCAAAGGGCACAAATCCTTGCACACCAACACATGGCATATAAATCCTTATGACTAGGAATGACCAATGTGTTATCATAGTACCCACTAAGATCGATATAATCGAGTTCAAAATCGAGTAATTGTAAAAATATAAGGTGAAGAATATCACCAAGAATGAAGAACATCTTGTCAAGACACCCACCCTAGTTGAAGCACTAGAAGCTTGGGTTGAAGTAATCGTAGGAATTCAAGACAAATATACCAATGTGGAAGGTGAAAGTGACTTGCAAGGTGCTTGCTAAATTTTTGGAAGAAGGCATGGATTGGAGTGATGCCTTCAAAAAGTCATAATGGTGACTTCAACTCCTACTGAGGGAGTATAAAAATTCCCAAATGGCATATAAGTGGACTCGAAGAAGATGGAGTGTTTGGTACCATTAGACCTTTTGTGTAACATGTGTGATGGAAATTGTCATATTTAGTTTAGCTTCCATGATTTTCTTCCCTCTATCCTTAGCCTATAGATGTGGAGGTGGTGGTGCAAGGGATGTAGAGGGTTGAAACTTGACAAACAATGACTAAATTGCTCAATACTCCTCCCTTGAAAATCAATTGCTCTTATGATAATCACACCATTTACCACTCTTACCCTTCAAGGGAATATTTTCTTGGGGGTCTTTTTTATGCTTATAATTTTGACTTTAGGGTTGACCCTCTCTATCTTGATCTATGGAGAGTCATTTTCGCCTTTTTTTAGCTAGTACTTAGTGCTCTAGTTTTTATTATTTTCTTCTTTTCTATTTTTTTTATGTTTCTACTCCAATTTTAGAGTAATTTTATATGCCTCTCACAGTGTCTTGAATTTGAAGAGGTCCATGTCCTCTCAAATGTACCATTGCAACCCATTGGGGTGCATAATATTTGATTCCTTTTGATATCTTGGATACCTAGCTTTGTTGCTATGGAGTGGAAAGCATTAGTATAATATTGAATATATCGTTCTTCACCTTGATGCAATTGTTGCAATTCCACATATTGGTCTTCATAGGCTTCTATGAGATAATATTCTTCCTTGATGACCTCCATGAAATTATCCAATGTGAACACTACTTCATCTCCATTCTCTTCTAAAACCTTATTATAATATGTTTCCCATAAAATTCAAATAGGTAATGAAGCTTTCAAGAGTGTAAAATTGATTTTCTCACTATCGATGAATTTATTTATAGATAAATATGAATATAGCTAATACAACCAATTTTTTGGAGAATCAACATTAATTTTTCCTTTAAAAGTAGGAATATGATAGAATATTGAATTCTATTTTGATATTTGCAATAAAAATATTTGGAAAAATATTAGAAATTGTAGAATTAAAAATGAATCATGGTTTGAAAAAAGGATCACAGTGTCACTGGTAAGGGGCTTCCTCCAATGTATATAAATAAATATATTCTTTTCCTCCATGATTTTTTACACAACTATCTACCCTATTTTATATCTACCTAAAGCTATTATGAAAGGACGTGATGGTCCATTGTGAAAATAAAACATAAATAATTAGTTAATTAAGTGATAAAGATAGGTTAGGATGTGGAATCCTAACATGCCACCCTCCTTAAAAGAAGATTTGTCCTCAAATCTGAAATTGAGAAAATTGTTGTTGGAATAGATGAAGTGCTTTCCAAGTAGCATCCTCGGGAGGTAAGCCCTGCCACTGAATCAGAAGCTCAGTTATGGTGCGATGGTAAAGTTGAAGAATGTGGTAATCCAATATAGCTTTAGGTTCAACCACAAGTGATCCATCCTCGGTGAAGTCAGGTAGCTGAGTTTGTGTTGTAATGTGTGCGTCAACTACTGGTTTAAGGTAAGATACATGAAACACAACATGAATTTTGGAAGACTTGGGCAACTCCAGTTTATAAGCAATGGGTCCTATGTATTGTAAAATTTTATAAGGCCCATAGAACTTGGGAGCTAACTTTTGCGAACCCTTGGGCTTGATAGAGATTTGGTGGTAAATTTTTAAGTCGAAGGAATACCATATCACCTTCTTGAAATTCTCATTCGATCCAATGTTGATCTGCTTTTTGTTTCATGTGATTTTGGAATATGAGTAAATTTTCTTTGAGAAGATGAATAATATTAGCTCGAGTAGAGAGTTCATAATCCATGGCTGGCACATTGGTACTTCCTAAAATATAAAATGTGATTGTTAGTGGTGCTTGGCCGTATAAGGCTTCATAGGGTATCATTTTAATGGCAGTATGGTATGAATTATTATACCACTATTCTGCTAAATAAAACCATTTTAATCAATGAATGGGTTGAGAAAAATTAAAACAATGCAAGTAAGTTTCCAAATATTTATTTACAATCTCTATCTGGCCATCAGTTTTGGGATGATAAGCAGAACTCATATGGAGTTAAGTGCCTTGGAGTTTGAAAAATTCCTTTCAAAAATGACTAGTGAAGGTGGAGTCACGATCACTAATTATGGTGGATGGCATACCATGTAGTTTAAAAATATTATCAAGAAAGAGTTGGATGACGGTAATAGTCGTGTAAGGGTGGGCTAAGGAGCAAAAATGAGCATATTTAGACAATCAATCCACCATAACTAGAATAATAGTTTTGCCTGATGATTTGGGAAGACCTTCAATAAAGTCCATTGAAATATTGATCCATGTTTTTTTGGAATAGGGAGAGGTTGAAGAAGGCCAGGGGTACCCATAGTCTCTCCCTTTTGTCTTTGGAAAATCTCACATTCGACCACAAATATCTTGATATCTTGTTTCATTCCTACCCAATAAAATGATCGAGCCACTCTTTTATAAGTTTTGAGAAATCTAGAATGTCCTGTTGTAGGTGTGGCATGTAACTCATGGAGTAGTTTGATTCGATATAAGGAGGTAGGATATAGTAAAATACACCCTTTGAGCCTAAGTATACTATTGCTCCAAGTATAGTGATGCTTATTGGTGGGATCTTGTTAGAATTTTTGAATTAATTTTTGCATTGAAGTATCACTAAACCATTATTTTGTTAATTGGTCTACCCATTAGGGAATAGGGTATGAGAGCACGTGCAACTAGGATAATTCTAAAAAAAAATTGGAAAGGGTATCAGTGGCCACGTTTTCCTTCCCTTTACGATATATGATCTCATAATATTACCCTAATAATTTAGTAACCCATTTTTGTTACTCAAAAGTGGATATACGTTGGTTAAGAAAATACTTTAACTATGGTGATCGGTACAGATAATGAAATTTTGACCAATGAGGTATGGTCACCAATGTTGGATGGCTTGAATGATAGCCAACATCTCTTTATCATATGTAGAGTGGGCTAAGTTTTTCCTGGAAAATGCCTTGCTAGTAAAAGTCAATGGTCTTTCTTCTTGCATGACAACAGCTCCCAATCCTAATCCAGATGCATCACTTTTGATCACAAAGGGTTTTGAAAAATCTGGCATGGCCAACACAGGAGTGGAACACATGGCATCCTTTAATTTTTAAAAAGCATCGTCAGCCTTAGAGGACCAAAGAAAAGCATTCTTCTTAAGTAAAGTTGTCAAGGGGGTAGTAATCTTGCCATAGTCTTTAACAAATTTATGATAATACCTAGGTAATCCAAGAAAACCATGCAGACATTTCAATGATTTGGGGTATACCAATTTTTCATATCTTCAATTTTATGAGGATCCACCTTAATGCCATCCTTGGAAATGATATGTCCAAGATATTCAATCTCTTGTCATCCAAAAGAGCATTTTGAGTGTTTGGCATATAGTTGGTTTTCCCCCTGGATTTTTAAGGTTTGTTCTAACTGAAGCAAATGATCTTCCCATGTCTTTATATAGATTAAAATATCATCAAAGAAAACCAAAATAATTTTTTGAAGATAAGGGTGAAATTTTTAGAGATATTGATAAACAATATTCTACTCCGAAAAGGAAATAGTTATGCAAGACATCACAAGAATGAATTGAAGCTCAAAATACTGATTGATTTATTTCATGGATCAACTTTGTATAAATAGCAAAGTTGATCATTGAGAGTCATTGAATTACAACAACTCATCAAATCTAAACTAGTCTAAACTGAGAGTTCATCTAACTCATGGAAGAGTGGTAACTCAAGTAATTCTATCCTAGTATAACTTAAGAGAATAATTATTTATTCTAACACCCCCCTTACGTGATACTAGGGGTGAAAGTGACAAATGAGTCCTAAAAATAGGACCTGATGAGGTACTCATGTACAATGATTATTATTGAAGAGATGGTAAAAAACCACATGGGAAAAAACCATCTATCAAAAATAAAAAAGAAGAGGCATGTCTTCGGATGGCAAAGATTGTCCTCATTGAACAAAAAATAAATGAGTCTCGAAACTTGGGCCTGATGAGGTACTCATGTATAATTTTATTACATATAGGAGAGATGGTGAAAAAAACCACATGGGAAAAAACCATCTTCCAAAGAAAAGAAACAATAAGAAGAAAATAGAGCTGAAAACCTATTTTGTACCTTCTAATGCATCTGCCTTACCCCAAGTTTCTCTCGCAACTGAATGTAACACGGAGAAAGAAAGGATTTGGTGAAGATTTTTGCAATTTGATTTTTTGTGGGAATATAGTCCAAGTGTATTTCTCCTCTGAATATACTGTTGAATGAAGTGCATGTGAATTTCAATGTGCTCGGTACGCTGATACTCAACTGGATTGTGGGCAATATGAATTGTGCTTTGATTATCACACCAAACAGTTGAAGAACACAAGCTTATACTGAGAGGGGGGGTGAACAATATAAGACCTCTTTTTACTTTTTCCTTTATATTTCAAAATAGTAAAGCAATATACCCAAAGCAATATCAAAGCAATGCACAAAATCATCCACAAAGTGACATCAATTTTAACGTGGTTCACCCAGAATGGCTGGGCTACGTCCACAAAACTTTTCTCTAAAAGTTATCTCAAAGATCTTTGGGAATCCTTCCCAATTACAAATTTTATGAGCCTCAGCCCAAAGGAGATACCTTCCCCCAATCATATTTTATGAGCCTCTGCTCAAAGGAGATACCTTCCCTCGATCAGAATTTATGAGCCTATGCTCAAAGGAGATACCTTCCCCTCTACTCTGGAAATGATCCCTTAGAAGATCAACTGTCTCTACCTCTTGCCAGCGCATGGAACTCCTTTCCACCGAAGACCTCCTGTCCTCAATGCTTAGCCTAAGAGACCTCTACCTTCTATGATCACGTCCACAGCAGCTCAGCAACCAAGTCTGTCCTCAAGTTCTTCTCAAAGCACCAGTGCACCTCTATCCTCATACAGCAGCACTCTGCATTTGTCTTTGCCTGTTTTCTCTCTATGCCCTCTGCTCTCTCTGTGTAAACACAGTCGCACTTGGTCGAACTTCAACCCTTGCACTTTCTGCACACACTCCTCTTCCTTTTGCGATCTTTCACACTCAGAATGATTCGACGAAATGCACTCTGCACACTATGATCAAATTTTGCACTCTGCTCTCGATGATCAAACTTCTTGCTTTGCACACTATCTACGAACGTCGCACTTCAACCACGCATTCATTCACACTTCAACTCTCCAAACAGCCCTCCTTTTATAACAAAATTTTCATGATGAAAATTTTAATCTTAGTCGGCTGTTATAACAAATGCAAACCCTAATCTTCGTCGACTGCAAGCCCTAATCTTCATCGGCTAAAATTTGACTTTGTTGGCTTCACTGCCTCTATAACTCTTCTATAGCTTTAGCCGCAAAAATACAACATGTCGTGATATCGCGACACTTTTTGCTTTCTTAACCTCTTCTCGGCTTGCACCCGCGAAAGCAGAACATGTCACGAAATCGTGACACTTTCGCTTCCTTGCACTCTTCTCTCCCTGCACTAGCGAAAATGGAACATGTCGCAAAATCGTGACACTTTCACTGCCTTGTGCTTTTCTCTGCCTTACACCCGCGATACCGAAACATGTCGCAAAATCATGACGCTTTCGCTGCCTTATGCTTTTCTTTGCCTTACGCCCGCAAAAACGGAACATGTCACGAAATCGTGACGCTTTCGCCTTTGAGCTCTTCCTTCTTGAATTTGTCACAAAATCATGATGCTTCTTCTTCCATGCTCTTTCATTTTGCTTCTGTCACGAAATCGTGACTCTTCTCCTATTGAAGACCTGCTTTCTGTTTCTATCGCTAAATCACGACACTTTCTCCAACCGAATGCTGCCATCTCAAACTGTCGCGAAATCGTGACACTTTCTGCATCCGTAAGCTTTCTCTTCAACCTGTCATGAAATCGTGACACTTTCTGCATCCGTACACTTTCTCTTCAACATGTCGCAAAATCGTGACACTTTCTGCATCCGTACGCTTTCTCTTCAACATGTCATGAAATCGGGACATTTCTTACTTCGAAACCTTTCCTTTGCTGCATGTCGCGAAATCGTGACAGTTCTTACTTGGAACATTTTCATCTACAGCATGTCATGAAATCGCGACGGTTCTCACTTCGAACTCTGCAGCATGTCGCGAAATCGTGACAGTTCTCACTTCGAACTCTGCAGCATGTCGCGAAATCATGACACTTTTCGTGTTACTTTCTCTCTCTTCGAACTTGTCGTGAAATCGTGACAATTCACACTACGGACTCTCTCTTCTGCATTATGTCACGAAATCGTGACACTTTTTCTTTCGGACTCTCTCTCCTACAACATGTCATGAAATCGCGACACTTTTTTGTTCGTACAACCTTCCTTGCAATATGTCACGAAATCGTGACATTTCTGACTCCGTACATTCTCTCTCCTCTTTGAGTCGCAAAACTACGACATGTCGCGATATCATGACACTTTTCTAACTTGCTTTCTCTCTCCTACTTAAGTCATGAAAATGCGACATGTCGCGATATCGCAACACTTTTCCAACTTACTTTCTTTCGAACCTGTCAACTTGGGGTTTGCAAAAGACCTTTGAAACTGTCATGCCGTAACCTTCATCAAAACAAATTATTTGACATCAAATCAAATTCCTTCAAAAGCTTCTTGACATCAATGACAACTTATTCACTTGAGCAAATGCAATGTACCCAAAGTACCCAAAATTGCCAACAATCTCCCCCTTTGTCATTGATGGCAAACCTTTACTAAAAACACTTCTCAAGAGCCAAAACTGAAACCAACTATGCTAACAATTGTCCAACTGTGCCCACAACCGAGAATATTCCTTTGAAGTTTTGCTCCCCCGAACTTGAAGCTTTCCTCTTCACTTTGAAGCTCTCCCCCTTACTCATATCTCTCCCCCTTTGTCATCAATGGCAAAGGGTCACCTTTGGGGCTCGGGACTAAGATTGAGCCTCTTAGCTCAGTCCCTCCCCCACCTCTGGATGAGGTGATTAATTTTGGGGTGGGAGTAAAACTCCCATTAGGCACTGATCATCATCAACGTCTATAACTTCCTTGTCGGGCCTTCTCTTGAACTCTTTATCCATATTCTTGTTCTTGTCACTGTTCATGTTCTTGTTCTCATCCCTGTTCTTGTTCGTGCCTTGATCCTTGGACCTGATCATGCCACTGTTTCTGTTCCTATACCTTGGAATTTTGGCTCTACACTGTCTAGCTATGTGACCTTCATTGTTGCACTTATAACAAGTAACAATGTTATTTCTTTGAGGCATACCTGTTCTTTGAATCCACCTGTTCTGCCCAAACCTATTCTGACCAAACCTGTTCTGGCCGAACCTGTTTTGATCAAACCTATTCCTATTATTTACCTCGCAATAGGCTGCCTTGTGCCCAAATTGTTGACAAGAGTAGCAATACCCTTGAAAGAAACTAGCACTTCTGAATTTGTCATTTACCTTCTTCACTTGAGCCATGCAATGTGCAGCCATGTGACCAAACCTGTGACACGTAAAACATCTACCGTGAAATTTTCCTTTATTTGACCTCTTGGGTCCCGAAAACTTCTTCTTCTCATTCCGAATTCTATTTTCTATTTCTGTGCATCTATCATTCAAGGACTCATGATCTGAAATACTTTCCTCATCAGAACTCTCTTCCTTTTGGAGTCTCTTACTAGACTCTCCAACTTGTTCCTTGTGCGGCTTAACAAAACCAAGGCCTGTTTTATCTGTTGTCTTTCTTTGACCTTTGATGAGTGACTTAACCTTTTTGGAGCTATCTTGAAACCTGTAAAGCTTATCCTTGTACTCTTTAATTTCCTCTTTCAAAGAATCCATTTTCTGTTCTAACTCACTATACTCAAGAACCTTAGACTCTAACTCATCCTTGAGTTCTTGTGTCTTAGCTATAGAGAAATCAAGATTTTCTATAAGATCATCTCTCTCCATACAACATTCATCTAACTTATCCTTGAGTCTATCATTCTTCTTTCTTTCCTTTTTCAAAGCACTAAGAGCACTAATAAGTTCACTTTCAAGATCCTTTATTTGTTTGCTTTCCGAATCATCAAAGCCTTTTTCAGATTTCTTATCACTAGAGGTGCTACATTTTTCAAAAACCATACATGCATCTTCCTTATAGTTTTCTGAAGCATCCTCATACATACTAGAAACCAAATCATTATTTGTACAATCATCCTCAAGGTGACCAAAATTTCCGCATCTAAGACATTTCATGATAATGAATCTATGTTTCGGTTCTTCCTCTTTTTTTGATATGAACAACATCTCATTTTCATCATCACTTGAAGAACTTTCACTATCACTACTAGAACACTTACTTGCTTTGTCTAGGTAGAAACTCTTCTTGTGCTTGTGAGAATACCTCTTTCCTTGATTGATGTGCTCATCTTTGTTCTTTCTGTGATGCTTGTGCTTTTTAGAATCCTTGCTCTTAGAATCCTATTTATCTTCATCACTTTCATTCTTTGAAATAGTACAGTCAGTAGCATAATGACCAAACTTTCCATAATTGAAACATCTTACATTTTTCATGCTTTTGTGCTTTCTAGAGAACTTGCCTTTCTTACTGTAATATGCCTCTTCATCACTCGAAGACTCATCACTCTCTTGAAGCTGTTTACCCTTGGATTTCTTGGTAGCCTTGAAAGTCGCCTCTTTCTTGACATCAACCTTCACTTGAGTTCTCAACTCAAATGCTGCAAGTATACTATGGAGCTCATCCTTTTTCAACTTATCCAAATCTTTAGCTTCCTCAATAGCATAAATATTTTCACTAAATCTATTAGGAAGAGATCTTAAAATCTTATCACAAACATCATTTTCAGCAAGCTCAAGACCTAAGTCTTTCATGGAGTTAACAACCTCATCCATACGAAGCATGTAGTCACTAATATTTTCATCATCATTCATCTTGAGTTGTTCAAACATACCTTTGAAGTGTCTCAACTTGGCCTTTTTGACATTTGTATCACCTGTATGAACCACCTGCAACTATTTCCACATTTCACTAGTTGTCTTGCAGTGAATCACTTTGGTGAGATCTGCTTTTTGTAAGCCTTTCAGGATTGCATTCATTGCTTTTGAATTGCTATGATGTAGGAGCCTTTCTTCTTTAGTATTTGGACCATGTACAGGAATAGTGTACTCATCTTCAATTACTTCCCATACCTCATTACCAAGTGCCATTAGATGAACCTTCATCCTTGCACTCCAAAGACCAAAATCTGACCCATCAAGAATAGGTGTTGCATTGCCACTTGAATAATCCATTGTGTTCTTTACTAGCTTTTCCTTCAAGTTGTTAAACTTTTCGAAGGCACCCGCTCCGATACCAATTGAAGAACACAAGCTTATACTCGAGAGGGGGGTGAACAAGTATAAGACCTCTTTTTACTTTCTTCTTTATATTTCAAAATAGTAAAGCAATATACCCAAAGCAATATCAAAGCAATGCACAAAATCATCCACAAAGTGACATCAATTTTAACGTGGTTCACCCGAATGGTCGGGCTACATCCACAAAACTTTTCTCTAAAAGTTATCTCAAAGATCTTTGGGAATCCTTCCCAATTACAAAGTTTATGAGCGTCAGCCCAAAGGAGATACCTTCCCCCAATCAGATTTTATGAGCCTCTGCTCAAATGAGATACCTTCCCCCGATCAGAATTTATGACCCTCTACTCAAAGGAGATACCTTCCCCTCTACTCTGGAAATGATCCCTCAGAAGATCAACTGTCTCTACCTCTTGCCAGAACGTGGAACTCCTTTCCATCGAAGACCTCCTATCCTCAATGCTTAGCCTAAGAGACCTTTGCCTTCTATGATCACGTCCATAGCAGCTCAGCAACCAAGTCTATCCTCAGGTTCTTCTCAAAGCACCAATGCACCTCTGTCCTCATACAGCAGCACTTCGCGTTCGTCTTTGCCTGTTTGCTCTCTATGCCCTCTGCTCTCTCTGCACAAACACAGCCGCACTTGGTCAAACTTTAACCCTTGCACTGTTTGCACACACTCCTCTTCCTTTTGTGATCTTTCACACTCGGAATGATTCGACGAAATGCACTCTGCACACTATGATCGAATTTCACACTCTGCTCTCGACGATCGAACTTCTTGCTCTGCGCACTATCTACGAACGTCACACTTCAACCACGCATTCATTCACACTTCAACTCTCCAAACAACCCTCCTTTTATAACATAATTTTCATGATGAAAACTTTAATCTTAGTTGACTGTTATAGCAAATGCAAACCCTAATCTTCGTCGGCTGCAAGCCCTAATCTTTGTCGGCTAAAATTTGACTTTGTCGGCTTCACTACCTCTGTAACTCTTCTGTAGCTTCTGCCACGAAAATACATGTCACGATATCGTGACACTTTTTGCTTTCTTAACCTCTTCTCGGCTTGCACCTGCGAAAGCAGAACATGTCACGAAATCATGACACTTTCGCTTCCTTGCACTCTTCTCTGCTTGCACTAGCGAAAATGGAACATGTCACGAAATCGTGACACTTTCATTGCCTTGTGCTTTTCTCTGCCTTACGCCCGCGATACCGGAACAAGTCACGAAATCGTGATGCTTTCGCTGCCTTGTGCTTTTCTCTGCCTTACGCCCACGAAAATGTAACATGTCACGAAATCGCGATGCTTTCGCCTTTGAGCTCTTCCTTCTTGAATTTGTCACAAAATCGCGACGCTTCTTCTTCCATGCTCTTTCATTTTGCTTCTATCATGAAATCGTGACTCTTCTCCTGTTGAAGACCTGCTTTCTATTTTTGTCGTGAAATCGTGACACTTTCTCCAACCGAATGCTACCATCTCAAACTATCACGAAATTATGACACTTTCTGCATCCGCAAGCTTTCTCTTCAACCTGTCGTGAAATCGTGACACTTTTTGCATCCGCACCCTTTCTCTTCAACATGTCGTGAAATCGTGACACTTTCTGCATTCGTACGCTTTCTCTTCAACATGTCACAAAATCGTGACATTTCTTACTTCGAAACCTTTCCTTTGCTGCATGTCATGAAATCGCGATAGTTCTTACTTGGAATATTTTCATCTGCAGCATGTCGCTAAATCACGACGGTTCTCACTTCGAACTCTGCAGCATGTCACGAAATCATGATAGTTCTCACTTCAAACTCTGCAGCCTATCACGAAATCGTGACACTTTTCGTGTTACTTTCTCTCTTTTCGAACTTGTCGTGAAATCGTGACAATTCACACTACGGACTCTCTCTTCTGCATTATGTCGTGAAATCGTGACACTTTTTCTTCTAGACTCTCTCTCCTGCAACATGTCACGAAATCGTGACACTTTTTTGTCTGTACAACCTTCCTTGCAATATGTCGTGAAATCGTGACATTTTTGACTCCATAAATTCTCTCTCCTCTTTGAGTCGCGAAACTGCGACATGTCGCGATATCGCGACACTTTTCTAACTTGCTTTCTCTCTCCTTCTTAAGTCGCGAAAATGCGACATGTCGCGATATCGCGACACTTTTCCAACTTACTTTCTTTTGAACCTGTCAGCTTGGGGTTTGCAAAAGACCTTTGAAACTATCATGCCGTAACCTTCATCAAAACAAATTATTTGACATCAAATCAAATTCCTTCAACAGCTTCTTGACATCAATGACAACTTATTCACTTGAGCAAATGCAATGTACCCAAAGTACCCAAAATTGCCAACAAGAGTAATAGTTTTGTCATGGAAAAAACCAAATTCTCTTAGTATTTGACAAATCCAAAGAGCTTCCTAACTTGCTAAAATCGATGCCCTATATTCTGCCTCTGTAGATGATAATGCTATTGCTTATTGTTTTTGCATGACAAAGCAATTGGTGAAGAACCAAGACAAAAGACATAGCCAGAAGTTGAACATATGTCTTCTACTAAACCTACCCAATCATAATCTATGTAACCAATGATATCCATAGATTTTCCTTCATATAAGATCCCAAATTGAGTAGTTCCTTGCAAGTAGCATAGGATTTGTTTTAATGCTTGCCAATGGCTAAAATGAGATTGATGTGAGAATCTAGATATCAAGCCAACAACATATGAAATATCTAGGTGAGTATGAGTGAGGTATAACAAACTCCCTACAAGTTGTTGGTATAGAGTAGCATCACATAGAGGGGATGTGTAGGAAGTACTTAGAGTGACTCCAGATTGAAAAGGTGTAGAATAGGGATTACAATCAGTCATATTAAACCATTGAAGAAGGTCTAGAGTGTATTTTTGTTAATACAATGAAATTCATGCATCTGTTTGATTTATTTGAATCCCAAGGAAGTAATGAGCTAAACCCAGATTAACAATTTCAATTTTTTCAAAAAGGGAGTCTTTGATAGTCTGAATGTGAGAAATGTCACTACCAGTGAGTAGTAGATCATCAACATAGAGAAAAAGTAAGGTGATTTTCTCTTCATCTCTCCAAATGTAGACTGTGGCATCAGACTCACAATGAGAAAAACCTGAGGAAAGAAGGAAGGAGTCCATTTTTTCATACCAAGCTCTAGGAGCTTGTTTGAGGCCATAAAGATATTTCCTTAGTCTACAAATAAGGGAGGATTCTTGATTTAATCCATAAGGTTGTTCCATGAATATCTCCTCTTTTAATTCCCCATGTAAGAAAGCACTTTTAACATCCATATGAAAAATAGGCCATTTTTGAGAAGCAGTTAGTGCAAGAACCAGCCTAATAGAATCCATTTTTGCAACTGGTGCAAAGGTTTTAGAATAATCAATACCTTTAGTTTGTGAGAAACCTTTCGCTACCAAGAGAGCTTTGTGTTTGTCAATTTTTCCATCAGGTCCATACTTAGTTTTGTAAATCCATTTACAACGAACTAACTTCCTTCCCTTAGGTAGAGGAACTAAATCCCAAGTGTTGTTTTTATTGAGGAAGAGAATTCATTTTCCATGGCATCATCCCATTCTTTTATTCCAGTTGCTTCCTTGAAGGTTTGAGGATCTGTGGAGATGGACTAACACATAAGACCAGAACCTATCGTGTTGCCTAATCTGGATGATGGAAGATTTTGGATGTAAGGAGTGGCTTCCTCAACTATGGTGTAGGCCCATTTTGGCATTGTGGAAGGTGTAATTGGAGTGGTAGGGCTTTGAGTTGGAGTTTGGAGTATAGGATCCTCATTTTCGTCATTTTGGTCATTTTGATCATTTATCTCTAAAATGGGATCTTCATTATATTGAGGCTCTAATATTGGATATGGATCAAGAGAAATAATGTTGGAAGAGGATGGTTGAGGATATTTATTAGGGAATGTTTCATCAAATTGAACATTTCTATGAAAAAAGACCTCATGAGTTGTGGGATCAAGAAGCCTGTATGCTTTCATTTCCTCACAATAACCAATAAATATGAGTTGTTTGCTTTTCTTATCTAGAGCCTTCCTTTTCTTCTTTGGGATATGTGCCCAAGGAGTACACAAAAAAAAATTGAAGAAAGAGACATCATGTTTTGATCTAGTCCATGCTTCCTCGAGGTTCAAATGGTCAAGAGCTTTATAAGGGGTGCAGTTTTGAATATAGTTTGCACAGTTACTTGCCTCATCCCAAAAAACTGTTGGAAGATCTCTTGAGTGAAGCATACAGTTTGTCATTTCCTTTAAAGTTATATTTTTCTTTCTACAATGCCATTTTACTGCATATTATGGGAGATTGAGTGCTAATGAATTATGCCAGGCCTTGAAGATTTTGAAGTGGGATAGAACATCACTTTTGTATTTTAGAAATTAGACCCAAGTTCTTTTGTAAAAATCATCAATGAAGGTTAAAGCATATTTTTCTCCTTTGAAATAAGGTTCTGGGAAGACGATCAAGTCATTATGGATTAACTTTAGAGGGGATGAGGCTTTTTTAGAACCACTTGGGTGAAAATGATCTTTATGTTTATTTCCAAGAGCACAACCAGGACATACTCCATCAATGGAAGAGACTTTTGGAAACCTTGTTACCATTTTATGGGTGTTTAATTCCCTTAGGTAGTTATAACTGATATGTCCAAACCTTTCATGCCAAATTTTGCTTTCAAAATCTCCATGTGCAACAAAACAGGAGGTCCCTTCTAAATTTTTGAATCCTTTGAAGTGAAATAGGTGAGTTTTGTGATCAATATCTCCTTTTGCTATGAGAGTGTTTGGTTCTTGAAAGTCTCTTATCTCAACTCCAGTTGGTGAGAAGAGAACTATTTTGTCTTTTTCAAAAGTACAAATCTGATAGATGGAGAGGAGATTTGTATCTATGTTTGGTACATAGAGAACATTTTTTATATAACCACCATCAATGGATATGTCACATTTTCCTTTGACTGGGATGAAGGATGAGTCACCAACTTCTATGCTACATGTTGAAGTTGAGGATATTGAAGTGAATGACTCATCTGAGGAAGTCATGTGATGAGTTGCTCCTGAATCTAGAACCTAGTATTTTGATGAAATTTTTATAGCTCTGCCTTGAACATTTAAGGCTTTTCTTATCTATTTCTTAGTGTCTATCTTGTGATCCTTCATTGCTACCTCTAGTTGTTGTAGTCTTTTCTAACATTTGTTCACAAAATTACCATTCATTTTGTAGTGAGTACAAGTTATGGGACTTCTTTCTTTATTTTTGAATTTTTCTTTAGTAGAGGTTGATGCTACTAAGGCTTTTGAGGAAGAGGGAGAGATCTCATATTTTGCAAGTTTTGTTTCCTCTCTAGTTAGCCTATCACAAAAATCCTCTAAAGAGGGCATTTTAAAACTTGTACCAAGTGCATCTTTTATAGACAAAAAAGTGGTAGAAAATTTTTGAAACACTTCATTTAACTTAGAAAGAATAAGATAGATGCATTCTTCTTCTATTTTATCCTTACCACTACTTTTTAGTTAAGTGTTGACTTCTTTAAATTTGGTGAGAAAGTCAACAATATTGTTGAAGTCTTCAGGAGATAATGTTATTAACTCTGCCTCTAGTTGCATTGGCCTTATTTTATCCACTTTACCAAACAAGTTCTCTAGTGTTTCCCAACTTTAAAATGGGGTTTTACATTCAGAAATGTGAAACCATAAGCTTTCATTTATATTTGTGCTTATAATACCCATTGTTTCATTCATCTTTCCTTTATGAAAAAAAAAATCATATTCCTTTTCAAATTTAGGTTGCTTCTCTTCTAGCAAGTGTGTGAGCCCTTTTGAGAAATGAAATTTAATATTTGTGGCTTCCATGTATGATAGTTATGAGGGGTGAGAGGATCAATTGTATTCATTTTTCCAAATAAAAATTGAAGTGAACCAATAATGTTCCCTTTAACTTCAAGTGATTTAGTGAATACAATGAAGTTGTAGCAGAAACACCTATGTAAGGAAGGAAACAGAAGCCTAATTATAATACCAATCTCCTCAAAATACCCATCCTTACATGAGGGAAACTATAAGTATAGAGGATATTTTGGTAATATGAAGTTAGGCTTATGAAGCAAGAAATATTGACTCGGCCTTCATACCTTATCTTCTCAATTACCCATCCTTACGTGAGGTAAACTATAAGTAATGAGGATATTTGATACGTGGAACATAGGCTTATGAAGCAATTATAATCAACCAGACCTCTATACCGTACTTCTCAATTACCCGCCCTTATGTGAGGGAAACTATAAGTAAATGAGAAGTCCAATACGTGGAACATAGGTGATTTTAAAAAAAAAATTAAGTGCTCTATTTGAAAAAATATTTGAGTTTCTTGCTTGAGTTTACAAATGTTCATGTGTTTTTAAAAAAATAGTTTTGTATGATGATTTGTTTTTAAGATGTTGAAATGAGATGTAAGCAACAAAACTAAGTGGCCAAAAAAACTGCCACACTTAGGCTCCACCACCAAACTTTCCTCCTATACCTATTTACTATAAGGAACTTAGCAAAAAGAAATGTGTGAACAAAGCCAAGGAGCACAATAGGAGATGCAAGGACCAACAACAACAACCCCCTGAATTTTTGACAATAGGTGCAAGAAGTAGCACCTCAAGAAAATCCCCCCAAAAAAATTGTTTCATTTAGATGTTACAAGGAGACCCATCACTCTCTTGCCTTTACACATTAGGGAGAGAAAAAGTGAGAGGGGCCCTTAAAAAAAAGGAGTTTCTTTTACAATATTTGAAAAAGATAATAAAAAATGATAATACATTTATAAGAAATATCTTTGCAAAACCAGCAGTAGCTTCATTGGATACGAAGGCACGAAATGAATGGTCACCCTTTGTTTTTTCTTCCTGGAGTTCAATAGATTACACTGAAGAAAAAATATGCAGTGTTCCCTTTCTTACAAACATAGAAAGCATAACTCATTTGCACGAATGGCATCATTCGAGCATATTCAAAATACGTTCAAAGGAGGATATGCACATGGGTCTCTTGATGTAGCGAGGCCCTTCAACATGCAAGTTTCAAATGCACATGGGTCTCTTAATGCAGTGTTCCCCCTCGATACGTGAGCTTAGGAGATTTCACTGTGCTGAGATCATCAAAAACATTGAGAGACTTCGAATGTAAAAGACATCATAATATTTGACTGTACCAAAGGTGATGTAGTGATGCAATTCACGATCACAAAGGAACACAACCCTTTCTTATCCTCTCTACACTCTTAAAATCTTCCAATCGCCAGTATTTAGCTTCCAATCTGCGCAATGAAATGAGAAAGGAAACTAATAGCTCTTATATAAAAAATAGTAGATGTTAGCTACGAGTCGCTTGGCGCTAATAGTTTAACTGACGATGCAGCATCATGAGTTTTAAACAAAATCACCCTTTAATCAAAAAAATGCTACAGGAAGTAGCGTTTAAAAAACCTCCAACCTCAAACAAAATCACAACAGATGCGAAAAAAAATTGAATCACAAAAAAACTCGCTATCAAAAAATTGGTTATGCCTGCAGCAGATGTTCGACGGATGAGCTGAGTAACAATCCTTGGTGATGAGCATGATTAATCACATCGGTAGGTATCTAGTTAAATATGCCAAACATAAATGGTGAGATCTATTGGTGTTTATTATGAACACCTCACTAAATATTTAAACTACTTGTTAACTTCATAACCAAAAAATATGAATGATGCACGACAAATTTTGATGCTCACCTTGACACTAATATTACCATTGAAAATGATCATGTCACAAAGCCATTATGCATGTCACAAAGTTGACGTTGAGTCTTCACTGGCACCAAAAAATCTTGGAGGATTAGTTGTGCACTGTCATGATAATACAATAACTTACCACGAATGTCGTTGAGTGGATCGAATGATGTCAGTCATTACAGAATTTTAGGAGCTATAGTCACAATGGATGCCAAGCAGTGTGAATAGCACCATAACATGGTTGTGTTGATCCAAGGATGTTAGCATGTTTTACAATGCAACATTATTGTAATTTGGTGCCAAAAAAAATGTTGAAGCCTTGCTTCATAGTTTCACAACAATGTTGTGATGAAGCCAAGGATTCATTGGGCATAAGGCTAAAAAACAATGTCGTCTCAGCCACGTTATTGAACAACCAAAGTTGGCTACGTGTGCAACAAAGAGGTCATTACTTCATTTACATCTCAAAAAAATATCTACCCTTGCTGACCTGCATAGGTTAGGAGAGATCATTCTGTATAGAAAAAGTTAAAGTAGGTGCAGCAGCTAAAAAGAAATTATATGGCGATATGACCAATTTTAACAGGTCTAATAGAGTGGAAAAATATGAAAGACCTCTTCCTTAAAAGGTAAGGAAATACAACTTTTTTTTTACTTACAATGAAGCATCTATAAAATAGAAAGAATGGGTAAGTGATGGTTAGAGCTGGATTAAGTAAGTTGTAAAACTTACCAAATAGTATCCAAGAGAAACCATCAGAGAGACCAAACTTTCACAAATGCAATGAATCAAATTCTAAAAAATAGCTTAAAAATTTTGAATGCTTGCAAGAAAACTATCCTCGCTCTGGTACCATGTTAGATATATTGATAAACAATATTCTACTCCGAAAAGGAAATAGTTATGCAAGACATCACAAGAGTGAATTGAAGCTCAAAAGACTGATTTATTTATTCCATGGATCAACTTTGTATAAATAGCAAATTTGATCATTGAGAGTCGTTGGATTACAACAACTCATCAAATCTGAACTAGACTAAACTGAGAGTTCACTTGACTCATGGAAGAGTGGTAACTCAAGTAAGTCTATCCTAGTAGAACTTAAGAGAATAATTATTTATTCTAATAGAAATACCTAGTTCATTAAAATTTGGAATGTTGAAGGAGCATTGGTAAGGCCAAAATGCATGACCAAAAATTCATAGTACTCTTCATGAGTTCGAAAGGTATTTTTTGGAATATCATTTTCTCTAATTCGAATTTGATGATATCCTGATCGTAAATTCAATTTTGAAAAGTATTTAACCTTGTGAAACTCATCCAACAACTCATCAATAACAGGAATGGAAAATTTGTCCTTGATGGTGAGTTTGTTAATAGCACAAAAATCAACACATAGGTGCCATGATCCATCCTCCTTACGAACCAATAAAACTAGGGGAAGAGTAAGGGCTAACACTAGGTTGGATAACTTCTGCCTTTAATAATTCTTGGACAAGTTTTTCAATTTAAATTTTTCTATATAGGGATATCGATAAGGTCATATATTTGGGATTTGATACCCAAGAAGAATTTGAATTGCATGATCATGACCACGATGAGGGGGCAACCCTTTGGGTTCATTAAATATTCTAGAATTGCGTGTTATAAGTTGTAATTTTGGTACCTCTTTTTTTTCCTTATAGGTGGCTTGAATAGAAAATAGTTGTGCAACCATTCCCTTGCCTCCTTTACGAATAATTTTCTCCATTCGGTGAGAACTTACTATTTGGGAAGGGCCTGATTGTAATCCTTTAAGAGTATATGTTTGATTTTTTATTGTGAATTTTATCCATAATGCCTCAAAATCCCATTGGATTATCCTGAGTGTTCGTAACCATTGCACTCCTAAGACAATATCACATCCTCCTAATGGAAGTGCATACATGTCATTTTTTCAAATTGTAATTGCCCATGGTGAGCTTAATATTTTGACACTTCCCTTTGCATGCAATCCTTCCTTCATTGCCAATCATGACCTCAAAACTATTACAACATTGTATATAAAAATTAGCTTATTTTTATAGGATGAATATGACCTTTAGAGGTTCACGCTCTAGCGATTTGGCGGGAAAACTTCTGAACCGACGTCGGGTGCTGCTCGTGGGCCTCTGGCCCGACAGATCTTCCCAGAGCCTTTGTTTGATTGTTTCTGCACTACTCTGAAGACTTGTAAGCTGTTCCGGGAGGGCCCGATGGGGTCTCCTCCAGTATCTTCTGCTGGAAAAAAGAGTTCATATGCTGAGATGCTGAAAGAAAACCCCTCGCCCTCCACTGGTGAAGTGCAGAGGACTGCTTTTTAGACGTTACTCAAGAACGCTGGCAAGGGTGCTTCCACACACCGAGTTAACGGTTGCCTTTCGCAATCAACTTCCAGACCAAAGATTATTATAGAACCGAAACTGGTCGAAGACACAATCTCCTATCGTGCTCATCACGACCTGATTTGCAAATTCATGGGTATCCGTCCCACTCTGAACTTTCTGCACACCTGGGTTAGACAAAATTGGGAGCCATTAGGTGAGTACTCCTTATGGCCTATTAGTAATGGATATTTCATTATTAGTTTCTCTTCTTTAGCAGATAGAAACAGAGCATTTGAATCAGAGAAGAGGAACCATGGCTCGGCTGGGTTATTTTTTCAACCTTGGAGAGTGGGTTTTGACCCTCGTATCGAACCCATGGCAGTCCCAGTCTAGATCCGACTGTATGCTCTCTCGATGGAGTTTTGGGGTGAGCAGGTTTTAGAAATGATTGGTAATTCACTAGGCATATTTATAGGAGTCTCCAGAGACACTATAGAGGGAAACACAGCTATCTTTGCTAGGATCTGTGTTGAAATGGACATTAGCCAACCTCTACCAGCCGAGGTGGAACTTGAGTTGACAGGGCTCTCCTAGATACAACAGTTAGATTATGAGGCACTACCTTTTAGATGCAGATTCTGCCATAAGCACGGCCATCTGGCGAGGTTCTGCCCAAATATTCTAAGCACAAAAGTGGAGGCGCCGCTTGGAAATCCAAATCGCCCCAGAGAGGGCAAGTTTACCCCTGTCCAAGATCCATCTAGTATTCCTCAGGATTATGATCTCCAGAAAGATGGTTTTGAACAACCGAAGCGATGGAGAAATAAAAAGAAAATTTCCAAGGAGCAAGCACAACTTAAACCAACCAATCGGTATGAAATCTTTAAATCCCTAGTAGATCAAGAGGACCAAGTTATGGAAGGAGTGGATGGGAATGTTGAGGATATTAACATTCACTCTCAGGCTTTCCCTTCTTCTACTTCGGTCTTAGAACAGGTAATGGAACCCTCTGGGACAAGGCAGCCAGAGAACTCAGGGACACTGGTAATCCACTCCCCAGCACAACCGGTTATTAAGGACGTCAATATGGGAAGCTCTAAAAAGAACAGGGAAAGGCTGGTTCTAGGGATTACCCAGGTGGAGAAGAGGTCTAAAAACAGTAATTCCCAAGGAGCAGGCAAAAAATCCAATAAGGATCTACTAGCAGTACAAGGAGACAAGCTGATCAATGGAGGATCAGTGAGGCCAATTGAGTCTTATTGCTCACAAGGTCCTCAATGATTATTCAATCCTGGAATGTTAGGGGTTTAAACAATAGAACCCATCAATCTGCTGTTCAAGGACTTTTAGGAAAATGTAAAACAGACTTTTTGCTCATCCAGGAGACAAAAATGTCTGTAGATCTTATGTGCAAGACTGCTAACAGAATATGGCAGGGTGCTGATTATATGGATGTGGCTGCTCAGGGTGCCTCGGGGGGGATTGTTACTCTCTGGAACCCTCAAGTATGGATAGCTTTATAACACATAGCCTGGAGGGGTGTTCTCACTTCTCTATTTAGAAACAATGCCACAGCTAAACTTGTTCTTATTACAAACTTCTATGGGGCTCAATGCTTTGATGGCCAGCGGCTCCAATGGCAAGCTGTACACAACATGAGGTCATCCCGGGAAGTTTTTGACTAGATCATAGCTGGGGATTTTAATGCCAAATTGTCTGTTAGGGATCAGGAAGGTGGTGCCCCAGTTTTGGATCCTGGGGACCGGTTCTTGATTGCCCAAATCCAGGCCTTTAATCTGGTTGACATCAAAGGCCCTGGAACCTACTTTACTTGGACAAACAAGATGAGAGAGCCACACAGCAGGAAGGTTAAGTTAGACCGGTTTTTGGTTTTTGAAGAAGCATTTATTAAATGGAATCTTAAGTTCCAGATTTTGGAAGGTCCAGTCTCAGACCACTATCCCCTTTTGTTGGAGGGAGGGCCGATGACAGGTCAACACCATAAGCCATTCAAATTTGAAAATTTTTTGGTTGCAAAAGGAGGATCTCCGAAGGAAAATTCCACAGTGGTGGGAAGAAGTCCACCTACCCTTGGGGACTGCAATGTTCAAATTCCATAAACAGCTCCATTTTGTCAAGTGTAAATTGAAACAGTGGAGACAAAACAACAAGTCGGACTTCCAGCTCCAACGGGCCCCCTTGATGGCTAGATGGGAGGAGGTGCAAAAAAACTTCAGGGAAGGTACCATTACTGAGAACCTTAAATCTGAGGATGATGCTCTGCACAAAGCGGTTGAGGACATTGATAATCAAGAGGAAATTTATTGGAAACAGAGAGCAAGAATCACTTGGTTACTAGAAGGCGATAGAAATACAAAAATTTTCCACCGCTCAGCCTGTGCAAGGAGACAAATGCATAACATGGAAGTCCTTCACGATGAGAATGGACACTCCTTTGATACTCTCCCTGGAATGCATTTCCACTCAATGGATTATTTCTCAAACCTTTTTAAGGAAAGTGGGGAACAAGATGTGGAAGCCCAAAATGAAGTTATTAATGTCATACCTTCTATTATCTCTCACGAAGAGAATCAGACTCTCCTTAGACCCATTGACAGTGATGAACTAAAGAAAGTGGTCTTTGGGATGAGCACGGGAAAATCGCCAGGTCCAGATGGCTTTCCTATAGAATTCTTTCAGGCCTTCTGGGATACTCTGGAGAAAGATGTTTTGGCTGTCGCAGAGGAGTCCAGAACTAATAAAATAATGCTTAAGGCTCTCAATCACACCTTCATCACTTTAATTCCAAAAGGGGAGGGGGGGGTTCATCTCTCTGATTTCAGACCGATTGCCTTATGCAATGTTATTTATAAAATAGTCACGAAGATTATGGCTGAACGGCTAAAACCTTTTCTCCATAAAATAATTTCCTCTGAGCAAGGGGGTTTTGTTGAAGGAAGACAGATCTTGGATGAAGTGGTCCTTGCTCAGGAGGCAATCCATATAATGCAAACTTCAGGCAACAAAGGAATGTTCATAAATTTGGATATGTCTAAGGCTTATGACCGGGTGGAGTGGGGCTTCCTGGCAAAGATGATGGCAGCCTTTGGCTTCTCTCAGGACTGGATTGACTGGGTCATGAGCTGTATCTCCACACCTTCTTTCTCTGTTCTAATCAATGGGCTCCCCTCAACTCCTTTTGGAGCCTCTCGGGGTCTTCGTCAATGGGACCCTTGCTCTCCTTACCTCTTCCTCATCTTAGTAGAAGGATTAGGCAGACTCTTCCTGAGAAGACGTCAGCTAGGTGTGATAACAGGTATTAAAGTGGGGACAAAATTTTTGACCCACTTACAGTTTGTGGATGACACAGGATTGGTTGGAGTTGCCAGCCTCAGGGAAGCAAGAGGAATTAGATATACTTTAAACATCTACCTTCGGGCCTCAAATCAAGTCATTAATGATACAAAATCCAAAGTGGTCTTCTTCAATCTTGACCGAAGGTTATAGGAAAGAGTTACTGAGATCCTGGGATTTACTAGGACTTCTCTACCTATTGTTTACTTGGGGGTTCCACTGCATTTCAAAAAACTAAAAATTGATATATGGAAGGATCTTTTGGATGGCATCAAAGAGAAAATGAATCATTGGTCTCATAAATGGTTAAGCTATGGAGGCCGACTAACTTACTTACAATCAGTTATTCAGGCAATGCCAATCTATAAATTCTCCATCCTAGCTGCCCCACATTCTATATGGAAAGAGCTTGACAAAATGGCCAGAAGCTTCTTATGGGAGGGTGCAAAAGGGAAGAAGAAATGGGCCTTGGTTGTATGGGATAAGGTCACCCAGCCCAAGGATAAAGGAGGGTTGGGACTGAGAAGCTCCAAGCTTAATAATCAAGCTTTGGCTGGTAAATTGTACTGGAGGTGGATTTCCCAGCCAACATCCCTCTTTAGCAGAATTCTTTCTAGCAAATACCTTGGCCATGCTCACCCCAATGATCTAGGACGTTTCCCTTTAGATGTTAATGGATCCTTAGTATGGCAGACTCTCAAGCTAGGAGCTCAATTTATCAAAGATCAATTATTTTGGAAAGTGGGGAGAGGGGAGAAGGCCCGTTTCTGGACTGACTCCTGGGATCAGCACCCTCCCATCATTGCTGTGTTTCCAAAATTGCAACCCATTAAATCAGCCATCGAATACAAGGGTTGGATTCATATTGAGATTTATTTCAATACCAGCCACATTGGGGAGTACAAGTTCAAAAAGTTCAAGAGGTTGGAAGAGTGGCCAATTCCAATCCCACCGGAGCTGGCACCAATCTTAGAAAAAAATTTGAAAGCCAGGTTTCTTACTGGGCGGGATGAAGAGGATGAACTTGCCTGGGGCTTTGGGAACCTTGGGGTTTACACTGTGAAGGCGGAATTTAACTAGATTCTTCCAGAGCCCCTCCCACACTCTTTCCCGGTCCATGTTTGGAAGAAGATATGGCACCCCAAGGGTTGGCAGAAGGTGAATTTTTTTTCCTGGCAACTTATGCACAATGGAATTCTCACCTTTGAAAATCTTAGACACAGAGGCATCATCGGTCCTTCTCAGTGTGTTTTATGCCGCAAGCATGAGGAAACTGCTGATCATTTGATGTTTGAATGCCCCTTCTCACGGCAGATTTGGATGCGCTGGTTTTCCCACTTCAAAATTCAAGCCAACAGTGAGGTGACTCGGACCAATATTTGGAACCGATGGAAGAGAGGCAGATTTAAATCCAAAGCTCTCCGAATTGGTCGGGAGCCGGGCTTTCTTTTTATTTGGTGGCAGGTGTGGTCGGAGAGAAATGCCCGCATTTTTTGTGAAACATTCTCTTCACTTGATGGAATATGGCAAGTTATATGGAGCAAAGTGGTGGAAACAGTTGCCATCTACGTTGAGGAGGAACATCAGTCTGTTTCTGTGCCACTGCTTGATGGAGTTGTTGCTCTTGAAATACAGGCTCATGATAGATGGCACCCTCCCCCAGCAGGCTGGATCAAAATCAATACTGATGGAGCTGCAAAAGGAAATCCGGGTAGTGCTGGTACTGGAGTTGTGTGCCGTGATCATGGTGGGTCCATGCTTTACTGGGAACTGCACGGTCTGGGTCATGCCACAAACAATGAAGCGGAGGCCTTGGCTATTAAATTTGCTTCTATCTGGGCTGTCAAGCAGGGCCATAGAAAGATAATTCTTGAGTCCGACTCCCAAATTCTGGTGGGCGCTCTCGATTGCATGAGGAACTTTGATTTGCAAGCCTGGAGGTTGCGGAGTCTTGTCTCTCAGATAAAGGATCTCTGGAAAAAATTAGATGATGTGGTTCCCATCTATGTGAGTAGGGATTTCAACAAGGCGATCGATTTCCTTGCTAAGATAGGTGCTGAGAAGGAAGTTGGAGTGCAGATGCATAGTGATATGCTTGTGGAGGATGTTGGGATTCAGCAAGGCCTTGAATGCTATCTATGATAATGTGCAAAGTTTTTGCTGCTAAGGAAGGTTTTTGTCATGATTTCGTGACATGTAGTGGCGTCGTGGCCTCTTGTTGGAAGTTGTCACGATATCGCGACAGGTTTTGCCTTCTCAGCCTTAGAAAGGAACATGTCGCGAAATCGCGACATGTCGTGAAATCACGACATGTCACAAAATCATGACGTTTTTGGCGCAGGGATGATAAGGAGGATTATCGTCGTGATATCGTGACATTTTTGGTAAACTTGAGTAAAGGGCACATTTCGTCACGATATCGCGACATTTTTGTCGATTGGAAGCTGCATGGTAAAATTGTCGCGATATCGCGACAGTTGGGGCACACTGGCGTCATCTGGATTTCTTGTCGCGATATCGTGACAATTTTGAAGACTGGCTGCAATGAGGATTATCATCGCGATATCGCGACTTTTTTGGTGAACTTGAGCAAAGGGCACATTTCGTCACGATTCCGTGACATTTCTGTCGATCGAAAGCTGCATGGTAAAATCGTCGCGATATCGCGATAGTTGGGGCACACTGGCGTCATCTGGATTAATTGTCGCGATATCACAACAATTTTGAAGACAAGTTGCAATGAGGATAACTTGTCGCAATATTGCGACAGTTTTGAATATTGGGAACTGAAAGGAAAATTCGTTGCGATTTCGCGACACTTTTGGCACAATCATGACTTTGGTAAAAATTATCGCGATATCGCAACACTTTTGTAGACGGGGAGTCAATATGAGAATATGTCACGATATCGCGACACTTTTGCTGGCTGGGCGCTTCGGAGAAATTTCGTCGCGATTTCGCGACCCTTTTGGAGATTTGATGCTTCCTGGAGTTCTTGTCGCGATTTCGTGACACCTGTGATGATAGACCGTCGGAGGGAGTTGCTGTCACGATTTCGTGACTTTTTTGGCGATCGGACGCGGAGGGCTTTGTCTGTCGCGATATCGTGACATGTCGCGTTTTCATGACTGATGGCGCTGCTGCGGCCGCGACGGGGTTGATTGCCGCGATTTCGTGACATGTCGCGATTTCGCGACATGTCACGTTTTCGCGCCTTGTTGTCTTCTGTGCTCTGTGGGGGTTAGCATTGCCTTTGTGCTCTTTGCTTGTTGTTTAGTTCTCTGCTGTTGGTTGGGATGAGTTTTCTCCCTTTTGTAATTGCCTTTTGTATTAATACAAGTTTTTCAATTTTTCAAAAAAAAAACAATTAGCTTATTTTTCCACCCGTGGATTGATGAAATTATGTGTGCTACCAGAGTCAATAAGCACAATGAGATTTTATCATTTGAAGTACCCCCAAAATTTCATAGTTTGTGGAGAAGAAAAATCAGCTAGAGCATTGAAAGAAATTTTTGGTGTGTCTTAAGTGCTATCCTCAAGTGTATTTGTCACCACCTCTACCTTGATCTCATTTTTTTCTTTTTTTGAACTACAAGGATTAGCTGCATCCAGAATATATAAATTCTTTGTAGTGCATTTATGATTTGGTACAAATTTTTCATCGCAATGATAGTAGAGGTCTTTTGCTCATCATTCCTTCATCTCCTCAAAGTTGATTTGTTTAATTGGTAAGGTTTGATTAATTTTAGGGGTGGTGTAAGTATTTTGTTATTTCCCCATAGGTGGTTTTCCTAATCAACATTGAGCATTGAATTTGTATTTTGCCAACTTGGTCAATCCAATGGTCTGCATCATGGTAGTGGGATTGAACATTTTTACTTCCAATCAAATTTCTTCTTTTAATCCACTGATGAAACAACTTTTAAAGAATGACGCATCCAACCTTGTTGTACGATTGGCTAATTTTTTAAACTGAGCTTGGTATTCATGCATCGAAGTGGTTTGATGCAGTTTGGTAAGGGCTACAATAAAATATTCAATTTTACTAGGGCCAAATCGTACCAATAGATTTTGTGTAAAGTCTAGACAATTAGGGTGCCATTAGTTTTTTTGTACCAATGGTATCATTGGATGACATCATTTTCAAGGTGGAAGGATGCAATACAAACTTTTTGTGCTTTAGGGATCTGGTTGAGGGAGAAGTATTGTTTTGCCCGATAAATCCAATTAGTGGGGTCACCTCCTTCAAATTTGGAAAAATCCAATTTAGTGGTTCTTGGAAGGATGGATGTTTGTGGCCCCCCAAGATGTATCAGGTGTGTCAACCCTCTAGTGGGTTGGCTAGCTAGAACTAGTGTCATATTTTGATTCATCGTATTAACAGAGTGATTCATGTTGTCTACTATCAAGTGTAACCCAATTATCTTTTCCTCAAAATCTTACGTCGTAATGAAATTTTCTTGAATTTATCCTTGAGTTGGCGAAGCTCGTGGTTAAGTTTTTCGAGAGTAGTTTCTCGATATCTTCGTCCATCAACCATTTAAGGAATTATAGTAGAATTTAAGTCATCATAAAATTTAAATTAAATTTTGTTTTAATTTTTTTTCAAAACTTTAAATGCAGTTACCAAAAATTTGGTTTTTAGCAACTTGATTTTGGAACCCTTCTCAACAATTCGATTTTTAATTCCTTCAATGGTTAGATTTTAAATTTTCCAGTGGACAAATTTTTAATATGGCTACTGATATCGAGGTAGACAAGCAGACAAGCCATCGATAGCAAGGTGGACAGCATAGGAGACAACATGGTGAAGCATGAGGTGATAGGAGCCTAGGGAATAGCATGACAGAGCAGGATACAAAGAAATAGTAGGGTGGAGTGGAGCATGAGATAACAACAGTGTGGATTGGGGTACAAGGGAACAATGGGATGGAATGTATCACAAGGGAACATCGAGGTGTAGTATATCAGGCGTGTGGAATACAATGATCTAGGGGTGGTCACAAATCACTTATGGAGATGACCATCTTATAAAACTTATGTTGTCCTTCACACAGTGGATGTGGGACTAAGTCCCTAGAGCCAAAAATGATGTTTTATCGACACAAAACCATTCAGGGAACCAAAATCCAAGTATCCTTCTATTTATGGACAGCAAGATGACGGCGGGCGAGAAAGCTTCTGTGGGAGAGCACGGGAACGCCAACAGACTGAACCAGGGGCACAGCAGGGTGGAGGGAGGGCAGTCAGAGATCGGGGGCGCTAAGGAGTCCTCTCCAACCAAAGAGGATGTAGGTCATGACAAGGATCCACCAGAAAAATGGAGAGGTGGACATCAAAAGTCATACGCTCAGTTAGCGGCTTCAGAAACCCTTAGCGGTCTGCTCTCCAAGGAGTTGTTTCCTGCCGGGGACGAATTGGACATCCCGATGAAAATTCTTTCAAGCTTTGTGGAATTCAAAAAATTTACCCTCATCGATAAGTTTATTGGCGGCCGTCCCGACATGGAGACCATTCGCAAGTGGGCGGCAGGTAAATGGCAAACCTCTGGTCACATGGAGTTGGCGGCCTTAACCCGGGGTTTTTTCGCGATTAGACTGAATAACAAGGAGGACTACTGTAAAATCTTGGCTGGTGGTCCCTGGTTCCTAGGCCGCATAAGTCTCTTTCTAAGGAAGTGGGGTATGGACTTCAACCCCGAGACCCAAAATATCAACATTGCTCCAATATGGGTTAGACTCCCGAGTCTCCCCCTCTTCTGTTGGCATTAAAATGTAATTAGAGGAATTGCACGCTCCATTGGTGATTTGGTTACCATTGACCCTCCCACCAAAGCTCGAACCAGATTTGTTCAAGCTCGGTTCTGCGCTCTGGCAGATTTGGAGGCTGACCTTCCATCATCCATCACTCTCCGATCTGGAGATATCATTCTCCACAAGCAAGCCATTGTGTATGAGAACAGACCAGCTTTCTGCCCCCAGTGCAGTTCTCAAGGGCACCTCCAGTCCAACTGTCCTCTTCAAAATCCAAGGATGAAGAAACGGGATTCCAGCAACCCCTTGGAACACGGTGAAGGTCAGACAAAGCACCCTGCTACGAAAGGGCATGAATCTCCAGGCCCGTCTAGGGACCATCTCGAATCCTCCCACCCGGTGGAAGCAGTCTCCCCCCAAACGATCTCTGAGCCGTGTGGTGCAAGCCCTCACCTTGGACCACAGGAGGAGAAGGACCAGTCCCTCCCCCAAATCATCGCACAGGCAGATTCACCCAAAATCCTGGACCATAACCACCCCGAGTCCCAAAATGTGCTGGAAGATTACCTACTAGGAAGAAGGGGTGAGCAGTCTGGTAATATCAGCCCTCGTAATACGAGAAGCCGAAAGCAAGGTGTTGATTTTGGTAGCGAAAGGAAGCAAGGTCGTCCCCCCAACAAAGACAGGCGGGACAAGGAGACGGCGGTAGATGTTGCAAATGGTACTCAACGGCTACTTTTTTAGGATGATTCTGATTCCCAGATGGGTGACTCGTCTGTCCCAAAACCTCCCCTCCAGCAAGGAAAGGGAGGTAAGAAGAATATCAAACTGTTGAGATGAAAGTCCTCTCATGGAATGTGAGAGGGCTTAATGCAGCTGCCAAACGGATATTGGTGGCTGATCTCAGAAAGAGGACGAATCGGTCCATCCTAATTTTGCAAGAGACTAAGACCGATGCTATCTCTTCTACCAGAGCTGCTAAGGTCATTTGGGCTAAGGCAAAATTCCTCTCCAGTCCTGCAATGGAAATGGCAGGTGGTCTCATGATTCTTTGGGATCCAGAGATTTTTGAGGGCAGCCTTCTCTCAACTTCCAGTAGGATTATCAATGTTTTGTTTCATTCCAAAGCCATTAAATTTTCTTGGATCCTGTCCAATGTGTATGCCCCAAACTCTATCTCGGAGAGAGAAGAAATGTGGAAGGCTATTTCCCAGATGAGGGAAACGTTCTGTAATTTCCCTTGGGTTCTAGGGGGAGATTTCAACTGTCCTCTTCACCCATCTAAAAAGAAAGGAGGATCGGACCACTCTAGCCACAGTCTAGAAGACTTTCGAGATTTTGTTTCTACCAATAACTTGCTTGACATTGACCTCAAGTGGGCATCCTTCACTTGGAGCAACAGGAGGATTGGGAGCAATCTTATTCAAGTCAAGCTTGACAGATTCTTCATATCCCAAGAGGCTATTCCCATACTCGGTGCGACAACTCTCTTGGCCTTACCGAGGATTGGGTCTGATCACAATCCTATTGTCCTAGAGACGGTTGATGGGCCTGTTTTTAAAACCCCCTTCAGATTTGAGTCCATGTGGATTTCTCACAAGGACTTTAGAGGGTTGGTTACAGCCTGGTGGCAGCAGAAGGTAGCAGGTTCCGCTTCCAAGAGAGTGGCCTTAAAACTCAAGTTAATCAAAAGGAATTTGAAAACATGGAACAAGGAGGTGTTCGACAACATTTTTGAGTCCAAAAGGTCCATTTCTATGAACCTAAAATTGGTGGAGGAGAGAATGGAGCTCGAAGGTTACACCGATTGCCTCAGGGAGGAGGAAAGGAGGCTCTTGGTGGATTATCATTCTATTCTTGCAAGGGAAGAAACTTTCGGCGCCAGAAATCTAGGGACCTCTGGTTGAGAAATGGAGACTCCAATACGAAGTTTTTTCACGCATCAACTTTGCGGCACAAAGGGGCTAACAAAATCAGGGAAGTGGTGTGCAAGGATGGACGCGTTACCAAGGATATTGAGGAAATCCGAAGTGAAGCGGTTGACTTCTTCCAGGATCTGCTCGGTGTTCCTCCCGACAGTGATCTCCAGGTTCAGAAATCTCTGTTGGATAACTTCCCAATCAAAGTTCCTCCCGAGGTAAGCTTTAAGCTTTTGGAGCCTTTTTCTGTGTCCGAGATTAAAGAAGCTTTGTTCTCCATGCAACCAGACAAGGCCCCTGGGCCTGACGGTTTTCCCCCCCATTTTTTTCAAGTTATGTGGGATGTTGTGGGCTCGGATGTGTGCGAAGAAATTCAGGAGATTCAAGCCTCCAAATACATCCATCCAAAACTAAATTCTACCTTTATTGCTCTCATCCCTAAGTCTTCCGCCTGCAAAAGTTTCTCTGATTATCGTTCCATTAGCCTGTGCAATGTTTTTTATAAAATCTTAACCAAGTCCATAGCCAACCGTCTGATGTTCCTTCTTCCCTCCTTGGTTGGTCCTTCTCAGGGAAGCACCGTGAAAGGCAGAAACATTCTCGATGGTGTCATCACCATCCATGAAACCCTCCATTCTGCTCATCGCTCCAAAAATGCTGCTCTTTTCCTCAAGCTGGACATGAATAAAGCTTTTGACAGAGTTGACAGGAGGTTCCTCTGTGCTATCCTCTTCAAGTTCGGCTTTCACCCTCAATGGATTGACCTTGTCAGTAGTTGCATATCCACTCCCTCCTTTTCTATTCTAATCAACGGATCCCCTGCTGGGTATTTCCAAAGTTCCAGAGGCCTCAGACAAGGTGACCCTCTGTCTCCTATTCTATTCATCCTTCTGGCTGAGGTTCTGAGTTGGTCTTTGAAAGAGGCTCTTCGCCAGAATAAGATCTCTGGCATTTTTCCCACCTCCAGAGTCGATCCTGTCTCTCATCAGCAATTTGTGGATGACACCCTCATCTCCACTGGGGCGTCCGTCACTCAAGCCAAATCCATCAAGCGAATCCTCTCCCATTATGAAAAGGCTGCCGGATAGAAAGTCAATTACATCAAAAGCAAAATTTACTTTATTAACACTCCTATGTGAAGGCAGCTCTGCATAGCCAAAATTTTGGAATACACTATTGATTCCCTATCTGCATCTTATCTGGGTTTGCCTCTGGCTTGTAATGGTCGGGCCAATGGAAGCTTGTGGGACATGATCCTGGAACGTCTTCACAAAAAGCTGAGCACTTGGAAAGGCAAATTCCTGTCGCAAGCTGGGAAAGCCACCCTTACCAAAGCTTGTCTCCAAGGAATCCCAACTTACTTCATGTCTGTGTTCATGCTGCCTGTTTCTGTCCATTCCAAGATTGAAAAGATTTAGAGGACCTTTCTATGGACTGGCAATGAAGAAAAATCCAGAATTCCTCTTATGGCCTGGGATAAGGTTTGCTTGCAAAAGGACCAATGCGGCATGGGAATGAGGAGATCAAGACTCATGAACATTGCTTTGATCGCTAAGCACGCTTGGAAGATCCTGACTAATGACCCAGCAGAGTGGGTCAAGCTGGTTAAGAGGAAGTATCTTGGATCGAGTTCTCTTTTTGATGTCGGGATTCCTCCTGAAGCGTCTGCATTTTGGAAATCGGTGCTTCAAGCCCGCTCTCTGATCAGCTCTGGTGCTCGTTGGATTTTGGGTGATGGCAACTTCATTCTCTTCTGGAAGGACAGGTGGGTTACTGATGGAGCTCTCGAGTTGAGAGCGGACCTTGCTGGCCTGAAATCCTAGGTGGATCCAAATTCCCAACTCAAGTTTGCGGACTTCATTGATCAGAGCTCTCTTCCCCCTCGGTGGAATTTGCTAGCCCTGGATGGCTTTAACAATGAAATGACTTTTTTGTCTAATATTCTTCGGTCTGCTTTAATTCCATCTGTTAGAAGAGATGACAGAATCATCTGGCATGGCACAGAGGATGGTCTGTTCTCTGTCAAGACCGCCTATGACCTTCTTACTTGCGAGATTGCCATGGATCACAGGTGGAAAGTGATTTGGAGGAAGGGTATTATTCTTAAAGTTAATTACTTTGCGTGGATTACCTTTCATAATAAAGCCTTAACCATTGACAACCTCCATAAGAGGGTTTTTGCTATTCCCAACAGGTGCTTCTTATGCTTTGCTGATTGTGAGACGACAGACCACTTATTTATGCACTATCCTTTTTCCCATTCTGTCCTCGGCACTGTCCTGTCTTCCTTTCAAATCCTTTGGTGCACTCCCCGCTCCCTCAAATATGCCTTCCACAAATGGCCCAATCCTTTCAAGAATCCTAAACTTCGCTTCCTTCTTGAGGCCTCTTTCCACCACTCCATTTGGCAGATTTGGCTAGAGAGGAATTCCAGAGTCTTCGGCAAGGTCCCTAGAGTACCTCCCTATGTTGCTCAGAGAGCCTTATCCTTTGCCATTGAGAATTCTAAAGTTGTTCCTAGTTCTCGTCCCCGCCTTCCTGGCGAAGCAGCGATATTCAAAAGTTTGGGCCTCTTCCCTTTTCATGATGGTGTTTCTAAGTCTCAGCATGGGGATGTTATTTGGACCAAGCCCCCTGTGGGCTGGATTAAATTAAACTTTGACGGTGCGGCCAAAGGCAATCCTGGCCCCGCTGGTTCTGGTGGTGTGGTTAGAGACCATAACGAGAATCTCGTGTTGGCTTATTGTGAAGATTTGGGTGCCCAGACTAATCACTATGCTGAAGCCAGAAGTGTTTTGAAAGGTATCCAGATCCTCTCCGAGGATCCTCGGCCTTTGATAGTCGAAGGTGATTCGCTCAATATAGTCAACTATCTGCTAGGCTCTAAAGACCCATCTTGGAGGGTCTACAACATCATTCTTGAGGCTAGGATGCTCCTCTCTCAACATGACAGGTGGAAGGCGTGTCATATTTTCAGGGAAGGAAATCGCGTGGCAGACCACATGGCCAACAAAGGGCTTGCGACCACGTGTCCTATTGTGTGGCGCTCATGCTTCCCGTCTGAGGTGGCGAGTTTGGCCAATGCGGATATCCTCTCATGATGTTCTCCCCGCTTCAGAAGGTCATTCGTTTGGTTTGGCTATTTCTGCTTTCGATGGTCAAATTTCTCCAGCTAGTATTTTTGTTTTCCTTGGTAAAATGTGGTTTCTTTCCAGGATATTCAGGCATAAGGGCCCTACTTGTAGCCTTCGGGCAATTAGCAGTTTTTGTTTTCTGTCATCAATTTTATTCCTCCAGCCACAAGGCATGATGCACATTCCAGCCAGGCTGATTTTGTACATAAGGTTTTGGGATCCTCTATAAAAACCCACTGTTAATCTATTAAAATAATTACCAAAAAAAAAAATGATGTTTTATCAAAAAACCTTTGTAATTTAACCTTTGCACACATGGAGGGCATCAATTGATCATTTGTATGGAGGATGTTAATTGGTTGAAAAACCCTAGGTTTTAATGATTTTGGCTTCTAATTTTTTTTTAATACGTTGTAATATTTCAACATCGTAGGCAGACGTCTGAACTCTGGATTTTTACTAATGAAAACTATGACGTCGTAAATATTTTTCTTGTAGATAATTATGATGGACATATTGGAGTTGGGTTTGATCGATGTTGACTATGGGGATAAGATGCAATATGGATTGGATTTTGGGTTTGATCGACGCTAATGGTGGGGATAAGATGTAATATGGATTGGATTTTGGGTTTGATCGATGTTGATGGTGGGGATAAGATGCAGGATGGGATGCCTTCTTGTTCTTGTGTGCACAATAACAGATGGCACCAACAAAGGTGGTGGAGAGAAATAAGATATTTGTTGAAAAATCTGCTATAACTTGCCCAGATCATCGCTCTAATACCAGATGATAGATTATTGAATTCTATCTTGATATTTACAATGAAAATATTTGGAAAAATATTAGAAATTGTAGAATTAAAAATGAATCACGATTTGAAAAAGGATCACAGTGTCACTGGTAAGGGGGCTCCCTCCAATGTATATAAATAAATATATTATTTTCCTTGATGATTTCTTACACAACTATCTACCCTATTTTATATCTACCTAAAGCTATTATGAAAGGATGTGATGGTCCATTGTGAGAGTAAAACATAAATAATTAGTTAATTAAGTGATAAAGATAGGTTAGGATGTGGAATACTAACAAAATATCAAAATTCACCTACACCTTAAAAGGCGTGGGAGCATTGAATAGTGCTAGGGTAGTAAGAGGCCTAAGGAGGTTGTAGAGCTTATAGAAGGGAGTCATTGAAGAATTTGAGAAAATTGGTTTATCATCTCATTCCTTTGTTTTATGAGGGATTTCTTCTTGAAAGGATCAACTATCTCATGTTGTCCATTCTACTTCTCACTTGAGATTGTTTGTAGCAAAAAGGGAGGTAATAAAAGGGATCTCATGTATGGTACCAAAAATTTTGATATTATGATCTCATGTTTATGGATTTACACTCAAAATATAAGCCACTCTAACACTATTGATCTAAGACTTAGCATTTTGATTTAAGAAATATCAAGATAGAATACAATTAAAAAATAATAGAGTATAACAAACCAAAACACAAGAGTACATAAGCAAAATAAAAATTGTATTTTATTGCTTAGAAAACATAGTACAATAGAAGCAATCTCTAAGAAGATATGTGAGGCTATAGCATTGCATCCATTACTCTCTTTAAACAAGAATTGGTGTGTTGGATCCACCATATTGAATATGGAAGGTCATCCATACATAAATGTGGTGGCTCACCTTCCATAAGTTAGAAGGTTGCCCATATGGAAAACATGGTGGTTCACCTTCCATGAGTTACAAAGTGCATTTAATTAAAACTTACATACAGACTTATCCAATAGTTTTTTATCTTCTACTAATGTGTTAACATGGGTAGAGATGCATTTTGGCTATGAAAACCTAGAATTAAAAAATTATTTTTTTAGTACCTATTTTGTTTTACATGTTTTAGGGTCTCTAGAGCATTTTTATTGTGTAGTTGGTCTAGGAATTCCATTCCAATGCTAAAAGTTCTATATATTCCTCTAAGCATTCCACCATAGTTTGATTAGATCAAAACGGAGTCTCAAGCACAAAGTTATGCCCTAATAGTGTGGTTTGGATAAAAAAATTATTTTTGGACATATTTTAACATAAAGACATACCATAAAAAGGTTACATGCTTATATCGTGCAACCCTAAAACTCTAACCAAATTATCTCAACTTTAGAAGAATACTCTTGCTATGTTTTCCTTTTGTATCCTTCCTAAAAATAAACATGGATTTGAACCAAATAACTTTTATTTTAGGTAAAAATATTTCTTATTATTTTGTAATTAGGATGAAGAAGAATATACCAATTGTGTTTTCAAGAAATCCTTAACTCATGATTATCGATTATGTAGGTACAAAGAAGCCTATTGGAATAGACTCATGAGAATATAATATGTCTACAATTGGTTAGGCTAGCTATTGATCAAGTTGCATAAGTTGGTCAATATAAGTAATCAAGGATTGTTTGCTTAGTGCTTTGTGACATTTTAAGTCTTTGAGCAATAACACTAATGATTTTTGAGTAGCTAGTTGACTTGTAATATTTGTGCTAACTCTCTATTTTATACTAAGAATAGTAATGGATCTCAACTTTCTATTGTATACGATCCTAACATAATGTAGTACATGCTTTCAATAGATGGAATTTGTTTTAAATCACTCAATATACACATTATCAAATATGCCCAAAAAACTAGCATGCATAAGATAAATAATCCTTGAAAAGTATAATTTGACATTATTTCTAAACAATTAAATAATCAATCATTGAACAATTACATCTCTATAAAAAATCTACACATAAAAGTAAAATATCTATGAGCTAATTGTGCCTAGCAGCTTAACTTTTTATAATCCTCAATACATCACAATTGTTTATTAAAAAAATATGTATGCATGTACCTTGAATAGCAGAATTATATGAATAAGAAATATATATAATTTATGTTAGGAACCTACTATTAAAAATAAAAAAAATCTCACAAAATATTGAAATTAAGTAGAAGCTTATGCAATATCACAATGCGGAAAATAAATGCAGAAGTAAACACTTTCACAATAAGCACTAAATCGTAGGCCTCTTCTGTTGAGCAAGGTGCAGCAACAATATTGTCATTGTTGTCAACATACTCAGATGGATAGGTTGATGCAGTGGAAAGTTGTTCGGAGGTTATTCAAAGTATGTACAGTGGTGTTCAATGCTTATGAGAATGTTTGTGATGTTCAGGTGAAGTTGTTACAGGTTGTTCGTGCAAAGTTGCAAAAATCGTCAAATTGTCAAAATAGCAAAAAAGGAAGTTGTCAAAGTAGCAAAATGTCAATGGAATGTGTTTGACAACCCAAGATACTATTTGGAGGTTTTTTGATCATTATCAAGTGTGGTTGCAGTGTTGGAACGGTCGGTTGATTCACCGGTGCATTTTTGGTCATGAAACTGCAGTTGTAAAATCTGCGTCGAAGGTCAATTTACGGGAGGAATATTAAGCAATACATGAGGAATTGGACCTCAAATGTTTTACTGGAGGTATCTAGATATACTGAGATCTTAATTTTTAAATTTCAGCCCAAACATAGTCTGAAGGAAGAAACAGTGAGCGTTGCAAAATGGCTCTAGAGCACTTTTTCAATTTATGTGACAGATGTAAAATCAGCGCCAAAGGCCACTTTGTTGGAGGTATATTAAGCAATATGTTAAGGAATCAAACTTCAAAATTTTTATAGGAGGTATTATGATATACAAAGAGCTTATGTTTTAAATTTGAGCCTGAATGGAGACCCAAGGAAGAAATGATAACAGTTGCAATATGCTTTCGTAGCATTTTTTCCAGTTTTGGGCAGCCAAGTGCTTTTGCACTCGAATACTCAAATTCATATTTTTTTGTTGTCGAATGTACTTTTTAAGTGTTTTTTCATGTATAGATCATCAAATTTAACATCTTTGCTTTTTGGTTGGAGTAATTTCAAGGCCTCGAAGTGTGAGAACGAGTAATGTGCACAACACTTTGTCCGTGAACTGTTTGACAAAATGCCTCTCCAAAATAAAAGTGAAATTTAAAAAGGTCATAACTTTTGATCCATAACTCATTTTGAGTCCGTTCTTTTTCCAGCGCGTGTATAATTTTAAAATCTAGAAGAATGTTATGTCTCCCATGGGAGATGTTATTGAATGCTAAAACGATCATCTTGCAGCTCGAAATTTGTTAGGAAGTTGAAGTGTTGGAAGTTGAAGGGATTGCAAAAAGGTTTTTAAAAAGGAGTCAGTGTGAGTACATAGAATAGTGTGATATTAAGATTCATATCAGATGAGATTAGTTAGAGTGGATGTGTAAGAAGAAATGAACTAGACCATTGAGGATCTTTTAGAATGGAGATCAGATTTTCTACTACAGTTTTTGTTTTTGCCAAGTGGGTGCTTGGCGATCGGGTTCGGTGCTCCTTGCAGTTGGTGCTGCTAAAGTCCAGGTTGGTTGGTGCTATTCCCTACAGTTGGTGCTACAAAAATATTGTAAAGACCAAATATTTTTTAGGTTGGATTTGGATGGGAGTCCAAACAGTCCATTGGCACAATGGTTTTCCCACATCGGGTTTCCACTATAAATTTGGTGTTATGTGATGCATGTTTGTGTGATTGCTTATTTTTATTTGATTTCGTAGTTGGATTAAATTTTTAATAAACACTGATTCACCCCCCCTCTCAGTGTCACGCTTAGTTCAACATCAAGGAAGAAACCTCCTTCAATATTTCATTCACTTGCAAAAATATACCTTTGTACATGGCTTCATAGATTTTAAAGAAAAGACTTCATGCAACCCTAATTAATATCAAGAGTTTTCTTACATGCAAAATGCCACTTGACATAGAATCTTCTACCAAACATCAATTACAATCTTGATAACGGTTGCATGAAATGGCCCCACTTGGCTAGGTGTCTTACTTACCACATATATTACAAAATATTACAAAAATAATATCATAGATGGAATCCCCCACATTGGAAGTGGGTCATTACATAAGCAATGAGAATTACAAAATAACGTTAGGATGGGATCTTGACATGTCCTTCCCCTTCAAAAATATTTGTCCTCAAATATAAATATGAGGAAACTAGTGTTGGAGCTATTGGAGAGACTCCTATGCAGCTATTTTAGTTGGATTTTATGTCATTGAACAAGGACCTCGATAATGGTGTAATTACAGAGAGTGCAAGTCTGATGATCCGACAATTGTTTGGGCTTGAGCAATATATAACCTTCATCTAATTCTAGAATTTTATATTGAACCTATACCTGAGTGCCCACCATAGTTTTGAGAGAGTATACATAAAAAATGGGATGGAGCTTGGATGTAGGTGGGAGGACCAATTTGTAGGTTGTGGCACCAATCCGCTATAAAACCTGGTAGGGCCTATAGTATTTCATAGCATGTTTTTTGCACCTGTGAAGTTGTAGGGATAACTATTTGTATGGTTGAAAGCAAAGGAAAACCATATCACCCACATAAAAGCTATGCTCAAAATAGTGTTGGTCATCCTATTGGTACATCCAGTTTTAGGCCACATCCAAATTCATCTTCAATTGGCAGAGGATATTGGCATACTGACTGAGAGTAGTGTTGACTGCATGGACTCTAGAGATACCTAAAATGTAGGATGAAGGTGTGAGTGGAGGGTGCCCATAAACTACCTCAAAATGGGTAACCTTGGTTGTTGTGTGATAGAAAGTGTTATACCAACACTCGGTCAAATGAAGCCACTTCACCCATTGAGTAGGATGATCATAGGTAAAGCAACAAAGATATGTCTCTAAACAATTTTTGATCATCTTTGTCTAGTCATCCATTTGCAGATGATAAGATAAACTCATTTTGAGCTAAGTTCCCTACAACTTAAACAATTCTTGCCAGAAGTGACTAGTAAATTTAGGATCATGGTGGAGGTGGGCATACCATGAAGGCAAAAGATAGAATCAAGGAATATTTGGGAAATAGTGGAGGTTAAGGATGGGAGAGGGAACAAAAGTAAGCATACTTTGAAATATGATCCACTACCACAAAAATAATGGATTTACCTCCAGACTTAGGTAATCCTTCAATAAAATCCATGGAAATATCAGTACAAACCTATTCAGTAATAGGTAAGGGTAGGGAGTGCCTAGAGAATGCATTGTTTTGCCTTTCATCCATTGATAGGTATCACAAGCTACCACAAAATTTTGAATGTCCTTTTTCATGCCCTTCCATAAAAAAGTGAGCTTAAGTTGTTCATATGTTATTGAGGGATCCTAAATGGCCGGAATATGGGGTAGCATGTAATTCCCTCATGAGAAGTTACCATAGGGATGATGTGTGGAGAACAACAAGGTATTGGTGGAAACACAAATCATGGTCATCCCAAGTGTATATAGGACATGAAGTAGAGTCAGTGTGCAAATAGGTAACCAAATTTTGCAAGCCTAAATCTTGAAGTACCTCTTATTGCAAGGAATTGATTCATTATAGAATGGATAATGAAATGGTGTATAGCATACTATGAGCCTCAAATTGGAAGGAGAGATCATCGACCACAATGTTCTCCTTGCCCTTATTATAATTGATGTCATAATCATATCCCATGAGCTTAGAAACCCATTTTTGTTATTCAGATATGGGAACTTGTTGCTCCAAAAAGTATTTGAGACTTTAATGGTCAATTTTAATGGAGAAATGATGCCTAATGAGATACGATCACCAATGGGTTACCACAAGAAAAATTGCTAGCATTTCCTTAATATAAGTGGATTTTCCTATATTGTGATTGGAGAGTGATTTACTAGTGAAAGTCAGGTGTCACCATTCTTGCACCAATACCATGACCAAAAGCATCACTTTCAATGACAAGAGGTTCGGAGAAATCTGACATGGCTAAACTAGCATAGTGGTCATAGCATACTTCAATTCTAGGAAAGCCTGTTCAGTGGGTCACCTTTAAGTAAAAGTCCTTCTTTAACATAGAAGTGAGGGGAGTTGTAATTTTATCATAGTTACGCATAAATTTATGATAATAACCTATAAGCCCTAAAAATCCCCGAAGACCCTTGAGAGTGCGAGGTTTCGGCCATTCCTGAATTACATAGATATTCTTAGGGTCAAATTTAATGCCATCCTTGGTCATAATGTGTTCCAAATACTCTACTTTTATCAACCCAAAAAAACACTTGGACCGCTTAGCATAAATTTGATGTTTTGTCAATAGCTATAAAGTCGGATCCACATGAACAAGATGCTCTTCCCATGAGCGGCTATAAACCAAAATATCATCAAAGAAAACTAGGATAATTTTTTTAAGGAATGGCTGACAGATGTTGTTCATGAGGCTTTGAAAAATGGAATGAGCATTAGTCAAGCCAAATGGCACCACCAAAAAGTCATAGTGACTTTCACGAGTACAAAAAATAGTCTTGGGAATATCCTCATCCTTGAGCCTAATTTGATGGTACCCATAGCAAAGGTCTAATTTGGAGAAGTACATAGTTCCATGTATTTCATCCACCACTAAAATAGGAAACTTATCCTTGATGGTGAGTTTATTGTGCTCACAATAATCTATACAAAACCACCAAGACCCATCTTTCTTGTGCACTAGTAAAACTGAAGAAGAGTAATGACTATTACTTGGTCTAATGATGTTAGTTTAACAATTCCTGTACTAACTTCTTGATTTTTGACTTAAGAGCATGAGGATACTAGTACGATCTAATGTTGGGTAGTGCATTTCCAGGTAACAATGGAATAGCATGGTTGTAGGAGCGACAAGATGGTAATTCTGATGGTTTAGCAAAAACATAATTGTGCTTGGCCAAAATAAGTTGCAAATCTATGGGATTGGAATCCTCCTCAGAAGGGTAAGGTTGGATCACAAATATTTGAGCTATGAATCCCTGAGTTGATTTTTTTAACAACTTCTCCATTCAACTTAAATTGATAATTTGGGAAGGTCCTACTTTTGAGCCATGGAGAGTGTGGGACTATTTCAATCTACTCAATCGAATACCTGCGCTATAAATTTATATCATTTGTCTCCTCCTCATTGGCTTGGATGTTGTGTGTTCTAAGAATCGAGGCCTTTATGCATGTTGAAGGCTCGGGGTGCATGAATCAAAGGGAGGGTGCTCGGGCTCTGTGTTCCTTTAAGACCTTCGTGCACCTGGGTCATTATATCCCACGATCTAAAAGGGGGTGCATGATCTTTGCATACCCTTAAGACTTTCGTGTGCACCAAAAAAATGGAGCACATGACCCAAAATGGAGCACATGACCCAAAATGGGGCACACGAGCTTCATGTGCCCTTAAGACTTTTGTGCACTCTAAAATAATGGATCACACGATCCAAAAGGGGGTGTGTGAGCTTCGTGTGCCCTTAGGAATTTCGTTCACTCTAGAAAAAATGGAGTGCACAACCCAAAATGGGGCATGCAAGCTTTGTGCGCCCTTGGGACTTTTGTGCACTCCAAAAAAATGGAGTGCACAACCCAAAAGGGGGCACGCAAGCTTTTCACACCCTTAAGACTTTCATACACTTTGAAACAATTGAGCACATGGACCCAAAATGGGGTGCACGAGCTTTGCGTGCCCTTAGGACTTTTGTGTGCTCCAAAAAAAATAGAGCGCATGATCCAAAATGGGGTGCACAAGCCTCATGCACCTTTAAAATTTTGTGTGCCCTTTAAAAAACAAAAAGGACGCAAACTAGTAGAAATAGTTTTAAAATTTATAGTTATAAAACTTGGGTTGCTTGCAAGTCCAACATGGGCTCTGACTAGGATATGGCAATGAGTGATGTTGTAAGACTAAAAATAACTTGCCTAAGGACAACCGAATCTCTGGTTTGACTGGACATAATCTTCTAACTACTTTGAACAAAAAGAAGAAACAAAGGACTTAACAAAAACTTCAATATATACAGAAATACATAGGATTTTTTTTTACATAGGGAAGGAGCCAACTTAACCTCCATTACCCTTATGGAGAGGGCAAAACAACTTTAGATGTTGGCCATTAACTGGTATGGGCACTTCTTATCCTTCCAAGTCCTGTAACCTGTAAATTTGTTGGCCAATTATCTGAGCAATCTAATAGGGACCCAACCATTGGGGCTCAAATTTACCTTTCTCCTATTGTTTATCATTTTTTGGGTCCTAGTAGAGTACAACATAACATTCTAAGAAGGGCTTTACTCTTGCTTTATTATTGAAAAACTCAGTTGTCTTATTTTCTTGGAAGGTCATATTTTTTACTGACTCTCTTCTATATTCTTCTAATTTGACAATCTGATCCATTCTTCTTTGCAAATCATTAGGATTTTCATGATCCTGGAGGAGCAAAGAGAGGGTTGACCATTCTAACTATGGTGGTAGAAGTGCATTTTTCCCATAAACCAATTCATACGATGATTTCCCTATGGATCTCTTAACTGATAATCTGTCTGCCCACAAAGCATATTTTAATCCACTATCCTAGCTTCTTTTGTTCTTTTCCAGTGATCTCTTAATTCAGGTGATGAGGTTATTATTAGAAGATTCTGCTAGTCCATTTTCATGGGGGTAGTAATTCATAGAATGAACCAACTCTATACTGTATTTAGCACATAAGTTGACCATCTCGAAAGAAGTGAAATACTTTTATCTGTAACAAATTTCTTGGGCACCCTAAACCTAGTCAAGATATTTTCTTCCAGGAACCTAACAATAACCTTCGTTGTTGACATTTTTAGGGGGGATCTATAGCCTCCCAAGGAATTTGGGTTGATTTCTCCTATCAGGTCGATTCCCCACTAAGTAAAGGGAGCTTCAATGATGACTGGTTTTAGCGGTATGGTAGATAGACTCTTCTTGCCTGCAAAAACTTGGAAATCATAACATCCTATCATAAATAGGTAGATGTCCTTTAATATTTAAGGCCAATAGTACCCAACCCTTATTATGGTGTTAGTTGTTGCCTTTGGATCGAAATTACTTCCATATAAACCTGTGTGAAACTCTTCAATGATCTTGGAAACCTCATTTTTAAATAGACACAGTAACAATACTCCACTCGAATGTCTCCAATAAAGTTGGTTTTGTTAGAGATAAACTTTTGGACCTATTGCTTAATACTTCTTATTCTTCTATGTGACTTTCCTGGTGAGAATGATAGAATCTGCAAGTATAATAGGATTTCTATGTACTAGTCACACTCATCACTGTCTATTGGTTTGTCATGTCATAGATCATCGGCCATGATTGTGTTGTTCATGTCCTCTCCCCCTTTACTAGCCATATTTTTTCTAGTCCTTTCCCTTTTATAACCTTGAATACCTTGAACCTTATGTCATACTATAATAGCTTGACCATCCATCTCATTGAGCTTGCTTGTGGCTCTGGTTGAGTGAGGACATCTTTCATAGCTATATAAGGAATACAAGCAATTACCTTACCAAAAATACTTTTAAAGTGCTCCAGGGCTTGTATTAAGGTGAATGCCTATTTCTCCACAAGCTTGTATCTCAATTGGGCTCCTTTCATCCCAAATTTCATGAATGCTATGGGTTTCTCATTTCCCTCTTTATCCTTCTATGATAAAACTATAGCTATTGTGTGCTCTAAAGCAAATGAGTAGATACTAAACTTCCTTGAATGATCTGGGTATGTCAACATGGGTGTAGTGGTGATGGTGTCTTTGATCTGTTGAAAAGCCTTCGTAATCTCTTCATTCCATTTTATGCTTGCATCCTTCTTAATCATATCATTTATAGGTTTGGTAATCTTAGCAAAATGTGGGACAAACCTTCTAACAAATTTCATCTTGCCAAAGAAAGACCTAATCCCTTTCAGAATTTTTTTTGGGAGGGGGGATTTTAGCAGGGTTATGCATAAGCTCGAAATATTGCAAATTGGCTCTATTTAGAATTTTTAATATTTTAAATTGGCTAATTTTAGATCCTTTCATTGGGGCCCATTCACCCACAATTTACGAGGTGGAATTTTTTTTGGGGTAAATTCGCCCACCTTTGATAATCATGAAAATAATTTTATTTTAATTCATTGACCTCAAATTATAAATAATTTTGATAGTCCCTCCCAAATCGCCTTCAAATTATAAATTATTTTTTATTTCCCACCCAAATTGCCTTCAACTTATAAATGATTTTATATTTTTTCCCAAATCGCCTCATATACTACCTATAAATATATTGTACTAGGTGTCGATAAACATACATCAAAAATACTGTAACTCGAAAATAGCTCTGAAATAACAAAAAATTTGAGGTTTCGGTTGGCATACATCTATCACTTGTAGAGGTGTCAATTGATTGTAGAAGTGTTGATCGAAATTTGTCTATCGGTTGCAGAGGTATCGATCGTCATTTATTAGTCCGTTGCAGCACCATGTCTATCGACATTAGTCGGTCGATTGTAGAGGGGTCGATCGACAGTAGGTTATCAGTTATAGGGACTATCGATAGATAATTGTCTATCAATTGTAGAAGTGTTGATAGGAATTAGTCATTCGGTCGCATGGTTATTGATCGTCATTAGTCTTTTGGTTGCAAGGACTGTCTATCGACAATTTTCTATTAGTTGTAGAGTTGTCGATCGATATTAGTTAGTCGGTTGCAGGACCGTGTCGTTCTACATTATTCAATCGATTTTAGAGGTGTCGATCATCATTTTTCTATCAGATGTAGGTACTGTCAATAGGTATTTATTCATCAGTATGTCTTCAACCGATCAGCATGGCTGTAACTAATCGACATGACTGCAATCGATCGGCATGTTTGCAATCGATTGGCATGGCTACAACCAACATGTCTACAATCGATTGGCATATTGGCATGGTTGTAACCGATCAACATGTCTGCAATCAATTAGCATATCTATATTTGATCAGCATATTTGTAGTTGACTGGCATATTTATAGCCAATCGACATATATGTAGTCGATCGACATATCTGTAGCCGATCAACATCGTTGTAGCAGATCAACATCGTTGTAACTGATCGACATCTATGCAACCAATCAGTAATTGGCATGTTTATAATTTATCGACATGTCTACAGCTTGTCAGCATGTCTACAACTGATATATGCAACCGATCATCATCGTTGTAACCGATCAGCATGTCTGCAACCGATTGGTATCTCTGCAACCGATCGGTATGTCTGCAACCGATTGAATTTTATATCTCAAATCGATCATCATAAATTGTAAAGGCTAAAATCCTTTCTTGTCGACCTAAATCCTTTAAGTTTACCATACATTTTTAGAGTTTGTAACCCGATATTCAAGGCCCCAAACACAGAAAAATTCGCCATGGTTTGAAAATTTTTGGAAAAAAATAATTGCAATTCACCATGTATACTTCTACATATTTCTTCAAGATTCCAAGACAATTCGCCTTCATTTTATAAATAGATTTTGGGGCCGACCCCTTATGCATAACCCTGGATTTTAGCAATGGCCTCTATTCTTTAGGGATCAATGCTTATTCCTTCTTTAGAAACCACATGTCCTAATAGCTTGCCATGTGTGGCCCCAAATATACATTTTTTTGTGTTTAGTGATATCCCATACTCCTTACATCTTTGGAAAACCTATGATAAATGGAAGAAGTGATCATTGGGATTTTTTAAGAAAAAATTTATACCACCACGATCTTGAATATGAGCCCTTTGAAAGAGAATTCCATGACCCTTTGGAAAGTGGCCTCAACATTCATTAACCTAAAAGGCATCCTCATTTACTCAAAAGTCCCCCATGGTGTAGTGAAGGCATTTTTATAACGGTCCTTTGGGTTGACTAAGATCTAGTTGTAACCCAAAAAATCATCCATTAAATTTATTCTGGATGACCCTACCACTGCCTACAAATGTTATTCCATATTAGGGAGGGGATAATTATCTTTGAGAGAATTTTTGTTTATATTGTGAAATTCGACACACAACCTGATCTCGTCATTCATTTTTCTAATTGGGACTAAATCGGCTATCTAGTATAAAAATATTACTTTCTTGATTATATTTACACTCAATAGTTTTTGTACCTCTTTTTGCATGATAGGGTGTAAAGTGGGGTTAAATTCTCTCTATTTATACTTGAAGGATTTAGTGCCTTCTGATGAGCACCAAAAATGCTCATATTTTTGTATATGTACTAACGGTTTTGTGTGGCATTATATCATGAGTTGTATATTTTTATGAAGTATTATGTATATATTTAATAAAATCATGTGTATTATCTAATCCATGCGTGAAGTGTGTTGTGTGTAGCTATTTCCTTGATTTTGTCATCCTTTGCTCAATCGAGGTCCTACGTGGACCTGGCACGGTTCTGCTCAATCAAATAAAGGTAAATCAAAGTATGCACCTTACTGAGTTAGGCACCTTACTAAAGTAGGTGCCTTACTGAGTTAGGTGCCTTACTGAAGTAGGCACTGAGTTAGGCGCCTTACCAAGGTCGATGCCCAAATTATGCGTGTTGACCAAATGGCTAGAGAAGGATCCTATTGACCACCATTCCACGTCATCTATGGGAAACCATGGATGGAAGTTGTCCTAGCCAGAGTGGGTGGACATGCAACTACTCACGAAGCCGAACCGTAATGAAGTGGAATTTATTCGAATACCAGGAAATGACATAGAGCTGCTTATCGTGTATCGATTGTAATAACTGAACTATCCCAGTTTAGGCTGAACCGAGACACCGATTGTAACAGAACTACCATAGGAAGTTATGTGTGTGTAGTATATAAACACACGGACTTCCTTGTAGTAGGAGAGACATATTTTATAGAGCATTGTTGTATGTAATATTTCATTGCATCATTAATAAAGTGTGAACGTTCATCAAAGCAACGTTTCATTTGTGAGATTTATCGGGCAAGATCTGCCTGGAGCTCGAGCCCACTCCAAGCCAGTATTCCTCCCCTCTTAGTTATTTACGTAATTTCATTATGCATGGTAGTATGTTCATGTCTTAGGCTTAAGCTTAGTTATCTTAGAGGTGTGTTTATTTATAAGAAGTATTTTCATTTCGTATTAGTTGGTGTGTTTATTTTATCTGCATTATTATTTATGAGTGAGTTTTATTGAGGTGGATGATCTTATTGATGTTATACAAACACCCCCCAATGGTAGTTGAATGGATCATCTCTAAAGTGGTAGTGTGACTAGTCTCAACCGTGACCCTTCGCAAGCTTACGAGTTCCCTGGATTGACAATTTAAATGAGAAGTGTTGTGACAAATATAGGACAAATTCACCAGTGTTTGGCACCCAACATTTTGGTACCATTGTCGGGGAAGCATCACTAGTAGACTAATTACATTACCCCTTAAGACCTTTGACCTGACCTTGTATGAGTCCACCAAGAAAAAGAGGACCAGATGGTCATTTTATAAAATAGAGTCCACCAGATCAGTTAGAGTCAGTAGAAGACCTAGAGTTTGAATTAGATTCTCTCGACTCATCACCAGTAGTCCATTGGAGTTAGAGTCCTCACTTCATGCAAAGTGCCTCCTCATCTCACCGACCTAGGGAAGAACAAACTATTGTAAACCCATTGTTTAAGAGGACACCCTCAGAGGAAGCCCTATTGTGGAAAGTCATAGAGGATCAAACTATAATGCCAACTGACTTCAAGGCTCTGACCCAGAGAGTTTTGAATGACCGAGAGACTATAGACATTGTATTAGAGACCACATTTCCTAAAAAAATGGTAGAAGAAGAAGTCTCATCTGGGTTCAGTTTCTCGATAGAGGAAGGGGTAGGAGACACCAAAATGAAAAACATTTCCCCTGCCCATCTCCCTACCTTCAAGGGATACCCAACCGAAGACCCTGACCTATTTTTATTCAAATTTGATGTATTGTGCAGGTCTATCGATTATAAATCGGATGCCCAGAAGCTGAAACTCTTCCCATCGACATTAGATGACTCAGCCCTATGATGGTTCATCGAGCTGGGGAACAAGCAGATCACCACATGGGATGGGATGAAGAAGCTCTTTCTGGAGCAATATCAGGACTTCGGTAGAGCACGAGATTCCAGAGAGGAAGTCCTCAACATGATGTAGAAAGAGGATGAATCCCTGGAGGAATACTGGGAAAGGTTTAATTTTAACCTACAGTGATCCCCTCATGCAAAGTTAGGGGATAAGTCCCTCAAAAGTATTTTCTTGAGGGGACTGAACAACGAGTCACTGGAAGCACTGAATATGATCTTCGAGAGGAGACGTTTACCAACATGCTATGGAAGATATCCAAAAATTATGCTAGAATTACTCATGGAGGAGAGGTAAGCCAACCGCCAGAACAGTGAAAGTGACCGCATCAGTCACAAAAATAGAGATAGGCAACATGCTGGAGGATTTAAAGAGTGAAATGCTATCCTCTCTAGCTCTACAGCTAGATACGCTATTGTTGGAGAAGAAGAAATAGGAGAATGATGCAACATTAACCTATTTCTACCCCAAATGTAGAGGGAAGCATGCCAGGAATGCCTACCCAGAGAACAAGGTCAGAGTATGTGTGGTTTTCCAGAAGAATCATAAAACTCGACTATGCCCATAGCTGCCCAACGCCAAAGAAGATGTTGACGTAACCGAAGCCTACTTCATAGGCAATCGAAGGAATTGGTAGCAAACTCCTATGGGGAATATGCCCATGGGGATGCCACCTTATGGAGGAGGACCATATATGCCATAGGGGCAGCCACCACCACCCAACATGGGATGGTGGGGACCACCACCCTGGATGAACATACCTCCAGGTGCGGCATTCCAAAATCAGCAAACATGGATGCCATATCAGCAGCCATGGAGGAGCCACATCCCATGGAATACACCTCCATAGAACATGGCATAGGGACCACCTCAACAAGGCTTACCGGCCCTGCCTATGGCAAGACCTATGCAGTTACCAGCACAGTCGATGGTGAACCCGAACAACAAGGTAAACCAATCGGCATACCAGGTGGAAGGAGAGATGTATCCAATGTACCATATTAGTTGTAATCCAATACAACTTAGATCAGGCAAGCAGCTAGGAGTAGAAATGCCTTCTCTGGTAGAAGTGGAGGAGGAAGTAGGAGACTCCCCTCTGATAGAAGAGGTAGGGGAAGAAAAAGTTATTGAGAAGATAGGGGCCCCATTCCCTAAATGATTGCAAGAGTAGAAGAAGTCGACACAACCCGAATTTGATATCCTATCAAGCCTAAAAAATCTCACCATAACTATCCCACTTTTCCAAGCTATCCGAGATGTGCCCATATACACTAAGGTGATAAAAGAAATATGCCTAAGGAAACCAGGACGTAAGACAGCACAAACCATCAACGTCATGGGAAAGTTAGCCGACTTGATGATGGGGAATGCATATCATCCCAAATATGCAGACCCAGGCAACCCGATATTGATGGTAAAAATAGGAGGGCACTCACTAGCGAATACATTGGTATACTTGGGGGTAGCCATCAATGTAATGTTGCAAGAAACCATGCAGAAGTTGAAGCTCACCGACCTGAAGCCTACCAAAATGGTGTTACAATTGGCCGATCGATCAATGGTGGCACCAGAAGGAATGCTCGAAGATGTCATAGTAACAGTCGATGCATGGGAGTATCCGATAGATTTTTTGGTGCTGCAATCCAAAATCGGACTGGGTGGTTACCCACTCATCCTGGGGAGACCATGGTTAGCTACGGATGATGCCTACATCAGCTACCATGATGGACTGATGACCATTTTAGATGGCCAGAATATCAAGAGATTAACAATCTCTCCCTCGGCCCAATCGGTGGATGCACTGGGAGAACCTAAAATAGAAAATCAGGAGGATAATCTGCTATCTATGCTCCAGTCGGTAATGGCATTAATAGAAGTGGAGGATGAAGCCGAAGAAGATGGCATCATCTCAAGATTCTTCCATGGAGAATCCTCCCTCCCAATTCTTGAGTCACCATTGGTGGGTGCTCAGGACCACCACACCAAGCAAATCGACGTCGGGCCTGGCAGAACATTGAACGTCAGTAGTGAGCTGATCGTCGCACAGTTGGTAGAATTGAAAGAGCTCCTAACCAAACATCAATAGGCATTCGCATGGGATTATGCAGATATGAAAGGAATCAGCCTGGAGGTGTGCACTCACCGTATCTATCTGGAAGAATAGTCAACCCCCATCAGATAGCCATAGAGAAGGATGAACCCGACCATGAAGGAAATTGTCAAGGTCGAGCTACAGAAGCTCCTGATGGTGGGATTCATCTACCCGATCTCCGATAGTGAATGGGTATCACCACTCGTGGTGGTCCCTAAGAAGAATGGGAAATGGAGGATCTGTGTTGACTACAGATCACTGAATAAGGCGACTAAAAAGGACCATTTTCCACTTCCTTTCATTGACCAAGTGCTAGACACGTTGTCCAGGAGGAAATACTTTTCCTTCCTGGATGGATTTAGTGGGTACAATCAAATCCAGATCGTAGAAGAAGACCAAGATAAGACAATGTTCACCTACCCATGGGGAATATTTGCATATAGGGTGCTACCTTTCGGGCTATGCAATGCACCAACCACCTTCCAGAGGGCAGTGCTTAGCATATTTTTGGATATGATAGGTGAAGCGATCAAAGTATATATGGATGATTTCACCATTTACGGAGAAACATTTGAAGAGGCGATGAAAAATTTGGAACGTGTACTCTAGAGGTGCGAGGAAAATAATCTATCCCTCAACAATGAGAAATGTTTTATGATGATGCGGGAAGGCATAGTGTTAGGGCATCATCTCTCGATAGAAGGGATTAAAGTGGATCACAAGAAGATAGAAGTCATCAAAGACTTACCCAACCCAAAAACATAGAGGGAGGTAAGGAGTTTCCTCGGCTCTATCGGGTACTACAGGTGATTTATCATCGATTTCAGAAAAATTGCCAAACCGCTACACACCCTTCTGACGAAGGACGTAGAATTTATCTGGACAGATGACTATGAGCAGGCATTTCAGATGCTGAAGGAGAAGTTGATCTCTACCCTAGTATTACAGGGCCCAAATTGGTCTATCCCATTCCACATATATTGTGATGCATCCAATAATGCAATTGGAGCGGTCCTCGGGCAGCAGGATGGTGAAGAGTTCTACGCCATCTATTACGTCAGCAAGAACCTAGCAAGGGCTGAGCTTAATTACATGGTAACGGAGAAGGAGTTTCTCATAGTAGTACATGCCATCAATAAATTTCTACCACTACATTACTAGGTACAAAGTATTCATCCACACGGACCATGCAACCATCAGGTATCTGATGAGCAAACCAACGATCAGTGGTAGGATCATCAGATGGCTTTTGTTGCTATAGGAATTTGACCTTACCATAGTCGACAAGCCCAGGAAAGACAACGTAGTCATGGACTTCCTATCCAGACTAATTCCAGTAGATCACACAGTAGTAGAGGACCAGTTCCTGGATGAACATCTATTTGTCATCAATGAACAGACACCATGGTACGTAGACATTACCAATTATCTAGCCACTAGGAGAACCTCCCCTACCCTCTCATACTAGGAGAAGCAAGGGGTAATCAAAAAGAGTGCATCATACCAATGGATTGATGGCCTCCTATTCAAAATAGGGCCTGATCAGATCGTAAGAAGGTGCATGGTCGAGCATGAATTCATAGAGATACTCAAGGCCTACCATAACGAGCCTTGTGGTGGCCACTTCTCAGGGAGAAGGACTGCATATAAGGTATTGCAGACCAGGTATTTTTGGCCCACGTTGTTCAAAGATGCAGCCGCATACGCCAGAAAATGTGATGAATGCCAGAGGATGGGTAGGCCGACCCACAGGGATGAAATACCCCTACAGCCTCATGTGCACATCGAGCCCTTTGACAAATGGGGCATGGATTTTATGGGACCCATCAACCCACCTTCGACCAGGAAGAGGTACATTCTAGTCTGTATAGACTATGTCACTAAATGGGTCGAAGTCCAGGCGCTAAGAGACTCCAAGGAGTGGACGATCACCGAATTTCTATTCTCCCATATTTTTACGAGATTTGGAGTGCCCAGGGAAATTACAACAGACCAGGGACCCCAATTCACATCCAGATTAATTGAGGAGCTGATGGAACAGTACAAGGTTCGGCATAACAGGACTACCCCATACCATCCGTAGGTGAATGGACAGGTGGAGGTCACTAACAGGGAAATAGAAAACATCCTGATGAAGACCGTGCAACAGCATAGGAAGGATTGGGCTGCAAGATTACCAGAGGTAGTATGGGCATATAACATGACGTGGAAGTCGACCACTAGTTTTACCCCTTTTCGATTGGTCTATGGGAAAGATGCAATGATGCCCATCGAATTCGAAGTTAAGACACTTAGAACGATGGTCGAATTGGATCTGAACCTAGATGATGCATAGAAGGAATGAATTCGATAGCTAAATCAGCTGGACAAATTTTGCATGGATGCCCTATAGAGAACAAAAATTGTGTAGAGGCAAAGGAAGCAGTGGCATGACCACCACATTAAAAAGAAACAGTTCAAAGAAGGAGACTGGGTACTATTGTACGACTCTAGGTTCCAAGAGTGAAAGGGGAAGTTGATGCAGAGATGGATGGGACCATACGAGGTGGTGGAAATAATCAAGAATGGTGTTGTACGGGTCAAGATGATTGATGATAGCAACACCATCCTAACAGCCAATGGCCATCGGTTGCGGCCATACCATACATCTGAGGGATTACTGGTGGAAACCAGAATAGGCATGGGGGAGACCCCATCCAAGTAAAATCTCCCAAATTCTCAACAACATGGTGGACACAGGGACGTCCACCAAAGACAAGTTAGAATAGTTTCCTATTTTTTAGCTTACGATGTGTTTTGCAGGGACAACGCCCGCATGCAAGCTGCAAGTATCCTGAGAGCCAGGGCCTAATAGGCATGGACCCCATTTAACTACACTTTTTTTTTTTTTGTGTTTTCTTTTTGCAGGGACATGGCCTGATTGTTCGAACAATAGGCATCTTGGAAAACAAGGCCTAGATCAGCTCAACATCCACGTACCTATGCACTAGGAGGATAGCAATGATTCAAGCATGGGGGGATACCAAATTCTTCATCAAACATCCCCATGCCTGAACGAGGTGGACACTGATATAATATGAGGAGAATTTTAGGAGGCTTGATCAACCTCACATCAAAAGACACATCAGCCACCACTGAATTTTTCAACAATAAATAAATGGTGCCTTACTTTGGAGGAGCGCCTTACTCTAGTGCCTTACTCTAGAGGAGCGACACCTTACTCTAGCACCTTACTCTAGAGGAGCGATGCCTTACTCGGGCATCTTACCCTAGAGGACCTTACCCCACGAACCTTACCACCTACCTACTCACCACTAGAGGAACCCACTGCCTTACTCGAACCCTTACTCCACCGTACCCACCCTATGGAGGAGCGGTGCCTTACTCTGGCACCTTACTCTGGAGGAGCGACGCCTTACTCGAGTGCCTTACCCAAGAGGAGCGATGCCTTACTCAAAATATTTAGGGGGGTCATTGTCACGAGGACGTGACAATTCTTAAACATGGGGGAAATGGTGCCTTACTCTAGCACCTTACTCTAAAGGAGCGATGCACCTTACTCTAGGCACCTTACCCCACAAGCCGAGACCACCCCCGAATGTTTGTTTAAAAAAAAATATATGATCAAAGTGGTGCCTTACCCTGGTGCCTTACTGAGTTAGGCACCTTATTGGTGCCTTACTAAGTTAGGTGCCCTATTGGTGCCTTACCAAGTTAGGCGCCTTACTAAGTTAGGTGCCCTACTGGCACCTTACTAAGTTAGGTGCCTTACCCAAAATAGGTGTCATTTGAGCGCCTTACTCAAGTAGGCACCTCAATCAAGAAACACATGCGCAACTTGGCAGTACGTGGAGCAACCAAAGACAATGCCATCATCTCACATGATGGAAAGCATGTGAAAATATTTTGAAATCATTGGTGGAGATTTCTGCTCGTCCCAAGGCCAACCATCAAGAAGATATGCGTCCCAATAGGATTCATCGCATCTTCAATGAAGGACCTCAAAGTGAACCAAAAATATAGTACCCAAGGTGACTCAATCAACACATGGAAAAAATCTTACTAAGTACCAAATCAGCATACTCCACGCAGCTCAAAAATGACCAATCAGGTATGCGCATGATTTTAATTAGATATATATGTAATTTTCATATAATATGCTCTCAAAAATGATGATGGCACAAGAATGAAAAATCACCCCTCATGCCTAATACGTCATGCCAAAAATTAATTCGGGTGGCATACCCTACTAAACCCAATATGGAAACAATTTCCAGAGTTAGGCGCCTCAGGTTATAAAAAGATGCCTTACTGAGTACAGAACTCGAACTCAGTAGGGAATTCACCATGGGAGGACCTACGAAGAATCACACGATTAAGAAGCAGGAGCCCAGTGGCACTGAAGGAATTAGGGGGGAAGTCCGCAATCGGTTCGAAGCGGTAGGATGGATGAACTACTATCGCCTGGTCAGCCAGGAACAAGATGTGGAGGCAGCCAAAGAATTCGCCACCACTCTGAATGGAGAAGTGGCCCAGCTACATGGACTGGTAATTCTAGTCACCCTAGAGCACATTGCTCAGGTCACTGGCCTCCCCCTCACTAGGGAATGTACATACAAGGATGGCATGGTGAAGAAATGCATCGAAGTGCTGCTCGAATAGGGGAATGTCCCCTGCGACCAAGGAGGGCTTCCCAAGCAGAAGATCCCGATGCACCTACAAAATATTTTTGAGCAGGTTGCAAGATACTTCACATGCACTGGGAAGTATTCGCACCTGAATGTGAACCACATGCAATTCATGAGCCATCTAGTGCATGAGAGAGAAATCAACATCTCATTCTACCTAGTGAAGGCCCTATAGGATGAGGCATCATGGTACCAAAGAGGGGCAGTCTCTGCCTTAGCCCATCATGGGCTAATTACAGCCCTGATACGCCATACAGAGGAGCACAAGGGAAGCTCATCGATGGTAGAAGCTGAACCCTCTAGTGCATAAGAATAGGTGACACTGAAGTAGGGCACAAACCAAAATTAAGGGGAACAACCAAGGAGATTAGGGTTGAGCCATCCGATGCAACGGAGCAAACAACCACAGAGGCAAGGCATGATGCCAAATTGGGGGGAATGTTCGAGGAGGAACACCCCCAATTTTCACCAAATATTGTAGAGGAAGGGCAGAGCTCTCTACCCAATTTCATGGAAGAGAGGTCAGAATCCTCTAGCCTAGAGGTCGTAGGACACCAGATAGAATGAAGGCAAGGTCGAAGATGACTATGGCACATAATCCTCTCAAATGAGGAAATTGAAGATGCAGAGCTTAGCATTATGGTGCAAACCTTACAGAATTTGGCCACTCGCAGTTCATAGGACCCATAACCTTTCGCAAGCTTGCAACGACCGGTTGAGACACAATGGAAGAGGACCGCACCAAACAAAGCAAGAAATCCTCAATGTAGGTACTGTTCGAGGAATATAAAGAGATGACCATGAGGAAAATTTAGAGATAGGAGGCCACCATTGCTCAATTGTAGCAATTGATCTAGCAACTCAAGGAGGAGAACCAATAGTTGTAGGCTAGGGTAATAGAGAGGCAAGATGCCTCTACCTAGACCGATTGGGTGATGGAAGTGCCCATGAACTCTTTGACCTCACCAAAAAGAGTAGTCTCATCTAGGGCATTCAGGTCGGATGCCAAAAATGAGGAATTGGAAGTAGGGGAGGGGTCATGTGCCTCAGACAAGACAATTCCAGAGGAACAGGGGAATTCTATTTTTCAAACAGAAACCCATGTTATCAACATCGAGGATGACGATGAGCCTTTAGGGTAGAGCCAAGGGCAAAACCTTGAACCCAAGGCCAAGGAGGATTCTCCAGGGTGCCAAGCACCCAAAATTGAGGAGCCACCACCCGAGGGACCAGGGGAGTAGGCGCCAGGGGGAACAGCCATGGGGGACCTCCGATCAGGGGAACAACTCCCTGAGTCATCCAACAGGGAGGCAACCTCCATAGGGCAGGAAGACTTCCCCACATAGGCCACCACAAGACCAGACAAAGGAAAGGGGAAGGCCCCTCAGATGACTCAGAAGAGGGCCAAAAGGAAGGCCAGGGTGACATTTGCCGAACCAAACCCTCATTCGGACGAAGAATGGGAAGAAGGTGTGCAGGCCTTCGCTGAGCGGAAGGTGAAATTTGAACAGCTCCGTAAGGAGTTCAAGGAGACAAAGGTAGCTAGGAAAGCTACCAAAAAGAAAGAAAGAGGGCCAGGCATTTGTGTGGACCCCATTGACGATGACTAATTTTGGGACATCTATGGTTCGTCACTAGGTCGGCCCTCTAAAATGAAGAAGTGGCTGGAAAGATGGGGAGTATATGGACCAGAGGCAGAGGCAGCAACAATTGCGATAGAAAACACTAGCCTCACCCCTAAGGAACTTCGGCTATACAAAGCCAACGTGGTTAAGCGGAAGAGGGATGACTCCGACATTCCCTTCGGAGAGTTGCACCCTCAACATGCTGACCTATGGCAGGAAGCAGAAGCAGCCTTCCAAAAGGGGGTGATGACTGTGGTAGCTGGGCCTAGTACAGGTGCTGGGCCAAGCAGGAGATAGAGCCAACATAATAAGAGGCCGATGCAGAATTAAGGTCAACCCAACACAACCAGACCTCGACGTAGCTAGAGGGTAGTACAGCCCAGGGATGCCCCGCAACAAGCTAGGGCCCCTCAATAGAAATAGAAGCCTCAAGAAGGAGAGCAAGCCAAGGCCACCAACAAGAAAAGGAAATGAAAAGCAGTGGCCTACGGAGAGGAGGTGATTACCGATTTTAGGTGCCACGAGGGCGTGGCACATGTTAGGCATGGGGGGATGATGAGCACCAGAAATGCTCATATTTTTGTATATGTACTAACGGTTTTTGTGCGACATTATATCATGAGTTGTATATTTTTATGAAGTATTATGTATATATTTAATAAAATCATGTGTATTATCTAATCCATGCGTGAAGTGTGTTGTGTGTAGCTATTTCCTTGATTTTGTCATCCTTTGCTCAGTCGAGGTCCTACATGGACCTGGCACGGTTCTGCTCAATCAAATAAAGGTAAAATCATCATCCTTACTGAGTTAGGCGCCTTATTAAAGTAGGCACCTTATTGAGTTAGGTGCCTTACTGAGTTAGGCGCCTTATCGAAGTAGGTGCCTTACCAAGGCCGATGCCCGAATTATGCGTGTTGACCAAAATGGCTGGAGAAGGATCCTGTTGACCATCGTTCCACGTCATCTATGGGAAACCATGGATGGACGAGTTGTCCCAGCTAGAGTGGGTGGACATGTAACTACTCATGAAGCCAAACCGTAATGAAGTGGAATTTATCTGAATACCAGGAAATGATGTAGAGCTGCTTATCGTGCATCGGTTGCAGTAATTGAACTATCCTAGTTTAGGCTGAACCGAGACGTCGGTTGTAATAGAACTATCGTAGGAAGTTATGTGTGTGTAGTATATAAACACATGGACTTCCCTGTAGTAGAGACATGGATATTTGATAGAGCATTGCTATATGTAATATTCCATTGCATCATTAATAAAGTGTGAACGTTCATCAAAAGCAGCGTTTCGTTTGTGAGATTTATCGGGCGGGATCTGCTTGGAGCTCGGGCCCACTCCAAGCCAGTATTCCTCCCCTCTTAGTTATTTACGTAATTTCATTATGCATGGTAGTATGTTCATGTCTTAGGCTTAAGCTTAGTTATCTTAGAGGTGTGTTTATTTATAAGAAGCATTTTCATTTCGTATCAGTTGGTGTGTTTATTTTATCTGCATTGTTATTTATGAGTGAGTTTTATTGAGGCAGACGATCTTATTGATGTTATACAAACACCCCCCAATGGTAGTTGAATGGATCATCTCTAAAGTGGTAGTGTGACTAGTCTCAACCGTGACCCTTCGCAAGCTTACGAGTTCCCTGGATTGACAATTTAAATGAGAAGTGTTGTGACAAATATAGGACAAATTCACCAAGTGTTTGGCACCCAACACCTTCCTGTAGAGGGATGATATGAGTCATGACATTAGTATTGAAGGTCCTCAAATATTTGTAACTCCAGGTAAAACTCTCCATGTTCTTTCTCAAAAACTCAATGTATTGTTTCTTTTCTTTTCCTGATAGCACTCTATCTATTCTGACTATTTTGGACTCTTCTGCTATCCCAATATTAACCTCCTCAACCTCAAACTCATGGAATGAAGGCCTGTGTGCCCTATCAAAATTGGCAAACAAGGTCTCTAAAGATAGTAATCCCTTGGGTATTCTATTGGTCTTCAATTGTATTACCTTAGTAGGCTCCCCTATGATGTGTTTCAATTTGTTCTCATCTTCTTCATTGCATATCACACCAGCAAAATGGTTTTGTATAGTCATAAAATCTCTGATGTCAACATCATCTTGAAACACTTGTAAGTACACTACATTATCTGGGATAGAAGTGTGGTACACGAAGATGATAGGAAGCCTATCCACATACTCGATGTTAATTTGAGGATTGTTTAATCCAAAAGTGTTCACAACCAAAATATTTACAATATGGTTTTCACCCTCAAGGATGTAAGACAAGTTGAAGGCCAAAAATATATCTCATCTTGCATTGCTTGCCTATACTATTTTAACATGGGGTGCTTATTTTGGTACTTCCCTTTAACCTGTTGTATGATAAGTTTGGCATCCCTACAGATAGTGAGGTAATTTATGTTGAGTTCCTTAGCTTTTCTCAATCCGAGCAGTAGTGCTTAATATTTTACCACATTATTTTTACAAGGAAACTCTAGTCGATAAGGTATGCCCAAATATTTTCCTTTTATATCGGTCAAATTTATCCCTACATCGACCCCAATCTATGACTTATCCCCATCAAAAGTCATTATCCACATTTTGGTAGTCAAAACTCTATATGATTTTGCATCCACTTGTACTTTTATCTTAGGATTCATGTTTTTTGCATCTAAAACTTCTTTCAAGAAAGGTGTGTGCCACACAGAGTATACACCCAAATATTTTTCTTCAATAGAGCCAACAAAATTGATTGTTGTATTATCAGGTCTCCTTAACTCGACTAAATGTTTAGTGAAGGGTTTCCTTCTCAAGGTGGCTTGTTCTTTGGCCGAGAGAGGTATGGTGGTGTAGGACTAGTCCAACTAGATGGAACTACCCAACTGCTCTACCTAGTTTCTGGATAGCAATAGGGAGAATAAGGGATCCACATCCACTATGGCTACATCCATCACGATGCCCTTCTTAGGGTATTGGTCTAGGAACACCAATAGGCCTATGATTATCCCTATGCAAGGCACTTGCCTGCTATCCATGACCAATATGGGGGGATAATATTTAGTGCATATTAATCCCAATTGGTCAGCTACTTATTTTGGCATGATGTTATGAGATGCACCACTGTCAAGCATGCAGTTGTGAATCACATACTAACCTCCATAGCCTGATGTATATCGGAGGGATATATAGAAGGTTCTCACCGAAGAATGATTCCTGGTTGATGGGTTTGTAGGTGAAGCACTGAGTACATGATTATCACATTGCTCAACTAATCCAAAGGCCTTACACACCCGATCCCTATATTTAGGTACAGTCATCAACTCTTTGAAGGTTATGTTTATTTTTTATTGGATAACTCAAGTTCAATGTTGAACATAGCCTTCTTATTCTCCATGACCTTGCTGACTTCTTGTTGTTTCTGAACCTCACTTACTGGTTCTACTATTTTGGGGGGTATAGGTTGGTGACTGCTATTTTGGTTCTTCACATTATGTTTTTCCTTACCCTTGGTTGCATTATTTCTATCATTTCTATTTGATACAATTCTATTTATTAGGTTAGTGGCATGAATCATTGCTAAGGTCTCTACTTATTTTGTTTTTGGTGTCAACTTGCCTTGTTTTATTCATTTGAAATGATAATCTTGTGGCCTATTTAAAATTTGTATATTGTCAAGGGTGTAGGTTGTGGGTTTGGCCTTGAAAGTGGAATATTGGTTCACCTTTTCTTCAACTCATGATTCTTTAATCAATTCATCCCAATTCCAGCATGCATTCACTCTTATTTTTTCATCTGATTCTTCTTCAAGGTTAACACATGTCTGCAAGCTGAGGTATATGCCATAATCAATTGAATTATAAGGGGTGTCACATGCAGATAAAATAAATAAAAATTAGAGATCACATTGGTTGAAGCCATGGGATTTGGAACTGCATCTTGGTATTTTTAGACCTCCTTTCTTTTCTAGTTATTGTTTGCATTTCTTCCCCATCATTATTCCAGTTTTTGTTGAAATTTATCGTAAAATGAGGTATATTATTATTCTGGTTTTAAGAAGATTCTCCATTATCTTCTTTGTCTCTTTCAATTTTAGACAATCTAATATTCATCGAATGAAACATCTTTGTCAGTTGAGTTGATAGGTTTTCAATGGGTTAGGTTCTGATTTTTTTAGTATATTGAGACCAACTTTCTTAGGATTCTTCTCAGTTTGACTTGAGCTAGAATCTATTGAGGATGGCTTCATTTTACCACTATATATCATGTTTCTTTCGATTATCATGGCCATTTTCATACAAGCATCAATAGTGAGGGTGGATTCCTATCTGAGTTTGTAGTTGAAATCCTTGGGAAATGTATTTTTGTTAAAGTAGATGTACTGGTGGTCATTGAACATTAGAGTTGTGGGGATTTTATTCCTTGATTTAGTGAACCACCTATTAAATTCATCCACATTTTCATTATCTTTCTTTTTCATTGTGGTCACTTGGTTAACAAATATTGTTCATTCTTTTCTCCACACTTTTTGAGGAATGTGGTTTCTAACTCTTGGAAGGTGCCTATGGAATAAGTTGTGAGACCATTAAACCACTTTCTGGAATCCTTCTCTAGGGTTGGAAATAACATCCTAATTACAATATTCTCATCCTCTACCTCCAGACTATCCATGACATACAGGAAATATTTAATGTGGTCCTCACCTATTACAGTGTTATCCCCTAAAACATTTGGTAGGTATTTGTGAGCCTTAGGGGGTAATGGGTTCAAGGCAAGGGGTAATATAAAAGGTCTATACCTTTTTGTTCTCCAATTATTTAGAGGAGTGTTGGCCATCTGTATTACTGAGGTCACTAGTATAGGAGGTACAACAGAGGGAACAATACTTGACAAATGAGAATTATTAGAAAAAGAACTAGTACTATTGTAGTTTTGATTATTTAGTGGGACAAAAAGCAAAGGTTCCTTTCTATTTTTACGTGATTGAAAAAGTACCTATGGATCTAGAAGTTTAAGGTAGAGTTCTTTATCTCTTCTTCTTATGGATATCAGGTCAGTTTCTTCTTCTTCTTTATTTTGGGTTCTTCAGAGTCACCAGCACAGGGTGTAAAGTAGAGAATGCAGAAATAGTTTTTGGCCAATTTTTCTCGGTCCCATAACTCTAAATCTCATAGATAATGACTGAGAAAATTTCAAAATAATGGGAACAAAGGTCAGTCCTTGGCAATGGTACCAAAAACTATTGTGGGGGATTTTTTCTTACCTTTTAACATGTGTCATGTTACAGGAATCCCCATTTTCACAAGCATTCTTTAGACTCTAGTGGATATACCTCTTTGACCTAGGAAAATATTATCACTATGACTCTAGACAGACCGAGTCGGGTAAGGAAACCTCGGGTGGCGAGTTGAAACACCTGATATTATAATTTTTAAGCTAGTGTTGAAGCATATTAAGATTTTTTATGTTCTTTAATTATTTTGACCAAACCTCATAGCATTTTTAGCTTAAAATAAGATCAGTGCCTCATCCATTGGGTAGTCGTAGAAAATTTTAAATATCTTACAAATTTTAGAAAGAATTGTGAAAGAATAATTGTTTCAATTGGGTTTGTTTAGATTATGCAACAAATAGAAATGATTAAACCAAAAAGAGAAAATGTCATTCACACATTCAGAGACTATAACATGCAAATAAGTAACACAAAAGTAATTGACATGAAGATTCCATGAATGTATTTGGAATTATATTTGTAAAAATATTACATGAGCATAGCCCAACAAGGTGCCTGGGTCTCTGTAATAGTTCATACAATGGCCACTCCATTTGAATATTGTAACAGAGGGCTTTATATCTTTACTCTTGTTTGCAGTAGTATAACAGCATTCAAATTCTTGTGCATCTACTGGCTATGATCGTAGTTGACTGAGCTTCCTAGGCAATCCTTGGGCAATGATAAAAGAAAAGTTATAATGAGAAACAAAGATAACATACATGAAGGGAGAAAATACAACCAACCTAAAGACACACAGTTATACCTGAGCAAGAGTTTGACTACCTAAGGCTTGATAATATACTTTGTTGCAACCTTCTTCTATTTATAATATCAGGAAAATAGGTTTTTTCCCATGGGCACTCCATTTATCATGATCTCCTACCTCATACACACTGAATGTGGCAGGGGAAAAAATGGATAGGTGGCCCACGCTTTTCTCCTATGGTGGTCCTTCCTTCACATTATCATCCTCATAGTTTTGAGTGGTTGGTTCTATTATACCCTGATATACATCATCTTGTGATGTGCTAGATCCCACTCTGCTTTGTTCGTTATCAACCTCTCTCCCTTGCCTTGGATCCTCCACTACTTCCTCTTTCCCAAGATTCTATAATCTATGGTCAATACAGTACCAAGCCTCATTTTGGAAATTCAAAGTGAATTTGTTGGTATCTTACGTAATATTATTTACTTACTCCTTGGACCATGCCATGATATTATTAAATAACATATATAGGTGGTCCTGTTGAGTGGTATTTTCACCCAATTGTGAAAGTACACTCTTCCTTAGGATTTGGGTTCCAAATCCCCTCTTGAAAAGAAGTTAAACAAACAATTTCTCCAAGGTCTCCCCTATATTAGCATTTGCATATGTGTATTAGTAATCTCAAATAAAGATATTCAATTTAAATTCTTGGAACACCTTAGTGATTGCAAGTAACTGTAAACAAGGGGCAATGTTGGTTTATTTTACCATGAACATTTAGTGATTGTTCATTGAACCAAAATAAAGCAAATGTGAATTGGCCCTCATATGACCATGATGTAGTGCCTTAATTCATTTTATCTTGAGAGTTTTAAGGTATATTTTATATTCTTTATTAAGTCCAAATATGGATTCTTATCATGAAGATGAAGATATCTTTCAATGTGATCGATAAACTATCCCTCTTTGGTGAAATTGGTTTTCACAAAGAAGCAATAATTTATGGCCTTAAAGTACGGGCTTTAAATGTCACCTCAGCTTATCCCTCTTAAATGAAATCAAATTTTCATAAAGATGAACAATTAAGTGCTTTGAATCAATGACCTTCAATGTGATGCTCAAATTACCCCTCTTTCGTAAAATCAGAATTTTTATGAAGAGAGGGCAATTTTAGGCTCCAAAAATGGAAATTTGTGAAATGCCATAAAACATAATTCCTTCAATGAAATTGAAATTTTCATGAAGGGAATGTCATCATAGGCTCATGAATGAAACATGAAACTGAAAAAAATGAAATTCGGTCCAAAATGGAAATTTTCTAATTTCGAATTTTTTTTTTTTAAATCTGTACTAAAACAGCAACTTTGATAAAAAAATACTAAACAACTCCGAAAATAAAATTTCAAAGTGCATATTGGAAGTATGAAATATAACCTACGCAATGGTGAAATTATTTTTTTATTTTGAAAATTTTTAAATGTTTATTTTAATGCCTAAAAAATTAAAAAAAAGTTAAAATTTCTGGAAAATAAAATGCAGAAAAAGTTGAAAAAAATGTAGAAAACTAAAAATAAAATGCATTCAGTATGATGCTATCCTATTTCGACAAAACCGAAGATATGAGGTTTCCATGCATGCAACCTAACCTATTGGACTTGCAAAACAAGCACAATTCGGATAAGCTAAGTGCTGGCTCCTAGGGTTTTAAATGAGGTTTTCAGATTTAAGCATTCGCATGAAGCAACCAAGAAACTTGCATAAACTCCATTTATAGGCCTAAAATCTGAAAAGGGGAAAAAATAAACATTCAATCTTGCATGCAAAAATTGCCTCCTCCTTTCTTGCCCATAAAATGCAACTTTCTAAAATTTTCTGTATTAAACATTTTTCATTTTACAATAACAAAAATTTATGGTTTTCCCAAACCAGTCCATGGAAAAAAAATAGCCCAACCAGGTCTAGAATGGCCCTCTTGCCTTCAAACCTGCAACTCTGCTTGCAGTAGTTTCCAACCCCTCAAAACATCCTTGCCTGGCGTATTTAAAATTTTTAGGAAGCTTTTCGTTTCATTTTCCAATGGTTGTTCGTTTCACCTTCCCTTGTGCATGCATGTGTTTTGGTTTCCAAAAAAAAAACTTTTTGTTTCTATTTTGTGGCCCTTTGTTTCATTCCCATGGTTTGGCTTCCTCTATTTGGTTTTCTTCACTTTTCATTTGATTTCAAAAAAAACGTTTCCTTTTCTCCACATGGGCATGTGTCCGCTTCCTTCCATGTGTAACGGCCATCTTAAATGATTTCAAATCATTAAAGATTCCTTATGTAACGTTTTGTCTTATTCATTGGATTTTGTCCTTATGTGACAAATTACCTTATTCAATCTTCAATTTATTCCTTATAGATCCACGTCATTGTGCAGTCTTCAGTTTCACTATCCTAGTGTTCATCACTAATATCAGGCGCATTGTCCACTACTCTGTTCCCTTGGAAAAAATCGAACATGTCGCGAAATCGCGACACTCTTGTCTCTCTGTCGGCCTGCCCCTTTTGAGTCGCAAAAATGCAACATGTCGCGATATCGCGACACTTTTGTTTCTCTGTCTGCTTGCCCTTTTTAAATCATGAAAATGCAACATGTCACGATATCGCAACACTTTTGTTTCTCTGCCTTCCTGCCCTTTTTGAGTCACGAAAATGCAACATGTTGCAATATCGTGACACTTTTGTTTCCTTGCCTGCCTGCCCTTTTTGAGTCATGAAAATGCAACATGTCGCGATATCGCGACACTTTTTCCTTTGCTTTGGACCATGAAAATGCAACATGTGATATCGCTACACTTTTTCCTTTGCTTTGGACCACGAAAATGCAACATGTCGCGATATCGCGACACTTTTTCTTTCTTGTTCTTTCTCTTCTCTTTTGGCCGCGAAAATGCAACATGTCGCGATATCGTGACACTTTTTCTTTCTTCTATTTTGGCCGCAAAAATGCAACATGTTGCGATATCGTGACACTTTTTCTTTATTATTCTTTCTCTTCTCTTTTGGCCATGAAAATGCAACATGTCACGATATCATGACACTTTTTCTTTCTTGTTCTTTCTCTTCTATTTTGGCCACGAAAATGCAACATGTCGCGATATCACGACACTTTTTCTTCCTTGCTTTTTCTCTTCTCTTTTGGCCGCGAAAATGCAACATGTTGCGATATCACGACACTTTTTCTTTCTTATTCTTTCTCTTTTCATTTTGCCGTGAAAATGCAACATGTCGCGATATCGCGACACTTTTTTCTCCTTGCGGTGTTTTGCTTTTTCTTTGGTCTTTGGCATATGGGCCACTTCGGTCTTCTTGGAAAATATGCAAAAAGGTGGGTCCCCAATTTTGGGGTACGTTGTGGAGTAGCCACAACAAATTGTGACTCTGTTGGGAAATGCTCCTGAGCATTTCGGTGAGAACTCAACCTGAACACCTTCAAAACTCAAACACAAGCATCAGCAAATATCCCAAGAATGAAACTAGATGAGAAATACGTGAAGCATTAGAATTATTAAGCATCAGCTTGATGTGTGTAATTTGCTTCATTTCCTATCATTTGAAACTCGTTCAACTTTCCATTATTAGTTTCACTTATGATTCGTATGCAAGGCTATGAATGATTTGTGCAGGATTTGATGTATGACAACTATGCTAGAGATATAACAACATGCTTTGGAAAGGCTCAAACTTTCTAGTATCATGAACAAACATATTAAAACTGTCAAACCCTCTTAGGACCAAATATGTGCATACTGAATTAATTTACTAGATCCCAAAGTTTATTATGTGTCACTACCATCTTGAACCCATGTGCAAGTGTAAGTGAAATCAAAGCTTTGGGGAATAGGATTCTCAACCTAAGCAAGATGGGAATTTAACCCTATCCTTCCTACTCTAATCTGGATTTCATTACCTCATCTTGAACAACATGATTTAACCTGCTATGGATGAAACTATCAGGCTAGCCTATCCGTTTGAGCAGTCAGTGGTCTTGCTTTTAGACAAGACATGTTGCCATGCATGAGCATACTCCACTGCCAGTCAGGCATCTATAGCCCCGATGGAGATCAACCCCATAATCCAGGATTTGACTTTACTTTTGATTTCTTGAACCTTTGGGATGACTACCCATCCTTGCAAGGGACATGTAGTACGATCCTTCCAATCCAATATCAATGATGCAATAAAAGTAGAATGAAAAATATTTGCTTTGGAATTTTAAGTTCTTGAGTGGGCAAAATAGAAGCTTTGGGGAATTGAATTCTCAACCTAAGTGAGATGAGAATTAGACCCTATCCTTACTACTCCATGAAGGTCAAATCAGAGCTTTTGGGAATGGGATCCTCAACCTAAGTTCGATGAGGATTTAACCCTATCCTTACTACTCTGATTTTAGGCTTTAAGCACTATGGAAGTGGTAAAAACCATTGTTTTAAGGATTATGTTGCATGATAGGATAGACACGAAATACTCCTTTCGCCTCACCTTTTCTTCCAAGTATGCTTTTGACCATTTTGCTCAAGATCCTATTTAATATGTGTAGCACGTGTTTGGTTCAAGATAGTTTGGGCATCAGTTCCCAACCTTAGGATCTTTTTAATATACGTTATATAATAACCCTAAGAGGATTCGACACCTTTTCAATGATTGTATTTGAAATGTAGATGCAACTAAGATGAAATGTATATGCCATGTCGAATGTAACATGAGATATGGATGAATGCATTGCTCTTTTTGAAATGCGGATGTTTGTAAAACTGACAACTTCATGCATCACAAGTTCCAAACGATATTATTTAATGTGTTTGCGATACTCATGGAGCTTTCTACAATACAATTCCGATGTTTCATATTCTCTTAGTCTTAGTCAACATTCATAAGGACATAAGCTGACATCTCGCTTTTTTCTTCTTCTTTTTTTCTTTTTTTTCAAAAGAAACCAAAAATGTCCAAAGGACCAACACACAAAACTTAAAACCAAAACTGAAATGCAAACCCAACATCAAAAACCACAAAATTATATACAAATGTACAATATGGTACAAGATGATGCAAAGCTTGGACTATCACTTTCCCGGATCCCAAACATGATTAGAACATTTCAAAAGACATATGACACAATATGTATGCCAAATGTTGTAGAAATCAAACAACAATAAGATCAAACCAAGCAATGCAAAAAAAATCAACTTGCCTCACTCACCCCACCACTTTGATTTAGTGTCATTAGTACTTTCATAGGTGAGATTCAAATCATCAAATTGATTAGACAATATTTGATCTTCAGTTTCATCTCGTCTATTCTTTAAGGTATAAATTTCATATTTCCATTCATGATTTAGAATTAGGCTTTCTTTATCCAAAGTGAAACTTTGTAAGCAAGAGCCTATTTCCAAAAAAATTAAATCCACTTCATTTTCCATGTTCTTAGGCCAATCAAACTTGTGCAACAATTTGCAAGAATCTAGGATATTTACTAAATGAGGATCATTAAAAGTTTTTACCCTAGACTCCATTATCAATTGTTGATGAATTTGATTTAACAATTCATATGCCTCGACCTCTTTTTCATTCATGCAAGTGATTTTATTAAAGGTGTGATTAGAAGTCAATCCTTGTTTTTCTTTCACCTTCAACGGCATTTCATCATAAACATCCTTCAAATTCAAAACATGTTCATGCAAATCTTCACCTATAGCTTGGGTGTTTGAACACAAAATGTGAGATTCTACCTTTTGCACATCTTCATTTACCAAAACTTGGTGAGAAATCGTAATTTCTTCATTTATTACCTATTCATCAAACATACCAAAATATGACACCCAATTGAAAACATGTTCGTCTTTCTCAATCCTCAAATTTTGTTGGTCAAAGTGTATGTCAAGTAATCTATCTTGATGATCACTCATTTGAGTTGCTTCCATTTGATCAATCTCTTTGTCATTTGGTTCCAATTCCTTATTCACCATCCATGGCATCTCTTCATGTGAGATAAAAGTTTCAACATCTTGCATATCCAGTGGAAGAGGAATTTCATCAATAGGGGTGTGAGAAAATAACACATCATCATATCTCCCCCAACCATTGTAAAAATTGTCATCCAAATTCATGGAATGAAATTCCATAGTATTTGTGACATGATCTTTTGATTCATTTGTTGTGGCTGCTCCACAACGTACCCCAAAATTGGGGACCCATCCAAGAAGACTGAAGCGGCCCATATGCCAAAGACCAAAGAAAAAGCAAAACACCGCAAGGAGAAAAAGTGTCGCGATATCGTGACATGTTGCATTTTCACGGTTCAAAGCAAAGAGAAAAAGCGAGGAAAAAGTGTCGCGATATAGCAACATGTTGCATTTTTGTAGCCAAATGAGAAGAGAAAGAACAAGAAAGAAAAAGTGTCGCAATATCGCGACATGTTGCATTTTCACGGCCAAAAGAGAAGAGAAAAAGCAAGGAAGAAAAAGTGTCGCGATATCGCGACATGTTGCATTTTCACGGCCAAAAGAGAAGAGAAATAACAAGAAAGAAAAAGTGTTGCGATATCGCGACATGTTGCATTTTCGTGGCCAAAAGAGAAGAGAAAGAACAAGAAATAAAAGTGTCGCGATATCGCGACATGTTGCATTTTTGTGGCCAAAAGAGAAGAGAAAGAATAATAAAGAAAAAGTGTCATGATATCATGACATGTTGCATTTTCACAGTCCAAAGCAAAGGAAAAAGTGTCGCGATATCGTGACATGTTGCATTTTTGTGACTCAAAAAGGGCAGGCAGGCAGAGAAACAAAAGTGTCACGATAGCGTGACATGTTGCATTTTCGCGACTCAAAAAGGGCAGGCAGACAGAGAAACAAAAGTGTCGCCATATTGCGACATGTTGCATTTTCATGACTCAAAAAGGGCAGGCAGGCAAAGAAACAAAAGTGTCGCGATATCGAGACATGTTGTGTTTTCATGACTCAAAAGGGGCAGGCCGACAGAGAGACAAGAGTGTCACGATTTCACGATATGTTCGATTTTTGCCAAGGGAACAGAGTAGTGGACAGTGCGCCTGATATTAGTGATGAACACCAGGATAGTGAAACTGAAGACTGCACAATGACGTGGATCTATAAGGAATAAATCGAAGATTGAATAAGGTAATTTGTCGCATAAGGACAAAATCCAATGAATAAGACAAAACGTTACATAAGGAATCTTTAATGATTTAAAATCATTTAAGATGGTCGTTACACATGGAAGGAAGCGGACGCATGCCCATGTGGAGAAAAGGAAACATTTTTTTTGAAATCAAATGAAAAGTGAAGAAAACCAAATAGAGGAAGCCATGGGAATGAAATGAAGGGCCACAAAATAGAAACGAAAAGTTTTTTTTTGGAAACCAAAAGACATGCATGCACAAGGGAAGGTGAAACGAACAGCCATTGGAAAATGAAACGAAAATCTTCTTGAAAATTTTAAATCGCCAGGCAAGGATGTTTTGAGGGATTGGAAACTGCTCCAAGCAGAGTTGCAGGTTTGAAGGCAAGAGGGCCATTCTAGACCTATTTGGGCTGTTTTTCTTCCATGGACTGGTTTGGGAAAACCAGAAATTTCTGTTATTGTAAAATGACAAATGTTTAATACAGAAAATTTTAGAAAGTTGCATTTTATGGGCAAGAAAGGAGGAGGCACTTTCTGCATGCAAGATTGAATGTTTATTTTTTTCCCTTTTCATATTTTAGGCTTGTAAATGGAGTTTATGCAAGTTTCTTGGTTGCTTCATGCGAATGCTTAAATCTGAAAACCTCATTTAAAACCCTAGGAGCCAGCACTTAGCTTATCCGGATTGTGCTTGTTTTGCAAGTCCAATAGGTTAGGTTGCATGCATGGAAACCTCATATATTCAATTTTGTCGAAATAGGATAGCATCATACTGAATGCATTTTATTTTCAGTTTTCTGCTTTTTTTCTCAACTTTTTCTACATTTTATTTTCCAGAAATTTTAACTTTTTTTTTTATTTTTCAAGCATTAAAATAAACATTTAAAAATTTTCAAAATCCAAAAATAATTTCACAATTGCGTAGGTTATATTTCATACTTCCAATACGCATTTTGAAATTTTATTTTCGGAGTTGTTTAGCATTTTTTTATCGAAGTTGTTGTTTTAGTACAGATTTTAAAAATCCGAAAATAGAAAATTTCCATTTTGGACCGAATTTCATTTTTTCAGTTTCATGTTTCATTCATGAGCCTATGATGACATTCCCTTCATGAAAATTTCAATTTCATTGAAGGAATTATGTTTTATGGTATTTCACAAATTTCCATTTTTGGAGCCTAAAATTGCCCTCTCTTCATAAAAATTCTGATTTTCGAAAGAGGGGTAATTTGAGCATCACATTGAAGGTCATTGATTCAAAGCACTTAATTGTTCATCTTTATGAAAATTTGATTTCATTTAAGAGGGATAAGTTGAGGCGACATTTAAAGCCCTTACTTTAAGGCCATAAATTATTACTTCTTTGTGAAAACCAATTTCACCAAAGAGGATAGTTTATCGATCACATTGAAAGCTATCTTCATTTTCATGATAAGAAGCCATATTTGGACTTAATAAAGAATATAAAATCTACCTTAAAACTCTCAAGATAAAATGAATTAAGGCACTACATCGTGGTCATATGAGGGCCAATTCACATTTGCTTTATTTTGGTTCAATGAACAATCACTAAAGTTTCATGGTAAAATAAACCAACATTGCCCCTTGTTTATAGTTACTTGCAATCACTAAGGTGTTCCAAGAATTTAAATTGAATATCTTTATTTGAGATTACTAATACACATATGCAAATGCTAATATAGCGGAGACCTTGGAGAAGTTGTTTGTTTAACTTCTTTGCAAGAGGGGATTTGGAACCCAAATCCTAAGAAAGAGTGTACTTTCACAATTGGGTGAAAATACTACTCAACATTTTGGCACTAGAAGGAGGGCCTGAATTGCTTTATTTTAGTGTGATTTAAATGCTATAGGGATTTAAATTTTGAATATTTCATGCACTATTGATTATTATCTTTAGCCCTCTTTTAACAATACAGCATTGTAGTGTTCAAAGGAGGACATGAATTGCTATGCATTGTTCTAACGCTTTTGATTGTTCATACAGGAATAATGGGTTTTGATTTGATTTTGAAAAATTTTGGTCTTGGCTAACGAGGTTGTCTCCATGGAATTACTTTCATTTGATTTTAATGGATACCTCTCTTTGTTGATGCTAACATGATTATTCATACGTTACATGTTTGATATTTGCGAGTCATTTCATGCTTATTTGTAAGGAATTATGTTGTCTAAAATGTATTTGTTGTTGATATTATGCTCTTCACTTGCGTGTAATGTGATCTTGTGAATCAGAAAGCCTACAACACTAGGATTATACTCTTCACTTGCGCATATGCGATCTAGTGAATCAGAAACTAATTTACATTTTTTAGAATATTGCTTTGTCATGGTTCCTTCTTTTATTCATGACTAACAAATTGGTTTTGAAGTTATTCTTTGAGTTTCACTAATGGCAACATCTAAGGAGAAAATTGTATCCCTAAGAGAAGAAATGACGCCCCCCCCCCCCCCCCCCCCCCCCCCCCCCCCCCCCCCCCCCCCCACCCCCCCCCCCCCACCCCCCTTGAAGACCACAAGCTTATATTGATAGGGGGGGTGAACAGTAGAAGACCTCTTTTTACTTTTTCCTTTATACCTCAAAACAGTAAAGCAATATACCCAAAGCAATATCAAAGCAATGCACAATATCATCCACAAAGTGACACCAATTTTAACGTGGTTCACCCAAAATGGTTGGGCTACGTCCACAAAACTTTTCTCTAAAAGTTATCTCAAAGTTCTTTGGGAATCCTTCCCAATTACAATATTTATGAGCCTCGGCCCAAAGGAGATACCTTCCCCTAATCAGAATTTATGAGCCTCTGCTCAAAGGAGATACCTTCCCCTCTACTCGGAAATGATCCCTCGGAAGATCAACTACCTCTACCTCTTACCAAGCACGTGGAACTCCTTTCCACCGAAGACCTCCTATCCTCAATGCTTAGCCTAAGAGACCTCGGCCTTCTATGATCACGTCCATAGCAGCTCAACAACTTGTACCAAACACAGTCAGTCGGTCTAGTACAAGTCTTCCTCTGTCTGTCAGATCTGTCCAACGCTTGAACAAATCAATCCTCTACAAACAAGCCTTCTCAAAGACTTGCCAAATATGTCCTCAGTTTCTTCTCAAAGAACCAGTGCACCTCTATCCTCAAGTTCTCTGATAGAACTATCAAACTCAGCTCACAAGTCCTATGCTAGGACCTATCCAAATCTGCTCATAAGTCCCCACCGAAACCTGTCCAAAACTGCTCACAAGTCCCCACCGAAACCTGTCCAAGACTACTCACAAGTCCCCACTGGAACCTGTCCAAAACTCAGCAAGATCACCAAGAAAAAAAACTTTCTTAGTAGGAAATCACAAGGTGAATTGTTAGAGACCCAATGTGATTTTTCAAACTCATAGAAGCATAAAGATAATTTTTAGAGACTCAATATGTTCTATACTCAACTCCCAATCTCAAAACTCAACTCAAATCAACTCATCTCAAACTCAATCTCAAATCTGAAAACTCAACTCAATATCTCAAATGGATAGGATAGAATGCTTTCTTTCAAGAACATGAAACCCCAACAATTGCCAACTATGCAAAGAATCACATAACAATGATACTCATGTTCTTTTCACCATCAATTAGGGCTTCAACAACAATGCTCATCAAACAAGGTTCAATCAACACCATTCATCTCAAAGCACAACCTTGAAGCATTTCACAATCAACATTAGAAAAGGAAACAAGTAGAACTCCTTTTCTCTCCAATATTGTTTGAACAAAAAGCATTCACCAACTCAAATCACAATAGCACAAAACAACTTTTCAAATCATCAACAAAGGAGTAAGCCCAACACTTTAACCAAGTAAAGAATAGCTTGATTATTACCAATTTAATGAAAGCAAATGTCAATCTCAAAGCTACCCACTTAAGGTTTCACAACTTCACACAAGAAGCAATTTTAACCTTAAAATATCATGCTTTCATTTCCATAATCAACCAAAAGCACTCTCAACATTACAAGAAAAATTTATCCCTTATACACCTTATTTCTCCCTTATAGTCTTATCAAAAATAAAATTAATCTCTCATAAGAATGCAATAAGATATTTCAAACAACACTTTCAAAAGAATATTTTATCAAAATAAAACAAGCTTTAAACTCCTTATAACTCCTAAGCTGTTTTTCCCTCTAATAAACTTTCTCCATCCGCAAAATACACTTAGCAAAAATTAATTTCGAAAATACCTTGGCCAACATCAAAAATCGCACTATGGAGAAATTGTGCACGAATTCTAACACCACCCGCTGCTTCCACTTCACGATGAAAAAACCCTTTCACGTTATTCGAACGCGAAACCTCCCGTTCGGGTAGCGCGCCAATAGCCTAGCCGCTACCGATGTGCCAAAGGCGCCCGGTGAGGTTTAAACCTCACATTGTTAGCCTTGTTCCTTCTGTGCCAGGGATTAAATAAAACAACAGTGCCTCCCTTTCTTTTGACGCGAACACGAAGATGAAAAACCTTACGGTGGATTTACGACAAACGGCAAGTACAAAAAAATGAATAGCGGATTCACGAAAACGATGAAGACACAGTCGAACAGCAGGTTTACGAAAATGGCGAAGACACAATCGGAGAAGAAATCCGAACAACGGATCATGAAATCACAGCGAGGAAGAAATCGAACAGTAGATCACGAATTCACAACGAGCAACTCTTTTCAAAATGCGGATGGGATAATTCTTGATTTTCATCGAGGGAGATTTATATGCATTTTTACCATAAGCTCTTGACGTCGGTGAGGAGTTTAACACGTCGGTGGAGGTCTTGGCTAGCACCCACAATCTTAAAACATAGCACCATGGGTTAGGATAACCCATTGCAAACAATAATTTAATATTTATTTAAAAATAATAAAGGGAACCTTAACAAGGTTTTTAATTATTTAAATAAATACTTCCTCCTGGACCCAAATGCATTAAACTAATGCATCCACCTGTAATCTTTAAACTTGCCAACTTGGGGTTTACAAAAGACCTTTGAAACTGTCATGCCGTAACCTTCATCAAAACAAATTATTTGACATCAAATCAAATTCCTTCAAGAGCTTCTTGACATCAATGACAACTTATACACTTGAGCAAAGGCAATGTACCCAAAGTACCCAAAATTGCCAACAATCTCCCCCTTTGTCATTGATGGCAAACCTTTATCGAAAACACTTCTCAAGAGCCAAAATCGAAACCAACTGTGCTAACAACTGACCAACTGTGCCCACAACTAAGAATCTTCCTTTGAAGTTTTTCTCCCCCTGACTTGAAGCTCTCCTCTTCACTTTGAAGCTCTCCCCCTTACTCATATCTCTCCCCCTTTGTCATCAATGGCAAAGGGTCACCTTTGGGGCTCGGGACTAAGAATGAGCCTCTTAGCTTAGTCCCTCCCCCACCTCCTGATGAGGTGATTAATTTTGGGGTGGGAGTAAAACTCCCATTAGGCATTGATCATCATTAGTGTCTATAACTTCCTTTTCGAGCCTTCTCTTGAACTCTTTGTCCATATTCCTGTTCTTGTCACTGTTCTTGTTCTTGTTCTCATCCCTGTTCTTGTCCATGCCTTGACCCTTGGACCTGATCATGCCACCGTTCCTGTTCTCGTATTCTAGAATTTTAGCTCTACACTGTCTGATTATGTGACCTTCATTGTTGCACTTGAAACACTTGACGATGTTGTTTCTTTGAGGTAAACTTGATCTTTGAATCCACCAGTTCTAACCAAACCTGTTCTGACCAAACTTGTTCTGGCCAAACCTATTTTGATCAAACCTGTTCCTGTTATTTACCTTGCAATAGACTGCCTTGTGCCCAAACTGTTTACAAGAGTAGCAATACCCTTGAAAGTAACTAGCACTTCTAAAACTGTCATTTACCTTCTTCACTTGAGCCATGCAATGTGAAGCCATGTGACCAAACCTATGACAAGCAAAACATCTGCCTTGAAACTTTCCTTTATTTGACCTCTTGGGTCCTGAATACTTCTTCTTCTCATTCTGAATTATGTTTTCTATTTCTGTGCATCTATCATTCAAGGACTCCTTTTCTGAAATACTTTCCTCATCAGAACTCTCTTCCTTTTGGAGTCTCTTACTAGACTCTCCAACTTGTTCCTTGTGTGGCTTAACAAAACCAAGGCATGTTTTATTTGTTGTCTTTCTTTGACCTTTGATGAGTGACTTAACCTTTTTGGAGCTATCTTGAAACCTGTAAAGCTTATCCTTGTACTATTTAGTTTCCTCTTTCAAAGAATCCATTTTCTGTTCCAACTCGCTATACTCAAGAACCTTAGACTCTAACTCATCCTTGAGTTTTTGTGTCTTAGCTATAGAGAAGTCAAGACTTTCTATAAGCTCATCTCTTTCCATGCAACATTCATCTAACTTATCCTTGAGTCTAGCATTCTTCTTTCTTTCCTTTTTCAAAGCACTAAGAGCACTAATAAGTTCACCTTCAAGATCTACTTCACCTTCCTCTATATCTTCCTCTATTTGTTTGCTTTTTGAATCATCAAAGCCTTTTTCAGATTTCTTATCACTAGAGGTGCTACCCTTTTCAAAAACCATACATGCATCTTCCTTATAGTTTTTTGAAGCATCCTCATACATACTAGAAACCAAATCATTATTTGTGCAATCATCCTCAAGGTGACCAAAGTTTCCACATCTAAGACATTTCATGATAATGAATCTATGTTTCGGTTCTTCCTCTTTTTCGATATGAACAACATCTCATTTTCATCATCACTTGAAGAACTTTCACTATCACTACTAGAACACTTACTTGCTTTGTCTAGGTAGAAACTCTTCTTGTGCTTGTGAGAATACCTCTTTTCTTGATTGTTGTGCTCATATTTGTTCTTCCTGTGATGCTTGTGCTTTTCAGAATCCTTGCTCTTAGAATCCTATTTATCTTCATCACTTTCATTCTTGGGAACAGAACAGTCAGTAGCATAATGACCAAACTTTCCACAATTGAAACATCTTATATTTTTCATACTTTTGTGCTTTCTAGAGAACTTGCCTTTCTTGCTGTAATATGCCTCTTCATCACTAGAAGACTCATCACTATCTTGAAGTTGTTTACCCTTGGATTTCTTGGTAGCCTTGAAAGCCGCCTCTTTCTTGACATCAACCTTCACTTGAGTTCTCAACTCAAATGCTGCAAGTATACTATGGAGCTCATCCTTTTTCAACTTATCCAAATATTTAGCTTCCTCAATAGCAAAAATATTTTCACTAAATCTATTAGGAAGAGATCTTAAAATCTTATCACAAACATCATTTTCAACAAGCTCAAGACCTAAGTCTTTCATGGAGTTAACAACCTCATCCATACGGAGCATGTAGTCACTAATATTTTCATCATTATTCATCTTGAGTTGTTCAAACATACCTTTGAAGTGTCTCAACTTGGCCTTCCTGACATTTGTATCACCTGTGTGAACCACCTTCAACTATTTCCACATTTCACTAGCTGTCTTGCAGTGAATCACTTTCGTGAGATCTGCTTTCTGTAAGCCTTTCAGGATTGAATTCGTTGCCTTTGAATTGTTGTGATGTAGGAGCCTTTCTTCTTTAGTAATAGGACCATGTTCAAGAATAGTGTACTCATCTTCAATCACTTCCCAAACCTCATTCCCAAGTGCCATTAGATGAACCTTCATCCTTGCACTCCAAAGACCAAAATCCGACCCATCAAGAATAGGTGTTGCATTGCCACTTGAATGATCCATTGTGTTCTTTACTAGCTTTTCCTTCAAGCTGTTAAACTTTCCGAAGGCACCCACTCTGATACCAATTGAAGAACACAAGATTATACTGAGAGGGGGGGGTGAACAGTATAAGACCTCTTTTTACTTTTTCCTTTATACCTCAAAATAGTAAAGCAATATACCCAAAGCAATATCAAAGCAATGCACAATATCATCCACAAAGTGACACCAATTTTAACGTGGTTCACCCAAAATGGCTGGGCTACGTCCACAAAACTTTTCTCTAAAAGTTATCTCAAAGTTCTTTGGGAATCCTTCCCAATTACAATATTTATGAGCCTCATCCCAAAGGAGATACCTTCCCCTAATCAGAATTTATGAGCCTCTGCTCAAAGGAGATACCTTCCCCTCTGCTCTAGAAATGATCCCTCAGAAGATCAACTACCTCTACCTCTTTCCAGCATGTGGAACTCCTTTCCACCGAAGACCTCCTATCCTCAATGCTTAGCCTAAGAGACCTCTCGCCTTCTATGATCACGTCCACAGCAGCTCAAGCAACTTGTACCAAACACAGCTTAGTCGGTCTAGTACAAGTCTTCCTCTGTCTCGTCAGATCTGTCCAACTGCTTGAACAAATCAATCCTCTACACACAAGCCTTCTCAAAGACTTTCCAAATCTATCCTCGGGTTCTTCTCAAAGAACCAGTGCACCTCTGTCCTCAAGTTCTCTCGATAGAACTATCAAACTCAGCTCACAAGTCCTCTGCTAGGACCTGTCCAAATTGGCTCACAAGTCCCCACCGAAACTCTGTCCAAAACTGCTCACAAGTCCCCACCGGAACCTATCCAAGACTGCTCACAAGTCCCCACCGAAACCTGTCCAAAACTCAAGCAAGCTCACCAAGAAAAATAACTTTCTTAGTAGGAAATCACAAGGTGAATTGTTAGAGACCCAATGTGATTTTTCAAACTCATAGAAGCATAAAGAGAATTGTTAGAGACTCAATATGTTCTATACTCAACTCCCAATCTCAAAATTCAACTCAAATCAACTCAGCTCAAACTCAATCTCAAATCTAAAAACTCAACTCAATATCTAAAATGGATAGGATAGAATGCTTTCTTTCAAGAACATGAAACCCCAACAATTGCCAACTATGCAAATAATCACATAACAATGATACTCATGTTCTTTTCACCATCAATTAGGGCTTCAACAACAATGCTCATCAAACAAGGTTCAATCAACACCATTCAGCTCAAAACACAACCTTGAAGCATTTCACAATCAACATTAGAAAAGGAAACAAGTAGAACTCCTTTTCTCTCCAATATTATTTGAACAAAAAGCATCCACCAACTCAAATCACAATAGCACAAAACAACTTTTCAAATCATCAACAAAGGAGTAAGCCCAACACTTTAACCAAGTAAAGAATAGCTTGATTATTACCAATTTAATGAAAGCAAATATCAATCTCAAAGCTGCCCACTTAAGGTTTCACAACTTCACACAAGAAGCAATTTTAACCTTAAAATATCATGCTTTCATTTCCATAATCAACCAAAAGCACTCTCAACATTACAAGAAAAATTTATCCCTTATAGTCTTATCAAAAATAAAATTTATCTCTCATAAGAATGCAATAAGATATTTCAAACAACACCTTCAAAAGAATCTTTTATCAAAATAAAACAAGCTTTAAACTCCTTATAACTCCTAAGCTATTTTTCCCTCTAATAAACTTCCTCCATCCGCAAAATACACTTAGCAAAAATTAATTTCAAAAATACCTTGGCCAACATCAAAAATCGTGCTATGGAGAAATTGCGCATGAATTCTAACACCACCCGCTACGTCCACTTCACGATGAAAAAACCCTTTCGCGTTATTTGAACGTGAAACCTCCCAATCGGGTAGCGCGCCAACAGCCTAGCCGCTACCGGTGCGCCAAAGGCGCCCGATGAGGTTTAAACCTCATGTTGTTAGCCTTGTTCCTTTTGTGCTAGGGATTAAATAAAACAACAGTGCCTCCCTTTCTTCTAACGCGAACACGAAGACGAAAAACCTTACGACGGATTTATGACAAACGACGAGTACAAAAAAATGAACAACGGATTCACGAAAACGACGAAGACACAATCGAACAACGGGTTTACGAAAATGGCGAAGACACAATCGAAGAAGAAATCCGAACAATGAATCACGAAATCATAGTGAGGAAGAAATCGAACAGCAGATCACGAATTCACAGCAAGCAACTCTTTTCAAAAATGCGGGTGGTATAATTCTTGATTTTCATCGAGGGAGATTTATATGCATTTTTACCATAAGCTCTTGATGTCGACGAGGAGTTTAACACGTCGGTGGAGGTCTTGGATAGTGCCCACAATCTTAAAAAATAGCGCCATGGGTTAGGATAACCCATTGCAAACAATAATTTAATATTTATTTAAAAATAATTAAAGGGAACCTTAACAAGGTTTTTAATTATTTAAATAAATACTTCCTTCTGGACCCAAATGCATTAAACTAATGCATCCACCTGTAATCTTTAAACCTGCCAACTTGGGGTTTACAAAAGACCTTTCAAACTGTCATGTCGTAACCTTCATCAAAACAAATTATTTGACATCAAATCAAATTCCTTCAAGAGCTTCTTGACATCAATGACAACTTATACACTTGAGCAAAGGCAATGTACCCAAAGTACCCAAAATTGCCAACAATGATGTCCCTAAGAGAAACGATGGTATCTACATTAGGAAAGTATTATGAATGTCATTCTACCTTTGGAACACCTTATCAAATTCATGAAATGTTATTGGAGTTTCTACGACTTTTTAATCAAGAGGTGGCATCAAGATACCTACAAAATCTACATATCTATAAGTTCACATTATGTCAATTTCAAATATTTTGTGAGCCTATTGCTTGTAGGTTCTTCCCATACATTGTGGGTGATAGATCGTTCTCGTGGTATTGCCATCTACCCATGGAGGTTAAGACTTCTTGGAGCCAATTAGAAGCAGCCTATCTTTATCACTTTGGTAATCAAGTTGACTTGGATAGGTTGCAAAATCAATTCACCTTTGTGTAAAGAGCCTAATGAGTCCATGAGTCAATTCAGTGTGAGGTTTCGTGAATTGTACTCTCAAATATGGGAAATTTTGGGTACATCGAAAGAGGAAGCTATTGAAGTATACCTGAGAGCCATACCCCCCACACTTGCTACACTCATTAAGGAAAACTTGGATGACCTGTCTCTAGAGACAATCTATGAGATCTTTGAAAAGGTAGAACAAGTTTTGGAAAAAGAAAAGGCACAACATGTTCACATGAGAGATTTTTCTTTTGGAGTTAGTGATGCCAACCGACACCAACCATTAAATGTAGCACCCTCCACTCCAATTATACCTAAGGTAAATGATCAAGGGGATGAATTTGAAGGTCCAAATGTTACAACCTCCTTAGATTTAGTCCAAGAGGAGGTGCAAATTGCTAAGTCAACATCCACCAGTGAGGATTATGCAGAGATGATCTCATTCATAGAGATACATGATTATTCGGATAAAGGGGCCCTAAATTCAACAAGGTTTGAGATAGGTTATAGGATAGAAATTGTCATAGAATTGAATGAAGTGGTTGAAAGTGAAATCAAAAGAAAATCAATAAATGAATTTGAAGATATGATAGAATTGTTAGGAGGGAAAACTGAAGGGGATTAATTATTGATAAAAATAGGTTACAATATATAGGCATAAGCCTATATTCAACACATGACACTTGTCAAGTGAAACTGACAAGTGTCAAGGTGAAGGCATAGTGCACTTTAACTCTAACATTCCCCCTTAAAGTGCACTATCCTAACTAAAGAAAAAACAAAGCAAGTCAACATTAGGTAACATTCCCCCTTAATTTTGACTTCTCAAAAACAACCTATCATCCTCGCTTATTGCTGATTTGGTCTAGGCTCGTGCTCTATGCTCTTGGCTCTCCAACTGTGAATAATGCTAGATTCACTGTGTATACATCTCGGTCTGTTGCCTCAGGGTCAGCCACTTCAACGGGTCTGTTGCCACTGGGTCAGCTGTCTAAGTGCCTTAGGGTCATCATGGGTGCCTCAAGGTTAGCCACATCTGGGTCTGTTGCCTCTGCAGGTCATCCTCAGAGGATGTTGCCACTCGTAGGTCACTGACTAGATTCACCATGAGTATGAAATCCTTCCTCATGGTGAACTCAATCTAGAAGGTGTCGGTATTTGTCGAAAATGCACCTAATGAAAGGAAAAACGAGCCATATAAGAGTGTCGGTCTCTCCCAAAAATGCACTCAATACAATAAAATGAGCCATAGATCCAAATAGGAGGAGAGAAGAAGAAAATAAGAGAATCTTCTGAAGTGTCTTCGTCTGTAGTCTTCAGAAGTAGTGGCTGGACATGGTGACAAGCATCGTCCCAGCAAGAAGCCAGGAAGCTCCAAAAAGGAGGAGCCAATATTAGATGAAGACATGGATTATGTGGAGTTTCAAGATCTGTTCTGAACTAACATTAGATACAGAAGCCATTACCCTGCGAACCGAAGGAGCGACGTGGATGCGGATTTTTTGACGACAAAAATGGAGAAAGACCGAGTTGATTGCAGTGAAGTCCATATATTGCAGTGAAAAGCAAGTAATATTTGATGCTGAAGTCGAAGAATCCAGTGAACTGACTGGAAGCGGTTGTGGCGCTAGAGTAGTAGTCCAAATAGCCCACGAGGATCTATTTTTATGAATGCAATTGGTGGTTCATTATTATGACAGAAATTATGGCCAGATGGAATCTGCCCACCTGCAGCAGACAACTTGTATAGAGGCGATATTCGTGGATCATAGCACCACGTGGGGATATGTCGTGATCTGCTGTTCCATGTAGCCCTCCACTTTCGTGATCGAATCGGGGCATGCGTAGTACACTCCCGTTCTTCTAGCCTCATTGCCTTTTTTTTCAAGAGCTGTAACTTCGTTCCTGACATGTTGCCTCTAACATCGAGGATCGTTACCAGGTCAAATCTGATATTAAACTGCTTCCTTCTTCTTAGAACTCGGAGGCTATATAGAACTAGGTATACTAAAGAGGAGGGCAAAATATTTCTAGTTAGCAATCATTTAAGTTTTGTTTTTCAATTACACAATGTGGGAGGCTATGGAATGTAAAATGTTGGGCCTTATCAATCGAAATGATGGCGAGGGCGGGGCACTCATTGTCTGAAATGGCATCATTGTAGACTGGGTCGATGTTAGAGATGGAGAAATCTCTGATGGTGGAGCTTGCTATGAATGCAATGGAGGAGCTTGTTAGCCTGGCGTAGACCCACGAGCCCCTATGGGTGTACAGGAAACTGGTGCACAGCGGGATGGCATTCGGATGCAGCGCTGGTTGGCGATGCTTCAGAGGATGTGCAAGAGGCTGGCAAGTCTGTTGGTTAACAATATTTTTGCAAGAGAACCGCGCCATGTGTTTGCATTTGTTTGGATTCATTGACGGTGGAACTTTTACAAGTTCATTTTTACAGTGGGTGGTAGGTTTTTTTTAACGGATAGTGAGTGGGAACTCGCCAAGCAGGATCAAATTGAATCGAATGACTTCATTCAGTTGTTTTTTACCAATTATTTGTGATTTCTTTAATTGGGCAATGATTGTATGGCTGTATGGGAATTTTTAAATGGAGGGAATAGTCAAAATTTTTAAAGGCATGGCACATTAAAATGCTTTTATCCACATAGAGAGTGGAAATGTAATTCTCCTGCGAGGGAAAATTGAGTCTGTATTTTTATTCCGCCACAGTGCGATGCCAGGAATCTTCTATTCTTGAGGTTTATTTTGCTTCTTAGATAGGTATGCTGTTGTTTTTTCTAGCAAGTTGAAGGCCCATTTTATGGTGGAATATAGGGGTATTTATAGTCGTTGGAAACGTTTTTCCGTGACGGACACAATGGTGGTGTCAAATTGTAATTTTGAGGTAGTTTCAATTGAGTTTTTTAGCCTCAAAATTTGTTTCTACCTTGGAGTGCACTCTCGGTTGTACCCAAGGTAATTTTATATGTGATCCTTGTACCTAGTGATCTTTTCTATACACTTGGCGAATGCAGCGGCTAGTTATCCATGCATTTCGGTGGGATGACATGGTCACCATAAGGACACTTATACTAGGTACTACAGACAAAGACACCCTAGACTCTATCCGAGGTTTTTTCTGGATCTACTTCTGAAGACTACAGATGAAGACACTTCAGAAGATTCTCTTTTTCTTCTCTCCTCCTATTTTGATCTATGGCTCATTTTATTGTATTGAGTGCATTTTCGGCAGATACCGACACTCTTATATGGCTCATTTTTCCTTTCATTAGGTGCATTTTCGGCAGATACCGACACCTTCTAGATTGAGTTCACCATGAGGAGGGATTTCATACTCATGGTGAATCTAGCCAGTGACCTACGAGAGGCAACATCCTCTGAGGATGACCTGTAGAGGCAACAGACCCACAAGTGGCTGACCCTGAGGCACCCATGATGACCCTGAGGCACTTAGATGACTGACCTAGTGGAAACAGACCCGTGGAAGTGGCTGACCCTGAGGCAACAGACCGAGATGTATACATAGTGAATCTAGCATTATTCACAGTTGGAGAGCCAAGCGCAAAGAGCATGAGCCTAGACCAAATAAGAGAGGATGATAGGTTGTTTTAGAGAAGTCAACATTAAGGGGGAATGTTACCTAATGTTGACTTGTTTTTTTTCTTTAGTTAGGATAGTGCACATTAAGGGGGAATGTTAGAGTTAATGTAATGTGCACTATGCCTTCCTTGACACTTGTCAGTTTCACTTGACAAGTGTCATGCATTTCATATAGGCTTATGCCTATATATTGTAACTCATTTCTGATCCATCAAATGATGGAGAGCATACTCCCTCGATAAAAAATTTAAAAAAAAATAGGAAAAAAAATAGGGGGAGGGAGGATTTCCATGAGGGAAATCCCCCCTCAAGGGGTTTCACAGGGCAGGGAAAGCCTGCTCTGATACCAAATGTTAGGAGGGAAAACTAAAGGGGATTAATTATTGATAAAAATAGGTTACAATATATAGGCATAAGCCTATATTCAACACATGACACTTGTCAAGTGAAACTGACAAGTGTCAAGGTGAAGGCATAGTGCACTTTAACTCTAACAAGAATTGCACCACTTGTTCTTGGAAGACACACTCGATGAAATGATTGAAAATAATGATCAAGAAATTCTTCACCCTCCAAATTGTGATAAAATTGAATCATGGATTACTAATTTGGACTATGATAGCCTTACCAATTTGAATTCAAGAAATAGCCCACTTTTGGAAATAATTGAACCATCTAAGGAAGGTGAAGGTGAATTTGATGAGATACACTTTGATCAATTAGAAGATGTTGAAGAAATAGTTGAGCATCATAACTTAATTTTGGAAGATGATCACCATGATTCTTGGAAGAAATTGGATGAATATGCTCACTCTAAACCTTCTAATGAACTCTTTGTGTCAATTGATATGCAGGATAACATAATCACCTACTCAAAGGAAGATATTACAATTCCTGTACAATTTGAGGATTTTTTGAGGGGTTGGAAACTGCTGCAAGCAGAGTTGTAGATTTGAAGGCAAGAGGGCCATTATGGACCTGTTTGGGCTATTTTTCTTCCATGGATTGGTTTGGGAAAACCAAAAAATTTTGTTATTGTAAAATGACAAATTTTTAATACAGAAAGTTGCATCTTATGGACAAGAAAGGAGGAGTCATTTTCTGCATGCAAGATTAAATGTCTATTTTTCCCCTTTTCAGATTTTAGACTTGAAAATGGAGTTTATGCAAGTTTCTTGATTGCTTCATGTGAATTTTTAAATCTGAAAACCTCATTTAAAACCCTAGGAGCCAGCACTTAGCTTATCCGGATTGTGCTTATTTTGCAAGTCCAATAGGTTAGGTTGCATGCATGAAAACCTCACATCTTCGGTTTTGTCGAAATAGGATAGCATCATACTGAATGCATTTTACTTTCATTCTACATTTCAATTTTCATTTTTTTTGCATTTTATTTTTCCAAAAATTTTAACTTTTCTTTAATTTTCAGGCATTAAAATAAACATTTAAAAAACTTCAAAATCCAAAAATAATTTAACCATTGCGTAGGTTATACTTCATACTTCCAATACGCAATTTGAAATTTCATTTTTGGAGTTGTTTAGTATTTTTAAAAAATTCATCAAAGTTGATGTTTTATTACAGATTTTAAAAAATTTGAAAATAGAAAATTTCCATTTTAAGGTCAAATTTCATTTTTTTTCATTTCTGTTTTGCACTCATGAGCCTATGATGACATTCCCTTCATGAAAATTCCAATTTCATCGAAGGAGTTATGTTTTATGGCATTTCACAAATTTCCATTTTTGGAGCCTAAAATTGCCCTCTCTTCATAAAAATTCTGATTTTACGAAAGAGGGGTAATTTGAGCATCACATTGAAGGTCATATGAGGGCCAACTCACATTTGCTTTATTTTGGTTCAATGAACAATCACTAAAGTTTCACGGTAAAATAAACCAACATTGCCCCTTGTTTACAGTTACTTGCAATCACTAAAGTGTTCCAAGCATTTAAATTGAATATCTCTATTTGAGATTACTAATACACATATGCAAATGCTAATACATTGGAGACCTTGGAGAAGTTGTTTGTTTAACTTTTTTGCAAGAGGGGATTTGGAACCCAAATCCTAAGGGAGAGTGTACTTTCACAATTGGGTGAAAATACCACTCAACAGGTCCACCATCTCTCCTAGAGAATTAAGTTGCTTGACCAACTCTGTGATGTACTCTTTATCAAAGTGGAATTCTTGATTTTTGTTAAAAAATCAAATCCTTAATGTTTACCACCTAAACGAATTCCTCCAACGTAAACCCACAATCATCGAGCTTGCTTTGCATTTCTTCTTTAGATCTGGTTATTTTATTTTCCCACTAGAGCCATATTGATCTATTTTGCAAAAATATGGAGATCTTTGTGAATTCTTCTACACATAAGTAGACAGATCCATCTCCAATAGTAATCATCCCCTCACTCACTTCCACATAATTTTACTTGAACCTTTGGAATATAGGGTATGTCGGATTTATCCTCTAATCATTCTATTGTAACAGAATCTTCAAGATACCTATAGTATATCTGATGGCGTAAATATTATAAAATATCATATTTAAATCAACCATTTTCCCCTACATCTTGTCCATTATCTCTTTCTTGAAATATTTGATAATATTGGAGTGGTCAGTATCTTGGATAGTAATGCTCTGAGAGGTGAGTGGTTGTTACCTGAGCTAGTCTATTTCTACCTGTAACTGATCCACTTTCTATTGTAATTGTTTTGCTTCTATAGTTTTGGTTTTTAGACCTATGACATATTTTTCCACTGCTTCTACTACTTGAACTTGAGAAGCCATGTGGGACTTCATCATGTCAACAGGATCTATTGTATCCATGATCACTCCTTTATCCAATTCAATCTGAGCTTCCTTCAAACTTAGTGAAAGATGGATCACAACTATGGCAGTGGATACATCTCATGTGTTTTTCTCTACTATCTTCTTGGTACTGCTTAGCCCTTTGCTAGGAGCTCTTTGTTCTTCCGTATCCTATATTTTTTCTTCCTCCTTGGCAGTAAATTGTATTGCCTCCTTCACCCTTGCCAGTGTGAAATTTTCCATGTTTGAATCTGATACATCATGTCTGGTCCTCTTTTTGGCAAGGGAATGGGGTGGGCTTTTAGTTAGGATCTCATACTTCTAGATTATGTTGGATAATCCCCCTACTTCTTGTATATTTTTGAGTGCTTTAGGGGGAATTGGGTGCTCCTGTTGGTTTAGTACTAGGGTAGCTATCTTGTCTTTATCTCTAATATGGCTATGGATGTGGGATAGTGCTTTGGCAAGGCATTTGGGGTAGCTTTGACCCATATAGTCTAACATACATATATTCCTCTATGAATAAAAAATCACCTACCTTTACCTCATGTAGAAATGATCTTATCTCGGGCTTGATCCTGTCAGGTTCTTCCCCACATAGCCAAGCATGTACAATTGGGAGAACCTTTTTGAAGAAAATAGCATAGTTGGAGAAACCCTCCTAGATGCAGATTAATCAGTCTTGAATAGTCATGGCATCGACTTCCCCTATTTAGTTGATCGAGGATTGTTCCATTTGGCCCAGCACTAGGTGAACTAGGATCGAGTAGTATGAGAAAGGGGGAATCTACTCTTCCTCAGCTAGAATGGCCTCTTGTAATGTTGTCATCTCTTGGTTTATGTTATCATTGATTACATCCTCCCATCTGTACATGGGTGTCCCCTCCCTCTTATTATATTAGATGATTGAGAACATGTTGAGTGGATATTTTGCACCACTACAAAATCCCCATCATAGTCAGGGTATTAATCTAAAAATCCTCTCTTGCAAAGAAGTTTAAAACAACTTCTCCAAGGTTTCGCTATATAAGCTTTCCATATGTGTATTTAAAAGTAAAATAATCAAGAACAACAAGTTCTAGAAACAACCCAATTATTTGTAAGTTAACAAGGGATTTGCTGGTTTAATTCATTTGTGCTTTGTGATTGATTTATTTAAATTGCAATGAATGTGCCTTTGTGCAATTTGATAAAATTAAGTGTTGCTTCTTTGATTATCTTGGTATTAATCTATATTACCCCAAATCCCTGTTAGTGGATTCATTTTATCTTCATATTAAAATGCAAAATGAGAAAGTGCATGGAATTGTCCACTTCATTTTAAAAAATTTGCCTTTAATGTGAGATTCATTTGTAGTTATTAGGTTCAATTTTATCTTCCAATTTAATGCTCTACTAATTACAAAGTTAGAAGTCAGTAGATTATAAAGTTAGAAAGTTAGCATTCATTTGCTTTATATGCACTTAATGTGAGTTTGAAGGTTAGTGGACCCTCCCTTTTGTGCACAAATTTTATCTTAATCCTTAGGTGATGAAGCAAAAATGTTGAACAACTTTGTACAATGCTGAAATGCATAAATTTTGGATAAAGACCATAATACAAACAACTTGAAAACAAAATATAAAAATTTTGGAACAAGGACCAGAATGCAAATAGAATGAAACTGAAAATGCAAAAATTTTGGAACAAGGACCAAATTGCAAATGGAATTGACAGTGCAGAAATTCTGGAAACAAGGACCATAATGCAAAAAAATGGAAATAAAATGCGGAAATAAATAATTACAACTAAGCTAATATAAAACTAGAATATAAGTGGAAAACATAATATGGCATCATGCTCCCCTACCCTACAAAACTAGATATTGTAAGAAATTTTAAGGGTAACTCAATCTAAACAAACTTGCATAAACACCATTTGATCTGATCAAGTGCTAGATGCTAAGGAAAATAAATCATGTATTCAAATAAACCTTCACATAGTGTAACCTCCTGAGAACATTAAACACTATATACAAGTCCACAAAATGTAGTAAAAAGATCAAGCATTAAAAATAAAACCCTCAAAAATAAATCTCCTCCAGTCTTACTCACAAGGTGCAAGTTTTTGAATTTGTATGCATTAAAATCTTAAAAGGATATGTCATTGCTTACAAAAAAATCTAGCCCCTTGAAAATGGGCTTCCATGATTATTTAAATTTTTTAGGAGCCTTTTCGTTTTAACTTCCTTCACAAAAATGGAAGCACCATGTGAAACCAAAACACCCAAACTTATTAACCCTCTTAAGCTCTTGCAAAACTCCTAAAAAAACAAATAATAAAAATAACCAAAATCTTAAGATTGGTGACCTTCCTTGTAACTCCCCCTCTTTTTCTCTTTAACCCACATATATCCATATATGAATCCCAAAAGAAATAGAACCTAGGGTACATTTAAAAGCATTTAGATCCATATAACATAGCACCATGACCTTTCAAAATTTTAAATTTTTTACTAAACCTTCATTTACGTTGGTGCCCGAACATTTCAACCAAAATTATTTGTCTTGCACACCCTTGCTTGTTCTGATTCGAACCATGATGGAAGGGAAATAAATTAAATGCATTAGCCACGATGGAAATCACCTTGGTTTTTATTGAACTATGTGCCACCTTCTCCTTAAACATAGATGGCTATGACTAGTCCTTTGCTGGCATCTTCCCCTTTTAGCTTCATGAGACTTCGTACATAGTGAATGACATCGTTGCTCCCTGAATTGATTTGTCTCCTTCATCGAGCATCTTAAAACTCATTAGCCATCCTCCTATACTCCATTTCCTTATTGTGAAAGCCTCCACTATACAAAAATTGGTTTTTTCTTTGATGTCTTTAACTCTGTAAGGTTAGGTTACCTTGGTCTTGACTTGCATGGGAAAATAATGTGTTTAAACCCTCATACCTCCTGCCATGCTGCAAATACCCTACACTATATCCTTCCAATGAGAGCCATTGATTCACTATCTATTATCGTCAGATTGATCTGACCATGTAAGGGATGCCCATTTATCCCACATTTTGGGTGTAAAAGGTGAATCTCCACTTAAATGATTCTTGCCACCTAATTCTTAATATTGTCATGGCTGGTAACATAAGACTCAACGTTGGTCGTTGTTGTTACCACATGTATGGTGGATGAGTTTTTATTGACTTGAGGTTTATCCCACCTTGTCTACGGGAGAGATGTTAGAGGTTTTAAAGGTAATCTTTCGCCAGTGTTATGTTAGTTACCTTTAGGTAACCTACTATCCTTACACTCGCGTTGACTATTGCCTTACCTTGTTGGCTACTCCTGTGTTGCCACGTGTCCTCGTGTTGTATGCTCTCACCTTTCCTCATTTTCTTGGGTCACTTCGTGGGTCTTCCACCTGTGAAACATAAAACATATTTTAATACAAGAGGGTATATGGAAACCACTGATTAATGAAAAATTAATCCTAAACTTTAAAACTAAAATTATTCTAACATCTAAAAACAAAATAATGGAAACCTAACCTAAAAACCATTGATTAATGAAAATTAATAAAAACCTTAAAAAATAAAATCACCCTAACATCTAAAAATGAAAAAATGGGAACCTAGCCTAGCAAATAAAATAAAACAAACAATAAATGATCCAATGACAAAAAAATTGTCACAAAAATTTGACAATAAAAATCATCAACAATAAATTGACAATAAAAATCATCAACAACAAATTGACAATAACTAAACATAGAAACAAAAAAAAACAAAATATTTGAGCAATATAAGAACAACAATTTTACTAGCCAATGTAGCAATAAATCAAGCCATCATCGGTCACTAAAATTGCTAGCAAGTATGACCCCCTTATTGTATTTTTTACACAATCAAAATCATGGGACCATTGGGCCAACAGTGAGAATAAAATTGCTCAATCATGTCCCATTAGTTCAATTTTCTAACAAATTTTAAGTGGGTCCCCAAAATTGGGGTTAGTTGTGAGATAGTCCCAACAATTGGCGACTCTGTTGGGAAATGCTTTCAAGTATTTTCGGTGAAGAATCCAGTTCTGAAATTAATAAACCAAGGTTAGAAAAGTATACATCATTTAGTGACATCCAAGGAAAATAAGGTCAATATCTTAGTATGAGAATAAATGGATTATTTGCTTCTACACAATGTGTGCAATGTGGTTCAATTTGCATCCTTGGGACCATCCAAAATTCCTCATCTAGTTTACCTTTAGGCTATGAAATGTTGCTCATAAAAATTTTTCTTGAATAATATTTTTCAAAGCCTCTTTTGAACATAATTAATTCAGATAGGGCCCCACTGCCAGTCAAGCATCTATAGCCTCAGTGGATTTTATCTGATTAATATTTTTGATGCTCATTTTTTTTATATCAAGCTTTTGTCTAAATAGAGCCCCAATGCCAGTTAGGTGTCTATATCCCTGGTGGATTTTATATAACTTGGTGACTAATTTGATCAATATTTGCATTTCTTGTGTTCTTCTTTTGTAGATAAATTTGCAAACCTTTATGTAACGCTTGAATTCGAGCATGTTTAGAAGCTAGCCTTAATCAGTTTACCAAAATGACTTCATAATTCAAGATCCCAAGAAATGACTCATTATGTGATTCATTACAGTGAAGCTTTGGTATAATATTACATTGTTTCACACTCCACCATCTTAGTACACTTAGCCAAGGATAGTCACTATATAGCTTCATTTTCTTTTCCCCAATTCCATTTGATTTGTGGGTTGTATTATCTATTCTAAAAACATGCCATTTTGTCAATAACCATTCCAAAACCAACACCATAATAAAGGGGACTACTCAAAATGTAAATACATGGGAGAATGAACATGACTTCAACACACACAGATAAGACTCATAAAAACTCTATGAAAACAAAGAAAATCCAACCTAAATAAAATAAAACCAACACGCAAAACCAAAATCAAAAGCACACCTATGTACATATAATACACAATCTCACACATTTCATGGGTTGAAATAATGCTTTAAATACAACCCATTAATAGGCAAATATAATACCTCTCCATCCAATATTTTTAATTTGAAAGTGTTTTCACCTAGGATTTTAGATATCTGATAAGGGCCTAACCACAAGCAATCGAATTTGTCATGATCCCCCTTTTTTTTCATGTTTCTTGTCCCACAATAAAACCAGGTCATAGATATTGAATGTTTTAATTATAACTCTCCTATCAAACCACCTCTTTACTACATCTTGATGTTTACTAAAGTGAAGCATAGCTTCCTCTCTCTTATCATCAAGATGCATCAAGTGGGTTAATCGAGCTTCAATATGATCATCCCTTCCAAGATATTCTTTAATAAAATGAAGATTTTGTAATTTTAGATTAGTGGAAAAAATGGGGTTCTACCCATAGACTAGATTATATGGAGATGTCCCAATTGATTTTTTTATTCTAGTTTTATAAACCCAAATATCAAACTTTAATTTACCAAACCAATCTCTAGGATTCTTTTCAAGCAATTTTTTTATGATAGACAACAAGTTTTTGTTAGAAGATTCTTCCAAACCATTACCTTGTAGAGAATAATTGGAAGAAAATTTCAAGCTCACCTTATTATCATACGCCCAATCCTCTAAAAAATTAATGACAACATCAATAGTAGCATGTTTTGTAGGGATTGCTTCCATCCACCTAGTACATTAATCTGTAGCTATGAGGATGACTTTATGAGAATCAAAATATTTAGGATTGATAATCCCAACAAAATCCAACCCCCATTGTGCAAAGGGCCTCATCGCCACTACAAGTTGGCATGGTTGTATTTCTCTCTCTATTGGCCGCCACCTGACATGTATGGCAAGATCGCACATGAGCATGTATGTCCTTGAAAATATGAGGCCAATAGTATCCAGCTTTGAGAATTTGGTGTGCTATTGCATTGGTTGACTCATTTCTAGTTCCATACTTACCATGGAAGTCATTGAGAACTTGGGTTGATTTTTATTGGTTCACACAATGAAGTTAAATCCCTTCGTGGTTTTGCCTGTACAAAACACCAGATTTAATAAAAATATTTATATATTTCATACATAAAGCTCTTCTTTGAGCAGAAGTGAGATGTAACGGACACTTACCATTCAACAAAAAACATACAATATCCACATACCAATCATCTTTAGTAATATCTTCTACAGTTTAATGTTGGCATGAGATTAGAGAATCAATTTCAGCAATTGATTTTACCAATCCTTGTCCATAAACTAGCTTCATAGGTTGGATTTCAAGATCAAATTCTTAGAGTGTAGAAATCCATTTTTCTCTTCTCTCACCTAGTTCATTCTGCAAAAATATAGTTTTGACAGCAAGATGAAGAACACAAGCTTATACTAAGAGGGAGGGGTGAACAGTATAAGACCACTTTTTACTTTTCTTTCCCAATCAATATTATGCAATGTATAGATAGCAATATCAATAGCATTAATCAAAGCAATGCACAAATCACCACACATAATAAAGACACCAAATTTACGTGGTTCACCCAATGTGGGCTACTCCACGGAGAAAATATTTCACTAAAATTTTCTCAATCAATCTCTTGGGAATCCTTTCCCTATTACAATGTTTATGGACCTCTATCCAAAGGAGACACCAATCCCCCAATCAAGTTCATGGATCTCTATCCATAGGAGAACTCCTTTCTCCTTAGCTCTGATGGGTGATCTTCTAGAAGAACTGTTTCCCCTAATTGCTCTGGCTAATGGATCTCTATCCACTGAAGACTCCTATCCTCACTGCCCTGGCTAATGGATCTCTATCCACTAGAGACTATCATCCTCTATACTCTATCACCTTCAAATATCTATCTCAAATCTACACTAAACATAATCCTTCGATCTAGCACAAATCTGTCCTCAATATCTGTCCTCTACACTAAACCTTTGTCTCTCAAATATGCATCAAAATTTATCCTCAAATCTACACTAAACATAGTCCTTCGGTCTAGCACAAATCTATCCTCAATCTCTATCCTTTGATATGCACTAAACACAGTCCTTCGATCTAGCACAAATATGTCCTCAAACTCTATCCTCTGATCTGCACTAAACACAGTCCTTCGGTCTAGCACAAATCTATCCTCAATATCTATCCTCAAGCTTTAACACAAAGCTTGACTCAATCTCAACTCAACTCTACTGGATCTTCCCCAAACATTAACTCAAGGTTTGAACAAATCAATCAATCAACTCTGCACTCAAGTCTTCTCAAAGACTTGTCTCAAATCTACCTTGTAAGCTTCCACAAAAGCTCACACCAATATGTCCACAAGTCCTCTCTAGAACTTGTCCAATCTGCTCAATAAGTCCTCACTAGAACTTATCCAAATTTGCTCTCAATCTGTATTGTAAGCTTTCACAAAAGCTCACACAAATCTATCCACAAGTCTTCTCAAAGACTTACCTCAAATATGCTCAACAAGTCCTCACTAGAACTTGTCCAATCTCATAGAAACATAAAGATAATTTTTAGAGACTCAATATGCTCTACATTCATCACAATGCTCAATCACTTTCAATCACTCTTTTAGAAACATACAGAGAATTGTTAGAGACTCAATATGCTTCACATTCACCTCAATACTCAATTACTTTCAATCACTCTCTTAGAAACATATAGAGAATTGTTAGAGACTCAATATGCTTCACATTCACCTCAATACTCAAACACTTTCTCAACTCAATTCAGAATATAGAATAATTTGTTTCACATAACTTGAACAATCACTTCACACATTCACTTGACTAGGCTCAACCAACTCTACTCAACCAATCACTCAATGAAATAATCCTTGCTCACAAACCCTAGTCCAAGCATATGAATACTCACTCAAATATTTCCAACAATGCTTTATCAACCACTCTCACATAACAATGATACTCATGTTCTTTGCAAACCCTAGTTCAAGTTCTTCACTCAACAACTCACTTCAACAACAATGCTTATAAAACAAGGTTTTATCAACAACTCTTAATCCCAAAAAACCTTGAAGCAATAAATCAAAACACTCTCAACAATGCTAACCAAACAATCCTTTTCACTCCAAATTTTTATACAACTTTCAACAATCACTCACTAGGAAGAATATGCCCATACCTTTTGTTGGATGTCAAAGTGCCTTTGGAAAAACCTGTCTTAATCACAATTTCCTTCTTTCCAATTTCAATGGTTAAACACAACAATATCACTTCAATACTTTCTCAAAAATATTCCCTTAGACACAAAATAATCACAACTCAATTTATGCCTTATTTCTCCCTTTTAAAAATAACACTCATCATAACATACATAAAAATAATTTCTTTGATACACCTTATAAACTCCAACTTAAAATAATATCCAACACCATAAAATATCAACCAAACACCTTACAATCCTTTCAACACCTTTGAGCAAATAACATTAAAAATTTAATTTTGTAAAACCCTTATAACTCCCTTGCAACCTTAGAACCAACTAAAAATATGCAAAAATTAATTTTTAAATGCCCAAACTATATTCCTGAAATTTTTGGCGACCAATATCAAAGCATACCTCTTACTTCCCCAAAAAGGGGATTCGGCGAGATTCGATCCATCGTCTCCTCTATCCTAAGCGCCTTAGCACTTGGGATCCCACCGTGTGGGCTACTAAGGCCCACGTGAAGGAAGCTAGAACCCCTTCCTCTTATGCCTTCATCGTCATTTGTCTTTCCACAAATTCGCACGTTCTTTCTTCCTTGGACGTAGTGCAAATTACAAAGCTCACAATGTATTTCAAAGGCATGGTAATATTTGGTAGTGTGGGAGTTCCTCCTTATATACACGTTTTTTAAACTTCACTCATGTCGGCGCTATGTCATTCAAAATCTAATTTCGAATTTTATTTTTAATAACCCACCTTAGGGTTATTTAACCTTAGCTTAAATTAATTTATAATTAATAATTAAATTAATTAATAATTAATTTAAATAAATTTATAAGTTAAATAAATTAACTAATAAATTAATTTATAATTAATTTTAAACTTCCTTTGTATAATATTATAAAATAATATTATAATATTATTTATTTGGACTTTTTCTTGCACTTTGGACCTCATTTGACTTCTTGGAACCGGGTCTTGAAACCGAAACCAAAACGGATGTTGCCAACTGAAACTGCCACTAACTGGTGTTGTTAGTTCGACATCAATGACCACTTACTCTTGACATCAATGACAACTTATCACTCAAAATGTCCAAAAATATCCCCCTTTGTCATTTATGGCAACCCAAATTCTTTTTACCAAATCTTGACCTTTTTCCTATTCTGCTCCCCTTAGGAAACTGCTCCCCTTGACTCAATGTTCTCTCCTTAAACCAAATATCTCCCCCTTACTCAAATCTCTCCCCTTTGACATCAATGTAAAAGGGTCACCTTTGGGGCTCGAGGCTAAGAATGAATATCTTAGCTTAGCCCCTCCCCCACCTCCTCTTGAGGTGGTTAATTCTAGGGTGGGAGTATTTCTACTCCCAGAAAGCACTGGTCTTTACCTTTATCTTCTTTCCTTCTCATTTGATCCTTCTGATTTATTTGACTATTCCTATTCCTGTTCCTATCCATGTCCATATTCTTGTTCCTATTTATATCCATATCCATATTCCTGTTCTTGTTCCTGTTCTTATCCATATTCTTGTTCTTGTTCTTGTTCATACCCATATTCTTGTTCCTATTCATGTTCCTATTCATGCTTGATTCTGGAATATCTGATCTACACCATTTTGTTGTATGTCCATCATTATTGCACTTATAACACTTAATGTTATTATTCCTTGGAGGTGCAAATGTCTTAGGATTTCTCCTAGTGAAGCTATATCCTTTTCTGTCATGAACCCTACAATCCATTGCCTTGTGACCAAACTGATTACATGAGTAGCAATACCCATGGAAAAGTTGCCTGTTTCTAAAATTCCCATTTTCCTGTCTTTCATGTGTCCTGCACTATGAAGCCATGTGTCCAAACCTGTGACATGAGAAACACCTTCCATTGAAATTTCCTTGTCTTGACCTCATTGGTCTCTTAGTCTCTCTTAACCTATTCTAATTGTTGTTCCATATTTTTCTTCTTTGTGCATTGTTCCTTTCCTTGTTGAACTTTATGTTATCCAACTCATCCTCAGATGTCTCACTTTCTCTTACACTGTCTTCTTCTGAAGTTTCTTCTTCTTCAAAACTTGAGGTTGACTCTTCTTCTTGTTTCTTTTGAGTCTGTTCAAAACCAAGACCTATTTTTTTTGTTGACCTTATTTGTACTTTGATCATCTTATCCACAACCTTTGAGCTCTTTCCAAACTTGTGTAGCTTATCCTCAGATTTTTCTAAATCTTCCCTTAGTAGAGCTACTTCTTGTTCTAACCTTTCACAATCTAAGACCTTTGCTTCTAACTTATCCTTTAACTTATTTTTCTTAGCCATTGACTTGTTTAGATCCTCTATAAGATTTCTTCTCTCTTCATCGCATTCTTAAAACTAAAACTCAAGTTTAGATTTTTTCTTTCTTACCTTATTTACTGTTTCAAGAGCATAAATAAGTTCTACCTTAAGATCAAATCCTTCTTTATCTGATTCTTCCTCTATTTGTTTGCCTTTGTCTACATATTCATTTTCTTTTGTCTTGTCTACTATAGGATCACCTTCTTCTTCTTCTAGTGCCATTAGAATATTTTCTTCTGGTCCTTCAAGTGCATCCTCATATTCATCATCACTGAAACTATAACCATTCCTTGTACAACTATCTTCAAGATGTCCAAAGTTACCACATATAAAACACTTGAGAATTATTGGTGACCTTTTCTTGACTTCTTTTTCTTCAATCATAAATAGGACTTCATCTCTATCATTATCTAAAAAACTAGCATCACTATCACTTGAGTACTTACTTGCCTTATCTGCATAGTAGCTCCTCTTTTGTCTTTGAAAGAACTTCTTCCCTTGTCTTCTTTGTCCATCCTTACCTTTCTTTTGGTACCTATATTTTTTGATTCCCTGTTCCTATGATCCTATTTTTCTTCATCATTGTTATTTTTAGCTTCTTGACAATCAGTTGCATAGTGACCATACTTTCCACAATTGAAACATCTAACAGATTTTACATCTTTGAATTTTCTTGAATCCTTGTTCCTTCTGCCATAATTTGCTTCTTCATCACTGGATGACTCATTGCTTGATTCTGACTTCTTACCCTTTGTCTTCTTAATTGCTTTGAAGGTTCCTTCCTTCTAGGGATTAGGTTCTTTTGTTCTTAACTCAAAAGTTATAAGAATACCAAGCAACATATATCTTGTCAAAGAATCACCATCCTTTGCTTCTTCTATAGCTGAAATATTTTCACTAAACCTTGTTGGAAGAGACCTTAAGATATTATCACAAACATCTGATTCATCCACATTAAGTCCAATTTCTTGCATAGCATTAACAACCTCATCTACCCAAAGTAAATAAGAACTAATGTCTTCCTCATTATTCATTCTTAATTCTTCAAATTGTCCTTTGAGATTTCATATCTTTGCCTTTTTGACACTCTTATCTCCTTCATATATGCTTTGCAACTTATCCCAAATTCCTTTTGCATCTTTACAATGCATAACTTTTATTGATTTTTTTCTATGCAAACCTCTAAAAAGTGCATTCATTGCTTTTGAATTGTAATGTTGTAGAAGCTTACCTTCCTTATCTGTAGGTGGATCAACTAGTGGTATGTATCCATTTTCAACTACTTCCCAAATTTCATTGCCAAGTGCCATCAAGTGAACCTTCATTCTCATACTCCAATATATGTAGTCACTTCCATAAAATATTGGTGTTGAATTATCTGAGGACACATTCTTAGAATCCATTGTGTTCTTGAAAGCTTTTCCTTCAAGTTGTTAAACTCTTCCGAAGGAACCCGCTCTGATACCAATTGAAGAACACAAGCTTATAATGAGAGGGGGGTGAACAGTATAAGATCACTTTTTACTTTTCTTTCCCAATCAATATTATGCAATGTATAGATAGCAATATCAACAGTAGTAATCAAAGCAATGCACAAATCACCACACACAATAGAGACATCAAATTTACATGGTTCACCCAATGTGGGCTACTCCATGAAGAAAATATTTCACTAAAATTTTCTCAATCAATATCTTGGGAATCATTTCCCTATTACAATGTTTATGGACCTCTATCCAAAGGAGACACCAATCCCCTAATCAAGTTCATGGATATCTATCCATAGGAGAACTCCTTTCTCCTTAGCTTTGACTAGTGATCTTCTAGAAGAACTATTGCCCCCACTGCTCTAGCTAATGGATCTCTATCCATTGAAGACTCCTATCCTCACTACCCTGGCTAATGGATCTCTATCCACTGGAGACTATCATCCTCTATACTCTATCACCTTTAAAGATCTGTCTCAAATATGCACTAAACATAGTCCTTCAATCTAGCATAAATCTATCTTAATCTCTATCTCTTCTGGCACTAAACTCGTTCCTCAATCTGCTCCAAAATCTATCCTCAAATCTATACTAAACATAGTACCTTCGGTCTAGCACAAATCTGTCCTCAATCTATATCCACTGATCTGCACTAAACATAGTCCTTCGATCTAGCATAAATTTATCCTCAATATCTATCCTCTGATCTACACTAAACACAGTCCTTCGGTCTAGCACAAATTTATCCTCAATCTCTATCCTCAAGCTTTAACACAAAGCTTGACTCAATCACAAATCAACTTTGCTAGATCTACCCCAAATATTAACTCAAGGTTTGAACAAATCAATCAATCAACTCTGCACTCAAGTCTTCTCAAATACTTATCTCAAATCTGCCTTGTAAGCTTCCACAAAATCTCACACTAATCTATCCACAAGTCCTCTCTAGAACTTGTCCAATATTCTCAATAAGTCCTCACTAGAACTTATCCAAATCTGCTCTCAATTTGTATTGTAAGCTTTCACAAAAGCTCACACAAATATGTCCACAAGTCTTCTCAAAGACTTGCCTCAAATCTGCTCAACAAGTCCTCACTAGAACTTGTCCAATCTCATAGAAACATAAAGAGAATTTTTAGAGACTCAATATGCTCTACATTCATCACAATGCTCAATCACTTTCAATCACTCTTTTAGAAACATACAAAGAATTGTTAGAGACTCAATATGCTTCACATTCACCTCAATACTCAATTACTTTTAATCACTCTCTTAGAAACATATAGAGAATTGTTAGAGACTCAATATGCTTCACATTCACCTCAATACTCAATCACTTTCTCAAATCAATTCAGAATATAGAATAATTTATTTCACAGAACTTGAACAATCACTTCACACATTCACTTGACTAGGCTCAACCAACTCTACTCAACCAATCACTCAATGAAATAATCCTTGCTCACAAACCCTAGTCCAAGCATATGAATACTCACTCAAATATTTCCAACAATGCTTTATCAACCACTCTCACATAACAATGATACTCATGTTCTTTGCAAACCCTAGTTCAAGTTCTTCACTCAACAACTCACTTCAACAACAATGCTTATAAAACAAGGTTTTATCAACAACTCTTAATTCCATAAAACCTTGAAGCAATAAATCAAAACACTCTCAACAATGCTAACCAAACAATCCTTTTCACTCCAACTTTTCATACACAACTTTCAACAATCACTCACTAGGAAGAATATGCCCATACCTTTTGTTGGATGTCAAAGTGCCTTTGGAAAAACCTATCTTAATCACAATTTATTTCTTTCCAATTTCAATGGTTAAACACAACAATATCACTTCAATACTTTCTCAAAAATATTCCCTTAGACACAAAATAATCACAACTCAATTTATGCCTTATTTCTCCCTTTTAAAAATAACACTCATCATAACATACATAAAAATAATTTATTTGATACACCTTATAAACTCCAACTTAAAATAATATCCAACACCATAAAATATCAACCAAACACCTTACAATCCTTTCAACACCTTTGAGCAAATAACATTAAAATTTTAATTTTGTAAAACCCTTATAACTCCCTTGCAACCTTAGAACCAACTAAAAATATGCAAAAATTAATTTTTAAATGCCCAAACTATATTTCTGAAATTTTTGGCGACCATTATCAAAGCATACCTCTTACTTCCCCAAAAAGGGGATTCGGCGAGATTCGATCCGTCGTATCCTCTATCCTAAGTGCCTTAGCACTTGGGAGCCCACCGCGTGGGCTACTAAGGCCCACGTGAAGGAAGGTAGAACCCCTTCCTCTTATGCCTTCACCGTTGTTTGTCTTTCCACAAATTTGCACATTCTTTCTTCCTTGGACGCAATGCAAATTACAAAGCTCGCAATGTATATCAAAGGCATGGTGATCTTTGGTAGTGTGGGAGTTCCTCCTTATATACACATTTTTTAAACTTCACTCACGTCGGCGCTATGTCATTCAAAATATAATTTTGAATTATTTTTTTTGTTCGGTTAAATATATGAGATATATATTAAAAGGGATTTTGACAGGAACCCAAAACCTGATTACAAAAGGAAAAAACCAATCCACATAAAGTCCAACAAAACCCAGCAAGAAATTACAAATCCAAATGAGATGTGAGCCTCATCATAATCCACAAAAAATCCAACCAACGCCAAAAAAAACTATTATAATCAAAATTCAGGTGAACCTCATATTTAACAAAACTAAAAGCGACACCAACCTAAGGCCATCCATTGACCAACCAGAGTAGGGAACATAAAGCAGCAGAACAAAGATTCAAAACAGCCAAAAAAATAACTGAAAGTTAGATATACATCAATTAATAGGGGCAGCCTTAGCAAATATGTCATGCAAGCTTTTAGTGGAAACATTCACTTTAGCACCATTGCCAATATCAGGGGTCTCCTCTGTCATGATGTGTTTTATCTTAGGTTTAGCAGTAGATTCCATGATGGACCTATCAGTGAATGATTTCCTAAAAAACATAGGCTCAAAGCATTATGCAGATCAACAAGTTGGGAAATATTTTTTGAAATTGCTTTGATAATATACTCCTACAGGTAGAGATTAGGGTCATCCCTGGTGTCATCTTCAAAGTCGATAAGCAGCAAATCCTGCTGCTTAGCTTTATTCTTTAGCCTGACAAAGGCACGGACAGGTTTTTTCTTAGGTTCTTTCTTTGGTTCAGCCTCATGGTCAAAAGTATGATCACTATCACTTTCAGGGTTGGGACTTCTCGCCCTCTTTCTCAACATGGCGATAGTATAAAAAAAAATCTATTTTTTGGCAGACAAGTGGCTTTAAGGGCTTTCGGTACTTTGGTTGTCTATGGAGTCGACTGGGAGGACCTAGCCTTAGGGGGACTCGAGTTTGGATCAGTTTTAGAACTTAGAATAGCACCTTCTAGGTAATGGATGAGTCAATTCTTGTAGAGAACATTAAATAAACCACAGTGAGAGCGAAGTTTGGCTTTCTTTTTATCTCTGCACTCCTCTAAGGAGTTGCTAACAGAATTATAAATGAATTTAGGGATATTTAACGCCCTAACTTCCCTATTTTGAATTTTATTTTTAATAACCCACCTTAGGTTTATTTAACCTTAGCTTAAATTAATTTATAATTAATAATTAAATTAATTTAAATAACTTTTTAAGTTAAATAAATTAACTAAAAAAATTAATTTATAATTAATTTTAAACTTCCTTTGTATAATATTATAATATTATTTATTTGGGCTTTTTCTTGCACTTTGGACCTCATCTGACTTCCTGGAACCGGGTCTTGAAACTAAAATCGAAATGGATGCTGCCTACTGAAACTGCCACTAACTGGTGTTGTTATTTCAACATCAATGATAACTTACTCTTGACATCAATGACAAATTATCACTTAAAATGTCCAACATAGGACCAAGCACAATAGCAAATACCCTACTATGTACATTGTAATGTTTGATTTTTTTATAAAGTTTTTAAAAGTGCATACATTTTCTTTTCTAAAATAGGATACCTCAACTTCACATATTTCAAAGGAGAACTTAGAAAAGTGATGGGATTTTCAACATTACCTTCACCTTTTTGTGTTAGGACACTTGCGAATGAACATTCTAAAGCAAATGTATAAATATAAAAGGGCTTTGAGTAGTCTGGACTTACAAAAATAGGTGCCCTAGAAATATCATCTTTAATGTTTTGGAAATCATTCTTGCTTTCATTTATCCATTTAATTTCAACATCATCTTTCAACATATCATTCAATGGTTTGGCAATCTCAACAAATCTAGCAATGAATTTTCTTACAAATTTGATTTTTCCAAAGAATGATCTTAATTTCTTCTTATTATGAGGAGGAGGAATTTCTTGGATAGCTTCTATTCTTTTAGGATCAATAGAAATTCCTTCTTTTGAAATAATGTGGCCCAAAATCTTACCCTCTATCACTCCAAAAATGCATTTTCTTGTATTTAGGGAGATCCCATGTTCCCTACACCTTTGGAGGACTTTTCTCAAATCCTTAACATGGTATTCTCTCTTCTTAGAGAAGATAGGAATATCATCCACATAAACAATAATGCACTTGCCTATGAGCCCCTTAAATGTGTAATCCATGGTGCATTGGAAAGTTGCGCCTACATTCAATAATCCAAAGGATATTCTCCTATAAGAAAATATTCCCCATTTGGTTGTAAAGGTTGTTTTCATCCTATGACTTGGGTGAATGAGAACTTGGTTGTACCCAGAGTAACCATATAAAAATGACATCATTTTTTGTCCATTTACCATTTGGAGTATCTCATCAATGGAAGGTAATGGGTAGTTGTCCTTTGGAGATGCTTTGTTCAGGTTTCTAAAATCTATGCACAACCTTATTTCTCCATTTTTCTTTATTACAGGAACTAGGTTGGCAACCCATGTAGAGTGCCTAACAGGAAATATGATCTTTGCATCTAGCAATATTTTCACTTATTTCTCTATTAAGGGCTCTAACAACATGTTGAACAGTCTTTATCTCTATCTAAAGGGCTTGGATTCAAGTTTCAATGGAATCGTGTGCATTATCACATTCTAATCATATGTCTTCAACTCCTTGTAACTCTAAGCTATACAATCCACATATTTCTTTAGTGCATGAGTGATAGATTATTTTTCTTAACTTGTACATGCCTTGGTAATGAATACTTCTTATGGATTTTTTTCACTCCCAAAGTTGATTACATCACACGCTTCTTTAGGGAGTGGTACCTTTTTACCTCTTTTTTCTTGATATCCAATATCAAATATTTTTTCTAGTGAAATAACCCCTTTTGGCATCTTATTCATTTTCTAAGCTATTTGACTATCATGTTCTATTTCTTCTTGTCATCTTTGGTCTTCATCTATCACCTGTTTTTCAAAAATACCAGAGTTAGTAACAAAATTAAAAATGTGTTTATCATTCTCAAATACCTGCAGATTTGTAATGTTATCTGGTATTGAAGGACAGGAAACTAGTTCAATCGAAAAAAAATTATATTTTTTATTGTCAACCGGTTTGAGCATACTTGTTGCAACAGCTAAATAATTGGCCATCCTATTACATTTTCTAGATATAAGGGAAATGTTATAAGCATTAAGTTCATCTATCAAATCCCTAACTCTAGTCCTATTATGGCTCATTTTTTTATTGTGACACATATATTACCCTTTGACTTTTTTAACAACTAACTCAGAGTCTCATAAGACCTTGAGACACTTGACTTTCTTACTCAAAGCTAGTTGTATTCCAAAAACAAGTGCTTCATATTTTACCACATTGTTGGCGCATGGAAATTGTAATCTATAGGCAACAAGGACAGGCTTGCTTCCCAGACATGTAAGTTTGATACCATATCCAACACCTTATCTTGATTTGGATCCATTAAATTTGATAATCCAAACCAGATTATCCTTTTTAGAAAGACTACAAGAAAGGATTTCTTTTTGAGGTTATTCGATAGCCTCCTCTATGTCAAAGTTATAGACCCCTAAATCAGATTCTGCAAATTAGATTTTATTGGACCTATTATACTCAGTAATAATTTCCTTAAGTCTTGGCTCACTATCCATCCAAATTATGTTTGCTAATCCCTTTCAAGGTAGCCACATGTGGGAAGAATTAGTAATGATGTAACCATTTAGGTTCGATGTAACCATTTAGGTTCTTACTCCAATCCCTACCCAATACCATGCCATACTTGGTGGGAATATTGACCACAAGAATATCAACATGATGTTGAATTCTGGGTTCTGAATTAATTTGAATCAAGACATCATAAAGCGTTCCTACCACGTCTACTATAGATCTGTCTAACTATATCACTTTGCTCTTTGAAGGAATTGGCTTGAAACCTAGCCTTTGGAAAATCTCGAGGGGTATGATATTGCTTGAGGCACCTAAGTCCACTAAATAATTATGCAAGTTTTTTCCTAAAATCCTAATTATAAAAAGAAAAGGAGGCACTTCTCATTTCTCCTTTCGTAAAACCAAGTAAGACTTAACACCTTTGACTTCATGGATTTGGCTTGGTGTGTATAATACCATTATCAAGGCTTCCTTCTGACCTGGAAATCTAGCAGCCTCTAAGAAAGAGATATTAGCTTTAGTTCTTTTCATGTATTCTACTCTGTCATAGGTAGGCTTTTTAGAATTTTGCACTTTTTATGTAGGTTTGGATGACTCAAGAGTATGTGGGGGGGGAGGATTATTATCAACTTTGGCATCAGGAGGAAGAAGGAGATTTTTGGTGGAGTGGAGGAAGTTATGGGGTCTTGGATTTACTTCTTATGCAATAGCCATGGTTCCCTTTCCAAAAATTTCTAACATCTTGGACCTCCTCTTCTATGATTTCATCATCCTCTCCTAAGATTTCATTATCCTCTTCTGCTTCCTCACTTTCTTGAAAGTGAACTATTTTAGCTACTAAAGCAGTTTCCTTCCCCTTAGAAAAATAAGAAGGACCCTCGATTGGCACTAACTCTAAGTCATCGACTTGAGCTTGTAGGCAATTTGTATATCTAGAAGTTTCTAGATATTCCTTCTCACTATGGTCCTTGGTGTTATGTAGCCTACATCCCTTATCCCAAGTAAAAATTGAAATATTGATAATGGAATCAGATCTACTAGGGCTTGCAAAAGCGTAATCTTGGTTGGTTATAGGGTTAGATACACCCCCATCATTAGGCTTGGTATTCCATGACCTCATCTTATCATTGAAATTTTGATAGAATGAGGAGTTTAGGAATGTCATTTCTCAACTTAAGACACATTTTCTTTACCTCCTCAACTTTGAAATTATATTCTTTTGGTTGGGGTGTTATGGTATTAGGTCCAAAAGGATTTCCAACACTAGAATAATCTTGACCTAGCATAAAGGTTTGATTCTAAATGCTTTGGCTCGAAAGAGGGTTCACACTCTAAAGTGGTGTGCGCATAGCAAATGATGCCAAAGCTTGAGCATTGGTTGCATTAACTCCTTGTGTAACCATCTGATTATCTAAGAGCAATGGTGTTGTAGATGGAAGGGATGTATTTGGATAGGTGGGAATGGATGGATAAATGGGCATTAATGGACAATATTTTTGGTATGATAGGGCATTCATCATTGGCATTTTAGGTGCCATAACTTAATTCATCATAACAAACCGACTATAAGGACCAAACTATCCTACCATAGGCAGTTGGGACATCCCAACACCTTGGGGTGTCATTTTTTGTTCTATGAACATGGCTTCCTCGTAGTCTTGGACTAAAGTAGTAACTTGAGGATTTCTCCTAGCAAACATGGCATTCATGGGTTCTAACATCCTAAAGTATATTTATAAAGCAAAGGCAGCATCTATGTTAAATTGGCAAGTCGACCTAGAATAAATTTTTTGAAATCTTTGATTAAACTTTCTAGTCGGCTCATTAGGTACCTTTTTGGAAGTCACAAATTGATGGTAGATGATAATGGGATCCAAATATGACCTGAACTAATTGAAAAAAGCATTTTCAAGTTGAACCCATGAAGTAATAGATCCAGTAGGTAAAATTATGTACCATTCATAAGACATTTGATCCAGACTCATAGGAAAGAGTCTACAAGTGACATCTTCATGATCTACTTGTAGTCTAGTTAAAACATCCTTGTAAGCCTGAATAAGCTCTTCGACTATACTAAGAACATCATGCTTAAACTTGGGCAAGTATTTCTTGATGTTTTTGGGTATCTCATGAGCATCCCCAGCTATATTCAGGGGAATATTACGTACTCCATACTAGGGAAATGATGGTGGTTGGGCCATGATGTTTAACGGTGGTGGCCCTACATGAGTAGTAGAAACAATTGAGGTAATGGGTGCGGATACACTTGATGTACCTGCAACAATAGAGACAATAGGTGTAGATACACTAGATGTACTTGACACCAAAGGTAACTTTAGATCAAGTATACTAGGTGGGATTTCAACCTCTTGAGTCTTGTTCCTTGGTTTCGTAGAATTAGGAGAAAGGCTTTGAAAGATGGTTTTCCCAATGGTTTTAGACCTAGTAGTGATATACTCAGGTTGGTCCAGCTTGGGAAGACACTTGCTCTATAAGCCCTCTCACAATTCACAACTCAAATAATAAACAAAATAAACACAAAAACCTGCAAAATAAAATTCCTAGAACAAAACATAGTGGAAATAGAACTTCACACATTAGCTGTCAAAAAGTAAAGGGCTTATACAACTAAAAGTACTTTTAGATTAAAATAATCTTAAGCAAATTAATTACAAAGCTATGAAGCCCCTTCTTCTAGAACCATTTCTATTGAGTGGATATTTTGCACCATTGCAAAATCCCCATCATAGTCAGGGTATTAATCTAAAAACCCTCTCTTGCAAAGAAGTTTAAAACAACTTCTTCAAGGTTTTGTTATATACGCTTTGCACATGTGTATTTGAAAGTAAAATAATCAAGAACAACAAGTGCTAGAAACAACCCAATGATTTGTGTAGACACCAAAACCTAGCCACTTGTCATCCATCCAGACTTTATTGCCATTTCCACCTTTTATTTACATATATTTATTTTATATATTTAAATATTAATATTTTATATATTATATTATATATATAATAAATATATATTTATATAAGTGAATTAATCCCAACCATTCGATTTCACTTAATCCTATCCATTCATCCACATCAATCCATGCCACACCCTAGATTTAATATCCACCCTTTGATATGCTTTTATCTCAGCCACACGATTAGTGTTGTTGAAACCCTAAGTATGCCCTAGGTTGGATTATTAATAAGAGCCATTTTGATGGCTCAAGGTCTAAATCTGAATCTTTCCTGAGCCCTAAGAATTTTTGTGAAGTGTTCACCATAAAATTCCTTAGAGTATCCAAGTGCCCTTACCTTCCATGCTAGCTTGCCATAGCCCCTGCATCCACCACCACCTCCCTCGCTCAGCCAGATCTGCTTCTACAGACTTCCCTCTCAGCCACTGAATGCCTTCAGGTGCTTCCTATCATTCTTGAGTACCTCTAGATGCTTCCTTCCCTATAGCCAAGCACCTCTAGGCATCTTCCACCATCACCGAGCACCCACAGGTATTTCCTACAGTCGTCAAGTGCTCACGGGCATTTTATGCCAAATATCCTAAAGCCTTCCTAGCCTTTGGGTGATGCTAGGGCATCGCCGCATCGATTCACTGCAACAAACTTCATCAAATCAGAGAACAACAAATACGTAAGGTAAATCTATTGTTTGTTATTTTATTTATGCACTTTTAGATTCTTTTCATTTATTCATATTGCATAGCTAGGGTTTTTTATTTGCTTTTTGAGGGCCTCACATTGTGGAGCCCTCACAGTTGCTACTAACTCATTTGTTATTTTATTGTGTGCAGATCTAGAAGTGTGACATCAGCATTGGATATATTCTTAAGCTGAATTGGCCCGAAATCGGATAACTAAAAGCCCACTCACTTTTGTTGGGAGCAAGGACGCATTTGAAGACACCACCAGAGTTGATTTACCAGGGTTTCGAAGAACCCTAGCCATTGTAAAATTTGTATCAAAGGATTCAAATATTCTTATTGTAATAATGGATTTTTCAGGCTCCCCAATTATTTAAGATCATTCAATTATGTAATTTTATGTTCTTTGAGTTCTACTTTCTATTTTATATTATTTGGTGTTGCATTTTTGTCTCTTCAATTTACAAGTTACTGTTAAAAAGGGGCCTGCTGGTTTAATTTATTTGTGCTTTGTGATTGATTTCCTTAAATTGCAATGAATGTGTCTTTGTGCAAATTGATAAAATAAAGTGTTGCTTATTTGATTATCTTTGCATTAATTTATCTTTCCTTAAATCCCTGTTAATGGATTCATTTTATCTTCAGATTAGAATGCAAAATGAGAAAGTGCATGAAATTATCCACTTCATTTTAAAATTTGTGCCTTTAATGTGAGATTCTTTTGCAGTTAGTAGGTTCTATTTTATCTTCAAATTTAATGCTCTATTAATTGCAAAGTTAGAAGTTAGCAGATTATCAAGTTAGAAAGTTAGAAAGTTAGCATTCATTTACTTTATTTGCACTTAATTTGAGTTTGAAGGTTAATGGACCCTCTCTTTTGTGCACAAATTTTATCTTAATCCTTAGGTGATGATGCAAAAATACTGAAAAACTTTGTACAATGCTGAAATGCAAAAATTCTAGAGAAAGACCAAAATACAAACAACTTGAAAATACAAAAACTTTGGAACGAGGACCAGAATGCAAACAAAATGAAACTGAAAATGCAAAAATTTTGGAACAAGACCAGAATGTAAATGGAATTGACAATGCATAAATTTTGGAACAAGGACCAGAATGCAAACAAAATGAAAATAAAATGTGGAAATAAATAATTACAACTAAGCTAATATAAAACTGGAATATAAGTGTAAACATAATACAGCATCATGCTCCTCGACCCTACAAAACTAGATATTGTGAGAAACTCTAAGGTTAACTCAATATAAACAAACCTGCATAAACACCATTTGATCATATCAAGTGCTAGACTCTAAGGAAAATAAATCTTCATGTAGTGTAACCTCCTAAGAACATTAAACACTAGATACAAGAACACAAAATGCAGTAAAAATATTAAGCATTAAAAATAAAACCCTCAGAAATAAATCTCCTCCAGTCTTTCTCACAAGGTGCAAGTTTCCATATTTGTATGCATTAAAATATTAAAAGGATATGTCCTTGCTTACAAAAAATTCTAACCCCTTGAAAATGGGCTTCCATCAGTATTTAAAGTTTTTAGGAGCCTTTTGTTTCAACTTCCTTCACAAAAATGGAAGCACCATGTGAAACCAAAACACCCAAACTTATTAACCCTCTTAATCTCTTGCAAAAATCCTAAAAAAAAACAAATAATACAAATAACCAAAATCTTAAGATCAATGACCTTCCTTATAACTCCCCCTCTTTTTCTATTTAACCCACATATATCCATATATGAATCCCAAAAGAAATATAACCTAGGGTACATTTAAAAGCATTTAGAACCATATAACAGAGCACCATGACCTTTAAAAGTTTAATTTTTTACTAAACCTTTGTCGATGTTGGCACTCGAATATTTCAACCAAAATTATTTGTCTTGCGTGTCCCCACTTTTCGTGATTCGAACCACGATGGAAGGGAAACAAATGCAACGCCTCAACCATGGTGGTGACAACCTAGGTCATGATTGAACTATGTTTCCTTCTCCTTAAATGTAGATGGTTGTGACCAGTCCTTTGCTGGCATCTTCCCCTTTTGACTTAGTGATGCTTCAGACATAGCGAAGGACATCATTGCTCCCTAACTCGATTTGTCTCCTTCGTCGGGCCTCTTAACACTAATTAGTCATCCTCCTACACTCCCTTTTCTTATTGTGAAAGCCTCCACTATGCAAAATGGATTTTTTTTTACATTTTAATGTTGTGAATTTAGGCTACCTTGGTCTTGACTTGCATGGAAAAATTATGTATTTAAACCCTAACACCTCCTGCCATGATGCAAATACCCTACACTATCTCCTACCAGCAGGAGCCATTGGTTCACTATCTATCATTCTCAGATTGCTTTAACCATGTAATGGATGCTCGTTTATCCCATATTTTGGGTGTAACAGGTGAATCTCCACTTAAATGATCCCTGCCACCTAATGTCTATTACTATCATGGTTGGCAGCATGAGACTCAATTTAGGTCGTTGATGTTGCCAAGTGTATGGTGGATGAGTTTTCATTGACTGGAGGTTTATCCCACCTTGGCTATATGAGAGAAGTTAGAGGGTTTAAAGGCAGTCCATTGCCAGTGTTACATTAGTTGTCTTTGGAAAACCTATTGTCCTCGCACTGGTGTTGACTATTGCCTTACCTCATTAGATACTCCTGCATCGCCACATGTCCTCGCGTTGTGTGCTCTCACCTTTCCTTGTTCTCTTGGGTCGCTCCCCTAGGTCTTCCACCTGCAAAACATAAAACACATATTTTAATACAAGAGGGGATATAGAAATCACTAAATAATGAAAAAATTATCCTAAACTTCAAAACTAAAATTATCCTAGCATCTAAAAACAAAATAATGGAAACCTAACCTAACAACCATTGATTAATGAAAATTAATCAAAACCTTAAAAAATAAAATCACCCTAATATCTAAAAGGGAACCTAGCCTAGAAACAAAAATAAAATAAACAACAAATGACCCAATGACAAAAAATTGTTACAAAAAATTGACAATAAAATTTGTCAACAATAAATTGACAATAAAAATCGTCAACAACAAATTGACAATAACTAAACATGGAAACAAGAAAACAAAATATTTGAGCAATAAAAGAACAATAATTTTACTGGTCAAAGTAGCAATAAATCAAGCCATCACTGATAACTAAAATTGCTAGCAAGTATGACCCCCTTATTGTGTTTTTTACATAATCAAAATCATGGGACCATTGGGCCAATAGTGAGAAATAAATTGCTCAATCATGTCACATTAGTTCAATTTTCCAACAAATTTTAAGTCAGTTCTCAAATTTGGGGTTATTTAAGAGATAGTCACAACAGAATATATCTCCTTAGTGATTTGGTCAAAATATTTTTTTCCCTGCACCATATTGATCATGTATGCGTAATCTTGGGCCCAAGGATGAAGTATGGACTTACGAACAAGAATATTAGAGGGCATGGACTTATTGCTCTTCAAAAGTCTATCGAGAAAAGAGGTCTCAAGAATGTAATTGGATTGGAAGGCAAGTACCTAAAAATCCTTTAACATAGTGGAGTTCGTGAGCCCGAACACTTTTTTGATCCTATCTACCATGATTTTGAATCTGACCTGGTTGTTGTGGTCCCTAATTGTTCTGTTCCTGGGGTCGTAATCTACTATCAACCATGTGAGAAAATCCAACGAATGATAGACCCTAGGGTAGACCAATTTCCCTAGGTTGGTGGTCCACTTATTATATATAGGGCTTGGTTTATCCTTGTCTCTCTATGCCCTCATAAATAATCCCTTGAGCAAAGTTGAGTGGTGCTAGTTATCTTCTTCTATCAGGTCAAAGATATAAATAGTGATGTTTCTAGATCTGACTGTTGGTCTAGCATAATCTCCTTATTCAAAATTGACTAAGCCATCAATGCCTTAGGGTCCTTGGACCTTTCCATATTCTTTGTGACTGGTGAGGTACCTATAATTCTTTCTATGCACACTATGATATGCATTACCCCAGAGAATATTTTTGGTAGGACGTCGTCACCTTTCTTATTTTATAACTACATTAATAGCTACTATATGGCACACTACTTTCTTATTGGCCAAGGAAGTCTATTTTACTGTGCCACAAGAGCTTGGTGCATGAACTAATTCTTCGTTGATGTTGGAGGAAGGTTGTTTCAATCTGCTCAGTTGGATACCTACACCAAAAATCTAGATCATCCACCTATCTCCTCCTTATTGGCTTGGGTGCAGCGTGTTCTAAGCATCAAGGCCTTTATGTGCACTGGAGGCCTAGGTTACATGAATAAGAGGTGGGTATGGGATTTGTGTACCTTTAAGACCTTCGTGCACCTGGAGAGTTGGATCACACAACCCAAAAGGGGGTGCACGAGCTTTGTGCACCCTTAAGACTTTTGTACACTCTAAAATGATGGAGCACAAGACCCAAAAGGGGACGTGTGAACTTTGTGTGCCCTTAAGACTTTTATGCACTCCAAAATAATATAGTGCAAGATCCAAAAGGGGTGCATGAGATTTGTGTGCCCTTAGGACTTTTGTGCACTCTGAAACAAATGGAGCGCATGATCCAAAAGGTGGCACACGAGCTTCGTGCACCCTTGGGACTTTCTTGCACTCCAAAACAATGGATCACATGACCCAAAAGGGGGCGTGTGAGCTTCACACTCCCTTAGTACTTTCATGCGCTCCAAAACAATGGAGTTCACGAACCCAAAATGGGGTGTGTGAGCTTCATGTACCCTTAGGAATTTTGTGCACTCTAAAACAAATGGATAGCATTACCCAAAAGGGGGCACACGAGCCTCGCACGCCTTTAAAATTTTGTGCACCCTTTTAAAAAAACAAAAAGTATGCAGACTAGTAGAAATAGTTTTAAATCACAATTATAAAACTTGGGTTGCTTGCAAGTCCAACATTTTCTAATGTACCCAACCATTGAGCTCCCAACATGATATCACATCCCCCTAATTGAAGAGCAAACATATCTTGTTTGAGCTCATATTCCTCAATTTTTACTTTAACATTATGATATTTACATTTGCAAGGTAAGGTCCCTCTATTGGCTACCATAACCTCAAAGGAATTACATGTATGAATGTAACAATTTGCCTACTTGGCAATGCAGAGATCAATAAAGTTATGTGTACTGCCAAAATCAATCAAGATGGTAAGACGTAGGCCTTTGAAATAACCCATAACTTTCATGGTTTAGGGAGTAGTAATGCCAGCAAGAGCATGAACAAAAATTTTAGTCTGTGGTTCTTCCTGGATTTATTCCTCAGTTTGGGATGATTCCTCTATTGGTTCCATGTCATCATCATTTAGGTCGTTGATATCAGACTCATCAATATCTATGAGGAACAACTTCTTTTGGGTGCACCTATGCCCACGAGTAAAATTTTTATCACAATTGTAGCACAACCCTTGGGTGCGTCATGCATCCATTTCTTTGGTAGTCAGACTTTTGGGTGCAGCATTTTTTTGTTCATTAGGATTTTAGAATATAGGAGAGGAGGTTCTAGCTTGTAGAAATTTAGATGTCCATCTTTGAGCTAAAAATTTAGATTCAGCCAAACGAGCCAAACTGATAGCCTGCATCATGGATTGTGGTTTAAACATCTTGACCTCAACTTGGAGATCATCCTTAAAACCACTAACAAAAAAACTCATAAAGAACCCTTCATTTAATCCCCTAGTTTTGTTGTTCAATTTCTCAAATTGCATTTGGTAATCTCAAACTATCGAAGTTTGCTTCAACTTTGTCAGTGCTCTTGTAAAATCATCATACTCAATAGGGCCAAAGTGAGTGATTAATTGAGACTCAAATTCTTCCCAAGAAGGATTAGGGGTAGTTTTTTGTAACCATTTGGACCACTGTAAAACTTTAGATTCCAAGTTGAAAGAAGCCATTTGAACTCAATAATATCTATGGACTTCATGGAGTTTAAAAAATTGATCAACACGATACAATCACCCATCTACATCCTTCCCATTAAACTTAGGAAATTCTAATTTAGGCATCTTAAAGGTAGGATCACCATCATAGTGAGGGTGAGAGTCATTTGTTGCCCTTCCTTTACCTAATTCAAGTTGTGATTGCTTAATATGGTACTTAGACTTTCTTGTACCATATTGCAATTTGGACTCAACATCTACAATTTGTTCTTCTAAGTGGATTATGGAGGTATCGCAATCATCTCTAAAATTTTGAAACTCTTCCATCATGGCTTGATTTGCTATGTGTATGCTATTAATGGAGATTTTTAGATATTCCAATAATAAATTGGTTTGGTCTATCTCTTTTTGATGTCCACGAGTACCATTAGCCATGTTGGATAGTCTTGAACCTCTATTATTGAATCACTAAAAATAGAATGTGGTTTTAGAAAAAAATATTTTTTTAGTGAGTCTGAAAAAGTGCTTAGGTGTTATATATCAAAATGATCAGCTCAAAAATATGGTCACAATGAGCTATATCCCATGACACTAATTTTGGGCACCCCATACTTTTTTATCCTCTATTTTCATGAGTCTATTAGTGTGTTCAATTTTTATTTGGAGATTCGGTCCAAAATTTGCGTACTGTATCAACTATCTCTAACATATGTATTCTATCTATTGACCCCCATGTCACTGTCTTGTATCTATCCATGTCCTTATCACCTATACTAAAATTACTGACACTATTCACTTCCCTAACCTCGAGATTCTTTGTTTGTGTAGTTACTGACACTGATAGTTTTGTTTCTAACACTGACAACTTGTAATGTATGATCAGTACAAATGATTGTTACTACCACTATTAACCTGACTATTATTGTTACTAACTCAACTATTACTACCACAGACCTAGATGGTATTGTAATATTGATGAATGTCACAGATGTTGGTAGACTTTGCCCTAATTTTTGGGTTCATGCAAAAGTTTATTCTTTGGTGATAGGGAAGTCCTTCTCTATATGCTCACTTTTATGGGTTGTAAATGCAAGTTTAACAGAATAGGAGGGTTTTAATTTTGTAGGATAAAGTTTTGATAAAATTAGGGTACGCTAGGCAGAGGAGTATATAATACTCATTGGGCCCTTTTTTATATCGTAGTGATGAACAATAGTGCTCAGACCAATATTTTAGTCCACTACCCAAGAAGGATTCTACACATATCCTTGAGCACACTATTTGTATCTCTAAAAGTATGGGAGGGTAATCATCTAGTATACTGTATCCCATGGACTAAGGATAATACAAGTACGAAAATTTTTCTATTGGATAAATTTTTGCTTAAGCCTAAATAGTCTCTTGATACACCCGAAGATGTGTGGAAGCTTAATTTCGTGTGTGAGTGTTGTCTGAGGCCTAGGTGTATCGCTCCAAATTTTTTGCACCCTTACCTTCAGGCTATAGGATCCATGCCCGGAAGGGGGATGTGAAAAGGATGGGACAATACCTCGGACTGAGAGGCCCTTTGAAGGTCCCGCCTCTCAGGGGAGGGGTATTAAGGTGATTTTTCGATGGATGGTGGGGTTCACCAGGAAACGTTTAGTGGCAGTCTCCACGCCTAGGTTGGGAATGTGTTTGATGTGTTCAATTTTATCTTTAATCATTCAAATCCTAGGTTTGGCCAAATGAATCTAAACTGTTCTATATGAAATGCAGATTTAAATGAATACAAAAAGTAGCAATGAATATCAAGTACAGAGAATATACTAAATAAAGACAAGTTAAACCTGATTCCGGATGTTTGATGGAGGTTCTAATTTTTGAAGCAGTCAAGATCGCCTCTGATCTGACAGGATCGTCTAAAATCAGACAAGATCGTCTGAGATCTGACGAATTCATTAGACGAATTCGTCAGAGACCTGCAATCAGAGAAATAGACATAGAACACAGAAAATGCAGCAATACTAACAGAGGAAAATGGTGTAAAATGACAATATAGATACTAAAACGATAATTACGAATAGAAATTCAAGTAAATTATAGTATTCTAATGACAAATTATGATCTTATCATGCACTTAAGCTATATGGGTGAACTCCAAAATGCAGAATAGCAAAAAATAACAATAAACTGATCTAAATGCAGAATGAAATAGCAGACGAGAAGAGAAAAGTGCAAACTCTGGGCACTAATTGCCCCCAATGTTGACTGCAGTCGAAATCGTCTGTAGAGTGCGAAATCGTCTCGAATTGGGGCGTGATCGTCCGAGATCGTACAGGATCGTCTGCGACGATCTGAGCTTGCTCCGGCTGAAGAATGACAAAGTTCCTGCAAGAAAATTCGAAAAGGGACAAAGGCAAACAGTAGTCTAAGACATTCTAAGGCAAATAAAACTCGAAGTACAAAAAAATTCAGCCAGGGGAATGTCAAGGGGAGGGCCTAAGATTAAATAGGCATATGAAGGAGGTTGGGAGGTTGGAGATCATCCCAATTTGGGAGATCTCCAATGGGGGAAGTCTCTAACCGCGTAGACACGCTTTTGCCCAAGTTAGAGACGTCGTTGAAACAGAAGCTAATTATGAAAAATCAGTTTTGGGACGAAATCGTCTGGACGTTCTGCTCCAGACGAATTCGTTCGATCTGAGGCGATATCGTCTGATCGGCGACGATATCGTCCAACGGTCACAACAAATCCTAAAAATGGCATGGAAAACGAGGAAAGCGGTTTAACAGGCGGTTAACGGGCGGTTCGGGGTTAAAATTTAAATTTTGAATTATTACTAAGGTAATTTTAATTATTTGCTAAGGTTTACTGTGCCAATTTTAGGGTGCTACATTTTGCCCCCTCTTTAGCGAATTTTCCGAAGAAAATGCGTTAAAGATGAGTTCTTCTCGATCTACGAGAAAGCAAAAATTATTCCCATTTTTAGGCGACGATTCTAGGTCGAATCGTATGACGAGTTTACTATGGTGCCCCCTCCGTGTTTTTACCCAAATCGAACGTTTGAGGTAAAAACATAGAAAAGCAAAATGTTAAAATGTTGTTAAGTGTTTTTGAATAAAATTAAGAAAAATAGGGTAAAACCCTAATTCATTTGTGATATGATGTACAGATATTTTTGAGATGTATATATGATATTTTTGATGATATGACTTGTTCATATGTTTTTATGATGCTTTAATGTTTGAATTGGTGTGATTGAATTGATGATTCATGTAATTATGTCGTTTGGAAATATTATGGTTTGAATGTCATGCTTTTAAAATTTAAATGAAATAATCTGATGTAAACAAATTGGTTGTTTGTGGGATAATTTGATAAAAATAAAAGGGACTTCTAACAATAATTTCAAAGGACATTGTCGCTATTATAGACCATTTCATGGAGTCGTCGCTCGCTAGGTCGTCAAGCTAATCCTAGTATAGAAATATTGTTAAAAGTAAAAGAGTGCTTAAGAGACTGTCTTAAGACTTTGTGTTGTAATGATGGAGATAATGATGGTTTGATGATTTGTTTTCAGATTTTCATAAAAATAGTATGCATGAAATATTTTAAAATGATTTTTGCTAGGCATAAATTCCTAAGTGTGATAATTTTTTTTTTTGAATAATTCCCTAGGAATTATACCATCATTGCAAAATTGGATGTTGACATAATGACATGAAATAGTAACAATGTGCGTTCTTTTAAAGCATAATTGTGTAACATAATGATTTAAGTCATATGTTTTTTATGATTTGAAATAAATGGGAAATAAAATTAGTTCGATGGTTTGCGCTAGGCATAGAATTATAGATATAAACTTATACCATCATCGCGAAATCCAAAGAAGAAAATAATAGTTTTATTGCATGGTTGATTTTTAATTTTTGAAAATAAACAGAAAATATGAAGATGAGGACTTGTGCTAGGCATAAAATTCCAATTTTGGTTTTGGAACTATACCATCATCGCGAAAGTCAAAAGTTATATATAAATGTAACTTTATTGCATGTTTTTTAAAAATGATTTTGATTTTTTTGGTAATGCATGTAGTTGTCTTTATACTAAACAACTGTTCTCAGAGAAGAAAATGAAATTATTCCAGACAATTTGCAAAAATATTTCAAAGTATCTTAAAGACAAAAGTTAGATTTATAAGGAATCCCATGTGCATATGTGAGTTCATTTCCGATCTTGATTTATCATAATGATACACAAAATCTCTCAAATACAAATGTGTGTGCAATTGCTTTGTGCATTTACCAGTTTTGAGCAAGATAATTTGATACAAGTGATTTGAATTAACCAAATAAGTGTTCATTAACCATGATTTAGATGCATATAACCGTACTAGACTACTATGTAAGTCGGGTTATCAAGAGCTAGCTAATCCATAAGCAGACATAGGTCTATACAAAAGAAGGTCGCTAATGTGACAGACATATCACCACGCTAGGAGTTACCCAAGGCCAAGCGGGTTGGGCACAAACCACCTGTTATGGGGCTTACCTCACAGTTTTCGAATAATTGAGAATTCCAGGGATTCAAGCTCATCAACCCTTCTTTTCTTTTCAATGGGTAGGGAAAGGGATTTTATTGCTTTTGCTTTTGCTTTTGCTTGTTTTGCTTTCTTTGCTTTTTTCTTTTTTTCTTTTTTTTGTATTTTTCTTTTTCGTATCTTTTGCTTTGATATTTGAGATAATGCTGAAATAGTGCTAAGAGAGTACAAAATGATTCTGAAATAATGCTTCTTTTTCTCATGATTTTGCTTGATTTTTCTTTTTCTTTTGCTTCCTATTCTAGGGATACTTGCTCGGATTAGCTTTGTAGAGCAAGGGATTTTTATTCTGGGTAGGGGTGAGCTTGTCCTTTTGTCAATTCTCAAAGATTCTAGACCATGTGCATGATAGGATAGCAGGGGAAACTTTTCGCTCAAGAAACCACTTCTACTATGTAGCATAGCATGGACATTACAAATATAATCATTTTATTGTGAAAGGATATGCTTGGTTTAAGTAAATAACAAGATCAATTCTCTGTGCTCAAACTTTATTTAATTGAATTTTGTGGACTTTGATATAAGAGAGATTAGTAATCATGCCAGATAAAATCAAGATATTTATTTTTGTGTTTGCAAAAGTGAGAGATTCCAAATAAATGCTAATTTATCCAAAATAATTTGAAAATATAACTGCAATACTTCACAAATTGAGAGGTACAAAGATAAAATATGGTTTTGAAGATTTTGATGATTTGGATGTTTTTGGTGTTTTTATATTTTTAAGTTTATAAATTGAAAGAAATACAAGATAGTGGTTTTTTGAAATATTTTAAACAAATATATACAATGATGAAATGACCAATTTTTATGCGTAATATCGCTTAAGATGCATAATATTCATAGGTTCTTTTAAATCTTTACCATCTAAGGTAGATAATTTGTATGCTCCCGATTCAAATTTAGCAGTGATAATATATGGTCCAAGCCAGTTGGGTTCAAATTTACCTTTAAGGTCTTTAGTTGCATTAGTATTTTTTTTATTTTCTTTTAAAACAAGGTCGACCTCAAAGGATCGATGACGAACTTTCTTAGCATATGATCTTTTAAGCTTGTTTTGGTAGGCACGAAGACGCTCCAAAGCATTGATGAACTTTTCATCTAGGAGTTCCAGCTGATTGAGTCTGCCAGCTCGATATTCATCTCCTACTTCGGTATCTTGAAGTAGTAGAGCCAAATAAGGAACTTCTAATTCAAAGGGAAAAATAGCTTCGGTGCCATAAACCAAAACAAAAGGTGAAGTACCTGTGGGAGTACGAACGCTAGTGCGATATGCCCACAAAGCTGGATATAATTGAATGTGCCAGTCGCGGCCAGATTTATTGACCAATTTTTTGAGAATTTTGATTAAGGTTTTGTTAGAAGCTTCTGCTTGGCCATTACCCTGAGGATAATAGGGAGTGGACCAGCGATGTTGAATCTTATATTTTTGGCATAATTTCTTAACATATTTATTTTTGAAACAAGTTCCATTGTCTGAGATGAGATTTGCAAGAATTTCGAACCTACAAATGATTTGATTAAAAATAAATTTAGAGACTTGTGTTCCAGTGCAGGAAGCTAAAGGCATAGCTTCAACCCACTTCGTAAAATACTCGGTGGCGGTTATGATGAATTTGTGTCCATCAGATGACACAGGATTAATTTTGCCAATAATGTCTAAGCCCCATTTTGAAAAGGGCCAAGGAGATGAAATAGCCTACGGTTCTTGTGCAGGGGCATGGACAAGGTCAGCATGTTTCTGGCACTTGTCGCAATGGCGCACATAATCATGTGCATCATTCTCCATGGTAGGCCAAAAGTATCCTATCCTAAGGAGCTTTTTAGCAATGACACTACCACTGAAGTGTCCTCCACAAGATCCATCGTGGGCTTCACTCAAAGCTGATCTGGATTCTTCTAAATTCAAACATCTCAATAGGATACCTTCAAAAGATCTCCTATATAAAGTATTGCCAATTATTACAAATCGACTTGCTCGTCTACGTAATAACCGATGTTGGTTTCTATTAGAACTGGCAGGGAAAGTCCCATTGTGAAGAAAATCAAATATACCCGTATACCAAGGTTCAGGAGTAGTTTCATTGATTAGAAACACATCCAAAGGTTCTAAGCATGACTTATTTGAAGCGGGTTCCTGGAGTCGACGAATAATGATGGTGGCATATTCGTCATCTAACTCCAAGGGCAGAAGAGATGCAGTTGCGGCCATAGCGTCAACCGCACGGTTGCTAGTTCGAGGAATAGCTTCCAAGGTAACTTGATCAAATAGAGATATTAATTGTAAAACATATGCTTTATATGGGCACAATTTATCATCTCTAGTCTGATAAACTTCATTAATTTGGTTTATAACAAGTTGAGAATCACCAAAAACTAGCAGATGTTTAATTTTTAGCGCCAAGGCAGCTCGTAATCCAAGGATTAGAGCTTCATATTCAGCAGTATTATTGGTGCAAGCAAATGTTAATTTAAAGGACAAAGGTATAATGTGTTTTTGTGGAGATATTAAAATAATACCTGCACCAGCCCCACTCATGCATCGGGCTCCATCAAAGTATAAGGACCATTGTTCAACATGGTCCGCCTCTAATTGAAGGCATTCATCGGGAAACTCAATGATGAGGGGATGGGTAGACTCTAAGGGTGCAGCAGACTAATTGATCTGCTATGATTTGACCCTTAACAGACTTTTGTCCTATAAACGTGAGTTCAAACTCGCTTAGAGCAAGAACCCACTTTGTTGTGCGACCCGATAAATAAGGTCGACTCATGAGATACCGCAAGGGATCATATTTAGCAATGACATATGTTTTCTGACTGAGCATATAATGGCATAATTTTTGCGTAGAAAATACGACTGCTAGACATAGTTTTTCTAATGCTTGTGTAGCGGGTTTCATAACTAATTAAAGTTTGGCTAATATAATAATTAGCACGTTCTCTTTTCTCATCATCAAGTTGAGCTAACATAGCTCCTAAAGCAAAATCTGAAGCTGAAATATACGGGATAAATGGGCGATCAGGTCTAGGTGGTGAAAGCATAGGTGGGTTAAGGAGGTATTGTTTGAGAAGTTCAAAAGCTTCCTTACATTCGTCGTCCCAATTAAAAGGGACATCCTTCTTAAGAAGCTTAAGAAAGGGACCGGTTTTGTCCGCCAGCTTATCGATGAAGCGACGGATAGCTTGAAGCTTACCTTGTAAACTTCGTAACTCAGATATATTGGTAGGTGCGGGCATATCAGTGATAGCCGCAATCTTGAGAGGGTCGATTTTGATGCCACGTAAAGAAACTATAACCCCTAATAGTTTACCGGACTTAACTCCGAATATGCATTTAGCGGGATTTAGTCGGATAAGATATTCCCTTAACCGATCAAACATTGTCCTTAAGTCATTTAAATGATCATCTTCTTTGATGGAACGAGCTATGATATCATCTACGTAATCATGTAGGATATCATGCATCATGTCATGAAAAATATAAGTCATAGCTCGTTGATAGGTTGCACCTGCGTTCTTTAAGCCAAATGGCATCACTTTCCAACAAAAGGTACCCCAGGGGGTAATAAAGGTTGTTTTAGCCTGATCTTCAGGAGCTATCCTGATCTGATTATAACCAGAAAATCCATCCATTAGGGACATCATTCCACTCCCAGCAGTAAAATCAATGATTTGATCCATGTTTGGAAGAGGAAAATCATCTTTAGGGCATGCAACGTTAATATCTCTAAAGTCTGTGCAAACCCTAACTTTGGTAGCTTCTTTCTTGGTGACTGGAACTACATTCGAGATCCATTCAGCATAATCAATAGCTTGTATAAAAACAACATTCGGGAGTTTTTCTAACTCCCCTTTGACTAGCAAGGCCACTTTGGGATGCATTTTTCTAAGTTTTTGTTTAACGGGTTTAGCATCCGGATGGACTACTAGGTGATGCATGACTACAGAAGGGTCTAAACCTGGCATATCTTCATATGTCCAAGCGAAGACATCTTCATATTCTTTAAGGAATGCAATGTATTGCTCTTGTTTTTCTTGACTTAATTCTGATCCAATATTGATTATGTGGGGATTATCCTCAGTTCCAATGTTAACTTTAATGACGTTTTCTACTTCCATGTGTAGATCTCTTTCAAAATTAGGTGGGGCGGGTGAAACGCCCAATTCTTGTAATTATTTTAAGGTTAACTTGGATAATTCATCTTGAGGAGTCGTGGCCTCAAGCTGGGCTATAGTAGGTATAGAACCATCAAAATAAAAACCATTGTGTAACAACTCTTCAACGGAGACATCATGGAAAATATCTCCTTCCAACTCATCATCGGATTCAACAATCATTTCGGGATAAGCTATGGATAGCATATTGCATGTAAATGGCTGATTTTTTAGAGGCAAATCATCACGCCCATCCAAATAATCTTGATAACATATGAGTTGATCATCATCTTCAAAAGGGAAGGGTTGACCCTTACTAGGAAATAGGCCCACACCACATCGGGCGGGCCATGGTTCTACCTCAAAGGGTTCTTTCATACCATCTTGGAGAGGTCCCAAGCCTTTCCCTTTATATCCCATTTTAAGCATTATAGGTTTAGCTTTAATATACTCATTAGTAAAATAACATCGAGCATATCCCTCATGATGAGTTTTGATGTTCCTGGGTATTCTTCCCCAGTCATATCCCTTATAAATGAAGGCACAACTCCCGACTTGGTAAGTACTTCCCATAGGTTGTGGGAGGCCCAAAGTACGAGGAGATGGTGGCAAATTACTTAAGATAATGGAATTTTGCATAGAAGCATTTGTTTTTTTTGATATAAGAATTTTAGATAAATCAGGTAAGAGTTCATCAGAAAGAGCATAAGATGTAGAAGGATCATTCCCTATATCTTTAGATGTGGAAGGTATGATAGATGTAGATAATGTGGAGGTGTTAATAAATGGGTCTATAGGTTTTGAAATTATAGGGATGGAACATGAAGGATTGGTTGTGGATTTAAGATCTTTTTGAGGTTCTAGTGTGGTTTGTTTAGAAGATTGTTGAGCTATATATGAGGGTGAAATTAATGGAGGAGAAATAGATGAAGTTATGGGTGTGTGTTTCATAGGTTTAGATGAAAAATAAGAATTAGGATGTGTGGATGACAGAGCAGGGCAAAATTGAACTCCAACAGGTTCTGCCAAAGCACACATATCAAAGGGTCTAGGATCACCATGGATAGTGACCAACTGATTTTTAAATTCGAATTTAACACATTGGTGTAAAGTTGATGGGACAACCCGCATTGCATTGATCCAAGGATGACCCAAGAGTATATTGTATGATGCGGGGCAATGTACAATAAACACGGTCGTATCTAAGGTTCTCGGACCAACTTGCAATGGGATGGTGATAACTCCACACGTTTCTTGTGTTTCGTCATTGAAAGCTTTTATGATCATGTCGGTTTTCTTCATTTCATCACTTCTAAACCCAAATCTTTGGTAGAAGTCAAAAGTGCAAATATTTAGAGATGAACCATTATCAATCAAGACCCTTTTGACTGCTACATCTCCTATTAGGGCAGTAATATATAAGGGGTTATCCTTATGTAAACTATGTTGTGGTATATCTTTATCTCGAAAGTCAATACAATCGACTTCTCGAGTGATGATAGTATTGGCCATGGCTTCGGGTTGAATATTTTGTGGTACCATCATTTGGCTTAATGTGAGCATCAATTCATCTCTATGGGTAGGAGAAGATCTTAACAAATCCAAAAGGGAAATTCTGGCTGTAGTATTGGATAATTGCTCATTAATATTATAAGGAGGTTTAGATTGAACATTAGGAGCATGATTCCCTTTATTGGGATTTTTCAAAACAAATGGAGTTGATCCATCGTTCTGATTTGGTTCTTGTTGAAAATTTTGAGCTTGTTGTCTAGTAACGACTCCGATGGTACCTACAATGTTATATTGAGGATGATGAATAGGTCTCGGTCTAGCATTTATGGCTTGTTCATTAGGAAGGAACTGATTAGAAGAGGGTCGAGTAGTAACTCTTCTAGGAAATGGTTCTTTCGAAACCATAGAATCTGTGATAGGTTGAATAGGATCTGATTCATTTTTAGAACTATTCGATTGATTTGAGGTGATGTCTATTTCACTTTCAGTATCCGATTCTACATCACTGAGATCCGGTGTTTGAATATTATGTAGGGGCCTGGTCGTGACCATGGATAAAGTTGTGTCAAATTTTTGTAAATCATGATTAGGTAAATGTCCGCTAATAGTTCCTACATATCGGGTAGGAGGAGGGACATTATGATGCTCAATTTGATTGGCCACCTCTTTACCATGTTTTGGTAAAGGATGTTGAAATATATCTAATGATTGATTAGCATTTTGATTTTGATTTTGGGGAATGTTCTTTTGAGCATTATTAGGAGCATTTTGTTTAGGTTGGAAGGCTTGCACCTCCATCTCATTATTATCAATCAGATCTTGTATTTTATGTTTTAACCTTTTACAAGAGTTGGTAGAGTGTCCAGGCCCTCTATGGAAATCACGGTGTAAATCGGCTCTGTATCCGGGTATGGTTGGATTAGGTTCCCGGATATTAGGTAATTGAATCAAACCTCTTTCGAGTAATTGGGGTAGAATAGTTGATAATGGTTGATTCAATCTAGTAAACTCTCGAGGAGGTTTATCAGGAGGTTTCAATATAAATTTTTCTGTTGTCTTCGTTGTATTGATATTAGCAACATTTCTGTTGTCAGTGACTCCGTCACCTACAACTTGTTTGTTTTTATATTGATTTCTGGATGTTTTCTCATCATCTTTCTTCCTAAGCTGGCCTCTCCTAATGAGAGCATCTTCTACTCTTCGAGCTAAGTCTATAGCTTGATCGAAGGTGGTTAAGGTAGCAGTTGATAACTCATAAGATATTTGTTCTTGCAAATTATTAATAAAAATGTCCAACATTTCCCTATAAGGTAGCACAAAGTGCAGTTTTCCTATCAACTGCCTCCATCTAGCTAAGAAATCAGCAAAACATTCATCTTTGTCTTGTTTTAAGTTGTACAAATATTTAATGGTTACATGCCTTTCGATATAGGCACTAAATTGATGCACAAAAGATTCAGCGGTCTCTTCAAAATTTCTCAAAGAATGAGTGGGCAATTGATAGTACCACTCTAATGCCATTCCTCCTAAACTTTTTGGGAACATTTTTAGTAATAACAAGTCATCATGTGATATATCATGACATGCTATCCTAAACATGCGAAGATGCTCTATGGGATCTTCGGTTCCTTTATATATAGGCGGGACGGGCATGGGAAAGTGTTTAGGGTATGGTTGTGCTACAACTATGGGATCCAAAGGCTGACTACACATCTCTCGATAATTGTACGAGGGACGGTAGGGATCTATCTGGTCCATGCGGGAAGCTAACTATTTCACCATGGCTTCCAGATTCTTGGTTTGCCCACCATATTGGTTCGGTAGGGTATTAATATGGGATTGGTGAGCATATGATGGAGGGACATGAAGATTAGATGCTATATTGCTATTGTGTAAATTGTTGGTAGGAAGGGTGTTATGAAGAAGTTTTGAAGTTGTATTATGTTGTATCCCAGATTGTTGAAAATTGGTGTTTGGCTTCATTTTAGGTTTTTGTCGATTTGAAGCATATTGATCAATAGTTTGGCGAAATAAAGTAGTGAATGAAGGTCTCTTTTGTGTGGGAATGATTTTAGGCTCAATAACAGGTTCCTTAGGAGGTTGGGTAACCTGTTGTTTTTGCATGTTCTGAATCATAGTGGCCATATCCATATTGGATGGTCCAGCTTTATCACTTTCTTGATCAACGAAGGACAAGGGATTAGTGTGCATGTTAAATCCTTCTTCTAGGATTGCTTGAGTTTCACTAATTTGTCCCCTATCAAGACGAACTGCCATATTAAGAGCACCAATATTATTATTGAAGAATTTCCAGAAATGATCTATGTTATCAAAAGTAACAGTTTCATATGGAGCCATTCTAGGGGATGAGGATCCTTCCTCTCTAACATTTTCTTGTTGTTCATTTTCTTCAACCAGACTCATCTTCCGGCTGTTCTAGAGTTTCTCCTTCCGGAATTGGATCCTCGGGAAGGGCATTTGATTTTTTTGTTTTCTTTCCTAACCAATCTTCTTCTTCTTCTTCTTCGGTTTGTTTACCATTCCTAAGTCTAGTCATTGTGCTTAAACTTAGATTTCAGCAAAATATATATATATATATATATATATATATATATATATATATATATATATATATATATATATGCAACAAGCTTAAGAGGTATATATTTTAATTATATACCTACTATAGTATTTAAAATAAAATGTTTTGGTTTTGTTATGTTTTTGGTTTTTCTTGTTTTTTATAACAATATTATAAAGATAACAAACAACACACAAAATGCAAGAAATAATAATAATGAAAGCAATGATCTAGTTTTCTATAAACAATTTATAAATATCATTAATGGGCTCAAGTTCTTCAGGAGTCATGAAATGTTCTTCTTCAAATTGGAAATTTTCTTTCAAGAATTTGACAAAAAGTGCTATAGTGATATTATCTATTTCAGATTCTGGTTGGTAGAAGTAAAGTTCGTGGCAATACTCTCGATATAACACAGCTCTAGGAACTCTCCTCCATCTTTCCCTATCCGTAAGAACGACCTCTTGATCTTCTACATGACCTAGGAATTGGTGTATAATAGTTGCATTCTCGAGGTATTCCTCGAAGGTGTACAATTCAGAAGACACAAGAGCTCTCCTATAAGCTAACCACCTATGGCAAGCTCTCTGAAGTTCATGATAAAAAATGAGTTGATGAGGATCCAGGATTCTATCTAGGGCAAACCTCTTGATTTGTCTAAGTTCTGCTGACCTAGATGAAATGATACCTAGTCTCCTATTAAGTTCGTCCCACAAAAGTTGGTTTCTATCTATTTTAGGCACACTAAGCACATAATTAATTTCTATGGCTGCTAATTGGTTTTCAACATTTATAGTGACAGCTAGTCTTTTCTTAGGAACTACCATCTAAACATGATATGCAACTTAGTAGTTTTCTAATGATTTTAAATGAATCTATGTTTTTTGTTTTTTTTTTTTTTTCAAAAGGTTTTAGTTTCACGTCGGGTTCACCAAAATGTATCGCTCCAAATTTTTTGCACCCTTACCTTCAGGCTATAGGATCCATGCCCGGAAGGGGGATGTGAAAAGGATGGGACAATACCTCGGACTGAGAGGCCCTTTGAAGGTCCCGCCTCTCGGGGAGGGGTATTAAGGTGATTTTTCGACGGATGGTGGGGTTCACCAGGAAACGTTTAGTGGCAGTCTCCACGCCTAGGTTGGGAATGTGTTTGATGTGTTCAATTTTATCTTTAATCATTCAAATCCTAGGTTTGGCCAAATGAATCTAAACTGTTCTATATGAAATGCAGATTTAAATGAATACAGAAAGTAGCAATGAATATCAAGTACAGAGAATATACTAAATAAAGACAAGTTAAACCTGATTCCGGATGTTTGATGGAGGTTCTAATTTTTGAAGCAGTCAAGATCGCCTCTGATATGATAGGATCGTCTGAAATTAGACAAGATCGTCTGAGATCTCTAACGCAGACGAATTCATCAGAGACCTGCAATCAGAGAAATAGACACAGAACACAGAAAATGCAGCAATACTAACAGAGGAAAATGGTGTAAAATGACAATATAGATACTAAAACGATAATTACGAATAGAAATTCAAGTAAATTATAGTATTCTAATGACAAATTATGATCTTATCATGCACTTAAGCTATATGGGTGAACTCCAAAATGCAGAATAGCAGAAAATAACAATAAACTGATCTAAATGCAGAATGAAATAGCAGACGAGAAGAGAAAAGTGCAAACTCCGGGCACTAATTGCCCCCAATGTTGACTGCAGTCGAAATCGTCTTGTAGAGTGCGAAATCATCTCGAATTGGGGCGTGATCGTCCGAGATCGTACAGGATCATCTGCGATGATCTGAGCTTGCTTCGACTGAAGAATGACAAAGTTCCTACAAGAAAATTTGAAAAGGGACAAAGGCAAACAGTAGTCTAAGACATTCTAAGGCAAATAAAACTCGAAGTACAAAAAAATTCAGCCAGGGGAATGTCAAGGGGAGGGCCTAAGATTAAATAGGCATATGAAGGAGGTTGGGAGGTTGGAGATCATCCCAATTTGGGAGATCTCCAACAGGGGAAGTCTCTAACCGTGCAGACACGCTTTTGCCCAGGTTAGAGACGTCGTTGAAATAGAAGCTAATTATGAAAAATTAGTTTTGGGATGAAATCGTCTGGACGTTCTGCTCCAGACGAATTCATCCGATCTGAGGCGATATCGTCTGATCGGCGACGATATCGTCCAACGGTCACAACAAATCCTAAAAATGGCACAAAAAATGAGGAAAGTGGTTTAACAGGCGGTTAACGGGCGGTTCGGGGTTTAAAATTTAAATTTTGAATTATTACTAAGGTAATTTTAATTATTTGCTAAGGTTTACTGCGCCAATTTTAGGGTGCTACACTAGGTATTAGAGTTTGATTACCCCTCACTTTAGTAGACACTTTATGGGCTATCTAGCTTAGCCAATAACGACAACTCCTTCATGATATTTTTAAAACCCTCAGCACAAAGTTTCTAACCTACCAACTACTGTAAAAAAAAAAGACCGTATTTTTTTGCTTTTTTTATTTTTGATGATTTTTTATTTTTTTAAATAAAGGAAAATAGAAATGAAAAAATAGGAAAATTATACCTAATAGGCAGAACTAATGGGAAATAATTGTCACATTCATAGTAGAACTCGACCCTGGAAAGTGCTCTGATACCACTTGTTAGGAACCTACTATTAAAATAATAAAACACACAAAATACTAAAATTAAGTGGAAACTCATGCAATATCACAATGTGGAAAATAAATGCAAAAATAAACACTCTCACAATAACCACTGAATTGCAGGCCTCTTCGAGGGGGCAACCTCCTCCAATATTTCATTCACTTGCAAAAATATACCTTCGTACATGGCTTCATAGCTTTTAAAGAAAAGACTTCATGCAACCCTAACCCTAAAATCAAGAGTTGGATTACATGCAAAATGCCACTCGAGCTAAAATCTTCTACCAAACATTAGTTATAATCTTGATAATGGTTACATAAAATCACTCCACTTGGCTAGGTGCATTACTTGCCACATACATTATAAAATAACATCATAGATGGAATCCCCCACGTTGGAAGTGGGTCATTACATAAGCAATAAGAATTACAAAATAATGTTAGGATGGGATCCTAACAATCTACCTATGGATACTATGTCACCTTTCAATGTCATACATTTTAAATGAGGTTTGTCATCTATAACTATTAGACAGAATTTACTCCAAGAAATTCAATAAAAATTAGTTTTCTTGTTTTTTCCAAAAAAAATCAAAGTTAGCGAGATTTAAAATTTGTAGCAATAAACTAATGTATAAATAATCTTCAAAATATAACATTTATTCTCTCCCTAGGCAATAGTGAAAGTCCTTTGTTGTAAGAGACTATACCTTTGCAACGTTTAATTTGTTCATAAGTAAAATATTTACTCCCTAAACAATCAGAACTTCTAATGGATGCATATTATTTAGATGAATTAAGAGATTGTCTTAGAATAAAATAATCTAAGATTTTGATCTAGTGGAAATAAAATAAAGTTACTAATTCTAAATTTCTAAAAAAAGTAATTAATCATCAAAAAAAAGAATAAAAATATTGTCTCAACAAGATAGAAATATCACAAGACTAGTACAATCATAAGTTTCCACCCAAACTCAAAATAATTATTTCTAGACAATCACTGAAGACTAGTAAACCAATTTGGAATACATATTTGAATATGATAACCAAGACAATTGTAGCATAACCCTATACGATGCATATAAACAAAGTTAATTTTACACCCAATAAAATTTAGCATTGAATTCAAACCAGAGGATCATTGTCTACCTGGGTCATATATTCTTTGACATATTTACCAACTTTGCTTGAAATGAAGCCCCATTCTATACTAAATATTCAAGATAAATAATAATAATAATATTATTAAAAATTGAAATGAATACAATTTAGGATATGAAATACACTGAAAGATGACATAAAGGATCCAAACATGGTGAAAAGCTCCTACTACTTATCAAGATATAATTTGTAGTAACTAGAGAAAGTAGAAGATGAGAATGTGATGGAGGAACCACAAAAAATAATTGTTTCAAAAGTCAAATCCAATCATTTGGAATAGAAATGCTCATTGTTAATTTATAGATCATGTCCTCCACCTCTTTAACCAAGATGTATAAAGGATTCAAATTGAATATTGTAAAATGTGTAAGAATAATTTTTCTTAGTAAAGAAGATTTTCAATATTTTTGTTGAAGAAATAAAATAAAAACAATTAAGCTTAAAAAATAACCAATAAACAAAATAAACAATCTTGAAGCAACTCATTCACAGATCATAGAAACTAAATAGTTTGATACATAAAGTGCATAATGGGCATTCATGTGTATATCAAAAGCAAGGAATGGATATTTAAATATCTTTATTTTAATCAATACAATGTATTTCACGATGGTAACTTGCTAAATAAAGATGGATTTTCAACCGTGAAAAGTTATAGGACCCAAAAAAAGAGAAAAATATATTGTAGGAAAGAGCAAGCACATGTGAAACCAATGCAAATGGAAATATAACAATAGAAATATGGTAGTGAAGATCAAGAGGAATTGCTAATGTCCATGAATAGGAATAATTTAAATAACACCTTGCCTATTACCAACATCAACAATGAGGTTGAAATCCATAACCAAAAAATTACATCTTTCAATCCCTCCCTTATTGAGCCATTTTTACAAATATTTGGCATGCAAATTACATTCTACTAGTTGGCTAGAGGTAGATCCCACCACCTTAAAGGACTATCTAGGTGCTTCATTCATTATATGAAGACCTTGAAAGGCTACAATATGCAAAAGCATTGGTTTCTATATTCAAAACCATTGGCTCTTGAGTAGATAGTTAGCCTAGATCAAATGTTAACAACTATGCAATAATTCCTCTATTCCCATGTATAGACAACATTTCTTCTCTTAACCTCTTAATTTTAACACTGAAGGGAAGGATGTGGAACTATACAAACTACTTGTGAGTCCATAGAATAAAGGTCCTCCAATATTTATTGATTAAAGAGAAAAACAAAGGTTGAGCACCTCAATTAGTAAGAGAGTCAGTGCTTTACCTCATCAACATTACCATATTGTTGCATTTACTTGAATAGGTTTACACTCCCTTACACATTCACACAATGTACTCTCAAATCATATATGTACAAGACATAACATCTAGATGCTTAATTTTATCAACTAAAATCTATATCCTCATAACTTCATGATGAATCTCTCTACTCTCTTCTAGAGCATTCAACTCACCATAAGTAGGAGAACACTAAAAAATATATTCAAATCTTTAAGAGGTATTTTTCCTCTCTCTTCAAGGACTCCCTCTCAAATGATGAGGATGAAAATATTATTCTAAACTGTATTCCCTCGATTTTTTCTAGAGAGATGAATGAACATTTTATGGGCCCAATTTCCCTTGAGGAGTTGGAAAATATTGTATTCAAGATGAAAAAGGAAAAACCTTGAGCCCGGATGGATTCATGATTGAGTTTTATCGGGATTTTTGGGATTTAATCAAATTTGATCTTATGGAGGTGGTCCATGAGTCCCAAAAAAATAAATAGATGCTAAGGGCCCTAAATGCTACCTTTGTGGTGCTTATTCCCAAAAAATAGGGAACAAATTCTTTGGGTATGTTTAGGCCTATTGCTCTCTACAATGTTATCTATAAGATCATTACAAAAATTATTTCTGAGAGGGTGAAGATATGGCTGAGAAAAATCATCTCTGAAGAGCAAGGTGGGTTTGTTGATGGCCAACAAATCATGGATAGAGTTGTTATTGCTATGGAAGTTATTCACTCGATGGAAAATTCTAAGGATAAATATATATTCATTAAGTTGGACATGGCCAAATCCTATGACCATGTCAAATGGTCCTTTCTTCAGAAAGTTCTTGTTGCTTTTGGCTTTGAGGAGGAATGGATTAGATGGGTTATGATTTATGTCTCTTCTTTCGCATTCTCTATTCTTGATAATAATGAGTCGTCGAAGTTGTTTGAGGCCTCAAGGGGATTGAGGCAAGGAGATCCTCTATATCCTTATTTTTTTATCATTATAACGGAAGGGTTGGGAAGACTTTTAAAGTCTCGCCACTTCATTCAAGGTTGGAAGTGGGATAGCATTTTGCCACCTCTTTCCGACCTTCAATTTGTTAATGATACATCTTTGCTGGGAGTTGCCACTACCAGGTAAGTTGGCAATATTAGATGACCTCTTGATATTTATCTTGGTGCTTCTAGGTAGTTGATTAATGAGGACAAGTCTTCTATTTTCTTCTTCAATACCCCTCCTCTTAATAAAGCCAAGATTTCTAGAATTCTAAGATTCTAAGTCGGGACTCCCCGCTTCATTTATCTTGGTATTATGATTTCATCTCATCCTCTGCTTAGAAAATCTTGAAATTCTATGCTTGATAAGTTTAGAGGGAAAGTGAATCACTAGACCGTCATATGTCTCTCCTTTGTGGGTAGAGTGTTGCTTTTAAAATTTGTAGTTCAAGATTTACCCATTTACAATTATTTTGTACAAACAACTCCCTCTCATTTTATCAAGGACATGGATGCTTTGTCAAGATAGTTTTTATGGTCTGAAAAACTTGCTCAATCTAAATAGAGTTTGGTTAGGTGGGATTCTATTTTTAGTTTGGTTCAAGAACGAGGTCTTGGGTTGCGACAGGTAACTCTTTCTAGATAGGCTTTGGTTGTAAAACTCTATTGGAGATGGTGTACTTATCAAGATTAGTTTTGGGCTAAAATATTGTCTTGTAAGTACTTTAGAGGTATTTCTGAGGCTGATATCCCTAGATTTGGTTTGGTTGGGGAAGGTTCGGTTATCTAGGACACTCTGAAAAGAGGGGCTAATTTAATTGAGTAGGGTTCATTCTGGATTTGTAATTGGGGATCAGATGCTCTTTTCCAGGAGGATTCTTGGGATGGCCACCCTCCTATCTTGAATCAGTATCCCAAGTTATGTTCCCTAAATGTTTGTTTCTTGGAAGTGGATTAGTCTCATGTGGAGGACTTTAAAATAATCCAGTATTTTGGTAATCTAGAGATGTGCAAGTGGAAATATCTACAGGAATGGCCCCAGGGGGGATTGTTTGAGGACAGAGATGTGCTTGCTCTTATTCTTATGGGGAGACCCTACTCATAATTGAGGGGTAAAGACATTTTGGCTTGGAACCCTAATCCCAAGGGAACCTACTTTGTAGCCTATGGTTATCAGGTTCTTGATATGCAAAATTTTAGGAGCCTCCCTATCACATGGTGGAAAAATATGTGGAATAGATTTGCTTGGCCTAAATGTAACTTTTTTATTTGGTTGGTCACTCATAATAAATGCCTCACTTGGGATAACATGAGGAATAAGGGATTTCAGGGTCCCTCTTTTTGTGTCCTTTATGGTAATAATGAGGATGACTCTTCTCATTTATTTTTCCAATGCTCCCTTTTCAGAGACATTTGGCACCATTGGTGGAGTGCCTAGAACCATCCTTGTTTTCATGTGCTCTCTCTGGTGGAGTTTTTGAGCAATCTGGACAGACCTCTGGCCAATTCCCCCTTCCTCAAAGTGGCTTGGAATTTGGGCCCTTCTTGCATCATTTGGTAGATTTGGCTTGAAAAAAACCATTGCATCTTTTAGGGTAGACATTTGGCTATTAAATAGATTTGGAAAAGGATATTGTGTATGGTTCAGGAAACTATCCATAGCAAATGTAATGTGGATCCTATTTTGGACTATAGGGAGGAGAAGTGATGGGGGACGGGAAAACGCACTCACACTATTCCAAAAAATTTCTTCATTAATCTGCAAATCTCGTTTACAGATACGCAACAGCCCGCAGGCTTTACAATAACCAGCGCTCGGCTTGGTTTTCTCTCACACACTCTAAGTGCGTTCTCCAATCCACCACCCCCACCTATTACAGAAAATTGGGTTTTTTATAGAGGCCCCGACCCTCTAAAACATCTTACACGAAAATCAGAGCAACAACCTGATTAATGGCTCCACTCTGCATGGCCCCTGTCACCGTCGTCTGATCATCGCTTCTTGTCAGATTACTCTGCATGACCCATCCTTTTTGTTTCCTGCACTTCTTGGTTCTCGTCCGCATTTACTTCACCCTGGGTGCCACGTGTCGTCCTTGCCCTGCAACCGCCGCCTGACCTCTGTCGTCTTCTTCCTCCAGTTGCACTGTAGCAGGGGTCGCGATATCACGACATGTCGCGATATCGTGACATATTTCTCCAACGTTGCCTTTCTTGCCTTTGGGTCACGATATCGCGACATGTCGCGATATCGCGATGTTTTCCTTCCTCACCTCCGCTTCTCTGCTTCGGGTCACGAAATCGTGACATGTCACGATTTTGTGACATCTTTTCTTCTTGCCTCCTCTCCCTCCTTCAGGTCGCAATTTCGCGACATGTCACGAAATCGCGACATCTTCCCATCTCGTCTTCTCTCTCTCCTTCACGTCGTGAAATTGCGACATGTCGCGCTATCATGACATCTTCCTTCTTTGCATCCTTTCTTCTCCCTCGGGTCGCAAAATCATGACTTTCCGGCTCCCTTGCCTTCTTTTCTCCATCGGGTCACGAAATCGCGACATCTTCCTCCTTCGGCTCCTTCGCTTGCTCCTTCGTCACGAAAATGCGACATGTCGTGAAATCATGACATCTTCCTTCCTTGGCTCCTTCTTCACCTTCTGGCTGCGAAACTGTGACCTGTCATGAAATCACGACGTCTCCTGCTCCTTTAGCTCCTTCTTTGCCCTCAAGTCGTGAAACCGTGACATGTCGCAAAATCACGACATCTGCTCCTTCCGTACTCTCCTCCTGCTCCTGGGTCACGAAATCGTGACATCTTTGCTTGCAGCCTTCTCCTTCCTGCTTGGGTCATGAAATCACGACATGTCATGATTTTGCGACATCTTCTTCCTGCTGGCTCCGTTCTCCGTTTGTGTCGCGATATCGCGACACATTTTCTGTCGCGATATCGCGACAGCTTTCTCCGTCTGCTCCTCTCTCCTCTTCGTGTCGCGATATCGCGACACTTTTTCTGTCGCGATATCGCGACAGGTTTTTCTCCTCGCCCTCTTTGCCTTTTTCTGTCATGATTTCGTGACACGTCACAATTTCGTGACGTTTTTCCTCCTTAGGCAACTTTTTAGAAGTGGCCCTCCTGCCACTGGATGCTTCTGCATCAGGTGCTACTGGATGCTCCTGCATCAGACACCCGGGGTTGGTGGAGAAGTGATCTTCACTTCTGCACTATCTGGTTACTGCCTTCTGCAGCACCTCCAGACATTCATCTGCCTCTGCAGCCTGTTCCAACCCCTTCTCCTGGCCCAAACAACTTCTGCCTTCCTCCAGACAGATTCTCCCACTGCTGCACACTTCCTCATCTGTAGCCTGCTTATACTCCTTCTCTTGGCCAGTTAAATTTTTGCCTTCTATCGGACAGATTCTGGCATGGCTGTGCTCCTCCTCGTCTGCAGCCTTCAATGGCTTTAACTTCTATTTATCCTCGCGCTTTCTGCGTCGCTCCTCTTGCCTCTGTAATTTTATTTTGAGCCACTCCTCTTGCAGGGCTTTAAATTGCCTCTGCAATGCCTCGAACTCTTCCATTGTCATCATATCGCTCCTACTACCATGGCTTCTTCGTGGAGGCATTTTCTTCGCTTTTCTCACAAAGCTTTAATCGATCCTAGTGTAGCCGCCTCACTTTTGGTGATCCACTCACACGCTCAGGGATCCTAAACTCACTCTTCGCTCTCAGAACCCTACCACAGATCCTGGCGCAACTGCCTCACGTTCGGCAAATCTGCTGTGCACTCAGAATCTTCTAGCTCTGATACCACTGATGGGGGATGGGAAAACGCACTCACACTATTCCAAAAAATTTCTTCATTAATCTACAAATCTCATTTATAGATACGCAACAGCCTGCAGCCTTTACAATAACCAATGCTCGGCTTGGTTTTCTCTCACACACTCTAAGTGCGTTCTCCAATCCACCACCCCCGCCTATTATAGAAAACTGGGTTTTTTATAGAGGCCTCGACCCTCTGAAACATCTTATGCAAAAATCAAAGCAACAACCCGATTAATGGCTCCACTCTGCACGGCCCCTGTCACCATCGTCTGATCGCCGCTTCTTGTCAGATTACTCTACGCGACCCATCCTTTTTGTTTCCCGTTTTGTTTCCCACGCTTCTTGGTTCTCGTCTGCCTTTATTGCACCCTGGGTGCCACGTGTCGTCCTTGCCCTACAACTACCGCCTGACCTCTGTCGTCTTCTTCCTCCAGCTGCACTGTAGCAGGGGTCGTGATATCGTGACATGTCGTGATATCACGACATCTTTCTCCAACGCTGCCTTTCTTGCCTTCGGGTCGTGATATTGCGACATGTCGCGATATCGCGACGTTTTCCTTCCTCGCCTCTGCTTCTCTGCTTCGGGTCGCGAAATCGTGACATGTCACAATTTCGTGACATCTTTTCTTCTTGCCTCCTCTCGCTCCTTCGGGTCGCGATTTCGTGACATGTCACGAAATCGCGACATCTTCCCATCTCGTCTTCTCTCTCTCCTTCACGTCGCGAAATCGTGACATGTCACAAAATCATGACATCTTTGCTTGCAACCTTCTCCTTCCTGCTTGGGTCGCGAAATCGTGACATGTCACGATTTCGTGACATCTTCTTCCTGCTGGCTCCGTTCTCCGTTTGTGTCACGATATCGCGACACATTTTCTATCACGATATCGCGACAGCTTTCTCCGTCTGCTCCTCTCTCCTCTTCGTGTCACGATATCGCGACACTTTTTCTGTCGCGATATCGCGATAGGTTTTTCTCCTCGCCCTCTTTGCCTTTTTCTGTCCCGATTTCACGACACGTCGCGAAATCGCGACGTTTTTCCTCCTTAGGCAACTTTTCAGAAGTGGCCCTCCTGCCACTGGATGCTTCTGCATCAGGTGCTGTTGGATGCTCCTGCATCAAGAAGGTACGATAGCCCCTTGGTCTCTTTGGAGTTGGTGTGGACTCTTATCGCCCTAGTATGGTTCCCCAGCTCAGCAAGAAAGTTCAGAGAGATGGTAGGTGGAGGCCACTCCCTAGAGGAGTTTTAAAAATTAATACTAATGGGTCGTCAAGGGGAAATCCTGGACATGCTAGAATTGGCGGTGTTGGGAGAGACTCTGCTAGCGTGGTCAAAATTTTCTTTTCCATTTATAAAAGGTGTTCACTCCAACAATTTTATGGAAGCTCTTGTGATTCTCTAGGCCTTGCAGAGGGGATTTTCTCTTGGCTGACACAGGAGCATCTGTGAGTCCGACTCTCAAATTTTGTTTAATATTTTAAACAGTAAAAGGTTGGGGAATGTTAATTGGTAGTTGGTCTCTGTGGCCATTCAGATTCTCAAAATTAGTGAATATTTCAAATTCATCTCTTTTGTGCACATACCAAGGGAATGGAATGGAATTGTTGATTATTTGGTCAAAAGGGCTTTTGAGCTTTCGAGTCCTTGGATTATGGATAACTGGGAGAGTCTCCCAATTGGGGACTCGTAATACCTCTGGGAGTTGATCCACAAGGATGTCCAGACTTAATGTGGTTTTTTCTTGTTGTTTTCTTTGGGCTTCGATCCTGTATGGTAGCTTTAGCCTATTTTGTTGTTTATTTGAGTCCTGGTTGGGGGCTTCATTGTACTCTATAATCTTGTCTTCTTATCAATAAATTTTACTCCTTTATTTAAAAAAACAAATTATTAGTATTTTGTACATAAGCCAATCAAATAAATTCCAAATTGACTTATTCTATTTTATATGATAGAGAATTCAAAGAATTATAGGTGACATATTTTCTGTATTAAACTATGTTTGTTTGGTCGTTCAACTGATCTCGTATATAGTATTATTTTCTCATTGTTGAGAGCTCCAAATATGACCAATTTTTTTAGTGAATGTTATTCACACAATTTCACATGTTCCTTCTAATTTGAACCTTTAAAATATTTTAAAAAATCCATACAAAAAGTTGATAAGGAATGAGTTGATTTGGTATGTGTAAACTAGCCTAAAATTATTTTGGGCAAGTGTTAATAGGAATGTTTGCAAGGGAAGGCATGGCATATAATCTCCATGGATGGTTTCTATTTGGAATAACTTTAGTTATCAAGAAATACTACTTACACTCCTAGATTTGGAAGAGGAAGAGATACATTATGCTTATTTGGACTAAGGCAAGGAAGAAGAAAGGAGATTTAGAAATACAAGAATAGGAGTAAGCCATTTACAATAATTAGGTAGCAAGAATACCATTGAGAGGCACTATGTGAAGCTACAAGAAATAGGATGGTGGCTATGCATCTCGATGATGGCCAAATTGATGGTGATAACTCTTGTAATCTCTATATTTTGCTTGGAATAAGAAGCTTGAATATTTTTTTTGTGATTTGTATTCCCAAAAGGATTTCCCATATTAAATAGCTCTATTTTTTGTGTGTGTTTTAAGCATTTAAATATTTTTACTTTCTTTGTCTTCATTTTAAGGGATGTTAGCAAGTTTATGTGTATTTAATGCTTGGAAACTAATTAGATTGTGGTAGTAATGGATAATAATTTAATATATCAGTACTTCAGTAGTGTTTGGCTTTATAAAAACTATATCAGTCTCTTTATGAATTGTCTATACTTTATTATTTTTATACATGAATGCCTAAGTACATGGAAAGAGTAGTTTTGATGCATGTTTAAGGGTTTTGCTAGTGACCAGTGGCTTGTGTAGACACCCAAAAAATATCAATTTTATCTTTGCATAAGGTTAAAATTAATCATTTTGCAAAACCCTAAATAATCCTAAAAATGCACCATTCCACCATGTAATCTTACAAAAATCAAAATAGCCCTTCCTAGCCCTCTTTTTCCCTCTAATCCCTTTCCTACACTAAGCCCTTATTCACCATGTGACTTTCCATCCCCCCTATCCTATGTGCACACCTCCCTAGCCTACCCTTGGATCATGGATTAGGTTCACATCACCCTAGCTTAGTCTACCCCTATCTTCTGCATCCCCATGCACCCTCACCTTCCCCATGCCTCTTAATGCCACTTGGTAAGGGTGAGGATCCTCCCCACCTAGGACATTAATGAGGCATGGTGCGCATATACCACTTGAATGGGGTAAGAACTCTCCGCACCTAAGTAAATCAATGAGATATGGTGCACATGCCCTTTGACCATCCCAAGTGGAAAATTTTAGATCTACCTCCTCTCACCCATGACACATGGTTGCCATATCATATTCATCTCACCACCCCCCTCTACCTTGTAAAATTCTATAAATACCCCTCTCATTTCTTCATTTTCATAAGAGCATGAAATCATATGCCAAAACTTTACCAAATTGTTTTTTAGAATCCTTTGAGTGCACACTCTTACTTCCCAACCAGCTATGAAGACTCGTGTATGCCCCCATGTGCATCCATATTGTTTGTGAAGATGCTCATAGGTGAAGGCTCCAATCAACTCCAAACTACTACCAAAGGTTCCTAACACCCTATTGAAGGTCCCCTACGAGTTTCATCCAATTCTAGGCAACACAAAATTTGGTCATTCAACCCTAGATATTCATAGTTGCCATCGTTTGACCATAGATGGTTAATAGTTAGGGTTGTTTACCCTTGGACGGTCAACTTCTAGAGCCTGAAACATTTATAGAATCAGTAGCAAACAGTCAAAAAAGGTAAGCAAGATGAGATTCACTATATTTTGTATTATTTTGAGTTATCTTTGTGCTTTAAATTAAGCTTTTCTTTTAGTATTGCTTGCATCTTTTATTTGACTTGGGTCCCACCTAGGTGGACCCAAGGAGGTGCTACTAACTCTTTTGTGTTTGGTTGTGTGTAGGGTTCAAGGAGACACACACAATCCAAGGGTGGTCATCAAGCAAAACCGAAACCCACAAACACTTTTGAGGTAGTTTAAAATATGTTTTATGTGCCATTACCATATTTTGTAAAAGGGGCACTTTCCATGTTGGAAACCGCTATTTGTAAGCCCAGGAGGCATTGTAAAGATTATTTTGTAATATCTTTGAATGTTAATATTGATGACACATTTTCTACATCACAATTGGTTTCATTAAAGCCTAAGTGAAACTAAGCCAAAGACCACTTTAATCCCTTAAAAATGATTTGTTTAAGGTTTCATTGATAGAAAATAGATTTTGCTTGTGACTAGTGGATGGTTTCACTAAAGCCTAAGTAAAACAAACGAAAGACCACTTCAATCCCTTGAAATGAATTGATTAAGTTTTCATTGATGGAAATTACAAATCAGTTGTGTTAAGACACATAACAATTTCACATTGTAAGTCAAGTCAAGGTTCTAATCAGCGAATCTTACTTTTACCTAAAAGGTTTTAGGGAAAAGTGATGGGAAATGAGGATTTTTGCATTATAAACTAAAGTTACAATTCTAAGGATGAACCTTAACATATGTTTAAGGTATTGTGGAGAAACAATAAATGAGAAGTAATTATATGGATGTGATTTGAATTATGATCCATACATTGGGATTGGCATTCCTATAATAATGCAATGTAATATAAGATCATGATGCACCTAGGTTCAATTTCATATGATATAATGCTTATTTTTACGATAATACAACTCAATCATATGACATAATACAATATTTTTTTAACAATTATATGGGATTGAAATAGACTCCACCTTCATTACATCATTGATCACATGGTGACATTACAACAAGCTTGATAATTATGTATTACTTGGTAAGATTTGAACCTTGATCTCCTTTTTAAAAGCTAATGAATCTAACTAATTGAGCTAATACTATTTAATAAATATTATAAATAAAATTATTTCAACTTTATATAACCAATTAAAATATAACAATTTAAAATGTATTTAAATTTCATACTTTTAAATATTTAACATGATATGAAAAATCAAACCCTAAACCTGCTTATCATTGTTAAATGTCTTCTTCTTAGTTTCCTGTTGGACTTTCTAAAGATCTTGAATCATACGAGAAAGTTGATGAAGAATGTCAATAACATCTCGAGGCTTGTTGGAAGGTCCATAAACTTGGGAATGAATGTGTCCCACATGTAGCAAAAGATCAAAGGTCAAATCTAATAAAATTAATTATTTTAACCTCATGTATCCTACATGTATCCCCGTGATAAAATTAATTACTTTAACCTCATAAAATAAATAATCTTTAAAAAACACAAAATTTCCTTCCTTGGTTGTTGGTTGTAAATATTTTATGGGCAGGCCAAAGAGAATGAAGCCTCAACTATATTAATTCATTGATTCTCCTTACAATTTAAAGAAGCATCTACTCAAAGTAAAGAATTAATTCTCCTTACAATTTAAAGAAGCATCTACTCAAAGTAAAGCTTCTTAGAACTTGCTTTTCTTTACTTCCTTAGGAAGCTTAACTTAGTTATCATTATTATAATTAATGTAAAGGAGCAATAGTTGGTCCAACGAAATTGGAGCCCAAATGTGGACCCTTACTTTTTAAGGGTCATGTTCATATGGTAACTTTTCCCATTCTTTTTCTTTTTTAAATGTGAGACATGTTACAAAAGCCTAATGTATTGTGTCCTTTATCCCAGTGCAATCGTTAATATGGAGAACCTCAGTATTTTTTAAATTTGGATTCATATATATATATCGCCGCAGTATCCCATAGAAACTGATTAAAAAGTATAATAGCAATAATAACTTACACTTTATCCAGCACATGGAACTTTGCTTTTCATCTCTATTCAGCATGCTTTTAATTAGAATTAAATGCTATAACTTTATATATATATATATATATATATATATATATATATAAGTTTTTTAATAAGAGAAGTGGTAATATATATATTTATAGTATGGTTTGAATTTTAAACTTTTTAAAAAGAAGTTATGGGATGGAATTTTATATTTCATTTTTAGGAGGCATGATAAATTTTATGTATGTAAGACTCCGAATTGAACTCAACCCCACTATAGACCCTAGCTTGTTGGGTAAAATGAAGTTAGCAACTGGTTGTTGCCATTATAAACCTTAGTCTACTAGATAAGACAAAGTCAATTGGACTTCCACCCTTTAAGGAATCGAATTGGGACAGCCAATTGGCAAACACTCGGTTACTATCAACTGACCTATTCCTTTTTGGGTATGGCATAATTTGAACCTAAGTCTCCTAAAAGAGAGCCCAAAAGCCTAACCATCAAGTTGTGTTTGTAAACAAAAATGTTAGGGTAAAGAACAAGTTTTTATAAGGGGTACAAGGTAACCTGGGTCTCCCAAAAGAGACCCAAAGCTATACCCATTGTGATGTCCTTACACACACAACAATGTTAGGATAAAGCACAGGTTTTTATGAGGGTTTTTAGTCCCATCATAAGTCTCCAAAAAAAGGACTCAAAGTCTTAACCACTCCAATGTCCTTGAGATTTTTATGAGGGGTTTTGGTCCCTCATATTGGGGTTTGAATCTGGGTTTGGGGTTTGAATCGGGTTTTGTGAAGAAAGAAAAAAAAAAAACAAGGACAAAATAATGTCTCAAGGTAAAAGCCCAACCATGATGGAACGTTGTACGTATGTATGAGTGAGTGAATTACATTACATATGTGTGAAAATTAAATTACATAAACAACTATTAATATATTATAATAATATTATATAAATATAATATTGGCAATGAACCTTGGTTCAGGTTTATAAGGTTTATAGTAATTAGTTGGAAATAATTTTTTTTTTCCAACAAGTTTATACAAGTTTTTATGAGAGGTCCTAGTCATACTCAGTGGAGTTTGAACTTAATTGAAAATAAATTTTAAATGAAGGTTTAAATTTTATAAATGAATTTATGAGTAGCAAATTTTAATATTTGTCAAAGAATATGAATTTGGGATCCCCATGGTATACCCTAGTGGTTAGGGCTTTAGGTTCTCTTTCGAAAAAACACCAAGTTCTAAACCGCAATGAAACACGTTGTTGTATGTATGTGTGTGAGTGAATTAAATTACACATGTATGTATGTGTGAAAAAAAAAATTACATAAACAATTATTAATATATTATAATAATATTATATAAATATAATATTGTCAATGAACCTTGGTTCAATGGTTGAAATATGGATGATATAGACCACACTAAGGTGCGACATCAAAAGACTATATGTAATTAATTGATATAATGACACCCAATATAAGAAATATTATAACTAGTTTGAAAATCAAATCAATTTTTTTTATCCGTTATATGGAACAGCCACACTATTTTTAGTAACTAATAAGTAAAGTTCAAACCATAGGGGTTGCTTCCGCCAAACCTATTCCACTTTGTTATTGTTGACCCGATGTGACGGGAACCATCGAGGTTTGAACCTTAGAGACAACCTGGTGTAAAGGTAATAGTCTGATCTGAATTTTCTAAATAAACACCAAACCGACTATAACAATACAAATAAAAAAATATTACGAAATATATAATATTACATAAATTTCAATTCTATATAATCAATTTCAAAAAAAAAAATTTCTTTATCAAATTACTATGTATTGTTGTTGAAATATCTGGCACCGACTAACCTTCAGTTCAAATCCAGCATTTCTTTTTTCTTTTGGGGAGGGGGGTCATTAAAGGTGAATTCTTTATAACGTTTAAGCCCAGCCCACGTTTAAACATTAAAAGAAAGAAAAGAAAAAAAAAAAAACAAAGTAAAAGTTGCATGTTTGGAGTGACTCAATCAATTAAAGGGGAATTACGTTAATGCCCAGCCCACGTTTTAAACATTAAAAGAAAGAAAAGAAAAAAAGAAAAAGCAAAGTAAAAGTTGCATCTCAAACATGGAGTGACTCAATCAATTTCTTTATACGTCCTTATATACAAGCTTAAAGTGCATTGTATACCTTTGAACGTGCAAAAGCAACCGGGTGGTCAACGTTTCTGCCTTTTATGTTCAAAATTTTGGACCTAATAAGGATAATAAGGATATTAGTTGTTAAGGTTTCAAATTTTTTTTTTTTTTTAGGTTTAAGGTATAAATCATAGTATATTTAAAGGGGATAGGCTAGATGGTAACGATTGAGTGTTTACTAGTTGGTTATCTTGAAGAGTAACGATGAAAAAAGAAACAAAAATTGTGAAATAAATTAGAGGAGACTAGATCATAGGTACAAGTGGTAAGAGATGCAACAATCAAGTCAAAAGAATAAAGAGATTTAATGGAGAAACAAATAAGAATGCAATCATGCATATAGACTGTAGATTCGAAAAAATAAGGGAAGAAGTGAGAGCTAGACCAATCCGAGCCACAATGTCTAGTATAGGAGATAAAAGACAGGTTCTTCAAAATAGGAGATTGCTACAAGGGCCACAATTTTAACAAGATGATGATCTTACTCCTATGCAACAAGAAGAGAAGAGGGTAGAATGGGAAAAGGTAAAGATAACAAGGAGTGAGGGTAAAATTACATGCTTGAAAATGGGAAAGCATGCATTATAGATCGAACACACCAAAATAAATGGGAAATTAGGACCCATTGAGAACACTTGACATTCATGAGTTGGAATTACCGTGGATATCCATGGAGAAGAGGTCTCATTCTAGGGTACATAGGTAAAGCAAATGATGTAATTATACTAATATAAATACATGAACATGATGGATGAAAGATTCCAAATTAGAAGGATATAAAAATATTTCAATATAGAATGCAGCAGTAGAAAATGGAAAAGGGCATGGAGTAACAATACTAATAAATATTCTTGGGGTAGACTCATACAGGTTGAGAAAGAAGACCCAAATAAAAATTATATATGGATTATAATCACAGATAATGACAAATTCATTAGCATTGTGGCTTGTTATTTTTCTCCATAGCAATCAAAGTTTTATAAGAAACATGGCTTAGATCATGAGGAACCATATATGGCATTGGCAAAAGACATCACAAAATATCATAATCTTGGAGAGTTAGTTTTAATGAGTAACTTTAATGCTAGGAGAACAATAGACAAGCAAGCTCTTTAAAGATCAATGAAGACGTATATGCAATCGGTTGTGGTTGGAAGAAGAGATGAATCACCAATGGTTAAGATCCTTAAATGATAGTCAATTACCCATCACACATTATGGAGAAAAACTTCTTAAAACTATGTAGCATGGAGTGATTGATAATTTGCAATGGCATAAACATGTGACAAAAAACTGAAAAATATATTTGTCAAACACATAATGGATGCAGTGTAGTTGATTATGCTATTTGTTCACCAAACTTCATTTCAAGCATAATCGATTTAGAAATTGAAGCATATCCCATGGAGCTAAAATACGATCAATAACCCAATGTACAATATATCCAAATGCAAGAAAGTGGGCAATAAGTGTAGACATTGAAAATACACCATTGCAATTAAACTGAAATATTGTATTAAATTAAAAAGAGTCTTTGTGAATACAAATAAACCCCTTTGTAGGGTGTTTTTGCAAAAGAAATATGTCTAAGAGGGGACGACCCCTTTACAAAATGACTATGGTGTTTTCATTTCTCCATGACACAAGTAAAAGTTGGTGGGTTTGTAGTGACCACCATTTCAAATTGATTTGAGCCTTGAGTCCTACACATGCAAACATAACATCGTTAGTAGCACCTATGTCAAAAAATAAAAACAACAATGATGATATTGAATATTAAAATATGCATACTTGAGTCCTAGAAGAATTTTGGTAGCATTTTGGTAAGGGCCAATGTGTCTTCATGAAAATGATGAAAATGGGAGGGTACTTATAGAATTTTGGTGAAGGAAAAGGGGGTGACATGGAGGTGAGGTGGAGGTGACTTGGCACCAAGTGGCATGGGGGAAATCCAAGGCAAATATTGGGGAGGACACATAGAGGAATGTGCACCCTCCCAATTTAATAGCCTTAGGTGGGGTGAATCCTCACCCACCCAAGTGCCATGAATTGACCTAGGAGGATGTAAAATGTGCATAGGGGCATGTGTGCCTTGGAGGGTGTGGCTATAATTAAAATTTGTAAAAATTTCCAAGATGGATGGGAAGGACCAACCAATTAATTGTGCCAATTAAATTTGCTTTGACTTGGGGCTTTTTGTGCAATTTTTAATTCATCCATTTTGGAGGGAAAGGGGATGGGGGACAAAGTGGATTAAATGAGGGGAATCCCAAGGGGATTTAGGTGGGGATTTGGGGAGACCTAGGGATTTGATTAGGATTTTTAAATTAGAGTGCATATCTCCTAGGGATTTGGATGAGGGCTTAAGATGGGATTAGAGGCTAATGAGGGGCTTGATTAGGGGGATTAGATGAATAAGAGGAATTATGAGAAATTTGAGGGGAGAGGGAGGAATAAATGAGAGATATTAGGTGGAAATTAGGAGATTAGAAAGGCTAAGAAAGAATTAGAAGAATTAAATGGAGTAGGAGGAAAATTAGAGAGAATTAGAAGAATTTAAGAATTTAAGGGGAAAAGAGAAATTTAGAGGGAAATTAGAGGACTTAGGGAGACCTTAGGAGAACTTAGGGAAATTAGAAGAAATTGAGGAAATTAAAATAGAATTAGAAAGCTTGGAGGGAGGTTAGAATAATTTAGAGACACTAAGAGGAATTAGAGAAAAATTGAGATAAATTAGAAGGGAAGTTGGAATTTCAGTGACGGTTTTGTGGCAATTTGGGAATTTTGGTGAATTTGTAGAAATTTGAGTGTAAATGACTAAAATTTGGTGTCTACAGATATCCCTTTTTATACTGCGTTGTAAAAACATAATGTGGTGCAAAAACAAGAGACACCTAGGGGAATTGGAATTTTGAGAGGATTCTCTATCACATGGGATGGTATATTAACTTTGTAGAAATTTGAGTGTAAATGACTAAAATTTGGTGTCTATAGATTCCCCTTTAGCACCGCATTATGTGAAACACAACACGGTGCAAAAACAAGAGACACCTGGTCCATTGGATTAAGGTCTTTTTTGTTGCTCTAATAAAAAGGTGAATGATTTTTTAAAAAATGGGGGTTTTGTCTACCCCCTCAAGCAGTAAATTGATGGAAGATGACACGGATGATAACAATGAGTTGATTGAAAAGCATCTTTTATTCTTGTAGTGAACTTACAGTTACTAATGTTGAATAGTGCCACGATGTCAAGGATCACGATGGCTCACAATGCAAGGTGAATTGTGGGACCTTATTACACTGATATGCCAAGGTGGCACATTGGCACTTGCAAAAGAAGGACAGGTTGTAGAACCTCACACTTTCTATTTGTGCCCATGGACGGTGTTGTAATAATCTAGGTTGTTTTTTAGCTTATGGACCATGTGTTTGGCCCAATTTTAGCTTGTTCTATAGGGAGTCGAACCTTCACAGTATCCTCCTTACAACTTGTATATAAGGTTTTGGGTCCCTTATAAAACTCGTTACTAATATTAAAAAAAAAGCTATGATAAGGATATTGGGGTACCTAAAAAAATAAAAAGAGTGGAAAATAGCAAGTTGTAAAATAAGTAATTAAAAAAATAATAAATACAAGAAAAGACACATGTATGAAAGAAAACAACAAATGGATGGGAAAATAGAGCATTCAATTTCATAAGGTCCTAAACTCCAACAAAGAAATTAAACAATATGTGAAGGAGAAAATTCAAACTTATCATGTGGACTGAAAATTTAGGAAGAAAAAAATGGTTATACATCAACGAGTTCAACCCAATTTGTGAACATAGACAAAAGCAATAAATAGATGCAAAGATCAAATGGAAGGAAAAATACTTATAGTCCAACCAAGATCCAACTCATACCATCTTAGATGTAAAATTATAAGATCGACAATTTCTAAAGAGACATAGTCAGAACAAATATGTCTTTTGTACAATAGTAGTGGAGATTGAAAAATATTTTTTTACAGAATGTGAAGCCTACAAAGACATAAAGATTGCATATGGGAACACTCTAAACGTAAACTCATTTCAAAATCCAACCCCTACACAGTAATGATGCATAGTTTATTAGTTGTTTTTTTAGGCAGTTCTTTGTTTGGTTTTCTTGTGAACTTTTGTAAGTTATTTTGGTAGCTCTGCTAGTTGTTTAGCACACAGTTAGTGTGTTGGTTGTGTGCTCGAGGTGTGCTAATTCCACCCACCCTTTTTTGTATGATTAAGACATTTTAATATAATGTTTTTTCATCCAAAAAACTTTTTGAAATTTTGAGAATAAAAAAAATAAGAAAACTTCTCGTTAAAATTAACAATAGGAAAAATACACTCCAAAAAATGACAAGAGGATGTTGAGATTTTTGACTTTGTTGAACAATTTTTTCTTGGATGTTATTAAACTTTGGAACTTTGAATAAGAAGTCAAGGTTTGAATAAAAAAGGGAGTAGGGTTGTACACCATACCCCATCCTCTATTAAAGCTCTTGGTCCCCTAAACTATGTTGGTCTCATGGATGTAATTAAAATTGTTTAATTTCATAATAATATTATTTATCAAATTAAAGGTTGTGTTTTATTTAGCTAATTTACACTTTAAATAAGACTAAGGAAATATTTTGAGTTTTTCTCAATTATTTAATATATTTTTTTAATTTTTTAGATTTGGTTAGTGTAAGAAACCCCTATGATGCTTGGGCCACCATGACCTCTCATAAGAGGGAGAGATGAGCTTATCAATAGAAAATTTAACATACAACCACATACATGTCGTGGTTTGAACCTTGAACCTCCCGAAAAAGAGTTAAATTCCACACTATATTTATTTGTATTTTATTTATTTATTTATTTATTTATTTATTTTTAACATGGTGGAATCGATAGCTACCATGAATTCGGGCAGGCTATCCAGCTTTTATGGCCACCACAGTATTCTACGATTTCTGCCCCAAAAACTGCCACACAAATCTTCGTGCAGTACGCCCCTATAACCGCCATGCCACAATCATTTTAAACCTTTTACGCCACTGAAAGCACCAGGAAAGGGACAAACGTTCAATCCAACGAGACCCAAGATTTGAACCTTGGACCTCCGCCCCTCTTATGGGGTTTGGATGAACCAATTGGTCTACACCTCGGACCTTTGTATTTTATTATTTTACTTCAAAATGTGTTTTTAAAAATAATGATCTACCAATTCATATTCAAACAACTGAGTTCCTTAACAAAACATGAAACTCATATATTTTAAATGAAACTTTTAAAATGATTATTAGTTTTTCTCATCTAAGTCCACAAGGGCATCGCAATGGTAAGAGGCATTGAACTCTCTTAGCAAAGACCAAAGCTCAATTCATGGGGAGGGTGGCTCCCAATGTGCCTCTATATTTTCAACCTATTAAAAAAATTATCATCTAATTAGTGTTTTTGGTATTTCTTTACTATTCTACTATAACAAGATATAAGTTTTATACTAATAATCACTTTATAATGACGAGGTTTAATCTTATCAAACTATATATATATATATATATATATATATATATATATATATATATATATATATATATATAATTGTCAAAATACTACCATGGTTTGTTAAAATATTGTGATAACATATTCATAATATTTTTTTTTGGTAAGTAAAATTTATATTTTCATTAAAACAGGTTTTGAAAGGGTCTCGAAACCTTAAAACAAAAGCAACATTGACTCATGTTGGACTCAGTAAATGAAACAGGAAAGGGCCATCTACCCGAACACAAACATCCCAAAAAATATAAAAAACCTGAGCATCCTAGGTTTACAAAAAAATCCCAGCGTATATCCTCAGGTGAATCCTTTAGCCCATCCTCGATGCTACTCATAGGCGGTATCCTTACTGCTATCCTTGACCACGTCCTTTCTTCCACCTTAAAAATAGTAGTGTCATCCAACAACACCACCTCATTGATTGGACATTGGAAATTGACTTCATGAATTATGGAGGAAGGAGGCTTTGTCCACATTAACCAGATCCAAGATTTATTGGGGAAGGAAATTAGACCATGTGACTAGGCCATTGATGGTGGTGCCATGATTGGCCAAACTGTCTGCCACTTTGTTGGCTTCCCTAAAGGCATGTTGGATAATTGGCTCCCGTAGATGCGCTATAGTTTTTTGAGCTTCTTCCATGTAAATATTGACTTTCCAAGAAGGATTTTCTGAATTCTTCATATAATTTATTATGTTGAGGGAATCACCCTCGATAATCACCCTGTTGGAATTCGTTGGCAATAGCGATAATCCTCTCCACAAAGCTTTGGATTCAATGAAATGGTTAGATTGAACCCCAAATTTTTAGCAAATTCCATGATTGCTTCACCATGGTGATCACGAAGTATACCTCCTGCTCCTACCAACCCAAGATTCCCTTTTACTGTACCATCAAAGTTTAACTTCAACCAACCCTCCTAAGGAGGAATCCATTTGATATTAATAACATATTCATAATATAATAGAAATGAAATGGTTTGAATATCATATAACCAAATAAAAATATAATCAAACCAACCCACGGCTTCCACTTTTAATAAGCATTGATAAAATCATTAATTGAATTAGAAAAGCTCAATACCACTTTAATGGTTTCATTTAAAAGTGTTTAATTTTATATTTTGTTAAGGAACTCTATAGTTGTTTGAATAAAATATTACTTTTGATCTGTTAAAGTATTATTATTTTAAAACTTTGGGCTTTGACATTCAAAAGTAATATTTTATTCAAATAACTATCAAGTTCCTTAACAAAATATAAAATTAAACACTTTTAAATGAAACCATTAAAGTGGTCTTGAGCTTTTTCTAATTCAATTAATGATTTTATGAATACTTAGAAGTGGAAGCCTTAAATAAAACCATTAAAGTGGTCTTGAGCTTTTCTAATTCAATTAATGATTTTATGAATACTTAGAAGTGGAAGCCTTAAAGTCAATTAATGATTTTACGAATACTTAGAAGTGGAAGCCTTAAATAAAACCATTAAAGTGGTCTTGAGCTTTTCTAATTCAATTAATGATTTTATGAATACTTAGAAGTGGAAGCCTTAAAGTCAATTAATGATTTTACGAATACTTAGAAGTGGAAGCCTTAAATGAAACTATTAAAGTGGTCTTTGGCTTTTCTAATTCAATTAATGATTTTATGAATACTTAGGAGTGGAAGCCTTAAAGTCAATTATACTTATGTGGGTTGTTGGTTTGATTATATTTTTATTTGGTTATATGATATTCAAACCATTTCATTTGTATTATATTATTATGAATATCTTATCATAATATCTTAACAAATTATGGTAGTATTTTGGTAATTATGTATATATTGTTTGACAAGTTTTAGATCTGATCATTATAATAAGATTTTATAATTTCATGTTTTTACTGCTTAAAATCATACCATTTAATTGTTTGATTATCCTTTTTTAGTTTGAAAGATGTTGTTGAAAATATTTTATATTATTTTTTATTTGTTTCTTGATAAGAGAGTTGGTTACAACCACACTATTTTTAGTAGTTGGCTAGTACATGGTTCAAACCACATGGGTTGCATTCATCAAACCTATTCACCTTATTGTTATATTTTTAGTAGTTGGCTAGTACAAAGTTCAAACCGCATGGGTTGCATCCACCAAACCTATTCCATCTTATTGTTTTATAATCCGACGTGAAATGGGTCACTAGGTGCTCAAGATTCATACCATCGTCGATAGTCTGACACACACTCAGACGATTCAAATCAGACTACTACCTTTGCAACAGGCTTCCCCCAAGGTTTGGACCTGGGTCTCTTCTTGGTAAGTGCTCAGCCAAACTAACACTTACCAATCCACCTAGCCCTTGGAGGTACCAATCCACCTAGCCCTTGGAGGTATGTTGTTGAAAATATTATTTCAACACCAATGTCCTTCAAACTTTGACATTCAAAAGAACCTTTAAATGCATAGATTAAATATTTTTTTCAAAAAAAATAAAATTTAACACAAAAATCATAATTTAATTTTTTTTAAATAAGTACAAGAATTCTAAAAAAAAAAAAAAACATACTTTAATATTTTTTCAATGAATTTACACAAGTTATGTTATTCTGAGGCGTCCTGGTTCCCTCATACTGAGTAGGGTTTGAACCTTGAACCTTTTAAAGAGAGGCCAAAACCCTTACCGCTGCAATAAATTTATAACTAAATCGTGCTTTAATATTAGTATCTTAGAATTTTTCCATTAACATCAAAGGAAATATTAGTCTCCAATACAAAAATCCTCCAACTTAAACAAACTAACATTAATAATAGTGAGGTCCGAGGTGTAGACCAATTGGTTCATCCAAACCTCATAAGGGGGGCGGAGGTCCAAGGTTCAAATCTCGGGCCTCGTCGGACTGAACGCTTGTCCCTTTCCTGGTGCTTTCAGCGGCGTAAAAGTTTTAAAATGATTGTGGCATGGTGGTTATAGGGGCGGACTGCACGAAGATCTGTGTGGCGGCTTTTGGGGTGGACAACGCAGAATACTGTGACGGCCATAAAAAGCTGGACAACCTGCCCGGATTCGTGGCGGCTACCGATTCCACCATGTAAATTCAAAAAAAAAAAACATAAATAATAATGTACATTTACCGTGGGAGCAACGGTTCAACTGTTCGGGTTTTGGCTTTCTTTGGGAAGTCCAAGATTCAAACCACAGTGTGTGTTAATCCTTAACTCTTAACCTTACAAGAGATAATGGCTGGGATAAAAATATTCAACGCTAAACATCGATCTTAAAAATTTCTCACACTATAAAATCCAAAAAAATAAAATATAAATAAATAAATAACTATAATATTATACCTTTAATATAGATTTAATATAGATTTAGGTGTGGTATAAATTCACACATATAATATGATTCATGCATAAAATATACATTCATATGTATTATTTTTAACAAGTTATACATAAATCCTACACACTACTAAAGGATACAAACAACATAAACAAGGCTTCATGTAATGCTAAAGAAAAAAATAAACAGATAAAACTATTGTAGACACCACATGTAAAGGAGCGAAAATAAAACAAAATTAAAAATATAAACTAACTAAATCAACAAGAAAAAGTAATGCAAGAAAATAATAAAATGAGAAAACTTCATTAATGCTATGACACAATATATGAAGATAAAGTCCTCTTTTATACCATGTTAGGATAATAAATAAATCAACAAGAAAAAGTAATGCAAGAAAATAATAAAATGAGAAAACTTCATTACTGCTGTGGCACAATATAAATGAACAAGATAAAGTCTTCTTTTATACCATCTTAGGACGAGAAGACATGCAAGATGCTTGTATAACATAGCTACAGAATAAAATAATAATATACAACCTTTATAACATATTATATGAATAAAAAAATTTCTTTCTATACCACGAGCTAGTTATAGCTATTTGATTAATGCTTCCTTCTTAAGTAAGTATTCATATCTAAGTGTTTTAGATTAATAATAATAAAAAAAATACATATTGTTAGCATCTAGAACACTAATATTAACATTATTACATATATTACAATTTCTTACATGTATATAATATTTATTTGTCATTAAAACTTATAACTTATATAATATGAATGTAATTGTTGTTGGGTTTACACAACATACCTTAATTTATATGGATTAGGGATTCATTTTTCTTTTTGATTTTGGTAAAAACTTTGTTGCTTTGGTAAAGTCAACTATCTAGAAAACTTAATTTCATACTCAAAAAGTTTTTAGTTGTAGATGCCTAATTTTTGCATACCTTAAGTTGTCATGGTGCTTATTGCTACAGTTTTGTATGGTAATATTTTCAAAATGGTGAATAACCTCTCCCATTAAAACAAGCTAAAAAAAATCAAGGAGTGCCAATATACTTATATTCCCATAGTTGCAACACCTCAAACCTGTTTAAACTCAGACACTACAAACCTAGCATTGTCCATAGCAACATGGATGGTGTCACTGTCAAGGTTCATATCTCCTTCAAATATCAATGAAAATTCATGAAACCACTCCGTTAGATGCATCTCAAAAAGATCATTTCGACAAGTATAAACTTGTCTGTGTTCTAAGAAGAATTGACCTTCTAAATGGTCTATTTTTAGCATGTTATTTGATTGCCCTATTGACCATGGTGTTAGAAATTTTTATAAAGGCTTTGCATAATAGTCAACTGTCCAAAAAACTCAATTTCATACTCAAAAAGTTTTTAGTTGTAGATGCTCAATTTTTGCATACCCTAAGTTGTCATGGTGCTTATTGCTACAATTATGTATGGTAATATTTTCAAAATGGTGAATAACCTCTCCCATTAAAACAAGCTAAAAAACATCAATGAGTACCAATATGCCTATATTCCCATAGTTGTAGCACCCCATACCTGTTTAGACTTAGACAAAACAAACCTAGCATTATCCTTGGCAACATGGATGACATCACTGTCAAGGTTCATATCTCCTTCAAATACCAATGAAAATTCATGAAACCACTCCATTAGATGCATCTCAAAAAGATCATTTCGGCAAGTATACACTTGTCTGGGTTCTAAGAAGAATTGACCTTCCAAATGGTCTATTTTTAGCATGTTATTTGATTGCCCTGTTGACCATGGTGTTTGCCTTTCGCTAAAGTATCAATTTTGAAGCCCGTATCTCTTGTAATACTTAATAAAATTCATGAAACCACCTCCATTAGATATATATCAAAAAAAAATATTTTTGATGAATATTAATTTACCAATGTTTTGAGGAGATTTAATGCCCAAAATTATTTGTTTTTTGCATGTTGTCCAAGCTATTGTGCCCGAGCCCTACCAACCATTTGATCTTAGATCAAAAAATCATGGAGAATTAGATAAAAACTCAAAGGGGTAAAGCACCTAAAAGTTAGATAATCGTCTAATCAAAGATCAATGGCTCATAGAGATTCAAAGAAGGTTTTAAATATGAAACACTAAAAACTAGCACCAGCCGTTCGAACTCATATTAACAGCTCGTAAAGATTCAAATCAGGTTTTAAATGTGAAACATTAAAAAACAACACTAGTCATCTGATCTTAGATCAACAACTCATGAAGAATTGGAGAAGATTTTAAATGTGAAACATTAAAAAATAATGTTCGTCGTCCGATCTCATATCAATGACTCGAAAATATTCGTAGAAGGTTTTAAATATGAAACATTAAAAAGCAACACCAACTGTCCAATATTAAATCAATGATTGGTAAATATTCAAAGAAGGTTTTACATGTGAAACATTAAAAAATACAATGCAAATCGTTCGATCTTAAATGAACAACTTGCAGAGATTTGGATAAAGTTTTAAATGTGAAACATTAAAAAACAATGCTAGTCATCCGATCTCATATTAGTGACTCGCAAAGATTCAGAGAGGATTTTAAATATGAACCGTTAAAAAATAGTGTCAATTGTCTGATCTCATATCAATGGCTCATAGAGATTTGAAGAAAAATTTAAAGGGCATAACAACCAACCATATGAACTTGACAAATCAATAGCTCGTGAAGATTCAAAGAAAAACTCAAAGGGTAAAGCATTTAAAACTCTACTGACCATCCGATATCAAATCAATGGCTCATGGAGATACCGATAAAATTTAAAGGGTAAAATATTTAAAATCCTTCTAATCTTCTATCTCAAATCAACAGCTTAAAGAGCTTCTGAGAAAATATAAATGGTTAAACATCTAAAAACCCGCTAACCATCCGATCTCAAAGATCAACAACTCATGGAGATTTAGAGAAAATACTCAAGGGGTAAAGCATTTAAAACTCCATTCATGAGGGAAATAAGGATTCAAGTGCAACCAATGAAATTAAAACACCAAAAAAATACCTAAAGGTACATATTATTACCGAGAGGAGCCAAAAAACAAAAAAAAAATGATGAGTTGCATGACACTCAATTTTCTCAAAGTTGGATTTGCATTCAGGCTACCATTAAATTAGAATTAAAGAAGAAGACATTCCTAAAACTATCTTTCAAACTCGTGAAGGACACTACAATTTTCTAGTCATGCCCTTTGGTATGACCAATGTACCTTCCACCTTCTAGAGTCTAATGAATGTAATATTTTGGTCCTTCTTATGTAAGTTTATTTTAGTCTTCTTTGATGATATTTTGATTTATAGTCGTACTTGGGAGGAACATCTAACATCTAGATAAGGGCCTACAACTTTTGTCTAAAATCAAGTTTATGCAAAGTGGTCAAAATGTTATTTTGGCATGTAATAGGTAGAGCACTTGGATCACATTGTATCAAAGGAAGGAGTCAAAGTGGACCCAAATAAAATCAAGGCTATATAAGAATGTCCAAAGCCTAAAACCCTTAAGGGTCTTCAAGGTTTCTAGGGTTTCAGTAGGTATTATAATTTTTTTTTTTTAAACTATAGGAAAATTGTAGATCCATTAACAACCATATTGAGGAATCATGTGCTCGACACCAGTGGAACAAGCTTTCTAGGATCTAAAATAAGCCATGATGTCAACACCAGTGTTAGAAACACCTAATTTTTCAAACCTTTTGTAATTGAAAGTGATGCTTTAGATAGTGGAATTATGATGGTATTGATGTAAGGAAGACCATTAGCATTCATCAAAAAGGCACTATCAGACATAAATTTAGGAAAATCAACTTATGAAAAGGAGATGTTGGCCATTTTGCATGTTATTAATCATTGGTGACCATACCTCATTGGGTATTACTTTTCAATCAAAACAAATCACCAAAGTCTCAATTACTTCTTGGAGTAGTGGCTAGCTACACTGGAATAACAACGATAGGTCTCTAAACTATTGGGGATATGATTATGAAATCATTTATAAAAAGGAAAAGAAGAATATAAAGGTTGATGCTCTTTTATTCCAACATGAATATCAAAATATGTTGTATGTTATATCGACACCACTTCCTTAGTGGGCCAATTACTTAAGATAAGAGATGGCTAAAGACTCAAGTTTACAATATTTTTTCAACAACTCCAAGATGATCCCAACTCATGCCTAGGATATGTGTGGGATGAACAATAATTGAGACATCACAATCATCTTATCATCCATAGATTCATGAATTCATATTGTAGGAAATGCATGCATCACCTACTACAGGACATTCAAGGTTTCTTAAAACTTATGAAAGGGCCAAGCACACTTTCTTTTAGGTAGGAATGAACAAGGACATTCAAACCTTTATGGCAGAATGTGATATGTACCAATGAATAAAGGGATAAATAATTTGCACCCTAGGCACCCTTCAACCTATTCCAAATCCATCATAGGTATGGAAACATATTTCTATGGATTCATTAAAGGACTACCAAAATTTGGGGATAAATCGGTCATTATGGAGGTAGTTGATCATCTTACAAAGCATGCTCATTTATGTGTAATGTCCCCTCCTCGCTCTTGATCAGTGCCATAGCCCGTTAGCCTATCTTTGAGCTCCTGTAGGCTAGTCGGAGTAGTGCTAAGGAGTTCTGAGTCCTTCCGAGGGCTCTGTTGGGTGATTCTGATGGAGTTACTATTTATAGTAACTGCTAATTTTGGCAGTGTCAGCTTTGGTCTGCTTCATTCCACATTTGCAGTGTTCGGGTTGCCTTATTTGATGAATTTATTCAGTTGCTAAGGTTGGGCAAAATATTTGGAAGTTATTAAAGTTACTTTTTAATTAAAAAGGGCCAAATGAAAAAAAAAGTAACTTTATGTTTTTTTTAAAAACAACGTTGTCCTACTAGGCCAAGGGGGTGGCGCACATCCCAAGGGGGGGTGTAGGAGTTCTTAAGGCAATAAAATAATATTATTTTGAAATGTGTTTGGAGCCAAAAAACCTAAAAATGAGGCATGGGGTTTATATTGGAGTTTTGGAGCTCATTTGCATCATCTTCTTTTTGGCAACATAACAGAACTCTATCAAATTTGCTTCAGCAATTGCAGACTTTGGCTTTTGGAGACGAAAACCTCCATTGGTATCACTGGTTTCGAGGGTTAAAGGTCCTCCCTAGTCAGTTTTGGGTGTTTCTACTTTAGGGGACACAGATTTGAGCTTGATTTGCAGTAGTAGGGTTTGTGATTTTGGCAACTTCAGTGGGTGTTTGAGGAGATCTTCTAGGTCTTCTAGTTTTTGGTCATTTTCATCTGGGTGTGCTTTAGTTTAGTGTTTTGTGGTGTGATTTGAGGGTTCTTGGAGCTGGTCGTACCATTTAGGAGTGCATTGGAGAACATGTAAAGCATTCATATCTCTTAATCCAGGAAGTTTCTCATTTTGGGTTTCCTAGCATATATTTTCCAAGTTTGGGCGATGAGAATGGAGGCATTTTGATGAGGGTTTGGAGTTGGAGTGAATTTATTTTGCTGGTCATACCTTTTCCAACAAGTTGTACCATTACCTTGGGAAGTGTGTAATAAATTCAGTCAACTTTCGAGTGTGTTTGTTGTCCAGACATTGGCACCTAGCTTGTACAAGATTGTTGCATTTTATGGCATGTCATTCGGAGCCCGTTTGATGAAGTTATGAGCATTTTGGTGTGTTCAACTGTGTATGGTTCATTTCCAGAATTTTGTATCAGACCTGTACTTGCATTTCCAGGTCAAAAAATTGAATAAAATAATGTTGTTTGGTGTTGGGTTTCAGTTTGTTTCATTTCAGTTTATGTTTATGCAATTTAGAGTTTTTCTTTATGCATATGTTCACACATTATAAAGCACAAAAACCCCAAAACAATTGCATATCATACCTATCAGCAAAACATAAAAAAAAGACAAAAAAAATTAGACATTACAAAAATGGAAACAAAGCAAAAACCCTTAGATATTTCAGAGCAGCAAACAGGGGTGCCTATTACAGTGGTATCAGAGCACATCTTGGTCTTGCCAGCCTGTTGGGTAACTCATGCATACACACCAATATTATTTGAGGAGGAATAAATCTAATCCGGTCTTTGTTCACCAGGAGACATTCTTAGATCAAGAACAGGTACAAGGGGATTTATCTAGCAGGTCTAGTAATAACAGTGCTACAGAGGCTACTCCTAATTTGTCTAGTCCACCTAGAGACATGGGAGACAGGCAGAAGGGTAGACAGGGCTCAGTTAGTCCTAACACTAGAGGTGAGAGACAGTTAACAGCGATGATGGATATGATGTCACAACTACTTTCTAAGTTTCAGCAGGGGATACCAGTGCAGACATAGGGTAATACTGAGCATACTAGAGCTCACACAACTGAGTCTAGTCATGCTAACCAGCACACTAGCCGTGGTCCCACAGTCTCTTCATTGAGACCATTACAGCCGACTTTTGCTCCTCGTGTTGAGGCACCATTGATACAGGAGCCTCCACTTACTCTAGCAAAGGAGTACAGGGAAGCCTATGCAGAGTATGAGACCTTGCCAGATGAGATTAAGGCCCTTACCACACTTAATGATTTTGTGCGTGAGAGGAGGGCGAGGGAAAATTCACATAGGCATGATCAACGTGGACCACCAGCCCAGTGGGAGATGCATCATGCTTTGGGTAAGGTAACATTACCCCACTTTTATGGTAGTGGGAAGACCACAACGAGGGCATGGGTTGAGAAATTGGACAATTTTGTTACACTCTGGTCTATCCCAGAGGACGAGGCGATTAAGTTCGCTACATTGCATTTGGATGGCGTAGCACATGATTGGTGGTATCATGGGCTCCATACATTGGGACACAGGTTCATTACATCCTATGTTGAGTTCATGGAGAAGCTCATAGACAGGTTCGACAGGAAGGACCCTGAGTTGCATTTCAGAGAACTTGCTCAGTTGAGATAGTATGGGTCTTTGGAGACTTACATCTCGGAGTTTCAGCGTTTGTCAGTGATGGTATCAGATATTTTCGAGAGGAGGTTGATGATTCTATTCATGGAGGGACTCACCGAGCCTATTCGTGGTTGGGTCAAGGCATTTGATCCACTGTCTCTTCAGGATGCTATGAAGAAGGTGAGAAACATGGAGTTGGCTGCCCCTAAAGCAAAATTTCAGTCAAAGCCTTTTTCAAGCAAGGATAATAAAAAACCATTCCTTAAGAATTTTGATCAGCAGAAGAAAGAGACCCCAGGAGGAGATAGAGAGTCCTTGAATGACTTAAGAAAGAGGAATTTATGTTACTCTTGCAAAGAGCCTTGGGCCCCAGGGCATAAGTGTGCTGATAAGGGAAAAAATAGACAACTTGAGGCCTATTCACATGATGAATCAGAATCAGAAGATTCTGATCAGCAAACTGAAAATTCTGATTTGGATGTAGAAGAGCATGAGGAGACACCTGAGGATGAGCCTAAGGGTGAGGCAAAGGGAGAGACAAAAGGGGAGATGATTGTGGCACAGTTGCACAGCTTCCAAAGGAATGATTCCTTGAGGATACATGGTGTTCTTAAGGGACAACGTGTTACCACTTTGATTGACACGGGAGCTACACACAATTTTATTGATGAAGGCTTGGTTGCTCGTAGAGGCCTTCAAATAGAGGAGATAAGTGAATTCAAGGTTATGGTTGCAGATGGATTCACTATTGGGTGCACTAGGAAGATCTCCTAGTTATCATTTTAGTTGGGCAATTATGAAGTCAAGGATGACTTCTATGTAGTGAGTATAGGTGACACGGATATGGTCATGGGCATTCAGTGGTTGCGCTCCTTAGGGGAGATTGTGCTTAATTTTTAGACCATGGAGCTCAAGTTCAAAGCAGATGGTCGTAATGTGGTGTTGAGGGGCATATCCAATGGAGGGCCTAGAGTGGTATCATATAAGCGCATGGAGAGGCTATTTCGGCATGATCAGGTGGAGTGGGTAGTAGAGTGCTTGGTTATGCCTACCATGACTGAGGAGCAGAAACGTTCATATCATCCTGATATCCAGGATTTTCTTAAAAAGTGAAGCAAAGTTTTTAGTGACATACCTCCAGGGCAACCACCAGATAGAGGCACAAAGCATGTTATTGAGTTAGAGGATGGGGCCAAGCCCATTATTACCACTCCATATAGACATCCTAAGAGATTTAAGGATGAGATAGAGAGGCAGATTAAGGAGTTGTTGGAGATGGGGTTTATCAGGCCGAGTAAGAGTCCATTTGCTTCTTCTGTGGTGTTGGTGAAGAAGAAGGATGGTACATTACGCATGTGTATAGACTACAAGCCTCTCAACAAGAAGACCATTAAGAACAAGTACCCAATTTCGAGGATCGATGAGCTCATTGATGAGCTACATGGGGCTTGTTATTTCTCTAAGATTGACTTGAGATCCGGCTATCACCAGATCAGGATGAGGGAGCAGGACATAGAGAAAACCGCATTCAGATGTCACTTCGAGCATTTCGAGTATGTAGTCATACCTTTTGGCTTGACTAATGCGCCTGCTACATTCCAGTCCTGTATGAACAGGATCTTCAATGGTCAGCTTCGTAGATATGTGTTGATCTTCTTCGATGATATTCTTGTTTACAATAGATCATGGGTGAAGCATTTGAGACACTTGGATGAGGTTCTTGGCATTTTGGAGAGAGAGTCACTATACGCTAAAGAATCTAAGTGTGAGTTTGGTATGATGGAGCTCCTATACTTGGGTCACATTATTAGTGTAGAGGGAGTCCGTATGGATCCTGAAAAGATCCAAGCTATTCTTGATTGGCCGCCACCTACCAATTTGACACAACTCAAGGGGTTTTTTGGTTTGTGTGGGTTCTACAGGTGGTTCGTCAAGGGGTTCTCACAGTTGGCTGCCCCACTTACAGACTTGACTAGGAAGGGGGCATTTGCATGGTCTAAATCAGCTCAGAAGGCCTTTGATCATTTCAAGCAGATCATGAGTTCCTGTCCTGTGTTGGCTATTCCTGACTTCTCCAAGCCATTTGTGCTTGAGTGTGATGCTTCGGGTGATGGGATTGGTGCAGTACTTATGCAGGATAAGCATCCTATTGCGTATGAGAGCAGGAAGCTGAGAGGAGGTGAGAAGAGTTATTCAATATATGACAGGGAGATGTTGGCCATTATGCATGCATTGGCCAAGTTCAGGCAATATTTGGTTGGGGGTAAGTTTATAGTTAAAACTGATCACAATAGTTTAAAATACTTTCTCAACCAAAAATACCTCAATGATAGACAACAAAAGTGGGTGAGTAAGGTGCAAGCATATGACTTTGATATTGAGTATGTTAGAGGTAAAAATAATGTGGTAGCAGATGCTTTATCCAGGAGACCCCACTTGTGCTCCCTTACAGATATTTTCGATGACTGGAGGTATGTGATTACTGCTGATTATGCTAGAGACACATTTGCTAGCAGTGTCTTGGATGGTTCCCTTAAGGATGACAGGTATCTGGTTCGTGAGGAGATCATTTACTATAAGAACAGGATTTGGTTAGTAGCTGATTCTAAACTCAAAAAGCAGATTTTTGTTAGTTTTCATGATACTCCTATGGCTGGTCATCCGGGGTATTTCAAAACATATAGGCAGATCCATGAGATATTCTCATGGAAGGGGCTGAAGAATGATGTATTGCAGTATGTTAGGGAGTGCCACATCTGCCAACAAAATAAAAATGAAACTTCACATCCTATTGGTTTGTTACAACCTCTTCCCATTCCAGGCCAAAAGTGGGAGAGCATTTCGATGGATTTCGTCACAGGACTTCCCAAGACCTAAGGGAAGGATTGCATATATGTGGTGGTGGATATATTGATGAAATATGCACACTTCTTTGCCATTTTAGTAGGGTATTCAACAACACAGGTGGCAGAGTTATTCTTTTAGGAGGTATTTAGACTCCATGGTTTGCCAAAAAGCATTGTGAGTGATAGGGACAACAAATTTATCAGTATGTTTTGGCAGGAGTTATTCAGGTTGTGTGGCACGGAGTTGACTCCTAGTACCAGTTACCATCCTCAGACGGATGGGCATACTGAGGTGGTCAACAAATGGTTAGAAGGGTACCTATGCAATTATGCCTCAGGGCAGTAGAAGGCATGGGTTAGATGGTTGTACCTAGGGGAGTATTGCTATAACTCCTCATACCATATGTCCATCAAGATGTCTCCCTTCATGGCGTTATATGGATATGAAGCACCTAGCTTCATGGATCTATTATTGGGAGATAGCAGGGTACCAAAGGCAAGGGATCTTCTTCAGGATTGCCAAGACATTATGCGTTCATTGAAGGATAATATTCAACATGCCCAAAATCAGTAGAAGAGGTATGCAGATCAGCACAGAGTGGAGCGCACATTTGAGGTTGGAGACTTGGTCTATTTACGTCTACAACCTTATAGGTAGTCCTCACTAAAGAAGAGCGGTGCAGAGAAGCTCAAACCTCATTTTTATGGGCCTTTCAGAGTTGTCAGGAGGATTGGCGAGGTAGCCTATGAGCTAGAGCTTCCAGAGGGATGCAGAGTGCATAATGTATTTCATGTGTCATGCCTCAAGAAGGCGCTGGGACACAATGTGGTGCCATCAACAGAGTTGCCTCCCCTTGATGAGGAAGGCAAGTTGATACTGATTCCTGAGATAGTGCTTGATTCTAGAGAGAGGACCCTCAGGCGGAGGACAGTCAGAGAGTATCTAGTTAAGTGGAAGAATCTACCTATTGAGGATGCCACATGGGAGGGAGAGCACATACTGCAACATCCAGACCTTCGATTGCTTGAGGACAAGCAATCTTGGGGAGGGAGGACTGTAATGTCCCCTCCTCGCTCTTGATCAGTGCCATAGCCCGTTAGCCTATCTTTGAGCTCCTGTAGGCTAGTCGGAGTAGTGCTAAGGAGTTTTGAGTCCTTTCGAGGGCTCTGTTGGGTGATTCTGATGGAGTTACTATTTATAGTAACTACTAATTTTAGCAGTGTCAACTTTGGTCTGCTTCATTCCACATTTGCAGTGTTTGGGTTGCCTTATTTGATGAATTTATTCCGTTGCTAAGGTTGGGCAAAATATTTGGAAGTTATTAAAGTTACTTTTTAATTAAAAAGGGCCAAATGAAAAAAAAGTAACTTTATGTTTTTAAAAAACAACGTTGTCCTACTAGGCCAAGGGGGTGGGCGCACATCCCAAGGAGGGGCGTAGGAGTTCTTAAGGCAATAAAATAATATTATTTTGAAATGTGTTTGGAGCCAAAAAACCTAAAAATGAGGCATGGGGTTTATATTGGAGTTTTGGAGCTCATTTGCATCATCTTCTTTCTGGCAACATAACAGAACTCTGTCAAATTTGCTTCAGAAATTGCAGACTTTGGCTTTTGGAGATGAAAACCTCCATTGGTATCACTGGTTTTGGGGGTTAAAGGTCCTCCCTAGTTAGTTTTGGGTGTTTCTACTTCAGGGGACACAAATTTGAGCTTGATTTGCAATGGTAGGGTTTGTGATTTCGACAACTTCAATGGGTGTTTGAGGAGATCTTCTGGGTCTTCTAGTTTTTGGTCATTTTCATCTGGGTGTGCTTCAATTTAGTGTTTTGTGGTGTGATTTGAGGGTTCTTGGAGCTGGCCATACCATTTAGGAGTGCATTGGAGAACATGTAAAGCATTCATATCTCTTAATCCAGGAAGTTTCTCATTTTGGGTTTCCTAGCATATGTTTTCCAAGTTTGGGCGATGAGAATGGAGGCATTTTGATGAGGGTTTGGAGTTGGAGTGAATTTATTTTGTTGGTCGTACCTTTTCCAGTAGGTTGTACCATTACCTTGGGAAGTGTGTAATAAATTTAGTCAACTTTCGGGTGTGTTTGTTGTCCATACATTGGTGCCTAGCTTGTACAAGATTGTTGCATTTTACGACATGTCATTTGGAGCCCGTTTGATGAAGTTATGAGCATTTTGGTGTGTTCAGTTGTGTATGGTTCATTTCTAGAATTTTGTATCAGACCTGTACTTGCATTTCCAGGTCAAAAAATTGAATAAAATAATGTTGTTTGGTGTTGGGTTTTAGTTTGTTTCATTTCAGTTTATGTTTATGCAATTTAGAGTTTTTCTTTATGCATATGTTCACACATTATAAAGCACAAAAACCCCAAAACAATTGCATATCATACCTATCAGCAAAAACATCAGAAAAGGCAAAAAAAAAAAAAATCAGACATTACAAAAACGGAAACAAAGCAAAAACCCTCAGATATTTCAGAGCAGCAAATAGGGGTGCCTATTACATTATGTTCCTTGGATCATCCTTATACAACCTTTTTAGTTTCCCAAATATTTTTGGACTCCATATTTTGCCTTTGTGGTATACCCAAATCAATTGTTTTTTTACCAGGACCCTACTTTTACCAATCAGTTTTGGCAAGAACTATTTAAATTGCAGGGCACTCAATTAAATAAAAAGACAACATGCACTTCCTATCATGAGACCTCCAAGCCACGACCAGGGCATGCAAAGGGGTCCCATTTTAAATTCAAAATCTATGCATGCAAATTTTTATAAGGAGAGAAAACTTTGGACCAAAGTCCCTAAATCCCATCAACAACGTTTGATTTTCAATACTTTGGCTCTTAGCTTCTGAAGTTGGTTTTTGAAAGCATAGTGGAAAACCTCCAAGAATTTGGAAAAGAGGATACAAATTTAAGATAATCCTTTTACCTTTTATGCAAAACCAACAAATGAGATTGTAAGAAGAACACCAATCAGAGGCATCGAACAACGTTTCTACATAACCAATTAAGAAAACTTCATATTTGCTCTACTACCATGTTGGAATTCATTATATTTTCTAGAAATGAATGGAAGCAATCCATCCACTCAAATATTATACAACAAATAAAAAAAATTACAAAAAAAGAGATATGGTGGGCACTTGTAGGCACCATAAATAATCGCTACATCCGTAGATAATACTACACAATACTCTTATGATAAAATGAGTAGTGAAATGGGGTATTTATACCAATACCAAAACATCAATTACATAATAAAATTTATCCTAAGCCAACATAACAAGAGGGCTTTTGTGACATATTTGTGGACATATTTGGTACAACATTTGGGTAAGTTCTTGGTGAGCTTGCTGAAGCAGTTTTGAGCAAGTTCTTGGTGAGCTTGCTAGAGCAAATTTTGGGCAAGTTCTTGGTGAACTTGCTAGAGCTGATTTGGGCAATTTATTGGTGAGCTTGCTGAAGTAGATCAGTGGATTACCTACCTAAGCATATCAGGATTGCCTTGCTGATCAGATCAGTGGATTTCCTACTTAAGTAGATCAGGATTGCCTAGCTGAGCAGATCAATGGATTGCCTACCTGAGCAGATCAGTGTATTGCCTAGCTTTGAGCATATCGAAGTAATCATTTGTATTCGGATAAGGATCCTTATTTCTGTGTGAAATATTATAAGAAGATTATCTTGTGGAGTACCCCACATTGGGGGAACCATGTTAAATCTTGTTCAATTATGTGTGGAGATTTGTGCACTTGTTTACTATTGTTATCTATGTAATTAATGCACACTACTATATTTGGTTATTGCAATTAAGGACACTAATTGATATTGGTTTGGAAAGAAAGTAAAAATTGGGCGCTATACTGTTCACCTCCCCCTCTTAGTATAAACTTGTGTTCTTCAATTGGTATCAGAGCGGGTTCCTTCGGAAAGGCTAACATCTTGAGGGTAGATTATACAAGAACACATATGGCTTCACATAATAGATTATCTATAAATAAGGCTCCATTGTTTGATGGTAACAATTATGTTTTTTGGAGCATGAGAATGAAGAACTACTTGATATCACAAGGATATGAGGTATGTCAAATGGTTGAAAAGAGTATAAGGTTGAAGGTGATCCCGATGTAGATAAGACTATCAAAAAATTGGTTGAGATCAATGCAAGGGAAATGAATTGTATTTTGAGTGGGCGACGTGAAACATATTTTGTAAAGGTCATGGTATGTAATTCAGGTAATGCAATGTGGACCAAGTTGCAGAATACTTATGAAGGAGATTCAAAGGTAAAGTTGGGAAAACTACAAACTCATAGAAAAAGATTTGAGGAATTGAAAATGGAAGATTCTGAAGATATTGCAAAGTTTTTACTTTGAGTTGATGAGATTACTAACACCATGAGAGGCCTAGGATTTGAGATGAAAGAATTAGAAGTTACTCAAAATGTTTTGAGATCACTTCCCATGAAGTATGATGCAAAGGTTTTAGCAATAGAAGAAACAATGGATATCAACAAGCTAACAATGGAAGAACTACAAGGAACTCTCACAACTTATGATATGAGGGTGAGTAAGCATCAGGTTCCAATAAAAGAGATTGCATTCAAGGCTTCAGAGAAAAAGAAAAGGAAAATTCCAGATACAGATAGAGATTCAGATAATGATGAGGAAGCTAACTTCATCAAAAATAAAAAGGACTTAAGAAATTATAGGGATATGAAGAAAGTCAAATGCTACAAGTGTGGTGATTTTGGTCACTATGCACACAAGTGTCCACATGAAGAAAACAATGATGATGAAAAATAGGGTCACAAAAGAAAATAATATGGAAAGTATAAGCATGACAAAGATAACAAGTACAAGCAAAGCAAGTATGAGAAGAAGAAAAGTTTTCGTAAGACAAAGAAAACTTTCTACATTGTAGAAGCAAGTGATAGCTCAGATCACAGTGATAGAGACAAGTCAGATGATGAAAAGGAAGAATATCTATTCCTAGGAATAGAGGGTAAAAGAGAATAGTACTTTGTGTGTGGTCAAAGAGATCATAGATCAGGATACTGCAATGGTTTTAGTGATAGTGAAGATGAGATGACACATCAAGGAAAAAGGAATGGTCAAAGAAATCATGAAAGTTTATTTTTTATAGAAGATTATAATGATCTTAGTGACAGTGAAGATGAAGAAGGGTTTTTCTATGGTATAAAATAAGTAGAAGAAGAAATTCACTCCAAACATAAGAAGTTAAGCAAGAGAACATTGTAAGAAAGATAGATGTCTCAGTTGATCTAAAGGAAGACTTCAATGATATCCATGAGCAACTACAAGAGGTTAAGAAGAATCTAAAAGAATTGAGATGTCCCATAATTGAGAAGTTTGATCCATCACATGACTCAAAAGGTCAAGATATTTTCACTAAGAAGGAAACATGTATTTCAAAGACAATAAATATGGATTCCAATTTGCTATTTGACACAAATGAAGAGAAAGAAGAGGAAGGTCCCAAAGCACCAAAGGTCTCATATTTCAGGTTTGGGGAATCACACTCAAAAGGAAAGGAAGTTCTAACAAATGAAAGCAAGGAAGCACCTAAGTTTTATGAAGAAAGTTCCAAAGTTTCTATGGCTTCAAACATCCAGTTTGGATCTTGTTTTGAGATAGGTGAATCAAGTTCAAAAGAAAAATAAATTCTTGAAGAGGAAATAAAGGAAGAAACTAAGGAAGAGGATTTAGATACTACAAATAAGGTTCAAGGATGCAATGCACAAGTTGAAAATAATCATAAGGATAATGGTCAAGAAAATGAGGAACCAAGGCATGAACAAAGGGTTTTTCAAGGACATTGTTTTTCTTATAATGGATTTGGACACAGGACTATACATTACAAGATCCATGGATCAAAGAAGTTTGATTTTGCTAGAAGAAACTTCAAAGGAAGAAGGTAGGGACATTGCTTCTTATGCAACAGGATTGGTCATAGAGCCTCTAAGTGCAAAGAAAATGAGCAACATGGTTTTGGTTTTAGAGCTATACAAATCAAAATTCTTGGTCATAATGGTCATGAAAACAAAACTTCACAATACAGGGTTCAGAAAAGGAATGGATATGGAAATTATTTCAAGAAAGAATTCAGGATATGGGCACCATACAAAGGCTACAATATCAAGTGTTTTAATTGCAATAAATTTGGACATATTGCAAAATGGTGTAGGAATCAATTCCAAACAGGTTCAAGACAATAAGGTCAAACAGGTTCAAGACAAGAAGATCAAGTAATTCATCAAGAGAAGGATATCAAAAAAATATGGAAGGAAGTTGATAGAGGAAAGAAACAATGTAATATGGGAGTAAAATTACTCCCAACCCAAAATTAATCACCTCAAGAGAGAAGGTGGTGAGGGGGCTAAGCTTAAGAGTCATATCTTTTAGCCCCATAGGTGTCCCTTTTGACATTGATGTCAAAGAGGGAGATATTTGAGTAAGGGGGAGAGCATTGAGTTAGGGGGAGCAGCCTCCAAAGAGAGTATTGAGTCAGGGGGAGCGGTTTTGATTCTCAGAGATGGATTTTGCAGTGATTGTGGTTTTTGCATTAGAGGTATAGCCATCAATGACAAAGGGGGAGATTGTTGGCAATTTGAGTTATTTTATGTTGTCATTGATGTCACATGGATCACATTGAGTTTTGGTGGCCAAAGCATTTCATAAATAAGCATTTATGATATTTTGGAGAGCATGGATATATACAGGGTTTTTGTGAAAACCAAGGCAAGAAAAATAAAAGGTTTTATTTAAAACCATGGATGGCAGATTTGAAATGGGTTTTTCTTAAAACCTAGGTTGGCTTTTTGTTTCGTCAAAAAAGGTGCCCCGATGATGGAGATATTTAATTTTAAATTATTTAAAATTTAAATTTTAATTTTAAAATTAAATATATTAATTATAGCGCCAACTAAAGAAAGGAGGAAAGGCTATATTAATTTATAGCGCCGACGTCTAAAGAAAGAGGAAAGACATATATATGCCAACAAGAGCTTTTTTTTTTGGTAAGTTGGATTTTGTATTACTTAGAGGGTTTTTTGAGAGGATCCCAAAACCTTATAACATCGCAAGCCATAATCGTGGCATATACAGAAAGGCTCATGGGCTGGAGCAGCACAAAAACCTTGCTTGACACTTACCAAAATATAGAATTAGATGCCCATAGGGCTACATACAAGATTAACCCTAACGGGAGGTAGACATAGTTTAAAACCAAAAAAACCAAAACCGATTACAACCCACACATCCATCATCAACAAAATAAGAAAATCCTGGGAACCTCCATCAGGCTTCAATTTCCTCTTGGTCTTCTTGGGTGTGGCGCCCCTTGTAACGCTTCAGAGCACTGACAATCACATTGGTGGAGGCCTGAATGTTAGCTGCCATGTCCTCCAGGAACTGAACCAATCTTACCATCCTCCGCTTTGGATATGCGCCAAGCTGACGAGGAGACAAGTGGCATGGTAGAAGCAAAGACATCGAGGATCATTGTCGACCTCCTCCTAGGTGGTTCCATGAAAACTGTCTTGGTTTACGGCTCTCACCACGTCCACTAGGAAGCTCTCACACCATACGACAAGACACGTGAAAAAAACATTTGTTGGCCATGTGGTCTACCAGACCATTGCCCTCCCTGAAAGTATGCCGAATCTGGACTGAGGAATGCTGAAGAAGGATTTTCCTTGTCTCAAAAATGATGTTGAACACCTTCTAGGACGGGATCTTGGAGTTAAGCAAGTAGTTGGTAATGTTCATCGAATCCCCTTCAACCAGCAGAGGACGGGGATCCTTTGAGATGAGCTCAAGACCCCTCAAGACCCCTCTGGCTTCTACGACATGATTTGATTAGATCCCTAGATTTTCACAGTAAGTGAGGATGAGCTTCCCATTATGTCTCTGACGAAACCACCTACTGCTAGACCTAGGTTGCCTCTGGTCGCTCCAAATTTTAGCTTTATCCAACCATGGGGGGGCCTGATCCACCTGGTCTTTTTTTTGGATAGAGCCGGGTCCGCTAGGCCAGGATCCCCGTCAAGCTTCAAAGTCATGAAAATTTCCTTCTCGAGACCAAACTTTGGGATTGGGCTGGAGAGGATCTTGGAGTTCTCAATGGCAAAGGCCAAGGCTCTGTGGGCAATAGAGGGAGGGTCTCTTGGAGAGTTTCCAAACACCCTACCATTTCGCTCCAACCAGATCTGCCAGATGAAATGGTGGAAACAGGCATTCAACAAGAAACAGAGTTTCAGGTTCCAGAAAGGACTGGGCCATTGAAAGAAAGATTCCTTAATTGTCTTGGGAGGACTCCACTGAATATGAAAAGTGGAAAGGATGACTCCAATGACGGAATTGGCAAAAGAGCAATGTAAGAAAAGGTGGTCAGAAGACTCACAGGTTGACATGCACATGTAACACCTATTTGGGAAATCACAACCCCTTTTATGGAGGTTATCAATAATGAGGGCTTTATTCTGAAAAGTGATCCAAGAGAGAAAATTTACCTTGGGGATCAAGTATTTTCGCCAAACCATGTTGCAAGGAAACTCCAACCTTGGTCCGCTACACAGAAGATTGTAAGCTAACTTGATCGAGAAGGTGCCACTATATTTTCCTCTCCAAATCCTATGATCAGCTCTCCTTCGGGAAGGGATGGTGACCCCCTTTAGGAGAGAGGATAGCACAAAAACCTCCTCGTCACACCCATCCACTTTGTTAATCGACCAATGTGGGTATCCATTCCTCCAAACAATGAAGTCGACCACCTTCTGATCATAGTTGGGGTCCACCATGGATCTGAGGTGACCCAACTCGATACGCTGACACAGAGGATCCTCCTTAAGCCACATGTCCTTCCAAAAGTTTATATTTTACCCATTTCCCAAGATCCATCTAGTTCCATCCGCAACCAAGTGTCGCGAATGGATGACAGCCTTCTAGAAGGTCGATCCACCCATGGGAATGCCTTCATCGAGGATAGAAAGGTTGGAGAGGTATTTATTTTTTACTATTCTGACCCACTCGGCTGAATCATTGGAGATGATCCTCCAGGCATGTTTGGCCACCAAAGCAAGGTTCATCAAGCCCATTCTCCTTAGGCCTAGTCCCCCCTGGTCCTTGCTTTTGCAAACCTTTTCCCAAGCTACTAGGGAAATTCTGCCCTTGTCCTCATTTCTTGACCACAAAAAGGTCCTTTGGATCTGCTTGATCTTGTGAAGGGCCAAAGCTGGGAACCTAAACACCGACATAAAATAGGTCAGGATCCCCTGAAGGCATGCCTTGGTAAGGGTGGCTTTACCTGCTTGGGAAAGAAACTTACCTTTCCAGGTAGCTAATTTTTTATGGATGTGCTCTAAGACCATATTCCACAAACTCTCCTTGGCCTGGCCACAGAACAGGGGAAGACCAAGGTATGTGGTACGAAGGGAGTCGATGGAGCACCCGAGGATCCTGGCTAACTGGTTTTGCCATCTTACCGAGGTGTTGAGGAAGAAAAGCTTACTTTTAATGAAATTCATTCTAACCCGCAACACACTCATAGAGGAACAAGATCCTTTTGATGTATCTAGCCTGGGCTATTGAGGCATAAGTAGACAACAGAGTGTCATCCACGAACTGCTGATGGGTGATCGCTTCAATCCCAGAGGCAGGAATAATGCTAGTCACCTTATTCCTCCAAAGTGCCTCCTTAAGTGCTCTACCTAGTACTTCTGCCAGGATAATAAAGAGGATGGGTGACAGGGGATCTCCTTGGCAAAGCCCTCTAGTACTTTGGAAGAACCCAGCAGGGGAACCATTGACCAACACAGAGAAGCAAGGGGTGGAGATGCAACTTCAAACAAGGTCAATCCAAAGAGGGTGAAAGTCAAACTTGGAAAGGACTGCACAGAGGAAGCTTTTGTAAACTCTGTCAAAAGCCTTGTTCATGTCGAGTTTGAGGAAAAGGGCTGCCTTCTTCACCATAGAAGCAGAGTGGAGGGTGTCATGAATAATAATGACCCCATCCAAGATGTTCCTGCCTTTCACCGAACTACCCTGGAACAGGTCAATGAGGAGGGGGAGGATGGGTTTTAACATATTGGCCATGGTCTTGGTTAGAACTTTGTAGACAACATTACAGAGGCTTATGGGCCTAAAGTCAGAAAAGGTTCTACAAGCAGATGATTTTGAAATCAAAGCCAGGAAAGTGGAATTTAACCCATGGTGAATAGTTTTGGAAAACTGGATTTCTCTTATGGTAGCACATACGTCCTCTCCAACGATGTCCCATACTATTTGAAAAAAGTGAGGGGGAAAACCATCAAGACCCGAGGCCTTATCAGGTTGCATGGATAAAAGGGCTTCCTTAATCTCATCCAAGGAGAAAGGTTCCATGAGCTTTTGATTAGCCTCCTAGGTGACTCTGCATGGGATGTTAGCCAGGAGCTCGACCTGGGCCTGCTGGTCACTTTCAGGAAGAGCTCCCAGTAAGTCCTGAAAGAAAGCCACTGCTTCGGCTCTTATCTCCACTAAGTCCTTGGTCGAGGATCCGTCGCTGCAAATGATCTCTCTAATTTTATTGGATCCTCTATGCCGCATGGTCGAAGCATGGAAGAAGCTGGTATTGGAGTCACCCTCCTTTAGCCATAAGTCCTTGGATTTCTACCTCCAGAAGATCTCTTCCCTGGCTAGGATGTTATGATAGTCTACTAGGAGGATCTTCTCTTCATTTTTGATGGTTGTGATGTGGTCCCCATTTTCCATTCTCTTTTCTATCTCTTACAGCCTTTCTAAGATGAATTTTTTGCATTCAAAAATGTTGCCAAAGACCTATTTGTTCTAGATTTTGAGATTTTCCTTGACTATCTTGATCTTTTGGTCTAACTGCATCGAGGTTGATCCTCCAAACTTCTGTTTCCACCAAGAAGCAAATTGCCCTTTAAAATCCTTATGCTGAATCCACATGGACTCGAAACTAAAAGGAGTTTTGAAAGAGGGAGCTTTCCTGGATTCGAGGATGATGGGGTTGTGGTCCGAACTGATTCTAGGCAAGGCAAGCAAGGTTGCATCGACTAGGAAAGGAATGGCTTCTTGAGAGATGAAGAATATGTCTAGCTTAACCTAGATAAGCCCACTGCCCACCCTCCTATTGCTCCAAGTGAAGGAGGATCCCTTGAGCTTAATGTCCATGAGCTCGTTGTTGTTGACAAAGTTTCTGAAGTCCTCCATACTTCTGCTGCCCAAGTCAGAACCTCCTTTCTTCTCTGACGGATGCAAGGGGCATTTGAAATCTCCACCGAGGATCCAAGGTATAGTCCTGAAGTTGCTTCTCATCTGAGTAATGGTTTCCCAGATCTCAGCTCGCTCTATAGTAGAGTTAGGGGCATACATTTTGGACAGGATCCATGAATGATTGCTAGTCTTTGAGTGAAAAAGAATGTTGAGGATTCTATTTGAGGAAGACAGAAGCTTCCCTTCCACTAGCGTCAGATCCCATAGGCAAATGAGCCATCCTGATGTGCCTTGAGCAGGGCTAAACAGGGTTTCCCCTTTGCTCCAAATGACTTTGGCAGCCTTCCTCGAGGAGAACTCATCATTTTTGGTTTCTTGGAGAATGAAAATAGAAGGGTTTGTCCTTTTTCTGAGGTCAGTAGCCATCCTCTGCTTGGTTGCATTGTTTAGGCCTCTCACATTCCATGAGATGACCTTCATTTCAATAATTTAGGATTTTTCTTACCTCCCTTCACCAGTTGGAAGGGGGGTTTGGTGCCTTATTTTTCATCCTTCTGTGTGTTAGAATCATCTAAGAATAGCATTAGTTGAGTCCCATTTGCCACATCCTCCATCGTTTCGTTGTTCTGCTGGTCATTACCAGAAGGTCTTCCTCTCTTTCGTTCACTACCGTAGTCAATAGCCTACTTTTTGCTTCTAGTGTTCCTAGGGTTAATCCACCCCGATAGGGAAGGCCCTCCTTTGCATTTATCCCACCGAGGTGGGGATTTCCTATTACTTTTCATATATTCCTCCATGAAGGATTACGAAACACCAGGTTCGAGGAAAAAATATACTTGGGAAACCGAACCCTTTGCTCGAAGATTGCCTTGCGATGAGGGTTTTGAAGGAGCCTCTTGCTGGTTTTGACTTGGTGAGGGAGCTTCTGCATGCGCGTATTCCTGCTCAGGATTGTTATCAGGTTCCTCATGGTCCATAGAGGATGGGAGATGATCCTCCCTCTATTCAAATTCAGCTTCACCTTGAGAAGGAGTCTTGGCTTGGTCATAGGATCGATGGGCAGGGTTGTGAAAAATGAGTTATGGCTGAGACTTTTTGTTGCTGGTCCCAGGACCCTGGTTCCTCTGGTTTCCTCCCTTAGCCTCTTCTTCCCGTTGCTTTTGAGTCCTCATATTTGGGCATTGGGACTAGAGATACCCATGAGTACGACAATGAGTGCAAAAGGCAGATTTATTTTTGTACTCAATAGGTTGCCTTTTGATTAGGATTTTTCCTCTGAATAGGTTGATGAAAGTGGGGAGCTCAGCTTCTAAGCTAGCAGTAACACAAAATCGAGCATGTACCATCCTAGACCTGACCTTGGTGGAGGAATCAAAATCCACTAACTCCCTAATGGACCGAGCAATCCCTCTGATTACATTCTCATGCCAACATTGAAAGGGGAGGTTTGGAAGTCTCACCCACAACGAAGCAACATTTATGTTTTGGGTCTCAGGATTAAAGTCCTCCCCCCATTTCCTAAGAAAGAGGCTCCTGCGCCCTAGGAACCACGGCCCTCCAGCCAAGATGTTGCAAAATTCCATTTGGTTGTTAAGCCGGATAGCAAAGAAACCTCGATACAGGGCCATAATCTCAATAGTGTCCATATACGGATGTCCCCCCAAGAACTTCCCAATCAGCATGAACTTCTCCATCTCCATATAGCTTTCCATCAAGTCTTTGAGAATGACCAAATCCTCCCCTTAGGGGTGGAGCTCCTGGGTGGAGGAATGTGGTAGGACGCCTGAACCCAGAACCTGGGCATAGGATCCCTTATGGGTTTGATGGGGGCATTCCTTGTTAGGGGGATCCTTCCTGCTACTGCCCATCCCATCGATCTGAGTACCCGCCGCATCAAGATTGAATCCTTCGCTGCTGTCAGAGCTAGTCCCTCACGAAACCTTGCCCGTTCGTCCATCCTCCCTTCTCTCACCTGCTTTTGCTTTGCTACAATCCTCCACTCGCTCGCCCGTATTCTCTCCTTTCCCATCGCTCATCCTCTCCTCTACTTTTGCCAACAAGAGCTTAGATAAAGACTACTAGCGCTTATTTTTCGAATGCCTTCGATTGGGGAACGAATTGCGAAAAGAGAGAGAAGTGTGACATTGGTCTATTGAAAAATCGTTCACGGAGTTTAATAAGACGCATAGGCATCTTTGGCCTAGCGGTTCGTGCGCTGTGTGTTACGCAGGAGGTCCTGCAATCAAGTCCCACAGTGGTTATTTGCTTTATTGAAGCGCTCGAAGCGCTGTTAAGTTTTTCGAAGGGTGCAAAAGTTTATGATATAAGTTTTTGTTCGTGTCCCTTTGGACACGTGAGGGCATGTGGCCCAACGACAGGTTGGCTGTGGTTAAGGCGTTGAGCAAGGAGATGTCACGAGATCGAATCCCGTCAAGGACAGAGGCAAGTTAATAATTTTTTAATATATTTTATTTTTCTAAAGTTGCCCTAGGAGGAATAAGGGTTGTGATGCATATTTAGAAAAAGAGAGACTTCTGGTGTTTCTCCTTTTTGAAAGTATATCATATTATATATCGTTGGAAAGCTCATTTCGAGGGCTATTTGATTAACTTTTTTAAAGGGAGAAATAAGGTGTATGTAAAGAGATATTTCTATTTTTGTAAAAGGGTTCAAAAGTGAAAGTTGTTTTGTTCTTTTTCAAATGTGATTAATTCTTTCATGAGGGGACATATTGTATTTTATTGAGTAGGAGTGATAAGGTGTTATTTGGATATTATTGTTGTGATATTAATAATGATATCTAACCCTTGTTGAAAGTTGAAAAAGAAGTTTGTTGAGTGTGGCAGATTTAGTGGACATCCAATAAGGCATCAAAAGGTATGAGCAATATTCTCCATTGACTTTGTTTATGGTGGTTGATTTTTGAAATATCATTGAAGAGAAAATGATTGATTATGGTTTCCTTTTTTAAAGTGGTTGGTTGAATGCTTCAAGGTTTTCTGGTTTGAGAGTTGTGTTTAAACCTTGTTTTATAAGCATAGTTGTTGAAACCCATTGGTTATGCAAAGAACTTGAGTTAAAAAAGAACATGAGTATCATTGTTATGTGAGATTTGTGGTTGAGCATTGTTGGAAATATTTGAGTTGGTTGATTCATGCTTGGACTAGGGTTTTGTGAGAAAGAGTTGTCCCTTCTGGTGATTGGTTGAGTTGAGTTGATTGAGCTTAGTCAAGTGATTGTGTGAGGTGATTGTTCAAGTCCCATGAAATAAACAATTCTATAATTCTGATTTGGGTTGAGATTGAGCTTTGAGATTAAAATATATTGAGTCTCTAACAATTCTCTTTATGCTTCTATAAGATTTGAGTTGAGTTAAGATTGACTTGAGTTGAGTTGAGATTGATTTGAGTTGAGATCATTGTGGATCATTGTTGTCATCCATTGTGGAGTGCATTGCCTTTCATTATTGAGTTCATCATTGAGCCTTGCCTTCATAGATTTGTGTATGAGATTGGAGTGCTACTTGAGCATGATTGGTTGAGCCTTTGAGAAGGCTTTTGGGACAAATTTGTGGCAATTTTTGTGTATGATTGATTGAGCCTTTGAGAAGGCTTTTGGGATAGATTTGTGGACAAATTTGGGACAACATTTGGGTAAGTTCTTGGTGAGCTTGTTGAAGCAGTTTTGAGCAAGTTCTTTGTGAGCTTGCTAGAGCATATTTTGGGTAAGTTCTTGGTGAGCTTACTAGAGCATATTTGGGCAAGTTCTTGGTGATCTTGCTGAAGCAGAATAGTGGATTGTCTACCTGAGCAGATCAAGATTGCCTTGCTAAGCAGATCAGTGGATTGCCTACCTAAGCAGATCAGGATTGCCTAGCTAAGCAGATCAGTGGATTGTCTTCCTGAGCAAATCAGTGTATTGCCTAGCTTTGAGCAGATCGAAGTAATCATTTGTATTGGGATAAGGATCCTTATTTTTGTGTGAAATATTATAAGGATATTATCTTGTGGAGTACCCCACATTGGGGGAACCACGTTAAATCTTGTGTCTCAATTGTGTGTGGTGATTTGTGCACTTGTTTACTATTGCTATCTATGTCATTAATGCACACTGCTATATTTGGTTATTGCAATTAAGGACACAATATTTGTTTGGAAAGAAAGTAAAAAGTGGGCGATATACTGTTCACCCCCCCTTAATATAAGCTTGTGTTCTTCATTGAGTAGGTGAGTTATCACTACCACATCTTCTAATTATTCTATCTCATGCTGAAAGCATATTCATAAAATTAAGTTGTGATAGGTTCATCATCTATTATTTTAATCTTAGCTTCAAATTTAGAAAATATGATGCGAAAATCATTTTGGAAAGAAAGGCATAGAATATTGTGAATTCAATCCCCACTTCCACTTAATCTACTTTTGAATCTTTGATAGAGAGTGTCTATTAAAATTACATATTAACTATTTGTTTTTAAAAATTCTTATATTGTGCTTGATCATCTTATCCTTAATAATCACTTGTGAAACATTTGCTACTTGCATCAAAATTACCATGGATTTGTTATTTATTTTGTCCCTAATTAAAGTATCATTACTTCTACTTAGAAATTCCATGCACGATATTCTTTAGCTTTACCTAACTTGTTTTATAAGAATACTTTTTTATAATTTTTACAAAGATCTAAAACAAAAGCTTTAAAAACAATGTTTGCTTCTTAATTGCACTCAATTATGTTGATTTGTTTTAATATTATATCATAAAGAACACTACAAAGTAATATTTTTATTTTAATTATCCGAGAGGGACAATGCAAGGTTTTGGCTCTTCTTCGGGAGATCCAAGGTTCAAACCGTGGCGTCGGCGAGTGTGTGAGGGGTGAGTATGTGGTGGTTGTGTATTAAATTCCCTATTGATAAGCATAGCCAAGGTGAGGGGGTGAGTATGTGGTGGTTGTGTGTTAAATTCTCTATTGATAAGCATAGCCCTCGACTTTAAGAGGGGACTTTAAGAGGGGTCATGGTTGGGGAGCCTACTCACTTCGTTGGGCTTAGTTTCTCACACTAACCAAATAAAAAAATTATTTTAATTAAATTTTAAAATTAAAGACAACTTTTATTTAAATTAATGGCTAAATAATAACAAAGACATAAAATCTATCTTTTTTTTATATTGAAAACTATCTTATATATATATATATATATTTCTTCTTCTAAGAACAATACAAAGATTTGGACTTTACTTTTTTTTAAAAGATCCAAAATTTAGACCGCATCTACATTAAAAACATTATTTATTATTTTTAAATAAACTTTTAATTTTTTATTATATTTAACATTTAAATATAATAAAAATTTAATTTATATAATTTCAAGATTCGGATAGAGTATACCTTAACAATCTTAACGTGACAAAGAAAAGAAAAAAACAATTCAAACCACAATTATAGAAATAAAATAATAAAAACGTTACAACTTTCTTATAAATATATAAAAAGAATCTTGACTAACGTAAATAAATTTAACGTCGTATTAAATCTCGGTTAATTTTCTACGCGGGTTATTTAAGACTGAGGACACTAGGGCGTAAAGAGCGGACGTTTCACACACCGTGAAAGTGGGTATCTAGCTTTAACAGCTAATAACTTCTTTTTTGGTATATATTTTTTTTTATTATAAAAAAATTGGTAATATTTTTGTTAATAAAATATTTTTATTATATAAAAAAATTTATAACATTTTTACTGAAAAACAAGATAAAAAAATTCCTTATCAACTTATTTTATATTATTTATTTATTTATTATTTTTTTAATATTTTTATTTCAAAACAAGATAAAACATAAAATCCCTTACCAACTTATTATATTTTATTATTTATTTAGTTTGTTTACATAGGAGAATTGGTTACAACCAGACCATTTTTAGTAACTGATAATTAAAAGCCTGCTTCCACCAAACCTATTACTCATAAACCAAATCAGTTTATTTATTTATTATTATATAAGAAAATTGTTTTATTTAATTATTTATTTTTTGGGTTATATTGGAGATTCGATCACAACCATACTATTTTTAGTAACTCATAAATACAACAAGGACTACTTCTACCAAATCTATTACCTAAAAACCAAATCACTTTATTTATTATTATATAAAAAAAAAAATTATATCTTATAAATCAACACCTTTATCCCTTATGGTTAGTTACTCTTTATAGAATCCCCAATTAAATCTCATTTGCTCATTTGAATAGAGATGAGCACCACCGTTTGACCTATTAAACCGATGATGTGGATAGCACCGCGTGGCGAACGACCACCGAGACGAAACAGTTGACCGAGAGCAATATCGTGTGACAGCCAACATGTTCGCGAACATGCCTGTCCCTGCTAAAATGTTGCCTCGACACCAACGGTGACAACTGACAAACCCCTCCTTCACACACAAATCTTTCTAGACCTTTTTAAATTTCAAAAGAAAAGGACAAATACCAAGAACCTTATTTCTACCTAAACCACCCCTGCTGTCATCTCTGAGACCCCGCACTTACCCCGCACCCAGCCAATGGGAAACCCCAGAAAGGCTAATGAGACGAGATATTATAAAATATCTTTGTGCTCTCCTGGCTTCCACGTGGCGTGGAACGAACGCGTTGACGACATTCATAAAGCGTAGTCGGAGCCGAAACCCACGAGTGTTCGAGTTTCAGCCGTCTGACGCGGATGCCGCTGACGTGGAGATATCCGCGTCGAGTAACGAAGGGAGCTGGGAAAGGGAAACTGAAACCAAAACCGCCCTGCTACCCGGTTTCCGGGAAATGGAAACGTCCCCCTCGTTCCTCGTACTTCGCGTCCTCATGGTCAAATAGGACCCCCGGCCATTCCTGATCCGGATCTACGCCACGGCGCTTTGCTTCTCCTCCCCCCATTACTCTGCAACACAAGGATTTTGTTTTTTTTTTTTTTTTTGGAGTCTGGAAGTGAATTGCTTGCGTCGGAATTTCAGAAAAGAAGGCAAGTAATGGGGAACTGCGTGGGTGGAAGTTCGGCGAGATTGGAAATCAATAGCAAGATGGCGAACGGCGGCAGTCCTGCAAATTCGCGCCCGAATTCTCAGCCTCCAGAGGCACAAGGGAACAGCCATTATAATGTGAAGGCAGCGGCGCCGGTGGCGTCGCCGAGGCCGGCGCCGCCGAGGGCGAAGGCGGCGGGGGCGATGGGGCCGGTGCTGGGGCGGCCGATGGAGGACCTGCGGGAGAAGTTCACGATCGGGCGGGAGCTGGGGCGGGGGCAGTTCGGGGTGACGCACCTTTGCACAGAGAAGACGACGGGGCGGTTGCTGGCCTGCAAAACGATCGCAAAGAGGAAGCTGACGAGCAAGGACGATATTGAGGATGTGCGCAGGGAGGTTCAGATCATGCACCACCTGACCGGGCAGGCCAATATAGTGGAGCTGAAGGGCGCCTATGAGGACAGGCAGTCGGTGCACCTGGTCATGGAGCTCTGCGCCGGTGGTGAGCTTTTCGACCGCATCATCGCCAAGGGCCACTACACCGAGCGCGCCGCCGCCACTCTCTGCCGGACCATTGTGCAGATGGTGCACACTTGCCACTCCATGGGCGTCTGCCATCGCGATCTTAAGCCCGAGAATTTCCTCCTCCTCAGCAAGGACGAGAATGCTCCCCTCAAAGCCACCGACTTTGGTCTCTCCGTTTTCTTTAAACCAGGTATAAATTTTCTTTATTTTTTCTAACCCCTTCCCGTGTTTAAAGTTTTATTTGAAGTGTTTCTCTGTGAATTATAAAATTTTGTAGAGTCTCAGTGCAAATACTCAGCGTTCAGCCCTCTGTGAATGCTCTTTTTAATTTTTAATATTTATTTATTAAATTAGTTATATAAAATTGGGAGGGATAACCCTAACTCTCTGGATGGAATTTTCCTTCCATAGATGGAAATGAATCGTATCTTTATTACATTATCAGACGACATTTTTATATTAGTTATATAAATTGAAATGATTCGTGAGGTAGGATTTTTTTTTTCTTTTAATTAATTAGTTCCTATTAATATTAAATTATTTCCTCCAACAAGTTAACAAGCGAACTCATATTAGGTAGATTAAATTGAACTAAAAACTGAATTTAAATTCAAGTTGAATGCGGTTTTCTGTGGTGAATGGACAGATGGATATTACGAGATTATTTGCTATTAGTTTGGCTGTACGATGTGAATTTCAAGCATTAAATCCATCCAGAGTATTTGTCTATTTTCTATTTAAATAATAAATTAATTTAATGAAAAACTTACCGAGTAGAAATGCAGGATTGTCCTGGTGAAACAGAATAAGATTTACACTGTTCCGGCCTTGTACTTGTAGAAAAGATTCAGGGAACAGATCTTATGCTGCACTACACAAAACTGAAAAGATCTTTCACCTTTTTAACAGTTTGGCCATATAGACACCTTTCTTCAGGGCAGATACAGGCTTCATAGAAATAGTAATATAAACCTCCCGTTAATTTTTCTGTAGTTTATATTCGAGTTCAACTTCAACTTAGATACGGTCATTTTTACTTCCACTCAGTCTAACCATCTACCAGATGCTAGCATTTTATATGGTTTTATTATACGGGCTAGTCTTTCTGAATGGAGGGTGGTTTCTGAAGGGTTAGGATAGATCATTTTTTAAATCTGAAAACTAGTTTAAAACCGTTTTTCTGCTGGAACTCGATGTGGATTTAAAACTCGTAACGGTTTCAGGAATCAACTTATTAGGGTGTTTTGTATGCAAACTAATGTAAAATGAAGACACACGTTCTACAAATTCTTTGTGTGATTTTTTCCTTTTTTTTCTTTTCAAATTAATAAATTCGCGCAGGACTTGTATGTAGTCACATTAGTTGAGGTGTATCAAATTGAATTCAGTAAATTATCTAATTTTTGATATTCGATAATCATATATATATATATTTTTTGATAGTTATAAGTGTTTGTATTTATAGCGGGTTTTAACAAGGATCCCAAAACCTGATTACATAAGCAATGGGCCTAGGGCATCAATCCCTTGAAACTGAACACCAAAACAGAAATCCTGCCCAGCGGTAACAGTAAGCATGAAACAATCCCTCTTAGCGGGAAACAAACAAATAAGAAAGAAAGTAGTTTTGGAGATCCCGCCCAGCGGGGAGTAGCCAAAAACCACCATCGAGAAGATCCCACCCAGCAGGAAGCACAGAAAAACCGTTACAATAAAATCCCGCCTCGCGGGAAGCAGTCAAAACCACCACAAACAGTCCCGCCTAGCGGGAAGCAACAGGGAAATCCCGCCATCCGGGAAACCAGCAGAAAAGAAAGGATCCCGCCTCGCAGGAAAACCGGCGGATTTGGCGGATCCCGCCTTGTGGAGAAACCATCCCGCCCACCGGTAAAACATTCAGTTCAGCGAGAGCCATCCTGTAGGAAGCCGACAGCCAGCACAGAGAGGATCCAGCCCATCAAGAAGTGACCAGAGAGTTGCACCACAAGGAACCCGCCTCGGGAAAACAAAAGAGGATCCCAGCAGCAGGGACCAAGAATCCCGTCCAAGCACAGAGCCCGTCGAGGGACCAAGAATCCCGTCCAAGCACAGAGCCCGCCGAGGATTCACAAGAAAAAGGGGGAAGCTGTCCAAACCCTAAATCGTCACCTCCACCGCACCAAGAAACGCAGGGGACCAGATCCACGCGAATAACCTGCAAAAAAAAACCCCAGGGGGAAGCCTGAGGGAAAAAGGGAAGGGCTCCCCAACCAAACAGGGATCCCTGGGAAGCACCAGTCCGAAAAAACAACCAAGGAAACCCTAGCCGGCCGGGAGGGGCGCAGATAGTGGAGAAGGATCTCCCCCCAGGAGATCATCTGCAAACAACCACTCCCCGGGAGGGATGACCTGGGTTGAGCCAGGGACTGGGCAGGAACCAGGAGCCATGGGAGGGGGAGCAGGGGAGGGACCAGAGCCCTCCCCTCTCTACTTTCTTCCCTCTCCATCTCCCCTTCTACAACCACACTGATGGATAATCATATATATTTATCTGATTATACTATTTTACTTTCTTCTTGCACTATAAAAAATGTTTTTTAATTTTTTTTTAAAGCCATACTTCTTCAAACTATATGATAAGTTTTTTCACAATATTTAACTTGCTGCCCTGCAATATAGTTGACGTAATACTTTCTACTTTCTGAATGACCATCAAAGGAGGTTAGTTTGATAATTATGACCTGTCCATGAGCTTAATTCTATAAACTTGGTAAGTGTTGAAATTGTGATTGGTTAGCTTAGTATTATAGATGCACGACTAAGGCTCAGGACCAGGGTGATCGCTCCTGCAATTACCTTTATATCGTGGCTAATAGTGATATGTTGGCCTCTTGAGAACATACTTGCTCCTAGAGGATTTCTATGCAGGGAAGCTTGGAATTGAGGGTTTGAAGAACCTGATAAAATCTCTTTTCTTTCATCTACTTTTTGGCTTTACAATCACAGGGAATGGAAAATACATCTTCTAGGATACTAATCATTTCAGAATTGATATCGTTGACCTGTATAGCTTAAACTGCAAAGAGACCATGCCCTTCTCTTTTGGGTTCATTATTTGCACTTCAACGGTATAATTCGAGCTTTCTAAATATGAACATGTGCAATTTAATTCCCATACCCTTGTCTATATCCAACTAAAATGCACGTGGTGCATAGCTTGGCCGCTTTTAGATTTTGAGAACTTTGTTTTTGGTTATTTTTCCAGGCCTTGTTAAAGGACACACTTAAATATCCTATCTGCATTTTTGTGTGGCTCAGGTCAAGTATTTAGAGACGTTGTTGGCAGTGCATATTATGTGGCTCCGGAAGTATTGAGAAGAAATTATGGACCAGAAGTAGATGTTTGGAGTGCAGGAGTGATATTGTATATTCTTCTTAGTGGCGTTCCCCCTTTTTGGGCAGGTCAGAATTACAGTGAACTCATACGAGTGAATTTCTATTACAGGATTGAGTTGCATATTTTGTATAATTCTGTGATAGGATGGGATTGTAAAATATGATCATAAACTAATGCTCAAACAGCATTTAACAGAGTCAGAGCAAGGCATTTTTGATTCAATCATGCGTGGGCATATTGACTTTACAACTGATCCTTGGCCATCAATATCTAGTAGTGCAAAGGATCTGGTCAGGAAGATGCTCAATTCTAATCCCAAAGAAAGACTCTCAGCACTTCAAGTTTTAAGTAAGTAAAAAAATTTCCCGTTTTCTGTTTCAATAATATGTTCCTTGTCTTGTATTGACTTTAACTAAGCATGACGGACAATACAGGCCATCCCTGGATCAGAGAAGATGGTGAAGCCCCAGATACACCTCTTGACAATGCAGTTTTAGCTAGGATGAAGCAATTCAGGGCAGCGAACAAGCTTAAGAAAGTTGCTCTAAAGGTATGGTTCTATCTTGTCCATCTAGAGTGCCTTGGGTTTAGATGATTATAAATGCATCTTCTAAAGCATGGGGAGTTCTTCTTGCAGGTTATTGCCGAAAGATTGTCAGAAGAGGAAATAAAAGGCTTGAAGGAGATGTTCAAGAGTATGGACACTGATGGCAGTGGTACTATAACTTTTGAAGAATTAAAGACGGGGCTTGCAAGGCAAGGCTCAAAAATCTCCGAGCCTGAAGTCCGGCAATTAATGGAAGCTGTAAGCTAACGGAACTGTTTCCTTGTGATTATTGTTATTATAGACTGTTGATGAGATTGATGCTCTGCAACACTGTATTGATTACGGATGTCTCTTGTCTCAATTATCTGTTCTATTCGTACCTGTTTCAGGCTGATGTAGATGGGAATGGAACAATTGACTATCTTGAGTTTATCACAGCTACAATGCATATGAACAGAGTGGAAAGAGAAGATCATTTGTATGGTGCCTTCCAGTACTTTGACAAAGACAATAGCGGGTAAGCTCCTGTGAATTTCACGGCGCATATCCTAAAGTTTGAATTTTATCTTAATAGAATTTGCTGCCATGTTTGTAAGGGGTGCTCACTTCTTTTTTTATTTTATTTTATTTTCAGTTACATCACAATGGATGAACTAGAACAAGCCTTGAAAAAATATGGAATGGGTGATGATGAGGCAACTATAAAGGATATTATTGCTGAGGTGGATGCTGACAATGTAAGCATTTATTGTTTTCTGTTCTTTATATTTTTTTGTACTAATCTGTATTCTCTGTACACAACTATCAACATCAGCTGGTACTAAATTTTGCTTCTTTACATGCTCAGGATGGACGCATAAACTATGATGAGTTTGCAGCAATGATGAGGAAAGGAAACACAGATGTAAATCCCAAAAAGAGACGTGAGATTAACATATAGTGGTGCTTCTAGCGAGAAATACTTGTCAAGTAAATTGTTTGTAAGCAATGACAGGAACCTGTGATGGATCTTCATTCGTAATGGAATTGGCCTTCTGACCCATCACAAGGTGAATGCATTTTATAAATATTTCCAAGGATAACAAGTTGAGAGCCAAATTCAATATCAATTCTTGAATTGATATTTTGTACAGCATATGGGAAGAATTACCAAAGGTTGATGCAAGACACTTATTTTCTTCTACATCACTTGGAGCCATTGCCGCCTCTTCTTTTCTACTACATCACCTGGAGCCATTGCTGCCTTGTTTATTGGAAGAGGACATCCCTGCCCTGTGTTAAACCAAGGAAGCTGCAGAATCAGCCTAGCTTCTTATACCTTAAAGATCTTAAATACTTCTTGGGGTGTTTCCTCTTGTTGGGTTGCTGTTGGCTAGTTTAAGTGTTTTGTGAGTGTCCACTGGGGTTCGTCCAAACCTAATTGGAGATTTTGGTTCTTTCTTTGGGCCATGCAGTATAAGGCCCATCATTTAATTTGAAACGTAGCGTTTATTAGGTGGATGTACTTGTTTCATTAAATTAGGAATATTATCTTGAGTAATCTGGAAGAATAATCCATTTCAAGGGAGTTGGAAGCAATACAGAATGGCAATCTCATAAATTTGGCCTAGGTCTTTAACTTCCCTGGCCATTTTCTTTGGTCTTCTTCTGGGAGGTTTATAGCACAAAAGATGGCAGGCCCTCAGAATGGCCTTCGTTTCCTAAATCTTTGTTTGTTTATCTGCATTTTTATAAGGTTTTATTATCAATTTGAGTTCAAGGAGAACTTGTGTTTTCAATCAACTAGGCCTTGCACCATCCTGGAACTTTAATTAAAATAATTGGAATTTTGAAGGAAATTATAGGTAAACAATTCTTGAGATTGCAAGATTGTATATTGAAAGAGGGATAAAAATTGCAACCTTCAGAACCCTGCAAATACTATGTTGCCTCGAGGAAAATAAGAAGTGCTCTTAATAAAAAAAAATTCAATTTTTATTTTTTACCCTTCACCTTTAAGTGGAGAAAGTAGTAGTAGATCAACTTCTAATTTAAAGGGTAACTTAAACTCGAACTCATAAAAAATTAATGCATAAAATACATTATTTTAAAGTTATTAAATACGATTAAAACAATAATAAAATTAAAAAGTATTTGAAATAAGAAATATAAGTCGATATACAGTTAAATCAAATCATAATATTAACAAATTTTATAACAATAATTACAATAATATTATTTGCATATATACATATTATTTTAATCCCATATTCAATTAGTAGATAGAGCGTTTAACCTAAATCTTATATATTTATATTTACAGTTAATATTTGTATTTAGCTATAATAATTTTATTATTTTAATAATACTTCTAATAATTGTCATTATTCTTATATTTAAAATTATTTTAAACTTAGTTTGTTTTCTAATATATTGTGTAGTAAACAATCTCATGTACATTTAGTTACGATACATTAGTGGTTTATAAGTCTCACACTAATCATTTTCTAATTTATTGTTGGAAAAATGGCAGGTGTAAGCCTTCAATTTTATTAGGTGGAATATTGTGACACGCGTAATGTAAAGGTCTTTTGTTTTTTTAATTGATTCTATGTGATGTTTTCCTGTCTTTCTAAGTCAGTGCTTTTTACTCTTATAGGTCACTTCTTAGTAAAGTGGTTCTCTGTGATGTTTTATAGGCCACTTTTTAGTATACAGCATTTACATATTTTGTTCCACTCTATTATTTAGCAAAAATTATGTTTGATTCGAATTTGAATTCGTAAATTATGACACTCTTGGGTCAAGATGCCCTAAGCATTCTACAAACCAAGATGCTTATGTTTTTGTTTCAAAAGAACATTCTTTATTGGGAAAATAGCAGGGTTAGAATAATTCTTTAGTAGTGTGTGCTAATGGCCTACATTTTATGGTTATTGTTTTTGTTAGCAATCATGATGGTTGGAATTAATTTTATTGCTGTAACACCCTATTTGGAATGATACGTGTCTTAATTGTTTTTATGATGCTTTCCATTTGAAACCTTAGAGGCCACTTGACTGTGTATATATACACATTATTGCTTGACATGCTTATCATGGAAATTTTATGAGATTATACGTGACGCCTTAAACAAATGTTGATTGCATTCATACAACTCACTTTGAATAAAAGGTTTGAAATGTAACCTTGATTAAAAATTAAGTATGATTTTCTTGATTGGGAACATAGCAGGGCTAGAATAATTCTTTAGTAGTGTGTGCTAATGGCCTAGATTTTATGGTTATTGTTTTTGTTAGAAATCATAATGATTGGAATTAATTTTATTGCTCTTTGAAATATTATGTTGTTTTTACGATGCTTTCTATTTGATTGTGTATCTATACACATTATTGCTTGTTTATTAAATGATATGTTTATTGCTTATTTATTAAATGATATGTTTATCATGGAAATTCTATGAGATTATATGTGACACCTTAAACAAATGTTGATTGCATTCATACAACTCACCTTGAATAAAAAGGTTTGAAATGTAACCTTGTATATATGGATATTACTTTTTAAAAATTAAGCATGGTTTACCTTTAACTTTTTATGAAATCAAAAGCTTTCTGGATTGGAAAACAAACTCTTTCTTGGTGAATGAAAGTGGATCTTTTGAATTGGACACCATTGTATTGTAAAAAAAGAATTTATTTATCTATCGCGTTAAATCTTCTACTAAGAAATGAAATAAACATGAAGGACTTTGTGAACCTTGACAACAAAAATAAAAACTATTGATATTTGATAATTTATTATGGATGATTATATCCTTCTTTAGAATCCGGTGATGATAGTACTAAACTTTATTAATGATCCTTGGAACTTTGTTCTTTCCTTGGCCATAAATCCATGAGGATTTTGTTTTTCAAATTTGTATTTTTTATTGACAAAAGCATGGATATAACATGATATATTTTGCATTACATTTTAAAATTATTTGAGGGTATAGTATTGTGATTGTTGAATGACAACTCCTATGGATATTGTGCTTTATGTTGAACCTAAAGTGATCCATTCTAGACACTATATCCAAACATGGAAATATTGATGGTCTATATGGTTTGTATGATAGTTCCATGTATTTTATGAATGAAATTGTTCTTAATTATATTGAATGTCTTCATTGTATTGAGCAAAGAATATGCAAACTATGTCTTTAAGGTAGCATGGAATTTGGTTCTTGATGACAACTTTCTAATTAGAATTTATAAGTGACTATAGATACCTTATATATATGTAGCCTTCCATTTTTAGAAAGGATCAAAGAAATAGGACTATAGAGTGAATTGATGGTACTTTGTTTTTGTATCAAATAATATCATAAAGACTCTATCGATGTACAAGGTCTTGTACCTTGCAAATAGACATATAACAAATAGAAATAAGGGTCTAATTTTTGTTTGACTTGCATTAAAAACTACCAAACTGCATGTGAGATTGTAGTCCTAACTTTGCGAGATTTAGTTGCATTATGGGTGATTGATTTGAACATCACAAGAATTGTGACAACCTCCAAATTCTTGCTACTTATCTTGCATTATACTTGATAAATGCATTGCTTGAAATGACATGTTGTAACATGATTGTCTCTATATAACATAATAAATATTTGTCTTGATGCTTTATTTTTTATTGTATAAGGATTGATATATTGGCTACTACACTTATGTGACAATGAAAATCTAATTGATTGTCTTGTAGGTTGCTGCACAAGATAGATATGGTTTTATCTATCACCTAGATGGGATATTATAGAAAACTAATAATTTGCACATTAGGTAGGAGTTATCTATTGTCATTTTGTTTTGTATTTGCAAGTTGAAGACCGAAAAGAGTAAGTTGTATCTTTGGATGCTTTTCTATATAAACTTATGAAACTAGTACTCTTATCTATATCATAAATTATTATCACTAAGGGCGTTTGAACTTTGATAATGTGGATGCAGAGTTATGATGGATTATGTGGCCTTAAGAGTGTGAAGGATGATGGTGCTTATGCTTAGGTGCTTCGATGCTTTGCATTATGGAATGGTGAATATTTAAATACAATGGATGCCCAATTTTGGCATAACAAACCTTAACTAATATTGCAACTACCCTTGACCTTTAGTGGATGCATAGTCCTTGTGATGGGTGGTTATACCACACTCATTGTCACATGGACTATGATGTAATAATTTCTAACATACCCTTCTTATTGCATCATAGTCTTAGCTTTGATTCTAGCTTCAACTCTCACTCTAGGTCTAGCTCTAGCTCTTAAATTTAGCTCTAGCTATGGCACTTGGCTTTGGCTTTTGCTGTAACAACCCCAATTGTTACCATTTCCTATCCACAATTTTTTTTTTTTTTACATGCATAAGTATTCATATTTTATAAGGCAAGAGACATAATCATGATCTAAGATTGACCCATTCCATTTGGATTGTAACTTATCAAGGTAAATAACATCAAGAGTTTTTAAGACTTATCAGAGTCACTCTTGAGTAGAAGTGATCAACTTGTACAAAACCCTCGTACCCCACTAATATGAGAACGTTGGCCAAGCGTTAGGTTTCATCCCTCATAAAAGGGAGAATCACCATACGGTCCACCAAGACCAGTACATAAGTGAATGCCATGAAGATGAAAATCCATCTTAATGAACTAACCTTATCAATGGTTATTCATAGTCCTTAGATTCGATCCACTTCTTCTCGATGGGATCTCTACGGTAATAAAATCACTACTCGTGATTAAACTCATAGAATCCATGGAATGTTGTCTTAAGCATGATTATATAACTTTATATTTTTTAAGGCTTATTTTTCCACTTTTTCACTTAGGCATCCCTCTTTGTTTTTACGCATGAATCAATTAAGTTCATTACAAAAGGACATTACTTGTCCAACTGGGGAGTACCCCTCCTCATGTACACTCCATTCTTTAGTTTGGAATGTAAGGTTTGTCTTGGTTCACAATTCAAGACCAATTTGCCCTCTTGTGGGTTTCATCCCACTCCAAATTCCAATGTGTTCTAATGAGTGCTTATGAGGTAAATATAAACCAATGAAGCTTCTTTATGACAAAATTCATTACATTATAACCTTAGGTTTGAAACAACACATGAGAGATCTACTTAAGCAAGAATTACATTCCATTATGATCAGCTTTTATAATTCCACACAACCATTGATTACAAAGAGTAAAACTAACTACTTGCATCCTTCATAATTATCCAATTTAATCCAGAAAGTAAATGACACAATCGCATAACATTAAATCATCAACATATTAGAAATTAAACATACATTCTTAGCATCATAAATGAACTGTTGAATAAATCGTATTCAATGTAAACATTGCAGTAATCTATAAACATACATAATTGTTCCATCTAAACTTTTAACCATCTCATCCACATATATCATTTTCATTTTGGAAGTAAAAGCGGTGTAAACAAGAAATAACACACCATACCACAAATAGAGTGACACAATGATTTATCCTGGGAACCCTCATGGGGAATAAACCCAACCTCCAAAATATGTTCTTTCCTCATATTCATAAACTTGAGATGTTAAATATTACAAGTAAAGAAGGGCATCTATTGATCCCTTTCAATCAAATATTCATATAAAGGAATACAACTATTCCTTTTCAAGTTTTTGATGCAATTAAGAAATTTCCCAATTCCTTTCTCTAAGTCATCATAATAACCTTAAGGTATTTCTCATACCCATAAGGAATCCATCCGCTCCTTCAAAATTCAAGTTATAATTGAGGAATCTATTAATTTCTTTCTCTAAGCTATCTTAAGGATTTATAACATCTCACATGTGATTATGATATTCATTGGAATTATATTTTGGAGAAGTCGTAATGATGCTAGAGGGAGTTTCATATATTCCCTCAGAATGAATTTCAAATTCATTCTTGAAATTGTCTTAAAATCATCTCGCAAATTAAAGTCCCATACCTCTAATTACCAACTTCCTTTATAATATAATTAATAAACTTATATGCATACCACAAATTTAAATCCCACTTGATAAAAAAACTATCTATAAACTCAAACTTATATTTCAATACACTTCTATAGTTGTCTTTGCTTATTTCACCAATAGCCATCATATTTCTTTCTTAAAGGGAATAACCCTATCTTTTAAGTTATCAAACATAATGAGTGAGTAAGTTAAATCTATTATCAATTATATACAGTCACTTATTCTTTTTTCATAAATATACTCACTGTTATAAAGTTAAGGTCTCTTAAATCACCCTACTTAAAACCTTATTTATTAAGATTTAAAGTCTCCTACTTTAAATCTTAAAACATTAAATACTTTAAATCTTCTCTGTTATGACCTAAAGTCTCCTCCTTAAAATCATTAAATAAATCAATGATACATTTTAAAAGGTTTGATCCATCGGACCTATCAAATCTTATGAGGATTCGTCATAAAGCACGTAGTTTTTACTCCCTTGCAAATAAAAACCCTAATTTGGAGTTTAATAAGCATTACACACCCTAGTAGGCATGCAGCTAGCACAAGCTACAAGGTAGGTATGTACTCTATATTAAAATGGACTACTATACATGAGTCTTAGTGGCAAGTGATCGATAAGAATCGTCTCTGTGTACCCGACTCATAAATTGATCAATCGGGCTAGGCCTGACATTATTAGAGATCATACGTGCCTTTACTAGTATGATGCATAGGGAAGGATTCTTCTCTACATTGTGATATGTGTCTCCCACTCCTTACTCATGGAATGAAGGATACGAGCACCCTTTTCATTTTGGTTTTTTTGAGAGTAGGTTTCGTGAGTCTGTCTTTCGAAATAAAACCATACTGGCCCTTCCTTTATTCATGTAGAAGAAAATGGGAGGAGGGATTCGCGTACGCAGATAGAAGTTTCTGCGATTGACAGGGATTATTTTCATGGAAGATTTTGCTACAGAGATCTTTCTATTTTAGATAGATGATGATAGGGTTTTTAACACCAGATACTCTGATGGACAGAGATCAAGGTATGACTACCAGGTATTGAGTTGCATTTCAAATAATTCCCTAAGTGGATTTGAAGATTAAATCGATCCGTTTATTGTCTGCTATAGAAATTGAAGCTAATTTTATGTCAGTAATCACATTTCTCGTAATATTTTGTGTACGCAAGTCGCATACTTTGTACTAGGCTTTCACGGGGTATGACACGACAATATAAACAGTTGGGCGCTATCATAGGGCTCCTTACTATCCTTACAGTGCTCAACTATGCACAATATTTCACAATAAAGGCGATGAGGGTAAACCTATTTTATTGAATTGCGACTGGCTGTGATGAAATGCCATAGTTTTGGTGTGACCAAAATAGCAAGGGTATACCTCCCATCGCTTGATAGTTATATCTCTTATTATAGGGTGAAGGAAAAAACCATAGATGTCGTCTATGCATTTTAACATCGCCCATAAGGTGTTCTAAAATTGGGTATATACCTTTATATAACCCACACGTGTAGTGTAAGATAACCGCTAGCCCCGTGGCTCCACGATTGATTTCTAGGCGGTGATTTGGGTAGAGGAGGTTGACCATTCTATGGTCGAATATTTGACTTGATAGGGTAAATTTCTACCTTACCTCCAAGGCTGTATTATAGCCTTTTAAACTAATCTAAACAAAATTGTCTTAGTTAGGCAAGCATATTTACAACCAGTCTTATAATTACGCCACGATTTCAAACTTTCTATGAAAGAAATGATATGAAATCCACCTTACTGAAGATTAATATCAATTCGGGTAGTTTGCTATATTCAAGACGTCTAATTAAACAGTAGATGAAGTCACACAAAATTGAGGTCACACATAATGCTTTTAAACTACCAGAATGAATTCATCTTAGAAAAAACCACCTTCAAAAAAAAAAAAAAAAAAGAAAGCAAGAAATCATCAATCTATCTCCTACGAGACTGATTTCCCTCAAAGCTTCTTCTTGCTTGGTTCCTTCTAATATTTTCGAATGCCTCTTTCTTCAACTAGAAACTCCTTCAGGCCTTCTGGTTTTTTATCCACTCAAGGGTGGAGAGCATACTCCCTAGACCTTCCTAGACTTCCTGGCTCCTTTCTTCACAAGGTGTCCTTTATTTATAAGGCACTTCTCCACTTATGAGCCAAATAGTGGCCTTGGACCCATTATGACTTATCATGTCATATAGAGTACAACCAAAAGTAGAAAATGGTACACTAGAGATGAGTTGGGTGACCCTACTTTGTTTTATGTCCTTTTTCATGGGGACAAGGATGAATCTAAGACTATTAAGGCATAGAATGGATACAAAGCTAGAACTACTATTGATAGGATAAAAGATCTCCTTTTTAATTTCCACCAATATAGGGAAGCCATATGGGTATTTCCCAATGGATAGGATAGCTCATATAATATTTAACAATCCTATAGTCCTTTTAAGTCCCATCCAAATTGGGTCCACTAAGTGAACACCTATTTGTATACATAATTTACTATATTGTTGTAATTTTTTGATAATTATTATAATATATTAACAATGGGTTTTTATAGAGGATCCCAAAACCTTATGTACAAAATTAGCCAACTTTCTAATGATGCATCATACCTCTTGGCTGTAACAATAAACCTAAATGAAAATAAAACCATCCTAATGCTGCAGACTTGAAAACAACAAAAAGGGCTTTTAGGCTTGGAGACCCAACAACAAAAAGAGAACAGGACAGACCCGAGACAAACCCAAAGAGAGGCCGCAAAACAAAGAGACATACACCATGGACAGCTAATCACGATCCTCCTGTCCTTTCGAATTTGGGCGCTGCTGGTTCTGCTTCAGGATAGAAATCATGGAGTTGACGAAGTAAGAATGGAAGCGACCGAGTCCAGGCCTTCCAAAAATGCCATGCCACCCCAAAACACGTCGGAATGGGCCTTCCAAAAACTGCGCAAAGAAAACATCAGGAAGGGATGTCGGCCCTGGCCAACCTTTCCACCTCGGATGGGAAGCGAGACCGCCACACAACCGGGCACCTGGTCGCAAGCCCTTTATTGGCCATGTGGTTAGCCACGCGATTTCCTTCTCTCAAAATATGATTTGCTTTCCATCTACCACGATAGGAGAGAAGAGATCTAGCCTCGAGGATGATGTTGTAGACTTTCCAAGATGAATTTTTGGTGCCAAGAAGGTAATTCACGATGTTGAGCGAGTCACCCTCAATGATAAGAGGCCGGGGATCCTCAAAGAGAATCCGAATACCATTCAGAGCGCCTCGAGCTTCAGCATAATGATTCGTTTGGGAGCCCAAATCTTCACAATAGGCCATCACAATATTCCCGTCATGATCACGGACAACCCCACCAGCGCCAGTGGGCCCAGGATTCCCCTTAGCCGCTCCATCAAAGTTTAATTTAATCCACCCCACGGGGGGTTTGGTCCACACAACATTCCTTCGACAGGGCCCTTTAACAACCTCTAGAAACGGCCAGAGATTCCTCATTTTTAGAATAGCTTCTTCTCTCGGAAGATGGGGACGGGGACTGGGAACAGCAATAGAATTCTCAATGGCGTAAGATAACACCCTTTGAGCAACAGAAGGGGGCCCTCTAGGAGCTCTGCCAAATATATAGCATTCCTTTCTAACCAAATTTGCCAAATTAAATGGTGGAAGGAGGCCTCGAGAAGGAAGCGGAGCTTGGGATTCTTGAAAGGATTAGGCCATTGGTGAAAAACATCTAAGGGATCGAGGAGAGCACCAGAGGATCTGGAAGGAGGATAGGACAATGCTCAGAACAGAGTGGGAAAATGGGCAATGCAAGAATAAATGATCCCTCGTCTCACAATCTGCTAAACACAAGTAACACCTGTTAGGGAAGGCAAAACCTCTCTTGTGAAGGTTGTCAATAGTTAAGGCTTTATTGTGGAAAGCAATCCACGCGAAGAAGTTGATTTTAGGAACAACTCCTTTCCTCCAAAAAATATTCCACCTATAGTCCAGAGTAGTCTTGGTGGTGAGGAGCTCATAAGATAATTTAACATAGAAATGCCCATCCTCTGTACCACTCCAGATGATCCTGTCATTTCTCCTGGCAGAAGGAATTAAAACCAACTGAAGGATATTATCGAGGAAGGTAACCTCATTATTAAACCCCTCCACAACAAGAAGCTTCCATCGAGGGAAATGGGTGCTCCGATCTATGAAACCCACCACCCTGAGATGGGCGTTAGGGTCGGTCAGGCTTCTTAGCCCAGCGAGGTCCACCCTCGACCCAAGGGCTTCTTCAGTCGCCCACCTATCCTTCCAAAAGGAAATGCAGTTGCCATCACCCAGAATCCAGCGGGCTCCCAGACTGATCAAATGCCGAGTTTGGAGCATAGATTTCCAAAAGATCGATGCCACGGAGGATGTTTCAGCATCCATGAAGGGAGTGGGGCCAAGATACTTCATTTTAACCAACGAAACCCACTCCACCGGGTCGTTAGACATAATCCTCCAAGCGTGCTTCGCGATCATAGCCAAATTCATAAGTCTTGATCTTCTCAACCCCAGGACGCCTTGATCAATCCTCGAACACACCTTGTCCGAGGCTACAAGGGGAAGTCTAGATTTCTCTTCGTTACCGGACCAAAGAAAGGTCCTCCGAATCTTCTCAATCTTGGAGTGAATTGCACTCGAAAGCATGAACACCGACATGAAGTAGGTTGGGATCCCCGAAGACAGGCTTTGGTAAGGGTGGCTTTCCCAGCCTGTGATAGGAGTTTGCCCTTCCAAGTGCCGAGTTTCCTGTGAAGGCGCTCAAGAATCGAGTTCCACATGTCCCCATTGGCCCGCCCGCTATAAGATAGAGGTAACCCCAGATAGGACGTAGGCAGGGAATCAATAGTGCACTCGAGAATTCTAGCAATCCGAATTTGTCTGCGCAAAGGAGTGTTAATAAAGTAAATTTTGCTCTTGATGTAATTGACCTTTTGCCCTGCAGCTTGCTCATAACGGAATAGGATCCTCTTGAGCGACTTGGCTTGAGCAACGGACGCCCCAGTGGAGATGAGGGTGTCGTCCACAAATTGCTGATGAGTGACAAGATTAAATCTAGAAGTCGGCAAGATGCCGAAATCTTGTTCCGCCGAAGAGCCTCTTTCATGGACCAACTCGGAACCTCCGCTGAAGAATGAACAGGATGGGAGAAAGAGGATCGCCCTATCTCGAGGCCTCTGGAACTTTGGAAATACCCACTGGGGACCCATTGACCAAGACAAAAAAAAAGGGAGTGGATATATAGCTGTAGACAAGGTCAATCCAGTGGGGATGAAAGCCAAACTTGAGGAGGACTGCACACAAAACATTTCGGTCGACACGGTCGAAGGCTTTGTTCATGTCAAGCTTAAGAAAAAGAGCAGCATTCTTAGAGCGGTAAGCGGAATGAAGGGTCTCATGAACAGTAATAACACCATCAAGAATGTTTCTGCCTTTGATAGTGCTTCCCCGACAAGGATCAATCGGAGGGGGGAGGACTGTTTTGAGTCTATTGGCTATAGACTTGGTAAGGATCTTGTAAAAAACATTGCACAGGCTAATGGGCCTATAGTCAGAGAAACTTTTGTAGGAAGGAGACTTAGGAATGAGGGCAAGAAAGGTGGAATTGAATTTTGGGTGGATAGATCTAGACGCTTGGATAACCCGAATAACATCACACACATCCGGGCCCACGACTTCCCACATGACTTGGAAGAATCGGGGGGGAAACCATCGGGCCCAGGGGCCTTATCTGGTTGCATGGAGAATAATGCTTCCTTAATCTCAGACAAGGAAAAAGGTTCCGAAGTTTCATGCTTACATCATGGGGAACTTTAGTCAAAAAGTTGGCGAGCATAGATTTCTGGACCTGGAGGTTGCTATCCGGAGGAGTGCCAAGCAAATCCTGAAAGAAATTAACCGCTTCGCTCCTGATTTCCTCAATCTCCCTGGTAATGTGCCCATACTTACAAGTCACTTCTCTAATCTTGTTGGACCCCTATGCCTCACAGTAGACGCGTGAAAAAATCTCGTGTTGGAGTCTCCATTCTTCAACCACAGGTCACGAGATTTCTGGCGCCAGAACGTTTCCTCCCTAGCGAGAATAGAATGAAAGTCCACCAAAAGGCTCCGCTCTTCCTCCCCGAGACCCTCGGTGTAACCTTCGATAGCCATCCTTTCCTCCACAACCTTCGGGTTCTCAGCGATGGATTTTTTGGACTCAAAAATGTTGTCGAACACCTCTTTGTTCCAAATCTTCAGTTTTTCTTTGACCATTTTGAGCTTTAAAGCCACCCTCTTAGGAGCGCTTCCTTCCACCTTCGATTGCCACCACGCTGAAACCAATCCTTTGAAATATTTGTGGGAAATCCACATGGATTCGAATATAAAAGGGGTCATAAAAACATTCCCATCGTTCACCTCCAAGAAAATAAGGTTATGGTCAGACCCAATCCTTGGAAGAGCCAAAAGGATAGCCCTGCCAAGGATGGGAATAGCTTCTGGGGAAATGAAGAATATGTCAAGTTTGACTTGAATCCAACTGCCCCCAATCCTTCTGTTACTCAATGTGAAGGAAGCCCCTTTGAGTTCGATGTCAAGCAGGCCATTAGTAGAGATAAAATCTCTAAAATCTTCCAAGCTACTGTTGGAGTGGTCAGACCCTCCTTTTTTCTCCGAAGGATGAAGGGGACAATTGAAGTCACCCCCTAAAACCCAAGGAAAGTTGCTAAAATTCTCCTTCATCAGAGAGATAGATTTCCACATTTTGCTCTCTGTGGCAAAATTTGAAGCATAAACGTTAGACAGAATCCAGGAAAAATTGGATGTTTTGGATTGGAACAGTACATTGATGATTCTGTTGGAAGTTGATAGCGAGCTGCCCTCAAACCTCGAAGGGTCCCATAGAACCATGAGTCTTCCCGCTGTTCCCACTGCAGGGCTGGACAAACAATTTGCCTTGGCCCAAATGGCCTTCGCCACTTTGTCAGAGGAGATAGCATCAAGGTTGGTCTCTTGCAAAATAAGGATAGAAGGGTTAATCCTCCTACGGAGATCGGCCACTAACCTTTGTTTGGTTGCACCGTTCAGTCCTCTCACATTCCATGAGAGGACTTTCATCTGGACAGTTTGAAGTTTTTCTTGCCTCCCCTTCCTTGTTGAGGGGGAGGTTTTGATGCATGTGCTTCGTCCGACTTGTTGTGGCTGATCCACAACACACCCCAAAATTGGGGACCCACCTTTTTTGCATGCTTTCAAAAAAAACTGCAGTGACCCAGATGCTAAAAAATCAAAAGAAGAGCAAAATATCACAAAAGGAAGAAGTGTCGCGATATCGCGACATGTCGCTCCATCGCCGAAAAAAGAAAAGTTGTCGCGATATCGTGACATGTTGCTCCGTCGCGGTTGGAAATGAAAAAACGTCGCGATATCGCGACATGTCGCTCCGTCGCTGCCCATAAATGAAAGTTGTCACGATTTCGTGACATGTTGCTCTGTCGCTGTTGAAAATGAAAAAACGTCGCGATATCGTGACATGTCAAGTTTTCGCGGTCCAGGCAAGCAGGAAGAGGTGTTGATCGAAAATTGTCACGATTTCACGACGTGCTGTGAAATCGCGGTCCAAAGAGGAGAGAGAAAGATAGAATGGAAAATTGTCGCGAAATCACGACATGTCACGTTTTCGCGACCTGAAGTAGCAAGACATGCCAAAGATGAAAAGCGTCGCGATTTCGCGACAGAAGCAGCAAAGGGGTACGAAGCAGAAAAACGTCACGATATCACGATCGATCGCGTTTTCGCAGCTCCAAGAAGCGAAATGGTACGAAAGGAAAATATTTCACGATTTCGTGACATGTCGCGTTTTCGCGGCCAAATACAGCAAGAGCAGCCCGAAATAGAAAAACGTTGCGATTTCGCGACAGGAAGCAGCAAGACAGCCTGAAAGAGAAAAGCGTCGCAATTTCACGACAGAAAGCAGCTAAGTGGTACGAAACAAAAAATTGTCGTGATTTTGCGACAAAAAGCAGAAGATGGTGCAAAAGAGAAAAGTGTCACGATTTCATGACATGTCTCATTTTCACTGTGCATGATGGCGGACAAGGCTGTTGGCCGAAAAACGTCGCAATTTCACGACATGTCTCATTTTCGCTATGCAGGCAGAGGAACAGAGTTGCATGCAGAAAAATGTTGCGATATCGCGACATGCTATTTTTTGTCACGATTTACAAGGAGGCAGTTACGGAGCATGCAGAGAAGCGCGGAACACGTGGCATGCATGTAAGGGTTATAGAAACGTTACATTCATAGAGAATATCCAACGTTTCGGCATTAAACATAAAGTCAAAAAAGCAAACGAAAAGGCGGGGAATACGAAACGATACAATCTGGGAGGTGAAACGAAGCACCGCAGAGCGAAGCAAAGAATCGTACCAGAAAGTATAAAAGCAGAGGCACATATGGATACAAGGGTCGAAATTCGCTGCGAGCGGGGTTGCAGAGTTGATGGTGATTAGCCATTCTGGGCCTGCTATGGAGTGTTTTTCTTCCACCTTTTGCTGGTTTTGAGAAAAACCAGAGATTCTGCTATTGTAACAGGACATATTTTTAATGTAGAACTGTTCAGAAATTTGCATTTTATGGGCAAAAAATGAGTCATTTTCTGCATGCAAGATTAAATGTCTATTTTCTCTTTTCAGATTTTAGGCTTGTAAATGTAGTTAATGCAAGTATTTTCTTGGTTGCTGCATGCGAATGCTTAAATCTGAAAACCTCATTCAAATCCTTAGGAGCCAGCACTTAGCTTATCCGGATTGTGCTTGTTTTTCAGGTCCAATAGGTTAGGTTGCATGCATGAAAACCTCATATCTTCGATTTTGTCGAAATAGGATAGTATCAGACTGAATGTGTTCTATTTTTAAATTTCTGCATTTCTTTTGCATTTTATTTTATTTTTCTCGAAGGTTTAATTTATTTAAAATGAACATTTAAAAATTACAAAATCTAAAAAAAAAAACAATGAACAATCACTAAAGTTTCATGATGAAATAAACCAACATTGCCCCTTGTTTACAGTTACTTGCAATCATTAAGGTGTTCCAAGCATTTAAATTGAATATCTTTATTTGAGATTACTAATACTCAGTTGCAAATGCTAATACAGCGGAGACCTTGGAGAAATTGTTTGTTTGACTTCTTTGCAAGAGGGGATTTGGAGTCCAAATCCTAAAGGAGAGTGTACTTTCACAAGTGTGTGAAAATACCACTCAACACGACTATGAGTCATAGTCATCCAGAACCAGCAAACGCTGGGTTCCATTTGCAACGTCAGTTACAGTCTCTTTGTCTCGCCTTTCGTTGTTAGGAGGATGACCCTGCTTCCTCTCACTACCAAAATCCACACTTTGCTTTCGGCTCCTTGTATTTCGTGGGCTAATGTGACCGGACTGTTCACCCCTCCTTCCTAAGAGGTAATCTTCTAGCAGTGTCTGCGATTGACTAAAATCGGGAAGACCCGTATCTTGGAGTAGAGGAACAGCCTTAGGCAAAACTTGGGAAGGGGTTCGTTCCATCTCTTCCTGCGATACACTTTCCAAGTGGGAGTCTGCTCCTCGTTGGTTGTCAGCTTCAAGATGCTCAAGGTCCGATTGGAGAGAGGGATTCTCTTCAGGCTACGAGAGTCCGCCACAGTCTCTAGAGGTGCCTGGAGATCGATGGCCCTTCGCGTCTAGAAGATTTGGTTGCTTTGCCTGGTCTTCCTTGTGCTCCAAGAGGTTGTCGTTTTCACGTTTCTATTTTCTCGATTTTTGAAGAGGACACTAGGACTGGAGGTGCCCTTGGGACCGACACTGGGTGCAAAAAGCTGGTCTATTTTCATAGACAATAACTTGTTTATAAAGAAAGGTACCTCCAGACCGAAGAGTGATGGAAGTTGGGAGTTTAGCCTCCAAATCTGCCAGAACACAAAATTGGGCCTAGACAAACCTTGTTCGAGCTCAGGTGGGAGGGTCGATGGTGACCAACTCCCCAATGGAACATGCAATACCTCTTATGAAATTTTCATGCCAGCCAAAGAGGGGAAGATTCGGGAGCCTAACCCATATTGGGGCAATGTTGATGTTTTGGGTCTCAGGACTGAAATCCATGTCCCACCTCCTGAGAAATAAACTTTTGCGACCCAAAAACCATGGCCCGCTAGCCAGAATTTTACAGTAATCCTCCTTATTATTCAATCTAATGGTAAAAAAACCCTGGGATAGGGTCGCCAGCTCCAAATGGCCAAAAGTCCTCCATTTTCTTGTTGCCCATTTTTGGATAGTTTCCATGTCGAGACGGCCTCCAATGAATTTACCTATTAGGGTAAATTTCTCAAACTCCATGAAGCTTGAAAGAACTTTTGTCGGGATGTCCAGCTCATCCCCAACCGAAAACAATTCTTTGGTAAAAAACCCGTTTAGGGTTTCTAAGGCCACTTCCTGGGCATAAGACTTTTGAGCCCCACCACCCCCTTTGTCTGGTGGGTCCTTACCTCGACCAATACTATTGCCAGCCCGGTCATCTTCAATGGGCCCGGGCGTTTCTGCTCCATCGAAATCTTGATGCCCTCCGATTGTTCCGCTGCGTCCAAGGATCGAACCACCGCCACTCCCGATCTCCCCTGTAGACTTCCCGCCCATCGACATCCTCCTCCTTTCCGAAATTTATATTGTTGTAATTTTGCAAAAGATAATTCCTCAAACTTATCTTTCTTTCACAAGACCTCATCATTAGTTTCTAATTAATTATCTTCTCCAAAAGATAATTAATATTTTCCTATCCTTCATAAAATTCTTTTATTAGAATTTTTGTAGGATTCTTTAGGGTCTATGCCCCTTTTATCAAGCATTAATTGATCCCCAAGATCAATTAATATCCTTTAAATAAGGTACGAGGGTGACGGGTCATGACATACACCCCCCTTAGATTAAACACAGTCCTTTGTGTTTGAGCCAATACCTTAAATAATATACATATATCGAGCAAAGCTAGAATTCATCCTGTTATTTTACAATTTTGAAACAACAGATTTTTCTTTCTTCCAGCACCTCAATATTGATGGTAAGCTACATCCTCCATCCATGAGAGTACCTGACCTACAAAAATGTAATATATCAGTAGTACCATGTCCTTATAAACAATATATCATCCATTTTGCATATAAAAAATTATTGAGAACATCATCAATACATAATATCATCACAAAGATTATAGTTTAAAACCATCTATTATTGCACATATACTGAATCTAAAACATAGCAAAAATAGAATTCAAAAAATGGTGTTAGAAAGATATCCTAAAATTATGCTCCTGTATTGCATTAGACATGAAAAGTCTTAGTAATTTTACCAAAACTCCCACCAAGGAGTATCACACTATAATTTGTTAACCCTGATCATAATTTTAGAATCTCAATGTAGGATATTCACATATATCCTAATATGTATTTTGGCAATTTTTTCCAATCACCAGAGCATCCACCTAGATGTCTCCTGGTTTTCATCATTATAAAATCATGGAGAAGTCCCATACCTTCTCCAAGAATGGACACCAATCCATTCTTCAAATTTCATTTAATTTTCTTTTAATAACATATAAACAAAAATCAATGTTCATTCACTAGTGATATCACACAATATGAATTCTAAACTAATTATGAACCAACAATATTCGTATAGTATTTTGTTTTCTACATACCGAAATATAAAATTTCAAAAGTTTGCTATTTACATTTATGTCTCCTCTTTGGCATACATACCCAACTTCAAAAATATAGAGAAATACAACAAAGTAATTAATCCAATGTTTATTGATTACGTGCTTGCCAAATTTCTAGACAAGCATAAGAGCTTACATTAATTCTCGTAGAGAAGCGGTTCGAGGTCTAACTCGCCTAGTAATACTCCTATGCCCACGGTGTACATTAACTATGAGCATGTCAGGTTGTAAAGGTAAGTAGGCATTTTTGAATTCATCTCTTGCCTATAGAGGTGGTGAATTCATAGTCGAAATGGTTAAAGTGGACCTTGCACTATTCTTTTGGGTCAATTTTTGTTGAAGTACATCATGTTCGGCTCTAGCACTATCCCTTTATGATTCTAACTGTCGAATTTGCTACCTCAAGGACTCTAACTTAGAATATCCATTGTCATTTTCTAGATAGTTTGAAGGACCCGCTTCTACACCTAGTTGTTGGTGCTCTTCTCCTTCAGAACTTTCCCCATCTTGTCCTTGTTGAGCGGACCACCACTGGTCATATTCTGGGGTGGTACCTACATCATCGATATTGGAAATATCTATAACCTCATCACTTTCTAAGGTTAATGGTTCCATAAGTGGTGGTACAAGATTTTTCCTCCCTATCCTTGGATAAATCATAGGAGGATCCGATATTCCTTGTCTAATACCGAACTACCGCAATACTCGAGTATACTAAAAATACTCGTATTGCATGCTTACTCATCCGATCATCCACCTTGCACGTCGCACATGAGCTAGATGATAACTATCTTCTGCCCATATTGGACCTAGCCTCCATGGTCTCCAGATCACATCTTGAGGTTTCAAATTTTCCCATATAGAGTGATACAACTCCTAATTACTTTCTTGTGGTCTTTTTAACCACAAATCTTTCTCCCTTTGCCACCTTAATACATAAGGAGCTTCTGGATCTACCAAATTATGAATATCATAAGGCAGACCTTGAGGTCTCCTTATAGCCACATGTTCCCATGCCCATACCTACAGTAGTAGGTTACAGCTTAACCCTGATCACTTTGTTGCTCGTACCTCAAACAACTCCCTATATGTTTGGGCTAATAGAGTTGGTGCCCAAGCAAACACAATTGAATACTCTATTAAGTCTTGTACTATACCTAGTAGATTCCAAGGAAACCTTACACCCGTTGTATCAGGTAGAATAACGTTTGATATCAGTGCCATCACCATGGCTTGTCTAGCTGATATTATACCAAACATAAAAAGTAATTCATACAAAATGCTACCTTTAACAATGTTTATATCTTTCCACTCATATTTGAATACTCTCTCTAGAATCAGTCCCTTTTTTGAATCATCTATAGCTGTTATTGCACATCCCTCGACTGGCAATCGGTAGATTATGTACACATCCTCTAGAGTGATAGTCATTTCTCTAGTAGGTAACTGAAAAGTTCCCCTATCTAGATTCCATATTTCAATCAAAGCTGACAGATATCCTTTGTTAGTCTATACTAGTTCTAAACATGCAATACACCTGCTAAACCTATATCACTTAGCCATTGCCAATCACTGGCATCCAATGTACTCCTTGCTCCTTGAAATATTGGTTTAGAGATAGAACGGGGTCTAATAACCTTTAATGGCTCTGTTTCTTTTGTTCTACCCCCATGACTTGTTTTGACATCATTCAAGGCCATCTTCCTTTCTCTTTATAGGGTGTGCACTAGTAGATCAATGATCAAGAGTAATAAAATTAAGAATTTTACTATGGGACTTGCTCCGAACAGGATTGCTATAAGTAATAATAGTCCAAAAGCAAGTATAATCTTGTTGATCTTCATAATTTGATTTTTTTTGCTATAAATTTCTTTCGAGCTTGACTTGGTTCTAGATCTTACAATACCCAATAGTTATTTTATTTGACCATCAAACCAATCCTGAACCAAATGTCCAATCAATCACTCTTCATAGATCATTACCCGATTGACTTTATTATTGCACCTTTTCCAATGTTTGAAACACTAACATCTCCATGCTTGAGATATTTAATCAGTATGGCTCATGAAAGCTATATTTTTATTGCCCTTTTGATTACTTCCATAGTCATTTCATGCACAATTATTCATGCACTTAACTTTTGATACCTTCACACGTCTCATCATTATACCTATTGCCTTTATTGGTAATAATCACCATTGCATGTTTTTATTCGAAGGATATCTTTTCCTAGTTTTACGCGTTATCAAATTTGCAATGACATCTTTAGCATAAAGTGAAGTTAGTTATGTGTAGTTAGTCCCTTATCGTCCCGGACTAACTTAACTATCATCAGTATCTAATCTCATGTCGCTTTCCTTTATTGGATATTGATACCACATGTACCATGCAGTGGTATTGTTTGGTATTCATAAAGAATATACCACAGTAATAGACTTGGTAATCACCCGGGTCATACATTTTTGCAAAGACGGATTATTTGAGGAAGTTAGCGATGGTGATGTTTCAGATGATGACATTTGAATGGCGACCATGAGTCAGATATGGTGGTTCTCCATCTTACATTCCTTCGCCATTGCTGAGATGTTCAATTCTTCCTCTGGCCAATGGCCACATTTGTATTCAAGAGACTACCTGGTCTCTTTAATTCAATAATTAATGATATAAGATATTATTTTAACTACAATATGTCAAGATTAGTCCAAGGTCATTCATAGACCGATGATTGAGGTATCCACATTATTTTGGCATAAAATATTTGTATCTTCTTAAGACTATCTTCAATGGCTAAATTTCAACTCACCAAGTTTTATCCATCCATTCCTACTCACATAATGTTTCACTCTGAGTCATTTAGCTTAGATGCTTAGCAATTAACAAGTTATCCATGATAATTTGATAACCTTAATCTAAGTGATCCTTTAGTGGATTTGAACCAACTTATGGTTTATACACACTTGAGAATAAGGATTAAGCAAGTCAAGAGACTTAGATGTCGAGTAATTTTCCAAAAGAGTCTAAGGTACACCGCTTAAAACCCATGGAAGGAGGGTTCGCTTAGCTCTTCCACTTTCGAACGACTATGGATCTATTCGTGGGAGAAAGGAACTCAGACATCGGTAATATCAAGTACTGACCTTGTCCTTACCAAGTGTGCATTGTTTAGTGTTGTGGAATTTATATTTTGAGTTTTCTCTCATGTTTTGGATTCATGCCCAAATATTTTACTAACCTAGATCTAACTAGAATCTATTAGTTAGCCTAGGATCTGATACCAACTGTAACAACCCCAATTGTTACCACTTCCTATCCATAATTTTTTTTTTTACATGCATAAGTATTCATCTTTTATAAGGCAAGAGACATAATCATGATCTAATATTGACCCATTCCATTTGGATTGTAACTTATCAAGGCAAATAGCATCAAGAGTTATTAAGACTTGATCAGAGTCACTCTTGAGTAGAAGTGATCAACTTCTACAAAACCCTCATACCCACTGATATGAGAACGTTGGCCAAGCGTTAGGTTTCATCCCTCATAAAAGGGAAATCACCAATAACCATACGATCCACCAAGACCAGTATATAGGTGAATGCCTTGAAGATGGAAATCCATCATAATGAACTAACCTTATCAATGGTTATTCATAGATCTTAGATCCGATCCACATCTTCTCGATGGGATATCTAAGATAACAAAATCACTACCGTGATTAAACTCATAGAATCCATGGAATGTCATCTTAAGCATGATTATATAACTTTATACCTCTTAAGGTTTATTTGTCCACCCTTTCATTTAGGCATCCCTTTTTGTTATACACATGAATCAATTAAGTTCATTACAAAAGGACATTACTTGTCCAATGTGGGAGTACCCCTCCTCATGTACACTCAATTCTTTAGTTTAGAATGTAAGGTTTGTCTTGGTTCACAATTCAAGACCAATTTGCCTTCTTGTGGGTTTCATCCCACTCCAAATTCCAATGTGTTCTAGTTTAAACCATCATGAGTGTTTATGAGGTGAATATAAATCAATGAAGCCTTTTATGATAAAATCCATTACATCATAACCTTAGGTTTGAAACAACACATGAGAGATCTACTTAAGAAAGAATTACATTCCATTATGATCACTTTTATAATTCCACACAACCATTGATTACAAAGAGTAAAACTAACTAGTTGCATCATTCATAATTATCCAATATAATCCAGAAAGTAAATGGCACAATCACATAACATTAAATCATCAACATATTAGAAATTAAGCATACATTCTTAGCATCATAAATGAATTCTGAATAAATAACATTCAATGTAAACATTGCAATAATCTAAAGATATGCATAACTATTCCATCTAAACATTTAACCATCTCATCCACATATATCATTTTCATTTTGAAAGTAAAAGCATTATACAAGAAATAACACATCAAACCACAAATAGAGTGACACAATGATTTATCCTGGGAACCCTCATGGGGAATAAACCCAACCTCCAAAATATGTTCTTTCCTCATATTCATAAACTTAAGATGTTAAATATTACAAGTAAAGAAGGGCATCTACGGATCCCTTTCAATCAAATATACAATATAAAGGAATACAACTATTCCTTTTCAAGTTCATGATGCAATTAAGGAATTTTCCAATTCCTTTCTCTAAGTCATCATTATAACATTAAGGTATTTCTCATACCCATAAGGAATCCATTTGTTCCTTCAAAATTCAAGATGCAATTAAGGAATCTATTAATTCCTTTCTCTAAGCCATCTTAAGGATTTATAACATCTCACATATGATTATGATAATCATTGGAATTATATTTTGGAGAAATCGTATTGATGCTAGAGGGAGTTTCATAAATTCCCTCATAATGGATTTCAAATTCATTCTTTGAAATTGACTTAAAATCATCTCACAAATTAAAGTCCCATACCTCTAATTCATGAAATGTTCATATCATCATCTATTATAAAACCAACTTTCTTTATAATATAATTAGTAAACTTATATGCATACCACAAATTTAATTCCCACATTATAAGAAAACTATCTATAAACTCAAACTTTATCTCAATACACTCCTATAGTTGTCTTTGCTTATTTCACCAATAGCCATCATATTCCTTTCTTAAAGTTTGGTTTAATGGAATAACCCTATCTTTTAAGTTATAAAACATAATGAGTGACTAAGTTAAATCTATTATCAATTATATAGAGTCACTTATTCTTCTTCATAAATATACTCATTGTTATAAAGTTAAGGTCTCCTAAATCACCTTACTTAAAACCTTCTTTATTAAGATTTAAAGTATCCTACTTTAAATCTTAACTCATTAAATACTTTAAATCTTCTTTATTATGACTTAAAGTCTCCTTCTTTAAATCATTAAATAAATCAATGATACATTTTAAAAGGTTTGATCCATCGGACCTATCGAATCTTATGAGGATTTATCATAAAGCATGTAGTTTTTACTCCCTTACAAATAAAAACCCTTCGAGATCATTCAGAGTTTAATAAGCATTACACACCCTACTAGGCATGGAGCTAGCACAAGCTACAAGGTAGGTATGTACTCTATATTAGAATGGACTACTATATACGAGTCTTAGTGGTAAGTGATCGATAGGAATCATCTTTGTGTACCCGACTCATAAATTGATCAATCGGGCTAGGCCTAACAGTATTAGATCTCATATGTGCCTTTACTAGTATGATGCATAGGGGAGGATTCTTCTCTCCATTGTGCTATGTGTCTCCCACTCCTTACTCATGGAATGAAGGATACGAGCACACTTTTCATTTTGGAGATTTTTGAGACTAGGTTTCATGAGTCTGTCTTTCGAAAATAAAACCATACTGGCCCTTCCTTTATTCGTGTAGAAGAAAATGGGAGGAGGAATTCACGTACATAGATAGAAGTATCTGTGATCGATAGGGGTTATTTTCATGGCATATTTTGCTACAGAGATATTTCTATTTTAGATATATGGAGATAGGATTTTTAACACCGGATGCACTGATGGACAAAGATCAAGGTATGACTACCAGGTATTGAGTTGCATTTCAAATAATTCCCTAAGTTGATTTGAAGATTAAATCGGTCCATTTATCATCTGCTATAGAAATTGAAGCTAATTTTATGTCAGTAATAACATTTCTCATAATATTTTGTGTACGCAGATCACATACTCTGTACTAGGCTTTCATGGGCATGACACGACAAAATAATCCATCGGGCGCTATCAAAGGGCTCCTTACTATCCTTACAGTGCTCAACTATGCACAATATTTCATAATAAAGGTGATGAGGGTAAACCTATTTTATTGAATCATGAATGGATATGATGAAATGCCATAGTTATGGTGTGATCAAAATAGCAAGGGTATACCTCCCATCGCTTGATAGTTATATCTCTTATTATAGGGTGAAGGAAAAACCATAGATGTCATCTATGCATTTGAACATCACTCATCAGGTGTTCTAAAATTGGGTATATGCCTTTATATAACCCACACTCGCTATACCATAGGTGTACTGTAAGATAACTGCTAGCCCCGTGGCTCCACGATTGATTTCTAGGTGGTGATTTGGGTAGAGGAGGTTGATCGTTCTATGGTCGAATGTTTGAATTGATAGGGTAAAGGTCTACCTTACCTCCAAGGCTATATTATAGCCTTTTGAACTAATCTAAACAAAGTTGTCTTAGTTAGGCAAGCATATTTACAACCATAGCCTTATAATCACTCCACGGTTTCAAACTTCCTATGGAAGAAATGATATGAAATCCACCTTATTGAAGATTAATATCAATTCGGGTAGTTTGCTATATTCAATACATCTAATTAAACAGTATATGAAGTCACACATAATGCTTTTAAACTACCATAATGAATTCATCTTAGAAAAAACCTTCTTCAATAAAAGAAGCAAGAAATCACCAACCTATCTCCTACGAGATTGATTTCCCTCAAAGCTTCTTCTTGCTTGGCTCCTTCCAATCTTCTCGAATGCCTTTTTCTTCAACTAGGAACTCCTTCAGGCCTTTTGGTTTCTGATCCACCCAAGGGTGGAGAGCATACTCCCTAGACCTTCCCAGAATTCTTGGCTCCTTTCTTCACAAGGTGTCCTTTATTTATAAGGCACTTCTCCACTTATGGGCCAAATAGTGGCCTTATTATTTTATTATTAAAAATATGCCTTGGACCCATTATGACTTATCATGTCATGTAGAGTACAACCAAAAGTAGAAAAAGGGTCCACTAGAGATAAGGTGGGTGACCCTATTTTGTTTTGTGTCCTTTTTCATGGGGACAAGGATAAATCTAAGACTATTAAGGCATAGAATGGATACAAAGCTAGAACTATTATTGATAGGATAAGAGATCTCCCTTTTAATTTCCACCAATATAGGGAAGCCATATGGGTATTTCCCAATGGATATGATAGCTCATATAATATTTAACAATCCTATAGTCCTTTTAAGTCCCATCCAAATTAGGTCTACTATATGAACACCTATTTGTATACATAATTTACTATATTATTGTAATTTTGCAAAGATAATTCCTCAAACTTATCTTTCTTTCACAAGACCTCATCATTAGTTTCTAATTAATTATATTCTCCAAAATATAATTAATATTTTCCTATCCTTTATAAAATTCTTTTATTAGAATTTTTGTAGGATTCTTTAGGGTCTATGCACCTTGTATCAAGCATTAATTGATCCCCAAGATCAATTAATATCCTTTAAATAAGGTACGATGGTGATGGGTCATGATATTTGCTCTTGGTTCTGGCTCTTGACTAATGAATTGGAGGAAAATAATTTTTAGGATGATGTTGGAATATCTAGATTTGAAAGAGGAAATTCCCCCCCTCAATGTCGACTTGATATTATGGGTACCATCGATCATGCACTCCACAAACATACTTATTATAATATCCAATACTCAAATATTCAATTCAAAAAGTATGTGCCTCCTTGATGAGGAAAACTAATGATGTATGATGTAATAGTTAGGCTTAGTATTGTTTCTTAGGATTAATAATTTTCTCTATTTTCTCCTATTTACTACAAGAAACTTCTTACAACTCACGCTAGCCCCAATTTGTTAGATTGTTGTTAGCTTCTAGCACTAGCTTGTTAGGTTATCATCTCTATCTAGTTGGTAGTTAGATCATCTTGTTATCCAAATTTAGTTGGATTGTTGTTGTTTGTTGTACATGCTTATTTAAGAATTCCCTATAATATAATTTTAAGATTCATGTTAGTTCCACATCAGTGGTATTAGAGCATATTATTAAGGCATCAAGTTATTTCTAGCTTTTGTTTTGCTTTTGAGGTGGATTTGGGTTATTTTCAGCCATAATTCATGCGTAGTGCTTGAAGAACCTTTGACAAATAGTTTGTGTAAAGAAGTGATAGATCATTTCAACATTTTTTTTAACGAGGAGTTCTTACTTCTCGCCTGTGTGTTTTTACATATCTTAATCAAAGTTACCAATCACCTTTGATGTTACTGTCAAATAAAGCTTCACCATTGTGGAGTTAAACTTATCTTAGTAAGCAAATATCATCATTGTTAGTCTTAGTTTTTGAGAATTGCCTACTAGGCCTAGAGTAGGTGAATTAAGGGTATTTTTACACGTAAGATGTTGTCTAACATGGCCAACGCAGGATTGGAAGGCCACCTTGTAAAATCCCTATGTTTTCTCTATTGCATAGTTTGAATTTCCTCATCACAGACAAGGAGTGATGACAAATAAGTCATCACACAAATTCTCATCAGGGACCATGAATTTGGTGGGAAATCGGTCGTTTGTACCATTAGTGATGATCGTGTGGGTTTCATTGATGTCGTGGGGATACCAACTATCATCCATTGACACTATGCATTGAAGGGAGTAAGCTCACTATGTGTCAAAGGGAGTAAGTCCGCTAAACTCTCATTGTTTAATTTGACATGTTTGATTAGGAATTGTTGGACCAAAGAGTTTCCTTTGCCAATCAAAACCATAGACAAAATGAGTTTTGCAAGAAGATCAACACTAAAATTCAAAGATAAATTTGATGTAATTGTGGAGTAAGAACATCGTTTTGTTTTGCCTATGTTTCTCGGTGGGATTTGATGATAGAACAACATATGGTAGAAACTTGTCATGTGATGTGGCTTTGTGCAAACATAGGTCTTTGATGGAGGTGTTCAAACAACAACAAATGAACAACTTGAATCCAAAACGAGATTAGCTTGACTCCAGGTGGTGCTTGGCTAATTGACACCATGCAAGGAGATATTCAAGCATGCTTTGAATGTTGGTTTCCCAGGCATAAGAAAATTCAAAGGTGACAATTTAAATTTGAACATTGAACATTGGATGCCTAAGGTGGTAGTATTGAATTAATTATTTAATATAATATTTTTTCAACACTGTTTCAATTAATTAAATTAGTTGATGTGGCATTTCCTTTTGAAGATAAAGCTTACCATTTTTGTTGGTATAAAGGCCATTTATTGTTTTTGCTTGGAAAAATACACCTCTTGTAAATTTTTTATCTCCTTAGGCATCAATTATTTAATTCCATCTTGCTATCACCCATTTTATTATGGCAACCAATTTAGCAAACCAAATGGCTGAATTAGCCTATGTTGTTAGTGCCTTGGTTGACAAGGTCAATGGTATAGTGGTCCAAAGTGGCCCTAGTGATGTAAAATTATATAAGAATGACCTTCACTCCAAAAAAAATGTGAGGTCAAGATATATGATGGTTTAAGGGATATTTAGGTCCTAAATAGTTGAATCCTCAATATAGATACTTGGTTTGCATATAACCAAGTTCCTAAAGATGAAAAAGTTTCAAATGTAAAATTAAAACTTTTTGGAGCAGCTAAAGTTTTGGTAACTAAACACTAACATACTCAAAATCCTATTGGAAATTGGGATGAACTGATAAAGGCATTGAAGGATACCTTTTATCCTTCAAAATCTGACAAAGATTGAAGAACACAAGCTTATACTGAGAGGAGGGGTGAACAGTATAAGACCACTTTTTACTTTTCTTTCCCAATCAATATTATGCAATGTATAGATAGCAATATCAACATCAGTAATCAAAGCCATGTAAAAAACACCACACATAATAGAGACACCACAACTTACATGGTTCACCCAATGTGGACTACTCCACAGAGAAAATATTTCACTAAATTTTTCTCGATCAATCTCTTGGGAATCCTTTCCTTATTACAATGTTTATGGACCTTTTTCCAAAGGATATGATGATCCCCTAAATCAATTTCGTGGATCTCTATACATAGGAGAACTCCTTCTCCTCTGCTCTAGCTAGTGATCCTCTAGAAGACTACTCCCTCCATTGCACTGGCTTGTGGATCTCTCTCCACTGAAGACTCTAATCCCCACTCAGAAGACCTATCTTCAGTGCCCTGGCTAATGGATCTCTATCCACTAGAGACTATTATCCTCTCTACTCTGTCACCTCCAAAGCTCTATCTCAAATTTTCACTAAACATAGTTCTTCGGTCTAGCACAAATCTGCTCAACAAGTCCACATAGAACTTGCTCAAATCTGCTCAACAAGTCCACATAGAAATTGCTCAAATCTGCTCAAAAAATCCACACAAAACTTTCTCAAATATTATCAACAAGTCCACACAAAACTTGCTCAAATATGCTCAACAAGTCCATACAGAACTTGCTCAAATATTCTCAACAAGTCCACACATAACTTGCTCAAATATGCTCAACAAGTCCACATAGAACTTGCTCAAATCTGCTCAACAAGTCCACATAGAACTTGCTCAAATCTTCTCAACAACTCCACATAGAAATTGCTCAAATCTGCTCAACAAGTCCACATAGAACTTTCTCAAACCTGCTCAACAAGTCCACATAGAACTTGCTCAAATCTGCTCAAGAAGTCCACATAGAACTTGCTCAAATCTACTCAACAAGTCCACACAAAACTTGTCCAAATTTTCTCAACAAATCCACATAGGACTTGCTCAAATCTTCTCAGTAAGTCCACATAGAACTTGTCCAATCTCATAGAAACATAAAGAGAATTGTTAAAGACTCAATATGTTCTATACTTATCACAATTCTCAATTACTTTCAATCATTCTCTTAGAAACATAAGGAGAATTGTTAGAGACTCAATATGCTTCTAATTCAAATCAATGCTCAATAACTTTCTCAACTCAATTCAAAATATAGAATAGTTTGTTTTATGGAACTTGAACAATCACTTCACTCATCCACTTGACTAGGATCAACCAACTCTACTCAACCAATCACTCAATGAAACAACCCTAGCTCACAAACCCTAGTCCAAGTATATAAACATTAACTTGAAATATTTCCAATAATGCTCAACCACAAATCCACATAACAATGATACTCATATTCTTTTCAAACCCTAGTTCAAGTTCTTTGCATGACAACCCACTTCAACAACAATGCTTATAAAACAATATTCACATAACAATGATACTCATGTTCTTTTCACACCCTAGTTCAAGTTCTTCACACAACCAATGGCTTCAACAACAATGCTTATAAAACAAGGTTTTAACCACACTTATTTATTCCATAAAACCTTGAAGCAATCACTCAAACACACTCAAAAGGAAACCCTAATCAAGTCCTTTTCACTCCAAACTTATTTTCCAGAAAACCAACCAATCAAATTAAACTTTGGAAAATGTGCTCATACCTTTTTCTTGATGGTGAAGGAATCTTCTAAATCTGCCAAAATATCAAACACTTATTGCCAAGCTCAAAGAAATTATAAGGTGATTAATTTCCTCAAATTACAATGCAAACATTAAAACCCACATACACCTTATCACTCCATCTTTAATAAAAAATTCATCAACATTTACAAAAAGTAAATTACCACTTACACCTTATAATCTCCCACTAATATTCAATGCACTCTTCTTTTCAAAAACAACCTAAGACAAGAAGATCCCTTTATCCTTTTAATATTTCAATAAATCAATATACCAAAACACTTTATTAAAATAAAACTTAACACCTTATTCCTCCAACTAATCAAAAATCATTTCCAACTAATAAACCTTTCATGCACCCTTTTAACTCCAAACTTTAGGCATCACACAAAAAAGTAAACTTCAAAAATAATTACCTTGCGTTGGAGGGGAATCAAATACACAACGCAACCTCAACCAGTGCCTTAGCCATGGCTCCCAATGTCGCATAAGCTAGACACTTTCTTGAGGATAAACGAGCACCATGTGCTCAAAACCTTCCCCACTCGCCTTGCACAAAACGTGCGCCTTCCTTGGCGCTCAACACTAATGCAACTGCTACAAACAAAATGTTGCTATCGAGTTTTGAACACATACCTCCTTGCGTCCAACACCCCAACGTTGTCCTCTTTGCCACTAGGCCACTTGCCTCATTGGCTCTTGGTCTTTTGGTGCAAGTTCCCTTGACATTATTCGCTGGTGCTTAACAAAAATGTTCGCTGCTTATTTCTTCCTTACGAATTCAAAACACTATTGCATGTTTTGATTATCGAGCAAAAGGATAATTTCAAATGCTTTTAAGGCATAGCTTATATACCAAATTTCTTCCTCCATGCATGATGTCCGTGCTCGATTTACCCTTAACGATTTTTGGACGTCTGCACTTGAATTACCTTTGGAGCTTTATTAATTTATAAAATATTTAAATTCTTTTGAATTTAAATTTTATAAATTAATTCTTTAAACCCTATGGTTTTATTTAAACCATCTTTCACTTTGCACCTTGGTATAAATAATATTTATTTATAAAATTTAAATTCATTTTGAATTTAAATAATTTATCAAATAAATATTAAATCTCCCTTTAGCTTTTCAAATAAATTTCTTGGATTTTTATGAAAACCATTTAACTTATGCTTCCACATAACATTTAAAAATATTATGGAGCCCTTTGCCTTTAACCTTTGCATTTTTCCTCTTGACCTTTGACTTTATTAGAAGTTTCTTCCTGAATATCAATGACAACTTTGATAACTTGTTTCTTGACAAATTTTTGGATATTAATGACGACTTCCTTTCTTGACATCAATGAAAACTTTGACTTGAGGACTCAAAATGTCCAACAATATCCCCCTTTGTCATTGATGGCAATCCAAATTATTTTTACCAAAAACTTGACTTTTTCCTGTTCCGCTCCCCCTGGCTCAATTCTCTCTTCAAATACCAAATATCTCCCCCTTACTCAAATCTCTCCCCCTTTGAAATCAATAGCAAAGGGTTACCTTTGGGGCTTAGGGCTAAGAATGAGCCTCTTAGCTTAGCCCCTCCCCCACCTCCTCTTGAGGTGGTTAATTCTGGGGTGGGATTATTTCTACTCCCAGAAAGCATTGTTCTTTACCTTTATCCTCTTTCCTTCTTATCTGATCCTTCTGATTTCTTTGATTGTTTCTTTCCATGTCCATGTTTCTGTTCACATCCTTGTTCTTGTTCTTGTTCCTATTCATATCCATGTACCAGTTCCTATTCCTATTCTTGTTCATATCCTTGTTCCTGTTCCTATTCATATCAATGTTTTTGTTTCTATTCTTGTTCCTGTTCCTGTTCCTGTTCATATTCATATTCATATTCATGTTCCTGTTCCTATTCATATTCATATTCTTGTTCCTGTTCCTGTTCATACCTATTTCTGGAATGTCTGCTCTACACCACTTTGTTGTGTGACCATCATTGTTGCACTTATAACACTTAATATTATTATTCCTTAGAGGTGCAAATGCCATAGGATTTATCCTAGTGAAGCTATATCCTCTTCTGTCATGAACCCTGCAATTAATTGCCTTCTGACCAAACTGATTACATGAGTAGCAATACCCATGAAAAAGCTATTTGTTCTCATATTCCTGTCTTTCTCGTGTCCTGCATTGTGAAGCCATGTGCCCAAACCTGTGACATGAAAAACATCTTCCATTGAAGTTTCCTTGTCTTGACCTCATAGGTCTCTTAGTCTCTCTTGACCTTTTCTTATTGTTGTTCCATCTATATCTTCTTTGTGTATTGTTCTTGTCTTTGTTGAACTCTCTATTGTCCAACTCATACTTAGATGTCTCAATTTTGTTTACATTGTCTTCTTTTGAAGTATCTTCATATCAAGTTTCTTCTCCTCCAAAAATTAAGGATGATTCTTCTTCTTTTTTCTTTTGAGCTTGTTCAAAACCAAGGCCTATTTTTTTTAGGTAGTCTTTTGTGTCTTGATGAACTTATCCAAGTTCTTTGAGCTATTTTTGAACCCTTTCATCTTGATCTTGGAGTCCTCCAAATCTTCTCTTAGTAGTGCCACTTCTTGTGCTAATTTCTCACATTCTAAGATCTTTGCTTCTAACTTATCCTTGAACATTTTTGCCTTAGCCTTTGATTTTTCCAAATCCTATATAAGCAAACTCCTCTCTTCATCACATTATTGGAATTGAATTTCAAGTTTAGAGTTGTGCTTTCTTACCTTCTTTACTATTTCAAGGGCATAAATAAGTTCTCCCTTGAGATCATATCCATCCTTTTCTGAATATTCCTCTATTTTTTTGCATTTTTTTGCATCTTCATTTTCTTTTGTCTCGTATTCTATGAAATCACCTTCTTTATCTTCCAATTCCATTAGAATATTTTCATCTGGTCCTTCAAGTGTATCTTCATATTCATCATCACTAAAACTATAACCATCCTTTGTACAACTATCTTCAAGATGTCCAAAGTCACCACATCTAAAACACTTGAGAATGATTGGAGTCCTTTTCTTAACTGGTTCTTTCTCTTCAATCATAAATAGGACTTCATCTCTATATTTAGACACCAAAATATGACACCCTCTAATTCACATTCACCACCTCACCATCAAATCCTGCATAATAAAATTATATGCCTAAGTCTAAATTTAGGGATATAAAATCCTACACATCATCCTATTTTCCTTATTTATTTAATTAGAAAAATCACCCTAGGATACCCTATCTACCCATTGGACATGTGTCCTGGACACTTCACCCAACACCCTTGCCATATCTTACCCACTCTTGTCCCCCTTATCCTTGCACATGAGACAGATTCCCAACACCCAACACCCATGCCACAACTCATTTGTTGTTGTATCCTTGTCCCTTCACATAAAACAACATCCCACATCCCACTCCACTTGAAGCCACATCACCCCAGTTAAGTGAGCCACACTGAATGACTCACTGTAACTGCCCCTTACACCTGGCAGTTCAGATTTACCACTTGGCATGTCAGGCTTGCCACATCTCATTCCCCTCCAAAGCCCTAGGAAGCCTATAAAAGCATCATTAGTCCACACAAAAAAGGGACCTAAATTTACATATCGACAGGATGCCAAAATATATCCAGACCCGATGAGAAACTAAGAGCACGAGCTCAATCCTGATCGTTAGCATGCATCTCGAGGCAACCTATCATTTTAGCTAGAATCGTCCGCCCACTATTTCACGATAAAAAATGTAGGTATGTGGTTTCACAACCGTAGGTCTGCAGTTTCTAGTCCATAATCACGCTTCTACAGTTTTGCAGTCCCGAGCATGAATTTACATGCACGATCGAGATCAAATCAATGACTTTAATAATTAGTGAGGTTTCATCTGTTTATTACTGATGTTATTTGTTTCATGTAAATTATTTGCTTAGGGTTTTATGTCTAGTATGGATTTGATTGCTCAAATATACAGGTGCTACTAATCCCTTTGTTGGTTTGCGTGTGTGCAGGTGATAGGTATTTTGGATAAGCTACTAAAGCTGGAGTGGTCCCTTACTAGATACCAAAGCCCACTCACCCCTTGAAGCTATGACAAGAGAGAGAAGAACACTACATCCTGTGAAAGAGTCGAAATATATTCCCTCCTCCATCAAAGCATTGTACTTCAGAGAGAGAAGGAAACATTGTAACATTGCTCCCAATATGCTTGGGGCAATTCAAAAACCTTTTGAAAAAACGGTATCAAAAATTAATACAAAAGGGGCATTTTTCCAATTTACATATGTGCTTGTATTCATTTTATTTTTGTGTTTAGTTCTTTGGTTACAGGAATGGCGATCACGGTGGGACCTCCCAAGGGTTCCATTTTGTTTTGCCTTGCTTCTTTTTAAATTTATTGATCTCTGTTTGCACCTACAGGTTTCGAGAATTTGAGACGCGCACAAATTCAATTTTGAATCGATATATATAGAAAGCTTTACGCCCAAATTATTTACTGTGGAAATGCAATTTTTGTCTGAAGAAACATAGACACACAGTTCTTGGTTCAAGAAAACATAGATGCGTGGTTCCTAGTTTGAGAAAACGTAGAAATATGGTTGATGTTTTAGAAACACAGATCGATGGTTGACAGCTGGAAGGAGTTGCGAAAGGAACACAGGTATGTACCTCGCACTCTTTATTTCATTTTTTTCTTTAGTTCCAGTTTAGGGTGCATTTAAGTAAATTAAGGGTCTCAGTCCTGTATGCCTTTGTGTGCATTTAGGTCTTAGGGATAGGAAAAAGTATTTAAATTTTGCATCCATACATAAAATAACAAGAAATTTTTTATAAAAAATCTGCATCTGCATAATAGGAAACAAGTCATTTTGCATCCACCGGGTTAAGCATAACTTGGGTGTTAAGTTCAGGTTTGGGTCTATAAAAGGCTCAATTTTTTTCTGTTAGCAGAAAGGACCTGTGCATCTGTTTTTGGGACATCCTAAACGCAGACGCACGGTTGGCAAACCGCGCATTCGTGGTTTACCAAAACTAATCGTGCACCCACGGTTAGCCCTATCTAATAGAAGCCAATTGGAATTAGACCTAAAGGTGGCACTTTCACCCCTGATTTACTGTCTATCATTTTCTATTCTCTATTTTCTGCATTTAGGTATCGAAATAGAATTGCATGGTATCATTGCATAACACCATAATTAAACAAACCACCACACACTCACGTAAACGTTGGAAAACGGTTGGATTTCATCACCGTCGGGTTTGGATATCATCACCGAACTACCAACATCATACCTCATTCTTTGCCAAGGCTGATTCCAAGATCCTTCATAGCCTGTGGGTTATAGCACGCATTTCTCCTCGAAGAGGTGTATCGCAGACTGTGGGTGAACTAGGTGAGGAATTGGTAGGACCTGTGCTCCCTGGCTGTGTATGGGCTTCATTACCACATATTATAGGTGGGATTACGTGACCTGGAATTCATAGCCAGGTTGTTGAACTACGAGTATACAGGTGAGATCCTAGATTTATTTAGGGCAAAACATTGAGCACAAGTCTTTTTCATTTTTCGAACAAATTCTAAAAAAAAAAATATAAAAATCTAGCATCAAAAACTTTGTGTGTTTATTTGCTTTGTGTGTTGTATTGCATCATATTATCATTTTATTTACATATATAGTCGCACTTGGCATTATACCACATAATAGTGTATGGTAATGACTCGTAGTCAAGCTAAGAAACTAGTGTCAAACCAAAGTCAGTGGTCTTCCCCCATGGCCTCTCAGTTTGGAAACATCCCTCCCACTTTGGTGGTAGGACAAGTAGGCATGCCCCTTTCTATGTCTCAAATTCTTAATGTAGGGCCTTCTCGTAATGCCCCTAATATGGACATAGACATTATGCATAGGGCTACTCACACAACCATACCAGAGAAACCTAGGAGTGAACCTCCTGTAGTGGTAGATAGTCATATCACTATGTTCGACATGGATACTATTAGAATGTACTTGAATGCAGCTAGAATGGTCTTCCCATCATTACCACCACTCTCCATCCCATCCCGTGTCATACCCTCATCACAACAAGAATCCATATTCACCTATCCATAGTATTCAGAACATATTTTCACCAATCCTCTATTTGAGTTAGTTGCTATAGCATTGGCCAATCAACCATCATCAACCAACCAATTACCCCCCACATTACCTCAATAAATGACCGTTTCCAAATCCCTTGTATGAAACAATTTCTATTGTTTCATAAGCCCCAACATCCATTCCTCCCACCACACTCATAGGACATACATCTCGTACCATACCACAGTCAGTGGTGATACCTTTTGCTGCCTACCCCCACCTACTTCCACTACCATGGTTGTCCCACAACCAACCCAGTCTACCACATCACATGTAGCGGTTCCTACTTCAAATGCAATTGCTATGCAACAAACTTTCTTACAGCTGCAGCAAATAATTTTAGATAATTCTAACCGCAGCATGAAACTTGACCCCATCCAACATTTGCAATGGATTGAGCAAAATTTTCCACCTACATCACATCAACCTAATGCCTTTATCCAAGATCCATCTTGGGTAATGCACCCTCCTTCTACCACTGCGGTTCATAATCAACCACCACACCCATATGCTAACGTAGCAAGTCAGCATAACATCATACCACCATCACCCCATCCATATCATAACATCCCTCAACATCCATACCATAACACATTTCATCCACCCATGTCTTATCACCCATAACCTACATACAATCCACCCCATTACCAACAACATCAAGTACATTCAAGTGTCAATCCTGTGGATGACCCTAGATACTAGTTTTTACAGAGTCAGATTGACAGTATTGCCATGCAAACCCCAGGTTTGCAATACCAAAAGCCAACTTTGAGGTAAGTACTCAATCACCCTATTCATGCTTTGGTATCTGAGCCACCAAATCCATAAGATTTCAAATATCGAAGCTTAAATTTAAAGGGAAAGAGGACCCCCGAGAGCATATAACTAGATTTGTGAATGCATGCTTTAGAATAAAAAATAATGATGCATTACTATTACATACATTTCCTCAGACACTAGGGGGAGAAGCTCAAGACTGGTACAACCACCTGCCACATCAAAGTGTTTTTACATTTGAACAACTAGCAGACCAGTTCTTGGAAAGATTCGCCTTGAATGTCAGAAAACAAACCACATTGACCGATTTGATTTATCTAAAACAATATGACGATGAATCAATCTATGAATTTGGAATAGGTGGAGATCAATAATGATCAAATTACCATTTTTCCTCCCTATGCCAGAGATAATACAAATATTCACGAAGAGTTTTGGTAGACCAATATCTTCATTACTATAGCTAAAACAATATAGAACATTCGATGAGGCACTTGCCCAAGCAAAACTGATTGAAGAAATAAAAATCTAAGAAGGCGAGATAAAGCCTAAGAAGAAAGAGTGGTACAATAAGAATCAAAAGGGGAATAACCACAGTCAATCTAAGACCACACAGGTTAACCAGATAGTTTCGGGCCAACCACAGTTAAATCAATCGGCCCAAACACAAATCCAAAATCCCCAACAAAAACAACAATCACAACAATCGAATTATCAAGCGGTTCCACCCCCACTACAGGAACAAAATTAGACACAACCTACAGAAAGGCAACAACATCATTTTAAGCCAAAAATAAATTACACACTGGTACAAGAGCCATATTCATTAGTGTTTCAAAATTTGTATGTAGTAAACCTTTTTACATTGCTGAAAATGAAACCTGAATATCCTAACAAACCAAAAACAAAAGGTTACAAAGAACACCTCTTTTGCATCTATCATAGAAAAAGAGGACATGATATCTAAGGTTGTCATGGATTTAAAGGAATTGTGCAAGATTTATTGGAAGCGGGTACAATCAAAGTTGACAATCCACTAGCCCAAAACAATCAAAACCTAGGCATCTATCAGACACCTTTGCCACATCGAGAGGTAAATCAACAACCGACAGGAGCATCAAATTCTATAGTTCCTCCCAACCAGGTTAATTATGTGTCTCAACTGTCGTAAGGTTTTGTAGGAGCTATCAGCATAGTTACCCATGGACATAGGTAAGCTAATCGCACAACACAGGCTCCAGCAACACAACCAACAAATGTGCCCATACACCTTGGACCAAGCATTCCACCACCACCTTTCCACAATTATCCAGTTGTTACTTTGAACATTCGGTTAACACAAAGTTTAAAAATGGCTTCAACAAAATTGTCAATATATGAGCTAATACAACAATCAACACCTCATAGGGAAGCATTTATGGAAATTTTAAAGTCTATCCAAGTTCAATCAGAAGACCCCAATGCATTAAATTTCTTTGTAGAGAGTGTGCAAAAGTGTATGGAATCCTCGATACTATTTTATGACTTCGAGGAAAAACAAATTTCAGCATATTCACCTGATCCACCACTGCACATAGTAGCTCACATTGACAGGAAACCATTCAAGAAAGTGCTTATAGATACTGGTTCTTCAATCAACCTCATCACCACACTTGTAATGATGAAGCTCAACATCCCATCATCTCACATCACAACATCCACATTCACCTTTAGGGATTTTAATTATGCGTTATGCTCAACTGTGGGGAATGTTATTCTTCCCGTCACCGTGGGGGTGAAAACAATACATGTTATCTTCCACATCTTAGAAGGAGAAATGCAATACAATATACTTCTTGGATGCCCTTGGATTAGGGAAATGAGGTGTGTGCCTTCAAAATTGCATCAATGCTTAAAATATATACATGAAGGTAAAATACATTGCATACCAGCTGCTGACACAGAACCTTTCAAATACTGCAAATTTATTTCAAACCCATATGAGCCCTTGCTTCCATCAACGCACCTAAATATCCAACCACTAGCCATTAGGACCATTCTATCTAGTAGCACATCCTCAAAAGCACCCATTCTAGAAGAATTACCTATAGTTTACCTAGCTTTTGCATCCAAAAGTGTTAGCTCAATGCACCCTTCAAACACTGCATTTTATTTTCAAGTCGCACCTACCCATCCTGCTAACCAATCACCAACTCCATCTAGTAAACTTCTAGATCCACAACAACCATTCACATTCACAGCACAACCCACACCATCCATCACTACATCACAATCATTAGAACCCATAGTCTCACAAATAGGGCCACCTATTAGAGATAATCCACCACCGCCAGTGGATCCACAAGCTAATGTACAAGAACCCTCTTCATCCGTCGAGCCATTAGCCTCCCAACCATCTAGAGTTGTAGTACAACTCACCAATCCAGGCATTGGTGAGTACATTATTGAAAGTGTCACAACTACACCACCCATTGAGTCAGTCAATTACGGTCACCCTCGCGATCCACCTTTAGCTATAGGTGATATATATAGAATGGGTTCTCAAAAAAATGCAATAAATTTCATATATGGAGGGGTGGATTATTCATCGGACCCACCTCCTCAAGATGATAACTCTTTACAAAAGTTTAATGAAAACATTGATTATCTATCGAACCCAAGCTTCCTAGTGAGATATTTTCGAAGGGTTAATTGGTAAGGATATGGACTTGGAAGACATGAACAAGGTCCTCACCACATTATCGAACCAGAATATAGAGAACCAAGTGACCGCTTCGGTCTAGGCTATAAACCTTCCATCGCAAGCTCTTCGCTTAATCAAGATTTTTGAGAACTCGACATAGAATGCGAAGAATAGAAAGAAAAGAGAGATGAGGAAGATAAACCTAATGATGAATATGAGCAAACAGATGGTGGGTACCAAATCTACACTTTTTAACCTCAAGAGCAAGCCTTACAAAAAGATCCAGAAGTTCCCATAGATATGACCTACCTTAGGCCAGATGATACACCACTGGTATTGGGACCTCACACAAATGCTAATGGTTTTTGGATAAGTGACGATGACAAAGAGGATGAAACTGAAATGATATTCATGAATAATATGCATGAAATGCAAGCTAGAAGAATGGTACAAGTAGAGGCACATCCTGAATGGCTTTAATCAAGAAGAAGAAGAGCCTCAAGATGAGATAATATATGGAGAAACTATACAAAGAGATAAATGGTATCAAAAGAAATTCCCAATAGACTGCACTATTTTTTGGCTAAACAAAGAGCGCGAGGGTCCTGAACCAGAACCTCCTCCATCACATTGGCATCGCATACAACATAACCAATCACACACATTAGGTCAGTTGCAACCTAGATAAGATGAGTCATCAATTCTCGAATCGCAACCACCTCATTTCCATCAAGTCGACATGATTTTTGTTGATTTTCTTACCCCACTTCACAATTCATATGATGAGACAAAACTGATCCAAATCGATACTAGTCTTATAGCCATGGATAGGATCTCATTCCTGCCATCCACTATCGATTTATCTTATCCAAAGAATTGTTGCACGCTTCAAACGCATATATTCCACAACAACCTTCATCATCAAACAATTTAGTTTTTCAAACCGAGATAGAGGGGGAAACCCCATAAACATTTGAAAATGTGGTGGATGATATCCACCTCATCCCAACTCCACATCAGTTAGAAGAAGGTTCTCACATGCTAATTGAAGAATTTATAGATGTGGACCTTAGTCAATACGCAGACAATCCCCAAATTGTCAAAATTGCAAAAGATTTATCCGTAGAAGAAAAAGAACACATAATAAACATGCTAATGAAGAAGAAAGAAGTGTTCACATGGTCATACAAAGACATGCCTAGTTTAGATCCAAACCTGGTAGTCCACAACCTTACACTGGCACATGATGCAAAGCCTTTCAAACAAAAGCTTAGGAAATTTCATCCAATAGTCGCATTAATTGTGAAAGAAGAGCTGCAAAATTTTTTGGATGTGCACTTCATAGTACTAATTGACTACCCATAATGGCTTTCAAATATGGTACCCATTCGTAAACTGAACGAAGGGATACCCATATGTACTAATTTTTGAGACTTAAACAAAGTGTGTCCAAAAGATGATTTTCCTTTACCTAATATCGATCAACTAGTAGATTCCTACACTGGTCATGAAATGCTTTCCTTAATGGACGGTTTCTCAAGATACAACCAAATTTGAATTAATCCTGAAGACCAACACAAGACATCATTTACAACACCCTAGGGGATATTATGTTATAGAGTGATGCCTTTTGGACTTAAGAATACATGAGCAACATATCAATGAGCTATGATGTACATATTTCATGATTATATGCATAAGATCATTGAGGATTATGTAGATGATTTGATTGCTAAATCCAAGACGCATCTCGAGCATATCGATGTACTAGAAAAAGCGTTTGATCGACTGATAGAACACAAAGTAAGGCTAAATCCCAAGAAATGTGTATTCAGAGTCACATAAAGAAAATTTCTAGGATTCCTTATCTCCAAGCAAGGCATTGAAGTAGATCCAGGTAAGGTAAAAGTAATATTATAAATTCCACCTCCCAAAATATTGAAAGAGTTGCATAGTTTACAAGGAAAGATCCAATCTATCAGATGATTCATCACACAATTGCAGGCATTTCAATCGCCTGTTACAAAAGGGAGTGATATTTTCATGGAAAACTGAATGTCAAGAAGCATTTGATGACATAAAGAAGTATCTGGCATCACCACCAGTTCTTACACCACCTAGATCAGGAATCCCTTTTCACCTATACATTTTTGCAACAGATTTTGCACTAGGGACAATGCTTGCACAAAAGAACGAGAAACATAAGGAGCAAGCAATTTACTATATTAACCGAACACTAGTAAGTTACGAAACAAGATATTCTTATGTCAAAAATTTATGCTTAGCAGTGGTTTTCACCACTTAGAAACTTAGACATTACATGCTAAGCAATGCTACCTATGTCATAGCTAGAGAAAATCCTCTGCGATACATGATGACTCGCACATACAACAACACCCGTACTGCTAAGTGGATAATGATTTTAACCGAATTCAATCTCGAATTTGTAAGTCAAAAATCCATAAAAGGTCAGGTGATAGCTGATCAACTAGTAGAAGCTCCACTACACAACGATAAACCGTTAATAATTGAGCTCCCAGATGATTCAATATTTTTTGTCGTAAAACAAGAGGAATTAGTTTCTCTTGAGGAAGAAGCAGACATGACCATGTTCTTTGATGGATCTAAATGCAAAAAAGGACAAGGTGCGGGAGTAGTGTTTTATACACCTAAAGGAATACCAATTCCTTTATCATTCAAACTCGACTTCACATGCACCAATAATAATGCAGAGTATGAAGCCTTAATCTTAGGTCTTCAATCAATTATAGCAATGGGCATAAAAAGACAATATTTTTGGGGATTCATAACTATTTGTATACCAAGTAAAAGGAGAATACCAGTGTAAAGAACCGGTCTTAAATAAATACCATGAAGTAGCAATAAGGTTGCTAGAAAAATTTAACTGATACGAAATTAGTAATTTAACACAATCGACAAATAGATTTGCGAATGCAATGACTTCTTTGGGATCTCTCATCCCTGAGAATGAGCATGGAGAAGTACAATCACTAATCATAACAACAATGTCAAAATCATCAATTCAAAAGGCAGAACCTACAGGTAAGAAGAACATTTTTTTGGTATATGCTGAACCTTACAATTCTTACCTTGATGAGATAAGAGACTTTCTCAAGTCCGGAATACTCCCAGTAGAAATGACACAAACTACAAAAAGAACATTAAAAAAAAAAGCAATTCGTTTTACTTTACTGGGGGATGTGTTATACAAACGTGGGTATGATGGAATATTATTACAATGTTTAGATCCGATTGAAGCAGAACAAGCAATAACAGAAGTCCATGATGGTACTTGCGGTGGCCACTTTAGTGGAATGGCCATTGCAAAGAGAATATTGCGCATGGGATACTATTGGCCTACCATGGAAAATTACTGTTGCAAATATGTCAAAAAGTATCAAAAGTGCCAATATCATGCAAATTTGACTCATGTACCATCGCATGCATTACAACCCATTCAAAGTCTTTGGCCCTTTTCACAATGGAGTCTCGATTTGATTGGAAAAATATCACCTGCTTCATCAGGACAACATAAGTTCATCATAACCACGACAGAATACTTCACAAAATGGGTGGAAGAAATTCCAATGACCACTATGACTAGACCTCGAATAGTGGATTTTATACTTCAGCATATTATCAGTCGTTTTGGAATACCCTCAAAATTTTTTTTTGATAATGGGAAGTCATTTAAGAATAAGGATGTTAGAGCATTGTGCAACAAATTCAAAATTCAACACAGTTTCTCAACACCTTTTTACCCACAAAAAAATGGGCAAGCTGAAGCAACCAACAAAACAATGGTATCCATTCTTAAGAAAATGGTCAAAGAAAATCATCAATATTGGCATACTAAATTCCTTTGGCACTATGGGCTTACAAAACAAGCATCAGAACGCCAACGAGAACGACACCATTTTCACTAGTTTACGATGCTGAAGCTATATTACCTTTAGAGCTCGAGATACCTTCCTTGCAAATAGCATTACAGGAATTCATGGACGATGAAACAACTAGACAAGCACGTCTTGACCAATTGACACTTATTGATGAAAAATGTATCAATGCCTTAGATCACTTACGAGTATATCAAGACAAAGTCAAACGTGCTTACAATGCAAAAGTCCATCCTTGCGAATTTCAAGTGGGGGACCTAGTGCTCAAAGAAAATCAATAAAATACCAATGCATTGCCACACTTAAGAGATAAATTTACCGCTAATTGGTTAGGCCCGTACATTGTAAAGCATAAATTGGGACCAGGAACATATAGACTTGCCAACGTAGAAGGAATTGGAGCCAGAACCACTAAACATAATGCACCTAAAGGTATTTTATGCATGAAATGACTTGCAATATATGTATATATATGTACCTGGCTTAAAAAAAAAAATTATTTCCATAATTTCTTTACATTGTAAATATAAATGTCATTACTAGCACTTAGCATGTTGTATTTGCATAAAAAAAATATAGTGCATTAAATAGGCATATCATATGCATATAGAAGCATTAGAATAAACACATAATTGCATCCATCCCATCCCATGTTCAATGATCTTTCATAGTGGTGATGATACGACCAAGTAAAAACAAGTTCCAAAGAATTGGGGATACCCAACTAAGACTCTTCGCAAGTCAACAAAGTTCATATTCACCCATGTTTTACTATATCATAAATCAAATTTTCAGTCACTTAAAAAAGCTAGTGAAAAACCAAAAATCATAATATGTCCAATTTTCTTTAGGACCAAAGCACTTATGACACATTAAGAAAGTCTTGAGTATGGTAGATTGACCCCGAAGCAATCTTGAACCAAATACACTTTACAAATTTAAAAATATTTTGAGTAAGAAAAGATAATGCCACTTGGGTACAACCTTGAAGCAAAAAGGAAATATTTCTCGCTTGTCCCATTATGCAACATAGTCCAAATCAAAAAGGTGGTTTTCACCACCATCACAACAATCCAAACAATTAAATTAAAAGGTAGACAGTAAGGATAGGATCATATTCTCATCACACTTTGGTTGAGAATCTGATTCCCAAAACTCTATCATGATAAATACTATACACACACCACATATCACAAAATCAAGAAGGATCGTACTACATTCCCCTCATAAATTTATGTAGTCATCCCCAAAGCTTGAAGATTGAATCATTGGACTATGGAGTGAATCTCCATCGAAGCTATAGACGCTTGACTGGCAGTGGAATAAACTCATGCAGGGTGACATGTCTTTCTCCAAAGAGAAAAGACCTCTAACCTCACATACGAACAAGCTAGCTAATTGGTAAACCCATACAGGTATCATCCAATTTTACTCATCATGAGTTAATGAACTTCACATACACATGAACTAATTTTTGATTGCTTTGGGCCATTCCCAAACCAAAGATTCAAAAAATGAATTCCACTTGCACACACCTTGGTCATAAAGAAGGTTAGACGAACATTGAGAAAAAGGTTAAAATAACTAAACTGTTTGATTCTTTGAAAATCCTCCAATGTTACATATCAAAAACCATACCAAAAATCATATCATTATCACATGTTCTAGATTATCTGGAAGGATCAAACTATCCTTCGGCACAATTCAGATTTACACACTGATAAATTGGCACAGAATAACGCATTCAATAAACCGAAGATGGAAATTAATAGCAAAAGGATAATAATAAATCAATGGCCACTTAAGGTGGGCACACCCTTGCGCAAACGCAGATGAAGAATAAAAAGATATAAGATGATTCTATTCAAATCAACTATTGTGAATATATATACTAAATGTTAATCTCTTGGAAAAACATAGCCGACGCTGCTATGTTTGGACTGCAACATGACTCCCCTCCTCGGAAAGCTTTGTCCTCAAAGCTGGAAATGTCTGGAAGATACTTTCAGGTTCCCATGTTGCATCTTCCTCTGATAAATCTTGCCATTTAATGAGAAATTCGTGAATCTGACGTGATCTCAGTTTTCGGACTCTATGTTGTAGTATATCTTCTGGTTGGAGATGTATGCGTCCTTCCTCATCGAGCACTGGTAATTCTGATTGACTTTGTACTTTCTGACCAATTACTTTTTTGAGACATGAAACATGAAATACCGGGTGTATTCGTGAAGATGTAGGTAGCTCTAATTGATAGGCTACTTCTCCAATGCGGCGCACAATTTGGTAGGGACCATAGAATCGTGGGGCCAATTTTTGGCTGGACTTTATCTTCAACGAGGCTTGTTTGTAAGGTTGCAACTTTAGGAACACCCAATCACCAATATTAAAAGTTCTCTCTGATCGGTGTAAGTCTTGTTGTTGTTTCATACGATTCTGTGCTTGGACTAAATTCTCTTTGAGGATGGTGAGTGTAGACTGCCTTTGTTGGAACCAATCATCCACTTTGGCTACTTTGGATGAGCCCTGTACGTAATCGGCGACTTTTGGAGGTTTGGTGCCATACAATGCTTCAAATGGAGACATCTTAATTGAGTAATGGTAAGAAGTGTTGTACCACCATTCTGCCAATGCTAACCAATGGCTCCATTGGTATTGTTTATCTTGAGCAAAACATCTTAAGTACGTACCCAAACATTTGTTAACTACTTCTATTTGACCATCTGTCTGAGGATGGTAGGCTGAAGACATGTTCAATTTGGTACCACTTAATCGAAATAATTCCCGCCAAAAGTTACTAGTGAAGATGGGATCTCTATCACTTACAATATTTTTTGGCATACCATGTAATTTGAAAATTGAATCCATAAATACCTTTGCCACCTTGCTTGCGGAAAATGGATGTTGTAAAGCCTGAAAGTGAGCGTATTTGGATAACCGGTCTACGACAACGAAGATTATTGTCCTGCCTTCTGACTTCGGAAGACCCTCAATAAAATCCATGGATATATGTTCCCATTGTCGTTCAGGGATGGGTAATGGTTGTAACAATCCTGGTGATTTGACTGTTTCTCCTTTATTGCGTTGGCAAACTTCACATTCTGCTACCCATTGTTTGACTTCTGCTTTTAATCCTTTCCAACAAAATGATTGTTTGGCCCTTAAATATGTCTTCAAAAATCCTGAATGTCCTGCTGATGGAGAGGCGTGTGATTCGTCTAGGATCTTTGATTTGAGTTCTGAATTGTGTGGAACATAAATGCGGTTTTTCTTCCGGAGGATTTCATCTTCATAAGAGAACAAAGGGTATTTAGAGGACCCTATAGATAATTCTTGAATTATCTGAGCAGTTTCGCTATTGGACAACCATTCATCTTGTAATTGATTCACCCATTGGGAGCAAGGACCTGAAATAGCGTTAATGACTACTTCATCTTCATATTTCCTGGACAACGCATCGGCAGCTATATTTTCCTTCCCCTTCTTGTATTCGATAACAAAATCATACCCCAATAGTTTGGTTAACCACTTATTTTGTTCCGGATAGGAAAACCTCTGCTCAAGAAAATGTTTGAGACTACTATGATCTGTTTTGATAATGAAGCGACTGCTGATTAGGTAGTGTCTCCATTTTTCTACGGCATGAAGAATAGCCAACATTTCTTTTTCATATGTCGATCTTCCCAAATTTTTCCCGGAGAGCTGTTTACTTTCAAATGCCAAAGGATGACCTTCTTGCATTAATATAGCCCCAATTCCTGTTCCTGATGCATCACATTCGATAATAAATGGTTTGTGAAAATTGGGGGTTGCTAATACTGGAGTTGTACACATGGCCTCCTTAAGAGCTTCAAAAGCTAGAGTAGCCTCTTCCGACCAACGAAAAGCATCCTTTTTTGTGAGTGCCGTGAGAGGTGCTGCAATCTTACCATAATTTTGTACAAACTTGCGATAGTAGCCCGTGAGACCCAAAAAACCACGAAGTTTCTTGATGGTTTTAGGTAAAGGCCACTCTTGAATTGCCTTAATCTTATTGGGATCCACTTTGACGCCCTCGTGTGAAACTATATGACCAAGATACTCGACTTCTTGAACACCAAATGAACATTTGGAACGTTTAACAAATAATTTTTCTTTGTGTAAAATGTGAAGGGCTTGATCCACATGATGTAAATGGTCCGTCCATGTTTTGCTGTATATGAGAATATCATCAAAAAAAACTAACACAAACTTACGGAGGAGTGGACGAAACACTTGGTTCATGAGGCTTTGGAATGTGGATGGTGCATTAGTGAGACCAAAAGGCATGACCAAAAATTCGTAATGACCTTCATGAGTACGAAAGGCTGTTTTGGGAATATCTTCTTCTCTAACACGGATTTGGTGAAAGCCAGAGCGAAGGTCTAATTTTGTAAAAAAATTTGCACCATGCAACTCATCTAATAGGTCATCTATGACGAGGGATAGGAAATTTGTCCTTGATAGTGAGTTTATTGAGAGAACGAAAGTCGGGACACATACGCCAAGAGTTATCTTTTCGTCTAGCCAGGACTACAGGTGAGGAATAAGGACTAGTGCTGTGACGAATGACTCCATGATCCAACAAATCCTGAACGATCTGTTCGATTTCTGTCTTTTGTGGTTGAGGGTAGCGATAAGGACGACTGTTAGGTGGGACACTCCCTGGCATCAAATGGATGGCATGATCATGAGATCGTTTAGGTGGTAATCCTTGAGGTTCTTGGAAAACCTCTTCGTAATGTGTTATGATATCTTGTAACTCAGGTGCAATAATATCCGAAGTTGTTGAAGATTGTTTTTCCAAACAATTAATTTGAGCTATAAACCCATATCCACCCTTTTTTAACATCTTCTCCATACTATGAGAGCTCACCATTTGTGATGGAGGAGTAGTAATGCCTTGTAAGCGAATGACTCGTCCATTTTCCTTCCATTCCACAAATAATTTTTTGAAGTTGAAGCTAACTGTGTCTAATGTTTCCAACCATTCAACTCCCAAAATGACATCAGAGTTCCCTAAATTCATGACAAAAAGGGATCCTAACCAGGTATAAGTTCCCATATTTATGGAAACTTGAGATGTGCGACCAACACATTGTGCGTTCACCCCGTTGGCCACTAGAACCTGGAATTTGTCTTTGTTGGAAGAGTTAATGAATAAATTCAAAGCTTTTGTTGTTTTGATGTCGATAAAATTGTGGGTGCTACCAGAATCAATTAGCACATTCACCTTTTTCTGGCGGAGAAAGCCTGGTACCTTGATGGTATGGTGGGCGGTTAAACCCATGAGAGCATGTACTGAAATCGCCATTGTATCCTCTTCTTTTTCGTCTATAGTACATGGTAGGTCTTCTGGCATAGGTTCTTCGGATTGGTAAGGTTCATCCTCTTCTCCTTCACATTGATCACCTTCAATATGAAAGTTTTGTTTTTGGGCACATGCTTGTTCCCTGGGGTGATGAGTGCGACATTTATAGCAAAAATATCTTGATGGTTGATCATTTCTACGAAAGGAATTGTTGCGATATGAGGGACGACTATATGTTTCCCGTCGTGCAGACAACTGATGTCTCTTCTCGGCCAACTTGGCTATTCTTATACAACTGTTCAACAAGGTTGGATCGTGCATGTCTACCTCCACTCGAATACTTTCTTTCAAACCATTGCGAAAGGCACCTACCACTGTGTCGGGACTGAGGTCTGAAGTGTATGGTAGTAAACTGGTAAACTCCGAAACGAATTCACTAACTGACCCTTCTTGTTTAAGAGATAACAATCTTACTGTGTAGGATGATGTAGCTCCGTCGTCAAATCTTTCTAAAAAAGAGGTAGTGAATTTTCTCCAAGTAATAATAGCTTCATTCTCTCGTTTAAGCCATACAAACCATTGGTAGGCCTCAGTGCCTAATTTTGATGCAGCGAAAGGAACTCTATCAATTTCCTTAATTTGATATAAGTCAAGGATGCCTTCCATTTTGGCTAACCAACCACGAGGATCATGACCTTCAAAAGTGGGCATATCAATTCGTGGAAAATTAATATTAGGGCCTCTTGGTTGGTGATAACCCGTGTCCCTTTCTTGATTTTGGTTATACCGCTGTCTTTGATAGGGATCCCTGTAATTATCCGAATCACCTCGTTGTTGTTGCCAATCATCATTAGGATCGACATTTTCTTCATTCCTTTGGGCATGGGAGTGATTTTGGGGATTAGGATTGGGATTGGGCTGTTTTTGTGCTTTCACAAGGTCTTTTAGGAGGATACTAATTTCGTCCATACCATCTAGTAAGAGTCGAAGAGAATCCCTATCGAAAATGGCTGAGTTACTTGAGTTTCCTTGTGTGATGTTTTCGTGAGTTGGGGAAGGATTAGTAGCCATAGGATCTACTAGTGGATGATGTGGATTATAACTACCAATTTTAAAAGGAGAAAGAGAATTTTTAGTACCTGGGCTGCGATTAGGTCTTCTTGTGTTGTTATTGGTCGTCTCCGAGCTTGATAATCGACCGTCAGGCCCTTTGATCCAATTTTTACTCATGCACTGTTCAAAATTGTTTGCTTCGTAGTTCTTGAACTTCAAAATTTCTTGCTGAGCAGTCCTTGAACTTCCAAATTTCTTGCTTGGTAGTCCTTGAACTTCCAATTCCGCAAAATTGAGTTATCTGTTGGCAAAAATTTGTTGTTTTCTCCGCCTTACTGCCACTCCAACTGTGGCGCGGAACAGGAAGTTGTGAGCTCCGTTCGATGACACGGCCCAATGAATACGGAACCAACCAACTAGACGCTTGATACGATGGCTAGATGACACAACCGACAGACACCCCGACGGCTATAGGACACCACCGACAGACACCCCGACAACCCGGTGAATACGAACTCCCCGAACGAGACGCTAGATACGACGGAGATAGGACACGACTGACAGACACCTACGACGGAGATAGGACAGCCCAACGAACGAAACGTAATGATTGACGGACACCCCGACACTTGGCAAGAATTGACCGACTGACAGACGCGCGGACAGCCAAACGAATACGCACTCAAAGATTGACGGACACTGACAGACGCTCGGACAGCCAAACGAATACGCAATTTAAGGAGTAACGGACACCCGGATACTTGGCAAGAATTGACACGATGACAACACAACTGATAGACGCGAACGAGCTCCGGTTATGTGACCGAAGTCACACCGTAGAAGGTGTGGCCAATATGTTTTAAACTCTATTTTGCACTTTGAATATGCAATGTGGGATATTACAAACGAAACCCCCTGCAGCGGTTGACGTCAGCGAAGAAATATTAAATAAAAACCTTAGCTTGCCCGTTTAGAAAAATTAAACGCGAATTTTGATTGGTTGACGACGCTGGCGACAGTTTGGCTGGACTGCGTGCGTTTCACTCTGCGTGCGTTCGGATTTGGACTGCGCCGACAGATCTAAGCTCCTGGACGATGCTGTGGTAACGGCCAGGCGACCTGGTTTTGGATTTGGCTACGAAAGATATCGGAATAATTCGGGCCACTGCTGTGTTAACCGGCTGTGTGCGAAAACGAACGAACGGAGACGAAGGCGAACGGATACGAAGAGGAAACGAAACGAAAGGACAGAGAGACGAACGACGGCAGTAAGATTTGTTTGCTCCAAATACGCAAGCGCTCCCGGGATCGGCTAGACTGATACCACTTGGAAGGATCAAACTATCCTTCGGCACAATTCAGATTTACACACTGATAAATTGGCACAGAATAACGCATTCAATAAACCGAAGATGGAAATTAATAGCAAAAGGATAATAATAAATCAATGGCCACTTAAGGTGGGCACACCCTTGCGCAAACGCAGATGAAGAATAAAAAGATATAAGATGATTCTATTCAAATCAACTATTGTGAATATATATACTAAATGTTAATCTCTTGGAAAAACATAGCCGACGCTGCTATGTTTGGACTGCAACATTATCACATACATACACCCACCATACACCAAACGCGAAGAGTTATCAAGCTGGACACCCCCAATTGCAAAGATGAACAAGTAATGGTCAACTACCCTGAGCTATAAAATATTACAAAAACATCATGCATGTCATCATATAGTTAAATGAAAATAACCATAAGTTGCAAATTACATGTTAGTTACATTCATTTATCATAGCACAAATATAAAATATAACATTGCATCACATAAGCACAAACAAATTATATATAAAAAACATCAAAATAAACATTGCCAAGTGCCAAGTGCCATCAGGTATATCTTCATCATTATACTCCAATACAAATAGTCACTTCCAACTAATACTGGTGTTGAATTATTTTAGGAGACCTCCTTAGGGTCCATTGTGTTCTTTTTAGCTTTTCTTTCAAGCTGTTAAACTCTTCTGAAGAAACCTGCTCTTATACCAATTGAAGAACACAAGCTTATACTAAGAGGGGGGTGACCAGTATAAGACCACCTTTTACTTTTCTTTCCCAATCAATATTAGGCAATGTATAGATAGAAATATCAGTAGTAGTAATCAAATCAATATACAAAACACCACACACAATAGAGATACCACAATTTGCATGGTTCACCCAATGTGGGTGTTATGGATCCTCAATCCTAACATTATTAGTTAGTATTATTAATCATTTAATTATTATATTATTAACTTATAAAGTGAACCATCACAACCCTTCATAACATGAACCATCACGTCTCTTCATATGTGAACCATCATGTCTCTTCACCAACGTAGCTTTAGGGTAGATATATATATTAGGTTGGCCATCCATATCAAATCATCCAAGAAGAATAATAAGCATATATTCTAAGGAGGGAGCCCCCTATAGTGGCAAAGCGATTACAAGGGAACCCCCTTTGAGTGGCCTGCGATTACATTTACATTAATTTGTTAATAATTTTATAGTAAGACCTTGGGGTCTTACCATTTGGTATCAGAGCCATGTGGGAATTGCTCAAAGATATTCATCAAATCACTTTTGTACATGAGTATCAAACTCGGTTTGAGGATATCACAAAACACAACACAATATTGGATGAATCAATTCTCATAAGTGTCTTCATTAGGGGATTAAAATAGGAAATTAAAATGGAGGTGACAAGGTTCAATCCCTATACAATGATGCAGACCTATGGATTGGCAAAATTAGCTGAAGAAAAAATAAATGCACAAAAAGGATTAGGGAAACCACTTATGGAAAAATTGTCGACCACTTACATCGCTCCCAAACCTATGCATAATGGAAGGGCACAAAGCACTTACACAACCCCAAAATCTAACAAAACTTTACGAATTAAACATCTTAGCTTTGAGGAGATGAAATAACGACGAGCAAAAGGACTCTGTGATAATTGTGATGAACAATTTGAACCCCACCATAAATGTGCTACACTAACATTGTATTTATTGAAGGAAGTTGATCCATGTATCTCCATAGAGCAAGCAGATGAGGTAGTTGTGTTTGAAGCAACCAGTGCACCTACTCACCGCAATGAAGACAATGAGGTCGATGTGCAATAATTGATTGATGTACCAAGCAAGGATGAAGTAGACACCCAAATTGATCAATGCTAGCCAAACATGCACTCTACAAGACCTACACATACCTTCCTCACCAATAGTGAGTTCTTGCCATATGACCAAACCTATTCGAAACCAACACAGAGTGACTACACACTTCTCCGTTGGATCTACCAAGGAACCAAAAAATGATATAAAATCATTACCATCACTTTTGATGCATCATTTTGAAGTATTTGAGGAACCCCAAGGGTTGCCCTCCCATCGTCATCATGATTTTCTTAAGGGATATTCTACTATTGTTCTTGGAAACCCCCTGCTAATGTTTTATCCTTCTTGATATCCCTGCCTACGAAAGGATGCCATTAAAAGAGTCCAAGAACTTACAAAAATCCTTCTTGGAAAACAAAGGACAAAGCTTCTCACTTTGAGCTTTGAGGACAAAGCTCTTTTTAAGGAGGGTGGCATGTTAGGATCCTCAATCCTAACATTATTAGTTAGTATTAGTTAGTATTATTAATCATTTAATTATTATATTATTAACTTATAAAGTGAACCATCACAACCCTTCATAATGTGAACCATCACGTCTCTTCATACGTGAACCATCATGTCTCTTCACCAACGTAGCTTTAGGATAGATATATATATTAGGTTGGCCATCCATATCAAATCATCCAAGAAGAAGAATAATAAGCATAGATTCTAAGGAGGGAGCCCCCTATAGTGGCAAAGCGATTACAAGGCAACCCCTTTGAGTGGCTTGTGATTACATTTACATTAATTTGTTAATAATTTTATAGTAAGACCTTGGGGTCTTACCAGTGGGCTACTCTACGGATAAAATATTTCACTAAATTTTTCTCGATCAATCTCTTGGGAATCATTTTCCTATTACAATATTTATGGACCTCTATCCAAAGGAGATGTTGATCCCCTAAATCAAGTTTATGGATCTCTATCTATAGGAGAACTTCTTCTCCTTTGCTCTAGCTGGTGATCCTCTAGAAGACTACTGCCTCCACTACACTAGCTTGTGGATATCTCTCCACTAAAGACTCTTGTCCCCACTCAGAAGACCTATCCTCACTGCCCTGGCTAATGGATCTATATCCACTAGAGACTACTATCCTTTCTAATATGTCACCTCCAAATATCTTTGTCTCAAATCTGCACTAAACACAGTCCTTTGGTCTAGCACAAATATGCTCAACAAGTCCACAAAGAACTTGCTCAAATCTGCTCAACAAGTCCACACAAAAATTTCTCAAATGTTCTCAAAAAGTCCACACAAAACTTGCTCAAATATGCTCAACAAGCCCATACAGAACTTGCTCAAATATTTTAAAAAATTCAACATGGAACTTGCTCAAATATGCTCAAAAAGTCCACACAAAACTTGCTCAAATATTCTCAACAAGTCCACACAGAACTTGCTCAAATCTGCTCAACAAGTCCACACAGAACTTGCTCAAATCTTCTCAAAAATTCCACACAAAATTTGCTCAAATATTCTCAAAAATTGCACATAGAACTTGCTCAAATTTGCTCAACAAGTCCATACAGAACTTGCTCAAATCTGCTCAACAAGTCCACACAGAACTTGTCCAAATCTGCTCAACAAATTCATACAGGACTTGCTCAAATCTACTCAATAAGTCCACACAAAACTTGTCCAATTTCATAGAAACATAAAGAGAATTATTAGAGACTCAATATGTTCTATCCTTATCACAATGCTCAATTACTTTCAATCATTATCTTAGAAAAATAAGGAGAATTGTTAGAGACTCAATATGCTTCTAATTCAACTCAATGCTCAATCACTTTCTCAACTCAATTCATAATATATAATAGTTTGTTTTATGGAACTTGAACAATCACTTCACTCATCCACTTGACTAGGCTCAACCAACTCTACTCAACCAATCACTCAATAAAACAACCCTAGCTCACAAACCCTAGTCCAAGTATATAAACATCAACTCAAAATGTTTCCAACAATGCTCAACCACAAATCTCACATAACAATGATACTCATATTCTTTTCAAACCCTAGTTCAAGTTCTTTGCATGACAACCCACTTCAACAACAATGCTTATAAAACAATATTCACATAACAATGATACTCATGTTCTTTTCAAACCCTAGTTCAAGTTCTTTACACAACCAATGGCTTCAACAAAAATGCTTATAAAACAAGGTTTTAACCACACTTCTTTATTCTAGAAAACCTTGAAGCAATCACACAAACACACTCAAAAGGAAACCCTAATCAATTCCTTTTAACTCCAAACTTATTTTCTCAAAAACCAACCAATCAAATTAAACTTCGAAAAATGTGCTCATACCTTTTTCTTGATGGTGAAGGAATATTTTAAATCTGCCAAAATCTCAAACACTTCTTGCCAAGCTCAAAGAAATTATAAGGTGATTAATTTTCTGAAATTACAATGCAAACATTAAAACCCACATACACCTTATCACTCCATCTTTAATAAAACATTCATCAACATTTACAAAAAGTAAATTACCACTTACACATTATAATCTCCCACTAATATTCAATGCACTCTTCTTTTCAAAAACAACCTAAGACAAGAAGCTCCCTTTATCCTTTTAATATTTCAATAAATCAATATGCCAAAAAACTTTATTAAAATAAAACTTAACACCTTATTCCTCCAACTAATAAACCTTTCATGCACTCTTTTAACTCCAAACTTTAGGCATCACACAAAAAATTAAACTTCAAAAATAATTACCTTGGAGGGGAATCAAACACATAGTGTAGCCTCAACTGGTGCCCTAGCCACAGCTCCCAATGCCGTGCAAGCTAGGTGCTTTCTTGGTGATAAACGAGCACCATGTTCTCAAAACCTTCCCTGCTTGCCTTGCACAAAACATGTGCCTTCCTTGGTGCTCAAAACCAATGTAATTGCCACAAACAAAATGTTGTTGCCGAGTTTTGAACACAGACCTCCTTGCGCCCAACACCCCAACTCTATCCTCTTTGCCACTAGGCCACTTGCCTCATTGGCGCTTGGTCTTTTGGCACAAGTCCCCTTGACGTTATTCACTGGTGCTTAACAAAAATGTTCGCTGCTTCTTTCTTCCTTACGAATTCAAAACATTATTGCACGCTTCGATTATTGAGCAAAATGATAACTTCAAATGCCTTTAAGCATAGCTTATATACCAAATTTCTTCCTCCATGCAGGGTGTCGGTGCTCGATTTACCCTCAACGATTTTTGGACGTCGATGGTCTAATTACCTTTGGAGCTTTATTAATTTATAAAATATTTAAATTCTTTTGAATTTAAATTTTATAAATTAATTCTTTAAACCCTATGGTTTTATTTAAACCATATTTCACTTTGCACCTTGGTATAAATAATATTTATTTATAAAATTTAAATTCATTTTGAATTTAAATAATTTATCAAATAAATATTAAATCTTCCTTTATCTTTTCAAATAAACTTTCTTGGGTTTTTATGAAAACCATTTAACTTATGCTTCCACATAATATTTAAAAATATTATGGAGCCCTTTTCCTTTAACCTTTGCATTTTTCCTCTTGACCTTTGACTTTATTAGAAGCTTCTTCCTGAATATCAATGACAACTTGGATAACTTGTTTTTGACAAATTTTTGGATATTAATGACGACTTCCTTTCTTGACATCAATGAAAACTTTGACTTGAGGACTCAAAATGTCCAACAAAGATCCCATCATCAAATGGACTTGCTTAAGGCAAGGCAACAATATGAGTGTTCAAGATTATATTTACCAGTTTAACAAGTTGAGAATACTAATTGGTGTGGAGGATTCAACTAATGGACTCATTATCAGATTTAAGAATGGTTTATAGGAGCCACTATTTAGGAAATTAAAATAAAATACCCTAACCACTTTGGATGTAATCTTCAATCAAGCTCATTTGGTGGAAGAGAAACATGCTACTCAATCAAAAGGGTTTCAATATTTATTTTCTACAAGCACTTCCAAGGTTTGAAATTAGCAACAATGGGAAAAAAAGGTGAAAAGGTCTTCTTCCTCCTTTTTTTTTCTTTCTCCCTCTTCATTTAATTCCTCTTCTTCGAATTTATTCAAAAATCCTTCTTATTTCTCTAAATCCCATAAGGTTTATAATTTTTTTAAGAAGAAAGGACATCTTCAGTTTCAATACTACAAATTGAAAAACATGAAGAAGAAACCATTGGTTGTATAGTCTCCAAACGAGGACCCAAAACATGGTCTCATTGAGACTATAGGGGAAGATAGAACATGTAATTATTTAAAGGGTAGATTAGACATTGTCATCCTCATGAATCACAACTCTTTAATAGGTGATCATGACAACTTGTTTTTCATAAGGGCTCACATGGCTCATGACTATTCCATTGATTGTATAATCGATAATGGATCACAAAAGAATTTAATTGTGAGGTTTATTTTTAATAATTTGAACCCATCTATGATCCCCCATACTTATCCTTATTCACTTGGATGGAAGGATATTGGGACCACTTCCAACACCACACACACCTACACGGTCTCATTTGCTTTTGGTCCTACGATTGTGGATAAAGTAACATGTGATTTCACTTGCATGGATGTTGTGGATTATTGCTTGGAAAACCCTATCAATATGATAGAAAGGCTACCTATGATGCATATAAAAATACTTACACTTTGCATCTAGATAATAAGGCATATCTAATTAAGAGCACTCAAAAAACAACCAACAAACAACCAATTTGGTATTAAGTTATAGAAAAGCATGTAAATCTGTAAATCAAGCACAATAATTGGCACTCTTCTTCATAAGGCCACAAAACAAAGAATTCCAAGCACCACTTCACAAGTCTATTAGGCATGCTTCACTACACAAAATTCTGCAATTATATTCTCATGTGTTTAAGGAACCCTCCACACTTCCTTCTATTTGAGATATCAATCATGGCATAGATATTGTTCCTGGTGCTTCCCTTCTTAATGCACCAATGTATAGACAACCAAAACTTCAAATGGACAAAATTAAAAAGCAAATCCAAGACTTTTTATCTAAAGGATTTATTTAACCAAGTATCTCTCCTTGTGCCTCATCAATCTTGCTTGTGCTCAAGAAAGATGGTACTTGGCAGTTATGTATTGATTTTAGGGCATCAAATAAAATCACATCAAGAACCAATACCCACTTCCTAAAATTGATGATCTTTTGGATCAATTACAAGGGGCTAAATTTTTTTTCAAGATTGACCTCAAGAGTCTGTATCATTGGGTCAGGGTACAGGCTGAAGACACACGAAAAACAACATTTAAGACTAAGTTGGGCCTTTTTGAATGGTTTGCAATACCCTTTGGTCTTACTAATGCTCTAGCTACATTCACGAGGTTAACAAATGAGGTGTTTAGAGATAATTTGGATAAATTTATGATCATTTATTTCGATGGTATTCTTGTTTACTCTCCGACTTGGGAGATCCATCTAGAGCATCTAAAATAGGTTCTTAAAACCCTTCAAGAGAGCCAATTGTATGCAAACCTTCCAAAATGTTATTTTTCTCAATCCTCCATTTCTTATCTTGGCTTCATCATCAATGATTAAGGCATTCATGTGGATCTTGATAAGGTTGAAGTCCTCCTCAATTGGACAATTTCTTCCACCATCATAGAATTAAGGAGTTTCCTTGGCCTTGTGAATTTTTATCTCAAGTTCATCCATCAGTATTCCACTATTGCATCCCCCTTGCATCATTTGACCAAAGCCAATATTGCACTTCAATGGACAAAGGAACATGCTCACATATTTGATACATTAAAACAAAATTTATGTGAAACACCTATCCTTGTCCTTCTCAACCTCTCTTAACCTTTTGAGATAGAAACTAATGCATCATAATTTTCTCATGGAATGGTATTGAAGAAAAATGTGGCCATCTAGTGGCCTACCATTCTGAGATATTTTTAGCTTCCAAACAAAACTACTCCACCTATGATAAAAAGTTGTATCCTTTGGAGCAATCCATAAAGTAAAAGAGACCTTACTTTCTTAGTAAAGAGACTATTGTACATATAGATCACATGCCCCTTAAGTTTATTTAATCACAAAATAAAATTGAGAAAACTCATCACATGAAGTGGGAAACCTATTTACAATAGTTTCACTTGGTGATCAAGTACATGAAAGGGACTAACAACACTATAGAATATTTTTTGAGTCACCCTCTAGAAACTTCAACTTTTACAGTTGTGACTACTTCTCACATTGGTTTCCAAATTTTGACTGCATGATATGCTCTTGATTTAGATTTTAGGAAAGTTTACCAACACCTTTTACATACTTCTTCTTCCAATCTCAATTGGCCAATTCCTTCCACCATCATATAATTAAGGAGTTTCCTTGGCCTTGCAAATTTCTATCTCAAGTTCATCAATGAATATTCCACTATTGCAACCCCCTTGCATTATTTGACCAAAGCCAAGATTATGCTTCAATGGACAAAGGAAAATGTTCACATATTTGATACACAAACTATGTACAACACTTGTCCTTGTCCTTCTCAACCTCTTTCAACATTTTGAGATAGAAACTAATATATCATAGTTTTCTCATGGAGCAGTATTGAAGCAAAATGACCATCTAATGGCCTATCATTTTGGGATATTTTTAGTTGCCAAATAAAATTACTCCACCTACGATAAATAGTTGTATACATTGGAGTAAGCATTACATAAAATAGATATTACCTTCTTGGTAAAAAGACTATTGTACATATAGATCACATGCCCCTTAATTTTCTTCAATCACAAAATAAATTTGATAAAACTCATCACATGAAGTAGGAAACCTATTTACAATAGTTTCACTTGGTGATCAAGTACAAGAAAGGTACTAGCAACACTGTAGCAAATTGTTTGAGTCACCCTCTAGCAGCTTCAACTTTGACAGTTGTGACTACTTTCCACATTGGTTTCCAAATTTGGACTACATGATATGCTCTTGATTTAGATTTTGGGAAAGTTTACCAATACCTTTGCATCCTTCCTCTTCCAATATAATTTATTTTTAGGATTTTTATATGAAGGATGGTTTGTTATATAGGTTGGATAAACTTTGTGTTTCATATGAGAATTGATTATCTTTTCTCAAAGATAACCATTCTACACTTTATAGTGGACATTTTAGGAAATACAAGACTCTTCATCACTTGCAATGGTTTTTCTACTAGCCTCACATCCAATGTGATGTCTTTATTTTTTGAGATAGTGTGCTATTTGTTGTCGTTCAAAACCAAGTAATAGGAAGTTGGGAATTAGTGTTCCCTTACCTATTCCTTCTCATCCATGGGAAAGTATATCCATGGACTTAGTGAGTGGTTTTACCATGATAGTTCAATAACATGATTGTGTTTTTGTGGTTGTGGACTGAGTCAGTAAGATGACTAAGTTTATTTTGTGTTGAAAGACTAATTTTACACTTGACTTAACACAAATTTTCTTTGAAATAGTATGGTACTCCTTTGGTCTCCCTACTAGCATTGTATCTGACAAATTTCCATTTTTTGTGGGTCACTTTAGGTGTTCTTTGTGGAGTATTTTAGGATTCTCTCTTAACTTCTCCTTTTCCTTTCATCCATAGTCATATGGTATACCAAAGTGGTTAATCATACTCTTGTACAAAGTTTGAGAATCTATCACCACACTTCTCCATCTAAGTGGGGTCAGATCCTCACACACATAAAGCGTGCCTACAACAAAGCAATACATACTTCCATAGGCCACTTTCCTTTTAAGGTTTGTCTTGGTTTTAAACCTTTAGCCCCATATTATTTGCATCTATCCTTTCCCTCTCCAAATACTATACACATTCAAAAGGAGCAAGATAAATCCAACTCTTTCATACAAAATTGTAGTCTTCAGTCAAAGGTGGTCTAGATTTTATAGAATATTTGGTAGCAGCAAAAGTGAGCAATGTATCAACATCATATTCCTCATCCTTTATAGGTTGGAGATATATTTTGGCTCTACGTGGGTAAATGATATTTTTCATAGAAGGCACATAGTAAGATCAAACCTCTTTGCTATGGACCTTGCACCATTCTTTAGCAGATATTTGTGAATACCTTTTACCTTTATATTTTGGATCACCTTGGCATTCATGATTCATGATATCGTTAATGTAGATATTCTAAAGTTGTATCATAATTCTACTTTGGAGACCAATCCTATCGTCAACCATCTTGTTGATGTGTTACTTTATTTTCAACTTTCTTTTGATTTTGATCATATGTTCGACACAAAGACTCCTCAAAATTGATAGGGTTCTACTTCTTACCTTGTGTCCCATCGAGGTTAGCTTCCACACCAGGCTCATTAGATATCACACCATTATATGTACCACAATTTTCCTTTTCTCTTGTGAGCATTGGAGTTCAATGCTTCTATGGTGGGGAGGGATGATGAGGAACACTAATGATGTATGATGTAATAGTTAGGCTTAGGATTATTTCTTAGGCTTAATATTTTTATTTTCTCTATTTTCTCCTATGTACTACATGAATCTTCTTACAACTCAAGTTACTTATAATTTTTTAGATTATTGTTATCATCTGATGCTAGCTTGATAGGTTGTTATGATCTCTAGATGGTTGGTAGTTAGATCTCTTATCTTCTAATCTAGATTTAGTTGGCTTCTTGTTGTTTATTGTATGCTCTTAATTAAGCATTCTTTATCATGTAATTTTCAACTTTATTTTAGTTCCACATCACTCTTCCAATATCTTCATGTGGAGGATCTTTGTTATGTGCTACCATGCATCTTGTGTCAAATATTGAATTGACTAGTTGCTAATATTTGTAGTTTATGTTTTTTGTGGTGAGATCAATCACCTTCTACTTCTTTGTCTTGGCTTTGTTCATTTGAATAATATGTTTGTGAAAAGCAATGTATTCAAACTTTCTTTAATTGGTGATGTTTTTTTTTTATAAACATGGTTGAATCTTAAGTGTCTGATGTGTCAATTCCTAGTATTTCTCATTGGTCTCTTATTTATATTCTTCTAGGATGAGGAGAAATCACATTTAGAATGAATTTACTCAACTTCGAGTCACTTCATCTTAGGTGCTTGAATTTGCTTTATCTGAAGAGGTAAATTTTGATCATTCATCATATTCTCTTGTTGGTACTCCAGTGGTTTGGAGTAGTCACCCAAGCTTTTGAATACATTATTTTGTAAAGCAATTCTTCATGTATAATTGGAATAGTTGGGATAAAACCAATTTTCTTGATAGTTCATAAGATTGGTTGGTTTTGAGTCACACCAAACATGATTGGGTTGACTGAGATGTGCATGGGCAACAAATACATGCTCCTCTTCTTCTAAGTGATTTTTTCTTCTCTAATTTGACTATCTTCAGCTACATTACTTCGCTAAAATTTTTTCTAAGTTGTATTTCTCTTATCTGATGATGACTTGATTTATTGTAATGCATCTTTAAATAATAAGTCATATTTGTGAAAGGATTATGCCATTATTCCTTCATTGTTTGGTCATTCTTACCACAAAGTTCACACATATTTTGTGTGTGAAAATTATTTCTCTATTGTTGATATCCCTACGTGTGACAATTATTTATAATTAGTGATATCCTTACATGGGAGAATTATTTCTTTGTTTTTAGAAGTGTTGTTGAGATCTTGTACCTCTTCTAAATGATTGCTTATCTTTTTTATTTGTGAGAACTTGTTCTTCTTGTGTTGTATGTGAGGCTTCTACTTTTTGAAGTAAGTTTACTAACTTTTCAAATGTTGGCATTTTCTTATGATAGTCAAACATTATATTGAGAAGGAAGAGATCTTAAAATAATAGGATGATTATTATTCACCAAAAGGTTCACGGGCCTTGCCTAGGTTGTTAACTTGTCATTGATATTGAACTTCTATGTAGTATTTTATCTTTGGTGGGGAATATTCAGGTTCACCAAGGGCTTATAGATTTTCCTAATCTAGTTTTTTGTGTTCAATTTAGCAAGACACCTAGGTTTTGTAGTCTATCCTAGGAACTAATGCAAGATATGATAATGCAATGCAATATGAATACAAGATGCAAAATACAAGTGTTATCCTATATGCAATTCAACTTTTGATGATTATTACCTATGCTATAAAACTTATTCTTTTCTCTTTTGAGAGGCAAGGGTGCAAGGAATATGCAAACATGTAAATTATCCTAATGCAAATTACATGCAATTTGAGTTAAATGCCTAAGGAAATGGAAATAAAATGCTATGATATGGTTCTTTTGATTTTTTCCTTTTTATAAGTGTTTTTGCAAGATAAATTAAAAGATAAATAAATAAAAAATCAACAATAAACCTATACTAATAATTGAAAACTTTAGAGTTTTGGGTACCTACCTATTTTGGTGCTTGGTGCGAATACATTGTCTAAACACGTATATACCTCCTTATGAATACGTTGCCTGGAAATACTGCACTTGACAAATTTGCTATAACCTAAAAAACAAACAAAAAAATATATGGATTATGATTTTGGGACCTTTCAAATAGCAAGAAGGTTGTAACTTCCTAATTGGCACAATCAGGCCCCTTGTTTATAAATAAAATCAAATTGACTCACCTTTAGAAATTGATGTTGAAATATCTGTGGTGAATATGCCACCTGGATATTTGATAGCTAGCAAATTCTTTAAAAAAATGTAATCAAATTGGCAATGATTTGGGGGCCTTTCAAATAGCAAGAAGGTTGTAACTTCCTAATTGGCACAGTCAGGCCCCTTGTTTATAAATAAAATCAAATTGAAATTGATGTTGAAATATCTATGGTGAATATGCCACCTGGATATTTGATAGTTAGCAAATTCTTTAAAAAAATGTAATCAAATTGACAATGGATAGGGCAGAAGATAGGGGTTACAGAGATTTTTAAAATGATGCACAAAAGTAGGATTAGCTAGGTTAGATGCTAGATTGATGGAGACATATGAGATCTCTCAGATGTATCATGAACACATTACCTATAATAGTCATAGGTGGCATAATTAATTATGAATTTGAAAAGTAAAAAAGGATGTTAAGTTTGTAAAACTATGGATTTGACTATTTATAGCGAATATACCACCTAGTTTGGGTATAGTTGGCAAATTTGCTTATAATGGTAGAAAAGCAAAAATGGCATGCCAACAAGGGTTGTAGATATCCTCTATTGGTATTCTAGGAGTCATGTGAGTAGTTCTCTATCCTATAAGCTTCATGAGGTGCCTAAAAAAATGAAATAACGAGTTCTTTGACAATACAATGGTTAGATCTAAACACAAGAAATATAGGGATGCATGTAAAAGGGTTATATCATGAAAAAATTAATGAAAATTAAAACTAAGTCATCATAAATTCAAAAAAAATATCATCGAATTCCAAATACAATATGCCCCATTTCCTTCCTTCAAATCTTAAATAATTTTATAACTTCATGGGAGTATTTTGGCAATGCTTCGTTACATAAGCTTGATATTTGATTTTGGTAGAGTTTCAATGTGAGAATGTGTTATATCATAATGTTATCCCAAGGGGAAAATTTATAGAAATTGGACCTCTTGGGGGGTTTCCCAAATGGGAGGGGTGAGGTGACTAGACTTGTTGTTGATTTGATACTTGATTGGGCTAACTGGCTATTGATGGGGTTGACGGGATTGCCTGCAATTAGTTGCTCCCTTAATTGGGGCTAATTTAGGTAGGTGGAGGAAATTTATCCACCTTCCTCCCTACCTATTGATTACCTATGGTGACATAGGGGTAGGTAGGAGGGATTTGCACCCTAACTAATTATTGCAGGTGTAATTAAAGCTTTCTCATGTCAAACATGAATTTATCACCTATACAAATATGTCACTAGTGTATTCGCTAACTTGGCAATTTTGCAAATTTAACTATTAGAGGTCAATTCTAGTAAGAAGATGGAAATTTGAACTGGTTGCAAATACACCAACTAAAAAACATATTCGCTTTATGGAAAATTCACCTTGAGGCAGTAGATTTGGTGCTACTAGGTTTTGATTGCAATTTTTGAAGTTGAGTCAATTGATATGGTTAAACTGATATTTTTGTGGATTTGCATCAAGGATTGGTGTAAATGAGGTGGTTTAATTTTAGGTATCTACAATGTCTTCCTATTAGATGTAATGAATTAACTTTAGTATAGGAGCTCATTCATATGATCCATTATCATTTGTCCCATTTTTATCAAAGGTTAGAAAGGCCTTTATGGAAGTAGCTAGAATGGAAAAATAGGTCCTTAGGTTCAAGGGTCCTTAGTAGGTCCAATGTAGAAGTTGATTTCAAAGCCTGGGCAAGTAGAGTGCCTAATTGTTTTGATATGATTGACCATATTGCATCAAATAGAGATACACTACATAGCCTTGAGGTAAGGTTATATATGCTTGATGTGGAGGCATTTGTGGGACAATATGGTGTGAATACCTACAGATATTATTGCATAGAATAATATGGCAATAAAAAAGAAGGATTCAGGTTTTGAATTAGTGGTATAATATAATAGCCTAGGTGTTGATTAGGTAGGGCTTGCAAATTTTGGATTGGAGGAGGATGCTGCAAGCCTTCTTGAGGGGATTTTTAACTGTGGGGAGGTAGGTATTGTTAAATGTTATGACTATTGACTAGATACATGAAACATTTAAGGGATTTCTCTAATTTCCTTACACACCCATTTCCCTAGGTATTTTAAATTTTGGATAGGAAGATATTGCAATCCTTCTTGAGGGACTTGTTATTTTTTGGGAGGTAGGTATTGTTGCAAATGTTATGGCTATTGACTAGCTAGGTGCAACATTCGAGAAATTTCTCTAAATGCCTTGCAAACCCATTTGACTAGCTAATACTCACAATCTGAGTGATACCCTAGTTTTAAGCCAAGATATAACTTTATCTATAAGTATTCATAGTATATGTCATGGACTATCCCAAGGATGAAATCACTACTTTAGAGGTATTATTATATTGACTAGACTTAGGCAGAATTTTAGTTAGGATTTTAAACATCAAAGGATTATTTGACATTGGAAACTCATAGTTGAATTACCCCCACCTAACTATTAAAGGCTACCAAAAATTAATTATTATAAGTTTATTGCATTAATTTGAGGTATTACAGACAATGGATTAGTTATCACAATGGGTCCCATAGTGGCATAGGTTTGGTTTGGAGAATTTGAAATGATACAAACATAACTATTAACTAGTGGTAAACTAGATAAAGCGATTTCTTGGGACATAAGATTATGATTTTTTTTATCAATCATTCGATCTTTTCCTTATGATAGAGTGATATTTAGCATTGGATCTTCTTCAATCTCATGTCTTGGTGTACCCGTATGACAACTTGTTCTTTTCTTTTCCCTTTTGAATTCCTTTGTTGATATGATATTAATTCAGTTAATTGAAATACTTTACCTAATTATTAATTCTTTGAATGCATATTCATAAGCTTAGGATTTTCCATGTACCTACCCACATGAACAAAGTTTTGGGGTTAAAACTTGAAAATTTTGAAAATTTAAATAGAGAAGCAAATTGCTTCCTGGTTGGAGCAAATTGCTCCAAAAATATAACTTTAAGAAAATTGACAAGGAAATCCAAGAGAATTTCTCTAAATTTGAGATGATTCACTCTCTCAAGAGGTGTTAGGAAAATATGTGATCTTCCTAATCAAATTGTTTATCAGAATTTAGGTGATTCACTCCTCAGATTCAACCTAGTAAATTTTAGTCCTTGAGCAATTCACTCTCTAGTTTGGAGTGAATTACTAGTTGATGTGGATCAGATCATTTGATGGATTTGACTTGAATATTTCCATTGATTTCTCAAGAAATTGACCTTAAACAGGGTTAATCACTCTAAATTTAGAGTAAATTGATTCTCGAGTGAAGATGGTGAAAATTTCCTCAAATTTTCCAAATCATTTTTTGCTTATGAGAAATGCAAATTTGGCAACAAAATTAAAAAAAAATATTGCCTTAGGACCCCTTGATTGCTTGCTTTGAAAAAAATCAAGGTTTGTAATGGAGTCATCATTCCTAAAGCACCTATAAATCAGACACAAGAAATAAAATATATGCAAAATTAAAATTCAATTTGAGACTAGGCTTGATTCCATTAAGGAAATCAAGTTCTTTGTCCCATTGACATGCCAAAAACATGTTGAATTGCAGAAAGGTCTAACTTATTACGAGACCGCAATTTTATTTTAACAAGGTGGAAGAAAGGGGAATGTGTTGTAACAGTCCCAATATAGTCAAATCAGCTAATTATTTGTATCTCAAACCTTTGATTTAGATAGTCAGTCCTTGAGAATTAGGGTTCAATTATTATTGATTTAATTTATAAATAGTAAGAATATTTTATTAGTTTGGGATCATCGAAGAGTTCAAAATTAATTCACGTATTCTACACATAAGAGACTTTGCCCTCTCAAAGTGGCTATGAGACTTTGCCCTCTCCGAGTGGTTATAGATTTATTGTGGCATTGATTTGATCGGATTTACTATTTACTTGTTGTCTAGATTGGATTTGATATTTGCATATTGTTTGTGGTATTTGAATGGAATTATTATTGTTGCATGTTGTTAATAATAATTTAATATTTAAGTGTCGTTGCAGATATTAAATTAATTGTGCGATTTCGCAACAAGTGGTATTAGAGCACGATTATGGAACCAATTAAAATTAGCAAAGATATTTGGAGCCCTAAAAATAGAGTTTTCAATTTTTTGCAAAAGAAAATGTATATTTGATTTTTTGAATTAATTGGGTTTTTTTTTAATTATTCAGCTCAACTTCCCTCCCTACTTTATATTAATAATTTAATTTAATTTAATTATTAATAGAGAGAGCAAGCACCCATTTTCATTTGTCATTTTGTTCTTCTCTGTATTTCTAGAATTAATTTGGTTTTTTAAATTATTTGGCACAACTCTCTACTTTATATTAATAAATTAATTTAATTTAATTATTAATAGAGAGCAAGTGTCTCCATTGTCTTTTTGTTGCATCTTCTTCTGCTCCACGTCTCCATTGTCTTGCATTTCATTATTTTGAATTATTAAACACCCACCCTCGACTTTCATATATATATATTTTTTTAAATTAATGAACACCTACCCTCACTTTCACTTCACATTTCTTTTTGAATTATTAAACACCCTCAAAACCTTCACATTTCATTTTTTTTATTAAACCCTTCACATTCATTTTTCATTTTTTTAATTTAGTAAACACCCCTCACCATTCACCTTTTCGTTCTTCTTCCCAATATCCACGGTTTCACATTTCTTTTCTTTTTTTTTAATTATTAAACCCCCCGCTTTAACATTTCATTTATTTTAATTATTAAACACCCCTCATCATTTTTTTTAATTATTATATTTCGCCCAACCCCACTCGCTCCCGCTCTTTCTCATATTGATATTAATAATTAAAATCGTGCTCACATTCTTTCTCGTTTTTAAAATTTTTCTTCTTAATTAATAAAATTATTTAGATACGCTTATTTAAAAAAAAATAAGTATCAAGCATTGTCAGTTTTTGCAGAAGTCCTATCATTTGGTATTTGTCTCTTCAAGTTGATCAAAGTGCATGTGTGAACCTACAACCACTACTAGTTGGACACGAGTGAACATTCAATTACAATGTACTACTTTTTCAAAAGATGTGTGTATGAGCAAAAAGAAGTGCCAACCCATAAATCTTGGTAAGCATCATAACCCTCCCATTAATATTAATAGTTTTGATAAACATCTTCTTTCATACTTGAGCGTTATGGTTTCACCTCCACTCAACACCTTGGGTCCTTCATCTCCTACTCCTAATCCTTCCATGGGTATTCCTACCACTACCACTCCAACTAGTAATCCTCTTCCTAATACTATTGACCCTGACCTACGTGCATATCTTGGGAATCAAGAACAAATGATTACTTCAATCTTAAGCAAGCAAGATTCCATTTTTGAATTCCTAAATGACATTAGAAAACACATAAATTTATCCCTTACTATAACTCCTCCACTCTTGGAATCACAACAAACTATTAATCCCCAACCTCTAACCATTCATCAAGCACCAAATAATATTCTTCCACAATAGCTACCTAGTCATAATCCTCTCGATAGTGGATTTTATGACCTAGTCTTTGCCTCTAACCTAGAACCTCGATAGATGGTGCTTCCAATTTCATGGAATGACCTCATGATGCGATATTCCCACCTTTAAAGGTGTTGACCCTCGAGGATGGTTGGTCAAATGGAAGCCCTTATCTATGTGCATTATATTCCAAAAACATGTCATATCGCATTAGCAGCTTCTAAACTGGGTATCCAAGCTTATCAATGGTTGTTATGATAGCTTCGTCAACATGGTCGTCCTATTTTATAGCCTAAATTTAAGAAATAATTTCTTAAAATATTTAACAAGGATCTTCCACATCATATGTGGTACATCTTATGTAAACTAAGCAAATAGGAATAGTGGAAGACTATTACTCCAAGTTCACAAGTTCTACTCACCTATACCCAACAATTGAGTCCAAAAGTGGTGGTATTTGCCTTTCATTGTGGCCTTAAAGATAAAATTTGAAAGGAATTTGACATGCATGATCCTTATACCCTTGATGATGAACAATGTGTAGCTCTAGCGATAGAACTAAAACTTCAAGACTTTGGTCCTTCATATATACATGGTTTCAACTCTCGTCGTCCTAACCGTAATTTTGAGTGCTCCACAAGATTTTTTATTTCAAATGTCATTCACATCATCCCCAAGATCAGGCCTATGAAAAACCTTGTAGCTTTCTCTTAGAATATGGAGACTTATTTTTTTCTAAGGATGAAGATTCATTACAATATGAGAAATCGATAAAACTTGGACAACAACCAATAGAAGTGGATGAAGTAGAACAAGATAATGATATTGTGGATCTCTCTACTCATGCACTTATGGGTCTTCAAAATCTTATCACACTATCAAGGTACAAGAATTCATTAAATGATAATGTGTTTATGTGTTTATTGATTCAGGTAGTACACATAACTTTATAGATTGTAAGACATAAAAATCCTTGGGCTTGAATATCAATACTTCAAATCAAAATAAATTTTAAGTCTTAATTGCAAATAGGGGCACTACTCAATGTATGGGTTGAACACTAAATTTACAATACAAATGGAGAATTATACTTGGATGGGTAATCTCTTTGCTATGAACTTGGGAAGCTTAAATATCATTTTGGGTGCACAATGGCTATCTCAGCTTGACAATGTTACTATTAATCTACAAAAATTATACGTCAAGTGGATAAAGAATGGAAGGGTCATTTGTCTTCAAGGAATTCAACCTCCTCCCTCCAAGGTGGTGAGTTCACATAGCATGGAGAAGATATTGAAGAAAGGTGGTTATGGATTCCTTGCCCAAGTGAATTACATAGAGGTTCAATCATTGGATTCATCTCTTCCAACTCTTCCAATGGATCTCTAGAACATTGTGGATAGTTATGAGGATGTCTTTAGTGAGAAAATGGGTCTACCTCCTAAATGCACACATGATCATGCCATCCATCCAATTCGTGGTAGTAAACCTCCTATTGTGCATCCTTATCACTATCCACAGTCCCAAAAGTCAGAGATTGAAAATTTGGTCCAAGAAATGTTAGAGCATAGAATCATTCATCCAAGCATCAGTCCATATTCCTCATCAGTGTTAATGGTACGGCGTAAGTATAACTCATGGTGCATGTGTCTTGATTTTCGTCCTCTCAATAAGATCACTATTAAAGATAAGTTTCCTATCCCTATTATAGATTATTTATTGGATAAATTACATGGTGCTAGATATTTCACTAAACTAGACTTGTGCTTTGGTTTTCATCAAATTAGGGTTAGAGAACAGGATATCCCTAAAACTACTTTTCATACACATGAGGGTCATTATGAGTTCCTAGTCATACTATTTAGTCTCACTAATATCCCTTCCACTTTTCAAAGTCTCATGAACCATATATTTTGGTCTTTTCTTCATAAGTTTATTCTAGTCTTATTTGATGATATTTTAATATACATCAAATCTTGGGAGGATCATCTAGTCCATATTGACAAAGTCCATCTATTACAAAAGGAAAAAGTCTTTGTTAAAAGATCCAAATGTGTCTTTGGGGTCCAAGAGGTAAAATATTTGGGACACATAGTATCTCACAAAGGAGTCAAGGTAGATCCTAATAAAATCAAAGCTATTCATGATTGAACCTTACCCAAATCCCTTAAAAACCTTCATGGATTTCTAGGACTCACAAGTTATTATAGAGAATTTATCCACAACTATGGTAATATTATTGCTCCTCTCACTGTCCTTACCAAATAGGATGCTTTTTTATACTGAAGCTTATTCCCAGGCCTTCCAAGCCCGCACTCCATTTTTGGTACCTCTTGATTTTAGCAAGTCATTTGTCATTGAGTGTGATACTTCTAGCACAAGTATTGGAGTTGTTTTAATGCAATATGGTCACCCATTGGCATTTTAAAGTAAGCAACTTTTAGGCAAAAATTTGGGATGGTCCACTTATGAGAAGTAAATGCAAGCTATTTTACATGTCATAGAGAAATGGAGGTATTATTTTTTGTGTAGTCATTTCATCATTAAGACTGACCATAGTAGCCTAAAGCATTTATTAGAACATCTCTCATACCCTGAACAAAATAAATGGATGACCAAACTTTTGGGTTATTATTCTATCATTGAGCATAAGAAAGGTAAGGAAAATGCGGTGGTTGATGCTTTATCTCGTAAATACAAGGATGACGCGGCTATCAATTCCATCTCTAGTCCTTGTCCATAATGGCTTTCCCAACTTCAATAAGATTGAAGCTGCTGATTCAAAGATTACTCTAATCATTCAAGATATAAAATCAAGATCATCATTGCATTCTTACTTCTCATATTTGAATGGAATGCTTCACAAAAAAATGCATTTATCTTCCTCAATATTCGACTATTAAGTCAATGGTTCTCCAATAATTGCATGCATCTCCTTTGGTGGGACACTCAAGATTCTTGAAAATATACCAATGGGTGAAGCAATCATTTTCTTGGAAAGGCTTAAAAGTAGATTTCAAGATATTTGTAGCTGAGTGTGAGGTATGTCAATGTAACAAATGGAAAACAATTAAATCTCTTATATTGTTGCAATCCTTGCCTATCCCTAATTGCTAATGGGAACACATATCCATGGATTTCATTGAGGGTCTTCCCAAATCAAAGGGCAAAATAGTGAAATTTGTGGTAGTATATTGTATCTCCAAGTATGCTCATTTATGTGCACTACAACATCCATATTTAACAAGTAAGGTGGCCAAGGTATTTCTTGATTCAGTTTTTAAGTTACATGGTATATCCAAAACCATTGTGAGTGACCATGACCCTATATTCACTAGAAACTATTGGAAGGAATTGTTTCATCTTAGTGGTACCAAGTTGAGTATGTCTTCCTCATATCACCCTTAATTTGATGGTCAAATAGAGATTGTTAATAAATATTTGGGTACTTACCTTTGTTGTTTTGCTCAAGATAAACAATATCACTAGGTTCAATGGCTTTCATTAGAAAAATGGTGGTATAATACTTCTTACTATTTTTCCCTTAAGATATCTCTATTTGAAGCTTTGTATGGTCAAAAGCCTCCATCAATCACAAACTATGTTCCAAGATCTTCCAAAGTGGCCTAGGTAGATGATTTGTTACAACAACATCAAATTATGCTTCAAATTCTTAAAGATAATTTGACCCAAGCCTAGAATTGTATGAAGCAACAACATGATTCACATTATTCTAAACAACAATTCAATGTAGGAGATATGGTCTTTTTATACCTACAACCTTATAAGCAATTATCCTTGAAGAACAAGTCTAATCAAAAGTTGGCTCCTCAATTTTATGGGCCCTGCAAGGTGGTTTGTCACATTGGTGAAGTGCATATTAATTGCAGCTTCCACCCACTTCCTGCATCAATCTAGTTTTTCATGTATCTTGCCTCAAACAAGTTATTGGCCAAAAGATGCAATCCCAGATAGATCTTCCATTACTCAATGAATAATGTTGAATAACTCTTCAACCCAAAGCAATATTACGGTCTAGAGTGTGTCATCTTCAATCTCAACAAATTTAAGAGTTTCTCATCAAGTGGCAAGACCTTCCAAAATAAGACACTACATGGGAGCTTGAGAGTATTTTCCAATATTTTCCAGCTTTTAGGACAAAGCTTTCTGAGGGAGGGAGACATGTAACAGTCCCAATATAGCCATGTTAGCTAATTATTTTTATCTCAGGTCTTTGATTTAATTAGTTAGCCCTTGAGAATTAGGGTAAGTTATCACTGATTTCATTTATAAATATAAAGAATATTTTATTAGTTTGGGATCATTGAAGAATTAGAATTTAATTCATGTCTACGCATAAGAGACTTTGACCTCTTTGAGTGGTTGTGGATTTATTGTGGCATTGATTTGATCGAATTTACTATTTGCTTGTTGTCTGGATTGGATTTGATATTTCCATATTGTTCGTGATATTTGAATCAAAATTATTATTATTGCATGTTGTTAATAATAATTCAATATTGAAGTATTGTTGTAGATATCAAATTATTTGTACGGTTTCACAACAATTTCTCCTCTCAACCTCCAAAGTATAGCTAGCTACCCATTATCCTTGCTAAATCTAACTAGTCTAAGCTATTTACATGAAAATAAATACAAAAATTAAAATATGGAAATTGAAATGCATGAAAGTAAATTTTTATGTTTAAGGTGTAAGAGATTAAACATAAATACAACCATAACCATAGCAAGGAGAGTGTGTAATCAATAAATCCATGAGCAAATAGAATAACAATAATGGATCCTACATGTGTGAAATGGAATTAATGAGGAATGACAAGAGGACAAAAGGGAACTGCCACAATTTTCATGCATTCCACAATCAAGGAAGGCAGTGCCACTAATGGAAAGTAAAAGTTTTATCAATTTCTCATTAATCCAAGAGGAAAGATAAATTACAATGTACGTCTCATGAAGTGCAACTTTGGTTCTCTTAATACCAAAATATATTTACAAGGAGCCCATGACCCCTATTTATAGAAATAATTCACCCTTGAGTTACCTTGGGTGACATTTATTTTAATTATTTATATGGGATTGAAGCGGGCCCACTCTATTATGTCATGACCATATATTTGTATTACAATAGTTTGGCAATTATGCATGTATCACTTGGCAAGATTTGAACATGAGTCTTCTCCTTAAAAGTTGAGGAATATAACCTATTGACCTAATGTTATTTGATCTTTATAAGGTTCACCTATGAGATTTGAATCATGGTTAAGGATGTAAAAAAAGGTTAAGATTCACCCATAATATTAGAACCTTGTTTCATAGTATGAAATTTATCGCTCTCAAACAATTGACCTAAACTCCATGGACAAAATGTTAAGGTTCAACCATGAGATTTGAATCTTGGTTTAAGTTGTTAAACTCTTCGCTTCAAACCAATTTCTCTAGCCTCTTGGACACAAATGTTAAGGTTCACCTATGGGATTTGAACCTTGGTTTATGTTATGAATCTCTTCACATCTAACCAATTGCTCTAAATCCCATGAGTTGGTTGAAAATAATTTACTCCTATTAAAATTAAAGATTTATGGGATATCCTTAACAAAATGTTACATGCTTCTAAATGCATTTCTAAACCACTTAAAAGGGTTCTAAAATGCTCAGTGGCACCACTACATGCTAAAATATCACTTTTTGAAGATCTTCCATAGGGTTTGTATACTTAATTTTATGATTTTACTTATAAATGAGTGAACTACTCTTATTTGGAAGTGCTTTGCTTCATCTTGTTAGTGCTTTTCTCTTTAAGGGACAAATACTTAATTATGTTTAATGCTTTTCTTCTCAGGAACCAATCGCATCACTTTGTGCAATTCACATCTTTAGTAAAAATTTTGCAAAATTAGGTTTTTGGAGGTCCTAATTGCTCAATTCAAAGGTTTTATGTCCCTTTAAAAATGTGGGCAATCCAAAGGTAGTTGTAGACAGTAGTTCCAAGTAGAAATAAACTATGAGGCTGTCTGACATAAATGTCCTATGAAGATCTACAATTTTGATTGTGTATAGCAATTTTGATAATGTATGAATCATGAAAATGACAATGTAAAATCAGCCAATCAAATGAATATGGCTTGATTAATAAGTATGCACTAAATGAAAAACACAGTTGTATTTATGTTAAGACATTTGTATTATATTTCCATCCATACTAATAAGATGTTTTACTGTTGTGTTGGACGTTTGGCTATGTTAGACGTTTGAAACTATCAGTTAGACAATAAACGCAAGTGTTAAGGCTAATAGGCGGTTGGAACGGTTGAGATGGGTTGGTTGCACTAACTACTCGATCTCACCTATAAAACCCCCCTATCTCATTTTTAAATCTATCCATACTTGTCTATAATGCAGAGACATTATGTAGCAACTGTTAGTCTGGAATGTATGTTGTATGAGATTACATCTATGTTGTAGTGTTGTATTGCAGGTATTGATCATATCTTGGTACGAGAGCATGTATTAAGAAGATATTTGTATTAAAATAGGGGATGAGAAAGGTTGAGCTTCCAAATCAATAATGGCTTATCAAATATTTGAGGTGATGGCCTCATATGAGCGGTGATGAAAGAGATCCAGCTAGCACCAAAATTAGAATGTGGCTTTAGGTTGTTGGATGTGGGCTAAAGTGGGATTATGACTCATAAGTGATGTGTTTAGATAAAACTAGCTTCTTAGGGTTTGATTATGTTGCCTAGCCATTACTAAAGCAAATGGGAGGGACACTGTCCAAAATATAAAGAGCATTAGAGATTGATAACAAGTGCTCATAGAGATCCTTGATATTATGCATACCTTTTTTAGGTATTATTTGCAAGTCTTCAAGGCACAAGAACCTTCTCCTACAAGGGCCATGCTTTACAACAATGTGCAAGTGTGGTGCCTTGTTGGCTCTCTACCTCCTAGTAGGCCTTGTGTGATAATTTTCTCTACAATGATGATCTGAAGGATGATGCATTTTCCATGGCCAATGATAAATCCCTAGGTTATGATGGATTCCCCTAAAAATTCTACAAATATCTCTAAGATACTATGGTACATGAATTACATCAAGTATGCCCTAAAGCCCTCAGAACCAACTCCTTAGGACGATTGATTAATAGGAGGAACATCAAATTCATCCCCAAATCTAGTGACCCAGATGATATTTGCAACTAGAACCAACAACTCTGCTAAATATCTCCTATAATATTATAGTCAAAGTTCTTGCTCTTTGGATGAGGAATATTCTTCCTCTAATCATACTTCTAGAGCAAACTAGCTTTATTAAAAGTAATTCATCTTACACAACATTATTGTTTTTTGGGAAGGTACAGAGTGGGCAAGGCAGTCTCAACAAAAGATAATGTATATCAAGATTGAATTTGCAAAGGCCTATGATAGGATTGAATGGCCATTAATTTTGGCAACGTTATAGGTGTTAGGATTTGGACCCAATTTTGTATGTATTATTAAAGTGTTTTTCATATATGCCTTTGCTTGCCTCACCATAAATGTCGAGCAGTCCACCTCATTTGGCCTACATAGATAAATTTTCTAGGGATTCCCACTCGCCCCAAATTTGTATGTTTTGGTAGTGGAAGGCTTTGGCTACCTTCTAGCATATGCAATATCCAAGGGTCAGGTGAAAGATATTTTTTATCCTAGACATATCTCAATAGCTAGTAAATGGGTACTTTTCAAATGATTATTTTCTCACTTTTCTTGAGGATAAAGACACCATCAAGCATGCTCTATAATGTTTATTGGCCTTATGCTCCAGCATTCAATAGCAGAGGACTCAGTTTTATAAGTAATCATTTCTTCTAAAGCCCTTGTGGCTCAATAGGTATGGGTTGAAGTGAATCCAACATGTAGAAATGTTTAGATTCTTCAAAATCCATTTTTCTTTCAAATTTCCCTCTTCACTTTAGCAATACATCATTGACTGAATGGAAACAAAGTTGTAGAAGTGAATTTTCAAACCTCTTTCATTAGCTGGGAAATTCCAAGTTTTCTCCAAGATCTTGGTAGCCACTCATGCCTATTACTCATTGTTGGGACCCCTTGAAATCCTCATACTAAAAACTCAAGAAATTTTTTAGAGACTTTATATGGGCCTCTTTTGAGGAGAGGAAAGGTTTCCACAAAATTGCCTATGAATTTTGATGTCTCCCTAGGGACTCTAGAGGTATGGGTCTTCTAGATACCCAACAACAAGGGATTGATATTTGTGCCAAATGGATTATTATATCCCAATAGGGTAATAAGGATTAGAAAATATTACTCCACAACTACATCACCTCTAGAACACTCTATGGGCAAAACTCCTGGAAAGGACTTGGCTTGCCCTCAATTTTGGTTATGAAAGTATTAGTATATATTCAGGGTACTTTTATGGTCAAAAGTATATGGAAGGCTTGGGAGGCCATCAAACCCTGGCTTCTATAGAATGGTAATGTGCTGAATAATGGGTTTTCCATCAACCAACAATCAGTTTGGTGGTCTCCCATTTTTACTTACCAAGACCAACCACTAGCTAAAGTCCCCTAGATACAAGCCTTGCAATTCTTCCACAAAGGTATAAAGGTTGTATTTGATATTTTTTCTAGTCATACCAAAAATCAACTCCCATCTCAATTCAACCTGATAGAGCAAGACAAAGAAACTTTTCAAATAATCATGGATTCAATCCCCCATGACATGCTCCACAAAATTGGGGTAAGGAGCACTATTCCATGGTGGAAAAACTAGAAATGGTCTACAAGCACTTCGTTTAGGAGTTATAAACCCTGAAAAGGGTACTCATGTCTATCACCCTATTTTCCCATGCTACCCATGCTTAATTCAAGATGGGGACTTTAGTCTTCCAATAAAGTTTGGCAACATAGGTTTCACATAGTCTGGGATGTAGTTTTGGAGCCAAAGATAGCTCATTTTACCTGATGTATTTTTTAGTAGGGTCCATCCATTGGGGAACACCTAGTCCACTTAGATGTGGCTAACCCTATATGTCATTTTTGTCATGTGAATCCATTAAGAACCTATTTTATTTTGTATTAGAGCCCAAGCAACATGGACATGGATACATGACTTGTTCAAACCCTTTAGGCCTAGGTTATTTTCTTGGTACATAATCCTTCTAGGGGATAGGACTAGAATAATTGCGACTATTTATCATATTTGGCATATATTTAGAGGAGATATTTTGTTTGATATATGAAAAACTATAAATAATGTTATTTTCCTAATGTAAATGTTTCTACAACATTTTTTACATATGCTAAGGCTATGATATGCTCAAATGAATTAATGTATATCCATATCTAGGCTAATAAGGTAGTTCTTGAGGTCTAGCATGTATAGTATTTGTTGGATCATTGGGCCAATGTCCCATGTACTATGGCTCGAGTCCTACCCTCCCCTCCTTCCCAAAGGAGTTGACCTTCTTAAAGATATCAAAAATGGGCTCGTAGCTATGCATCTCCAGCAATAGGAAGTCCAAGACCCTAGGACCAAGGAGCCATAGGATGGGCCAGCTCACCACCCTACCCCTCTTAGTCTAAAGATAATAAATTTAGGGCTAGGAACCCCTACTATTTTGGGTGGATGGACCAAAAATTCCTTATCCTAAATTTGGTGATTTCCCTATAGATAATAGAAGAGGACACTCTAGGGGAGTAGGAAGAGGGACAACATAAGTGTGAACAAATTAGGTGGGAGCCCATTCTTGAGGGGTACAACTTACTAGACTAGTGGAGTAATCCCACTGATAGATATCCCCCTAGTAGTGGTGCCATACTTACTTTTGCATGATTATCTAATGGGTTCCCACTTATATTTACCATTTTTATTCTAGTTTATTATTCCTTGAACTCATATAGGGTTTTTAGGGTATGCTATCATACCACCCACTTTGTTGTGAATAATGTACTCTTAATTTTCCCTTAAAGTAATACAAAGCCACTTTTAAAACTATGACTTTGTTTCTTGGAGCAAGTTGACTACATTTTTGTAGCAAGATTAGTGTTTATTCCTCTTTGGTTTCTATGACTATGTTAGCCTATCTTTGTCCAACCTCAAGTTATTTCTCTTATGGTTGAATAATACAGTTTGATTTATCTCGACCCTAACAAAATCTATCAAGACATTTTATGTATAGAACCTAGTTCATATTTTATATTTTTTGTTCCTCTTTGAAGATCTAATCACTTGATAGATGAAGTAGACAAGCCGCTAAAGCTTTTCTGGATTCATCTCCAGTGTTGGGTTGTGATTGTAAGCAAGAGTTTTTTTTGGACAAGGAGCCTTCTCCTAAAAAGTCGAACAAGCTTTCTAAAAAAATCACCCAAAGATAGACAAGAATCTCTACATTGACTGCCCTTTATTCTAAAGTCTTCATTGGACAAGAATATCTTGAACGACAAAGAGATCTAAAATCATAAAACAAGTACAAGACTAGTTTTGTTGAGAAATGTAGCTCAAACAGGAACTTCTTGCATAGGCTTCAGTATGAATGTGCTAGAAGTGGTTTGAGACATTTCTAATTCTATTTTGAAATTCACTTAAGTGATTTTCTATTTTTAGGTTCACTTAAGTGATTCTATTTTTTAAATCACTTAAGTGATTCTATTTTGAAATTCACTTAAGTGATTTTCTATTTTTAAGTTCACTTAAGTGATTCTACTTTTTAATTCACTTAAGTGGTTCTATTTTGAAATTCACTTAAGTGATTTTCTATTTTTAAATTCACTTAAGTGATTCTATTTTGTAATTCACTTAAGTGATTCTATTTTGTAATTCACTTAAGTGATTTTCTTTAACCTTACATCTCAAGATAATATGAGATCTAATATTAGGGTTAGAGAGGTCCGAGGTGTAGACCAATTGGTTCATCCAAACCCCATAAGGGGGTGAAGGTCCAAGGTTCAAATCTCGAGCCTCGTTGGATTGAACGCTTGTCCATTTCCTGGTGCTTTTAGTGGCATAAAAGGTTTAAAATGATTGTGGCATGGTGGTTATAGGGGTGGATTGCATGAAGATCTATGTGGCGGCTTCTAGGGTGGACATCGCAGAATACTGTGGCGGCCATAAAAGCCGGGACAGCTTGCCCAGATTCGTGGAGGCTACCGATTCTACCATGTAAATTCAAAAAAAAAAAAAAAAAAATATATATATATATATATATATATTAGGGTTAGAGAGATTAGGGTTACCTTTCTCAAGGATAAAATGAGAAGGTCAAGAGTGTTTTATACACTAAGAAAGAAGAGGAGAATAGATTGTTGAAGGAAAACTGCAAGCTTAGGAGGATAAGAACAGTGAAATTATTGGCCAAAAAGGCAGCAAGAGAGCAGGGTGTCCTGCTATAGCTGTAGCCTCCTTTATTTGTAATATTTTAGGTTCAAAAATATATTTAATTTTTTTGTTCACGCTATTTATATTATCTAGCCATCTGTGTGACTGTTGCATGTTTGAATAAATTATTTTCAAATTTGATTTGTTCTAAATAATATAGGACAACAATTTATCTAGGATTAGGAAATTTTACATGGTATCAGAGCTAGGTTTTGTGATTGAGATCCTCAAGGATTTACAGTAGTAGATCACTACTAGATATTAAAAAAAATAGTAGTTAGAGGGTTTCATATTTTTTGCTTGAAGGACTAAGCTTATTTGTAGGATAGTTTTTTTTAGTCATTCATATCAAATATAAAATTTTGTACAACAGATCTCATAGATTGCAGTAGTTAGCCTCATATTTGAGTATAGACTAGAAGGTGACTCCAATTTATTGCCCTAAAAATTTAGGGTAATTTTCTTATTGCAAGAGAATGATCTCTGGGATATTTTCAAGGATGACGTAACTCTGCCTACATATCTGCAACAATTAGAAGCTCATAAAAATAAGGAAGTGAAGTCCAAGTGGATGATCTTGGATGCGGTGAAGGATCACCTAATTCCTCACATATCCAAGAAGACAAAGGCAAAGGAGATGTTTGATGCCCTAGTTAGCCTCTATAGGAGTGGGAACATAAATAGGAAGATGATATTGCAAAACAAACTCAGATCTATGGAGATGATCAGATCTGAAACCGTTACCAGTTACCTAATGAAGATCACGTAGATTCATGATCAATTGGTAGTAGTTGGGAAGAAGTTTGAAGACATAGAGTTGGTGAATGTGACACTGAATAGTTTCTCAGCTTCATAGGAACCATTTGTCAAAGGCATCTGTGCTTGTGAGCACATTTCCACCTTTAAAAAATGTGTGATTATTTCATCCAAGAGGAGACTTGGATGGAGTCAAAGGTGAGCAAGAAATGTGGTGATGATAACCTAGCTCTCTTTAGAAAAACCAAGAAGGGCATAGGTAAAGGACCTAAAAAGGTTAAGGTAAAGAGTGAGGAGTCAACCTCACAGTCAAGGAAGAAGGACTTGAGTAAGATCAAGTACTTCATTTGTGATAAGCACAACCATTATGCATCACATTGTCCAAACAATAAGGGCAAAGGGAAGCAACAACAGATGCAAGTAGCAGCCTCTGCAAAAACTCAAATGAGTGAGTTTGCTACCAAATTCAAGAAGAATTTCTCATTGGTCTCTTGCCTTTCTACCAATATGGTTCCAAGAGATGCTTGGTATGTGGATAGTGGGTCATATCGACACATAAAATAAACCTGATAGTGTTATACCAGTCTACAAGAGTAGGACTCAAGGGTTCAGGTTGAGCTTGGTGATGATCACAAATATCCAGTTGCAAGAATTGGTACCATTCCTTTTCGACTCCAATCAAGGAACTCATTAGACTTTCATGATGTTATGTTTGTTCCAAGTCTTAGGAAGAACTTGATTTTAGTTTTGGTTATGTAGGATAAGGGTTATGCAGTGGAGTTCAAGAACAAGCATGTCCTTATTACACCAAAATAATCTAGCTCAAAAAAATTACAAGTGATAGGGGTTATAGAAGAAAGTCTATACAGGTTGTAGGGTGAACTTGTTCGAGCCCTAGTTCACAGTAGTAAAAACTTGTGTAAGTTGTGGCACAAGAGGATAGGACACCTGCATCATAGAGCATTGCCTATTCTGAGGGAGATAGTGACAGGTCTTCCAGAGTTTAGCATTGTGCAACAGGGAGTATGCAAAGGGTGCACGCTTGGAAAGCATGCCAAGGTTATTTTTCCAAATAGTGAGCATAGGTCTAAGGAGATACTAGATCTAGTACATTCAAATATTTATGGACCGATGTTAGTATCATCAATTTTATGTAGCATGTACTATGTTTCCTTTATTGATGATTTCTCTTGCAAGACATGGATCTACCTTTTAAATACCAAGGATGATGTCTTTAGCAGGTTTCAAGAGTTCAAAGCTCTAGTTGAGAACTAGACTAAGAAGAAGATCAAGGTCTTGAGATTAGACAATGGGGCTGAATATACCTCTAAGGATTTTGATGATTTTTGCAAGTATGCAGGAATCAAGAGGGATCTGACTATTCCATACAATCCATAATAGAATTGGGTTGTAGAGTGAAAGAATCGACCCATCATAGGGACTGTTAGGGCCATGATTCATGACCATGGCTTACCAATGTTTCTTTGGGTAGAAGCATGCAATACAATAGTCTACATCCAGGATAGGTGTCCTCACAGGATCTTGGAGGACAAGACACCAGAGGAGGCATTCACTGGTGTAAAGCTAGAGGTGAGTCATTTTTGCATATTTAGATGTCCAGTTTATATCCATGTTTTGGTAGAGAAGAGGACCAAGTTGTAGCTCTCCAGTAGGAAGGGTTTATTTTTAGGATACAGTGAGACTTCAGAAGCTTACATGGTTTATATTCTAGAGAAGAGGAAGACAATAGTGATCAAGGATGTAAATTTTGAGGAGGACGTTGCAGCCAGGAAGTCCCATGAGCCTATTCCAGTGATAGAGAATGAGGAGTAGGAAGCTTTGAAGGTTGAGCCATGGTCACCAAAGACACAGTGGTTTCCAGTTTAGGACAACAACCTTCAGGTGAGGAGGTGGATACATTAGCCTATTCCAATTTTATTAGGAGATCACGATGGCTTACACAGACATTGAGGGATTCTCAGGAGTATGTTGAGGCTCCTAGAAACATAATTAGGAAGAGCAAAGCTCCAAGGAATTTTTTAAACTACATGGCATCAATGAGTAACATCATAAATTTAGAGCCTTCCAATTTTTAAGAGGCAACAAACCAACAAGTTTGGCAGGATGTCATGGTGGAGGAGTACACCTCCATCATGAAGAATGATATTTGGGACATAGTACCAAGACTGGAGGGGAAGTCACTTGTGAATTCCAAGTGGCTCTACAAAATTAAGCATGTTGTAGATGGCAACATCAAGAATCTCAAGGTAAGGTTTGTGGTTAAAGGGTTCTCCCAGAAAGAGGGAGTGGACTATGAGGAGACTTTTGCTACAGTTGCCAGATACACTTCCATTAGAGCAGTTATATCTTTAGCTTCATCTATGGGATGGTAAATTCATCAATTAGATGTGAAGACAACTTTCCTTAATGGGATCATTGTGGAAGAAGTGTACATAGAGCAACCTCAAGGCTTTGAGGTAAATAGGAAGGAGTCCCATGTTTGTAGGCTGAATAAAGCCTTATATGGAATCAAACAGGCATCGAGAGCATGGTATTCTAGGATATATGGATAATTGCAGAGTATGGGCTTCACCAAAAGTGATGCATATCTTAATCTATATTACATATTTGTTGGGACTGGTTTACTCATTTCGGTGCTATATGTAGATGAATTATTTCTTACAGGTGCAAAGAAGCTCATTACAAGGTGCAAAGCAGATATGGCAGTTGATTTTGAGATGAAGGACATTGGCATGATGCATTACTTCTTGGGTTTGGAGATTTGGCAAAGACCAAGGGATATATTCCTTGGGTAGGATAAGTATGCAATTGAGATCCTAAAGAGGTTTCATATGGAGGACTTCAAACCTATGACCACACCCATGATCATTAATTTGAATAAGGTGATAGCCTCAAATTCAAAATTGGTGGACCCTACGTTGTATAGGCATATGATAAGATCCTTGATGTATTTGATCAATACTCGACCAGATATATGTGTTGCAATGAACACCTTGAGTCAGTTCATGGTGGAGCCAAGGCAGGAGCATTGGGTAGCAGAAAAACATGTGCTTAGATACTTAAGGGGTATGGTGGAGTATGGTCTAAGATATCTTGGAGATGGTGAAGTGAGGTTGTAGGGGTATACAGACTCAGATTGGGTAGGCAATGTAGCAAACAAGAAGAGCACCTCAGGGTGTTGCTTTAGCTTGGGATCAAGCATGATATCATGGTTCAGTAGGAAACATACTTCTATGGTACTTATCTCAATAGAGACTGAACACATGATATCCAATATTGCTAGTTGTGAGGCCATCTAGCTTTGAAATTTGCTTACAATATTGAATTGGGATTTGGATCCCACAGTGATATATTGTGATAATCATAGTTGTATCAAACTCTCTAAGAATCTAGTATTTCATAACAAGTACAAACACATAGAAATCAAATATCACTTCATACAATATAGGATTCAGAAGGGATTCATAAAGCTCCAGTATATTCCCATAGATCAACAGGTAGTTGATATTATAACTAAGCCCTTAGTGAAATGGAAGTTTGAAGCATTCAAATATAAACTTGGATTGGTGTAGAATTTCTTCCTCACTAAGAGGGAGTGTTGAAAAATGTAGCTCGAACAAGAAATTCTTGCATAGGCTTCAGTATGAACATGCTATAAGTAGTTCAAGACATTTTTAATTTTATTTTGAAATTCACTTAATTGATTTTCTATTTTTAAGTTCACTTAAATGATTATATTTTGTAATTCACTTAAGTGATTCTATTTTGAAATTCACTTGAGTGATTTTATATTTTTAAGTTCACTTAAGTGATTCTATTTTGTAAATTACTTAAGTGATTCTATTTTTAAATTCACTTAAGTGATTTTCTATTTTTAACCTTACATATCAATATGAGATAAGATCTAATATTAGGGTTAGAGATATTAGGGTTACCTTTTTCAAGGATAAAAGGAGAAGGTCAAGAGTGTTTTACACACAAAGAAAGAAGAGGAGAACAAATTGTTGAAGGAAAAATGCAAGCTTAGGAGGATAAGAACAATGAAATTGCTGGCCAAAAAGGTAGCAAGAGGGCAGGATGTCCTACTGTAGCTGCAACCTCCTTTATTTGTAATATTTTAGGTTCAAAAATATATTTGATTTTCGCTATTGACACTGTTTATTTTTTCCAGTCATCTGTGTGACTATTGCATGTTTAAATAAATTATTTTCAGGTCTTATTTATTCTAAAATAACATAGGACAACAATTATCTAGGGTTGGGAAAATTCACAAGTTTATGTATGTTACCTTTTAGTCCTTTTTCTTCTTTTGAGTGGTAGGCTAGAGCCATCTACAGAACCCAATTTGTATTTCATGTTTCTTGTTCCTCTTCAAAGATTCAATCACTTGGAATATGAAGTAGACAAGTTTCTCAAGCCCATATGTGTTCATCTCCAATGTCAGATTGTGATCATAAGTGAGAGTTTTATTCAGACAAGGAGTCTTCTCAAACATTCGACAAGCTTTTAGTGCATAAATCACCCAAAGATAGATAAGATTTTATGAGTTGAATGTCCCTCCATTTTACAGTCTTTATTGGATGAGAATATCTTGAGTGACAGGGAGATATAAATTCACAAATAAGTACAAGACCAGTTTATGTATGTTGTCTATTAGTTCTTTTTCATCTTTTGAGTGGTGGGCTAGAGCCATCTACAAATCCTAGTTCATATTTTGTGTTTCTTATTCCTCTTTAAATATCCAATCACTCAACATGTAATAAGAGTTGCGCGTAGGATAATTAAGTGGATGAAATTATTGTTTTTTATTGTTCTTCAATTATAATTTCAAATTAAAAAAAATGCATTACCAATCAAGAGTAATCTACAAGACTAGTTTCTTCACCAGACGAAGTAGACAAGCTGCTCAAGCCCACCTTCATTCATCTCTAGTGTCAGGTTGTGACTGTAAGAAAATTTTTCTTTGATCAAGGAGCCTTATCCTAAAACATCGAACAAGATTTTGAAGCAAAAATATTCCAAAGAAGAACAAGAATCTCCAAGTTGAACATCCCTCCATTCTACAGTTTTATTTTGAGTGATAGACAAGACCCATATATATAATTTGGTTTGTGTTTCATGTTTTTTGTTCCTCTTCAAAGATTTAATCACTTGACATATAAATATAACTTTATAGAGTCATGGTCTACTACAAATGTTAGTTTGGATCTTATTCTTGATTATTAATAAGTTCCTGCATTAGGCTAATAATCGCTTGTAGGATCGGGTGCAAGTCTCAATCTCTTAACTGGGGGAAGTACCTAGGCTATTTTCCCTAAAACTTATTCTGAGGAGTACCTTAGGAATCCTAGAGTAACTATTTTGAGTGGGTTGTTAGTGAAAACGATCAATGCCCCACACCTTGTTAGTACTTTCCACCTTGAGAGAGTATACAAAGATCTATTATTTGGAGCTAAACCCATGATTGGTTTCTAAGTAATTATTCCCTAGTAGAATATTATTGGTAAGTAGAGAGTGGTACTCACTTAGAAAACCTTTGTGGCCAGTGATATTTACCTTAAGCTAATAGGAATTCATAATATGGCACCCAAATCATCACTAAATTTTCCATAAAAGTGTCATATGGCCAATGACTATAGCTTCATGATGAGTATGGAGATAGGAAATAAAATATTGGAGACAATGAAGGAGTTGTAGGAGGTGGGAGCAGAGGCATCGATAGGCATGAGGTGCAAAGCAATGCAATTAGAGTTGCAAAATTGGATTAGTGCATGGTTGAAGCTTCTAAAGCACAAGAGAAGAATCCAAAGTTGCAACATGAGAATAGTAACCTAGAAAAGGACAATAGAACATGGGTATAACATTTGAAGAGGAAGAGAAGTAAGGAGGAAATTGAGGAGCAATGATTACTTATCACCTTTGAAACTGAGGGAGGAATATTTTTTAAAATTATTTAGAAAGTCTATGAAAGAGCATAGACCAGACTTAATAAAACTATTATAGAGAAGTTCATAAGCTCAAGACCAATAGGAGAGCAGATTAGGAAGTGGGCAACTAATCACTAGAAAGTTAAAGGTCATGTCGAATACTCCTTTTTGCTAAGAGGGTTTTTTTCTCATTTTTTTAAACAATGAAGAAGATTGCCATAAATCTCCTTTAAGAGGCCCATGGTTTATGGGTGGATTTAGCCTTCATCTCAAGAAATGGGCTCTTGGCTTTAACCCTGACACATAAATGATAAAGGTGGCCCTAGTATGGGTATGGCTACCTATTTTACTTCTAGAATTTTAGAAGTATCTATAAAAGCATAGCAAACTCCTTTGGGTGCTTTCTCATAGTGAATTTTATCACCAAAGAAAAAATGATGTTTTTGGTACGATGTGTGTTATGGTAGAATCAAGACATAGATTGCCAAAGGAGATCAATCTAGTGTCAAGTTAGGGGGTGTGGAATCAAAGCATAATTTATGATAATGACCCCTTTAGCTATAGAATATGTGCCAAAATGGGTCATCTAGCAAGGGATTACCCAAAAAAATGAAGGAGGAATAACAGAGAAAGCCATAACAAGAATGAAGAAAGGAAAAGAAGTCTAAATGGAAGAAAAAGGAGCAGATCCCTAAGGAGAGATTGGTAAAGAGTGACATAAGTAGGAATTTGAAGAAAGGAAACCAAAATAGAATAAGGAAGAAATAAATTAAGATGGTATTGGTAAAGGTAAGGAAAAATCATAAAAAAATTAAAATAGGAGGTAAAATACTAATTCTAAGAGAGGAGTTTAATACCATAGGAAGTCAGGATGCTCCACAAAATTCAAGCTCTTCGATACCATGTGATGAGGTGACTAAAAATAAGGAAGAAAAGATGTATCAAATTGTAGAAATAGAGAAATAAATGGCACAGGAGATGGAGGTTGATGGAGATTCAGATCCAAAAGTTGTGTCGTGTATAGTTAACCAATAAGAAGTGGATGTAGGATCTCCAAGGAAAGTACCATACCTACAAATATCAAGGAAATCTAAGAAGTGCTCGAATGTAGGAGTAGAGGAGGGAAAGAAAGTGGGAATACCATATTTGAAATAAAAATGCTTAAAGCAAATTAAGGAGTATTTGAAAGATAGGAAGTAGACAACCATAGTGTTGAGTGGGTTGAAGCCCACTACAAGAAGCAAAACATGAGAGTCATATCATGGAATATTAGGGAAATAAATTCCCCTAACAAATAGATATTTTTGAGGTCCATGTTGAAGGACCACCAACCTAAAATAGTATTCTTGCAAGAAACAAAACTATCTTATGCAAGGTGGGAGAGTATTCAAAGTGGAATATGGGAAAAGGATAAGAGTCGTCATGAGGGAGCCATAGGAGCTTCAATAGGTTTGTTAACTATTTGTAAATCTAATCTCTATGAGGGAGAAGTCATCTCTTGAAGTGTAAATCAATTGTCAATTCTATTCTTGGTCAAGTCTTCAAAGTTGGATTTCCTTATTACAAATGTCTATGCTCCAAATATAAGTAGATTGAGAAGGGAGTTTAAAAATAGTTATAACAAATGGGACAACAAGTTAGGGGATAATATAGATACTAGCAAGAGACTTCAACACTCCATTAAGATTAGGTAAAAAGAAAGGGGGGTCCTAGGGTTTCACCAAGAGTATGAAGGACCTCAGTGAGTTCATATCAACATTAATTCTTTATAATATTGATTTGAGTGGAAATGCATTCACATGGACTAATAATAGGTTAGGAGAGGACTTGATCCATATGATATTAGAAAAGGTTTTGCTATCCTTGGAGTGGTTTCAGAAAAAATGTGAGCATACTTTGGTACCATTTCCAAGAACAAGGTCAAATCATAACCCTCTTGTCTATTGTTGTAGTCTAGAGGATAGAAATAAAAAAAACCCCTTTAAATTTGAATTCATGTGGCTACAACACTCAAGCATTTGTGAGGAAATGAAAATATGGTGAATGCATCTAATCCAAGAATCCAACATGTATGCGTTCATTGGGAAATTGAAACATGTGAAGAGGGAAGTAAATAAGTGGAACAAGGAGATCTTTAAAAATATATTCTTGCAAAAGGTATGGTTAATGTAAGAATTGAGTCAAATAGAAGAGGAAATTAGTAAAAATGGGATGGAATATATCCTTTTTTATAGAAGGAAAGTTATCCATGCATAATTGCATACAATAGTGGCAAGGGAGGAGACGTACTGGAGATAAAATTCAAGGACCAAATGGTTAACGAAAGGAGATAGGAATACAAGATTCTTTCATGTCTCTACCATAAGACATAAAAGTGCAACAAGGATATCTAAAATCCAAAAAGAGGATGGAGAAGTAATAAGAGATGAGGATCAAATTAGACAAGGGGCATTATACTTCTTTAGATTATTGCTAATAAAGGGCAAGGAGAATGATCAGGAAGCTATGGAGGAATTGATTCAACATATCCCAAGGATTCTATCTAGAGACATGAATACAAAACTTATCAAAGAGGTGAGTGAGGAGGAGGTCAAGGAAGTGGTCTTCTCATTCGAAAAAGATAAAGTTCTAGGGCCTGATGGATTTCAAGTGGGTTTCTTTGAAGCCTTCTGGAACATAGTTATAAAGGATATAGTAGCATCATTAAGAGAGTCACACAATTTAAGAAAAGTGTTAAAATATTACAATAATACTTTCCTAGTGCTCATTCCAAAGAAGCCTAGGTTAAAGGGATTTAAATACTTTAGGCCAATTAGTCTGTGTAATGTCATTTATAAGATAATATCAAAAGTTATTGCATTAAGACTAAAATATGTTCTCCCAAAGATCATTGTAGAGTAGCAAGGGGGCTTTGTGAAAGGTAGGCAAATTTTGGATGGAGTAATCACACTCCATGAGACCATGCATTCAATTAACATTAGTAAAAGGGAGGGAATGGTGTTAAATATTGACATGAGATAAATCCTATGACCGAGTCTCATGGCATTTCCTAGATAGAGTCCTAGAGAAGTTTGGCTTCAACAGATATTGGAGACTATGGGTGAATAGTTGTTATGGAGGACCTAAATTCTTAGTTATAATGAACAATTCTTTAGTTGGATTCTTTGGTAGTAGTAGGGGCTTAAGGAAAGGGGACCCTCTATCCTTGTATCTCTTCATAATTATGACAAAAGCATTGGGAAGGTGCATTGGAGCAGCAAAGTAGGCAAGAGCCTTAAGTGGGTTGAAACCATCTATATCCATAGAAGGTATTACTCACCAACAATTTGTGGATGAAACAATTTTGTTGGGGAGACCCTCTATAGTTGAGGTGAAGGAGTTTAGGAGGATACTAAATCTCTATGAAAAAGAATCCCAACAAATGATAAACATGGACAAGAGTAAGGTATTTTTTATAAACACTATAGATAATTAATAGAGAAGAATAGCAATAGAGCTTGGGTGTAGTGTTTCAACTCTCCCTTTTGTTTACTTGGGCATGCCAATGTTCATTGGGGCATGCAAGGATTAGATGTGGAATGTGCTGATTGATAAGGTCTAGAGTAAATTAGCTAGTTGGAAAGGGAATTTGTTGAGTCAAGTAGGTAAGTTACAACTTCTTAAGAGTACTCTCCAAGCACTCCATGTATATTTATTATTAGTGTTTCAAATCCCATTTAAAGTAACTAATACAATAGAAAGTATTTAAATAATTTCTTATGGTCAAGAACAAAGGAGAAGAGAAAAATTCTACTTGTAGCTTGGGAGAAAGTATGCAATGATAAATCAAGGGGAGGACTTGGGCTTAGAAGAATAAGGGATATGAACAAGGCCTTGGTAGCAAATATGGGATGGAGGCTAGTGAAGGAGGGTCATGCCTTATGGGCAAGAATTCTAAGAGAAAAATACCTTGAAAACCAAGAGGATAGTATATTTTTTACCACACTAGAGCCCTATTGAGGATCTTCATTATGGAACCATATAGTAAAGGGTAGAGATCTACTATGGAAAGGCACCTAATGGAAGGTAGGTAATGGTAGGTCTGTCCACTTCTAGGAAGATGCATGGCTAGAGAAGTACCCATTAGTGAAGGATGAGGAGTTAGAAAGTATCATAGTAGAGCTAGAACATAATTATGGGAATATGGTGAGTGATTATTTAGCTATAGAAGGAGGAGAGGTAAGATGGAAGGAGCTAAAAATCCATAATTAGTATGAGGATGAGCTCCAAAAGCTAAAAACTAAATTAAGAGCATATTATGTAAGCCCCAATTTGTATGAGGATACAATAGTATGGGGAGCTACTCAAGAAGGGTCATTCACTATTAAATCAACCTATGATCTTTCACATGCAATTCCTAAGGGGGGTTTTCAATGGGATCAATTATGGGGAAGGAAAGCCATTCCAAAGTTAACAAATTTTGGTCGATTAGAAGTCCAAAACAAGATTTTAACAATAGATAACCTTCATAAGAGGGGTTTTCAATTCCTTAACAAATGTTACCTTTGTGAATATCATGAGGAATTAGTGAGTCACATATTACTAGAATGTAATTACTCCCTCAAAATATTGTATGATATAATAAAGAATATGGGGGTGGTGTGGGTGTTGCCTAATAACATGGTAGGATGGATAGAACAATAGGAGAAATCTTTTAAAATCCCAAGCTTGAATAAAATTTAGAATCTGATTCCCTTTCATTATGTGTGGGGAGTTTGGTTGGAGAGAAATAGAAGGATTTTTAAAGGGGAGAAGAGATCTACAACCAAGAATAGAGAACATATCATAGTAGCCATAGTGGAGAATATTAAAGCATTGAAAGTGCATGAGAGTTTAGAGTCATTGGAGGAGGCTAAATTAAGTGAAAATTGGAACCTAAGTCCAATTGGGGGGAATGACAATCCCCAAGGAGGCTTGAGGAGCATGACCAAGTGGTAGCCACCAAAACAAGGATGGATGAAACTAAATTTTGATGGGGCTTCTAAAGGTAATCTAGGGAAGGTTGGAGGAGGAGAAATGCTAAGGGATAGCCAAGGAATGGTGATCGGAGCTATGAGTGAGTACTTGGGCATTATGACTAGTCATCAAGTTGAAGCTAGAGCAATATTGGCAAGAGTAAATATGGTGGTTCAACTAGGGGCTAAGAGATTAATAATTGAGGGAGACTCACTAAATATTTTTAATTGCCTCAATAAAAGGTTGGTGGAGATTTGGAGAGTAGTAGACATAGTAATAGATATACTAAGATAGCTAAATTCACTAGAATAATTTCAAGTGGTACATGTCTATAGAGAAGGAAATGGGGTGGTCGATTGGCTAGCCAATTGGGGAGCTCTCAAAGAGGAAGATAAAATATGGATACCACAATATGGGATACATCTAGATGTACTCCATTTAGTGGTAAAGGAGGGAGGACATTTAGAAATTCAAGCCAATGGGTGAAAGTTCTAATTTTTAGAATGTCCATAGTAAATTGTTTTTTTGGAGATTTGTGGAATTGCATGTTGCAGGGTCCTTTCTTTTGGAAATATCTTGGATATGTCAACTTGTAGCTATAAGAATTTTGAGGTATTTTCATGTTGAAGGTTTATTTTTTTAAAGATCTACGTCTGTGGAGGGATCCATTTTTTGGAGATCTATGGATTCATCTATTGAGGGCTCCTTTTTTATGAATATCTATGGATTTGGATGTTGAGGATTACATCTTCTAGAAATTTGTAGAATTTTTTGTTGAAGGTTCCATATTTTGGTGATCTACAGACCTATCTATTGAGGGTCTTAGTTTCTAAATATGTGTGGAATTGTGACTTTCTAAATGTGTCATGAGGTTTCGAGTGAGAAGGGTTTCAATTTTTGGAGATTATGGATTTGTCTGCCTAGGGTTCCATTTTCTAAAGATCTATGAATATGTGTGCTAAGGAATCCATTTTCTAAAGATCCGTGGACTTGTCTATTGAGGGTTACATTTTCTAGAGCTTAAGAATGTAATGAGACTAGATTTTGTTGTTGTGCTAGAGTATGTTGCAGGTTTATGTGCCAAAATAAACTAAAGATCTAGTGTGATGAATGTATTAAAGTTTTGATAGTTTTGATGTAGCTAAAGTAAAAGGAATATTAGTTGTGGGATATTGTTGTAAGAACGTATATGAAGTTTTTGGTAAGAGGAAAAACATAATGTAAGATTGGATAAAATAGTCTAGGCTTGTAAAATAGTTTGGGCCCTTTCAAAAACCTTGTTTTATTGATATTAAAAATATATAAAGCCACTTTTCAACAAAAAGAAAGTAAAATAAAATTTACATTACAATAAAAATAATTAGAGCTTACAAAATTCTCTTCAAAGAGGAATATAGTGACATACTTATTTTGGTAAGTAAAATTAGAGGAGAGAGGGCATAAACTATTTGCATGCATGGATATATAGATTCATTAATCTTATTTTTGCATTGAATACAAAAAATTTGATGTAGATAACTCAAGATGAAGCTGAATTCTTTATTCCAATGCAATAATATATAGAAAATACATAAGAATCTCATGTAGGTTAAGTGGTTGCAACAATCTATCAAACATGGCCAACCACTTAACTAATAGCTAACCAAATGCTAACTATGGATGACAACAAACTGCTAGAAGACAAACAAGATCTCTAATAGTTAACTAACACCCAAACCACTTAACAACCTATTTCTAACATGGGCATACTATGCCTCACGTGAATACAAAGTGCAAGAAATAGGAAATGCATATAATAATAATAAATAATAAAATGTGCACTTAGGCTTAAGTGGATAAGCCTAAGTATCCTCAACACTCCTCCCAACCATATAAGCATTGGACCCCAATGCTCTCAACAAATGTGGAAAGTCATGGGCCATCTCATGGTGAGGAATCTAGTGAGCCATGTGTGGAAAGTGACCGCGATGAGCGATAAGGTATGTAGTGGAAGAACTCTATCCCATATGATGAGTCTTCATATCAAAAAATCTATTTGAACTGAGCGTAAGCTGACGATCAGGTGCCACTACTATTGTAGGGCTAAAAACAGGATCATGTACCAAAAGAGGATCTTGAAATGGTGTCTCTGGAAAGCGGTGCTTATTTAAAGGAACCCAAAATCTGTCTCCAACTTGTGATGAGTGAGGATTGTGATGCTTACGCACCACTTTCTACGGAGTCTCCTGTAAGTCTTGTGGTATCTTGCCTAGAAGGCTCTTTTGGTGTTTAATGAATGAAGTAACCTTAGCTTGCTCCTCCATGTGTGCAATGGTGGAAGTGGGTAAATCAAAGACAACTTTTGTGGAACAAGTGGTTGTGTAGCTGGAGGTGTACTCAAAATTATACCAATGAAGTGAATGGCATCTTTCTCATGAGTGAGAATGGTGGGTTCCTTAATCACTTGCTCTTGTGATTGTTCATTAGGTGGGGGTGAAACTTCTTCATTTTATTGTTCCTTATATGGTGCTTTTTATTCATTTTGTGTGGAACTGATGCTAGTGGGAGCCAAAATGAGTGCTTGACTTAGTGGCTTCCTTACTTGCCTACAACTTAACATCAAATTGGAATTATGTGTAGTGCTTTGTATCAAGTAAGTTTTATCATGCAAATATAATGTGTAGGTGTTCCTTTTAGAATGATAAATAACATTACTATCAAATTGATAGGGTTTACCTAGAAATAGCCCACAATAATCCATCTTTGTGACATCACACCTAACTTTATCCACAAAATTGTCATAAAAAATAAATATCAAGGTACAAGTGTGGGTGTTGTTTGATGTGGAGTCTACATCTTTCCACCCAAGTGCATATGGTTGGTGATGTGGCTTGATGGGAAGTTTCAACTTCTCTACAACAAACTTCGCAATCAGGTTCTTTTGCGATCCGTTATCTATGATACAATCAACATACTAATCATATGTAAGGTAGGCTCTAGTAACAAACAAATTGTCATGACCCCCTTGAGCAAATACATTTGACATAAGGGTAACTTTGTTCAATTTACCCTTTAAAGTAGCATACTCTTCTTCTGTCCCTATAGCCAAAATGGGACCATCATTTGGTTCATCATTTGTAGGTTGTACAAATAGGAATTTCTTCTTCTTAAATTTTTCAGAAGTAAAGCATTTGGATTTAACATGACCATGCTTTTACAAAATTTACAATACAATGAAGAAGAAGGATCTTTAACATGAAAGGAAGAAGAATGTGCTTTAGGAGAAATGGGAGGAGAAGAAGAATGAGGGGAAGAATGAGAATTTTTCTTCACCTTCTGTTGATGTTGATTCCCACCTTTGAAAGAGCTCTCCTATGATGAATGATATTTGTGATATGCACAAACTTTCTCCTCTGTAAGAATGGCATGATTGAATGCCACATCCAAGGTGAGGAAAACATTGAACTTTATTTCCCTAAAAAATTTGATCTTGCAAGCCCCGAGTGAATTTATTAATCAAGTCATATTTTGAATCTTTCAGACCAAGCAATGCCTTTAACCTATTGAATTAGAATATGTAATCAGAAATAGACATCCCATAGATTTACCTCAATCTATACCACTTGGTAGTGAGGTCACTTTGGTAGTTTGGTGGAAAGAATATGTTTTTCAGAATTTGGGTTAATTCTTTCCAATTCATTGTGGCATTATGGCTCTATCTTTCTACAATTAGAACTTTTGCTAAACCTGTAAGTTTGATTGTAGAAAATGTAGCTTGTTCATCCTCCAAAATTTTAGCATAAGCAAACCAAGTTTGCATATCCAAAATCCATGCAGATAAGACATCCGGATCTCTAGATCCATCATACAACTTAACCTCACATTTTGCTTTACTTGCATGATTGTGATGAATTTTGATATCACCCGGATTGAAATGCACAACAATATCTCTTACCTTCTCTGCTAAAATATCTACTACAGAAGTAAGGTTTTCCATGTTTGATCTGAGGTCTTGAGCCATATTTTTCCTAGTATATGCCAGACTAGGAGGATTAAAAAATGGATGCAAGAACTAATCTAGGCTTTAGGAATAATTTTTAGTTTCCTAATGCAGAAAATTGCCTAGATTTTACAATTATTTTGCTCTCCAAAAAATAGGGTTATTTTAGTGCTTTTACAAAATAAATTTCAATTTTGCAATACAAATTAGCACTTAAAAATGATGAAATTTTAGCCCTTTACAATGCCAAAATTGGTTAGGAGGTAAAATATTATCAATCTGTAAAAAAATGCAAAAACTTTGGCTGAATTTGGACCAAAAACGAGAAAGTTATCACATTTTCTAGTTCGTTGTGCTTTGTTGCAGGTTTTGGCACCAAACAAATTTGAAATTTGAATTCAAAAGTTTAAATTTCCTGCCTTCTTGGTTTTTCCCACCAAAATAATGATTTCGAGTGCAAAAAAAAATGGTTTTAATGGATGGTCAACCCACCGGTCAACTATGGGTGACTGTCAAACGGGGCCCGACAACTGCCCCGAGGAATATTAAGAACTTGGTCCACCACGTGCCCCGATAGTAAGAACTTAGACCACCACAAAATTTCCACCACGTGGCACGTATGGCCCAAATAATTGTGCAAGTGAGAGGCCGCCAATCGCCTTTACGACCTCAAATGTCGCGTGCCCAAGCAACCGGGTGCTACCACACATGAGCGTAGTCGTCATTGGCACCGTGAGGTGCTCACGATACACTTAAAGCGTGAAAGCACTTTTACTTGTCTATTTGCCCTCTACAGGGCAAATATGGGATTAATCCCACTTTTTAACGATCCTACCTCCCTGCAGCCCATCGTCGGTGAATTTCGCGACGATGAAAATTTTTTTCAACGACCGACAATGAATTAAAACCTTTGCAATGCTTAAATAAATTTTGTCGAAAAATTTCTTGCGGTCATCGAAATTTTTGTGAATCGTAGGAATACAAGAGGAAGGCGTTGGATGATCGTCGGGCGTCGTCGACATACAGGAATTTTCAAACACACCGGCAATCACCTTGTTGGAATTCTGCAATGTTGTCTAGAATTTGATGTTGTCGAAAAAATTTTGTTCGTCCTTCGCCTGAGAATGCCAATCTGCTTGCTACCTTCGCGTCGGGGTTTAGTCTAGCTGTGGGTTTTCTATTCGTCGCCACAGTCGCCTGCAACTTGCCAACAAGATCTCTAACAGTTAAGTAACACCCAAACTTCCTAACTTATTTCTAACATGGGCATACTATGCCTCACGTGAATACAAAGTGTAAGAAATAGGAAATGCATATAATAATAATAAATAATAAAATGTGCACTTAGGCTTAAGTGGATAAGCCTAAGTATCCTCAACACTCCTCCCAACCATATAAGCATTGGATCCCAATGCTCTCAACAAATGTGGAAAGTCATGGGCCATCTCATGGTGAGGAATCTAGCGAGCCATGTGTGGAAAGTGACCACGACGAGCGACAAGGTATGTAGTGGAAGAACCCTGTCCTGTGTGATGAGTCTTCATATCGAAAACTCTATCTGAAATGAGCAAAAGCTAACGATTAGGTGTCACTGCTACTGTAGGGTTGAAACAGGATCAGGTACCAAAAGAGGATCCTGAAATGTTATCTCTAGAAAGTGGTACTTATCCAAAGGAACCCAAAATCTGTCTCCAACCTGTGATGAGTGAGGATTGTGATGCTTACATACCACTTATTGTGGAGTCTCCTGCAAGTCCTGTGGTATCTTGCCTAGAAGGCTTTGATACCAATGATGTAGATAACTCAAGATGAAGCTGAATTATTTATTCCAATGCAAGAATATATAGGAAATACATAAGAATCTCATGTAGGTTAAGTGGTTGCAACAATATGCCAAACATGGCCAACCACTTAACTAATAGCTAACCAAATGCTAACTATGGATGACAACAAACTACTAGAAGACAAACAAGATCTCTAACAGTTAACTAACACCCAAACCACTTAACAACCTATTTCTAACATGGGCATACTATGCCTCATGTGAATACAAAGTGCAAGAAATAGGAAATGCATATAATAATAATAAATAATAAAATGTGCACTTAGGCTTAAGTGGATCAACCTAAGTATCCTCAACAAACTCAATTTTTATTTTTGAAATAACTAGATAAATAGTTCTTTGTGTTTTTGCAAACCAAGATCTCTTACCATTTTTACTTGTTGTTAATGTGCAACATAAATTTTAAGCACCTTAGAAACAAGAAGAGTGTAGAGAAGGATGGATCCATTCACTTGTACTTTTGTCATTTTTATGTCAAGAATCAATGTAGCCAATTCACCTATGATAGGGAATATTTTATCAAAACTTGGATGGAAGAGCTCTCAAGGGATGTAAAATTTAGAATCTCAAAAATATCCAATAAAGATCATTCATCCATTCACAAATTAGTAAATACATAAGAATACATACTTGTATATCAAGAAATTTTGAAAATGAAACATGTTATATACCTTGCCATGACTAATGGATGAATTCGTTGATATGAAAATTTGTAGGTAGATATTTTCATTCACTAAACATATTTGAGAAACATTTGAAATATCTCATTGCCTTTCCTTTCACCATCAAAGAGATGCTTATAAATTATAAAGGGATAAAAAGGATCATGCTTGTGATATTAACAAATTTTCCTTTGAAAAGACTTAGCAAAAGAGCCACTCATGATAGGACACGAGTTATATACACAATATGTATGAGCATCACCTTGATTATTCCATCAATCATATCAAATACCTAGAATATCATTAGAGAAACTATAATAATTTTATTAAAGAGCAACTAGATTAAGAGGATTTCTAGAATGGGATCAAAAGAAAACATGCTTATATTCTTCTTGAATTCAAAGACAATAAGGAGGTGAAGAGAATGAATAGACATAATAAATAGGGAAGGGGATAACAAAATAAGGAAAACAAAAAGTAGAAGGAAGAGGAGGAAAAACATAAAGAAGCTAATTAAACAATAAAGATAGATAAGACTATCACAAGATCAATCCTTTGAAAGAATAATCTTAGAAGTCCGTTAAGGAGAGGTGTCATTGGAGTCTCCTCAAATTATACTCACATAGACATAGTCAGGGCTAAAGATCCTAGAAAGAAGTTAAATCCTACTCTCTCGAGAAATCTAATATTCAAAATGCACCTTAGAAACTAAGATAATATGAAGCTTCAAAAAAGACCAAAAGCAATCTATGCAAAGCAATACAATATGTACATTGGAAGCACTAGTTGGTTACAAAAAAGATGATAAAGATAAGAAGAAGAATAAGAATAAGAAATGAAAGGACACCTACAAATTGATCCCTAAGAAAAGGAAAAAAGAAGAAGGAATAACAACCAAGTGATGAAGAAGGAACATATAATTTTGCAATAGTTCTTCCCTTGAAGTGAATAAACAAAGTAGAGATGCCTCCTTAGTTTTCAAAGGAAATGAATTGGCTCTTGATGATTTATCAACTCAAACTTTATAAAAAATTTAACAATTTGATAAAAAATAATAGATGTAGACATGTCCTTTATGTTCAAAGAAGGATTTATTACTTAAAAAGAGGAATTTTGAGTTTGATTTACAATATAAATCCTTGAAGAAAAGATTTATGGTCAAGAAAGAAACCCTTAAATATGGAGCCTTGTAGAAAGTTAACAAAAGTCATTTATTAGATCACTTATCATATTTGCATCCTCTTGAGATATCTAGAAATATGGGAGTCTTCCAATCAAGAATTGACATGTTAATATACAACATCTAGTACTTGGGTTTAGAATGCAAAATCAATTAAGCAAAATTAAGTTATCCAAGAATTTATTAGAAAGAGAGAGTCCCCAAAGCATTGAAAAAAATTGAGTAAAAAGTTGTAGAGAGTAGTGAGAATGCATCAGGTAGTTTTTAAGCTAAAACATCTATAGACGAAGAGACATCTTCAATCGATCGAGTAACCAACCAACCAATTATTTATTTAATCCTTAGATAGAGTATTAACTACAATCAAATCAACCAGATCTCATTAATAAAAGATAAAAAATAACATATATTGATAATGCCTTTGAGAAGAAAAATAACTAGTGAAGAAAGTATGGGAATTTAGCAAGAAATAAATCAATTAAAAAAAAACTTAAGAAAATAGAGGATAAATGTGTAATAGATAAAGGAAAGTACAAATATATCATTGTCCATTCTCATTAAAGTACCTTTATTTGATTAAAAATAATATAAAGCAATAAACTTAGAGTAGCGAAGTACATTTGAAAATCCACTTCTTTGAAAGGTAGATATAGAACAAAGACTTAATATAGTTCCTATTACTAAAGAATTTTGCTTCAAACAATATGAGAAGGTTAATGAACCTATTACAAATATGGCTAGAATCCTAATTTCAAATGGAATTCTAATAGATCAGATCAACAAGGACTCCATTAGATGGGTCAACAAAAATATTGTGTGTGTTAGAAGAATTTTGAGAAAAAAAAACTTTGATTTTTTATGCTTATGATAGTAAAAGTTTAAAAGACTTTTAAATATCATCAATCAATCATAAAAGCCTCACCAATCAATCATATAGCTTCAATTTTTATACTAGTTCATGATAAGACAATAGATCTATTTGAGAAAATAAAAGTTGTACTTGATGTCAAATTATCTAATGTCAATTAACTAGAACTAAAAGACACCATATAATAGGGAATATTGGAATTTGCATATGGTAAAAAAATAAGAGGAACAAAATAAGTGAGAAAAAGAAGATGAAGCAAAAAAAAAAGTGTAATCAATAGATTCCCTCATAATATTGGATTGAAAAAGAGAAGTCCATGCATGAGATGTTTTAAATTAACTTTATTTATTTATTAGATATTAAAATAACTTTGGGTTAAAAAATTAAAAATTCTTTTGCTTATATGTTGTAAAATTAGAGAAAAGTTGGGAGAAAAAAACCACCTCTTTGAGATAGAAAATCATAAGAGGCAAAAAGAGGAAAATTGTCTTTAAGGGACAATTTCCAGGAAAATTTAGATTGTACTACTCCAATTTTTCCAAACTACATATGAATGAAAATTATTTTTTAATAAGCTTTATGTGGCTTCTACTATGGGCCACTCCCATGGAAACACTAAAAGATTACATTTCTTGTTAAATTAAATATACCATATCCAACTTGACTTTTTATAAAATATATTTTTATTCTTCAAACTATAATTTTTCCTTTATCATAGTATATCTGCAACATGTGAGGGAAGAGATTTGAACCTAGGGCCTCTCAATTTCAACTTAAGAGTTTTAACTACCCACTTGCTCTCCAACTCTTCTACATATGCAGATATATTTTTTCCTTTATAAAATTATTGATATGATTTTCATTAAGAGAGAAAGTCTCCCTCTGTTAGTTACCTTCTAAATTTAAATTTTACAAGACAAAATCGATACTATAATTGGTTAAATTACCTACCACTTTACTTTTTCTATGTAGATATGTTAGCATTAACAAAATATTACCTCCATCAATAATTGATGGATATTAGAAACAATGTTGTTATTTACAACATTAATAGTAATCTATGAATAGTTCTCAAATTCAGATATATCTATATTTTTTCCCCAATAATCTTGATCCTTATAAGAAATGCCCTTGTGTCTAGATAGTTGTTTGTTGAAGTTCTATATGATCTTGAGTTTGATGATTCTTACCAAGAATTTGATCACCTAGTTGCGCTAATTCCATACATATTAATACCGAGAAGCAGGTGCCTATCACTCCAACAATAGCCCCAAAGATTAAATGAAGAGTCTCTATATCCTTGTAGTTAGTGGAAAACAACCATCAAACCAAATTATGTGTTGTAAAACTCATTCTTTTATCTCATTCCTTATTAGAGAGAGGCAGGTGAGGTTGGTGAAAACTTTGCCCTCCTTGTTCCAAAAATGCCACCTCCAACAATTTTACCAAGGTTTCCTTTGGAAGCATCATCAAAATTAACCTTGATGAATACAACTTTTGGACATTTCCATTTTACCATGGATTTATAGATCATTTTTTTTTGTTACATAGATGAATTGGTTACAATCACAATTTTTAGTAACTGCCAACGCAGCTGGCAGGGTTCAAACTATCAGCGAAGGCTTCCAACACACCCACCGTCTCGTTAATGGTAACTCAGCGTGAGATGGGGACCGTCGGACACACAGGGTTCACACCATCTTCGTCAGTCTGGTTCAACACGTGGCATGAAGGGGATCGTCAGACAAGCAAGAAACAGATCGTCGTTATCAGTCAAGTGTAACACGCAGAGGAGTCGGATTGAGCTACTGGTTATAGATCATTTGTATTACTTCATTGTCAATATATTAAAATCTTGTAGGTAAGGTCTAACACATCACTTTCCACATTTTGATACTTTCCATGATGAGCATCATGCCCATAAATATTGTGCAAGAGAGACAACAATGTGAATCCAAACTTGGATATAACTCCGCCATGATATCCTCTTCTTTGTAAAGTATCTTCATAAGAATTTACTTTTAAAATCGAACCAAAGGAATATTGGGGTCTCAAAGAGAGCATCAAGAGTCTAAAAATTCTTCTAAGGGAAGTACTTGAAAGTAGGGATTTTAATTACTCCAAATCCTTATATTCGACCTTGATCATGTATCCACCATCTTTTGACAGATTCTAAACTAACTCATCCTTCTTTAAAAAAAGGACAAATAGAAATCCCAAAGCATGTTTTAGAGTTCATTTGTTGCTTATTTGAGGTCCTCTCATCTAGGTTGCCAATAAAAATCTAAGATTTGAAATTATTGTTCATAATAATATTTAAACCTCTATAGGCAAAAGAGGATCGAGCCAATGTTTGCAATTTTGGATATGAAAGTAGGACAAAAAAAAAGCTTCAATTAAACATTGAGCCAATAACTTTTTGAATCTCCCTTAAAAAACTAACCAATTAATATGTTTCTTGATTAATTACATTTTTTTATATGAAGTTCCAATTATCAAATCTTTAAGCAAAGTTTAGTTCCTTAAAATTTTTATTGCTTTCACTATATATATATATAAAGTAATACTTGTTTTTTTGAGTAATACTTCTTATACATATCCACCATGGGGATTGAACCCGGGTCACATCACCGATAATGCAAGTGGCGTCCTTGGTCGGTAGACCACACTCACTAAAGTAATATTTTTGTCAAGCACTTTCCTTAACCTTTGAATAATATTTAACTAAATTTTATTGCTAATGTCAAACTCATAAATCTACAATTTTGCAAGCTCATTCCCTACTGTTCTTTCCTTTACAAACCTTATTCCATTTAGAAAAAGAGAATCTATATTTCTCACATGTTTGTCCAACGAAATTTTTTAAATTTTTTATCTAATTTTAAATGTTATATTTTCTTGTACTCTTGAATGTGATATCATATATATTGGGATAGATCACAATGTTGTATTCTTCTAGCTATAGTTAAGAACTTACCTTTCTAGATAAGACAAGATTTTATCCTATCCAAAATTGAGTCCCGAAACTACTTATTTATCAAATAAGAAAATCCTTAAATATGTTAATGGCTATTTTCCAACTTGAAACCATATATGTCCCATTATAAATTAAAAATAATGATTATAAAAAATATATATTAGATTTTGTTGGTTGTGTAATAGCCTCCTCAACATGATAATATTGTTTTAAATTCTATAGAATTATTGATGAAGAGATGACCTAAAAACTGACATCAACAAGATTGAAGATGAGATTCAAAGGAAAGAACCCCAACCCGAAAGAATTGTCCCTACCTACTGACCTATCTCCTTTGAATAAAATCAATTTTATTTATATTTATTTTCTACCATTATAACTTTATAATATATTTTGTTCCAAAAATCAAAAGTCTTTTTTTAGTATTTTTAGAAAATAAGAATTTAAAAAATATTAAAAAATCATTTCTTATAAAAATTTCATCTCAAAATTTATCAGAATTAAATAAGTTAAATAATTAATCACAAAATTTTCAGGGAAAGAATTCGATGAAATACTATTTTTCACCCTAAACCAGTTTTCTATTTATTCGATTTTTGAATACAAAAAATATTGTGAATAGCAGGAAGGAAAGAAACCCACTAATTAGATACCAACGTGGATCATTGAAGAATTTCTTTAAGAAAATTAAAAGATAAATAATTAAATAAATAAAAGAATGGCCATAATCTTGCCAGCGTGGAGCCGACGAGGTGAGGAACGGGGACCTCAAATCTGCTGTCTGGCTCCGGCGACTTCCACAATACAACTACGTTTTCAAATAAAACACCAAGCAGATGAGGTGAGAGGAGCTGCACCCTCACTAGGTTTTGAACCGAAACTTAGAGTTTCTTCAGCTGAAAACTCTTCCAAAATTGCATCCATTTTAATAATAATCATTTAAGAAAGTCTCACGGCCATGGCGGCATTAACCCTAAGCCTTCCACTGTGCTCTTTCTCTTCACGTTGTCCACAGCAATTTCGTTGTCATGCCGCCCCTGTCAGTCCTCGGCAAAGCCTTCCTCGCAGATTTGTTCGCATTCCAGCTCGATGTTTCAAGAGCGAATACGGCGAAGACGGTGAAAATTGGGAGTTGGATACATTTTCCAAGTATTCGGGCTATTTATTCGAAGCAGGGAGCTCAGAGGCGGACCTTTTAAAAACGTATGACCAGGCCAAAATTGCTTCTATTTATCGCAGGCGGCCGATTCTTCTCCTCCGACGACTATTGCAGACAGGGTTCACCTTTGGACGTTGGTTCTTGCTGCGCTACATTGACATTGCTCTCGGCCGCTCAGATTCCATGTTTAAGGTACTAATTTCTGTCCGTGCTTTGCAGTTGCGCCAGAAAATAATGGCTCAATTCGCGAAAATCATATGCTTTCCAGGGGTAAAATTAGTCCGTACTTGATAATTATGATCGGTCCTTCAAATTCAACGTAAAATCGCGGATATTTTACCTGATTTACCGAAGTTTGAATTCATAGAGGACGAGTTTTAAGTATTATTATTATTATTTTTAAATGGAGTAGCATACATTAATTGGATGCGGGGAGCAAAATTTGTTTACCATCGTTTAATAAAACGAAATAAATTCATAACCTCACATGAGACGTGAAAGACAAATATCATCGAACTCCCTGATACCACGTGAAAGCGGCGATATTTGTCGCTTTGGCAAGGAACAGTCTTTAAGGAAAGTTTCTCTGATTGGGAGGGCGACAGGGTGGACAAACTTCTTCGGTGTACAAACAAACGATCTTGTTGATATATATGATTGAATATTAAAGCAGGGATAGCTGCTACGAAAAAGACGTTTCCTCTGTTAGGCCATGGGCATGAAATGGGAGAGGTATAACATATAGGCAATAGATGCTTCTAACATTCGCTAGAGCCAACAACCTATACACAACAAAGATTCGTACATTAAAAATTAAATTACAGCTGAATCATAATTTTTTAAACTGATTTTTTAGTTGATAAATTCTTCTGATTTTTGGAATTCTTCTTAGTGAAAATAGTCATGCAATGGTAGTGAACACCTTGCATCAAAGAAGCTAAAGGCACAGGAAGCATCAAGTGACGAGATGGATGCTATAACTGAAGAGAGATTCATCCGGTCCCTTAGTCGCTTGTGACGAAGTCTTCGGTTTCTACGAGCTCCTTGAGGTAGTCCTGATGGTTTATCCTTATGAATTCGCAGTTGTTGGTTGGTTTGAACTATGTCTGCAGATGGCCTTTGCTGTCTATTCCGCGGACTAGTTGACCTATGGGTAGCAGGAGGGGAATTTTTTCCTCTAAAGCTATTAGGAAGGAGGCCAACCGAAAATCCCCCTTGGTTAGGCATACTTGGCTTGCTCAAAAGTCCTAACGAACTTCCTGGGTTACCCAAGTTGCCTCTATTTTTGGCCTGGTCAATGAGTTCCGCTCTAGTGCTTGGCGTCAATTGCCTCAAAATTCTTAATCTTGTATTTGCCCTTATCAATCTTCTTCTCCACCTCGCTTCTTCAAAGCGTCTCTGGGGTGTACATTGAGCTAAGGCGTCCCTATACTGGTCTGAGAAGGTGGAATCCGTACTTGAATCATTCCCTTCTCCTATAGTATTCATTGGCCAATTTGATGTTTCTTGAACCCTTCTTTGCAATCGCTTCACTTCTCTCCTTTGTCTTCACAATTGATACATAACAAGTCGATATTTTCCACCTCCCGACGTTCTGTCGACCTTCTGATTGATTCATCTTCACCACTTGAATGATTTCCCCTTCTTCCTTCCTCTTCCTTCCGAGGCATTTGTGGTTCCTCATTTTCCATCACTTGGACCATTTCGAGACATTGAACCCTTGCTTGCCCACTTCGAACTTCCTCCCTTTGTCTTCTTCGTTCCAGATTGGGACTTGGGTAGGGCATGTTAGGGTCCCTAGGAATATTTTCTTCCCTGCTTGATTCTTCTATCCATCCTCCATTCCTAGGCTATTGGGGTGCTTCTCTAACATCCCTCCACAAAATGGGAGTTGTTTGTTCCTTTCTTGCCTGATGTCCTGTATTGTTGACAAGACCTTGACGTGGTTCCCTTATCCTGTCTTGTTTTGGTGGTCTTATGGTCCGTTGTCTTCTGAAATGTCTTGTCAACGGTGAAGTAGTACTCGAAGAGTCTTCGGTATTCAAAAGGATCCTTAGTGTTGCTGAGGATGAACTACCGGAGTCCAAGAAAAATAGGCTGCTTTTCGAAGGTACTTCTCATTGCCTTCTAAGCTTCTCCTTAACTCCTCTTGTTGTCTCTCCAGTTGTTCAAATTCATCCAATTTGGCTCTTCGTACTTCTTCTCGTTCCTGCATTCACTGCATGGTTTCGTCCAAATCTTGAACCACTTGTTCTTGCAGTCGCACATCGTGCATCCTTAAAGTTTCGTATTCCTCCTGCAACCTGTGTTTCCCTAATCATCTATTGCAGAACTCTTGATTCTTCATTTCCCTCTTCTTCCACTTCTAGTTCTTGCTCTTGCAATGCGACATTTGTAAGGGTCCAAAGTCGTTCTTTTGCTTCATTACTTGGAAATCTGACATGAACTTGTAATTGCCTCTGCTCTCCCTCGCGAGGTTCCAACTCTTTGCTTGATTACAGGTTCTCTTTCCACTCGGAACAACCACTCCAGGTTTGTCGGTTCTTCATCTCTAACAATCCTACTTGGTTGTCCATGTTCGTAGGATCGTAGTCCTGGTCGTGATTCCTCTGTTGTTCTTCCAAAAGTGTCTCTCGATGTTTCTAAGTTGATCACATTCACCTATGCCTGTGCCTTGTACACTTTCAACTTAGAACCATTTACAGTTTCGGGGCACATTTTGCATCCAATTTCTTTAACTGGACAACCCCATTAAGTTCTTTGGAAATGTCCACTTTTCCCGTTCTTGGTCCTTCTCTACTATTGATTTCTTTTTGCTGCTTTCTCCTCTCTCGGGCTCTTTCTTTCCATTCTCTTGAATTTCGTCTTCAGCATCAATGCTTAAACACTGTGGAGAGAATACTTCATAATCCTCCATCTGCTAGTGGAGTAAGCCTTTATCCTCATCATTTTTGTCTTCAGTACATTCTTCTAGTTGCAATACTCTTTCGTCTGGTTCATACCCTATTTCACCATCGGATGAAGAACTCATCGATTCATCTGAAGTTGCGATGTCTTGGCTTACTACCTGGTTCTTCAGGTTAATCATATACCTATGTTGGCCTTTATTGAAGGTGAGGTGTTCCTTCTCCTAGTTGTGGTTCACTTTTGCTGTTCTTAGCCATCCACGTCCGAGTAATGCATCATATGCAGGTTTCTGCATAGCAATTACAAGAAATCCAGAATGAAGTCTTATTCCGCTATGCGCATTTTTTGGCTCATCAACACTCCTCTTGTTTCAATACCATATTGGTCAGCTTCATATAACCTGAAATTTGGAGATCTTAATGTTGGTTGGCCAATAATCCACCATGTTTTCTTTGGCATCATTTTTACACTCGATCCTCCATCAACGATTACTTGGTTTAGCTTATGGTCCAATATCTCCATATGAACCAAAGCTGGCTTTTTCCTTGCTTCAATCATTAGTATCGTAGGATCGATAAACTGCTCTTGCTTGATATTACCTACCTGTCAGACTTCCTCCCTCGTCTTTGCTTTTATCACTTCATCGACTGTAGCGTATAATTCAAGTACTGCACCAAATAGACTTGATACCTTTACTTCCAAAGTTGTATTGAGTACCTGTGTTACCAAGCATTCAATTGATGCTTGTTTCTCTTGGAATAACCTTTCCTGCTTTTCTTTGTCCAATTTCATCTTAATCATTTCCTGAGCTTCCTGCCACCACTCTTTCTCCTTGGTAGGATTTGGATATTGCTCCATTTTCCTATCGTGAGCTTTGGTTACCGCTAGGACTTCTTTTCCCTTTTCCATCTCATTACTAACTTCCCCAATGTCAATCCAATTGACATTTTGTGTACCACTCGTACTTGCTTTATTTGGGTAGTTTATCTCTTTATGGTTTCCTGGTCCACACCATCGACACATTTGGGTAGCATTGTTACCATTGGTATTGCTTGCTTTATTTGGGTAGTTTATCTCTTTATGGTTTCCTTCCTCGTTGGCCTTGTAGCCTAAAATCTATCATTCACTTCCTTGCCTTATCACGTTCAATTCTTCCTTGACCCGAAGCTGATCTAGACAACGACGCCAAATGTAGATAGCGATGAGTGTCTTCTCGGGACGAGGGAATGACAGGTTTAAGGGAGGGAGGAATGACAAACTTGACTAACGATCATTGTGATAAAACTGTGTTGTTTATCACCTAGACGGATAATTGTTATGACTAATTGGGCAGGACGAATCTGCAATAACCGATCAATGAATGACTGCAGGCGTATTAGCCTAGACGGCTCAGGTATGACGTATGGTGCTTGATGTATGACGGATAGGTCTAGACGACTAGTTGACATCTGTAGACGGATAGGCTAGACAACTAGCTGATAGGTGTAGACGGATAGGGCTAGACGACTAGCTGACAGGTCTAGACGGATAGGACTAGACGGCTAGCTGACAGGCCTAGACGGATAGGTCTAGACGACTAGCTGACTGAAGGGGTCTAGATGGATGGGACTAGACGACTAGCTCATTGATAGGTCTAGCCGGAGATGTCAAGATGGATTAGCTTGGGCTTTAGATGGATAAGCCAGATGGATGGCTTATGTCGGTTCCTGTTCGTTAGTCCCTCCAATAGATTTTCTACAACTCCTTGGGTCTTCACCTTGATACTTGCTCCTACAATCTACACAACAAGATCTAACATACAAGAACAACATATGCACAAGACAACACAAACATCAACTGGATCATGGCATTAGCACTTGAAGAATACATCCAACAACACAATACTGCGAAACTCTCCAACTATTCTCCTTGACAACCAATGGAATTACTCTGCATGAATATGGATATTACAAAAATGAGTAGGGGGTGTATTTATAGGATGGCCTTGGTGGTTACTATAACCAACCAGGCTCCAACGTCCCCAACTATCCACTTGTTACAACCTTAACTAACTCGTCCAGAACTAATCAGCCTGAAACCAATCAGTCTGGGACGTAACTAATCAGTCTAAGATGCTAACTAATTAGTCTAGGACTTAACTAATCAGTCTTAAACAACTTCTTGATGATTGATTTACATAATTTATTGACATTACAATTCTTTTACTAATCAGTCCGTAATCATTATGTGACGACTGACTATACAATTGTCCAAAACATTATATTAAACATTTTATCAAGTCAAAACTTCAAAACATTATGTAGACATTTTGCCAAACACTTCTGAATTATCATTTCCTTTGGGAATTGCTACATCACCTTCGTTGGATGAGGGACCACAAATGGAGTTTACATCTACAACAATGCAGACTATGGCACCAAGTTCAACAGTGCCAAAGGAGAGTCAAGAGAAAGGTAAACAACTTGCATCAGAGTATAGACTATGGTAGGAGGGCCAAAGTAGTCAACCACTGGAGGAAGAACCTAAGAAAGGTAAGGATATGGTAGAAACAATGGAGAAGACTATTGATGCAAATGGAGAAAGGATTTAGGAGATTCAAGAAAGGAAGGCAGCCAAACAAAAAATCAACCTGATAGGTCACGGGGGAGAGGATGTGGAGGAGACTACCACCGAGGATGACACAGATATAGAACTGGCAAAAGAGGAAACAAGTGAGCATTTCATTATAGAAGTGCCAAACTTGAGGAAACCACCAATTCTGGGAGCAAATATCAATGAGCAGGTTGATACATTTTTTGAAAAAGTGAGTGGATTGTTTGATAAGGTTCGTAGTGAGTTCAAAGTTGGGTGTGTTGGAGACTGGCGACTATGGTAGTTGAGAATGGAATGTGAGTTGAGCAAACTGGTGCAGTGGGCTCGTGATGATGAGCGTATGAAAAACATTTGCCAAAATTTACTAGATGTAGCCATGGGAGCTAGGAGTTGGCAATAATAGTGTCGATCCGATGCTGGAAATCAGAAACTTGCTAGAAAAAACCCAAGTATTATATTGATATCCACCATGAGTGTATGTTGATGAAGGGAATCTAGCTCCTTATCATGAAATTCTAGGTGCTAAGTATGTGAGGCTAGCACCTAAGTTGGTGAAATCATATGCCAAGATGAACTTTTTGGCATATTTTATTCAATGGTTAGCAGTAGGATTGGAGACATTTCGACAAATGGCTTCTAGCTTGAAGTTGAAGGAGGAGTTGACTAACCAAGTATGGATGGTGGGAGGTCAACTTCGGCAAGTGCAACAGGATGCCGAAGCAGAACTAGCTGGGATGAGAAACAAGATTGAGAATATGAGGCAGACAAATGAGTAGCAAGATCAATTGATAGGGCAATTAAAGTCCAAATAGATAACAAACTCTTGAAGGCAAAATGAAGGAGCTTGCCCATAAGGAGCAACTAATCGCAGAACGGGATGAGCAGCTGGCAAAATTTGCAAGGAAGCAGAGGCAACAAAACAGGAGTCTGAGTTGAGAGCTAGGCTAGCAGAGATCGAGATTGAGCGGAAGTCACATCATTATGGCTTCTAGTGGGCTTGCTACTATGCCTATGTTAAGAGGCTCAAGGGAGAGAAAGCCTTGAAGCTATAGATTTAGGAACTTGGAGGAGTACCTATCTTGTCACCTGAATATTAGCAGAGCCAAAATTCCACAGGAGCAACAGGAGTCATTGACGAGCACGTCGACAAATCTAGAAGAGAGGCCAAATGTAGGCAATAATTTTGACATGCCGCCTCAACAAAGGAAATAAACAAGTTAGAAGTAAAATATGCGTGGATGTCAAGTACACATATGTTAAGTATTGTAATTTTGAATAAATATGTACATGATAATAATACGTAGTCATGCAAAGGTAGTTAACACCCAATTTGTCTTGTAGTTAGGAGGTGAGGTGTCGGGGGTGGTAGTTGTTTGTAACTACCATCCCCATAGTTTAAATAAGACCCCCCTCATTCATTTTAGATATATATATACACACACACACATGAGAGACATTGTATATGTTGGAGAGAGTCCATTGTAGTTGCATTGTGTATGCCAGGAGAGATAGTGTAGAGTGCATTGGAGGTATTTTGCATAGGATCAGATATTGTGTATGTAAGAGAATGTCGTAATAGGCTATCATTAATGCAATATTTGTTCATACTTGTTCATCATTTGCTATTGCTATTGTGTGTGATTTGCATGTATTGCTATTGATTGATTATTGCAGTAGATTAGATTCAATCCTGTCATTTGTATTCTTTTCCAAGTTTTGTCGTATAGGGCTGTTTGGCAGTTACTAGACTGTCCAACCTAGTTGCCAAGCCGTACAGTGCAATTGTTAGGCCGTCAAGATTGAAGGCAAGCGGTTTGGGAAGAGTGCAGGCCATCTGATTCTTAGACTGGGCCATGGGGAGTGGTGAACAAGGCCGTCAAAGACAAGGAGACGATGTAGGTCATACAACTGCATCATTGCAAGTTGTAGATAGTTAATCTATCAATCCAAATTGTTCCTTCAAGGGTGGAATACCACCATCATGCTACGATGATGAACTTCCTGATTCGTTAGATGTCGCCAATTCCTTGCTTACGGATTGATTCTACAGATTGATTATATATTTGTGCTGGCCTTTCTTGAAAGTCAGGTGGTCTTCCCAATTGTGGTTTAGTTTGGCCGTGCATAAATGCCCACGTCTCAGCAATGCATTGTAGGCTGGTTTCTAGATAGCATTTACCATAAAAACCATAATGAATATTTGGTTGGCAGTCCACCTTTTGTGCAGTCAGGATTCCTTTCATTTCAATGACATACTGATTTGTGCCATACAACCAAAAGTTGGGAGACCACAGGAATGGTGCTCCCAAGTCTTTCCATGTCTTCTCAGGCAATATATTTACACTTGATCCTCCATCAACGATCACCTGCGCCAATGATTTAGCAACTCAATGTGGATTAGTGTTGGTTTCTTCCTACCATCGATCATCAAGATTGTCAGGTCAATGTATTGATCCCTTGCCACACTTCTTGTCTCTAGTTGTTGTCATGGCTCTTCCGATCTCCTTCTTTGCACCATTGTTCCCATCGTTGCGTATAACTCCGGTATTGTGCACAGTAAACTGGATACCTTCACTTCAACATTCGAATTCAGTACTTGCGCTACCAACTTTTGTGTTGACGTTCCCTTGTCTTCAATCGTGATGGGTTCTTTTAGTTTCTAATATTAGCTTAGCTTCTCTTAATTGGTCTTCTGTATCTCTTCCTCGATCTGCATACGTGCTTCCTACCATTTCTCCTCCTTCGTAGGGTTTGGGTACTGATCCATTCTCCTTGGTGTGTCCTGATTTACAATCTAAACACCAAATGTCCTTTTTCTTCTCTGTCTCCACGTCATTTATCATTCTCTCTAGGTCCTTCCGCATGGCTTGAATTGTGGCACATAGGTCATCACAATCACTATCTAAATTGTCATCTTGATCATGACTCATACTTCCTTCTCCGATTGTTGTTGTCTTCATTTTGCTGTCCAAATTCATCGCTTTGTCAAAAGCATAGTTGTGAAACTTAGCAAGTTTCTTTTTTGCTGAGTTTTTTAGAGTTTTTTGTTGAATCCTGAGTCTTGAGTGCGCCTTGCCGAGTCTGAGTTTCACAACTATGGTGAAAAGCTTCTTGATAAGTGGTTGGCGGAACCATTTTAATCTTCTTTGTATACCGTGGTAGCAATTTGTCCAAGAACCATTGCGTTTGCAATCCATCCGTCGATTTGACTTCTATCTTGCAGATGAGTTCCTTTAAACAACAATTATACGATTTAAGGTTCTCGTCCTTCTTTTGTTTCGTTGAATAGTTCTTGCCAATGATCTTTGTATCATCTTGAAAAATTTTGAACTGCTTATTGAATTCAGTCTTCAACTCGGCCCAATCTGTGAAGGGTTAATCTCACTTCAGATGCCAATCAATCGCTACTTCTCACAATGTTGCTAGGAACAATCTTAGCCATGTATCTTCATCCATAACTTTATTCGCCTTCCATATTGTTTCACACGTTTCGATATGGTGTTCAGGATCTTCTCTCCTGTCTCTCGTGAACTTTGGGCACTTCTGCTTGTTTATAGCTACAACAATGTTTGCCTTTGGTGGTTGTTCGTCTCCACTCAACGAACATTCTGTTGATGATTGGTCATCTGCAAACAATCTTTGGCCACTTCCTTATGCACCTACACTTCGTGATCTCCTTTGTGAGTACATGAGTGTCGGTTCTGGTCTTTTGAGCACACTTTCCCGTAGTTGCCCTTGTGCTTGACTCCCATCTTCCACATGTCTAGGCACTCTCCCCTACACTTGTCCTGGAGTCACCAATTGCTTTGCCAAGTCTTGTGCACGATCCACGTTGGCATTTTCTTCACCACTCGCACGAATGTTCTCTTCAGCTCGATCTTCATTTGTTCACTGCGCTTCCATTTGTGCATCGCCCGTCGTCGTAGAAAACAAAATTTTCCACCTTCCACGTTTTTTGTTAGAATTTCCCTCGCTTGAGGCTTCCACACTTATTCTAGTTCTGGCGCTTATATCTCCTCACTAGCAAGCTCTGTTAGCACTCCACTGTCAACATGCAAGTCTTCCTCGCCAACATGCAAGTCATCCTCGTGCTCCACACGTTCATGTTCTCCTTTCTCTTGTTATTTGTGATCCTCAAACTTCGTCTTGTTGGTTGTTCTCTCATCCTTCCACATCCACGCCCCCATGTCCTCACACCAGGTTATCTATCATCCACGTCTCTCGTCTCCAATCTCCACGCAGTAACAAGTTTGAATGTTAGATGGCAACGACATCAAATGTAGCACAACAATGGTATTCTGCAGTTAAAGAAGCACATAATGATGACAAAGTAGGTTGACAAGACAACTTAGCGATATGTAGTCCAAAATGACTTGCAACATAATACTCTTGATGGCTCTGCACAACACAAGTAATCAGACAGTCGAGTTTGTAGTTCAGACGGCCAGTCTGTATGACAATGGCTGAATGGTGTTATTATTATTAGCAAGAATACATGTTTGTATGTAATATAGTTATCTCCTATGCACTCTCTCCAATCTGCACCTCTATGCCTATATAGATGTGTGTGATTAAATTGTGTACCCACTCAAATGAATGAGAGGTCCTATTTAAACTTGTGGGAGGTAGTTATTCCCCAACTACCAACCCAACACCTCACCACCTTTACATTACATTTCATTTCATTTCCAACTATATGACAACTACATGAGTCATTAGTCATTCATACATTAACTAGTACTTTACAAAACATTACAAACTTTTACATCAAAACTGCATCTGCATGCACTTGACTTCCGATGCACTTCTTGTATTTTTGTGTACAAGGTGGCTAATCAGAACTTGCGCCTACAAGTAGTTAAAGAAGAACTTAGAAAACCATAGAAAATATAAATAAGGAAAATAAGAAATTCATAAAGAAAATATGAAATATATAAAGTATGAAAAAAATGTAACTAATTTAATCGTTTCCAACAAAATGAAAGGGAGAGCAGGATGACAAGCATTGCGCAAAGTGTGAGGACTCCCATATCAACCTTAGTCTCCACACAACTGTCCATTCCACACATCAGATTGCCTTATAACTTGTCACCCACCCATGGCCTCATGCGTAATTAGATATTTGTGTGCCTAGTGTGAAGAAGGATAGCCTCCATGCAAATGGACTATGCTAAATTCTGGACAACCACTAGCATTCTTGTGAATTATCAACTACGCCTTCTGATATTGCTTGTGCTCTATGCACTGCAAGATCCATGTGCACCTATGTAGTGGCGCCTTTAGTTTTGTACTCCCTCACCTTTTAGGATGAGCTGCTGCCACTTCATCCTGTATTGTAGTGTGGCTATAGGGCCTCAAGGGATGCTGCTTCTTGACCCTACAAGGAGCTGCTGCCAGTTGTCCTTGCAGGAGGAACAAGGAAAGTGTAGTTGTTTAGCTCAAGGCTGGCATGCATTGAAGAAGCTTCTACATTTAACTACCCCCTAGATTGACTCTACTCACTTTGTTCTCAATGGACACCTTCTTTTTTTTTTGCTCCTTTTCAGTTTTTAGATATTTCTTTTTGGATCAAGGGTAGGTTCAAAATGAACTCAAACCCATGCACATTTTAGATTAGTGAAAAGTTGGCTAGAAATAAATGTCAATATATCAAAATGGGACAAATAGACTTAAGATAGTGATATGGAAAATTATGGGCAAAAAAGATATAATTTATTAATGCAAAGTCAAATAATTTTATTCATTATGTTTCAATATAAATATTACAATGAATAGGCACAATTTGAATAGATGTGCCTTTTTACAATATAACTTTTCATAAAGTTATATTAATTATTAATTAATAATAATTAATTATTAATTAAAATTTTAATTTAATTAATATTTAATTGAATGAGGAATTTTATTCCTCGTCATTCCTCCCAACAATATGCGCATTGGTCCCCAATGTGTTCAAAATAGGAGGAAAAAATGATTTGGAGGATGAGGAGGCAGCCACGGGGGTGCACAAGAAGGTTCTTTGGAGCGTATTAATGGTAATCTCTTCCCAGGAATCCAGATTATTCACAATGATGGATTTGATTTCTAGAAATGAAATGAAATATTATTAATGTCCATGGTGGGCCAAAAAAGACCCAAGGGACTATAAGAAGGACAATAATAACTGCCAACGAGCGGGCTAAAACGCCCAACAAAGAAAGAAACTAAGATAAATACAAAGACACGACCCGACAATTGGGCCAAAGAGAAAGGGAGAAGAGAAGGGGGGGAAAGGGGGTGGGAGGGCTGCAGTCCAAAAGAGTGGAGTGCACGCCAAGAAGAACGGAGAGAGAGAGGGAGGGGGGAGGGAGCAGCCCAAGGGGGGCAAGCTCCAAAAACCCTAGAAACTAATCTCTCCTAACAGTTGAGGCCGAAGTATTAGTGCTGAAGAAGTCCATGATCTGTCTCTGTCCATCGCTAGTTCGGGGCCCCAACAAACTGTGGGTGCGCTGTCTAGTGACCTTGCTTTTGTCCAAACGGGATGATGTGGGGCGTTTCCATCCTTGTGTCACTCGGTTCGTCAGAGCTAGTGAAGTCGATTGTGATGAGTCGATGATGAGTGGAGTGAGATCCATCTGGAGGAGAGCTTTTCTGTTGACAAAACTGAGTTGTCTCCCTAAAAAAGAGTGTGAGACATCGCTGGTCCGGGTACTTGAAGAAGGTAGATAAAGATCGAGAGTTGTCCCTGAAAAGGCAATGGAATCTACCTCGGATCTCATAGTAAATGGGACAACAAAAAATAAAGTGATGCAGGGTTTCAACTTCACCCAAGGAACAAAACAAGCAAACCCGCTCCTCCATTGGAAGACGGTGATCTAACTCAACCCGAAGTTGGTGGGAACACGCCTTGAGTTGTCCAATCGGGGTCCGAAGACTGTATTGTGTGCTGCTGAAGGTACTGTGGAGGAACTATTTTGCCTGCTTGAATCTGAAGGAAGTGCTTATGGTAGAAAGACAGCTTGGGGGAAGGAGGGGTAACAAGAGAGATCCATATGCATCTAGTGTACTAGAGACTAACATCGTTCCGGATCTTATGGAGGACCTTCCCCTTATTATTCCGAGAGGGAGGGAGAACACCCAAGAAGTAAGAGGGGAGCCTATCTATCTGTATTTGAATGCTGGCCAAGAGTGTAGAGACCTGAAAATACTAGCTCCTTCGGCCTCCTCGAGAACTCGGAGAGAGTTCCATCGAGGAGCGAAGGGTGAGGTAAGGGTACCGCCTGCAACTTGCTGGGGTATCTCCTAAAGTACGGATCCTGTGAAGATAAGTGATAATCAAGAAGATGATCTCAAGCTGGATAGGAGAGGCCCCAAAACTTTGCCAAAATAATAGAACGGGGGATTGTGCCTTTTCAACGAATGAATCGTCGAAGAAAGTGTTTGTACTCGTTCAACACAAGACTAATAAGTCGGGCCAAGACTAGGACCCCAAACCATTGACCCATATGTAATAGTTGACCTGACCAAGGCATCAAAGATCCTCATCTTTACAGGTATATCTTAGAAATATGCTTTGAAGCAATTCCTCTCGAGCAAAGACAGAACTGCATACTCCTTAACACCTGGGCCTGGGCGGCAGGTTTCATACCAAAGGTGGGTCCAGTGAAGAGAACCCCACGTATACATATTAGGTGGTGATCTCAACCTCCTGACCTTGAAGAAAGAAGTGGAGATGGGATAGAGCCTCTTTGTGAAGAACATAAGCTTATACTGAGAGGGGGGGGGTGAACAGTATAAGATAAAACTTTTTACTTTTCAACCCAAATGATAACAACAATAATATCAAAGCAATAAATAATGCACACATCATCACACACATGAGAGACATGATTTAATGTGGTTCACCCAATGTGGGTTACGTCCACGGAGAAAATATTTCTTATAAATTTTTCTTAATAAATCTCTTGGGAACCAAATCCCTATTACAATGTTTATGGACCTTTGTCCAAAGGAGATCTCAATCCCCAATGCTGTAATTTGTGGATCTCTAATCCCCTTTGATCTAGTTTGTGGATCTCTCTCCACAGGAGAACTCTATCCCCTCTGCTCTGGTTTGTGGATCTCTCTCCACAGGAGAACTCTATCCCCTCTTGTGCTGGTTGGCTTCCAAAGCTTGTTCTCAACTCTGCTCAACTCTGATCAATTCTGCTCACAACTCTGATCAAAACTGCTCACAAATCTGATCAAATCTTCTCAACTGCCTGTACTGATCTGTCTCATACCTGCTCACAAATCTGCCTCAAAACTGCTCACAAGACTGCCTTAAACTTGCTCACAAGACTGCTTCAAATCTGCCTAGAACTGCTCACAAGCCTTCTCCCAAAGAGGCCTGCTCAAACAGCTCACAATCCTGCTCTAGTCTGCTTACTGTCTTTGCTTAATTCTGCTCTAACACATGCTCAAAATTTGCTCATAACACTTGCTTGATCATAATACTTCAAACATATTCTACCAAGAATTCTTGTTCAAGAACACATAAGAAAAGATATGCAATATAATTCCACCTTATGTTCTTTTCAAACCAAATACATGATTGTTTTACAAAACTTGCTTATCCACATTCAATACATTCAAAACAATACTTCAAAAACCATTCAGACAATGAATGCTCATTTTGTTTCACAAACCCTAGCTCAAATATTTCCAACCCTTTTAACTCCACCTCAAAAGTACTTTCTCAAAACACAACCACCTAGATAATAAGTTGAACCACCATACCTCAAAATGCTTGATGAAGATGTGGTCCTCAAATACCTGTCTCAAAAAGAATATCACAACTGCCGCAGGTGGGAATCGACCACGAAACTTCTTGCCTGCCAGCGCGCTAGCGCCACTTGGGCTGCTGCTAGGCCAACCACCCACACAGAACCAAAGATGCACGTTGTATGTTTTAACATCTTCGCAAAACCTCCTTGCTTAGCAAAATGTCAAAACTATCGCCGATGAGTTTCGAACTCACGACCTACTGCCTGCCCTGCACCTTAGCACTGCCTAGTCAGCCGCTAGGTCAGCCGCTTGGTTGAGAATAAAACCCCAGGATCCTCTATTTATTCGACCACGAAACCTCCTCTTTTTTTAAATTAAAATTCGTCCTTTCTTTTCTCACAATTCGCGCACGCAGGAAAATCGAATACCATTGCAATTCGAATCACAACATTACCTTAATGCATAAATTAAATCCATATTAATATGGATTTTCCCCCTTTCTTGATGTCGGCGCTTTATAGGTTTTATTTGAAACCTTTAAAAATGTTGGCGCCAAAACTCATCTTGGGTTTAATTTATAATATAAAATATTATAATAATTTTTATTATTAAACCTTTGGCTTCAAACTTTTGCCCTTAATATTATAATATTAAAATATTATAATATTATTCCTTTTAAGCCTTAGTCGCTTTCTGCATGGTCTTTAAACTAGGGTCTTCAACCTTTTAACCAAACACTTAGAGCTTTGTCCCAAACCTCTTTGGCTTATAATATTTAAAATAAATATTATAACCTTATCCTTTTTATCAATTTTCTTGCATTGGGATGAACTTTGCCTTGCATATTTAACCAACTTATAAACCTTATCTTTTTGCCATGCCAAGCTATCTTTGACATCAATGACAACCAATGTCATCAACCTATGACATCAATGACAACAATATACTAAAAATTTCCAACAATCTCCCCCTTTGTCATTGATGGCAACCCTTTCTAAAAATTCCTTTTCCTACCACTGGATTCCAAATCTGCTCCCCCTGAGGAACTGCTCTCCCTAACTGAATGCTCTCCCCCTTACTCAAATCTCTCCCTCTTTGACATCAATGGCAAAGGGACTCCTTTGGGGCTAAATATAAGACTCTTAGCTCAGCCCCCTTCCCCAGCTCCTCTCCTTGAGGTGGTTAAGTTTGGGATGGGAGTAAGACTACTCCCAATTTTCCTCTTAAGATACTCAAAAGTTTCCTTTGGAAGTGGCTTAGTAAAAATGTCCGCAATCTGTTCCTTTGTAGTAACATATCTCAATTTGACTTGCTTATTCGTCACCTGTTCTCTCAAGAAATGATACTTGATTGGAATGTGCTTGGTCCTTGAATGGATCACTGGATTCTTTGAAATGTTTATGGAAATTTTATTATCACATAGTATGGAGATGGGATGATCATGCTCTATTTTAAAATCTTTTAAATTTTGCTTCATCCATAACACTTGTGTACAACAAGCAACTGCTGCAATGTACTCTGCCTCTGCCGTGGATAAGGATACCGATGCTTGTTTCTTGCTTAGCCAAGAGACTAAACAATCTCCAAGAAAGAATGCTCCTCCACTTGTGCTTTTTCTGTCATCAATACTGCCTGCCCAATCTGCATCTGTATATGCTGTGAGAGTGAAGTTGTTACTTCTGGGATACCAAAGTCCAAAATCCATAGTTCCTTTTAAATACCTGATAATTTTCTTTACTGCCAGTACATGTGTTTCCTTTGGCGCTGCTTGAAATCTTGCCATTAGTCCCACTGCCTGCATTATATTTGGTCTTGTAGCTGTGACAAATAGTAAGCTACCAATCATAGATCTATACAATGTCTGATTTGCCTCAGGAGATTCATCATTTTTACTCAACTTGCATCCTGTAACCATGGGGGTACTCACTGGTTTGCAATCCTCCAATTTGAATTTCTTCAACATTTCTTTTATATACTTGGTTTGTGAGAAAAATACGCCCTTTTCTGATTGTGAAATCTGTAGTCCAAGGAAGAAGGACAACTCACCAAACATTGACATTTCAAATTCACTTTGCATACTCTTTGCAAATTTCTGACACATCTTATCATTACTGCCTCCAAAAATGATATCATCCACATAAACAACCACAATTAACAAGTTGTTTCCTTCATTTTTGATGTATAAATTGCTGTCAGGTATTTGTTTTCTGAACCTTATTTTTGAAGATGCTTATCCAACCTTGAATACCAAGCTCTAGGAGCTTGCTTTAGTCCATAAAGAGCCTTCTTTAATATGCATACATAATTTGGCTTATCAGTTAGGCTGAACCCCTTAGGTTGCTCAATGTAGACCTCTTCTTCCAAGAAGCCATTGAGAAAAGATGATTTTACATCCATTTGATATACTTTGAAGTTTTTGAAGCTTGAGAAAGCTAAAAACATCCTTATGGCCTCAAGTCGTGCAACAGGAACAAATGTTTCATCAAAGTCAATCCCTTCAACCTGTGCATAGCCTTTGCATACCAATCTTGCTTTGTTTCTGACTACTTGACCATCTTCATTTAACTTATTTCTATAAACCCATTTAGTGCCAATTATATTCTTGTCCTTTGGTCGTGGGACAAGTTCCCAAGTCTCACTTTTTTCTATTTGATCCAATTCCTCATCCATTGCCTTGACCCAAAATTTATCTTCTCTTGCCTCATTGAAATCCTTGGGCTCAATTTTAGACAGCAAGGAAAAATTTGCATGTTCACTTGTTTCTATTATCTTCCTCCTTGTTTGTCTTTCATCTGGATTTCCAATAATCAGATCTCTTGGATGATTCTTTGCACATACCTGGATGGAGTCTTAGGTGGTGTTCTTTGTGCTTCATCTTCTTTTGATTCTTCACCTACTTCTTCTTGGCAACTTTCTTCTTCTTGATATACAATTTCTTGAGCTGGTTCTTTTGACCCTGTCTGTTCATCAACTGTCACATTTATACTTTCCATAATTGTATGTGTCCTCTTATTATAGCATTTATAGGCTTTGCTCTTAGTGGAATACCCAAGGAAGATACCCTCATCACACCTTGAGTCAAACTTGCCCAAATTTTTCTCTTCCCGTCTAATGTAGCATTTGCTTCCAAAAATTCTGAAATACTTCACAGTAGCTGGTCTTCCCTTCCAAAGCTCATATGGAGTTTTATGATGATTTACTCTCACCTGAGCTCTATTGATGATATAGACAGCTGTATGAACTGCCTCTCTCCAAAAACCATCTGAAATCTTGGATTCATTTAGCATAGCTCTGGCCATATTCTCAATAGTTTTGTTTTTCCTTTCAACTACTCCATTTTGTTGTGGGGTCTGTTGGTTACGAATCTGCCATGAGGAAAGGATTTGGGTTAATGCGCCCAGATTCGCCCACCAGCATGAAAGGCCGGAAGGAAGAGATGCCTTCCGAGCCAATCTCCGGAGAAGGCCGGCTCCTTTTGGGGGGTTTCTCGATTTAAGCTAAGAGTACAGGAAAGAAATAAATGTACGTAAAGAGATTTACAAATATATTCAAAGGTTGGTGGGGGGAACTAACAGTACGGGAACACACCAATCACCGCTACTTACTGCATATAAACACAAAGCATGACAAAGAACTGCAAAATCTAACGTATACTTCCGATACCCAAGCAATGTACGCACGGCTACAACGGCTCCCTAACGGACATTCCCTACAAGGAACTAACAAAGACGGCAACACGTCAATCACCACCTACGGACACCAACATGGGTAGAAAGCAATCATAGAGATATCGGAGCTGTGTATATGTGTTTATGTAGAGAATTTAACCGCACAGCCTTCAATGGCCCCCTAACGTACATTCCCTACAAGGAACTAACAGTACGGCAGCGCACCAATCACCAGATACGGACCAAGCAACAAAACACACAACTGATGGAACTGCTACTACACCTATTCTATGTATCCTTTTAATTCATGAAGTACAGGGGGTGCTTTAAACAAGCAATGCTAGAGGCACCTGATCATCAAATGCTGAAATGAATCAACGAGCCATGACACAGGTTAGCCTAAGGCATGAATATAAAGAAAGGCAACATAAAAAACAGAAGCAGCAGAACAGAACCAAGCATACAGATTATATTTATAAGCAGAAGCACGGTTACAATGGGCACAGTGGTTCCCTAACAGACATTCCCCTTCCACCCTTTACAATGAATTCACGGTGGGCTTTTATAGCCCGAGTCCCTCCCGTTACATTAATGGGCACAAGGTCCCAACCAAACATAAGCTGACAAAAGCGGCGAAAGAGCTGCAAATGCTGACCTTTTGTCGGACCGGACTGTACCCGCAGCATGGTGTTCCTGGAAGCCGGACAGCTACATGGCGGTGTGTTGGGCGAACTCCCTCTGGCAGTGATGCGGGTAGTTGGAGCAGGTGAAACCTCGCATCAGCTTTGAATGAGGCTACTGGCGCAGGCAATGCAGCCCATGCTTGTCCTTTTGCTCGGCACGTTTCGGCTCTAATCCCGAAGCTGGACACTTGTCAGATGATGGATGATGTCGTGTGACACGTGTCTGCCTTGGAAGGCAGTCCATCCAACTTCGCTTGGGATCAGAGCATCTCGGGATGCGCGGGCAGAAAACAGTGCCGTCGGGAAGGCCTTCATGCCTTGGTCAAATTCCGGGTTTGTTCCCCATCGCAGCACTGTCAAGGGCGCACTCCGACTTCATCGCGAAGTCGGGCTGCGCACAGGTGGAAATTGGTGTCTGCCGCCGTACGGACTCTGCTCCGGCCTTTTATCATCTTCTGTCACCGCCACCTCACCGCTGCAAGGTGCGCCGAAGTGGGGCGAGTCGACTTCGCACCCAAATCGGCGAGTGCGACTTCGCACCCAAATCGGGCGAGTGCGAACTTCGCACCAACACTTAGCCATTTTTCGGTAACTTGGCCGGAAAGTTGAAAAATCAACTGGGGACTCCAAGAAAGGGGGGAAAGAAAGAGAATGCGGGAAAGAAAAGGAAAGGGAGAGGAGAAGGAAGGAAAATAGGGGAAGAGGGAAAAGAAGAGCAAGCACATTACAACATCGAAGACATTGCACCCCGTGCAAAATGTGACAACATTTCGGCGGCTCGCGGGTGTCGAGCTCGCCTCGGCGCAAAGAATCCATGCCTTCATCCATTGGGTGCAGAGGAACTTGCCTCCCCGCCTTTTGCTGCTCTAATCGTCCTCCTTGTGGCAACCGTTCTTCGTATTCATCTTTGTCGCTTGCCCCTCGTAGTTACCTTCCGAAAGCTCTCCATCTCCTGCTTCTGCTTCGCAAATGCGATCGTATGCGGCCTGGGCTGGGCGCCAAGCTTCTGCTTCAAATGGCCGGCGGTCAGCTACATCTTCTAATGCTGCGTGGAAAGCAGCGACCGCGTGCAGGTCGATGGTGAGGTATCTCTTTTCTAACTCCTGGAAGTAGGAGCTGATCTTGGAATATTTGGCCACCATCTGAGTGACCTGACTGTCTTGAATTGGCTCAGCCCAGCTGTCAATTTCAGCTGTATCTGCTTCGAAGGACTGCCAATTCCTTTTCACCCGATCTAGGGTGAGAAGCTCGCCATTTTCAACAAAACCTCGGGCACCCTAGTTCAGAAAGAGCGTGAAAGGGGGCCAGACAGATATCCCTTTCATGTCTGAATGCATCAAGCATTCGTCTGGCAACTCTCACCTCTTCAACTTTTTTGAAATATTTGTGCAAGGTCACCCTTGCACCTGCCCATTCTGCAGCGAATGAGGACACGGGAGAAAATTGGAGGCCGTTGCGCTCGCGCTCCTGAAGATTTACCGCCAGGTCCAGCCATTGCTTCGCCTGGCGTTCGGCCTCCTCTACCACAAGCTTTCCCGGGCGTAAACTTCTTGAATTCTGGATGCGAAATCCAGAACTGCCATCGCCTTGTAGGTGTGGGGCTTGCATTCCCGCAACAAACCAGCCCGCATCTCCTTAACCTTTGTCTTTGAAAAGACCGTCGCTTGAGATGCTCTCTCTGCAAGTTGCGACTGCGCTCGCTTCAAAGACTCTTGGAGCCGAGAAATCTGCTCCGAGGCCGCTTTCTTTCGGTTGCGGCTTGTTGCCGAGAAGCGGCCAGCCGGGCTTTGAGTTCATCTATTTCTTGCCGCGCCGCTTCAGCTTGCTCGGTGGACCTAGACAGTCCTCTTCAAGCTGCCTTGTTTTATCCCGCAACCCGAAAAGTTCTTCCCCGCTCCTCCGTACTTTTGACAAAGAGATTATCAGCTTTGCGCATGATTGACTGAATCTCATATTGCTTGTTAATGTCGTCAAAGCTCTTCTCCTTTGTCTGGAGCTCGTAGTCCGCCCTGGTCATTTCCCGGAGAGGTTTCTTTACTTTTGGGATTATTTTCTCTGTTGTAATCACTCTCCTCCCGAAATCATACTTTGCGCGTTTTGCCGGGGCGGCTATCTCTTCATGTCTCCTCCGCTTCAGGTCTTGGAGGAAAGAGACAGAATACTCTACAGCCCTCGTTGCCAGGGGCAAGTCGTCTGTATTCTGGAGGTCGTCCATAAAATCTGGTTCCCCCAGCCTAGGGTTCTGCTGAGACGTCTCTCCTGCGGGGATGGGACCAGGAGGAACCGGACGGACCTTGGAAGAATCGGCCGCTTGTGGGGGCGACCGGGAAATGGAGATGGGAACGGCTGACACTGCAAGGGTTTGAAGCGGCTGAGATGGTGGATGTGACGGTGAACGGACAGCCTCAGCACTAACCTCAGGCGAAGGGTTTGGAGTTGTGCTCAGAGAAAGAGAGACGTTAGGGTTCTGAGCAAACTGATCAAAAGAATGGGGGCCGCTAGAAGGGCGTGGAGACGGGGAGGGGGATGCGGCCATGACTTGCTCGGATTGAGCGGGAGACGGAGTGGGAGTGGGACTGGGTGAGACCAAAGAGACAGGGGCAGCGAACGTACCTGCGGGCTCCGCCTGAGCCGATGCCGGATGGATGTCTGTGCTTCTGATTTCGGCGGCTGGCTTAGGACTGCCTAGAGACACTGTCTCTGCGGCGGCAGGACGCGGCTGCGGCTCGCAATCGGTCGGCCGCACTATCGTGCTAGGGTCGCCCGATTTTCTCAACTCTCTTCCGCTTCTTCTCTTCCGGAATAACGCCGGATCGGGGGAAGGAGATGAAGCAGAGAGCAAGAGCGCCGATGCTCCCACGGTAAACTTGTACCGGGGTTTGACTTGCGTAAGGTCCGCCGCAACCGGTCCGCTCCTCCGACGGCGCCGGCGCTTTTCGTGCCTCGAGGGATTGCCTCGGGCGTTGCCTTGACTAATTCTTTCACCTTCTCAGGCGCCGTCTTGGAAGCCACGGGCTGCATTGGATCGACCCGGAAGTTTGCCGGGCCCACGCTGGTAGTTGCCGAAGTGTACAACTGTTGGGAGGGAGACCCTCCTTTATAGTCTTCAAAGGGACCTCGGGGAACGTAACCTTGATATGCGAACGGCCGCCAGCTGTCATGATGCTGGTCATAGAGAACCGAAAAGTCGTCATCTACGGCCATGTTTCTCCTTGTTGATTTGTCGTGCTGCGTGCGGCATCTCATCTTCCAAAGATTCAGTAATCTTTTCTTTAGACCAGTTAAGGCCTGCTATCTTGGATAGAAATTTTTTGAACCCTGGAGATGAAAACCGGTGGTCCGGGTTTCGCTTGGGGTCATATGTCACCTCCTCGCAAGAGAAATCCCGCCAGGGAGGAGAAGCTTCCATCAATTCGATTTCCCACCAAGATCCACATGGACCACATCGCATCTATCTTCGGTTATATCTCGCTCGGGGGCAGAGATGTGCGAACTTTCCCCTTATTCCATATGGGTCATACTTCCAATGCTACGGCAACAAAACCAGGCCAATCCGGGAAAACTCTTGCTCAAGGTAGACATGCTGTCCTACCTCAAAAATCTCAACATTTGCCCAGGAAAGAGGATATTGAAAAATCTGTCCTCTCTTCTTTCCTAGGCCGAACTCCTCTTCAACATAGTCCATTTGTCGGCAACCTCCATCCCGAACAGTGCTCCGAGCACCAGTAGGGCAGCAAATGGGGTTTGCCCTTGAATCCGTAGATTCTGACCACAATTCCCTCGCGCGTCCGAAACGTCCCCGAGCTTCGATTTATCAAAGCGCTCGTCATTTCTCTCTGGGACGAGGAATTTCGCTTTCATCGGAAGACCGACATGACGAATCCCGTAAAGTTGAAGTTGAACTTGTAGTAGGACCCTTTCCGGTATAAGTCATCCGTCCAGTTATAGACGGGCTGTGGCTCTCCCCTCTCGTTGACCTTCTTCAGGTTCAGGATCGGCATCAGGGAGTGCAAATGGTACAAACAAAGCCAGGCTAGAACAGAACTGAAACGAAAATCGGTAGACTGCCTCTTCTGGATTTTTACCAGGCTGGAATGAACGGCGTAAGCCAGCCAGTCTGCCCAGTCGAAAGAGATGGGACGCTTCCCACTTCTCTGTGCTGCCGGTTCGTAGGATTCTCCACATAGGAGACATTCTGCCAGCGCTAGCTGGTACGGCTGTACCAGCTCATCAGAATCGCAGCCAAGAATAGATGCCAAAATGATGTACAAGTATTTGTTCTGGAATTGTGCCAAGGGCATGGGGCCGGTTGGCCACTGTCCAGCTGCAAGCGGGGCGTTCAGCTCTGAATTGAGGAAATCCCTCATCCGTTTTGTTGGCGTGAAACGTCCCGCCTGCTCGCCCAAATTTATCTTTCTGAGAATGGCGCTGGAGTCATACTCCAACCCTGGGGCGAAAGCCGGTCGGAGATCCTCGCGCAGGCGAACAAGGGTTTACCACTGGAGCCGCAAATTTGCGGGTAGCTGGTCTGTAGTGTCTGACAATTAGGTCTACCAGTTCGGGCATTGGTGGACAGGAGGGCACAAGAATCTGAACAGATTGGATTTGTACGCCGCTCCGAAATGGTGGGAGGGCGAAACTTTGTCAGCCCAACTTTCCACATTTGCCCGCAGCTTCGTTAGGCTCATAGAAAAAGAGCCGTCCTTGTATCCCGACAAATAATTCACCGGAGGTGGTGGGGCTTGCCCACGCTGTACCTTTTTCGTCCGGGACTTTGACTTTCTCTCTGGCGGGGTTTCACTTCTGAAAACGCCCGGCCGCGGTAAATCCTTTGGTTCGCCACTTTCGCTGGACTGCGCTGACACTGGCATCTTTCCTCTGTCCATCTCTCCGAATCAGCAATAATTGCAAGTTCAAGGCGTCTGCAGAGATTTCGTTGTCACAGGAATAATTTGCACTGTCCGAGGAATAATCGCATAGTCCGGAATGTTTAAAAACATCTGACCCCCTTTTCTAGATAAAGACAACGCCATTAATGCCGCGCAGGAGGAGGTAGGTCGGCTGAGTTAAGGCTCTTTGGTGGCTGCGCAGGAGAATGTTTGGAAAAAGCGCGCTCCGGCAGACGTGCCATGCTCTTTTGCTTGCACTTTCGTTGAGGAACGTGCAATCATCAATTCTGTCTTGGACGCTGCGCCATGGCTGACGTCACTGCCGGAGCGCGGGCACACTGCTCAAGAAAGAATCATTGGTGCGGAAACCCACTTTGGAACGGCTACAAACGCGCCTTGGGCCCAGCTTGGGACCTTTTTTGAATATTTTATTCATTTTTAAACGTTGCCCCAAACTGGCCCAAAAAACGAGGCGCAGCCGGACTTCGCCCGAGTTAAGGCTCCGACTTCGCCGCGTCGGACTTCGCCCGACTTTCGCGAGTTCGAACTTCGCCAAGTGCGCGTTCGAACCGTTCTTTTTTCTTTTCGCGCCCAATGTTTGGGCACAGTCCTTTAACCTTCGCCTTTGACCACACTTATCATTTTCTTTAGACCGATCTTGACAAGCCGCGCACTGCAAACGTCGAGGGGTTCGGACTTCGCCGAACTTTGGCGAGTACGAACTTCGCGCAAAGTTCGCACTTCGCACGAAAGTTGCGCAGCAGCGACTTCGCGCAGTTGGCCAGTCGACTTCCGCAAGTCGGACTTCGCCAAAGCTTAGCGAGCCTCGTCTTTAGTGTGCCCTTTGGCTTTCCTCTCGCCGCGCTTCGCACGTGGCTGGCCCGAAGCCCGACTTCGCTGTCGGACTTCGGCCAACACTTAGCCAATTTTTGCCCTCTTTTTTTTTTTCTTTTCTTTTCTCTCGCACACCAACTTCGCCCTCCCGAGGGCGACGACTACTTCGCCAAGTCCGTCTTTCTCTCCCATGCCGCAGCTTAAGCTCAAAAACGAAGAAAAACAATTTAAAAGCTGAAAACTGGAAACTGTACATGCCGGGAAATGAAAAAGCACAAGGAAATTTTTACAAAGAAGGGCCACTCGGGCACCTTCAACACGGTAAAGCTTCAAGTGGAACCCGTTAACAGGGATAGGCAGGAGCTGACCCTCCATATCCCGCAATATGTAGGCATTGAACTGGTTTACCCGGGCAATCTGATAAGGGCCCTCCCAGAGGGCATCAAACTTCCCGTGATTACCCGGCTTTGCTTTATATGAGTCCCACTTCAAGCACCGTGTCCCCGATTTCGAAAACTCGGGCAATGGTGCCTTTTGCAAACCAGCCTTGAGTGGCCGCAATGTGATCCGCGAAGGCCCGGTATGCACTTTCTCTCGTCTTCTTCCAACCGCAGAGTTGGCACACCGTCATCCACCGGGTCTCCGCCGCATCTGTCTTCGTCAATCATCCACAGGGGGGGATCTCAATGTGTGATGGCATGACAGCCTCTTTGCCGTAGACGAGCGCATAGGGAGACGTTCTGAGGGATTTCTTGAATGCAACTCTGTCCGCCCACAACGCCCGGTCCAGGAGCAAGTGCCAAGTCCGCTTATTTCTATCAATGGTCCTCCGGATGATTTTCGGGGGAGGTTCTTGTTAGTGGACTCGGCAAGGCCATTCCCTCGCGGGTAGTAGTTAGAAGACATCTTGTGATAGATGCCAAGTCCGCGCGGTGTACTCCGTGAGTACCGCCTACAAATCCCGGACCGTTGTCCGTCACAATCGACTCGAACCCCGAGCGGGTAATCGTGCTCTCAATGAACCCGATGACCGTTTCTTGGTCTCGCGTTCTTGGTCGGGATCGCCTCCGTCCACCGCGTGAAATAGCTCGGTAGCCGTAAGAATAAACTTGTGGCCGGCAGAGGAGTTAGGAGAAATCACCCCAATAAAGTCTAAACCCCATTGCCGGAACGGAGTCTCGGCTCGAATCGGTTGAAGGGGCAGGGTGCTTTTCGCTTCGGCCAAGAAACCTCCGGCATTGATCACATTTAGAGCAGACCGCATGCGCGTCTGCGAACAAAGTGGGCCAATAGTACCCAGCCCTTATTATTTTTAAGGCCGTTGGCCTTGAAGAATGGTGACCCCCAGGCATCCCGGAATGAAATTCTCCGAGGACCCTAGGCTGGTCAGATTTTAAGACGCACCGCAACAGGATGCCGTCAATGTTTCTGAAGTAAAGCCCCTCGGGGCGAAGAGTGTACTTGAGTGCACCTAGCCGAAATCTCCTTCGTTGTGAGGCGTTCAGGTGATCGGGACATCTTCCGGCAGTAAGTATCTCACCGCATCATCCCGTCCAATCACTCCCTCCGATAAGGAGTCGGCTAGGTAGATGCGTGTCGCTGTGTCCTCCCACTTACAGGCGGAGATGCCGGCTACAGCGCTTCGGGCCAATTCCTGACACAAGGCTCGGCCTCTGATAAGCTTGGTGGGCCGCACTTCAATGTCAAACTCCTGGATTTTGGCAATCCATCCCGCTCTCTTGTGACCCGGTTCTCCCTGCAAGATGAAGCTTCGAACATCCGGGTGAATCACAAAGACATAGTCTTGCTCTGGGAGACAAAATGCCTGAACTTTCGAAGGGACTTCATGATAGCATGAACTTGCCACTCTATAAAATTGTACTTTTCTTCATGCGGAATCACTTGGCCGAGGAATGCTATGGGGCGCTCCTCACCATCGTCTCCTCTCGAGTTAGGACCGCAGCGTAACTTTCGGGTTCTCCCACCGCATACGGATGAAGTCTTCGGAGTAGTCCGGGTTTGGTCAACACCGGAGCTTGTGCAATCCGGGCCTTGATTTCCTCGAAGGCTTGCTCTCTCTCATCACCCATTCGTAACGTGTATCTTTCTTAAGCTGTTCGGCCATAGGCTTGATCACCTCGTGCGAAGTCCGGAATGAACTTCCGCACGAAGTTAATCCGACCGAAGAAGGACCGCAGCCCTTTTTGTCGATGGGGCCGGAAGCGAACGAGGGCCTCTCGCTCCGTCAGGGTCAATGGCGAGGCCTTCCTCGGAGATGACATGTCCCAAAAGCCTTTCCTTCCTTTACCGCGAAGACGGACTTCTTCGGGTTTATAGAAATGCCGAATTCTCGACAACTCTCAAATATTTGCCGTAGGTGCGAAACATGATCTCCTCGTTGGTGAGAGAAAGTACCATGTCATCAAGGTAGATGACGATAATCTTATTGAGCAGCTCTCGAAGGCCAGGTCCATGGCCCTTTGGAACGTGGCACCAGCATTAGATAAGCCAAATGGCATGCGCTGATAGGCGAACGTCCCCCACTTGGTGGTAAACGCCGTCTTATGCTGGTCTTCGTCTTTGACCCAAATCTGGTTGTAGCCGGAAAATCCATCTAAAAGTGAAAATCTCTGGGCTCCAGCAACGATATGTAGGATCTGGTCGATTTGGGGAAGCGGATAGTGGTCCCGGAGGGAAGCCTGATTTAGGTTTCTGAAGTCGACACGGAGACGAATGTCGCCATTCTTTTTCCTCACGGCACCAAATTCGCGACCCAGGATGAATGTTTGATGGGGTAGATGATCTTGGCCTCCAAAGATCTTCAAGAGCTCGGTCTTCATCATGGCCTCAATCTTTGGATTCACGGCCCTTCGCTTCGTCGGAATGGCTTGGCGCCATCCTCTAGCTCAATGGTATGCCGGATGACAGCATCTCATACCCCTCAAATCCTCGTAGCACCAGTCCACGATGTCGGGGAACTCCCGGCACAGTTGATCCGATCCCGCTCCGGTCCTCCGACGTGCACTGCTCCGACCTTGATGGTTTTACCAGGTTCAAGTTCTAGGTCAGCATACCGCCTCGGGTCTACTTTGATCCCGTGGGATATTGCTCGTCATTCGATCAAAGAGACTTTCTAATGTAATCATCCTTTTGGGACGTGATTATTCCGGAATCGTATCAACCCCTCATATTGCTCGTCATCGTGGTCTCTACCTTCGATTGAACATCCTTCGTTAACCAAGAATGTGACGATCTGCTCGTCACAATCGAACACCGCCATGGTGTCCTTATCAGCACTAAGGCTCAGAGACAGATTTAACCGGCTTCGGTTTCCGGACAACGTCTTCACGGAACGCACTGGCTCCAACAGTACGCTTGAATATCACGTGCTTGTTTTTCTCACGCGATATCGCTTTGACATTCAATGAGTCGAATGACTCCATCGAGTCCCACACCCGATTGCGGTACGCTCTAAGATAGTGCTGTTTGGATGCGCACTTCTCCGTAACTTGGTGACACACCACTCTGAATCTCCGAAAATCTGGAGGTGCTTGATTCCGAGCCTCTCCGCCTTTCGCAAACCCAAGCACAGGGCTTCGTATTCCGCCGAGTTGTTAGTGCAGCTCCAGGCCAACCTGTAGGCATAGTCCTTCTGGATTCCGGTTGGAGAAACCAGCAGTACTCCTGCACCGGCGCCATTCTTGCATCGCGCGCCGTCAAAGAAGAGCTTCCACAACTCCTCGGGTGCAGGTCCTACTTCTTTTGCAGCCGACACGTCAAGCCTCTCGGCTGTACAATGGAGTAACACTCGCTCGTCCCGATTACGGCATTGAAGTCCCGCAACGAGAACTCATCTTCGAGCCGTAGCACTTCGAGGGCTTGCTCGTCGGCTCCACCGTCACCACCTCTTCCTTCGACAACCGGACCATGCAGCCCAACTCTCCTCCGGTATCTTTTCTACTAGGAAGGGGGAAGGCTTCTCATTAAAAATTTTCAGTCTCCTTCCCTTGAAGGGCACTTCCATGTGTGAGTAGTCTAGAGACAGGTACCCGCCCAACTTCGCAGTGAACTCCCGAGAGAGACACATGCCGAAGTAAGGCTCCAGGTCAACAATCACGACCTCTTGGATGACTACGATGTCGAGAGCTTTGTGCAGTCGGATAGGGATGTCCTTTATGACACCAACTGTCTTGACAGGGGTGCCGTCTAATTGCAGCACGCCTTGGCTGCTCCGTGTGTATTCCATCCCGATCTCATCGCACGGCCTTCGGCATCACGGCCGAGGAAGCACCCGCAGTCCACCATGCAACCTGGAACTATGTGCCCTTGCATCCGTAAAGACAGATAAAAGGGTGGCGGTCCTGTTCTTCCCATGGCGCGAGACCGTCAAAGGTTGAACCAGACAGCGGGCTGCATCCCGTCTCGCCGTTCTTCATGTTCTTCAATGATTCTTGCAAGCAGATCTACCCGGCCCGGGGAGCGTAAGAGCATCGTACATGCTGATTCTAGCAGGTGTTCTCTTCAACTCGTCTACAATGTCGTAGCCCGAGGTACTAGCTCCTTCTGCTGGTTTAGCCGGCTCATACTTTGTCCGGTACTGTTGGGTGGCCTCAACTCGCTGTCTCTTGGTCAGAGACGGGTACTTCAGCTTCTCCTGGGCTTGTTCTTTGGTTTCACCGGAGGCTGAAGTACAGGAGCCTTAGCCGGAGTTGGGGCCTTTGCTGGAGGTTTGGCTGGAACAGCGGCAGCCTTTGCCGGAGAAGGCTTGACTGGAGCTTTATCTTTGGACGCCTTCTCCTGGGCTGTGTAGGGCCACAGCCGCTTGTATGGTGGCAGCCCGCCGGGCTGCGGTTTTTCTCTTCTCGCGTAGACTTGCAAAGGCTTGGCCGCATCTCGCGGCCTTCGTTTCTTCCTTGGCAGGTGACGCTAGATTCTCTTCCGGGAGGGCAAAGTTGGCCTCGCCGTCCAAGATCATGTACACTCATCGTCTTCTATAGCGCTGCCGGCCAAGGTCTGAATGTAGTGCCGGTGCAAAGTGCGCCTTCCTCCGAATGCGGGTCATTGCACGTAGTGCACTGGCTAACCCGGTCGGGAGGACCAGGCGGGTCTTCTATAGCAAAGATTTCTCGGAGGCGGACGCCTCGCGGCCGGTTTTCTCGGCGCTTTGTCTTTTGTTAGCGCCGGGGCACATATGGCCTCCTAGGAGCGAGGTCCATCTGGGCCTCGTTTCTTCTTCATAGCGGTCATGTCATTGGACATGGCATGGTATCCGGAGGCCAAAGCCCGCACTTCTTGTAGAATCGTGTTCTGGATGCTGCTGTCGGGAGGCGGCAACTGTGCCGGTGGAGGCAATGCGGCCAATGGAGGAGGGTTAGAATAAGATGCGTACTGTGGAGGAGCGGGAAGTGCTGGAAAATGCGGAGCGGGAGGCGGCGGGTGAGGGTAATGCAACTGAGGCGGGCCGTAAGGAGTTACGACCGGCGCCGGATTCCACTGCTGCTGGGGTTGCTGTCCTGATGTGGACGGCGAACCACCAGAGGCAGAAGGATACTGAGATCTGGGGAAGTCGGGATGGATGGGCTCCTGCACTCTGGACGGAAGCCTGCCGATGGAGATAATGTCAGCTTCAGCTTGCTGGGCAGCCTCGTACAGCAGAGGAACTCATCAATTCTGGCGATCTTCACAGGCATATGTCCGAGTTGAAGGATCTCGTATAGTAGTGAGCAGCCATGCCGGCTGAAGGCCGAAGTTCGCGAGGTACCCGTTTCCAGGATCTCGCAAACCTAATGTTAAAATCAGACACCTCCTCTTGAGGATGTCTCTGGATAGCTTGGAACTGATGCAATAGAGAAGTAGGGTCAGCAGACTCGTTGCATCCTTTTACGAGCCTTCTGGCAAGCTGGGGCACCCTGTGATGGATCCCTCTGGCAGCGATCTCCACCAGTAGAGAAGCTTTCCCCTCAGGGAAAGGGCCAGCAGACGGGTCTTCACACTTTCATCGGTGATAGTATGCAATGCGGCCAGGGCAAGGATGTCCTGGATGTGCTCGTACGCCGTCTTACCGTAGCCGTCGTATGTGGGAATAGACTTTAAAGCAGCAGGGGGCACAGCTTGCTGTCCGACCAGGGCCAAGGGCCCCGTAGAGTCCACAGCCGGGAAGAGATCATCGTCATTCGGCTGTTGAGCAGCCATTTCTTCTTCTTCTTCTTCTTCTCCGCCGTCGGTTGTGTACTCAGTGTCGGTACTTTCCGAGGATGCAGGATCTTCTTCTTCCTCGGCCTCTTCTATTTCGTACTCAGCTCCTCCGACTTCGGCGCTTCTTGTATCTCACACTCGGCTTCGTCGAAACGAGCTCGCGGATCAGCCAGCCTGGGGATCTCGCCTCGAGCGTTGATATCCAGTTCGTAGAACTCAGGCGGGCTTCTTGGATCCCTTGCTTGCCACCTTCTCGTGTGCATGAAGGTGCCGGGACCGGTCTTCTTGACTCAGAGGATTTGTTCGTGCAGAGTCGCCAGGTGTTCGGATTTGGAACAGCAATGAAGCGAACACCGGTGCTTCAATTCTGTCGGGGGTGAGAAACTTCCTTGTCTCACCGAGAGCTCAGGAACTGTCAGCGCCAGGTGGAGACTGATCAGAAAATCTCTCTTCAAATGTGGGACCAGGGTCCCACCGGGCGTGCCAGAGAAACTGTTGGTTACGAATCTGCCATGAGGAAAGGATTTGGGTTAATGCGCCCAGATTCGCCCACCAGCATGAAAGGCCGGAAGGAAGAGATGCCTTCCGAGCCAATCTCCGGAGAAGGCCGGCTCCTTTTGGGGGTTTTCGATTTAAGCTAAGAGTACAGGAAAGAAATAAATGTACGAAAAGAGATTTACAAATATATTCAAAGGTTGGTGGGGGGAACTAACAGTACGGGAACACACCAATCACCGCTACTTACTGCATATAAACACAAAGCATGACAAAGAACTGCAAAATCTAACGTATACTTCCGATACCCAGCAAAGTACGCACGGCTACAACGGCTCCCTAACATACATTCCCTACAAGGAACTAACAGTACGGCAACACGTCAATCACCACCTACGGACACTAACATGGGTAGAAAGCAATCATAGAGATATCAGAGCCAGGTATATGTGTTTATGTAGAGAATTTAACCGCACAGCTTCAATGGCCCCCTAACGTACATTCCCTACAAGGAACTAACAGTACGGCAGCGCACCAATCACCAGATACGGACCAACAACAAAACACACAACTGATGGAACTGCTACTACATCTATTCTATGTATACTTTTAATTCATGAAGTACAGAGGGTGCTTTAAACAAGCAATGCTAGAGGCACCCGATCATCAAATGCTGAAATGAATCAACGAGCCATGACACAAAGTTAGCCTAAGGCATGAATATAAAGAAAGGCAAGATAAAAAACAAAAGCAGTAATGTAACCAAGCATACAGATTATATTTATAAGCAGAAGCACGGTTACAATGGGCACAGTGGTTCCCTAACAAACATTCCCCTTCCACCCTTTACAATGAATTCACGGTGGGCTTTTATAGCCCGAGTCCCTCCCGTTACATTAATGGGCACAAAGTCCCATCAAACATAAGCTGACAAAAGCGGCGAAAGAGCTGCAAATGCTGACCTTTTGTCGGACCGGACTGTACCCGCAGCATGGTCTTCCTGGAAGCTGGACAGCTACATGGCGGTGTGTTGGGCAGAATCTCCTTCTGGCAGTGATGCGGGTAGCTGGAGCAGGTGAAACCTCAGATCAGCTTTGAATGAGGCTACTGGCGCAGGCAATGCAGCCCATGCTTGTCCTTTTGCTCGGCACGTTTCGGCTCTAATCCCGAAGCTGGACACTTGTCAGATGATGGATGATGTTGTGTGACACGTGTCTGCCTTGGAAGGCAGTCCATCCAACTTCGCTTGGGATCAGAGCATCTCGGGATGCGCGGGCAGAAAACAGTGCAGTCGGGAAGGCCTTCATGCCTTGGTCAAATTCTGGGTTTGTTCCCCTACTGCGCACCTGTCAAGGGCGCACTCCGACTTCACTGCGAAGTCGGGCTGCGCACAGGTGGAAACTGGTGTCTGCCGCCGTACGGACTCTGCTCCGGCCTTTTATCATCTTCGTCCCCCTCATCGCTGCAAGGTGCGCCGAAGTGGGGCGAAGTCGACTTCGCACCAAAATCGGGCGAGTGCAACTTCGCACCCAAACTGGGCGAAGTGCGAACTTCGCACCAACACTTAGCCATTTTTCAGGTAACTTGCTGGAAAGTTGAAAAATCAACTGGGGACTCCAAGAAAGGGGGGAAAGAAAGAGAATGCGGGAAAGAAAAGGAAAGGGAGAGGAGAAGGAAGGAAAATAGGGGAAGAGGGAAAAAGAAGAGCAGCACAGTTACAACACTGAAGACATTGCACCCCGTGCAAAATGTGACAACAGGGTCCTTACTGCTAAATATTCTCTTTTGATCCCATGTTGTTCACAAAATTCTATGAATTCACCTGAAGCAAATTCTCCTCCTCTATCTGATCTTAGACACTTGATCTTTTTACCTGTTTCATTTTCTACTAGAACTTTGAATGCCTGGAATTTTTTAAAGGCTGCTGACTTTTCTTTTAAGAAAGCTACCCAAGTCATTATGGAGAAATCATCTATAAATAGCATGAAGTAACTTTCACCTTGTAAACTCTTTGTCCTTGTAGGACCACATAAATCAGTGTGAACTAGTTTCAATGGTTCGGATGAAGTAAATTCTTTTGACTTGAAACTTGTTCTTGTTTGCTTTCCATGCTGACATTGTGCACAAATTGTGCTTTGTGGTCTTTTTATCTTGGGTAAATCTCTGACCGCCTGTTTGTTGCTTATTTTCACTTTGTTGTCAAATTTCAGATGACCCATTCTTTTATACCATAACCAACTGTCATCCTCTTGTGAGAAGAAACATTTTTCTCCCTTAATTTCACTTAGTATGTAGTGATTGTTTGTAGTTCTACTGGCATCTGCAATAAGCTTTCCTGTATTGGATTTTCTGATCTCACATCTATTTGGATGAAAGGTGACTGTGTGCCCCTGATCACAAAGTTGACTTACACTTAGTAAATTGTGCTTCAATCCCTTAACATACAATACATTTTCGCCTTTGACTTTCCATTATCTAAACTCAGAGTCCCTTTCCCAACAATTTTTGCTGAACCATTATCACCAAATTTTACTGATCCTCCATTGATTTCTTTAAGTGCAAGAAATTTACTTTTGTCACCTGTCATATGAATTGAACAACCACTATCAAGAAACCACTGATTTCTCTTTTCTTGTGCATGAAGAGCTGTTTTTACCAACATTGACTTCTCCTTTTCTTGCTCTTTTCTCTCTTCCCAAATTTTTGAGGTTGTATTCTTTTGAACCTTTTGATCATCTTTTTTGCTTGCTTCAGAAAATACTGTTTTACACCATTTGGCCTTGTGCCCAAAGTTATTACATTTGTAACAGATGATATTGTTATCCATGAGAGGTGCAAATGAATTGAAATTTCTATCAACATTATTTCTCACATGGACCATGCAATGCACAACTCATGACCATATTTGTTACATGAAAAACATTAGCCATGGAAGAAATTTTGTAACCTGTTAGATTGCGTTGAATGATGTGGTCGCATGATCCTTCCTTTGCTGTATCTTTAATTGAATTTTGTCGATGATGTTTCTCTGTTTTCTTCCTTCTTGATGCTTTTGCCCTTCAATATATTAGCATAGGTCATGGGCTCTTCTTTATTTGATATCTTTGTTCCTTTGGAGCTTGACTCCTCTTTCTGTTTCCCTAACTTTATATCTTGTTGTAACTTATCTTTAGACTTTTCAACTCCCTTTCTTAGAGAGACAATTTCAGATTCCAACCTTTCACATTCTAACTCTTTTGCCTTTAACCGTTCTGTCATATCCGTTTCAATTTTCCGTGCCTCTTCAACTTTTACCTTTAGCTCTGTGAAATTTTGCAAAAGTTTCGTCTTTGTTTCAACATCCTTTTGAATTTGAGCCTTCAAACTTGAATTCTTCTTTCTAACTTCCAAGTTTCTAAGAGCAGCAAATAAGCTCCTCTTTCATGTTGATTATGTCTTCTTCTCCATTTTTTGCGGTCATGTATGTTCTTGTAGGATCTTCTTTCAAGCTGTTAGGCTTTTCACGAAGGAACTGACTCTGATACCAATTGAAGAACATAAGCTTATACTGAGAGGGGTGGGTGAACAATATAAGATAAAACTTTTTACTTTTCAACCCAAATGATAACAACAATAATATCAAAGCAGTAAATAATGCACACATCATCACACACATGAGAGACATGATTTAACGTGGTTCACCCAATGTGGGTTACGTCCACGGAGAAAATATTTCTTATAATTTTTTCTCAATGGATCTCTTGGGAACCAAATCCCTATTACAATGTTTATGGACCTTTGTCCAAAGGAGATCTCAAACCCCAATGCTCTGATTTGTGGATCTCTCTCCACAAGAGAACTCTATCCCAATACATGATTGTTTTACAAAACTTGCTTATCCACATTCAATACATTCAAAACGATACTTCAAAAACCATTCAGACAATGAATGCTCATTATGTTTCACAAACCCTAGCTCAAATATTTCGAACAATGCATACCAAGTAACCCTTTTAACTCCACCTCAAAACTACTTTCTCAAAACACAACCACCTTGATAATAAGTTGAACCACCATACCTCAAAATGCTTGATGAAGATTTGGTCCTCAAATACCTGTCTCAAAAAGAATATCACAACTGCCGTAGGTGGGAATCGACCACGAAATCTCCTGCCTGCTAGCGCGCCAGCGCCTCTTGGGCTGTCGCTAGGCCAACCGCCCACACAGAACTAAAGATGCACATTGTATGTTTTAACACCTTCGCAAAACCTCCTTGCTTAGCAAAACGTCAAAACTGTCACCGCCGAGTTTCGACCTCACGACCTGCTGCCTGCCCTGCACCAGTCTGCCGCTAGGCCAACCACCTGGTTGAGAATAAAACCCCAGGATCCTCTATTTATTCGACCACGAAACCTCCTTTTTTTTAAATTAAAACTCGTCCTTTCTTTTCTCACAATTCGCGCACGCAGGAAAATCGAATACCATTGCAATCCGAATCACAACATTACCTTAATGCATAAATTTAATCCATATTAATATGGATTTTTCCCCCTTTCTTGACGTCGGCGCTTTATAGGTTTTATTTGAAACCTTTAAAAATGTTGGCACCAAAACCCATCTTGGGTTTAAATTATAATATAAAATATTATAATATTTTTTATTATTAAACCTTTGGCTTCAAACTTTTGTCCTTAATATTATAATATTATTTCTTTTTAAGCCTTAGTCACTTGCTTTTTGCATGGTCTTTAAACTAGGGTCTTCAACCTTTTAACCAAACACTTAGAGCTTTGTCCCAAACCTCTTTGGCTTATAATATTTAAAATAAATATTATAACCTTATCCTTTTTATCAATTTCCTTGCATTGGGATGAACTTTGCCTTGCATATTTAACCAACTTATAAACCTTATCTTTTTGCCATGCCAAGCTATCTTTGACATCAATGACAACCAATGTCATCAACCTATGACATCAATCCTTTGACATCAATGACAACAATATACTCAAAATTTCCAACACTTTGTTAGTATTGAACACCATAACCGTGGTCTTAAAAAGATTCACTATCAATTGTCTCAAGTTACAAAAAGCGACAAGAGTGTCCAAATGACACTGAAGCCCCTCAGGGGATGAAGCCAAAAGAACAACGTCATCAACGAAGAGGAGGATAGAAATCAACACATGGTGGAGAAGGCAACCATCCTTTGCGTGTGCGTTCTCTCGAATAGAAGACTCAAGCTCGTCAATGAAGATCCCAAAAAGTGTCGAGGGAAAGGGGGCAACCTTGTTTCAGTCCTTTGGTGCTAAGAATACTGGTTGAAAGCCCTTGTGGAGAGCGAAACCAACTCTTCACAGTCTCATACAACCGCGAAACTGTTGTCAAAAGCTGCCTAGAGATGCCAACTGACCGAAGTCTCTCAAGAATTAAAAGCCGATGCATTGTGTCAAAAGATTTCTTGAAGTCTACAAAGCAACAAATAACAATAGACCTTCGAGGACTTGGAACGTGCCTCCTCAATAATAGCTCTGCCAACTAAGATATGATCCGTGGTCTAGTGATCTTGTCGAAAACCAGCTTGGCCAATGGCCCTATGACCCTCCTCCAACCTTCGGGAAAGAAGCACATCCAATGTTGTGGCATAGAGCTTGGCAAAGACATGCCCAATCATGATAGTCCTGTAATTGTTGGGTTCGTGGGGATCACTTGCCTTATGGATGGGGTGAATGATATGCTGAGTCCAAGAGTCAGGGAAACTATAACAGACAGAGAGATTGAAGAGTTCGGTGAGGGGCCCAACAAGAGGGTCAATGCCATGCTTCAGAAATTCCACCTGTAGCCCATCTAAATCTGTTGCTTTGCTTGTACAAAGTTTCCGAATAGCACTCAATAGAGAAGATATGGCAATATGAAGGAGTGGAAGGAACCATAATAGGAGGCTGATTTGGGATGGTATAGAGGGATGAGGTGTGAGTGGTCCAAGAGGAAAGATTGATCACGGGGGAGGATAAGGCACCAGAAAGGTTTAGGAGAATGGTGAAGGGAGTGAATAAGATCCAATCTACGCTGAGAGAGGAAGAGACGATTCTTCCTTCGAAGGAGGGACCGATAGTCTTTGTGAGAGATGTCATTGAGTTGGGAAGGATACCGAATGGCATGTTTCAACCTTCGATGGGCAGACTTACATTCCTCATCGTACCATATTTTCATGGGGCAACATTTAACTTTAGTTGGACAGGACTTCCATCCAAAAATATGTTCTTCGACTTGGGATCTGATAATAGGCTTGCATAGAGTGATCAGAGCCCACTCCTGTTCTATGTGGTTGATCAAAGAAATGAGTCTCATCCTAAACGAACTCGCCTTTTATGCATTTTTCAAACTGCTATCAAGCTTCTAGTCCATTGAGCCAGTAATGAAGGACATGTCTTGAGCAAGATTAGAAACATCGTCTTCCATGACGTACATCGGAGGAGGTGGAGGACAAGTTGCCTCTCGAGTCGAAGACGCCTCTTTAAACAGTTCCAAAGGAAAAGGTTTGTCGGGCATGATTGCACTCTTCTTGAGCCAAGGAATCTCGTATAATTTCTTTACCACTTTCTTCCTGTTCATCCTCACATCGGCCCTTGTCTACAGGGCCTCCATGGATTGAGCAATAGTTGCAAGCTTATTCCTCAAATTAGCTTTGACCATGCCGATTTTGCTGTCCACAATGCTAAGGTTTGTGGCTGATGGAGCAGGGCTTGAATCAACTTTAACGTCCTGCTTGGAGTCCTTAACACCAAGGAACTCGTTCCAGTTTGCTTCAGTCATATTTGAACGGTCTTCGCCATTTGGGCACATAGCTCTTTGATATACTATGCCAGCTCCTTGATCCTCATCTCTTTGAAGTTTGGGCTAAGTGACATGGTGCTAATTATTTCCTGCAATAATTTTTCCTGTAAGGTCCTAAGTATTATCGCGGTAAATTCTTCCCCTCGGTTTGATATTCTTCCCATTTGGTTTAATATTTTTTCTTCCCCTTTGGTTTTAATATTTTTCCCCTTAATATAATATTTCCCCCCTTTATTAATTAGTTAATTAATTAATAATTTTATTTTTTAATTAATTGATTTTTAATATAAATAATTAAATTAATAGTTAATTAATTTCAAATTAATTATGAGGGGGAGCGTGCAATGAGTAAATTATTATTATTTTTATTTTAATTAAGGGGGAGTGAGGGAGGGGGGGACTACGGAGGGGGGGTTCTCATCAATGCGCAACATTGACTTAGGAGGGGGAGGGTGCATGGCGCGCTTAGCACGCCACGCTAAGGAAGGGATCGGGGGGAAGGGGGAAATTCCCCCTTGTGCAGTGCACACTGCAATGTGCGTGCTATAATACGCGCAAGAGGCCTGCGCAGGGTAGTGCGCAAAGCCCTGCGCAAGACAACGTGTAAGCTTGTGGGAAATAGGTTTTGGTCCTGCAGCGTAGGACAGTGTGCAAAGACGCACTTAAGTGCATCTTGTGCAACGTGTAGGACAATGCCTTGAAAAATGCATAAAAGAATGTCTTGTGCTGTGTGTAGGACAATGTGTTGAAAAACGCATAGAAAAAGTGCCCTTGCACGTTGAGAAGTGTGTACAAGGATGTTTTGTGCAACATGTAGGAGATTTAACAATATGGAAATTTACAATCAGCCGTATTGAAATTTGCCTCAAACTTTGTCAAAAATGCCTTGATGTCTGAACGTTTCGGAAATGCAGCCGGCTGTGTTGAATGGACAAAAGGCTGAGGCCGGGTTAGGAGATACCCGATTCATAGGTGGATTGGAATGCTCTTATACCAACTGATACAGAAAATTATGGGCAAAAAAGATATAATCTATCAATGCAAAGCCAAATAATTTTATTCAATATGTTTCAATATAAATAGTAGAATGAATAGGCACAATTTGAATAGATGTGCCTTTTTACAATATAACTTTTCATAAAGTTATTTTAAATAAAACTTCTAATTTAATTAAATATTTAATTGAAGGAGGAGTTTTATTCCTCATCAGATAGACTTCAGATAATAGGAAAAGTAGATTCATGTTTAATTGTAGAATGTTCCAACTCACAAGTTGACGTAATCATGTTTGCTTGTCATGAAATAGGATTCTCCTCTTTGATACCACACTTACAACTAACCTCCTAGTTCTCTGTAATTGCATGCAGAAAAGGAGATCTTTGTACAACTTGTTAGCATGCAATACATGTGCTAAATCTGTATGGGGGACAGTGAATGGAGTATTTGGTACATGACCTCAAATGCAGAAGAAATAACATGACCATCTTGAAACTTTCTATTTGATTGCAACCCATATGGTAAATACCATTTCACTTTCATTATCGCAAGCTTGTTGGCAGTTGGGATCACTAATTTGAAGCCCAACATCGACATCATATCCTTATCAGGCAACAGTGTTAGGGCAACAACACCGTCTTCAAGAAGAGGTATTATGGGAAATAGCCATCCAACACAAAGAATCATGATCATAAGAATTGTTAACTATGGGCAATAGCTTCCTGAGAACAACTCAAGAAATACGTAATTGTGTCGTAAAAACCCCTAGAAAACAATACAAACAAAAAGACTCTATTACACCAGTGTCCTCAAATACTGATCTAATGCTATGAACTGCAGCTGTTTGATAGGACCATAATTATGAAATTTCTTAAAACAAGAAAAGAGACTTCCATTTGCATGCTAAACAAATATATTAGAAACTGATATTATAATACATTGAAGAATCAGCTGCTAGAGTGGAATGGAATTCAATCATAGGAACATGTTAGTAGAAACAGCCTGTAGAAGAAGACATCTTGCTTCACAAAACAGCATGAGTTTGAACAATAGTACAGTCCTCCTTTCTCGAAGTCTATTGAATTTTGGTACAAAGAATCGTAAGTTGTCATAAGAAGAAAATGTTGAGTTGGATAGGACAAATCGCTCTATTGAAGTGATGATGGAACATAGAAAATGAGCCCAAAATGGAGCATTCATTACTAGTTTATTCTTCAATTGAAATGTTTATTATACTAGTTTATTCCTCAGTTGAAATGTTTATCCTAAGTCATCCTTGATGAATGTAGCTTTCACACAAAGAACTTCTGTTCAAGTCAGCCTATACACATTGTCCTAACTCTAGGTTAGGAATTTCACATCAGCCTTATCAATAGTTTACTTGACAGTCATCCTATTGTTGATAAGATAAGATAATTCTATTAATGTCAACAAATGGCCAAAGTAGGCCAATGGGACTCACTGAAAAGAGTTGTTACAAATTACAATGTATTGTAGTAACCATAAAGTACAACGAAAATAAGCTAAACTAGAGTAAAGAATCTAGTGTAAACTACTCTAAAGTGGAACAACTGCATGGTGTAAAATTAGAGCCTCGAGGGTTACCCAAAATGGATAAACCAAAACATGCTAAGAGAAATGATTAAGAGATCTAGAAGTTGAGGTACAACAGAGATAGAAGGAACCTCCAATGAATCCAAGCGCCAACATTAATCTATAGTGGGATGTAAAGTAGAAGCACAGTCGTTGTCATCACCAACCATCCCAAAAGGGCCAACATAGGATCTAATGATGCTCCCAAGAGAATGGCCAGGACTAAGAGGGCCTCATCGGATAATCCTGGGAGGTTATGGAGTTCGATCTGTGGTGACTCCTCTAGAATCCATGGCTGTGGAACCAATAGAAGAGGAATAGAAACTAGTAAGCTGCACCTATCTACAACTCCTTAGTATGTGAGGGGTGGTCGAAACCCGACTCCAAAGAATTGCAGCCTTGTCCTATCGCAAGCAAGAAGAAAGAATTGAAGCCCTAGTAGCCACTCTTGTATGCAGACAAGGGCACACAGATCTATCATTAATATTTTGGATAGTTTTAGCTTCCAATGAGCACTTATTACTGTCGACTACAAAGAGAAGGTGAAAGAGTGAGGTGATTAGTCGAGTAGTAGTCTGTATTTCTATGGAGCATACTTTGAATTGACCAAGAGGAATCCTAAGGTTGTGTGTCCAATGTTGCTCAACATAATTAGGACGACTAATAATGCCATTCTTAATCCTCATGAAATGCTTAGTGTAGAAGGCCAACTTAGGACTAAGAGGTTGAGATGGAGCAACCCAAGTGATCTGAATATATTGTCGATAAACATCATCTCTGACTGCTTGATTAATTACCCTCTTATTAGGAAGAAGGCAGGGAGTATTTGAAAGGAAGTAATTGATCTCTGGAGATTCCAACTAACTAAAGAAGAGAAATAACATCCAAGTATCATCCATGATGACAAACAAAAGAGCCCCTAGAGGTAATGCATTATGGTTTCTATAATTTCCTTAAATCTCTTTTGTTTCTCTAATGTTTCTTGGATTCCATTACAGGTTCTCATGGTGGTTTATTGGGTCTACAAGATTAATCAATTTTTAAAATAGAAGGATTGTGTATCATCAGAAAACCCTTTTTTATATGGTTAGCAATGCTGTTATTCCATGTTCCTGGATTCTTTTAATATGTTTAGGATTTCTATGCTGCAAGACTGAGCCAACCAAGGCATTTTTGTAAGCACTATATTGCTTTGAGGAGTAGATACTCTATGTGGGTGTGGGTGTGTGTGTGGAGGATATTTGAAGACTGCAGTTTGCAGCCATAAAAAATTTCTGATTTTTAAAATCTCTTCCCTTTCCTTCTTATTATCAAATTGGGCTATATCCCACATTTTCTTAACTCCTGATTTTTTATTGACCGACTTTGGGCATTTGTAGACATTAATATGGTTTCTATTAATGTTTCTTTCTTATGTGCTTCATAGAGCATGGGTGTTTGCTTGTCTGTTTGATTTGGATCAATATGATGATGGTCAGAATAAATTATGGATCCAAGTTGTATGTCTGTTAAGTTTAGTTCCTGTATACAGTTGTTGCTATTGATATACATCATGTTGTACTTTTGTTTGGTCAATGATGTTTCTGTTTATATAATTATGTTCATATATTGATATTCCAGGTAAGTTATACCTTTTCTGTCTGTTATGTTCATATAAGTGATAAAATTGGGAATATATATGACTGAAGAGAAATTAGAACACATATATCCAAAATAAAATGGTATTTGAAAATTCTACTTCCCCTGATATGATTTATCAAGTAATTTCACTCTCTAAGTAATGGAGATACAAGCAAGGCAAATTTTCTAGGATAAGATGAAGTTTACTACAGTGCTGGAATGATATTAAATTCATACCTTTTGTTGGATGGCTCTTTTGATCTCCTTTCTTATTCCGTGCATTTTTTTCCTCTCACAACTATTGAAAATGTTTAGATCTCCTGGTATATGTAAATCATCGTGGTAAAACCCTTTTGATGTTTTAAAATCCTATATCAGAAGCAAATTTTGGTTGTCCTATTTTCATAAATGCATAATTCAATAGAGTGCGTTAAGTTACTTATCACAGACTTCTGCACATTTAGGTCTATCTACTGCACCTAAGAGACATGGTTTATAACTGATAGTGTGTTTCCTTTGCAGAAACGGGCAGCAGAACTTCGATTTGCATTAGTACAACTTGGGCCTGTAAGTATGCATAGATATTTATTTAATTCTTTAACCAAACTACACTATAGTATTGTTGAAATGTCTCTTCATATGTATGCAAGGAAAGAAAAAACCTTGACCTCTGCACCCTTGGGTAAAGAATCTATTTCTCTACAAGTACAAGTTGAATGAGAGTTGATCAGAAAAGCTAACTCTTGTCTAAACATCTTCAATTTATGCTGATTGGGTTTGCATTACCTTAAAATACTGTCATCAACGCACTTTTCCACAAGAAGAAAAGGGCAACAAATTGGCACTAGTAACAAATATTTTTAACAGTTGACTGCTACTATCCAAGACTCACCAAGCAGCACTCTTTGCCATGAAACAGCTGTAGGACAAGGCACCGAAAATTTTGTCTGAAACTACGCCCAGAAAGTCCTAGCAGTTAAGTGTTTACAAAACATAGAAATAACTGAGTCATCTCTTCTACAAAACACACAACTGGAATCTGAAATTCCACTCTTGTGTAAATATGTCTCAACTTCTAGACCCCATGGAACCACTAGCCAGCCCAAAACCTTGTGCTTGAAAGTTGCTCCTGTCTTTTAGATTTGTTGACATCGTTGTTCCCATGTGTTTCATGGTCCTTAATTCCCCAATGCTTGTTCAAGTCTTAAGTAATTGGCAAAGAAAAACTCACCTCACCATATAACTCTTTAATGCCAATTGAAAAATTATTTTCTCATTATTCCATTTGCAATCTCTTGAATAAGAACCTGTTTCTTGCAGTTTGAAGACACAGGTTTTAGGAAGTACATTGCATAGCTTCTGAAAAGCTGATTTCAAGTTCTATTTAATTTTTGAGCCCTATTTAACTCCTGCATGGATGATAACATTGTTGTTCCTGATTCCAAAGGTCTCCTGTTTGAAAAACCTTTTCCTTGCCAACCTGTTCCTTGCAAATACTGGTAGGACACCCAGTTGCACATTAATGGTATGCAATGTCCAGATGAGGTGACCTGTAAGATCCCATGTCTCCATGGTCATCAAATTGCCAATGAAAACAACTAATTGCCATGCCTTCCAAAATCATTTCATAGTGGTTGATGTGGACAACATTTAAGCCTGTACATTGCAAATGATGCCATAAAGTTGGAAATGTCTTCTAGTCCCTAATCTGTTTTAAGGGTTTGATATGGACACCATATGATCCTGTGCAAAGCAAATGCTATCATAAAGTTGGAAATGTCCTCCTATCTATTGAGTGTGTTGAGCAATCAAAATCCTATAAGGGAGAAGTGTTTGCCAATCCACCACACACATTAGTGCTCTTATAATCCAGTTAACAGCTTACAATTCCTTGTGCTTAGATGTCATAAATTGCCAGTGTAAATATCTCAATTTATCACTGATAAATTTTATGCTCATTTTGTTTGCCCTAAGAAAAGATTCGAGTTTTTCTAGTCTTTTATTTGCAGCCAATGAAGGGAGTAGGTAAGAGGAATAATGCAAGTTTAATAGATTATTTTAATGAGGTAGTTAGGAGAATAATATTCTCGGTTATCTGAGAAGAGCTAATCTTAGCCATGTACAACAATATATAACCAGTTGATTTTGATGCTTTCTGGTGGACTCATTTCACCAACATTGGTATCAGAGCAGTGAAGAACTGCTTGCCCCCCATGCACTGAGTGAGAAGGTCTTCTTTTGGGCTTATGTTTCTTGCAAATATCAACAGCAAAGGCACTGTGTTTGGGAGAAGCAGGTTGTTTTCCAGGTTGATCCTCGTGGCTGTTCGGATCCCATGAATTTGCCAATTTACATTGCTTTTCCTCCAAGCAATGCTGCTCCCAAGAGTCATTCGAACCCTTCTTATCAGTATGACACATCATCATTGACAATGAAATCATCAGCCAGCAGGGCATCTCTGTTCATTGTGGCACTTTCCCTACTCCTTCGAGTTTCACAATCCTCACATTCTGCATGCAGCACAGGGCTGTGACATCATTGCCCATTGTGAAGCTGTTCTTCTTCTTGCAGCATGCGAAAGTCAGCCACGTCAGCCATATTGACTGGGTGTGTTGCTGTTTTGATTTGCTTTCGAAGAAAGGAGGAGTTCCTTTTGTGCCATCTTCTTGGCACAACGGAATGATTGTAGGCTTGTAGCAACTAGGTCACAGATTCAGGTATCTCATTGGCTGTCATTTAATAGTAGCATTTGTTGCCACATTTTGCACGGGGTGCAATGTTTTCAGTTTTGTAGCAGTGCTGCTCTTCCTCTCTTCCCCTTTCTTCTTCTCTCCCTTTCTCTCTCTTCCCTACATTCTCTTTCTTCCCCCCTTTCTTGGAGCCCCTCAGTTGGATCTCAAATTTGACAGCAGTTGCCCTGAAAAATGGCTAAGTGTTGGTGCGAAGTTCGCACTTCGCCCAGTTTTGGTGCGAAGTCCGACTTCGCCCCTCTTTCTGGGCGCACCTTGTAGCAGGCTGGCAGGCTGGCAGAAAAAATGACTAAGTGCTGGGGCGAAGTCCGTACGGCGGCAGAAATCAGCTTCCACCTGTGCGCAGTCCGACTTCGCAGCGAAGTCGGATTGCGCCCTTGACAGGTGCGCAATAGGGAAACAAACTCAGAAATACACCCAAGGCATGAAGGCCTTCCCGATCGCATTGTCTGTCACTGCGCAACCCAAAGACGCTCCTATCCCGAGAGAAGTTGGATAAACTGCCTTTCAAGGCAGACACGTGTCAAGCAGCATCATCCGACAAGTGTCCAGCTTCGGGATCTGAGCCAAGACGTGCCGAGCAAAAGGACGAGCATGGGCTGCACTACCTATGTCAGCTGCCTCATTTAAAGCTGATTGGAGTTTCTACCTGCTCCAGCTGCCCGCATTCCTGCCGATAAGAAGTTCTACCCAACACGCTGCCACGTAGCTGTCCAGCTTCCAGGAAGACCATGCTGCGGGTACAGTCCGGTCCGACAAAGGTTAGCATTTGCAGCTCCTTCGCCGCTTTTGTCAGCTAGTGTTTGACTGGGACTTTGTGCCCATTAATGTAACGGGAGGGACTCGGGCTATAAAAACCCACCATGTTTTCATTGTAAAGGGTGGAAGGGGAATGTCTGTTAGGGAACCATTGTAACCGTGCTTCTGCTTATAAATATAAATTATATGCCTGGTTCTGTTCTGCTGCTTTTATTTTTTATGTTGCCTCTCCTTTATATTTCTGCTTTACGTTTTCCTGTGTCACGGCTCGTTGATTCGTTTCAGCATTTGGTGATCAGGTGCCTGAAGCATTGCTTGTGTCATGGCTCGTTGATTCATTTCGGCATTTGGTGGCCAAGTACTTTTGAACTTCATAGATTAGAGGATACATAGAATAGATGTGGTAGCAGTTCCATCAGTTGTGTGTTACGTTGTTGTCCGTAGTGGTGATTGATGCGTTGCCGTGCTGTTAGTTCTCCTTGTAGGGAGAATGTTTGCTAGGGGACCATTGTAGCTGTGCGTATAAATTCTCTCGCATAACACATATACCTGGCTCTGATATCTCTTGGTTGCTTTCTGTTTATGTGATTGTACGTAGTGGTGATTGATGCATTGCCGTGCTGTTAGTTCTCCTTGTAGGGAGAATGTTTGCTAGGGGACCATTGTAGCTGTGCGTACATTGCTTAATACAGAAAGTATACTTAGGTTTTGCAGTCCTTGGTTATGCTTTATATTTATGATGCAGTAAGTAGTGGTGATTGATGTGTTGCCGTACTGTTAGTTCCCCCCACCCAACTCCAATCACATTTGTAAATTCTTTCCGTTTCTTTATGTCTTTCTTGCACTCTTAGCTTAAACCATAAAACCCCCCAAGGAGCCGACCTTCTCCGGAGATTGGCACGGAAGGCATCCCTTCCTTCCGGCCTTTCTAGCTGGTGGGCGAATCTGGGCGCATTCACACAAAATCCTTTCCTCAAGGCAAATTCGTAACCAACAACATTGTGTGACTTTTGTTCGAGGTAACTTTTTGGTATGATCAAAGCTTTTGTGAATTAAAGGTTGTTGCGATGCACTTGCATTCTGTCCACTTCTTGTGGCACTATTGTAGAAGATGTTGTCCCAATTCTTAAGTTTGCGAGTTCAAAGCTTGCTGGTTCTCTTTTTGTGTTGAATAGAGTGAAAATTGTTTGGGCTTGCAACAACTCTTGATTTCCTCGTGCCCCACAATTTTATCCTCCATGTTTGGTGTGATGGTGGAGGGCCTGTGCCTTGTTCATATCAACGAGGTCTCAAGGTCTCTCAAAGATGAGGTGCAATTTTCTTTCCCCATAGGCACTTCAAATTTGCACATGAACAAAAAGGCTGTGGTGGAATATTTTGATAAGAATCATTTTTTGAGTGCATTGTGATTTATTTTCTTTCATGGGCAAAAATTGAAGAGGAAAGAATTCAATTTTGGTATGTATGCAATTTTAGTAAAGTTGCCATTGCAAAAAGAATGACAAATATTTATACTATAATTTTCCCAGATTCACAAAAATTGTTTTGGAGGAATTATAGTATGTGGAATCATAAGATACTCACTACTCGTGAGTATTGTGATTTGGCAATAGCAAATATTCTTCTCGGAAAGACCAGATGATGATGTTGATGATTACAACAAAAGACAGAGAGAAGCGTTCATGCTTCTAAAATTTTCTTTTGCAGATGAATTGATTTCTAAAGTCCTTAATGTCAATGAGGTTGCAACACTCTGGACAAACTTGAATAAGTATTAGAGGTTTGAAATAGGATGTGCTTTGGACTAGAAGAATCTTCTTTATTCTTCTCGTTTGCAAGGAGGAGGGTTTTTCTTCAAGTATCTCATGCATCTGAAGGATCTACAAGATCAGTTGACAGCTATGTAGAAAGTCGTCGATGATGAGCACATGGTCGACTTAGGATTGCGAAGTTTGCCTCCATCTTATGAATCTTTTGTTGACTCCTTGTATTTGCTTGCTGAAACTGAATCTTTTGATTTTGAGATGTCTACTCTTACAAAAGGAGAGAAGACAATACACAGATGGGAGAATAAACCTTACGAAGTACAGTATAACATCTCACTATTTAATTTCTTTCCAGAATAGCAAGGGAAAAAAAAAAAAAAAATCTTTCCCAACTATTTATAATTAATACGTCCTTTTTTATTTCATCATAAAAATGTTTTTTGAAATTCAATATTTCATCATGCATGATATTTATGCTAATTCTTTCATCACTTCTCTATGTTCTTCTTGAACCGGTGATGTGAATCTGTGAACCTTGAGATTCCCTCTCATCCTATGCTCATGATTCTAATCTGTTCTCAATGACCATAAATGACCCACATATTTTTCACATTATATCCACTCAATGTGTTATGATGCTTACTTCCCATCCCTGTTCCATCTAGCAAATTGCAATTTGAGTGATTCAATCATAAAACTATGTTTAAGACTGTATAATTTTGTTCAATCCATTTTACAGCAGTGTAACCAGTTCTCAGGTGTACACACATACAGTAAGTTTCGACTCATATTCAACTGTAACTTAAAAGTCATGATTGAATAATTCTGTCGAACTTCACTAAGTACTTGCTACAGTAGGTTTAGTTGTAAGGTAGCATTTAATATGGAACAGTCACATTTTTCACAGTTAATTTACATCAGGAGAGACAACGGCCATACAAAACAAATTGCTGGTTATAATGGTCAGTGTCAGAGTACAGAATTTAAGGATTTTAACATAAGCCTGCTGTTACTTTATGACAATATTTTCAGCTCGACCTCAAAAGAATTATGGCAACATTTATTCAGCTCAAAGCAGTCAAAGAAGATTGATTGGTAACAGCATTACTTAGATTCATTGTATGAGGAATCCATCTCTGTTTTACGGCTAATGCACTACATTAAAATTAGACCACCTTAAGCCTTCTACATGACAGAGCTTCCTCTTCAATAGATTCAGAAAAAATAAGTTAACATCTTGCGTCAGATCTCCCTTCCAAACGGGGCATATACAATAAGTCTTTTAAGCAAAACAAGAACTTGTACTTGATTCACATCAAGCTTAACTTCAACCCAAAATAGGGTAAGAGAGAGAATAGTGTCAATTAAAAGTTAGGATCCTATCCTACTAACCCTAATTATTATTATTATTTTTTTTTGTCGTCTAACCCTAATTATTAACTAACTCTAATTATTAATAATAATATAATACCTTTAATATCCTAAGGTTGTATAATTGATAATATAATAATTAATGAATAATTAATTATTATATTATAATATTAGGGTTTAGGCTTAGCATAAGTCATAATAATTAATTATATTAATTATTATGAATCATCGTGATGAAGAGACGTAGGGTTTAGGGTAGATATATATTGTTGTCCAAACATTCATTCAAATACATCCATGAATAATATAAAACAAATGTTTATTTGACCCATTGGAGGGATCCCCTATCAATGCAATAGTGATTCTCTTAAATTAGGTATTATTTTATTTATTTATTTATTAAATATATTGCTAGAACCTTCAGGGTTCTACCATATGGTATCAGAGCATGTTGGATCCAGCCATATTGGACCAAGAAGTTCAAAAATTGAAGGAAGAATTTCGGGGATGGAGGGAAGCACACTGGCAACATTTAGAAAACATTATTAGTAAGATCATTGAGGATTTTATGGAAAAAGAAATTGCCCATGAAGAAAAAGAGGAAGTTGCAAAAGAAGTTAATTCAAACCCTAATTTTTTTTTTTTTTCGGAGGAGCCTGTAACCATGGAATCCTAGGTGGTACCCATTGCATTCCCCGAGAAAGAAGAAAATAATACAAACCCTAAAGTGCACCAGGAAGAGGAGGAAACAAAAGAAGTTAATGCAATTGCATGTCATCTTGGTGCTGGAGCAAGCATGGAAGCAACCCAAAATGGAAAGAACATCGATGCAACCATGGGTGTAAGTCCATTAGAAAGGAGAACATGATCCTACTATTTATAGCATATTGGCTTCTCAAAGGAATTTAGATGCTGACCAAATCAATCATTTATTAAATAAGAATAGTGGATTGCAAGAAATTTGCGGTGAGAACATGAAATGCAGCCCTGGCCATCCTCCACCATGGCCACCACCATTGTTCAAATAATCTATCGAGATATGCCCATACCAATAGCTGGTATACCTGCATTTTTCAAATCTCCACAAAATAGAAATAAATGGGTTCTTCCAGTCCCCAATTCGCAGTTGGAAAATGTGTTGGTGGCAATGCCTATGCATGGGCTTTGGAGGAAGGCAACTAAGATGGAGTACTTGCAAAGTTGGAATGCCTATGCTCTACCATATAACCTATAAACGGGTAAACATTACCATTTTGAGTGTCATCAAAATGAATGAAAAGAAAAACTTGATTTTGCATTTTGTACCGATACCTAGGTTCTGATCTATTTGCCTGCTATTCCCAAAAGTGTCTGTAAACGAAAATTGTCCCTTGCCAATTAAGTGTAAACACCATTTGTCATGCCCAGTAGGTGCACGCTCTTGGTTTTGTTTACCTATGTAATTGTAATGTATCTACCATTTGTTGGCATAGATCCATCACAATGTTCAAAGAGCCCATTAACTCAATTGAAATATGTGTAAGTGCGTGTAGTGTTGAAACTGTCTTGCCGGTGCCAGGGCTGAGGTGTCACTTGCACTTAATTTTCAGTAAAATTCCTTGTATTGGAGTTAACACCAATCAATTGCATTGGAATAGTGAAATTGGCCCAAGTTGGAAACATCCCCAATGCAGGAGTGGGAACTCCCAGCTAGTGGTGATTGCACTTAGAGTTCCTCAGCATGAGTACGTCCACTTGTACTTTCAATAACATTCTCATCATCTGAGACGAATAGAAGAAATTTGGGTTGACGTCGTGGTAGTTGTGCAATGGGGGGGAAGATTCAAAGGTTCTCATTGCAATCTGAGAATCGAGATGATGGTAGGGATGAGGGCTGAGGTGGGAATAGCACTTGCACCTGTTGCTGGAGAATGCTACAATCCACACTGTCACCTGAACATCAAAGGGCAGAGGTCAGGTTTTATTAGAAGTTTTTAGGTTCTAACCACAGTCTACTCATCTCATGATATTAGAGCCGGACTTGTTAAGCTTAGCCCTTTTCACGGTTGTGGTATGATATTAGAGCCAAACTTGTTAAGATTAGCCCTTTTTACGGTTGAGGTAAATTCAAGGAGGTATTGAAGAATGTTTAAATCCATAGTTCTCCCGGGAATATTGAATAATGCCCGAGCGTTTGGCTGATCAAATTAAGGACGAAAGATGCCCATCATATAAGAATTCAATTTTATATTTTATGACAAACATCATACTATGTCTTATCACTTACCAGAGTACCGAGATTTTGGCTGTTGAAAGCAGAGAGATAATGAGCTTCTTGTTCGGCCATGAAAGTGCACTGAAGCATCAACGCGCAGTGTTCGGGTGTGAAAATTTAGAGACTGGTGATTTGTATCATCAACATGCAGATGCAAACGAAGACATAGAGATCCATATGAAGCCTCTGGCAATGAAATCATACTTTCCAGTAGCTGTCTCTGGATCGCATATCAGGCATTTCAGACGTTTCATTACCTGTCGTAAGCAGTTCCTGCTCAATCAAAAATAGCAAAACTGGAAATATTTTTCTACTTGCACAAATGTTGTTAAAAATAAAAATAAAAAATAAAATAAAATAAAATAAACTTGTTTAAAGAGCCTTTGTATGCTTCATCCACGATCTAGAAATGATCGTCGTTAATCGGAAATGGTAAATGCACATATGGCTCGTGGACACTGGAATAAGATATTTGATTCACCTAATTGCATATAATCAAATGCATAGAGATCAAATATCACTTCATATGAGACAAGATTCAGAAAGGAGCAGTACAGCTCCAGTATATTCCCACAAATCAACAGGTAGCTGATATTCTGACCAAGCCCTTAGTGAAAGGGAAGTTTGAAGCATTTAGAGACAAACTTGGATTGGTGCAAAATTCCTTCCTCGCTAAGAGGGAGTGTTGAGAAATGTAGCTCGGACAGGAACTTCTTGCACAGGCTTTAGTATGAACGTGCTAGAAGTGGTTCGAGACATTTCGAGGATGATGCAAAGGATGATATGGCATAGTGGGACCCACAACGGAGAGTGGGAGAATCTACATGGCACTTGGAGTTGTGTCTTAGGTTTAGATTTCCTATTAGTCCATTTCCTCTCATTATTTGTAAAGTGACCACTTAGGAAAAGTGGGAACTAATTCTATTTTGTAATTCACTTAAGTGATTCTATTTTTAATTCACTTAAGTGATTCTATTTTGTAATTCACTTAAGTGACTTAGACTAGGATTTAATCTTGACCATACATCTCAAGATGAGATGAGATCTAATCTTGACCATACATTTGAAGAGATTAGGGTTTCCTTTTCAAGCATAAAAGGAGAAGGGCAAGAGTGTTTTAGATAACAAAAAGAAGAAGAAGAGCAGATTGTTGAAGGAGAACTGCAAGGCAAAGAGGAGAGGAAGAGTGAATTGCTGGCCAGAAAGGCAGCAAGAGAGCAGGCTGTCCTGCTGTAGCTGTAGCATCCTCTATTGTATAATATATGCAGGTTCAGTAGTATATTTGACTTCCGCTGTTCATTTTCCAGCCATCTGTGTGATTGTTGCATGTTTAGAATAAATTCATTTCAGATCTGATTTATTTAGAAACATAGGACAGCACAATGCAGGCACCCTATCTCTCTCACACACAAGCCCCCTCTCTTCTTTAATATTCTCTTCAAGAAAACCCTCCACAGTAGCAGAATGTGCCCTAGTGGAAAAATGAAAGGAAAGAAATATGTTAACCAACAGGGGTTTTAGAACAATTATTTACTTTCCTCCAAAGCTAGCAAGGTATAGCAGGGTGGTTTAAGACCCAAGAACACATTCTCATCCTTGCCTGCTAACTTAACTTTAATTCATATGCTTTGAACCAAGGAGTTAACAAAGAAGGCTAACCAAACATGATCTATATACACAAGCATAAACACTTCATTTTTTTTTCATCAAGCAAAAGTTGTAATTTCAAATGCACAAGAATCACAAAGTTCAAACACACAAGCAGTTATGCAACTAATATGGCATTCTAGTGCAGTGCATGTGTGTGTGGTCTCTCTGAACTGCTCGCTCCCTGCAGATCTGCCGCCCTCTTTTGGATGGTACCTTTCCTTTTCCGTCTCCTGGAGGGTGATCTGTCAACATGATAAAAAAATTATAAAAATAATATTTATACTAATCAAAAGAATTTAGTTTAAATTAATGCCTTACATGCCATGTCATCAAAATTATAAAGATAGAAGATCCTATTGGTCTACGAATTTTTGGTACGTGACATACAGAAAGTGCATTCACTGCTAAAGGCAAAAGCAATGACAATCTGAATGCCAAGCCATCATCTGGCCACAAACAAGGTAAAGCAATCAAAAGTCATTTGTTTTTACTGCAGGAAGCCTGGTCATGTCATAAGAGATTGCAAAAAGCTAAAGAGTAAAGAAAGCAAGCAAGGGTCAAAACAAGTCAATGTTGCTGAGATAGAAGATCAAGAAGAGAAATTTACATTAATAACTCAGAGTTCATTAAATCAATCCACTGTGGTATTTTGAATGCAGAGCATGCAGACATTATACAAGTCAAAATGACTGCTATGTTAATTTTGTTGAAGATTAAAGTAAAATGAGTCTGTTTTCTCTAGGAGATGGTAGATCATACTTTGTTGGAGGATGCAGTGATGTTTGTGTGATATTGAACAATAATGTTATATACACCTTCATGAATGTACGATATGTCCCTAATATGAACAAAAAACTTTTGTTAATTAGTGAAATTACAAAGCATTCTCTACTTAGAGTAAATTTTCATAAAAATGGATATGAGATGATGCATGTAAATTTTCAACATACAATTGAATTGCAAGAAGGGGTCAGGCCCTGCAGACAAAAACAGAGGCCGGTTAATCCAAAGATCGAAGTCCTGATGAAGGCCGAGCTCTTGAAAATGCTTGAAGCTAAGATTATCTATCCGATAAAGCATTCTTCTTGGGTCGCAAATCTGGTCCCTGTTAGGAAAAAGAACGGAGATATTCGCCTGTGCGTCGACTTCCGCAATCTGAATCAGGCCTCCTTGAAAGATCATTACCCGCTTCCGCAGATTGACCAGATACTCCATGTCGTGGCAGGAGCACAACGCTTCTCCCTTCTGGACGGTTTCTCAGGGTACAATCAGATCTGGGTTAGGGATGAAGACCAACATAAGACGGCGTTCACCACCAAGTGGGGAACGTTCGCTTATCAGCGTATGTCGTTTGGTCTTTCAAATGCAGGAGCTCCACTTATCCGCGGTTAAGCAAAGGATAAGAAGTATCATTGTCATCTATTTGGATGATATGACTGTATTTTCTCATAAAAGGGAAGATCACACCTCACACTTACAACAGATATTCGAAAGGTGTAGAGAGTTCGGCATTTCCATCAATCCGAAGAAATCTGTCTTCGCGGTGAAGGAAGGAAAACTGCTAGGTCATGTTATATCAGAAAGAGGACTTGCTGTCGACCCTGACAGAGCCGAAGCGCTCCTCAAGCTCCCACTCCCGATGAATAAGAAGGGGCTGCAGTCATTCTTCGGCCAAATTAACTTCGTGAGGAAGTTTATCCCAGACTTCGCTCAAGTCATCAAACCGATGGCTGAGCTCTTAAAGAAAAATGCTGAGTTTGTCTGGACTGAAGAAAGGAGAAAGGCGTTTGAAGAGATTAAAGCCAGAATTGCCCAGGCTCCCGTGCTAATTAACCCAGATTATAGTAAGGATTTTATTCTTTACGCAGTCGGGGAACCTGAGAGTTACGCAGCAGTCCTAACACAAAAAGGGGATGATGGTGAGGAACGCCCAATTGCCTTCTTAAGCCAAGTGATCCAGCCTCATGAAGAGAAATACAATTTTATAGAACGCCAAGTGCATGCAGTCATGAAATCACTGAGGAAGTTCAGGCACTTCATCTCCCAAAGTAAAACCACGGTGTACGTTATTCACCCGGACGTGCGAAGTTTCATCATCCAAGGAGAAATGGGCAGCAAAAGGGCCGGATGGGTGAATAAAATCCAGGAGTTCGACATCGAAATCCGGCCAACCAAATTGGTTCGCGGCCGTGCATTGTGCCAAGAGCTTGCGAAGAGTATAGCCGCCGAAGTGGTAGCATGCCAATGGGATGATCCCGTGGTAGAGGACAACTTCGCTAACCAATCTACTGACGAAGAAGACTGGACCGATGAAATCATCAGGTACTTCAACACTGGGAGATGTCCCGAGCACTTAAACGCCTCACAGCGAAGGCGGTTCAGGATGCAATCCCTCCGATATGTCTTACGCCCCGAAGGGCTGTTCTTTAAAAATATCGATGGCGTTCTTCTGAGATGCATCAGAGGAGATGAGAAGGAAAAGGTCCTCAGCGAATTTCACTCCGGGATGTCAGGAGGCCACTTCTCAGGAAGGCCGACAACCTTAAAAATAATCAGGGCAGGCTACTATTGGCCTACTGTCTTTGCCGACGCTTTCGCGGTCTGCCGAAAGTGTGAACAATGCCAGAAGTTCGCCGGCCGAAGTAAAAACGCCCCAATGCCTCTCCAACCGATACAAGTCGAAGCGCCATTCCAGCAATGGGGGTTAGATTTTGTAGGGGTAATATCACCAAATTCATCAGCGGGACACAAGTTCATCTTGACCGCGACAGACTATTTCACCAGATGGGCTGAAGCAGTGCCCACAAAACATGTTGATCAAGAAACGGTCATCACGTTTCTAGAAGGTTTAATCACCCGTTTCGGGGTTCCAAAAGCGATAGTAACAGATAATGGCCCAGGATTCATAGGCGCCAAAATTAATGAATTTGCCTGCAAGTATGGAATCTATCTCAAGGCCACTTCGAACTACTATCCACAGGGCAATGGATTGGCAGAATCAACAAATAAAAACCTGCTAAAGATCCTGAAAAAGCTTCTGGAGAGGAACAAGAGGACCTGGCACTTGCTCCTGGACCAAGCGCTATGGGCCGATCGAATCTCTGTCAAAAAATCAATCAAGACTTCACCTTACGCCCTGGTCTATGGCAAGGAAGTTGTCTTGCCGACTCACATGGAGATTCCTGCACTATGGATGTTAGATGACGAAAGAGGGGAATTGGATCCCATGGAGGCCAGATTAGCTCAACTACTGCAGCTTGAAGAAGATCGAGAAAAGGCCTACGAAGTTTTCATGAAACACACGGAGACCACCCGAAATTGGTTCAAAAAGAAGTCCTCTGCCCGTACTTTCCAAGTCGGGGACCTAGTATGGAAATGGGACTCGTGGAAGGCCAAGCCAGGCAACCATGACAAGTTTGATGCCTTCTGGGGAGGCCCGTTTGAAATCTCGCAGGTCAATCAAGCCAACTCTTTCATCCTGAAAGACATGACCGGCCAGATTCTGCCCATCCCGGTCAACGGTCTTCACCTGAAGGCCTATCACCATTGAGGAGGTACACGAAAAATTTTGCCCTTGTACATAATATTTTTCTTGTTTCTTGCCTGTACATATTTTATTTTGAAAGTCTTTCAGAGTTAGCAACGGATTTAGAGTAGATTCGCAGCTCTTGCTGCAAGGCAGACTGATGCCAGTCCGAAACGACTAAGTTTCGCCCATGCCTAAGCACAACAGGGTGCTTCGACAGTTTTTCGGGCGAAGCAGTCATTGCCAGAAGGTAAGCTGCGAAGTACCTCAATGCCGATAAGTCAAGCCAGGTGAAATGGTCAAAGGACTATCTCCGAGACAAGAACGGGAAAAATCGCAAACTCCGCAGCGCTTCGCTAACTTTCAAACACCAGGAGATGGTTCACACAACACAGAGTCGAAGAAAGAGGGCAGAAAGGGACAGCTTCGCTCAAAGAAGGGTTAATGGGCAGCTTCGCTGAAGGAAATAGGCATAAAGGTCAGTTCGGCCAAAATCTCCAAAATCAGCCGCTTCGGGCGAAAAGCACGCCGAACCACAACCTCGGCCCTAACTCCAACAAACCATCCCCAGAAAAACGCTAAGTTCGGGCTTGAGCCTGGCGAAGCATCCCCTTCGGCCACAGTTTTAGCGAACCTCCATCAAGTTGGCAGAAAAAGGTTTAAGGCTACCAGGTCACTTCGCCCAGAATTTGGCCGAACTGCCACTTCGGGCCTCCACTTTGCCGAAGTTCATGTCGGCCAAGAGGTTCAACATCGGCCAAAGTATTCTCTTCAGCCAATGATTCTAGCGAACCACCCCTTTTCAGAATGCCAGTTCGGCCTCAGAATGGGCGAAGCAGGCACTTCGGGCGACAAGGTGGCCGAACCTCCACTTCGGGGCCCATTCCTGGCGAAGCAGCCATCCACCAAGGTGTGCCGAAGAGACAAGGCATGAGCAATCACTTTGCTATTAAAAGGCCTACTTCGGGCCAGAGAAACGCCGAACCTTCGGTTCGCTCCGAAATTCAGCGAAGTGACATCTTCTTGCAAAGGAGTAACGGGAGGACTTAAGGCTAGTCTAAGGGAACAAGTTCGGCGAAGTTTTCACTTCGCTGATTTCTGTGCACAAGGGCCACTTCGGGCGAAAAGCACGCCGAACTACTCGATCGCCCTCGATTCTAGCGAAGCAACAAAGCGCATGCTTATCCGCTTCGGGCAAAAGGAAAGCCGAAGTGGAACTTCGCTCGATTTTAGCCCGAAACACCCAAGTTGAGCCGTTAAAAAGGGGGCGAGCGAATTTAAAACGTGCCTTGGGGCGCGTGCCCAAATAGCGGCCCAATTGAACATTCGAGGCACAAAGAATTAATGCAAAGGTGGCGGCACACATCCCAAGAGAATGTAGTTAGAATGGAGGCTCGTGCCCAGGTGCAAAACAAGGGGTTAAGGATTCGAAGCGGAGGTAAGATTTCCAAAGTACATCGGTTCTCGTGAGCGAAGCCAGGCGACCAATCGAACAGTGGCGTAATCCCTTCAGTCTGATGTGGGCATTTATTTCCAGCGGACGCCATTAAGAGAGCAGCCCCGACTGTTACTTATAAAAGCGGAATGCCCCCATTGTAGAATTGTTCACCCTCCAGCTACTTCTCTGCAGCGGTACTCGCGAAGCTGTCGAAATTCTGCCAAGACTCTGCTGCAAATCCACCAGTCTGCTCCACACACTCTGTCTGCTGTAGTTCCGTCGTGTTCTAATGGGGAAGAAGGCCACGGAAAAAAGAGAGAAAGCGCCTAAGGAGGCGGGCGCCGAGAAAACCAAGAAGTCTAAAGAAGAGAAAAAGCACAGGCCGAAAAAGGTCGACCTCAACATCCGCCCAGAGAAACAAATTCTGGAGGAGTCCGAAGAAGAAGAGCCCGTAGAACCTCCCATTGACGGGTGGGAAAATATTAAGGACACCGTGCTCACCAAGAGCATTACCGAGCTCCGACACAATTGATTTTATGCGGAGCCGACTGTCTGCGGAGCATAAAAGGGTCGTCGCTTATTATTCTCAACTATACTGGTACTTGTGTCCCCCGGTGCACCATTGCCCCGAACTTGTCCATGCAATCGCCCAGAACTACCATCCTCTGACCAGGCAGGTCCGAGACGCTGAGGGGAACAATTTGTTTTCAATCTATGGTAGCGATATACAGGAGGCATTTGCTCCTCGGCAGGGGCCACCAAAGGGGTACACAGTTCGGAATGTCAATTTGGGTGAGCAGATGGGCAGATTTACTCCCACCCCTAACATAATAAAGTTCTTGGGGGAACAGTTGGTAAACGGGCTCCCTTCTGGCAAATTGCCACAGATGCCTTTGCTTCTCGGCGATTTCAAATACCCGGACATTTTCTCCATTCTTGCATGGGTGGCGGGCCTGTCTTCTGACGCTGCAGTGTATCCCTGGCAAGTGGCACTCGCGGAATGTGTTTCTCATGGAGAGTTTTACGCCCCTGACCCGTCGAGGCCAAACACCAACCCAGTGTTTTTCGATTGGGCAGAATGGGTGGCCCGGACCCTGCATACTAGACTGACAAATTTGAAGAATTCAGGGCCAGATCAGTACTTCGGGCCGTGTTCCTTTTTAGTCTGGCTTTTCTTTTACTATACTCAAAGTCACTTTCCGCATATTGCTGTCAACTGTGTTGGCAAAGATGGAGCCCCGCAGCCGGTCTACCAGTGGACTTCTGTCCTGGCGAAGACCGAGTCCTATTATGTTTTTAACCAAGCGCCGGTCAACAAAAGGACGGGCGACGTTTTCCAGCTAACGCAGGGGCTCGTAGTTCGCATTTTTGGGTTTACAGGTAAACCCTTCCTGCTGCCTTTCTATACTTCTGAGTATCTGTTTTCACTGGAGGTTGCTCGCCAGAGCGACTTCACAGATATAATTTATGGCCACGGCCGAAAATGGGGGCACACATGCGAATTCCCTTTCAAGATGGGGGTCATTGAAGTCTTTGCCACTAAGCAGTGTGCTCACCTTGAGGTGAAACTTAGCAACTTCGGCTTGCTGGAGATTCCCCAGCGATGGTTCTATGATCCCCTGGGAGTAATGAGGGATTTCCTCAGGTTTAAGAATTTTCACAACTGCCCCCACCCAGAGATAGTTGAACAACGCAACAACCCAAACGGGAGGGATCTGGAGTGGCATATCGAGCGCATGCAAGCTCTGCCCCCGTGGCATGATTTTTACCCAATCGAAGCCGAATACGTCCCAGCCCGACACCCATTTCCAGATCCCGATTCAGCATTCTGGAGAAAAATGAAAGAAGAATTGAATGGGTGGCCCGAAGCGAAGTTGAGGGAATGGTGGATAATGAGAGTTCACCGCCGGAAGCAGAAGTCTAGCACTTTCCTCATTATCGATGGGGAATTCTGCGAAATATATGACGCCAACGTTGACTCTTGGCAACCCATCTCCTTCGCTGATTTCGTGCCTCCTAGCGTCCCGGGCTCGGGAGAGAGCCCAAGAAGGATAGAGGAAGTGCCTGAGCAAGAAGAAGAAGAAGAACAGGCGGTGGCACAACAAGAGCAGCAGAACGAGCCTGCCGAGGGTTCCAGCCAAGCTGCCGAGGAGGGTGCGCAGCAGCTGGAGAAGAAGAAAAAGAAAAAGAGGAAGAAGGTCGACGAAGTTCAGATGCCCCCTCCGCACCCAAAGCGGCCTCGCACCAAACCCTCTGGTTCTGCTAGCGAACGGCCTTCTGAAAGCTCAGTTGAGATAAACACTAGTGAAGCAGCACCCGAGCCTCCGCTGCAAAAGGAAAAGGAAATTGTTTATGTGGATGTCATCGATGTGGAGGAGCACCTCCAGGAAGAAAGAGATGTAGAAGAGAAAGGAGTTGAAAATACTGAAAGAACGGAGGAGGAAAGCGGCCAAGGACCCAACACACAGGACTTCGCCTCTACTGCTCTCACAGCAGAGCACGAAGGTACGCGCCCCCTTTCCCTTTCTTTCTCTTCTGGAATTCCATCTATAGTTGCCCCGGCCGAAAGGCCTGCAGTATTATCATTGCCAGCAAGCAGTCCCTCGCGGACTACAGTCTCCCTTGATGTTTTACAATCACCAGTTGAAAAGGTTTCACTCGCCGTCACCCCCCAGAATGTACAAGCCGCATTCAATCCCTTCGCTGAGTCCCCCAATGCCTTTACATCGTCTGCGTCACTTGGCCGGGGCACCACCAGCGAACCACCATCCATCCACCCCAACCCCGCAACATCTGAACAACCCGGGGGCGACTCTTCGCTCCCAAACCCCAACAGCCCAGTCGCGGCAGTGCAACCCGTCGCTTCGCCCCTACCCGCCAAGTCCCCCACCTCACCTGTCACCAACCCATTGGGCGAAGCATCCCCCCATCAGTCCTTGTATTTGTTCACCCCTTTGGCTGGCAATCCAGCCTCATTGGATAATGAATTAGCTTTGATCGAAGAACGCCCTCTGGCGGAAAGATTGCTCCGGGCCAGGCAGAATACGGACAAATTGCTCAAGGAGGCCAGGAAGAAGAGAGGGCGGTCCTTGGCGAGAGTGGAGAAGTGTGCTGTCTTTGACACGAAAAACGCGAAGCTCCACAAGGTAAAGAAGGTGCCGAAGGTTCAGAAGCCCCTAGATGAAATGACACCTTCAGATTACACCTATCATGAGAAGATCAAGGACCTGGAGAAGCTAGACGTGGATGATGAATCGGAGTCCATGCATGTGAGAATTGACTCGATCAGCTTTCACGCCAAGCTAGTTAATGAGCGCCGCTATGAAATGGAGAATGCCAACATGAAGCTGGAGGAGGATCTTGCAAAGACTCGCGCCCAGCTAGAAGACGCTCAGAAACAGTGTGAGCAAGTGAAGCAGGAGGTGACTGCCCTAAAACAGCAAGTGGCTCAGCTCCAGGATGCTGCTAAAAGTCACGATGACACTCAAGCAGAAAATGAAGAGAGGGCTAAGAAGTTTGAAGCCCGAATCATGGAGATGCAGCAACAGCTATATGAGAAAGAAAATATGGAGTTGTTTGATAGGGGCAGAATCAAGAGCATCCGCACCCATTTGTTAAAAAACTTCAGATCTCGGGCCTCCAGTGCCCTGTCAGTCCTTTCATATATTACAGAAGCCCAGAGTGCAGCCTCGCAAAGTGGGCCAATTGTTGATGAAGTGATGCACGAGATACGGCGCCAGCTAAAATTGGCCTTTGAGGCACAGAGCATTAAGTATCAGGATTTGCAGGTGCCTGCCATGAGTCGGACAGCAAGGGATTGGTCCACCGTTCAGTCCACAGTCCATGCCTTCTTTTCAAAATTGAAGAAAGCTCAGAAGGCAAAACGGCTGATGGATATATTTGAACAAGAACAACGCACCTCTCTGGCGTATTTTCAAGATCTCTCGCAGTTGGGTTTCCCGGGTTTCACTGATGATGACGGGAACCTTTTGTCTAAGGAAGAACTCAAGCCCGTGTGGCTCGAATTTGAAAGTGATACTTCTGAAATTGATAATTGGGTTGAACCCATTACTGAAAGACAGATCACGGATTTCATCCTCAAATATTGCCAAATTGCAGCTTGTCTGAACGATTTGAGCAAGCGAGCCAAGCATGCCGATATAGGCCAAATTGACCAGTTCCACATTCTGGTCAAATCCCTTCAAGATCGCGAACCATTCCAGAAGGGAGCTTGGGCTCACATCCGCCGGACAATGGAGCGTATCCGTGACCGTCTTCCCCCACCGCCTGAGCAGGAGCAGGAGCAAGAGCCCAATGAGGAAGGAGAAGGAGAAGAAAATGAAAGAGAGATAGCTGCAGAGGGACCCCCAGAAGGAGAAGAGCAAACTGAAGCAGGGACCGGAGGTAACTCTGGCCCAATGGATCAAGGCTGAGGGTCCGTGCACCGAGGCGAGCTCGTTACCCCGCGAGCCGCCAGGAATGTTGACAATTCTGTCACATTGCTTGGAGGGGTAAAGAAATTTGAAGTATAAGTTGATTTTGTAAAGTGTTTTCTTATTTTTTCATGAATTTGTTCCCTTGCTTTTTCTTGTATTTCATAGCATTGCAGCAATTTTGGTTCCCATTTTTGGCCCCCTTGTATTTAATTCATGTATATAAAGAGCTTCGCCAGCAGAAAACAGGAAAAGATAGAAAGCTTCGCTGAAGGCAGAGAGAAAAGAGCAGCTTCGCAAAGAAAATCAGAGAAGTCCAGTTTTGGCCTAAATATTTCTAAGGCATGGAGGGCACTTCGCTCACAAGACTGCCGAAGTAGCCACTTCGGGCAGAGGAGCTGCGAAGCTGCAATTTTGAGTTGAGCAAGAATGTGCTAAGTCAGCGGGGTCACTTCGCTAAAATCTTTGCCGAAGTGTTACTTCGGCCCATCTTCCCAGCGAACTGTCACTCAGATGGGCGCCAGTTCGGGCCCTAGTCTAGCGAGCTGGCTACTTCGGCCATTCCCCCGGCGAACCTCCCACTTCGGTCACCGTTTTGCCGAAGCGCCAATGGAAGAATAGGAAAATGTCTAAGGCAGGGAGTAAGCTTCGGCCAATGTTTCCCCGAACTGCCACCTTCTGGTTTGATCGCTGCGAAGCGTCTATCCAAATGCAAAGGGAGAAGATTTTGTAACACATTGCCAGCAGCCAACCACTTCGGGCAAGTTCCTTGCCGAAGTAGCATTTTGGGCCCATTTCTCAGCGAAGCAGCATGTCTTCTACAAGCAGACTGGCCACTTCGGCCATTTTATCTGGCGAAGCTGTCTTCGAGGCCATTTTCCAGCGAACTATCCCAGACAAGGATATTTTGACTTAGGGCTTTGATCCCCATCCTGACCTTCACTTCGGCCCGAACTCATTGCGAAGCAGCGCTTCGGACGAAAATCCAGCGAAGCTTCACCCAAGGCGCATCTGACGATAGTGCTCCTCCCGAGGGGCACACATTCCAAGACTGGGTATGAGTCCGAGACACGCCCGCGGCACATAAATGCAACTTTCCCCGCCTAACGCGGCCCTGGTAACTGTTGGTTACGAATCTGCCATGAGGAAAGGATTTTGGGTTAATGTGCCCAGATTCGCCCACCAGCATGAAAGGCCGGAAGGAAGAGATGCCTCCCGAGCCAATCTCCGGAGAAGGCCGGCTCCTTTTGGGGGGGTTGTTTAAGCTAAGAGTACAGGAAAGAAATAAAAGAGACAAATGTACAGAAAGAGAATACAAATATGTCCAGAGGTTGGTGGGGGGAACTAACAGTACGGGAACACACTAATTACCGCTACTTACTGCATTATAACACAAAGCATGACCAGGAACTGCAAAAACTACGCGTACTTCCGATACTCAGGCAGTGTATGCACAGCTTCAATGATCCCCTAGCAAACATTCCCTACAAGGAACTAACAGCATGGCAATGCATCAATCACCAGATACGTACACTGACAAGAGTAGAAAGCAAACTAGAGATATCAGAACCAGGTATATGTGTTTATGTAGAGAATTTAACCGCACAGCTCCAATGGCTCCCTAACAGACATTCCCTACAAGGAACTAACAGTACGGGATCGCATCAGTCACCAGATACGGGCCAGCAACAAAACACATAACTGATGGAATTGCTACTACATCCATTCTATGTATCCTTTTAACTAATGAAGTACAGGGGGTGCTTTAAACAAGCAATGCTAGAGGCACCTGCTCACCAAATACTGAAATGAATCAGCAAGCCGTGACAGGTTAGCCTAAGGCATGAATAGAAAGGCAGCATAAAAAACAGAAGCAGCAGAACAGAACCAGGCATACAGATTATATTCATAAGCAGAAGCACGGTTACAATGGGCACAGTAGTTCCCTAACAGACATTCCCCTTCCACCCTTTACAATGAATTCATGGTGGGCTTTTATAGCCCGAGTCCCTCCCGTTACATTAATGGGCACAGGGTCCCAGTCAAACATAAGCTGACAAAAGCGGCGAAAGAGCTGCAAATGCTAACCTTTTGTCGGACCGGAGTGTACCCGGAGCATGGTCTTCCTGGAAGCTGGACAGCTACATGGCCGGTGCGCTGGGCGGAACTTCAATTTGGCAGTGATGCGGGTAGCTGGAGCAGGTAGAACCTCAGATCAGCTTTAAATGAGGCTACTGGCACAGGCAATGCAGCCCATGCTTGTCCTTTTGCTCGGCACGTTTCGGCTCTAATCCCGAAGCTGGACGCTTGTCAGATGATGGATGATGCTGTTTGACACGTGTCTGCCTTGGAGGGCAGTCTGTCCATCTTCGCTTGGGATCGGAGCACCTCGGGATGCGCGGGCAGAACGCAGTGCAGTCGGGAAGGCCTTCATGCCTTGGTCAAGTTCCGGGTTTGTTCCCTACTGCGCACCTGTCAAGGGCGCACTTCGACTTCGGTGTGAAGTCGGAATGCGCACAGGCGAAAACTGATGTCTGCCTCCGTACGGACTTGCTCCAGCACTTGATTTTTCTTTTGTCAGCCTGCCAGTCTGTCAGTTACAAGGTGCGCCCAGAAGAGGGGCGAAGTGCGAACTTCGCACCAAGACTGGGCGAAGTGCGAACTTCGCACCAAGACTGGGCGAAGTGCGCACTTCGCACCAAAACTGGGCGAAGTGCGAACTTCGCACCCAGACTTAGCCATTTTTCAGGTAACTTGCTGGAAGTTGAAAAATTAAGCGGGGACTCCAAGAAAGGGGGGAAAGAAAGAGAATGCGGGAAAGAAAAGGAAAGGGAGAGAAGAAGGAAGGAAAATGGAGGAAGAGGGAAAAGAAGAGCAGCAACTGTTACAATATCGAAGACATTGCACCCCGTGCAAAATGTGACAACATTTCTGGCGGCTCGCGGGGTGTCGAGCTCGCCTCGGCGCAAAGAATCCATGCCTTCATCCTTTGGGTGCAGAGGAACTTGCCTCCCCTGCCTTTTGCTGCTCTAGCTGTTCGCCCTGTGGCAACTGTTCTTCAGATTCATCTTTGTCAGTTGCCCCCTCAGAGTTACCTTCCGAAAGCTCTCCATCTCCTGCTTCTGCTTCGCGAATGCGATCGTACGCGGCCTGGGCTGGGCGCCAAGCTTCTGCTTCAAATGGCCGGCGGTCAGCTGCATCTTCTAATGCTGAGTGGAAAGCAGCGACCGCATGCAGGTCGATGGTGAGGTATCTTTTTTCCAACTCCTGGAAGTAGGAGCTGATCTTGGAATATTTGGCCACCATCTGAGTGACCTGACTGTCTTGAATTGGCTCAGCCCAGCTGTCAATTTCAGCTGTATCTGCTTCGAAGGACTGCCAATTCCTTTTCACCCGATCTAGGGTGAGGAGCTCACCATTTTCAACAAAACCTGGGCACCCAAGTTCAGAAAGAGCGTGAAAGGGAGCCAGACATATATCTCTTTCATGTCCGAATGCATCAAGCATTCGTCTGGCAACTCTCACCTCTTCAAATTTTTTGAAATATTTGTGCAAGGTCACCCTTGCACCTGCCCATTCTGCAGCGAATGAGGACACGGGGGAAAATTGGAGGCCGTTGCGCTCGCGCTCCTGAAGATTTACCGCCAGGTCCAGCCATTGCTTCGCCTGGCGCTCGGCCTCCTCTACCACAGGCTTTCCCTGGGCGGAAACTTCTTGAATTCTGGATGCAAAATCCAGAACTGCCATCGCCTTGAAGGTGTGGGGCTTGCATTCCCGCAGCAAACCAGCCCGCATCTCCTTAACCTTTGTCTTTGAAAAGACCGTCGCTTGAGATGCTCTCTCTGCAAGTTGCGACTGCGCCTGCTTCAAAGACTCTTGGAGCTGAGAAATCTGCTCCGAGGCTGCTTTCTTTTCGGTTGCGGCTTGTTGCTGAGAAGCGGCCAGCTGGGCTTTGAGTTCATCTATTTCTTGCCGCGCCGCTTCCAGTTGCTCAGTGGACCTAGACAGGTCCTCTTCAAGCTGCCTTGTTTTATCCTGCAACCCGAAAAGTTCTTCCTGCTCCTCCAGACTTTTGACAAAGAGACTGTCAGCTTTGCGCATAATTGACTGAATCTGATATTGCTTGTTAATGTCGTCAAAGCTCTTCTCCTTTGTCTGGAGTTCGTAGTCCGCCCTGGTCATTTCTCGGAGAGGTTTCTTTACTTTTGGGATTATCTTCTCTGTTGTAATCACTCTCCTCCCGAAATCGTACTTTGCGCGTTTTGCCGGGCGGCTATCTCTTCATGTCTCCTCCGCTTCAGGTCTTGGAGGAAAGAGACAGAATACTCTACAGCCCTCGTTGCCAGGGGCAAGTCGTCTGTATTCTGGAGGTCGTCCATGAAATCTTGTTCCCCCAGCCTAGGGTTCTGCTGAGACGTCTCTCCTGCGGGGATGGGACCAGGAGGAACCGGACGGACCTTGGAAGAATCGGTCGCTTGTGGGGGCGACCGGGAAATGGAGATGGGAATGGCTGACACTGCAAGGGTTTGAAGTGGCTGAGACGGTGGATGTGACGGTGAACGGACAGCCTCAGCACTAACCTCAGGCGAAGGGTTTGGAGTTGTGCTCAGAGAAAGAGAAACGTTAGGGTTCTGAGCAAACTGATCAAAAGAATGGGGGCCGCTAGAAGGAGGGCGTGGAGACGGGGAAGGGGATGCGGCCATAACTTGCTCGGATTGAGCGGGAGACGGAGTGGGAGTAGGACTGGGTGAGACTAAGGAGACAGGGGCAGCAAACGTACCTGCGGGCTCCGCCTGAGCCGATGCCGGGTGGATGTCTTCGCTTCTGGTCTCGGCGGCTGGCTTAGGACTGCCCAGAGAAACTGTCTCTGCGGTGGCAGGACGCGGCTGCGGCTCTGCAACTGGTTGCTGCACTATCAGGCTAGATCGCCTGATTTTCTCAACTCTTCTCCGCTTCTTCTCTTCTGGAATAACAGTCTGATCAGGGGAAGGAGATGAAGCGGGTGCAGCAGGCGCTGATGCTCCCACGGTAAACTTGTACCGGGGTTTGACTTGCAGAAGGTCTGCCGCAATCGGTCTGCCCTCTGACGGCGTTGGCGCTTTTCGTGCCTGAGGGATTGCCTCGGGCGTTGCCTTGACTAATTCTTTCGCCTTCTCAGGCGCCGTCTTGGAAGCCACGGGCTGCATTGGATTGACCTGGAAGTCTGCTGGGCCCATGCTGGTAGTTGCCGAAGTGTACAACTGTTGGGAGGGAGACCCTCCTTTATAGTCTTCAAAGGGACCTCGGGGAACGTAACCTTGATATGCGAACGGCCGCCAGCTGTCATGATGCTGGTCATAGAGAACCGAAAAGTCGTCATCTACGGCCAGGTTTCTCCTTGTGGATTTGTCGTGCTGCGTGCGGCATCTCATCTTCCAGCATTCAGTGATCTTTTCTTTAGACCAGTTAAGGCCTGCTATCTTGGATAGAAATTTTTTTAGACTGCTCTTTGCCGCGCAGTGCAAACACTGAGGTGAGTTCGGACTTCGGCCGAAGTTGGGGCGAAGTCCGAACTTCGCGCGAAGTTCGCACTTCGCACGAAAGTTGGCCGAAGTGCGGACTTCGCACGAAAGTTGGCCGAAGCCGGACTTCGCGCGCGAAGTCAGTCCTCGGTCAAGACTTGGCGAAGCCTGTCTTTTGTGTGCCCTTTTGGCTTTCCTCTCGGTCGCGCTTCGCTCAGTGGCTGGCCCGAAGCCCGACTTCGCTGCGAAGTCGGACTTCGGCCAACACTTAGCCGAATTTTTGCCCTTTTTTCTCTGCTTTCTTTGTTCGTTTTCTTCCTCCCTTTGCACAGCCGAACTTCGCCCCTCCTGAGGGGCGACGACAGACTTCGCTGCGAAGTCTGTCCCTCTCTTTCCCGTGCCGCAGTTAAGCTCAAAAAACGGAGAAAAACAATTTAAAAGCTGAAAACTGGAAACTGTACATGCCGAGAAATGGAAAAACATGAGGGAAATTTTTTACAAGGAAGGGCCACTCGGGCACCTTCAACAGCGGTAAAGTTTCAAGTGGAACCCGTTAACAGGGATAGGCAGGAGCTGACCCTCCATATCCCGCAGTATGTAGGCATTGAACTGGTTTACCCGGGCAATCTGATAAGGGCCCTCCCAGAGAGCATCAAATTTCCCGTGATTACCCGGCTTTGCTTTGTATGAGTCCCACTTCAGCACCAGGTCCCCGATTTCGAAAACTCGGGCAGTGGTGCCTTTTGCAAACCAGCCTTGAGTGGCTGCAATGTGATCCGCGAAGGCCTGGTATGCACTTTCTCTGTCTTCTTCCAACTGCAGGAGTTGGCACAGTCTGTCGTCCACCGGGTCTCCGCTGCATCTGTCTTCGTCAATCATCCACAGGGCAGGGATCTCAATATGTGATGGCATGACAGCTTCTTTACCGTAAACGAGTGCATAGGGGGACGTTCTTAGGGATTTCTTGAACGCAACTCTGTCCGCCCACAGCGCCCGGTTCAGGAGCAAGTGCCAAGTCCGCTTGTTTCTGTCAATGGTCCTCCGGATGATCTTCAGGAGGTTTTTGTTAGTGGACTCGGCAAGGCCATTCCCCTGCGGGTAGTAGTTAGAAGACATCTTGTGATAGATGCCAAGTCTGCCGGTGTACTCCGTGAGTACAGCGCCTACAAATCCCGGACCGTTGTCTGTCACAATCGACTCTGGAACCCCGAAGCGGGTAATCAGGCTCTCAATGAACCTGATGACCGTTTCTTGGTCTGCGTTCTTGGTCGGGATCGCCTCTGTCCACCGCGTGAAATAGTCGGTAGCCGTAAGAATAAACTTGTGGCCGGCAGAGGAGTTAGGAGAAATCACCCCAATAAAGTCTAAACCCCATTCCTGGAACGGAGTCTCGGCCTGAATCGGTTGAAGGGGCAGGGGTGCTTTTCTGCTTCGGCCAGCAAACCTTTGGCATTGATCACATTTAGAGCAGACCGCATGCGCGTCTGCGAACAAAGTGGGCCAATAGTACCCAGCCCTTATTATTTTTAAGGCCGTTGGCCTTGAAGAATGGTGACCCCCAGGCATCCCGGAATGAAATTCTCCGAGGACCCTAGGCTGGTCAGATTTTAAGACGCACCGCAACAGGATGCCGTCAATGTTTTTGAAGTAAAGCCCCTCGGGGCGAAGAGTGTACTTGAGTGCACCCAGCCGAAATCTCCTTCGTTGTGAGGCGTTCAGGTGATCGGGACATCTTCCGGTGCAGAAGTATCTCACCAGTTCATCTGTCCAATCACTCCCCTCCGATAAGGAGTCGGCTAGGTAGATGCGTGTCGCTGTGTCCTCCCACTTACAGGCGGAGATGCCGGCTACAGCGCTTCGGGCCAATTCCTGACACAAGGCTCGGCCTCTGATAAGCTTGGTGGGCCGCACTTCAATGTCAAACTCCTGGATTTTGGCAATCCATCCCGCTCTCTTGTGACCCGGTTCTCCTTGCAAGATGAAGCTTCGAACATCCGGGTGAATCACAAAGACAGTGGTCTTGCTCTGGGAGACAAAGTGCCTGAACTTTCGAAGGGACTTCATGACGGCATGAACCTGCCGCTCTATAAAATTGTACTTTTCTTCATGCGGCAGAATCACTTGGCTGAGGAATGCTATGGGGCGCTCCTCACCATCGTCTCCCTTCTGAGTTAGGACTGCAGCGTAACTTTCGGGTTCTCCCACTGCATACAGGATGAAGTCTCTGGAGTAGTCCGGGTTGGTCAACACCGGAGCTTGTGCAATCCGAGCCTTGATTTCCTCGAAGGCTTGCTCTCTCTCATCAGTCCATTCGTAAGGTGTATCTTTCTTGAGCAGTTCGGCCATAGGCTTGATCACTTGTGCGAAGTCCGGGATGAACTTCCGCACGAAGTTAATCTGACCGAAGAAGGACTGCAGCCCTTTTTTGTCGATGGGGGCTGGCAAGCGAACGAGGGCTTCCGCTCTGTCAGGGTCAATGGCGAGGCCTTCCTCGGAGATGACATGTCCCAGCAGCTTTCCTTCCTTTACCGCGAAGACAGACTTCTTCGGGTTTATAGAAATGCCGAATTCTCGACAACTCTCAAATATTTGCCGTAGGTGCGAAACATGATCTTCTCGTTGGTGAGAGAAAACAGTCATGTCATCGAGGTAGATGACAATAATCTTATTGAGCAGCTCTCGGAAGGCCAAGTCCATGGCCCTTTGGAACGTGGCACCAGCATTGGATAAGCCAAACGGCATGCGCTGATAGGCGAACGTCCCCCACTTGGTGGTAAACGCCGTCTTATGCTGGTCTTCGTCTTTGACCCAAATCTGGTTGTAGCCGGAAAATCCATCTAAAAGTGAAAATCTCTGGGCTCCAGCAACGATATGTAGGATCTGGTCGATTTGGGGAAGCGGATAGTGGTCCCGGAGGGAAGCCTGGTTAAGGTTTCTGAAGTCGACACAGAGACGAATGTCGCCATTCTTTTTCCTCACGGGCACCAAATTCGCGACCCGGGATGAATGTTTGATGGGGTAGATGATCTTGGCCTCCAGCATTTTCAAGAGCTCGGTCTTCATCATGGCCTCAATCTTTGGATTCACGGCCCTCTGCTTCTGTCGGAATGGCTTGGCGCCATCCTCTAGCTCAATGGTATCTCTGGATGACAGTTCTGTCATACCCCCTCAAATCCTCGTAGCACCAGGCCACGATGTCGGGGAACTCCTGGCACAGTGATCTGATCTGCTCCAGTTCCGCCGACGTGCAGTCTGTTCCGACCTTGATGGTTTTACCAGGTTCAAGTTCTAGGTCAGCATACTGCCTCGGGTCTACTTTGATCCTGTGGGATATTGCTCTGTCATTCTGATCAAAGAGACTCTCTAATGTAATCAGTCCTTTTGGGACGTGATTATTCCGTAACTGTATCAACCCCTCATATTGCTCGTCATCAGGGTCTCTACCTCCGATTACACACACTTCGTTAACCAGGAATGTGACGATCTCCTCGTCACAACTGAACACCTGCCAGTGGGTGTCCTTATCAGGCACAGAAGGCCTGTAGACAGTACGAACCGGCTTCGGTTTCTGGACAACGTCTTCAGCCGGAACGTACCTGGCTCCAACAGACGCCAGGATATCAGCGTGCTTGTTTTTCTCACGCGATATCGCTTTGATACTCAATGAGTCGAATGACTCCATCAGGTCCCACACCCGATTGCGGTATGCTCTGAGATAGTGCTGTCTGGATGCGCACTTGTCCATAACTTGGTGACACACCAGCTCTGAATCTCCGAAAATCTGGAGATGTTTAATTCCGAGCCTCTCCGCCTTTCGCAAACCCAAGCACAGGGCTTCGTATTCCGCCGAGTTGTTAGTGCAGCTCCAAGCCAACCTGTAGGCATAGTCCTTCTGGATTCCGGTTGGAGACACCAGGAGTACCCCTGCACCGGCGCCATTCTTGCATCGCGCGCCGTCAAAGAAAAGCTTCCACAGCTCTTCGGGTGCAGGTCCCACTTCTTTTGCAGCCGACACGTCAAGCCTCTCGGGCTGTTTAATGGAGTAACAGCCCTGCTCTGTCCCGATTACGGCATTAAAATCCCGCAACGAGAACTCATCTTCGAGTTGTAACACTTCGAGGGCTTGCTCGGTCAGTTCCACTGTCACCAGTTCTTCTTCTGACAACTGAACCATACAGTCCATCTCTCCTCCGGGTATCTTGTCTACTAGGAAGGGGGAAGGCTTCTCATTAAAAATTCTCAGTCTCCTTCCTTTGAAGGGCACTTCCATATGTGAGTAGTCTAGAGACAGGTACCCGCCCAACTTCGCAGTGAACTCCCGAGAGAGACACATGCCGAAGTAAGGCTCCAGGTCGACAATCACGACCTCTTGGATGACTACGATGTCGAGAGCTTTGTGCAATCGGATAGGGATGTCCTTTATGACACCAACTGTCTTGACAAGGGTGCCGTCTAATTGCAGCACGCCTTGGCTGCTCCGTGTGTATTCCATCCTGATCTCATCGCAGACGGCCTTCGGCATCACAGTCGAGGAAGCACCAGAGTCCACCATGCAGTTATGAACTATGTGCCCTTGCATCCGTAAAGACAGATAAAAGGGTGGCGGTCTGTTCTTCCCAGTGGCGGAGACTGTCAAAGGTTGAACCAGGACAGCAGGTTGCATCTGTCTGCCGTTCTTCATATTCTTCAATGATTCTTGCAGCAGATCTACCTGGCCTGGGAGCAGAAGAGCATCGTACATGCTGATTCTAGCAGGTGTTCTTTTCAACTCGTCTACAATGCTGTAGCCCGAGGTACTAGCTCCTTCTGCTGGTTTAGCCGGCTCATACTTTGTCCGGTACTGTTGGGTGGCCTCAACTCGCTGCCTCTTGGTCAGAGACGGGTACTTCAGCTTCTCCTGGGCTTGTTCTTTGGTTTCAGCTGGAGGCTGAAGTACGGGAGCCTTAGCCGGAGTTGGGGCCTTTGCTGGAGGTTTGGCTGGAACAGCGGCAGCCTTTTCCGGAGAAGGCTTGACTGGAGCTTTATCTTTGGATGCCTTCTCCTGGGCTGTGAAAGGCCACAGCCGCTTGTATGGTGGCAGCCCTCCTGGCTGCGGTTTTTCTCTTCTTGCGTAGACTTGCAAGGGCTTGACCGCATCTGCGGCCTTCTTTTCTTCCTTGGCAGGTGACGCTAGATTCTCTTCGGGGAGGGCAAAGTTGGCCTCGCCGTCCAAGATCATGTACAGCTCATCGTCTTCTATAGCGCTGCCGGCCAAGGTCTGGATGTAGTGCTGGTGCAAAGTGCAGTCTTCCTCCGAATGCGGGTCATTGCACGTAGTGCACCAGTTAACCTGGTCGGGAGGACCAAGCGGGTCTTCTATAGCAGCATTTCTCGGAGGCGGACGCCTCTGCGGCTGGTTTTCTGGCGCTTTGTCTTTCGTTAGCGCCGGGGGCGCATATGGCCTCCTAGGAGCGAGGTCCATCTGGGCCTGCTTCTTCTTCATAGCGGTCATGTCATTGGACATGGCATGGTATCCGGAGGCCAAAGCCCGCACTTCTTGTAGAATCGTGTTCTGGATGCTGCTGTCAGGTGGCGGCATTTGTGCCGGTGGAGGCAATGCGGCCAATGGAGGGGGGTTAGAATAAGATGCGTACTGTGGAGGAGCGGGAAGTGCTGGAAAATGCGGAGCAGGAGGCGGCGGGTGAGGGTAATGCAACTGAGGCGGGCCGTAAGGAGTTACGACCGGCGCCGGATTCCACTGCTGCTGGGGTTGCTGTCCTGACGTGGACGGCGCACCACCAGAAGCAGAAGGATACTGTGATCTGGGGAAGTCGGGATGGATGGGCTCCTGCACTCTGGACGGGAGTCTGCCGATGGAGATAATGTCAGCTTCAGCTTGCTGGGCAGCCTCGTACAGCGCAGGGAACTCATCAATCCTGGCGATCTTCAGCAACAGGCATATGTCTGAGTTGAAGGATCTCAGATAGTAGTGAGCAGCCATGCCGGCTGAAGGCCGAAGTTCGCGAGGTACCCGTTTCCAGGATCTCGCAAACCTAATGTTAAAATCAGACACCTCCTCTTGAGGATGTCTCTGGATAGCTTGGAACTGATGCAGTTGAGAAGTCGGGTCAGCAGACTCGTTGCATCCTTTTACGAGCCTCCCGGCAAGCTGGGGCCACCCCGTGATGGATCCCTCCGGCGGCGATCTCCACCGATAGAGAAGCTTTCCCCTCGGGGAAAGGGCCGACGGACGGGTCTTCACACTTTCATCGGTGATAGTATGCGGTGCGGCCAGGGCAAGGATGTCCTGGATGTGCTCGTACGCCGTCTTACCGTAGCCGTCGTATGTGGGAATAGACTTTAAAGCAGCAGGGGGCACAGCTTGCTGTCCGACCAGGGCCAAGGGCCCCGTAGAGTCCACCGCCGGGAAGAGGTCATCGTCATTCGGCTGTTGGGCAGCCATTTCTTCTTCTTCTTCTTCTTCTCCGCCGTCGGTTGTGTACTCGGTGTCGGTACTTTCCGAGGATGCAGGATCTTCTTCTTCCTCGGCCTCTTCTATTTCGTACTCGGCTCCTCCGACTTCAGCTTCGGCCTCTTCTTGGATCTCAGCCTCGGCTTCGTCGAAACGAGCTCGCGGATCAGCCAGCCTGGGGATCTCGCCTCGAGCGTTGATGTCCAGTTCGTAGAACTCAGGCGGGCTTCTTGGATCCCTTGCTTGCCACCTTCTCGTGTGCATGAAGGTGCTGGGACCGGTCTTCTAGACTCAGAGGATTTGTTCGTGCAGAGTCGCCAGGTGTTCAGATTTGGAACAGCAATGAAGCGAACACCAGTACTTCAATTCTGTCGGGGGTGAGAAACTTCCTTGTCTCACCAGGTGCTCAGAAAACACTGTCAGCGCCAGGTGGAGACTGATCAGAAAATCTTCTTCAAACGTGGGACCAGGGTCCCACCGGGCGTGCCAGAGAAACTGTTGGTTACGAATCTGCCATGAGGAAAGGATTTTGGGTTAATGCGCCCAGATTCGCCCACCAGCATGAAAGGCCGGAAGGAAGAGATGCCTCCCGAGCCAATCTCCGGAGAAGGCCGGCTCCTTTCGGGGGGGTTTGTTTAAGCTAAGATTACAGGAAAGAGATAAATGTACAGAAAGAGACAAATGTACAGAAAGAGAATACAAATATGTCCAGAGGTTGGTGGGGGGAACTAACAGTACGGGAACACACTAATTACCGCTACTTACTGCATTATAAACACAAAGCATGACCAGGAACTGCAAAAACTACGTGTACTTCCGATACTCAGGCAGTGTATGCACAGCTTCAATGATCCCCTAGCAAACATTCCCTACAAGGAACTAACAGCATGGCAATGCATCAATCACCAGATACGTACACTAACAAGAGTAGAAAGCAAACTAGAGATATCAGAACCAGGTATATGTGTTTATGTAGAGAATTTAACCGCACAGCTCCAATGGCTCCCTAACAGACATTCCCTACAAGGAACTAACAGTACGGGATCGCATCAGTCACCAGATACGGGCCAGCAACAAAACACATAACTGATGGAACTGCTACTACATCCATTCTATGTATCCTTTTAACTAATGAAGTACAGGGGGTGCTTTAAACAAGCAATGCTAGAGGCACCTGCTCACCAAATGCTGAAATGAATCAGCAAGCCGTGACAGGTTAGCCTAAGGCATGAATAGAAAGGCAGCATAAAAAACGAAGCAGCAGAACAGAACCAGGCATACAGATTATATTCATAAGCAGAAGCACGGTTACAATGGGCACGGTGGTTCCCTAACAGACATTCCCCTTCCACCCTTTACAATGAATTCATGGTGGGCTTTTATAGCCCGAGTCCCTCCCGTTACATTAATGGGCACAAGGTCCCAGTCAAACATAAGCTGACAAAAGCGGCGAAAGAGCTGCAAATGCTGACCTTTTGTCGGACCGGACTGTACCCGCAGCATGGTCTTCCTGGAAGCTGGACAGCTACATGGCGGTGCGCTGGGCAGAACTTCAATCTGGCAGTGATGCGGGTAGCTGGAGCAGGTAGAACCTCAGATCAGCTTTGAATGAGGCTACTGGCACAGGCAGTGCAGCCCATGCTCGTCCTTTTGCTCGGCACGTTTCGGCTCTAATCCCGAAGCTGGACACTTGTCAGATGATGGATGATGCTGTTTGACACGTGTCTGCCTTGGAGGGCAGTCTGTCCATCTTCGCTTGGGATCGGAGCACCTCGGGATGCGCGGGCAGAACGCAGTGCAGTCGGGAAGGCCTTCATGCCTTGGTCAAATTCCGGGTTTGTTCCCTACTGCGCACCTGTCAAGGGCGCACTCCGACTTCGGTGTGAAGTCGGAATGCGCACAGGCGAAAACTGATGTCTGCCGCCGTACGGACTTGCTCCAGCACTTGATTTTTCTTTTGTCAGCCTGCCAGTCTGCCAGTTACAAGGTGCGCCCAGAAGAGGGGCGAAGTGCGAACTTCGCACCAGCGGCGAGTCGACCGCACCACGGCGAAGTGCGAACTTCGCACCAACCGGGCGAAGTGCGACTTCGCACCAAAGCGGGCGAAGTGCGAACTTCGCACCCAGACTTAGCCATTTTTCAGGTGATTTGTTTGGAAGTTGAAAGATCAACTGGGGGACTCCAAGAAAGGGGGGAAAGAAAGAGAATGCGGGAAAGAAAAGGAAAGGGAGAGAAGAAGGAAGGAAAATGGAGGAAGAGGGAAAAGAAGAGCAGCACTGTTACAATACTGAAGACATTGCACCCCATGCAAAATGTGACAACAGTAACTAGTTATGGTAATCGGATGGGAGGTTTCAATTGTGAAAAGTAGGCGAGCATCATTACCGGATCCGCCCTAGCATCCTTGTAAATCGGGTTCATTAATGGCTCAGAGAGGGAGGGTCCTCTATAAAAACCCACGCATTGTAATGAAAACTAGGGGGAACATTTTGTTAGAGAAGTTGTTGTAGCTAAACATTTTGCTATCAATACTGAAGATCCTTGGCTTTGAATCTGTGCCTTCTTTTTATGCTGTCTCTGGTAAGTATTTTTGCTTTCATTTAGTTTTCTGGTTGCTATAATTCTGTTGTTTGGATTTTAGCATGAGAAGGTGAATGTGTCTGGAATTTTGTTAGAGGATACATAGAGAGGCATATGCAGTTTCAGTTTCTGTTACATTTTCTGTATTGAATGCTGCTAGTTTAGATATAGATGAGTTATTATGCTGCGTGTTCTTTCCCACTGCAATATCAAGTTTTTTCCATTTCTTTATGTACTTTTTAATCTCTTTCCTGCACTCTTATCTTAAAACCCCAGTAGTTTAGTATAAGAGCCGACCTTCTCCGGAAATTGGCACAGAGGGCATATCTTCCCTCCGGCCTTTCAATGTTGGTCCAGGTCTAGGGCGCTTAGACATGCGAAAATCCTTTCCTGTGGCGGATTTGTGACCAACAGAAACAACTACTCTCCAACAAAGAAAGAGCTGCATACCCCTTACAAACTCGGGCCTGGGCAGCGGGTTTCAACCCAAAGGTGGGTCCAGTGAAGAGAACCCCCAAGTACACATAAGAGGTGGTGATCTCAACCTCCCGCCCTTGAAGATAGAAGTGATCATAACCTTGGTCTTAGAAAGGTTCACTGTCAACTGTCTCAAGTTACAAAAAGCGGCTAAAGTATCCAGATGACGCTGAAGCCCCTCAGGAGTTGAGGCTAGAAGGACAACGTCATCGACATAGAGGAGGATAGAAATTAGTACATGGTGGAGAAGGCAACTGTTCTCTATTTGTGTGTTCTCTCGAATAAATGACTCAAGCTTGTCTATGAAGATCCCAAAGAGTGTCGGAGAAAGGGGGCAACCTTGTTTCACTCCTATTGTGTTGAGAATGTTGTTTGCAAGCCCTTATGGAGAGCTAAACCGTCCTATCACAGTCTCATACAACCACAAAACTGCTGTCAGAAGTTGTCCAGAGATGCCAACTGATCAAAGTCTCTCAAGTAGTAAATGTCGAGGCACTGTGTCAAAAGCTTTCCTGAAGTTGAAAAAGCAGTAACAGACTCTCGAGGACTTGGAACGCATCTCCTCAATAATAGCCCTAAGGACTAGGATATGATTTGTGGTCTAGTGGTCTTGCCGAAAACCATCTTGGCCCATGGCCGTGTGACCCTCCTCTAGCCTGTGAAAAAGAAGCACATCTAAAGTTGTGGTGTAAAGCTTGGCAAAGACATGCCCAATCATGATGGTCTTGTAATTGTTGGTTTCGTGAGGATATCTTGCCTTATGGATGGGGTGGATGATATGCTGAGTCCAAGACTCAGGAAAACCCGAGTAGACAGTAAAGTTGAAGAGATTGGTGAGGAACCTAAAAAGAGAGTCGATGCCATGCTTTAGAAATTCTGCCTGTAATTCATCTAAATCTGCTGCTTTGCTTGTGCAAAGCTTTCAAATAGCCTGCTTAATAAGCCTAGTAGAGAAGAGGTGGCAGGAAGTAGGGGGGAAGGAACCCTAATAGGAGGTTGATTTGGGATGGTATAGAGGGATGAGGCATGAGTAGTCCAAGAGGAAAGATTGATCCCATGATTGACCTAGTCTTGGGGGAGGATAAGGCACCAGAAGGATTTAGGAGAATGGTGATCCAGTCTACGCCGAGAGAGGAAGAGACATTTCTTCTTCTGGAGGAGCGACCTATAGTCTTGGTGGGAGATGGCTATGAGCTAGGGAGAGTATTGAATGGCATGTTTCAACCTTCAGTGGGCATATTTGCAGTCCTCATCATACCGGATGTTCATGGGACAATGATCAGGGGAGCGAGGGCGAGGAGGGGGTTGGATTGTGTGGGGGTAAGAGTCCATAACTACCCTCCAAATAGCTTGGACTAAGAAAGTAGAACGATCGGTAGTGGTGGGGAGAGAAGATAGCCTAGGAAGAACCTGACATAAACGGTCCATGTAAGTAAAGGAATAGTAGTAGTCAAAGTGTATAGAGACTTGAGGGGTGGGAGTGGAGGGAGGGGGTGGTGGATTAATAGGAAGTGTAACAATGGAGAAAGTGAGAGAAAGAACAAAGTGATTAGTAAGGGGGAGGATGATCAAAAACGTTGAATCGAGAAAAGAACGAGATGAGGGTGGTGGAGAAAAGAGCATAGTCCACAACACTAGCACCATCGTTGTGAGGAAAACAAGTGAACCCACTAGAATCTAGGAAAAAAGACAGGCCGTTGAGAATAACGAGCGTGTTGGATCCTCTTAACTCAGGAAGATGCTTCCTGTAAGCAAAAACCTGTGTGTCGATGCAGGTTCTAGCAAAACCAAGGTCATCGGGATCTAATTAAAGAGTCTGCATCTCGTCTATTGTGAGGTTGTCGAGAGAAACCTGTATAGGTCCAGTCCAGGCATTGAAATCTCCCAGCAAAAGCACCTCCCTTGAAGACGAGTACCTAGTGATGTTCTCATTAAGGTCTTTAAAAGAGTCCCCATCAGTGTATATAGCAAAGTTGGACATGGTCGGGGGGAAGTAACAAATGGCAATGAAAATACCCTGAAGAGGTGGGTGACGACGAAATTTAATCCATCAGAACCTGGAGTGGCGATCTGAGGAAACTAGGGTCATAGAACCCTCGAGTCTATCCCTTATAAGAGCAGCGACACTTCCTGACTTTCTAACCCCCCTAGAACGACGAGTAACTTGCTGACAATTGGACCACCAAAAGTAACCGGTGATGGTTGGTAAGGCTCACTCGGGGCTTTCGTGTGTCTCGCAAAAGAGAATGATATCATGTCTGCTAATCACATCTCCAAGGGACCCAGGGGCCAACCATGTCATATCATTACAATAATCCCCTCCTTTCTATGTTGAAGGAGTCATTTGGTAGATAAGGATTTGGACCACGTGGAAGGGAGTCCCCAAGGATTGCATGCGGATTATGGATTAGTGCCCATTTGTTGGCTTTTCTAGCTGCGACTACTTGTTCTCTGGCTTTCCTCAACCTAGAGTCGTGTAAGGTCCTCATCAAGGAAGATCTTGTCCTAGAGTTTGAATAGTTTTCGTTTGGCCCTTAAGGCCTTCATACACTCTTTCGCGTTCTTGAAGTGTATGACCAATGTGGAATTAGGAGACCCATGCTTTCTCTAAGGTGATGTTTGTTAACTCAAGAATGTTATGAGTGAAGGTGTTACCGACTTGAAGTGGATCTGTTGGTTTAGGCACTCCAGTGATCTTGAGATTGAGGGCTTTAGCATTGTGAACTCTTTCCTCTTTGAACTTAGCTTGGACTGCAAGCTCAACTAAAGGAGGGGGGTTCTTCCTGGACACAAATTGGACCCAAGATTGTTGATCAACTAATTTTCGACTCTATTCAGTGCATGCTTCCTCGAGACATTCTTGTTCATCCAAAAGAGCAGCTTGCTCTTCTTCGATCTTTGATATTTTAGATTGAAAATTTGGAGAGTCCTGAGGAGATTGTTATGTGCGCGTAGTCTGTAATGGATTGATAGTGGCTTGTTGATCCTAAATCTTATCTTGAAGATCCGTGATGATTTGATTGCCATAGTTCACTTGATCCTATAGAGAGAGTATGATGCCAATCTATGTATCCAATTATTTCTGAAGAGATGTTATCTATTTGGAGAGACATTGGTAGGAGGCTGATATATGAAAACGTTGGGTAGACTTGTGAGTAGAAGCTTGCGTTTCCTTAATCCCTCCACCATTGAGAATCCCCATATAAAAATATGAGGAAAAGAGAAACAAAGACACGCGGGGGTCGAGGCACGTAGGGGCATAGAAATGTGGGCATGTGGGGATAGGGGAACCAGAGGCATAGGGGTGCGGGGATGTGGGGGCCAAGGGCACGGGTACACATGCGTGCGGGGACCCAGGAACATAGGTGTGGGGGTTTGGGGAGGAAAACGGGGGCACACGGACAGATGCGGAGGGGCGTATGGGAAGCAAGGGGGGTGGAGGGACGCGCAGGAAGTAGGGGGCGCTTAGGGGCGTGCGGGAGCAGACAGAATGGGGGCGCACGGGAGCAGACTAGTGCGCAGGGGCATGCAGGAAGTAGAGAGACGAGGAGAACGGGGAGCATAGACGAACGGGGAAGAACGGGGAGCAGAGATGGACCGGGAAGAATAGGGAGGATTCTTCAAAGGAATTGTTTATTTACTAGAATGAGATTTGTACATTCTGACAATTTGGATAGGGAGATAACATCTGCTCATTGCAGGTGTTTTAGGCATTGCATAGGCTTGTGCTACATTGACTTGAAGTAAAACTACTTGACCTATCATTGGTTGGTCCATCATGAGTTGATCAACTATTGGTTGATTGACTATAGGGGGCTGATTCATCACTACAAATTGATTTGCCACTTGTTGATTCATCGAGGCATTGTGGATGGCGATAGCATAGTTTGTCAAATCATGACCCATATTATAGCACTGTAGCATAGTTAGAGTTTTCCACTTTTGAAGGAACATGAAAGAGTAAATGACAACAAATATTAACAACATTCAACATTCAACATAATGTACGAGAAAAAGATATTGGAGATAGGACTAAGCAAAATTGCGCATTGGCATTATATTCAGGTGTGAAGAAGACATACACATCAATATACTGCAACAATATCACAATATCATTCACAACTGTATTCTCCATAGTTTGACAATATGACAATGATCTAATGGTGATACAAGATGATTAACACCAAATTTTAAGGGGTTTATGTATGATGCTTCAGGTAGGCGAGGTAGTTGTGTAACCTGTGCAACTGCCTCATACCTGTCGGCCAACTACCCTTACATGACAACTCCTATATGACATTGGATAATTGTGTATATACTAATAATACTTCGCCATTTAACACAATATGGCAACACTTTGCCATTTAACACAATATGGCAACATTCTAACAAACACTTAGTGTGCAAACTATTATTCCATATAAAATGACGAAACACATGTACAATCAAAATTGTTAGGAAAAACTCCAAGATTCCACACCTGCAAGAGGAAGCACAATAACAAAAATATAGAACACGGAAACAGTAACACAAGTGACATAGAGATTGTACGTGGAAACCTGCAATGTGCAGGAAAAACCATGGGGCAATGGCAACTTCTTCTTTTATTATTTTCAGCAAAGATTACATTCAAATGCAAGGGATCTCATCCCTTTTATAGAGCAGAGGAAGACTCCAAAACTGTTCGTTTCATCTTCCAACGCAAGCCTCCAAAAGACTCGTTCGTTTCCGCTTCCAAGACTCGTTGGTCTTCCGCATTCCAAGACTCGTTCGTCTTCCGCGTACTGACGTCTACCTAGACGTCCACTGCTTTGGCGTCTTCTTGGCATGACGTCCGCCCAGACGTCCCCACCCCCTCCAGACGTCCCAGCCTGACGTCTCCCAGACGTCTGCCATCCGACGTCTAGTGGCCATACGGACTTCACACCTAACATTCTCCCACTTGAAGTCGTATTCGAGGAACTCTTCTCGCCAAAATATTTTCATCCAGTGCCAATTGCCCAATGCTGCCCTTGTTACTTTTTCAGCAAGCCCGGAGAAGTTCTCGCACCATTCAAACTTCTCTACCTTGACCGACTTTGTAAGCATATTCGCAGGATTCACTTCGTGTCGATTTTCTGCAACAGGATCCTACCTTCTTCCACCACATTTTCGATAAAGTGGTACTTGACATCAATGTGTTTTGTGTGATCATGGAATGTTGGATTCTTCACTAGTTAAATAACACTCTGGCTATCACAATGCAATGCAATTTTCTCCCGCATTACCTTGAAGTCACCCAACAATCGCTCTAGCCAAATTGCCTCTTTGCTGGCATGAGTTGCTGCAATGTATTCTACTTCAGTGGTTGATAAAGCCATAACAGATCGCAACTTAGAAGCCCAACTCACCGCTCCTCCAAGCAAGGGTGAAGGTATATCCTGTAGTGGATTTTCTCCCATCTCTATCTCCACCATAATCAGAATCCACAAAAATTGTAACTTGCAAATCTGCCGATCCAAAGTAAATGGCAACATCTGAAGTGGCTCTTAAATATCTCGAATATCCACTTCACCGCATTCCAATGCTCCTTACCAAGATTTGCCATGTACCGGCTGACTACTCCCACTGCTTGGGCAATATCCGGTTTGGTGCTCACCATGGCATACATGAGGCTTCCTACCGCTGATGAATACGGTACACGAGACATGCTTGTCTTCTCTCGCTTCCGTTCTAGGACACCGGTTGGAAGACAACTTTAAGTGTGGAAGAAGTGGGGTACTAACTCGGTTTAGCATTCTTGCATATTGAAGTGCTGCAGAATCTTTTCCACATATGACTTTTGACTTAATCAGATCTTTCTTCCTTTCTGTCCCTTTGTATCTTCATCCCTAAAATTTGGTTTGCTGCTCCTAAATCCTTCATTTCAAATGTCCTAGCCAACTAAGCCTTAAGATCAATGATTTTCTTCATGTTGGGGCCTCGCAACCAACATATCATCAACATACAACAACAAAATAATAAAACTGCCATCGTCAAACCTCTTGTAGTATGCACAATGGTCAGCTTCACTCATGTTGAAACCTTGGCTCTTCATGAAGGTGTCAAATTTCCCGTACCACATCCTTGGCGCCTGTTTCAACCCGTACAATGATTTCTTCAGTCTGCAAACCAAATGCTCTTTGCCTCTTTCTTCATAGCCCTCAGTGCTGATCCATATATATCTCTTCCTCGAGATCACCATGCAAGAAAGCAGTCTTTACATCAAGCTGCTCCAGTTCCAAATCCTGTGCAGCTACAAGTGCAAGTAGAACTCTGATAGTAGTCATCTTCACAACTGGAGAGAAAATTTCATTAAAGTCAACACCTGACTTCTGCACATAGCCCTTTGCCACCAAGCGAGCTTTATAGCGTTCCAACAGCCCGTTGCTGTTCTTCTTCACTTTGTACACCCACTTGTTTCCAACAGTCTTTCTTCCAGGTGGGAGATCCACAAGTTCCCAAGTTTTATTCTTTCGAAGTGCCTCGATTTCCTCCTCCATGGATTTCCTCCACTTTGCTGCATTCTCAGACTCTCTAGCTTCCTGAAATGAACTAGGTTCACCATCATCATTAACAAAGCAAAAGAGGACTGATACACATGAGAATACCTTTCCGGACACTTTTGTGGACGTGTAGATCTTCTAACCCAATGATCTCGTCGGTTCTGGCTCTTGGTCTTGTGACCGTTGTGGCTGCTCTACTTCCTGTTCTACTTGTTGTTCTGCATGCTGATCAAAAACTTCAGCATGTTCATCTTCATAGTCATCTTCACTCAATTCTACTTCAACAGGTACAACATTAGGATTTTGCTGTACCTCCTTCCTTTGCATGGATTTTTCATCAACAATTACATCCCGGCTAATAATTACCTTGTGGGCAGTAGGATCCCACAGCCTATACCCCTTCACTATATCTCCATAGCCGAGAAAAACACATTTGCTTGACTTCGGGTCAAGCTTGGACCTTTTTTCTTTGGGTACATGGGCAAACGCGTCACAACCAAAAGTGCGCAAATGAGAGTAATCAACTGGCTTACAACACCAAACCTCCTCCGGAATCTGTCCATCCAATGCAGCTGTAGGTGACCTGTTAATAAGATAAACAACTGTATTAACAGCCTCCGCCCATAACTTTTTCTCCAACATGGCTGCGCTAAGCATGCTTCTTGCACGTTCCATGATTGTGCGATTCATCCGCTCACCCACACCATTTTGCTGTGGAGTGTATGGTACAGTCTTCTGGTGCTTAATACCTTCCTGCATACAAAATTTATCAAATTCCTTGGAGCAATATTCACCCCCATTATCTGACCTGAGACACAAAATTGACTTGCCCAAACTCTTTTCTACCCGTGCTTTGAACTCCTTAAATTTCTGCAAAGCTTCCGACTTCTTCTTCAGAAAATAAACCCACACTCTCCTAGAATAATCATCTATAAAAGTCAGAAAATAGATGGCGCCATTCAAGGACTGAGTGGGGACAGGTCCAAATATATCCGAATGTATAAGTTGCAGAAAATCAGAACTCTTACCAGGACTTGCAGTAAACCGAACCCTCTTCTCGTTTACCAAAAATACAAGTGCTCACATAAGTCTAAATTGCAAGACTTAATCCCGTAAAGCATACCTCTGTCATGCAGAATTTTCAGGCCTTTTTCACTCATATGGCCTAGGCGTTGATGCCATAGCATTACTGCATCCTGAACAGAAGTTGCTGCTGCTGCATGGTTTGTCACCGTATCACCGCATAAACGGTATAAGGTCCCATAAGATTCTCCCTTTGCTACTACAAGAGCTCCTCTGGTAATCTTGCAGTAGTTGTTACAAAAAGTGACAGAATACCCTAGCTTATCCATCATTTTGATTGATAGCAAATTCTTCCTCAAATCGGGCACATGTCGCACATCACATAGCATCCTTTCTCTACCATCGTCCAACCTGATCCTTATATCCCCTCTTCCCACAATTTCTAAAGGATGATCATCACCCAAATAGACCTTTCCACCACAGTATGGCTGATATTTGTCAAACCAGTCTCTGTGGGGAGACATGTGGAAGGATGCACCCGAGTCCAAAACCCGGTATATAACACCGATCTCGTTGTTACTGATACATAAGGATTCACATGTTGCCGTCTCTCTTGAATCTACTACACTGGCTTCAACTGATGGCTGATTTTGCTTTTCACCATTCTTTAATTGCCAACAATCCTTCTTGGAGTGTCCTGGCTTCCCACAATGCCAACACTTCCCTTTTTGCTTATGTCCTTTAGACTTAGATCTGGACTGCTTTCTACCTTGTTTACTCCCCTCGAACGATCGACCTCTCACAGATAGGGCTTCATTGGTTGAGGGTTCCAGAGACGTTTTTCGCCTCAACTCTTCTGCCAACAAAGCGGCTACCACATCATCAAAATTGAGAGTTCCTGGATGATGAATTACCGATGGTCATCACCATATGATCCCAAGTGTCCGGGAGGGAACAAAGTAGGGTGATAGCTCTATCTTCATCGTCCATCTTCACATTAATCGAAACCAGCTTCATCGATCATAGTATTAAACTCATTCAAATGATCTACCACGGATGAACTTTCCTTCATCCTCAAGCTATAAAGTTGCTTTTTCAGAAAAACCTTGTTAGTTGCTGATTTTGTTTCATACAACTTTTCAAGCTTTTGCCAAAGGGCTTCCGCGGTCTTTTCTTCAGCTACATTGAACAAGACGGAGTCCGCTAGGCAGAGACGGATTGTAGAAACCGCCTTCCTGTCAAGCGTTACCCACTCCTCATCTTTCATGCTGCTCGGTTTACTCGCGACCCCTTTCAAGGCTTGCGCTTGGTCATTCTGAACCAGCAAATCCTCCACCTTCATCTTCCATAGAGCGAAGTTCCTGCCATCAAATTTCTCAATCTCGAACTTGGTTACACCTTTTGTCATTGTTGCAGCTCCCACTCGCACAAAACCTTAGCTCTGATACCAGATGTTAGGAAAAACTCCAAGATTCCACACCCGCAAGAGGAAGCACAATAACAAAAATATAGAACACGGAAACAGTAACACAAGTGACACAGAGATTTTACGTGGAAACCTGCAATGTGCAGGAAAAACCACGGGGCAATGGCAACTTCTTCTTTTATTATTTTCAGCAAAGATTACATTCACGTCCTTGGACGTTTTCAACAACTCAACTTAAATGCAAGGGATCTCATCCCTTTTATAGAGCAGAGGAAGACTCCAAAACTGTTCGTTTCATCTTCCAACGCAAGCCTCCAAAAGACTCGTTCGTTTCCGCTCCCAAGACTCGTTCGTCTTCCGCATTCCAAGACTGTTCGTCTTCCGCGTACTGACGTCTACCTAGACGTCCACTGCTTTGGCGTCTTCTTGGCATGACATCTGGCCCAGACGTCTGCCAGTCCAGACGTTTGCCAGTCCAGACGTCTGGCCCAGGTCAGACGTCTAGTGGCGATACGGACTTCACACCTAACAAAAATTGCTTGTGCTACTCGTTTTCGTACATGTTCATTTTATGCTTGAGGTGGTCCTACATTATAACTGGCCCCTACAAGCACCAAAGTGTGCTTAGTTATGAATTCATAATTACCATGTTGTTCTGCGTCTAATTAGTCTCTTGTACTTTTTCTTGTTGGGGAATATGCTAATTCTCTTCTTCGAGTTCATAAGCTTGTGCTATAGTCATATTCCATGCATATGATAACTCTTTAAAGGTTGAAAGTAGTTCATCCCATGACTAAATGATAGTTGGTGGGTCTTGCTGTTGAACTGTGGGCCCCTAAGACCACAAAGGTCTTTGTTCATATTGTACCTATTGACTATATTACATTTGTTGACCATATTGGTCTTTGTACATGGGTTGTCCCCTTGGAGCATAAGGTAGTTGTTGTTCAGCATATTGGAGGATTTATTGATTTTGTGCAAGAGAGATTTGAGCAACGATCTGTTGTTTTTGCACATCCTATTGTGCATTTACAAATTGTTTCATAATGAGTTGCTGATTCGGTTTTACACTTGATTGGTTAGATATACCTATTGCGAATTAAAATTCTGCAGAAATTGTTGACCTTGGGAAAGTTTCAAATACTGAGGAAATTGAGGGTTCAGAATCCATGACGTATATTGCATCATTTGAGGATTCCCCCCTAGTTGAGTCACTCTAATGCTGACCAAAGGCCGTATCAGTTGAAAAGAAGATTTTTTTTTCAAAGTACCAGCTACTGAATCGATCACCTCGATATTGAGAAAACTTGGAGTTTGATCTGCAGGAGCAGGTCATATTTTGGATTAGAGATTGTGTTTCTTCTTGAAAGAGTGGGGTGCACTCTTAAATGAGGATGGGGCACATTGCTGAAAAGCAGGGTGCATAGTTCCCTTAGTATCGAAGTGCAGTTGAATTTGAGAGTGGTGCACACCTTTGAAGAGTGGGGTGCATTGCTTAGTGAGAATGAGGCACATTATTGAAAAGTGGGGCACACTGTTCTCTTGGGATCCAAGCAAAACCTAAGTTACTGGTTCGGCTCCTTGGACCCTCGGATCCTGGTACGGGCCGTCCCGGTCCGGGTTCGGTTCCGGTACGCCCTCGGGTCCGTCCAGGGTTCTGCCTGGGGATCCGGATACGTCCAGGCAGAACCCTAGACGGACCCGAGGAGAACCCGGGACGAACACGGCTTTAAATTTTAAACATAGAATTAATATTAAATTTAATTGAGTCCGAAAACGGATATTTCCGCGTGATGCCCGGTTTACCTAAACTTACCAGACACCTAATCCGATCCGTGCATGCCCTTAGAATTCTCTTCCCTCCTTTAGAATTCTCTTCCCTAGGGTAAAAATATTTTAACCACCTAACCTATAGCAGTAGTAAGTAGTACCTAGTACCAATTCATACAGCGTGCCGCCCGTTAATTAAACAAACACTCAAAATCTTTCTCCCCTTCTTTAACTCGCCATCGGCGTAACCTGTAACGGAAAATCCACGAGTCACAACTGACAACCATATCGTGACCGCTTAAACCACATTTCTTCCACTACCTAATTCGCTTTTAAAAAAGCTTCCAACCACGCACGGGATAAACCATGATGTGAATGCTTTGGCCGCAGTATTGCATACAACAAAACGCTATGTATACGGTGGTGCTGGATATCATGGCGCTGCCTGTTTCCCGTTTCTGTTAATGCGTTTGCCATTGGCTTTTTATTTCTTAAAACTTTATTTTTTTTTATAAAATTTGATGTCACCGACCGTGCCATTATTTCCCGTTTCTGTTAATGCATTTGCCATTGACTTTTTATTTCTTAAAACTTTATTTTTTTTATAAAATTTGATGTCATCGACCGTGCCATTGTTTAACCTGACAATAAGACCCAAGTGGAAGTGTTGCATGTGTGGCAAATATCATCCTAAAAAGTACGAGAGATGGATATTAAATAAAAATAAATTATAAATATCCCCGTGAGTGTGGTTTACGGGCAAGGATGCCACTTGTATTATCGGTGATGTGGTTCAGGTTCATTCCCATAGTGGATGTGTATAAGAAATATTACTCAAAAAAATAAATAAATATATAATATAAAAATATATTTTATTAATATTTATAATATAAAATCTCACCACGGGTTAAAAGGTCATGGCCACATAAATCAAGGAGAACAAAGTTAAATTTTGGCTTTATATTGTTGACCCAATTTAAAATTAATTAGATTTTAGTTATTTTTATTGTTCGTCTTTTATTGAGAAGAGGAAAAGCTTCTTTCCTTTGTTAAATATTATCTAATTCTTACTACGTTAGTGTTGTTAAATTTATTCATATCAGTAGATGTATAATTTCACAAATGATAATCATGTAATTTTGGGACTTAAATAGTATAAATTACTGAGCCAAGAGTACTTGTAAGATAAACACAATGTGCCAAAATAAGAAGGCTTTAGGATAACAAATAAACATGGTCAGTAACTTTATACATTCAAGACATTTTGATTTGGTGACAGTGTATGTATTAAATCTTTTGTGCTACTTTACCTTTTTGTTATGACATAGGTTTTCCACTTCCATACAATTGTATATAAACATTCTTGTGCTTAATAACTGGGTGAGGTGGAAATTACGGGCTTATGTGAAGCAGCTTTTTGTGTCTTTGTCTACAGTAAATTCTGCACATCCATGTTATAATTTATCCTTATAGGTTTGATCTGAAATATTAAAATGTCTCTGTCACTAGAACACATTTGAAGAATTTGGAAGATGGGCATTAAATATGACAACCTTCTTTTCAAACCTTTTTTCATATTGGTATGCAATATGATATTCTAATGTAGTAATTATTTACTTAGATAAGCTGTTTCTCTTGGGCTTATATTATGTATATATGTTGCAGGCATTTGTTAAAATTGCTCAAGCCATCTCATCACGTCCCGTAAGTAAACATGCTCACACTTGATCTGGATATTGATGGTGATATCTTGTCTAGTTTAACTTTAGGCAATGCACTCTACATTGTTTTCTATTTTATTAGTAGTATTTTATGTATTGTGCCTGAATGATAGAGCACTTTTGTTGCAACTTTGGAATCCTTTATGTTTACAAAATACTGGTTAGATAGTAGTCTAACTCTAGTGCTAATTAATGGATAAATTTGATTGAAGTTTAGAATCATATTCTTATGTGTTTATTATTTTGTGTGATTTGTGCCTTAGTAAGGATTTAGACATTTGCAAGAAAGTTATTTAAACTGTTAGACTTTCATGTCAAGCTGTGGTATATAGCTCAGAAAAAAATGCCCAATCATAATGGTCCTGTAATTGTGCAGATCTGAGCTGTTTCCAATTTTATGTATAAGATGGATGGTATGTCAAAACCATGACGGTGGAAAACCACAATATGGTGAATCAGACATGCAAAGGCCTCTGCATCTCGAGTCTTCCATTGCTTGATCTCATATGTGCCTTGTGTTGAGATAAACTCTGAACCACTAACAAAGCCAGACAGGTTCTCCACTAACATCTTCATATGAAGTTTCTGTGGATTTAACCTTTTGTCATCGAATTGTTGTAGTGAGTTCTGAGAATTCACAATACCACCAACACTCATTTTTCCTGACATACACTTCCAAAGATGTTCAATACTTGGAGAAACAGTAGTGACAAACCAAAATGCAAAGAGAATTCCCTAGGATCAAGATATGGACACAAAACATACAGAAAAAAAAAATAGATTTGCTAACAATACATAGAGAGAACACAACAATCTTGCATAGAAAGTTCTATTAACCTCAAAGAGGGATATACACAACCTGTCTGCACACTATAGCATACAAACTTTGAAATGACTCAAAGAGTCAGTTATATTCTTGGGTAGTTAATGGTCACTTGGCATTGCATATAATATTATAAGCTACCAAAAATTTGTTCAGCTTCAATATGGACCTTGTCTAGTGCACTAAGAGACTGTTAAAATTCCAGCAAGTCTTAATAATAACAACGTTGATTTCTGGGTATTAACCATCCAGATTTTAGTGATTTTTGTTTTATTAATAATTAACAGCTCAACTAACATTTCCTGCCTTGTGCTTCGTGTTCAAATGGAATCATTGCAGATATGTGGATTACTACGAAGGAGGCTTATTTTGCAACTTTGGTTGTGTCCATTGAGATCGCAAAAGTTTAGAATTAGTGTAGATGATGGGCTTTTTGCCTAAAATGTAGTTCTTCCATTGACAATATGTTTGAAAGAGGGTGTGGTGTTACTTATTATATGTGGGTTGAATTTGAATTGTGTTAATAATGTTTCACAATGGTAGGCAATCAGATGCCCATGCTAAATAAGGATGACAGTGAGTGCATGCTTTGAAGCATCTCTCTCTCTCTCTCTGAAAGGATTGTAAAAGGTCTGACAAAGTGAGGATGGGTATCATGCAAACTTGTCTCTTCAGTTCCTTGAATGACTGCGGTTATGCCCCACTACACATAACTTCTGTTGTAGCACCCCCTTTTGTTACTGGGTTTAGCAACCACAATGTGAAGGAATCCTAATAATGAACCTTTGATATAAGTTGGCAATGCTTGAGAAGCTTTGAAGCTCTAGGTCTTTGGGACATGCCAATGTTAGATCACCTCAATCTTTTGTTAGGTTCACATGAACACCATCCTTATCCATAATGAAGCTCAAGTACTGAATACTTTTTATGCCAAATGAACTTTGCTTTAAGTTGGCATGTAGTTTGTGCTGTTATAGGGTGTCTAGGGTCTTTCAAACATGCTCCAAATGTTTGTTGGGTGTCTTATTGATGAGTATGTCATCGGTGTACACGCTTAAAGAGGCATTTGTGAATGGTTGTAGAATGTTGTTCATGTTCTTCATGAACAATGCAATTACAGCGGTTAAACAAAAAAACAATCAAACAATTCTTTTTTGGACTTGACGTTAATCTTCAAAATATTGGTTGGCTCTATTTACACCAAAGGTAGCCTGATTTGAGATCAATCTTAGTAAAGCAGTTGTCACCCTTGAGCTATACTCCAACAGGTCATTGACCCTAGGAATCATGTCTTTTTTCTTCACAATAATCTTGTTTAGTGTTCAGTAGTTGCTACAAAGTTTCCACACATCATTTTTCTTAAGTGCCAAAACAATTAAACTCTAGCAAGGAGATGCACATTGATGTGTATGACCCGTCCGTATCAATTCTTGGATCTGATGCTTTCTTACATCTTTCTCTAAGACAAGGTGTCAATACAGTAGTCTGTTTGAGATAGACATTCTTGAGACATAGATCAGTTGAATGCTTCAGCCGATAATGCAGTGTCACTTGTGGTCAATGAAAATATCCTTGAATGTGGTCCAACTACTTTTGTTGCCCTATTTGAATGCCTGCAGTAGTCTGAGTGGCTGTAACAATCATCTTTTCTTGGTGGGGCTTGATCATAAAAAGCATGAATTTGCCAGTTTGATTAATCGCTTTTTGACATTGCTTTATTCTGGTCATGGAAATTTTGGTAGCAGGATCTACCTTTGGTATCCTATAGCACTATCTTTTCAGAGGGATGATGACATTTGCAGGCCTTGATTCATAGACCCCATGGTCCTCTCTATAATATTGTCTGAGGACATCACACATGCCCAAAGGAATCATATCACAAATTACTTAATTTTTAAAGGGTTTGACAGCAAATGAGAGGTGGCACTAGTCTGTGACATGTATGGCTTTAACTTGATTCAAGAGAGAAACATTTAACTCTTGGGGATCAAGTGTTGTTGGGAGGTTCATCCTTTTATGACATTTATATAGATTAAGTTCTTCTGGCTTTCCCTATCTATAATGAAATGTAGAGCATGCCCATGCATCCACATTTGTGTGTAGAATGTGTTGCTTTTTGTTAATGATATTTTGTTGTGGCAATGATGGATTTGGGGTTTGTTTCCACAATTTTCCTTCCTTTGTCTACTAATGATGTTGGAGTTGATGTCAAGTCTATTGTTGATGTAGATGCTTGCATCTTAGCCAACAATAACTAATGGTATGACAGTCATGTTGATTATGGATGTAATGTCCCCATCCTAGTCAGCTAATAGAGTGTAATATGGACTTGCCTATTCATAAGGTTCCGTAGGCAATGTCGAGTGTTTAGGAACCACTAGGTGTTATGGAGATATTGTTGGACGATATGCATTCACAGTTGTCAGCTTTCAGGACCGTTTCTGGTAGTATTTTCAGAGGCTTACTATTTTTAGTAAGTCAGTTAGGGTTGGATTCTCGGGAAACGGGAAGTACGACTGACATCTTCAGCTTAATGGGTATCCGTTTCCATAAGTTGTTTGGTGGTTGGATGTTGGGAGAGCAATAATTTTAATGCCCGAAGATTTATAATGTTATATTTAAATATAAAAGTTAAATATATTAATGTTGGGCATTAATTTAATCTTAAAAGGGGTCATGTAACCACTTGAATTAAAGGGGATTTTATAAAGTTCATATTTCTAATGTCATAAAAGTGGTACGGTCTCCTTGGAAAGTAATAAGTGAAATATATTACAATTTATGGTAAAAAGAATGCCTTCAAGGTGCAACGTAGCATTTGGAAAGACAAATTATCCCACATTCAAGAAGTGAATGGATCAACTAGCTTTGGGAAAGGATAAAAGTGGCATTGAAGAGTTGATTGTGACATATTTGACTATTATTCTTGAAGCTTATTGTGTGAGACTTGCAGGTTGCAAGATTCAGTCATTCCAGGCTTGTATTGTGACGAAAACCACATACAAGGACACCATATCTTGAGGTTGAAAGATACCTTTAGATTGGTTAATGAGCATTCATACTCAGTGGATGCAATTGAGCTGATAAAGGTGATATTTTCAGATATTGTTGAGCATATTGGAGAGGGTTTGTTCCATTTCATTTGCACTTCACTCCTTCAGCTGGCCATACCATCTAGGGCCAAAATAGAGCGATTTGGATGCACACTCAGCAATGGTTTGTTGAAGTTTGAGATCTACTTGCAACTACAGACCTAGCCGCCACCTTTTTTGCAGGTTTTGGAGACTTTCATTGGATTTTTGTAGTGTTTATTAGCAGCCGTACCTGCTCCTGGCATGGCAGTACATTCCTTGGGGGACGAGTTGCTTGCCTAGGTCCAAACGCCTAGTCTTTGGAGGATTTCTTACATGCTTTGTTATTGTCTCCAAAAAGGGTATTCAAAAACATAAGTTGTATGTTGGAGAAGTTTGTAAATTGGATTTTATGATAAATAATGAAGATTTCTGTGTGCTGATGAACATTTCCAGATTTGTATCAGACCTTCACAATTCCGGGTATACTCCTTTTAATGCAATTTCCTTTATTGGGTTTGTTTATCTATATTGGAAGAAGCTATTGTTCGAATTTGGTAGAATTTGGATTGATAGTTTTCAAGTTGTGATCCATTCTTAAGAGCTGCCCTGTTATTTCTGAGTATGCATGACAAATGTTTGTCAAAATGTCTTGTTGAAAATTCATGAGTTAATATGATATTTGAAAATTGGAGTTAGTACATTGAATGTTCATATGATCTCCAAACATACAAAACACTGAATAACCCAAATCAACAAACAAGACACTCAAGTTTTCAGTTTAGAACCTGGCTCTTTTGGTGGCAAATTTTTTTTTTTTTGTCTTCGAAAGGGGCAGGACATTACAATGGAATTGACTTTATGATGTGGGCACCACTTGTTCATTTGATTATTTTGTGGCCTCTTGCTTACAGGGTTTTCTTTTGGGCTGACTTCCATGTTTGGTTTTGTTTTTGCTTGGGGCTATCTTCATTTTTTTGAGTTGCAACTTTTAATTGGTGATAGTTCTCCTTCTTGTTTCCTTTATGCTTAAACTTTTCTTCTATCCTTTTCACATACTTGAAGGCTTCTCCCAATGTTATGACGTTCAAGAAATCCATTTTAGAATGAATGTACTGATGCAAACCACAACGGTACATGACGATTTTATGCCTTTCTGTATTCTATATACTAAGTTACTGTCAATGTATGGAATGAACACGTATACTCCTTCATTGAATGGTGTTGTCCTTGATGCAGTTTCCATTTCATGTATCGTTCATTTTAGTTCCCTATAGGATTTTACTCATCTTGAGAGTGTCCCCAAAATCTGCCTAGACAAGCTTTGACTAAACTATGCCTACTTTTGCATTCTCTTTCTTGCAGTGGGTAGAATATGCTTACCACCAATTTGTCAGAGGAATAGCAGCTTTCGGGAGGGCAAATGTCATCTTTTAAATATTCAGAACAAAATATGAGTGGAATTGGTCCAACTAGTTGTTTACTGCATCTTCATCAATATTCCCTTAAAAAATAGGAATTTCAAAGCTTACTTGTGCCTTAAATGGTGTAAGCCTCCAAAATACCTTCTTGTGGAAGGAGGCTGAGTTGTCATTCAGTTTTGTTAAGCAATTTATGCGAATTGTTCAATCATCTATTTCCTATGTTGATCCAATTCTTCATTCAACATTGCTTTGAAAGGATTTAGCATTTCAATGTTGTTTGCCATCTAAGTTCATCTGAAATGGCAAGGAAGATGATTTGAGGGTTAGATGTGTAGGTTAAATCCAGTTGACAACATATTAAATTGTAGAATATGGCTTGCCATGTATATATATATATATATGAGTCCAATAAGAAAACAAGGGACCATTCATTAGAGAGAACAAATAAGTTAGGACCTACAACAATTCTTTTATTCATATGGAGACTTTGTACAATGACTTTATGAGAAGAGATGCGGAAACAATGTAGACTTTTTCACAATTAAGCACTAGAATTTTATATAACTTGTACAATGAAAGATGAAGAGTTACAGAAGAGTGATGTGGGTTGAAGGTTAAGTCAACTTAGAAATTCATTCAAAGACCTCCAACCTCATTCCATTGTGTGAAGAATTTGTTCAAAACATTTTGACGCTTGGAAGAATCCATTTGAACCAATGAATGCAGTGTAAGCACTTGAACCCTTTTTCTCCTGAGTCTATTCTGAGGCATTGCCATTGTAGGCAACACTGATGTAGATGGGGTTCTCAACATTGCCACTTATATCAACAGTGTTACCTTGTAATCTGACAATACCACTCTGAGAAAGGATGGGATTGCTTTGAAACTCAAACAAACTCTGCATTGTCTCAGAAATATGTCTTCTTCTAGCAAGCAATATCAGCAAAGTATCAGCAAAACGTCTTCCCCCAGCAAGCAATCTTTGGAACATCTCAGAAAATTTATATTAATGGCAGCAAATCGAAATATCAGTTGTCTCACTCATCCAATAGAATGGATGGAAACCTTCAACTAATTTTGGTCAATGCAGCAGGAAATTGTTTTTCTCAGCCGAGCTGTCTTGTCTCACACAATCACGTTCTTGGCATATTTGATTGTCTCTTCACACATTGCAATGTGCTGCGATGATGGCAGTGCACACCACAGTTTGGACAAGTCTTTCCTGTTTACCATGTTTAGCAAGGCATCAAAACATCCTTAACATTCACATGTAGCAACTCGTTCTATGTTAACTTATTCTTAGCAAACAATGATCATACCTGATAGACTGTAAAAAATTTCTTCTTCACAGATGGCCACCATAGAGGAGAAGAGAACAAGAACAAATTACAGTCTATCCTGTAGAATTCACAGTCTATCCTGTAGAATTCTTAGCACATTGTTTAGAACAGCAAATGCATGCCCTCACACTACAAACATCTTTGGATTTGAATCAACAATACCATACTAATCCTAATCGCCGGATGCGAAGTATGGCTTTGCTCTCTCCATGTACTGTATTCCCGGAATGGCCAGGAATTTTTACACTCTTCTTGAAAGGCCTGGAAAGAAATCAATAGGCAGAAACACCGCTTTGATACCAGATGAAAGATTTGCAGAAGAGGCTGCGATGTTTATTCCATTGATGTGATATTATCTATACAATAGAGAAGAAAGCGTGCCATTAGAACCAGCCTCAGCCAATCCTCCTTAATGCGATACCTAATTTCATAATAGGGAATATCGTAAACAGAAATGTTTTGAGCCCTTTCCTTAAATCTAGACCTTATTCTTTTGGGTGGTTTCATGACAATATAAAGATGAAAGTTGAATTGCCATGCAGTGTGAAGTTTGCAAATTCTGCTGATGTTGTTGATGAGGTTTTATGCACTGTTGTTCCATTAGATGTTTAAGAACTTGTGTTAAGATAGTCCCTATTTGTAGATGAGAGACGCAATCTTCATGAGAAGAAAGCCAAAGTAGCTCTTGAAATAAGGAGGAGGGGAGTACATCGACAAGGTTTACAAAGGCCAACCACTGATCACACTTGTTTCAGCCAGTCAATCAACGATATTGGTCAATGCAAATTGCAATTTTGTACTTTTCTTAATCAAAGTAGGGAAGAGAAGATGTTGAAGTTGGAAGTTCATATATCAGCTGCACTTATGGGAAAAAGAGCAAATGGAGGAGTTGCTTCAATGCTTGAAGTTAGTGGTTGAAGAGGGCAAAGGACTTCCACCTATTGGTTACGAATCTGCCATGAGGAAAGGATTTTGGGTTAATGCGCCCAGATTCGCCCACCAGCATGAAAGGCCGGAAGGAAGAGATGCCTTCCGTGCCAATCTCCGGAGAAGGCCGGCTCCTTTTGGGGGGTTTTCTGATTTAAGCTAAGAGTGCAGGAAAGAGATAAATGAACAGAAAGGAATTTACAAATATACGTGGAGGTTGGTGGGGGGAACTAACAGTACGGGAACACACCAATTACCGCTACTTACTGCATTATAAACACAAAGCATGACTGAGAACTGCAAAATCTAAGTGTACTTCCGATACTTAAGCAGTGTACGCACAGCTACAATGGCTCCCTAACAGACATTCCCTACAAGGAACTAACAGTACGGCAGCGCATCAATCACCAGATACGTACACTAACATGAGTAGAAAGCAACCTAGAGATATCAGAGCCAGGTATATGTGTCATGTAGAGAATTTAACCGCACAGCTACAATGGCTCCCTAACAGACATTCCCTACAAGGAACTAACAGTACGGCAGCGCATCAATCACCAGATACGGACCAGCAACTTAACACACAACTGATGAAACTGCTACTACATCTATTCTATGTATCCTTTAAACTATTAAGTACAGAAAGTGCTCAGAAAAGCAATGCTAAAAGCACCTGATCACCAAATGCTGAAGTGAATCAACGAGCCGTGACACAGGTTAGCGTTAAGCATATATATAATGAAAGGCAGCATAAAAAATAGAAGCAGCAGAACAGAACCAGGCATACAGATTATATTTATAAGCAGAAGCACGGTTACAATGGGCACAATGGTTCCCTAATAGACATTCCCCTTCCACACCTTACAATGAAATCATGGTGGGTTTTTATAGCCCGAGTCCCTCCCGTTACATTAATGGGCACAAGGTCCCAGTCAAACATAAGCTGACAAAAGTGGCGAAAGAGCTGCAAATGCTGACCTTTTGTCGGACCGGACTGTACCCGCAGCATGGTCCTCCTGGAAGCTGGACAGCTTCGTGGCGATGTGTTGGGCAGAACTTCTCTCTGGCAGTGATGCGGGTAGCTGGAGCAGTTAGAACCTCAGATCAGCTTTAAATGAGGTCACTGGCACAGGTAATGCAGCCCATGCTCGTCCTTTTGTTCGGCACGTCTTGGCTCAAATCCCGAAGCTGGACACTTGTCAGATGATGGATGATGCTGTGTGACACGTGTCTGCCTTGGAAGGCAGTTCGTCCAACTTCGCTTGGGATCAGAGCGTCTCGGGTTGCGCGGGCAGAAAACAGTGCAGTCGGGAAGGCCTTCATGCCTTGGTCAAATTCTGGGTTTGTTTCCCATCACAGCACTCGTCAAGGGCGCATTCCGACTTCGCTGGCGAAGTCGGACTACGCACAGGTGAGAACTGGTGTCTGCCGCCATATGGACTTGCTTCAGCACTTATCACTTTTCTTGTCAACCTGCCAGCCTGCCAGTCAAGGTGCGCCCAGAAGAGGGGCGAAGTGCGCACTTCGCACCAAGACTGGGCGAAGTGCGCACTTCGCACCCAGACTGGGCGAAGTGCGCACTTCGCACCCAGACTGGGCGAAGTGCGAACTTCGCACCAAAACTTAGCCATTTTTCAGGTAACTTGCTGGAAAGTTTGAAAATCAACTTGGGGACTCCGAGAAAGGGGGGAAGAAAGAGACTGTGGGAAAGAAAGAGGAAGGGAGAGCAGAAGAAAGGAAAATAGAGGAAGAGGAAAAAAGAAGAGCAGCACCGTTACAAACTTGAAAACATTGCACCCCGTGCAAAATGTGACAACATTTCTGGCGGCTCGCGGGGTGTCGAGCTCGCCTCGGCGCAAAGAATCCATGCCTTCATCCATTGGGTGCAGAGGAGCTTGCCTCCCCTGCCTTTTGCTGCTCTAGTTGTTCTCCTTGCGGCAACTGTTCTTCAGATTCATCTTTGTCAGTTGCCCCCTCAGAATCACCTTCCGAAGGCTCTCCAGCTTTTGCTTCTGCCTCGCAGATGCGAGTGTACGCCGCCTGGGCTTGGCGCCAGGCTTCCGCTTCGAAAAGCAGCGACCGCGTGCAGGTCAATGGTGAGGTATCTTTTTTCGAGCTCCTGGAAGTAGGAGCTGATCTTGCAATATTTGGACACCATCTGAGTGACCTGATTCTCTTGAATTGGCTCAGTCCAGCTATCAATTTCAGCTGTATTTGCTTCAAAGGACTGCCAATTCCTTTTCACCTGATCTAGGGTGAGAAGCTCGCCATTCTCAACAAAACCTGGGCACCCTAGTTCAGAAAGAGCGCGAAAGGGGGCCATACAGATGTCTCTTTCATGTACGAATGCGTCTAGTATTCGTCTGGCCACTCTCACCTCTTCTAATTTTTTGAAATATTTATGCAAGGTTACCCTTGCATCTGCCCATTCTGCAGCGAATGAGGACACGGGAGAAAATTGGAGGCCGTCGCGCTCGCGCTCCTGAAGATTTATCGCCAGGTCCAGCCCATTGCTTCGCCCGACGTTCGGCCTCCTCTACCACGAGCTTTCCCCGGGCAGAAACTTCTTGAATTTTGGATGCGAAATCCAGAACTGCCATCGCCTTATAGGTGTGAGGCTTGCATTCCCACAGCAAACCAGCCCGCATCTCCTTAACTTTCTTCTTTGAAAAGACCGTCGCTTGAGATGTTCTCTCTGCGAGTTGCGACTGCGCCTGTTTCAAAGACTCTTGGAGCTAAGAAATTTGCTCCAAGGCTGCTTGCTTTTCGGTTGCGGCCTGTTGCTGGGAAGCGGCCAGCTGGGCTTTGAGTTCATCTATTTCTTGCCGCGCCGCTACCAGCTGCTCAGTGGACCTGGATAGGTCCTCTTCAAGCTGTCTTGTCTTGTCTTGCAACCCGAAAAGTTCTTCCTGCTCCTCCAGACTTTTGACAAAGAGATTATCAGCTTTGCGCATGATCGACTGAATCTCGTATTGCTTGTTGATGTCGTCAAAGCTCTTCTCCTTTGTCTGGAGCTCGTAGTCCGCCCTGGTCATTTCCCGGAGAGGCTTCTTCACTTTTGGGATTATCTTCTCTGTTGTAAGCACTCTCCTCTCGAAATTGTACTTGGCGCGCTTTACCGGGGCGGCTATCTCTTCGAGTCTCCTCCGTTTCAGGTTCTGGAGGAAAGAGACAGAATATTCTACAGCTCTCGTTGCCAAGGGCAAGTCGTCCGTATTCTGGAGGTCGTCCATGAAATCTGCTTCCCCCAGCCTAGGGTTCTGCTGAGACGTCTCTCCTGCGGGAATGGGATCAGGAGGAACCGGATGGAAACTGGAAGGATCGGCCGCTTCTGGGGGCAACCGGGAAATGGAGATGGGCGCAGCTGATCCTGCAAGGGTTTGAAGCGGCTGAGATGGTGGATGTGACGGTGAACGGACGGCTTCAGCACTAACTTCAGGCGAAGGGTTTGGAGTTGTGCTCAGAGATAGGGAAACGTTGGGGTTCTGAGCAAACTGATCAAAAGAATGGGGGCCGCTAGAAGGGCGTGGAGACGGGGAGGATGATGCGGCCATGGCTTGCTCGGACTGAGCGGGAGACGGAGTGGGGGTAGGACTGGATGAGACCAAAGAGACAGGGGCAGCAAACGTACCTGCGGGCTCCGCCTGAGCCGATGCCGGATGGATGTCTGTGCTTCTGATTTCGGTGGCCGGCTTGGGACTGCCCAGAGGAACTGTCTGCGGCGGCAGGACGCGGCTGCGGCTCTGCGACTGGCTGCTGCACTATCAGGCTAGGTCGCCTGATCTTCTCCACTCTCTTCCTTTTCTTCTCTTCTGGAACAATGGTCGGATCCGGGGAAGGAGATGAAGCAGGTGCAGCAGGCGCTGATGCTCCCACGGTAAACTTGTACCGGGGTTTGACTTGCAGAGGGTCTGCCGCAACCGGTATGCTCTCTGGCGGCGCTGGCATTTTTCGTGCCTGAGGGATTGCCTCGGGCGTGGCTTTGACTAATTCTTTCGCCTTCTCAGGCGCCGCCTTGGAAGCCACGGGATGCATTGGATCGACCTGGACGTCTGATGGGCCCACGCTGGCAGTTGCCGAAGTGTACAACTGTTGGGAGGAAGACCCTCCTTTATAGTCCTCAAAGGGACCTCGGGGAACGTAACCTTGATATGCGAACGGCCGCCAGCTGTCATGATGTTGGTCATAGAGAACCGAAAAGTCGTCATCTACGACCAGGTTTCTTCTGGTGGATTTGTCGTGCTGCGTGCGGCATCTCATCTTCCAGCATTCAGTAATCTTTTCTTTAGACCAGTTAAGGCCTGCTATCTTGGATAGGAATTTTTTGAACCTTGGAAATGAGAACTGGTGGTCTGGGTTTCGCTTGGGGTCATATGTCACCTCCTCGCAGTAAAAATCCTGCCAGGGAGGAGAAGCTTCCATCAATTCAATTTCCCAGTCAAGGTCCACATGGACCACATCGCACTTATCTTCAGTTATATCTGCTCGAGGGCAGAGATGTGTGAACTTCCCCCTTATCCCATAAGGGTCATACTTCCAACGCTGCGGCAACAAAACCAGGCCAATTCGGGAAAACTCTTGCTCTAGGTAGACATGCTGTCCTACCTCAAAAATCTCAACGTTTGCCCAGGAAAGAGGATATTGAAAAATCTGTCCTCTCTTCTTTCCTAGGCCGAACTCCTCTTCAACATAGTCCATCTGCCGGGCAACCTCCATCCCGAACAGATGCTCCGAGCACCAGTAGGGCAGCAAATGGGGTTTGCCCTTGAATCCGTAAATTCTGACCACAATTCCCTGCGTCAGTCTGAAAACGTCCCCAAGATTTTGATTTAGCAGAGCGCTCGTCATTTCCCTCGGGGGGCGGGGAATTTCGCTTTCGCTGAAGACTGACATGATGAATCCCAGAAAGTTGAAGTTGAACTTGTAGTAGGATCCTTTCCGGTATAGGTCATCCGTCCAGTTGTAGACGGGCTGTGGCTCTCCCCTCTTGTTGACCTTCTTCAGGTTCGGGATAGGCATCCGGGAGTGCAAATGGTACAAACAAAGCCAGGCTAGAACAGAACTGAAACGAAAATCTGTGGACTGCTTCTTCTGGATCTTGACCAGGCTGGAGTGGATGGCATATGCTAACCAATCTGCCCAGTCGAAAAAGATGGGACGCTTTCCACTTCTCTGTGCTGCCGGTTCGTATGATTCTCCACACAGGAGACATTCTGCCAGCGCTAGCTGGTACGGCTGTACCAGCTCATCAGAGTCGCAGCCGAGAATTGATGCCAAAATGGTGTACAAGTACTTGCTCTGAAATCCTACCAAGGGCATGGGGCCGGTTGGCCACTGTCCAGCTGCAAGAGGGGCGTTCAGCTCTGAATTGAGGAAATCCCTCATTCGTTTTGTTTGCGTGAAACGTCCCGCTTGCTCGCCCAAATTTATCTTCCTGACAATTATGCTGGAGTCATACTCCAACCCTGGGGCGAAAGCTGGCTGGACAGTCTCTCTGCGCAGCGTGAACAAGGGTTTACCGCTGGAGCTGCAAATTTGTCGGGTAACTGGTCTGTAGTGTCTGACAATGATGTCTACCAGTTCCGGGCATTGATGGACAGGAGGGCACAAGAATCTGAAAATATTGGATTTGTACGCCGCTCCGAAATGATGAGAGGGCGAAACCTTGTCGGCCCAACTCTCCACATTTGTCTGCAGCTTCGACAAGCTCATAGAAAACGAGCCGTCTTTGTATCCCGCCAAGTAATTTAGCGGAGGTGGTGGGGCTTGCCCACGCTGTACTTTTTTAGGCCGGGATTTTGACTTTCGCTCCGGCGGTGTTTCACTTTTGAAAACGCCCGGCCGCGGTAAATCCTTTGGTTCGCCACTTTCGCTGGATGGCGCTGACACTGGCATCTTTCCTCTGTCCATCTCTCCGAATCAGCAATAATTACAAGTTCAGGGTGTCCACAGCAGATTTCGCTGTCACAGGAATAATTTGCACAGTTTAAGGAATAATCTGTGCAGTCTGGCATGTTTGAATGCATTTGACCCCATTTTCTAGATAAAGACAGCGCCATTAATGCCGCGCAGGAGGGGGTAGGTTGGCTGAGTTAAGGTTCTTGGGTGGCTGCGCAGGAGAATGTTTGGAAAAAGGTGCCCCGGCAGACGTGCCATGTCCTTTTGCTTGCACTTTTCGTTGAGGAACGTGCAATCATTAATTTTGTCTTGGACGCTGCGCCATGGCTGACGTAACTGCCGCAATCCGGGCACACTGCTCGAGAAAGAACCCTTGGTGCGGAAACCCACCTTGAAACGGTCGCAACGCGCCTTGGGCCCAGCTTAGAACCTTTTGAATATTTTATTCATTTTTTAAACTTTTGCAAACGAGGCGCAGTCGGACCTCCCCCAAAGGTGGGCGCGGTCCGACTTCGCCGGCGAAGTCGGACTTCGCCCGAATTTCGGGCGAAGTTCGAACTTCACGCGAAGTGCGCGTTGAACTGTTCTGTTTTTTTATTTCTTTTTCCTTGCCGCGCCCAAGGATTGAGCGCAGTCTGGGTCCTTTGCAACCTTAGCATCCTACTGCTCCTGTGAACTGTTCGAACTGTGCAGCGTGAACACCTGGCGGCTCTACTGTACCTGAACATTCTCTGAGTCTGTAAGACTGGTCCAATATCAAAAACGCCTTCATGCACACAAGAAGGTGGAAAGTTAGGAATCCAGGACAACAGCCTGATTTTTACAAAATTGACATCAACGCTGCTGGAGAGCGCGTAAGGCTGGCTGATTATCAAGCTCACCAAGACGATAGGTTCGAGCACGAATCTGAAGCTGAAATCGAAGCTGAAGTGGAAGAAGTTGAGGAGGCCGAAGTTGAAGAACAACCCACAACTTCAGACAACACTGAGACCGACTACACCACTGACCAGCTCGAAGAAGAGGAAGAAGACATGGCTGCCCAGAATCAGCAGAATGATAATGACCTCTTCCCGACTGTTGATTCCACAGGGCCCCTTGCTCTAGCCGGACAAGAAGCTGTTCCGCCTGTTGCCTTAAAATCTATTCCTACATATGATGGCACGGGGAAGACAGCATATGAGCATATCCAAGACCTTTTGGCCTTGGCTGCGCTGCACTCTATCACAAATGAGAGTGTTAAGACCCGACTGTTAGCTCTCTCTGCGAGGAAAGCTTCTCTACTGGTGGAGATCCTTGCCGGAGGGGACTATCATGGGATGGCCCCAGCTGGCTGGAAGGTTAGTTAAGGGATTCAATGAGTCCGCCGATCCCTCCTTGTTGCTGCACCAATTTCAAAGCATTCAACGCCATCAGCAAGAGGGGATATCAGACTTTAACGTGAGGTTCGCGAGGTCCTGGAAAAGAGTACCCCCTGAGCTGCGTCCTTCCGCAGGACAGATTGCTCATTATTACGTGAGAGATTTCAACTCGGACATTTGTCTAGTTATCAAGTTCGCCCGGGTCAACACTTTCCTTGCATTATATGAGGCTGCTCAGCAGGCAGAACTAGACATGATTGCTATAGGCAGGCTCCCTCATAAAATGCAGCCTCCGATCTACCCGGATTTCCCTCAGTCCCAATATCCGCCCGCGTCGGGTGGGGCGCCATCCTCATCCAATCAGTACCCCCATCAGCCGTGGAATCCTGCGCCAGTCATTGACCCGTACGGTCCGCCTCAGATCCATTATCCTAATCCGCCACCTCCGCAACATCCAACACTCCCCGCTCCCCCTCAATATCCGGCGTTTTCTGCTCCTCCACCATTAGCCGCATTACCTCCGCCAGCCCGGTCGGCGCCTGCCGATAATGATATACAAAATAAGATCCTTCAGGAGGTGCGGGCTCTGTTGCCACATTTTGCACGGGGTGCAATGTTTTCAATTTTGTAACAGTGTTGCTCTTCTTTTTCCCTCTTCCTCTATTTTCCTTCCCTCTTCTCTCCCTTTCTCTTTCTTTCCCACATTCTCTTTCTTCCCCCCTTTCTTGGAGCCCCTCAGTTGAATTTTAAACTTTCCAGCAAGTTACCTGAAAAATGGCTAAGTGTTGGTGCGAAGTTCGCACTTCGCCCAGTTTTGGTGCGAAGTGCGTACTTCGCCCAGTTTTGGTGCGAAGTCCGACTTCGCCCCTCTTCTGGGCGCACCTTGTAACTGGCAGGCTGACAAAAGAGTGATAAGTGCTGGGGCAAAGTCCGTACGGCGGCAGATACCAGTTTTCACCTGTGCGCAGTCCGACTTCGCAGCGAAGCCGGAGTGCGCCCTTGACAGGTGCGCAGTAGGGAAACAAACTCAGAAATACACCTAAGGCATGAAGGCCTTCCCGACTGCGCTGTTTTCTGCCCGCGCAACCCGAGACGCTCTGATCCCAAGCGAAGTTGGACAAACTGCCTTTCAAGGCAAACACGTGTCAAACAGCATCATCCATCATCTGACAAGTGTCCAGCTTCGGGATTTGAGCCAAGACATGCCGAGCAAAAGGATGAGCATGGGCTGCATTACCTGTGCCAGTGACCTCATTTAAAGCCGATTGGAGGTTCTACCTGCTCCAGCTACCCGCATACCTGCCGAGAAGAAGTTTTGCCCAACACACTGCCACGTAGCTGTCCAGCTTCCAGGAAGACCATGCTGCGGGTACAGTCCGGTCCGACAAAGGTTAGCATTTGCAGCTCCTTCGCCGCTTTTGTCAGCTAATGTTTGATTGGGACTTTGTGCCCATTAATGTAACGGGAGGGACTCGGGCTATAAAAACCCACCATGAATTCATTGTAAAGTGTGGAAGGGGAATGTCTGTTAGGGAACCAATGTAACCGTGCTTCTGCTTATAAATATAATTTGTATGCCTGGTTCTGTTCTGCTGCTTTTATTGCTTTACGCTTTATGCTTAACGCTTCCCTGTGTCATGGCTCGTTGATTCGTTTCAGCATTTGATGATCAGGCACCTTTAGCATTGTTTGTGCCATGGCTTGTTAATTTATTTTAGCATTTGGTGGTCAAGCACTTCTGAACTTCATAGACTAGATGTGGTAGCAGTTCCATCAGTTGTGTGTTACGTTGTTGTCCGTAGTGGTGATTGATGCGCTACCGTGCTGTTAGTTCTCCTTGTAGGGATAATGTTTGCTAGGGGGCCATTGTAGCTGTGCGGTTAAAATCTCTGCATGACACATATACCTGGTTCTGACATCTCTTATTTACTTTCTGTTTTGAGTTTCCGTACGTAGTGGTGATTGATGCATTGTCGTGCTGTTAGTTCTCCTTGTAGGGAGAATGTTTGCTAGGGGACCATTGTAGCTGTGCGTATATTGCTTAGTACAGAAAGTACACATAGATTTTGCAGTTCTCAGTCATGCTTTGTATTTATAATGCAGTAAGTATTGGTGATTGCTGGTTGCCGTACTGTTAGTTCCCCCCCACCAACTCCAAGTATATTTGTATATTCTTTCTGTTCATTTATCTCTTTCCTGCACTCTTAGCTTGAACATAAAAACCCCCCAAAAGGAGCCGGCCTTCTCCGGAGATTGGCACGGAAGGCATCTCTTCCTTCCGGCCTTTCATGCTGGTGGGCGAATCTGGGCGCATTAACCCAAAATCCTTTCCTCATGGCAGATTCGTAACCAACAGTGCTCTTGCCTCCGGTTACCATACAATCTCCAATGACATGACAATCATGAAGAAGAAGCAGGCTCATATGGAATTCGTTCCTAGAAGGCCATACCCTCCTACGCTAACAAAAGATCAAGCAGCTCAAGCGCAAAGGCCTCCAGCAAGAAATGCTGCCGGCAATGCTCAGCCTGGCACTTCTGACCGCGTCAACTGGTGCTCTACTTGCAACGACCCCCATGGAGAAGAGAGTTGCATGCTGCATCAGCATTATATTCAGACCCTTGCGGGTAGCGCCATAGAGGATGAAGCATACATGATTCGTGATGATGAGGGTAACTTTGCAGTCCCTGAAGAAGATCCCGTATCCCTCTTAACCAAAGAGGGCAAAAAGCCGATTGAGGCCACCCCGGCCCAAATGAAGCCGTTAAAGGTGTATGCAAGAAGGGAGAAGACGCAGCCTGCTGTGGCAGCTCCTGATAAGCCGCCTTTACCTCCGACTGCCAAAGAGAAGCCCCCGACGCTCAAGACTCCCGTAGTCAAGGCTCCAACGACCCAACCTCCAGCTGAAACAAAAGAGCAAGCTCAGGAGAAGTTGAGGTACCCGTCGCTGACAAAGAGGCAGAGGGTCGAAGCCACGCAGCAGTACCGCACCAAGTACGAGCCAGCAAAGGAGGCGGAAGGGGCCGGTACTTCTACCTATAATATAGTCGATGAGCTCAAGAAAACTCCAGCAAAAATAAGCATGTACGATGCTCTTCAGCTCCCAGGACAGGTAGACCTGTTGCAGGAATCCTTGAAGAATGTAAAAGACGGGAAGCCACCGCAGCCTACTGTGTTAGCTCAGCCCTTGACGACTTCTGCTACCGGAAAGAACAGACCGCCACCTTTTTATCTATCTTTGCGGATGGAAGGTCACATAGTGCATAACTGCATGGTGGACTCCGGTGCTTCGACTACTGTCATGCCAAGGGTTGTCTACGAGGAAATTGGTATGGAATACACGAGGAGCAGCCAAGGTGTGCTACAGTTGGATGGCACTCCTGTGAAGACAGTTGGTGTCATCAAGGACATCCCCATTCGGCTGCATAAAGCACTCGACATTGTGGTCATCCAAGAGGTCGTAGTGGTTGACTTGGAACCCTACTTCGGCATGTGTCTCTCAAGGGAGTTCACTGCGAAGCTGGGTGGATATTTGTCGTTGGACTATTCACATATGGAGGTACCTTTCAAAGGAAGGAGGTTGAAAATTTATAATGAGAAACCTTCCACTTTTCTAGTCGAGAAGATACCCGGGGAGGAGCAGCAAAATGACATGGTTCATCTGACGACCGAGGAGCTGGTAGAAGTAGACTTGGCGGGAGAAACCCTGGAGCAGCTGCAAGTGGAGGACGAGTTCTCCTTGTTAGATTTCAACGCCATGATCGAAACTGAACTGGGCTGCTACTCCGTCACTCAGCCTGAGAGACATGACCAGACTGCACAAAAGGACGTAGGACCTGCCCCAGACAAGCTGTGGAAGCTGTACTTTGATGGTGCCCGATGCAAGAACGGCGTCGGGGCAGGTGTCCTTTTGGTCTCACCATCCGGCATTCAAAAGGACTATTGTTATAGGCTGGCTTGGAGTTGCACTAATAATGCGGCAGAGTATGAAGCCCTGTGCTTAGGCTTAAGGAAGGCAGAGAGGCTTGGGATTAAACACTTGCAGATCTTTGGCGACTCAGAGCTGGTGTGCAACCAGATTACTAATAAGTGCGCCTCCAAGAAGCACTACCTCAAGGCGTACCGTAACCGTGTCTGGGATCTGATGGAGTCATTTGACTCCTTGAATGTCAAAGCCATCTCTCGTGAAAAGAATAAACATGCTGACATTCTGGCGTCTGTTGGAGCCAGGTACGTCCCGACTGATGACACTGTGCAGAAGCCGAAGCCGGTTCGTACTATTTACAGGCCTTTTGTGCCTGACAAGGACACCCATTGGCAGGTGTTCGATTGTGACGAGGATATCGTCACCTTTTTGATACATGAAGCTAGTTCAATCGAAGGTAGAGACCCTGATGACGAGCAGTATGAGGGGTTAATACAGTTAAAGAATAATCACGTCCCAAAAGGACTGATTACCTTGGAGAGCCTCTTTGATCAGAATGATAGAGCCATATCCCACAGGATCAAAGTGGACCCCAAGCAGTACATGGACCTGGAATTGGAACCTGGAAAGGTGATCAAGGTCGGAACAGATTGCACCGATGAAGAGTTAGAGCAGATCCGAGCTCTATGCAAAGAGTACCCAGATATTGTAGCCTGGTGCTACCAAGACCTGAAAGGGTACGACAGAGAGATGATCCAGCACACCATAGAGCTGGAAGAGCAGGCAAAGCCCTTCAGGCAGAAGCAAAGGGCAGTAAATCCGAAAATTGAAGCCATGATGAAAGCCGAGCTCATGAAGATGCTGGAAGCAAAAATCATCTATCCTATCAAGCATTCTTCTTGGGTCGCGAATCTGGTTCCCGTAAGAAAAAAGAATAGAGACATCCGTCTCTGCGTAGATTTCAGGAATCTTAACCAGGCTTCATTGAAGGATCATTACCCACTCCCTCAGATTGATCAAATCCTTCACGTGGTTGCGGGAGCCCAGAGATTCTCTCTCCTGGATGGATTTTCAGGCTATAATCAGATTTGGGTGAAAGATGAAGACCAGCATAAGACGACGTTCACCACCAAATGGGGAACGTTCGCATATCAGCGCATGCCCTTCGGTCTTTCCAATGCCGGGGCCACATTTCAAAGGGCTATGGACTTGGCGTTCCGCGAGTTGCTCAACAAAATCATTGTCATCTATTTGGACGACATGACTGTGTTTTCACACAAGAGAGAGGACCATGCCTCCCACTTGCGGCAAGTATTTGAAAGATGTCGCGAATTCGGCATATCCATCAACCCAAAGAAGTCAGTCTTTGCGGTGAAGGAAGGCAAACTGCTAGGCCATGTTATTTCTGAAAAAGGCCTTGCGGTTGACCCCGACAGAGCGGAGGCTCTTCTTCGCTTGTCCATCCCAGTCGACAAAAAAGGGCTGCAGTCATTTTTTGGCCAAATCAACTTCGTAAGGAAGTTTGTGCCTGACTTTGCACAAGTAATCAAGCCCATGGCTGAGCTCCTGAAGAAAGATGCTGAATTTGTCTGGACTGAAGAGAGGAAGCAAGCCTTTGAAGAGATCAAGGCCAGGATTGCCCAGGCCCCAGTGCTGATAAATCCAGATTACTCCAAGGACTTCATCCTTTACGCGGTGGGAGAGCCCGAAAGCTACGCTGCAGTTCTGACTCAGAAGGGAGATGATGGCGAGGAGCGTCCAATAGCATTCCTAAGCCAGGTGATCCAGCCGCACGAAGAAAGGTATAATTTTATTGAGCGGCAAGTTCATGCAGTTATGAGATCCCTGAGAAAGTTCAAGCACTTTGTCTCCCAGAGCCGGATAACTGTCTTCGTGATACACCCGGATGTCAGAAATTTCATCATCCAAGGGGAGCCTGGTCACAAGAGGGCGGGATGGATTGCCAAAATCCAAGAGTTTGACATAGAGGTACGACCCACAAAGTTAATCCGAGGTCGGGCTCTATGCCAGGAATTGGCCCGAAGTGCTGCAGCTGAAGTCTCTGCTTGTCAGTGGGAGAATCCAATGACAGAAATCAACCTTGCCAACTCCTTATCAGAGGAGAGTGATTGGACAAATGACCTAGTGTGGTATTTTAACACAGGGAGATGTCCAGATCATCTCAATGCCTCACAAAGAAGGAGGTTTAGGCTTAATGCCTTGAAGTATGTACTACGCCCCGAGGGGCTGTATTTCAAAAATATTGACGGCATCCTGTTGCGGTGCGTCAAAGAATCAGATCAGCCAAAAGTCCTCGGCGAATTCCATTCTGGGATGCCAGGAGGACATCATTCAGGAAGGCCGACGACCTTAAAAATCATCAGAGCGGGCTATTATTGGCCCACCCTCTTCACAGATGCGCATATGGTGTGTCAAAAATGCGAGAAATGCCAAAGGTTCGCCGATAGAAATAGGAAAGCACCCTTGCCCCTCCAGCCAATTCAAGCTGAGGCTCCATTTCAGCAGTGGGGCCTGGACTTCATCGGGACGATAACGCCCAACTCTTCGGCGGGGCATAAGTTTATCCTAACCGCCACAGATTACTTTACCCGATGGGCCGAGGCAACGCCTACAAAGCATGCTGACCAAGAAACGGTCATTGGTTTCCTAGAGAGCCTCATCACCCGTTTCGGGATTCCAGAGGCAATTGTCACGGACAATGGTCCAGGGTTTGTAGGGGCTGTACTCACAGAGTTCACCAGCAAGTATGGCATTTACCACAAGATGTCTTCAAACTACTATCCGCAGGGAAACGGCCTGGCCGAGTCCACCAACAAAAATCTCTTGAAGATTATAAAGAAGACTGTGGAAAGGAACAAGAGGTCGTGGCACCTGCTTCTGGACCGAGCGTTATGGGCGGACCGTATCTCTTTCAAGAAGTCCATCAAGACGTCCCCTTATGCGCTCGTGTACGGCAAAGAGGTTGTCTTGCCCACCCACATAGAAATGCCCGCACTCTGGTTGTTAGAAGATGAGAAAGGCGACAGGGACCCCGTGGATGCCCGATTGGCTCAGTTGTTGCAACTGGAAGAGGAAAGGGAAAAGGCGTATCAGGCTTTTACCAAGCACGCCGAGATGACCCAGAACTGGTTTTCGAAGGGAACCACCGCCCGAGTCTTCAAGATTGGAGACTTAGTGCTGAAATGGGACTCACTTAAGGTGAAACCGGGCAACCATGACAAGTTTGATGCCTTCTGGGAAGGCCCCTTCCAAGTCGCCCGGGTAAACCAGTTCAATGCATTCGTACTAAGAGACATGGAGGGTCAGATCCTCCCGATACCCGTTAATGGCTTTCATCTGAAAGCCTACTACCACTGAAGGTTACCAAAGGTCTTCCCCTTGTACATATTTTTATTTCCTGCAGTTCAGTTTTATTTCCGAATGTAAATATTGCTTTCAGTTTAGTTAGTTTCCTGCTTTGATTCAAAAAAGAGAGCTGAATGTCTTCAAAAGGAAGGTGCATGGCAGTCCAAAAAATGGCTAAGGCAGGAAAAGTCGTCCAACTGCGCAAGAAATCTGTCCCGAAGTCGGGCATCGCCCTTAAGTTTGTGCGACGTCGGGAGGTTCCAAGGCAGGAGCAAGTGGGAAAAGGTTCGAAAATTTTTCTAACTTTTGGGGAAGCCGTCCGATTTCGCAGCGAAGTTGGACGGCGCACCCTGTCTTGAGCGCAGCCGGACGGGAACAAAGCAAGAAAATGCAAAAGCGACTAAGTGTCCCGCCCGACTGCGCAATTTTTCCCTGCGCCGCCCGACTGCGCACACAAAAATTTGCGCACTCCGACGGGCGCGTCCTAGAGGCATGATGTATGACGAAGAAATTTCTAAGTGTTGGCCTCCCAAAGGCGCGTCTTCCATAGTGCGAAGTCGGACAGCGCTCGTTTTTTGGGCGCACTTGGTCGGGGAGTTTAAAAAATTTGCTAGCTTGCCTAAGGTTTTACAACACGCTTCCCCAGTTAAATGCCTCGAAGCGTGTGCCCAGTTGGCACCCATGACGTCATTAAAAGCACGAGTTTTGAAGACTTTAAGGAATGATTGCGCAATTTTCGAAGCAGATGTCATAAATGAAAAAGCGCATCAGGGTGCAATGATGTACAAGTCGCGCTTTCCAACAGTGGATCCCACGCGCGGCCGTCGAGGAATAACGGCGCTTCTCACCCACTTCGGGCAAAAAACTTTAAATTCCCCTCGCGCCATTAATGCTGCTTTCCCCATTTTTAGAAAAGGGCTTCTTACTTACTCAGAGCATCAGAATTACCAAAGTGAATTCGAGTTGCGTTGTGAAAGAGGAGAAAGTGCGAAGTTTTACTAAGTTACAGCTGTAATTTCTGTCGATTCCCAGCGCCATGAGTGAGAGGCCGAGTACAGACAAAGGGAAAGCGCCCATGCAGGCGGGCTCTAGTGATTCAGAGCAGGAACCTGAGGAGCAGACCGACTCGGGCGCTCATGAAAGTGAAGCGCCGAAGGAAAAAAGAGGAAAATCCAGGGCGAGAAGCGCCAAGAAGCAAGGTCCTCCCCCGCCGCCCATAGACCGCCTGGCCGAGTACAGAGACGGCGATTACTCGATTAGTATCACGAAGCTGCGCCCTAATGTCAAGCATTGGGCAGACAAGGTGTCGCCCTCACACCATCTCGGGGCCGCCTACAGGTCGAACCTTTACTGGTTCTTGTGCCCTCCTGTTCACCACTGCCCAGAGCTGGTCGAGTCGATTGTAGCATATTACAAACCAGCCACCCGGCAGGTCTGCGACTGCCAAGGGAGGATGTTGTTTACCCTCTTCAAGGAGAGCGTACAGCCAGCTTTCGCGTCGGGGCTCGAATTTGACCCGAACGCCATTGTCAGGAAGATCAATTTGGAAGAGCAAGCGGGCAGATTCAGCGAAGGCAAAAGGATGAGGGAGTTTCTTAATTCAGAGCTGAAGTGTCCACTGCCGGCTGCAAAATGGCCGTCGCGTCCTATACCCCTGGCAAATTTCAAAAGCAAGTATATCTATACTATTCTTGCCTGGGTTTTGGGCTGCGGCACTGACGCAGAAGTGCACCCATACCAGCTGGCGCTCGCAGAATGTATTCTGCATGGGGAGTTGTATGACCCCAATGCCCTAAAAAGCGGAAGGCGCCCAATCTATTTCGATTGGGCAGACTGGGTGGCGTACGCCATTCATTCAAGTCTGGTGAAGTTGCAGCAGAAGAAGGCGACGGAATTCAGGCACTGTTCATTTCTTGTATGGTTGTGCCTGTACCACATGCATTACCGGATGAATATCGTCGGGCTTAAGAAAGTGGATGAGCAGGGCGCGCCGCTGCCAGTATATGAGTGGACGGAACTGTTGTACAGGAAGGGGTCGTATTATGACTTCAATTTCAAATTTTTGGGTATGGCCCTGGCACTTTTCAACGGCAAGGCGCATCGCCCTCCTTATGCTATGACGAGGCACCTGTCAAGGAACAAATTTGGGGATACTTTCCGGTTGACCCAGGGCATCATCATCAGGATTTACGGATTTAAAGGGAAGCCATTCCTGTTGCCATATTTCTGTACAGAATATCACTTTGGCCTCGAGGCAGCGCGGCAAATGGACTGCGTTGAAGAAGAGTTCGGCCAGGGAAAGAAGAGGGGCCACATCTTCAAGTATCCTTTTACCTGGGGAGACATTGAGGTCCACGAAATTGGGCAGCATGTATACCTAGAGCAGACCCTCCTCAACTTGGGCCTGGTGTAGTTGCCGCAACGCTGGAAATATGACCCAATCGGGGTAAGGGGAAAATTCGTGCACGTCTGCCCGCGGGAGGAAATCATGGAAGAAAGGTGTAATAAGACAGGGGCGGACCTAGAATGGCACATTGAGCAGATGCAGTCGTGGCCACCATGGCATGATTTTTACTGTGTGGAAGTAGACTATGATCCCGAGCACAATGATGATCACAAACCGGGATCAGTTGGTTTCAGAAGACTGCTCGCGAAGGTGGCGCACCTGGGCTGGACAAAAGACAAAATCATCGAATGTTGGAAAATGAGGTGTCGCACGCGGCACGATAAATCAGAGAAAAAGACGCTGGCCATAGACGACGAGTTTTCCACCTTGTATGATAAATACGCTGACAAATGGCAGCCGTTCGTATTCCGAGATTACGTTCCCCTAGGCGCCCGGAAAAGGTATAAAAGGAAGCCCCCTCCTCAGCATTTGCCCGTTCGAAAGACGTCCAGCAGCAAAGCGTCAAAAGGCAAGGAGGTGGGCCCAATGTTGTCCTCAACGCCTGAAAAGTCGCCTCAGACAGAGGAGCCCGAAAAGTCAGCCAGCGAGGCAGCAGTAGAGGGCACAGATCCGACAAGGCCTAAGTACAAATTCACTGTAGGCACCCCGGCCCCTGACGTATCAACCGCCTCTGCTCCCCCCGAGCAAACAACCGCGCCAAAAGAGAAGAAAAGAAAAAGGGGCAAAAAAACCAAAGAAAGGCGGCCCAAGAAGGAGGTTGTACAACAGATAGTGGTGGCCCCACGAGCGAGTGCGGCTGCAAGTGAGATAATCTCGATCGAAGATAGTCCTCAGAGAGAGGCAGAGGCCTGGGCCGCGGGAGTCATTCAAGCACCAGCTCAGGCGGAGCACGCAGGTACGTCCTCTTCCCCTGTGCAACAAACCCTAGCAAGCCCTGTTGTTACGCCCTCATCTTCCACATCTGGGCACATTTTGGCTGCCTCGCCCTCTTCACTAATCACGCAGTCCCAGCACAGCCCTCGGTCCTTTGGCCGCTACGCCCAAGACCCCAATATTTTCCAGACCCTGGGTCAAACCCTAGGTCTCTCTCCCGCGGCTAGCACTGAAGCAGTCTCCCCGTCCCCACGTCGCTCACCCGCCGTCGATACCGCCTTCCAAACCCCATCTCCACCTCCTCAGCAACCGCCCACTTCCCCTAGGTCCCGGTCGCCCTCAAGAACGGCCTTGTCTTCTGGTGTACCACCCGCCTCATTATTTTCAGGGAGGATGCCGCAACAGGATTTGGCCTCGGCGTACCCCATGTTGGCAGAACTGGAGCTGATGGAAAAACAGCTGCAAGTCACGGATGACCAGCCCTTAGCTGCAAAGGCCGCAGGGGGTTCTGTTGCTTTCCTCCAGGGCGTAAAAAAGAGAAGGGCCGAGGAGATTGCCATACCAGTAAAGCGCACCAAGTATGACCTGGACAGAAGGGTGCTCCGAACAGAAAAGTTAGTACCTAAAGTCAAGAAGCCCCTCCAGGAGATGACCGAGGCGGACTATGAGCACCAGATCAAAGAGAAGAGCTTTGACGACATAAACGAGGAGTACGAAATAAGCGGGATCCGCCGAAGGACTGACAATCTCCTCGTCAAGCGGCTCGAAACCCAGGAGAAGCTGTATCAGCTTCAGAATGATTCAAGACAGCTGGAGGAGAATCTGGCCAAGACGACTACGCAGCTGGAGTCCGCTCAGGAGGAAGTAAAAAAGTTGAAGGATCAGCTCGCGGCATCCCAACAGGAGACGACGGCCCAGAAAAGAGCAGCTGATCAGCTAGCAGAAGATAAGAAAGCAGCGCTGGTGCATGTTGCCCAGTTGCAAAATCAGCTCCAACAGACTCAGGCGCTGCTGGAAGAGAAGGCGTCTCAGGCGGCCGCTTTTTCGAGGGACAGGATCAAAGAAATGAGAGTCGGCCTGCTGACAGGTTGCAGGGCTAATGTTGTCAGGTCCCTATCCGTCCTGGATTTCATCTCCAGGATACAAGAAGTTTCTGCCGAGGGAAAGCCTACGGTAGAGGAGGCCGAACGTCAAGCGCGACAATGGCTAGACTTGGCGATAAAACTTGAGGAATATGAGCGCAAGGGCCTCCGATTCCCACCAATGTCACGGATTGCCCTAGACTGGGCAGATGCAAGGGTTACCTTGCAAAATTATTTTGAAAAATCTGAGAAAATTAGGGCTGCCAGAAAGATGTTGGATGCGTTGACCCATGAGAAGAACATCTGCCTGGCCCCCTTTAACACTCTTTCTGCGCTCGGATTCCCGAGCTTTGTCAAAGATGGAGAGTTTTTGCCTCTGGAGCAAGTAAAGCAGGACTGGCAGGTTTATGAGGCAGATACGTCCGAGATTGATGGCTGGGCTGACCCAGTCCAAGAGGCACAGGTGACCCAGATGGTGTCCAAGTTCTGTAAGATCAATACTTACCTCCAGGAGCTGGGAGAGAGGTACGACACCATCGATGTGCATATGGTCGCGGCATTCAAAAGGGCGCTGAAGGATATCAACGACTTAGAGCCCTTCCAAGAAGCAGCTTGGGATCAAGCTAAGGCTGCTTATGAGCACGTCCGTGAGCGGGTTCAGCCTGCTGTGCAAGAAGGGGACAGGGGCGCTGAGCAATCAGGCTCAGAGAGAGAGGAAGAGGAAGGTACAGAAGAAGAGACCGCTGGGAGTAGCCAAGAGGAAGAACAACTGCCAAAGCAAGGAGCTCAGCGGCATCAGCAGAAGGATGCAGGGACCGGGAGTGCCTCTGTGCCCAAGGGATAAAGGCCTGGTTCGTTGCATCGAGGCGAGCTCGACACCCCGCGAGCCGCCAGGAATGTTGCCACATTTTGCACGGGGTGCCATGTCTTGAAAATTTTGTAAGGATGCTGCTTTGCCTTCCCTCTTTCTTCTTTCCCTTTCTTCATCATGTCCCTTCTACTCTTCAGCCATCAAGTTTCGGGTTCTCCATCTTCTATTTTCATGTTTCTGACTGTTTCTGTGAGTGGGCAAATTTGCCCAAAAATATTCTAAGTGTTGGAATCCGCCCGACTGCGCAGCGCAGTCGGGCTGCGCTTGTCTACTTTTGCGCACCTGGGCGGTATTGGCATGACTGCCCAGAAAATTGGCTAAGTCCTGAGGCCGCCCGACTTCGCAGCGAAGTCGGGCGGCGCTCATAGTTCGGTGCGCACCTGGGCGGCCTCATGGAAAAAATAGCAAAATTTGACTAAGTGTTGGGCCCGCCCGACTTCGCAGCGAAGTCGGACGGCGCCCTGAAGACGGTGCGCACTCGGACGGCGTTGTGAAGACATCAAAAAGTTTCTAAGTATTGAGCCCGCCCGACTTCGCAGCGAAGTCGGGCTGCGCTCATCTAATTGTGCGCACTCGGGCGGAAGGACAGGAAAATGCTGCTAAAATATTCTAAGTGTCGGACTCCGTCCGACTGCGCTGCCCCGCCCAACTGCGCTCCTGTTTTGCCGCGCCATCGGACGAGAAGTAGAGGGCTGCTGAAAATATTCTAAGGCATGAAGGCCCGCCCAACTGCGCTGTTTTCACCCTGCGCCGTCCGGCTGCGCTCCAGTTTTGTGCGCAGTCGGGCGGGATAGAAAATGCAAAGGATGAGCTTCTAAGCTCGGTTTTTCTCCCCTCCATTAGATGCTGACAGGTGTTCGGTCTTGGGATCCGAGTCAAGATGTGACAGAAGGTGTGCCACCAGGGTACAGGACAGATGAGCGTGAACTGACAAATTGTACCACATCTGCCCCCATTCAAACTGACTCGATTTCTCACCTACCGTATTGCCACGTAGCTGCCATATTTTCAGGTGGACCTTGCTGCAAGTACATTCCTTGCCCGCAGAGGTCAAACATCAGCCGCTTTTGTCAGCTTTTGCAGCTTTTGTCAGGTCTGGGATTCTGTGCCCAAATTGTAATCGGGGGGGAAAATTGCGCTATAAATAGCAGCCTCATTTCATTGTACAAGGGTGGAAGGGGGATATACTGCTAAGGAACTTCTGTAGCTGTGCACTTGCTTTTGAATGCAAAGTATATTTGGCTCTATTAGTTGTGTTTATCTTGTATGCTGCCTTTATTAAGTATTTCTGCCTCATGTTGCTTATATTTCTGATTATTGCTATTCTGCTTTTCTGGATATCAGTATTGGTGATTAAGTATATCTGGAATGCTGAAGTAAAGGATACATAGGATAGAATTGCTCTAATAGTTTCTGCTACATACGTTGTTTTGATTGTTGTTGGTAGTAGTGATTGGTTAGTTGTTGTGCTGCTTATCTTCCCCACCCGAAACAAGCATATTTATGTTTCTTTCCGTACTTTATAATTTCTTTCCTGCACTCTGAGCTAAACCCCCCAATTGAGAAAACATAGGAAGCCGGCCTTCTCCGGAGATTGGCGCGGAAGGCATTCCTTCCTTCCGGCCTTTCAATCTGCTGGGCGAATCTAGGGCGCAAATAGATTAAAATCCTATCCTAGTGGCAGATTCGTAACCAACAGGTGACATGGCACCAAAACAGTCTCTGCTGTAAAACAAGGCATTAATAGATTGTGCACAGCATATAAAAACCATCCAGCTGTCACATTAAAGGAGCACCTTGAAGTGGTCAAAACCAACAAGCAAAAGCCGTTGGAATGTGTTCACGGAGACCAAAGAAGACCTTTTATCCTCTTGGACGCATCCCCAAGCGGTCTAAACTGTCGGCAATAGGATATTCCACAAAATCTGCCTTATATTCCGGAGCTCTTCGGAATGAAGGGCAGAAACAGTCAGCGAAAAAAGGTACAATTTGCATATATTTCGCGGGGAATGAAAATAGATAGCATGAGGACAGGTGTAACAACCTTATCTCACCTATTTTTGACCTTTTCCCATTAGCTAAAGATGCATGAATAACTGTTGCAACGGATTTTGTCCTAAAATAGACCAAGTCTGTTGCAACAACATAAGCAAATCACGCATGGACAACACACAACATTGAATTGGTAGTTGCAAATATGTACATAGGAAATAATATAAATAGGACTACTCACTCATTGGTTGAGTTAGTCAGAATATGAGTCAGAAGTCAGAAAGTTTGAATTGTAACAGTCACCTTTTGTAATAGCAAGTTTTCAATAAAGTGCAGTTTTTATTCAAACGTATGGATTTATGAGTGTGAGAGTATTTAGAGTTTAATATTTGGTGTGAAATTACCTTCTTCTGGACCAAGGAGCAAGGGCCCACTCTCAGGGCTGGAGGAAGGAACAATTTTTCAGGTTTTCTGTTTTTAGCAGTTTTTGTCCAATATTTTGCTAAAATATTGCACACAACAATTTTCTTTGTTTCCAGCATGTTTTTCAGTGAGTTTCAATTGTGATATGTGTGAATTTGTTTGCAGCTAGTTGACCCCTATTTTTGTGTCTTCTATTTCCCCTGTTTTTTGCATTTCCATTTCAGCAACATTTTTTTGACAAGTTTTCCTGCAACAACTTTTTCTGACAAGTTTTTCAGCAGTTTTTTTAACAACTTTCTGCATTTTCAATTTAGCATGGTTGAATTAAATTAGATTTCAATTTAGAAATTTTCATTAATGCCATTTCGATTTAGCAAGCGTAAATTAGCTTTTGTTTCAGCAATTTCAATTCTGCAAGTTAATTCTATTTCTGCAAACTAGAAGTAATTTCAATTCCTGCAATTTAAGTTAGTTTCCATTTTGCAAATTAGGAGTTAGTGTGACCTTGAAAGACCAAATGAACATCTGTTTCACCGAATAAAGCTTGTGAACTAATGACTGAACTGTAACTTGCCAAAACCTTCTATCGCAGACAGCCTTGGACACCGCCTTGGATTTGACAAATATTAAAAATTAAATGATGACAATAACGACACTCATCAAGATTGAGGATGCTGTTGGTTTGTGCTCAATGATTCCTAGTTGAGTGCTTGATTGCTTTGGGCGGCTAAAGTTTAGTCTTGATTCATGCGTAGTGCCAATGCACAACGATTCTAGATGTTGACCTATTCACGTGTCTAATCTTATCATGTTCAGCTTTGACAATTACATAGTGATTCTCCCTAATTGCCAATGCTTAATTCAATGCAAACTTTCACGAGGATGCATTTGAAAATAACAATGTCTGTGCCAAAATTAACATGCCTAAAACGACTATTCACTATAGTATCTTGTTAACCACACAAATTATGAGTCATCAGCTTATCTTTATCATCAATCATATCTGCATCCTGCATTCATCAAGAACATTAGCAACCACAAAAAGAAATATTTTTATAATTAAATGAATATAAAGGAAATCAATAAAATGCAAAAGATTAAGAAAAAAGGGTGGATATAACATGTGCAAAGTTCAGAGAAAAAACTGGATATGGTTTCAAGTTGGACTATAAAGTACATCAAGGGTAAATTGTTATTACAGTTAAAACACTTTTGCAGAGGAGATTATCCATCTGAAGTTTTTTCGTGCATTCTGTAGTATAAGCAGCCGCTGGAAGCCTTAGCATAGTTAGTTCAAGCATTCAAGCTATTTTTGCAGATGCATCTTCATTTACAAGGTTATGTGTTCAATTGATTTGTGAGATACAATTGCTAGACCCAGCACTTCATCTCTTTGCACTGGTTCAACAGGATCATTACTTACAGTTATTCCAGAATGGCATTGTTGCTTGCCAGACTATGATACTGGGTCTTAGGAAGACAAAGTCTACCACAATACAGCATTTCCTGATTGGGCCCACTATTGAGATTCAAAAGATGGATGCATTTCTTGGGATAAAAATAAAATATTAGAAGATACCAAGTAAATGTTTGCACAATCAAAACCTAATTTTAAAAATGTATGTTCTTTAATGAAAAACAAATTAGTAATGTGTTTAATGATATTACTGAATATAAATAGTCTTAGTCTTTTTCAATGAGTTTACACAGAATTTTATGAGGGGTCCTGGTCCCCTCATACTGAGTGGGGTTTGAACCTTGGACCTCTCAAAAAGAGGCCAAAGCCCTTACCACTACAATAAGCTTGTAGCTTACATAAATAGTCTTAGTTGAGGATACATAAATTATTAATTGTTTAATCAGAAAATACAACTGTTTTGTGTTTACATTAATAGGCTGAAAATTGGATGAAAAGGTGGTTGTCTCCTGGGCACTGGAAGCCTTATCATACTTAATTTGGTGGTATAGTCATTTAAGAAAAAATATCTCGGCTTCAGCATTTAATTTTGAAACTATACAAATTGCAAGCATTCCACACACAATTTTTGCTTTTTATCTTTTTTTTGGGCATGTGTATTTGAATTCCATGGAATTGTGTGAATTTGTTTTTACCGAGCAGAGTTTCCATTACTTTTGGATTGTTTGAAATGCTGAGAACTTTATTATTTCTAACATGTTTATTCTGATGCTAAGGAAATAAGCAAAAGTGTTTGATTTTGTGTTAATTATTACTACGATTCTTCTTTTCTAGATATTTATCTTATTTTGGCATAGACTTGTGAGTTATAAATAACAAAGGGGAAAAAATAGTGTGACTAAAGCTCTAGTTGTATTTGGTAACTAGTTCCATTAAAATAAAAGGCTGAAAGCCCTGCTACTCTGTGAACAAATTTGCCATGCAACAATCCTATAGTACCGACATATGTTTTCTCTTGAATTGCCCCTTAACTCAATGGCAACTGATAAGAGTATAAGAACAGAATGTGGAGATGGAAAGATTCGGGCAATGGGTAAGGATGTATATGGTGTCATGCCACTCTCTATGCTTGACTATAGGCTTCGTTATCTAGCATCATAAATCCAAGCTCTTTTTCAATAACTTTGTATGAATTTCAGCATACTTGCCCCATGCATTTTCACTTGTTTCCTTTGTAAGGGGTCCTTGTTGAAACATGGAATTTAATGCCAATGGAAAACATGCTTTGTTTTCTTTGACATGAACTCATTATTAAATTGTGATGTTATATGTGTGCTTGTATTCCCATCCAAGTGATACAAAAAATCTGGTTGCATGTTGCTCTTCGCACTTTGTCATCCCCCTAGCCAGCTGTCATGTCAGCATTTGTGCTACCAATGAACCCTATTAAACCAGCATTTGTCACACCACAAACCCATACATGTGACACAAAGCAGACATCACAATGTATCAACCAGCATCCATGTGTGGCGTAACCTTCAGCTTCTTTGAATTACGTCAATCACCTAACAAACATATAACTTAGCAAGACATTAACAGCACATGCTGAGTTTATCAAAATACATGGCCAATCATCTAAAGTCTATTGCAGAAGGGAATAAAAAGTAGCTTGTCTAGATGTGCCACTAGGTGAGGCCACAATCTGTTTGCATAGTTGTGTTGTCAATTTCATTACTAATGTAACTATGCTTTTTGTGTACTCAAAAAATAAGAGGTCAGACTTTTATAGTCTGTCTTATAATGGATTTGGGATTCATTGAATGCATATTTTGAGATCGAGTTTAATTTGTTCCTCACTGACAGTTCTATTTTTCCATGGAATGGTTGAATATGCCTATAACTTATATTAATGCTATTGGAAAAAGCAACAGGATGATATTTTCTAGTTACATATTTGTTTGCATCCATGTACAATGTGGAAAACTAGGTCACATTGCTACTCAGTTAAAGCAAATTAGTTATACTTCTCATCCTTCGTTGATTCTATAAAGTGGAATGATATTTTTTCAAAAGTGATTATGCTAATTTGTCAAATGGCTGATATCTAAGGTTATGAATCGTTTAGACGTGTTTGACAGGATGTGATACCTCCTGCATATCTTGATGAGCTATCATTGTTGCAAGATCGAATTGCACCATTTTCAACAGATATTGCTTTAGATATAATCGAAAAAGAACTTGGAGTGCCTGTACAGAATATTTTCTCTGAGATATCACTCCAACCAATTGCTGCAGCTTCACTAGGCCAGGTATCCTATTTCTCAATTATCCTAATAAATCTTACATTTTATATATATACTTGGTCAGAAAATGGTATTAGGGGGCAAAAGCTAATCTAGTCTGAATTTGCAGGTCTATCAGGCTAGGCTTAGATCAAGTGGGGAAGTTGTTGCTGTAAAGGTTCAACGACCTGGTGTCCGGGCAGCCATTGCTTTAGACATTTTTATCCTACGTTTACTTGTTGGTTATGTTCGCAGTGCTGCCAAACTAAATACAGACCTTCAGGTAACAGTAGTGGATATCATTAAACTAACCTCATTAGGAATTAGGTGGCTGTTTGATTCAACCAGAGAATAATTCTTTGTGGTAATGAATGCTTTTTTGATATGAAGTTAGTATTTTCTCCTTTTCCCATGTTGCATCTTATTGAACCTGTTGAGCAATTTTGATTTCCTATTTGACTAAGGGAATTTTTTTTTTCAGGCAGTAGTTGATGAATGGGCATCAAGTCTTTTCCGGGTACTTTCCTTTATCCACTTCAAGACCAGATTGATTGTCAGATCTGTTAAAAGTCATAAAGTTGTCCTAGATCAAATATCACACAATATAATATTCTGCTTTCTGCACTTAAGGGTAGCTGCTTGGGCAAGTACAAAGCTTTTCTGTTGAGTGAGAAGGTACCCTAGGTGTATAGTAGTCCAGGACATTGTCTGGCATGGCAAAACTACAAATCACACAACTTTTAATCACATGGTTACATCAACATTGAGGCCTCCAGCCATTGACAAATTTGTGTTGTTTTGTAATCCATGCTTATCTAATAATAAGGTGGTAGAAGGTACTTTCAACTCAGTTGTGTTTGCATTGTTCTTGTTCTTTGACTAGATGCGAGTATCTAGATAATGGCCTCTTTGTTACCTAACACGTGGCAATAAAAAGTATTGTGCTCCAGGATTTAAACTATATGATTCAGTGTTACATATGTTTTTGGATTTAACCCTCTTGGGTTTGCCCTTTCTTTGCTTTTGTTTCATGTTATTCTGTTTCATTATCATTTCTCTTTCTTAAGATCTTTCTTTTCTTTTGCCCTTATACTTTTATTGTATTTCTTTACTCCCAATGAACCATTTTGGTTGGGCAAATCCTATTGTCAGTTACGCAATCGGTATTGAGCCAATTTCTTAAATTCTTGGAACTGCGGCAACACAACCAAGGTGGTGGGCCATTCCTTCGACTAACTCGAATAAGGTCGAAGGGAACCAGATCTAGTGTATGCATAGGGGTAATTCCTTCTACATTAGGGTGTGACAAAGGCTGTCGTATAGGTTTTTCACTGGGTTCCGATTCCTGGAGACCCACCTTGTAGAAATACAGGTTGGAGTTTGGTATGCCCCATAGCCGTTTATCTCAACACAAGAAAAAATCTATATTTTGAAGTTTATCTAGAAGTTGTGAAGACGGGATGATAAATGAAACTACTTTTATTTTATAAAATAAAATAAAATAAATAATTATTTATTTAAAAAAACTAAAAAAAAAGAAAAAGAAAAAGAAAAGAAAACATAGAACTTTCCTTATGCTGATTTAAAGGACAGGCTGCTATACGATAACGAGTGATTGTGCGAGGGTTTCATCTGTGTTGAGTGCAAGCGGCTCCAAAGGTTGTTTTTCGGGGCCTTTGGGCCCTAGCGGCCAACATTTTTGTGGTTTCTGCTCAATATTTTAGCGGGATATGTTGTAGGGGACCCAAGATGGGTTAGAAATATGTCTTTCAACAGATCTTCATGTTGCAAACTTGATTGACAATGACTTCCAATTTGTTGCACAAAACAAAAGTGAAAATCATACCTTTTCTTGACGTCCAAGGCATGGATTAAAGAGATCTCGAAACAAGTTTCAAGCAGCTGATCAAAAAATGGTTCAGATCTCAAGTGAATCCGGCGCTAAGGAGCACCCCTAAAACAAATCCACTGTGGAAACCCCTTTCAAGGGCAAGGATTTCAAAGACTCGGCCCCAAAAATGAATTTTAGGGATGCCCTCCGTGGTGGACAGCCTCAACCTAATGCTAACATTAATCTTAGGGTTTCCCATAAACCTTTGAGAATGCCTAAGATTGATCCTAGGAAAACTGAGTCGGGATGTCTTAGGGCAGCTGATGGAACTCCGATTGTTAAGCTAGATATGGGCGTCATTCAGACTGGCATAGAAGATCTGGAAAAAAGAGGACTAATTTGTTGTTTCTTGGGTTTTCGTCCGAGCCTATTTGCTTTCAAAGTTTGGGCTGCAAAAAACTGGAAAACAAAAGGTGAGTTACAAATCTCTATTTATCCAAATGGTTATTTTCTTGTTTTATTTGCTAATAATGAAGATAGAGAGAAAATATTTCAAGGGGGTCCTTGGTTCTTTGGAAGGGCGGGGCTTTTCATGAAGCCTTGGCATACTAAATTTAAATCCGAAGAAGAGATGCCTTCTACAGGTCCTATGTGGGTTAGACTCTTTGGCCTCCCAATTGAATTATGGAATCTAGCTGTTTTTTCTTCAATTGGAAACTCTTTGGGAACTTTTATGATGATTGTTGATTGTACTCAAAAATTTGAACATATTATTTATGCTTGGATTTGTGTTTTAATGGATTTTGACAAACCCCTACCTGAAAAGATCTCATTACAATTTGGGGAGGACACTTGGGAGCAAGTGGTGGACTATGAGAACATTCCTTTTCATTGCCGAATTTGCCATGAATATGGTCATTTGGCTAGTGTCTACCCAAATAAAATTCTAAATCAAAAGAAAGAGGATACAAACTTAGCAAGTTTCCAAATGCCTAAGAAGAAGAACACTTAGAAAAAACTAGTTATGAAGGATCAATTGAAGTTATCAGCTAATATGTTTGAAATTCTTTCCACAAATGATGTCCTAGGTGAGGAAGAGGAAATAATGGAGACAAAAATCTTAGAAACGCAATTTAAAGATGCAAGGAAGGACTCAGAGACAAACCAACAAATTAAAGGTTTTCAACAAGAAAAAAAGGAGGAAATATACACAAGAAAAACAATCTTTTAAATGTTGAGACTTTAGATAATACAGGTCCCAAGATAGACTATGTTGAACCTTCTAGTAACACTTTGGCTTTATACATGCAATCTTCGAGGTTAGAAGCCATCCCAGATTCAATTGGGGTAAGTCAAGAAACAGGGAAAAAAACTAAAGATGGATTCCAACCAAAAGGCAGGTTGCAAGACCAATCAACATCATATGGTAAAAGAAGGTGAAAAGCTTGTAGAGGAAGGTAAGATTACTGCCCTTACCAATTTTTTTAGCCTTGGTATTAATGAAGATCATCACTTGGAATATTAGAGGACTCAAAGGGAGTCTTTCAAAACAAAACGAAATTAGAAGAATGATTTAGACAAACCATCCACATCTTGTTTTCCTTCAAGAAACAAAGATTTCAATAGAGGAAATGGATTCAATTGCTAGTAAAATCTAGCCAGCTGGAAAAGTTGCTTCCCTTAGTTCCCAGGGGACTTCTGGTGGCATTGCTTGCCTTTGGGACCCAAAAGAGGTTGTTATTCACCATATGGTTGGTAGCTGGGGTCTTTTGGCTATAGCTATTCAAAGTAGACATTCTAACCAAATTATGCTTTTCATTGTAGTTGAGAAAATCGGAGTCGGGTGGTAAATCAGCGAGTTTAAAAATCGACAAAGAATCGGAATCGACAAAAAATCGGGGAAAAAATTGGCATTTTTTATTGAAAAAACCAAAGAAAATGCAAATTTTCATTGAAAAAAAGATTTTCTCATCGGGAAAATCGAAAAAAAATCGGCTAGCCTGTGAATTGGGAAAAAATCGGCAAAATCGGGATTTTTTGCAGATTTTCTCAACTATGCTTTGCATAATTGTTTATGCTCCGACTACTTTGGAGGAAAAGAGAAGATAGTGGAAGGATATAACTTATATTATCTCTCATTTTCTTGAAGCTTGGATCTTGATCAGAGGAGATTTCAATACCATCCTCTCTTTGGATGAGAAAAGGGGGGAAATAAAAATTTGGACAAGAGCACTAACCTCATGAGTGAATATATTGCAAACCTTCATCTTGTGGACATCCAACCAAATAATGGCCTTATGACTTGGTCTAATAGAAGGCAAGGCTTAGCTTGTATTATGGAGAGATTGGATAGGTTCTTGTTCTCTGACAATTTCTTAATCCATGGTCACATTCCTAAGGTGAAGACTCTTAACAATGCTGGTTCGGATCATTGGCCAGTCATGGTGGAAATTTGGAAAACCAATGTGAGTTTCTCGCCTTTTCGATTTCAGTTAATGTGGCTTAGAGACAGTTCCTTCAGACCTCGAGTGCAACAATGGTGGAAGGAAGGTAAACCAAGGTATGGGACTAAGATGTTTTGTTTTGCCAAAAGGTTGCAATACATTAAATCCAAAATCAAGATTTGGAATTGGAAGAAGTTTGGAGATGTCCACAAAAAAAACATGAAGTTATTGCTCAACTTGAAAATTTGAATAAGAAAATCCGTTTAGATGGCCTCACAAAGAGTAGAAGTACAGATGAAATTAGACTCATTGCTCAATTAGAGGAATGGGAAAAAAGAGAACTCTTATGGAAGCAAAAATCTAGGATCCAATGGCTCAAAGAAGGAGATCGAAACACAGATTTCTTCCACAAATCTCTTCTAGCTCGAAGATCTCACAACTTTATTTCTTCCTTGAAATCTGATTTTGGAGATGTTGTCTACACTTGGGATGACATGAACTCTGTTGTTGTCAATTACTTTTCCAATCTATTTGCTGCTACACCTCTTGACTCGGCTTCTCAACAAAATATTCTTCAAGCGATCCCTACTCTTATCACTTTTGAGGAGAACTCTATTTTGACTGCTCTAGTTACTATCAATGAGCTTCAATAAGTGGTTTTTAAAATGCAAAAAGGAAAAACCCCAGGTCCTGATGGTTTTCCTATTGAGTTCTATCAAGAGTTTTGGGATATCCTTCATGCTGATTTATTAGAGGTGGTGGAAGAAGCCAGGAAAGCCAAAGAAATTTTGAAGGTTATCAATAAAACTTATATAGCTCTTGTCCCAAAATCTCAAGAGGTAGATCATATCTCAGCTTTTAGACCTATAGCTTTATGTAATGTTCTTCTCAAAATCATTACAAAGATCATGGCAGAAAGGCTGAAGCCTCTTTTGCATAAGATTATTTTCCCTGAACAAGGGGGTTATGTGGAAGGGCGTCAAATAGTGGATGAGATAGTTCTTGCTCAAGAAGCCATCCATTCCATGGAAATGCAAAAATCTCCATCTATGTTCATTCGTTTAGACTTATCTAAAGCTTATGACAGAGTGGATTGGCACTTCCTTGTCAAAGTTTTAAGGCAATTTGGCTTCTCTTAGGATTGGATGGACTGGATTATGGGATGTATCTCTTCGGTGTCCTACTCTGTTCTTATCAATGGCAGGCCTTCTCAGTTGTTCCTTGCTTCCAGAGGTATTAGGCAAGGTGACCCCCTCTCCCCTTATTTATTCATCATTCTTGCTGAATGCTTGGGCAGGACTATAACAAAAAACAGAGAAAACAGAACCCTTGAGGGAGTTACCATTGCTCATGGAGCTGGGCCTATTTCTCATCTTCAATTTGTTGATGACTCTACTTTGTTAGGTAAAGCTACAGTTAAGGAAGCTTCTAAAATTAAGCAAATCATCAGCTGTTTTTCTAATGCTATCGGGCAATTGATCAATGAAGACAAATCTAAAGTCATTTTCTTTCACTGCTCTCCCAGACAGGAATCCATGGTCTTGGATAAATTAAGATATAAGAAGACCTCCCTTCCAATCACTTATTTAGGCATTCCTCTCAATATTCAAAGACAGAAAAAAAAAGACTGCAATTGGTTGTTGGATAGAGTTAAGAAGAAAATTGGAAAGTGGACCAATAGGTGGCTTTCATTTGGGGGCAGAATTACCTTGGTAAAATCAGTCCTTCAAGCTATACCTATTTATGTTTTTTCTATGTTGAATATCCCAAAGGCTGTTCTTCGAGAATTAGATCAAATCAATCATCGGTTCCTCTGGAGTGGTACTAAGGAGAAAAGAAAATGGGCCTTGGTGAAATGGGATACTTTATGCCTTCCCAAGAATGAAGGGGGGTTAGGTTTTCGGTCTGCTATTAATAACAATAAGGCTTTAGCTGCTAAACTGTATTGGAGGATTTTGCATAACCCCAATGCTCTTTGGGCCAAGAATCTTCGTGCTAAATATGCTGAGAACAAAAGTCCTGAAGACCTTGTTCGCTATCAATTGCCTACCAAAGGTTCTCCCATTTTAGTGGTTCTTAAGACTGGTGAGGATTTGATTAAGCAAAAGTTATTTTGGATCATTCATAATGGTCAACAAGTAAATTTTTGGATAGATTCTTGGGATGGTCACCAACCTTTGATAACTCAATTTCCTGATTGGAGGCCTTGGATGGAGGAGCTTCATCGAGCTAACTGGATAAAGGTTGCTAATTACTATTGGTACCATACTAGTAATTCAGAGGTTGGTAGATATTGGATCCCTGTTGAGGACTGGCCTATTCAAATGCCAGAAAGGCAAAGAAAAGACATCCAAAGCATCCTTCATATGAGATCTCTCTCTTGGTCCCATGATAAAGACTGTTTTGGATGGAACAACACTACTAAGGGTGAGTATTCAGTTGCTCAAGGTTATTTGGCCTTATGCCATAATAATCCCAACCAATCATATGACATATTTACTTAGTTGTGGGCTCAAAAGCTCTGGCCTAAGGTGAGGTTCTTTACATGGCTTTTATTGCATCGTAGGGTGCTTACTAGTGAGCAACTTATGAAACGTGGTTTTCATGGCCCGTTTAGATGCAAAATGTGTGGAGAGAATGTGGAAACTCTCAGCCATATTTTTATTGAGTGTACCTTAGCCTTTGAGCTATGGAGGAGAATGGCCATCTTACTTGGCTTACAGTGGTCCAATTTTTTTACTTTTGAACAACTTTGGAGGGATTGGCCTAATCAGGAGGGTGTTGATCACTTTATTAGGCAACTAGTTTGGATGGGTTCTACCATCCTACCTTGGAATATCTGGAAAGAAAGAAACAACTGGATTTTCAATCAAGAAAGGAAGGACATTCACTATATCTGGCAAAAGACCATTGCCAACTTAGTTGAATCAGTCCAACAACTCCTTAAACACCCCTAGAACTCCCACCAAAGATGGGATCAAGTGATGCAAAGATTGAAGATTAACTCTTTTAAGGGAAACCAACTTAAAGGGAATGTGAGTAATCGAAAGATGGATAGAACAAGGAATTGGTAGCCTCCTCCTAAGGATTTTGGAAAAGTCAATACCGATGGAGCCTCTAGGGGGAACCTTGGAAAAGCTAGTGTGGGAGGAATTGGTAGACTTTCAGATGGTTCCTTGGTTTTCACTTTTGCTAAGAATTTGGGTATCCTTTCCAATAACCTTGTTGAGGGGTATGGTATCTGTTGGTTACGAATCTGCCATGAGGAAAGGATTTTGGGTTAATGCGCCGCATTCGCCCACCACATGAAAGGCCGGAAGGAAGAGATGCCTTCCGAGCCAATCTCCGGAGAAGGCCGGCTCCTTTTGGGGGGGTTGTTTAAGCTAAGAGTACAGGAAAGAAATAAATGTACAGAAAGAGACAAATGTACAGAAAGAGAATACAAATATGTCCAGAGGTTGGTGGGGGGAACTAACAGTACGGGAACACACTAATTACCGCTACTTACTGCATACAAACACAAAGCATGAAAAAGAACTGCAAAACCTACGCGTACTTCCGATACACAAGCAGTGTATGCACAGCGTCAATGATCCCCCTAGCAAACATTCCCTACAAGGAACTAACAAAGACGACAATGCATCAATCACCGAGATACGTACACCGACGGGGGTAGAAAGTAAACCTAGAGATATTAGAGCCGGTATATGTGTTAGGTAGAGAATTTAACCGCACAAGCTTCAATGGCTCCCTAGCAAACATTCCCTACAAGGAACTAACGACAGGGGATCGCATCAATCACCAGATACGGGCCAGCAACGTCACACATAACTGATGGAACTACTACCACATCTATTATATGAAAATTAAAAGTACAGAAATAATGCTAAAGGCGCCTGATCATCAAATGCTGAAATGAATCAACAAGCCATGACACAGAATCGCGTAAAGCATAAGCATAAAGAAATAAAAGCGGCAGAACAGAACCAGGCATACAGATTGTATTTATAAGCAGAAGCACGGTTACAATGAGCACAGTAGTTCCCTAACAAACATTCCCCTTCCACACTTTACAATGAATTCACGGTGGGCTTTTATAGCCCGAGTCCCTCCCGTTACATTAATGGGCACAACGTCCCAGTCAAACATTAGCTGACAAAAGCAGCCGCGGAACTGCTGATGCTGACATCTGTCGGGCTGCACTGTACCCTCGGCATGGTCTCCCTGAAGGTTGAACAACCACGTGGCAGCGCGTTGGGTAGAACTTTATATTGACAGGAATGCGGGTAGCTGAGGTAGGTAGAAACTCTCATCAGCATTAAATGAGGCAGCTGGCATAAGTAGTGCGGCCCATGCTTGTCCTTTTGCTCGGCATGTCTTGGCTCGGATCCCGAGTCGGACACTTGTCGGATGATGCTGTTTGACATGTGTCTGCCTTGAAAGGCAGTCTGTCCAACTTCGCCCGGGATTAGAGCGCAATCGGGTAGCACAGGTGAAAAACAGCGCAGTCGGGTAGCACTATTTCCCTACAGCGCACCGGTCAAAGGGCGCAGTCCGACTTCGCTGTGAAGTCGAGTTGTGCACCGGCACTTGCTGATTCTCATTGCCGTTCGGACCTCGCCCTAGCACTTAGTCGTTTTTCTGCCAGCCTGCCAGCCTTCTACAAGGTGCGCCCAGAAAGAGGGGCGAAGTGCGCACTTCGCACCAAAACTGGGCGAAGTGCGAACTTCGCACCAAAACTGGGCGAAGTACGCACTTCGCACAAAAAACTGGGTTTCCTGGTCCAGCTTCCCGGGCCATAACTTTTGATCCGCTGACCCGATCGCCTATTATAATATATCGTTGGAAAGCTGGCGAGAAGATTTGCAATAATAAAATATCCAGGGCTCATTTTGTCCATTTTATCGCCCATGTTTATGGCCCGCAAAATCCCGAACACCTCAGCATGCCCTGACACTTAGCCATTTTTCAGGGCAACTGCTGTCAATTTTGAGAAGAATGAGAATGTACGGAAGAGAGAGAAAGGGGGAGAAGGAAGAGCAGCTCTCTTACAAAAATTGAAAACATTGCACCCCGTGCAAAATGTGACAACAAGATCCTTAGAGGCCTTCGAGAGGCTACTAAGGTGGAATGGAAAAAGGTGTTGGTTGAATCCGACTCTCAAGTCATGATTAATTTGTTGAAGACTCTTTCTAAGAATCATAAGGTTGATTGGAGAATAAAAAGAATTGTTGAGAAGATTCAATTAATCCAGATGGGCTTTTTGAAAGTTGAATACAATTATGTGGTCAGAGAACAGAACATGAGTGTTGATGCTTTAGCTAATTGGGCATTGGACAAAGGTGATCTTACTTACTACGGCCACCCTCCCAGATGAAGGGATTCACAAATAAGGAAAGCTCTTCTTTCTATCCTTACTCTGGATGGCTCCAGTACTAGAGGTACCTAGTTCCTTTTCTCTTTGTGTTTGCTTCTCTTTGGTTTGGTCAGGGTATTTTAGTTCCTTTGCTTAGTCTGATCATTCTTTTGTTTCCTTTGTTAATTCTTGCATGAATAGCCTTTTGGCCTAGAAAGGCCATTCTTGTATTCTGTTTTTTCCTCCTTTTTTATTTTCCGGTGTGTGTGTTGTTTTGTATTGTTTTCGTTCTGATTTATTTGTGTTTTTTTGTTGTTTTTGGTGTTTTTTATGTATTTGAATTTTTTTGTGTTTTGTGTTTTTGTTCTTTTTTTTGTGTGTTTTTTGTTGTTGTGTTTGTGTGTTGTTTTGTTGTTTTTGTGGTTTTTTGTGTGTGTTTTGTGTTTTGTTGTTGTTTTTTTTGTTTTTTGTTGTTTTTATGTTTTGGTGTTTGTTTTGTGTTTTTTTTGTTGTCTTTATGGTTTTGTGTTTGTTGTTTTTGTGTTTTTTAATTTTTTATTTATTATTGTTTTTTGTTGTTTTTGTGTTTGTTTGTGTTTATTTGTTTGTGTTTTTGTTGTTTTAGGCACGCTCTTTAAGTGTGCCGAAGGGGGCCAGGCCAGGTGTGAGCCTTGGGCGTTTTTGGCGGAATAGATACCCCTGCCTCCTTGGGACTTACCCAAAAGTGGCATCCCATTTGGGGTGTTTTCCACAAAAAAAAAAAAAAAAAATATTTAGAGGACTAGCCATGCTGAACATGGGACCAGTAGAGTGATTTGTGAAGGGTTGAGATAGACCTCTTTTTCTGCTGAAACTCGTTCCTGGTTTCAGGAAAAAAGATAAAACTTTGGTCATCTGTAGCATTCATATAATTTCAATTTCAGTTTCATAGTCTATTGCAAATTGAATATTCTGTGGGATCCAATGTATATGAATTTACAACATTCATGGAAACCACATTAAGCCATTGATATACTTGTTTTCATCTACAATATTTTTTATGTTTCAAATAAATTTGATTTATCTGTGATGTGGAGCTGTTGAAAGACCAACAACAAGGAAAATAACTATTAAAAACATAGATAACTAGTGATGATTTTAGATTTGACCTCGAACTCATCCAGTAAAGTACTTAGTGACTCATCTCTTGTCATACATAAGTACATATCCTTATGAAGATCTTATAAATTCAAACACGTCTTCAAGAATCATTTGGTTAAATTGACGGTGTCAAGTTTTTTGGTGATGTAACAATGGAACTCTTTGAAGAACATTGGTGTTAATATCCTTTTCCTTCCTGTCCATGTGCTTGTTCATGATATATGTATATGTTATTTTTTTTAACCCTCTAGAAGCTTGGACTTAATATTAGAGTTTATTGAGATTTGAGCTCTCGGGATCAGCTTACACAGAACTGAGTCCTTAAGATAACATCAAGGTACTTAATAGAGATGCTTGCTTGTCAGTATCTTCATTATTGAAGCCTTTTTTGGTGTACTGTGTTGGAGGTTATTGGTTATGCTTTTGGATAGTAAGATTGAATCAGCACATGTTTCTTGTTCACTGCATTGATAGTGCTCTCTGGCTGTATTTGGCAATAGTTCTTTTTGTTTTGTTCGTCCAATTGTTGCTCAGGTGCTGTAATAATTTTCATAATGACATAGGCTGTCGAGATGTTCAGTATTTCACCTCTATAATTGAACTTAATAGTTGCTTGCTAGTTGGTTTCAAAGAGTTCGGATATTTATTGTGTCTGCTAAGAATTTGAGACAATTATCTTTGCAAACTGCACATGTCAATTACTTTTAACTAGTGGTGGCATGATAAATTCCAGGGTCGAGTCATTGGTGCCTGATTATGAAAAAATGTCTTTTGTTTATTGTCCCAAATTGAATGTTGCACAATTGTTATGAAATGTACTATTTTTGAATGCGTTGGAATATATGGTGGTTAAGCTTCTCTTGATGCCACAACTGACTTTTGCTTTGTGTTTTTTATATTAGCCCTTTGGGCCCTTGTAAACCTTAAAAAAAGGTATTTTTGAAACATTTTATTTATTCATGGAGTTTAGTCTCACAACCTTGACCTAAAGGTAACTTGTATTTGGATATAAATACCCCTTCATACCAACCATTTTGGCTATTAGTTGGAGTGTAATTATATTTTTTGATAGTGAGATTATTTGGTGTCCACGGACACCCCCATATATTGTGTTCTTTGCTTTGCATGTATTCTTTTTAAGCAATATTGGGTAATGTTTTGATTCCATTCGTTTATGGTAATTGATGTGAAATATAACAGGGTACTAGAGCACGTGTGAATATTTGTTACTCGATTGCTTGTTGTCGGTAGTTTGGCTTCTACCGCTTCTCCCCCAGGTAATTGTCTCAGCTAAAAAGATTTTTTGGAGAAGGTTTTTTCGATAAAAACCTTAGGTGAACTTGGATCGTGAGGATCTCATTGGATTTAGCAAATTTGCACTAGGAGAAACATTCAACAATAGGTTCCTTTGTTTCTCTCATTGGCACTCAATCCTTTTGTTTCTTTTGATTTTTGGCCAGACAGATACCCTAGTTTTAGGATTGAGTTTTTGAGGTTTTCTAAAAACCTCATTTGTCTTTTATGGATTTTTTCAAAACTTCCATTTCCTTCTCTTTCGACTTGTTATGTCCAATAGTAGCACGGATGAGAGGACAGACTGCTTGGTTGCCATGAAATATGAAAAGAAGAGGCTGAAATTTTTCAGATAGACCCTTGGTGCTAGAGAAGCCATGGACAGGCTTCCATGCTTGGCAAAGACCTCCAAGCCACTTGACAAAGTTGCTAAAATGGTGCAGCAATGCTTTTGCTGCATAGGTATGAGAGGATTACTTGATTGGTTATGTTCGACAAAAGGGTTGCGTAGGGCAAACCGCGATAGATACTGACAAACTGTCAGCATTTTTGGATTATTGCGAAATTTCGGGCAGGGCCAAGTTCAACATTTTTGCTCATTTTGCCTTTATGTACCTCATTTTTGCGTTCGAAAAATGTTTGTTTTTCCCTCCAAAAAGGAATTCAAATTTAAAATAGAGAATATGCCAAGGAACATTTCTTGGCCTAGTAGGGGTTCAAACGCGCTTGTGTCATGATGACATAGGCCTACATCATGCAAGAGGTAAAAGGGGGCACTTGTCTTTCTTTTGTTTAGATATTTTCCTAGACTTTTATCTCCCAAGGGGTGCCTTGGGGATAGTGGCTAGCTTGGCACATCATAAGGCACTACAATTACAAAATCTTGAGTTCGAACCCCCTCAATAGCCTAAACCCTTTTTGCTCAATGACGTCAGCATTACGCAATTAGTTGATGATGTGGCATACCATGATGACATGGTAGTTTGCAATGGCATGGCATTAGTTGACGTCATTGTTGGTTACGAATCTACCACTAAGGAAAGGATTTTAATCTATTGCGCCCTAGATTCGCCCAGTAGATTGAAAGGCCGGAAGGAAGGAATGCCTTCCGTGCCAATCTCCGGAGAAGGCCGACTTCCTATACTAATCTACTTGGTTTTTTGGATAAAGGTGCTGGAAAGGAATTATAAAAATGCAGAAAGAGATGTAAATGTCATGTGCTTCGGGTGAAGAGAACAAGCAACACGATTACTAGCTAGTATACAAACCAACAACAATCAAAACAAAAGCATGTAACAGAAACTATCACTATTACTTCTCCCTATGTATCCTTCAGTTTCATATTCCAGATTCATCTAATTGCCAATGCTCTAATTCAGAATTTAGAATTACAGCAATCAGAAAAATAAATGAACATAAAGTAGAAATATTAGCAGAAGGTAGCATAAAAGAACAAGACAAGTAATAGAGCCAAGGATGCTTTTGAATTAAAAGCAAGTTTCTGATACAGCAAAAGCTCTCTAGCAATATGTCCCTCTTCCCCCCTTTTATAATGAAAGCACACTGCTATTTATAGTTTATAGCAGGATTTTCCTCCCAAATTACATTTAGGCACAGAATCCCAGTATTGACAAAGGCTGCAAAAGCTGCCTAAAGCTGCCAAAATCTGCTGAGATTTGACTTTTGTAGGCCATGAGCGTACCTGTAGCAAGGTCTACCTGGAAATGGGACAGCTCCCGTGCGGATCTGGTAGGTGAGCAGTTAGATCTGGTTGAATGCGGCAGGCACAGTATGGTTGGTTCTTGAATGTTCATCTATCCTATACTTTGGTGGCACACCTTCTGTCACATCCTGACACTCATCCCAAAAACTGTACGTGCCTTAATCTGAACTCGGCTGAGATAGGGGGGAGATGACCGAAGTCACCTGCTGATGTTTGCTGACAAAGGGGGGAGGCGACAATGGACGCCTACAGAAGACAGCGACAACGAACGACTCTTGACTTGGAAACTTTTTGCCCTTTCTTTCCTTCCTTCCACCCAACAGCGCACAAAAAATGGAGCGACGTTGGACGGCGCAGCGAAATTGGGCGACGACGGACGGCTCCACACTTAGCATTTTTCTCTTGACCCTTACCCATCTTCGTCCGCCCAATGGCACTGGAAAAGGTGCGTGACGTCGGACGGCATAACGCACTTGGGTGACGTCGGACGACGCAAGGCAACCAACACTTAGCCAATTTCATGATTTGTTCATCTTCCACCCAGTGGCGCACAAAAGCAAGCGCGCCGTCTGACGACGCAGCGAAACCGGGCGATGTTGGACGGCGCCAGCTTCAACACTTAGAAACTTTCCCTTCATTTTTCTTACTGCCTGCCCAATGTCGCACAGAACAAGGAGCGCCGCCCAACTTCGCTGCGACTTCGGGCGGGCTCAACACTTAGAATTTTTTGTTCATTGTTCTTTCTCCGCCCAATGTCGCATGGGAGAAGGTGCGCCTCCCGGCGGCGCAGCGAAATGGAGTGCCTTCGGGAGGACTTCAACACTTAGAATTTTTTTGGGCCTCTTGCCCACTTGCTGAAACTTTCTAGAAAAACTGAAACCACAAAGATGCAGAAAGAAAATAGACAGCTGAAAAGTGTAAATAGCATGAAGAAGATTGGAAGGGAGGAGAGAGAAGGAAGGTAGCAGCAACCTTTTACAATTTTCAAAATTGGTACCCTTGTGCAAAATGTGACAACATTCCTGGCGGCACGCTGGGTATTGAGCTCGCCTCGATGCAAGGAACCTGGCCTTTATCCATTGGGCACGGAGTCTTTTTCAGTCCCCGCATACTTCTGCTGCTGCTGTTGATGAGTTGCCCGCTGTGGTAGCTACTCTTCTTCTGCGTCGCTCTCAGCGGTCTCTTCTCCTGAATTTTCTTCTCTTCCCTCCAAACCAGATTGTTCTGCGCCTTTTTCTTCTTCCTGCTCGGAGGGATCAACATGATTGCGGACATGATCATATGCACTTTGAGCTTGAGCCCAGACTGCCTCCTGGAAGGGCTCTGGATCGCTAATGTCTTTTAGCGCTTTCTTGAAGGCCGCAACCTGGTGCACGTCAATAGTGTTGTACCTTTCCCCCAGTTCGTGAAGACAGGTGCTGATTTTGCAAAATCTAGACACCAACTGAGTAACCTGTTCTTCCTGAACTGGGTCTGTCCAACTGTCAATTTCAGAAGTGTCTACCTCGAAGGCTTCCCAGATCTGCTTCAATTGTTCTCTGGGTAGACAGTCTCCATATTTTACAAAGCTCGAAAATCCGAGCGAAGAGAGGGTGTGAAAGGGGGCCAGGCAGATGTTCTTTTCCTTGAGCAATGCATCCAGCATCTTTCTGGCCCTCCTGATCTGTTCAGCTTTTTCGAAATAAGTTTGCAAGGTTAACCTTGCATCGGCCCAGTCTAGGGCAATCTGTGACATGGGGGGAAATTGGAGGCCTTTGGGCTCATACTCCTCAAGTTTGATCGCCAAGTCTAGCCACTGCTGTGCTCGGCGCTCGGCCTCCTCTACCGCAGGCTTTCCCTCGGCAGATACATCTTGGATCCTTGAGATGAAGGTGAGGACCAGTGACCTGGAGACGTGGGTTCTAAAACCCTTCAGTAGGCCGGCCCTTAGTTCTTTGATCCTGTCTTTGGAAAATGCGGCCGCCTGTGAGGCTTTCTCCTCCAGCTATTTCTTGATTTCTTGCAACTGCCCTGGCAGTTCTGCAACTTTGGGCCAACGCGTCCTTTTTTTCTTTGGTCAACTGGTCTGCTGCCGCCTTCTGCTCCATTGTCTCCTTTTGAGCAACTGCAAGTTGCTCTTTCAGTTTACCAATTTCCTCCTGGGCAGTCTCTAGCTACGCTTGTGCCTTGGCCATATTCTCTTCTAGCTCCCTCTTGTCATCTTGGAGCTGGTATAATTGCTGCTTTGTCTCCAGCCACTTAGTTAACAGTTTGTCCGCCTTCCGTCGGATTCCGCCTATCTCATATTCCTCGACGATATCATCAAAGCTTTGGTACCTGGTCTGGTACTCAGAGTCTTCGTCGGTCATGTCCTTGATAGGATTTTTGACTTTGGGCACCCTTTTCTCCGTATGGATTACCCTTCTATCCAGGTCGAACCTGGCGCGCTTCTCTGGAATGGCGATCTCTTCTCCTCTTCGCTTCCTGACTCCCTGGAAAAGAGAGAGGGAGCCTTGGGATGCCTTTGCCGCCAAGAGCTGGTCATCTGCAATTTGTAGCTGCTTTTCCGCCAGCTCCTTCTCTTCGAATAGAGGGGACGCCAAAGTTGAATCCTGCTGCGGTATTTTTCTTGCGAACAGGGAAGTAGGGGGCGCACCAGAAGATCCAGCCGCTTTTGAAGGCGACTGAGCTTTGGAAGAAGTGGGCGGCTCTTGCGAAGGGGGAGATGGGTTCTCTAGGGCAGTGGCCGCGAGGGATGAACAGTGAGGGGATGAAGGGCTTGCTTCAGTGCTGGCCACATTAGACAGACCTAGAGTTTGGCCTAGGGTTAGAAAGGCATTGGGATCTTGGGCGAAATGGCCAAATGTCTGTGGGCTAGGCTGAGGCTACGTAAAGGGGGATTGGGATGAAGCAGCCTGAATGGGTACAGAGGCGGGGGAAGAAAGTGCAGCAGGTAGGGTTTCTGGGGTTTGTTGCGAAGGCAGAGAATGCGTAGCTGCGAGCTCTGCCTGAGTTGGTGTTTGGATGACTTCGGAGACGCACGCGTCTGTCTCCTTCTGTGGGCTGTTATCTGGGATGGTTACGATTTCACTCACAACAACCCCCTTCTGCGTGATCACCCTGGTTTGGTGCACAGTCTCCTTTGCAGGCGCTGGCCGCTTCTCCTTGGTCTTCTCAGACCTTTTTCTTTTTTTCTCTTTGGGCACGGCTGCCTTTTCTGGTGCAGTGGGGGTGATTGATGCGTTGGGAGCCGCGCTTGACATTGTAAACCGGTATTTGGGCTTTGACCTGGACGACTCCACGCTCTCTTATGCTTCACCAGTTGACTGCTCGAGGTCCTTCTTTGACTGTCGTGACCTTTTTGGGGTCATTTGTATCATTGGGTCCACTCGGCTCCTTAATGCTTCACCACTCGAAGTGTTTTGCGAGACTAATTGTTGAGGTGGGGGCCTCCTTTTATGCCTAGGTCGGGCGCCTCGGGGCACTATATCACGGAACACGAGCGGCTGCCACTTATCAAAGTTGCTGTCGTAGAGTTTGGAGAACTCGTGGTCACTAGCCAACAGCTTCTCCGACTTGTCATGCCCTGTACGACACCTTGTTATCCAAAATTCAGCTATTTTGTCCTCACTCCAGCCCAGTGGTGCCACCTTTGATAGCATTCTTCTGTAGCCCGCGGATCCCGTTTTGTGGTCGTCGTTGTGCTTGGGATCATACTCCGCTTCTATACAATAGAAGTCGTGCCATGGCGGGAGTGACTGCATTTTTTCGATATGCCACTCCAAATCACTTCCTGTTGGATTATTTATTCCTCCCATAATTTATTTCCGTGGGCAGACATGCATGAACTTCCCTTTTGCTCCAAGCGGGTCATACTTCTAGCATTGAGGAAGCTGCACTAGGCCGAAACTTAGGAGGGTATTTGTCAAATATACGTGCTGCCCGACCTCGTGGACCTCAACATCGCCCCAGATGATAGGGTAGCTGAAGATGGGGCTCTTTTTCCGCCCTTGACCAAATTCTTGTTCCACGTAGTCCATCTGCCGCGCTACTTCCAGGCCGAAGTGATATTCTGTGCAGAAGTAGGGCAGCAGAAAAGTTTTGCCCTTGAATCATGGACCCTGATGACGACGCCCTGAGTCAAGTTGCACCAGGTGCTTTGTCATATACAGAGGAGGACGCGACGCTTTGCCGTTGAAGAGGGCCAGGGCAATGCCCAAGAACTTGAAATTAAAATCATAATATGACCCCCTCCTGTATAAAATGTCAGTCCATTCACACACCGACAACTGCAATCCTTTTTCATCCTCCTTCTGAACTGGAACAATCTTCATTCTGTTGTGCATATGGAACAGGCACAGCCATGCCAGAAACGAACAGTGCCTGAACTCCGTGCTTCTTTTCTCTTGCAGCTCCACGAGGCTCGAGTGGATAGCGTACGCCACCCAGTCTGCCTAGTCGAAATAGACTGGCCGCGTTCCTCTTTTCGGGGCACTGGGGTCATAGATTTCCCCATGCAGGATGCACTCCGCAAGAGAGATTTGGTATGGATGCACCACTCTGTCAGTGCCGCAACCCAAGACCCAGGCGAGTATAGAATATATGTACTGATTTTTGAAATTTGCCAGGGATATTGGCTGTGACAGCCATTTTGATGCTGGCAGTGGCTGCTTTAGTTCAGAATTGAGGAAATTCCTCATTTTCTTGTCGTCGATGCACCTGCCTGTTTCTTTGTCTAGGCTGAGCCTCCTGAGGGTGCAATTAAGGTTCGGTGCATGCCCTGGTGCGAAAGCCATTTGAACACTTTCTTTAAAGATGGAAAATAATACCCTCCCCTCGCAGTCGCAAACCTGTGGGGTGCTGGGTTTATAGTATTGCACAAAAGATTCAACCAGCTTCGGGCAGTGATGGACCGGCGGGCACAACAACCAGAACAGGTTCGAAAGATAGGCCGTGCCGAAGTGATGTGAGGGCGACACCCTCTCCCACCATTGCTTCACGGTGAGTCGCAGCTGTGTGATACCGAGTGAGTATTCGCCATCTTTGTACTCTCCGAGGTGGTCTACAGGCAGTGGGGGAGGAACTTTCTTCTCTGTGCTCGTCGCCTTGCTCTTTCCCTTCGGCTGTTCGCTCTCAGGCGCGCTTGAAACCGCCTGCTCCTCTGATTCACTCTGAGATGCGCTGGATGGTGCCTACACAGGCACTTTTCCCTTTGCTGCTCTTGTTTTCTTACCCATGGCAGTGAAATGAATCAGAAATCATAGTTGCGCTTTGGTGCAATTTGAATTTTACCCTTCTGGCGCAACTCGAACTTCTCCGGTTAATTCTGATAGTAAAATGAGCGAATGAGCCATTTTTATAGAGATGGGTAAAAATGTCATTAATGGCAGATGGTGGAGTTAAAGCCTAGTGGGTGAGTGGCATCGTTATTCCCCGGCAGTCGTGCGTGAGATCTTCGTTGGGGAGCGCAACTTGTACTTTATGGGCCTAGGGCGTGCTTCCCCTTTAATGAAATCTGTCTCGAAAGCTGCGCAATCATTTTTTTTTGAAACATGTGTCGTTGATGACGTCATCCGCCGCCAACTAGGCACGTGCTACGAGGCTTCTTGGGGGACTTAGGAAAATTTTCATTTTTCTCCCTTTCAAAGTCATCGCTCCGCCCAATTTCGCTGAAAAAGTGTGCGCTGTCCGACGTCGCCCAGAAAAACGTGCGACTTCGGGCGGCGACACTTAGAAAATTTTTGCCTCTTTTTCACGCCCTTGGAACGGGCTTGCTGAAGTTTGCTTAGAATGATGAGCGCCGCCGGGCGTTGTTGAGAAATTACGCGACTTCGGATGACGCGTCCATACTTAGACAAATTTCCTCCCATTTTCTCTTGCTTGCGCTGATTTCGGCACCTCCCGGGATCGCAAGAATTTGAGGTTGACGCCTGACTTCGCATGGTTTTGGAGCGCCTTCGGACGGCGCTACTGCCTTAGTCACTTTCAAATTTTCACTTTTCTCCCAAAGTCACCGGTTTTGGTGCGCGCCTTCGGGAGTTGCTGAAAAAATGCGCGACCGCAATCGTTTTGGCCTTCTGGACACTTGGAAATTCTTTCACTCTCTTGCTTTACATCCCGCCTTTCTCCCTCTCTACCAAGCACTTCTACAAAACACTTGGCTCTTTTTCTTGGGTTTAAAGCAGGAAATTACTTCTACTGAAAGCAATATTTACATTTAGAAAGAAAACAAATTTAAAACTGTAGAAAATGGAATATGTACAAGGGAAGACCTCTGGAAACTTTCAATGATGATAGGCTTTCAGATGAAAGTTGTTAACAGGTATCGGGAGGATCTGACCCTCCATGTCCCTCAGCACGAAAGTAGGTAGAGGTGTAACAAGCAGATGCTGAATGGGTCCCCTCTTCCTCTTATTGATTCCTCTTACTCTTGAAGAAGCGCTCCCTTGTGGAGCGCTTTCCACTTAAGCGCTCCCATGTGGAGCGCTTTGCCTTAAGCGCTTCCCTCTGGAGCGCTCCCTTGTGGAGCGCTTTTGCCTTGAGCACTCCTCTGAGGAGCGCTTTTGAATGACTTGACTTCTCATGCTCCATTTTTTCCCTAAGCGCTCCCAAAGTGATGCGTTTTGGAGAAGCGCTCCCTGAGTGGAGCGCTTTGTTTTTTGACCCCAGGTTGACCCTTATACTTAGCCCTTTGGTTTTGAAGAAGCGCTCAACTCTTACCATGGTGCGCACCAACCGGGATAGTTCCCAGAAGGTCACCCATCCGAGTACTACTCCATCGGGAATTGCTTAACTTTCGGCAAAGCACTGAAATGGGTACACAAAAGCTCCGAACTCGCCAATCCATCGCCCCGCCTCATCACCGTGGAACATCTGCCTATCTTTGGGACGAAACCCTTGCACTTCGGCAACTCGAAGGGCAAAAATTGCTATGCCTCCTTAGGCTCTTCGAGCGCTCCCTGGATGGAGCGTTCTTGGAAAAGCGCTCCATGGGTGGAGCGCTCCCTAGGGAAGCGCTTTTGGAAAAGCACTCCATGGGTGGAGCGCTTTTCACTCAAGCCTTTTAGTTTCTATTTTTTTATTTTTTATATTTTGGAAAAGGAGAAGCTTTACAATAATTAGTCTCAAAAACTGCATACAACATGGATTTTAACAAAATGTGGCAAAACCGGAAACAATTACCAAATAAGGTAATAGTATTCTAACATCCCCCCCTTATTACATTATTTAGGTAATATATATATAACTGTCCCAATACAGTGAAGAAGAAGAAAAATGAAAGAATGCTGGCTTTTGCTTTGGCTCGGGCTCTGGCGCATGGCTCTGGATCTAGCTCTAAGTGTACCTCTGGATTTGTACCTCTGGGTCTATCTCTGGATCTGCCTGTGAATCTGCCTCGGGATCATTGCCTCTGGATCTGCCTATAGATCTACCTCTGGAACTTTGTCTTTGGGTCTGTCTTTAGGTCTATCTCTGGGTCATTGGCTCTGGGACTGCCACTCGGTCAGGGTCTACGGCAAGCCCCTTTTCTGAGATGACGTGGCCCAACAATTTTCCTTCTTTTACCGCGAAGACAGACTTCTTCCGGTTTATAGATATGCCAAACTCCCAGCATCTTTCGAACACTTGCCGCAGGTGAGAGGCATGCTCTTCTCTTCTGTGCGAAAACACGGTCATATCATCCAAGTAGATGACAATAATATTGTTCAGCAATTCACCGAACGCCAAGTCCATGGCTCTCTGGAAAGTGGCCCCCGCATTTGAGAGGCCAAAGGGCATGCGCTGATAGGCAAACGTCCCCCATTTGGTGGTGAACGCCATCTTATGCTGATCTTCGTCTCTTACCCAAATCTGGTTGTATCCAGAGAAACCGTCCAAGAGGGACAAACGCTGTGCTCTTGCCACCACATGGAGGATCTGGTCGATCTGCGGGAGTGGGTAGTGATCTTTCAGCGAATCCTGGTTCAGATTTCGGAAATCAACGCACAAGCGAATGTCTCCGTTCTTTCTGACAAGGACTAATTTGGCAACCCAGGAAAAATGCTTTATTGGTAAATGATTTTTTCTTTGAGCATCTGGAGGAGCTCTGCCCTCATCAACACTTCAAGCCTGGGGTTAACAGGTCTGCTTTTGTCTGCAGGGTCCGACCCCTTCCTGCAGTTCGATGGGGTGCTATATGACCTCCCTGTCGTACCCCTTCAGGTCCTGATAGGACCAGGCAACAATATCTGGGTATTCTAGGCACAGGGCCCGAATCTGCTCCAACTCCTCGGGAGTACAATCTTCTCCAACTCTGATGAACTTTCCAGGCTCTAATTCAAGCTCTCTGTATTGCCTTTCATCAACCTTGATTCGGTGGGCAATTGCTCTGTCATTCTGGTCGAACAGACTTTCCAAGGTGATTAGTCCTGTTGGGACATGGTTATTTTTTAACTGTATCAACCCCTCGTATTCCTCGTCATCAGAGTATCTACTTTCGATTGTGCTTGCTTCATGAATTAAAAAATTGACGATTTGCTTGTCACTGTCGAAGCTCCGTTTCAGGCACAAAAGGCCTGTAAATAGTTCTTACCGCCTTAGGCTTCTGCATCATGTCATCAGTCAGGGAGTATCTGGCTTCGATAGACACTAAGACATCTGTGTGCTTGTTCTTTTCTCGCGAGACAGCCTGGACATTCAACGCCCGAAAGACTCCAGCAGGTCCCATACCCTATTGCAATACGCCTTGAGATAGTGTTGTTTTGAGACGCACTTGTTGGTGATCTGTTGGCAGACTAACTCTGAGTCTCCAAAAATCTGTAGCTGCTTGATCCCTAGTTTCTCAGCCTTCTTCAACCCTAAACACAGGGCTTCATATTCCACCGCATTGTTGGTACAACTCCAGGCGAGTCTGTAGCAGTAGTCCTTTTGTTCTCCGGAGGGAGAGATCAAGACAACTCCTGCCCCAACGCCGTTTTTGCATCGGGCGCCATCAAAGAAAAGCTTCCATAGTTCATTCGGGGCAGAGCCCTTGTCTTCCTGCACTATCTCCTTTGCCTTCTCGGGCTTAGTGATAGAGTAACACCCTATCTCTGACTCGATCATGGCATTAAATTCAGTCAGGAAGAACTCGTCTTCCGTCCGAAGCTCCTCCAAGGACTCTTCTATCAGGTCCACCTCCTTCAGCTCTTTTGTCATCAGGTGAACCGATTCGTCCTGCTGCCCATCTTCGGCTATCTTCTCAATGAGAAAGGTGGAGGGTTTCTCATTGTAGATTTTCACTTTCCTCCCTTTGAATGGGACCTCCATGTGCGAGTAGTCCAGAGAGAGGTAACCTCCCAGCTTAGCAGTGAACTCCCTTGAGAGACACATGCTGAAGTACGGTTATAGATTAACAACTACGACCTCCTGGATTACAACAAACTGAGGCACCTTGTGCAATTGGATGGGGATATCTTTGATGACGCCTACCATCTTTACCGGAGTCCCGTCAAGTTGAAGAACGCCTGGACTGCTTCGCATGTATTCCATGCCCATCTCTTCACAAACTGCTCTTGGCAGTACAGTGGTTACTGCACCAGAATCAATCATGCAATTGTGCACGACCTACCCTTCCATCCGAAGAGACAGATAGAACGGCGGTGGCCTGCTCTTTCTTGTAGCTGAAGCGGTCAGGGTTTGAGCTAGCACAGGTTGGGTCGGCTTTCCTCCCTTGGTAGATTTTAATGATTCCTGTAACAAGTCAACCTGTCCAGGGAGTTGCAGGGCATCATAGAGACTTACCTTGGCAGGAGTCTTCTTCAGCTCTTCGACTATGTTGTAAGCCGAAGCAGTGGATACTTCTGGTTCTTTCGCGGCTTCGTACTTAGTGCGGTACTGCTGCGTAGCTTCAACCCTCAGCCGTTTCGTCAGCGATGGGTACTTAAGCTTCTCCCTGGCCTGCTCTCTAGTTTTGCCTTGAGGTTGCAGTACTGGAGCTTTCGCCAGAAGGGGTTTTTCTTTCGCCAGCGGGGGTAAGGGAGATTTATTTGGAGCTTTTGCTCTCTCACGACAAGTGTACACCTGCAGAGGCACCATCTGGGCCGCATCCACCTCGATAGGTTTCTTCCCAGTTCTGGTAAGAACTGAGACTTGTTCGTCTGCGGGGATCATGAGGTTACGGTCCGCCTCTCTGATCATATTGACCTGCTCACTGGGGATGTTGTCGGCCAATGTCTGGATGTAATTTAGGTGGACCATGCAAGTGTCTTCTCCGTGCGGGTCATTGCAAGTGGAGCACCAGTACACATGGTCTGATGTACTTGGCTCTTCGCCGCTCAGAATGGCAGCATTCCTCCTGGGATGCCTAGCAGCCGGAGCTGCTTGGTCTCTTGTGATCGCCGGAGGGGGAAATCTCCTCAGCTGGAATTCTTGTTGAGCTTGCTTTTTTTTCATGACGACAATCTCATTGGACATCGGTTAAGAGACTGCACCTCTTGCAAAAGCTTTGTTTGCGGGTCAACATTCGGGGGAGCTGGTAACGGCAGTGGTGCCATGGGTGGGGGCAATGCCGGATATTGCGGAGGCGGAGGAAGTTGTGGAGCTGTGGAAGTGGGAAACTGCGGAAAAGCAGGCGCATGGCTCGGATTCCATGATGGAATCGGGTACATGGAAGGTGCGGGAGGGGACTGAGCAGCCGTATTGGGGTAATGGTACTGAGGCAAATCGGGGAAGATTGGCATTGTCGGCTTTGGCGGGAGTTTGCCAATGGCAATTAAGTCAGCCTTTGCCTTCTGAGCCTGCGTATACAAATCCGAGAAGGTATTGATACTAGAGTACCGGATGTTCATACTGATGTCCGAATTGAAAGCCCTGAGGAAATAAAATGCTGCTTGCTCAGAGGTCGGCCGAAGGCCATTAGGAACCCTATGCCAGGTTCGAGCGAATCTGACATTAAAATTAGGGACTTGTTGGCATTTTTGCCACATTAAATTTTTTGACAAAATTTTGCCTAAGTATGGAGCTTTAAATCGGCAAAGCACATGCAGAGGTGTTGGCATTTTCGCGGGCCCTAAACGGGGATGATAAAGTGGATGAAATGATCTTTGGATATTTTTTCATTGCAGATCTTTTCGCAAGCTTTTCGGTGATATATTATAATAGGCGATCGGGTTAGCGGATCAAAAGTTATGGCCCTCGGAAGCAGAGCCAGCGAAAGCCCACTTCGGGCCTGAAAATTTGGCTAAGGCACGGCCCAGAAAGCTTCACTTCGGCCAAAAAGCTCCCTCCCAGGCGCGATTCAGGCCCAAATCATCAGCGAAGCTCTCCCTATACGCCTCCTGACACTAGTGCTGATCCCGAGGGGCATGCGTTCACAGGAGAAGTAGGTGGGGTATGGATCCAAGACATCTTCATGGCACATAAATGCAAATCTTCTGCCCAAAGTGGTCCCTTCACCTACTGTAGTAATGAGATGGGAGGTTTCAGCTACAAAACTTAGCAGGCGTCAAATCCCAGCTACTCTAGCGTCATGGTATGCCCGCTCATTAATGTTTCAGAGGGAGGCTCCTCTATAAAAACCCATGCGTTGTAGTGAGAAAAAGGGGGGAACATATTGCTAAAAAGCCGCTATATTCAATCTCTTTGCATCAATACTAAGAATCCTTGGCTCTGATTTTGTCTCTTCTTTGTATGTTGCCTTCTATGATTATTTCTGCTAACGTCATTTATCTTTCTGATTGCTGTAATTCTGCTATCTGGATTTAGGCATTAGAGGATAAGTGAATCTGGAATCTTCTTGAAGGATACATAGGGAAGTAAATGCAGTGTTAGTTTCTGTTACATTCTCCGTGTTGATAGCTGCTGGTTAAAATATAGATGGGTGATTGTGCTGCTTGTTCTTCCCCACTGTTACTGCTATGCAATTTACATCTCTTTCAGTCATTTCCCAATCTCTTTCCAGTTCCCTAATCTAAAACCCCCAGTTAGTGTAGCATAGGAGCCGGCCTTCTCCGGAGATTGGCACGGGAGGCATCTCTTCCTTCCGGCCTTTCAAGGTTGGTCCAGGTCTAGGGTGCGTATCCAAACCAAATCCTTACCTAGGGCAGATTTGTGACCAACAGGACCTCCTTCTGCGGATGTCTCTGGATGGTCGTGAACTGGTGGAGCAAGGAGAAAGGGTTTGCTGATTCGTTGAACCCCTTTATCAACCTTTCTGCCAGTTGATCCCAGGAGGTAATGGTAGCGGCTGGCAAAGATCGGTACCAGTACAGGAGTTTCCCTCTGAGGGACAAGACTAGCAATCTCACCATAATGTTTTCTTTCGTGATGCCGTGGATGGTCGCCAGAGCAGCAACGTCTTGGACATGCTCGTATGTCGTTTTCCCAGTACCATCGTAGGTAGGAATGGCTTTCAGCGTTGCGGCTGGGATCTGAGCTTGTGCTGCCAGATTCAACGGTCCTGAATGGTTCTAGGCTGGGAACTGTTTGGGCGGATTTGGCTACTGCGCCATATTCGCGTTCGAATTTGGCGGGTTAGGATGCGGCAACAACGGTTGTAACGGCGGTGGCAACGGCTGGTTCGGCGGAATCGGGATGCCTGAAGAACCTAATTGAACGTTTGATGGAATCAGACTGCCTTGATGATCTGGAGAATTTGGAGGATTCGAGGGGCAGCTAGTTGCGGTGTTTTCTGGAGTTGGAGTCTGTTCAACAACGACAGCCTCCTGCGAAGATGCCTCGTCCAAAGAGATATTTGGCCTGACTATTCTCTGATGCTCTCCCAGAGCATTAATGTCAAGCTCATAGAACTCGGTTTCTTCTTCTGCGTTTCTAGATCTGCATCTCGTACACATGAAGACGTGATTTTTTAGATTGGTCTTCGAGACTTAGAGGTATCCGAGTTCAGCAGAGTCGCCAGATGTTCATATTTTGACAGTACTGAGACGAACATCACTCCTCAACACTGCTCTTACGTGGGACGATTGCGTCCCACCGGGCGTGCCAGAAAAAACTATTGGTTACGGATCTGCCACAGGAAAGGGTTTGGTTTATCTATGCGCCCTAGACCCGCCCAACACCTTGAAAGGCCGGAAGGAAGGAATGCCTTCCGTGCCAATCTCCAGAGAAGGCTGGCTCCTTTACTACACTACACTGGGGTTTCAGATTAGGGAACTGGAAAGGAATTGGGAAATTGCTGAAAGAAATAAATAACGGAAAGAAATAGGGAAATATGGCCACAGGCCGGATAGTTCCAAGGAAGAACAAGCAGCACAATTACTAATTCTTACTTAAATCAGCAGCTATCAATCCTATGAATATAACAAAAACTAACACTGAAACATTCTCTGATATGTATCCTTCAATAATTCCAGGTTTCGTTCTTTATCACACACTTAAATCCAGATTGCAGAATTACAGCATGCATATAAAGAAACAAAATTAACAGAAATAATAATAGAAGGCATCATACACAGAAAAAGAGTCCAAAATCAGAACCAGGAGACTTAGTATTGATGCAAAATTTAAGTACAGCAGCTCTTTAGCAAAACGTTCCCCCCGATTACATTACATTGAGTGGATTTTATAGAGGAATTCAACCCCGTAATCATTAATGCCAAAACCCTAAAAACCGTTGGGGCAGCTGAGATTTGACCCTTGTCAGATGACAAAGTCTTCGTGGAATTTGGCTCACTCGTGTTTACAACGGCTTCGAACAAAATTTGCGGCTCACTCGTGTTTACAGCGGCTCCGGAGCATGCTATACAACTGGGACGGCATGTCTCATTAATATGGTTGGTGAAGCTTGCCTTCAGAGACCTTTTCGGGGCCTGATAGTGCCGTCTTGATGGGATAGGCCGGAGACCTGAACTCGTGCGCCATAGATGTGCATTAAATGCCCACCTACCTTACTCTCCGCTAGAAGTGCTCCCTCTGGTGGCAGACTTAGCGTTTAAAAAACGCTCTTGCTGGAGTTCCTAGAAATCGGGCCCGATGTTGAGGTTCGCTCAGGTTTGGCATATGCTGGCCGAGGTTCGCTTGAATGGGGTCCGAAATGCAGCTTCACTGGGGTTGGAGCCCGAAGCTGAGAGTTCGCTGGAGTTGGGGGAGGGTTCTTGGCTTCTGTTTTCACCTAAGTCCGGAATGGACTAGATGGGGTTTGCTCAAGTTAGGGTCGAAGCTGAGGTTCGTTGAAGATAGCCCCCGAAACGGAGCTTCGCTGAGCTGAGGAGCGAAGACCGGCTTGTCTCTGCCTTAGAAATATTTTGCCCGAAGTGTGCTGGTGATGGGAGCTTCGCTGAAGACAGCCCCCAAAACGGAGCTTCGCTGGAAATTGTGGCGAAGATGAGCCTGTCCTCCTTGAGTCCCTTGCCTTAGCCAATTTTGCTCCGAAGTGCATCTTTGCTTGAGACGAGGTTTGCTAGGGACAATGCCCGAAGTTGGGTTTCGGCGGCTTCCTGGGCGAAATCAAGGTGAATCTTGCCTTAGACGCTCTTCACTAACCTCGAAGTGTGCCCTCGTCTAAACTAGCCCCAAAGCTGAAGTTCGCTTTCCTTGGGGCTCGAAGCTGAGGTTCGCCAGCAGTCTGGGCGAATTTGCCTTAGGCGTTTTCTTCTTGCCCAAACTGCACTTCACTCCTAGAAAGGCCCGAAGCTGGACTTCGCTAACAGTTTGGGCGAAGTTGAGGCCTTACTTGCCTTAGGCGCTTTTCGAACCTCCAAAATGATCTTTCGCTCGGAGCTGCCCGTCGCCTCGAAATTGAGCAAAACTGAGGTTCGGCCCCCTTTTTGAGCGAAGCCGATTTTTTTACTTATGTTTTTCGAGCAAGGCTGCTCCGAACTTAGATTATGCATCAAAGGTGGGTCGTCTCGCTGTGCCTCGGCGCCATGAAAATGCCAGGGAAGGGTTTTCACCGAAGAAACCTATGGTTAGAGGAGAAAATGAATCCAAACAGAAAAAAAACATTGCAACAGCAGTTCAAAATTTTTCCCCTTGGACAAAATGTGGCAAAATTAACAACATCAAATGTAGACAGGGGTGAGTACATTCCCGAGGTAAAGGATGATGACAATCAGGATGGCTAATCACAGACCTTAGGCAATATGTGTTTCACTAGGCCAAGTCTAGACATCAATGGGTCAGACGTCTAAGTGCACTGTCTAGACTTCAAAGGCTAGACGTCTAGAGGTAGACGTCACACACTAGCCGTCTCAGGCTAGACGTCACGGGCTAGATGTCACGAGCTAGCCGTCCCAAGCTAGACATCTGGGGACTTAGGGTAGACGTCTAAGGTTTAGACATCTAAGGTTCAGGGTTAGACGTCACAGGTTAGGGGTTAGAGGTCACAGGCTAGGAGTTAGACGTCTAGACGTCTAGTGCAAGGTTAGACGTCTAGTGTTAGGGGCTAGACGGCTAACCGCTTGACGGATGGCTTAGACGTCAAGGTCTAGATGTCTACAATAGGTCTTCTCCAGTCCGCAACACCTGCAGTCGCAACACACTGTGCTCGTCCTTGCTGCTGCAATCAATCGTCAAGATAAACCCTGCAACATCACCAATCAGTACTATCTGCAACACAACCTGCAATCACTCAGAAATCCCATAGCATCACCACACACAGAACAAGTATTCCGTACAAGAGCATTGGCATTACGAGCAAAATGATGATGATCCATACAAGTTTGAATGGGGGGTATAAATAGGAAGGCGAAGTAGTTACTGCAACTACTTCGCTCCCAACTGCCCAACCGTTTGCTAACCACTTGTTAGACGCCTAATGACATTTGCTAGACGTCTGCCTAACTAGACGTCTTGCCTAGTTAGCCGACTAACACAATTGCGGCTGTTTTTGTCTCTAGTGCTCTACGTACGTAATCAAGCCTTCAATATTCATTGGCTGATTTTACAATTTTCATAAGACAACATAACAACATAGCATTTCCAAAATTGCTATTTACAATCAAAATTCTTTGGACATTGTCATCAGCCAGTTCTCTTCATGGTTTGTCTTGCTTAGAACTGCTGTCTACATTGGATGATCCGCTTGAGGGATGGATGGATAAGTCAAGTGGTGGGAAATAATAAAATATGTAGGCTCATTACAATTGCTTTTCTTAACTAACAAATCAAGCTTTTTCTATATTCACATGTCTTTCTATTTTTGTAATTCCTTTTTTATTTTTCCAATTACTTGTTTTATTTTTTTCAGTTGCATTTCTATTTTCAGATTGTTTTTCTATGCTTTGCAACTTTTTTTTTTATTTTGAAATGCTTTTTAATTTTTTAACATGTTGTCTTCTTCTATAAGAAGACTCTTGCATGTGCTTTTTTTCTTTTTACATTAAGCATTATTTTCCTCAACAGTGTCCCCATTGGCTGGCATGCCTTATTATTCTTAAAGGCTATTTACACCCTTGTTGTACCTATCACCAACTCCTATCGTATCAGATGTGTACATTGATAAAATAGACTTGTTTATACAGCTGTGTATCTCTGTACCACTTCAAAAAAACCATTACAGTTAGTTTAAATGTACAACTTTTTTAAGAGGACCAAATTATGAAACAAAATTAGTGTTGTCTATCTTAGCAAATTGGTAGAATCAATATCTAAACACCTTCGAAAGGTAAGCAGAGCAAAAATTCTTTGTATAATGACAAGTTGTAAATATTTAGAAAAGAATTCCAAATTTGGTCCACCAACCATACCTTGGATCACATTAAGAAGCAATGACTTGTCCTGATTTGGCCTATTAAGTTCAACTTTTGCATAAAACTGTGTTATAAGATTTATGAATCAGCCAAATAAATTCTTGTGCTTGGATTAAATTATAAAGATTGTAGAATTTATCTTGTAGGGATAGTCATGGCATTATATGTATAGTAGTTTCATTGGTTGGAAAGGCCTCAAATATACATCATAAACATAGTCCCTTTGGAATGATACTGCATATCATGGTAAGAACAATTATCTCATGATGATTGTAAAACTTGTAATGTGTTTTTTCATTTTCGTTTTGTTTTATTGCTTGTTTTCCTCTAAAGGATAGGGTATTCTGTCTTTGCTCTCTCTTGGCAGTGGGGACTAAAGAACATTTTATCTTTAGATGTCCTTTTTATCATGAGATTTGAGGGAGGCACGCTTGCTTATATAGAGATTCTAGCGGATTTCTTGCCACATTTTTCCACAATCCTAACCAAAGATTCTTGGCTTTGTCCCTTTGAGAAGTTATCACTTTTTGGTGTTACGTGTTATAGGAGAGATCGTCTATCACCTCACTTTTCGCCTTGTCTTTTCCACTAGGAGCAATAAGTGTCCATCTCAGGCTACAAATCTATAGAATGATAACGACAGGTTTTTAGGGACTGCATAAAAGAGCACGTACTAGAGCTTTGATGCCTTAATCTTGCTTGTGACAAGTCAAGATAATGGCTCTCTGATACCTGGTTTCAACTTCCCTTCCCTTGTCTAGGAGTTGCATATAGAGACAACCTCCTAGTTTCTTTTCTTTTATTGCTTCCCAGGACATGGATGTTATGAGAGTTTTGAGGGGTCGGATTCTTTGTCCTTCCAAGATAATCCAACCATGTGCCTTTGTCCTGACCATTATCCTAGGAGCATCATAAGAGCCAATGTCGACTCTTTTGGGATAGTTGGGAATGATGGTGACTGTTCTTCTACTTCACATTCTGCTACATATTGACATAACACTTGGATCCACTTGAGTCCTCTTCTTTATTTTTCTCTATTTCTCTCTTTCCAGTTGGCTGTTAGTTTATCACTTTATCGTTTCTTTTACATGTTTAGGGTCCACCTTTGGGCACTGTGACCTAATGTTGTACAATAATTCACTTTAGTGTAGTCTACTCTAGTTTACTTGGTTCTATCTAGTTTATTTTGTTGTACTGCAATAGTTTGCAACAGTTGTTTTTTGACGAGTCTCATTGGCGTACTCTTTTCATCCATGGACAGTAATAGTATTATCTTATTTTATGTGTTTTCCATGAAATTGTAGTTTTTATTATCCATTATATTTCCCCCCCACCTTAGGGCTCGTTGTCCCTTTATGGTCAAAGGTGTTGTTTTAACAGCTCATTTGTTTTGTACAGGATGTGTGTATATCCAGCTCATGCTCTCTCTTTTTTCTTAACCCTTTTTTCCTTCTTTCTGTAGATAATAATTTTTTCTTTCATGAAGCTAAACCCGAAATAGGTACTTGTTAATATATATGTTTCCCCATTGTCATACTCATGAGCATCTTCTTAGCTCATTTTGCGACTTGTAAGTGTGGTAGATACATAATGTGAGACATGCTTTTCAATAATTTACAACTTCATTTGGAGTAATTTTTTCCCCTCTTGTAATACTTAATTTTCTACTAGTGGTGGGTTAGGAAAGATCTAAGTCATAAAATATCATCTGATTGTAATAGTTTGCTTCTTTTGAGTATACTTTATTATCTGTTATTATGATGCAGTTAAAATATATCTTTGGCACATTTTAGTTGGGATTTCTACCAAGCAGTAATTATTTGAATGTCATGCAGGAGATGGACTATGAGTCAGAAGCTCAAAATGGTTTAAGATTTGGGTAATGCAAAAACAACATCAATGAATTTGTATTCTCTTCAATATTGGACTAGTGTATGGTACCATCCTGCATAGTTTAGTGCATTTTTGGAAGTCATGATCGTTGTGTGTGAAGAAGTGTATATAAAGCTCAGTCAAGAAAGTTAGGCATTGCTGACCATTGTTAGATAGCAAATATTGTAGAATAATACTATGAACATGGCAAAGTTGAAGTTATTGCACAATATCATGGTGTACAGAATCCCCAACTCCTGGGTGTTGCTACAATGTTCTTCCCTCCATACAAATGACATGCAATAAAACTTTTTCTTTGAGCCTAACCTTAAGCTGAGTGACGAGTTTTGTTAATATGGTTTTCTATTTATTTTCCAGAATATATCCACGAGTGTCAAGAATATTATTTTTTATATTGTAGTTCACTTTCAATTCATTTTCATTAGATTGAAATGAGCTTGGGTTGATACATATTGAGGTTTAATGGCCACTAGTTTAAATATTCTATTAGCAAAAATTCCACTAGTTTAAAGATTCTATTAGATTGAAATGAGCTTTGGTTGATACATATCGAGGTTTAATGGCCACTAGTTTAAAGGTTTTATGGCTTGACATATTTTGTGACTAATGGTATGTTTGTCTGGGTGTGCATACTAAAAAATTCCTGGCTTGCACACATTATGCAGCTGTATTAGGTATGAGAATATGGGTGTGAAACACTCTCCTTCTTGCACTCAATGAGTCTCACATGGGGTAGATTGATCCTCATTAGAACATGGACATGGCTCAAAATGTACAATAGATAAAATCAAAACTATTGTAAAACAATAAGAAAAAATAACGAAAAATGAAAACATATCGTTAACTCATCTTCCTGTCCCTAAAAATATTTGCTTCCATTTCTGTTCAATGCCCTTACAATTCTCATATTGCATTCAAATTATCAATATATTGTGTTGCTAGGTTTTGTGATAATCTTATGTTTTAACATTTCAAATTTATTATGATGTATACAAGTCTCCATGTTGTCACCCTTCTGTACCATGGCACCTTATGTATCTGTTGCCACATTTTGCATGGGGTGCCATGTCTTCATTTTTCTTGTAAGGATGTTGCTCTCCCTTCCCTCCTCCTCTTTTCCCTTTCTTCACTATCCCCTTTCTTCCCTTCCATCAGTTTCATTCCCTTCATTTCCCCTCCTTTCCTCTTTTACTTTTTTCTGTCAATTTCCCCAAAAGAGCAAAAGGCCCCTAAAAATTCTAAGTATAAGAGCGCAACCCGACTTCGCAGCGAAGTCGGGGTGCGCCCTTGAGTTTGAGCGCACTTGGGGAGCCGAAGTGTGGAGAGATGATCAAAATTTTGCTAAGTATAAGAGCGCAACCCGACTTCGCAGCGAAGTCGGGGTGCGCTCTCATTTCTGTGCGCACCTGGGAATCAGCGGACCCCTGAAATTTCTAAGTATTGAGTGCACAACCCGACTTAGCAGCGAAGTCGGGGTGCGCCCTCATCTTCATGCGCAGTCGGAGCGGTGTGACCAAAATTGGCTAAGTGTTGGGTGCGCAACCCGAAATTTGCAGCGAAGTCGGGCTGCGCCCGCTTACTTGCGCACTCGGGCAGAATGTTGAAGGCAGCCCGAAAATTGTCTAAGGCACGGAGGCCTCCCCAATTGCGCTACTTCCCCCTTGCGCTGTCTAATTGCGCTCCAATTCCGAGCGAAGTCGGGCATGAAAGAGAGACGAGATTCCAAGGCAGATTTGTCCCTTATCAGATTTTGACAGGTGTCCAGCCTCGGGATTCGAGTCAGAGATGTGACGGGTGGTGTGCAAGCGTGAACCGAATTATTGTACCGCAGCTACCCTCATTCAAGCTGACTCGAAGTTTCATCTACCGCAGCTACCCTCATTCAAGCTGACTCGAAGTTTCATCTACCGCACTGCCACGTAGCTGCCAAGTTTTCAGGTGGACCTTGCTGCAAGTACGATCCATATCTGCAGAGGTCAACATTAGCCGCTTTTTTGCCGCTTTTGTCAGCTTTGTCAGCTATTGTCAGGTCTAGGATCCTGTGCCCAAAGTTGTAATTGGGGGGAAAATTGCGCTCTAAATAGCTGCGCCATATCATTGTAAAGGGGTGGAAGGGGGATATATTGCTAGGGAATCATTGTAGCTGTGCATTTGCTTCTGAATACAAAATACACTTGGCTCTATTGACTGTTCTTGTTCGGTATGCTGCCTCTATTTAGCATTTCTGCTCGATGTTGCTTATATTATTGCTTCATCGTTATTCTGCTATCTGGATATCGGTATTTGATAGTTAAGTATTCTTGGAATGCATAGTTAGAGGATACATAGAATGAATGGCATTGGTAGTTCCTGTAATTTATTCTGTGTTTAGTTGCTGTTAGTAGTGGTGATTGATAGTTGTTGTGCTGCTTATCCTCCCCACCCAATACAAATACATTTATATTTCTTTCTGCATTTATAATTCCTTTCCTGCACTCTGAGCTGATAGACAACTGAGAAAACATAGGAAGTCGGCCTCCTCCGGAGATTGGCACGGAAGGCATTCCTTCCTTCCGGCCTTTCAATCTGTTGGGCGAATCTCGGGCGCATTACACTAAATCCTATCCTAGAGGCAGATTCGTAACTAACAGTATCCTTCCACGCTCACACTTCAATACTTGAATTTTGGTGGGTTTGCACCAAGTTCTTCATACCTGCAACTTGTGCATCTATAGACTTATATAACCTTGGAATAAAGCCATAAGCAAATGTGAAGATGATTTTGGGATGAAAAAGAGGAATGCAAACATTGTAAAGTGACATTAAGTTGTTTGCTTGAGTCTGTTATGGAATAACTAAAGAAAGATGTTCCACATAGATTTGATTTTATAGGGTTTTATAGAGCTACTTACAGGTATATGTGTGTTTTTTAGCACAAATACAAACTTTTTTTTTTTTGTTTTTAATAACTTTTAACTGGTTTAATGGTAATGATATGGGCCCCACCTATATTACATCATAACTCTGTTACCATGTTATTTCGATGAATCACACTATTATTGTATTGCAACAAATCATCTAATCATGACACCCATGGAACTGAAATCTAGTGGGATCTTTGTGATCCCAACATTTGCCCTAGTTAGACTTCAACCCTAGGGGCAACATAGATACAAACTTATAAATTATAAGAAAGAAGAAGAAGAAGAGGTATTAAAGTGGAACGAAATTCCAACATAGGAAATAAAGAGGTTTTCATATTTATCCAACTTCATAATACAATATATCTTGATCCAATGTCAATATTATATATATAATCTCGAAGATGAATATTTTAAGTCATAAAGGTTGGAGACAACCATAATTATTCATTTTAAGCAAGTATAATGCATTGACATTTGTAATTTGTAGTGCTAAATAGTTGTGCATTCACTATCAATACAAATCGTTTAGGTCCAACTTCTTACTAATTTTCATGTGTGCAAGGTATATTGTTTGACCCATAGTAGATAAACTCGAACTTGGTGCAAACTCGGCAATGCCTAATTGGCACTCAAACTCAGACTCAATAAAAAGGCTCGGCCAAAAAAAAAACCCGAAGAAAATGAAATTTTTCATTTGAAAAAAGTTTTCTCATTCATATCACAATTAATTAAAATTATACAAATCCAAGTATTTGAAGTGATTTAAAAAAAAGCCACGTAAACTGTAGATTGGATGCATTTGACTGTTGGAAGTTAAATAATAAAACATTTGCCAACTTTTGTTTTGACCTTACCTTTTTGCCCCCATTGGACGACATCCTAGTCAACATGATTGGGCCGCAGATAGATTGGTGGACGGCAGGAGCATTAGACTTCTAATTCCCTTTTTCTATTCCTCCCTATTTCTTCTCTTCCTAATATCTCTCCAACTACATTGTAAACACTATATAATGTTTGTAACTCGAATTATTTATCTAATTTGAATATTGAAGATTTGACTTTCAATATCTGGTATCAGAGCGTAGGAGTGTCTAGGTTTTCAAGGCCAGGCATGATTCTCGAGGAGGCCCAAGGAGGCCCACAGGAGCGTAGGAGGAGCATCGAGGCTAGGCATGATTTTCGAGGAGTCCCATAGGGTGCGGATCCCGAAGCTAAGGGAGCAGGCCAGCACGGAACCCGAGGACACGCAAAGGCACGATCCTCGAGGCAGACTACTAAAGGTGAGGTGATGCCCGCAGACCAGTAGCAGCAGACCGGACACGTGGCAGTTAGCAAGGATGACGTGGCAGAGTGGACTAAGGCTGACCGGACGGTGATGTGGCATAGCTGACGCAGACGACACGCGGATCGAGGAACGCTGACTAGGTGGTGACGTGGCGGAACGCTGACTAGGCGATGACGTGGCGGACACACAACAAGGAAAGACTGACGTGGCGAGCGGACAAGCAAGGAGAAGGTGACGTGGTGAAAGGCGATTCGCCCGAAGGGAGCAAAAGGGCAAGGTCCGATTGCCCGAAGGCAATCAAACTACCTACCGCGCGCCCATTGTTTTAAACACCGTCTGCACCGAAATCCCAATGCATGTGGGATAATAGGTTTTAAATTTTTTTAATTAAATCGCGTCGCCCTCGTGTTTAAATAAATGCGAAGGAGTTTACAGCCAAAAGCGGCTTGTAGCACGAGTGGTAAAGGGTCGATTGTTGCATGGGGGAGGTCGCGGGTTCGAAACCCAGCGACAGTTTTTTTTTATTATTGGCATATGGTAAAGGTCTTTGAGGGTCGCATAAGAAATTGGCATTAAAAAATTTTTTAAAAAAATGTTTTTTATTTTTTATAATTTTTAAAAGTTTTATAATAAAGTTTATTAATAATATTAAATTACATTGTTTTTTTTTTAAGTTTTTTAAAGAAAACCAATATTTTTTATTATTATTTAACTTATTATTATAATAACTTTTAAAATTATAATAGAAAGAAAACTATATAATTTTTTTTGGAAAAACATTGCCTAAGAGGCAATTTATTGTAAAAGAAGGAGCTTTACACCTGATTCGAGGAATCAAAAATTGTAGTGGAAAAATATGCTGTGATAGCCTAGAAAGCTATAAAAATTGGAATTATTTTCCTTTTTTCTGTAACAAGCCTGAGAGGCTTAGTATTTTTTCCTTGTAAGAGAGACAAAAGACCAAACTGAAATCTGTAAAGAGTTATTGATGATAAGACCAAGTGGTTGTTATTATGCCCTATGTGCACTTTTGGTGAGAGAAAACGTCGACAGTTTTGATGAAAAAGTGAGAGCTTATGGGCTACATACTATGTTTAGTCAGTTGCAGAACGCAGTAATAGCACACCAGAGGCATCCAGACTCAGGGTACGAGGCAGACTCTGAAGATAACTCTTTTGGGAGTAGATTTGAGCAATCCGAATCCGTAGAAGTTGCACCACAAGAATCAGAATATACTCATTACAGTAATTCAGTGGAAATTCTAGAACCAAAATCACCTGAGATAATATTGATCATTGACGACGAAGAACAAGTAGCAGACAATTTCGTGAATCAAGAAATAGCAACACCACAACAAGAGGAACAAGCAATCAATGAAAGAGTGAATCAAGTCAGATTTGACTTAAATTTGTAATCTCTTCTTTCTTCCTTCTAAAAGCAAAGTGCTTTATTGTAACGGAGAAATAAAAAGAGTGTTTTAGTTTATAGCAACTATGGCCTCACATAACAATCTACCAATTCCAGAATTCAACGGATATGACTACGAGTATTGGTCTATCAAAATGAAGACCTTACTCATAGGGAAAGGTTTGTGGGACATAGTAGAAGAGGGTTACACAGAACCCTCATACTGGGCAACATTAAGTGCCGCAGATAAGAAAACAAGAAAAGAAGGACAAAAGAGCAACTCTTCTGCTCTTTATCATCTCCAAGCAGCATTGGAGAAGAGTATATTCCCTAGAATCGTCGCTTGTACAACTGCACAAGCTGCATGGAAAGCTTTGAAAGATGGATTCCAGGGAAGCGATCAAGTGAAGCAAGTGAGGCTTCAAACTATGAAACGAGATTTTGAAAATCTCAAAATGAAAGAAGACGAAAAAATAGGTGACTATTGTGTCAGAGTCAAGGCAGTTGTAGATAAAATGGTTAATCTTGGCGAGGAAATTAAGCCTGAAACAATTGTAACGAAAGTGTTGCGAACACTTCCACAAAGATGGAATCACATAGCCATAATTATAGAAGAGTCAAAAGATCTTTCCACTTTAACATTTGATGCATTAATCGGGTCGTTAATGTCTCATGAAGAGAGATTACAGGAATCTCCTTCAACCAGCTATGGAGACGATGATAAAGCCTTCACATCCAATGAAAATACTGGAAGAGGACGTGGAAGAGGTCAAGGCAGAGGCCAGAGAAGAGGTAGAGGCAGAGGCAACTACAGAGGAGGCAATCAGAACAGAGGAGGCAACTCCAACAGAGGCAATCAGAACAGGGGTGAAACCAAAATCGAGGAGGAAATCCAGGACGAAGTGGAAATCAAGGACGAGGAAGTGACAAATCCAAAACAGCTTGTTTTAACTGTGGCAAGCCAGGTCACTTTGCTCGCGACTGCTGGTCAAAATCTTCTCAAGGCAGCAGCAGTCAATATGGAAATTATGGTGAAGAAAGAAGTTAAAGCAGCTTAAAAATGTAAAAAAAAATATGAAGATTTGGGACAAAGAAGTTTTCGGTAATATAAGGGTTAAAAAACAGGAGCTACAACAGAGTTTGCAGCTTATTGAGCAACAAATTCAGAATTATGGCCATTCTGATTTTTTGGACAGGGAAGAAAAAAAGTTGCTCAGTGATTTTCACAATATTTTAGTGCAGGAAATGATCCATTGGAAGCAAAAATCAAGGGTTTAATGTCTTAAAGAAGGAGATCATGATACAAAGTTCTTTCATTTAACTACATTAAAACATAGGGCAGCAAATAGAATTAGATCTTTAAGAACAAAAGATGGAAGGTTATTGTTGGAGTAGGAAGATATTAAAAGCGCAGTTGTTAATTTTTATGAGAATCTTCTAATGACGGAAGGAGCAACAATGGAAGATGATGCAAATTTGATTCTTCAAAATATTCCGTCCATTTTGAATGATGAAATGAATAGTATGTTGACTACGCCTTTTACAGATGAAGAGATTTTTGGGTCTGTTTCAGGTATGGCAAAAGACAAGGCTCCAAGCCTTGATGGGTTTCCCAATGGTTTTTTTCAAGTTTATTGGCAAATAGTGCAGTAGGATGTTTGTGCAACATTAAGAGAATTCCAAGAGAAAGGAACTTTGCTAAAGGAATGGAATGCAATTTTTTTAGTTTTTATTCTAAAGAAACAAGGAGCAGATATGCTTAGAGATTTTCGTCCTATTAGTTTATGCAATTCAATTTAAAATATTTTGACAAAAGTTCTTTCAAACAGACTAAAGTTATTTTACCTGATATAATTTCTCTAGAACAGAGTGGATTTGTCCAATAATAGCAGATTTTGGATGGGATTATTACTGTTCATGAGGCTTTGCACTCGATGGACAAAAGAGGCTTTGCAGGGATGTTGCTGAAGCTTGATATTAATAAGGTCTATGATAGAGTCTCATGGTCTTTCTTGGATAAGGTTCTGGTAAGATTTATGCATATATACTCCTCGATTTTCAGTTATAGTCAATGGACAGCCTGCTGGTTTTTTTGCTAGCAAGCGTGGATTAAGACAGGGAGATCCAATTTCTCCTTATTTGTTTATTATTATGGCCGAAGCTTTAGGAAGAAGCTTGCAAAGGGCAAAAGAAGCAACTGTTTTGTAGGGGATAAAACTAGCTTTGAATATTTCAGTTATAACTCACTAGCAATTTGTAGATGACACTATCATTCTGGGAGAAGCCTCAGTTGTTGAAGCCCATCAGATTATGGAAATTCTGAAAATTTATGAAGGAGCATCAGGACAAATGGTGAATTTTACAAAAAGTAGAATTTATTTTGTTAACACTCCAAGGGAAAGACAAGAAAGAATATCAAGGATTTATTATTGTTGGATTGAAGAGTTACCTTCCTTTTATCTAGGGATGCCTTTGTTTTGAGGGAGAATGAAAGCTGAACTTTGGAACAATGTGATTGAATGATTCAATAAAAAGTTAACCGATTGGAAAGGTGCTACACTTTCTCAAGCTGGTAAATTGCAGCCGCTGAAGTCTACTTTGCAAAGTCTTCCAATTTATAAGCTGTCCTTATTTAAGATTCCAAGAACTGTTGCAGAAAGATTGGAAAGAATTCAGCATAATTTTTTGCAGTCCGGAGTGGAAGAAAAGCATTGGATCAGTTTGGTTGCTTGGGATCGAGAATTCAAGCCAAAAGGAGGGTTGGGTATTCGAAATTTGAGATAGATGAATAAAGCTTTGCTTGCTAAGGTTGGTTGGCGTCTTATGGTAGAGGAACATAAGCTCTGGGTTAGGGTCCTAAAGGCTAAATATATGGAAGGAGAGTCCATTTTTCTAAAATGTGAGAATCACCCTTTTGGATTGGATTTGTGGAATGGTATCAAGAACTCTCGCTCCCTGCTAACTAAGGGAGTGAGATGGCAGTTTGGTAAAGGAAATAAGGCTCAATTTTGGGAAGATTGTTGGGCAAGTAATCAACCTTTAAACCAAATGGAGGATTTCAATCAGATAGCAGATTTGTTGATGCTCAAATATGGAAGATCAATTGATGGGTATTTAGAAAATACGCCTCAAGGTAGAGCTTGGAAAATTCTTTCTTTGGAAGATTAGAACATGAAGCAGCAGCAGCAGATTGATAACTTGAGTTCTGTCTTGAGTCATGTATGTTCCTTAGTTTGAGGCTGAAAATAAATTTGTTCGGGGGGCAAATGTTAAGGGGGTATTTTCAGTCAAATCAACTTGGATTGTCTTGACGGGAGGTATAGTCAAAGTTCTTGATGTTAATAGAGTTTGGATCAAGATTTCCAAGATTGCCTTTTTTTGTGGCTGGCCTTACAAAATAAGATTTTAATGTGGGGAGGGGGGGGGGGGAGGGCGGAGTGGGAGGTCTCCCGCTCTGGGTGGGAGGACCCCATTTCAAATTTCTTGTCTCCCCCTCCTCCAGTCGCTGACCTCTTGCTGAGTAGATCCCTCTGGGATCTCCCTGCTGTATTTCCAGGACCCCCACGGGATCCTCCTGGGCTTCCCGGGATGTGCTTTCCCGTTTTTGACGTGTTTGCTGTTTTCGGGATGGTTAGACCCGAAGTTTGTCCCTGGCATCCTTTGGTGGTGGCTGGTTTTCAGATGGCTTGGATTGTGATGTTGGAGTTGCAAAGCCTTTCTCGACGGACCTTTCTGGTCTTCGGGGGGGCCGTGTGCTTTTTTGTTGACTGTAGGGAAGGTTTCCTCCGTTCAACTCTAGTGCTAGGCTTCCGAAAGGGGGTCCTATTGTCTCGTTTTCCCGTCTTGTCTACAGCCTAGGATCTACTTTCTGCATTTTTACTGGTCTTTGGGATGGGGCCACGGTTTTATTGTTTGCAGATTGAGTGGCTCTTGCGGCTGTTCTCGATATGGGCTTTTTGGATTAGAAGATCCGTTTGTTGTCCGTTTCAGGGATTACACTAAAACTCTTCGTTGCAGCTTCTTTCTGGTCTCCGGGAGGAGCCCTGTGCTTTCTCATGTAGTTGCGGATGATGGTGTCTTCAGTTTTTCTTGTCATTTTTTCATTTTTGATGTATATGGATAGTGGTGGGTAGTTGGTAGTTAGAATCTACCATCTCCCCTCTTTTATATGCATCCCTTCCTTTTAGAATCTACTATATATTGTACATTGTGGATGTTACATGTTGTCTTGCTAATCTAATGTGCATATTGTTCGAGCACTGTATGAGATTTGCTATGCATACTTAATGGTTTGTCTTATAATTGATATTAACATATATGTTTTATAAGTGTACTAGCTTGCTATGATCATCAATGCTCAGAATGAAGATCCATCACACAAGTTGAGGTAGAAGACAGAATAGTGCATAAATCATCGAAAATTGGCTAAATTTGTAGAGGCAATGCACCCTGCTTCCTCCGAGTGCACCCCGCTTCATCTGTATGCACCCACTTCTTTTCAATGCATCCCGCTTCATCCGAATGCGCCTTGCTCCTCATTGTGAGCCCCTATTGTCATTGTGGATAAGGATGATAGGTTTGCATGCTAATTTTAACTGCAGTTCAGAAATAGAATAGGTTAAATTTTCAAGTATAAATAAGAGATTCATTCTCATTGTAAAGATCCTTTGGCAAATTCAAGAGAGCTAGAGCTACTCTTTGCAATCCATTGTACTATTTAGAGACTTTGCAATAAATAAAGAATAGAGCATGACCTCTTATTTCATGGAGTGTGGGGTTAGTGGCTCTCCTCTTCCACCCTTTTGTTAGTTTCTTTTCTTTGTTCATTGCAGGTATTCTAGATCTAGTGCACTAAAGTTATTTGGTTTTGCTTGGAACTGCCACTGGATCACATTTAAAACTGCTAAGACTTCGGTCGTATTTTTCTTTGTTTCAATTGCTTTCTCGCACCTTTTTACCTAACAAAGTAGATCAACTTTATTTTTGCATGTTTAGATTAGGCTTTTCACATTTTAGCTAAGCTAGATGGGAATTGATCCCATTCCGGAGGTTGGGAAGAGTAATCTCCTTCCATCCATTTGATGTATTGCAGTCATGGGGACAAATCTCACTTGATGATTTTCATGTTCAACAATAAGTTACTAAAAATCACGTCTATTTCATGCAATTGTATCTTACTTTTAGTCATTGTGTGAAATACAAAACAAGTGTACTACAATTGATGTTGTTGCAATAATGAGTTCAGATCGAAAGAATGTGGTGACAAAAAGTAAAGATGACAAGAATTGAATGAGTGACAAAAAGTAAAGATGACAAGAATTGAATGAGTGCCAACCCATGAAGTGTATGGACATGGACACAAACAATAATGTACAAGGTTGAGCCTATGCAGAGGTCCAAGTGGGTCTTGTTGGCCACGAATCCGCCACGAGGAAAGGATTTGCTGCTATAGCGCCCTGGACCCGCGAACCAACATTGAAAGGCCGGAAGGAAGAGATGCCTTCCGGGCCGATCTCCGGAGAAGGCCGGCTCCTTTTTGGGGGGGGGGCTTCTAATTTAAGCTAAAGGGAACAGGAAAGAAATAAATGAACTGAAAGAGACAAATGTACAGAAAGAGATTACAAATATGTCCAAAGGTTGGTGGGGGGAACTAACAGTACGGGAACACACCAATCACCGCTACTTACTGCATACAAACACGAGAGCATGACAAGGGACTGCAAAACCTAGGCGTACTTCCGATACACCAGCAGCGTATGCACGGCTTCAATAGCTCCCTAGCAAACATTCCCTACAAGGAACTAACGGCGAGGGATCGTATCAATCACCGGATACTTACACCGACGGGGGTAGAAACTAAACTTAGAGATGTCGAGCTGGTATATGTGTTAGGCGAGAGAGTTTAACCGCACGACTTCAATGGCTCCCTAGCAAACATTCCCTACAAGGAACTAACAGCAGGGGATCGCATCAATCACCAGATACGGGCCAGCAACGTCACACATAACTGATGGAACTGCTACCACATCTATTATATGAATGCTTTAAATTAATGAAGTACAGAAGGTGCTTTAAACAAGCAATGCTAGAGGAACTTGATCGCCAAATGCCGAAATGAATCAACGAGCCGCGACACAGGTGGGCCTAAGGCATATAATGAAAGACGACATAAAAGAATAAAGACGATAGAGAACAGAACCAAGCATACAGATTGTATTCATAAGCGAAAGCACGGTTACGATAAGCACAGTAGTTCCCTAACAAACATTCCCCTTCCACCCCTTACAATGAAAACGTGGTGGCTATTTATAGCCCAAATTTCCCCCGTTACATTAATGGGCACAACGTCCCGATCAAACATTAGTCGACAAAAGCGACCGCGGAGCTGCTGATCTTGACCTCTGTCGAGTCGGGATCGTACCCTCGGCATGGTCTCCCTGAAGGTTGAACGACCACGTGGCGGCGCGTTGGGTAGAACTTTATATTGACGAAACGTGGGTAGCTGAGGCAGGTGGAAACTCTCATCAGTCTTAAATGAGGCGGTGACACAGGGCGGTGCAGCCCATACTTATCCCTTTTGGTCGGCAGTCTTGGTTCAAATCCCGAAGCTGGACACTTGTCGTATGATGGGTTATGCTGTGTGACACATGTCTGCCTTGAAGGGCAGTCTATCTATCTTCGCTTGGGATTGGAGCTCCTTGGGATGCGTGGGCAGAAAACAATGCGATTGGGAAGGCCTTCACGCCTTGGTCAAATTCCGGGTTTGTTCCCCTATTGTACACACTGTCAAGGGCGCATTCGGCTTTGCTGAAAAGTCGGGCTGCGCACGAGTGAACACTCGGTGTCTGCCGCTGTACGGACTCGCTCCGGCGATTATCATTCTTCTTTGTCGACTGCCGACCTGCCGATTACAAGGTGCGCCCGAGAAGAGGGGCGAAGTCGGACTTCGCACCAAAAGCGGGCGAAGTGCGCACTTCGCACCAAAAAGCTGGGTTTCCTGGTTCGGCTTCCGGGGCCATAACTTTTGATCCGCTGACCCGATCGCCTATTATAATATATCGTTGGAAAGCTTGCGAGAAGATCTGCAATAATAAAATATCCAGGGCTCATTTTGTCCATTTTATCGCCCCTGTTTATGGCCCGCAAAAAACCCGAACACCTCAGCATACCCTGACACTTAGCCATTTTTCAGGGCAAGTGTTGTCAATTTTGAGAAGAATGAGAATGTAGGGAAGAGAGAGAAAGGGGGGAGAAGGAAGAGCAGCTCTCTTACAAAAAATTGAAAACATTGCACCCCGTGCAAAATGTGACAACATTTCTGGCGGCTCGCGGGGTGTCGAGCTCGCCTCGGCGCAAAGGACCCATGCCTTCATCCATTGGGCAACAGAGTCACCCTCGCTGCAACTGCTCTTCAGATCCACCTCCGGCAACTGCCTCCTCGAAACACTTAAAAAGAAAACACTGCACAGACTGAAAAAAGAAAAACAACTAAAACTTTAAATAATAGCCGGATTATTTACACAAAATTTTGCGGCGCTATTGGCATGCCGCCACCACAATTCTAACTTTGGTTGCCTATCCGATAAACCTGCAGTGCCCGGACCAGATTTGATTGTACTTCAGACGATCTTTGAAGTCCGACTGGCCTCCCAAAGCTTGCCAGGTTGCGAACATGGTGCAACGTGGCAGATTGTCGTTCATGCCGGTACCCGTACAATTGATGAACAATGTGGCAAGGAGATTTTTCAGACGGGAGCCCTCTTCGGGTACCGATTGCGGTGATGGTTGGAGCCAATACCACCACGGTGGAGACTATAGGTGAACATTCATTTCTCCGCTTGTGAGGTCAAGGCTGCTCACCAAACCTTGATTCCTCCGGGTGTCTTCTATTAGATTAAAAAAAGGGCGCCTGCGATCAAGAAATCTGGATCTTCAGCTCAGTCGGAGTCGCCAGGTGATTTTGCCAGATGAAGGCAAGCCAAAGATTCACCAACTCGGGCTTCCTTAAAATATGGAGACTGTTCGTCTCACCTCACGGATTCGTCTATGCGAGCTTGGTAATCAGCCGGCCTGACGCGCTCGCCTGGAGCGTTGATATTAATTTCGTAAAGTCAGGCTGGTTTCCCGGGTTCCTTGCTCGCCACCTTCTACTTGAACGAAGGCGTTAGGACCGGTCTTTCGGACTCAGAGAATATGAACGTGCAGAGTCGCCAGGTGCTCTGATTTTGAACAGCAATGAAGGGAGCACCAGTGCTTCAATTCTGTTTGGGGGTGAGAAACTTCCTTGTCCCACCGAGCATTCGAAAAGAAACTGTCAGCCCGAACAAGGACGAGCTTGAGATCTTCCAAATGCGAGACAAAGCGTCCCACCGGGCGTGCCAAAAACTGTTGGCCACGAATCCGCCACGAGGAAAGGATTTGTTGCTATTGCGCCCTGGACCCGCGAACCAACATTGAAAGGCCGGAAGGAAGAGAGGCCTTCCGGGCCGATCTCCGGAGAAGGCCGGCTCCTTTTGGGGGGGGGGGGCTTCTAATTTAAGCTAAAGGGAACAGGAAAGAAATAAATGAACAGAAAGAGACAAATGTACAGAAAGAGATTACAAATATGTCCAAAGGTTGGTGGGGGGAACTAACAGTACGGGAACACACCAATCACCGCTACTTACTGCATACAAACACAGAGCATGACAAGGGACTGCAAAACCTAGGCGTACTTCCGATACACCAGCAGCGTATGCACAACTTCAATAGCTCCCTAGCAAACATTCCCTACAAGGAACTAACAACAGGGGATCGTATCAATCACCAGATACTTACACTGACAAGGGTAGAAAGTAAACTTAGAGATGTCAGAGCCAGGTATATGTGTTAGGCAGAGAGTTTAACCGCACGGCTTCAATGGCTCCCTAGCAAACATTCCCTACAAGGAACTAACAGCAGGGGATCGCATCAATCACCAGATACGGGCCAGCAACGTCACACATAACTGATGGAATTGCTACCACATCTATTATATGAATGCTTTAAATTAATGAAGTACAGAAGGTGCTTTAAACAAGCAATGCTAGAGGAACCTGATCGCCAAATGCCGAAATGAATCAACGAGCCGCGACACAGGTGGGCCTAAGGCATATAATGAAAGACAGCATAAAAGAATAAAGACGATAGAGAACGGAACCGGGCATACGATTGTATTCATAAGCGGAAGCACGGTTACGATAAGCACAATAGTTCCCTAACAAACATTCCCCTTCCACCCCTTACAATGAAAACGTGGTGGCTATTTATAGCCCAAAGTTCCCCTCGGTTACATTAATGGGCACAACGTCCCGATCAAACATTAGGCGACAAAAGCAGCCATGGAAGCTGCGATGCTCGACCTCTGTCAGTCGGATCATGCCCTCGGCATGGTCTCCCCGAAGGTTGAACAGCCACGTGGCGGCGCGTTGGGTAGAACTTTATATTGACGAAACGTGGGTAGGCGAGGCGGTGGAAACTCTCATCGATCTTAAATGAGGCAGTGACACGAGCGGTGCATCCCATACTTATCCCTTTTGGTCGGCGGTCTTGGTTCAAATCCCGAAGCTGGACACTTGTCGTATGATGGGTTATCTTTGTGTGACACATGTCCGCCTTGAAGGGCGATCTATCTATCTTCGCTTGGGATTGGAGCTCCTTGGGATGCGTGGGCAGAAAACGGTGCGGTTGGGAAGGCCTTCACGCCTTGGTCAAATTCCGGGTTTGTTCCCCTACGTACACTCGTCAAGGGCGCATTCCGGCTTTGCTGAAAAGTCGGGCTGGGCACGAGTGAACATCGGTGTCTGCGACTGTACGGACTCGCTCCGGCGAGTTATCATTCTTCTTTGTCGACCTGCCGACTGCCGATTACAAGGTGCGCCCGAAAAGAGGGGCGAAGTCGGACTTCGCACCAAAACTGGGCGAAGTGCGCACTTTGCACCAAAACTGGGCGAAGTGCGCACTTCGCACAAAAAATTGGGTTTCCTTGTTCAGCTTCCCGGGGCCATAACTTTTGATCCACTGACCCGATCGCCTATTATAATATATCGTTGGAAATCTTGCGAGAAGATCTGCAATAATAAAATATCCAGGGCTCATTTTGTCCATTTTATCGCCCCTGTTTATGACCCGCAAAAAACCCGAACACCTCAAAGATACCACGACACTTAGCCATTTTTCAGGGCAAGTGCTGTCAATTTTGAGAAGAATGAGAATGTAGGGAAGAGAGAGAAAGTGGGGAGAAGGAAGAGCAGCTCTCTTACAAAAAATTGAAAACATTGCACCCCGTGCAAAATGTGAAAACAGGTCTCATAACATGCGACGAGTTTGATGGAACTATGGGAGCCCTTTCCATGGATAGAAAAAAATGCAGAAAGTGATCCTTCTATAGATCCCCCTCCTGACAAAGGAAGAGAAGGCATGCACTCACTCTACCTATTCTTTTTGAACAAAGACACGGATAATTGTGATTATTCTCTCCCAATTGTCTATGTGACAGAGACTCATTGCCAAAAATCCAATGTGTGTGGCCCCCTTGATAGGAGAGAAGTACTAAGATGGAAGACATGGTATCAGACGAGGAAGTGTACAATGTGTCGAGCAAGTTTGGTGGGAGATATTGTTGTTGTTGGTCAAAGATGAATAGAAAACCAACATCGAACGTGTTGACAAAGAGGCACGTATAGAAAGACAAATTCATATAGAGAAAGTTTGTGCAAATGATGGAGTTCGCATAGACGAAGACTATCATGATGGAGAAGCTCACAAAAGTGAACAAACTGGAGGACTGACCATAACGTTGACACAAGTGCAATAGGGAGTGAGTGGAGGTGCACGAGATTGAAGTCTGGCACAAAGTCTTGTAGGGACCTATTGGCATTTTTGCCACATTAAATTTTTTGACAAAATTTTGCCTAAGTTTGGAGCTTTAAAGCGGCAAAGAGCATGCATAAGTGTTGGCATTTTCGCGAGCCCGAAAAGAGGATAAATTGGATGAAATAATCTTAGGATATTTTTCATTGCAGGTCTTTTCGCAAGCTTTCCGACGTTATATTACAATAGGCGATTGGTGCAGCGGATCAAAAGTTATGGCCCCGGGAAGTAGAGCCAGCGAAAGCCAACTTCGGGCTTGAAAATTTGGCTAAGGCATGGCCCAGAATGGCTACTTCGGCCCCTAAGTGCCTACTTCGGCCCAGAATGTTCACTTCGGCCCAAAAAGTCCACTTCGGGCTTAAAAAATTAGCTAAGGCATGAGGCGCGCTTCGCCCAAAAGTGTTGTCGAACTGCCACTTCGGGCTCTTTGGCTGCCGAACCTCCTCTTCGACTCCAACTCCAGTGAACCTCCTCGTCCCGATGATGAAAAGGGTCTAAGGCAGCTAGCTTGCTTTACCCAAAAGGTTACCAAACCTCCACTTCGGCCAATGTTTTCAGCGAACCGCCTCCAGAAAAGCGCCAGTTCGGACTTGAACTTGTCGAAGCATCTACTTCGGGCAGATTTCCAGTGAAGCTCCATGTCGGCCCCGAAGTTCATATCGGCCGCGAAGCTCAATGTCAGCCTAAGTCGGCCGTGAAGTGCAACTTCGGCCTCGAAGTGCAATGTCGGCCCCGAATCTCAATGTTGGCCGCGAACCTCAGGTCGGCCAAAATGTCTAAGGAGGCCGCGAAGCTCAACTTCGGCCCCGAAGCTCAATGTCGTCCAAAATGTTTAAGTCGGCCGCGAAGCTTAACTTCGGCCCCGAAGTGCAATGTCGGCCCCAAAGTTCAATGTCGGCCGCGAATCCCAACATTGGCCAAATTCCCAATGTCGGCCAGAATCCCAACGTCGGCCAAAACCCTTTATGTCGGCCAGAAATGCTCAAATTCGTCCGAATCACTTGCGAAGCTACACTTCGGGAGCAAACTGGGCGAACCTCCCTCCAATTGCGATTCAGGCCAGATTTTCAGCGAAGCTTCCCCAGGGCCGCTTCTGACAACGGTGCTACTCCCGAGGGGCACGTATTCAGAGACGGGTTATGAATCCAAGGCACGTCCGCGGCGCATAAATGCAAATTCCCCCACCTAATGCGGCCCTGTAACTAATTGTAGAAATAGGATGGGAGGTTTCAATTGTAGAAGTACGGCGAGCATCATTTTCGGAGCCGCCCTAGCGTCCTTGTGAATATGGTTCATTAAAGGCTTGGAGGGAGGGTCCTCTATAAAAACCCATGTATTGTAATGAAGAAAGGGGGGGAACATATTGCTAAAGAAGCTGTTGTATCTAAACATTTTGCATCAATACTGAGGATCCTTGGCTCTGAATTTGTGCTTTCTTTTTATGCTGCCTCTGGCAAGTATTTCTGCTTTCATTTAGTTTTCTGGTTGTTGTAATTCTGATATCTGGATTTTAGCACTAGAGGATAAATGTGTCTGGAATTCTTTTAGAGGATACATAGAGAAGCATATGCAGTTTCGGTTTCTGTTACATCTTCTGTATTACTTGCTGCTGGTTTAGATATAGATTAGTTATTGTGCTGCTTGTTCTTTCCCACTGCAATATCGAGCTATTTACATTTCTTTCTGTACTTTTAAATCTCTTTCCTGCACTCTTAGCTTAAAACCCCAGTAGTTTAGTATAGGAGCCAGCCTTCTCCGGAGATTGGCACGGAGGGCATCTCTTCCCTCCGGCCTTTCAAGGTTGGTCCAGGTCTAGGGCGCGTAGACATATAAAATCCTTTCCTGTGGCGGATTTGTGACCAACAGGACGCTTTTCACAATTTGAAAGGAATGAACATGTATTTCATCATATCATTGTTTGAATCAATAAATTCATAAGTAATGTAAGGAAGCCAACGTTCAAACTACTTTCAGAGGCAAGATCTCCTACCTTTTATCTATTTGGGAGACACAGGATGAGGAACACTTCATTTTTCAGATGCCCCATCTCGTATGAAATATAAGGAAAGTACAATTGCCTATACTTCAACTCAGAAGGGTCAGACACATTTTTCTTGCACTATCCTGGCTGGAGATACCATGCACCTTTTCTTCATGAAGTGACTACCCTAGCATAGAGCATATCAGGAGTGCTGCATACCCACTAGGTTGATTATATTCTTCTTTTTGACCATATCAGATACTAAAGGGGTGAAGTGCTCTACAAGTATGGTAGCTACTGATACTGGGTGATTGGTTTGTGAGATAATTTGCATCTTTACATATTGTAGTCAAGATAGCTCATCCATCCCACTCTCAGCTTAAGTGGCATGTCTCTGCACAACTCAAACCTTGTGCCTAGACACGCATCACCAACTTATTTCCTACCTCCATAGACTTTTCATTGGGTTGTAGGAGAGGGTGTAGGGGTATCCTTCCCCAACCTTGAGCACTCTACCAGGTTGCCCTCTTTTAAGTGAATTTGGGTGTTACTACTCCTTAATTGGCATTTTCATCTCATCTCCTCGATACAATGTGCCACTCTAGATGCTTGATATTGGCACACTTTGAATGGGTTCTCTCTTTCTTTGGCTTCTAGATTGCAGTGGATTACCTTCATATATTGTTCCTTTGATACAAGTATTTTAGGGTTTAACCCATTTTGGTTTATCCCTCTGATGCTATTTGTTTCCTAGTTTCTATTTGTTTAGTTGCTTTCTCTTTTTCTATTGTCACATGGGGCAGTACTTGATCCCATTGGTCATTCCTGGCCATTAATATAATGCCATTTTATTTCATTTTCAGAACAAGAAAACAGGCATCATAATCTTATTCTTTTATGCCAAGAAAAAAATGAAATGCCCATCCATGTTCAATAAGTTTGAGCTATTGTGGATATCTGGATTAAGAAGTGAAATGTTTATTTTGATTAAAACATGGGAATTAGTAATGATGTGGAATAGCATAGCTTCATTTGAAAGTTGCCAAAGGTTTTTAAGCAACAACCTTGTTGGGGTCTTTTTAAGAACTAGTTCACGGTGCAGAGGATGATTGTCCAAACTGCTATGGATGCTGCTATATTTCATGTCATTATGGGTCTGAAAAAAAAAACTATTTTCGAAGGGTTTGAATTAGCTGGATTGTGAGTTTATTTGTGCCTTTAAATTGAGCATAAATTTGTGGTTTGATTATTCTTGTTATATGATTGTAACTTTTCCACAGAAAACTTTTTGGGAGATTGCCTGATATAGTTGTACCTAAAATGTACCCAGAGCTATCGAGTTCCCGAGTGCTTGTTATGGAATGGGTTGAGGTACATGTTAATATGGCTTCAGTTCCCTCTAATAAATGAAGATGAAAGTATTTTATTAAATTTAATACAATCAAAATTATTTTATTTGGATAACATTATTGCAATATCATGCAGGGACAAAGATTATCAGAAGTGAAAGATCTTCATCTAGTGGAGGTAACAAGAAAATGTTGAATTTTACATGCTATGAAGAATGGTCTTGTATAAGTTGAAATTTAGAATTTTATATTTAACCATGCAGCTAAAATTGATTATTTAGTTTCAATTTTTGATTTCAGATAGTGTTTTATCTATTTTTGTTGTTTCCAGTAAACATGGATTGTTTAGTTCCACGTCCCAATTTTGGAGGGTGATTAGATTCGTACGAAGTATCACATGGCTTATACACAGCAAATTTTATTCATTCAGGTGGGAGTGTCCTGCTCTTTGACACAGCTCCTGGAATGTGGGTATTATCATGCTGACCCACATCCTGGCAACCTGCTGCGTACTTATGAAGGGAAATTAGCATACATAGGTGTGGGCTCACTTGTACTTCTGTTTCTTGAAAAATATTTATTATAGCACCATGGATAGTGTAATGCAATGTCTTAGTTTTTAAATCTGTTGACCTAATAAAGGAAGGCCGCTCTATGGTCAAACGCCAAATACTCTTGGCTGTGGCTTGCTAGGAGTTTTTCTTTCATAACCAATGTGGGTCGCTATTGTTTATGAGACGGATCATAGTACATACTTAATTTAAAATATATTTTATAAGGTGTTTATAATCTGCCTGAACGACTTAATGTTTTCCTTCCTAGATTTTGGAATGATGGGTGAATTTGACCAAAGTTTAAGAGAAGGACTAATTGAAGCTTGTTTGCACCTGGTCAACCGAGAATTTGATGACCTGGCTGGGGATTTTGTCACTCTTGGGTAATGCATATTAAAAAATTATGGATATATTTGCTTGTATCTCTCATATTATAGTCCTTTGAAAAACTCTACATTTTTTTAATAAATTATTTTTCTATTGGGCAATAGGTTGCTTCCTCCAACTGCTAAAATGAGTGACGTTGCAAGAGCATTGACAGGTATTTCTTCCACTCGAATCCTTTACTGCCTTATATTAAAAGATTGTGATTTCTGAATAATAATGCATCTGTGTTTTCACAGAAATAAAATATGTTGCGTGTAACCTTCTTATTGTTCCATTTTCTAGCCACTCATATAAGCTTCTGTGAGTTTCTGGTATTGTTTTGATTGATTCAAACAACTGAAGGATTTTTGCTTACAGTTGAACTGCACTGACGCAGATGTCTTCCAGAATGCAGTGAGTAAGGGAGTTGGTAACATAAATTTTGGAGATTTGTCAGGAAATTTGGGGCAAACAATGTATGGCATGAGTGTATATTGTTTTTGACCTTGTCGGGCCTGCAAGCATACAAATTTAATAATTCAGTTATGTTGTGATTTGTTTTTGAGAAAATTTAGTGTTCACTGATGTCATATTCCTGCAAGGCTGAGTCGTCCACTGCAGTCATGGATACATTAACATATATAGCAACCCTACGACTGGTGACTTATATCTGTTCCGCTTTTTCATGTCAGCTTATATGTGTTACTCTGTCCAGCTCTGTAATTCCTGTGTTAGTGGATGTCCTAGTTTTTACAATCATGCCCAAGGCTAGTCTGAAATTACCTTATTTTTTCCCATTATCTATCCATATATTACTATTGCTACTCTCTGCCCACACGCACACTCAACTATAGATATCTTACATTGTTTTATACTTGCCCTTTGCATTGCCACTGTTGAAATTTCCTGGTGACAGTTAAGCCACCATTATGTAATTAGTGTTCATGGCCATGGTTTAGCTGCATGTACCTTAGGCTTTCAGGAGTATGAATCTAGGAAAGTAATCACCGTCCTACATTGTTTAATATTAATTTTGAATTTCATCAATAATTTTTGGAGTCTCTGAATGTTGTAACAAAATTGTTCCTCTCTGTTTTGTAGGTACAAATTTAAATTTCGGATACCTTCATATTTCTCACTAGTTATCCGGAGGTGATTGCTACACTCTATGAATGTTTTTTTCCACCTGTAACGTTTTAACATTTTATGCTTTTCTTATATTGTTGTCACCACCGAGATCCTTGAATAGTTCACCGAAGGTTGGCTTTATGTGGAAATGCATTTGAATCCTCTTTAACTATGTACTTTGTCTTTTGGGATCTTTTACTTGACCGGATTGCTGAACAAAAGCAAAGACATAAAAGGACTAAGAGTCCACCTATTATCTTACTGCTAGCTTGCCCTGACCGATGGTGCTGATAGCATACAAGAATAGGGAAACTATAAACATGCTCTTTCTAATAAGGGACCCTTGCTTAAAATGGTGTCTATTTGCCCTAACATTTATTTGAATAGTAGACTTATCAAATTTCCAGTTAGTTTGAGTGTCTTATAGAAATAAGTAACCCATCATTTTTCTCCTCGATGTATATTGGTTCCTGAAACAAAAATCCAAATACTAATAATTCTTTATTCTTCACATAGTACAGCCATTAAAAGTGGAATCCAATATCTTCTCATTGAATGCAAGAAATACTCAAAAAAGAAGCTTAAGTTGTATTAGTCCAGCTCTTTGCTGTTGAAATGCAAGCTCAGAAAAGGAGCTTAGGTTGTAGTAGTTCAGATCTTCACCAGTGACTTGTCAGTGATAAATTTGGGTGTTAAAGTGTGTTAGAATACCTTGGTGCAGACCCACTAGACACCCTTTCATGATCTCATGGAGGATGAAAATTGTCTCTTCAAACTTGATCCCATGGATCTCGCATTCAACAGAATCTCTTTCAGATGAGAAGCATCATGTTACCACTTATGAAAAACACTCGATTGAGATGTGCAAGTCACATGACCTCTTGGTTATAAATTGGATTTCTTAGTTTCCTAACTCTGCGTTCACTTATTTGCCACATTGGCTAGGTGCAAGTGTGGTTGATTATCTAATCACCAATAGGGCCTTGCTTTTTGATTATCAGAACATTCGTGTTTCTCGTCGGCTTCCCTTGGCTGATGATGCAATGCTAACTTTCTTCTTATATTCTTCCATGTTTATCCCCCCCATATTCTTCTCCTTCTCTGCCTAGTCCTACCAGCCATCTCATGATTTGTTTTGATCCTTGTTTTGCAGGTGATTATGCTACTTGTCTCTCCCAATCAATGTTCGTTTTTTTAGTTTATCTATTATACATGCCTAATCGTAAAAGTAAATGTTTTTTCTGTTAAAAGAGGCATCAATGTAGACATTAATATGCTATTCATGTTTTATCAGTCATCATTTCTAGAGATGAACAAAGAGAGAATCTAACTTCAACTTGATTGTAGAATCTCCTGTTGCTTTTAACCTTTAAAATTTGGCATGCCTGTTTCAGTTTAGCAGTTTTGGAGGGCATTGCACTCGCTAGTGATCCAAATTACAAGGTCTTGAGTAGCGCCTATCCTTGGATTGCACGTAAAATCCTCATTGATAGTTCTCCTCAGCTTAGAACAACGCTACAAACTCTTCTGTATAAGGTTTCCTATCTGCTTTCTTCAATGTATATTTTCAAGCAACACTGCAAATAGTGAGTTATAAAGTGATACAGTTACCTGGCAATGTGACAGGATGGTGTATTCAGGATTGATCGATTAGAGTCTTTGCTTTCTGAGGTTTGTTTCCTCTAGTGAGTATTTGAATAAATTGCATCTTATGAAATTTCAAGTGTGTCAGCAAATTTCCTTTGACAATGTTTGCATTCTCGATGTATCAATTTAACACACTATAATGTTATGTTTCTTTATTCAAGATGTACAAGTGAGCAAGATCAGTGGAGTTGTTCCTTTGTCTTTAGTGTACATAAATTAGTCTTACTTCAAAATACTTTTTGGTGGCAGTCTTTACGGTCAACAACGAATGAGACATTAACAGGAGAAGAAGAAAAAACAAATAGTGGATCTAGGCTGATGATTAGGCGTATCCTTAAATTTATTTTTAGTGAGCAGGTAGTGATGGACAGAAGAACTTTGCTAATCACCACTCTCATTTCTAGTTGATGGATGCATATTTATATTCCATAGGTCTTTAATATAATCTTGTAGCAAGCTTTTGTTCATGAGGGTTTATACTTCACAGAATGGAAAACTTAACTTAATACGAAAATTTTTCAGGGTGAATTTGTGAGGGAGATACTGCTAGAAGAGGTGGCCAAGGTGTGCTTCTTCTCATAGCACGCATTTTTATTTGCCCATTTAATTATTTTTCACATTGCCGTCTTCAGTGTCAAATCTTCAAGACAAAACATGTGTTACTTGTGGCAATTTTTCCTTTCATTTGTATATTGCAGGGTATTGATGCACTTAATCGGGGAGCATTTGATTCAGCTGCATCTATTGTTATTTCAAGCTTACCCATGGCTCCTTCAGTGACCCTACGTTTCATGGAGAACGAAGATGTCAGAAACTTGAAGACCTTGCAACGTCTCATCATGTTGTTATCAAATGGGCTTGCAGAGAACACGAATCGTAGCATGGTAACTTGGAGATTTGAAACTTGTCTTGGATTACACCAGCTTCCATTGTGTGTCTGTGCGCTATTTTATTATTTAAAAATGACTTTTTGTTCCAGGAAGAAGAGGGTCTTTCACTACAAGAGAGCAATGTTCAAAAGACTTGGGAAGAGGCTATAGTCATTCTTCAACAATTTAACTCTTTTGAGAAGGTTTTACTCATTTTTTCAACCATTCTTGAGGTATTCAAGGATACTGATTAAATAGTTATCTTTACATACCAAACCTTTATGTTATGTCTCATAATGTGATTAAAAGGACTTCCTCTCTTTTCGTTGCATCTGTCTCTGAGCCGATATTTATGCTACTACCTGTATTTATGATTAATGTGTTGATCATTGTTTTTTGGGGTATGTCATAGCTTCCACTTCCAGCTCAGCAGCAAGCATTTATTTTGCCAGCAGATCTAGCTGTGAGGCTAGCATCACGCACTGTAGCAAGAACCATAAGAAGATTGGCACTTTAAATCTATCATCATGGTATGAGGGTATCCCATAAAAATTTATGTTCTACCACTTCTTGCTGCTCCATCAATAATGCTCAGCAAAGGGTTTGGTATGGTTGCCGAGATTGTATGATTGTTTTCACTGCTAGATTTCATTTCTATTCCTATATTATGAATATGAATAAACTGTTTATCTTTGCCATCCATGCCTGCATGGACAGTGAGAAGTATTTTTCTTAATGGAAATGGATTTGTGATTTAGTTTTGTAAAATATATTATTGGATATCTGAGATCTTCATAGTGAGTTTTTGTAATCCAAGTTGTAATTTTTTGTTAGTGTATAATTTATTATTATTATGAATGTTTATATTATCTTTTGTAAATACTTTGGTGAATCTAAAGATAAGATTTGACATTAAGTCAACTTGTCTAGACTCATCTTGAGCTCTTGTTGAGCATCAAGATAAAGAGTTCATTTATCTTGATTCCCTAGATGATTGTAAACTTGGAGATTCTTCTACTTTGAGCATTTTATTGTCAAGTTGAGTGTAAGTTTTTTAGAGGATATCCTAAAAATACCAAGTTGAGTATGTTTTGATAATGAAAGGTTGAATTACGATTCTAATGGTGGCTTTGTGACTGACTCTCATTAGACTGATCTTGAGACCATGGCAAACTTTACATCATATAAAACCAGTTAGAGTGTAACAAAGATTCAGATCAAATATAGTTCGTACACACCCAAAATCAAAGATTGGTGAGTTAGTCTACCTGCTAACCTCAATTCAGATCAAGCATTTGCATCAAAGATTCTACACATCATTATCTTTATAGTCAAAGAACCAGATCTTATGACTGGATCCTTAGAGCTCTCAAGATCAAGAATTTAAGCCCTATGGTTGCAGTTGAAATTTGTTAAAACAGAGTATTGTTGAACAGAGCTGACCATATGGATGCGGTCAAACATATAAAATGAGCTAAGATTGGCTTTTATTTGATCAAAGTTTGATATGATATGCTCTATGATCTGAATATTTTCAATGGATAAATCTAGACCCTACATTTTATTTATCGAAATCTGCAACATATACGATCTAAAAGTATATTTGATTGTTGTGGTGCATTTGGAGTGATTCCAGTTCAGAAATACGACAAATTATCCTGCCTACAAATAAGAGAATATGTTGTTAACAGAACAAGAGAAATATTCTTCTGTATATAAATGAGAAAAAAATTTCAATGTATAAATAATACAACTGTGAGGAAGAAAATGGAAAGAAATGAGAAAAATAAACGAGTGCACAATTTCCCGATCCATCCCTTGGCTTTCCATCTCCATCTGGACTTGGCGAGTGAAAAGTTATTAGGGAACCACAAATATAATATATTCCAATCTATAGAGAAATTCTGGAAATGTTTAGGATAAGTTTTAGGGCAGTTCACAATATTGAGAGTTCAGAGGAGCTGGATTTGCCTATCAAATTGATGTCAAAGATGAGTTACAACGGGAAAGGGCTTGGTAAGAATAAGCAAGGCATGATAACATCAATTGTAGTTTAAAATAGACCAACAGAGATATTTGTGATTCAAGTCCACGATCGAAAATGAGCATTTATATTTTTTAAGGAAGAGACGCTTCACAAGAGGAAAATCAAAATAAAGTAGAACACGATAAAAAAGATGAGTGTGTTGTACAAGCAATACAGGTAACTTAAGCAATTGTGGACAAGTTGGTGGATGCAAGTTCCAACATTGACTTGAATAGTGAACAACTCATCCACAACAACTACACATGGTTTTTGTTGAGTGCCCTGTATTGCTTATAAAATACACACCTTTTTAATCTCCTTTATTTTTAAATTTCCTCATTGTGAATCATCTCTCCCTATAGTTTTTGAAATATTTAATGCTTATTTTGTGGAAAATTTAGAAAAGCAAGATTAAAAAGAAGACAAAAAAGTACTGCAAAAATAGAATAAAAACAATTTTGAAAAAAGAACAATAGTTACTAAAAAACAAGAAAGTAAAAAGAAAAATGGAAAAAAAAGCTAACAACTGTATTTTTGGAAAGGAAGTGATAAGTCTATTATTAACACTCTCAAATTGCTGTCCTATAAAGGATATCGTAGTGGTATATCTTTGGGTTTTCATTTAGGAGACCCATGTTCAAACCTTGGTACAAGGGAATTGGGCCCTTTTCAAAAACCCATGTTTTACCCTAAATTTTCATTAATCAAATGACATGAGCACAACCGGTTAGATTCCTCAACATTCAAGGAGAAGACCTAGGTTCGAATCTTGCCAAGCGATATATGGATAATATCCAAGCTTTGTTGTAATTCCACTATGTGGTGATGACATAATACAAGTGGGGCCCATTTCAATCCCATATAAGCAATTTAAAAAAAAAAGAAAAACTCTCAAATTGTTGTATCTCTATCAATTAGAGTATCCCCATTTATAGTGTTGTAGTAGCTTGCTACTACCATCATGCTCTAAATAGGGGTTTGTTGGACAAGTTGAGGCAAAAAAAAGAGCAGTTTAGAAATAAAAAAGAATTAACTGAAGGTTTGGAAGCAAGTAGCTCCTTACTAGGTAGAGTGCCTTACTTTCCAAGTGTCCCACTTGGCAAAGCGACCCATTCTTGGAGCACCCCACTCAGTGGAGTGACCTACTCAGTAGAGTGACCTGCTCGTTGTCAGCACCCTACTCGCAAAGCAACCTGCTTAGTGGAGCACCCCACTCGTTGGCAGTACCCTACTTCAAGAGCGCCTCGCTTATAGAACGCCTTGCTCAATAGAGAACCTTTCTTAAGGCCACCTCGCTCCATGTCTATTTTTGACAAATGGATAAATATAATTTGTCATCTTGTAATTATCATAGGGATACATTGTATGTAGTCCATTTTGTGGCCATACATTTAAGTAAAAATGAGAGATTTATGCTCATTGTAATGGTCTTTTCGCCTTAGAAGCATACCATAGCTCCTCGTTGGCGTAAGATTGTAAACATCTAAAATTGCAAAATCAAGAAAGCATTGTGCATGGCATTTCGATTCAATTGTGTTGGACCTTTCGTTTATGAATGTGTGGAATCAATGGCTTTGCCCTCCTTTCCCCCTATCACTCCAGTTTGCTTGATACTAAAGGTTATATGAAGATCTTACATGCTGCAATTGTTCAATCTTTGTTGGAGAAGTCGTTTGCACCAATCCTTAAACCTTGCTTTCGCTTCGATCGTATTTTTTGCTTTTCTTTCTCTTGCACCCTTTTCCTACAAAAGTAGATTAAATTTATTTTTTGCACTTTAGATCAATTTGCTTTCCTTGTTCTCAGTTTATTTGTTTTTTGCATATCTGGTAGGAACCAGAGTTCCTAGCAATCTGATGGATACGAAATTGATGAAATGAGATGCAAACAAGTGGAAAAAATGGGAAGAATCACGATTTATATTGAATCACCTTTTACATTGGAGGCAAACCAACCAATGGATTTAATAAATTATATTTTTATTCTTCGATGGATGCTTGAAAACACCCTTGTGAATGCATATATGTATCTACCTAAAGTTGTGAGGTGAAAGGACACATTGGTCCATAAATAAATTAGTGAATTAATTAATAGGAATAGTTAGGATTAGAATCCTAACATGCCACCCTCCTTAAAAAGAGCTTTGTCCTCAAAGCTCAAAGTGAGAAGCTTCGTTCCATGTTTTCCAAGTAGTATTTGCTCATGTTCTTGCACTATCTTAATGTCATCTTCCCGTAAGCAGGGATATTTTGAATGTGGAATTGTTGGCGGGGGATAGGTAGGAAGAATAGTAGGATCAGAGCGACGACAAAGAGATTTTCAGAAGGCTAATCAAGGGAATTGGTCGGTACTATAGCAGGAAAGTTTTTGGATGACTGATCATGCATAGAACTATATGTTGAATCAGCCCAACATATTTAGTTAACTAGTGACTTATCAACCCATGATGAACCAACGATGAGTCAAGCATTTGTACCTCAGGCTAACGTAATGCAAGTCCATATGATACTTGAAACATCCTCAGTGGGTGAAAATTGTTCATTTTCCCAAGGTGTTATGTGCAGTAGCCACACTGGTGGGTTGATAATTCCTGTAGGAGATTCCTTGCTTGAGCATTGAGAGTCATGCCCCCTTTGCCAATGATAGAGCTCGAGATAGTAAATGAAGATTCCAAATATGAAGGGTCATACCTAATAGAGGAGTGTGAAGTATTTGTCCTCTTGGATAGAAGAGGAGGACATGTAGACGTGATGAAGACATACCCACAACCTAAACATGAGACTGTTATACTAGGCCCTATTGAAATGATATAGAAGGAAGGAAAACCAAAAAGACTAGAAGAAGTGTCGGGTAAGTCCCCATTGGTAGAAGTGTTTCTTGTGCTTGAAGTAGAAATCCTAGAGGAAGGCTACCAATTTCCTAAAACATCTTGTTAACTAGAAATGGAACCTAACGTGGAGAGCAAAGATTTGGAGCATGAGGATTCAAAGGTCAAATGTGTCATGCTTGTTTTCGCTAGAAGAGAAAGAGCCTATAGGAGCAATGGAAGCAATAGAGAAGGAATCTTCAAGTTTCAAAGAGTTGAGAACAAGACTTATTGTTGAGAAATTCTCTCCATAAAAATGAAATCCTAAAAATAGACATTGTTTAATCGATAGGTTGGATTTTCTTGCATGTCCTAAAAGTGTCCAAAAGAGTTCATATGAAGGAATTGTGCTAAGCAATAGAGAAATTATTATTCTAATACTGATGTGTTTTCTCATGACTTTGGGAAGTAAGACTGAGGTAGGGCTTACATTCCAACAATTTGACGCTATGGAGAACAATACCAGGTTTGTTGGAGAATGACATCAATAGGGATTGGTATTGTTGAACAACAATTCGTTATATGATCACACGGGAACATAGACCCAAACTAGCTTCCAATTCCAAAGCCCACCATGGGATGAGACATGGAGTAAATAAACGATCATAGTCATAAGAGTTCATGCTTCCACCATTGCTGCCAACAACTTCAAAGGTTGAAAGGGAATATTCTCCTCCAGAAATTTGGTATCAAGCTTTAGATTGGGGAGAGATTAAATGGGTGAATGCAACCCTAACTTCCAATATTTTGTTTTTTGTTTTCAGATTTGCACACTCGTTTGATAGAGGGGTATATTGTTCTCTAGAGGGCATCCATAAAGTTCTATCTCGGAGAAGACTTCTTGGAAGTACGCCATTAATTTCATTTGACATACTTCATCTACATAGGTTTTGGAAGATTCTAAGTAGGAACATTAGTGCCAAGAGAAAAGACAACTACTTTTTGGAACTACTCAACGAAAGTGACCTGCTCAAGGAGAATAGCCACCACTGAATCCGAGGTAAGTGATTTGTCCCGATTTAAAAAATAAAAATATCCATGTCTAGAAGTGCCTCGCTTGTACGAAGCACCTAGATTAGCCGCCCCCCAAAAAAAAAAAAAAAATTGGTTCGAGTGAAAACCCTGAATCAAAATATTCGATACCCTTCTTCGTTAGTTTGTTTCTAATTTTTTTTTCGTCTTGTTTTTCCAATTTTAAATAATAATAAATTTAAAAAATATATGGGAACATCCATTCGGTAGAGCACCCAGCTCTTGGAGCGCCCTCCTTCATACTAAGCAATGCCCAACTTAGCCCCCTGTTGGTCAAGAATTCGCCTTAGCTATGGAATGTTTCATCCATGCGCCCTACACCTGGTCAAAATTAAAAGGTCGAAAGGAAGAAATGCCTCCGGTGCCAATCTCCGAAGAGGGCCGGTTCCCTTACTATTCTATCTTGGGGATTTGAGATTAAGGAACAGGAAAGAAAATTGAAATAAATGAAAGGGATGGGAAATATGGCCTCAAGCTAGATGAACAGGGGTGATGAACACACAACACGATAACTTAATTGCACTCTGAAATGATAGCATTTCACACAAATAAAGTAACATAAATTAAAACCAGATGTATTATATGTGCAATTTCAAGAGTTATTTTAGTGTTCACCCTCTATCGGAAGCTAAATCTAGACATAGAATTATAGCCCACAAACAAAGAAGGGAATTTGATAGAAATATAGGATAGAAAACATACACATAAAGAGAAGTCCAAAATTAGAGCCAAGGTTTCTTTGTATTCATAGCAGAATTCATGTACAGCAAGTCTCTAGCAAAACATCCATCATCTTACATTAGAATTGCTAGTTTTTATAGAGGATTCCATCTTTGAGAAATAAATCCTCACCAATAAAACATCACGGTGGCAACAAAGATTGAATTTCAGCACTCATCAAAAAGTAATGAGGCATGGCCTGAATTCGATGACTCATGGAGAAGTGGCTGCATGGCTTTAATGTGACCATATGATTCATCCATAGTGCCACCTCCTCACTTGCTAGAACCGCCTCAACGGAAGATTGGATTCTGAGATCCGAGAAAATCAAATCTGGAAGCTTCTCTGACCGACTACAATTAAACTGGTGAGAGTGTGCCTTATTTTGTCGATGAAAGGTATTTCTGAGGAATTCTGGCTGAGGCAAGGGAGTTAGGCTAGAAACAGGCACTTCGCGGATGCAGACCCCACACTGTTTCGCCCATGCAAGCTCCGAAAAGGGCTTGCGCTCCCAAGTGGGAGCGAAAGTGCTTGGGCCCCACTTAGTTTCGTTGCTTTCTACTCCAAAATGGGCTTGCGCTTCAAAACTGAGGCGAAACCACTTTGCTATCTTGGGAGTAGCACCGATGTGGAAAAGTCAAAGGCGCATTCGCCTTATCAAGGCCCAAAACTACCTTGCGCTGGAAAACAGGAGCGAAACACCTTGCTGCCTTGGGAGTGGCGCTGGAGTGAGAAAATTCAAAGGCTATTTCTCCCTCACTAGGCCCGAAATGGAGTTGCGTTGGAAAACTGGGGCGAAACACTTCGGGCCCCACCTGGCATCTTTCTCCTTGAAGCTGGGCTGCGCCTTGGAAAATTCAAAGGCGCTTTCACCTTTTAAAATGCCGAAATGGAATTGCGCTTGCAAATTGGAGCGAAACGCTCCGGGTCCCACTTGCAACATCTTCTGTTTGGAGTGGAGTTGCGCTGACTTTGAGGGCAAGTCAAAGGCGCTTTCGCCCAAAAGAAGCCCGAAATAGAATTGTGCTTTCGTATATGGGTGAAACGGACTGGGCCCCACACAGTCTAAGGCCAATTTTGTGTTAATTTTGAGAGCAACATGAAGATAATTTTGCCCAAGTTAGCCTCAAAAAGGCATTGCGCTTTCTATTTGGGCGAAAACACTTGTGCCCAGTTAGCATTTTCTTGTCCAAAAGCGCGTTTCACCTAGAGAAGACCCGAAATGGAATTGCGCTATCTCTCAGGGGCGAAAAGGATGGGCCCCACTTGGCATCCTACTGTTTTCTGGCCCGAAACGGGCCTGCGCTTCAAACTTGCTTCGAAATTTATTTGCATTGAAGCCTGGCGCGAAGTTATTCTCGCCCAAAAAAGGGATGAAAACCCTGCATGATGATCGAAAAAAACATTGCACACTTCTTTGAGAGTTTTGATAGTAAAATGCAAAAAAGAAACAGGAACACATTCTGAAGAAAGAGTAGAGTTTCAGGGAAGAAGAGATTACTGCACAACAAAATTTTACAAGGGAAATCAATGTGGCAGGGATGCCAACATCTTTGGCAACTCGCGTGGGGATTGAGCTCTCCTCAATGTGAAGATCTCAGGCCTTATCTATTGGGCTCAGAGTCATCATCGTTGTCTTTTTCTGAATGCTCATTGATGGTAGTAGACTCTTCCTCCAACTTCTCCCTTTCTGCTTCTTCTTCTCCTATGTGCTCATGATCCCTTTCTTCTCTTTGGTCTCCTTCCTTTCGATATCCTTCCTATGCTTGATCTTCATGTTGTTGGGTAGGCTCCAATTGCGGGAGACGCTCATGAATATGATCATAGGTTGCTTGGACCAGGGCCCAGGCGTCTTCTTTGATTGTGCCACGATCTTGGAGCTCCCTGACCAGGTATCCGAAGGTCTCAAGCTGGTCTATGTCAACGTAGTTAGCTCTTTGGCTGAGGTCTACCAAACAAGATTCAATCCATGCGAACCTAGTTATTAACCCCATTACTTGATGTTCTGAAATAGGCTCAATCCAAATGTCAATCTCCGAAGTATCGCTTTCAAAGGCATCCCAAACTGGCTTCAACTCTTCCTTTGTCAAAATAGATTCTTCCTCATTCGTGAAGCTAGAGAAATCGAGCTACGCGAGAGCTTCGAAATACATTAGAGAAATGCGCCTTTCTTACTCAAACACTTCTATCAGCCTTCTCGCCTCTCGGGTTGTTTCCATTTCCACAAAGTAAGCCCGCAGCGTTACTTTCGTAGTTGCCCATGACCGAGAAAGTGGGCACATTGGAGTAAGTTTCGGGTTCATTTTTTCTAGGGTTTGCACCTTCATAGCTATTTCTAGCCATCGGTTAATGTCTTTTTCAACATCCTCTATGATAGGTGCACCGTAAGTGACTGATTTCTTGGCCTTCCAAATGAACATCAGGACTGCTATTGCTTTGCGCACCCTTGTTCGAAAGTTTTCTAGGAAGTGATGGCGAACCTCCTTAATACGGTCTTTTGTGAAGACCTCTGATTGCATCGCACTCTCTGTCAACTAGGATTAGGGATTGCAACTGGCTTTCCGCTTCTGCATGCGCTTTGAGGTGATGCTCATTTTCTTTCTTGTAATTACCCACCTCCTGCTCCAAGCTAATCATTCACTGCTACAACTGTTCAGATTTGGATTGCGCCTCTTCAAGCTATGCCCTTGTGTGCACCAAGGTCTCTTCAAGCTCTACGTTCTTGGCCTCAACCTCGTAGAAGCGAGTCTTGTAGTGCTCCCCATGAAAATAAATGGAGCCCATTTCAACCTGGATATTCCCCATCTTCTCTACTGCATCGATCATTCTCATGTCTTCAACTATATGATGGTAGGCATAATCTGTTGGGGTCATCTCCTCTAGGGATTTTTGAATCTTGGGCACTTTCTCCATTTTGTGGAGTTGCATCCTCTCCGGGTCAAACACAACCCTTTTTTCCACTTGGGCTAGGGCCTGCGCATTTTTCCTTTTTTGACCCTTGAGCCAGCTTGAGGAGCTTTGACATGCTAGGCATATGCTCTCTGTGATTGGGCCCTCTTACAGAAATCCGAGCTCCATTTTTATCGGTTCATGTACTCCAAAGAGCGGCGTGAGGTCGTTGTGGGTTAGCTTCAGTAGACGAATCAGGGATAGCCGGGACAACGACTACGATGACCTTGGGAGACGTCGAGGTTTGAATAGCATCGATTGAAGTGCTAGGGCTTGGGGCTAAGTATCAAGGGGTGTCGCTACTGCAACTAGGAGGTGCATGAGGGCAAAAACAAGGTTGGATTGACTGCAACAATAGACACAACGATTGGATGGACAAAAACTTGAGGGGCAGGGGCAGATGATATAGGGAACGCAAATGCGTTGGAGACAGATGCAAAGGATCTAAACGTCTGAGAAATAGGAGGGAACATTGAGGGGAGCGATGATTGGGATGCAGGGAAGGGCATGGCAGACATGGGGACACTGAATGCAAGCTAGGTGGAAACGAGGGTTTTATAAAATTTGTAGTGCTATTTTTTCCTATTTTTGGTTTAAAAATTGCTGAAAATAGAGTAATGATAAAACCATTACAACTTCTTCATTATAGCTTCGATTTGCATGATTTTTTATTTTTTGAGTGCATAATCAAAAATTTGAATCACCTTGTCTAGGAAGCCTTGTCTTCACGCTGCCTCTCAATATAACTAATTGTGGAGTGACAAGTTTTCCTACAAATCCACCCACAGGTGGCCACGATCATGCTCTGATACTAGATGTTAAGACCCTGAGGGTTTAATACAGGATTTATCCACAATCTTCAATTTAAAGGTAACACAATAAGATCTCATAATGGAGAAATTCCAAACAACTTTATTGATTATCAAGAATCACAGGCCACTTCGAGGGGGTTTCCTCCTTACAAATTTAATAAACAAAGTATTTTCTCCTTGATACTATCTCTTCCGTTCTTACACATATTTATAGCATAACTATCCTAACCCTAACCCTACGCTGATTCAAATTATTATAATATGGTGGTTCACATTACAAGCTGATATGTCAATTGACTATACTACTACTAATAATAATTAAATGTTAGGATGTGGGATCCTAACATAGCGATAGTGATCACTTGTGGTTTTCCTTTGATCCACCATGGATTTGATACCATTGTTAGCTTTTGGAACCTTAAACATAAAGAAAATGCAATCACAAGTATTGAAATAAACATGCAATGTTATAATTATGATAATGACAACTTATCATGCATGAAAATATGATAGAAAACTTGATACAATGCTCTAGAAATGCTCATATAAGAAAGCTCACAAAAATTACAATGCTCCTCTAATGGAGTTTACAACTACTCCATATTAACAAAATGGAGCTACATTGTGACTACTACTACTCTAACCTATGCACTCCAAAATCCTTTTACAAACACTCACAATGAAGCCTTTATATAGGAAGATAGATTCCTTACCTCTTACTCAACTGTAAGACTCATGTATATGTGGACTACATGCACATTTACATCATTGCACATTCTAACACTTGTGCATTTATTAAATTACTCTAATAAACCATTAATATCCTAATATAATCATAATCTAAATATGTACCCAAGAAGGTACATTAGTAAAGAACCAAATGATGTAATATATTCCAATAAACCATATAGACATTGACATGGAGCATACTGAATTGGATTGGATTGGAGTTTAAGTTATAAAGAAAAATTACGCTTTTTGCCTTAATAGAGGAGGGCTAATGATCATCTTTGGCAAAGATTCTTGGATAAACACGATTTTGGGATTGATTATTTGGGTATTGGACCTGTTTAGGATGGAATTTGAGGGTAATAGCCATAGTTTTCAAACTCAACCTTGGCTTAGAATCGATAAGGTCCCCTTAAGGCTCGAACTCAGGACTCGAGAAAAAAACTCAAGAAGAAATATAAAAAAAAAAAATCATTGAAAAAATAGGTGTTTTCATGCATATTACTTATTAGTATCTTCTAACACAGTTAATCAAAATTCAACATTATACAATACAATCAACTCCTTGACATCATTTTGATTAAGAGATAAAATCTCACTTGGCCAATTGCCTTCTAAAATTTGAATTTCACCAAGATGAAGATCAAAACCGTGATTGGCTAAATTATCTGCTACCTGATTTCCTTCTCTATAAATATGCTTATACTCCCAAAATATTTATGATGATGAACATTAGCAATAATAATATTTTGTATCCAATCTCAACATCCATTTTTGCTAATAGCCTTATAATAATTTATGAATCCCCTCAATTGAAATATATTTCCATCCTCCTTCTATTGCAATTATAATCCCTATAAGAAGTTCCCAAGCCTCTACATAGTTGTTAGTTGAAGTTCCATATGATTCCGAGTAAGTGAGGAGAATTTTACCTTCATTATTTTGAAAAACACCATCTCCATTGGCTTTTCTTGATTTCTTTTAGAAGCACCATCATTTAATGATTAAATTTTAAACTTAAAACTAAAATTATATTAAAATAAAATAACTAAAATTATTATTATTATTATTTGGTTAGGGTAGTGTGAGAAACCCCTACGACCGACGCTTAGGGCTAGGCATTCCCATCCCAACCATGACCCCTCACAAGTCCAAGAGCTAAGCTTATCAATAGGGACTAGACACACTTCCATACACACCCACCCCCTCACATACTCGCCCATGCCGCAGTTTGAACCTTGGACCTCCCGAAAAAGAACCAAAGCCCAAACCGTTGCACTGTCCCCGTGGGACAAAATAACTAAAATTATTAAATTAAAAGAATAACTATAATTAAATTTAAAATTGTTAAATTTCATTAATTTTAAAATAAAATTAAAAGTAATATTAATCTAAGTTTTAATTCAATAAATTTAAAATTAAATCAATGGCACTAGTTAACAATAATTAAAACTAAAAAATAAGTCCATGTGGGGACACCCCAATGGTATGTCCTTGGCGTTTTTAGTGACCTGAGTTCAAATTATGGGGAGGAAGACCCCTTGTTGCTATGCCCTCGAGGAGTGCGGCCCTTAATTGTGTCACCCTTGTACTCCACATTACTTCAATAAAAAACTAAAAAATAAATTTAAATGCAAAAAAAATAGTTTAAATTTATTACTAAAAAAAACATTAAAATTAAAACTAAAATTAAATACAACAAAATTTAATCCTAGATTTAAACTAAATAAAAAGTAATAAGATTGAACAAAATACACACAAAACTTAAATACAATAAAATTAAACCTTAAGGGGGTTAGGATTTTGGTCTTCTATTAACAACAACAAAGCTTTAGCTGCTAAATTATATTGGAGGATGTTGCATAACCCCAATGCTCTTTGGGCCAATAATCTTTGTGGTAAAAATGTTAACAAAAGTCCTGAAGACCTTGTTCGCTATCAATTGCCTACCAAAGGTTCTCCCATTTTAGCGATTCTTAAGATTGGTGAGGATTTGATAAATAAAATTTTATTTTGGATCATTCATAATGGTCAATAGGTAAAATTTTGAATAGATTCTTGGGATGGTCACAAGCCTTTGATAACTCATTTTCTCGATTGGAGGCATTGGATGGAGGAGCTTCATCGAGCTAACTGGATAAAGGTGGCTAATTACTGTTGGTACCATACTTGTAATTCAAAGGTTGGTAGATATTGGATCCCTATTGAGGACTAGCCTATTCAAATCCCAGAAAGGCAAAGACAAGATATCCAAGGCATCCTTCATATGAGATCTCTCTCTTGGTCCCATGAAAAAGCCTATTTTGGATGGAACAACACTACTAAGGGTGAGCATTCTGTTGCTCAAGGTTATTTGACCTTATGCCATAATAATCTCAGCTAATCATCTGACATATTTTCTCAGTTGTGGGCTCAAAAGCTCTGGCCTAAGGCGAGGTTCTTTACTTGGCTTTTATTGCATCGTAGGGTGCTTACTGGTGAGCAACTTATGAAGCGTGGTTTTCATGGCCCTTTTAGATGTGAAATGTGTGGAGAGAATGTAGAAACTCTCAACCATATTTTTATTGAGTGTACTTTAGCCTCTAAGCTATGGAGGAGAATGACCACTTTACTTGGCTTATAGTGGTCCATTTTTTTTACTTTTGAACAACTTTGGAGGGATTTGCCTAAACAAGAGGGTGTTGATCATTTTATTAGGTAGTTAGTTTGGATGGGTTCTACCACTCTTCTTTGAAATATCTGGAATGAAAGGCACAATTGAATTTTTAATCAAGATAGGAAGAATATTCACTATATTTGTCAAAAGACTATTGCAAACTTAGTTGAATCAGTCCAACAACTCCTTAATCACCCCCAAAACTCCCACCAAATATGGGATCAAGTGATGCAAATATTGAATATTAAATATTCTAAAGTTGCAAGGGAAGGTGAGTAATTGCAAGATGGATAGGACAAGAAATTGGCAACCCTCTCCTAAGGATTTTGGAAAAGTCAATATTGATGGAGCCTCTAGAGGGAACCCTGGAAAAGCTAGTGCGGGAGGAATTAGTAGACTTTCAGATGGCTCCCTGGTTTTTACTTTTGCTGAGAATTTGGGTATTCTTTCCAATAACCTTTTTGAGGGGTATGGTATCCTTAGAGGCCTTCAAGAGGCTACTAAGGTTGGATGGAAAAGGTGCTAGTTGAGTCTGACTCTCAACTCATGATTAATCTTTTCAAGACTCCTTAGAATCATAAGGTTGATTGGAGATTAAAAAGAATTATTGAGAAGATTCAATTAATCTAGATGGGATTTTTGAAAGTTGATTACAATCATGTGGTCAGAGATCAAAACAAGAGTGTTGATGCTTTAGCTAATTGGGATTTGGACAAAGGTGATCTTACCTTCGATGGCCACCCTCCTAGATGGTGGGCTTCACAAATAAGGGAAGCTCTTCTTTCTATCATTTCTTTGGATGGCTCCAGTTCTGGAGGTACCTAGTTTCTTCTTGCTTTATTTTTGCTTCTCATTAGTTCGGTCAAGGTATTTTAGTTCCCTAGCTCAAACTATTCTTTCTTTTGTTTCCTCTGTTGATTCTTGTCTTAAAAGTCTTTTCGTCTAGAAAGGTCATTGTTGTGTTCATCTTTTTTCTTTTTTCTTTTTCTTTTTTTGTTTAGTTTTTTGAGGTGTGTGTTTTTTTGTTTTGTTTTGTTTTTATGTTTTTTGTGTTGTTTTTTGTTGTTCTTGTGTTTTTGTTTTGTGTTTTTTGTTATTGTTCTTGTGTTTTTGTTGTTGTTGTTCTTGTGTTTATGTATGTTTTTGTGTGCGAGTGTTTTCTATTTTTTTTTGTTTTTGTTTATCGTTTGTTGTTGGTTGTTTTTTTATTTTTATTTTTTAATTTTTTAGGTTTTGGTTGTTTTTGTTGGTTATGTCTTTGTAGCGTTTTGTTGTTTTTGTCATGTTTGTGTTTTTTTATGTTGTTCTTGTGTTTTTTCTATGTGGTTCGTGTTGTGTTTTTTTTATCTTATTGTGTGTGTGTTTGGTTGTGCTTTATATTTTCGACCACTCAAGGAGCATGTTTTTTATTTTATTTTATTATTATTTTTTTTTTACTTATTTATTTATTTTTAATCTTATTGTGTATATGTTTGCTCCTTGAGTATGTCAAAGGTGGTACGCCATGTGCGATACCTGGGTGATTTTGGCGGAATAGATACCCTTGCCTCCTTGGGTCTTACCCGAAAGTGGCATCCCTTCGGGGATGTTTTCCACACAAAAAAATTAAACCCTAAATTTAAAACTTAAATTAAAAAAAACAAACATCAAAATTAAAACTAAAATTAAATATAAGAAAATTTAATCCTAAATTTAAACCTACATTGATCAACTTTGGAATTTATATTCCTCCTGTTTTTATTCTTGTATCTTCGTACTAATTGTAGACAAAAATTAGATTCCAAAAAACCTAGAAAATACCAAGAAATTGAAACATGATGGTTACTCCATCCACGTGAGACCCCCTGGTAAAATCGAATTCCTACTTTTGTGGGAGAATTGCCCTTGGCTAGTCTTGAAAGATTGTAGATGAAATAATCATCTATAAAGCTCAAAGCCTTCTCAATATCATCTCAAAATCTTTGAACCACACCCTTAGTTTTCAATGTGGGGAACAAACACTCACCTCTGCTTCTAATTCTGCCATATTCCAAACCTTTAATTGCAAGGGAAAAATTTGTGGTTGCTTCATTAGTGCTTCTTCTTCTGCTGTGCATGGAAATATCTGCCTACTCTAGAGAATATCCACTAAGTGAAAAGGACCATAAAGACTTGGAATCTAATGACAATTTTCTAGATTTACGAACGATGGATGAGCCAATACGGTAAAGTCTACAACGGATCGAATGAGAAACAAACGCGGTTCAACATATTCAAGAGCAATTTACTCTACATCAACGCGCACAACCAGAAAAATCAATCGTATTTACTCGGCCTCAATAATTTTCTAGACGATCAAGTCCTAACATTGGGACTCACAAGTCCTAGTTGGACTTGGAATCAGCTAGACTCACCAGATTCCAAGAAAACTTGACATGGTTGAGTCCACTCGACCAAGTAATCGAGACTCAAGTTGAGTCTGACAACACTGGTAATAACCCCCTCAAGCAATGAGTTGATGGATGAAGGCATGAAAGACAACAATGAAGCGCTTGACAAAAAGTCATGCAACCTAAAAATGGAAGTGACTAAATAAAATGACATAAATTGATGGTCAAAGCAATAAAATATGATCCAATGTTAACTATATGGGTTTGTACAATTATCGATCGTATGGAGCTGTACAGTCACCAATCGTATGGGCCTATATGGTCACTGACCTTATGGTACAATTACTGATGTGACCCATGTGCAATATTTTTGTATTTTTAGGGACTAAATGATGTTAGAATATAGGTAGATATATACTTGTCGGAAAGCAAGTTTTGAGACCTCCCCAATGGTGGTGGTTTTGAAAAATTTGGAGAATATTTGATAGGGGAAATTTTGGATCAAAGATGACCTTACTTTTTGAAGCGATAAATGCTCAATTTTAGGTCTTTGAAAGGTAAATTTGGCTTGGTTGGTTAGAGGGTTGATGTATGAGGGTGAATTGATGAAAATGGGTCAATTTTTAGTGTCTAGATAGATATTGGATAGGATGAGAGTGGAGAGGATCGGATTATAGAGACGGTGGATAGGAGGGGAATGGAGAGAATCCAAGGGATTAGAAACAATGATTCTATGTTTGGTGTGGCAGATTGGCCATGATTTTTACATAATTTTTTTGATGAGATGAGGATGATGTATGTATTGTGGCCTTGAGAAATATGGATGTAGAATGAGATAGACTTAGGGGTAATTTTGATGTAGCCCCATGGGTATTGATGATGATGAGGCACATGCTAATTTTGGATGTATAGGCATTGACGATTATTTTTATGGACATGGGCATTTGATGGACTATGTTTATTCATATATGATGATAATTTAATGGTTGATATCATATGATGTGATGTATAGATGGTGTTATGCATGTATTTATGTTTATGTGATTTTTATACTTGATGGATGCATGTGATTAGATAGTCATGATATGTTAGATGAAATAGATGTGATATATTGATGTGATGAATGTTGATTCTCTTATTTATTGACATGGTGTAGGCTCACATGCACTTATTTAATCACTCTGTAGATGCTTACATATGAATTTCACAGTCAAAATAGGTTTAACTAATAAGTGATAAGCTAATGGTCATAATAACATATTAATGAACATAAGGCAAGAGAACAACAATGGACATAAGACTTTGGACATGGATAATATGATCACATGTAATACATAATTTGCTAGCTAGATAAACATTGAACAATGACTAATGATTAATGATACGAATGAAGATATAGGACATGTGTATAGTTAATGGTGGTGAGTCAAGATGCTTGTCACCCAAATACCTTAGGATTTTAGATCCTAAAAGTATTTTAAGAAACTCAAATACCTTAGTTGTGACACTCAAATTCATGTAATGGTCAATTAATACCCCATAGAAACCTAGACAATCTTGAGAAAGATCAAGCCAATCATGGACCAATGTGTGTAGTGAAGTTCATTTTTTATCTCGAGTAAGGTTGGAATAACCAATTATGACTAACTCCAATATAAGCTATCTCATCGACGAGTGTTTAGAGGTCTATACAAAAGGTTGCCAATGTGACAGACATGTCACCACTCAAAGGATATAATCCACTACTAGACAAATTTGTATAGCCTTGATGGAGGTTAACCCTATAATCCTTCGACATAGCTCCACTGCTAGCCATGCATCTATAGCCTTGATGGAGATGTCTAAAATACTTGAGGAAATAAATATTTGGATCTCTTATGCTCTTTTTTGTTTTTTAAACTTGTAATTTTGATCCTCAGGTTTTAATTATACGAATGATATAATGAGCGAGAAAATGTTTGCTTTATGACAAGACTACTCATGGTGTCATCTTCCCTAAACTCAAAAGTTGATTAATGTGTGATATATTTTTGGTCCAAGAAAAAACTTGAGTTAGCTAGGGAAGGACAAAATCTCCTTAGAACATGATGACTTTTGATAAAGGTTGAGTGGAACACTAGGTATGGTTGAATATCACAAATAAATTCTATTTCCAAGCAACCTAAGAAGATGATGGAACAAGATATCATGAAAACTGGGATAGCTAGGGTATGTGACAACATAAATCTAAATATAAAAGATAGGTGCGTGGAACATGGGGGACAAACATGAGATAAAATAAGATACATAGAAAATGGAAGAGGCATGGGACAAAGTGTGAGAGACACATATGGACATAATAAGTACAACCATTAGATGTCATTGATTAATTATGTCAATCAAGATTGGAAAACGTGGATTCATGCTTCCAACAGGTGATCAAATTAGCACGTTATAAGCCTTATGCATGAATGCAATGAATGAATGTATGGGATGAATGTAATGCAAAAATAGGATGAGGAAGAAGCCCAAAATGATTGTGAGCATCATGCATAGGCAATTTATGATAAAATTGAATTCGAAGGAAGTGTTAACTCCTCAAAAACAAAATTTATTGGAAGGAGTGTCAATTCCCCAACGCAAAAAAGTGGTTTTGAAGGATGGTCAACTACCCCAGACTAGGTAGTGGTTTGAAAGAGGGTGAAGTCCCCCAGACCTAGAATTGGTTTGAAGAGGAGAGAAATGAGGAAAATAATAAGGGTGAGAAAGGGGAAAAGAAGAGGCAAAAAATACTGAGGAATAGAATAAGATGTAGGGAGGAGAGAAGGAAAATGAGGTAGAAAAAGAATAGCCATAGGTACGTAGCCACTCGTGTGTGACTGTACAAATTTTTTATGAAACCTATTAAAGAAAGAGATGATAAGGTTGAAGAGGTGAGGAAGGAGCAACTAAAGTATATTTGGTGAGAAAATAGATGATGACAATGGTTGATGGTAACTTTGAGTGGGTCGTAGTGACACTTGAGGAGGAGATGTAAGATTATATCGAATCATGACCAATGTGAGATACCCCAGTGATGGAAGGGGTGAATACCTTTGAACCTTACCATTGATATATTGTTGAGATTATTTGATTTGGGTAAGCTGACCATCCATAGGTAGGTAACCTCATGACGCTTCGATAAATTTGTAAGTGGTATGAAGTTTCTACCTTTATGAAGTGAGTGTGTGAGTAAATATATAGACATAGGCATGGGACATACCAAATTAGATTGAATTAAAGTTTGAGTTGAGAAGAATTATTCTGCTTTTTACCCTAACAGAGTAGGGCTAGTGATAGTCGTAGGTAAGGTTCTTGGACAAATATAGATTCCAAGAAAAAGTGTTTGAATATTGATCATGTTCACAACATTGATAGGTAATGTCATCCAGCTCAAGCAGTGAGTTGATGGGCGATGAGGGGGTGAGTTTGAACTCATGAAAGTGAGAGTAGCTACTGATAATAGGTGGATGGGAGTGGTTTCTATGGAGGAGCGAGAGGTTGGATGGGTGTCTATGAAGGAGGGTGGGTGAATAAATATGGGTGATTAGAATGGATAGGAGGAAGATATTGAGGAAGGAATAGAGCCATTGGGGGGTCACATTGTTGAGATGGTTGACTTGGGTATTCTTGATTTTTAGTAATAATATTGATCATACCAACAAAACCTTGGTGCAAAAGGATGGGATTTTCATGGTTAAGTTTTTATAGGGTGCATTCAAGGATGTTGAGGCATTGACTTGTTGTTGCATACTATGTTATGATGATAGATGTCTAAATATACCAAGGTGTTAGTTGGAGATGGTGAGGAAATTGTCAAATTGTATATCTTTGTGATCTAATAGATCTTGTACCAGGTGTTTGAAACATTGACAATCATTAATGTCATGACCTTGTTGATGACGATAGACACAAAATTAGTTTTCATTATACTATTTGTATTTCACCTTGTTGGGATCCTTCGGTCTAATGTTAGGCAGGGAAATTACTTTTATGTCATACAACTTTTGAAATATTTTGGATAATGGCTCAAAAAGAGGAGTCCAGCTGTGGGGTGGATGAGGAGGAGGTTGAGGGTGATTGGAAGGTTGGTTAGGTGGTAGATTGACCAATATTTGAAACATCAATAGTCATCTTCAAATGAACTACGACAAATCTTGGACTGACATAAATCAAGAGTTGTGAGTCGATCTAGGATTTGTCATAGTTCATTTGAAGATGCAGTTGGAGTGGCCTAGACAGGATTGATCAAGATGGTAATATGGATAGGATCAAGTTGGTAGGGAGAAGAATATGAGTAGGGAAAAGCTGGAGGAAGAGGATAAGATGATTGGTGAGGCTATGGGACATAGGCCACGTGGGCCATTTGGTATGGAGAATGGGGGGTTGAAAGATGAGGTGGAAGATATGACATTAGAAGAACAGGTGGAAGATATGAGGTGGATTGGTGTGAGGAAGATGTAGTGGTATCCTCATGAGGAATTTTGGGTAGAGTCATGTGAGTGTCTTGATGCATTAGACCTTGGTCAAAATTTTAGGTCCAGATTGGTCCACATCGTTTGGATAGAGGATATGACGAATAATGGATACGGTACCAGGTGGGGTGAGGGGAGCCTCCTCCTTACAAGTTGGAGGGATCATAAAAGGGTGAAGGATCTGTTGGCATTTTTGCCACATTTATTTGATCATTGATTATTCATGCATGAGTTGTTGAAATCCTAACTTCTCTACAGGTTTTGATGCAAAAAATACTAAGTCCGAAAGTTGTCACGAAATCGTGACAAAAAATAGCATAGAGAGCCAAGTCGAAAAACCGTCGCGATATCATGACATGTCGCAAAATCGCGGGTCAGACAAGGAGAGAGAAAATCAACGCAGAAATGTCGTGATTTCGTGACGTGTCGCAAAATCGTGGTCAGCGCAGTCAACGACAGCAGGTGGGCAAAACCATCGCGATATCGCGACGGTTTTGATTTTCGCGATCAAAATGGTCAAAGGAGGGCAGAGCGACAAAGTTGTCGTGAAATCACGACAAAACTAAGCCAAGGGCGATGAGACTCAATGTCGTAGCGAAATCACGACAAAAAATGACACAAGGCTCATAAGGCGAAAGACATCGCGAAATCGTGATGCGTCGCATTTTCGCGGCATGGGTAGGCAAAAAGGCTTAAGTTGCAAAACGGTAGCGATTTCACGACAGTTAGAGGGTGAAGCCGAGCAAAGCAAAGAAATGTAGCAAAATCGCTACGTGTTTCGTTATCACGGTCCATTTATTGAAAAAGAGTCTAAGGCAGAAAACTGTAGCGATATCGCTACACTTTTGAGAAAGAGTTCGAGCAAGGCGAAGACGTCGCGAAATCGCGACAGAAAGGGAGAACCGTACATAGGGCGGAGAAACGTAGCGAAATCATGACAGGGTGAAGTTGAAGACATTCTAAGGCAAGAGTGTCACATTTTCGTGGCTTAGTAGCAGGGCCGTACAGCATGCAAAAAAGTTGTAGCGAAATCGCGACATGTCAGATTTTCGCGGTGCAGAAGGGAAGATAGAGTCAAAGACAAGAAAGACGTAGCGAAATCGCGCAGCATTGTGTTTTTGCGGTGCAAGCTAGCGAAGGAGATAAATAAGCCGAATGTGTAGCGATTTTGCGACATGGTTGTTTTTCGCGGGTTAGAAGCAGCAGAAGCATACGGAGCAGAAAGATGTCGCGTTTTTGCGACCTGTTGCAGTTTCGCGCCAGGAAGCAGTTTAAACGGTCCAATGCAGTTTGTGATTTTTGATGATTCAAAGCGGTCCAAAATTTAATGTGTTGCTGCTTTTCGATGCGATCAAGCTAGGAGAATGCACCCAAGCTACCAGAATTGAAGATTTCCAAGATTTCGAAGCTGCTGTTTGCGATTTTTCTAACGGTTTCATGCATATTTCCAAGAACATCATTTAATGAAAACGACCGACTTTTCCATATGGCATTTAATTGCTGATTGTTTCGATGTCGTTTAAGGATAACATCTCATTATTTTTGTTGCATAAATTGTAGATCTCGAGGAGGTCCGTCGTAAGTTTTAAATGCTGCCAAGAGGCAAGGCCTCTATAAAAATCAATGTAAATCTCATTTGCAAGTATCGGGAGTGAGAGATACTTTTGCTGAAAGCTTTTCAAGTGCTTTGCATGAATATAAGACATTTGGATCACTAATTTCGCAAGTGATTTTCTATGTATTTTCCCTTTTGCATACTGCATTCCTAATTTGTGCTCGCATTTCTTATTTGCTGCTCAGTTTTAATTTTGTATTGAGTTTTAACAATTGCTAGTAAGGGAGTGAGTTCTGGAATGTTATTTTGGAGGTCATCTACGCAAGGTTGCGAGTGGATCACGTCACTGTATTTTGTTATTTGTTGTTTCTGTACTTAGAGTTATTTGCTATTGCTCTTTCTCGATCAGATAAATTCGGCCTACGGCCATATTTCTCGTTTCTTTCCGCATCTTTACAATTTCTTTCTTGCAACTTTGATCTTAAAACAAATTTAGAATAGTAAGGGAACTAGCCCACTCTAGAGATTGTCCTGGGAGACATTTCTTTCTCCCAGCCTTTCAATGTTGGCCAGGTCTAGGGTGCATTTTCTATAAAAATACTTTCCTGTGGCAGATTCGTGACCAACAGTTTTTGGCACGCCCGGTGGGACAGACTTTTTCTGTCTTAGAAAGATCCCATAGTATTGAAGGTTTAATGTTCGCCTTCATACCGTAAAGTTAGAGCATTTGGTGACTCTGCAGTACTAAGAAATCTCTGAACGTGGATGCAGTGAAAGTTGTACTTCATGATCACGAGATCATAGTCCAAAAAAGTTGGAGATCTTATTGAGTTTTTCGAACTTGACAGCATAAGAAGTGGTGAGCATTCTAGGTTGGTTTCCCCATCATCATCTGCTATATCCACTCAAATCCCTGGTATTGTTACTATATTTCCATCTTTTCAAGTACATACACTGGTTCCAATGGCCCAGTATCCTCCACCTAGGCAGTTTCCAGCTTGGAATAGCTCAGGTGCCTTGAATCTCCAGGCTCAAAATCCAGTTCCCTAGGCTGCCTTAAAGGCATTGCCAACTTATGATGGTACGGGAAAGACTGCATACGAACATATTCATGATGTAGCTTCTTTGGCAGCCATTCACGACATAACAGATGAGGATGTAATGGTGAAATTACTAGTGTTATCTTTAAGAGGAAAATTGTTGTACTGGTATAGATCTCTACAACCAGGCACTATTGTGTCTTGGGATCAGCTAGGAGAATTATTAGTTAAGAATTTTCATGAATAGGCTGACCCATTTTCATTGTTGCACCAGTTTAATGCGATTCAGAGGCATCCGCAGGAGGCAATAGCGGATTTTAATGTTCGCTTTACCAGGAGCTGGCAGCGAGTACCTGAAGGACTTTGCCCTACCCCTAAGCAAGCTACGTTTTACTACATTCGAGTGTTCAATACAGATATTGGCTTGCCGATTAGGCAGTCCAATGTGATGACCTTCCCAGAATTTTTCGAACAAGCACAAAAGGCAGAGGCAGATTTAATTGCAATCGACAGGCTTCCCCCAAAGGTAGCAATGCCCATTCTTCTTGATATTCCATAGCATTTATATCCTAGTTATTTTTCACAATATATGCCTACTATGTATCCTGTCCCATCATGGAATTCTAGTGCACCACAAATTGCACCTATCCCAGCTCCTCCTGTAACTGTAAACCCTGATCCTTATACAACACTCTTGCAAGAGGTAAAACTGCCAATTTTGCAATAAGAGCAATGGGTAATAAGATCACGCTTATCGAAAGGAAACAAGCTGAGCGAGATTTCCAGCCAAGGAGATTTCAACCTCCTCCAATTACTAGAGACCAAGCTGCTTCAACAAGCAAAGCTCCTGAGAAAATCCTGACTGCTTTGGTAAATGAAGATGCAGTTCCTGCTGAAGAACGTATTGGTGTTCGACTTGCAATGACCCTCATGGAGAAGATACCTGCATGGTCCATCTAAATTATGTGCAGACATTGGCTGCTAGTTCTTCAGGAGTGCAAGTCAATATGATCTCTGAGGCAGGCCATAGCCTAATGACTCCACTGGAAGAACAAGTTTATGTTCTCACAAGGACTGGTAAGAAGTCTGTTACAGTGGATCCTACTGAGTTAGAACCGTTAAAAGTGCCAGCTGATTTGAAGAAGCCGATGAAAGCGCCAATGCCAGTTTCAAAACCTGATGCGCCTGTTTTATCGAAGGATCCTGTTTCTCACAGAGTTCAAGAAAAGGCTGCAACTGCACCGACAAGATCAGAAGCAGAAGAGCAAGCTCGAGAGAAGTTGAAGTATCCTTCATTGATGAAGAGGCTAAGAGTGGAAGCCACTCAACAGTATCGAAGCAGATATGAACATCCTATTGAAAAGAAGGACTCTGCTGCGGTTGCATACAACATTGTCAAGGAACTGAAGAAGACCCCAGCTAAGGTTAGTCTTTACGATGCATTACAGTTTCTTGGGTAAGTAGATTTATTGCAAGAATCTTTCAAATCTATTAAGGATAATGAAAATGGTCCTACCCAGACAATTTATGCTCAAGCCTTAACCACTTTTGTTACTGGTAAAAATAGACCACCCCCGTTTTATCTATCACTGCAAATAGAGGGTTGGATCGTGCATAATTGCATGATCGACTCTGGAGCTGCTACAACTGTCATGCCAAAGCCAGTTTGTGAGGTTATGGGCATGGAATACACACAAAGTAGCCCTGGAGTTTTGCAATTAGATGGTACTCCTGTAAAAATGATAGGTGTAATCAAGGATGTCCCAATTGTTTTGCATACTATGCCCCAGATTACAGTCATTCAAGAAATTGTTGTGGTAGATCTAGAACCCTATTTTAGTATGTGTTTATCCAGAGAGTTTATTGCAAAGTTGGGAGGTTACCTGGCACTGGATTATTCCCACTTAAAAATTCCTTTCAAAGGTAAACGGCTCAGGATTCAGAATGAAAAACCTTCCTCTTTTCATATCGAGAAGCTGGAAGAAGTAGAAAAAAACATGCAGTATGTTAACATGCTAACCGAAGAGTAAGAGGGTTTTGATTTGATGCATGAAGTTTTAGATGAGCTTTAGTTGGACGATCAGTTTTCTATGCTTGATTTCAATGCCATGCTAGAGACTGAAATCGGCTGTTATTCCATCACAAGACCCGAGAGTGGCACAAGGCAGGTATTTCCTAACCACGATGATCAGAGTTCTGTTACAGATCAACTATGGCAGTTATATTTTGATGGGTCTAGATGCAAAAATGGTGTAAGAGCAGGTATTGTTTTGATTTCTCCTTCTGGTTTACAAAGAACATACTCATACCGTCTTACTTGGAATTTTACTAACAATGCTACTGAGTACGAAGCATTATGCTTAGGTTTGAAAAAGGCAAGAAAGTTGGGAATCGAACAGCTCCAGATTTTTGGTGATTCTGAGCTTATTATCAACTAGGTAACCAACAGGTGTAATTCTAAGCAGCATTATCTCAAAGCATACCGCAACCAAGTTTGGGACCTATTTGAGTTTTTCACAGCTCTGAATATTCAAGCCATTTCTTGAGAGCTAAATAAGCATGCAGATCTTCTAGCATCTCTTGGAGCCAATTTTTCTCCTATTGAGCAGGTAGTGAAGAAACCAAAGACAGTAAGGATGGTGTATAGGCCAAGTGTCCTAGACAAGGATACTTTCTAGCAAGTCTTTGAGGATGATGAGCAGATTGTCAATTTTTTGATTCATGAAGCTACCACTATCAAAAGGAGAACCTTAGAGCATGAAGAGGCTGAAGGTCTAATTCAGTTACAGAATAATCACATTCCGAAGGGTCTTATAACTCTAGAGAGTTTATTTGATCAGCATGATCGATCCAAGAAACATCGGATTGAGATTGACAAAAAAGAGTACATGGAGTTGCAGTTGGAACCCAATAAGGTCATTAAGGTTGGAACTGATTCTACTCCTGATGAACTACAAGAAATCAGGCAACTGTGTCAGGAATTTTTTGATATTGTGGCTTGGAGTTATGAAGATCTGAAAGGATATGATAAACAGATTGTGCAGCATACTATTGAGCTAGAAGAAGGAGTCAGACCCTTCAGGCAAAAGCAGCGACCAGTAAATCCAAAGATTGAGACTCTAATGAGGGCCAAGCTTGTGAAAATGCTGCAAGCCAAAATTATATATCCAGTTAAGCACTCAACTTGGGTTGCCAATCTGGTCCCGATTCGAAAGAAGAATGGAGACATACGATTGTGTGTATATTTTTTGAATCTGAACCATGCATCTCTGAAAGATCATTATCCCTTGCCACGTATAGATCAAATACTGCATGTTGTGGCTGGAGCTCAGCGTTTTTCACTATTGGATGGATTCTCTGGATATAACCAGATTTGGGTTAGAGATGAAGACCAGTACAATACAACATTTACAACAAAGTGGGGCACTTTTGCTTATCAGCGAATGCCTTTTGGACTATCAAATGTTGGGGCCACATTCCAGAGAGCCATGGACATTGCATTCGAGGAATTCTTGAACAAGATTATTGTTATATATCTTGATGACATGACTGTCTTTTCACATAGACGGGAAGATCATGGTTCACATCTGAGGCAATTTTTTGGAAAGTGCAGAGAGTTTGGGATTTCCATTAATCCAAAGAAGTCAGTGTTTGCAGTAAAGAAAGGTAAACTCTTGGGGCATGTTATTTCAGAGGATGGTTTAGCAATAGATCCAGCTCGAGTTGAAGCATTGAAAAAATTATCACTCCCTACAAATAAAAAGGAACTGCAGTATTTCTTTGGATAGATTAATTTTATCAAGAAGTTCATTTCTGATTTTGCTCAGGTTGTGAAACCTATGACTGAGTTGTTGAAGAAGGATGCAGACTTTAAATGGACAGCTCAAAGGAAACAGACATTCCAAGAAATTAAAGATAGAATAGCGTAGGCTCCTATACTGATTAATCTTGATTATTCAAAAGATTTCATTCTGTATGCAGTTGGGGACGATGAAAGCTATGTCGCAGTACTCACTCAGAAAGGGGACGATGGGAATGAAAGGCCCATTGGTTTCCTTAGTTAGGTTATTTTACCTCATGAGGCAAAGTATAATTTCATTGAAAAATAGGTGTATGTTGTCATGAAATCTCTTAAGAAATTCAAGCATTTCATATCTCAGAGTAGAACAATTGTCTATGTTATACATCATGATGTAAGAAATTTCATCATTCAAGGAGATATGGGTGATAAACGCGCTGGTTGGGTCACCAAGATACAAGAACTTGATGTTGAAATTCATCCGACCAAGCTAGTGCATGGTAAGGCTTTATGCCAGCACTTAGCAAAGATGGCAGCATCTGGTATAGTTGAATATCCAATAGAAGATCTTACTAGTGATGACAATCTGATGAATCTCTTAGTTCAGGAACAAGATTGGGCAGATGACCTCATTGATTACTTTACGACTGGTAAATGCCCTTCACAGTTGAATGCCTCACAGCGGAGAAGATTTCATCTGCAAGCTCTTAGGTATGTTTTGTTGCCAGAAGGATTGTTTTTTAAGAATATTGATGGTGTTCTTTTAAGATGTGTCAAGGAATCAAAGAAGGCTAGACTCCTAGAGGAGTTTCATTCAGGCATATTAGGAGGACACTACGCAGGTAGACCAATGGCTTTAAAGATAATCCGAGCTGGTTATTATTGGCCGACCTTGTTCACAGATGCTTTCAGGATTGCCCAAGCATGTGACAAATGTCAAAGGTATACATGAAGAGTTAGGAATGCATCACTGCCTTTGCATCCGATTCAGGTTGAAGCACCTTTTCAGCAGTGGGGGTTGGACTTTATTGGGATTATTGATCCGAATTCTTCAGCTGGACACAGGTATATTTTGACAGCTATAGATTATTTTACGAGGTGGTATGAAGCTATTCCAACCAAGGTTGCGAATTAGAGTGTGGTGATTTCTTTCATCAAAGGGCTAATTACACGCTTTGGCATCCTTGATGCTATTATTACAGATAATGGGACTCCATTTGTTGGAGCTGAACTAGCTGAGTTTGCAAACAAGTATGGTGTTTTCCTGAAAACATCCTCTAACTATTATCCTCAGGGAAATGGCTTGGCGAGTCCACAAATAAAAATTTGCTTCAGATTTTAAAGAGGTCTTTGGGGGATAACAAGAGATCATGGCACCTTCTACTAAATCAAGCTTTATGGGCAGATAGGATTTCAATCAAGAAGTCTATCAAGACTTCACCCTATGCCTTGGTTTATGGAAAAGAGGCAAGGTTGCCTGTTCATCTAGAGTTTCCAGTATTGTAGCAGTTGTAGGATTTTCAGGATAATGACACAGATATAAATTCCTTGGATATGCGGTTGGCTCAGTTGTTGCAGCTGGAAGAGCAACGTTCTGTGGCATATGAAGAGTTTGCTAAACACACACAGGGTATTTCAAAGTGGTTTCATAAGAATTCTACAGATCGTCCACTTAAGGTGGGTGATTTGGTCCTGAAATGGAACGAAAACAAAGCTAAGCCTGGGAATCACAAGAAGTTTGATGCTCTGTGGGAGGGTCCCTTCCGCATTATCAATGCTGGTGCAACAAATTCGTTCTATCTGGAAGACCTGGATGGCACCCACTTCCTATTTCAGTGAACGACTTTCATCTGAAAGCCTATACTTCATGAACTGGCAGTCCAGTATCACCTTGTATATAGTATAAAAAGAAAAAAAAAAAGTAGAAAAAAGAAAAGAGAAAAAAAAAGGGCGTATTGTTTTTATTTTTCCACTTCGGCTCTTTTTGCTTGCGAGCTGTAGGTGCCTGTTTTCTGTTTTTCTTCTTCTTCTTCTTTCCCAACATTTAGTGGCTTTCTAGCAATTTCTTCCTTATCCTTCCATTTTTCTTTCCTTCCTTTCTTCATTTTCCTTCTACTCCCTTTTCTTCTACAGTCAAGAAAAGGCCACTGTTGTTGTTTCTTTTCCCCTTTCATGTTATTCCTGCTCCTTCTTATCCGCTTTCTTCTAAGTTCTCTATTGTTTTACGCATTTAGTTACAGTTCAGTTCATTCTCATTTCCCTTCCATTCCATTATTTCATTTATTTTCATTCCACTTCCATCGCAGCTGGTAGCACAGAAGCATTCTGCATTACTGTCTCTACCACATCCATTGTTCCATCATATCACCATTCCATTTGCATTTCACCGCCTGTGCATATGCAGGATCTCATTCCATTCATTTCCATTCCATAATCAGTTGAGCCAAGTGCAGGTTCTTGAAGTTTCAGTTATTCAACAAAAGTAGTCGCAACAGTCCATTGAGATGAACTCCAGTAGCTAGTTTTCTGTTCTACGTTTTCATGACTTTGTTGCCCAATGGATACAGGCTTGGGATTCTTGCATACAACAGAACTATATACCCCACGAGCCGCCAAGAATGTTGGCATTTTTGCCACATTTATTTGATCATTGATTATTCATGCATGAGTTGTTGAAATCCTAACTTCTCTACAGGTTTTGATGCAAAAAAGACTCAGTTCGAAAGTTGTCGCGAAATCGCGACAAAAAACAGCATAGAGAGCCAAGTCGAAAAATCGTCGCGATATCGTGACATGTCGCAAAACCGTCAACGCAGTCAACGATAGCAGGTGGGCAAAACCGTCGCGATATCGCGACGTGTTTGATTTTCGCAATCAAAATGGTCAAAGGAGGGCAGAGCGACAAAGTTGTCACAAAATCATGACAAAACTAAGCCAAGGGCGATGAGACTCAATGTCGTAGCGAAATTGCAACAAAAAATGACACAAGGCTCATAAGGCAAAAGACATCGCGAAATCGTGACGCGTCGCGTTTTCACGGCGTGGGTAGGCGAAAAGGCTTAAGTTGCAAAACGGTAGCGATTTCGCGATAGTTAGAGGGTGAAGCTGAGCAAAGCAAAGAAACGTAGCGAAATCACTACGTGTTCCGTTATCGCGGTCCATTTATTGAAAAATAGTCTAAGGCAAAAAACTGTAGCGATATCGCTACACTATTGAGAAGGAGTTCGAGCAAGGCGAAGACGTCGCAAAATCACGACAGAAAGGGAGAACTGTATAGAGGGCAGAGAAACATAGCGAAATCACGACAAGGTGAAGTTGAAGACATTCTACGGCAAGAGTGTCACATTTTCACGGCTTAGTAGCAGGGCCGTACAACATGCAGAAAAGTTGTAGCAAAATCGCGACATGTCGAATTTTCGCGGTGCAGAAGGGAAGATAGAGTCAAAGACAAGAAAGACGTAGCGAAATCGCACAGCGTTGTGTTTTCGTGGTGCAAGCTAGAAAAGGAGATAAAGAAGCCGAATGTGTAACAATTTTGCGACATGGTTGTTTTTCGCGGGTTAGAAGCGGCAGAAGCGTACGAAGCAGAAAGATGTCGCGTTTTCGTGACCTGTTGCAGTTTCACGCCAGGAAGTTGTTTAAACGGTCCGATGCAGTTTGCGATTTCTGATGATTCAAAGTGGTCCAAAATTTAATGTGTTGCTACTTTCCAATGCAGTCAAGCTAGGAGAATGCGCCCAAGCTACCAGAATTGAAGATTTCCAAGATTTTGAAGCTGCTGTTTGCGATTTTTCTAACGGTTTCATGCATATTTCCAAGAACATCATTTAATGAAAACGGTCGACTCTTCCATATGGCATTTAATTGCTGATTGTTTCGAGGTTGTTTAAGGATAACATCTCCTTGTTTTCGTTGCATAAATTGTAGATCTCGAGGAGGTCCGTCGTAAGTTTTAAATGCTGCCAAGAGGCAAGGCCTCTATAAAAATCAATGTAAATCTCATTTGCAAGTATCGGGAGTGAGAGATACTTTTGCTGAAATCTTTTCAAGTGCTTTGCATGAATATAAGACATTCGGCTCACTGATTTCGCAAGTGATTTTCTGTGTATTTTTCCTTCTGCATATTGCATTCCTAATTTGTGCTCGCATTTCTTATTTCTTTGCTCAGTTTTAATTCTGTATTGAGTTTTAACAATTGCTAGTAAGGGAGTGAGTTCTGGAATGTTATTTTGGAGGACATCTATGCAAGGTTGCGAGTGGATCACGTCACTGTCTTCTATTATTTGTTGTTGTTGTACTTAGGGTTATTTGCTGTTGCTATTTCTCGATCAGATAAATTTGGCCTACGGCCATATTTCCCGTTTCTTTCTGCATCTTTACAATTTATTTCCTGCAACTTTGATCTTAAAACAAATTTAGAATAGTAAGGGAACCAGCCCACTCTGGAGATTGGCCTGGGAGACATTTCTTTCTCCCAGCATTTCAATGTTGGTCGGGTCTAGGGTGCATTTTCTATAAAAATCCTTTCCTGTGGCAGATTCGTGACCAACAGGATCATATCAAATGGGTCTATGGAAGGGCACACCTGTGCTCTAACTTGACTTCTAGTTATGACCATAAGTGGTTAGAGACAAAGTGAGAGAAAAGCAGATGGTGCATGAAGTGGAGACTATAACTCGACTCTGGTAGTAACCATCCCTGTTAGGATGATCTTTGCTATAACTATAATTATATATATGGTTTCAACTCTAACCATCCATGCCTATGTCATTTTTATTAAAGATAATTTATAAGGGTTGTGAAGCAAAAATGGAAGGTTTGTTGTTCTTTTTAAGTTTTTTCTCTTTTGTGTCTATTTTTAGAGTTTTTGAATAATGTTCTAACTAAAAAAATAAGCAAGCAGATAACAAACAATTAATATGAAGGTGCTTGTCATGATTAAGATCTTGTTTTGATGTTTGATGTTGCTTAGGTTTTGATTTCTTTGATTTTCTTTTTGTGTGTGTTTTGGTGTTACCTACCCCTAAAATTGAAAAAAGGTGGATAGGGGATATTTAAAGGTGTGTCTATACATGCTCCCTAATATACTTGAGTGTTAGCATATATGTCATTTTCATTACATTATTTGCAAAATGGTAGCGCTCTCTAGGTTGGTTTATTAACCACCAAGTTGGTTTGATAAACCAACTCATAACTACATTGTAACATTTATAATGAATCAATCAGAATGAATGTTGTGCTTCGTCAAGATTTATATTGTACCAGAGCAAGGTCTAGGTTTTGAGCAATGTGCACTATTTTTTTCTTTGGGCAAGGTGGATAACATTTACCACTCCATAATCACAAGTACCTATAATTTACAGGAAACACTCCAAAAACTATTGCACTACGCTGACAGTCAAAGTAGCGACTGAGTGGAGAAACTCAGCTGCTGCAGACGGAGCCGTGGTTTGTTGTGAAATATTAGACATTGGCAATCAAAGTAGAGACTCGACTGCTGTAGACAGAGCCATGGCAGAAAACCAAAAGCGGATTGGACATTGACGTGTAGCGTGTGCCAAGGTTGTGAGGGGTATGATGCCATGGTGTATTCACAGAAGTTTACGACGCACAACGAGTGAGCCCTAGCCCCATACCACATGTTCTGAGATTTAGATTTTGCTGCTTCTTTATATATGTTAAATAAATGGGGTTGTACCATTCTGTTGGTAGTTTATCAATTTGGAAAGGCCTGCGATCGACGCGAAAACCAAAAACTCAGACAGTGCACCCCGTGGGCCCCATTGTTCCCTAACTGGAAGCTTTCTTGTAGTTTTTTTTATCGTTAAGTTTTTTTCTAACTTTGCAATATGGTATATCCTGTGTTGTCTTCTTTCCATTCGACAGAGTAGCCGAGATGGTCACAACGTCTTGTGCTAAGGTGCTTGGGACATAGGGCGCAGGTTCAACTTCCGCACTTCCCACTTGCAAGGTGTAAAGTGCATTTTTTGATGCCCAAACATGCCTAGTTGACGCCCGAAATTTTGAATGGTGTAAAGTGCATTTTTGATGCCCGAACTTGCCCAGTTGACGTCCGAAAGTGGTCATTTGACACCTATGCAGTCCAATGACGCCTTGAAGGTTCCAAAACAATTTTTTTTTGGGTTTTTCAGGTACCATTTTTTTTCACTCCTTGTCTATTTTGTAATTCGAAGGGGGGAGATCTCAGTTTTTTTCACATGATTCATTTGCAAAATTGTAAGATAAAGGGGTAAATCAAATCATTTGGCAGAATAATTGCTAGATTTGTAATAGGTGCTTAAAATTGTGGGCATTTGTGATTGTTTCTTTTGCATTTAAATATTCTTTTTTCTTGCATTAACAATCATAAATAAAAAAAATATGACCCCAAATTTATACCCTATTTGTGCAATTTATTGCACAACAGCGTTCGGTATTTGAGATACCTTTGGTCCACACTTATAGGTAATGTTGTCGTGCTTTGGACTATTGTATTCGTCGCCTAATATAGCTACAACAACGACGTCTGAGCTTGTTCTCTAAAATCATCGGGGAGAAATAAGACAAACCAATTTTTTTTTCCATTTCATACCCACGTCGTGATTGTCGTTAGGCGTAAATTCGGATGAAAGTTTTTTTTCCAAAGTGTTTAGGGGAAGTTACGCCCCACGCATGAGGAATAAAACTTTCTATGGTAGGTGTCATTAACAACATGATGCCATTTCAGTATCGCCTATGTTCAATATATTATGCTTCTCATATGTACTTATAGTCTCCCTCACATAAGGGCGGGTACATATTGAGTAGTATACTATTCATATATACCTATAGTCTCCCTCATGTAAGGGCGGGTATATATTGAATAGTTACAATATAAATATTTGCAGGTATAAAGAAAGGGAGACCAATTGGTGATATAAGGAACCTTCATAATGGCCACAATTCATAAGTATCTCTCAGATTCACAATTGTTGAAAGGTCCTAACTTTGTTCCATGGAAAACAAAGATGAAAGCCATACTTCAGTTGGAAGATTTATGGGATGTAGTGACTGGCACTACAAAATATCCTCAGGAAACATGAACAAATCAAGATGCTTGGGATAATAAAGACAAGAAGAGTCTCGTGTTTATATTGTTTGCTACTATAGATGAAGTGCAACCTCATATTTGTGATGCCAAAACTAGTAAGATAGCTTGGGATGCCTTGATTACAGTATATGAAGGAAATAATCAATCCACTATTCTACACCTTCAAACTCAACTACATAATCTCAATATAAATTTTGGGGAAATAGTTGATATATTCCTTTGCAGAGTGGCTGACTTGAAAGCCAAATTGAATGCCATGGGAAAACCAGTGGATGATGATATCTTGAACTCTGTCATATTGAGAGCATTGCCAAATTCCTACAAGATGTTGATCACTTCTCTCAATGTTTCGGGTAGACAAGTATCATTTGTGGAGTTGGTAAATTTGTTTCAGACTGAGGAGGCAACTCAGGTCCAGAAAGATGATATGCCAAATAATGCTCTTTCCACACAACAAAGTGGTAAAAAACAAGGTCAGTTTCAAAAAGGGGGTCCTTATTCCAAAGGAAAAGGGAAGCAAAATCAGCAGAAGGATACAAAATATTGCAAGATTTGTGATATGAATAACCATGACACCAACAGGTGTTGGTTCAAAAAAAAGCAACAAAACGATAGAGGTCCTTAGAAGAAGGGCAAAAACAAACAGAAATACAACAAAAATAAGCAATCTAAAGGCCATGTTGCTTATGCTGACTCCAACTCAAACTCAGATTTTCCTGGGTCCAATTCAAATTCTGACTCTGAAAGAGCACACAAGGTGCTCATGACCCATACTTCGTCTTCCCAGATAGATGTTGTATGGTATATTTATTCAGAAGCTAGCAAACACATGACTGGGGATAAATCATGGTTTGATAATTTTGTGGAGAAAGAGGGTAAGCCGACCACAATTGTCGACAATCAAGTATATCAAGTAAAGGGAGAAGGGGATATTTTTGTGTCCCTTCCTGATGGTAATTGTAAAATTGAGAAAGTTCTCTATGTTCCAGGTTTAGCCAATAATCTGCTCTCAGTCACACAAATGTTGGATAGAAACATGGATGTCATGTTTTGAGTTGTCAAAGGCAAGAAGAGATGTTTTATCACCCACAGTGGTAAACATGTTGCAACCGGATCCTACAAACATGGCTTGTTCATTCTAGATGCACTTTCAACTCCTCATGTTGCTCTGGCTGCAACTACAAAGGAGGCCACCTCTCTCTAGCATAGATGTTATGGGCACATCAGTTCTGGATATTTGCTTGAATTACACAAATATGGTATGGTGAAAGGTCTTCCACCACTCTCATCTATCTTACTAGTTTGCTCGGATTGCTTAGCAGGGAAGCAACACAAAGTACCTTTTGAATCCAGCTCCTCTCAAGCTACAAACCCTTTAGATCTGGTACATACCAATCTGTGTGGTCCTATGCCAACCAATTATGGTGGAAAGCAGTATTTTCAACTATTTGTTGATGATTACTCATGAAATATGTGGGTTTTCTTTCTTTAGTTGAAATCAAAAGCATTTCTCTACTTTCAAAAGTTCAAGAAACTTGTTGAGAAGGAGTCGGGTTGTTTGATAAAAACCCTCTGCTTAGATCGAGGGGGGAATACACCTCTAAAGAGTTTTTAGAGTTTCTTAAGAAACATGGGATCAAAAGACAACTGAATACATCCTAAAAACCTTAGCAAAATGGAGTTGCAGAAAGGAGAAATCGTTCCATTATGGAAATGGTTCGATGTATGCTAAAGGGAGCACATATTGAGGATCAATATTGGGCAGAAGCAGTAAACACAACATTATACCTCCTAAATAGAGCACCCACTAGAGATCTATAAGGGAAAAAACCACAAGGAGCTTGGAGTGGTAAGAAACCTTCCATTTCTCATCTAAGGGTGTTTGGATGTAAAGCACTCATGCACATTCCAAAATAGAAAATGAGGAAGTTGGATGAGAAAACCCTGTAGTGTATCTTTCTTGGCTATGATGAGTATTCAAAAGGTTATCTATTGATTGATCCTAAGACCAAGAAGACACACGTAAGTAGATATGTTGTATTTGATGAAGCTTTCACATCAAAAGACACATCCACAACTGTATACCTAGATGAAGAAGAACCTAAGAAGGAGGTTCAACTCCCATAGCAACAACAAAAAGTCCCAAAATGGTATACTAGCACTTTGAGAGATGCCAAGTTGAATTACCTTCCATATCTATCTCTAGATATGCCATGTACTCGCAATATGACTTAGCAGATGAGAGCATAGGAATCTACTTCAAAGGTTGACAAACTTTGTCAAAACTTTGATGATTTGTCAGTGGGTACAAAAAATGATAGAGAAGAAGATGAATATGAAGAAAAGATTTATATGTCTACATTGAATGCAAATGAACCCACAACGGTTCAATCTAAACTTGATAAACCACAGTGGAAAAAGGCCATGGATGTAGAACATAAGTCTCTCATAAAAAATAATACTTGGAAGTTAGTCGATCTGCCAGCAGGAAAGAAACCCATAGGCTACAAATGGGTGTTCAAAGTGAAGTATAAGGCAAATGTATCTATTGATAAGCATAAAGCCCGACTTGTTGCTAAGGGATATGCTCAGAAAGAAGGCATAGACTATGAAGAGAATTTTGCCCCTACTGTAAAAATGACTACCATTCGAGTACTTTGTGCCATGGGAGCTCAGTTTGGGTGGAAGTTGCATCAGATGGATGTTAAAAGTGCCTTATTGAATGGTGACTTACAGGAATAAGTATACATGACTCAACCAGAAGGATTTGTGGTTGAGGGGCAAGAACAAAAAGTATGCAAGTTGATCAAATCCTTGTATGGGCTAAAACAAGCTCCTCGAGCTTGGTATATCAAGATAGATAGTCACCTTGTGTAGCATGAATTCAAAAGAAGTCCTTCAGATGCAAATCTCTATATTAAGAAAAATGGTTTTGATATAGTGATCCTTGTACTTTATGTAGACGATCTGATCATAACAGGAAGCTCGAAAAGAATGATTGAATTAGTGAAAAATAATTTGAAGCAATCATTTGAAATGATAGATCTAGGACTTCTGCACTATTGTCTTGGTTTAGAATTTAATCAACAAAGATTTCATATTAGAGTAACACAAAAGAAATATGCCAAGACTTTAGTAGAAAAATATTAGATGACTAACTGTAAGTCAAAAGAAACTCCAATGGAGCAAGGACTTAAGTTATCTCGATATGATGAATCACCTCAGGTAGATGGTACTCTCTATCGCCAGTTGATTGGGAGTCTCCTATATCTGACAAATACCAGGCAAAATCTTAGTTTTGTTGTGGGATATCTTTCAAGGTTCATGCAAGACCCTAAGATGAGTCACTGGAAAGCAACAAAAATAGTTCTTCATTATGTTCATGGTAGTACAAATTATGGTCTGGAATACAAAAAGAATAATAAGTTTTTCTTACTAGGATACACGGACTCAGATTATGCTGGATCCATTGATGATCGTAAATCCACTTTTGGATATGTTTTTCATCTATGATTTGGACCTGTCTCTTGGCACAGTAAGAAGCAGACATGTGGTTGCTTTATCTTCTACGGACGAGAATATCGTGCGACCGATGAAGCGACTCTACGAGATAATGTGGTTAAGTCACATTCTTACAAACATGGGTCTTCTAAAGAATCTTCCTCTTCATTTGTTTTGCGACAATCAAGGTGTTTTGAATCTTGTAAAAAATCCAAATTTTCATGAACGTACCAAACATGTTGATACCAGATGTCATTTCATTTGAGATGAAGTTCTCAAGCACCATATACAACTTCAGTATATTGCTACTGATGCGCAAGTTGCTGATATCTTTACCAAAGCACTTGGACGTATCAAATATGAAAAGTTTCGAGATACTATTGGAATTTTCCAATAATGTAATAAGGGGGATGTTAGCATATATGTCATTTTCATTACATTATTTGAAAAAAGGGTAGCTCTCTCTAGGTTGGTTTATTAACCACCAAGTTGGTTTGATAAACCAACTCATAACTACATTGTAACCTTTATAATGAATCAATAAGAATGAATGTTGTGCTTCGTCAAGTTTTATACTGAGAGTACATAGAGAGAATCTACGCATAAACAACCGAGATCTTCCAAAGGCAAGGGTGGCTTGCGGTACATAAAAGACAAAAAAACCTCCAATATCCTTTTTAGGGGGTGTAAGTGGTTGCACTATCTAAAACATGCATTAGTACAGTCAGCTTTTGCTTCACCCTCGGGTGGGCTTGGTAAAAAATGATAGCTACACACTCACTAATTATTTAGCCTCATGAGCAAGGACATCTAACCTCAGACTATCCCAAGGGTAGTTAGCTTCCCAGTGATGAAATCTAGGAAACTATGTGTACAAACTATGGTGGCTAAAGGGACAATCGATGGTTGGGGATGAAGTCCAATGTCACTGATTGGTTTGTAACGTGTTGTGCAAGTGTGATGTGAACTTGTGTGTTTGATTGATTATTTTTGGATTTTCTTTTAGATTTTCCTAACTATGATGCACAAACAAGACTATCCTAAGAATGCAAATGACAAATTTTCCTAAACTAAATGCAATGAAGCAAATGCTAATCTAAGAATATTTTTTTAACCTAAGATGCAAGGAAATGAAATTCTATATATAAAAATGAAATGCAATTTGCTTAAGTTAAATGACAAGAAATGAAACTAGACTATGAAAGTAAAATATGTTTTTGAACTGAAAACCTAATCTAGGAAAGCAAAAATAGATTCCTAATTTAATAGACAGGAAAGCAAACACAATTTAAGCTAAGGAACAAGAAAGAAAATTTCTACACTAAAGTGCAAAAGTAAAGTCTAGTCTATGGAAATGAAAGGACGATACAAGAAAATAAATCTATTCTATTAAAAGTAGTGTGCAAGTACAGGAAAAAAAAACTAAACTATCAAAATCAAATTACAATGGCAAGAAAGTAAACTACTCTAATGAAAGAAGATTGTAAAACAATAATATAAATTAATCTAATGAAAGAAAATGACAAGACAATGAAATAAATTTATGCTAAGGAAAGTAATGTGTGATTCAAGAAAGAAAACCTACTCTAATAAAAGCAAATTGTGATTCGAGAAAGAAAATTTATTTTAATGAAAGCAAATAACAATACAAGAAAGTAAACCTACTCCAATGAAAGCAAATGTGCCAAACAAAAAAAAATACTTGAAAGTAAATGGCGTGAAAGTAAATAACTTGAAAAGTAAATGACTTGAAAACAAATGACTGGAAAGTAAATGGCTTGAAAAAAGAAATGACTTGAAAACAAATAATTTGAAAGTAGATGACTTGAAAGTAAATGACTTGAAAATACATGGCTTGAAGGTAAAATGACTTGAAATAGAAATTAATGGAAAACAAATGACTTAAAAACAAGACCTACACTAATGTATTCTATGAAAAAGAAAATGCATAAAATAAAATCTAATGGCACTAGTAAATTTAGTGATGACCTTTGTCCCCTCTGACACAGTATGCTTGGCTAGCTTACCGGGAAAAATGGGTCTGATGACCATCTGGATCTACTGAGAAGTTATGGTAGGCTTCTTGTTGCAGCATGCCAGTTTGGACGCCTCGCTAGCCAATTTCTCATTGATGAAACTGTTCATAATCCCCATGGCCTTGCTGGAGATCCCAATATCAGGATGAACCTGCTTCAACACCTTGAAGATATAGATCTTGTAGGTCTCCACGCTCTTCTTGTGCTTCTTCCTGCCCTTCTTGTCTCTCCGGCATCCTTGGGGAGCTTCTTCTCGGCCTTGGAGGGCTTCTTGTCGGAAGCAAGGGATTTTTCTACCACAAGCTTAAAGTAGAGAAAATATGAGGTTCGTAGACTTGAGGTGACCTACCATATTTTTATTCCCAAGGTCACACAAAGTGCAAAGGAAGATCATACACGATATAAGGGTCTTTTTAATGTGATATTATGTGAAGTGTATGTGATGTTCTAAAAAAAATCTATAGAGCAAACGGTTATCAGTTGCTAAAAGTACATAATCCATAGGACATTAAAAATTGCTAGTTTGGAGAGTAAAATTATTTATTGAAAGGAATAGAGCATACTTGAAGAATTAAAAAAAATCAAAGTTTAAATTTTTTGGATTTGAGGCCATGGATTTTCCAATTTTCACTAGAAGGAATGTTGATGCTAGGGTATGGTAGATAATTTTTAAATCTTTAAATAATTTTGAATGAAAAGGTAAGATTTACAATTCTCTCGATTGGGAAGCTTCATCATGGTTTATAGACTTTAATTGGACCCATCAACATACATTCTGTAGACACCAAAATAGCACCAATCCAATTAAGTGACTACAAACACTGATCGCATTGACATACACTGCTTTCAGGGTAGCCCTCAGAGGTCAAACAGTGGTCCTAGCCACTTACACAGCAGTTTGGAAGGTCGAAAAGTGAACAAAGCAAAGTTGGTCATTTTAATAAGCCTTAATCAAAATCAAACCTTAATCAAAAGCAGGCCTTGAGCAAAAGAAAGCCTTAGGCAAGAAATTGTTTTTAAAACATTTAAAGGCTGTAAACGTTGCCTGTCGTGATATCGCGACGGTCGCGAGGTCGCGACTGTCGCGATATCGCGATGGTCGCGAGGTCGCACTGTCGCGATATCGCGATGGTCGTGAGGTCGCGCTGTCGCGATGTTGCGCTGTCGCGATATCGCGACAGCGTGACCTCGCGACGACGTCGCGCTATCGCAAGGTCACGACAGTCGTGATATCGCGACGATCACGATATCGCGACAGTCGTGAGGTCGCGTTGTCGCGATATCGCGACAGTCGCAATATCGCGACAGTCGTGAGGTCGCGCTGTTGCGATATCATGACAGTCGTGATATCACAACAGTCGCGAGGTCACGCTATCGCGATATCGTGATCGTCGTGATATCATGACTGTCGTGATATCACGACAGCTCCCACCATACGCCCTGCTTTCTCCTTAGTGTCGCGATATCGTGACGTCGCGATATCGCGACAGACTCCTGCCTTCGTGCCTGGTGGACGTGAATAAATAAAAGCAAATTTTAATCAAACGCAAGCAAACATTTAAAACACGCAGGCAAACATTTAAAACATTAAAAGCAAACATTAAAACATCAAAGTGGACATTAAAACGAGTGGCAGCCCTTACAGTCAATTATGGCCGCCTACTGTGCATGCGCGCGTAGGTGGGCAGATTGACAGTTAGCAGACTATCACGAGGGCAGTCATGTAAGCCCAAGTCAGGGAGGACTCTCCTCCCTCTTGGGAAGGCATGGCCGCCACGTGGCATCACCACATACCCTTCCAAAGAGACCCCGTGGGTCTATAAAATGGTGGATTTTCCCACCCAAAAGAGGAGGTTAACAAGCATTTTTTCTAACGCAACAAAGTGTTGTCCATTTGAAGACCCGATTGCATTCCGTTTGGATTCATTTCCAGACCTTAAATCCCGACATTGGATTACATTAATCCATCAATTCGACGACAACTCATTCTCTGAGATTTTGGGCCCATTCCTAGTGGATTGGCGCCGAAATCAGATTCCCACGGTGGGCAGCCCGCTCGGGTGCCCCGCAAGCTCTAGTTTCATCTTAAATTATTCTGTTATCACGTATTTTTTTTATCACGTCGTATGCTGTTTTAAAATAGTGTATGTTTTATGTTCGAATATATATTGCGGCTAACAGTGTTCGAATATATTTTCCAAAAGACAGTTATCGAATATATCATGTTTTTGTAGATGTTTGGTTCTCTATCAAAATAACAGGTTGCAACGATTAGTTTGTCGTATATATGCTAATTAGTTGACTTTTGGTGATGCTCGACAATAGAGACTAGTCATTATAAATACATCTTGCATTGCGTTTTAGCTTGTTCAAATAGTTAGCGAATCTATCTGGCATTGTGCTTTAAACATCTTACAACTGCATTACAGTTTTGATTGCTATGTTATCCTGCATTACGTTCTATCCTCTTGTTGCAGGTGCTACTAAACGCTTTATTGTTTCTGTGAACGAGGATAAGCAGCAGCAAGCAAAGACTCATTAACATCAGCGGCGACAATACGTTGGCCCGCCCACTTTGCATGTGGGCATGCGGAAAGAAGATCACTATTCATGATTGTAACTAAAAATATGTAACTGAGGAGATGTATTGTAACCGAGTTGGAATCAAATTAATAAAAAGGGTTGTGCTCCTACTTTTGATTTGATTATATCTGTGTTATTTCATGCATCAAGCTAGTTCTTTTTTCATTGCATCTTAGTATTTCTTTCTTCCGAAATCTCATGCTTTCAGTGGCGATCACGGTGGGACCGTTCCCTGATTTTTAATATCACAGAAACTAATCAGATTTTTGTGTTTTGTGCTTAACAGGTACCTTTTTTTTAAGCCGAAGGTCAGAAATAGCAAGTTCGGGCAGAAAAGAGGTAACGGTTTCTAACTGTCCCTGTCATTTTCTGCTGTGATATTTCTGTTTATTTTATTTGTTTATTTTTTTTAACTTTCATTTTTTTAATTATTAAAGAAAGGTAGAGAAAGTTTCCGTCAATTTTCTTGCTTTATTTATTTATTTAATTGTTAAAAAAAAAAAAAAAAATTCTGTCAAATTTCTATTTGTTGTTTTCCGGTTTGTAGTGTTTGTATGGCTTAGGGAAAGTTTCTTTTTTGTTGCATGTTTCATTTTTAAAATAAAATGAACCCCACACACTTCACGTGGTAAAATTAAACCAAGGAGCTGGTCGTAAAACCCCAGCCCTTGAGCAAGACCAACGGTGGGTTCATCACCACCTTGGCTTAGCTTTGCATCCATTTCCCCGATTGTCACTGTTGTTAGGCGTAAATCCTGACGAAAGCTGACCGAGTGTTGCTGGGGTGATTCCCATGCACGCGAGGATAAGTCTTCTATGGTAGGTGTCATTAACAGGACAATCCCCCCTTTCGTACCGCCTATGTTCCACGTACCATCTGCTCTCACGTACCTATAGTTTCCCTCTCGTAAGGGCGGGTATATAGAGAGGTTGGTATATCGGTCCGACAATGGTATATTGAAGGGGCGACCATTTATGGGAGTCATATGAGCCAACATTATGCATTTAAACGTTCTTCAAAACTTGCAAAAACAAAACAAAACATCAAAATGCACTAAACCAGTTTAGGACACACTATTAATCCTTAAAAGAGATAATCACTGTTTGTGTATGCGTGTGTTCATTTCTACTTAGTGTAAACAAAAAGAAAAATCATCATAAACGAGATAAAAATCTGCTTAGATAGTAGAGAAGCACCACAATGGTGTACACCCGTAGCCAAGCCCAATCAAGGGCGGACGCTGGCGGAAGGTGCACAAAGAGAGGGCGCTGGTCGCCTTCGCTTTAGCCCCGAGGACTTGGCCATACCGCCTTGGCGGTCTGGCCTACAAGAGAGTCCACATCAGGCCACATCAAAAAGGAATTATTGGGACCCCCCTCTGTGGGGTATGCCCATTCAACACAGCCCCTTTCGGGAAGAAGCTTTACATGTAGATCTCAATGTAAATAGGCAACCGCCTCTTGAGGCTAGATCTGAGTGGCCGCAGCACGATGAAGCGCTAGAGAGGCACAGTGTTCATTTGGAGAGACAACGTGGATATGGCATCTCTCCTTTGCCTCCCATCAGAATAGAAAGACAAAATCCAGAGCGCAGGGCTCTTTACACAGGGCGAGCTAACTCCGCCCGCCCCTTTCAAACCCATGAAAGGGAGTACGAGGAAAGCCATCGCATTCCTCAAGGACAACAAACAGCGCGGGAACCTTGCATTTTCGCACCTGCTAGGTATCATGATCACACATCGAGGCCGAGCCTCAAGTAAATGTCGCCTACCTCGACAGAGGGAAGCAACCCATTGAAATTTTAGATCATCAAGATCGAGGCAAACACATAGGAAAAACATTTAAGCCTCCTGAGCAAAAGAGGGCAGACCAAGTTGACCCGGCAGTCGCCAGACATGCCGCTCGCCAAGCCCGAATCACGCAGCTTGAGCAAGGTCATCAGGAGTTAGAGTACTTATACCGCTTGAATAAAGAGCGCATGCAACGCGAAGCGGATGAGTTGCGATATAAACTACCTGAGAGGGTGCCAACCCCTCGCACCCAAAGAGCCGAACAATATGAGAGGCACAATCCTTTGGTGCAGGACAGGTCTCCGCGACCTCGTCAAGCTTTGCCTCCGAGACCTTATAGACCCGAGAGGGAGGCCACTCCCCGAAACAATGATGGGTACCCTCAGCGGGGACTCAATCAGGGTCATAGGTCTCGCCCAGAGACTCCTCAAGAAATTTATGAGGAGTATGAACCAAAAATAGAACGGGCCAAAATGCCCCATCAAGGCGGGAGGGCTGCCACTCGGCCACCCCCCCATAGGCCTCCAGTCTCCCATAACTCACAACGGGAGCAAACAAAAGAGGAAGAAATAAAATCTTTCGATGCATACAAAGCGCTATTAGAGCGTTTGGAGTCTGTGGAGACAAAAGCTTCGGGGCATCAAAAGCCCACGTTACGTCAACTCCGCAGTCATCCAGTGCATCCCTCAGTGCCCACACCTCTTTACCCCGAACATTTCAAGTTGCCTCAATTGGCAGTCTTTAAAGGTGAAGAGGATGCACAAGAACATGTCACAAGATTCCTAAGTCAATGCTTCGGCATCCAAGATAATGACGCATTGTTGCTTAGGACATTCATAACCACATTCGTAGGCCCTGCCTCGGATTGGTTCACACAATTACCCAAACACAGCATAAACAACCTAGATCAATTAGTAGATGCGTTTCTTGAACGCTTTGCCTTCAACACAAGGAAGAAGGCATCACTGAGTGATCTGGCCAGCCTCAAGCAATATGAGGAAGAAACAATGGCAGCATACGGGAATCGATGGAGGGCTTTGCTTTCTAAGCTACCCTACCGTCCCCCTATGTCTGATCTCACACAGATGTTTGCACGGAGTTGCTTAAAATCAATCTCTGGGCTATTGTTGCTGCAGCAATACGACAGTTTAGAAGAAGCTTTGGCGCAAGCCAGAGTTATAGAAGAGATTAAGATAGGCGAAGGCGCAATCGCCAAGCCTAAAAAGAAAGAGTGGAACAAAACCACTAAGACCGGGACAACGCAATCACAACCCGCTGTGGTTAACCAAGTTGCGATAAATGTTCCCAAGCCTGTGCAAGAAATACAGCCCCAAAAGGCTAATTACCATGCAGTGCCTCCTAGTTATGAAAAAGATAATAAGAAATAGGAGCAGAATCAGCAGCGTCGCCCTAGGCGACAATTCACCCCTTACACGGAGTCTAGGGACTCCTTATTTGACCGCTTGTCAGCGGAAAATTTAGTCACCCTTCCAGAGATCCAGACTGTAGACCCTAACGCTCCCAAGCCTAAGGGATACAGAGAGGAATTATATTGTAGATTCCATAGGCGAAGGGGACATGACTTGAATGGATGCTTGGAAATTCAAAGGATTAATCCAAGATTTGATCGACAATAGAACATTGGCCGTGGACAACCCCATAGCGCCAAATAATCAACAAATGGGGGTATTCAAGGACCCTTTGCCCGCCCATGAGGCACAAGCAAAACCTCTCCAGATTAATGAGGTGCGACAGAATCTTCCCATGCAAGGATTTGTGGGAATGATTAGCATAGTGACCAGGAACAAAAAGTACCCAGCAGTTGCCCCCGAGGTAGCTACAAGGGAAGTTCCAACAACGTCGCAGCCTCAACAACGCCCTGTGCAGTTGCCTCCGCCTAGACCCGAGGTCACGATACGGACCAAACTCACGCAGAGTTTGCGGACCACATCGGCTAGGCTTTCCATCTACGAGCTTATTCAACAGTCAACACCTCATAGAGAAGCTCTTATGGAAATTTTAAAAGCCATCGAATTACAGACTCACGAAGCAAATTCTTTCAACAACTTCGTGGGACATGTGAAACGATGTACGGAGCCGGTCATTACCTTCAGAGAGGATGAAGTCAAAACAATATCGAATGACATGGCAGATCCACCCCCGCACGTTATCGCGCGGGTCAACGGGATCCCGTACAAGAGAGTGTTGGTAGATACTGGCTCGTCCAAGTAACATCATTACCACTGCAGCACTAAAACATTTGAAGCTGCCGGCCTCTCATATCACAGCCTCCACATACACACTGCGAGCTTTCAACGATGCAATATGCTCGACAGTCGACATAGTTGTTCTGCTCTGTCCAGGTAGGACAAAAGACAATACCTACATTGTGCCATGTGTTGGAAGGCGAGATGGCTTACAATATACTGCTAGGGCGGCCTTGGATCAGGGACATGAAGTGTGTCCCTTCGATCGCTCACCAGTGCTTAAAGTATGCTTTTGAAGGAGAAATACATGTAGTCCCGATGGACTTAGAACCCTTCAAGTATTGCAATGCGGTGCAATTAATGCCTCAATCGACCCTCCCTTCAACGCATTTGGATTTCCAGCTAAATCCATCTAAACAGGGTCCAACACCGCAGGCACCACTGGTGACCAAAATAGCAAAATCCCAGCCAGGTGAGTCTTCATCATCTGCTCCTTCACTACCAATGCCACCGGTAATGGCTAAACAGAAGGACAAGGGAAAACAGATCATGGAAGAGGCTCAGCCCCTAGAAGAGGGGTTGCCAACAATTTCAACGGTATCAACAGAGGAAATACCTAGCACAACGGAAGCTGAGACTCCTAAAACACCAAACATGGAATGGACTCAGGAAGGACTCCCGTTCCCTCCCTCCCAAGCATCAACAATCACTGTTGAAATGGCCAGTACAGGCCTGGGGGAGTATTTAGTGCAGAATGTTGTGGCAACACCCACATTAGAATCAATACAGGACATGGGGAGACCTCGCCTTCCCATAGGAACAGTTGTTCCTCTAGGTTACCCACCAAACCAGACAAATTTTGTGTATGGGGGCCTTGATCATGGTCTTGAACCATGCAAGCAAAAGGAAGCAGACGAAGAGCCTTTTGTTGAAAATATCAACTATCTGTCAAACCCGAATTTCGCTCTAAGATATCTCGGCCAATGCAATTGGCATGGATACGGGCTAGGCAGATATGAGCAAGGGATGCGTGTCCTTTGCCAACCAAGATATAAGATGCCATATGATAAGTCGGGAGTAGGGTTCAACCACCCCCTGTCCTTAGACATCTTGGTAGAAAATATGCAAGGCCTAGAAATAGGCAACAAGGGGGGATTGGCACCAGATCTTTATGCCAACCCAAATACAGAATATACATTGGGAGATTACCTCCCATGGTCAACAAACACCCTTGGCAACAACAGTAATCCCTCTCCTTTGCTAGAGAGAGGTGAAAGTTCGGACATTAATCCCCAAAGAGAACATCAACGGTGTCCGGACATCTTTTGAAGCTATTCCCCTTAGAGGTTCCAGTTGAGTCAATACAATGTCAAGAGAATCAGGTCCCTCCACCAAGAGTGGAACAACCGCAATGGGACCAGATTAACTTGCTGGAACAAGGAGAACCCTCAATGTCGCAAGTAACAATTGCTTGAAGAGAATGAACATTTTTGGATCTCCAAAAGTGATTCAGAAGATGAGACTGAGATGATCTATCTCAGACATGCGCGACGGAATAATCGCCCTTTAACTCATGAAGATCTAATGGGACAGATGGGCATAAGGTTAGGGCATGAATGGTGGGTAGACCCAGTGAGGTGGGACCAAGTGTTGGATCCATGGCTCCAAATTCACGATGAGCACCGTCCACCCCGAGACCCTATCATGACAACAGTGCCGAGGGAAGACCCTGTCCTCCTATCAGCACATAGGGCCGATCCGTTCGTGCCCATTCCCCTAGAGCCAGATCCAGAGTATAGGGAGCATCTAGAAGATTCAAGTTATCACACCCACGGTAATGGAGACCAAATTCATTCCATCCACATGATCTCCATTGATTTGACCGCACCCATCCGCAATCCGGCCGATCCAACACGGTCATTGCATCTAGACATAGATGCCATCGACTGGGATCGCGTCAATTCACCTTTATCACCATCATAGTCATCGGCCTTTCGGTGAAATGCCTCATTTTACCCCAGGGACAACTCAGGATATTTTTCAGGCTGAAGAGGAACCCGAGGTTCCAAACGTAGATCTAAACTCAGCTAATGATATCCATTTGATCCCGACTCCACATCAGTTGGAGGACGGATCCCACATGTCAGTCGAGGAGACGACTGATGTAGATATCGGCACAGATCCAATGAATCCATAGATTCTCAAGTTGGGGGTAAGTCTTTCCCCCGAAGAGCAAGCCGACTACATTGCCCTTCTCAAAGAGAAGAAGGAGGTTTTTGCATGGTCGTACAAGGATATGCCAGGACTAGACCCGCAGCTAGTCACGCATAATTTAACGCTTGATCCGACAATCAAGCCTCGTAAAGCAAAAACTACGTAAGATGCACCCAACAGTGGCCTTGATGGTCAAAGATGAATTGCAAAAGCTGTTGGATGCACAGTTTGTCATCTCGCATGGATTATCCGCCATGGCTGTCCAACATGGTTCCCGTCAAGAAGCCCGACGGGAGGATTCGCATATGCACTAATTTTTGAGATCTAAACAAAGCGAGTCCTAAGGATGATTTCCCATTGCCGAGCATCGACGCGTTGGTAGACGCTACAACAGGTCACGAAATGCTCTCCCTAATGGATGGTTTCTCAGGATACAATCAAATTCGTATCAATCCTGAAGACCAACTAAAAACGGCGTTCACAACGCCTTGGGGGACATTTTGTTATAAGGTCATGCCTTTTGGCCTTAAAAATGTTGGCGCTACCTACCAACGTGCCATGACGTACATCTTCCATGACTACATGCACAAAACCTTGGAAGATTACATGGATGATTTGTTAGCCAAGTCTCTTTTGCGCTCAAATCATATCGATGACTTAAGCAAAATCCTCGATCGCCTCATGGAGCATAAAGTTAGACTAAACCCCAAGAAGTGCGTATTTGGCGTCACATCCGGAAAACTCTTGGGTTTCATAGTCTCAAAGCGAGGAATCGAGGTGGACCCAAAGAAAGTCAAGGCAATCCTTGAAATGGTTCCCCCAACTACAATCAAGCAGCTCGAAATCTGCAAGGAAAGGTCGCGTCGATTAAACGCTTTATAGCGCAATTATCCGACAAGTGCCGACCCATGAACAAATTATTGCACAAGGGGGTTACATTTCACTGGGATGACGAGTGCCAGTCAGCCTTTGACGAGATCAAACAATACCCGGTTTCACTGCCAGTATTGGCACCACCTAGACCAGGAGTGTCGTTCTACTTATACATCTCAGCTATCGAGGTGGCACTCGGGCGCCATGTTAGCCCAGAAGAATGAACTTCACAAGGAACAGGCTACTTACTATCTTAGCCGCACCCGGTCAGTTATGAACTTAACTATGCATACGTTGAGAAACTCTGCTTGGCAATGGTGTTTGCTACCAAAAAGCTACGCCACTACATGCTGAGCAACACTACGTATGTTGTGTCTAAGGAGAATCCATTGCGATACATGATGAGTCGTACTTATCATAGTAGTCGCACGGCGAAATGGATCATGTTGTTGACGGAATTTGACATAGAGTTTATTGGACAAAAATCTATCAAAGGACAAGTCATAGCCGATCAACTAGCAGAGGCTCCTCTTGAAGACGATCAGCCTCTGGTCATAGAACTACCCGATGATGGGGTCTTCCATGTCTCAGAATCACCAGATTCTGATGAGCCTGAGTCACAGGCCGACATAACCCTATTCTTCGATGGTTCTAAATGTGAGCAAGGTGGTGGCGCGGGAATTGTATTCTTCACACCGCAGGGTGCTCCAATGCCCCTGTCATTTAAATTAAACTTCCCATGCACCAATAATAATGCAGAGTATGAAGCCTTGCTCCTAGGTCTTCAGACAGCAATCGCCATGAACATCAAACGACTGAATATCTTTGGTGATTCGTTGTTAATAGTCAATCAAGTCAAAGGGGTATATCAATGCAAATGCCCAGTCCTGCAGGCTTATAAAGCCCTCGTGGACAAATTCCTGGAAAAACTTGAGTGGTATGACATCGAGGCACTCCCTCGATCATCGAATCATTTTGCGGACACAATGGCCTCCTTGGGGTCACTAATTCCGCAAGACCTTTTCGGTGATATGACAACCATTCAAGTCAAAACCTTATCGCAATCCGTGATGGAGCGTGCAAGCTCAGACTTGACGCCAGGAATCCACATGATCCAGATTGAACCATCCTCGGATAAGTTCTCTCGAATCCGAGATCGTCCGAAACGCGCCAACCGGGGGTCCTTGTTCTCCCCTACTCCCATTAATAGCAACACAACGCTATTCTTACAGGTTCTATCCCATTCAGCGTTTGCTAGGGATGAACTTCAAGAGGGATTGGTTGTTCATACTCGTCGAGGTTTCGATCAACAGGACTGGTATTTACCCATCAGAGACTACCTCAAGTTAGGTAATCTCCCGCTTGGATTGACTCATGCCGCAAAATGAGCACTCAAGCAGAAAGCGGCTAAGTATGTCTTGATAGGAGACATTTTGTATCGTCGTAGCTATGAAGGAATCCTCCTTCGTTGCTTGGACCAACAAGAGTCCACTTGGGCAGTCGCCCAAGCGCACGATGGTACATGTGGTGGCCACTTCAGTGGTATGGCCATTGCAAAGCGCATTCTTTGCATGGGCTATTATTGGCCATCTTTAGAGCGAGATTGTTGCACCTATGTCAAGAAGTGCGTGAAGTGTCAACATCATGCCAATTTGATGCACGTACCTTCTCAGGCCTTGCAGACAGTCCAATATGCTTGGCCGTTCTCGCAGTGGGGCTTCGATCTAATTGGAAAGATCTCCCCTGCATCGTCAGGCCATCACACGTTTATCATAACGGCCACGGAGTATTTTACCAAGTGGGTGGAAGCGATTCCGCTTACCTCTACGACAGGACCCCGCATTGTGGAGTTCATTTTGCATAACATCATATGTCATTTTGGTATTCCATCCAAAATAGTCTCGGATAATGGGACGCCTTTCAAGAACAAAGACGTGCGTGCTTTGACCACAAAGTACAAGATTCAGCATAGCTTTTCGACACCCTATTATCCGTAGGCGAATGGGCAAGCAGAAGCGTCAAACAAAATGCTAGTTGCCATCCTTAAAAAGACCGTCGTAGACAGTCATAAGGATTGGCACATTCAAATCCCACTTGCCCTATGGGCCTATCGCACTAGCATTCGGACACCCATTGGGGCCACTCCATTTTCGCTTGTGTATGGCTCCGAGGCAGTCATGCCTCTAGAGTTGGAGATTCCTTCCTTGCGCATATCAATGCAGGAGTTCATCGATGATGACTCTGCATGGCAGGCCCGGTTAGACCAGCTTACGTTGCTTGACGAACGACGCGTTAATGCTCTCGAGCATTTACGTATTTATCAAGAGCGACTTAAGAAAGCTTACAACATGAAAGTTCACCTCAGGGACTTTCGGGTTGGTGATTTGGTTTTGAAGGAAAACCAACAGAACTCTAGTTTGCCATCCCACCTAAGGGACAAGTTTGCGGCAAATTGGTTAGGTCCATATGTCATTGATAGCAAAATAGGACCCGAGACATACCGGCTAGCTTCTCTTGATGGTATCAAGGAAACAGAACCCTTGAATATCAGTCATTTGCGACCATTTCATATCTAAGAGAGCCATATCCCAAAATGCTCCAAGGATTCTAAACGCTTGTCAATCCCAAAAATGCTCCAAGGATTCTTACAATCGCTTGGTCAATCCCAAAATGCTCCAAGGATTCTTAAAATCGCTTGGTCAATCCCAAAATGCTCCAAGGATTCTTAAAATCGCTTGGTCAATCCCAAAATGCTCCAAGGATTCCTAAAATCGCTTGGTCAATCCCAAAATGCTCCAAGGATTCCTAAAATCGCTTGGTCAATCCCAAAATGCTCCAAGGATTCCTAAAATCGCTTGGTCAATCCCAAAATGCTCCAAGGATTTCCACAATCGCTTGGTCAAAAATCAAGAAAATTCAAAAACAACAAAAATCATCAAAAACAACAAAAATTTTTGCATCTCATTTCTAGGCATACTCAAATTCATCAATAGAGAGCTCTTCTCGCACCTCATCTTCATATTCACCAAAATCAATCCATCAAAAATACAAAAATACATAGCTGCATTAAAGCATTGCATCCATACATTGCATATTTGTGGTCGTATAGGTCAAAGGCACCATAGGCTGTAATTGCTCTGCTAGTCCATCTTGTTCCACACTGTTCCATTTTACAAAAACAACAAAAACACCATGCATTGCTTTTACCACACTAGAGTCAGTGGTCTTTTAATGTATCAAGAGTTTTCGTGATTCAGTCATCATTTTGCTCTTTAGCCATGTAATGTATCAAGTCAAACAGATTTTATGAAGGTAGAGTTACACTTGAAATACACCTTGTTACGTAACATCCCAACACAAATTAAAACACATAAAAATTCCCAAGTTGTGTGAACGAAAGATGAAACCTGCACAGTAATCCAGGTCACCATAAGCGAAACGGTTATCTTGCTCATCCCCCCGTGCGAATGGTTCCAGAATGCTGAGAATTCACAAAAGGACAAGCTCTTTCCTATCCACTCACCTCCATATACAGTGGTTTTCACCACTACCAAATTCCAATCATAGTTGGTTCCCAAAGTTGTAAGGATTTGTACTACACGTCCTCGCCAAGGATGGGTAGTCATCCCCAAAACCTAAAGGGATCAACACCATTCACAAACAAAAATTCCAACAAATCATCATCCTAACACTTTCCATTCACCTTTGGTCTCCAAGTTGTAAGGATTCGTACTATCCGCCCCTAACCAGGATGGGTAGTCATCCCCAAGGCCTAACAGATCAATGCCCTTACTCCATAATCTCCATCATCCCCTTGGTCCCCAACGTCGTAAGGATTCGTACTATCCGCCCCTAACCAGGATGGGTAGTCATCCCCAAGGCCACGAGGATCAAAGCCACTCACAATACTCAAAACACAAAATCAAATAACAAGTGGTTATCACCACTATTCAAAATCCTTGCTCAAAAAGAATTAATAGAAAATAAACAATGATTTTCATCACTATATAAACGAGCAACTCTCTAAATCATTCAGCCAACAAACATCCTGAACTTGAATCCTTGGAATTCTCTCAGCATTCGAAAACCATCTAGGTGATCCTCATTACAAGTTTGGTTGATAGCCTATCTGGCAATGGTGGTATCCTACCCGCATGACGATATGTCTGTCACATTCGCTTTGCGTATGTGTAGACCAATGTTTGCATAAGGATGAGCTAGCTTATGGTATCCTGGATAACACCGCAGATTAATCTAACTAAATACAACAAAGGAGTTAGTGGAGCTAATTAGGTGATCCTCAATACAGGTTCGGTTGAAAGCCCATCTGGCACTGGCGGTATCCCGACAAATACCACATAAATGAACTCAATTGCACACACAGGGATGTGAAATAGCTTGGTCAAAAACAAGTCCGATTCATACCTTGTCCAAAAGTCTTGTAAGATAAAGTACAAGTCATGGCTAGTGAGTTAAAACTGTCTGAGCCTCAGAAAACCTTAGCTACATTTCTAAACCAACTGCGCTACTTTTCATCCTTACAATACCATCAGAAAATACAAAAAAAGAAAAACCACATGTATACATACAAAGTCATCCACTACAGCAATCGCCTAAAAGACAAAATAACAAAGTCATAAACAGTCTATGGTGCCATAGCCAAACATCACAAATTCTATTCATCCATTTCATTTCCGCATATCACATATAAATAAAAAACATTTGCATTCATCACAAATGCATCCATCAAAATAAATCAACATACAACAATCGCATTTATCATACCATATGCATCCATCAATATAAAGTAGCATGCATCCATCAACATCAATCATTGTGCATAACATAAAATCATGACATATACACAAAGAAAGAAAATCAAAACAACAAAAACATCCCAAAAATGCAACACAAAAACATAGCAATAAGCATTGCCGGACACAAGTGCTCTTGCACTTAACCTCTTGGCATAAAAAAATCGATGTCGGGGTTCAAATTGTCACTCTCCTACTTCCCCAAGAAGGCTACCATAGCCGGACCGCTCCACGGGAAGACGGGTTTTTGATGATTTCACCCCATTATGGCATCACCAAAAGGGTTTTTACCCACCAAAAATAGGTCCAAATGTCGGGAAATTGCACGTGCTTAAACGGTAAAACATCTAAAGGCACCCTTGCACAAGTCATCTTGGGTCAAGCGACTCGTCGCTTTTCTCATGAAGGTCATTCCCTCATCGATTCGTCGCTTGAGGGGGTAGTCACACTTAGTCACCAATCAACAAGCACACACCCAATCAAGGCAATGACATGCATTCAAAGAATCATTGACAAAGACAATCACGCTCCTGCTTGGGGCAGTAAACAAGCAATCATTAAATTGATCAAACACTTGGCATTCCCGAAGCATGAACACAAGGTTCCCCCTGTGGACAAAAGGTTACGCCCTTTGCCTAATCATGACTGATCAATGTCCAAGCTCAAGTCACACCTCACCAAAATAGGTTAACACTTGAAATCAAATTCCTTAGCTCGTTAGAAGCAAGGATTCAAGAATGCATGCCCTTCCCATACTTGGGGCATCAAAAGTTGGTTAGGTTACCAAGAAACCCTAATCATTAGTGCTTTGGTTATCTATTTTTGCTCAACACTGCATCACCCGTAGCGCTTCCCAAAAAGGGGCATCTGTAGACACCAAAACAGCACCAATCCGATTAAGTGACTACAAACACTGATCGCATTGACACACACAGCTTTCAGGGCAGCCCTCAGAGGTCAAACAGTGGTCCTAGCCACTTACACAGCAAATTTGGAAGGTCGAAAAGTGAACAAAGCAAAGCTGGTCGTTTTAACAAGCCTTAATCAAAATCAAGCCTTAATCAAAATGCAGGCCTTGAGCAAAAGAAAGCCTTAGGCAAGAAATTGTTTTTAAAACATTTAAATGCTGCAAACGTTGTCTGTCGCGATATCGCGACGGTCGCGATATCGCGCTGTCGCGACGTCACGCCAGTCGCGATATCGCGATAGTCACGATATCACGTTGTCGCGATATCGCGATCGTCACGATATCGCGACAGCTCCCACCATACGCCCTGCTTTCTCCTTAGTGTCGCGATATCGCGACGTCGCGATATCGCGACAGACTCCTGCCTTCGTGCTTGGCGGACGTGAATAAATAAAAGCAGATTTTAATCAGACGCAAGCAAACATTTAAAACATGCAGGCAAACATTTAAAACATTAAAAGCAAACATTAAAACATCAAAGTGGACATTAAAACGAGTGGCAGCTCTTACAGTCAATTATGGCCGCCTACTGTGCATGCGCGCGTAGGTGGGCAGATTGACAGTTAGCAGACTGTCACGAGGGCAGTCATGTAAGCCCAAGTCAGGGAGGAATCTCCTCCCTCTTGGGAAGGCATGGCCGCCACGTGGCATCTCCACGTACCCTTCCAAAGAGACCCCGTGGGTCTATAAAACGGTGGATTTTCCCACCCAAAAGAGGAGGTTAACAAGCATTTTTTCTAACGCAACAAAGTGTTGTCCATTTGAAGACCCGATTGCATTCCGTTTGGATTCATTTTCCAGACCTTAAATCCCGACATTGGATTACATTAATCCATCAATTCGACGACAACTCATTCTCTGAGATTTTGGGCCCATTCCTAGTGGATTGGCGTCGAAATCAGATTCCCACGGTGGGCAGCCCGCTCGGGTGCCCCGCAAGCTCTAGTTTCATCTTAAATTATTCTATCATCACGTATTCTTTTTATCACGCTGTATGCTATCTAAAATAGTGTATGTTTCATGTTCGAAGATATATTACGGCTAACAGTGTTCGAATATATTTACCGTAAGACAGTCATCGAATATATCATGTTTTTGTAGATGTTTGGTTCTCTGTCAGAATAACAAGTTGCAGCGATTAGTTTGTCGTATATATGCAGCAATTAGTTGCAGGCAGCAGCTTGTTGGTGATGCTCGGCAGCAGAGAATAGTTATTATAAATACCTCTTGCATTGCATTTTAGCTTGTTTAAATAGTTAGCGGATCTATCTTGCATTGTGCTTTAAACGTCTTACAACTGCATTACGTTTTCGATTGCATGTTATCCTGCATTACGTTCTGTCCTCTTGTTGCAGGTGCTACTAACGCCTTTCTCGTGTCTCTGAACGCAGGATAAGCAGCTGAACGCAGGATAAGCAGCAGCCAGCAAAGACTCATTAACATCAGCGGCGACAATACGTTGGCCCACCCACTTTGCATGTGGGCATGCGGAAAGAAGATTACTAAGCATGATTGTAACTGAAAATGTGTAACTGAAGAGACGTATTGTAACGGAGTTGGAATCATATTAATAAAAAGGGTTGTGCTCCTACTTTTAATTTGATTATATCTGTGTCATTTCATGCATCAATCTGGTTCTGCTTTCATTGCATCTTAGTATTTCTTTCTTCTGGAATCTCATGCTTTCACATTCACATGAGAAGAATTTGAAGATGCATTCTTAATTAGATGGGTATTCAAGAAAATGGTACTTAAGACCCAATTTGAACAAATGGAATTAAAGAGAGTTGAAAATTTTTAAGTTAGCAAAAGAAAAAGATAAGGGTGATAATATGCCAATTGAAGGAAGAAAAAATTGGGCATTAGATAAATCAAATAGTGTTAAAAAAGGTTTGTGTCTTCCAAAATATGTAGAAGAAATAAACAGGTAGATAATTTGGAAAAAAATGGTAAAATAAAAAGAGAATGATGATAGTGTACAAACTAAACGAAGCACCAAAGGCTATGTAGAAAAATTTGAAAATATGAAGAAGTTGACAGAAGAGGTAAATAGGATTTAGGAGAAACAAAAAAATGAACAAAGAGGACATGATAGAAGGAAAAATATAGATGACAAAATGCAAGTTGAAAGAACCATATTGTTGGTATTAGATAAGCCAAAGAGTGGTCCAAAGGAGTTTATTCAATTTCAAAAAAATTATTTTGTATGTTCATGGTTGCATCCAGAAGTAAAATGTTATTATTTATATAAACCCTAGTAGAAGATATAATGTCATGAATATGTATTTGGCTAAAAGGTTGTAGGTTCAAGAAAAGAAAATCAAATACATACAACTTAAGAGTGCAAATGTTAAAATTTTTGAAGATCTAAAGATCACCATGGACAAATATATTTTACATTCAAATTTTTATGCTATTGAGATGGATGATGTAGAAATTGTTCCTAGTTATCCTTAAATTCTTTGGGTATTGTTAATATTAATATACAAAGCAAGTTCATGAAATTTTGGTATAGGAAAAATAAAATAACAATACAAGATATTTCCTAGTGTAAGACGAAAAAATCCAAGGAAAAAAAGAAGCAGTTATAGTAGGGGAATAAGTTGAGAAACAAATTGAAGAATCAAAAGTTGAATCTATGGCAACAACAATAGCCTGGGAAGGAATAACAACGAATATTCAAGAAACTATGTTAAATATCAAGGAAACTCTAAAAAATATTGAAGAGCAAAACAACCTGAAATAGAGATGAAGGAGGAGGTAGTAGCAAAAATTAAAGAAGCAAAAGTAGAGTCCAAGGATAAACCAAAATATTGGGAGCATGTTAGAGGAGCATAAAAGAAAAGAACAAAATACTAAAAAATTAAAGGTAAAATAATATCAGGTTAAGGTTGCATCATATTGTCACCCATACCACTAGGAGCGACAACAATCTTGTAGGTATGTCTTAAGGACAATATATTATGGTTCGACATGGAATCAGAAGGGCACCAAATATGGAAATATTTGGAAAATAAAGCATAGTGACTGTAGTTTTCAGAGTGGTGCAACAACATCAAGGAACAAATGGACCCATTATTTGAATTACCAAAGTAGAGTAGCAAAAGAGTGGAGCCAACAAAGTAGTCCTAGATGCTCAAGTGGCAAAAGCAAAAAAGTATGGATGAAAAAGAGTGATATTTATTACCAGCAAAAAGATACCTCCAACACATGGAAGCAAGGGATTACTTCCAAAAAGTTAAATGGCAAAAGGGTATATCAACATCAATGAAGACCACCACCAATTAGAGTTTCATTGGGATGGATGGATGATCGAGATCGATACCAGTTCACAATAAGGCTCAGAAGATCATATTGTTTAGTCTCTTCTTATGTTTCAAGGACAAAACATTTTGTAAGGGTAATGGAATGCTATGTACCCAAGATAAGTATTTAATATTATTATATTGTATTTATATTATTATATTATAATATATGTAATTATCCCACATGTATGGATAAGTGGTAGTGGTAGGTAGTTGGGCATTATAAATGTGGACAAAGACTCATAGAGGGGGCATGGAGAAAAAATATTGTATTTTATCTCAAGTTGAGATATATTAATGAGTGGCTTCCTTCCAATAAGGAGCATTGTATGGTGTTGCTCTACCTCAAGGGTTTGATTTATAATTGAATAAATTGGAGAATTTGCATGTTTTATCTTATATGAGTTGTTCATGAATTAATTTAATTATTTTCTAGCATACATGTGAATGTTCTTATATTCATTGAGAGTATGAGTTTTAATATTTTTGTAAATTGGTACTAATTCTTATGGATGAGCAAGGAGGTTCATAACATAGTTGGAGTAGTGTCCTAATATTTTATGATACCTAGTAGAGTATATTGATGAGCCACTAGTGAACGGTTAGGTAGATGTACTTGTATCTAGGACATGGATGGAGAATCCGTTTAAGGATCAATGGGACTAGCCATAGTTTCTTGTTCAATGTGGGTTAGAGGAATTTATTCTGAGTCTCATATCCAAATAGTAGTGGATGTTTTCTTTCCTTTCTTTTCATCCATGTTCAATAGATTTAACATGTTCTAGTTTCTTACCTTTTATCACATACTTTGAACCTTGTATTGATAAAAGGAATCAATATTTCCATTCAACCACTAGAGCTCTTAGTACCTACCAAAACATAAAACTCAAAAAGTAGGTTACATTTATCAAAAAAACCAAAAATAGGTTGAATTTAGCTAAACATTGGGTACTTTAGTGAATCACAATATTTCTAGCAAATCACAATGATTGAAACTTAGCCTTGATAAAAATTTTAGTGATTGTAATGATGTTACTAGGTGTTATTAATCTATTCGAATGAATCACTAGACATGTTTGGTGAATCATAGGAATTTCGACTTAGATTAAAATGGACCTAGATGGGTTAAGAGGGAAGATTAAGTAAAGCTACTATAGGCATGTTTTTGATGAATTGTTGATTGATATTGATGAATTAAAAAAAATGAAGACTTAGACTATTTTGTGGATTCAATTTGTCAATAGAGTCACCATTTATCCCAAACCATCATTTTTTTGTATTTTTTCTTAGACTCAAGGTAAAACAATAAATTTAGATATAGACCAATTGAAGCAAAGAATTATAGAATGGTTTCCAAATCTAGCAAATCTTAGGGATTGAAAAAAAATCTTTAGTGGATCTCATGGTATTCTATATAGAATGGTATAGATATGATTTTGAAAAAATCAAGTTGGTATGGGATGAGTCCCACCAGGTATGCTAGAAAGGAAGCTATTGATCCATGGGGCTAATTGATAGAAGTCATGCCCACAAACCCATGTCTAATTCCTTGGAAAAAAGGGTTTTAATCCTTTTAACCTATGGATTTTTGTTGACTCTCCATTGACCTATGCTAATATAACTAATTTAATATAGAAAATAAATTATAGTGAGTTAAGAATGCAAAACGTTAATCAAAATATGAAAAAGAATAAAAATATGATTAGAGACCATAGTGACGCTAGTGTGTAATCAATTGTGTCATTCAAAGAAGCCTGAATAATTGTAGTATAGTTTCATGTCATAAACACATTTAATGTAAAAGAGGGCTAGAAAAAAAATATAATGGCATCACCACAAACACATTTATACAAAGAGAGGTCTAACCAATTGGGATACAATCTTATAATATGACTAAGGACCATTTTCCATTAACAAAAAAGGAAGATTATAGTTGGAGAGTGTAACTCTAGTATTTATCAAAATGACTAGAAGATTTGACAATACCCTTAGACTCTTATTTATAGTAAGGGTTTTACCCTTCTTACCTTAAGTAGAAATGTTTTACTATTACCTTTTATAATAGAAGGAAAAATTGTCACTTTCAATCCTCAATCCTCCTTGCTTATTGTAATGCCAACAAATCCTTTGGTTGTAACACATCACTAGTTTGAAAAATTATAGTTTTTATAGATCATTGGTTACTCAACCTAGAGTTTTTCCTAGATCCTTCTATTGCATCACTACTTGGATGCAAAATTAGAAGTGGTTTCTAAATTTTCTAACTCATCCCTATTCTACTCAAGGCTCCTCGTAGCCCATTCCTAGATTTTTTTGTTAAGCCACTTGATATTGGTTCAAGGTAGTACTTATACTATAGGCACATGACTACAAAATCAAAGAGGAAAGCTAAGATATTTTCTAGTAGAAAAGCATGTAGGTAGCCAATTAGGTGCACACCAACATGAGAATTATGAATTCATTATTAAGTTCATCCTAGTGTTTCACTTGTAATGTTGGCAATCATCCAATAAACTATACTACAACCATCCATCATATTATAAAAATGAAAGAAGTGGTGAATCAACTTGTAGTGGAGAATCAACCCATTATATTTAGTCAACCAATTATGGGTTGGCCAATTATAAATCAAGTGGCTACATCTCACATCAATGCAATGCAAGCCTATGCAATTTTTGAAACACATAATATGAGTAGATGCTACCTCCCTACACAAATGCAATAGTTTACAATCCTAATAATGATGAATTAACAACTTCTTCATATATTCCTTAATCTATTCACTAGATATCATGCTTACCTTACTTAAAAGGAGAACCTAAGTTGATAAAGGAAGATTCAAATAATGATGAATTGATGACTTATATAAGAGAGTCCCACTCATCCCTTGAAGGTGCATATCTCCTATGGTTTGATGAAGTATTTGATATTGAAATTAATATTTTTAAATATAAGATATAAAATCTTAAATAATACTGTGAAGCATTTAATCCTTTCTTATATGAGTTAAAGACTATATGTCATGACCCACCTTGGTAGGACTCTTTAATGAAAAAAACTATGTATTGAAATGATGATTTAGTACTTAGTTTCTATGCATTTGAATGATTTTATACATTTATTGTTATGATTTTATGTTATATAGATATGGTGTTGCTGATTTTGTGCTTGGATGCAGCATCGGGTGCTCTCATGGATGGCCGAGAAAGTCAACCATTGAGAACGAGGTACCAGAAACTGAAAATGATGCAACAAACGACTCCAAGGTAATATGCACCCAGGGTAAAAAGTGGTTACCACATGTATTTTACATTCATGCATTCATATAATTGTGCTTGTAGGTAGTCATCATCACCTAAAAACTCCGTCCACTGTAGAAGTAGATAACCTTGAAGTTATCGTAATAATATTTTACGCATTATATAGGATAAGTAAGGAAGTATGTGTATTACTCCAACTTGTTTTGGTTTGTATGTTTACCTTCCTTGCACTTGCAATTGTTTGCTAGATTCCATTGATGAAAATAAATTGATTTCATGATTTCTAATGTTATTTTAATAAGGATGATTTATTAATGGAGGTGATATTAAACATTAGAATGTTGATAATGTATTAATAAGGTAAACTTATTAATACTCATTAATATATATTTATAATTAACATTATAGTTTTTAATGTTGTATTATGTATATTAATAAGGTGGAATTATTAATATTTACAAGTAAATTTTATATAATTTAGAAAAATTGAAAGTATTAAAGAAAAGAAAAATAATAGCAATTACAAAAAGACTTTGCATTGTTTAAATTAAAATTAAAAAAGATGAATTGTTTTTGGGTAGTTGAAAAGTTCATTATTTGGGCGAACTATATTCATAGATCGTAAGAAAACCTTATTAAGAAAATAAAAAGGAGAAGAAGAATATATATGCTTTTGGGAGAACGAGAAGACCAGAGACTTCATTGAGGCATAACAAGAGGGATTGCACCAACATAATTCGCGTTTGATTTCTTCAACCAAATAACTTCAAGGAATTAAAGGTAATCTATATTATTGTCTTTCTATAAGAAGTGATTGTTTTGGTTTTTAAGAAAACACTATGGAATACATATTATATATGCTTGGAGCACATGTGTTTTTGGAAAAATATTTATACCTGTAAAAAAAAAAAAAAACCCTCTTTTAAAATCGATTGTTTAAATATCAAATTCACTTTCTATTTCTCAAGCTTGCTCAAAATAGCTTTGTATCCTTTTTATTTTGGTTTTGGTGTCACCTATTACCCACTCAAAAAGTTTTTGTACGCTGGGCAATCACTATTTTGTTTGATTGTTGTTTGGCCAAGGGAAGCACAGTGCTCCTATAAGCCTCACTAAAACTTTATTGGTGACTTGTAAAACTTTATGTATGTATGGTTATTTTAAAATGGAGGCCCACATTGTGTTATAATGCTTGATTTTATCTTTTTTGGTAAGGCACGCGCCTTTCGATGCGTTCGTTTTATATAGATGGACGTATGCTTTGTATTTTGGGGGATATTTGAGTGGTTTAAAATGATTTAAATTTAGCCTTTAAAATATTAAATTATACACTTATGCTATGCATGAGGGCCACATATCGATGACCATGCACTCGCAGTAAAATATCTTTTGTGTTTTACCCTATCAGTTTTGTCCTCTGTGGGAGTCACCTGAATTCTAAGGCACATGTTTTTGTTTTGTGGACCAGATAGTATGTTTAAAAGTCTTTGTTTTTGGAATATTTGATTAACAAAAAAGAGGATGTGATTTTTAAAATCAATGATATATAAGAAGGGTGTGGGACCCTCTTACTATGCTTGATTAAAGTTAGTAATTTTTGGAAGGATTTAAATAATTTAAAAAATGCTTTCGAGAAAAGAAATATATATATATATATATATATATATATATATATATATATATATATATATATATATATATATATATATAGTGAAGGATTAGGGTTTTTTCTTTAAAAACATCTCATATTTTAGGAGCCATATATTCATGAAGATTTATCCAATTCAACTGTTTCTTGGATCAAATTATGTAGAATTTGAATAGATTTAAAATGAGTGGTCATATACAGAAATCCAGGCAATATTAAAGGATATCCGACCCTGTGAAGTCAACCATTCAGAATAAAAACAATGACAATTTTTCAAATCTCAAAAAACAAAATTGCAAAGTGCGAAGGATTAGGATTTTTTATTGAAAAACATCTCATATTTTAGGAGCCATATCTTTGTGAATAGTTATCTGATTCAGATTATTATTGGACCAACTTGTGAAGAATTTGAATAGCTTTAAAATGAGTGGTCATATACAAAACTCCAAGCAATATTGAGGGAGATACAAACCTGTGAAGTCAACCATTCAGAACAAGGGCAGTGACAATTTTTCAAATCATGAAAAATGAAATTGCAAATATTTGCCAACTAGGATTCGAACGATGGAAGAGCAATGAAGGGCTAGGACTCTAGTAAGGCAAGATATTCTATCTGGACAAAGAACTTTTCAGCTAAGTTATTTTTTCCCTTTATTTATCTTAGAAATTGTGCATGAAATTTTATAAAGTTTTTATCAAATATTATATTCGTTATAGAACTTTTAGATAAATTTCATTAGATTTTGAATTTTAATTTCCTTTCCATGGATCGATTTATATTTAAATCCTTAGAATCATCCTTAGTGGTAGAGGTTAGTGAGCGCACGTCAAAGAGATCCTCATTGTTCCAAGATAGGGAAATTTTTGGTAAATTTAATGGGTATTGGCCAGGGCTTCAGCCTTGAGAAAATGGATTGATAGGAATTGGAAGTCTCTAGGAGTGACTATATCATTTCTTCCCAAAGGTTTCTTCTTGGCCATTTTTTGTTCTAGGGAATAAAGAGAAGGAATCCTAAAATGGGTCCTTGATTTATGGGAAGAGCATGGCTCTTCCTTACCCGCTGATATGAAGGCTTTTCACCTAAAAATGTTGATCTATCCCTAGTACCAATTTGAGTTAAGATGTTTGGATTGCCAATTTAATTTTGGGAAATATATACCTTTAAGGCAATAGGAAACACTCTAGAAGAATTCCTTGAAATTTAAGATACAACAAAAGATGGATTTTTGGCTATTTAAGCTCGAATATTGGTCATGATTGATATAAGTAAAGCTTTACCAAAATCAACCATTCTTAAGTATGGGATAAGATGTGGACCCAAACTATAGATTATGAAAACATATATTTTAGATGTATATGTCATGAGGTGGGGCATATTGAAAGATCATGCCCTAAGAAGAGCCTAACAGAATCATTTACAGAAAATCGTAAGAGAAATTTACAAATGGTTATGGATAAAGATGGTTTTGAACTTCCAAAAAATAGATCTAGAAAATAAAATAAAATGAACAGTGGAGACCAATATGAAAGGATACTGGAAGAAATTCCAATTCTTTTGAGGCTTTAGCCTATGAAGAAAAAGTAGATCAAAACTTAGAGGACATAGGACAAAAATTTCATTATTAGCAAGGAACCGTCTATTCAACATGATCATAATTTAAGGAAGAACATTCTTGATAAACCCAATGAATGTGTTTCAATAGATTTTGAATACTCTCTTGAAGTACCATGCACCATTCACGAGAAAATAATTGGTAAATAAAATATAGTTTTAGAAGGTAATACCTCTATCATTAATAAGAAAATACCTAAAAATGAGCAAGATAAGTCAAAAGCTTCTATAATAGAGCTAGGAGAGGATAAATATCTTGAAAAATAAAATGGTGAAAGAATATTGAGGAATAGAATAATAAGACCTACCCTTGATATAGGCAATGTAAAAAGAGGAAAACCCTTAAATTATTAAGCAAGATCTAGGGAAGCAAGAGCTAACATAGAGAAAGGAACAAAAACTAAGTTGGTTGAACTTATTTTTACCAAAAAATAAAATGATATTGGTAATACACAAGAGGAGCCAAAAGCCTCTAATGAGACATTATTATCATCTCATGGAATATAAGGGATGTTAATGCCCCCTCAAAGCATAGGTGTATTAGGGACCTATGTTTAAGTAATAAACTCGATATTCTCTATATCGAGGAAACTAAAATAACAAAAGAAGAAGTTTCAAAAACTATGAAAGCAGTTTGGGCAAGATGGGAATTGGATGCTATGGATTCTGAAGGAGCAGCAGGGGGAATTCTAACTTGTTGGAATCCTTCTAGAAACTCTTGTGTAACCATTCATAAAACTAGGTATTGGATAGCTTCTTTAGTCACTTGCTACTTTGTTAATATTCGCTTCATCCTTATCAATGTCTATGGTCCTACAACTCAGTCAGGTAGATTATAAGTTTGGAGTGGGATTGAGGTCTTTATGAGAAGTAAAGACCAAGAAACTCGTTTCATGATCATTGGAGATTTTAATGCCATTACAAATATGAATGAAAATTTTTGGGAAATTAGGAAATTGACCCGAAGTATGAAATATTTCTTAGCTTTTATTCAAACTAACAATCTATGGAAAGTTGAGTTTGAAGAAGAAAACTATACTTGGACCAACAATAGGAGAGACCAGAACCTAATAGCAAAAAAAATAGATAAATGAATTCTCTCAGATCATTGTCTAGATGAAGGAACTTGTGCTAAAATTAATACCTTAACAAGGATTGGTTCAGATCACTGGCCAATAAGAGTTAAAATGGCGGTTAGTGAATTCAAAAAAAGATCATATTTTAAATATGAGCAGATGTAGGAATACTATCCTCAAATTGTTGATATGATAGCTCAAACATATAATTATTTAGGTAATGGTGGGTTGTATGCTCTTCCAAACTAAATTAAAGTTATGACATATAGATTAAAAGAGTGGAACAAGAACACCTTTGGAAATATTTTTGAGAAGAAAGAACTAAAAGATAAACTTTCAAAATTCTAAAAAGGTGATGACAATTATACAAGCTAAGAGGAAAGGGAGTTGCTTAGTGAATATCATAATATTTTTAGTAAGGAAGAAAAATTATGGAGATTAAAATCAAGACAGAATTGGTTAAAAGAAGGAGATAAAAATACAAAGATTTTCATAGGATGGATATAGTGCAGAGATCTTCTTCTAGAATTGGTAGAATTAAATCAATAGAAGGGGTTTAGATTGAAGATCAAAGTGAAATTAGAAAATAGGTTAAGTCGTTTTATCATAATATTCTAGGTTCAGAGGAGTCAGAAGTTATTAATGATAAACTTCTTCAAGATGTTCCTTCAGTTATAACAAATGAATACAATAGGAAACTTATGGAGCCTATTACTCTAGAAGAAGTTCATTTAGATATTTTCTCTTTTAATAAGGATAAATCCCCTAGTCTAGATGGGCTCTTTGCAATTTTTTACCAGCATAATTGGGATATAGTGAAGGATTATTTATTAGTGGCAGCGGAATAGTCTAGGGTAAAACAATACATTCCTTATAAAATAAATGCAATTAATCTTACCCTAATTCCAAAAAATAAGGATGTTGAATTGTTTGATTCTTTTAGACCCATAAGCCTATGTAATATGGCTTATAAGATTATTTCCAAAGTGATGGCAAATAGATTAAGGCCATTGTTAGATAAAATTATTTCATAAGAGCAAGGAGGTTTTGTGAAAGGGAGATAAATTTTGGATGGGATCATAGTAGCTCATGAAGTTATACATTTAGTAGATTCAAGAAAAGAGAAAACAATGATCTTAAAACTTGATATGAGTAAAGACTATGATAGGATTAAATGGAATTTTCTTTTTGCAGTTTTAGATAAGTTTGGTTTTGGGAAGAAATGGGTTAGATGGATTAAATCTTGTGTCTCTACAACTTCTTATTCAGTGTTGGTCAATGGGTTAGTGATAAAATATTTTAAAGCCAAGAGATGCCTTAGACAAGGATATCCTCTATATCTTTATTTGTTCATTATTATGGTAGAAGTTTTTAGTAGGAAGTTAAAGAAGACTTACAAATATGGATTTATAAGTGGACTTAAGGTTAGTAATAACATCGATAACATCGCCCATCAGCAATTTGTAGATGATACAACCATTTTTGGAAGGGCAAGGATAAATGAGTCTAAAGCTTTGAATAAATTTTTAAAAGAGTACAAAAGAGCTTCAGGCTAAAAAATTAATAGGACTAAATCCAAAATTTACTTTCTTAACATGCTTGCTAATATCAAAGCAAGAATTTATAGGTTGCTTCAAATGGAGGAGGCAAATTTACCAACTTATATAGGGATGCCTTTATTTGAGGGGAGAATGAGGATATATTTATGGAATTCAATTATTAGTAAGGTTCAAAATAAACTTCCAGCTTGGAAAGCTAGATGGTTATCTTTAGCAAGAAGAGTGCAGTTAATTAAGTCAGTATTACATGCCATTCCAACATATTATATGTCTTTGTATTCTATGGCAAAATCAGTTGAAAAAAATTTAATATTTATTATGCGATCCTTTTTATGGTCAGGTTTACATGATAGAAGAAAATTTTCTTTGGTGAAATGGAGCAAGTTGTGTGATGACAAGATTAGGGGAGGTATTGGTTTAAGAGCTCTTATAGATGTAAACTTAGCTCTTAGGGAAAAATTTATCTGGAGATTGTACAAAGAGAGTCAAAGACAATGGGCAAGAATTCTTCTAAGTATGTTGATCCCAATGACCCAAGTTTAATATTTACTGCATTCTCTCTTCCAAATGGTTCTGCTCTTTGGAATGGTTTAAATAAATCTATTGATCTTATAATTAAAGGTTTAATATGGGTGGTGGGAATTGGAGAAAAAATTTCTATTTGGATGGATAATTGGTGTGATAAAAAACCACTCAATTTAGATCCAGTTTTGAAACCTTGGATAAGATTGCTTCAAGATAAATATGGTGATAGAGTTTCAAATATTTTGTACACGGATCGAGAAGGAAAATAAAAATGGAAAGAATATTTTTTTACAAGCATACAAGACATTGATACTAGGAGGCAATTGAGTGGAAATATGACAACTGTAATTATTCTGAGGGGTGCCAAGGATACATTGATTTGGGAGTTGAATAGCTCAGGAGAATACACAAAAATAAGTGGATATAATGTTCAACACCAACATAATAATGATATCACTAGAATTTGGATAGATATTTGGGATAGCCCAAGCATTCCTAAAGTTAAAATATTTGTTTTGCTAGTAGGTCATAGAAGAATTGTATCCTGGGATAACCTTATGAAAAGGGGTTTTCATGGCCCTTCTAAATGTGTTTTCTATAATAAGGAGAAGGAGAGTATTGACCATATTTTGGGACATTGCTAAATAGTCTAGAATGTATGGCAATAGATTCTTAATATGTTTGGTAAATGCATGGTGATGAATAGAAAAATCAAATATTGGTTAAAGCAATGGCAAATCACTTATAAAAGTGAGGCTTTATAGAAAATATGGGATATATCAAAATATACAATACTTTGGACTATATGGCTAGAAAGGAATATAAGAATATTTAAAGGAAAGGAAAGCAGTTTAGAGGTAATGAAAAAGAAGATATGGTTAGCCATAGAGGAGTCTAAACAAACCCTATCAACTCACCCAATCTCTAATTTGGAAGTAGAGAGTCTTGATAGATGGAGTCAAGTCATTAAATGGAATTATGATGTTGGGTACAAGAGAAGAAAAAATAAGGTAAAGAATATAAAGTGGAAACCACCAGATGTGGAGTGGGTTAAGTTAAATTTTAATGGATGATCTAAAGGAAACCCAAGACCAGTAGGAGGATGAGGAATAATTAGAAATAATAGAGGAGCGATTTTGTCTCATTATGCTTTCAAATGTGGATTTAAGACAAATAATGAAGCTGAAGCTTGGGCAACTTTAGAAGGGTTAAAAATATGTAAAAAATGAAATGGAATGGAGTTTGGATGGAAGGTGATTCTATCATTGTAATAAATTATATTTTGAAGAAAGCAAAGGCTCCATGGAACATATAAGAGATAATTGTGGAAATTCAAGATCTTGCTAAAGAGTTTGAAAAAATCAGGTTTACACATGTATTAAGGAAAGGAAACAAATGTGCAGATAAGATAGCCAATAGAGGGGTTTTGGTTGAGGATATTGAAGTTAACATCTCCTTTCCATGGTTAGAGGAAGTAGAAAGTTTAGTTGAAGCTGACAAAAAATTTTGATTGCCTAAATCAATTAATGATTAAGATTTACTTTAATGTTTTCCATTGGTAATATCTATTTTATTTTGTAAAAATAATGTGTGTTCATTTAGACTATTTATTATAATTTTTGTGGTTGCACTTGTGTTTCAAGAAGGATCTATCAATCCAGGTTTGGTAAAGCAGACTATGTTTATGCGATGTTTTGGATATATTACTCTACTAAGATTCAAGGCATAGATAGTAGAGGTGAAGTTTTGGCATTTGAAGGCTGCTATAGGAAAATGTCAAGAAAGATGCTAAATTCTAGATTAATTGTATTCATACAGAGATTTGAAAAGATCTAGAAAATGAAAACCAACAATTCAGACATTTTATGTAAAATCATGTAGGTTTCTATCTATAACATTTCAATTGATTTGAGAAGTGTATCTATTTGTAAACTCTCAAGCTCTAAAGAAGAGAGATGTAATTTGTTAAGGGTGGGGGACCCGAGTACAACCCTTTTTTATCAAGCAAAATATCTATATATATATACTTAAAATAAAGTGTTATCATCAGTGGGTTCAATTTTTAGGGAACTTTAGGATTATTTTTTAATATTAAGGCTATAATGGAATATTAATGTTGGATAATTGAAATTATCTTATTTTAAAATGGAGTATTGAATGGTTTGGATTATTTTATATTTTGAGATAAATAAAATAAATTATTATGTTTCTTTTAATGGTAAAGAAAGACATTTTTTATTATGTTTGTTTTTCTTCTATGATAAGGAAGCCTTACTTTATTTATGGAAGAATATGGGTAGATGTTTGGACGTGGAGTCCAAATAAAAGGAAATAAACTTATGAGGGTTTCCTTTAAGATGAAATAAAAAGATTAATTATGAGAGTACTTTGTTTACACTAAATTAAATGTGTTTGCCTGAGGAAAATTTGTGGGGGTTTTCCTACTTACTTTCAAAATAATGAGAGAAGATAAAAGGTATATTGTTTATAGATGCATTGAAAAGAACCATGTGTATAAGCTTGTATTCTCATTATAAAGGATTTGTCTTGATCCCTTACCTATCCGCTCCTCAGATGAAACCAAGGAGGACACGACGAAGGAGGGCTTCGCTATGGATTTCATTGATAAACATTTGTAAAGGAAAAGGAAGTGTTAATAAATGATTTAATTAGTATTTTTGTATATGCTTTGATATGGACATTGCAAGTTGGAGATGTATTCAAATATGAAATGAGAATCTATTTCATTGCTTTGATTAGATAAAATTCTACATGCTAAATGAAAGAATTTGATTAAATATTTAGCATTGGAATACTTCTCTTATTATAAACTGTATGTTTTAAAATTCATATACATTTTGATAGAGTAGATGTGGTACTTTATTTTATCCAAGTCAATTGATAGAATGATAGATGTTATGATGAAGAGAGGATGTAAGAGAGAGAGAAAGAATACTTTCATTCTTCATTATGGGATTAGGTTTTGTATCCATAGGGGTTATCCTTAAATAGCCAAGACTAGAAGAATCTTAAAGGATAGATTCAAACCTGAGGTGGTTGTGGTGTAGCAACACTTGAGGGCTTTTGCAATGGATACTTTTGATAAATGATATTTGAAGTGGACCCAAATATGGAAGGGCTAGACATCTCCATCCCAACCATGACCTCTGATAAGGGTGAGAATTGAGCTTATCAATAGGGACCAAACACAAAGCCATACACACCTACCCCCTCACACACTCTCCCACACCGTAATTTGTATGTATTTTAAACATATAAATTCTTATCTTTTCATTAGATTCTTCTAAAATTAAAGATTTTCAAATACAAAAGAAACATGGATTTTTAAAGATTTTCAAATGTAAAAGAAACATGGATTTTTTAATATATTATTTTTATTTGCTATTGATATATAGTAAAATATGTTGTTGCACCTATGCAATGAATGAAAAATACATTTTATAATTCCTCTTTTCCTTTGCATGTTTTAATTAATGTATTTAAAAACATTTTATTTAATCTAATTTTATTTTTTCAATTATTATTATATTTTTTTGTAGTGTGATAAATTCCTATGCCCGAGGCATAGGATTGAGTCTCCTCCCAACCATGACCTTTCATCTAATTTTATTTTTTTCATTTTTTATTATTATTTTTTTGCAGTATGATAAATCCTTACGACCAAGGCATAGGGTTGAGTCTCCTCCCAACCATGACCTTTTGTAAATTTGAGAGTTACACTTATCAATAGCGAATTTAACACACAACTATCACACACCCACCTCTTCACACACTTGACCACATCACAGTTTGAACCTTGAACCTATTGAAGAAGAGCCAAAGCTTGAAACGTTGCATTGTCCCCTTGGGACTAAAACTTTTAATTTAGAAAGAAGACTCCAGAACCACTCTTAGGTGACCGACAATGTCTTCCCATCCTGGTGTACCACTACCTAGATGGAAGCCACAAAAGATATTTTTGTGTCCCCTTTCACATCACAGAGTTCCAACCGTGGACCTTCCATTCAACAAGGTCAAGCTCACCTTCTCCACTTATACTACAAAGACTGGCCTAACTAATTATTATTACTTTAAACAATATTTAAGATAGATTTTAAAATCAACGTTAAAAATATTATTTTATTTAGATTTTCGAGAATTTACTTTCGATTTATGGTATTTTATTTCTTTTAAAAATTACAATCTATAGAAGTGCATAACAATTATTTAATATTTTATCTTTATTTAATATTTTACATTAATTATTTTATAAATTTTTAAAATTTTTATTTAATTATATGTATTTTTTAATCTTAAAAATATTTTCTTCTTAGATGAGATTTGTATGCACCATGTAAATTAAAAAAAATGATGAGATTTGTATGATGTAACTAATAGTGAGATTGTAAAGTACACTTGAATAATAATAAACATATATTTGTTTGTGATCTCATTAGATATTGAATTTTGAAACTTTCACTTGTTTGAAATGCCATTAGATATGCGGTTTAGATCTCATGTTTTAATGTATTAGATTTTTTCTCGGAGGTAGTTAGGGTTTCGGAGGAGCCCAATCGATGTAGATGAATATAGTGAGGTCCAGATTGCATTATAGGTTGGGAAGATTTGACCCTTATGGATTTTGGGTGTAGAGTGGAATGGTAAAGGAGCCAATGGAAGGGGAGCTCATAGGGGCAAGACCATGTTTGGATCTCTTGGAGTCTTTTCAAGAGAGTTTTTTGTCCATTGGTCCGATTGTTGGTTTGATCATTGTTGGTGGCAAATATTTTCCTATGCCTGACGAGGACTCTATGGTGGTGCTAGAGTCCCATGTTCCAATTTTTTCTAATCCACTATTGTACAAATGGCTAGGTAGTGGTGAAACATATTTTGTGTCTCACGGTGACCTGATGTTAGTACCAGAGTCCCTTGGTCCAGCTTTTTCCAAAATGCTATTGTTATTTTGGCTGGGTAGTGGACGTAAGCTTTTTCGGTCTAAGGGCAGTGTTTGTCTACTTTTTCTTGCTGGGTTCCTTCATTTGGGGGTCTTCTATTCTTCTGCATACCAGTAGGATTAGAACCCACAAGGGTGGAGGTTTTTTCTTGTCAATTGTCTGTGGGGTTTGAACCCACAGATCCCAAGGTTCTGGGTCCTTTCCAAAACCTTGCTCCATGGCCCCTATTTTTGTTCTGAGATGGAGGTTTGGTATGAGTTGTTCTCTGGAGTTTGGAGGATGGTTGGAATCCAACAGGATCTATGGGGTTTTAGTCTTCACATATTTTTGAGATGGAGGGTTTTACTGTCGTTGGGGCAATATGTTGTAGATCTCCATTTTTGGTGGGTAGTTTCTATTGAGTTGGTTGAGCTGGTGATCCAAAGTTGAAATCCTTCTTCTACGCTTAGGTCCCAATGGTGTTCTCAAGGAAAAACATGTTTCATTTTTGTGAAAGTGCAAAGCCCTAAGTTTTTTATGCCTCGGAGATAAATCGTTGATATCCTAAGCCATGATTGTCAGGGTTTGATGGCACTATTGGTTGGTTGGTTGGTCCCCCGCTAGGCGGGATGAGGATAATTTTAATTTTGATTTTGTGTTCAAATTGTTGTGCTGCCATTGGACGAGAATGTAAGTTTGATTACGTTTTCTTCTGACAACTTCTATTGAGCCTGCTTTTGTGCTAGATTGAATATTGTAAGTTTTGACGATTGGCTGACTCCTTTTGGAGCTTTATATACAAGGTTGTAGGATCCTTTCAATACCCTTACCTTTTACGTACCCAAAAAAAATGTCATTAAGTATTAAATATTATCACTTTGAATCTTATAAAATTTATGATCTCGTTAATAAGTGTATTCCTTGGTAGGGGATGGGTCTAATGCTTCTAACCTATAACTATGTTTTATATTTTATATAAAATTTTCTATTGAAAATAACATATAATTAGTAAATGAACTATGGTCTTGATTATACAAAATATTTTTTATATATTAAAATATATTAAAGAAAACATTTTTTTTTATTGAGTTTAGAATATAAATAAAAAAACATTAGTGTTTTTCATTTATGTTTTCTTTTACTTTTTTAAGAGATTTATGTTTTCTAAAGATTCTATGTATATGTTCTTTTTTTTTTTTTAATTGTTCTTTAAAGCATTTTCTTTTATATCTTTAAGAACTTTTTCTATTTTATTTTATCATGAAGCAAGAGGAAGTACAATAGGTGGCACAACTACGGCCACATTCCTTGGGGCACAACGGGACGCCTCCTTGTAATTTGAATTTGGACAGCCTAGATAATAATCCAACAACATACTATTAAGGTATCGTAAAACTTTTTAAGAAATTTAAACTATACCAATTTTATAATATAAAATCCCTTATTTGTTTATTGTTATGTAATTGTATACCTGAACTAATATCAAATAAATTTATCAAACAAAAAAAATTAATAATAAGAAATTTAATTCATTAATTTAATCTAATAAATATTTAATAAAATATCATAAACTACAATCACCGAACTACAATTCCCTACATTTCCTTGACTTGAATTAACCTTTATTAATATTATTACATATGTTATAATATTTTATTTAATAATTGGTTATAAAAGTTTGTTTAAATTATTTTTATTTTTTTTAGATGAGGAATCTTTTATACACAACATATTTGCAACATGTGAAGGGAGAGATTTGAACCTGGGCCTCTCGATAACTAGAGAGTTTTAACTACCCACTTGCTCTCCAACTCTTTTACATGATTATTTAAATTTAAATTATAATAATAATTATAATTTACAATAATAATTATAAACTAAAAGATTATTAAATATAAACTAATTTATTATTATAAATATATTTTTTTAAATTATTATTATTTAATTGATTAGATGAAATTAAAATAGCCAACTTTTTAATATAATATTAAAAATTAAATTATTTATTCAATTAAATTTATCAAATAAATAATAAAAATAAATTTATATTTTTAAATTCACTTTTGTCCTTTAGTATAAAAAGAATGATACAATAACGGTCTCAAACTTACATAATTTCATCGTAGATTCAATATCCTGCTAAGAACATTACAAACTTCAACATCATTATAGTTGCACGCCTTTGGGCGTGGAAACCGTGGAGCAAACAATTTTTCTCAAAATCTTCAATGCCTTGCTTTCTTCGCAGAAACTGTGGAGCAAATAATTTTTCTCCGTATATTCAATGCCTTGCTTTCTTCTCAATATATTCAATGCCTTGCTTTCTTCGCCTGTGCTCGTCGTAACTGCACACCACTTGTTCATTCCAACTCCACCCTTCTCACAAGTCACACGAGGAACTTGTTTACTGTCTAATAGTTTTTGACCAGTAATTACCACTGTAGCTATCCATTTACCTGGTTTGATCATGCTCTCTGTATCGTGATTTTTAACACCTTCAACATCATCAATTGATGTATGATTCACTGAGAAATGGCTTTCAGCTAGAGCACATAAGATTATCGCACCCAACGAGCGTTGCGTATTTTTCAGCATGGCGTTTTCATTCCTAAGAACTTCATCGATTGTGTTGTAAATCTCATCTGAAAAGAAAATATCATTTAAAGTTGACAGGCTCCATCATCCGCTCTTCCAATTACAATAGTAACCTCTGACGGCAATCTCTGAATTTAGACAGTAAAATCTAAATTCACTCAATAAGTTTAACAAAATAAGAATAGCGTTCACATATAACAGTTTATACTAAATTTTAACAGATCTTCCTTCAAATATAAAATAAAAAGAAAAATGACTACAAGAGCAAAAAAACAGATAAAAGTATTTCATACCTTCAACCTGTTAATGCAATTCCAAATAGCTACATGGCCTGCATAAAGATCCAGATATTTCAGGTTTTTCAATTCTTCCATACCTTCGATATTATGCAGCTTTGGACACTGATTAATGGTAATATTCTCCAGGCAATGCAAAGGTTCCAGACTTGGCAATTCTTTCAGCTCCGGACATCCCTTTATATTTAATGTTACAAGCTTTGTGAAATCAAAGTTCCCCGAAATTCTTTCCAATTTTAGACAGTCCATCAGGGCAAGAGAGGTCAATGATGTCACTTGTCTTAAATCCAGTTGAGTCAGGTGATCCATATGTTTTAGATGAAGTGACTGAAGGATGGGACAACGTTCTCCGCTAATTGAGACCTTGGATGCATGTTTTAAGTGTGCGATATAAATAGTCTCAAGACTACTCTTGGAACAGTGGAAAGAAGCTGACTCTTCACTGTTGCTCAAGTTCAGTTCACCGCTTAGGGTGAAGTTTCTCAAACACAAACGCTTCAGACTACTAAGCTTTCTAAGGGAATCTGAAAAAGGCCTTCCTTCAATTTTCATAAAATCTTTATTCAAAATATAGTCATATCCTCCTAATAAATCTAGATGCTCCAAATGAACTAACATTCCTAATTCATTTTCAACCTCTTTGCATATGGTCTTCTTCAGCACAAGCTCTTTCAACTGCACAGGGGCCTGCAATTCACAATCATTGAATCTTTTAAATAGTTATTTTTGAATTGAATGAAATGTTCATCAAACTCTTATATCAAGTTTGCATGGCCTGCCACTAACTACTATTAATTACCTGCTCATTATTCTGCCACAATTTTTTGAGATTTCCATTCACTATTCTTAAACACTGCAAATTTTGCAAAGGAATCCACGAAGGAATGCACGTGTGACCACAATTATTAGCAGTAATCTCAAGCCATAGCAAGGCAGTTGATGTCTCAATACAATCTGTTGGAGTGCCAAAGAAGCACCTGATTTGAGAAACCATGGGTGATTCCAGAAGAGAATGGAAACACCTAAAATTATGGGAATAGCTTAGGCTAACGAAATATTTGAATTCTTTTAATTCCTGCATTGAAATATCATTGTTAAATTTGTACTCCCATCTTTTAAAATTTGAATATTACAAACGTAGAAGAAATATATGGAAGGAAGAAGCGCACCAAAGTTTTAAGGTCTTGGGGGCACCACAGACGAAGAGGAGGTTTAAGTTTGTCAGCCATTTCTCTTCCCAAATCACGCAGGTGGTCGTGCATCCTAAAAAAAACCTTGTGTTCAAAACCATAGAAAAGTTCCTCCTCAACAAGGCACTTGTCTTTGAGTCTCTGAATTGCATGCTCTGCGCTCCATCCCGGTCTCTTCCATATTCTTAGTGCTACACTTTCCAGTTTATCAATGAAGAAGCACGCAATATCTATGAAAATCTGTTTCTCATCGCTGTCCAGTTCATCAAAGCTTATTTGAAGTCTTTTCTTTACGTCGCCAGGCAGTGTTCGACGAACTTTATCCAATTCCAGCTCCCAATAATGCTTATCACTGGTACCAAATACATGCCCACCCAAGACTTGAAGAGAAAGCGGTAACCCTCCACACACTTCCACGAAACCCCCAACCAAATCCCAGTACCCACTTGCCGGATATGGTAGACAGAATGCATGCCAACAAAAGAGTTCTCTGCTCTGATTTACATTCATTTTTTTCATCTTATAACGTAAAGAAATTCCAGCTCTTATTAACACCCTCTCATCCCGTGTTGTGACAATTACTAAACAACCGGTATTTAGTATATCTCTAACCACTAGAGCATCTAAATCCTCCACACTATCTATATCATCTACAACAATAAGAAACTTCAAAGAACGGGCCTTCTCTAGACGATACCTGAGATAACCGGTTCCTTCATCAATGCTCCGAAATTTCCCATTATTGTCATGGACCAGATCCTTCAGAAGCTCTTTCTGCAAGGAAGGCAATTCACTTTTAACAGACGCTTCTCTCACGCCCAACAGAAAACAAGAGCCATTGTATTGCGAACGCTTGCGATTGAACAACTCTTTGGCTAAAGTGGTCTTGCCAGACCCACCCAACCCAAATATTCCAACAATTGTAGATGTGTCTCCCTCATTCTTTTTGCATAGGTTTTCAAAATCTTCTACAAGTTCATTAAGTCCCACAGGACATTTTGCAACATGTAAAGATTTTGTCTTTTGTATTTCTTTTAGGACGGTGCACTCTACGCTCTCAACCAGCTTCTGATGATTGCTGAAAACATTCAAGACAAAACCAAAATTTAATCAGAACGAGTTATTGCATAATACTTCGAATAAATAAGTGAAAAATTCATACCCATTATAATTGCTGAATTCGCAGCCATTGATGAAAGAAACAGTGTGAAGGGCATTTTTCCACTCCTCAAGCTTGTTGAGGTACCTGCCCTTCTTTTCATACTTTGCAAAAGCACCGACATAAGGTCCCTTTCCCTGCTGGATATAACGGAGGTCAGAAGGCGCCACATCATAAAACACTGGAATAATAGTAGCCTTAGTCTTTAACATAAAGACTAGCTCATCTAAACAGCAAGGGGATTCAGCATATCCTTTTGAGAAAATAGTGATGTGAATCTGAGAAGAGCCGATGGCATGTTCAATGTCGGAAGGAAACTCAACTCCCAATTCCAACTCTTTAGAATCAAGAAACACCTGTAGTCCCAATTCCTGAAGACTATTGTAAAGAGGGAGAGCCAATATCTCCTTGACATCGACACCTCTCTGGTTGATAAACACATCATACAGTTTGCGAGATGCACTTGGCCTCTCCCTTTTGGTTGCATATCCAATTCCACCGAAGGCATCATGGTGTTGCACACTTTTTGAAAGAGATGACGAGGAAGATGCCCCTAACGGATTCTGTCTGAACTTCAATAAAGGTGTCGTCATGGCGGACAACACCTCTGTACTGAGACGGATAGGAAAGATATATAAAAGAAAAGAAGGGGATACCTTTTCACATGTAAGCATTCACGCAGATTTATAATTACGCAGCGAATGCTATCCGGATGATTGTTTACGACAATCCCAAAGCTCACGCTAAAGACCCTCCCAAAGCTTAACAGAGAATGGCATGATAAGTTCTATTTTACCTGAATATACTAGTACTAGATATACACAAACCATGCTTTGGCAGATTTATTATAATTACGCAGCGGATGCGATTTGGATGATTATTTACGACCCTCCCAAAGCTTAACAGAGAGTGGCATGATCAGTTCTATTTTACTTGAATATTCTAGTACTAGATATACACAAACCATCTTTTGGTTGAGTCCAAACTCTAATAGATAAATTAAACATATTTGAGATGATAAATGGAGAATTGTGACATAGATTAAAAATTACAAAGAAAAAAATTTATATTAGTTCATTCCATAAAAATTGTTACGAGAGTCCAAAAAATTATATAAAATATTAAAAACTTTTATAGTTTAATTAAGGTTTTGGAAGATAAACAATACTTTATTCCTTAAAAAAAAATAGATATATATGATATTTTATTTAGAGGAATAGAAAACTAAAAATATTTTTTTCATAGAATAAGGCATAAGAAGACATGAAGAGTTTCAAAGTGAAAAAAAAAATCTCATTAAAATTAATAAAAATCTTAGGTGTTGAAACAAAGTGATAAATTTGGCTATATTCTTTGTGAAAGGGATACCCACTTTAGGTGCAGTCAAGTGTTGAAGGAAGAGGGTTGTTCACAGATCGTTTCTTCAATCTGTAAAAAAGCCTATTTGGTCAGGGTAAATATCTCTTTGGGTTCGTGGGTGGATGAACCTTTGCCCTGATTTTGGAGTATGAATTTGGGTTGGATCTGATTGATCATGAAGCTCGAAAAATTATCTACAAACTCAAGGAAAAATACCAAGCCTCAATAAGTTCAAAGGATACATTAAATATTGGTGGATCAATACAAAATTCCAAGTAACTTTCCTACCCAAAAATCTATTTTTTGTTTCCTTTTCTAAATTAGCAGATAGAGATAGGGTAATTGATTATGATATAATTAGTTTTTTGAAAAAAAAAGGGTGTCTATATAAGACCTTGGAATCCTAGTTTCAACCCCTCTACAGAAGAAGTTAATGTCCTTGTGGATTTTTTGGAAGAGAAGATATTTACCAAAATTGGTAATGCCATTGGTGCATTCTAGTATATGGATGTCCAAACAAAGGATAATTTGTCTAGGAAAATTAGTATGAGTAAAGCAAGATTAGTTGTTTTGATGGATGTTTTAGTTTATGGGCCTCAATCATTACTATCTCCTCAAACAAAGGAGAATGAATCCAAACTATTGAATATGAAACTTCTCCCTAAGATGTTATGGATGTCAACAATATGGCCACCTGAAGAAGATATTCTCAGTCATTCAATCATGCTCTAATTCCTCCTTGGTGGAAGAGAAGGCCCTGCATGCAAAAGATTTAAAACCTTCAAAGGTTCTAGTTCAAAAGAAAGAAGCTCATCCTCTAGATGCACCAACTATTCAACAAGAATCATGTGAGCAACAAAAGATTCAAACCCAAAAAAAGAATTTGAATTAGATCATTGAAAAAATCCAAATGGTTACTAAGACCATCCATACGGTTCTATAGAAAATATTAGCACCTCATATGGTGTTTTTAAGTTAATTATGAAACAATCGATGATGGTCAGTTTTCTAAAAATGAATATCCTACAAAATGTGTTACAACTAAATATTATCTCACGAGCTTAAAGTGTAAAAATACATTCTCATATCTTGTCACTCTAAAGAGAAAGAACTTTTGTTATAGAAAAAAAATAATTGGATGACTATTATTTTTGTTTTCCTTCTATTTGTTGGAGTTATATGTCATGTAAGGATTGTTCTTTTTGTTAGATCCTTAAAAAAATTTGATTATGAAAACTTAGTAGTTTGAGGAAGATGAAGAATATGATTTATTTAGTAATATTTTATAAAATTTATACAATTATATTATAGATTATTATTAAACTTTCTAGTCCCTTAAATTACTTTTGTTTAATAGATTTAGTTAAAATGATCTCTTTCACCTTAATTTACAACCATTCCAAAACAATGATTTTGTTGAGAAAAATCAAGAAAGCATATTTGATAGTTGAGATGTAGAAAGGTGTTTATCAGTTCCGCTCCTCCATGTGGTATAGTTTTAGCAGGATTTGACCTTTGATGTTTTGTTACATTTGGTATACATTCATTCTTATGTTCAAAAAAGCTTCTAGAGCATTAAAAATAATAAGAAATGATGAACTAGTTTAGGAACTTGTTACTGCTAATTTTTCCTTGAAAACTTTAGAAGATAAAATGAAAGATATGCCTAAAATTTTACATAAAGACTCTCCCATTAATTATTGATGATACCAAAATACAACTATAGTCTCACTAAACTTCTAATCTTATATATACTCAATTATGGATGCTTTATTCCATATCCAATTATTTCATTGTTTACTAATAAACAACATTATAATATTCTATATTAAAATAATATAATTTTAACTTTTACTTTTAAAAAAAAATCCAAAGCGATGCTATTAAAGTTTCTAGTCTCTAAATTGATTTGGTCCAATAAACTTAGTTAAAATCATTTGATCACCGCCACCTCTATTTATGACAATTCCAAAGCTACAAATGTAGTGAAATTCTCAACGCCGATCCTCCCAAAGCTGATAAACATAGTGCCGTGATAAGTTATGTTTTACTTAATCTTCGTCGTCTCCGCCACCTCGTTGCTCTTGCCGAAGCGTAGTTAAAATTGATCACCGCCACCTCAATTTATGACAATTTCAAAGCTACAAATGTAGTGAAATTCTCAACGCTAACGACCCTCTCAAACGACCATCTCAAAGCTGATAAACAAAGTGCCGTGATAAGTTCTGTTTTACTTGAATAAAATCTTCGTCGTCTCCGCCACCTCGTTGCTCTTGCCGAAGCGTACGAGATTTATGAGATGAGAGGATAAATTTAGGAGTGGACTCGGCGTTGGTGTATGATCCAGCCATAAAACGTCAGGTATGGATGGAGTGACACGAATAGAACGACTCGTTTCTCTGCTTGGAAACGAAGCGTTCCCCAACGTTGAAGGCCACCTTTGAGTGCATGTTTATTTTGTTTTTATTCTAATTGCTATATAATATTATTATATTATACAATTAATTTTGTCCTAAAAGATATATAATAATAATAAATATCAATTTTTTTAGATTGTTTTTTGGTGTGGATCTTCTATGATTTCTAGTTACGAGTGTAAATCAAAAAAACAAAAAAAGTGGTACGAAAGCATATTTCAAAATTTATGTAAGAAACTAAACTAAGGCTAAAAGTAAAAGAAAACTTAAAACGACTAATAACTTATCAAGAGATTTGTTGTAGAATTAAGAAACTGAAAATAAACTAGAGCAAAATAGTTCTAAACTATAAAATTGTAACTTTGGAGAGATCTAAGTCATAGAGTGGTTGGTTTTGTTAGGTGCCTATATAAGTAAATATTTTCAAGTAGACTTATGACCCTCAGTATCAAATGTAAAGATTGGATATTTTGCTAAGACTTTTTGCATCTGTTCAAGCAATTCCAATGCTCCAAAGTTGTTGAAATCGTTGGGTTTGGCACTTGCCCACCAAGGATGAAATGGGTGAAACTGTTTTTTAGGTAGGCTATCCCCATCTACTTTTCTCTGTTCAGGATTGCAGGAATATCAAAACTGCACAAAAGGGAAGGGATACCCATATTTTACTTCCTCTGTAGGAACTGCCAATTCCATCGATGATGGTTCTACATTTGGTTTTGTGCCCTTCATGGGTGAGGACTATGGATCAGGAAAAACAATTGTCTATAGAGGTGAAGGCAACGAGCTTGTGATGATCATCAGCTATGGATCAAAAAAGTTATTGGCAATGGAGTTGAAGGCTGCCAGCATGTGACAATTATTGTTTATGGATAAGAAAAAATTGTCGTCTATGGAGTTGGAATAGCATGAGAATACATATTTGTATAGCATCCCATAGTGGTCCAACCATCTACCTTAGGTTGAGTGGTTACCCCAAGGTGGGCATGAAATTCAGCTTCGAATTGGGATGTAACGTATGTGGACAATCCTTCACCTTTTGATTGGGTGCTTGGTAGCAAAAATAGGTGTTCAGGAGATTAATGTAAACCAATTGAGAAATGGTAGCTTTCCCACTTGAATGGTGATGGAATTGGGTAGATCATTTGATAAATCTACCTCTACATATATTCATCGAGTCAGACAAACATTGAAATATTTTAAGGTTCAGTGAGAACCACATGCTCAAGCATACCAATGATTTGGTCCAAACCAACCCACAAAGGGAGGGAAATACCGGGGAACTCCACCCAGACCAAAAATTTGAGGAGTTTGTTAATAGAGATAATAAAATCATAAGTCCAATGATCGTGTTGATAAAGAGTTGTGACATGTTTATGGTCAACAAAATGGAAAAGGAAAAAAAAATTGTTAAGACTTTATACTAGTTGAATAGTAATGTCATGGGGGCCCACACCAAAGAGATCCAATCTCTTAGTAATGACTGAAGAGGGATACACCTGACAAAATAACTGACTAGGGTGTGCAACTCTAGCAAGCTACATGCATATTCAATAAAGTGGGAAGAAAAAATAACATCAGAGGATGAACCTTTATCACGAGAAAATTTAGCAAAAGTTATTTTTCAAGGACACCTTAAAAGTATGATTGAAAAAAATTATCTCCTTTGCAACACTAGTACAAACTGATTGGATGTCAGGGTTGGAGGCCATGAAAAGATCCAAAAAGAAACCCTAACATGGATTACACCATAAACCCTCACACACACCATAAATATGTAGTTTAATAATATTAAGATTCTATTATTTGAATTTTATTGATTTTAGAAAAATAAAATAATAATATAGTATAATAAATAAATCAAAATACATATCATTTTTATAAATATTTTAATTATTGAAATATGATTGTAATTGATATATATTAATTTTTAATTAATTATATATCATATTAATATAGACTCATTTTATCACATTATATATTCATTTTCTACACATCTTGTTATCAAGTAAAACTGCCACTTCATCTTGAGGTGCATTGGTTCTTTCTTATAAGTGGAATTGTGTGTATTACAAGAAAATATAAGTGGGATGTAATTCTTAGTATTTGTATTTCTTTTAGATAATTCTTTTATTGGACAAAGGTAAAATTGTTATCATAAGGCAGAGGCAAAATCAAAGATCTAAAGATAGATCCAAGTGGTGGAGGTAAATTCCAAGGGTAGAGACATAGGTAAAAGTAGAGAGGCAAAGGTAGATCTGAGTGATAGAAATAGATTCTAAAGGTAAAGGTAAATTCAAGTGGTGGAGGTAAATTCAAGTGTGGCTAATAGACACAAGCATAGTTGATAGATCTATGTGCACATGCAAAGGTTATTTTTGGAAAGATCATAATGCAAACAAAGGTAAGTGTATAGGAGTGAACAAACAAAACCAGGGGAGGCTTCAAACCCAAATTTCTTCTATTTTTTCTTCTCTTGTTATTTTGTTGTTGTGGTCTACAAGTCTAAAAGCCCAATATATACATTTTATGGGACCAAAGCCGAGGCTTGAAAAATTAAGATCATAAAAATTATAGTGCTTGTTGATTAGGGAAGGTTGAATAAGTTATGGAAAACCTATAACACAAACGAGACAAAGTGAAAATATGTGAGATTAACTTGAATCTTTTAGTTTATATCATGGCTAGCCCATCTCATGACAGGCTAATATTTTAAGACGAATGCATAGGGTCCTCATAAATTGAGATGTTGGAATTGACTTCTTTTATAAGGAAAAAATGATCATGGAATAATAATAAATGATTTTAGAACAAGTTGTTCAAATCAATATTTTTGAGACATCGTAGATGAAATTGCAACCCTTTATTATCATGGGCTTGTGTAGTACTGATTATTCTACAAATGGATCTCATTTCAAACTAAGTGGTAAGTCAATAAAGAAAATGAAAATGAAGGCATTCTATTACAAATAAAATAAATTCAAGCAACAATTGCAAATATGAAGATAAAATAACAAGAGCTATAAAATAAATTAGAGGAGACTAGATCATGGGCATAAGTGGTAATAGATCCAACAATAAAATAAAGAAACAAAGACATTTAGTAGGAAAACAAATCATAATGCAATTGTTAAAAGAAAAGAAAGAAAAATTAGGTCAATAATAATCATCATTAAGAAGGTAAAATAATAAGGAGAAAAAAAAATAGAATCAATTTAACAAGGGATTTTATTTTTGATAAACTTCATTGGAGTGGACAAATTCATCAAGCATTTAGACTAGGAAATGTAAGGTAAGATATGATAACTACATCAACTTGAGTCATAATATTTAGTGTAGGATATTAAATGTGGGTTTTCCAAAATAAAGGATAGTTATAGGAATCAAATATTTACCAGGATGATAACCTTACTCCTATGCAACAAGAAGAGAAGAGGGAAGAATGAGAAAAGTTGATGATAGCATGCATTGATAATAAAGAGTAAGGATGAAAATTAGGAAAACATTCATTATATATGGACCACATCAAAATAAATAGGTAACTGGGGCATAATAGGAACACTTAACATTTGCGAGTTGGAATTTTCATGGATATCCAAGGAGAAGAGGTTTCGATCTAGGGATCGTAGTTAAAACAAATGATATAATTGTACTAGTAGAGAAACATTAACATGATGGATGCAAGATTCAGATTGCAAAGGATACAAAATATATTAGTGTGGAATGAAGTAATAGAAAATATAAAAATACATGGACGTGTAATAATACTTATAAAACAGTCTTGGCGTACACTCATAGAGTTTGAGAAAGAAGACCCAAATAAATAGTATATGGATTAAAATCATAGATAATGACAAATCAATTAGAATAATAACTTATTATTTTCTTCCACATTAATCAAATTTTTCTAAGAATCGTGACTTAGAACATGAGGATCCATATATGTCATTGAAAAAAGACATCATAGAATATAATAAGCTTGGAGATGTGGTTTGGTGGGTGACTTTAATGCCACAATAAAATATAGATAAGCAAGATCTTTATAAATCAATAAAGGCATAAATGACAATACACTATAGATAGAAGAAAAGGTGGATCACCACTAGTCAAGGTCCTCATATGATAGTGAAGGACCCATCACATATTATTTAACATTTTATAGATCAATAAAAACATTTTATTTAATCTAATTTTATTTTTTCAATTATTATTATTATTATTTGTAGTGTGATAAATTCCTATGATCAAGGCATAGGATTGAGTCTCCTCCCAACCATGACCTTTAATATAATTTTATTTTTTTATTTTTTATTAATACTTTTTTGTAGTGTGATAAATCCCTACGACCAACGCATAGGGTTGAGTCTCCTCCCAACCATGACATTTTGTAAAGTTGAGAGTTACACTTATCAACAATAAATTTAACACATAACTATCACACACCCACCCCTTCACACACTCGACCACATCACAGTTTGAACCTTGAACCTATTGAAGAAGAGCCAAAGCTTGAAACGTTGCATTGTCCCCTTGGGACTAAAAATTTTAATTTAGAAAGAAGACTCCAGAACCACTCTTAGGTGATCAAAAATGTCTTCCCATCTGGGTGTACCACTACCTAGATGGAAGCCACAAAAGAGATTTTTGTGTCCCCTTTCACATCATAGAGTTCCAACTGTGGACCTTCCATTCAACGAGGTCAAGCTCACCTTCTCCACTTATACTACAAAGAGTGACCTAACTAACTATTATTAATTTAAACAATATTTTAAAATAGCTTTTAAAATCAAGGTTAAAAATATTATTTTATTTAGATTTTTGACGAATTTATGGTTTTTTTTTTAATTACAATCTATAGAAGTGCATAACAATTATTTAATATTTTATATTTAATTAATAGTTTACATTAATTATTTTATAAATTTTTAAAACATTTTATTTAATTATATGTATTTTTTAATCTTAAAAATATTTGCTTCTTAGATGAGATTTGTATGCACCATGTAAATTAAAAAAAATAATGAAATTTTTATGATGTAACTAATAGTGAGATTGTAAAGTACACTTGAGTAATAATAAACATATATTTGTTTATGATCTCATTAGATAATGAATTTTGAAACTTTTCACTTGTTTGAAATGCCATTAGATATGGGGTTTAAATCTCAGGTTTTAATGTATTAGATTTTTTCCTAGGAGGGAGTTAGGGTTTAGGAGGAGCCCAACCTATGTAGATGAAGATAGCGAGGTCCAGATTACATTATAGGTTGGGAAGATTTGAACCTTATGGATTTTGGGTGCAGAGTGGAATGGTAAATGAGCCAATGGAATGGGAGCTCATAGGGGCAAGACCATGTTTGGATCTTTTGGAGTCTTTTCAAGAGAGTTCTGTGTCCATTGGTCCAATTTTTGGTCTAATCATTGCTTGTGGTAAAGCTTTTCTTATGCCTGACGATGACTCTATGGTGGTGCTAGAGTCCCATGTTCCAATTTTTTCCAATCCACTATTGTGCAAATGGCTAGGCGATGGTGAAACATATTTTGTGTCTCACGGTGACTTGATGTTAGTACCAGAGTCCCTTGGTCCAACTCTTTCCAAAATGCTATTATTATTTTGGTTGGGCAGTGGACGTAAGCTTTTTGGGTCTAGGGGCAGTGTTTGGATACTTTTTCTTGCTGGGTTCCTTCATTGGGGGGTCTTCTATTCTTTTGCATACCAATAGGATTAGAACCCACAAGGGTGGGGGGTTTTTTCTTGTTGATTTTCTATGGGGTTTGAACCCATAGATCCCAAGGTTCTGGGTCCTTTCCAAAACCTTGCTCCATGGCCCCTATTTTTATTCTGATATGGAGGTTTGGTATGAGTTGTTCTCTAGAGTTTGGAGGATGGTTGGAATCCAATAGGATCTATGGGATTTTAGTCTTCACATATTTTTGAGATAAAGGGTTTTACTATCGTTGGGGCAATATGTTGTAGATCTCCATTTTCGACGATTGGTTTCTATTGAGTTGGTTGAGCGGGTGATCCAAAGTTCAAATCCTTCTTCTACGCTTAGGTCCCAATGGTGTTCTCAAGGAAGAACATTTTTCATTTTTGTGAAAGTGCAAAGCCCTAAGTTTTTTATGCCTCGAAGATAAATTGTTGATATCCTAAGTCCTGATTGTCAGGGTTTGATGGCACTATTGGTCGGTTGGTTGGTCCCCCGCTAGGCGGGATGAGGATAATTTTGATTTTGATTTTGTGTTCAAATTATTGTGCTGCCATTGGACGAGAATGTAAGTTTGATTATTTTTTCTTCCGACAACTTTTCTATTGAGCCTGCCTTTGTGCTAGATTGAAGATTGTAAGTTTTGACGATTGGCTGACTCCTTTTGGAGCTCTATGTACAAGGTTTTCGGATCATTTCAATACCCTTACCTTTTACCTACCCAAAAAAAATGTCATTAAGTATTAAATATTATCACTTTGAATCTTATAAAATTTATGATCTCGTTAATAAGTGTATTCCTTGGTAGGGGATGGGTCTAGTGCTTCTAACCTATAACTATATTTTATATTTTATATATATAATTTTCTATTGAAGATAACATATAATTAATAAATGAACTATGGTTTTGATTATACAAAATATTTTTTATATATTAAAATATATTAAAAAAAACATTTTTTTATTGAGTTTAGAATATAAATAAAAAAACATTAGTGTTTTTCATTTATGTTTTCTTTTACTTTTTTAACAGATTTTTATTTTTTTTTGCATGGAATAACCCCTCTTTCACCTTTCTAAATGTTTACTCTGAGTGAGGAGGACCTAAGGCTTGAGATTGGAACTTCGAACCTCAAGTTGCCAAACATTCTATTAATTAAAAATTGTTCTTTAAAGCACTTTCTTTTATATTTTTAAGAACTTTTTTTTATTTTATTTTATTATGAAGTAAGAGGAAGTACAATAAGTAGCACAACTGGGGCAACATTTCTTGGGGCACAAGGGAAGTTGCCTCCTTGTAATTTGAATTTGGACAATCTAAATAATAATCCAACAACATACTAATAAGGTATCCATAAAACTCTTTAAAAAATGTAAACTATAACAATTTTATAATATAAAATCCCTTGTTTATTTATTGTTATGTAATTGCATACCTAAACTAATATAAAATAAACTCATCAAATAAAATAAAATTAATAATAAGAAATTTAATTCATTAATTTAATCTAATAAATATTTAATAGAATATCATAAACTACAATCACCGAACTACAATTCCCTAGATTCCCTTGACTTGAATTAACCTTTATTAATATTATTACATATGTTATAATAGTTTATTTAATAATTGGTTATCATATATTAGTTTGTTCAAAGAATGTTAAAGAATAAAATTTGTTATCATATATTATTATTTTTTCCATATTATATTTTATAATTCAAATTTACTAATAGATTATTAAATATAAATTAATTTATTTATTATAAATAATTTTTTAAATTTATTATTTTTTAATTGATTAAATAAAATTAAAATAGGCAACTTTTTAATATAATATGAAAAATTAAATTATTTAATTAATTAAATTTATCAAATAAATAATAAAAATAAATTTATATTTTAAAATTCACTTTTGTCCTTTAGTATAAAAAGAACGATACAATAACGGTCTCAAACTTACATAATTTCATCGTAGATTCAATATCCTGCTAAGAACATTACAAACTTCAACATCATTATAGTTGCACGCCTTTGGGCGTGGAAACCGTGGAGCAAACAATTTTTCTCAAAGTCTTCAATGCCTTGCTTTCTTCGCAGAAACTGTGGAGCAAATAATTTTTCTCAGTATATTCAATGCCTTGCTTTCTTCTCAATATATTCAATGCCTTGCTTTCTTCGCCTGTGCTCGTCGTAACTGCACACCACTTGTTCATTCCAACTCCACCCTTCTCACAAGTCACACGAGGAACTTGTTTACTGTCTAATAGTTTTTGACCAGTAATTACCACTGCAACTATCCATTTACCTGGTGTGATCATGCTCTCTGAATCATGATTTTGAATACCTTCAATGGATATATAATTCACTGAGAAATGGCTTTCAACGACAGCGGATACGATTATTGCGCCCAACGAGCGTTGCATTTTCAATAATATCTTCAGCATGGCGTTTTCATTCCTAAGAACTTCATCGATTGTGTTGTAAATCTCATCTGAAAAGAAAATATCATTAAAAGTTGACAGGCTCCATCATTCGCTCTTCCAATTACAATCGTAACCTCTGACGGCAATCTCTGAATTTAGACAGTAAAATCTAAATTCACTCAATAAGTTTAACAAAATAAGAACAGCATTCACATATACAAGTTTATACTAAATCTTAACAGATCTTCCTTCAAATATAAAATAAAAAGAAAAATGACTACAAGAGCAAAAAAACAGATAAAAGTATTTCATACCTTCAACCTGTTAATGCAATTCCAAATAGCTACATGGCCTGCATAAAGATCCAGATATTTTAAGTTTTTCAATTCTTCCATACCTTCGATATTATGCAGCTTTGGACACTGATTAATGGTAATATTCTCCAGGCAATGCAAAGGTTCCAGACTTGGCAATTCTTTCAGCTCCGGACATCCCTTTATATTTAATGTTACAAGCTTTGTGAAATCAAAGTTCCCCGAAATTCTTTCCAATTTTAGACAGTCCATCAGGGCAAGAGAGGTCAATGATGTCACTTGTCTTAAATCCAGTTGAGTCAGGTGATCCATATGTTTTAGATGAAGTGACTGAAGGATGGGACAACGTTCTCCGCTAATTGAGACCTTGGATGCATGTTTTAAGTGTGCGATATAAATAGTCTCAAGACTACTCTTGGAACAGTGGAAAGAAGCTGACTCTTCACTGTTGCTCAAGTTCAGTTCACCGCTTAGGGTGAAGTTTCTCAAACACAAACGCTTCAGACTACTAAGCTTTCTAAGGGAATCTGAAAAAGGCCTTCCTTCAATTTTCATAAAATCTTTATTCAAAATATAGTCATATCCTCCTAATAAATCTAGATGCTCCAAATGAACTAACATTCCTAATTCATTTTCAACCTCTTTGCATATGGTCTTCTTCAGCACAAGCTCTTTCAACTGCACAGGGGCCTGCAATTCACAATCATTGAATCTTTTAAATAGTTATTTTTGAATTGAATGAAATGTTCATCAAACTCTTATATCAAGTTTGCATGGCCTGCCACTAACTACTATTAATTACCTGCTCATTATTCTGCCACAATTTTTTGAGATTTCCATTCACTATTCTTAAACACTGCAAATTTTGCAAAGGAATCCACGAAGGAATGCACGTGTGACCACAATTATTAGCAGTAATCTCAAGCCATAGCAAGGCAGTTGATGTCTCAATACAATCTGTTGGAGTGCCAAAGAAGCACCTGATTTGAGAAACCATGGGTGATTCCAGAAGAGAATGGAAACACCTAAAATTATGGGAATAGCTTAGGCTAACGAAATATTTGAATTCTTTTAATTCCTGCATTGAAATATCATTGTTAAATTTGTACTCCCATCTTTTAAAATTTGAATATTACAAACGTAGAAGAAATATATGGAAGGAAGAAGCGCACCAAAGTTTTAAGGTCTTGGGGGCACCACAGACGAAGAGGAGGTTTAAGTTTGTCAGCCATTTCTCTTCCCAAATCACGCAGGTGGTCGTGCATCCTAAAAAAAACTTTGTGTTCAAAACCATAGAAAAGTTCCTCCTCAACAAGGCACTTGTCTTTGAGTCTCTGAATTGCATGCTCTGCGCTCCATCCCGGTCTCTTCCATATTCTTAGTGCTACACTTTCCAGTTTATCAATGAAGAAGCACGCAATATCTATGAAAATCTGTTTCTCATCGCTGTCCAGTTCATCAAAGCTTATTTGAAGTCTTTTCTTTACGTCGCCAGGCAGTGTTCGACGAACTTTATCCAATTCCAGCTCCCAATAATGCTTATCACTGGTACCAAATACATGCCCACCCAAGACTTGAAGAGAAAGCGGTAACCCTCCACACACTTCCACGAAACCCCCAACCAAATCCCAGTACCCACTTGCCGGATATGGTTGACAGAATGCATGCCAACAAAAGAGTTCTCTGCTCTGATTTACATTCATTTTTTTCATCTTATAACGTAAAGAAATTCCAGCTCTTATTAACACCCTCTCATCCCGCGTTGTGACAATTACTAAACAACCGGTATTTAGTATATCTCTAACCACTAGAGCATCTAAATCCTCCACACTATCTATATCATCTACAACAATAAGAAACTTCAAAGAACGGGCCTTCTCTAGACGATACCTGAGATAACCGGTTCCTTCATCAATGCTCCGAAATTTCCCATTATTGTCATGGACCAGATCCTTCAGAAGCTCTTTCTGCAAGGAAGGCAATTCACTTTTAACAGACGCTTCTCTCACGCCCAACAGAAAACAAGAGCCATTGTATTGCGAACGCTTGCGATTGAACAACTCTTTGGCTAAAGTGGTCTTGCCAGACCCACCCAACCCAAATATTCCAACAATTGTAGATGTGTCTCCCTCATTCTTTTTGCATAGGTTTTCAAAATCTTCTACAAGTTCATTAAGTCCCACAGGACATTTTGCAACATGTAAAGATTTTGTCTTTTGTATTTCTTTTAGGACGGTGCACTCTACGCTCTCAACCAGCTTCTGATGATTGCTGAAAACATTCAAGACAAAACCAAAATTTAATCAGAACGAGTTATTGCATAATACTTCGAATAAATAAGTGAAAAATTCATACCCATTATAATTGCTGAATTCGCAGCCATTGATGAAAGAAACAGTGTGAAGGGCATTTTTCCACTCCTCAAGCTTGTTGAGGTACCTGCCCTTCTTTTCATACTTTGCAAAAGCACCGACATAAGGTCCCTTTCCCTGCTGGATATAACGGAGGTCAGAAGGCGCCACATCATAAAACACTGGAATAATAGTAGCCTTAGTCTATAACATAAAGATTAGCTCAGCTAAGCACCAAGGGATTCAGCATATCCTTTTGAGAAAATAGCAATGTGAATTAGAGAAGAGCGGATGGCATGTTCAATGTCGGAAGGAAACTCAACTCCCAATTCCAACTCTTTAGAATCAAGAAACACCTGTAGTCCCAATTCCTGAAGACTATTGTAAAGAGGGAGAGCCAATATCTCCTTGACATCGACACCTCTCTGGTTGATAAACACATCATACAGTTTGCGAGATGCACTTGGCCTCTCCCTTTTGGTTGCATATCCAATTCCACCGAAGGCATCATGGTGTTGCACACTTTTTGAAAGAGATGACGAGGAAGATGCCCCTAACGGATTCTGTCTGAACTTCAATAAAGGTGTCGTCATGGCGGACAACACCTCTGTACTGAGACGGATAGGAAAGATATATAAAAGAAAAGAAGGGGATACCTTTTCACATGTAAGCATTCACGCAGATTTATAATTACGCAGCGAATGCTATCCGGATGATTGTTTACGACAATCCCAAAGCTCACGCTAAAGACCCTCCCAAAGCTTAACAGAGAATGGCATGATAAGTTCTATTTTACCTGAATATACTAGTACTAGATATACACAAACCATGCTTTGGCAGATTTATTATAATTACGCAGCGGATGCGATTTGGATGATTATTTACGACCCTCCCAAAGCTTAACAGAGAGTGGCATGATCAGTTCTATTTTACTTGAATATTCTAGTACTAGATATACACAAACCATCTTTTGGTTGAGTCCAAACTCTAATAGATAAATTAAACATATTTGAGATGATAAATGGAGAATTGTGACATAGATTAAAAATTACAAAGAAAAAAATTTATATTAGTTCATTCCATAAAAATTGTTACGAGAGTCCAAAAAATTATATAAAATATTAAAAACTTTTATAGTTTAATTAAGGTTTTGGAAGATAAACAATACTTTATTCCTTAAAAAAAAATAGATATATATGATATTTTATTTAGAGGAATAGAAAACTAAAAATATTTTTTTCATAGAATAAGGCATAAGAAGACATGAAGAGTTTCAAAGTGAAAAAAAAAATCTCATTAAAATTAATAAAAATCTTAGGTGTTGAAACAAAGTGATAAATTTGGCTATATTCTTTGTGAAAGGGATACCCACTTTAGGTGCAGTCAAGTGTTGAAGGAAGAGGGTTGTTCACAGATCGTTTCTTCAATCTGTAAAAAAGCCTATTTGGTCAGGGTAAATATCTCTTTGGGTTCGTGGGTGGATGAACCTTTGCCCTGATTTTGGAGTATGAATTTGGGTTGGATCTGATTGATCATGAAGCTCGAAAAATTATCTACAAACTCAAGGAAAAATACCAAGCCTCAATAAGTTCAAAGGATACATTAAATATTGGTGGATCAATACAAAATTCCAAGTAACTTTCCTACCCAAAAATCTATTTTTTGTTTCCTTTTCTAAATTAGCAGATAGAGATAGGGTAATTGATTATGATATAATTAGTTTTTTGAAAAAAAAAGGGTGTCTATATAAGACCTTGGAATCCTAGTTTCAACCCCTCTACAGAAGAAGTTAATGTCCTTGTGGATTTTTTGGAAGAGAAGATATTTACCAAAATTGGTAATGCCATTGGTGCATTCTAGTATATGGATGTCCAAACAAAGGATAATTTGTCTAGGAAAATTAGTATGAGTAAAGCAAGATTAGTTGTTTTGATGGATGTTTTAGTTTATGGGCCTCAATCATTACTATCTCCTCAAACAAAGGAGAATGAATCCAAACTATTGAATATGAAACTTCTCCCTAAGATGTTATGGATGTCAACAATATGGCCACCTGAAGAAGATATTCTCAGTCATTCAATCATGCTCTAATTCCTCCTTGGTGGAAGAGAAGGCCCTGCATGCAAAAGATTTAAAACCTTCAAAGGTTCTAGTTCAAAAGAAAGAAGCTCATCCTCTAGATGCACCAACTATTCAACAAGAATCATGTGAGCAACAAAAGATTCAAACCCAAAAAAAGAATTTGAATTAGATCATTGAAAAAATCCAAATGGTTACTAAGACCATCCATACGGTTCTATAGAAAATATTAGCACCTCATATGGTGTTTTTAAGTTAATTATGAAACAATCGATGATGGTCAGTTTTCTAAAAATGAATATCCTACAAAATGTGTTACAACTAAATATTATCTCACGAGCTTAAAGTGTAAAAATACATTCTCATATCTTGTCACTCTAAAGAGAAAGAACTTTTGTTATAGAAAAAAAATAATTGGATGACTATTATTTTTGTTTTCCTTCTATTTGTTGGAGTTATATGTCATGGAAGGATTGTTCTTTTTGTTAGATCCTTAAAAAAATTTGATTATGAAAACTTAGTAGTTTGAGGAAGATGAAGAATATGATTTATTTAGTAATATTTTATAAAATTTATACAATTATATTATAGATTATTATTAAACTTTCTAGTCCCTTAAATTACTTTTGTTTAATAGATTTAGTTAAAATGATCTCTTTCACCTTAATTTACAACAATTCCAAAACAATGATTTTGTTGAGAAAAATCAAGAAAGCATATTTGATAGTTGAGATGTAGAAAGGTGTTTATAGTTCCGCTCTTCCATGTGGTATAGTTTTAGTAGGACTTGACCTTTGATGTTTTGTTACATTTGGTATACATTCATTCTTATGTTCAAAAAAGCTTCTAGAGCACTATGAGAGATGTTAACTATAGGTTTCATCAAATTTTCACATGATGTAGGATCTTCCAAAGGTCCAACAAATAACAAAAATAAAATAAAAATAAAAAAATAGTAAGAAATGATGAACTAGTTTAGGGACTCGTTACTGCTATTTTTTCCTTGAAAACTCTAGAAGATAAAATGAAAGACATGCCTAAAATTTTACATAAAGACTCTCCCATTAGTGATTGATGATACCAAAATACAACTATAGTCTGTGTGAACTTCTACTCTTATATATACTCAATTATGGATGCTTTATTCCATATCCAATTATTTCATTGTTTACTAATAAACAACATTATAATATTCTATATTAAAATAATATAATCTTAACTTTTACTTTTTAAAAAAAATCCAAAGCGATGCTATTAAAGTTTCTAGTCTCTAAATTGATTTGGTCCAATAAACTTAGTTAAAATCATTTGATCACCGCCACCTCTATTTATGACAATTCCAAAGCTACAAATTTAGTGAAATTCTCAACGCGGATCCTCCCAAAGCTGATAAACAAAGCGCCGTGATAAGTTATGTTTTACTTAATCTTCGTCGTCTCCGCCACCTCGTTGCTCTTGCCGAAGCGCAGTTAAAATCGTTTGATCACCGCCACCTCAATTTATGACAATTTCAAAGCTACAAATGTAGTGAAATTCTCAACGCTAACGATCCTCTCAAAGCTGATAAACAAAGTGCCGTGATAAGTTCTGTTTTACTTGAATAAAATCTTCGTCGTCTCCGCCACCTCGTTGCTCTTGCCGAAGCGTACGAGATTTATGAGATGAGAGGATAAATTTAGGAGTGGACTTTGGGAGTGGACTCGGCGTTGGTGTATGATCCAGCCATAAAACGTCAGGTAAGGATGGAGTGACACGAATAGAACGACTCGTTTCTCTTCTTGGAAACGAAGCGTTCCCCAACGTTGAAGGCCACCTGTGAGTGCATGTTTATTTTGCTTTTATTCTAATTGCTATATAATATTATTATATTATACAATTAATTTTGTCCTAAAAGATGTATAATAATAATAAATATCAATTTTTTTAGGATTGTTTCTTGTGTGGATCCTCTATAATTTTTAGTTTGTTAGGATTGTTTTTAAAAGTGACTTAATCTTATTAAAAAAAAAGATTAAAAAAAATAATATGAGTGTAAATTAAATAGGTGGTATGAAAGCATATTCCAAAATTTATGCAAGAAACTAAACTAAGGCTAAAAGTAAAAGAAAACTTAAAAAACGACTAATAAATCATCAAGAGATTTGTTGTAGAATTAAGAAACTGAAAATAAACTAGAGCAAAAAAGTTCTAAACTATAAAATTGTAACTTTGGAGAGATCTAAGTTGTAGAGTGGTTGGTTTTGTTAGGTACCTATATAAGTAAATATTTTCAAGTAGACTTATGACCCTCAGCATCAAATGTAAAGATTGGCTATTTTTCTAAGACTTTCTGCATCTGTTCAAGCAATGCCAATGCTCCAAAGTTGTTGAAACCGTTGGGTTTGGCACTTGCCCACCAAGGATCAAATGGGTGAAACTATTTTTTAGGTAGGCTATCCCCATCTACTTTTCTCTGTTGAGGATTGCAGGAATATCAAAACTACACAAAAGGGAAGGGATACCCATATTTTACTTCCTCTGTAGGAACTGCCAATTCCATCGATGATGGTTCTACATTTGGTTTTGTGCCCTTCATGGGTGAGGACTATGGATCAGGAAAAACAATTTTCTATAGAGGTGAAGGCAACGAGCTTGTGATAATCATCAGCTATGGATCAAAAAAGTTATTGGCAGTGGAGTTGAAGGTTGCGAGCATGTGACAATTGTTGTTTATGGATAAGAAAAAATTATCATCTATGGAGTTGGAATAGCATGAGAATGCATATTTTTATAGCATCCCATAGTGGTCCAACCATCTACCTTAGGTTGAGTGGTTACCCCAAGGTGGGCATGAAAGTCAGCTTCGACTTGGGATATAACGTACGTGGACAATTATTCGCCTTTTGATTGGGTGCTTGATAGTGAAAATAGGTGTTCAAGAGATTAATGTAAACCAATTGAGAAATGGTAGCTTTCCCACTTGAATGATGATGGAATTGGGTAGATCATTTGACAAATCTACCTCTGCATATATTCGTCGAGTCTGACGGGCATTGAAATATTTTAAGGTTCAGTGAGAACCACACGCTCAAGCATACCAATGATTTAGTCCAAACCAACCCAAAAAGTGGGGGAAATACCGGGGAACTCCACCCAGACCAAAAATTTGAGGAGTTTGTTAATAGAGATAATAAAATCACAATTCCAATGATCATGTTGATAAAGAGTTGTGACATGTGTATGGTCAACAAAATGGAAAAGGAAAAACAAATTGGTAAGACTTTATACTAGTTGAATAGTAATGTCATGGGTGCCCACACCAAAGAGATCCAATCTCTTAGTAATGACTAAAGAGGGATACACCTAACAAAATAACTGACTAGGGTGTGCAACTCTAGCAAGCTACATGCATATTCAATAAAGTGGGAAGAAAAAATAACATCAGAGGATGAACCTTTATCACAAGAAAATTTAGTAGAAGTTATTTTTCAGGGACACCTTAAAAGTACAATTGACAAAAATTATCTCCTTTGCAGCACTAGCACAAACTACTTGGATGTCAGGGTTGGAGGCCATGAAAAGCTCCAAAAAGAAACCCTAACATGGATTACACCATAAACCCTCACACACACCAGAAATATGTAGTTTAATAATATTAAGATTCTATTATTTGAATTTTATTGATTTTAAAAAAATAAAATAATAATATAGTATAATAAATAAATCAAAATACATATCATTTTTATAAATATTTTAATTATTAAAATATGATTGTAATTTATATATATTAATTTTTAATTAATTATATATCATATTAATATAGACTCATTTTATCACATTATATATTCATTTCTACACATCTTATTATCAAGTAAAACTGTCTCTTCATCTTGAGGTGCATTGATTCTTTCTTATAAGTGGAATTGTGTGTATTACAAGAAAATATAAGTGGGATGTAATTCTTAGTATTTGTGTTTCTTTTAGATAAGTCTTTTATTGGACAAAGGTAAATTTGTTATCATAAGGCAGAGGCAAAAGCAAGGATCTAAAGATAGATCCAAGTGGTGGAGGTAAATTCCAAGGGTAGAGACATAGGTAAAAGTAGAGAGGCAAAGGTAGATCCAAGTGATAGAAACAGATTCTAAAGGTAAAGGTAAATTCAAGTGGTGGAGGTAAATTCAAGTGTTGCTAATAGACACAAGCATAGTTGATAGATCTATGTGCACATGCAAAGGTTATTTTTGGAAATATCATAATGCAAACAAAGGTAAGTGTATAGGAGTGAAAAACAATACCATGAGAGACTTCAAACCAAAATTTCTTCTATTTTTTCTTCTCTTGTTATTTTTTTGTTGTGGTCTACAAGTCTAAAAGCCCAATATATACATTTTATGGGACCAAAGCCAAGGCTTGAAAAATGAAGATCATAAAAATTATAGAGCATGTTGATTAGGGAAGGTTGAATAAGTTATGGAAAACCTATAACACAAAGGAGACAAAGTGAAAATATATGAGATTAACTTGAGTATTTTAGTTGATATCATGGCTAGCCCATCTCATGACAGACTAATATTTTAAGAGGAATGCATAGGGTCCTCGTAACTTGAGATGTTGGAATTGACTTCTTTTATAAGGAAACAATGATCATGGAATAATAATAAATGATTTTAGAACAAGTTGTTCAAATCAATATGTTGGAGACATCGTAGATGAAACTGCAACCCTTCATTATCATGGGTTTGTGTAGTATTGATTATTCTAAAATGGATCCCATTTCAAACTAAGGGGTAATTCAATAAAAAAAAAGAAAATGAAGGCATTATATTACAAATAAAATAAATTCAAGCAACAATCGTAAATATGAAGATAAAAGAACAAGAGCTATAAAATAAATTAGAGGAGACTAGATCATGGGCATAAGTGGTAATATATCCAACAATCAAAGAAAGAAACAAAGACATTTAGTAGGAAAAAAAATCATAATGCAATTGTTAAAAGAAAATGAAGACAAATTAGGTCAATAATCATCATAATTAAGAAGGTAAAATAAGAAGAAGAAGAAAAAAATAGAATCAACTTAACAAGTGATTTTATTTTTGATAAACTTCATAGGAGTGGATAAATTCATCAAGCATGTAGACTAGGAAATGTAAGGGAAGATATGATAACTACAACAACTTGAGTCATAATATTTAGTGTAGGATATTAAAGGTGGGTTTTCCAAAATAAAGGATAGTTATAGGAATCAAACACTTACCAGGATGATGACCTTACTCCTATGCAACAAGAAGAGAAGAGGGAAGAATAGGAAAAGGTGATGATAGCATGCATTGAGAATAAAGAGTCAAGGATGAAAATTGGGAAAACATTCATTATATATAGACCACATCAAAATAAATAGGTAACTGGGGCATATTAGGAACACTTAACATTAGCGAGTTTGAATTTTCATGGATATCCAAGAAGAAGAGGTTTCGATCTAGGGCTCGTAGTTAAAACAAATGATATAATTGTACTAGTAGAGACACATTAACATGATGGATGCAAGATTTAGATTGCAAAGGATACAAAATATATTAGTGTGGAATGAAGTAATAGAAAATATAAAAATACATGGAAATGTAATAATACTTATAAAATAGTCTTGGCGTACACTCATAGAGTTTGATAAAGAAGACCCAAATAAATAGTATATGGATTAAAATCATAGATAATGACAAATCAATTAGAATAATAACTTATTATTTTCTTCCACATTAATCAAATTTTTATAAGAATCGTGACTTAGAACATGAGTATCCATATATGTCATTGAAAAAAGACATCATAGAATATAATAAGCTTGGAGATGTGGTTTGGTGGGTGACTTTAATGCCACAATAACATATAGACAAGCAAGCTCTTTATAGATCAATAAAGACATAAATGACAATCCACTATAGATAGAAGAAAAGGTGGATCACCACTAGTCAAGGTCCTCATATGATAGTGAAGGACCCATCACAGATTATAGAGAAGAAATTCTTAAACTATGTAGCATAGAGAGATTAATTATTTGCAATGACATAAACATGTGGTAAAAATCTATAAAATATACGTGTAAACATAGAATGGGCACAATATAGTTTATGCTCTTTGCTCACCAAACTTTATTTCAAGGATAAAAGACCTAGAAATTGAAGCAATTCCCATAGAGCTAAAATATGAACATGCAATCCATTTACATAATGATCTAAATGCAAAAAATTAGGCAAGAAGAACATCTTAAAGTAACTAAAATAAAAATAATAGGCAATGTCATTATGATAAAGAAAACCAATAAAATTTTGAAACATTACTCAAATAGATTATGTACAAATAGAAAAGAAAGAGGATAAATATTTTTTAAACATATACTTTTAATAGTAGTAAATTGATGGATATAATCAAAGAATCCTTGGAATCATAAATAAAAGTTTAAACAAAAAAAAACATGAAATATTATTTGTAAATCCATGGTATGATGAATAAGGAGAACATTGAAAGAATTTGACAAAGAAAAACAAATAGTGAGATATATAAACAACTAGTAAAAATATAAAAATAAGAATACATAAGAGCAAAGCAAAAAGAGTTGATATATCTTGCAAAGCATAACCAAAGACAATTTTGAAAAGAGGTGCAACAAAGCAAATGACATATAGGAACAATATCACAAGCAAACAATGGTTATTGTATGCTAAGCAAAAATTGAAGGGAAACCAAGAAAAAGATAACCCTCCTATAATTAACATAGTTGAGTATTTTTTTTAATATATGGAGGGTTGTAAGAAAATAACAATAGATAAATCTCAAGAGATACATTATTTGCAATTTGAACTTCTCAAATGTGAGGTTAACATCTTAGCATCACACAATCCAAATATTTTTAAAGGCAACATTAAAGAAGGATTTCCATTGAAATGAATAATCAATCTAGTCATACCATTGCATAAAAATGGAGACACTAACAATCCTTAAAATTATCACACCATCATGATTAATCCTCTTTTTGCAAAATTGTTTGGCAACATAGTAGAAAGTAAAATTAATCAATGGATAAAAAAATAAGGAAAGAGAAAAATAGGAGAAACAAAGTATAGACCAAAATACTTGATGATAGATCACTACACTACCTTAAGGTATCTAAAAAAGAGCATGTGGAATGAAAAGAAGTTTATTATTATTTTGTGGACTTTAAAAAGGCTTGTGACACCATACCTAGAGGTAAATTACAAAAAATGGAAGAAATTGGCTTGCCATCCAACGATAGAGCAACTACAGGTGGTAGAAAAAATTAAAAATCCAAAAGGATTATCAAAGTTTTGGGAGTGATACCAAGATGAAACATGGTTGCCCACTCTCACTTGCTTTATTTGACCTTTATATTGATAAATTGGTGGAATGGGTAGAGTGGATGGGAGGAGACGGAATACAATTGGCTAGTTATGTAGAGAAACTTTTTTTCTATGTTGATGATCTCATATTAAATTGGAAAAACATTTAAAAGTTTTAAGAAGCATCTAAAAGCTTTAGAGAACTTTTGTATAGAAGTTTGGATGCAAGTAAACACTAGCAATAATACATTTATGCTCTTCTTCCTCGAAGAGAGCAAAAGTAGCCATATATTTTATTCGAAAGAAATATTTTAGAGGTAGCAATAGAATATAAATACCTTGTGTTATATTTTTTAAGCAAATTCAATTGGGGAGTATGTAGGATGAAATGAATACAAGAAATATGAAAAGCACCCTACTTATTGCTATATAGGAGAAAAAAGCAAAGTTGTGGGATTGAAAAACCATTAGGATCCTTTCTAGATTATTAGTTATTCTAGTGCGCTATATGGGTGTGAGGTGTAGGCTAACAATACATCAAATTTTAAATATAGACAAATATAAATAATTCAAAAGCAACTAATCACAAATAATTTTAAAATTAAAGCATTGGTCCCATATGAGATTTTACTTCGTGAAACATGAACTTTTCCACTAGAAGCAAAATCTATGATAAGGTTATTGGGGTAACTAAAAATATATAAAGAATGAAAGATAGCAAATTTCCAAAACAAATGATCAATACAATGTGAAAAAAGACATGAACTAAACAAAACAAGTAGATGAAAAATGAAAAATTAAATTTTATGATGTCATCCCCGTGAGTGTGGTCCGGAAAGAACGCCACTTGCATTATCGGTGATGTGACCCAGGTTCAATCCCCATGGTGGATGTGTATAAGAAATATTATTTAAAAAAAAAAAAAATCATGATGTCCCAAACTCTAACAAAAAGATAAAAAGTATGTGAGGTAAATTTAGACTTCTCATATGACTAAAAATATAGAAAGAAAAAAAAAAACTATTATATATCAATAAGTTTAATACCAACTATAAACCCAACCAAAAGAAGTACATAGATGCAAGGATCAAATGGAAGGAACAAATGCTTATATCCCAACTAAGATCTAGTTCACGACATCTCGAATGTAAAACTATAAGATGGATAACACCTCAAAAGGCATGATTAGAACATGTGTGTCTTTTGCACAACTAAAGCAATGGAGACCAAAAAGTATTTTATCATAAAAAATGAATCCTACACGAACATCATTATTATATATAAAATCACTCTAAAAATAAACTTACTAATAAAAAATTATAAAGAATTATTATTATTATTATTATTTTTATATATATATATATATATATCTTCAAAATCAATAATAGAAAAAACACAACAATTTTTCTTATATTAAACTTTAAAATTTTGGATGTTAAATCTTAAATTTAAATCTAAAAAAAATATTGTACATCTTTTAATTTATATTAAAACTTTTAATTTCTAAACTTAAAATTATATACCATATTTTATCTTATATTAAAAATCTTAATTAAAGGAAATTAAAATCATTTTATTTTAATTCAGTCATTTCTTTCAGGAACCTTGCCGTGGGTATAAAACCCACGCAACAAGGATAAAATGAACCCTTTTATGAACCTTGTCGTATGCATAAGTTAACAAAGAAGATAGCATCTGTTTGAACACATACATTCATTTTTAAATGATGTTGTGTTGTGGGAGCTATCCTGCGAACTTTCTACTTCTTTTTGGTGGTGCTTTTCGTGCAACAAATAACCTTTTATTTCTTATTTAAGATTTATGCATAAGTTAACAAAGAAGATAGCATCTGTTTGAACACACATTGATTTTTAAATGATGTTGTGTTGTGGGAGCTATCGTGAGAACTTTCTACTTCTGGTGGTGCTTTTCGTGCAACAAATAACCTTTTATTTCTTATTTGAATTTCTTATTTGAGATTTATTAGCTTGGATGCTGATAGCATGTTAATCATATTTTTATCTTTAGAAAACCTTGCCATGAAATCCATGTTATTGTTTGTCGGTTCAAACTCTGAACCTTTTGCGTTCTCTTCTTTGAAAAAAAAAAAAAAAAACTTTTATCACACCACTGTTTCATCATGCCAATTTCTTCGGAACATGTAACAACTAAAAGGATTTTCTGTTGTGAAATGGTACCATGTGAAGAGAAAAGAAATTATTTTCAATACTCCTAAAGCATGTGATCATCGGAAAAATAAATGTCTCTTCTCCAAGAAGTTGTGGCCAATAAATGTGCTTAGTATAAAATACGGTAGATTTTAAACACCGTGTTAAATATTTGGAGTAAAAGTGCGTTCATAAATATATTTTTTAGTATATAAGTATAAATATGGGGCACCTATTAAAAAAAATTGGCATTTGGGGAACCAAAATTTAATCCTAAACATACGACACTGAAAATAAACAATTTATATAAAAAATCAATAATATCAAATTTTATAATACTCAAATAAATAATTTATATAAAAAAACAAATATTAATAGAGCCATCTAGAGATCAATCTCCTGTTCATCTCAAGTTCAAGTTTATTTGTGTAATGCTGATATGAAACATCCAACAAAGAAAATAAAGTATTCATTATTGTGATAAATTTAAGAGTAAATATTTTCTAAATATTTTTATGAAAGAAAATGAATCCATTGATAACCTGTTTTATAGATATTAATACAAACACTTCATCTCAAGTTCAAGTTTATTTGTGTAATGCTGATATGAAACATCCAACAAAGAAAATAAAGTATTCATTATTGTGATAAATTTAAGAGTAAATATTTTCTAAATATTTTTATGAAAGAAAATGAATCCATTGATAACCTGTTTTATAGATATTAATACAAACATAATTTTAAAATAGAAGCAAAAATAATATACATAAATAATAAACATAAATATTTATCTTATAAACCTTGATTAGGAAAAATTAGCAAAAACACATAGCCATACTTTTTTCTCCTCTTTATTATTATTTATATGTGTTTTTGCTAATTTTTCTCCTCTTTATTATTATTTATATGTGTTTTTGCTAATTTTTCTCCTCTTAATAGGTATAGGTGCACCCTTAACAGGTGCACCCTTAACAAAGTAGTTACAATATATATAGGTATTCCTCAGCACCAAAAATAATTTCATGAGTTAAAATAAGACCATCCCAAAAATAAGAACATGGGTTAAAACCACCTATACCTATTAATTTTAGGAGACTGCCCAAGAATAAGACCATAGGCTAAAACCACCTATACCTTCTAATTTAAGGAGACTATCTATGAATAAGACCATGGGCTAAAATCACCCATACCTACTAATTTAAGGAGACAAACCAAAAATAAGACTATGGGCTAAAACCACCCATACATGCTATTTAAGGAGATTGCCCAAAAATAAGACCACCCATTGCTCTTTTTTTTAATGCAAAGGAAAAAACACATCCAACAATCTCCCACTTGTTGAATACTTTGCAATGGGGCCTATAAAAATCATAAATTAAACTTCTTGGTACAACTAAACCCATTATCTCACTGCACCAAGAAAATTTCTCAATATTCATAGGCATAGTTAATGAATTGTAACACAAGAATGGAGAGCATTCACCCTTCTTATACAACATCTCATAGCCAAAGAACAAATAAAGGGGGTGCACCACCATGACTTCCTAGGAGGTCACCCATCCTAGCACTACTCTAGCTAATTATGCTTACCCATTGGATTATGATAAGATTTGGGGCACAAAAGTAGATAAAATTACCCCATTATGATCACCACCCCTTTCCACTTGCACTTTACAAGATCGGGAAGCCACCTATATCTATATACCATTCCAATCTTACCATGTGCCTGCTCATGACACTGACACCTCAAGGCCCTTAGGGTACGGAGGAAAGTTGAGATAATCCATTCCCTAATAGTGTCTTGTCTTGTCAGTATCGTCACGTAAACCCTATACACAAGAGCAAACACAACTCAGACTACCCTCTCCAAGCACTTCTCACATCAAAGAGCAATCCCCATGCTAACCACCCTCTATAAGTATTCCTAGCACCAAAGTGTAGAATCTATACAAGTTCAGCCTTCCACACTCTCTATGCACACACTGTACATAAGAGCGGTCATCTCATGGATAAGCTTACCCACCATGCACCATAATACCATGTGATGCATCAACTTTACGAATCAAGGACCATGCTTCCTAAACAAGCATAAGCTCAAAAATATCCATCTTGGTCATCAACAAATTAAGCTTACCCTTCCATTGACTATTCTGCAATGAGTGAGTAAATTGCTTCTAACTTTTTGGTATCTTCGAGGACTAGAGGTCAAACTCTCTTTGGTTTGTTGAACGCTAACATCATTGTGATCAATATTGGTGTCCCCTAGAGTCATGGTTCCCATTCTCTTGATTACCACCACCATAATATTCAACCAAAGCAACCCTTCACTATCAACTCATCATATTCCTTGGCATTGAGCCCATGGATTACCCCCTTATTAGGTCATCCATAATGTCCAACTCAACTAGTTGAACCCTCAAATACCCATAGCCATTGTGGAATCTCCTTCAAAATGACTATCGAGTAGCCTTCACACCACATGTACCACCTTGCAATGTTCTAGAATATTGACTCACCCCACTCCGCACACCCACTCCATCAAGCTATTGGGATTCTAGGTATCCTTCGATGACCTCGTTTCCTTGAAGTCGATAAACTATTTACAATTGCAATGAATCCATTGATATCCTCTAACTCATGACTCATGAGATCCACATGATCCCAAAAATTCTTGCCAGCCACTTTGCATACTAGGTTAGAACTTATCGCTCCAAGATCCTTCCAAGAATCCACACTCCCCATAATTTCGTATGTCATTATATTGTCAACCAAGTTTCTCTACCAAAACCAAGTTGTACACTCCAAGTGCAACGCTACTACCTGCACTTCCTATGTTCCTAGCAATCCTTCTAAACAAACTATCTATAACAAGATCCTCTGCTCCTCTAGCACAACATCCTATTACACAAGAACAAGGAACATTCATTCATGCTTGTTGCCCTCTTCATGTACACCTCTCGTACATAAGAGCAACACAACTCAAACTCCTCACACAAAGAAGCCATAATGCCAACCACCTATTTTAGGCACTCTTAGTACCAACAAGCACATAGCATTTGAATTCAACCCACAATGTCCACTGCCACTCCAACATAGCATACTCATCACATAAGAGAAACATTCATTATGATAGTGCCCACACAGTCTCCTTCTTGCCATCCAAACACCTTAAGACTTATGACTCGTAAACCATCCCATGACTCCAAAACCAGTCTTTTGTCCTCATACAACACAAGAACAAAACACCAACCATGCTCATTGCTCCTTATAATACAACCAACCATCACATAAGAGTAGGATAATTCCCAAACAATGCACATACAATACCAACTACTCTTTTCAACATGACATCCCATCACATAAGACAAACACATGACTCCTAGCACAACACACTCACTACACAAGAGCTAATGATTTTTAGTGGCTATCCAACAACATGCTCTCATAGTTCCTCTAACATTGTCCAAGCACCACCATGCCACAGTCTAAGAGCACCTTACAAGGATAAGGTAAACTAGCCCACATAGTCCTTTCTAGCTTGGTACATAGACAAGCTTACACAACACCTCACAAGGATATAAAACTCCAACCTTCATAGTCCCTTCATCTTAGTACACGAGCAAGCATCCTGCACTTAGCACAACACAAGAACAAGGTACCAAAACCATGTCATCATTCCTTTTAGCACTTCCTCCCAAAGTACAAGAGCAACAAACATGTCATCCTTTCTTCACATTGGATAAACCTGCATAAAAATCTCACTCAAAAAGTAGGTTTATCGTAGATCCAAGTTACCCTTGCTCTTCTCATACCAAGTTGAACCCTAGCAACAAAGGTGCTCTTTGAAGCCAATAACCATGCTCTGATACCAAATGAAGAGGTTGATAAATTTATTCTAAAGATATTTTTTGAAAAAGAATTTGAAAATTTTATATTAAAATAAAGATCATTTACAAGTTGGGATGAGAGTCCTCCCAACCTTAGCCAACAAGAACACACGTTTAAAACAATAAAAGAAGATCTGCATTGGAGCCAAATCTCCTAAACTATATTTCTACAATGGTTGTCCAAATTAGATAAACACTATATTTGCTCACCAACCTACCTAATCCTCTCATCCTCACTAGCCATGTCATTGTGCCATTGAAACCCTACCTCCTTCTTAGTGCCCATCCTAGCTAGGAAGTTTACTGCTTTATTTATATCTCTACTCACATAAACTGGAATCACATCACCTAATTACCTCCACAATTTCTTAATTTGGGTGATAAGAATCCTCAACCTCCATGTCTTCAAAGTAAAGTTCTTCATGCAATCCAGACCTCCTACCAATATTTGAGAATCTGATTCTAGGATTATCCTCCTGTAACCTTGTCTTACCACCCAGATAGAAGCGTATATGATAGCTAAGGCTTCTGCTTCATTATTTGTGGCCCTTCCCAAACCTTGCAACTTCCAATAGAGCACTATCCCAACATGATTCCTACAAATGACTCTATTTCCAGTTTTACCTAGATTGCCTTTTGCAACTCCATTAGTATTAGTTTAAATCCAACCTTCTGGGGGTGGTTTCCAACTAGCTCTATCCTACCCCTTTTGCACTTCAATTTCCTTCTCCATCGTCCCTATATCAGCATGTGTTTCCTCTTTAGGATACACTGCCACAATTTCTATGACTTTGCTTCAAATGACCTGTCAAATACCATCTAAGGATGAAAAGGTTTATTTAAAAAATATGTCATTTCTCTCGAACCACACTTGCCACCAAATGAAGTTTAATCCAAGCTTCCAACCAACACAAAGAGTTTTAGATTTAAATCTACCCCTCTTTCATCTTTCCCAAACATTAATCTGATTCAAATCACTATTGGCTTGAATTTTATAAGATAAAAACCATCGCTCGTAGATATTAATGCAAACAAAATCGTAAACTAGAAGAAAAATAGTACATATACACAATAAACATGAATATTTATCCTATAAACCCTTGACAAAAAAATTCTATCAAAAAGATAGAGCCGTACCTTGTTGTCTTCTCCTCGAGATCACGCTGGTTGTTCTTTACTATTTTTTTTAGGTGAGACTTCCTCATTTTCAAATTTCAAATCCTTGGAGGCACTTCCCCCCTTAGTGTAATCATTATGGTTCTTTCAGTTATGGACCTTATCCTCTTGGACAGTTTTTTGTAGGAGGTTTCGAGATTGACAGGAACGGTAGCTCAGGAGGTTGGTATGATAGGGTAGAACTATCTCGGTTCTCCCCTTTGTCCCTTGCTCATTTTCTCTAGTTTTTTAGGTCGTTCTGGTTTTCGTGTTGTTTGGCCTCAGTGGGGTGTTTCATCCTTTGCATTTTGATGTTCGCCTTCTTGACGTGTTTTGATGTATAGGTTGTGGGGTTCCTATCAAAACCCTCTTTCTTATTAGTATATATATATATATATATATATATATATATATATATATATATATATATATATATATATATATATATATAAATTATAAGAAAAATAAAAATTTTTAAAAGTTTAATTGATTTACAATAATAAAATTTAAAAGATAAATGATGAATATTTTAATTTAAAACATATCATCTAACAAGTTTAAATGACTATTACGGCTTATTAAATTTTAATATGGTTGGAAATTTTCTAAAATATTTTCTTAATATTAATATAAAATAAACCTTTTTATTATTATATCTTTTTATTGTTTTTAAGAAAATAATATATAAAGTAAATAATTAAAAGAAAATATTATAGGGTGCGCGGGTTTGGTTGGTTCAACGGTTAAAATATTGTAGAAGAGTGGAGATCATCCCTCCCGTAGTACCGGTGGATGGGTGGGTGAGTCGACGTAGCTGGACGTAGCTCGCTCGTAACAGGTTTACCTGATGCAATTAGGGAACAAGATTCTGACTGAAGAATTAGGGAACAAGATTCTAACTGAAGAGGTGTAAAATATTGTAAGGAGCTAATGGAGAAAGAGACGTAGAAAATTGAAAGGAGCGAATTAAAAAAAAAAAAAGGTAAAAAGTGTAACAAATTATCTATTCCTCTAATATAATCAAAATATATATAAATAATTAAACTTTTAATTAATCTTACAATAAATAATATTTAATATAATTAATTGCATTGAAGAAGCATTATACTATATAGATTTTAATTATTAATTAAAATATGGTTTCATTTAACCATGCAAAATGTAATTATTTTTGGATTTAAGTTCAGTGCAGTTGAGGTCACTATGGTTGGCCCATTCAGGAATAGACTATACAAAATAAATAAATAAATAAACAATTAATATTTATTTTTGTTTGAAATCAACGGATTTTTTTATTTAATAATTAATATTTTATAAGCTGGACTCTCTATGTTCTTTATAACATTTTAATTTTAGTTTCATGTTGTTTTGAAAATTCTTTTAGTCTTGCAAATCATTTTTATTTTTGGATTAGATTGAGATCTCTTTTAACTATTTCACTCATTCTAAGGCATAGATAAAAATAAAATATAACATATAAATCATAAAAATAAAATATAACATATAAATTTTGTTAATATTTTTTTATGAAAGGTCATTTTAATTATAAAAATAGAAGCCTTTTGCAGTAAAAAAAAGTGTGATGTGATCTGCAGGCAAGGACGCCACTTCCATTATTGGTGATGTGATCCGGGTTCAATCCCCACAGCGGATATGTATATGTATAAAAGTATTTAATCAATAAAAAAAGTGAGTGGAGAAAAAATCACATCCCGGAAGCCACTAACTTATCTTAATAGCGGATCAAGAAAAACAAACTGTACCACACAAGCACCACGACCATCAACATCAAACTAGAAATATTCTACAACCAGAAAGGCCTTAAGGAAGTTTAAAAAATACAATCAACAGTGCTCCAAATGGTCCAGCTCCATAGCCAGAAAGACAAAGCCTTATCCATTTGAAGTGGGTGGTTCCCCCCACCCATCACAACGCTCCTCACCCCAACGTGAAGCATGAGTAATTGGAGAATAAGGATGGGACCATCCAAAAGTAAACTCGTAGCTGCTCGAAGCCCCTCAACCATCATTAGACACAGACACAGATTGTAGTGTGATCACAAGCACAGAATGCTGGGAGGTATATAGATCTGGCTACTGCAGGAGCCCTCCACAGTCATGGGATCTACTTCGAGGAGGCTAACACTGTGCACGATCAGGGCGTCAGCATGAACGAGATCTGGCTGGGTGAGGAGGCGAACAATCAGGGGCCTCCCTACTGACGGCACAAGGGGTGTCGCCCCAATATTTTAGCAAAGCCTGCAAATGGTCCAGGTCCATAGCCACCTTTTTAGCCTGGTCACAAATTTGAAACCACACATCATGAAAAACTTCGATCTTGTCAGCAAAAGAAAAATCCTAGGACAGATCAACCTGGTTGAAAATAATTTTGTTTCTAGATTTTCAAATGTGAAACAGGAGACTGAATCTGAAGATTTTCCACACTTCCCTCAGCGGGAGAGAAAACTGAATGGGATCACCTAGAAGGACATGATGCCATGAAAGCTGCAAGGACATAAATGGAGTAAAGAAAGAACCCACCCAACTCCAAGCGATTTTGGCCCACCTACAGGCCCAGAAAATATGTATACAAGACTCTAGATCTTGACAAAACGAGAATCGGGGCTCAAGCACCCACATATAAGAGAGTCTGCGACCAAGGGGTAAACCCTGACACAGTAACCTCCTAGAAAAAAAAATTGCTCCAGATAAGACGTCCAAGCTGAATGAAATATGGTTTTCCACCTAAAGGGTGGTGAGAGAAGGTCCCATTTGACATTGAGTTTGGGCACCGTGGGGGCAGGTGGTGTAAGCCAGTCATATCTTTACCTAGCTCTGTAGCTAAGCAAGGAAGTGCTCTTATATCAAGACCAATATTTCCACCAGGGTTTCTGGGATTTGACACCTAATTTCTGCCATAAGGAGAAAGGTGTATGGTCCAAAACAACATCATACGTAGCCTTGTTAGCGTTGGACAAGCGAAATATCCTTTTAAAATCATTTCAAGGAATCCAGTCTCTGTTTTCCCTGGAGTAGAAATTTACAATGGCGAAAATGCCCCGCTTAAAAACTTTTTGGGCATGGACCCAAGGAACTTGACCCAATGGCTTACCTTGAAGCTTGAAGACAGGGGACCACCAAACATTAAGAAGATTAATGGAAAGGCCTTTATGTGAATGGACCCCCTTCCAAATAATCCAAGGGTTTAATTTTTGCCAAGCCTTCCATATGCTTTTGATGACAAAGGAGCCAGGGATTTTAATGAAAACTAGGACCAACACCAGAGAGGGCAAATCCATTCCTTCCAAGGTGCGGTAGTTGAGGGGAAGCCCAACCAAGATGCAATTTCTAATAAGAACTTTTCATGCTTCAGGTCCTTTGAGAACCCACATAATTCATTTAGCACATAGGGCTAACCCTTGACGCTTACAGTTCAACAAACCCATACCCCCTGCTTGTCGTGGGAGACAACAAATATCCCAAGCCACTCTGTGAAAGCCCTTTCGCTCAGACCCACTAGACCACAAAAAATCTCACAATAATTTTTCAAGTCGTTTGTAACAAGCCTGAGAAGAGATCCAGCAAGAAGAGTATTAAACATGCATGGAAGCCAACACTTTAGAGGAAATTTGAAATTTTCCAGCAAGAGACAACTTCTTAGCATTCTAATATTCTAACTTGCTTTCCACTTTGTTAATGACATAAGACCATAATTGGGATGGAGAGCCTTGAAAGGCAAAAGGAATGCCCAGGAATTTGAAGACTTCTCTAGGATGAATCCAACTCCACTACACATGTTGAAGCCAGTGGGGAAGAGGCTGCAAGGATTACCTGTAACAAGAGGTTTTCCTCCATTGGATATTAGACCCGGAGGCTTTGCAAAAATATCAAGACAAGACAGAGCTTCAGAAATGGATTTATCATCCTCATTCAGAGTAAGGAAGGAATCATCAACAAAGTGGTCGTTAATGAGTTGACCAACATTCCCAGGAAGGGAAATACCCCGAAGCATCCTAAGAGATGCACGATGAGCCAAAATATAACCAAAGGCTTATGCTGCTAAAATGAATAGCGAGGGGGCCAAAGGACATCCTTGCCTTACTGACCTATGCAAGCCAATAACGTCAGTTTGAAACTTGTTGAGAGAAAGCACAACTGAAGTATCCTAAAAAAGTATTTTAACAGAGGAAATAAACTGAGGACCAAATCCAAGAGCTTCCAGTATGGAAAGAATAAAAACCCACTCAATTCGATCATAATCCTTTTCAAAGTCAAGCTTGAGGAAGACGACCTATTGATTGGACCTGCGAGCCCACTACATCCCTTCCCAAACAACGAGAACGTTGTCCAAAATATAATGATTCTAGATAAAGTTAGTTTGCTCAAACCTCATAATAGAGGGAAGCAAGGGCCTAATCCTCAAAGCAAACACTTTGGCAATGATCTTGTAGCTTACATTAAGAAAAGTTATTGGCCTCCAATTTGTGATGATTTCTAGATCCCTAAACTTTAGAATAAACTTGATATTGCCCTTATTGATAATAGCACCTAAGGAGCCAGTCTGCAGGGCTTCCAAATATACTTTATGCAAGTCTAAACCAACAAACTCCCAACAAGTTTTGTAAAATTTGTAGGGGAAGCCATCAAGCCCTAGGCCTTAGCGTCAGCCATTTGAAATAGGGTATCCGCAAGATCCTGCTCTGATAAGAGTCGTTCACAATATTTATGTTGCATTGGGGAGAGGCAAGTTGGGATAACCTCTTTGCAACATTGAAGGGCTAATTCTCTTTTAGGGGTGTACAACTAAGCAACAAAAACATGAGAATAATATCATGTAAATTCATATGCTATTTCAGGAAAAGAGGTGGTGTGAACCCCATTAATCAATAAAGTTTTGAATTGAGTGGAGTGACGCGGAGCCGGAGCCTCTAGAAAATCTCTTTAGAAATATGGTCACCCACTTTAAGCCAATGGAACCTGGCTTTAATATGAGCCCCTCTGGCCTCATACACTTCAGCCACTTTGAGCTCGTGCCAGAGCTGAGCGACATGGGCTTGAATGGTGGAGTCAAATGGGGAGACCTAAAGTTGAAAGGAGGCTTATGCAAGCTCATTACGTAGAGCATTATTAGAGCGATGACACAACTATACCACCTTCTTCCCCAGGCTTCTAAACAAAGCAGTGGTACAAAAAATGGCATCATTCCACCACTCAATCCAACCTGAATTTCCATTGGGTCTGGGTACAATGTTCTAGATCCTTTGGATGTGACAAACTGTATCGCTCCAAATTTTTTGCATCCCTACCTTTAGGCTATAGGATCCGCGCCCGGAAGGAGGATGGGAAAAGGATGGTGCGGTACCTCGGACTGAGAGGACTTTGCGAAGGTCCCGCCTCTCAAGGGAGGTGTATTTTGATGATTTTTCGATGGATGGTGGGTTCACCAGGAAACATTTGACGGCAGTTTCCACGCCTAGGTTTTGGAATGTGTTTAAATGTGTTCGTTTTAACCTTAAGCATTCATATCCTAGGTTTGGCCGAATGAATCTATATTAATCTATATGAAAATGCAAGTTCAATGAATACAGAAAACAGATTTAAAGACAAAAACAGAGAGAGTACAAAATGCAAGATGAGGAATACATGATCTGGATGTCTGAAGAAGATTCTGATGTTGAAGCAGTCTGGATCATCTGAGATTTGACAGAATCGTCTGCAATCAGATAAGATCGTTTGATCTGACGAATTCGTCAGAGACCTACAAAACCGAAACAGATGCAAAATACAAAAAAGTGCTACAGTGCTAACAGAGGGAAATGATATAAAATGGCAGCAATGTTATCAAACTGCAACTTAAACACAGAAACAGAAATGAATTGTGCTAATTTGATGATAATTAAGATTTAATTATGCACTTAATCTAAATGGGTGAACTCCAAATGCAAAGTAATATAAAACACTAAATAGATTATCTAATTTGCAGAATAAAATGACAGAAAAAGGGTTGAGGATCGCAAACTTCAGGCACTGATTGCCTTAATACAGACTGCAGTCGAGATCGTCTCGCATCAGTACGAAATCGCCTCGAATTCGACAGGTTCACCTCCGATCTGAACAGGTTCGTCGACGACGATAGGTGTTGGCTCCGGCTGAAAAACAGTGTTGTACCTGCAACAAAATTGATGTGGAACTAGTGCAAGTGCAAGATAGAGATGATTTAACGTATATGGAATTGAATTGCAGAGAATTTCGGCCAGGGGTTGGGAAGGGAAAATCCTAGAGACTAAATAGGCTTAGGGGAGAAGTTAGGAGGTTGGAGATCATCCCAATTTGGGAGATCTCCAACGGGGGGAGGGTCCCAACGGCGCAGACACGCTCACGCATTGGAGACCCGTTGGAACAAATTCCAACTTTGCAAAATCGGTTTTGCGACAAGATCGTCCGGACGTCCTAGTCCGGACGAAATCGTCAAATCTAGGGCGATATCGTCTGATCGGCGACGATATCGTCAAACGGTCAAAACAACCTCTAAAAATGGCACGAAAAAGGGGGAAACGGCGGTTAACAGGGCGGTTTGGGAGGTTAAATTTGAATTTTAAATTATTTACTAAGGTGAATGTAATTATTGCATTTTTACTGCGCCAATTTTAGGGTGCTACATTTTGCCCCCTCTTTAGCGAATTTTCTGAAGAAAATACGTTAAAGATGAGTTCTTCTCGATCTACGAGAAAGCAAAAATTATTCCCATTTTTAGGCGACGATTCTTGGTCGAATCGTACGACGACTTACTATGGTGCCCCCTCCGTGTTTTTACCCAAATCGAACGTTTGAGGTAAAAACGCGGAAAAGCAAAAAATTATTTTTGAATAAAATTAAGAAAAATAGGGTAAAACCCTAATTCATTTTTCTGTTCATTTTTTGGTTTTAGAGCTCTGGAAGCAAAAATGGTGGAGACGACGCACAGATCAACAGAGGTCCGGCGCGGTCTACGGGTAAGAGTCCAGACTGATCTAGAATGCTTTAATTTTAACTTTACATGTTTTTTAGATGAATTTTGAGCATCGCGGCCGTTTTTGGGCCGTCGACGTCGTCGGGACGAAATCGTCCCGATTTCGACGAAATCGTCTCAATTTCGCCCGAGGGCGAAATCGTCGAAAGGGGGACGATTTAGTCAAATTAGAGACGATTTCGAACTGTGAAATCGGAAACGATTATGCTCAAATTTGGGACGATATCGTCCAATAGTGGGCGATATCATCAATTGCACAAAGTTGAATTTTTAATTTGCATTATTGATTATTTGAATTGTTGATTAATGATTGTTTATTGTTTTGTTGTTTATGTTTGCAGAGAGGATTACTAAAGAGCGAGAGAATGGAAATATGGAGGTTTGAGAGACGACTTGGCCGCTCTGACACAGGCAGAGCGAGATCAGCTGGCATGCAGTCGGCTTACTGCATGTGGCAGAAATGCCACAAGTATCTACAGACATGGGGCTACTGACGGCCCTAGCAGAGAGGTGGTATCCGGGGTCTTCATGTTTTCGGCTACCGACAGGGGATATGACTCCCACACTAGAGGACGTATGGAGGATTATGAGAATCCCCATACAAGGACGGCTCATTACTCCTGCGGCCAATCAGGGCCGCGCTATGGGACGGTTATGCGGTGACCCGAGCTTCGCCCTGGAGAAGGGCGGAGTTAACATCGAGGCACTACGCCAGATGCCTGGGGCATCTACACTCACACGGGTGCTAGCTGGAGTAGTTGGTGGACTTCTGTTGTGCCACCAAAGCGGGTGCAGGGTGCCATGGATGCTCGTAGATGTGATCTGCGATATGAGAGACCACGGCTACAGGTTTTCTTGGGGCAGTTTTGTTCTATGCCGGTTGTACAGGATCCTGTATGGGGTCATGTACAAGGGCGGCCGATGTCTGGTTATGACATCGCTACTACGAGTTTGGTGCTGGGAGCACATTACGGTGCGGAGGCCGGTAGGGCTTCCTCTGATAAGGGTTGACGGGGAGAGGCCCCGAGTCTTCTACTGGTGGCTCTAGAGAGGGTCACAACGGCGGATCGACCTGTCGATGTCCCGGAGGCTATTGGATGACCTAGTCCTGGACCAGATCACCTGGAGGCCATGGAGAGAGCATCCGGGGGTGGCCGGAGGATGGACGGGGAGCTAGCTCGCATCGAGGCGAGTTTCTTGGGTGAGGATGGAGAGGGGAGAGGTGGAGCTCCATAGGTACGACCGAGTTTTGAGGTAGTTCGGTCTATAGTAGGGGATCCCATCCCTCAGAGACTACGAGTTTTCTCGGACTGTCAGGGATAACACTACAGTTAGCGGGGCTCCGGACATGCGGCGGTTCTGGAGCCGGGACACGGATGATGCCCCCATCCGGCCGGTGGATGGGGACGCGGGGGGGGGTGGTGTGGGTACGGAGGCATCCCCCTCCCCGGATGACGAGGGCACGGGGTCCGATCCATGCAGTTGTGCGTCGGATAGGGAGGCGGTGCCCGGCGGCGATGGAGGCAGCCCAGGGTCACGGCGGGAGAGAGGTGAGGTGGCCACAGGCACAGGAGCGGCCGCGATAGAGAGAGAGGGAGAGGAGGGAGGTGAGACCCCCATCTCCACAGAGGCCACCATCGCCCGATAAGGGCAAGGGTGTGGACACGGGAGAGAGTAGCGAGATGGCTACTCTCCGGGCGGAGAGAGATCGTCTGCAGGCTCAGGTGCAGACGCTACAGGATGCGGCTGCACGACACCGGGCTGAGGTGTCACAGCTACGGGATGAGATTGCATGCCTCAGGGCACGGGGCGGAGGGGCGAGCACACGAGGAGCTGGCGCGGTCGATTGCTCAGACCGCGTTTTACCAGGGCATCTACTTCCAGATGGTGCCAGAGGGTCGGAGGGTACAGCTGCCAGTCGGCATTGCTGACCTTATCGGGATTGGGTCCTCGAGGACTACGTCTCGATCGAGGACGAGGACTACACAGACGACGATGGGGCCACCTCCTCCACCTCAGGGCATGGGAGGAGATGAGGCAGAGAGCTCGAGAGGCTCTCGAGGCTAGAGGGCGGGATTGACATTTGTATGATATGATTATTTTTGATAGAGGATTGAGTATGCCGAGGTGCAGTTGTGGCATACCAATCTAGTTTTGATGATGTACATATGTTGATATATATATATATATATGAGATATTTTTGATCATATGACTTGTGTCTTTGTGTATGTTTATGATGCTTTTATGTTTTGATTGATTGATTTGATAATTGGATGTAATTATGTCGTTGGAGATATTATAATTTGAATGTCATGGTGATATTTTTAAATGAAATAATCTGATGTAACAAATTGATTGTTTATGATGAAATGTGATAAAAATAAAAAATAAAAAGAGACTTCTAACAATAATTTCAAAGGACATTGTCGCTATTATAGACCATTTCACGGAGTCGCTGCTCACTCGGTCGTCAAGCTAATCCCAGGATAGAAATATTGTTAAAAGTAAAAGAGTGCTTAAGAGGCTGTCTTAAGACTTTGTTGTGATAGTGCAAATGATAATGATGATGATGGTTTGTTTTCAGATTTTCATAAAAAATGTTTGTGCATGAAATGATGTTTTAAAATGATTTTTGCTAGGCATAAATTCCTAAGTGTGATAAATTTTTTGGATAATTCCTTAGGAATTATACCATCATTGCAAAATTAAAGGTTGACATAATGACATGAAATAATGAAAATGTGTTTGCTTTGGAAAAGCATAATTTGTGTAACATAATGAATTAAGCCATATGGTTTTCATGATTTTTGAATAAATGGGGAATAAAAATTGTTACAATGGTTTGCGCTAGGCATAGAATATGTAGGTATAGACTTATACCATCATCGCGAAAATCCAAAAAAAATAGTTTTATTGCATGGTTGATTTTTGATGAACAGAAAATATGAAAATGAGGACTTGCGCTAGGCATAATATTTCAATTTGGGTTTTGAAACTATACCATCGTCGCGAAAGTCAATCAGATATATATGTATATGTTTTGATTTGAAAGAAATTTTTGATTTTTCTATTATATAGTTGTCTTTATGGTAAACAATTGTACTTGATTTATTCCAAACAAGTTGCAAAAATAATATTTCAAATTATTTTGAAGACAAAAGTTAGATTTATAAGGAATCCCATGTGCATATGTGAATTCATTTCTGATCTTGATTTATCATAATGATACACGAAATCTCTCAAATACAAATGTGTGTGCAATTGCATTGTTCATTTACCAGTTTTGAGCAAGATACTATGATACAAGTGATTTGAAGAAACCAAATAAGTGTTCATTAACCATGATGTAGATGCATATAACCATACTAGGCTACTATGTAGATCGGATTATCAAAAGCTAGCTAATCCATAAGCAGACATAGGTCTGTACAAAAGAAGGTCGCTAATGTGACAGACATATCACCACGCTAGGAGTTACCCAAGGCCAAGCAGGTTGGGCACAAACCACATGTTATGGGGCTTACCTCACAGTTTTCGAATAATTGAGAATTCCAGGGATTCAAGCTCATCAACCCTTCTTTTCTTTTCAAAGGGTAGGGAAAGGGATTTTATTGCTTTCTTGCTTTCTTTTGAACTTTGCTTATTTTTCTTTTGCTTGATTTTTGAGATAGTGCTTGAAATATTGCTGGAATGATATAGAATAACATTTTTCTTTTCTCTTTTCTTTTTCTTGAACTTTTCTTTTTTTTTTTTTTGCTAGGGATACTTGCTCGGATTAGCTGTAGAGCAAGGGATTTTTTATTCTGGGTAGGGGTGAGCTTGTCCTTTTGCCAATTCTCAAAGATTCTAGAACATGTGCATGATAGGATAGCAAGGGAAACTTTTCGCTCAAGAAATCGGTTCTACTATGTAGCAAAACATGGAAATTACAAATATAATCATTTTATTGTGAAAAGATGTGCTTGGTTTAAGTAAATAACAAGATCAATTCTCTATGCTCAAACTTTATTTAATTGAATTTTGTGGACTTTGATATAAGAGAGATTAGTAATCATGCCAGATAAAATCAAGATATTTATTTGTTGTGAGTGTGCAAGTGAGGGATTCAAAATAAATGCTAATTTATCCCAAAATAAGTTGAAACATATAAGCTGCAATAATTGTAAGAAAATATATATAAATGATTTTTGAGAAGTTTGGAGAATGTTGACTCTCTCTTTCTTCTGTATATTGTTTTGGTTTCGAAAGAGTCAAGCATATAGCTGTTTTTAGATTTTTATTTTGATTTTTGTTTTTGAGTAAACAATTTAACAAGTGCTTTAAATAAATGCAATAGATAGTGTTGAAGATTTTGGATGATTATGAATATTTTTGATGTTTTTGAATAAATTGAAAGAAATACAAGATAGTAATTTTGAACAAATATATACATGGATGAAATGACCAGATTTATGCATAGTAACGTTTAAGATGCAAAATATTCATGGGTTCTTTAAGTTCTTTACCATCTAAGGTAGATAATTTATATGCTCCTGATTCAAATTTAGCGAGTAATAATGTATGGTCCAAGCCAATTGGGCTCGAATTTACCTTTAAGTTCCTTAGTTGCATTTGTATTTTTTTTATTTTCTTTTAAAACAAGGTCGCCAATCTCAAAGGAGCGATGACGAACTTTCTTAGCATATGATCTTTTAAGCTTGTTTTGGTAAGCACGGAGATGCTCCAAAGCATTGATGCATTTTTCATCTAGGAGTTCCAGTGGTCGAGTCTGCCGACACGATATTCATCTCCTACTTCGGTATCTTTAAGTAGCGATCCAAAGAAGGAACTTCCAATTCAAATGGAAAAAGCTGCTTCAGCACCATACACCAAAACAAATGGTGAAGTTCCGGTGGGGGTTCGAACACTAGTTCGATAGGCCCACAAGGCTGGATATAATTGAATGTGCCAGTCACGGCCAGTTTTATTGACCAATATTTTGAGAATTTTGATTAGGGTTTTGTTAGATGCTTACGCTTGACCATTACCACGAGGATAATAGGGAGTGGACCGGCGATGTTGAATCTTATATTTTTGACATAATTTTTTAACATCTTTATTTTTGAAGCAAGTTCCATTGTCGAGAGATGAGATTGGCGGGAATTCCGAACCTGCAAATGATTTGATTAAAAATAAATTTAGAAACTTGTGTGCCGGTGCGGGAAGCTAAAGGCATAGCTTCGACCCACTTCGTGAAATACTCGGTGGCGAGTTATGATGAACTTGTGTCCATCGGATGACACGGGATTGATTTTGCCAATAATATCCAAGCCCCATTTAGAAAAGGGCCATGGAGATGAAATAGCCTGCGGCTCTTGTGCGGGCGCATGGACAAGGTCGGCATGTTTTTGACACTTGTCGCAATGGCGCACATATTCATGTGCATCCGTTTCCATGGTAGGCCAAAAGTATCCTATCCGAAGGAGCTTTTTAGCAATAACACTACCACTAAAGTGTCCTCCACAAGATCCATCGTGGGCTTCACTCAAGGCTGATTTAGACTCTTCTAAGTTTAAAGCATCTTAATAGGATACCTTCAAAAGATCTCCTATATAAAGTATTGCCAATTATTACGAATCGACTTGCTCGTCGACGTAATAACCGACGCTGGTTTCTATTAGAATTGGCAGGGAAAGTCCCATTTTGAAGAAAATCAAATATGTCTGTATACCAAGGCTCGGGAGTAGTTTCATTGATTAGAAACACATCCAAAGGCTCTAAGCATGACTTATTTGAGGCGGGTTCCTGGAGTCGACGAATAATGATAGTGGCATATTCGTCATCTAACTCCAAGGGCAAGAGAGATGCAGCTGCGGCCATAGCATCAGCTGCACGGTTGCTAGTTCGAGGAATAGCTTCCAAGGTGACTTGATCAAATAGGGACATTAATTGTAAAACATAGGCCTTATATGGGCGCAGTTTATCATCTCTGGTTTGATAAACTTCATTAATTTGGTTTATAACCAGTTGGGAATCACCAAAAACTAAAAGATGTTTAATTTTTAGTGCTAGAGCAGCTCGTAATCCAAGGATTAGAGCTTCATACTCAACGATATTGTTGGTGCAAGCAAAGGTCGGTTTGAAGGACGAGAGGAATAAGATGTTTTTGCGGAGATATTAAAATAATACCCCACTAGCCCCACTCATGCATCGGGCTCCATCAAAGTATAAGGACCATTGTTCGGGATGGTCTGCCTCTAATTGAAGGCATTCATCTGGAAACTCGATGATGAGGGGATGGGTAGACTCTAAGGGTGCAGCGACTAATTGATCTGCTATGATTTGACCCTTAACGAGACTTCGTCCTATGAATGTGAGATCAAACTCGCTTAGAGCAAGAACCCACTTGGCTGTGCGACCCGATAAATAAGGTCGACTCATGAGATACCTTAAGGGATCATATTTAGCAATGACATAAGTTTTTTGGCTAAGCATATAATGTCGTAATTTTTGCGTAGCAAACACGACTACTAGACATAGTTTTTCCAATTTTGTGTAGCGGGTTTCATAACTGATGAAGGTTCGGCTAATATAATAATTAGCACGTTCTCGCTTTTCATCATCAAGTTGGGCTAACATAGCCCCTAAGGTAGAATCTGAAGCTGAAATATATAGGAGAAATGGGCGATCGGATTTAGGTGGTGAAAGCACGGGTGGATTAAGGAGGTATTGTTTGAGAAGTTCAAAAGCTTCTCTACATTCGGTATCCCAATTAAAGGGGACATCCTTCTTAAGGAGTTTAAGAAAGGGACCGGTTTTATCCGCCAGCTTATCGATGAAGCGACGGATGGCTTGAAGCTTACCTTGTAAACTTCGTAACTCAGATATATTAGTCGGTGCGGGCATATCAGTGATGGCCGCAATCTTGAGAGGGTCGATTTCAATACCACGTAAAGAAACTAAAACCCCTAATAGTTTGCCGGATTTAACTCCGAATATGCATTTTCTGGATTTAATCGAATGAGATATTCTCGTAATCGATTAAAGACTTTCCTTAAATCATCTAAATGATTATTTTCAATAATAGAGCGAGCTATAATATCATCCACATAATCATGTAGGATATCATGCATCATATCATGAAAAATGTAGGTCATAGCTCGTTGATAAGTTGCACCGACGTTCTTTAAGCCAAATGGCATCACTTTCCGAGCAAAAGGTACCCAGGGGGTAATAAAGGTTGTTTTAGCCTGGTCTTCAGGAGCTATCCTGATCTGATTATAACCGGAGAATCCATCCATTAAGGACATCATCCCACTTTCGACAGTGAAGTCAATGATTTGGTCCATGTTTGGAAGAGGAAAGTCATCTTTAGGGCATGCAGCGTTAATATCTCTAAAATCCGTGCAAACCCTAACTTTGGTAGCTTCTTTCTTGGTGATTGGAACTACATTTGAGATCCATTCGAGCATAATCAATAGCTTGTATAAAGATAACATTCGGGAGGTTTTCTAACTCCCCTTTGACTAGCGAGGCCACTTTGGGATGCATTTTTCTAAGTTTTTGTTTGACGGGTTTAGCATCCGGATGGACCACTAGATGATGCATGACTACGGAAGGGTCTAGACACGGCATATCTTCGTATGTCCAAGCGAAGACATCTTCATACTCTTTAAGGAATGCGATGTATTGTTCTTGTTTTTCTTGACTTAATTCTGATCCAATATTGATTATGTGAGGATTGTCCTCAGTTCCAATGTTAATTTTAATGACATTTTCTACCTCCATGTGTAGATCTCTTTCAAAATTAGGTGGGGCGGGTGAAACGCCCAATTCTTGTAATTCTTGTAAGGTTAATTTAGATAATTCATCTTGAGGATTAGTGGCCTCAAGTTGGGCTATAGTTGGTATAGAACCATCAAAATAAAACCCATTGTGCAACATCTCTTCAACAGAGACATCATGGAAGATATCTCCTTCCAACTCTTCATCGGGGTCGGCAATCATTTCAGGGTATGCTATGGACAGCATGTTGCATGAAAACGACTGATTTTTAAGAGGCAAATCAACATGCCTATCCAAATAATCTTGATAGCATATGAGATGATCATCATCCTCAAAAGGAAAGGGTTGACCCTTACTAGGAAATAGGCCCACACCACAGCGGGCAGGCCACGGTTCTACCTCGAAAGGTTCTTTCATGCCATTTTGGAAAGGTCCCAAGCCTTTCCCTTCATATCCCATTTTAAGCATCATGGGTTTAGCTTTAATATAATCATTGGTAAAATAACACCGAGCGTATCCTTCATGGTGAGTTTTGATATTCCGAGGGATTCTTCCCGAGTCATATCCTTTATAAATGAAGGCACAACTCCCGACTTGGTAAGTACTTCCCATAGGTTGTGGGAGGCCCAAAGTACGAGGAGATGGCGGCAAGTTATTTAAAAGGTTTGAATCTTGCATGAAAGCATTCATTTTTTCTGATATTAAGGTTGTAGATAAATCCGGTAAAAGGTCATCAGAAAGGGCATAAGATGTAGAAGGCTTATTACCTATGTCTTTAGTTGTGGAAGGTATGATAGATGTGTCTATAGGTCTTGAATTTATAAGGATAGAACTTGAAGGATTGGTTGTAGACTTAAGATCTGTTTGAGGTTCTAAAATAATTTGTTTAGAGGGTTGTTGATCTATATAGGAGGATGAAGTTAATGGAGGGGAAATAGGTGAAGTTATGGGTTTATGTTTCACAGTTTTAGATGAAAAATAAGAACTAGGTTGTGTGGATGACGAGGTGGGCAAAATTGCACTCCAACAGGTTCCGCAAAGCACACATATCAAAAGGTCTAGGGTCACCATGAATAGTGACCAACTGATTTTTGAATTCAAATTTAACACATTGGTGTAAAGTTGATGGGACCGCTCGCATGGCGTTGATCCAAGGGCGACCCAAAAGTATATTGTACGACGCTGGGCAATGTACAATAAACACGGTTGTTTCTAGGGTTCTAGGACCAACTTGCAATGGGAGGGTAATAACTCCACACGTTTCTTGTGTTTCGTCATTAAAAGCTTTGATAATCATATCGGTTTTCTTCATTTCATCACTTCTAAAGCCAAATCGTTGGTAGAAGTCAAAGGTGCAAATGTTTAGAGATGAGCCATTATCAATCAAAACTCGTTTGATGACTACATCTCCAATTAAAGCAGTAATGTATAAGGGATTGTCCTTATGTAAACTGTGTTGTGGGATATCTTTATCCCGGAAGTCAATACAATCAATCTCTCGAGTGATGATAGTATTGGCCATAGCTTCAGGTTGAATGTTTTGAGGTACCATCATTTGGCTCAATGTAAGCATCAACTCATCCCTATGGGTGGGAGAGGATCTTAATAAATCTAAGAGGGAAATTCTGGCCGTAGTATTAGACAATTGCTCATTAATGTTGTAAGGGGGTTTAGATTGGATATTAGGAGCATGATTCCCTTTATTAGGGTTTTTCAGAATGAATGGAGCCGATCCATCGTTCTGGTTTGGTTCTTGTTGGGAGTTTTGAGCTTGTTGTCGAGTAACGACTCCGATGGTACCTACGATGTTATAGTGAAGACGTTGAACTGGTCTCGGTTGAGCATTAATGGCTTGTTCATTAGAAAGGAATATATTGGAAGAAGGTCGAGTAGTGACTCTTCTAGGGAATGGTTCTTCTGGAACATTAGCATCTGTGACTGGTTGAATAGGATCTGATTCATTTTCAGAACTATTCGATTGGTTTGAAGTAATGTCTAGTTCACTTTCACTATCTGATTCTATATCACTAGAATCAGAAGTTTGAAAATTATGTAAGGGCCTGGTCGTAACCAGGGATAAGGTCGTGTCAAATATTTGAGGATCCTGAACAGGTAATTGTCCGCTAATGGTTCCTACATATCGGGTAGGAGGGGGAACATTATGATGTTCGATTTGATTGGCTACCTCTTTACCATGTCTTGGTAAAGGGTGTTGAAATATGTCTAGAGTTTGATTGGCATTTTGATTTTGATTTTGGGGAATGGTCTTTTGAGTATTATTAGGAGGGTTTTGTTTAGGTTGGAAGGCTTGTACTTCCATTTCATTATTGTCAATCAAATCTTGTATTTTATGTTTCAATATTTTACAAGCGTTGGTAGAATGTCCAGGTCCTCTATGGAAATCACAGTGCAAGTCAGCTATGTATCCGGGTATAGTTGGGTCAGGTTCCCGGATAGCTGGTAATTGGATCAAACCTCTTTCAAGTAATTGAGGTAAAATAGTTGATAAAGGTTGGTTTAATCTAGTGAATTCTCGAGGAGGCTTGTCAGGAGGTTTCAATATGAATTTTTCTGTTGTCTTCGTTGCATTGATATTAGCAACGTTTCTGCTGTCAGTGACTCCGTCACCGACAACTTGTTTGTTTTTATATTGATTTCTGGATGTTTTCTCATCATCCTTCTTCCTAAGTTGGCCTCTCCTAATGAGGGCATCTTCTACTCTTCGAGCTAAATCTATAGCTTGATCGAAGGTAGTTAAAGTAGCGGTTGATAGCTCATAAGATATACTGTTCTTGTAAATTGTTGATGAAAATGTCCAACATTTCCCTATAAGGCGAGCACAAAGTGCGGTTTTCCTGTCAATTGCCTCCATCTAGCTAAGAAATCGGCAAAACATTCATCCTTGTCTTGTTTTAAATTGTATAGGTCTTTAATAGTTACATGCCTCTCGATGTAGGCACTAAATTGATGGACAAATGATTCAGCTGTTTCTTCGAAGTTTCTCAAAGAATGAGTGGGCAACTGATAGTACCACTCTAATGCCATCCCACCTAAACTTTTGGGGAACATTTTTAGTAATAGCAAGTCGTCATGCGATATGTCGTGACATGCTATCCTAAACATGCGAAGATGCTCTATGGGATCTTCGGTTCCTTTATATATAGGCAGGACGGGCATGGGAAAATGCTTAGGGTATGGTTGAGCTACAACTATGGGATCCAAAGGTTGACTACGAGATCTCTCGATAATTATACGAGGGACGGTAGGGATCTATTCGGTCCATACGTGAAGCCAATTGTTTCACCATGGCTTCCAGATTACTAGTTTGCCCCCCATATTGGTTTGGTAGGGCATTGACATGGGTTTTATGGGCGTAGGATGGAGGAACATGCAGATTAGATGCCATGTTACTGTTGTGTAAAGTATTGGTAGGAAAAGTATTATGGAGGAATTTTGAAGTTGGATTATGTTGTATTTCGGATTGTTGAAAGTTTGTATTTGGCTTTGTTTTAGGTTTTTGTTTATTTGAAGCATATTGCTCAATAGTTTGACGGAATAAAGTAGTGAAGGAAGGTTTCTTTTGTGTGGGAGTGATTTTAGGTTGAATAACAGGTTCCTTAGGAGGTTGGGTAACCTGTTGTTTTGACATGTTTTGAGCCATAGTGACCATATCCGTATTGGATGGCCCTGCCTTGTCACTTTCTTGATCAATGAAAGACAAGGGATTAATGCGCATATTAAACGCCTGTTCTATAGCTGCTTGAGCGTCACTGATTTGCCCTTTATCAAGGCGAATTGCCACATTAAGGTCATCAATGTTATCTATGAGAAATTTCTTGAAATGCTCTGCATTGTCAAAGGCAATAGTTCCATTAGGAGCTACTCTAGGGGATGAGGATCCATCCTCTTTAACACTTCCTTCTTGTTCCTTATCTTCACCTAAGTCTTCATCTGATTGACCTAGAGTTTCTCCTTCCGGATTTGTATCTCCAAGAAGGACATTTGGGTCTTTAGTTGTATCTTGTAACCAATCTTCTCCTTCCCCTAAAGTTTCTTTACCATTCCTAAGTTTAGGCATGGTGCTAAGTTTTGATTTCAGCAAATATATATATATATATATATATATATATATATATATGCAACAAATTAAGAGGTATATATTTACTATATACCTACTACAATATTTGAAAATGAAATGTTTAAGTTTTTGCTAAGTTTTTGATTTTTAGTTTTTCTTTAATTTTTTGAAACAATACAATAAAGACGACAAATAACACAATAAATGCTAGAAATAATTACTGAAGTAATAATTTAATTTTCTATAAACAACTTATGAATATCATTGATAGGTTCGAGTTGTTCTGGAGTCATGAAGTGTTCTTCTTCAAATTGAAAGTTTTCTTTTAAAAATTTGATGAAAAGAGCTATAGTGATGTTGTATTTCGAGATCTTTGGTTGATAAAAGTAAAGCTCGTGGCAATACTCTCGATATAACACGGCTCGCAGAACTCTATTCCATATTTCCCTATCCGTAAGAACAACCTCTTGGTCTTCTACACAACCTAGGAACCGGTGCACAATGGCTGCGTTCTCGAGGTATTCCTCGAAGGTGAACAACTATGAAGATACTAAAGCTCTCCTATAGGCTAACCATCTATGGCAGGCTCTCTGAAGTTCATGATAAAAAACTAATTGATGAGGATCCAGGATTCTATCTAGGACTAGCCTCTTGATTTGCTTAAGTTGTGTGGACCTAGATGAAATGAGACTAAGTCTCCTATCAAGTTCGTTCCACAGGAATTGATTTCTACTTGTTTCAGGCACACTAAGGACAGAATTAACTTCTATAGCTGCCAATTGATTTTCTACGTTTATAGTAACTGCTAACCTTTTCTTAGGAGCTACCATCTAAACATGTTTTCAAACTTAAATGTTTAAAATGCATCTATGTTTCAGTTGTTCTATATATTTTTTTGTTTTTGTTTTTGTTTTTCAAAAGGTTATGATGCATTCACGTCGGGTTCACCAAAATGTATCGCTCCAAATTTTTCGCATCCCTACCTTCAGGCTATAGGATCCGCGCCGGAAGGAGGATGGGAAAAGGATGGTGCGGTACCTCGGATCGAGAGGACTTTGCGAAGGTCCCGCCTCTCAAGGGAGGTGTATTTTGATGATTTTTCTACGGATGGTGGGTTCACCAGGAAACATTTGATGGCAGTTTCCACGCCTAGGTTTTGGAATGTGTTTAAATGTGTTCGTTTTAACCTTAAGCATTCATATCCTAGGTTTGGCCGAATGAATCTAGATTAATCTATATGAAAATGCAAGTTCAATGAATACAGAAAATAGATTTAAAGACAAAAATAGAGAGAGTACAAAATGCAAGATGAGGAATACCTGATCCGGATGTCTGAAGAAGATTCTGATGTTGAAGCAGTCTGGATCGTCTGAGATTCGACAGAATCGTACGCAATCGAGACAAGATCGTCGAGATCGACGAATTCGTGAGACGAATTCGTCAGAGACCTGCAAAACCGAAAACAGATGCAAAATACAAAAAATACTACGGTGCTAACGAGAGGAAATGATATAAAATGGCAGCAATGTTATCAAAGCGCAACTTAAACACAGAAACAGAAATGAATTGTGCTAATTTGATGATAATTAAGATTTAATTATGCACTTAATCTAAATGGGTGAACTCCAAATGCAAAGTAATATAAAACACTGAATAGATTATCTAATTTGCAGAATAAAATGACAGAAAAAGGGTTGAGGAACGCAAACTTCAGGCACTGATTGCCTTAATACGGACTACAGTCGAGATCGTCTCGCATCAGTACGAAATCGCCTCGAATTCGACAGGTTCGCCTCCGATCTGAACAGGTTCGTCGACGACGATAGGTGCTGGCTCCGGCTGAAAAATAGTGTTGTACCTGCAACAAAATTGATGTGGAACTAGTGCAAGTGCAAGATAGAGATGATTTAACGTATATGGAATTGAATTGCAGAGAATTTCGGCCAGGGGTTGGGAAGGGAAAATCCTAGAGACTAAATAGGCTTAGGGGAGTAGTTAGGAGGTTGGAGATCATCCCAATTTGGGAGATCTCCAACGAGGGGAGGGTCCCAACGGCGCAGACACGCTTCTGCCCAGATTGGAGACCCGTTGGAACAAATTCCAACTTTGCAAAATTAGTTTTGCGACAAGATCGTCTGGACGTCCTAGTCCAGACGAAATCGTCAAATCTAGGGCGATATCGTCTGATCGGCGACGATATCGTCAAGCGGTCAAAACAACCTCTAAAAATGGCGCGAAAAAGGGGGAAACGGATTTCTCGACGGTTAACGGGCGGTTTGGGAGGTTAAATTTGAATTTTAAATTATTTACTAAGGTGAATGTAATTATTGCATTTTTACTGCGCCAATTTTAGGGTGCTACACAAACAATGGTATCATGTTGCAATAAATAAGTGTTAAGAAAAAACTGAGCACGAGTGGGCCATTGATGATTGGAGTAAATATGAACAGAGAACATTAAATGGGAATGATCGGATGATACCATACTAGGAATGGTTTCAACAAAATGGACTGAAGGGAACCGACGAGAAAAAGAAAATTTGCACTGGTCTGACAACATAGACCTGTCCAACATTTTTAAAACTCTTGTGGGGCCTAACTAAAAATTAGACCATGTGAACCACAAATGCTCGAGAAACTGACCTACAGAGAAACAAATATTGGGGTCAAAGATCCCCAGTTTGTTTTTCATAAAATACCATGCATGTCGCTCTCCCAAGGCCCACCTATTGGGGATCTGGCCCATTTTATCATAAGGCTTCTCGACCATATTGAAATCACCACACATCAGCTAGACCACGGCAGGTAAGGACAAAGCACACCATCTCCATAGGGCACATCTATCTTGGACTTCAATAGAGGCATAAATATTAATAATCCTAAAGGAAAGACCACTAAACCACGTGGTGAGAGGGGTCAGAACCCCAAGTGAAAAAATTGCTTGCCCATCTATTATTAAGCAAAATGATAGCACCTCTGCTATCGTTATTGTGGTTAGTAGTATACATCTGACTGCCAGACCATAACATAGAACAAGCAGATTGTAAATTGAAACTTGCCACTTTGACTTCTTGTAAATACACAAAATTTGGACAACCATAGAGATTGGAACAGGTAGAAAGTTCATCTCGAACCATGTAACGACGAATAGGGTCTGTCAACCCACATACATTCCAAGAGAGAAACAACATTAAAAAGAGTCGAGTTGCATACCCCCACTGGCCTCAGTCGCATGTTAATTTTTTTTTATTATAAATTTATATTACACTAATGTTAAATATTTTTATTTGTTACATATCCAATTAATTGAAATAAACTTTTTTCTTAAATTTATTTAAAGAATTTCATTGTAAATTAAGAAAAAAAAACCTTCACTAGTAATTATTGTTAGTTATTTTTCTTTTTCATTTTTATTTATGAAAAGAATACTATGAATATTATTATATTTAAATAAAATAATACTATGAATATTATTTAAGTTAAACATATAATTATAAGGGGATGGGTTTGATTATGGGCTTGACGGTAGCGGTTGAGTGTTTGTTGGTTGGCTACCCTAGTTGGATGCCCTAAAGGGGATAGGTTTGTTTGTAGCGATCCAGTGTTTATCGGTTGGCTACCCCAATTTTATGCCTTAGAGGGTCAATGTCTCATTGAATTTATTTTACCCAACATGTTAGGGTTATAGTGGTAGCATCTGAGATCGATCAGGAATCTGATAAAAGATATCACTGATTGGTATTTTTGACTAATCTGGATGTAGAACTAGGCTGGACACAACTTCTTTGGATAGTTTTCTTTAGTCCCAGACCAAAATCATGGTTTTTTCTTTAAAGGCCAATAAATTATCTCTTTTATTTTTGCATTAAATTTTCACTAGCTAGATGGCCAAAGATACTTCTTTCAAACACTAAATAGCTCTCTAATAGTTGACCTAAGCTCTAGGATCAATCCCAACCCAACTGAAACTTGAATTGCATGAAGAATTACTATAGAATCAAAGGAAAATCAACTAGTCCAATGTATTTGACAAAAGTCTAGCTACTTGAGCTATCAAATTTGCACACCAAAAACATACTAGCCACTCCAAAATGACCAAAATGAATATGGAGCATTATTACCTCTTCTTTTGTGATGCGGGATTCTCCGTAATCCCTGGATGCTCTTGCATCATACACCCTAGGTTAAAATATATTTCATGGGCTAAAATCTCATGGATATTTCATGAAGTCTCTAACCAAGATCTTGTGTCTAGCAACATTGGATTCATTCATCCATGTTGCATCTTCTATCGGTTTGGCCAACCATTTAAGAAAATATTCCTTGTATTTTTTATCTCTTGTTTGCTTAGATACTCGAGAATAAATCACTCTTTTCGATGTATCTTTTTCTTCTCTAGTATTTGTTGTATCCAATATTCAAATGCAAAATCAGACCTGCTCTGGACCTATTTTTCTATCATTCATTCATAAAACTAATGCAAATCAATAATATTAAAGATTGGTGAGATGTTTACTTTTCTCAACAACTCTAATTTATAAGCATTGGTTGATGCAAACTTTCATATTGTTAAAATTATAGACACCAAAATAGCACCAATCCGATTACGTGACAACAAGCGCTGATCGCATTGACACAAACAGCCCCCAAGGCAGCACCCAGAGGTCAAACAGTGGTTCTAACCACTCCCAAAAGCAGTTTGGAAGGTCAAAGGTCAATTTGGCATCTTTTTGGCACCTTGGTCTCTACTCGTCCCACCCCGAGACGAATACAAAGTGGCATTCGTCCCACCCAGGAACGAATATTAGCATTCGCCCCAGGGTGAGGCGAATAGAAGGTTTGACTAGCAAAAAAAGTCAAACCTCGGCAACTCCGCCAGTTAACTAAGGCTTCGGGCCATGCAATTGTGAGGAATAGCTTTTATTCAAGAAGAGAGACTTCAGTTATGAGTGTCTTTATTTTAGAAACCTCATGCAAGAATATTTCTAATCAAGGAGTTAGCTTTTCTCTGAAAATAGGACAGTTAACTCAAGTGGCGCCCTCACATGCGCAATTCAAACAAGGAGACCCTAAGGTCTATAAATTGGGGAGTTTTCCCCCCAAAAGATATACATAGAAGGAGCATTTGAGCAACGAAGTGCTGCCAATTTACATACCTACTTACGATTTGTGCTTTTACATCCTTAATCTCTCATTCGAAAGGGAGGTTATTGGGTGACTATTAGAAGCGCAAATCTGGACCCAAAACCCAATTTTTGGCCACAAAAATTCCCAAAATTTGTCGACAACCCCCCATAACCAGTTTTTGACCCATCCCAAGTGGATTGGTGCTGAAACAGTGCCTCAAATGGTGGGCATCCTGCCCCCGGGCGCTCCCCAAACTATCACAGTGCTAATCGCCCCACCCCGGGATGATTAGAAATTTGTGACAAATTTCTTTGTTTTTTCTTTTGCATTTGATTCTAGATAGGTTAAATAGGTTACAGTTCAAATTTCATTACATTCTGATCATTTTTGACCAGGTTATTGCTATTTCCTGCTTTCACTAACTTGCAGATGCCATCTTCAAAATCTGGGTTCTAGAGGTAAACTTGGAGAAATCTGAACATATGGCTCTTCCCAAAATACCCCCAATTAGCTAACCCCAAGTTTTTAGGTCTTTTGGAGCTTCCTAAGCAGGACATTGAATAGGGTGCTTTCTGGACAATTCTCACAGTCCTATTCGTCCCACCCTGGAGCGAGTACAGATCTATGAGGAATTTTTAGACTGTTCTTTTTGAAATGGTCTTCTTGTGATATTTTTATGCTTCTGTCAAATTTTTAAGTCAATCAGAGGTCATCTGATAGTCGTTTTATTATTTTCATGCATACACTGACAATAGGCTTTGGGAAATACATGTTTCATTTTGTCTGTAGGTATTACTAATGTTTTCTGTTTCTTTGAACATAGGTTTATGATAGAAGAGGAGCAGGAAAGAGCAAATAATCATGTACAATAGCGGCGGTGACGTTTTGGTCCGCCCATATTACATGTGGGCACGCGGAAGAAGGATTATTATCCACGGATCTTGTGACAAGAAACACATTTGATGCTCCTCTCCCCTAAAAATGAAGGAGACATATTGTAACACAATTTACAAGGCATATCAATAAAGAGATTACCATATTTCTATTGCTTTTATCTTGTGTCAATTTGTATATGTTCTTTCTTGTTATTTCTTGTGGCATATTCCTTTTTGTTTTCGTATCCTCATGCTTTCAAAAATAAGCTAAAGTATACTTTGTATGCATGTTATGACAAGTGTTAAATGACACTTGTATTTTCATATAGGCTTATGCCTATATATTTGTACTCTTTCTTGTATTGTTGCCTTATACTCTACTTCTACTTTAGATAAGGAAATTGTGAATTGTTTCTTGGTGCTCCATGATATGGTACCTTGACCCAACTAAACGACATAACCAATAGTTGATCTTCTAGTCTCAAGAAAACTAGCCCAAACTAAATCTATGTAACCAATCAATGAAAAGTAATCACATTTTGTGTACATAAGACCATGATGAGGGGTCCTCTTGTGGAATCTCAAAATCCTCTTAGATTCTATCCAATGACTCTTCTTGGGATCATGCATGAATCTGAAAACAAGGCCCACTAAATAGGTGATATCTGGTCTAGTTGAAGTCAAGTAAATCAAACTTCCAACTAGTTTCTTGTAAAGGGTGTCATCAACCCTTTCTTCATCATCACTATTAATCAATTTCAATCTGGTTTCCATGGGAGTGGGGAGTGGTATACACTCCAGCGTGCGAAACCTCTCTAATAGAGACTGAATGTACTTAGCATGGGATATGAATATCTTGCTAGAATTTTGCCACATTTCTATGCCTAAGCAGTAGTGGAGGTCCAAATCAATCATTTCAAATTTTTTGTATAAGTCTTCTTTTAGAAATCATAGTCCATTTGTGTCATCACCTGTAATGAGAAGATCATCCACATACAACATTACCAAAATAATGTGGTTCTTTCAATGTTTCACATAGAGAGTAGATTCAGCTACAAATCTAATAAAACCAAGGTTGATGAAATAAGAATCAATTTTGGCATACCAAGCTCTTGGTTCATGCTTCAACCTATATAGAGCTTTCTTCAATTTAAGGACTTTGTTTTCTTGGCCTTTTACTATGTACCCTGGTGGTTGTTCAAAATATACTTATTTCAATGTACCATTGAAGAAGGTATTTTTTACACCATCTAATAGATAGGCCATTTTTTTTTAGTAGCTAAAGCAATAACAGTGTGTATTATAGTCATTTTTGCCACAAGAGCAAGAATCTTCTCATAATCAATCCCTTCTTGTTGCTTATAGCCCTTAGCTACAACATAGTCGACAACATTGTCGACAAAGCATATTTGACTCCACTATTGGGTCCAATTTTGCATTATTTAGATCCCATCGTAGTTTCACGTTGAAGGGGAGCTCGATGGCTCCATAGAAATATGCATTGGTAAACAATCATCCTTCTATGGTGGATTCTAAGGAGGTGTACTCAAGCACTCATGCAGCTAGGCAAGGCAATAGTTGTAGAGTTGTTGTGGACCACAAAAGTAATAGAAATATTTCGCATGGAGGAGCCTCACAATGTGTGACACTAACACAGATAGTTTAACCCAATTACCATACCGCCACATTTTATCACGTCAATGTTCATTGTGGGACCCACGTGACCATGGGCAGTCAATGGGATGGACTCCCCTATTCATATCTTTTTATTTTTTTTATTTGTGGAAAACATCCCAAAAGGGATGCCACTTTCGGGTAAGACCCAAGGAGGCAGGGGTATCCATTCCGCAAAAAACGCCCAGGACTCGGACCTGGCCTACCACCTTTGACATACTCAAGGAGCAAACAAACACACAAAACCAAATTAAAAAAAGAAAATAACAACAAAAATAATAAAATAAAATAAAAAACAAACTCCTTGAGTGTGTCAAAACCAAAAGCACAACCAAACACGCACAATAAGATAAAAGAAACCACAACACAAACCACATAGAAAAACACAAGAACCACATAACAAAACACAAACAAGACAAAAACAACAGAACACTACAAAGACATAACCCAAAAAAACATGAAAAATAAACACAACCAAAACCTAAAAAATAAAATAAATAAAATAAAAATAAAAACAACCAACAACAGACAATAAACAAAAACAAAAAACATAGAAAACACTCACACATAAAAAAATGAAATAACACAAACAAAGAGAAACCCAAGAACAAGAACGAAAAAAACACAAGAACAATAACAATAAACATAAAAAAAACAAAACAACAAAAACACAAGAACAACAAAAAACAACACAAAGAACACAAAAACAAAACAAAACAAAAGAACCCACCCACCTTAAAAAACTAAACAAAAAAACAAAGAAGACAAAAGAAAAAAAATGAACAAAACAATGACCTATCTAGACCAGAAGACTATTAATGCAAGAATCAACAGAGGAAACAAAATAAAGAATAGAATGAGCTAGGGAACTAAAAAAACTGAATGAACCAAAGAGAAACAAAAAAAAAAAACAAGAAGAAACTAGGTACCTTCATAACTGGAGCCATCCAAAGAAATGATAGAAAGAAGAGCTTCCCTAATTTGAGAAGCCCACCATATAGGAGGGTGGCCATAACAAGTAAGATCACCTTTGTCCAAAGCCCAATTAGCTAAAGCATCAGCACTCTTGTTTTGATCTCCGACCACATGATTGTAATCAACTTTCAAAAATCCCATCCGGATTAACCGAATCTTCTCAATAATTCTTTTTATTCTCCAATCCACCTTATGATTCTTAGAAGGAGTCTTCAAGAGATTAATCATAAGTTGAGAGTCGACTCAACTAACACCTTTTCCCATCCAACCTTAGTAGCCTCCTGAAGGCCTCTAAGGATACCATACCCCTCAACAAGGTTATTGGAAAGAATACCCAAATTCTCAAGCAAAAGTAAAAACCAGGGAGCCATCCGAAAGTCTACCAATTCCTCCCACACTCGGCTTTTCCAGGGTTCCCTCTAGAGGCTCCATCAGTATTGACTTTTCCAAAATCCTTAGGAGGAGGTTGCCAATTTCTAGTCCTATCCATCTTACTAATACTCACATTCCCTTTAAGTTGGTTGCCCTTAGAAGGTTTAATCTTCAATCTTTGCATCACTTGATCCCATCTTTGGTGGGAGTTTTGGGGGTGATTAAGGAGATGATGGACTGATTCAACTAAGTTGGCTATGGTCTTTTGCCAAATATAGTGAATATCCTTCCTATCTTGATTAAAAATTTGGTTGTTCCTTTCATTCCAAATATTCCAAAGAAGAATGGTAGAACCCATCCAAACTAATTGCCTAATAAAATGATCAACACCCTCTTGATTAGGCCAATCCCTCCAAAGCTGTTCAAAAGTGAAAAAATTGGACCACTGTAAGCCAAGTAAAGTTGCCATTCTCCTCCATAGCTCAGAGGCTAAAGTACACTCAATAAAAATATGGTTGATATTTTCTACATTCTCTTCACACATTTCACATCTAAAAGGGCCATGAAAACCACGCTTCATAAGTTGCTCACCAGGAAGCACCCTACGATGCAATAAAAGCCAATTAAAGAACCTCACCTTAGGCCGGAGCTTTTGAGCCCACAATTGAGAAAATATGTCAGAAGAATGGTTGGGATTATTATGGCATAAGGTCAAATAACCTTGAGCAACCGAATACTCACCCTTAGTAGTGTCGTTCCATCCAAAACAATCTTTTTCATGGGACCAAGAGAGGGATCTCATATGAAGGATGCCTTGGATATCTTGTCTTTGCCTTTCTGGGATTTGAATAGGCCAGTCCTCAATAGGGATCCAATATCTACCAACCTTTGAATTACCAAGTATGGTACCGATAGTAATTAGCCACCTTTATCCAATTAGCTCGGTGAAGCTCCTCCATCCAAGGCCTCCAATCGGGAAACCGAGTTATCAAAGGCTTGTGACCATCCCAAGAATCTGTCCAAAAATTTGCATGTTGACCATTATGAATGATCCAAAATAATTTTTTCTTTATCAAATCCTCACCAGTCTTAAGAACTGCTAAAATGGGAGAACCTTTGGTAGGAAGTTGATAGCGAACAAGGTCTTCAGGACTTTTGTTCTCAAGGATATTTAGCACTGGAGATTATTGGCCCAAAGAGCATTGGGGTTATGCAACATCCTCCAATATAATTTAGCAGCTAAAGCTTTGTTGTTATTAATTGAAGACCGGAATCCTAACCCCCCTTCACTCTTAGGAAGACATAAAGTATCCCATTTCACCAAGGCCCATTTTCTTTTCTCCTTAGTACCACTCCAAAGGAAACGATGACTGATTTGATCCAATTCTCGAAGAACAACCTTTGGGATATTCAAAATGGAAGAAACATAAATAGGAATAGCTTGAAGGACTGATTTTACCAAGGTGATTCTACCCCTTAAGAAAGCCACTTGTTGGTCCACTTTCCAATTTTCTTCTTGACTTTGTCCAACAACCAATTCCAATCTTTATTTTTCTGCCTTTGAATATTTATGGGAATACCTAAATAAGTGATTGGAAGAGAGGTCTTCTTATATCTTAATTTATCCAAGACCATGGCTTCCTGTCTAGCAGAGCAGTGAAAGAAAATAACTTTAGATTTGTCTTCATTGATCAACTGCCCAGTAGCCTTAGAAAAACAGCTAATGATTTGCTTAAAATTAGAAGCTTCCTTAACTGTAGCTTTACCTAAAAGGGTAGAGTCATCCACAAATTGAAGATGAGAGATAGGTCTAGCTCCATGAGCAATGGTAACTCCCTCAAGGGTTTTGTTTTCCCTCTTTTTGGTTATAGTCCTACCCAAGCATTCAACAAGAATGATGAATAAATAAGGGGATAGCGGGTCACCTTGCCCGATACCTCTGGAAGCTGGGAAAGACCGAGAAGGCCTGCCATTGATAAGAACTAAGTAGGAAACTGAAGAGATACATCCCATAATCCAATCCATCCAATCCTTAGAGAAACCAAATTGCCTCAAAACTTTGATAAGGAAGTGCCAATCCACTCTGTCATAAGCTTTGGATAAGTCTAACCGGATGAACATAGAAGGAGAATTTTGCATATCCATGGAATGGATGGCTTCCCGAGCAAGAACTATCTCATCTACTATTTGACGTCCTTCCACATATCCCCCTTGCTCTGGGGAAATAATCTTATGTAAAAGAGGCTTCAACCTTTCCGCCATGATTTTAGTAATAATTTTGAGAAGAACATTACATAAAGCAATAGGTCTAAAAGCTGAGATATGATCAACCTCTTGAGCTTTTGGAACAAGAGTAATATAAGTTTTATTGATAACCTTCAAAATTTCTTTGGATTTCCTGGCTTCTTCCACCACCTCTAATAAATCAACATGAAGGATATCCCATAACTCTTGGTAGAACTCAATAGGAAAACCATCAGACCCGGGGTTTTCCCTTTTTGCATTTTAAAAACTACTTGTTGAAGCTCATTGATAGTAATAGGAGCAATCAAAATAGAGTTCTCCTCAGAAGTGATAAGAGAAGGGATTGCTTGAAGAACATTTTGTTGAGAAGCCGAGTCAAGAGGAGTAGCAACAAAAATATTGGAAAAGTAATCAACAACAATAGAGTTCATGCCATCCCAAGTATAAACAACATCTCCATAATCTGATTTTAAGGAAGAAATAAAGTTGTGAGATCTTCGAGCTAGAAGAGATTTGTGGAAGAAATTTGTGTTTCGATCTCCTTCTTTGAGCCATTGAATTCTAGATTTTTGCTTCCATAAGATTTCTTCTCTTTTTTCCCATTCCTCTAACCGAGTTGTGAGTTTAATTTCATCTCGCACTTCTCTTCTCCGTGAGGCCATCTAAACGGATTTTCTTATTCAAATTTTCAAGATGAGCAATAACTTCATGTTTTTTTTTATGAACATCCCCAAACTCTTTCCAGCTCCAAGTCTTGATTTTGGATTTAATGTATTGCAGTCTTTTGGCAAAACAGAACATCTTAGTCCCATGCCTAGGTTTACCTTCCTTCCACCATTGTTGCACACAAGGTCCGAAGGAAATGTCTCTAAGCCACATTAATTGAAAACGAAAAGGAGAGAAACTCACATTGGTTTTCCACATTTCCACCATGACCGGCCAATGATCCGAACCAACATTATTAAGAGTCTTCACTTTAGGAATGTGACCATGGATTAAGAAATTTTCAGAGAGCAAAAACCTATCCAATCTCTCCATTATACAAGCTAAGCCTTGCCTTCTCGTTAGACCAAGTCATAAGGCCATTATCTCAAGTTGGATATCCACAAGATGGAGGTTTGCAATATATTCGCTCATGAGGTCAGTACTTTTGTCCAAATTTCTATTTCCCCCTTTTTCTCATCCAGAGAGAGGATGGTATTGAAATCTCCTCCGATCAAGATCCAAGCTTTAGGAAAATGAGAGATAATATGAGTAATATCCTTCCACCTGTCTTCTTTTTTCCTCCAAAGAAGTCGGGGCATAAACAGTAATGCAGAGCATAATCTGGTTGGAATGTCTACTTTGAATAGCTATAGCCAACAAACCCCAACTGCCAACCATATGGTGAATAACTACCTCTTTTGGGTCCCAAAGACAAGCAATGCCACCCGAAGTCCCTTGGGAACTGAGGGAAACCACTTTTCCAGCAGGCCAAATTTTATCGGCAATTAAGTCCATATCCTCCATTGACATTTTTGTTTCTTGAAGGAAAACAAGATGTGGATGATTTATCCGAATCATTCTTCTAATTTCATTTTGTTTTGAAAGACTCCCTTTGAGTCCTCTAATATTCCAAGTGATGATCTTCATTAATACCAGGGCTAAAAATGTTGGGAAGGGCATTAATCTTACCTTCCTCTACAAGCTTTTCACCTTCTTTTACCATATGATATTGATTGGTCTTGCGACCTACTTTTTGATTAGAATCCATCTTCAATTTTTTTTCCCTGTTTCTTGACTTATTCCAATTGAATCCGAGATGGCTTCTAACCTTGAAGAATGCTCATACACAACCAAAATTTTACTAGATGGTTCAATGGAGTCTATATTGGGACCTGCATTATTTGAAGTTTTGACATTTGAAATATTGTTTTTCTTGTGTAAATTTTCTCCTTTTTTTTCTTGTTGAAAACCTTTGATTTGTTGGTTTGTCTCTGAGTTCTTTCCTTCATATTTAAACCGTGTTTCTAAGATTTCAGTTTCCATTATTTCCTCTTCCTCACTTGGGACATCATTTGTGGAAAGGATTTCAAACATATTAGCAAATGACTTTGATTGATCCTTCATTACTGGTTTTTTCTGAGTGTTCTTCTTCTTAGGTATTTGGAAACCTCGCTGAGTTTATATCTTCTTTCTTTTGATCAAGAATTTTATTTGGGCAAGCACTGGCCAAATGACCATATTCATGGCAAATTCTACAACGAAAAGGAATGTTCTCATAGTCCACTACTTGCTCCCAAGTGTCTTCCCCAAATTGTAATGTGATATTTTTAGGTAGGGGTTTGTCAAAATCCATTAAAACACAAATTCGAGCATAAATAATATGTTCAAAATTTTGAGTACAATCAGCGAGTCATCATAAAAGTTCCTAAAGAGTTTCCAATTGAAGAAAAAATAGTAGGATTCCAAAATTCAATAGGGAGGCCAAAGAGTCTAACCCACACGGGAGCTATAGAAGGCATCTCTTCTTCGGCTTTAAATTTAGTATGCCAGGGCTTCATGAAAAGCCCCGCCCTTCCAAAAAACCAAGGACCCCCTTGAAAAGTTTTCTCTCTATCTTCATTATTAGCAAATAAAACAAGAAAATAACCATTTGGATAAATAGAGATTTGTAACTCACCTTTAGTTTTCCAGCTTTTTGCAGCCCGGACTTTGAAAGCAGATAGACTCGGACGAAAACCCACGAACCGACAAATTAGTCCTCTTTTTTCCAAATCTTCAATGCCGATCCGAATGTTACCCATATCAAGCTTAACAATAGGAGTTCCATCAACCGCTTTAAGACATCCCGACTCTGTTTTCCCGGGATCAATCTTAGGCATTCTTAGAGGTTTATGAGAAGCCCTAGTATTGATATTAGCATTGGGCCGAGGCTGTCCACCACGAAGGGCATCCCTAAAATTCATTTTTGGGACCGAGTCTTCAAAATTCTTACCCTTGACAGGGGTTTTCATAGTAGAATTATTTTGTGGGTGCACCTTAGCACCAGATTCACTTGAGATATGAGCCATTTTTTGATCAACTCGCTTGAAACTTATTTCGTGGTCTCTTTAATCCTTGCCCTAGACGCCGTGGAAAGGTATGGTTTTCACTTTTCTTTTGTGCAGCAAATTGGAAGCCGTTGTCACTCAAGTTCACAGTATGATCTGTTGAAAGACAAATTTCTAACCCATCTTGTATCCCCTGCAACATTTCTTGCTAAAATATTGAGCATAAACCACAAAAATATTGGCCGCTAGGGCCCGAAGGCCCTAAAAACCAACCTCCGGAGCCGCTTGCACTCAACCCGGATGAAACCCTCGCATAGCCGCTTGCCAAATATATCGTTCACACATAGGGATGCGCTAGGATCTGTGTTGCTCCAAATGATATGAAAATTGGTGGAGACGTTCTAGGGTTTTTCAGGCATCTACCCTCAAAATTTTAGCTCAATCCGAGTTCGGATGAGTGAGATATGGCCGAAACGAGTTCGGCAGTTTGGGCAGTCCTGAAACTTGGGTGGCTTTTCCCTCCCCTATTCATATCACGCCATCATATTTTTTTCTTTTTTTTCAAATGGTGTAGAGTTACTCCCACATGGCATGTAGAAATGCATATTAATGCCTTATGTTTCTTTATATTTGATATGTGCATCTAACAAGGTAGGGGTTCCTACATGAACTCTTAAAACATTTAAATATTTTCAAGAATATTTTAAGCATATTCCAATGGAGAAAATATTGTAGATTATTTTGAAAAGATTTTGTATGCGGGATTTTTTTCCTCTTGTTTTGCTCCAAAGAGAGGCCTGTTGTATTTCTTGGAGGCCCCATTCAGATCCGACTATAGCCTTATATATAGTCGTTGGAAAGATTTTTTCGAGCCGAACATATTAGTGGTGTCCATTTTCAATTTTAAGGTTGTTCAATATGTTTTTTGTGGCTCAAAATATATTGTATTATGGAGTACATTTTCAATTGAACCTAACACTCCTTGGAAAATGTAAGTGAACCTAGTACCTAGTCATTTTTATATCACACCTAGCATATGCATCGATTGATTATCTATGCATTTCGATAAAATAAGAATATTACCATAAGGACACTTACCAATCTAGCGAATCCAGAATATTGACACCCTAGACGCTTTTTGAAGACTATAGAATCTTGATACTTTGAACATCAACTTTTGAAGACTATAGAAATAGACACTTTAGAAGGTTCTTTTTCTTTCTCCATCCTCCAAATTTTGAATTCTAGTCTATGGTTCATCATTTGCTGTAATTTATTTTTAGTGCATTTTCAACAGAGACCAACACTCTCAAATGGATCAATTTATTATATAAAGGTGCAATTTTGGTAGAGATTGAAACCTTGTAGACCAGTTTCACCATGAGGGGGATCATACCCATGATGAACCTAGTAAGTAGTGACCTACAAAAGCAACATACCTAGATTTTGACCTATAGAGGTAATATGTCCAAGGAAGAGGTTGACCTTGAGGTAAGACTCAAAGGTTGACCGTGAGGTACTAAGACAAGGCTAACTCAAAGGTAACTGGCCCAATAAAGTGACTGACCCTGAGGCAACATACCTAGATATGATCATGGATCTAACAATATTATTTAAAGTAGAAGATTCAAAGAGCAAGAGCCAAAAAGCACAAGCCAAGACATTATCCATTGTGTATTAGAAAAGTACACATTATGCCTATATATTTGTACTCTTTCTTGTATAATATAACATCAACTCTTTCAATTCTATCATGTATGACCTTGAATAGTCTAATTTTATTCCACATTAGCTTTCTATATGTTCCATGTGGGAACTTTTCCTTCCATAAATGAGCTAATACCAAATCACCAACCTCAATCTCTTTTACTTTTATCTTAAGATATGTTGTCATCTTATATTTCATAATGTTCTCCTTTAATTTGGATTTCATCTCATGATATAATTCATGCATATATTTCACAAAGTCTTTGGCCACACTGCATGGCTACTCCATTTAAGCTATATCTCGGAACTCATCAACTCCTCTTGGGTTGAAACCAAAGATAGTTTGAAATGGACTTGTACTTTTATTAATGGAATTATTGTAGGCAAATATAGCTTGTGTCAAATTTTAATTCATAGTGTTGGCCACTTCCAACCAAACATCTTAACATATTTTCCAATCTTCTATTTACTGCTTTTATTTGTCCATCTATTTGGAGATGTTGGGGATGATAAGCTAAACTAAAGCTCAAACCATTTTCTTCCCTAATATCCACCAATAATAACCAACAAATTTTGTATCCCTATCAAAAACTATGCTCTTTGGAAGCCCATGTAATTTTATTATCTCCTGGAAAAATAGTAATGCAGTATGTAGCATCATTGATCTTTTTATATGGAATGAACTATATCGTCTTAGAAAAACTATCAACAATAATAAATATTAAATCATAGTTTTTTTTTTTGTATTCTAGATAAAACCAAGTTCATGCTTGCTTCTATGGCTTTTTCAAAATTGGTAAAGTTTGATATAATTTGATATATTAGCCGCTTCCTTTTACATGTTGACATATTCTACACTCTAGCACAAACTTTTGCACATCCACATGTATAACTGGTCAATAATAATAATTTCCAACTAAGTGTCTGCCAAAATGTCTTGGTAGTCCTCCACTAAAAAAAATGTCCCAGTATTTTCTCAATGCCAAAATGTCTTGGTAGTCCTCCACTAAAAAAAAATGTCCCAGTATTTTCTCAATGCCAAAATGTCTTGGTAGTCCTCCACTAAAAAAAATGTCCCAGTATTTTCTCAATGCCAAAATGTCTTGGTAGTCCTCCACTAAAAAAAACTATGTTTTTTTCATATTAGGTTCTCCCTCTTAAAACTTCTTAGAATACATAGTTGTTGCCCTTTAAATAACAACCCCGCTTAAATGTAGTGTTTTAAAACCTGCAAAACTCGCGGTTCACTTGCCTGCGAGTTTCTTTATAAAAGTCTCAGATCGAGTAACTCATCGGCTTGTGGTGAGTTACCCTGCCATTGCTCGTCGCTTGCACGGTAGAAGCAGGGGATGGAATTTTCAAGCTCCACAGGAATTCGACCGCCAAACCCAACGGCCACCATACCCAGCATTTGAGAAGTCCAAATAGGTGAGTGTGTGCCCATCTCCGAAGGGATGGGAGTGCCAAAGAAATTATTACTGAGGTCCAAGCGTCTTAAATGCCAGAGTTGAAACAATCAATTGTAATGTTTGCAAAGCACATAATGCCTTTCCAGTCAATTATGGCCTTGGCACAAGCTTAAACTATGGGAGGGATCAATTAACTTCTGCTTTGAAATCCAACAGGTTGTATTTTTTTTGGTCTCTGGGCATGCCATTGCCATTGCAATCATAGTACATACTAACAACATAAACAATGATATTGCAGATGCAAAGTTTGCCCTTATCTGCAACGACCCCATGATGTGCTTGAAATGGAAGAGCTCGGTTTCACTCAGACCCATATGTCATAGGAGACAAGATGATGCCTTAATGTATAAAATATACGGAGCTGTTAAAGTATATTAACTAGAGAAAGTGAAGCTTTGCACTCACTGTCAGTGATAATGTGGTTGGTTGTTTTCTGTAAATTTTTTTTATGATATATAATTTTTTTTTTTTTTTTTAATTTAAGAAAAAGCGTTGATCCTAGCAACTTCATTAAGGTCATAAAGTTTAAAATTTTTGTTTTTTCCTATGTTGTTAAAATTATATATTTTTAAAAAAAATTGATGATATATAATTTTTTTTTTTTTAATTTAAGGAAAAGTAGTTGATCCTAGCAACTTCGTTAATAGGTCATAAAATTTAAAAATTTTGTTTTTTCTTACGCTATTAAAATTATATTTTTCTACAAAATGTTTAAAAATAGTAAATAAAGAAACTATAATCCGTTTACTTTTTGGGGTTGCACAACACAATCTTATTAGAAGTTTATCCATATATTAGATTGAAAATTGTATTAAAAATATTAGATGTTTATTGAATCTGCTCCTCCATGGAATATAGTTTTAGCATATTTGACCTTTGATCTTTTGTTACATGTGGGATGCATTTATTCTCAAGTCTATGGAACTTCCAACACACCTCGAGATGTTATTGACAGACTTCATCAGCTCTCTCATATGATTCAGGATCATCATAAGGTCCAATAGGAAACTAAGGAGGCAACAATTAACAATGATGAGCAAGTTCAGGTTTTGATTACTTTTTTTTCTTTAAAGACTTCAGAAGGTATCACGGAAGACATGCCTAAAATTTCTTCGTATAACAGACTCTCCCACAGATGAATGTGATATATGATGTATTGCAGCAAGATATAGCTATAGTCTTTTTTGTTGATATTAGCTTCTATTCCTATGTACATTCAGTTATGGATGCTTTACTCTTGATCTACCTCATTTTGTTTTTTAGTTGGTGGACAGTGCACCAGAATATTGTAATGTTCTAGTTAATGAATTAATATAATCTAGATTTTTCTTTAAAAAAATTGTATAAAAAATTATGAGATTAAAAGAGATTATTTGTTTTATCAACAACAAACCATAAATTATAACAATCATGTTCATATGGTTAAAAAAATGTCATAAATTATATTGGATTCAACTCTATAAAAATAAAATAAATTATGATTTTATCATTTTTATTGCGGTTCATAAAGTTATAAATAAAAGTGCATTAAGAATATAAGATTAAAATGCCATGAACAATATTAAAATGATCTTTCTCCACAAACTATTTACCTAGACATAGTAGAAAAAAAAAACTATAGTGTGTCTACTTTTTAAGGTTGCATGATACAACCTAATGTCCTCATATTAGATTAGATTAAAAAGTGTATTAAATGGAGATTCAATTTTGCTATATGTTTACTTTTTAAGGTTGTTTTTTATTAAGATTGATTTTGAGAAAGCTTATGACCGCATTGAATGGAGATTCATTCTTACTATGCTCAAAGCTTTAGGATTCGGGCCAATTTTCATTCAGACTATTGCTATGCTATTCAGAGATGCTAGACTATTCTCAATCTGAACAATTCACAGTCTGAAGCAGTGGGTCTTTTTAGGTCTATTCAGCAAGGGTGTCCTATTGCTTCCTCTTTATATGTGCTTGCTACTAAAGCCTTCGGCTATCTTTTAGCTACTCAAGCTTCTGCATGTCTTATTAAAGGAATTGCTCTTCCAAATGATCATGGATAAATTATTAATGGGCACTTTGCTAATGACTTCTTTCTTACTATAAGGAAAGATGAGCAATCTATTTCTCATGCTTTGTTTTGTTTGAACACCTTTTGCAAAACCTCTGGTTCTAGAATAAAATGGAGGAAGACCTCTTGCTTTAGGCAGTCTTCCTTGCCTGTGTCGTCTTGGCTTCAAGGGTATCATTGGAATTGGATCCGTCCTAGAGAATTTTTTAAGTTTCTTGGTATTCCTTTTGCCTTTCAAGGCTCCCTTGCTCAGCTTTCGAATTATGTACTTCAAAGAGTTAAAAAAAAAATGATTTTTGGCTTACTAAGAAGTTGTCATTGGCAGGTAAATTTTAGATTTGCTCTAAAATTTTAGCTATCACTCATGTATACTATTCCTCTTGTTGGGTTCCTTCATAGGCTTGCTATAAGAAGCTTGAGAAACTCCTTCGAGATTTTATTTGGAATAATTCTTCTGAAACAAAGGGATTTCATAGAGTTGCTTGGGATATTTGTTGTCTTTCTAGAGAATCTGGAAAAATGGATCTGTTGGACTGTAGATGATAAGGCATTGCTTTGTGTGCTAAGTGGGTGGTCAGGGCTCTAAGGGGAGCAGAAGCTTGGAAAGTTCTAGTTCAAAATTTCATTTCCTCTGGTCTTCCCTTAATCTGTAGAGCATAGAGAGGGTTGGATTTTTCCTCTCTCATTGTTGCTTTAATTTTTGTTAAGATTTATGGCTCCTTTGTTATTAAAATTATATGGAAATCCTGATAGCCACTTACTCCTTGGATCTGTTGGAGAGGATTAGCTTTTGTAAAAGCTTATCCATCAATTCTATGAATATTTGGTGGTCCCCTATGTTTCTTCATCAAGGTTCTCCCTTAGCTTGGGTGCAATGGGGTTTTTCAAAAAGGGTATCATTACAATAGCTTATTTCTTTTCTCACTAAACCAAGGATTGGATCCCATGGAATGAGTTCAAATGTACCTTAAGGTTAAATGGTGCGAACAAAGATACTTATGATGTTGTTATTTCTCTCACCTCTTTTTATATGTTGCGTAAGATTAGTGTGTGCTCGTAGTGTCCTTGGTGGTCATACTGGAGATGGCATGTTGACACTCCTTTACGTAATTATAAGGCTCATTTGGGGTATAAATGGTCATCTCCTCATCTTACTATGGTGCCTAAGCTCAATTAGCATTGGGACATATTTTCTATAAGGCCTAGATGGAATTCTAGATTTCAGAATATTTAGGCTACTTATGTTGAGCCCATGCAGTTTTTTTTTGTGCGGAGCTTGCTGTGTAAGGCCTTTTCTTGGGGGAACATTTGAAGCACCTTAGAATTCCTTATCCTAAATATCCCTTTTGTGGTTTACCTGAGTCTTGTACTCACCTCTTTTAGATTTACAAAAGATCTAGGTAAGCTTGGGAATGTGTTCTTTCCTTTTTTCCCATTTACAACTATAATAATTTCTTGACCCCAAGCTCTTCTTGGGGACTCTTACTTTTTCTCTCCCACTTTTTGAAGTTTGGCAAATTTTCAGGATTAACCTGCTCTTTCATATTTGGAAGGCCCATAACAGAATTATTTTTAAACAATATACACCTTCTGTCATATTTACTCATGTTGATAAATTAGAAGTTTTTAATGACATGTGGCTATAGATATGTACTCAAGCCAACAAAGTTACTATGGATTTGGATCACCTGCAAGTTCTTCTATCATACTTGGCCAATGATCCATGTATAGTCAACCAAATCCTCCCAAAGTGCTCTTCTCGAGAGTATTTTTTATCCCACTCTCATCGTTGACCTTTGTCATATGCAATAAGTGCTCCTATAGACAGGCACTAGTACCATCCCTCACCAGTTAGGAAGTGTCCTAGTGTTGATATTGCTTGTTTGTCCAACCAAGTTGGGGGGTGGGATGATGTTCAACCAGTTTCACCTGGGCCAGTTGTTGGTTGAAGCAACACGGGTACTAAAGACCTTAATCATGATGAAGAGGGGTGGGTTTCCATCCCTTAATCACTAGCAGTTTATGTAGGACAACACACCATGGTACATTACTCCATATGATATGCTTTCTTTGATGTAATGATCATCAATGATCATGATTGGTAAACTTGTATTTTGTTGGTGGCTTTGTTTCCTAACCCTTGTCAATGAGGGTTAGTTTGATTCCCCATGGGGTGTGTTAACCCACAATTTTTTTTTTTATTGTAAAGGATTTTATCTTAGTTTAATGTAAATTTGCTTTTTTCATCAAAAAATAAAAGTGCATTAAAAATATGAGATTATTTATTTTTTCGACAACAAATTACAAATTATAATTATCATGTTCATACAGTTAAAAACAAATGCTTAAAAAAATCTTTCATAAATTGTATTGGATTCAAGTGTATAAAAGTAATATATATTGTGATTTTATAAGTTTTATTACGAAAGCTTTAAACATATAAAAATAAAACAAACACAAATATTATATATTAAATTTTATTAAAAAAAATTATTATCAATTTGTAAATAAAACTTATTTTATGATTTATTATATCTAAGAATTTTACAATCATTTATAATGTTATCTTTATTTATATTATGACATAAATAAGTAAGTTTAGTACAGGTAGTTATAAGGACCTTTTTTACATAAGTGAGACTTGTTATTTTTTCCATCTAATTTGAGGCAAGTAATGCATCTTGTCATACCTCACCTATATTGAGCACAACTGATATTCATTTGAGGCCATATACATCAAGAAGCATAATATATTGAACTAAGACCACCTCAATGACCTTGTCTTTGTGCAATATAATCTTAGGATTCACACAAGACAAGTGGAGGGTAGTGAATCCTACAAGGCAATTCGATCTGATGAGTTAGATCCACTTTTTGATTAGATTACCGAGAGTTATATGGATTCTTGAGTTTATTATAGAGGACCTTAAGGCACTTGAGGAGGAAGCAAAACATGTAAGAATATTGGAGGATATATACCATGATGATACTATATTTGAGAAGCCTATGATTTACCCAGCAGTTTAGATCCAAGGCCAGCCATTGACATCAACTACTGTAGACGATGGGAAAACCTTGTATTATTTTTCCTTTTTAATATAATTAATGTCAAGTGTGCACAGGGAAGATTTGTTAGAATCTCTACTTCCCCACTTGAGGACCTCTTTCCAAAGGAGATCTCGAGGACATGAATCCTCAACACAACTAGATCCCTATGGTTCGTAAATTATCAAGGTCATGGAAGGTTGATGTAATACTTGTTTTGCAGGTGTTTTATGTGTTCAATTAGGATAATCATCTAAATTTTTTGGATCCTTAGTAATATTGACTCTTTATCGAGCCTTAACGGTTATTTGAACCTAAATTGTCAAAACCATCTAAAATGCAAAGCTTAGATTAATTCACACAAATGCAAGCAAACAAGAGCTATCCTAAATGGAATTCGAGTTTTGAATGCACTAGTCTAAGGAGGATTTTATTTTTAGGGTAAACAAGGAAGGATGCAATTAAACAGGATTAACCTAATGCAACTAGATGCAATTCGGATTTCTTGCCTAAGAACTTAAATATAAAATATGTGTTAGGTTGGAAACTAGGGTTCTTTAATTAACTTGACTTTTAATATTTGTGAAGAAATTACTAAGTTTTGTAAAGGATTTTATAAGTTTTTAAAGAAATTATTATGTTTTGGAAAGGAATTTCTAAGTTTATAAAGAAATTACTAAGTTTTGTAAAGACGTTTCTATGTTTTAAAATGAATTTTGCAAGTTTGGTAATGAAATTTCTAAGGTTTTGTAATGAAGTTGCTAAGTTTTGTATGTGTTTTTTAAAGAATTTTCTAAGTTTTGTAAAAGGTTTTGTATTAAGTAATGGTTTTCTAGGTTTTGTAATTGCTATGTTTTGTAAGGGTTTTCAAACAATATTATGTTCTTTAATCTAGGTTCCTTAATTTCCCAAAGTAGATGTGTATTAGGTTTCTAGAAAAACAAACAATCAGAGATAGAATGCACAGAAGGAAATGACAGAGCCAAGATAGGGCCAAGTGGTCAGGTTACCTCTACCAGAACCTGTTTGCCAAATTTACCATAGCACAGGGCCAAATTCAACATAGGGGTGGCAAATTTGGTAAACCTGCACAAAAACCAAAAAATAATTAGGGTTTCTATTTTTTGGGGCCTATCTGAGGGCAGTGAGGTTGATAGGTTATCTTTGCTACTGATCAAACCCCCTTTTATGCAAAAACATTGAGTATGAATGCCTATTTTTGGAGTAATTTTGGCTTGTTGCCAAATTTAGCACAACACAAAGCCAAATTCACCACAGGGGTGGCGAATTTGGTCTTGGGTAGATAAAATCAGATTTTAAGGTCAATTTTAGTGGGTTATACTATGAATTTTGAGCTAAACATTTTTTAGAGGGTCCCTACTAAATTCTAGAGGACCTGTGAGTGGAAAAATTAGGAATAAAAGTAGTAGAAATAGGGTTTTTCCAAATTCACCATAGGGGTGGCAAATTTGGTATTGGACGAGATTTTTAGTTTTCATAACCAAATTGAGGGCAAGTCTGAGTTGAGTTTAATTTTAAAATGACAGGGAAGATTCTTAATATGCTCTAGAAGGTCTATTTGCAAAGAAATTAGAGTATTGAGCTCTCAAATTTGGAGAATTGCTAAACTAAAGTGTTATTCACAGTAAAAGGAGTGAAATCCCCAAAGGGGATTTGCAAGTTTTGAGAAATAAAACTTATGACAGTCTGCAAAGGGTAAGCAGAGGCTTATGAAATAATAAAACAAGGTGAATCCAATTCTTAACAATGCTACAAGGATGGATTGGAGGATAATTTCAAGGATTTGACAAGATGTATCAAGAAACTTGTTCAAAATTTCAAATCAAATGAGCAATAACAAAGTGAATGTTAGAGCACAAATCTGAAATTAAATTCTATAGTAGCATAAATGCATGTAAATCAGATGTGATATAATAAGGAAACTACTAATTGCCTTCAATTCTAGCAAAGAGGAAATAATATTCCTATTATGGTGAAAAATATCACATGTGAAGCTAAAGAAAATGTTCGCCAAAATACTTAGAACAAAGAGACAATGTATAAAAGAAGAATGTCAAATTGTAACACAAAGATAGCATGAAATGAAATGAGATTAGATCAATATGTTGTAAAAAGAACAGAATCTTGGAGACAAAGGATTAGTAAGAAAATATATAAATGGAAATATGACCAAAACCCTACAAAATGGAGGATTAGAGTCATAAAATATAGTAAAAGAAATGACAAATTCCAAAGCACCTACAAAATAATTGTGAGGAATGATAATATAGAAGAAAAATATATGAAAAGAGATTGCAAAAACTAAGTTAGAGTACTACAAAAACTAGGTTAGAGGTTGCCAAAGAAGGAGTTAGAGAAATCAAGAAGAAATATTAAGCCTATGAAAAGAAATGCATAAAAGAAAGTGAGATATTAAGCTAGCAAGGCTACAACCATGGGTGGGAAAAATGCTATGGAACCAAGGTGAAGGGAGAGAAGAAGGGAGCTAGGAGAGCTTCCCTTATTGCCTCCAATGGTGACCTCCTCACTTCCAAGCCCTCCCTAGCCTTGCTTGGCTTACCTCCAATGCTTGTAAAACTACTCTAATGCTTGAGAAAGCTTATGACAATGCTTGAAAAGAGCCTAAAGAAGAAATATAAGTTCTAGTACAATATGGGTAGAGCTTTACTACAATGGAAAACCTTTCCAAATTCCTACCCAATGAGGTCCTTAAATAGGATTTGGAGGGGGGATTGGAGGGAGAATTAGATAATAATGCATTCAAACCAAAAAATATTAGACCTTACTGGAGCATGTGGGTCAATGGTGGAGGTGGAAAGATGCTCAATCTACATCAACCTGGTTCGTGTGAAATATTCTTGGTCATTTTGCCAAATTCACCATCATTTTCTAAATTCATCACATGTGTGGCGAATTTGGTTTAGAGTGGTAAATTTTGTAACCAATCAGGTTAGACTCATGATATTTGAATTTTGAAAAGGTCTGCCAAATTTACCACTAGAAAAATTCACCACAAGTGTGGCAAATTTGGTAAAAGTTAAATTTTGGATAAAAATCCCCAATTTTGCAATTTTGCAAAATTCGCCACTCGACTTACCAAATTCACCACTAGCAAATTTGGTCAGAGTGGTGAATTTGTTAAAGGTGTTTTTAAGTGTCTAGATTTATGGGGAATGATGATTTTAAATTTTTGTGAAGGTTAGAATAGGTTTTGGGAAGTTTTGGTGTGATTTGGACTAGTTTTGGGAAGTCACGATAAGCGTGTCAAAATTGGGTGTCTACATTTTGCCCTAGTTTTGACATGATATCTGAGATGTTACGTCAAAATTTAAGTTGTGATACTCAATTTTGATGTTATACTATGTTCGAATGATAATTGGTTGTTGCGTGAGATTGATTGAAGATTTTAGTTGGTTTGGAAGGATTTGTATATATATACACCTCGTTTTGTGTGCCCTGATATTTGGCAAAAGAAATTGTGAGGCTTTATGAAAATTTTATTTTGGAAAAATGATTTATCGAAACCCATATGCTGAATTATAGATTTTGATGTAAATTTTCAAGATGAGGAGTGCTTTGAATTAATTAGGGTTTTAGGGTTTAAAAGGGTAAAAGAGAGGTGAAAAAGTGACCCAATTTGCACTTTTATCCTTTACAAAAATTTGAAGAGAGTGGAGTGGATTTATCATAGGAGATGGCAAATATTTGTAGATGGGTGCATTGTGCTGACGTGATTCGAGGGACAATTGATGTGTCTGAGTGAGACCGAAAGGTAGGCCCTAATCCTAATGCTAAAAACTTTTTTCTAGGGTATGTTTTTCATGATTTTTAAAATTTATGGCAAATTTGGTGCTAGTGGTGATTTTGGTAGCGGTGCCATTGGCGATTTTAGTCCCAGTGTCAAATTTGGCACTGGCAAATTTGGCGCCAGTGGTGAATTTGGTCAAAACAACCTAATTTTATTTTACATTTTTTGGCCTCGATATGCGAGAAAATATAGTCATATTTATACTTGTCAAAAATATATCTTTGAGGGATATCCGATGGTAGTATTTTTGTGGAATTTTAAAATGATTTGATGCCTTTTCTTACTTATTCTCTATGGTGGCTTTCGATAGGCGATGAAGGTTTTGACCAGTCGAGAGCGTCATCCTAAGTGCTTGGGGAGCATCTTAGGGGGTGACCATAGGGTTGAGGATGTGACACTTTTGACAGCAGTGGGGTTGTATTATGTCAGATATATGCCTAAGTTGTAATTTGACCATTCGTTGCTGACAACTCTCACGAAGAGGTGGTACCCATCCACCAACACTTTCAGGTTGTCGGTGGGTGAGGTGACAGTCACTTTAGAGGATGTATAGCACATTATTTGAGTACCAATTTAGGGAGTTCCCATTCGTGTGGGGATGAATTTAGTCGTAGGGAGATTTATATTTTTAGAGGATAGTGATTTCTTGGATATGCAGAAGGGTTTGAGGATCAATGATGCCTACATTGGAGGGCACATTGATAGGAGCACAACACTTCTGGTTGCAATAGTATCAGGGTTTATGATGAGTGATACTAGCAAGAGCTTCATACCTTGGGTATGGAAGCACATCATAGAAAGGATGAAAGATAGTCAGATAGTCTATGCCTAGGCCTTGACTATTTTAGTTAGATTGTACCATACCTTATACATAATGGTTTATCGATAAGGTCATATCTTGATCTATTGTACCTTACTCCAACTTTGGGCCTAGGAACATATAGCTATTTGGCAGCCCGTAGTGATGAGGAGGAGGATTTATCGTGAGCTTCCTAAATTTTATCGATGGGATAGGTGCATCTGCCCCTCATATTGTAATCTGGTTTGGACAAGGTATCTCATCGATGATATGCAGATAGCCCATGTCAGTTGGCATCCTTGGAGAGGGGTGTATGTGTGGTTTGAGGATCACAAGGAGTTGGATAGGGTGAGGTGATTTTGATGGTTGGATGATGGTAATAAGGCTTCCAATCTATATCGTTATGATTGAATGACACGCTAGTTTAGATAGGTATAGGGAATACTAGTTGACGGAGAGGTTTGGATACGATGAGTGCATCGTGAGACTTTATGGGATCCTATGAATCCCCTCACTTTTCTATAGGTAAATGAGGATGATCATGTGGTCTTGACTCCTATTCTAGATGATGTGGGTGTGACAATAGATTACATTTGTTGGTATAGGCGATTCAGATCCCATCGTTTGACTACAGGCCCATCATTGAGGGATCAAAGACAAATATTCTTGGACATACTGAGTGTTTTACGAGTATCTAGGCATAATGCTAGGAGAGAGAGATGGTAAAGGAGGATGAAAAGATAGAGAGCGAGGAGATAAAATCCTTTATATGTGACTCCCTTGACTGTTGTCCCTCTTTTATGTTTTCTAGCCATTAGAGGAGCATCAAGCTCAGGTGGATAGGATACTAGCAGTGTGGACCCATACTTTGGTGGAGATGTGGATTTGAGTAGAGAGCATGTGGATGTTACAGTGGTATAGTTGAGGGTACTACACCACACCTTAAAGGATGTGATGGGCCATTTAGTGGCTTTAGACGCTCTACGGTTGGTAGAGGTAGCTTAACTTAGGGATGAGATAGCATAGGTGCAGACGTATAGCAGGGAGACTATTTTGAGGTTTTAGTCTTTCTTGGACCATATCATGGTCGAGCATGCCCTTGATTAGATGATCATTACTAGTCTTAGGTCTGACCTAGAGCAGGTAACGAGGTAGAGGGATGAGGCTCATGATGCGATAGGCCAAGGTTTGGATAGCAGGGTGGTGGCCCTCATTACGGGGTCTCTTGAGCGAGAGAACAACTTCTAGGATTTTTTTGGAGAGTACAAGGTTAGATTTTATAGAGCAAGTGCATTGATTGACTATTTGGGTTGATAGGGCATAGAGCAGAATCATACAATATCATGATCTATATCATGTAGTGGTACCTGCAAAGCAATGAGCACCATCTCCATCGAGTACATAGTTGAGGGCTATGATGGCGAGTGGTACAAGAGGGCTGCTAGCTTCCAACAAACACGTCCTCCTACTTCGATAGGGGATTTAGGGATACAAATACCTCTAGTTAGGTTACCTTCTAGGATGATCGGGAGTGAATGCACTAATTTTGGGATTGTAGTGCATCCTCCTATGAGATGAGTGCATCATTTTCCTCTTATGATGCACCTTATCTTATCGACTTGTATGTTGCAAGATATATATATATATATATATATATATATATATATATATATATATATATATATATATATATATATGATGATGCTTTGGTTATTTTGTGTTATGATGATGTGTTTTTATGTCTATATGTTGTGAATGTTTGCTTTTGTTAATGTTTATATAGAATGTTACGGATGAGGGGAGATACCCCAAATTGAGATATGTTGAATGATTTTTGGATGATGGATGAACATCTCAATATATTTATATGTGAGTGGTGGTCTCTAGACCTGATATAGGATAATGCTCATTAGGAGGTAAAATTTGCCATGAATATTTCCATAGGTAGGGATGTGATCTCATTACGTCTAAATGGTGGCTCAAAAATATCATATTTGCAACATCATTTAGAACATAGTGAGATAGTTGTAATATGTACAAGAGATATGAAATATTCTCTTCTCATAAGTGTTCAAATTTTGCTCTCATAAACATCTGACTACATAGATGAGGTACCTGTAATATGTATAAGAGATAGTATATTGCTTTCTTCTCATTAGTGTTCAAATGTTGATCTCGCAAATATTTGACTCCATAGATGAGGTACCTATAATATGATCCTTATCAGTGTTTGAATGTTTCTCTTTGTAAACATTTGACTGCATAGATAAGGTAGATGTAGTGTGATCCTTATCAGTGTTCGAATGTTGCTCTCTACAAACATCCAACTGCATAGATAAGGTAGATGTAGTATGATCCTTATCAGTGTTTGAATGTTGCTATTTACAAACATTCTACTACGTAGATAAGGTAGATATAGTATGATCCTTGCTGCTCTCTACAAATATTTGACTATGTAGATAAGGTATATGTAGTATAATTCTTATCAGTGTTCGAATACTGCTCTCTACAAACATCCAAATGCATAGATAAGGTAGATGTAGTATGATCCTTATTAGTGTTCAAATGTTGCTCTCTATAAACATTTGACTGCGTAGATAAGGTATATGCAGTATGATCCTTATCAGTTTTTAAATGTTGCTCTTTGCAAACATTCGACTATGTAGATAAGGTATATGTAATATGATCCTTATCAGTGTTCAAATGTTGCTCTTTGCAAACATTTGACTGCATGGATAAGGTATTTGCAGTATGATCCTTATCAGTTTTTAAATACTGCTCTCTGCAAACATTCGGCTATGTAGATAAGGTATGTAATATGATCCTTATTAGTGTTCAAATGCTACTCTTTACAAACATTCGACTGCATAGATAAGGTAGATGTGATCCTTTCAACAATGTATAAGTGTCACTTTCTATGAAACACTTAGTTGCGTAGATGAAAGATGGTTTGATTTTTATCAATGTCTAAGTATCATTTTTTATGAGACACTTAGGCATGTAGATGAAATATCTAGATTTTGCAAGACTTTTGTAGGAGTTTTGATATAAATTCTGTGAATGATTTTGATGTTGATTGTATCCACTTTGTCATTTCATCCAACAAGAAGAAGGTATTAGATGTAATTTTCTGTGTAGTGTCAATTTACGTTGATTGTCTATTTGACCATGTTGGTTATGATTAATTTTGGCAATTATAATCTAGTTGTTGGGAGTTTATTATTTACACAAAAGGTAAGGAATTTACATATCATATATGCTATTTCTATTCACATTTCACATGATTTTAAAATGTTTCTCATTATCTTGGATTCCCCTAAAGAAATCAAGATAAAAGGTACTTTAGATTGATAGAATTAAAGCCATGCACTATCGATATTACCATGTAGAATATGAGCTTTAAGAAAAAAGCAATAATGGGTATGGATCCTCTATACATATTGGTACCAAAGGTGATGAAAAATGTCTTTAGAATTCTTATTTATTCATTGATTTCTAGTCTCTTGAATATTTTTGATATGGAAATATAGTTAGAGAGGATTGTGATATGATATTATCTCATCTATCATTCTTATATTTTTTTATTGATGTCTAGTCTCTTGGACATATTTAAGGATGAAATATTTTTGGAGAGGATTGTAACACTACACTATGTTTCTTTCTCCAAATAGAAGTAATAACAAGTTTATCTTCTTTCCTCCTCTAAAAAATAATATATCTTGGATTTTACCTTACAACTACAAATATTCCTTTTGATAGAACAAACTAAAGGCCCATTTACAAGTTTTAACTATTGTAGCTCAATGTATTGTTTGCCAAATTAGAGACCTCCACATTTGAGCTTTTTCCTAACATTAATTTCACAATTTATCACTATCTCATTATCATTTCCTAAGGCTAATTACATAGCTCATATTCTTTATCGTTAGAAGCAAAAAGAGTATAATTCCAAAGCATATACATCTATTTTCTCTATTACACTATTGGAAAAGCAAATTTGTGATGATATAGGGGATCCACTAATAACAAATTAACCAAAAGATAAAGAAGGATCATTCAATAAATTTTTTTTTAGTGAAGTTAGAATAAAAAATATGTTAAGAATGGAAATCCTTTCAAAAGGCCTCTAACTCAGATGGCATGTTTACAAGGAAGAAGCAATAACTATTATTGATGATTTTTTGAGCACTCAAGGAAAATGAGAAGTAGTAGTTATTATGGTGTTAACATGGTGACTTTCTAATTGTTAATCCTTCTTGATGTTCTTTTATTAATGGTGTATGCAACCCAAATAAAGGGAAAGTATTTTGGTATTTGGATTTCTTCTCCATTCCAAAAAATTAAAGTTTAAGCAATTTTGAAGGACCAACATGTACCAATGGTATTGGTTGTAATTATACCATTTCATTGGAGATATTTTTTGATGTGCTTATGTCACGTTTATCTATTTAGTTTACATTGATATTTAGTTCCATCTATATGATTTGTTGAGTAAATATCAATTTATTTTTATGGTATTTTGGAGCCATTAGGGAGGTGTGATTAGAATTGAAGGATGGTCAAATAAGATACGTTATATGTTTGAATTTAAAGAAAATTATAAAAATAAAATATCATTGGAGAATAACTTGAAGAGGAAGGGTCATAACTATTCACCTTCCATACCCAATTTCCTTCCTCGTTGCTAAAAAAATATTAATTAGGGATATTACTATCTTTTCCAGCCATTGGCAAGGTAGTAACTTTTGGGAGTAATTTGTACTTGTATGAGCTTTTAGGTACACTAAGTTTCTCTACAAGTGACTTTAAAAATCTCATGCACATTGTACTAATGTGTGCATATCAATAATATAATAAGTAACAATATATTTTTATGGGTTTTATTCCTATACAAGGTTTTCTACACATAACTCATGGCATATTAAATTCATTGGGTTTGATTTACTTACCAATGGTTATTTCAATTCACTACTTTCTATGGAATCTTTGACTATATTTACCCTTGTTTTTCTATATAAAATCAAATTTTCTTACGTTATATAATTTTCTATGAAGAGAGGTCTATGTGTGTAAGCCAATTAAGGGCTATATATTAATTCTTTATCATCCTTATTTTTAACTCCTAAATATGAAATATTTATCCCTAAATATATAATTGTTAACTATAATACTAGTAGTTACTAAAATGTGACAATCCTCAGAGATCTCCAAACACAATGTACTAACCTTTATGGCATTATCCTTTCTAAACAAATATTGTAACTTAGTACACACCTTGATGGGATCACTATCATATTTTATTGTGGAAAACATATTAGGTTTGATCATAATAAAAAATATACTTAAGACTTTATCCCTATGACCATGAATGCTTTCATGAAGAGCCTTCATTATTTTTTCTTAAAAAATATATCAGAGAATGTTATATATCAATGCACTAATCATATGAGTTGACCCAACACTATAATTTTTACTATTCATGAAATTAATATACACCAAAGGATCCATCTCAATTCACCCTTAGATGTGCAGTATATCCTCAAACTGATATCACTAATGTAATCAGGACACGAAAATTTAATCTAAAAAAAATCCAAAAAACACTTTTATATACAAATATTATGGCATTCAAAAAAAATAAGCTATTAATCATCCAAAGAAAAAAGTAATTAAATTATTCAAACTTTATAAAATTAAAATGAATCAAAACATGTGACTTGTCACACAAGAACCCATTTTCCACATTGTCTCCACTTGTTTTCCACTATGCAAATTGAATGGGTTATGACCTACCACTTTTAATGGTTTTATTAGATGACCATCCTCAAATATAAATAAAGAATTGAATTTTTTATTGTTAGACTCCACACCGGTCACCACAATAGAATGAAAATAAAATGAAGGTTATGGATTTTGAACTTGAGTCTCCTAAGCAAGCTATGCCTTAAGTTGGCTAAGCTAAGTAACCACCTAAAGGATCCATTTATAAATCAAAGGTGATTCCCTCTAGATGAAGAAAAGGGTCAAATTTAGTGTTAATTAGCTTTGTAAAATAAACTCTACTAAGATATAGCCCGATATTTGAAAACTAAACCTCCACCCCATAAGTACCTAGGTGCCACCTTCCTAGGAAGTGTTCCAATGACTACCATGGTGAAGGGATGATCAATATTTACATCAAAAACCAATACCTATGTCCATCCAACATTCAACAAATGAACTTAAAAGGAGATATGTAAGGAACCTAGGGATAGAGATACGAGAATATAATATTATATTGTGTATGGGTCTTATGGTTAGTTGGCATGGGCCACCCATAACCTAAGGTTGGGTATATTTTAATATTTTACTATATTAATGAGTGGAACACAGATTTAGTAAGGGGCATTTAAAGAAGGGAGATTATCATTGTAAAGTCGAGTAATGTCAAGTATTTTATTGTAACGGTCTTGGCTCATGGAGTAGGTATGGAGTGATTTCTAGCCTTAAGGAATATTGTTGATGTAAGGAATATTGTTGGTGTTGCCCTACATCAACAATATTTTGTATATTTGTTTTATTGTGTGGATTTTTACTATGGAATTTATTTTTGAATGCATGAATTGATATTTTTGCATAATGATAAATTATTTTTGTTAATAAGAATAAGGTTCATAACAAGCTAGCTAGGTACCTAAAGGAGATTTTATGGATCAAAGGTGATCCCCTCTAAATGAATAAAAGGACCAAATTTAATGTTGATTGCCTATGTAAAATGAACACTACAAAGGGAAAGCCCAATATTTTAAAACTAAACCTCCACCCAATAAGTCCCTAGGTTCCACCTTCCTAGGTAGTGTACCAAGGACTACCATGCTGAAGGGATGATCAATGTTACCTCAACAACCAATGTCTATGCTCATCCAATATTTAACGAATAAAGTTAAATGGAGAACCTATGGCTTGAACATTAAACCTATTCTCATCATACAACTATGGACCTTCCTTCTACACAAAAAGCTAAGAATGATCATGATGAGTAAAATAATAGCATCTTTTTAATGAACATCTTTTGCTTCCACTTAATGCACAATATAGGAAGGCCAATTTGAGCCACACCCAATCTAACAAGATTTCCAATGCCATCTTTTCTAACTAAAAGAGGAAGATTTTTAAGTGTGTCAAGAGATGTCACTACTATTTGAAGTAGAAATCCCTTCACAACCAAGAACAAAAACACATTCTTCAAACAAGGGTATGTGACCATGCACAATGTTTGAACCTGCAACAAAATAATTATGAGTGAATTGTTGTCTATGTGATACCAAAGGTGTCATAGTTCTTAGGTAAGAGTGGGCACCCAATGTTCCTTTGAGTGGTCATCGTGATTCTCTCTCCATGCAACAAGAAAAATGAGTACAAGAAAAAATACATTCTATTAAAAAGATAAAAGAATCCTTTATTCAAAATAAAATTGCATTTATCGTATAGATTACGATATCCCTCTCCTTCTCCCTAGTTCCTACTAGGATATCTAACTTTCCAACCTCTAGCTCTCATTCCTATGGCATTTGAAAAATCAAATACAAAGACACATTAAGAATTCTTCTTAAATTTAAATTTCTTTATAAACCCTTTTACCTTTTGATCTTTGCATCTTTCATTTATAAAAACAATTCATTGTCAAAGTAAATGAACATAGGTCATTTTTTGTCCTTTAAAAAAATTTAAAGAACCAATTCATTTTTTCTTATTATTTATTCCTAAATAACCGATTCATTCCTATGGCATTTGAAAAATCAAATGCAAGACACATTAAGAATTCTTCTTAAATTTGAATTTCTTTATAAACTCTTTTACATTTTTCTCTTTACCTCTTTCATTTATAAAAATTATTCATTATCAAAGTAAATGAACATAGGTCATTATTTGTCCTTTAAAAAAAAATCTAAAAAACCAATCATTTTCCTTATTATTTATTTTTTCAAGATAGCATACAAAATATTGAAAACATACAACTCAAATAAAGTAAAAATGGACTTATTTTCCTCTTTAACAATGCTAATATATATATGAGATTAAAATTAGTTGGATATCTATTTGATTATATAAAACTTAAAACAGAAGCTTCATTTTATTCAATTAATATGTTATGTATGATTTGTTTTAAAGTAAATATAATCATAAATGGAATTTTAAATATATATATATATATATATATATATATATATATATATATATATATATATATTAATTATTTTTTTGGTACATAGAAAAGTTGAAATATTTACTATTTTTATATTTTATTATATTAAACTTTTAATTATTATTATATCATGATCACACAATAATATTAAAACTTAACTAACCAATATTAATACTATGTATATATAACCTAAACAACTTCTAATCATAATTTCCTTAAAATTTTAAATATTTAACCTTTAAACTAATACAATTTATAAAAATTATAACTTTGCTTAAAAAAATAATAATAGTTTTAGCTTTAAACACAATTCACCAATAACTACTTGAATTACAAATGCATTCAAAGATGTATTCGTTTTTTTCCTTTTTAACCTGATTTACTTGGATAAACTCCTCAGCTTGCCTCCTCACCTTGCTTTAAAACAAATGCTAAAAGTAATTTTTAAATATATTAACCTATATCTTGTTTCCTAATAAATTTATTTGTTTTTTTTTAAATACATAAATTAATTTAAAAAAAAAACAACGAACCGCAATTTAACTGTGCTTCTATCTGTAATGTTAAAAGAACTAATAATTAAAAAAATTCAAAGCTGAGGCTTATGGCATTCAATGATCTTGATTGGAAAAGCAGGAGTGAAATATTCAGTGCCACATGAGATGGCTTTCAACTCTTAATGGAAAAGCATGCAACCAAATATTCAGTCATTACAGAACTTATATCAAGCTCCAGCGTAACTATGTCTAAACCAGGCTCAACTCAGAATCCTCCTCCGCCGCCGCCACCAAAGCCCCCTCCTCCACCGGCACCCGCACCCCCACCAACTCCTCCTCCAAATCCTCCACCGCAACCAGCACCACCACCCCCTCCAATTCCACCACCACTTCCTCCTCCAACACCACCAGCAGAACCGCCTCCTGCTCCAGCACCTCCGCGGACGCCTCCTCCGGTTCCACAACCAAAGCCTCCTCCGGCACCACCACCCACACCCGCGCCACCACCGGCACCTCCGCCCAAGCCTCCTACGCCACCACCGGCCCTGCTAACTCCGCCTAGACCTCCCCCGCCACCTTTTCCGAAAACGCCACCACCGCCAATTCCTCCACCTCCACCCAAATTATCAGTTTGGTACTTTGTGTAGACGTTGAGGTTTCTGCATCAGTAGCATTCCAGAGAGTTTGGATGCCCATGCCAATTCCATTCTCTTCATGTTATCTAATTTTCTATGAAGAGAGGTCTACGTGTGTTAGCCAATTAAGGGCTATAGATTAAGTTAGCCAATTAAGGGCTATAGATTAATTCTTTATCATCCTTCTTTTTAACTCCTAAATATGAAATATTTATCCTTAAAAATTTAATTGTTAAATATAATACTAGTCGTTACTAAAATTTGGTAATCTTCGAAGATCTGCAAACACAATGTGCTAACTTTTATGGCATTATCCTTTCTAAACAAATATTGCAATTTAGTGTAGGAATGCGAACATCTGAGCCATTGTATTGAACTCCATAAATAATACATAGGCAGCCTTAGATTAGCCCGTAGGTTACGGAACCACCTAGGCGTCAAATAGAATAGGTTGTAACAAATTAACAACATTAACCTATAATGGAATAACTAACATAGCTACGCTAACATCCCCCCTTATTACATTATTTGGGTAATAGGATAACTACTAGCTATACTAACATCCCCCTGATTACATCATTTTGCAATACAAAGAGAGTTGTGAAACAATTCAAATTTGACACGTGCAAGTGCCTTAGTGAAAATGTCTGCAACTTGAGCATCGGTGGGAATGTACTGAAGTTGAATTCGGTGCCTTGGAACTTCGTCTCGAATGAAGTGGCATTGTGTATCAATGTGCTTAGTTTTCTCATGATGCACTGGATTCTTAACAAGGTTCAAAACACCCTGGTTGTCGCAGAACAAGTGGATTGGATATTTGGATGGAAGGCCCATACTTGTCAGGATGCAACGTAACCATATCACTTCGCACATAGCTTCACATGTGACGTGATATTCTACCTCTATAGATGAGATAGCAACCACCTGTTGCTTCTTGTTGTGCCAAGAGACAGGACTGGATCCAAGATGAAAAATATATCCTAAAGTTGACTTGCGATCATCAAACGACCCGGCATAGTCGGAGTCCGTGTATCCTTGCAAGAAGAATTTACCATTTCGCTTGTATTCTAGGCCATATTCCATAGTACCACGGACATAGTGAAGAACATGTTTTGTTGCTTTCTAGTGAGTAGTCTTAGGTTCCTGCATGAACCTCAAAAGATAGTTGACAACAAATACGATATTTGGCCTAGTATTGGTCAAATATATGAGACTCCCGATCAACTGTCGATAGAGAGTACCATCTACCTAAGGTGAATCATCATATCACGATAACTGAAGACCTGATTCCATCGGAGTTGCCATTGGCTTACAATCAGTCATGCGATATTTTTCTAACAGTGTCTTGGCATATTTTTTCTGAGACACCTTAATGTAGTGCTCCTTCTAGCTTACTTCCAGACCAAGACAATAATGGAGAAGTTCGAGATCTGTCATCTCAAAATATTTACACAAGTCACTTTTGACAGCAGAGATCATAGGTTCTAAACTCCCTGTAATGAGCAGATCATCAACATAGAGTACAAGCAACACTATCTCAGAACCTTGTTTCTTGAAATAAAGGTTTGCATCTGACGGACATCTCTTAAATCCATGTTGCAGAAGGTGATTATCCATTTTTATATACCAAGCTCGAGGAGCTTGTTTCAAACCATACAAGGATTTGACCAACTTGCAAATTTTTTGCTCTTGACCTACCACTTCAAATCCTTCAGGTTGAGTCATGTAGACTTCCTCTTGGAGATCACCATTTAGAAAAGCACTCTTTACATCCATCTGGTGAACTTTCCACCCATACTGTGCTCCCATAGCACAAAGAACTCGAATAGTGGTCATCCGAGCAGTAGGTGCAAAAGTTTCCTCATAGTCAATGCCTTCCTTTTGAGCATAGTCCTTTGCAACAAGATGGGCCTTATGCTTATCAATTGTCCCATCTGCCTTGTACTTGACTTTGTACACCCATTTGCAGCCAATGGGCTTCTTTCCTTGTGGCAGATCGACAAGCTCCCATGTTTTGAACTGCATAAATAATACATAGGCAGCCTTAGATTAGCCCGTAGGTTACGAAACCACCTAGGCATCAAATAGAATAGGTTGTAACAAATTAACAACATTAACCTATAATGGAATAACTAACATAGCTACGCTAACATTTAGTACACACCTTGATGGGATCACTATCATATTTTATTGTGGAAAAAATATTAGGTTTGACCATAATCAAATATCTACGTGTCTAAGCCAATTAAGGGCTATAGATTAATTCTTTATCATCCTTCTTTTTAACTCCTAAATATGAAATATTTATCCTCAAAAAATTAATTGTTAAATATAAAACTAGTAGTTACTAACATTTGGTGATCTTCGAAGATCTCCAAACACAATGTACTAACTTTTATGGTATTATCCTTTCTAAACAAATATTGCAATTTAGTACACACCTTGATGGGATCACTATCATATTTTATTTTGGAAAAAATATTAGGTTTGAGCATAACCAAATATCTACGTGTGTAAGCCAATTAAGGGCTATAGATTAATTATTTATCATCCTTCTTTTTAACTCCTAAATATGAAATATTTATCCTTAAAATTTTAATTGTTAAATATAATACTAGTAGTTACTAAAATTTGGTGATATTCGAAGATCTCCAAACACAATGTACTAACTTTTATGGCATTATCCTTTCTAAAAAAATATTGCAATTTAGTACACACCTTGATGGGATCACTATCATATTTTATTGTGGAAAAATATTAGGTTTGACCATAATCAAATATCTACGTGTCTAAGCCAATTAAGGGCTATAGATTAATTGTTTATCATCCTTCTTTTTAACTCCTAAATATGAAATATTTATCCTTAAAAATTTAATTGTTAAATATAATACTAGTAGTTACTAAAATTTGGTGATCTTCGAAGATCTCCAAACACAATGTACTAACTTTTATGGCATTATCCTTTCTAAACAAACATTGCAATTTAGTACACACCTTGATGGGATCACTATCATATTTTATTGTGGAAAAAATATTAGGTTTGACCATAATCAAATATATACTCAAGACTTTCTTCCTACTAGTTTGAACGCTTTCATGAAGAGCCTTTATTGTTTCTTCCTTAAAAATGTATTAAAAAATGTTATATTTCAATGCACTAATCATTTGAGTTGATCCAACACTACAATTTTGACCATTCATAAAAGTAATATACGCCAAATGATCTATCTTAATTCACTCTTAGATGTGTAATAGGTCCTTAAAGTGATGTCACTAATGTCATTGGGACACAAAAATTTAATCTTAAAAAATACAAAATACATTTTTATATACAAATATTATGGCATTCAAAAAAATTGATCTATTAATCATCCAAGGAAAAAAGTAATTAAATTCTTCAAACCTTATGAAAATTACAATGAACCAAAAACATGTCACTTGTCACACAAAAATAGGGTGAGATCTTCCACATTGTCTCCACTTGTTTTCCACTATGCAAAGTGAATGGGTTATCACCAACCCCTTTTAATGGATTTATTAGATGACCATCCTCAAATATAAATAAAGAATTGAAATTTTTATTATTAGACTCCACACCGGTCACCACAATAGAATGAAAAGAAAATTGGGGTTATGGGTTTTGAACCTGAGTCTCCTAAACAAGTTATGCCTTAAGTTGGCTAAGCTAGGTAGGCACCTCAAGGATCCATTTATGGATCAAAGGCGATCCCTTCTAAATGAATAAAAGGGCTACATTTAGTGTTAATTACCTTTGCAAAATGAACTCTACTAAGGGATAGCCCAATATTTGAAAACTAAACCTCCACCCCATAAGTCCCTAGGTGCCACCTTCCTAGGAAGTGTACTAAGGACTATCATCATGAAGGGATGATCAATGTTTACATCAACAACCAATGCCTATTTCCATCTAACATTTAAAAGGAGATATGTAAGGAACCTAGGGATAGGGATACAAGAACATTATATTATATTGTGTATGGGTCTTATAGTTAGTTGGCATGGGCTACCCATAACCTAAGGTTGGATATATTTTAATATTTTACTATATTAATGAGTGGAACAAGGATTTAGTAAGAGGACCATATAAAGAAGGGAGATTATCATTGTAAATTCAAGTATTGTCAAGTATTTTATTGTAATGATCTTGGCTCGTGGAGTAGATATGGGTTGATTTCCTGCCTTAAGGAATATCATTGGTGTTGCCCTACCTCAACAATATTTTCTATATTTGTTTTATTATGTGGATTTTTATTGTGGAATTTATTTTTGGATGCATGAATTGATACTTTTGCACAATGGTAAATGATTTTTGTTAATAAGAATAAGGTTCATAACAAGCTAGCTAGGCACCTAAAGGAGACTTTATGGATCAAAGGTGATCCCCTCTAAATGAATGAAAGGACCAAATTTAATGTTGATTGCTTGTTTAAAATGAACACTACAAAGGGAAAACCCAATATTTGAAGACTAAACCTCCACCCAATAAGTCCCTAGGTGCCACCTTCCTAGGCAGTGTACCAAGGACTACCATGGTGAAGGGATGATCAATGTTACATCAACAACCAATACCTATGTCCATCCAATATTTAACAAATAAATTTAAAAGGAGAACCTATGGCTTGAACATTAAACCTCTTCTCATCATACAACTATGGACCTTCCTTCTACACAAAAAGCCAAGAATGATCATGATGAGTAAAATAATAGGATCTTTTTAATAAACATATTTTGCTTCCACCTAATGCACAATATAGGAAGGTCAATTTGAGGCACACCCAATCTAACAAGATTTCCAATGCCACATTTCCTAACTAAAATAAGGAGATTTTTAAGTGTGTCAAGAGATCTCACTACTTCTTGAAGTAGGAATCCCTTCACAACCAAAAATAAAAACACTTTATTCAAACATGGGTATGTGACCATGCACAATGTTTGAACTTCCAACCAAACAATTATGAGTGATTTGTAATCTATGTGGTAGAAAAGGTTTCATAGTTCTTAGGTAAGAGTGGGCATCCAATGTTCCTTTGAGTGGTCATGGTGCTTCTCTCTCCATGCAAGAAAAATGAGTGTCACCTTCTATGTTTTAAATCTATACCACATAAAAGAATTGTGTTTGAACTATGACCATAATCTAAACAACATGTTCCTACAATAGGAATTCAAGGTTTGAACTTTGGTAAAACTATACATTAACACCTATATTCTCATGTAATAAACACGAATGCAAATAAGTTGAGATGAGTTAGAAAATATTTGTTAAATCTAAATGACAACAAATAATGGAGGATATAATCTTCTTATTATTTGGTATGTTGAAAGAACTTATGTATTACTAGAATGTAATTTACCTTTGTGATCAAAATAATAACAATGGCTTTGTGAAAAATATTTGCACAACCAAGCAATTATACTCCATGCTTGCTCTTATATCGTGTTGGATTTCACAATACTTTTTCAAAACTAAAAAAAATATATGTTAACTGAAATCATAAATTAAAAGACTTGGAAAGCAATAACCCACACGAGGTGAAGGACACAATCAAGCACCCACATGAATTATCAATCTAAAATTTGTACTAATGCAAAGGATTGAGTGAATAAGGGGTATAATATACCTTACTATGTATACTTAATATAAGCTACTTAATCATTGTCAACATATAATTAGGCATAAGGGGTTTACTAAAGGTTAATCATGACAAGGTTAAACCTTGGCCTCGTAAACTAGATACATAAATCTATATAAAAATATATATAATTATTACCCACAAGCTTGCATATGAGTACATCATATAATGTCATCCTTGTCTAGTAAGTTCACGTAACACACATTCATCAAATAAAATAATTTTATTACACCTAATCTATATGTCTAAATAGAATGGAAACTTACAAGAAAAAATATATGCTATTAAAAAGACACAAAAAAATCCTTTATTCAAAATAAAATTGCATATATCCTATAGATTACAATATGTTTTCCTTATTTTTAGACGTTATATCTCTATCTACTTGGTTTACCGCTTTTGTTGTTCTCTCTCTCTCTCTCTACAAATTCCTCGTCAAGGCTCTATCAAAAATTCCTCTTCTAGCCTCTAACTCTCCCTAGGAGCTCCAACTTTCCAACCTCTAGCTCTAGCTTTCATTCCTATGGTTGCTCTTTGCCTCTTTCATTTATAAAAACAATCCATTGTCAAAGTAAATGAACATAGATCATTGTTTGCCCTTTAAAAAAAAATCTAAAAAACCAATTTACATTCCTTATTATTTATTCCTAAAGAACCAATTAATTACTATGACATTTGAAAAATCAAATGCAAAGGCACATTAAGAATTCTACTTTAATTTGAATTTCTTTATACACCCTTTTACCTTTTGCTCTTTGCCTCTTTCATTTATAAAAATTATTCATTATCAAAGTAAATGAACATAAGTCATTGTTTTTCCTTTATAAAAAAATCTAAAGAACCAATTTAATTTTCCTTATTACTTATTTTTTTCAAGATAGCATACAAAATATTGAAATTATACAACTCAAATAAAGTAGAATATTAACCTATTTTCCTCTTTAACAATGCTAATATATAAATGAGATTAAAATTAGTTGGATATCTATTTAATTATATAATAACTTAAAACATAATATAAACTTTGTTTTGAATATAATATGTCATGTATAACTTAAAACATAATTAGCACCTCCGCCCAAGCCTCCTCCTGCACCACCACCAGCACCTCCGCCCAAGCCTCCTCCAGCACCTCCGCCCAAGCCACCACCGGCACCACCACCAGCACCTCCGCCCAAGCCTCCTCCAGCACCTCCTCCTGCGCCAACACCGACACCAGCACCAGCACCTCCGCCCAAGCCTCCTCCTGCACCTCCGCCGCCCCCAAGTCCAACACCGCAACCTTTTCCGAAACCGCCACCACCTCCACCCAAATTATCAGTTTGGTACTTTGTGGAGACGTTGAGGTTTCTGCCTTCGACAACAAATTGACACACTGTAACCATGAGCACCAGCATCAGTGGCATTCCAGAGAGTTTGGATGCCCATGCCAGTTCCATTCTCTTCATGCTGCCTGATAGCTTCACTACCATACCGATTACAATTACAATGAAATTGAAGCGGTTATCGTCTCTCTTTGACGAACTCTTGGCACTTGAGTCCCCTTAAATAGTTGAGCCTGCCATTTAATTCCCCACCAAATACCCATCCAAGTCGCTCAATTCCATTAAGCCAGAGACTACCAAATGCCGCGTCTGTTTTGAAGACTTACCGGCACCAATGCTGTGTTGCGTTGAACAGTGAGAGAAACACATGACCACGCTGTGATGATCGTTGGCTTCAATAATGAAGAGGCAAGAAATCAATAATCGTGAGTTTCAAGATGGTCATAAGGCCGGTCACATGCTTGTGTGATCGTGGGCCGCAGCTGTCTTACCCAGTTCAATCTGAACTTAATTAATATTTATTATTCCGCAGGAGGGGAAAATCCACCGACATTCACATGACACTGATTATATCTACTGAATGGCAAATGTTGCACTAGCCTTTTGCACTGTACGAATTGTAGAGGGCGACTTTGGATGGACAGCTTCTCCTGCTGAGCATGGCAGGTCAATCTTCTGTTCAGAGGGTACGTTCCATTTAATTTTCTGGGTTGTTTGCTAACAAACTTTAATACAAGCACACGTTTATACACCAAATATCAACTACGCATGACCCATCATAAAAGTTACTGGTACGTTCCATTAGTGGCACTCCTGTTCATGTTTATCCTTTTCTATTTGTGACTATTCTCCTTACTTTTGACTATATATATTAATCAATTCTTCCTAAAGCTCTCTTCGATGCAGAACTATTAGAATGAATATTTCACTTTATTTCACCTATTTAATCTCCTTTAATTGTATGGTGGTGGTGCTAGTAGTGGGAGTAAGGTTATATATTATTTGTTCAAAGTTTTATATATAATAATAAATTTAAAAAAATAATGATTATATATTATAATAAAATGAATGTTAGAATTGTTTGTGAATATTTAAAAAAATTAAAATATTGTTTATATTTTTTAGAAATAGAATTTTATTTTGATGACTCTTGTTTTAGGTTGGTTTTTTTTTTGCTTTGGTGTTTTTTTTGCGTTTGTTGTACTTTAGGATTTTCTTGTCTTCCCTTACCATTATTTATGGCTTTAGGATCACAACCGATGTTAGCCGATCTTGTCAATCTGGAGACGTATGATATTGTGAAAGAAAATCTGACATTTTTGTTGTTAATGATGACATTTACCGTACCTGAATCAATGCCATAACCTACAATTATCCTCTTTAGCAGTTTTATGTCTGTGTCGAACTGCGGCATCGAAACTACACCTCGAAGACAAGAGTCTTGGACCCATGAAATGTCGTAACCCGGTGTTAATAAATTTTTGAAAATTAAGGGGCAAACAAGGTTTTTAAAATTTAATTTTTATCATTGCTCGGGTGGTAGGGGATGCCATTGGGTTATTTCATTGGGTACGAGGGACTGTGGATTAGGAGGTAGGGTGGAAGGTATTGAAAACTTGATGGAAAGCATCAAAAAATGTTTAAACAGAAGGAAAATGATTAAAACGATGTTAGAAAAGACAAAAAATGACTGGTTATACCTTTATATAAACTTTTCTAAATGAAACCATCGAATAAATAATCAATATGTGGCATCTGCATGCAATCATTTAATGCATGGTTGACACATGGTACAGATGCAACGTATCATCAATGCAACTAATCGACATCAGATCATAATTGTTGCATTCAATTGGCTTTATTACAACCAATCGACTTTGTTGCATCCGATCGGTTGTGCTGCAACCGATCGGCTTTGTTGCATCAAATTGGCTTTGCTGTAATCGATCGACATTGGTGAAACCAATCGACTTTGTTGTAACCAATCGGTATTGGTGCAATCAATTGGTATTACTGTAATTGATCGACTTTACTGCATCCAATCGATATTGCTGCAACCGATTGACATTGCTACAATTGATCGACATTATTGCATTTGATCGATATTGATGCATTTGATCGACATTGTTGCATCTGATCGACATTGTTGCAACCGATCAACATTACTACATATGATTGACATTAATGCAATGCATCGGTATTGCTACATCTGATCGACATTATTGCATTTAATCGATATTGTTGCATTCGATCGGTATTGTTGTAACACATCGGTATTAATACATCACATCGGTATTGTTTCAATACATCGTCATTACTACAACACATTGATGAGCAACATTAATAAAACCAATCAACATAGACCGATCATTATATCTACAATTGATCAGTATTTTTCGATAGTCATGTCTACAATCGATTTGTATTTTTTGACCATCGTGTCTACAACCGATCGATATTTTTTTACCGTCATGTCTGCAACCGATCAGTAAGTTTCGACTGTCATGTCTACAACCAATCAGTATTTTTCGACCATCATGTCTTCATTCGATCGTCTTAGACTGATCAACATAGCTTTTTTCTATCGGTATTGTTCTATAGACATAATTGGATCGACATAGCTTTTCTTATCGGTATAAAGCCTTTGATTTTATCGTACAGGTCTAGAATTTATCAACCAATAGGCATAGCCTCCAAAATAGAAAAATTCACAACAATTTAATTGTTTTGGTGAAATATGAATGTAATTCGTCATTTCTCCTTGGACATGATTCGCTAGGATTTCAAGACCGATTCACTAGGGTTTTATAAATAGATTTCAAGGTCAACCCCTTATGCATAACCTTGGCATGTAAGGTGATAGAAAAAGGGATCATGACAACTCATAGAAAAATGGATGTATTCCTACATCCTCATTTCCAAAAATGTAACATACAATACTGTAGAATATGCAATATTTTGATATATTTATTTCAAGAATAGAAATGCTTGCACATTATATTTTTCCTTTTTATGAGAAGCAGTAGTTATTATGGTGTCAACATTTCTATTTTTCAATCCTTCTTGATGTGTTTTTATTAATCGTGTATGTAATCCAAATAAAGGGAAAGTATTTTGGAATTTGAATTTCTTCTCCATTCCAAGACATTAAATTTTAAGCAATTTTGAAGGACCAACATGTAGCAGTGGTATTGGTTGTAATTTTACCATTTCAATGGAGATATTTGTTGATGTGCTTATATCAAGTTTATCTATTTGCTTTGCATTCATATTTAGTTCCATGTATATGATTTGTTAAGTAAAGATCAATTTTTTTTTATGGTCTTTTGGAGACCAAAAGCATCCCATTAGGGAGGTGTGATTAGAATTGAAGGATGGTCAAATAAGATAAGTTATATTTTTGAATTTGAAAATTTTGAAAAATAAGAGATCATTGGAGAATGACTTGAAGAGGGAGGGTCATGCCTATTCGCCTTTCATGCCCAATTTCCTTCCTTGTTGCTAAAAAACATTAATTAGGGATATTACTACCTTTTCCAACCATTGGAAAGGTAGGAACTTTTGGGAGTAATTTGTTCTTGTGTGAGCTTTTATGTACACTAATTTTTCTCTACAAGTGATTTTAACAAGCTCATGCACATTGTACTAATGTGTGCATATCAATAATATAAGAAATAACAATATATTTTTGTGGGTTTTCTTCCTATACAAGGTTTTCTACACAAATCATGGCATATTTATTTCATTGGGTTTGATTTACTTGCCAACGGTTATTTCAATTCATTACTTTCTATGCAATATTTGATTATGTTTGCCCTTGGTTTTCTTATAAATCAAAGTTTCTTATGTTATCTAGTTTTTTATGAACAAAGGTCTACACGTGTAATCCAATTAAGGCCTATAGATTAATTCTTTATCATCCTCCGTTTTAACTCCTAAATATGAAATATTTATCCTTAAAGATTTAATTGTTAAATATAATATTAGTAGTTACTAAAATTTGGTAATCCTCAAAGATCTCCAAACATAATGTACTAACCTTTATGGCATTATCCTTTCTAAACAAATATTGCAAATTAGTACACACCTTGATGGGATCACTATCATATTTTATTGTGGAAAAAATATTAGGTTTGAACATAATCAAAAATATACTTAAGACTTTCTTCCTATGAGCATGAATGCTTTCATGAAGAGACTTCATTGTTTCTTCCTTAAAAATGCATAAGAGAATGTTATATTTCTATGCACTAATCATCTGAGTTGACCCAACACTACAAATTTAACCATTCATGAAAGTAATATATGCTAAAGGATCCATCTCAATTCACCCTTAGATGTGCAATAGGTCATCAAAGTGATGTCACTACTGTAAACGGGACACAAAAATTAATCTAAAAAACACTTTTATATACAAATATTATGGCATTCAAAAATTTGATCTATTAATCATCCAAGGAAAAAAGTAATTAAATTCTTCAAGCCTTATGAAAATTACAATGAACCAAAACATATCACTTGTCACACAAGAATAGGGTGAGATCTTCCACATTGTCTCCACTTGTTTTCCACTATGCAAAGTGAATGGATTATGGCCTACCACTTGTTGTGGCTGATCCACAACACACCCCAAAATTGGGGACCCACCTTTTTTGCATGCTTTCAAAGAAAATCTCGGTGACCCAGATGCTAAAAATCAAGAAAAAGGGGCAAAATTGCACAAGGATAAAAAGTGTCGCGATATCGCGACATGTCGCGCCATCGCTGCCGAAAAATGAAAAGTGTCGCGAAATCGCGACATGTTGCTCCGTCGCGGCCGAAAAAAAAGTGTAGCGAAATCGCGACATGTTGCTCCGTCGCGGCCAAAAGCAGAAAAGCGTAGCGAAATCGTGACATGTTGCTCCGTCGCGGCCCAAAGAGGAGAGAGAAAGGCAGAATGGAAAGGCGTAGCGAAATCGTGACATGTCGCAAAATCATGGGTCAAACCGATCAAACAGGGCAAAGCAAAAAACGTCGCGATATCGCGACAGGAAGCGACAAACGGGGCACGAAGCAGAAAAGCGTAGCAAAATCGTGACGTGTCACAAAATCACGGTCAACGTAGTCGACGACAGTGGGCGGAACCGTCGTGAAATCGTGACGTGTTTGATTTTCACGGCTTGCAAACGGGCGGAAGGCATGAAATGTAAAATGGTCATGAAATCGTGACAAAACCGAGCCAAAGGCGATAAGGCCCAGCAGTGTAGCGAAATCGTGACGAGAACCGACACAAAGCGCATAAGTCGAAAGGTGTCACGAAATCGTGACGCGTCGCGTTTTCGCGGCGCGAGTGGACTAAAAGGCCTAAGTGGTAAAAGGCGTAGCGATTTCGCGCAACTTTTGGAGGAAACGTTCCAAGACTGACAAAAACGTCGCGAAATCACGACAGAAAGCAGCGAAAGGGCACGAAGCGAAAAAACGTCGCGATATCGCGACAAGTTGCGGCCGAAAGTGTACGAAACAGAAAAGCGTCACGATTTCGTGACATGTCACGTTTTTGTTGGGCAAGAAGGCAAGAAGGTGTTGGTCGAAAAACGTCGCGATATCGCGACATGTCACATTTTCGATGAAGGCGAAGGAGCAGAGTTGCATGCATAAAATGTCATGATTTACATGGGGCCATTACAAACATGTGCGAAACATGAAACACGTGGCATACAAGTGTCAGGGTTACAAAAGCGTTACATGTAACAGAAAATATCGAACGTTTCGACATCGAGCATGAATTCAAAGTAACGAAAAGGCGAGGAATACGAAACGATGCATTCTAGGAGGTGAAACGAAGCGACGTAGGGTGAAACGAAGAGCCGTATCAATTAGTATAAAATCAGAAGCGTAGATTGATACAGGGGTTGGAAATTGTTGCTAGCAGAGTTGCAGAGACAAGGGCTGCAAGCCATTCTGGGCCTGCACTTGGAGCAATTTCCTTCATTTGTTCTGGATTTGTTAAACCTGGAACATTCTATCATTGTAACTGATATATCATTTTAATACGGAAATACAGAGAGTTGGCATCTCATTGATAAGAAAGGAGTCATTTTTGCATGCATGATTTAATGTTTTATCTTTCCCTTTCAGATTTCTAGGCTTCTAGGTGAAGTTTAATGCAAGTGTTCTTGGTTGCTTCATGCGAATGTCTAAATCTGAAATTACAGTAAAAACCCCAGAAACCCGCACCTAGCTTATCCGGATTGTGCGAATTTGCAGGTTCAATAGGTTAGGTTGCATGCGAAAAACCTCATTATCTTCGGTTTTGTCAAATCGAGATGGTAGCACTTTGAGCGTAGTTTAGTTTCATTCTTATTTGCATTATTTTTTTTTTCTTTTCAATTCTTTATTTTATTTCTACATTTTAATTACCTTCATTCAAATAAATAATTGAAAATCTATCAGAGCTCGAAGATCAAAATAGATTCATCTCTTAGATTTATTCATTTTGAGTCCATTGTAATTCAAATTAAAATAGATCATAATGCCCCTTGTTAACATCCACTTGCAACCCTAAGGTATTCCCAGCATTTAAATTGAACAGCATCATTGGAAATAAAAAGAGATAAAGTAACAGGAACCTTGGAGAAATTATTCGATCATAATTTCTTTGCAAGCGAGAGGATTTTGGGACTCAGATCCTATCGGAGAGTGTGCTTTCACAATTGGGTGAAAACACCACTCAACAGATTGGCGCTAGAAGGAGGGCCGAATTGGTTTACTTTATTTTGATTTTCATACATAAGTAATATCTTTTTGATTCGATTTTGAAATTATCTCTTAAATCTCACAAACGGCTAAACTGCAGCATTTGTTTTTCTGTTGCAGGTTTTCTTGGTGATAATCGAGAGTTTCGTCAAGGAGGGCTGAAACGGTTTTATTTATTGTGATTTAAGGGCTACAGGAATTGCTATGCACTGTTCTTAACGCTTTGATTGTTCATACAGGAATAATATGATTTGGTTTGATTTAAAAAATAATAATAATAATAAATAAATAAATAAAAATAATAAAAATAAATAAATAAAAAAAAAAAAGGGAATTTTTGGGTATTAAAGTTATATTATTTAAGATTCACTAATGGCTATGTTTACACCGTGGATGACAGGTAGCCCATTGAACATACCGGGAGTTCAACATTATTTGCCCGTTGGTTTTGAGAGATGTCTTCCTCAATTTTTGTCTAATGGGACAAATACTGTAGAAGAACATATTCAAGCATTCAAATTTGTTGTGAATCACTTAACAAGTTGGTATGATGATGTTGCTTGTAAAATGTTCCTTTACACCTTGGACAAAGTGGCATATGATTGGTTTACAAGTCTGCCTTTAGGGTCTATCACTTCTTGGGCTCAGCTAGAGGCAACATTTCTCAATCAATTCAACAAAAAGCGAGTTGACCCAATCCTCATGTACAATCGGTTGGTCTATATTAGAAAAGGGCCAAGTGAAAATGTGAAGTCATTTTCTGAAAGGTTCTTTGGATTATATACGCAATTAGTGACATTTTATGTTCTTCAAGAAGAAGTGGCTCTCCAAATATACATCAATGCTCTTGACTCACCCATGTCCACATATTTGCGAGGGATGCCTCAAATCACATCTTTGTCACAAGCCTATACTCAAGCAATGGCAATTGAGCAACAATTGAGTTGTCAAAATTATGGTGTGGGTTTTGGATCATGTAATCTTCAATCATTTAATACCTCCTTTACCCACCCAATGATTTATCCACCTCAACCAAGTTCAAGTGTGAATCAATTTCAGAATCAACAATCATTCCCAAGCTTCAATCAATTTCAAAATCCTCAACCTACTATGCAAGATCAACCATCTTTCTTAAGTATGAATCAACTTCAAAATACTCATCTTGATTCAAAAGATGTTGCTAAAATCAATTTCAATGATTTTCATAAGAATATGATTTTAGGCAAGGGAGGAGTACTAGATCCAACTAGTATGGAAACATGTGACAGATTGGAAACCCTTGACTCACCAAAAGATGAATTTTATGAGGATGAATCTGATTCGGATGACACATTGGATGACATTGTTGAAAGTAATGGCCTAGGAAATTCACACCTTCCAAATCATGTTAAACATGAATCATGGGTTACACATGTGGATTATGATAGCCTTATCAATTTGAATGCAAGCAATAACCCAATTTTGGAAGTAATTGAACCATCTAAGGAAGGAGAAGATAAATTTGATGAGAAACATGTTGATGAATTAAAAGATGATGAAGAAATAGTTGAGCATCACAATCTGATTTTGAAAGATGATTGTTATGATTCTTGGGAAGAGTATGCTCACTCCAAACCTTCTAATGAAATTTGTGTGCCTATTGATATGCAGGATAATACAATTGCCCTTTCATATGAGGATATTACAAGTCCTGTACAATCTGAGAATGTTTTGGAAGAAGGGTTGGAATCTCATCAAAGGTTGGAGACAGATAATGATTCTACTACCATGGATGAAGAAGGAGAATCAATTGTTTTTGTTCCCCTTGGGGGGCAAGAAATCGAAAATATTGATCCACCTATTGTTTTTACAATGTCTATGCCATCTCAAAATGATGAAATTACAAAACCTAAGTGGTGTGGGTTGGATGCTATTGATGATCTTAATGAAAATATGGATTTTGGGGCAACTCAAGCCATTGATTGTGGAAAGGTGTCACGTGACACATATCTTGAAAAATTAGGCTCTTGTTTTGAAAAATATGGACGCATGTTTGATTGGGTGCCTAACTTTGGTGTTTTTGAACAGGTATTGGACGATGAAGAAGACAACGAGAAAAAAGAAAAGGCTACTAATACTCATCAAGTTATGATAAATTTTAATCATGATGGGTTGAGTATGGATGACAAGGGGAAATCTTTACCTTTGGTAGTAGCTACAAAAATTTCAAGTGATAGGTTACATGATGTCCCTTTGGATGCTAACATCATTAATGAGGAAATGCCAAATTTTGTTGATGCTTGTCAAGTTTTGAATGATTTTGATTGCTTTAAAATCCTGGAAAATGATTTGAATTCAAGATTTTTAGAAATAGGCTCTTGTTTGCAACATCTCACATTTGAAAAGGAAAGCCTACTTCTAAATCATGAATGGAATGATGAAACTTGCACTTTAAAGAATAGACAAGATAAAATTGAATATCAACCATTGTCTAATCAATTTGATTTGAATCTCACCTATGATGTTGGTAATAGAACTAAATCAAAGTGGAATGGTGAGCATGGCAAGTTGAAATTTGTTGCATTGCTTGGTTTGATCTTATTGTTGTTGGATTCCTACAAAATTTGGCATGTGTATTGTGTCATATGTTTTTTGATGTGTTCTAATCATGTTTGGGATCCAGGAAAGTAATAGTCCAAGTTTGGCATCATCTTGTACAATAGTGTATATAATTTTTGGTTTTTTGGTGTGGGCTTTCAAGTTTTGTTTTTGGGATTGTTTTTGGGTTTTGGTTTTGGTTTGTGTTTTTCAAGTTTCATTTTTTGGATTCTTAGTTTAATCATGATTTAAGTTGTGTGTTTGATTTCAATTGACATGCTTTGTTTGTTTTTATAAAAAAAAAAAAAGAATAATAATAATAATAATAATAAAATAAAAAAAAAATAAAAAAAATTGAGATGTCAACTTATGCTTAAGATTAGGAGAGTATGAAATATTGGAATTGTCTTGTAAAAGCTCCACAAGTAACACAAACATTTTAAGTTATATCGTTTGAAACTTGTGATGCATGAAGTAGTCAGTTTTGTATGGCAAATATTTCATTTGCAATTCAAGAGATAATGCATTCATGTTACATCTCACTTTACATATACATTCCATCTTAGTTGCATATGCATCTTAGGTACAAATCATTAAAGTGTGTCAAATCCTCTTAGGGTTGTGTTATAACATAAATGTAAAAAAATCCTAAGGTTGGAAACTGAGTCTTGAGATATCTAGAACCAAGCACATCTTATACATTAAAAAGGATCTTGAGCAAAATGATCAAAACCTAACTTGGAAGAAAAGGTTGGGCGAAAGAAGTATTTCAGGTCTATCCTATTATGCAACATGATCCTTAAAACAGTGGTTTTGACCACTTCCATAAAGCTTAAAGCCTAAAATCAGAGTAGTAAGGATAGGGCTAAATCCTCATCAAACTTAGGTTGAGGATCCAATTCCCCAAAGCTTTGATTTGACCTACATGGAGTAGTAAGGATAGGGCATAAATTCTCATCTCGCTTAGGTTGAGAATCTGATTCCCCAAAGCTCTTATGTCTCATTTCATGATAAATCTTGGATTGGAAGGATCGTACTATTTGTCCTCTGCAAAGGATGGGTAGTCATCCCCAAGGTCTAAGCAATAAATTAATATTTTCCATTTTTTTCCAAAGCTTGGATTGGAAGGATCGTACTACATGTCCCTAGCAAGGATGGGTAGTCATCCCCAAGGTCCAAGAAGTAAAAAATTAATTTTTCCCATCTCATATTTATATTGGATTGGAAGGATCGTACTACTTGTCCTCTAGCAAGGATGGGTAGTCATCCCCAAGGTCCAAAGAAATGAAGATAAGTCTTGGATTATGGGGTTAGGTATGCCCATGCATGGCAACATGTCTTGTCTAAAAAACAAGACCACCGATTGTCCAAAGGGTTAGACTAGCATGACCATTTCTTCCATAATTGGTTAAATTATTTTGCTCAAAGTGAGGTAATGAATTCTAAATCAGAATAGTAAGGATAGGGTTAAACTCCCATCTCGGTTAGGTTGGGAGTCTGATTCCCCAAAGTTCTGATTTCACATTCACTTGCACATGGGTTCAAGATAGTAGGGACTCATAACCAACTTTGGGATATAATAAAGCAATTCATTAGTGGATCCTAAGAGGGTTTGGCAATCTTGAATGTTTGTGCATGATACTAGAAAGTTTAGGCCTTTACAAGAACAAAATCTCTAAGCATAGTTTTTAGGTTATACAAATCATTCACAATCTCACATATGCATCCATGTAAAACTGACAACGGAATGTTGATCAATTTCAAACGATAGGGAATGAAATTCATTGCACACACCGAGCTAATACTTGATGATTCTGATGATTCATGTACTTCTGATCTTTGGGCATTTGTTTATATTGCTTATGTGCTAACACATGTTTTCGAGTTTGTATACTTCCAGGTTGGGTTCTCACTAAAATGCTCAAGAGCATTTGACAGCAGAGTCGCCATTTGTTGTGGCTGATCCACAACACACCCCAAAATTGGGGACCCACCTTTTTTGCATGCTTTCAAAGAAAATCTCGGTGACCCAGATGCTAAAAATCAAGAAAAAGGGGCAAAATTGCACAAGGATAAAAAGTGTCGCGATATCGCGACATGTCGCGCCATCGCTGCCGAAAAATGAAAAGTGTCACGAAATCGCGACATGTTGCTCCGTCGCGGCCGAAAATTGAAAAGTGTCAGCGAAATCGCGACATGTTGCTCCGTCGCGCAAAAGAAAAGTGTAGCGAAATCGCGACATGTTGCTCCGTCGCGCCGAGAGGAGAGAGAAAGGTAGAATGGAAAGGCGTAGCGAAATCGTGACATGTCACAAAATCATGGGTCAAACCGGTCAAACAGGGCAAAGCAAAAAAATGTCGCGATATCGCGACAGGAAGCGACAAACGGGGCACGAAGCAGAAAAGCGTAGCGAAATCGTGACGTGTCGCAAAATCACGGATCAACGCGATCGAAGTGGGCGAAACCGTCGCGAAATCGTGACGTGTTTGATTTTCGCGGCTTGCAAACGGGCGGAAGGCATGAAATGTAAAATGGTCATGAAATCATGACAAAACCGAGCCAAAGGCGATAAGGCCAAGCAGTGTAGCGAAATCGCGACGAGAACCGACACAAAGCGCATAAGTCGAAAGGTGTCACGAAATCGTGACGCGTCGCGTTTTCGCGACGCGAGTGGACTAAAAGGCCTAAGTGGTAAAAGGCGTAGCGATTTCGTGCAACTTTTGGAGGAAACGTTCAAGGAAAAAAACGTCGCGAAATCAATGAACCAAAGGGCACAAGGAAAACAGTCGCGAAATCAGGCGAAAGGGCAAAGAAAAACGTCGCGATATCGCGACAGGTTGTGGCCGAAGGTGTACGGAGATGAAAAGCATCACGATTTTGTGACATGTCACGTTTCGATGAGGCAAGAAGGCTATTGGCCAAAAAATGTCGCGATATCGCGACATGTCTCATTTTCACGATGAAGGCAGAGGAACAAAGCTGCATGCATAAAAATGTCATGATTTACATGGGGCCATTACGAAATATGCAAAAAGCGTGAAACACGTGGCATACAGGTGTCAGGGTTACAGAAGCGTTACATGAAAATAGAAAATATCGAACGTTTCGGCATCGAGCATGAATTCAAAGCAACGAAAAGGCGGGAATACGAAATGATGCATTCTAGGAGGTGAAACGAAGCGACGCAGGGTGAAACAGAGAGCCGTATCAGATAGTATAAAATCAGAAGCGCAGATTGATACAGGGGTTGGAAATTGCTGCTAGCAGAGTTGCAGAGACAAGGGCTGCATGCCATTCTGGGCCTGCACTTGGAGCAATTTCCTTCATTTGTTCTGGATTTGTTAAACCTGGAACATTCTGTCATTGTAACTGATATATCATTTTAATACAGAAATACAGAGAGTTGGCATCTCATTGATAAGAAAGAAGGAGTCATTTTTGCATGCAAGATTTAATGTTTTATCTTTCCCTTTCAGATTTCTAGGCTTCTAGGTGAAGTTTAATGCAAGTGTTCTTGGTTGCTTCATGCGAATGTCTAAATCTGAAATTACAGTAAAAACCCCAGAAACCCGCACCTAGCTTATCTGGATTGTGCGAATTTGCAGGTTCAATAGGTTAGGTTGCATGCAGAAAACCTCATTATCTTCGGTTTTGTCAAATCGAGATGGTAGCACTCTGAGCGTAGTTTAATTCATTCTTTTTTGCATTATTTTCTTTTATTTTCAATCCTTTATTTTATTTCTGCATTTTTTCACTATCATTCAAATAAATAATTGAAAATCTACCAGAGCCTGAAGTCAAAATAGATTCATCTTTTAGATTAACTTACTGTGAGTCCATTGAAATTCAAATTAAAATAAACCACCGTGCCCCTTGTTAACATCCACTTGCAACCCTAAGGTATTCCCAGCATTTAAATTGAACAACATCATTGGTATACAAAGAGATAAAGTAATGAGGAACCTTGGAGAAATTATTCGTTATAATTTCTTTGCAAGCAGAGGATTTTGGGACTCAGATCCTACCGGAGAGTGTGCTTTCACAATTGGGTGAAAACACCACTCAACACCACTTTTAATGGTTTTATTAGTTGACCATCCTCAAATATAAACAAAGAATTTAATTTGTTATTGTTAGACTCCACACCGGTCACCACAATAGAATGAAAAGAAAATTGGGATTATGGATTTTGAACCCGAGTCTCCTAAGAAAGCTATGCCTTAAGTTGGCTAAGCTAGGTAGGCACCTAAAGGATCCATTTATGTATCAAGGGTGATCCCCTCTAGATGAAGAAAAGAGTCAAATTTAGTGTTAATTATCTTTGCAAAATCAACTCTATTAAGAGATAGCCCAATATTTGAAAACTAAACCTCCACCCCATAAGTCCCTAGGTGCTACCTTCCTAGGAAGTGTACCAAGGACTAATGGTGAAGGGATGATCAATATTTACATCAACAACCAATGCCTATGTACATCCAATATTTAATAAATGAACTTAAAGGGAGATATGTAAGGAACCTAGGGATAGGGATACAAGAATATAATATTATACTGTGTATGGGTCTTATGGTTAGTTGCCATGGGCCTTCCAAACCTCAAATTGGGTATATTTTAATATTTTACTATATTAATGAGTGGAACAAGGATTTAGTAAGAGGAGCATATAAAGAAGGGATATTATCATTGTAAATTCAAGTAATGTCAAGTATTTTATTGTAACGGTCTTGGCTCGTAGAGTAGATATGAAGTGATTTCCTGCCTTAAAGAATATTGTTGGTGTTGCCCTACCTCAACAGTATTTTCTATATTTAGTTTATTGTGTGGATTGTTAGTGTGGAATTTATTTTTGGATACATGAATTGATACTTTTGCATAATGGTAAATGTTTTTTATTAATAAGAATAAGGTTCATAACAAGCTAGCTAGGAACCTAAAGGAGACTTTATGGATCAAAGGTGATCCCCTCTAAATGAATGAAAGGACCAAATTTAATGTTGATTGCTTGTGTAAAATGAACACTACAAAGGAAAATCCCAATATTTGAAAACTAAACCTCCACCCAATAAGTCCCTAGGTGCCACCTTCGTAGGTAGTGTACCAAGGACTACCATGGTGAAGGGATGATCAATGTTACCTCAAAAACCAATGCCTATGTCCATCCAAAATTTAACAAATAAAGTTAAAATGGGATCCTATTGATTGAACATTAAACCTCTTATTATCATACAACTATGGACCTTCCTTCTACACAAAAAGCCAAGAATGATCATGATGAGTAAAATAATATCTTTTTAATGAACATCTTTTGCTTCCACCTAATGCAAAATATAGAAAGACCAATTTGATGCACATCCAATCTAATAATATTTCTAATGCCACATTTCCTAACTAAAAGAGGGAGATTTTTAAGTGTGTCAAGAGATGTCACTACTTCTTAAAGTAGAAATCCCTTCACAACCAAGAATAAAAACACATTCTTCAAACATGGGCATGTGATCATACACAATGTTTGGACTTACAACCAAATGATTATGAGTGATTTGTAGTCTATGTGGTAGCAAAGGTGTCATAGTTCTTAGGTAAGAGTGGGTACCCAATGTTCCTTTGAGTAGTCATGGTGCTTCTCTCTCCATGCAATAAGAAAAATGAGTACCACCTTCTATGTTTCAAACCTATACCACATAAGAGAATTGTGTTTGAACTAGACCATAATCCAAACAACATGTTCCTACAATAGGAATTCAAGGTTTGAACTTTGGTAAAACTATACATTAACACCTATATTCTCATGTAATAAACATGAATGCAAATAAGTTGATATGAGTTAGAAAATATTCATTAAATATAAATGACAACAAATAATGGAGGATATGGTCTTCCCATTACTTGTTATGTTGAAAGAACTTATATAGTACTAGGCCTTTGTGATCAAAAGAATAACGATGTCTATGTGAAAAATCTTTGCACAACCAAGCAATTATGCTCCATGCTTGCTCTTATATCGTGTTGGATTTTACAATACTTTTTCAAAACTAACAAAAAATTATGTCAACTGAAATCATAAATCAAAAGACTTGGAAAGCAATAACCCACATGAGGTTAAGGACACACTCAGGCACCCACATAAATTATCAATCTAAAATTACACAGATGCAATGAATTGAGTGAATGCGTGGTATAAGATACCTTAGTATGTATACTTAATATAGGTTACTTAATCATTGTCAACATATAATTAGGCATAAGGGGTTTACTAAAGGTTAATCATGACAAGGTTAATCTTGTAGACTAGATACATAAATCCATATAAAAGAATTATATAATTATTACCCATAGACTTGCATATGAGTACATCATATAATGTCATCCTTGTCGATTAAGTTCATGTTACACAAATTTATCAATTAAAATAATTTGATTCCACCTAATATATATGTCTAAATAGCATGGAAACTTACAAGTAAAAAAATGTGCTATTAAAAAGACACAAAAAATCCTTTATTCAAAATAAAATTGCATATATCCTATAGATTACAATATATTTTTCTTATTTTTATATGTTAGATCTCTATCTACTTGGTTTGACGCTTTTGTTGTACTCTCTCTCTCTCTCAAAATTCCTCTTCAAGGCTCTATTAAAAATTCCTCTTCTAACCTCTAACTCTCCCTAGGTCCTACTAGGAGCTCCAACTTTCCAACCTCTAGCTCTCATTCCTATGGTATTTGAAAAATCAAATACAAAGACATATTAAGAATTCTTCTTAAATTTGAATTTCTTTATAAACCCTTTTAACTTTTGCTCTTTGCCTCTTTCATTTATAAAAACTATTCATTGTCAAAATAAATGAACATAGGTCATTGTTTATCCTTTCAAAAAAATAAAAAACCAATTCATTTTTCCTTATTATTTATTCCTAAAAAATCCATTCATTCCTATGACATTTGATTTTGGCACATTAAAAATTCTTCTTAAATTTGAATTTCTTTATAAACCCTTTTAAATTTTTCTCTTTGCCTCTATCATTTATAAAAACAATTCATTGTCAAAGTAAATGAACATAAGCCATTGATTTTCTTTTTTAAAAAATCTAAAAAATCAATTAATTTTTCCTTATTATTTATTTTTTCCAAGATAGCATACAAAATATTGAAAGTATACAACTCAAATAAAGTAGAAAATTGCCTCAGTTGGGCTGGCTTAGTGCCCAATGGGGTTGGCGTAGTGGTGAAGACTTGGGGCTGAAGCAACGGTTTACCAGTTGGTCTTAGGTTCCAATCTAGTTGCGGGTGTGAGTGGTAACAAAGAGATGAGTGTGCGTACAACAAAATAAATAAATAAATAAATAATAAAGTAGAAAATTAACCTATTTAATATAATGATTATAATATATTATGTATGATATTTTTTTAAAGGTCAATATAATCATAAGTGAAATTTTAATTTTTATATTTTAAGATATTAAATTTTTAATTCTTATTATATCATGATGGCACAATAGTATTAAAACTTTGCTAACCTCTAATCATAAATTCCTTAAAATTTTAAAAACTTAACCTTTAAATTAATACAATTTATTAAAATTATATTTTAATTTTACTAAAATAATAATAATAATGGTTTTATGTTAAAAAATAATTCACCAATAACTACTTTAATTACAAATGAATTCAAATATGTATTTTTTTTTCCTTTTTAACCTAATTTACTTGGACAAAGTCCTCACCTTGCCTCTTCACTTTGCTTTAAAACAAATGTAAAAAGTAAATTTTAAATATATTAACCTATATCTTCTTGTCTAATAAAATTATTTATTCTTTAAAAAATACATAAATTAATAATAATAAAAAAACAAAAAACAACAAACTGAAATTTAACTAATGTTAAAAGAACTAATAAATAAAAAAATTCAAAGCCGCTTGCAAGGCTTATGGCATTCAACAAACTATTTATGATCTTTATTGGAAATGCACGAGTGAAATATTCCGTGCCACATGAGATGGCTTTCAACTCTTAGTGGAAAAACATCCAACTAAATATTCAGTCATTACAAAACTTATATCAAGCTCCAGCATAACTTGTCTAAACGAGGCTCAACTCAGAATCCACCTCCCCCTCCTCCGCCGCCACCAAAGCCCCCTCCTCCACCGGCACCCGCACCCCCACCAACTCCTCCTCCAAATCCTCCACCGGAACCAGCACCAGCACCCCCTCCAATTCCACCACGACTTCCTCCTCCAACACCACCACCCCTTCCAATTCCACCACCACTTCCTCCTCCAACACCACCACCAGCACCGCCTCCTGCTCCAGCACCTCCGCCGACGCCTCCGGTTCCACCAACAACGCCTCCTCCGGCACCACCACCCACACCCGCGCCTCCTCCAACACCACCTCCTGCGCCACCACCGGCACCTCCGCCCAAGCCGCCTCCTGCACCTCCGCCCAAGCCGCCACCTCCGCCTAAACCTCCGCCGCCACCAAGTCCAACACCGCCACCTTTTCCGAAACCGCCACCCCGCCAATTCCTCCACCTCCACCCAAATTATCACTTTGGTACTTCGTGTAGACGTTGAGGTTTCTGCCTTCGACAACAAATTGACACACTGTAACCATGAGCACCAGCATCAGTATCATTCCAGAGAGTTTGGATGCCCATGCCAGTTCCATTCTCTTCATGCTGCCTGATAGCTTCAGTGTTACAACAATTACAATTACAATTACAATGAAATAGAAGCGGACATCGTCTCTCTTTGACGAACTCTTGGCACTTTAGTCCCCTTAAATAGTTGAGCCTGCCATTTAATTTCCCACCAAAAACCCATCCAAGTCGCTCAATTCCATTAAGCCAGAGACTTCCAAATGCCGCGTCTGTTTTGAAGACTTACCGGCACCAATGCTGTGTTGCGTTGAACAGTGAGAGAAACACATCACCATGTTGTGATGATCGTTGGCTTCAATAATGAAGAGGCAAGAAATCAATAATCGTAAGTTTGGAGATGGTCATAAGGCCGGTCACATGCTTGTATGATCGTGGGCCGCACCTGTCTTACCCAGTTCAATCTGAACGCAATTAATATTATTATTCCGCAGGAGGGGTAAATCCACCGACATTCACTTTTAGGGTTTTTAGTTTTTTTTGCTTTGGTGTTTTCTTTGTTTTGGTGTTTTTTAGTTGGTTGTGCTCTAGGGTTCTCTTGTCTTCTCTTATTGTTATTTATGGCTCTCAATCTTGGTGAGCTAAGCATTAGCTCTGGCTTTGCAAGAGATTTGACAAGGGAGAATATCGTCCATCAAGTATCCACGGGTGGTGCACGTGGTAAGGTCTCAATCCCTTACTTTAGAGGCTACACGAAATTGGTTTGAATCACATGCATTAGCAGACTACGTTTTTGGGTCGTATCCCTAATGAGTCAATTTTGAAGGCTTGGATCAATTCGATATTGTCCCCTCATGGCATCTAGGTTATGCTTGTATGAAACAATACCAAGGGTTTCTTCCTTTTCTAGTTTTCAGACCCTTTCTATGTGAAGGAAATTTTTCAACACAATCCATGTCACTTGTAGAGTTCTTTGTTAGTTCTTGCATTGTGGATACATGAGTTTGTTGTGTCTGAGGATAAGCTAAATAAAGTCTCATTTTGGGTTGGGTTTCCCAATCTTCTCATCCCTATGTGGGATGAGTAGTTGTTACAAATTGTAAGTGTGCTCGAGCATGTTGTTATGCTTGAGCTTAAAAAGTTTTCAATGCCCAAACAACCAAGCGAGTTTGTCCAAGTAGATTTGTTTAAGAACTGATGCGGGAGCATCCAGTTGCCAAGAGCCAACCAAGCAAAAAGCAGTTGGAGTTTTCTATCTTTATTTTTGAAACCGGATAAACATATAGTTGACAACTAAGCTTGAATAAGGATGGATAAGAATGATTGGTTGTCATGCGTAGCTAGCAACTCATTGCCCTCATGCTTATAAATAAGAAGTTGATGGTAAACGTAAGGAGCGGAGGAGAGCAGGAGAGAGCAAGGAGCTCCAAAGTAATTGACACTCTATGCAGTGCTTGCAGGAGGTTTCTTCTATGAAGCCTCGGAGGAAGGAACTTGGCACTCGGTGCAATGCTTGTAGGAGGTTTCTTCTATGAAGCCTCAAAGGAAGGAACTTAGCACTTGGTGCAATGCTTGCAGGAGGTTTCTTGTATGAAGCCTTAGATGAAGGAAATTGGTATTCGATGCAATGCTTGCAGGAGGTTTGTTCTGTAAAACCTCAAAGAAGAAAAGTAGCACTCTGTGTAGTGCTTGCAGGAGGTTTGAGATGTAAAACCTTGGATGGAAGAAGAAGATTGGTACTCTGAGGAGTGCTTGCAGATGTGTGGCAATTATAGCTACCATGGGATTGCTTTGGAAGAGCAATGAAGACAATGTGGCAACTGTGGCCACTATTGTAATGTGTTATTATGGATTTTAAAAATATATATTAAGAAAAAAATAGTGTTCTGTGTATTAGTATTTTTTTTACTGTGCACTCTGATCATGCAAATCAGATTTATGTTGTTATTTGTGTGCATATTGGCAAGAAGATGTTTGAGCAGCTAGGAGAGGTTAAATTGATCCCCTCTTCGCCACTGCATCATTATGGTATTAGAGCCAGAAGATCGTTGGGATCGAGCTCTATGAGCAGGAGCTCACATTATTCTTACTAGCCGGTGAGTATGATGCGAGAGCATCTAACTGGTAAGAGAAAACCAAGCAAAAATTAGTTGGAGTTTTCTATTTTTATTTTTGACATCGGATAAACATGCAGTTGATAGCTAAGACTGGATAAGGATGGATAAGAATGCTTGGTTGTCATGCGTAGCTAGCAACTCATTGTCCTCATGATTATAAATAAGAAGTTTCCCTCATGCTTATAAATAAGAAGGTGATGGGAAGCATGAGGAGCAGGGGGGAGAGAAAGGAGCTCTAGAGTAATTGGCACTCTATGTAGTAGTTGTAGGAGGTTTCTTCTATGAAGCCTCATAGGAAGGAACTTGGCACTCGATGCAGTTCTTGCAGGAGGTTTCTTCTATGAAGCCTCAGAGGAAGGAACTTGGCACTCGGTATGGTGCTTGCAAGGTTTCTTGTATGAAGCCTCAGATGAAGGAAATTGGCACTCAATGTAGTGCTTGTAGGAGGTTTGTTGTGTAAAACCTCGAAGAAGGAAATTGATACTCTATGTAGTTCTTGCAGGAGGTTTGAGGTGTAAAAACTTGGATGGAAGAAGGATATTGGTACTCTGAGGAGTGCTTTCATATGTGTGACAATTATGGCCGCCATGGGATTGCTTTGGAAGAGCAATGAAGATGTTGTGGCAACTATGGCCACTATTATAATGTGTTATTGTGGATGTTAAAAAAATATATATTAAGAAAAAAGTGTTATGTGTATTACTATTTTTTATTGTGCACTTTGATCGTGCAGATCAAACTTATGTTATTATTTGTGTGCATGTTGGAAATAATATTGTTGAGCATCTAGGAGAGGTTGTTGTTAAATTGACCCTCTCTTTGACACTGCATCAAGGACCTTAATGAATCCCTCAATATCTAAGTTGGGAAGTTTACCTACTCTCAGAGGGTTGTTTATATCAACCTCCCAAACACTTGTTGTCATTGCCAAGCTTCCAACCACAAACTAAAAGACTACTTGTTCATGTCGCATAACAAGCCAAAGACAACTCCTACACTCTTTACAAGGACAACCTCTTAACCCAATGAGGATGGTTTGACCATTGTGGGTAGCCAAAAAAAATAGCATGCTAGTACTGCTAAATCATCGATATCTAAGACATCTACCAAAGAGGTTAGAACATTATATTCATAACCTTCATGGAAAACAATAGGACTACAAAAAGAGTAGCTAGTTGGTGTTCCTTGAACAACAGATGTGGAATATAAAGAAGTTTCACCACCTTGTCAGAAGCCCTCATAGAACTCAAGTAAACAAGGGGTTATACAAGTTTTCCTCCCCACTTCCCCTACATCTATAACAACCGATCCAAACCATCCCAAAGAGAGTAATTTTTTTAAGAGAGTTCACAATCAAGGTTGTCAATTTTTTTCAATATTCTTTCATTATTAATAAGAAAGCCACATTTGAGATACTATCACTATAGATGACTCTTAAGTGGATAGGACAGGCCAACATTCTATAGTTTCTAGGGTTTACTTTTATAAACCTCCACGGTGAGAATAGACACCTTCAGTGGTTACCTCACATTCCTTACACTCGCCCTAAGTACAAGGAAATTTAACCATGACATAGGCATTATCAATTATCAATGTTTAGAGATAGGGGACACCAATTTCCTCACTATTCATAATTCAATCTATGTATGTGCTTTCTGGTGTAATATCTTAAAGCCTAGTTATCACATCTTTGTGATAAGATAAACTAGTAGTTAGTGCTTAATTACCACACATCCACGATGGAATAATTAAAGATATTATCACTTCATGCAATAATATGCATGGCCACTTGATCCTTCTTGTTAAAGGTGACATAACTTACATATATTGTGAATGGTTTTCTAGACTCTGCGACAAGAATTATGGTTTAAGATTCTTGCTTGAGAACCCCACCCAAAAGCCTTCCCACTTTTGGGAGTACAATTGAGCCTCATCGCTCTAGATGTAATTATTGCAACTCACCTAGCTGCTACCTCCCTACAACTTGCCAAGTCTTGGGAATAAACTTGACTCTAGGTTTCTAGTAAATATTTAGGAGTTTTACCAAGAACCACCACTTTACAAGAGAAAACCCAAAGTCATTTATTAGAAAACTTTGATCTCTCTCTTATTAATCAATCATAAAATAATATGCCTATCATAATTAACTGGAAGTAAAACTTAATAAGGAAAATAACCTTCATTTTTTCATAAACATAAAGCATTAATAGAATCGTTCTTATAAATATTCCATTCTAAAATAAAGCTTTTCAATTACTTCCATAATAGTATAAATCCATATATTTTCCTTTAAGCTTATTCATGTTCTATTTCATAAATTATTCTAAGATGCCATCTTTCCTATTTATATCTTATAAAGCAAATTTATAGAAGATATCCATATTTCAAATTTCAATACCATTCAATCCTTCATCAAAGCACACACTAATTTCTACATTATAGAATATGCTTTCTCTTTTTATTTTAATAACAATGGTTTGCAAATAGATAAGTGTATACAACAATATCTTCAAATTCTAGGAGATAACATCCCAAGTTTTAAACTTCTTGTCCTCATTTTTGATTTCTCCTTCTTCTAGCATGTAAGGTGATGGAAAAAGGGATCATAACAACTCATAGAAAAATGAATGCATTCCTACATGCTCGTTTTCAAATATGCAACAAACAATAGTGTAGAATATGCAATATTTTGATGGATTTGTTTCAAGAATAAAAATACTTGCACATTTTGTTTTCCCTTTCTATTTTCAAACAATACCCTTCAAGATAGAACCCCATAATTCTCTCTCCTTATGGTTGGACTCATCCAATTCTTCATACATTCATACTATAAAAAGAAACACAATATATCCATCTCTATTTTCTTTTTATTTAAAAGAAGATAGCAAATAATTGTACATCGAAATACATGGTTTCCTTTTTTTAATTTCTCCACTTTCATATTATCATAGTATAAACAATGCATTCAACTAATTAAGTTTCTACATAATGCATTTAAATAAAAATATAATTGTTCATATCTATTAAAATGAGATGAATGTTATATGTTTGATTAAAGCGTTTCATTCTCTAAAACAAACCAGAGTAAAAACCAAAACAATATTTAATTATTCTAAAACAATTTCAATGTATTTCTATATAAAAGATAAAAAACAACTTCAATTTAAATATTAAAACGTATTATGCTCCATTAGAACATATATTTGTTACCTATAGCATATTGTAATTAGCACAACCTTTCCTTTTGTAGACACTAAAATCTATGCATTTGTATTCATCCCACAATCCTGCATAATAAAATTATATGCCTAAGTCTAAACTTAGGTGTATAAATCCTACACATTATCCTATTTTCCATATTTTATTAAATTTGGAAAATTCCCCTAGGATACCTTGTCTCCCCATTGGACATGTGTCCTAGCCACCACTACCCCTCACCTTGTCATATCTTACACCTCACTCCACACTTCACTTCACTTGCACCTACCCATTTGCCACATCTCCCCAGTTAAGTGAGACACTTATAGAGACTCACTATAACTACCCCTAACACTTGGTTGTCCTAGCTTGCCACATCCCTTTCCCTCTAAAACCCCCAAATACCTATAAAAGAAGAATCACCCATCAAGCAAAAGAGATTGAATTTTATATCGTTATGATGTTGGAATCGCTGCAAGAGGTCATCTACGCACTTGAAGGTCAACTCATCGACACTCGTGGATCAAACCCTAGTAGCTCTACCTTTCAGTCACAAATTTCGATGGGCGTTTACATAGTCGCAAACACACATCTGTGTTTACCAAACACTAGTCCACATTTAGTCAACCTCAAATGCATGATCGTATTTGCTTAGGAGCATATCAATCCAACGACACACAAATATCAAAGCAAGGTAAATAGAAAGGTATTTTGATTTACATTTTTTCTATTTCCTGCTTCTTTTATATCTTTTGCAAGTATTCAAAATAGGGCTTTGTGGATTTTATTTTTCATCTAATAAAGGGCCTCACATAGTGGAGGCCCTTCATATGATACTAATCCTCTTTTGATGTTTAAATTCTTACAAGTACAGGAGATAGGTCTTTAAAAAAATTTTGAAGCATGGATGGCCCGCGAGGATACTCAAGGCCATCTGACAATCTGATTGGAGCAAATAAAACTAAAGACAACCCCATCCTTCTTGATTTCAAAAGGGGATATTTTCCCCTTTTACCCCTTGTAATCTAAGAGAGCAAGAGAAGCATTGTACATAAACCCTTACATACTCAGGGTAATTTATTGTAAAATGGAGATTAAGGCTCCACTATTTTGAATACAAAGATCAATTATTTCATTCTTGTATTTTCTTGTCCTTTATTCTATTGGTTGGTGTTGTCTTCTATTTTCTTACAAAACAATGTTAAACACGGTCCTCCATTTGGTCAAATTCCTAGTCGCATTTGATCAGTGCCAAACATGCATTCGTATTTGATCCTATATTACAAAACCACTATAGAACCTATCTGAAATCAGTTTTCAATATTTGATTTGGAACTTTGTTTGTCTTTGTTCTATTGTTTTGTCTACTTATGTGTACTTTTGACTGTATACTTAGGCATTGAAATCAGAATTGTATTATAGGTTGCATTGTAGAGTTAATTTTTGCACTTTGGTTTACAGAAACCATAGTAAACCTCAAGCTCCACATAATATTGCACTTTTCACAATAAACATTGGTAAGATTGGACTTTATCACCAATCCCTCATTGAGACTAGTGACATTGAAATTGACCTCTTTCCACCTGCTCACCCCCTAGAAACTATAGTAGCCAAAAGGAGTGGCTTTTTATACTTCATCACCAGAAGGTCCCCTACTCTTTGGTGCACCCAGAGTGGGAAGGTTAGTAATGTCCTTTTACCATGACACTTAATAGTAAGTGGAAAGCAGTTATAATTTTTATCCAAGCTCACCCGAGAGTGAAGCGAAAGCCTATAGGGTCTTTCCCCAGGTATTAGGCAAGTAGAAATTCTTAGACAATGTGACCTCCCATGGGGGGTAATTATGAATCCTTAGGTTTACCCTTGAGCCAATCACACCTTTAAGAAGCAATTTTTTTTAGTCTTTCGTGATTCATCCTTTGTTAGAGTAGTGCATTCAAACACACACTTGTATTTGCATACATAATTCACCTTGCATAGTGGTTCTAGGAATAGGAGTCTCAAAATCAAAATACACCAAAACTCGAAAACTTCAAAAACAAAAAAAAAATCAAAATTTACAAAATTTCAAAAAAATTTGAAAAATAGAACTTGAAAAAAATCTTAGAAAACATTTGTTTGTTTGATTGATTGTGTTTTTATTTACTTTTTCATTCACATCATACTTTGCACATGCCTACCTTCACATTCGCCACCTCATCCCACATTTTTCCTATGGTAATGACCCGTAGTCAAGCCAAAGCCTTAAACCAATTCAAAGATCAACCATCTTCACCCATGGCACATTTTGCTCAATCTTCCCAAGCCCCCACCACTTCTGCGATGGGGAAATCTAGCGTAGACCGCATTGTGCATCTAGACTTGTCCACTAGATCATCTAGTTATACCCCCACTTCAGACATGGATATAATGCAAAGGGCTATCCATGATGTGATTCTAGAAACTCCCAGGAGTGAGCCACCCATGTCGTTTGACCCGCACATCATGTATCTGGATACTAATGCCATTAGGACTTACTTAACTACAACAGGCTTGGTATTTCCATCATTGCCTCCCCTCACCATTCTACCTCACACCTTTCCAGCATTGTATCAAGAAACCATCTACTCTCATCCACAACAAGCTCATCAGTTCATCACCAATACACTTTTTAAATCAACTACTGCAACTCTGACCCACACCCATCCATCATCATATCATCAATACATATCCATCCCATTACATAAAAACATCATTTGATCTAACTCCCTCTATGAATCATAAGTCAATGCTACTTCGTAGATACCCATATCCATACCATCTACAACATCCATTGATCTTAGCCATCATGACATACCTCATTCACTCGCAGTGCCCTTCGCCACCTACCCTCCACTAACATCCACTCACATTGTCACCACACATCTTGCTCAATCTTTCCCCCATGTGGCCATACCATCGGCCTCTATAATTGCTATACAACAAGCTTTTTTGCACTTACAACAATTGCTTGTGGATAATGCCAAACAAAGCACTCATCCTGACTCACAACAACAGTCACTAGGGGGAGACTCTAACCATCCATCCATATAAGACACTTTCTTCATGGGTTATACGACCACCCACTATAACAATACCCAAATATACACTCCATCACATGTATGGTGCTACATCAACACAATACACCATCATTCCACCATCTTCTCATCAACAACCACCTCTTCACCAACATACTATTCTTATTCTACAACAAATTTTGAATCATCGCACAAGCATTGAGCTACAGGTGAGTCACATCAATCTCATCAACATCACCCATCTCATCAAACTCATCAACATCGCCCACCTCATCAATCTCATCTAACTTTCCCACCTTGTTCAAATCATCTATCTTGTACCTAGACCCCCTTATTCGAGCCCTTGTCGACAATATTTCATAATTTGCAAGAGGTAAAAAAAATTGTTTTACTTGAATTCACCCACTACATCTTAATCAACCGAAGTCTAAGAGATATAGGGAGGATCACTATTGTCTATATCACCGACAAGTGGGCCACGACATCAATATTTTCAAAACATTTAAACATATGGTCCAAGACCTTATCGATAAGGGGGCATTTCCATTGAAATTCCACTCATCCCATCTAATCAGAACCCTCACATCCACCAGAACCATTGTGGATATGCTCATGGTATTGCACCTTCCCTATGCTTACTAGTCACAAAAAAATTTGGGGATGTTTAAGGTATCACACCTTCCCCATGCAAAAACAAAGGCTCCAAAGGAACCAAACTCCTCTGGTCACATTCAATTCAAAAAGGCTCCAAAGGAACCAAAATACTTTGGTCACATTAAATTCAAAAGGAACCAAAGGAGGCAAACCCCTTTGGTCATATTTTAGTTCAAAAGCCCCAAAGGAACCAAACCTCTTTGGTCATATTTCAATTCAAAAGGCTTTAAAGGAACCAAACTCCTTTGGTCACATTAAATTCAAAAGGCTCCAAAGGAACCAAACCCCGTTCACATTTCAGTTCAAAATCCCTAAAGATACCAAACCCTTTTGGTAATATTTCAATTCAAAAGGCTCTAAAGGAACCAAACTTCTTTTGTGACATTCAATCCAATTTGGCTCCAAAGGAACCAAACTCCTTTGGTCACATTCGATTCAAAAATATCTGAAGGAACAAAACTCCTTTGATCACTATCAAATCCAAAAGGTTCCAAAGAAAATGCCACTTTGGTCAAATTGGTTTAAAATGCTCCAAAGGAAGCACACCCCTTTGGTCAAATAAGTTCAAAAGCTCCAAAGGCACAAAACTCCTTTGGTCAAAATATCCCCAAGTGAACCTTGTACCTAGTGATTTACTCTAGTCAAATAGCAGTTGGAGTGATTGGTTATGTATGCAATCTGGTAGGATTAGCAGATCACCATAAGGACACTTGTAAAAAAAAAGCCCTTGAATACATGCATTCATATCATTTGCATTCATTCGTATCGCTTGTCATATTAATCATCATTCGGTTAGTGTGGATAATTGTTAGCCCACTATGTGTTGTTGCCTTAATCAGGGGCACCTTCGATCTTGTATTAGTCACCAATCCATCAGTCGCAATCATTTACAACTTTCTTTGTGATATTTTGATCATTAAGGAGTCCTTGTAAGATAGGAAAGATACCGTATGACCATCAACAATGATGATTATACAACCATTGACTATTTTACACACACCCCTTAATTTTCAAAAGCTCATAAGGAACCTACAACACATCTCACGTAATACAATGTTTTTCAAATAATTCCTAGATGTTTTCAGTCACTCAACTACTCCTAGTGTGTTAAAAAACCTCAATTCAATGTAAAACAATCCTAAGGTGCTATAGGTTACTCCTAGTCAAATCAAGTTTCCTCTTGGACCACACACATTTGTCACTAAGAAAATTTTAGGTTCTAGGAGTTGAATCTATCATATTTAAACCAAACACATATCAAATTTACTAATGAAGTCTTGGGTCAGAATGAGATGATGCCATGATTGGATTGAACTGAGAAGTGAAATTTTTCACTACTTGTCCTATTATGCACATAGTCCAAAAACAATGGTTTTCACTACTCAAAAATAAAATAGTCCAATGAAAATAGTGGTTTTCACCATTTAAACTTAACATCCACACCAAAAATGATAAAAAGAATGGGTAGTAAGGATAGAGTCAAATTCTCATCTCGAATTGGTTGAGAATCTGATTTCCAAAAACCTTAACTCTTTTTATGATAGGTATTCAAGTACTAAGGATAGGATAAAATTCGCATCTGGACTTGGTTGAGAATCTGATTTACGAAAGCTTGAATATCCTAACATTGGACTATGGAGCTAATCTCCACTAGAGCTATAGACGCTTGACTAGTAGTGGAGTATGCTCGTGCGTGGTGACACGTCTCTCTTGAAGAGACCTCCAAACACACATATGGAAAAGCTAGCTTCTTGGTTATTTCCATTAATGGTTTAATATCACCTTACTCAAAGTTGAAAAACAAATTCATTTGCACACACATTGGTTCTTAATGGACTTGTGTCAACACCAAACTCAAAATTAGTTGAAAATGAATATTCATTTCACACCCAATTGGTCCTTGCGAGATTTGACTCCGCTAGGACATCCTTAGCATCTTATAGATTTAGGAGATTAATAGATGAGTTTGTTTAATATCACTAGGATGTTTGAGTCTTTGCAAAATAAATCTAGATCCTAAGGCAAACGAAGTCATAAGCGAGCTTATATTCCATACCACCATCGCATTGTCATGCTATCAACATATAGTTAAACTAGTACTATTATTTTGGTGCCCTTTATTAAGCAATAAATGCAAAGTCTACTAAACAATGGTCCATAACATCTTTCAATGATAATTAATCAGACAACATCAGTCATTCATTTGCATACATCGTCACCATTTGCATGCATTCATAATACATTTATTTCATCACATGCATACCAAAAAAAAAAAACATTTCTAAAGGCTCAAAGGGAACCAAATTTCTTTGGTCACATTCAATTCAAAAGGCTCCAAAGGAACCACTCTCCTTTGGTCATTCCAATCCAAAAGTCCCAAAAATAACCACAACCCTTTGGTCAATTAAATCCAAAAGACTCCAAATGGGACTTTCCTTTGGTCAATTCAATTCAAAAGGCTCCAAAGGAACCTAACCCCTTTGGTCAAATTGAATTTCAAAGGCTCCAAAAAAAACACACGGTCAATTTGATCCAAAAGGTTCCAAATGGGACACCCCTTTGGTAAATTCAATCCAAAAGGCTCCAAAGGGACATCTCTTTGGTAAATTCAATTCAAAAGGGTCCAAAGGAACCTAACCCATTTGGTCAAATTGTATTTGAAAGGCTCCAAAGAATACACACCTTTGGTCAATTTAGTTTAAGAAGGCTCCAAATAAACCTAACCCCTTTGGTCAAATTTTATTTCAAATTCTCCAAAGGAGACTCACTGTTTTGGTCAAATCATTTTAAAAGCTTCAAAAGCACCACACCCTTTGGTCAAAATCTCAAGTTAACCTTGTATCTAGTGGTTTACTCTAGACACCTAGCGGTTGCAGCGATTGGTTATCCATGCAATCCGAAAGGATGGGTAGATCACCATAAGCACACTTTTTCAAAAAACAAACATCCAATTCATTCTAGTCATTTTCATCTTTGTCATATGTTTTGTAGCTCTCATCATTTCATTTCTTCTCCATCGACTCATTGCTTGAAGGGGTAAACAATATCTAAAAATATAGTATCAAATTATGTCAATACTCAAAACACTTAGTATTGGAAATTGCATTCATTCAAATTATGTTATATGCCCTTTTTACTAGGGTAGATCACAAGAAAAAATATAAATCAAACAAACACTTGATATACCTAAAGCCTAAATCATAGACTAAAGCTTGTCTACCCATGGATGGAAGGTTTACCAAAATTAAGTTCATCAATTTGTTGAAAGTAATGATTCAATAATGTGCATATTTTCCATGATTGGGGTAACCCACATTGACTTTTACTTGTGACCATCTTACACAACTCTCCTTCAAATGAAAATGGCTTCAAAAGCCCCAAAACAATCAAACACCACAAAATCATCAAATAAATCTATCAATACATCCAAAAAATCATCACACTTGAAATTAGATCAGTTTGATCCCTTAATTTTTGAGTGTGACTGCATTCAAGAAAATTTTCCCAAGGTTATCATGAAGCCCTCTCCGTGGGGTTGCAAATGTGAAAAACTACAACTCTCAATTTGGTAGGAATTGCTACAATCACTAGGGTCCTCGAGCTCCCAGGGTGGATGGTTCCTTTAACACCACATCATTCTTGGTAGGAATTTCTACAGTCACTAGGGTCCTCGAGCTCCCAGGGTGGTTGGTTCTTTTACCACATCATTTTGCACTTCATTGTTACCAAAGGTAAATTTTTGACAACGCACAACCCCCCAAACTTGGGGTATTCAACTTGATATTGATTTTCAACATTTGCATCTATCACATTCATCCCCATTTATCATTCACATTTGATCAATTGGCTTGTGGGTTTCATTCTTCACCCATGCACTAATTGAGGGGGTAAGCTACAAATCAAAAAATTCAAAAGCCATTCATTCTTTGCGTCGAGATAACTTGAGTCTATTTCTCCATCCAATAAAGATAGATGTCTCTTTTTTTGCACTGCATTGTGTTTTACACAATACGGTACAAAAAGAGGTATATGTAGACACCAAATATAGGCATTTGCATTCGCCCCATAATATTTCATAATAAAATTATATGCCTAAGTCTAAACTTAGGTGTATAAATCTTGCACATTATCTTATTTTCTAGATTTTATTAAATCTGAAAAATCTCTTAGGATACCTTGTGTCCCCATTGGACATGTCTCCTAGCCACCACTACCACTCACCTTGCAACATATCACACCTCACTCCATACTTCACTTAACTTATACCTACCCACTTTCCACATCTCCACAGTTAAGTGAGATACTTGTAGTGACTCTTTGTAACTGCCCCTAACACTTGGCTGCCCTAGCTTACCACTTGGTAATCCTGGCTTACCACTTGGTAATCCTGGATTACCACTTGGCAATCCTTGCTTGCCACTTGGAAATCCTGGTTTGCCACCTCCCTTTCCCTCCAAAACTCCAAAATGCCTATAAATAAAGCATCACCCATCAAGCAAAAGAGGCTAAATTTTATACTATTACACTGCTGGAATTGCTACAAGAGGTCATCTACGCACTTGGAGGTTGACTCATCGATACTCGTGGATCAAACCCTAGCAGCTCTGCTTTTCAACCATAAATGTCTGTGGGTGTTTACACAGTCGTAAACATGCATTCATGTTTGCCAAACGCTAGGCTGTGTTTAGTCAGCCCCAAACACATGGCCACATTTTTTCAAGAGCAGATCAGTCTGACGATAGACAGAGATCAAAGCAAGGTAAATAACAAGGTATTTTTATTTACGTATTCTATTTCCTACTTCTTTTATATCTTTTACAAGTATTCAGAATAGGGATTTGTGGCTTTTTATTTCCATATAATAAAGGGCCTCACTTAGTGGAGGCCATTCATATGCTACTAATCATATTTTGATTTTTGCATTCTTATAGGTATAGGAGACAGGTCTTTGAAGAGGTGTTGAATCAAGGATGGCCCATGAGGCTACTCAAGCCCATCTGAAAATCTGATTGGAGCAAAGAAGATTGAAGACACCCCCATCCTTCTTGATTGCAAAAGGGGATCTTTCCCTCTTTTGCCCCTTATAATCTAAGAGAGCAATAGAAGCACTGTACACAGACCCTTGTACACTCAAGGCAATTTATTGTAAAATAGAGATTAAGGCTCCACTATTATGAATACAAAGATCAATTCTTTCATTCTTGCACTTGCTTGTCCTTTATTTTATTGCTTGGCTTACACCTTTAAGAAACACGTCTACTAAAAATATTTAAAAATTCAACACTACCTATCTTAAGAGGCTCAAAGACCTACAAGTAAATTTAAAAATTAAAAATATTTGTCAAACATTCAATATTGCTGAAAACTTTCTCACTATGACGATGCTACATATGAATATAATGACAAGAGGGACGTCTATCAATTATTTATATTGACTACTCCAATGGAAATGCAAGGCTATTTTTCTAAATATTGCAATGATCTATTAACATCTACCAATATAGCACCATAAGCACTCATTAAACTAGAAAAACCAAGCTGAATTTGTTTGAGATAGTTTGAGATATAAGTGTCTATCTAGAACTAGGGGGTTCCTTTTCTATTAATACATGGATGCTAAATAATAACACCACCCAGTTTAGCATAGAAGAAAACATAACAACGAACATTTTCAAAAGAAAGTTCAAATCACATCTACACTATTTCACAAATTGCTAATATCTCAAAACAAAAGCATAGAGCTTCAACAAGACGAGGTTTGTCTTACTTCAACGGTTTCCTGGGATAGCCACAGTTTATTTTATATTTCTATATATAAAATAGAAATTAAAATCATTGAAATCTTAGCATAATTTCCAAAGGAGTTATCCTTAACTTTAATTATGCATATAAATAAGCACACAATACCAATGAATAGCAAAATAAAAAGTTGATTTTTTAACCTGATATTTAATGCCCAAGAATGTCTACTTCTTTTGGTGCTATGTTTTATGGTCTTCCTCTAGATATCCCACATTTCTCTTGAATCCTCCCTTCTTTTTATTCTTCATTTTTATTTTATATCGTTTCCTAAGTCTTTTCAAGAAGACGGTAAATTTCAACCAAACTTCCAACTAATTTTGCTCGTTAGAAAATATTTCTTATAAAAAATAGGGTGGCTTAATTGAATTATTTAATTACCAAATATAAGATTTCTCTTAATATTGTTTTAGTTCTTAAACTTTATTTTCTAATGTTATCATACACATTACACAACCTTAGAGCAAATAAACCAATTATTCTTTATTTAATAGATTTAATCTATATCAAAAGCTAATATTGATTATTATCCTTGATAATAAAAATTTGGGTAGTAAATAAGCCTCCATGCTTATTAATACCTTATTTGATGGATCCCTTTTACCAGACCCATTTCTTAAAAATATGTATGTCACCAAATAACTGCTTATTAAACATACACTTCCATTATACAACCACTTATTCTTAATTAGCAAGTTTTTCGATGACTTGTCATCACTTATCTATTAAGAACTACTCCTTTGCCTTAGTAATTTCCAACCGATGGTATAATATTATTCACACATGCATATATGAAAATGCAACTACATGAGGGTATATTATACCCTAGAGTTGTCAAACTTATTATCATCTAGCCATCATTTCCCTTTTATTCGATCTCTTATTCCTAGTGGTTAAGCTTCATCACCCCAACTATGACTTGGTTCTACATCCATACACATCATCAACAATACCATATTCTAACATAATATGAATAAGACATCAAACACCAATAGCCACTCATTGATAATACAACTAGGATTAAGCATTGAAAAATCACATATCAATATAAAATCAACATCAATATTAAGTCTTGCCAAGGAGAGTTGTGATGTAATCGCCCCTTGGACTAAACACAATCCTTTGTGTTTCCTGCAATATAAAGTTCAAATATATATTTTTATTCAAATAAATAAAGAAACTATTTTCTCATATCCTCCACTTTTTCCCAAGTGGCACATTGTTTAGAATAGTGTTCCCACTGGACCTTACACTATTCTACGGTTTGTTTCATTATAACCGAAACGAACAAAAAGACGCTATAACACTCATTCAATATCATAGAATCTACTGTATTTTTTATTGAAATCATAAAAGGGTTACAAAGCTTGATATCCTTTTACAAATTTTTCCCTAAAGGCTACAATGGAGTCTTCCCTAAGGAAGCCCTTTTTGGTTGGTACAATTGTAGCAAGACTCATCCTTTTATGTTCCTTAGTGTAGGTGGGATTCTTGCTCGTGGGCCACCGCTTGTTGGATGTGTTCTTGTACTTACTGGACCTGTTGACTTGCAAAATATTGTTAGTGCGTTGGGGGATTTGCCTCAGTCAAACCTCGTGGTTATGAAGACAAAAGACTCACTAAATAAACTTAAAACATGAAAAAAATTGCTGAGAACAACATAAAAACACTAAATTAAGGTTGGTGCCAAAACCATTTCCACTCTCTTCCATGTCATCGAAGATGAGATGCAATACAACATCCTTTAAGGATACCCTTGGATTTAGTACATGCAATGCATCCCTTCCATGCTCCATCATTGTATCAAATATGTCCATAATGGCTTGGTCCACGACATCCCCGTCGACGGTGATCCATTCGAATTCTGCAACATTATCACCCTTCCACTAGGTCCACCCTTATAATCCATCCAATTCGTACCTACACCACGTTTGTCTCTACACAACATCTATCCATCATCTTCACAACCACCTTCTCCACCTGATATGAGCAACATTGCATCAACCTCTTCAAATCCACCTCAACCTCCCAGCACCCTAGATATTTCCACATTCTCTCACCGCCCTTCTTCATCTTTCACACCACTTCCATCATTCACTTTTTCCGCTACACCATCCATTCCATATTCATCCAATAACCCACCTATTCTTCCCATACCTCCTTCATCTTCGTATCACTTTGTACCCCAATCTACATGGATACGTGTAATCTCCAGTTTATCTACCACAACTTCTATCCCCACTTCTCAATTCACCGCCAATAATCCCATCATAGGAACACCTATTGAGTGCTACGAGTGGACACAATGCACCGCTCATCTTGATGACCAATTAGCTCAATAATATCCTCTCGATTCATCCCCTTGATCTACCAATCCTACTCCATATGTTCTACCATCCTCCCCACCACCCAAGGGGTCCTTCCCTCAACCCGAACATACAACCCATCCTCATGTTTCTATACTCATGACCACACCAGGTCCTTGTGAGTATAACATAAGCAATGCTCAGGTTCTTCCTTCCAACATCTAGTCCACCCGTGAATTTGACCGACCTCATAATGTGCCTTTGACTATTTGGACAGTGGTTCCTCTCGGTCCTCCCGATAATTGCACAAACTTTGTATATGGAGGACTTGATTCATCCGTAGAACCTCCAACACCTCCATCGCCACAAACCTGATTTTGCGGTAACCTTGACCACATGTCTAATCCTAATTTTACCTAGAATTATCTATGTATGTGTAACTGACATGGTTATGGTCTAGGGAGATATGAACAGGGGTGTCGCACCCATATCAATCCTCCCTCGCGCAAGCCTACTGACCGATAATGCACGAATATTATGAAAGTGATCTATAGTAATTTTTGTACTAAACCGTGTTTCACACAATCTAGTATAAAAAGGGATAAAATGTAGACATCCAAAAGTTGCACATTATCCCTCTCCCCATTTTCGTGGTCAATCAATTTGCAAAACCCTCAAAAATTGCATAAATTGGCTAAAAATACTATTCATCCATCAAAATCACTATTCATCATCCCTAGCCCCTTTGTGCTAGCTAAGCCCCTTCCTATGCCTAATCTTGGGTCCTCATGTGACCTCATCCTCAATTCAACCAAGTTTGAATTCCTTACCATGGTCAAAAAGCACTTTATGCTCAAAAGTCAACATTTTTTTCAAAACATGCTTTATGGCTAAACACATGCTTGATTAAATCTAATCTTGATTTGATTTGAGCCTTCCACCTCACCTAGTCTACTTTGACTAGCCTAGCCTTCCACCTCACCTATTCTAGCTTATCCTAGCCCTGCCACCTCTCACCCAGATATTTCTCCACCTCACACTCCCCTGGGTCATAAATGAAAGATGGAGACTTTTGCACATAAAAGACAATTTTTAATTACCTTTGCAAAACGAACTCTACTAAGAGATAGCCCAATATTTGAAAACTAAACCTCCACCCCATAAGTCCCTAGGTGCCACCTTCCTAGAAAATGTACCAAGGACTACCATGGTGAATGGATGATTAATGTTTACATCAACAACCGATCCCAATGTCCATCCAACATTTAACAAAGGAACCTAAAAGAAGATATGTAAGGAGCCTAGGGATAGGGATACGCGAATATAATATTATATTGTGGATGGGTCTTATGGTTAGTTGGAATGGGCCACCCATAACCTAAGGTTGGGTATATTTTAATATTTTACCATATTAATGAGTGGAACCATGATTTAGTAAGAGGGCCATATAAAGAAGGGAGATTATCATTGTAGAGTAAACTAATGTCAAGTATTTTATTGTAACGGTCTTGGCTCGTGGAGTAGATATGGAGTGATTTCCTATCTTAAGGAAAATTGTTGGTGTTGCCCTACCTCAACAATATTTTTTATGTTTGTTTTATTGTGTAGATTGTTATTGTGGAATTTATTTTTGGATGCATGAATTGATACTTTTACATAATGGTAAATATTTTTTGTTAATAAGAATAAGGCTCATAACAAGCTAACTAGACACCTAAAGGAGACTTTATGGATCAAAGGAGATCTCCTATAAATGAATGGAAGGACCAAATTTAATGTTGATTGCTTGTGTAAAATGAACACTACAAAGAGAAAGCCCAATATTTAAAAACTAAACCTCCACCCAATAAGTCCCTAGGTTCCACCTTCCTAGGCAGTGTACCAAGGACTACCATGGTGAAGGGATGATCAACGTTACCTCAAAAACGAATGCCTATGTCCATCCAATATTTAACAAATAAAGTTAAAAGGAGATCCTATGGCTTGAACATTAAACCTCTTCTTATCATACAACTATGGGACTTCCTTCTACACAAAAAAGCCAAGAATGATCATGATGAGTAAAATAATAACACATTTTTATTGAACATCTTTTGCTTCCACCTAATGCACAATGTAGGAAGGCCAATTTGAGCCACCCAATCTAACAAGATTTCCAATGCCACATTTCCTAACTAAAAGAGGGAGATTTTTAAGTGTGTTAAGAGATGTCACTACTTCTTAAAGTAGAAATCCCTTCAAACATGTTCAAACCTATACCACATAAGAGAATTGTGTTTGAAGTATGACCATAATTCAAACAACATGTTCCAACAATAGGAATTCAAGGTTTGAACTATGGTAAAACCATACAAATACACATATATTATCATGTAATAAACATGAATGCAAATAAGTTGAGATGAGTTAGAAAATATTTGTTAAATCTAAATGACAATAAATAATGGAGGATATGATCTTCCCATTATTTGTTATATTGAAATAACGTATGTAGTACTATAATGTAATTTGCCTTTGTGATCAAAAGAATAACAATGACTTTGTGAAAAATATTTGCACAACCAAGCAATTATGCTCGATGCTTGCTCTTATATCGTGTTGGATTTCACAATACTTTTTCGAAACTAACAAAACAAATATGTCAACAGAAATCATAAATCAAAATATTGGAAAGCAATAACCCACAAGAGGAGAAGGACACACGAAGCATCCACATAAATTATCAATCTAAAATTACACGAATACAATGGATTGAGTGAATGATAGGTATAAGATACCTTAGTATGTATACTTAATATAAGTTAATCATTGTCAACATATAATTAGGCATAAAGGGTTTATTAATGGTTAAAAATTTGGTCTCGTAGACTAGATATATAAATCCATATAAAAGATTATATAATTATTACCCATAGGCTTGCATATGAGTACATCATATAGTGTCATCCTTGTCTGATAAGTTCATGTTACACACATTCATCAAATAAAATAATTTGATTCACCTTATCAATATGTCTAAATAGCTTGGAAACTTACAAGAAAAATATATGCTATTAAAAAGATAAACAAATCTTTTATTCAAAATAAAATTACATACATCATATAGATTACAATGTGTTTTCCTTATTTTTCTATGTTATATCTCTATCTACTTGGTTTAGTACTTTTGTTGTACTCTCTCTTTCTCTCCAAATTCCTCTTCAAGGCTCTATCAAAAATTCCTCTTCTACCCTCTAACTCTCCCTAGGTCCTACTAGGAGCTCCAACTTTCCAACCTCTAGCTCTCATTCCTATGGCATTTGAAAAATCAAATGCAAAGGCACATTAAGAATTCTTCTTAAATTTGAATTTCTTTATAAACCTTTTAACCTTTTACTCTTTGCCTCTTTCATTTATAAAAAAAAAATCATTGTAAAAGTAAATGAACAAGATCATTGTTTGCCCTTTAAAAAAAATCTAAAGAACTAATTCATTTTTCCTTATTATTTATTCCTAAAGAAAAAATTCATTCCTATGACATTTGAAAAATCAAATGCAAAGGCATATTAAAAATTCTTCTTAAATTTAAATCTCTTTATAAACCCTTTTACCTTTTGCTCTTTGCCTCTTTCATTTATAAAAACAATTCTTTGTCAATATAAATGAACATAGGTCATTGTTTGTCCTTTAAAAAAATCTAAAGAACCAATTACTTTTTCATTATTATTTATTTTTTCAAGATAGCATACAAAATATTTAAAGTATACAACTCAAATAAAGTAGAAAATTAACCTATTTTTAACCTTGGAGAATACTAATATATAAATGAGATTAAAATTATTGGATATCTATTTCCAGTATTATATAAAAACATAATAGAAGCTTTGTCTTATTTAATTATATTAATTAATGAATATAGTATGTTGTATATGAATTTTTTTAAAGGTCAATATAATCATAAATGAAATTTTAATTTTTATATTTTATTATATTAAATTTTTAATTGTTATTATATCCTGACTACAATAGTTTTAAAACTGTGCTATTCAATTTTAAACACCATGTATATATAACCTAAACGAATTCTACTCATAATTTTCTTAAAATTTTAAAAAATTAACATTTAAACTAATACAATTTATTAAAATTATATTTTAATTTTGCTTAAAAAATAATAGTATTCATTTTAGCTTGAAAAATAATTCATCAATAACTACTTGAATTACAAATGCATTCAAAGATGTATTTTTTTTTTTCCTTTTTAAACTGATTTACTTGATGAACTCTTCACCTTGTCTCTTCACAGTAATTTTAAAATATATTAACCTATATTTTGTTGTCTAACAAATTTATTTATTTAAAAAAAGACATAAATTAATAATAATAAAAAACAAAAACAACAAACTGCAATTTAATTTGTAATGTTAAAAGAACTAATAATTAAAAAAATTCAAAGCTGCTTGGAAGGCTTATGGCATTCAACAAATTTTTTATGATCTTTATTGGAAATGCATGCACGAGTGAAATATTCCGTGCCAGATGGCTTTCAACTCTTAATGGAAAAGCATGCAACCAAATATTCAGTCATTACAGAACTTATATTAAGCTCCAGCGTAACTATGTCTAAACGAGGCTCAACTCAGAATCCACCTCCCCCTCCTCCGCCTCCACCAAAGCCCCCTCCTCCGCCGCCACCCGCACCCCCACCAACTCCTCCTCCAAATCCTCCACCGGAACCAGCACCACCGCCTCCTCCAATTCCACCACCACTTCCTCCTCCAACACCATCACCAGCACCGCTTCCTGCTCCAGCACCTCCGCCCAAGCCTCCACCGGCACCTCCGCCCAAGCCTCCTCCTGCACCTCCGCCCAAGCCTCCTCCAGCACCTCCTCCTGCGCCACCACCGGCACCTCCGCCCAAGCCTCCTCCTGCACCTCCGCCCAAGCCTCCTCCAGCACCTCCTCCTGCGCCACCACCGGCACCACCACCAGCACCTCCGCCCAAGCCTCCTCCAGCACCTCCTCCTGCGCCACCACCAGCACCTCCTCCTGCGCCACCACCAGCACCTCCTCCTGCGCCACCACCAGCACCTCCGCCCAAGCCTCCTCCAGCACCTCCTCCTGCGCCACCACCAGCACCTCCGCCCAAGCCTCCTCCAGCACCTCCTCCTGCGCCACCACCGGCCCCGCCACCAAGGCCAACACCGCCACCTTTTCCGAAACCGCCACCACCGCCAATTCCTCCACCTCCACCCAAATTATCACTTTGGTACTTCGTGTAGACGTTGAGGTTTCTGCCTTCGACAACAAATTGACACACTGTAACCATGAGCACCAGCATCAGTATCATTCCAGAGAGTTTGGATGCCCATGCCAGTTCCATTCTCTTCATGCTGCCTGATAGCTTCAGTGTTATAACAATTACAATTACAATTACAATTACAATGAAATTGAAGGGGTTATCGTCTCTCTTTGACGAACTCTTGGCACTTTAGTCTCATTAAATAGTTGGGCCTGCCATTTAATTCCCCCACCAAATACCCATCCAAGTCGCTCAATTCCATTAAGCCAGAGACTACCAATGCCGCGTCTGTTTTGAAGACTTACCAGCACCAATGCTGTGTTGCGTTGACCAGTGAGAGAAACACATGACCACGCTGTGATGATCGTTGGCTTCAATAATGAAGAGGCAAGAAATCAATAATCGTAAGTTTCAAGATGGTCATAAGGCCGGTCACATGCTTGTATGATCGTGGGCCGCAGCTGTCTTACCCAGTTCAATCTGAACTGAATTAATATTTATTATTCCGCAGGCGGGGAAAATCCACCGACATTCACATGACATTGATAATATCTACTGAATGGCAAATGTTGCACTAGCCTTTTGCACTGTACGAATTGTGGAGGGCGACTTTGGATGGACGGCTTCTCCTCCTGAGCATGACAGGTCAATCTTTTGTTGAGAGGGTACGTTCCATTTAATTTTCTGGGCTGTTTGCATCCAAGAAAGTTGACATACGTAACAAACTTTATTACAAGCACGCGTTTATACACCAAATATCCACTACGCATGCCCCATAATAAGTGGCACTCCTGTTCATGTTTATTCTTTTATATTTGTGACTATTCTCCTTCCTTTTGACTATATATATTAATCAATTCTTCCATAAAGCTCTCATCGATGCAGAACTAATAGAATGAATATTTCACTTAATTTCACCTATCTAATCCCCTTCAGTTGTATGGTGGTGGTAATGGGAGTAAGGTTATATATTATTTGTTCAATTTTATATATAATAATAAATAATTAATTAATTAATGATTATATTTTATAATAAAATGAATGGTAGAATTGTTTGAAGAAATTGTGAATATTTTTAAAATTTTAAAATTAGAAGTAAAATTTATTTTGATGCGTTTTGCTTTAAGTCGGTTTAGGGTTATTTGTTTTTTTGCTTTGGTGTTTTTTTTGTGTTTGTTGTGCTCTAGGATTTTTTTGTCTTCCCTTACCGTTATTTATGGCTCTAGGATCACAACCGGTGTGAGGCAATCCTATCAATCTGGAGACGTCTAATGTTGTGAAAAAAAATCTGACATTTTTGTTGTCAATGACAACATTTATCGTGTTTGAATCAATGTCATAACCTACAATTATCCTCTTTAGCAGACATAATGTCTGTGTCGAACTGCGGTATCGAAACTACACCTTGAAGACGAGAGTCTTGGATCCATGCCATGTCGTAACCCGATGTTGATAAAATTTTGGAAATTAAGGGTCAAACAAGGTTTTTAAAATTAATTTTCGACATTGCACGGGTGGTAGGGGATGCCAGTGGGTTATTTCGTTGGGTATGAGGGACTGTGGATCAGGAGGTAGGGTGGAAGGTATTGGAAACTTGATGGAAAGAATCAAAAAAGGGTTAAAACATAAGGAAAATGGTTAAAACGACATTAGAAAAGGCGAAAAATGACTAGTTATACATTTATATAAAGTTTTCTAAATGAAACCATCGAATAAATAATCAATATGTGGCATCTGCATGCAATCATTTAATGCATGGTGGACACATGGTACAGATGCAACGTATCATCAATGCAACTAATCGACATCAAATCATCATTGCTGCATCTGATCGACTTTGCTACAACCAATCGACTTTGTTGCATCTGATTGGTTGTGCTGCAACCAATCAGCTTTGTTGCATCAAATTGGCTTTGTTGCAATCGATCAACATTGGTGCAACCAATCAACTTTGTTGTAACTAATCGCTATTAGTGCAATCAATTGGTATTACTATAATTGATCGACTTTACTACATCCAATCAACATTGTTGCAACTGATCGATATTGCTGCAATTGATCAGCATTACTGCATATGATCGACATTGCTACATTCGATCAATATTGATGCATTTGATCGACATTGTTGCATCCAATTGGTATTGCTACAATCGATCGATATTACTACATCCGATCGACATTAATGCAATGCATCGACATTGCTACATCTTATCGAAATTGTTTCATCCGATCGATATTGTTGCATTCGATCGGTATGGCTGTAACACATCAGTATTAATACATCATATTGGTATTTTTGCAATACATCGTCATTACTGCAACACATCGATGAGCAACTTACTGCAACCAATCAACATAGATCGATCGATATATCTACAATTGATCAGTATTTTTCGATAGTCATGTCTACAATCAATCTGTATTTTTTGACCATCATGTCTACAACCAATCGATATTTTTGATCGTCATGTCTGCAACCGATCGGTATTTATCGACTGTCATATCTACAACATATCAATATTTTTCGATCATCATGTCTTCAGCCGATCGTATTAGATCGGTCAACATAACTTTTTCCTATCGGTACTATTCTATAGGTATAATTGGATCGACATAGCTTTTCCTATTGGTATAAAGCCTTTGATTTTACCGTACAAGTCTAGAATTTGTCAACTGATAGACATAGCCTCCAACATAAAAACATTCACCACAGTTTAAATTTTTTTGGTGAAATATGAATGTAATTCATCATTTCTCCTTGGACATGATTCGCTAGGATTTCAAGACCGATTCACTAGGGTTTTATAAATAGATTTTGAGGTCGACCCCTTATGCATAACCCTAGCGTGTAAGGTGATGGAAAAAGGGATCATGACAACTCATAGAAAAATGGATGTATTCCTACATCCTCATTTCCAAATATGTAACATACAATACTGTAGAATATGTAATATTTTGATATATTTATTTCAAGAATAGAAATGCTTGCACATTATGTTTTCCTTTTTATGAGAAGTAGTAGTCATTATGGTGTTAACATTATGACTTTCTATTTGTCAATCCTTCTTCATGTGTTTTTATTAATTGTGTATGTAATCCAAATAAAGGGAAAGTATTTTGGAATTTGGATTTCTTCTCCATTTGAAGACATTAAAGTTTACGCAATTTTGAAGGACCAACATGTAGCAATGGTATTGGTTTATGTGCTTATATCAAGTTTATCTATTTACTTTGCATTCATATTTAGTTCCATCTTTATGATTTGTTGATTAAAGATCAATTTATTTTTATGGTCTTTTGGAGACCAAAAGCATCCCATTAGGGAGGTGTGGTTAGAATTAAAGGATGGTCAAATAAGATAAGTTATATTTTTGAATTTGAAGAAAATTTGAAAAATAAAAGATCATTGGAGAATAACTTGAAGAGGAAGGGTCATAATGATTCACCTTTCATTCCCAATTTCCTTCCTCGTTGCTAAAAAACATTAATTAAGGATATTACTACCTTTTTCCAACCATTGGCAAGGTAGGAAATTTTGGGAGTTATTTGTACTTGTATGAGCTTTTATGTACACTAAATTTTCTCTACAAGTTATTTTAACAAGCTCATGCACATTGTACTAATGTGTGCATATCAATTATATAAGAAATAACAATATATTTTTGTGGGTTTTCTTCCTATACAAGGTTTTCTACACATAAATCATGGCATATTTATTTCATTGGGTTTGATTTACTTGCCAACGGTTGTTTCAATTCATTACTTTCTATGCAATCTTTGTCTATGTTTGCCCTTGTTTTTCTATATAAATCAAAGTTTCTTATGTTATCTAATTTTCTATGAAGAGAGGTCTACGTGTGTAAGCCAATTAAGGGCTATATATTAATTCTTTATAATCCTTCTTTTTAACTCCTAAATATGAAATATTTATCTTTAAAAAATTAATTGTTAAATATAAAATTTTGTAATCCTCACAGATCTCCAAACACAATGTACTAACCTTTATGGCATTATCCTTTATAAATAAATATTGCAACTTAGTACACACCTTGATGTGATCACTATCATATTTTATTGTGGAAAAAGTATTAGGTTCGACCATAATAAAAAATATACTTAAGACTTTCTCCCTAGGAGCATGAACGCTTTCATGAAGAGCCTTCATTGTTTCTTCCTTAAAAATACGTACGAGAATATTATATTTCAATGCACTATTCATCGAAGTTGACCCAACACTATAATTTTGACCATTCAGGAAAGTAATATATGCCAAAGGATCTATATCAATTCACCCTTAGATGTGTAATGGGTTCTCAAAGTGATGTCACTAATGTAATCAAGACACAAAAATTTAATCTAAAAAAAATTCAAAAAATACTTTTACATACAAATATTATGGCATTCAAAAAATTTGATGTATTAATCATCCAAGGAAAAAAGTAATTAAATTCTTTAAACCTTATGAAAATTACAATGAACCAAAATATGTCATTTGTCACACAAGAATAGGGTGAGATCTTCCACATTGTCTCCACTTGTTTTCTACTATGCAAAGTGAATGGGTTATGGCCTACCACTTTTAATGGTTTTATTAGATGTCCATCCTCAAATATAAATAAAGAATTAAAATTTTCATTGTTAGACTCCAAAACTATCACCACAATAGAATGAAAAGAAAATTGGGGTTATGGGTTTTGAACCTGAGTTTCCTAAGCAAGTTATGCCTTAAGTTGGCTAAGCTAGGTAGGCACCTAAAGGATCCATTTATGGATCAAACGTGATCCCCTCTAGATGTAAAAAAGGGCCAAATTCAGTGTAAATTACCTTTGAAAAATGAAATCTACTAAGGGATAGCCCAATATTTGAAAACTAAACCTCCACCCCATAAGTCCCTAAGTGCCACCTTCCTAGGAAGTGTACCGAGGACTACCATGGTGAAGGGATGATTAATATTTACATCAAAAACCAATGCTTATGTCCATCCAACATTTAACAAATGAACTTAAAAGGAGATATGTAAGGAACCTAGGGATAGGGATTCAAGAATATAATATTATATTGTGTATGGGTCTTATGGTTAGTTGGCATAGGCCACCCATAACCTAAGGTTGGGTTTATTTTAATATTTTACTATATTAATGAGTGAAACAAGGATTTAGTAAGAGGGTCATATAAAGAAGGGAGATTATCATTGTAAAGTCAAGTAATGTCAAGTATTTTATTGTAACGGTCTTGGCTTGTGGAGTAGATATGGAGTGATTTCCTGCCTTAAGGAATATTGTTGGTGTTGCCCTACCTCGATAGTATTTCCTATATTTGTTTTATTGTGTGGATTGTTATTGTGGAATTTATTTTTGGACGCATGAATTGATACTTTTACATAATGGTAAATAATTTGTGTTAATAAGAATAAGGTTCATAACAAGCTAGCTAGGCACTTAAAGGAGAATTTATGGATCAAAAGTGATCCCCTATAAATGAATGAAAGGGCCAAATTTAATGTTGATTTCTTGTGTAAATAAACACTACAAAGGGAAAGCCCAATATTTGAAAACTAAACCTCCACCCAATAAGTTCCTAGGTGCCACCTTCCTAGGCAATGTACCAAGGACTACCATGGTGACGAGATGATCAATGTTACCTCAACAACTAATGCCTATGTCCATCCAAAATTTTTCAAATAAAGTTAAAAGGAGATTCTATGGCTTGAACATTAAACCTATTCTTATCATACAACTATGGACCTTCCTTCTACACAAAAATCCAAGAATGATCATGATGAGTAAAATAATAGCATATTTTTAATGAACATCTTTTGCTTCCACCTAATGCACAATATAAGAAGGTCAATTTGAGCCACACCCAATCTAACAAGATTTCCAATGCCACATTTCCTAACTAAAAGAGGGAGATTTTCAAGTGTGTCAAGTGATGTCACTACTTGTTAAAGTAGAAATCCCTTCACAACCAAGAACAAAAACACATTCTTCAAACATGGGCATGTGACCATGCACAATGTTTGAAATTGCAACCAAACAATTATGAGTGATTTGTAGTCTATGTCTTAGCTAAATTGTCATAGTTCTTAGGTAAGAGTGGGCACCCAATGTTCCTTTGAGTCGTATTGGTGCTTCTCTCTCCATGCAACAAGAAAAATGAGTGCCACCTTCTATGTTTCAAACCTATACCACATAAGAGAATTGTGTTTGAACTATGACCATAATCCAAACAACATGTTCCTACAATAGGAATTCAAGGTTTGAACTTTGATAAAACCATACATTAACACATATTATCGTGTAATAAACATGAATGCAAATAAGTTGGGATGAGTTAGAAAATATTTGTTAAATCTAAATGACAACAAATAATGGAGGATATGATATTTCCATTATTTGTTATGTTGAAAGAACTTATGTAGTACTATAATGTAATTTGCCTTTGTGTTAAAAAGAAAAACAATGACTTTGTGAAAAATCTATGCACAACCAAGCAATTATGCTCCATGCTTGCTCTTATATCGTGTTGGATTTTACAATGCTTTTTCAAAACTAACAAAAAAAAATGTCAACTGAAATCATAAATCAAAATACTTGGAAAGCAATAACCCACAAGAGGTGAAGGACACACTGAGGCACCCACATAAATTATCAATATAAAATTACACGAATGCAATGGATTGAACGAATGAGGGGTATACAATACCTTAGTATATATACTTAATCTAAGTTACTTAATCATTGTCAACATATAATTAGGCATAAGGGGTTTACTAATGGTTAATCATGACAAGGTTAAACCTTGGTCTCATAGACTAGATACATAAATCCATATTAAAAAGAAATTATGATTATTACCCATAGGCTTGCATATGAGTACATCATATAATGTAATCCTTGTCTAGTAAGTTCATGTTACACACATTCATCAAATAAAATAATTTGATTCCACCTAATCTATATGTCTAATAAGCATGGAAACTTACAAGAAAAAAATATGCTATTAAAAAGACAAAAAAAATCCATTTTTCATAATAAAATTGCATATATCCTATATATTACAATATGTTTTTCTTATTTTTTTATCTTATATCTCTATCTACTTAGTTTAGCACTTTTGTTGTACTCTCTCTCCAAATTCCTCTTGTAGCCTCTAACTCTCCCTAGGTCCTACTAGGAGCTCCAACTTTCCAACCTCTAGCTCTCATTCCTATGACATTTGAAAAATCAAATGCAAAGGCTCATTACAAATTCTTCTTAAATTTGAATTTCTTTATTAACCCTTATATCTTTTGCTTTTTGTCTCTTTCATTTATAAAAAACAATTCATTGTCAAAGTAAATAAACATAGGTTATTATTTATACTTTAAAAAAATCAAAAGAATCAATTCATTTTTTCTTATTATTTATTCCTAAAAAAACAATTCATTTCTATAACTTTTAAAAAATCAAATGCAAAAACACATAAAAAATTATTCTTAAATTTAAATTTCTTTATAAACCCTTTTACCTTTTGCTCTTTGCCTCTTTCATTTCTAAAAACAATTCATTGTCAAAGTGAATGAACAATTTTAATACCATGCACATCTATAACCTAAACAAATTATAATCATAATTTTCTTAAAATTTTAAAAATTTAACCTTTAAACTAATAAGAAGTATTAAAATTAAATTTTAAATGTGCTAAAAAAAATAATAATAATAGTTTTAACATAAAAAATAATTCACCAATAACTACTTGAATTACAAATGCATTCAAAGATATATTGTTTTCTTTTTCCTTTTTAACCTGATTTACGTGGATAAACTCCTCACCTTGCCTCTTCACCTTGATTTAAAACAAATGTAAACAGTAATTTTTAAATATATTAACCTCTATTTTCTTGTCTACTAAAATTATTTATTTTTATTTTTTTTTTGAATTTACATGGTGGAATCGGTAGGTAGCCACCACGAATCCGGGCAGGCTGTCCAGCTTTTATGGCCGCCACAGTATTCTGCGTTGTCCATCCTAAAAGCCGTCACACAGATCTTCGCGCAGTCCGTCCCTATAGCCACCATGCCACAGTCATTTTAAACCTTTTACGCCGCTGAAAGCACCAAGAAAGGGACAAGCGTTCAGTCCGACGAGGCCCAAAATTTGAACCTTGGACCTCCGCCCCCTTATGGGACTCGGACCTAAATTATTTATTCTTTAAAACATACATAAATTAATAATTAAAAAACAAAAACAATAAACTGCAATTTAACTGTAATGTTAAAAGAACTATTAATTAAAAAAATTAAAAGCTGCTTGCAAGGCTGATGGCATTCAACAAACTATTTATGATCTTTATTGGAAACGTACGAGTGAAATATTCCGTGCCACATGAGATGGCTTTCAACTCTGAGTGGAAAAGCATCCAACTAAATATTCAGTCATTACAGAACTTATATCAAGCTCCAGCGTAACTGTGTCCAAACGAGGCTCAACTCAGAATCCACCTCCCCCTCCTCCACCGGCACCGGCACCCCCACCCCCACCAACTCCTCCTCCAAATCCTCCACCGGAACCAGCACCAGCACCCCCTCCAATTCCACCACCACTTCCTCCTCCAACACCACCACCAGCACCGCCACCCCCTCCAATTCCACCACCACTTCCTCCTCCAACACCACCACCAGCACCGCCTCCTGCTCCAGCACCTCCGCCGACGCCTCCTCCGGTTCCACCACCAAAGCCTCCTCCGGCACCACCACCCACACCCGCGCCTCCTCCAGCTCCACCACCAGCATCTCCTCCTGCACCACCACCAGCACCTCCGCCCAAGCCTCCTCCTGCGCCACCACCGGCACCGGCACCGGCACCGCCACCAGCACCTCCGCCCAAGCCGCCTCCTGCGCCACCACCGGCACCGGCACCGGCACCGCCACCAGAACCTCCGCCCAAGCCGCCTCCTGCACCTCCTCCTGTGCCACCACCGGCCCCGCCACCTCCGCCTAGAAGTTCGCCGCCACCAAGTCCAACACCGCCACCTTTTCCGAAACCGCCACCACCGCCAATTCCTCCACCTCCACCCAAATTATCAGTTTGGTACTCTGCGTAGACGTTGAGGTTTCTGCCTTCGACAACAAATTGACACACTGTAACCATGAGCACCAGCATCAGTAGCATTCCAGAGAGTTTGGATGCCCATGCCAGTTCCATTATCTTCATGCTGCCTGATAGCTTCACTACCATACCGATTACAATTACAATGAAATAGAAGCGGATATCGTCTCTCTTTGGCGAACTCTTGGCACTTTAGTCCCCTTAAATAGTTGAGCCTGCCATTTAATTCCCCACCAAATGCCCATCCAAGTCGCTCAATTCCATTAAGCCAGAGACTACCAATGCCGCGTCTGTTTTGAAAACTTACCGGCACCAATGCTGTGTTGCGTTGAACAGTGAGAGAAACACATGACCACGCTGTGATGATCGTTGGCTTCAAAATGAAGAGGCAAGAAATCAATAATCCTAAGTCTGGAGATGGTCATAAGGCCGGTCACATGCTTGTATGATCGTGGGCCGCAGCTGTCTTACCCAGTTCAATCTGAACGCAATTAATATTATTATTCCGCAGGGGGGGAAAATCCACCGACATTCACATGACATTGATAATATCTACTGAATGGCAAATGTTGGATGGCAGGTCAATCTTGATAATATCTACTGAATGGCAAATGTTAATATCTACTGAATGGCAGGTCTATCTTGATAATATCTACTAGCCTTTTGCACTGTACGAATTGTAGAGGGCGACTTTGGATGGACAGTTTCTCCTCCTGACCATGGCAGGTCAATCTTCTGTTGTACGTTCCATTTAATTTTCTGGGCTGTTTGCATCTAAGAAAATTGGCATACGTAACAAACATTAATACAAGGACGCGTTTATACACCAAATCTCAACTACGCATGACCCATCATAAAAGTTACCAGTACGTTCCATGAGTGGCACTCCTGTTCATGTTTATCCTTTTCTATTTGTGACCATTCTCCTTCCTTTTGCCTATATATCTTAATCAATTATTCCATAAAGCTCTCTTCGATGCAGAACTATTAGAATGAATATTTCACTTAATGTCACCAATTTAATCTCCTTCAATTGTATGGTGGTGGTAGTGGGAGTAAGGTTATATATTATTTGTTCAATTTTATATATAATAATAAATAAATAATTAATGATTATATTTTATAATAAAATTAATGGTAGAATTGTTTGAAGAAATTGTGAATATTTAAAAAATTTAAAATATTGTTTATATTTTGTTAGAAATAAAATTTATTTTAATGCTTTAGATTGGTTTTGGGTTTTTGTCTTTTTTTTTTGGGTGGCTTTTTTGCGTTTATTGTGCTTCAGGATTTTCTTGTCTTCCCTTACCGTTATTTATGGCTTTAGGATCACAATCGGCATGAGGTAATCTTATCAATCTGGAGACGTCTGAGGCTGTGAAAGAAAATCTGACATTTTTGTTGTCAATGACAACATTTACCATGCCTGAATCAATGTCATAACCTACAATTATTCTCTTTAGCAGTTTTATGTCTGTGTCGAACTGTGACATCGAAACTACATCCCGAAGACGAGAGTCTTGGACCCATAACATATCGTAACCTGGTGTTGATAATTTTTTTGAAATTAAGGGGCAAACAAGGTTTTTTAAATTAAATTTTGACATTGCACGGGTGGTAGGGGATGCCATTGGATTATTTCGTTGGGTACGAGAGACTGTGGATCAGGAGGTAAGGTGGAAGGTATTGGAAACTTGATGGAAAGCATCAAAAAAAGGTTAAAACAGAAGGAAAAGGGTTAAAACGACGTTAGAAAAGGTGAAAAATGTCTGGTTATACTTTTATATAAACTTTTCTAAATGAAACCATCAAATAAATAATTGATATGTGGCATCTGCATGCAATCATTTAATGCATGGTTGACATGTGGTACAGATGCAACGTATCATCAATGCAACTAATCGACATTAGATCATCATTGCTACATCTGATCGGTTTTGTTACAACCAATGACTTTGTTGCATCTGATCGGCTGTGTTGCAATAAATCGACTTTGTTGCATCAAATTGGCTTTGCTGCAATCGATCAACATTGGTGCAACCAATCGAATTTATTGTAACCAATCGATATTGGTGCAATCAATCGACATTATTGTAATTGATCGACTTTATTGCATCCAATCAACATTATTGCAATCGATCGACATTGTTGTAATAGATTGGCATTACTGCATCTAATCGACATTGTTACATTTGATCGATATTGATGCATTTGATCGATATTATTACATTCGATCGGCATTGCTACAACCGATCGATATTACTGCATCCGATCAACATTAATGCAACGCATCGACATTGTTGCGTCTGATCGATGTTGTTGTATCTGATCGATATTGTTGCATTCGATCGACATTGCTATAACACATCGGCATTAATACATCACATCAGTATTGTTGCAATACATTATTATTATTGCAACACATCGATGAGTGACATTACTGCAACCAATCGTCATAGATCGATCAATATATCTACAATTGATCGGTATTTTTTGATAGTCATGTCTATAATCGATCTATATTTTTCGACCATCATGTCTACAATCGATCGATATTTTTTTACCATCATGTCTACAACCGATCGATATTTTTCGACTATCATATCTGCAACCGATCAGTATTTTTCGACCATCATGTCTTCAGCCGATCATCTTAGACCGATCGACATAACATTTTCCTATCGATACTGTTCTATAGGTATAATTTGATCAACATAGCTCTTCTTATCGGTATAAAGCCTTTGATTTTACCGTATAGGTCTAGAATTTTTCAACTGATAGGCATAGCCTCCAACATAGAAAAATTTGCCATAGTTTAATTTTTTTTGGTGAAATATGAATGTAATTTGTCATTTCTCCTTGGACATGATTCGCTAGGATTTCAAGACCAATTCGCTAGGGTTTTATAAATAGATTTTGAGGTCGATCCCTTATGCATAACCCTGGTGTCTAAGCTAATGGAAAAAGGGATCATGACAACTCATAGAAAAATGGATGTATTCCTACATCCTCATTTCCAAATATGTGACATACACTAGTGTAGAATATGCAATATTTTGATATATTTATTTCAAGAATAGAAATGCTTGCACATTTTGTTTTTTCTTTTTATGATAAGCAATAGTTATTATGGTGTTAACATGGTGACTTTCTATTTGTCAATCCTTCTTTATGTGTTTTTATTAATTGTGTATGTAATCCAAATAAAGGGAAAATATTTTGGAATTTGGATTTCTTCTCCATTCGAAGATGTTAAAGTTTAAGCAATTTTGAAGGACCAATATGTAGCAATGGTATTGGTTGATGTGCTTATATCAAGTTTATCTATTTACCTTGCATTCATATTTAGTTCCATCTATATGATTTGTTGATTAAAGATCAATTTATGTTTATGGTCTTTTGGAGACCAAAAGCATCCCATTAGGGAGGTGTGATTAGAATTAAAGGATGGTCAAATAACATAAGTTATATTTTTGAATTTGAAGAAAGATAAAAAAATAAAATATCATTGGAGAATAACTTGAAGAGGAAGGGTCATAACAATTCGCCTTTCATGCCCAATTTCCTTCCTCGTTGCTAAAAAATATTAATTGGGGATATTACTACCTTTTCCAACCATTGGCAAGGTAGGAACTTTTGGGAGTAATTTGTACTTGTATGAGATTTTATGTACACTAATTTTTCTCTACAAGTAATTTTAACAAGCTCATGCACATTGTACTAATATGTGCATATCAATTATATAACAAATAACAATATATTTTTGTGGGTTTTATTCCTATACAAGGTTTTCTACACATAAATCATGGCATATTTATTTCATTGGGTTTGATTTACTTGCCAATGGTTGTTTTAACTTATTACTTTCTATGCAATCTTTGTCTATGTTTGCCCTTGTTTTTCTATATAAATCAAAGTTTCTTATGTTATTTAATTTTCTATGAAGAGAGGTCTACATGTGTAAGCCAATTAAGGGCTATAGATTAATTCTTTATAATCCTTATTTTTAACTCCTAAATATGAAATATTTATCTTTAAAAAATTAATTGTTAAATATAACACTAGTAGTTACTAAAATTTGGTAATCCTCAAAGATCTCCAAACATAATGTACTAACCTTTATGGCATTATCCTTTCTAAACAAATATTGCAACTTAGTACACACCTTGATGGGATCACTATCATATTTTATTGTGGAAAAAGTATTAGGTTTGAACATAATCAAAAATATACTTAAGAATTTCTCCCTGCTTCAAACCAAAAATATACTTAAGAATTTCTCCCTGCGAGCATGAACGCTTTCATGAAGAGCCTTCATTGTTTCCTCCTTAAAAATGCATAAGAAAATATTATATTTCAATGCACTAATCATCTGAGTTGATCCAACACTATAATTTTGACCGTTCATGAAAGTAATATACGCCAAAGGATCCATCTCAAATCACCCTTAGATGTGTAATAGGTTCTCAAAGTGATGTCACTAATGTAATTAGGACACACAAATTTAATCTAAAAAAAAATCCAAAAAATACTTTTACATACAAATATTATGGCATTCAAAAAATTTGATATATTAATCATCCAAGGAAAAAAGTAATTAAATTCTTTAAACCTTATGAAAATTACAATGAACCAAAATATGCCACTTGTCACACAAGAATAGGATGAGATATTCCACATTGTCTCCACTTGTTTTCCACTATGCAAAGTGAATGGGTTACGACCTACCACTTTTAATGGTTTTATTAGATGACCATCCTCAAATATAAATAAAGAATTAAATTTTTCATTGTTAGACTCGAAACCTGTCACCACAATAGAATGAAAATAAAATTGGGGTTATGGGTTTTGAACCTGAGTCTCCTAAGCAAGTTATGCCTTAAGTTGGCTAAGCTAGGTAGGCACCTAAAGGATCTATTTATGGATCAAACATGATCCCCTCTAGATGAAAAAAAGGGCCAAATTTAGTGTTAATTACCTTTGCAAAATTAACTCTACTAAGGGATAGCCTAATATTTGAAAACTAACCCGGTGTTTTAGGTGAGTTGGAGAGGAGAGGGCAATCCTCCAAGGAAGGTCCCAGGTTCGAATCTCCACCCTACCAAAAAGTTGAATTGGGTACCCAAAATCCAATTGATAATATTGGTGTGGGCAGGGTCGGGTGCGACTTCGGGTGACTTTGACGGTGTAGAACCCCCTGTTCGTGGTCTCTCATACCAAGGCGGCCTCACAAGGGGTTTTTCGCTTTATATATATATATATATATATATATATATATATATATATATATATATATATTTGAAAACTAAACCTCGACCCCATAAGTCCCTGAGTGCCACCTTCCTAGGAAGTGTACTAAGGACTACCATGGTGAAGGGATGATTAATGTTTACATCAAAAACCAATGCTTATGTCCATCCAACATTTAACAAATGAACTTAAAAGGAGATATGTAAGGAACCTAGGGATAGGGATACAAGAATATAATATTATATTGTGTATGGGTCTTATGGTTAATTGGCATAGGCCGCCCATAACCTAAGATTGGGTATATTTTAATATTTTACTATATTAATGAGTGGTACAAGGATTTAGTAAGAGGGTCATATAAAGAAGGGAGATTATCATTGTAAAGTCAAGTAATATCAATTATTTTATTGTAACGGTCTTGGCTCGTGGAGTAGATATGGAGTGATTTCCTGCCTTAAGGAATATTGTTGGTGTTGCCCTACCTCAACATTATTTCCTATATTTGTTTTATTATGTGGATTGTTATTGTGGAATTTATTTTTGGATGCATGAATTGATACTTTTGCATAATGGTAAATAATTTTTGTTAATAATAATAAGGTTCATAACAAGCTAGCTAGGAACCTAAAGGAGAATTTATGGATCAAAAGTGATCCCCTCTAAATGAATGAAAGGGCCAAATTTAATGTTGATTTCTTGTGTAAATGAACACTACAAAGGGAAAGCCCAATATTTGAAAACTAAACCCAATAAGTTCCTAGGTGCCACCTTCCTAGGCAATGTACCAAGGACTACCATGGTGAAGGGATGATCAACGTTACCTCAACAACCAATGCCTATGTCCATCCAACATTTATCAAATAAAGTTAAAAGGAGATCCTATGGCTTGAACATTAAACCTCTTCTTATCATACAACTATGGACCTTCCTTCTACACAGAAATCCAAGAATGATCATGATGAGTAAAATAATAGCATCTTTTTAATAAACATCTTTTGCTTCCACCTAATGCACAATATAAGAAGGTCAATTTGAGCCACACACAATCTAACAAGATTTCCAATGCCACATTTCCTAACTAAAAGAGAGATTTTCAAGTGTGTCAAGTGATTTCATTACTTCTTAAAGTAGAAATCCCTTCACAACCAAGAACAAAAACACATTCTTAAAACATGGGTATGTGACCATACACAATGTTTGAAATTACAACCAAACAATTATGAGTGATTTGTAGTCTATGTCTTAGCTAAATTGTCATAGTTCTTAGGTAAGAGTGGGTACCCAATGTTCCTTTGAGTGGTAATGGTGCTTCTCTCTCCATGCAACAAGAAAAATGAGTGTCACCTTCTATGTTTCAAACCTATACCACATAAGAGAATTGTGTTTTAACTATGACATTAATCCAAACAACATGTTCCTACAATAGGAATTCAAGGTTTGAACTTTGGTAAAACCATACATTAACACATTATCATGTAATAAACATGAATGCAAATAAGTTGAGATGAGTTAGAAAATATTTGTTAAATCTAAATGACAACAAATAATGGAGGATATGATCTTCCCATTATTTGTTATGTTGAAAGAACTTACGTAGTACTAGAATGTAATTTGCCTTTGTGATAAAAAGAAAAACAATGACTTTGTGAAAAATCTATGCACAACCAAGCAATTATGCTCCATGCTTGCTCTTATATCGTATTGGATTTTACAATGTTTTTTTAAAACTAACAAAAAAAATGTCAACTGAAATCATAAATCAAAAGACTTGGAAAGCAATAACCCACAAGAGGTAAAGGACACACTCAGGCACCCACATAAATTATCAATCTAAAATTACATGAATGCAATGGATTGATTGAATGAGGGGTATAATATACCTTAGTATGTATACTTAATCTAAGTTACTTAATCATTGTCAACATATAATTAGGTATAAGGGGTTTAATAACGGTTAATCATGACAAGGTTAAACCTTGGTCTCGTAGACTAGATACATAAATTCATATTAAATATATATATAATTATTACCCATAGGCTTGCATATGAGTACATCATATAATGTAATCCTTGTCTAGTAAGTTCATGTTACACACATTCATCAAATAAAATAATTTGATTCCACCTAATCTATATGTCTAATAAGCATGAAAACTTACAAGAAAAAAATATACTATTAAAAAGACACAAAAAAAATCCTCTAGTCATAATAAAATTACATATATCCTATAGATTACAATATGTTTTTCTTATTTTTTTATCTTATATCTCTATCTACTTAGTTTAGCACTTTTGTCATACTCTCTCTCTCCAAATTCCTCTTCTAGCCTCTAACTCTCCCTAGGTCCTACTAGGAGCTCCAACTTTTCAACCTCTAGCTCTCATTCCTATAGCATTTAAAAAATAAAATACAAAGGCACATTAAAAATTTTTCTTCAATTTGAATTTCTTTATTAACCCTTTTACCTTCTGCTCTTTGTCTCTTTCATTTATAAAAAAAATTCATTGTCGAAGTAAATAAACATAGATCATTGTTTATCCTTTAAAAAAATTAAAAAAAACCAATTCATTTTTCCTTATTATTTATTCCTAAAAAAACCTATTCATTCCTATAGCATTTGAAAAATCAAATGCAAAGGCACATCAAAATAAATTTCTTTATAAACCATTTTACCTTTTGCCCTTTGCCTCTTTCATTTCTAAAAACAAATCATTGTAAAAGTAAATGAACAATTTTAATTTTATGTATATATATAACCTAAACAAATTCTAATCATTATTACCTTAAAATTTTAAAAATTTAACCTTTAAACTAATACAAAATATTTAAATTAAATTGTAACTGTGCTAAAAAAAATAATAGTTTTAACCTAAAAAATAATTCACCAATAACTACTTGTAATTAATGCATTCAAAGATGTATTGTTTTTTTTTTCCTTTTTAACCTGATTTACTTGGATAAACTCCTCACCTTGCCTCTTCACCTTGCTTTAAAACAAATGTAAAAAGTAAATTTTAAATATATTAACCTATATCTTGTTGTCTAATAAAATTATTTATTCTTTAAAAAATACAAAAATTAATAATAAAAAATAAAAATAACAAACTGCAATTTAACTGTGCTTATATCTGTAATGTTAAAAGAACAAATAATTAAAAAAATGCAAAGCTGCTTGCAAGGCTTATGGCATTCAACAAACTATTTATGATCTTTATTGGAAATGCATGAGTGAAATATTCCGTGCTTCAACTCTTAGTGGAAAAGCATCCAACTAAATATTCAGTCATTACAGAACTTATATCAAGCTCCAGCGTAACTATGTCTAAACAAGGCTCAACTCAAAATCCACCTCCCCCTCCTCCGCCACCACCAAAGCCCCCTCCTCCACCGGCACCCGCACCCCCACCAACTCCTCCTCCAAATCCTCCACCGGAGCCAGCACCACCACCACTTCCTCCTCCAACACCACCACCCCCTCCAATTCCACCACCACTTCCTCCTCCAACACCACCACCAGCACCGCCTCCTGCTCCCGCACCTCCGCCAACGCCTCCTCCGGAACCACCGCCAACGCCTCCTCCGGCACCACCACCCACACCCGCGCCTCCTCCAGCTCCACCACCAGCACCTCCTCCTGTGCCACCACCGGCACCTCCGCCCAAGCCACCTCCTGCACCTCCTCCTGCGCCACCACCGGCACCTCCGCCCAAGCCACCTCCTGCACCTCCTCCTGCGCCACCACCGGCACCTCCGCCCAAGCCTCCTCCAGCACCTCCTCCTGCGCCACCACCGGCCCCGCCTAGACTTCCGCCGCCACCAAGTCCAACACCGCCACCTTTTCCGAAACCGCCACCACCGCCAATTCCTCCACCTCCACCCAAATTATCAGTTTGGTACTTCGTGTAGACGTTGAGGTTTCTCGACAACAAATTGACACACTGTAACCATGAGCACCAGCATCAGTATCATTCCAGAGAGTTTGGATGCCCATGCCAGTTCTATTCTCTTCATGCTGCCTGATAGCTTCAGTGTTACAACAATTACAATTACAATAGAAGCGGACATCGTCTCTCTTTGACGAACTCTTGGCAGTTTACTCCCCTTAAATAGTTGAGCCTGCCATTTAATTTCCAACCAAAAACCCATCCAAGTCGCTCAATTCCATTAAGCCAGAGACTTCCAAATGCCGCGTCTGTTTTGAAGACTTACCGGCACCAATGCTGTGTTGCGTTGAACAGTGAGAGAAACACATCACCATGTTGTGATAATCGTTGGCTTCAATAATGAAGAGACAAGAAATCAATTATCGTAAGTTTGGAGATGGTCATAAGGCCGGTCACATGCTTGTATGATCGTGGGCCGCACCTGTCTTACCCAGTTCAATCTGAACGCAATTAATATTATTATTCCGCAGGAGGGGAAAATCCACCGACATTCACTTTTAGGGTTTTTAGTTTTTTTTGCTTTGGTGTTTTTTTTGTTTTGGTGTTTTTTAGTTGGTTGTGCTCTAGGGTTCTCTTGTCTTCTCTTACTGTTATTTATGGCTCCCAATCTTTGGTGAGCTAAGCATTAGCTCTGGCTTTGCAAGAGATTCGACAAGGGAGAATATCGTCCATCAAGTATCCACGGGTGGTGCACGTGGTAAGGTCTCAATCCCTTACTTTAGAGGCTACACAAAATTGGTTTGAATCACATGCATTAGCAGACTACGTTTTTGGGTCGTATCCCTAATGAGTCAATTTTGAAGGCTTGGATCAATTCGATATTGTCCCCTCATGGCATCTAGGTTATGTTTGTATGAAACAATACCAAGGGTTTCTTCCTTTTCTAGTTTTCAGACCCTTCCTATGTGAAGGAAATTTTTCAACATAGTCCATGTCACATGTAGAGTTCTTTGTTAGTTCTTGCATTGTGGATACATGAGTTTGTTGTGTCTGAGGATAAGCTAAATAAAGTCTCATTTTGGGTTGGGTTTCCCAATCTTCTTATCCCTATGTGGGATGAGTAGTTGTTACAAATTGTAAGTGTGCTCGAGCATGTTGTTATGCTTGAGCTTAAAAAGTTTTCAATACCCAAACGACCAAGCGAGTTTGTCCAAGTAGATTTGTTTAAGAACTGATGCGGGAGCATCCAGTTGCCAAGAGCCAACCAAGCAAAAAGCAGTTGGAGTTTTCTATCTTTATTTTTGAAACCGGATAAACATATAGTTGACAACTAAGCTTGAATAAGGATGGATAAGAATGATTGGTTGTCATGCGTAGCTAGCAACTCATTGCCCTCATGCTTATAAATAAGAAGTTGATGGTAAACGTAAGGAGCGAAGGGGAGCAGGAGAGAGCAAGGAGCTCCAGAGTAATTGGCACTCTATGCAGTGCTTGCAGGAGGTTTCTTCTATGAAGCCTCGGAGGAAGGAACTTGGCACTCGGTGCAGTGCTTGTAGGAGGTTTCTTCTATGGAGCCTCAAAGGAAGGAACTTAGAACTTGGTGCAGTGCTTGCAAGGTTTCTTGTATGAAGCCTTAGATGAAGGAATTTGGCATTCGGTGCAATGCTTGCAGGAGGTTTGTTGTGTAAAACCTCAAAGAAGAAAATTAACACTCTATGTAGTGCTTGCAGGAGGTTTGAGATGTAAAACCTTGGATGGAAGAAGGAGATTGGTACTCTGAGGAGTGCTTGCAGATGTGTGGCAATTATGGCTACCATGGGATTGCTTTGGAAGAGCAATGAAGACATTATGGCAACTGTGGCCACTATTGTAATGTGTTATTATGGATTTTAAAAATATATATTAAGAAAAAAATAGTGTTCTGTGTATTACTTTTTTTTTTACTGTGCACTCTGATCATGCAAATCAGATTTATGTTTTTATTTGTGTGCATATTGGCAAGATGTTTGAGCAGCTAGGAGAGGTTAAATTGATCCCCTCTCCGCCACTGCATCATTATGGTATTAGAGCCAGAAGATTGTTGGGATCGAGCTCTATGAGCAGGAGCTCACATTATTCTTACTACCCAGTGAGTATGATGCGAGAGCATCTAGCTGGCAAGAGAAAACTAAGTAAAAATTAGTTGGAGTTTTCTATTTATATTTTTGACATCGGATAAACATGCAGTTGATAGCTAAGCCTGGATAAGGATGGATAAGAATGCTTGGTTGTCATGCGTAGCTAGCAACTCATTGTCCTCATGATTATAAATAAGAAGTTTCCCTCATGCTTATAAATAAGAAGCTGATGGGAAGCATGAGGAGCAGGGGGGAGAGAAAGGAGCTCTAGAGTAATTGGCACTCTGTGTAGTAGTTGTAGGAGGTTTCTTCTATGAAGCCTCATAGGAAGGAACTTGGCACTCGATGCAGTGCTTGCAGGAGGTTTCTTCTATGAAGCCTTAGAGGAAGGAACTTGGCACTCGGTGCAGTGCTTTAAAGGTTTCTTGTATGAAGCCTCAGATGAAGGAAATTGGCACTCAATGTAGTGCTTGTAGGAGGTTTGTTGTGTAAAACCTCGAAGAAGGAAATTGACACTCTATGTAGTTCTTGCAGGAGGTTTGAGGTGTAAAAACTTGGATGGAAGAAGGATATTGGTACTCTGAGGAGTGCTTTCATATGTGTGACAATTATGGCCGCCATGGGATTGCTTTGGAAGAGCAATGAAGATGTTGTGGCAACTGTGGCCACTATTATAATGTGTTATTGTGGATGTTAAAAAAATATATATTAAGAAAAAAGTGTTGTGTATTACTATTTTTTATTGTGCACTTTGATCTTGTAGATCAAATTTATGTTGTTATTTGTGTGCATGTTGGAAATAATATTGTTGAGCAAATAGGAGAGGTTGTTGTTAAATTGACCCTCTCTTTGAAACTGCATCAAGGACCTTAAGGAATCCCTCAATATCTAAGTTGGGAAGTTTACCTACTCTCAGAGGGTTGTTTATATCAACCTCCCAAACACTTGTTGTCATTGCCAAGCTTCCAACCATAAACTAAAAGACTACTTGTTCATGTTGCATAACAAGCCAAAGCCAACTCCTACACTCTTTACAAGGACAACCCCTTAACCCAATGAGGATGGTTTGACCATTGTGGGTAGCCAAAAAAATTAGCGTGCTAGTACTGCTAAATCATCGATACCTAAGACGTCTACCAAAGAGGTTAGAACATTATATTCATAACCTTCATGGAAGACAATAGGACTACAAAAAGAGTAGCTAGTTTGTGTTCCTTGAACAACAGATGTGGAATATAAAGAGGTTTCACCACTTCGTCAGAAGCCCTCATAGAACTCAAGTAAACAAGGGGTTATACAAGTTTTCCTCCCCACTTCCCCTACATCTATAACAACCGATCCAAACCATCCCAAAGAGAGTAATTTTTTTAAGAGAGTTCACAATCAAGGTTGTCAATTTTTTTCAATATTCTTTCATTATTAATAAGAAAACCATATTTGAGATACTATCACTATAGATGACTCTTAAGTGGATAGGACAGGCCAACATTCTGTAGTTTCTAGGGTTTACTTTTATAAACCTCCACGGTGAGAATAAACACCTTCAGTGGTTACCTCACATTCCTTACACTCGCCCTAAGTACAAGGAAATTTAACCATGACATAGGCATTATCAATTATCAATGTTTAGAGATAGGGGACACCAATTTCCTCACTAGTCATAATTCAATCTATGTATGTGCTTTCTGGTGTAATATATTAAAACCTAGTTATCACATCTTTGTGATAAGATAAACTAGTAGTTAGTGCTTAATTACCACACATCCACGATGGGATAATTAAAGATATTATCACTTCATGCGATAATATGCATGGCCACTTGATCCTTCTTGTTCAAGGTGCCATAACTTACATATATTGTGAATGGTTTTCTAGACTATGCGACAGGAATTATGGTTTAAGATTCTTGCTTGAGAACCCCAACCAAAAGCCTTCCCACTTTTGGGAGTACACATGAGCCTCATCGCTCTAGATGTAATTATTGCAACTCACCTAGCTCCTACCCCCCTACAACTTTCCAAGTCTTGGGAATAAACTTGACTCTAGGTTTCTAGTAAATATTTAGGAGTTTTACCAAGAACCACCACTTTACAAGAGAAAACCCAAAGTCATTTATTAGAAAACTTTGATCTCTCTCTTATTAATCAATCATAAAAGAATATGCCTATCATAATTAACTGGAAGTGAAACTTAATAAGGAAAATAACCTTCATTTTTCCATAAACATAAAGCATTAATAGAATCGTTCTTATAAATATTCCATTCTAAAATAAAGCTTTTCAATTACTTCCATAATAGTATAAATCCATATATTTTCCTTTAAGCTTATTCATGTTCTATTTCATAAATTATTCTAAGATGCCATCTTTCCTATTTATATCTTATAAAGCAAATTTATAGAAGATATCCATATTTCAAATTTCAATACCATTCAATCCTTCATCAAAGCACACACTAATTTCTACATTATAGAATATGCTTTCTATTTTATTTTAATAACAATGGTTTGCAAATAGATAAGTCTATACAACAATATCTTCAAATTCTAGGAGATAACATCCCAAGTTTTAAACTTCTTGTCCTCCTTTTCGATTTCTCCTTCTTCTAGCATGTAAGGTGATGGAAAAAGGGATCATAACAACTCATAGAAAAATGAATGCATTCCTACATGCTCGTTTTCAAATATGCAACAAACAATAGTGTAGAATATGCAATATTTTGATCGATTTGTTTCAAGAATAAAAATACTTGCACATTTTGTTTTCCCTTTCTATTTTCAAACAATACCCTTCAAGATAGAACCCCATAATTCTCTCTCCTTATGGTTGGACTCATCCAACTCTTCATACATTCATACTATAAAAAGAAACACAATATATCCATCTCTATTTTCTTTTTATTTAAAAGAAGATAGCAAATAATTGTACATCGAAATACATGGTTTCCTTTTTTTAATTTCTCCACTTTCATATTATCATAGTATAAACAATGCATTCAACTAATTAAGTTTCTACATAATGCATTTAAATAAAAATATAATTGTTCATATCTATTAAAACGAGATGAACGTTCTATGTTTGATTAAAGCGTTTCATTCTCTAAAACAAACCAGAGTAAAAACCAAAACAATATTTAATTATTCTAAAACAATTTCAATGTATTTCTATATAAAAGATAAAAAACAACTTCAATTTAAATATTAAAACGTATTATGCTCCATTAGAACATATATTGTTACCTATAGCATATTGTAATTAGCACAACCTTTCCTTTTGTAGACACTAAAATCTATGCATTTGTATTCATCCCACAATCCTGCATAATAAAATTATATGCCTAAGTCTAAACTTAGGTGTATATCTCCTACACATTATCCTATTTTCCATATTCTATTAAATTTGGAAAATTCCCCTAGGATAACTTGTCTCCCCATTGGACATGTGTCCTAGCCACCACTACCCCTCATCTTGTCATATCTTACACCTCACTCCACACTTCACTTCACTTGCACCTACCCATTTGCCACATCTCCCCAGTTAAGTGAGACACTTATAGAGACTCACTATAACTACCCCTAACACTTGGTTGTCCTAGCTTGCCACATCCCTTTCCCTCCAAAACCCCCAAATACCTATAAAAGAAGAATCACCCATCAAGCAAAAGAGATGAAGTTTATATCATTATGATGTTGGAATCGCTACAGGAGGTCATCTACGCACTTGAAGGTCAACTCATCGACACTCGTGGATCAAACCCTAGTAGCTCTACCTTTCAGTCACAAATTTCGATGGGCGTTTACATAGTCGCAAACACACATCCATGTTTACCAAACACCAGTCCACATTTAGTCAACCTCAAATGCATGATCGTATTTGCTTAGGAGCAGATCAATCCAAAGACACACAAAGATCAGAGCAAGGTAAATAGCAAGGTATTTTGATTTACGTTTTTTCTATTTCCTACTTCTTTTATATCTTTTGCAAGTATTCAAAATAGGGCTTTATAGATTTTCTTTTTCATCTAAGAAAGGGCCTCACATAGTGGAGGCCCTTCATATGATACTAATCCTCTTTTGATGTTTAAATTCTTACAAGTACAGGAGATAGGTCTTCAAAAAGTTGTTGAAGCATGGATGGCCCGCAAGGATACTCAAGTCCATCTGACAATCTGATTGGAGCAAATAAAACTGAAGACAACCCCATCCTTCTTGATTTCAAAAGGGGATCTTTTCCCCTTTTACCCCTTGTAATCTAAGAGAGCAAGAGAAGCATTGTACATAAACCCTTACACACTCAGGGTAATTTATTATAAAATGGAGATTAAGGCTCCACTATTTTGAATATAAAGATAAATTATTTCATTCTTGTATTTTCTTGTCCTTTATTCTATTGGTTGGTGTTGTCTTCTATTTTCTTACAAAACAATGTTAAACACGGTCCTCCATTTGGTCAAATGCCTAGCCGCATTTGATCAGTGCCAAACATGCATTCATATTTGATCCTGTATTACAAAACCACTATAGAACCTATCTGAAATCAGTTTTCAATATTTGATTTGGAACTCTGTTTGTATTTGTTCTATTGTTTTGTCTACTTATGTGTACTTTTGACTGTATACTTAGGCATTGAAATCAGAATTGTATTATAGGTTGCATTGTAGAGTTAATTTTTGCACTTTGCTTTACAGAAACCATAGTAAACCTCAAGATCCACATAATATTGCACTTTTCACAATAAACATTGGTAAGATTGGACTTTATCACCAATCCCTCATTGAGACTAGTGACATTGAAATTGACCTCTTTCCACCTGCTCACCCCCTAGAAACTATAGTAGCCAAAAGGAGTGGCTTTTTAGACTTCATCACTAGAAGGTCCCCTACTCTTTGGTGCACCCAGAGTGGGAAGGTTAGTAATGTCCTTTTACCATGACACTTAATAGTAAGTGGAAAGCAGATATCATTTTTATCCAAGCTCACCCGAGAGTGAAGCGAAAGCCTATAGGGTATTTCCCCAGGTATTAGGCAAGTAGAAATACTTAGACAATGTGACCTCCCCTGGGGGGTAATTATGAATCCTTAGGTTTACCCTTGAGCCAATCACACCTTTAGGAAGCAATTTTTTTTAGTCGTTCGTGATTCATCCTTTGTTAGAGTAGTGCATTCAAACACACACTTGTAGTTGCATACATAATTCACCTTGCATAGTGGTTCTAGGAATAGGAGTCTCAAAATCAAAATACACCAAAACTCGAAAACTTCAAAAAATATCAAGAAAACTTCAAAAACAAAATAAAAAATCAAAATTTACAAAATTTCAAAAAAAAAATGAAAAATAGAACTTGAAAAAATCTTAGAAAACATTTGTTTGTTTGATTGATTGTGTTTTTATTTAATTTTTCATTCGCATCATACTTTGCACATGCATACCTTCACATTCGCCACCTCATTCCACATTTTTCCTATGGTAATGACCCGCAGTCAAGCCAAAGCCTTAAACCAATTCAAAGATCAACCATCTTCACCCATGGCACATTTTGCTCAATCTTCCCAAGCCCCCACCACTTATGCGGTGGGGAAATCTAGCGTAGACCGCATTGTGCATCTAGACTTGTCCACTAGATCATCTAGTTATGCCCCCACTTCAGACATGGATATAATGCAAAGGGCTATCCATGATGTGATTCTAGAAACTCCCAGGAGTGAGCCACCCACGTCGTTTGACCCGCACATAATGTATCTGGATACTAATGCCATTAGAACTTACTTAACTAAAACAGGCTTGGTATTTCCATCATTGCCTCCCCTCACCATTCTACCTTGCACCTTTCCAGCATTGTATCAAGAAACCATCTACTGTCATCCACAACAAGCTCATCAGTTCATCACCAATACACTTTTTAAATCAACTACTGCAACTATGACCCACACCCATCCATCATCATATCATCAATACATATCCATCCCATCACATAAAAACATCATTTGATCTAACCCCCTCTATGAATCATAAGTCAATGCTACTTCGTAGATACCCATATCCATACCATCTACAACATCCATTGATCTTAGCCATCATAACATACCTCATTCACTCGCAGTGCCCTTCGCCACCTACCCTCCACCAACATCCACTCACATTGTACCACACATCTTGCTCAATATTTCCCCCATGTGGCCATACCATCTGCCTCTATAATTGCTATACAATAAGCTTTTTTGCACTTACAACAATTGCTTGTGGATAATGCCAACCAAAGCACTCATCCTGACTCACAACAACAATCACTAGGGGGAGACTCTAACCATCCATCCATATCATATCAAGACACTTTCTTCATGGGTTATGCGACCACCCACTATAACAATACCCACATATACACTCCATCACATGTATGGTGCTACATCAACACAATACACCATCATTCCACCATCTTCTCATCAACAACCACCTCTTCACCAACATACTATTCTTATTCTACAACAAATTTTGAATCACCGCACAAGCATTGAGCTACAGTTGAGTCACATCAATCTCATCAACATCACCCATCTCATCAAACTCATCAACATCGCCCACCTCATCAATCTCATCTAACTTTCCCACCTTGTTCAAATCATCTTTCTTGTACCTAGATCCCCTTATTCGAGCCCTTGTCGACAATATTTTACAATTTGCAAGAGGTAAAAAAATTGTTTTACTTAAATTCACCCACTACATCTGAATCAACCGAAGTCTAAGAGATATAGGGAGGATCACTATTGTCTATATCACCAACAAGTGGGCCACGACATCAATATTTTCAAAACATTTAAACATATGGTCCAAGACCTTATCGATAAGGGGGCCTTTCCATTGAAAGTCCACTCATCCCATCTAATCAGAACCCTCATATCCACCAAAACCACTGTGGATATGCTCATGGTATTGCACCTTCCCTGTTCTCACTAGTCATAAAAAAATTTGGGGATGTTTAAGGTATCACACCTTCCCCATGCAAAAACAAAGGCTCCAAAGGAACCAAACTCCTTTGGTCACATTCAATTCAAAAAGGCTCCAAAGGAACCAAAATACTTTGGTCACATTAAATTCAAAAGGAACCAAAGGAGGCAAACCCCTTTGGTCATATTTTAGTTCAAAATCCCCAAAGGAACCAAACCCCTTTGGTCATATTTCAATTCAAAAGGCTTTAAAGGAACCAAAATCCTTTGGTCACATTAAATTCAAAAGGCTCCAAAGGAACCAAACCCCGTTGGTCACATTTTAGTTCAAAAGCCCTAAAGATACCAAACCCTTTTGGTCATATTTCAATTCAAAAGGCTCCAAAGGAACCAAACTTCTTTTTTCACATTCAATCCAATTTGGCTCCAAAGGAACCAAACTCCTTTGGTCACATTCGATTCAAAAAGATCTGAAGGAACAAAACTCCTTTGATCACTATCAAATCCAAAAGGTTCCAAAGAAAATGCCACTTTGGTCAAATTGGTTTAAAATGCTCCAAAGGAAGCACACCCCTTTGGTCAAATCAGTTCAAAATCTCCAAAGGCACCAAACTCCTTTGGTCAAAATATCCCTAAGTGAACCTTTTACCTCGTGATTTACTCTAGTCAAATAGCAGTTGGAGTGACTGGTTATGTATGCAATCTGGTAGGATTAGCAGATCACCATAAGGACACTTGTAAAAAAAAAGCCCTTGAATACATGCATTCATTTGTATCGCTTAGTGTGGATAATTGTTATCCCACTATGTCTTGTTGCCTTAATCAGGGGCACCTTCGATCTAGTATTAGTCACCAATCCATCAGTCGCAATCATTTACAACTTTCTTTGTGGTATTTTGATCATTAAGGGGTCCTTGTAAGATAGGATAGATACCGTATGACCATCAACAATGATGATTATACGACCATTGACTATTTTACACACACCCCTTAATTTTCAAAAGCTGATAAGGAACCTACAACACATCTCATGTAATACAATGTTTTTCAAATAATTCCTAGATGTTTTTAGTCACTCAACTACTCCTAGTGTGTTAAAAAACCTCAATTCAATGTAAAATGATCCTAAGGTGCTATAGATTACTCCTAGTCAAATCAAGTTTCCTCTTGGACCACAAACATTTGTCACTAAGAAATTTTTAGGTTCTACGAGTTGAATCTATCATATTTAAACCAAACACATATCAGATTTACTAATGAAGTCTTGGGTCAGAATGAGATGATGCCATGATTGGATTGAACTGAGAAGTGAAAATTTTCACTACTTGTCCTATTATGCACTGTAGACACCAAAACAACACCAATCCGATTATGTGACTGCAAACACTGATCACATTGGCACACACAGCCCCCAGGGCAGCCCCCAGAGGTTAAACAGTGGTCCTAACCACTCTCACAGCAGTTTTGGAAGGTCAAAAATCATTTTGGCACCTTCAGGCACTTTGCTCAATATCCGTTCCACCCAGGGATGAATTCTAATTGGGATTCGCTCCGCCCAGGGACGAATTCACAATTCGCTCCAGGGTGGGGCGAATTGCAGGTTTGACGGGCAAAAAGTCAAATCTTGACAAATGGCAGCTCGGATCCGCCACTTAACGCTTCCTTCATTGCATGGGAGTATAGGTGAGCATTTTCGAGCGTTAGAGGTTGTTACAAGGGCAGTCATGGAGTCCCTATTCAGGGAGGAATCTTCCCTCCCCTGGAAGGGCATGGCTGCCAAGTGGCGCCTCTGCATGCTCATCCCAAGAGACCTCCAGGTCTATAAATTGGTGGGTTTTCTCACCCCAAAATATACAGAGTAAGAGCAATTTGGAGCAACGAAGTGCTGCCGTTTTACTTCCCCATACATCCTTGTGCGATTTGTGCCTTTTACATCCTTGATCTCTTTCAGAGAGGAGGTCATTGGGTGACTATTGGAAGGACGAATCTTGAGCCCAAAACCCGACACTTGACCATAGTATACCACCCAATTTTCCGACAACACCTTGTAAGATATTTTGGACCTATCCCAAGTGGATTGGTGTCGAAATCATGCCTCAAACGGTGGGCGGCCCGCCCGGGTGCCCCCCCGCACTGTTGTAGGCCTATTCGTCCCTTTTAGGAATGATTGGGAATTTGTGGCAGATTTTGCTTTCTATCATTTTCATTTTTTGCATTCAATTCTATGATGCTTAGATAGGTTGTCATTTAAATTTCGTCTCATTTTGAATAATTTTGATCATGTTTCTATCTTCGTTCGCTTTTACTAACTTGCAGGTAGCATCATCAAATTCCCATTGATGGAGGTCAAATTGGGAGAATATGACCATCTGGGTCTTCCCAAAATGCCCCCAATTAGCTAACCCCAAATTTTTAGGTCTTTTGGAGCTTCCTAGGTAGGACATTTGGGACAGTACCTTTTCGGCATTTTGTTGCAGGTAAATTCGCCCCGCCCCGGAGCGAATTCAAATTGGCGAGGAATTTCTCGACTGTTCTTTTTGCAGTGCCCTCCTGGTGATGTCTTGATGCCCCTATCAAATTTTTAGAGCATTTGGATTCATTTTAGTTATAGTTTAATTCATTTTTCTCATTCACTTATCGTAGGCTTGGGGATTGCATGTTTTGTTTCATCCGCAGGTGCTACTAACTATTTCTTGTTCCTTTGAACGTAGGATCGGAACATCGGAGGAGCAGCAAGGAATCAACATTCGTAGACACAAGTGGCGGTGACATTTTGGTCCGCCCATCTTACATGTGGGCACGCGAAAGAAGGATGGCTATCCATGGATGTAACCAAGAGATGAATTTGACGCTCCTCGCCCCTAAAAAGGGAGGATGCGAATTGTAACCGAATTGTGAAATACATCAATAAAAGAAAAGGGCTGTTATTTCATTTGGGTTTCAATTCATGTTTTTCTCCATTTCATGCATTTTTAATTCGTAGGATTTAGCGTTAAGTTTAGTTCCGTTTTTGCATCGTGCTTGGAGTTTTCCTTTTTTGTTTCCGTATCCTCGTGCTTTCAGTGGCGATCACGGTGGGACCTTGTCCTCTATTTTTAAGATCAGAGATCTGATCCAAACTTGGTTGTTTTTTGCTTGCAGGTGTCGAGTTTCATATGCTGACTGTTGTTCGTTCCATCAGGAGGCGGATACAGAGCTGTAATTCATCTTACCCAGGGACGAATGGGAATTCGCCCCACCCTATGATGAATACAGTCCTGTAATTCATTCCCCCTGGGATGAATTTATGTCTATGTAGTCTTCGGGCAGAAACTTAGAACCGACAGATTTGGGCAGAGAAGAGGTAAGGATTCTGAACTTTTCTTGTCAATTTCTGTCTTCAGTTTTTCTATTTTTAGGGTACTTGCTTGCTTAGGGAAAGTAGTTTTCCTTTACCGCTTGCTTGTTTCCATTTTGCAAAATAAAAAGAACCCCACACACCACGTGGCAAATTAAACACCAAGGAGCTGGTCGTAAAACCCCAGCCCTTGATCAAGACCAACGGTGGATTTCATCACCACCTTGGCTTGAATTTTTGCATCCATTACCCCGATCGCTACTGTTGCTAGACGTAAATCCTGACGAAAGCTGACCGAGTGTAGTTGGGGTGATTCCCAAGCACATGAGGATAAGTCTTCTATGGTAGGTGTCATAAACAGGGTGATTCCCCTTCCGTACCGCCTACGTTCCACGTACCATCTGCTCTCACGTACCTATAGTTTCCCTCACGTAAGGGCGGGTATATAGAGAGGTTGGTATATCGGCCTGGCAATGGTATATCGAAGGGGCGACCATTTTTGGGAGCCATAAGAGCCATCATTTGCATTTAAACGTTCTTTACAAAAACCTTCAAAAAAAACAAACAAAAAAAACAAAAACAAAAACCAAAACACACTAAACCAGGTCTAGGACACACTCTCAATCTTTAAACGAGATAATCACTGCTTTGTGTGTGTGTATGATCTTTTCTGTTTAGTGTAGCAAAAAAAAAAATCATAAAAAGAGATAAAAATCTACATAGCTTGTAGGAAAGCACCACCATGGTGTACACACGTAGCCAAGCCCAATCAAGGGCAGAAGCTACGGAAAGTGTACAAGGGGGCACAAGTCGCCTCCGCTATAGCCCTAAGGACTTGGTCATACCGCCTTGGTGGCCTGACCCACAGGAGAGTCCGCATCATTCCATGTCAAGATGGAACTATAGGGACACCCCTTTGAGGGACACGCCCGTTCATCATAGCCCCTTTCGGGAAGAGTCCTTACACGTGGCACTCAACATAGATAAAAAGGCTCCCTTAGAAGCTCGATATGAGTGGCCACCATGTGATGAAGCGCTAGAGTGGCATAGTTTCCAGGAGGAGAGGCCACATGATTATGGCATCCCTCCTTTGCCCCCCATCACTGTTAGAACCAATAGACAAAACCCAGAGCGCAAGGCTCTTCAAGCAGGGCGAGCCGACTCTGCCCGCCCCTTTCACACATATGAAAGGGAGCACGAGGAAGACCCTTACATTCCTCGAGAGCAACGTACAGCGTGGGAGCCATGCGCCTCCGCACCCGCTATGTACCATGATCACCCACTGAGGCCAGAGCCTCGGGTAAATGCCGCCAACCTCGACAGAGGGAAGCAACCTATTGAGATCTCGGATCATCGTGACCGAGGTAAGTGCATAGGAGAGGCATCCAGGCCTCATAGGCTCAAGATGGCAGAACAAATTGACCTGGCAGTCGCCAGGCATGCCGCCCGCCAAGCGCAGATCACGCGGCTTGAGCAAGACCAACAGTAGCTAGAGCATTTATATCGCCTTAGCAAAGAGCGCATTAGGTGCCAAACAGATGAGCTGCTCCATAACCCAGTGCCTGAGAGGGTCCCAACCCCTCGCACCCAAAGAGCGGAACCATATGAGAGGCATAATCCCTTGGTGCGAGATAGGTCTCCGTGACCTTACCAAGTGCTGCCTCCGAGACCTCCTAGACCTGAGCGGGAGGCCACTCCCCGGAACAACGATGGGTACCCTCCGCGGGGACCCACCCAGGGTCATAGGTCTCGTCCAGAGACTCCTCAGGAAGCTTACGAGGAATATGAGCAAGAAGAAGATCGGGCCGAAATGCCCTACCTAGGCGGAGGAGTTGCCATCCGGCCACCCCTTCAGAGGCCTCAAGTCTCCCACAACCCACAACGGGAGCAAACTAAAGAGGAAGAAATTAAATCCTCAGATGCATATAAAGCACTGCTAGAGCGTTTGGAGTCTGTGGAGACCAAAACTTTTGGGCCCCAAAAGCCCACTTTACGCCAACTCCGTAGTCATCCTGTGCATCCATCCGTGCCAGCACCCCCTTACCCTGAACACTTTAAGCTGCCTCAGTTGGCAACCTTTAGAGGTGAGGAGGATGCTCAAGAGCATGTGACGAGATTCCTGAGCCAATGCTTCGGTATTCAGGACAATGATGCTTTGTTATTAAGAATGTTTATAACCACATTCGTAGGCCCTGCCTCGGATTGGTTTACTCAGTTACCAAAGCACAACATTAACAACTTAGATCAGTTAGTGGATGCGTTCCTCGAATGCTTCGCCTTCAATACCAAGAAGAAGGCGTCACTAAGTGACTTAGCCAGCCTCGAGCAGTATGAGGAGGAGACCATGGCGGCCTATGGGAATCGATGGAGGACATTGCTTTCAAAGCTGCCCTACCTCCCTCCTATGTTCGACCTCACTCAGATGTTCTCCAAGAGTTGTTTGAGATCGATCTCTATGCTATTGCAGCTGCAGCAATATGCCACCTTAGAAGAAGCTCTAGCGCAAGCCAGGATCATTGAAGAGATCAAAATACAGGATGGTGAGATAGCCAAACCTAAGAAAAAAGAGTGGACTAAAAACACTAAAGCTAGGACCACGCAACAAAAACCCACTATGGTTAACCAAGTTGCTATCAATGTCCCTAAGCCTGCACAAGCAACATAGCCTCAAAAGGCTAACTATCAGGCAAGTGCCTCCTAACAACTATGATAGAGAAAATCAGAGGCAAGAACAGAATCAGCAGCGTCACCCTAGGCGACAATACACACCCTACACAGAGTCCAGGGACTCCTTGTTTGACCGCTTGTTAGCGGCAAACCTGATCAGCCTGCCAGAGGTTCAGACTATAGATCCCAATACACCCAAGCCTAAGGGGTATAGAGAGGACTTGTACTGTAGGTTCCATAGGTGGTAGGGACATGACCTAAATGCCTATTGGAAATTTAAGGGCTTGGTGCAAGACCTGATTGATAACAAGACACTAGCGATGGATAATCCCGTCGCACCAAGCAATCAACAAATGGAGGTCTTCAAAGACCCCTTGCCTGCTCATGCTCTGTAGGCAAAGACCCTACAAGTTAACGAGGTCACACAGAACTGCCCCATGCAGGGATATGTAGGGATGATCAGTATAGTGACTCGAAACAGGAGGTATCCGAGCATGAATGCTCCTACGGCAATGGCAGGAGAGGTGCCAACAACTTCGCAACCACAACAGCACCTTGCACAGCCTCCTCCGCCTAGACCAGTGGCCACACTTCGGTCCAAACTCACCCAGAGTTTGAGGACCACATCGGCTAGGCTCTCCATATACGAGCTTATACAACAATCTACGCCCCATCGAGAAGCTCTAATGGAGATTTTGAAAGCCATCGAGTTGTAGCCCCATGAGACAAATTCTTTCAACAACTTCGTGGGGCATGTAAAATGATGCACTGAGCCGGTCATCACATTTCGAGAAGACGAATTGAGATCAGTGATCGATGACATGGCAGATCCACCCCTGCACGTTATCGCGCGGGTCAACGGGATCCCATACAAGAGGGTGTTGATAGACACTGGCTCGTCCAACAACATCATCACAACTATGGCTCTCAAACATTTGAAGTTGCCCGCATCTCATATCACAGCTTCCACCTACACTCTACGAGCATTCAATGATGCAATCTGCTCGACAGTCGGCACAATAGTCCTACCAATCCAAGTGGGACAAAAGACCATACCCACATTGTGCCACATATTGGAGGGTGAGATGGCCTACAACATCTTGTTGGGCCGGCCATGGATCAGGGACATGAAGTGTGTCCCTTCGATAGCTCACCAATGCTTAAAGTATACATTTGAAGGGGAGGTGCATGTAGTCCCGACGGACTTGGAACCCTTCAAGTATTGTAATGCGGTGCAGCTGATGCCGCAATCGACCCTGCCATCAACACATTTGGATTTCCAGTTAAATCCATCTAAACAGGGTTCGATTCCGTAGGCATCCCCATTAGCAAGTTCCTCAAAATCCCAGTCGGGTTCATCTTCATCATCTGGACCTCCACCAACGACACCATCTTTGGGGGCCAAATAGAAGGACAAAGGGAAGAAACCCCTGGAAGAGGCAAAACCTTTGGAAGAGACACTGCCATCAGTATCAACTATCTCTACTGAGGAGATGCCTAGCCGAATGGAAGTCGAGGCTCCTAGTCCACCCGACATGGAGTGGACTCAAGGAGAACTTCCATTCCCTCCCCCTCAACCACCAACGATCACCATTGAAATGGCCAATACGGGCCTGGGGGAGTATCTGGTGTGGAATATTGTAGCAACACCCACACTAGAATCCATGCAGGACATGGGGAGACCTCGACTCCCCATTGGCACTATTGTTCCCCTAGGCTACCCACCGAACCAGACAAACTTTGTGTATGGGGGCCTTGATCATGGCGTTGCACCATGCACGCAAGAGGATGAAGACGAAGAGCCTTTTGCTGAAAATGTCAACTATTTGTCTAACCCAGACTTTGCTCTGAGATACCTTGGCCAATGCAATTGGCACGGATATGGGTTAGGCCGATATGAGCAAGGGATACGTGTTCTTTGCCAACCAAGATACCAAATGCCATATGACAAGTCAGGAGTAGGGTTCAACCACCCCCTCCCCTTGGACATCTTGGTGGAGAACATGCAAGGCCTAGGGATAGGCAACAAGGGGGATTGGCATCCGATCCATATGCCAACCCTAACACCACATATACATTGAGGGATTATCTCCCATTAACGACAATCAACCTTGTTGGCTCTAGCAATCCCTTCCCTTCGCTCGAGAGAGGAGAAAGCTCGAGAGCTCATTTTCAAGGAGGGTCTAGACAATGTCAAGAAGGGTCCTCGAAGGATGAGCCGGAGTATGAACCAGCATCGTATGACCCCTTCGAATCAGATAGCGATCACTCACAGGTGATCCCCATGGATGATTATCAAGAAAGCCTCTTGACAATGTTCCCCCTGGATGCTCCCATCGAGCAAGCGCCGCTCCAAGGAAATCAAGTCCCCCCGTAGAGAGCGGAACAACCTAGGTGGGACCACATTAATTTGCTCGAGCAGGACGAGCCTGTCATACCTCAAATAGTTGTCGGAGCCAATGAGGGCTTTTGGATTTTCGATAGTGATTACGAAGATGAAATAGAAATGACATATCTTAATCACATGCGATAGATGCAGCATCGACACCCCTTGGAGATTAACGACATATTTGAACAACTAAACATAGTGCCAGGGCATGAGTGGTACGTAGACCCAACGCGGTGGGACCAAGTGTTGGATCCGCTACTCTGGGCATACGAAGCATACCTTCCGCCTAGAGACCCTATAGTGACATCAGTGCCGAGGGCAGACCCTGTCTTCCTATCCGCACATAGGGCCGACCCATTCATGCCAGTCCCTCTAGAACCGGATCCCAAGCATAGAGAGCATCTAGAATGTTCGAGTAACCACACCCATGGTAATGGAGACCAAAATCATTTCATCAACATGATCTCCATTGACTTAACCGCCCCCATCCACAATCCGGCCGATCCAACATAGTCATTGTCTCTAGACATAGATGCCATAGACTGGGATCGCGTCGATTCCCCTCCATCCCCATCCGAGTACTGGCCTTTCGATGAAATGCTCCATTTTACCCCTAGGCCAACTCAGGATATCTGCCATGCTGAAGAGGGACCCGAGGTTCCTAACGATGATCTAAACTCAACAAATGATATCCACTTGATCCCAACTCCACATCAGTTGGAAGACGGATCCCACATGTCGGTGAGGAGGAGACCGATGTAGACAACATGCTCGAACCAATGAATCCGATCATCAAGTAGAGGTAAGTCTATCCCCCTCAAGAGCAGCCGACTACATTGCCCTTCTCAAAGAGAAGAAGGAGGTTTTTGCATGGTCATACAAAGACATGCCGAAACTAGACCCGCAGCTAGTCATGCATAATCTAACGATATGTGATACAATTAAGCCACTTAAGACTATGCAAGTGCACCCAAAGTGGCCTTAATGGTCAAAGATGAATTGCAAAAGCTTTTGGATGCATAGTTTGTCATCTACATGGATTATCCACCATGGCTATCCAACATGGTGCCCGTCAAGAAGCTTGATGGGAGGATTCGCATATGCACTAATTTTTGAGATCTAAACAAAGCGAGTCCTAAAGATGATTTTCCCTTGCCGAGCATCGACGCATTGGTAGACGCTACAGTGGGTCACGAAATGCTTTCCCTCATGGATGGTTTCTCGAGATACAATCAAATTTGTATCAATCCTGAGGACCAGCTAAAAATGGCGTTCACAACGCCTTGGGGGACATTTTGTTATAAGGTCATGCCCTTTGGCCTTAAAAATGTTGGCGCCACCTACCAACGTGCCATGACATACATCTTCCATGATTACATGCACAAGACTTTGGAAGATTACATGGATGATTTGTTGGCCAAATCTCTTTTGCGCCCGGATCATCTCGATGACTTAAGCAAGATCCTCGATCGCCTCATGGAGCATAGAGTTAGATTGAATCCCAAGAAGTGCATTTTTGGCATCACATCTAGAAAGCTCTTGGGTTTCATAGTCTCAAAATGGGGCATCGAGGTGGACCCAAACAAAGTCAAGGCAATCCTTGAAATGCTTCCCCCAACTACCATCAAGCAGACTCAGAAGCCCATAGGGAAAGGTCGCATCGATCAAGCGCTTCATAGCGCAGCTATCTGACAAGTGCCGACCAATGAACAAGTTGTTGCACAAGGGGGTAGCATTTCACTGGGATGACGAGTGCCAGTCAGCCTTCGACGACATTAAACAATACTTGGCTTCGCCACTAGTATTGGCACCACCTAGACCAGGAGTGTCATTCTACTTATACATCTCAGCCATCGAGGTGGCACTGGGAGCCATGTTAGCCCAGAAGAATGAACTTCATAGGGAACAGGCTACTTACTATCTTAGCCGCACCCTGGTCAGCTATGAACTTAACTATGCATACGTTGAGAAACTCTGCTTGGCAGTGGTGTTTGCTACCAAAAAGTTGTGCCATTACATGCTGAGCAACAAGACGTATGTTGTGTCTAAGGAGAATCCATTGCGATACATGATGAGTCATACTTATCATAGTAGTCGCACGACGAAATGGATCATGTTGTTGATGGAATTTGACATAGATTTTATTGGACAAAAATCCATAAAAGGTCAGGTCATAGCCGATCAACTAGCAGAGGCTCCTCTCGAAGACGACCAGCCTCTGACTATAGAACTACCCGATGATGGGGTCTTCCATGTCTCAGAATCACCAGATTCTGACGAGCCCGAGTCACAGGCCGACATAACCCTATTTTTTGATGGTTCTAAATGTGAGCAAGGTGGTGGCACGGGAATAGTATTCTTCACACCGCAGGGCGCTCCAATGCCCCTGTCATTTAAATTAAATTTCCCATGCACCAACAACAATGCAGAGTATGAAGCCTTGCTCATAGGTCTTCAGACAACAATCACCATGAACATTAAATGATTGAACATCTTTGGTGATTCGCTGTTAATCGTCAACCAAGTCAAAGGGGTATTCCAATGCAAATGCCCAGTTCTGCAGGCCTACAAAGCCCTTGTGGACAAATTCCTGGCAAAGCTTGAATGGTACGACATCGAGGCACTCCCTCGGTCATCGAATCATTTTGCGGACACTATGGCCTCTTTGGGGTCGCTAATCCCGCAAGACATTTTTGGTGATATGACCACCATTCAAGTCAAAACACTATCGCAATCAATGATGGAGCGAGCAAGCTCTGATTTAATGCCAGGAATCCACTCGATCCAGATTGAGCCATCCATGGACAGGTTCTCTCGAATCCATGATCATTTGAAACATGCCAACTAGGGGTCCTTGTTCTCCCCTACTCCCCTTAATAGCAATACAACGCTATTCTTGCAAGTTCTCTCCCGCTCAACTTTTTCTAGGGATGAACTTCGAGAGGGACTGGCTATTCATACCATCGAGGCTTCTGATCAGCAGGATTGGTATTCACCCATAAGGGACTACCTCAAGTTAGGTAACCTCCCACTTGGATTGACGCATGCCACAAAATGTGCATTCAAGCAGAAAGCGGCAAAGCATGTCTTGTTAGGAGACATTTTGTACCATCATAGCTATGAAGGGATCCTCCTTCGATGCTTGGACCAGCAAGAGTCCACTTGGGTGATCGCCCAAGCGCACGATGGTACATGCGGTGGTCACTTCAACGGTATGGCCATCGCAAAGCGCATTCTTTGCATGGGCTATTATTGGCCATCTTTAGAGCGAGATTGTTGCGCATATGTCAGGAAGTGCATGAAATGTCAACACCATGCTAATTTGACACACGTACCTTCCCAGGCCTTGCAGCCGATCCAATCGGCTTGGCCATTTTCGTAGTGGGGCCTAGATCTAATCGGAAAGATCTCCCCTACATCGTCAGGTCATCACACGTTTATCATCACGGCCACAGAGTACTTCACCAAGTGGGTGGAAGCAGTTCCGCTAACCTCTACGACTGGACCCCGCATTGTGGAGTTCATTTTGCATAACATCATATGTCATTTTGGTATTCCATCCAAGATAATCTCGGATAATGGGACGTCATTTAAGAACAAAGATGTGCGTGCTTTGACCACAAAGTACAAAATTCAGCATAGTTTTTTGACACCCTATTATCCGTAGGCAAATGGGCAAGCAGAGGCGTCAAACAAAATGCTAGTCGCCATCCTCAAAAAGATAGTCATAGATAATCATAAGGATTGGCACATTCAGATCCCACTTGCCCTATGGGCCTATCGCACTAGCATTCGGACACCCACTGGGGCAACTCCATTTTTACTAGTGTATGGCTCCGAGGCAGTCATGCCTCTCGAGTTAGAAATTCCTTCCCTACGCATATCAATGCATGAGTTCATCGATGATGACACTGCATGGCAAGCCCGGTTAGACCAACTTACGTTGCTTGATGAACGACGTGTTAATGCTCTCGAGCATTTACGTATCTACCAAGAGTGACTTAAGAAAGCATACAACATGAAAGTTCACCTGAGGGACTTTCAGGTTGGTGACTTGGTCTTGAAAGAGAATCAATAGAACTCTAATTTGCCGCCCCATTTAAGGGACAAGTTCATGGCAAACTGGTTAGGTCCTTATGTCATTGAAAGTAAAATAGGACCTGGAACATACCGGCTAGCCTCTCCTGACGGAATCAAGGAACTAGAACCCTTGAACATCAGTCATTTGAGGCCCTTCCATATTTAAAAGAGCCATAGCCCAACCCAAAAGCTCCAAGGATTCCCATAATCGCTTGGTCAACCCAAAAGCTCCAAGGATTTCCATAATCGCTTGGTCAACCCAAAGGCCCCAAGGATTCCTCAATCGCTTGGTCAAAAACAAGAAAATTCAAAAACAATAAAATCATCAAAAATAACAAAAAGTTGCATCTCATTCCCATGCATACGCAAAATCATCATAACAGTACAGAGCTCTTTTGCATCTCATCTGCATATTCACAAAAATCAATCCCTCAAAAATACAAAAATATATAGTTGCATTAAGCATCACATCCATACAGTGCATATTTGTGGTCATAAAGGTCAAAGCACCATAGACTGTCATTACTTGGCAAAACCATCATTTTTCTACATTTTTCCACTTTATCAATAACTCATCGCCTATAACCGCCATTCACGTTATTTTCCCCTATCATAGTCAGTTGTTTCCTAATGTATCGAGAGATTTTCGTCATTCAGTCGTCATTAGCTTTCTAGCCACGTACTGTACCAAGTCAGATAGATTTTACGTAGGTAGAGTTCTACTTGGATCACACCTTGTTACGTAGCATCCCGACACAAGTTAAAACATATAACAAAATTCCCAAGTTGTGTGAATGAAAGATGAACCCTGCAAAGCAATCCAGGTCACCATAAGCGAAATGGTTATCTTGCTCATCCCCCTATGCGAATGACCCCAAGAATGCTGAGAGTTGGCAAAAGGACAAGCATCCTCCCTACCCAATTCCCCAAGAATCCCAAGTTCTCCAAAAGTTGCAAAACATCAAAAAAATTTGCAAAAGTCAAAACTCCAAAATTTGACACCTCAAAGTGCATACATCACAAAGCACATACAATAGTGATTCTCCTCACTCACTATTCAAAATCCCTTGCTCAAAAAAAAAATAATACAAAAATAAATAATGATTTTTATCACTACAAAAGAGCAAGTATCCCAATACAATTGAAGAAAAGAAGGGAGTCGAACTTGAATCCCTGGAACTCTCAACATTCCGATAGGTCATGAGGCAAACCTCAGTACCGGTTTGGTTGATAGCCTATCGGTCACTGGTGGTAAACCTCCCGCATGACGATATATCTGTCACATTAACTTGTGTGCAGATCAATGTTTGCATGTGGATGAGCTAGCTTATGGTATCCTACGATAGCACCGCAGATTAATCTGACTAAACACAACAAGGGAGTTAGTGGAGCTAATCAGGTGATCCTCAGTATAGGTTTGGTTGACAGCCTATCTGGCACTGGCGGTATCCTGACAAACACCACATAAATGAACTCAATTGCACACACAGGGATGTGAAATAACTTGGTCCAAAACAAGTCCGATTCATACCTTGTTCAAAAGTCTTGTGAGATAAAGTACAGTCATGGCTAGTTAGTTAAAACATCTGAGTCTCAAAAAACCTTAACTACATTCGAAACCAACTTGCTATATTTTATTCTCACCATACAAAAAAAAAAAAAAAACACATGTATACATGAAAAGTCATTTACAACAACGATCGCCCAGGACAAAAAGTCATAAAGTTCTAAACAGTCTATGGTGCGACTACCAAACATCACAAATTCAATTCATCCATTCCATTTGCATATCATATAAATTAGAAACATTTGCACTCATCAACACATATGCATCCATCACTATAACTTAACATGCATACATCCATATTCATCAATCATCGTGCATAAAATCAAATCATCACATGCGCATAAACAAAATAAATTATGTATATATATATCATCAAAAATGCCCGCAGGCTACAAAGAACCGGTCATGTGACCCCGCAACAAAATCCAAAAGCTCAAAAACCCCCAAGCCTAGGGCATCGGCCACCATGATCACGCAGGATCGGTGCGACGGGAACTACCCCCGTGTGGTGGGTCCTATGGGACCCCTCAAGGTAGCTGCTGCTAGCCCCCGCATCATGCCTACTACCGCCTCCCTCATCCAATCACCTACGACGAGATGATGCTGACTACTCAGTACCACTGTCCCTCATCCGACATGAAGAGCCACCTCCAAGGGGCTTAGGTAACCGCCCACCGAGGCGGATAATCTCTCCCTCCATATCCATCCGATGTCGAGACCAATCTGTCTCTCGCCACAACCACTCTGCCTCCCATCGATGGTAGTAAGCTACTGCATCATCGCACTATGCCAGCTACATCCATAGGAGATCCCTCTCCTATGCAGCGCTGGTGTCCCCATCCCCTCGATGGTGTGCAGCAAATGCGCTATCCCGCTCTGCCAGCTGAGTCCATAGGAGATCCCTCTCCTACAAAGCTTCCCCCAACTCCTCATCTCGCCTCCGTAGCAGCTCCACCAATCATGCATTCTCAATGTGCACCCCTACCTCCGTGTCCTCCACCATGACCGGATGCATAGGCACCTCTAGAACAGCAGCCTACTCTGGCTCCCACTACTCCGGGATGTCCTGCATCTCTGGCTGATCCGAAGCCCCAAAATCCATGCCCAAGTCATCCACCTCCACCATGTCCGCATCCTCTAGCGGAGCTCCCCAACCCTCACCTAGTGCCTCCGCACCATCATCCCCTACTGCTACTACCTCCGCACCTCCCAGTGGTCCCTCTCCCACCATCATCATAGAGTCCACCACTAATCATACTCTAGTAGTCCCGACGTCATCCCATCTGGGACATCGATCACCGCATCCAAATCCTCACCCAATGGCGCTGATCGACCAATCCAAGTCCTCTCATCCCCCAACATCGATAGACCACGGGCTCACAGCAACCCTGGCACCCCAAACTATCATGCCACCAGTATGGGAAGAACTCCTGCTCGGTCCCATGCCGCCCAATCAGCCATCGCTCCCTTGCACCCACAGCCACTCTCCACCTCACCGGAATCCGATAGGGATGCAGAACACCTCCCGAGCAAGCCGAGCAAAGGCATCGACATAGTGCCCTACGACACCGCCCACCGACTCTATCCCTGCTCCTCGACCACCGCCAGAGCCACATAACCTATATCCTTATCGCCATCTCCCATCATCCACGGTAACCCCCTAGTCTCTCCATCGCTATATCTCCAACCCACTCTACAAAGATAGCTATGATCCCTTTCCACCTCGATAGTGGACCTCATATAGCTCCCCATAGAGCTACACCAATAGCGTCTATCCCCATCTCATGATCAAAGGTTCATGCATCGAACACTCCACCAGTCGATAGACCACATCCAATAAGTTCCACAGGAACCTCGCACCCTGACGAGTTAGGTAGCAGCATGTTGGAAATGAGGCCCATGAGTACTCCGTGCCTCACTCCCACACACCCCTTCTCCAGCCACCATCGAACCAGAATCCCGCCCATCTGGCAGTCAATCTCTGCCCTCTCCACTGGACCATCCACCCCCAACTCCTCCCCATGCCCAAGTAACTGTCCTTTGATCTCCGATGTCGTCTGATCGGCAGTCCATCTATTGGAATCCTAAGAATCCGATAGACATCCTCCAAAGTACTATCATCTCCCTATTGGGATATGGAAGGTATTAGTCCAAGGATCCCACAAGTTGATCAGGGCATCAGTAGGCCCGATCCCCAATCACTAGCTCCAACCGAGTCACCCTGCTTGAGCCCAGGGCATCAAGCCACTCCAATCACCACAATAGCGCCTCCCTGCTTCAAAAAATAGTAGGTACACGATACCGGCTCTTCACAACCTAAATAAAAACAAAATAAACACATTAGAATCATGAAAAAAAAAGTATAAAAAAAAAAAAAAAAAAAAAAAAAAAAAAAAAAATTTTATTTAAAAAATTTTTTTTTATACACAAAAAAAAAAAAAAAAAAAAAAAAAAAAAAAAAAAAAAAAAAAAAATATATTTAAAAGTGTTTTTTCCCAAATTGATAAATTAAAACAAAACAAAATCAAAAATAACAAAATTTAATTTGTCAAACTCGGGTTTTATACTCTCAAATTGATAAATTAGCAAAAAAAAAAAAAACATGAAGACAAACAAACATGGTTCCACTAGGATTTCAACCTACGTTTTAGTGAAGTCATACCAAAACAAATAAACACATTCATTTCACTAAGGTTTTTTTCATTTGTACATTTGAAAAACAAAATATAAAACAAGACGCGAAAAATAACTTGCAGTTTTAAAAACTATCATACAAGAAACTAATAAAGAGGGCATTCACTTACTGGTCTCACTTCAGCTCCACCGCTCGATCCGATTCATGCACTCATGGTGGCAAAAAATTTGCAGCGCTTCACTTCGCAGAATTGACCTCCTCCTCCTAGAGCTCCAAATCGCCAAAAAAACAAGTGCAAATGAGCCCAAACCCTAGTTTTGGCCTTTAAATAGGCTTTTTGAGCCTGTAATCATTCCTCCCTAGGATGAGCACTCTAGTTAGTACTCATCCCACCCTAGAACGAATGCTCAATAGGAATTCATCCCACCCAGGGACGAATACAGAGCAAACATTTCACAAAACAACAAAAATGCACCAAAAATAGCAATAAAACTGTCCAATAAGAGTGCTTTTGCACTTGACATTCCGAGCATGCAAAATAGATTTCGGGGTCACAAATCCTCACTATCCTACTCCCTAAGAAGGCTACCATAGCCGGACCACTCCACGGGAGGACGGATCTTCGAGAATTTCATCCCCAAACGGCGTCGCCAAAAGGGTCAAAACCCACCCAAAAATAGCAATAGAGTTGCCGAACGAAGGCGCCTTCGCGCCTGACATTCTTGGCATCCAAAATAGATGTTGGGGTTATAAATTGTCACCATCCTACTCCCTAAGAAGGCCACCATGGCCGGACCGCTCCACGGGAAGACGAATTTTTGACAATTTCAGCTCCAGAAAGGCGTCCCCAAAAGGGTTAACACCCACCAAAAATAGGTCTAAATGTCGAAAAACTGCATGCACGTTTAATGCTAAAACATCTGAAGGCACCCTTACCTAAGTCATCTTGGGTCAAGCGACTCATCGCTTTTCTCATGCAGGTCATTCCCTCATCGATTCGTCGCTTGAGGGGGTAGTCACACTTAGTCACCAATCAACAAATACACACCCAATCATAGAAATGGCATGCATTCGAAGAATCATTGGCAAAGACAAATCACGCTCCTGCTTGGGGTAGTAAACAAGCAATAATCACAAGCTGATCAATCACTTGGCATTCGTGAATCATGAACTCAAGGTTCCCATAGACAAAAGGTTGCGCCCTTTGCCTATTCATGACTGATCAATGTCCAAGCTCAAGTAACACCTCACCGAAAAAGGTTAACACTTGAATTGAGTTCCCTCGCTCGTCAGAAGCAAGGATTCAAGAATGCATGCCCTTTTCATACTTGGGGCATCAAAATTTGGTTAGGTTACTAAGAAACCCTAATCATTAGTGCTTTGGTTATCTATTTTTGCTCGGCGTTGTGCCTTGCACAACGCATCCCAAAAAGGGGCATCTGTAGACACCAAAACAGCACCAATCCGATTATGTGACTGCAAACACTGATCACATTGGCACACACAGCCCCCAGGGCAGCCCCCAGAGGTTAAACAGTGGTCCTAACCACTCTCACAGTAGTTTTGGAAGGTCAAAAATCATTTTGGCACCTTTAGGCACTTTGCTCAATATCCGTTCCACCCAGGGACGAATTCTAATTGGGATTCGCTCCGCCCAGGGATGAATTCACAATTCGCTCCAGGGTGGGGCGAATTGCAGGTTTGACGGGAAAAAAGTCAAATCTTGACAAATGGCAGCTCGGATCCGCCACTTAACGCTTCCTTCATTGCATGGGAGTATAGGTGAGCATTTTCGAGCATTAGAGGCTGTTACAAGGGCAGTCATGGAGTCCCTATTCAGGGAGGAATCTTCCCTCCCTTGGAAGGGCATGGCTGCCAAGTGGCGCCTCTGCATGCTCATCCCAAGAGACCTCCAGGTCTATAAATTGGTGGGTTTTCTCACCCCAAAATATATAGAGTAAGAGCAATTTGGAGCAACGAAGTGCTGCCATTTTACTTCCCCATACATCCTTGTGCGATTTGTGCCTTTTACATCCTTGATCTCTTTTAGAGAGGAGGTCATTGGGTGACTATTGGAAGGACGAATCTTGAGCCCAAAACCCGACACTTGACCACAGTATACCACCCAATTTTCCGACAACACCTTGTAAGAGATTTTGGACCTATCCCAAGTGGATTGGTGTCGAAATCATGCCTCAAACGGTGGGCGGCCCGCCCGGGCGCCCCCCGCACTGCTGTAGGCCTATTCGTCCCTTTTAGGAACGATTGGGAATTTGTGGCAGATTTTTCTTTCTATCATTTTTGTTTTTTGCATTCAATTCTATGATGCTTAGATAGGTTGTCATTTAAATTTCGTCTCATTTTGAATAATTTTGATCATGTTTCTATCTTCGTTCGCTTTTACTAACTTGCAGGTAGCATCATCAAATTCCCATTGACGGAGGTCAAATTGGGAGAATCTGACCATCTGGGTCTTCCCAAAATGCCCCCAATTAGCTAACCCCAAATTTGTAGGTCTTTTGGAGCTTCCTAGGTAGGACATTTGGGACAGTACCTTTTCAGCATTTTGTTGTAGGTAAATTCGCCCCGCCCCGGAGCGAATTCAAATTGGTGAGGAATTTCCTGATTGTTCTTTTTGCAGTGCCCTCCTGGTGATGTCCTGATGCCCCTGTCAAATTTTTAGAGCATTTGGATTCATTTTAGTTATAGTTTAATTCATTTTTCTCATTCACTTATCGTAGGCTTGGGGATTGCATGTTTTGTTTCATCCGCAGGTGCTACTAACTATTTCTTGTTCCTTTGAACGCAGGATCGGAACATCGGAGGAGCAGCAAGGAATCAACATTCGTAGACACAAGCGGCGGTGACGTTTTGGTCCGCCCATCTTACATGTGGGCACGCGGAAGAAGGATGGCTATCCATGGATGTAACCAAGAGATGAATTTGACGCTCCTCGCCCCTAAAAAGGGAGGATGCGAATTGTAACCGAATTGTGAAATACATCAATAAAAGAAAAGGGCTGTTATTTCATTTGGGTTTCAATTCATGTTTTTCTCCATTTCATGCATTTTTAATTCGTAGGATTTAGCGTTAAGTTTAGTTCCATTTTTGCATCGTGCTTGGAGTTTTCCTTTTTTGTTTTCGTATCCTCGTGCTTTCATGCACATAGTCCAAAAACAATGGTTTTCACTACTCAAAAATAAAATAGTCCAATGAAAATAGTGGTTTTCACCACTTAAACTTAACATCCACACCAAAAATGATAAAAAGAATGGGTAGTAAGGATAGAGTCAAATTCTCATCTCGAATTGGTTGAGAATCTGATTCCCAAAAACCTTAACTCTTTTTATGATAGGTATTCAAGTAGTAAGGATAGGATAAAATTCCCATCTCGACTTGGTTGAGAATATGATTTACGAAATCTTGAAGATCCTAACATTGGACTATGGAGCTAATCTCCACTAGAGCTATAGACACTTGACTAGTAGTGGAGTATGCTCATGCGTGGTGACACGTCTCTCTTGAAGAGACCTCCGAACACACATAAAGAAAAGCTAGCTTCTTGGTTATTTCCATTAATGGTTTAATATCACCTTACTCAAAGTTGTAAAACAAATTCATTTGCACACACATTGGTTCTTAATGGACTTGTGTCAACACCAAACTCAAAATGAGTTGAAAATGAATATTCATTGCACACCCAATTGGTCCTTGCGATATTTGACTCCGCTAGGACATCCTTAGCATCTTATAGATTTAGGAGATTAATAGATGAGTTTGTTTAATATCACTAGGATGCTTGAGTCTTTGCAAAATAAATATAGATCCTAAGGCAAACGAAGTCATAAGCGAGCTTTTATTCCATACCACCATCACATTGTCATGCTATCAACATATAGTTAAACTAGTACTATTATTTTGGTGCCCTTTATTAAGCAATAAATGCAAAGTCTACTAAACAATGGTCCATAACATATTTCAATGATAATTAATTAGACAACATCAGTCATTCATTTGCATACATCGTCACCATTTGCATGCATTCATAATACATTTATTTCATCACATGCATACCAAAAAAAAAAAACATTTCTAAAGGCTCAAAGGGAACCAAACTTCTTTGGTCACATTCAATTCAAAAGGCTCCAAAGGAACCACTCTCCTTTGGTCATTCCAATACAAAATTCCCCAAAACAACCACAACCCTTTGGTCAATTAAATCCAAAAGACTCCAAAGGGGACTTTCCTTTGGTCAATTCAATTCAAAAGGCTCCAAAGGAACCTAACCTCTTTGGTCAAATTGAATTTCAAAGGCTCCAAACAAAACACACGGTCAATTTGATCCAAAAGTTTCCAAAGGGGACACCCCTTTGGTAAATTCAATCCAAAAGGCTCCAAAGGGACATCTCTTTGGTAAATTCAATTCAAAAGGGTCCAAAGGAACCTAACCCATTTGGTCAAATTGTATTTGAAAGGCTCCAAAAAATACACACCTTTGGTCAATTTAGTTTTAAAAGGCTCCAAATAAACCTAACCCCTTTGGTCAAATTTTATTTCAAATGCTCCAAATGAGACTCACCCTTTTGGTCAAATCATTTTAAAAGCTTCAAAAGCACCACACCCTTTGGTCAAAATCTCAAGTTAACCTTGTAGCTAGTGGTTTACTCTAGACACCTAGCGGTTGCAACGATTGGTTATCCATGCAATTTGAAAGGATGGGTAGATCACCATAAGCACACTTGTTCAAAAAACAAACATCCAATTCATTCTAATAATTTTCATCTTTGTCATATGTTTTGTAGCTTTCATCATTTCATCTCTTCTCCATCGACTCATTGCTTGAAGGGGTAGACAATATCTAAAAATCCTAGTCTCAAATTAAGTCAATACTCAAAACACTCAGTATTGGAAATTGCGTTCATTCAAATTATGTTATATGCCCTTTTTACTAGGGTAGATCACAAGAAAAAATATCAATCAAACAAACACTTGGTATACCTAAAGCCTAAAGCATAGACTAAAGCTTGTCTACCCATGGATGGAAGGTTTACCAAAATTAAGTTCATCAATTTGTTGAAAGTAATGATTCAATAATGTGCATATTTTCCATGATTGGGGTAACCCACGTTGACTTTTATTTGTGACCATCTTACACAACTCTCCTTCAAATGCAAATGGCTTCAAAAGCCCCCAAACAATCAAACACCACAAAATCATCAAATCACTCCATCAATACATCCAACAAATCATCACACTTGAAATTAGATCAGTTTGGTCCCTCAATTTTTGAGTGTGATTGCATTCAAGAAAATTTTCCCAAGGTTATCATGAAGCCCTCTTCGTGGGGTTGCAAATGTGAAAAACTACGACAACTCTCAATTTGGTAGGAATTGCTATAATCACTAGGGTCCTCGAGCTCCCAGGGTGGCTGGTTCCTTTAACACCACATCATTCTTGGTAGGAATCGCTATAGTCACTAGGGTTCTCAATATCCTAGGGTGGTTGGTGTTTTTACCACATCATTTTGCACTTCATTGTTACCAAAGGAAAAATTTTGACAACGCACAACCCCCCAAACTTGGGGTATTCAACTTGATATTGATTTTCAACATTTGCATCTATCACATTCATCCCCATTTATCATTCACATTTGATCAATTGGCTTGTGGGTTTCATTCTTCACCCATGCACTAATTGAGGGGGTAAGCTACAAATCAAAAAATTCAAAAGCCATTCATTCTTTGCGTCGAGATAACTTGAGTCTATTTCTCCATCCAATTAAGATAGATGTCTCTTTTTTTGCATTGCATTGTGTTTTACACTATACGGTACAAAAAGAGGTATATGTAGACACCAAATCTAGGCATTTGCATTCGCCCCATAATATTTCATAATAAAATTATATGCCTAAGTCTAAACTTAGGTGTATAAATCTTGCACATTATCCTATTTTCTAGATTTTATTAAATCTGAAAAATCCCTTAGGATACCTTGTGTCCCCATTGTACATGTCTCCTAGCCACCACTACCACTCACCTTGCAACATATCACACCTCAATCCATACTTCACTTCACTTATACCTACCCACTTTCCACATCTCCACAGTTAAGTGAGATACTTGTAGTGACTCTTTGTAACTGCCCCTAACACTTGGCTGCCCTAGATTACCACTTGGTAATCCTGGCTTACCACTTGGCAATCCTTGCTTACCATTTGGAAATCCTGGTTTGCCACCTCCATTTCCCTCCAAAACTCTAAAATGCCTATAAATAAAGCATCACCCATCAAGCAAAAGAGGTTGAATTTTATACTATTACACTGCTGGAATTGCTACAAGAGGTCATCTACGCACTTGGAGGTTGACTCATTGATACTCGTGGATCAAACCCTAGCAGCTTTGCTTTTCAACCACAAACTTTGATGGGCGTTTACATAGTCGTAAACATGCATTCATGTTTGCCAAATGCTAGGCTGTGTTTAGTCAGCCCCAAACACATGGCCACATTTGTTCAAGAGCAGATCAGTCTGACGATAGACAGAGATCAAAGCAAGGTCAATAACAAGGTATTTTTATTTACGTATTCTATTTCCTACTTCTTTTATATCTTTTACAAGTATTCAAAATAGGGATTTGTGGCTTTTTATTTCCATATAATAAAGGGCCTTACTCAGTGGAGGCCATTCATATGCTACTAATTATATTTTGATTTTTGCATTCTTATAGGTATAGGAGACAGGTCTTTGAAGAGGTGTTGAAGCAAGGATGGCCCGTGAGGCTACTCAAGCCCATCCAAAAATCTGATTGGAGCAAAGAAGATTGAAGACACCCCCATCCTTCTTGATTGCAAAAGGGGATCTTTCTCCCTTTTTCCCATTGTAATCTAAGAGAGCAAGAGAAGCATTGTACACAGACCCTTGCACACTCAAGGCAATTTATTGTAAAATGGAGACTAAGGCTCCACTATTATGAATACAAAGATCAATTCTTTCATTCTTGCACTTGCTTGTCCTTTATTTTATTGCTTGGTGTTGTTTTCTATTTTCTTACACCTTTAAGAAACATGTCTACTAAAAATATTTAAAAATTCAACACTACCTATCTTAAGAGGCTCAAAGACCTACAAGTAAATTTAAAAATTAAAAATATTTGTCAAACACTCAATATTGCTGAAAACTTTCTTACTATGACGATGCTACATATGAATATAATGACAAGAGGGACGTCTACCAATTATTTATATTGACTACTCCAATAGAAATGCAAGGCTTATTTTCTAAATATTGCAATGATCTATTAACATCTACCAATATAGCACCATAAGCACTCATTAAACTAGAAAAACAAAGCTGACTTTGTTTGAGAAAGTTTGAGATATAAGTGTCTATCTAGAACTAGGGGGTTCCTTTTCTATTAATACATGGATGCTAAATAATAACACCACCCAGTTTAGCATAGAAGAAAACATAACAACGAACATTTTCAAAAGAAAGTTCAAATCAAATCTACACTATTTCACAAATTGCTAATATCTCAAAACAAAAGCATAGAGCTTCAACAAGACGAGGTTTGTCTTACTTCAATGGTTTCCTGGGATAGCCATAGTTTATTTTATATTTCTATATATAAAATAGAAATTAAAACCATTGAAAGCTTAGCATAATTTCCAAAGGAGTTATCCTTAACTTTAATTATGCATATAAATAAGCACACAATACCAATGAATAGCAAAATAAAAAGTTGATTTTTTAACCTGATATTTAATGCCCAAGAATGTCTACTTCTTTTGGTGCTATGTTTTATGGTCTTCCTCTAGATATCCCACATTTTCTCTTGAATCCTCCCTTCTTTTTATTCTTCATTTTTATTTTATATCGTTTCCTAAGGCTTTTCAAGAAGACGGTAAATTTCAACCAAACTTCCAACTAATTTTGCTCGTTAGAAAATGTTTCTTATAAAAAAGAGGGTGGCTTAATTGAATTATTTAATTACCAAATATAAGAGTTCTCTTAATATTGTTTTAGTTCTTAAACTTTATTTTCTAATGTTATCATACACATTACACAACCTTAGAGCAAATAAACCAATTATTCTTTATTTAATAGATTTAATCTATATCAAAAGCTATTATTGATTATTAGCCTTGATAATACAAATTTGGGTAGTAAATAAGCCTCCATGCTTATTAATACCTTATTTGATGGATCCCTTTTACCAGACCCATTTCTTAAAAATATGTATGTCACCAAATAACTGCTTATTAAACATACACTTCCATTATACAACCACTTATTCTTAATTAGCAAGTTTTTCGATGACTTGTCATCACTTATCTATTAAGAACTACTCCTTTGCCTTAGTAATTTCCAACCGATGGTATAATATTATTCACACATGCATATATGAAAATGCAACTACATGAGGGTATATTATACCCTAGAGTTGTCAAACTTATTATCATCTAGCCATCATTTCCATTTTATTCGATCTCTTATTCCTAGTGGTTAAGATTCATCACCCCAACTATGACTTGGTTATGTATCCATACACATCATCAACAGTACCATATTCTAACATAATATGAATAAGACATCAAACACCAATAGCCACTCATTGATAATACAACTAGGATTAAGCATTGAAAAATCACATATCAATATAAAATCAACATCAATATTAAGTCTTGCCAAGGAGAGTTGTGACATAATCCCCCCTTGGACTAAACACAATCCTTTGTATTTCCTACAATGTAAAGTTCAAATATATATTTTTATTCAAATAAATAAAGAAACTATTTTCTCATATCCTCCACTTTTTCCCAAGTGGCACATTGTTTAGAATAGTGTTCCCACTGGACCTTACACTATTCTATGGTTTATTTCATTATAACCAAAACGAACAAAAAGACACTATAACACTCATTCAATATCATAGAATCTACTGTATTTTTTATTGAAATCATAAAAGGGTTACAAAGCTTGATATCCTTTTACAAATTTTGCCCTAAAGGCTACAATGGGGTCTTCCCTAAGGAAGCCCTTTTTGGTTGGTACAAAAGTAGCAAGACTCATCCTTTTATGTTCCTTAGTGTAGGTGGGCTTCTTGCTCGTGGGCCATCGCTTTTTGGATGTGTTCTTGTACTTACTGGACCTGCTGACCTGTAAAATATTGTTAGTGCGTTGGGGGATTTGCTTCAGTTAAACCTCGTGGTTATGAAGAAAAAAGACTCACTAAATAAACTAAAAACATGAAAACAATTGCTGAGAACAACATAAAAACACTAAATTAAGGTTGGTGCCAAAACCATTTCCACTCTCTTCCATGTCATCGAAGACGAGATGCAATACAACATCATTTAAGGATACCCTTGGATTTAGGACATGCAATGCATCCCTTCCATGCTCCATCATTGTATTAAATATGTCCATAATGGCTTGGTCCATGACATCCCCGTCGACAGTGATCCATTCGAATTCTGTAACATTATCACCCTTCCACTAGGTCCACCCTTATAATCCATCCAATTCGTACCTACACCACGCTGGTCTCTACACAACACCTATCCATCATCTTCACAACCACCTTCTCCACCTGATATGAGCAAAATTGCATCAACCTTTTCAAATCCACCTCAACCTCCCGACACCCTAGATATTTCTACATTCTCTCATCGTCCTTCATCTTTCACACCACTTCCATCATTCACTTTTTCCGCTACACCCTCCATTCCATATTCATCCAATAACGCACCTATTCTTCCCATACCTCCTTCATCTTCGTGTCACTTTGTACCCCGATCTATATGGATACATGTAATCTCCAGTTTATCTACCGCAACTTCTATCCCCACTTCTCAATTCATCGCCAATAATCCCATCATAGGAACACCTGTTGAGTGCTACGAGTGGAAACAATGCACCGCTCATCTTGATGACTAGTTAGCTCAATCATATCCTCTCAATTCATCCCCTTGATCTACCAATCCTACTCCATATGTTCTACCATCCTCCTCATGTTTCTATACTCATGACCACACCAGGTCCTAGTGAGTATAACATAAGCAATGCTCGAGTTCTTCCTTCCAACATCTAGTCCACCCGTGAATTTGATCAACCTCATAATGTGCCTTTGACTATTTGGATAGTGGTTCCTCTCGGTCTCCCGATAATTGCACAAAATTTGTATATGGAGGACTTGATTCATCCGTAGAACCTCCAACACCTCCATCGTCACAAACCTGATTTTGCGGTAACCTTGACCACATGTCTAATCCTAATTTTACCTAGAATTATCTATGTATGTATAACTGGCATGGTTATGGTCTAGGGAGATATGAACAAGGGTGTCACACCCATATCAATCCTCCCTCGCGCAAGCCTATTGACCGATAATGCACGAATATTATGAAAGTGATCTATAGTAATTTTTGTACTAAACCATGTTTCACACAATCTAGTATAAAAAGGGATAAAATGTAGACACCCAAAAGTTGCACATTATCCCTCTCCCAATTTTCGTGGTCAATCAATTTGCAAAACCCTCAAAAATTGCATAAATTGGCTAAAAATACTATTCATCCATCAAAATCACTATTCATCATCCTTAGCCCCTTTGGGCTAGCTAAGCCCCTTCCTATACCTAATCCTGGGTCCTCACATGACCTCATCCTCAATTCAACCAAGTTTGAATTCCTTACCATGGTCAAAAAGCATTTTATGCTCAAAAGTCAACATTTTGTTCAAAACATGCTTTATGGCTAAACACATGCTTGATAAAATCTAATCTTGATTTGATTTGAGCCTTCCACCTCACCTAGTCTACTTTGACTAGCCTAGCCTTCCACTTCACCTATTCTAGCTTATCCTAGCCCTGCCACCTCTCACCCAGATATTTCTCCACCTCACACTCCCCTGGGTCATAAATGAAAGATGGAGACTTTTGCACATAAAAGACAATTTTTAATCAAAAGATATTTCTAAAAAGGTGTTCATTAATGCCTAATGGATATTTTTAGCAAGTCATCATTATTTGTGGATGGGTGAGGGATTCTCTCACCCAACCTCATTTATGATCCAGGACACCTCAAGGGACACCTCTCAGGTAGACACCTCACCGTTGCCATCTCGTAGGGGACACTTCATCCCCTCCCTCTCACCTTGGACAAGTCTATAAATAGAAGGCCATTTTCACCTTTTCAAAACAACCAACTTTTGCTTACCGAAACTCTATCGAAATCACTACAACCATTGCATCCGACACACATCCATCACACATCCATTGTATACCCATTGCAATTGATTTGTCACTTTCATAATGTTATTTTGTGATTGAGATAGGTCAAAAATTTCTTGAAAAGTACACTTTCTAAAGGTGACCCGCACAAAAATCAAAGAAGCAGCTGCTCCAAGACGAAATTCATCTTGCAGATTCGATACAAAAAGGATAGGTTCACACGACCCTGTGCGAACCACCCGGTCCAGGACCAGTTCGTACGACCCCGTGCGAACCACCTGGTCCAGGTCCGGTTCATACGAACCCATGTGAACCTATGCCACAAGCACCAAAATCACCAAAAAAGGTAATTTTAGCTTAATTTAGTGTTTTTATGTTGTTTTTAGCAGTTATTTTCATGTTTTAAGTTTATTTAGTGAGTCTTTTGTCTTCATAACCATGTGGTTTGACTGAGGTAGACCCCCCAACACACTAACAAGATTTTGCAGATCAGGAGGTCCAGCAAGTACAAGAACACATCCAACAAGTGGTGGCTCACGAGCAAGAAGCCCACCTACACTAAGGAACACAAAAGGATGAGTCTTTATGCTTTTGTACCAACCATAAAAGCTTCCTTAGGGAAGACCCCATTGTAGCCTTCAGGGAAAAATTTGTATAAGGATATCAAGCTTTGTAACCCTTTTATGATTTCAATACAAAATGAAGTAGATTCTATGATATTGAATGAGTGTTATAGCGTATTTTTGCAATAGATTCTATGATTTTATGGATGAATAGTATTTTTAGTCAATTTATGCAATTTTTGAGGGTTTTGCAAATTGATTGACCGCGAAAATGGGGAGAGGAACAATGTGCAACTTTTGGGTGTATACAATAACCTTGGAGTAAAACACTAAAATATTAATTGGTCTTACCTTAATGATTGAGAGATCTTCTATCTGCAATTTAGACACATTCCAAATATGAGTATGATCATAAACATATTTCCTAAGGAGGTATACATGGCAATTATCATGGATTTTTGACAGGTTGGGAAACAGGGTAAGTCATAAGCTACTGAATTTATCCTATCAATGATATCAAATGACACAACAAAATTAGGATCTAATGTAGTTGACTTGATGGCACTTTTCATGGGTTAAAATCTTAATAAAACTCTATCTCCCATAGAGAATTCTCTAGTTGAACTTTTCATATCAGCATAGCTCGTATAGTGATAGAAAAATTCCTTAAGCCTTTGTCAGATCACTCTAAGCTGCTTCTCCATATCTCTGATAGTTTTTGGTTTTATCACTACTTGATATTTTATATTATCCCATGATAGAGGTGTTTTGCATCTTTTTCCATATAAGGATTCAAACAGGGCCATTCCCAAGGATATATGATACCAATTATTTTATGCAAATTCCACTAAATGCAAAATGTCTTCCCATTGAGACTTTTGGTCCATGTAGTACATGCGAAGTATGTCTTCCAACACTTGGTTCACCCTCTTCGTTTGCCCATCTATTTTTGGATGGTATGTAGAACTAATATTCAACTTTATGCCTTCTACACGATGAAGAGCCTACCAAAACTCTAATGTAAATCTAGAATCTCTATTTGAAATGATCACTTCAAGAAACCCATGTAACCTAAAGATATCTTTGAAAAATCTATTTTCCACCACTAGTACATCATCCTTGATGTTCCCAAGTATAAAATGTGCAACCTTAGTCAACTTATTGACTACCACAATAATTGCATCATGTTGATACCTAGTCTTAGGTAAACCCACAATAAAATCCATAGATATAACCTATCATTTCTACATCGATATATCATGTGGGTATAATTCCCCTACTAGATGCCTATATTTAGCTTTAACATTCTAAAATTCTATGCATTTAGCAATAAAATTAGTGATATCCTTCGTCATTCCTGACCAATAAAAAGGTCATTTTCATGTTCTCTCTCAAATTTTCCCTTCTAGGGTGAGCAGAGTTGGATATTTATGTACCTCTTGCATACTTAGCCTCCTTAAATCACAAATTTTGAGTATAACCACCTTGTATTTGAAACTTAAAGGTCATACTTTATATTGAAATATTTGTTTTTCCTAGGTTTTCTCTCTATTTTGACCTGAATTTTTATGCGATACTAATCCTGTACCTAGATTTTTTTACTTAGTCCATCAAGTCTATATGATTACGAGTCAATGTTGCTATGTGCCTTCTCCTACTTAATACATCTACAACCTTAGTTTCTTTTTTATTGATATACTCAATACCAAAGTCATATTCTACTAGGAATTTAACCCATATTCTTTGTCTTAAATTTAGCATAGGTTGAATAAACATGTATCTCAAACTCTGATGGTCGGTTCTTAAATCAAAGGATTTTTCTAAATATTGATATATTTTTAGAGCATGCAAAATTGCAACTAGCTCTATATCATACATAACATAATCTACCTCATGTTTCTTGAGTTATATGGACTCATATGCTATATCAACTTCATCTTGGGATAAGACCCCTCTCAATACTTTCAAAGAAGCATCACTGTACATAGTAAAATTCCCTTGAGGATTTGGAATTTTAAGAATATGTGTTGTAGGGAGATTTTCCTAAGAATTTCAAAGGAAACTTCATACTTATCCGTTCATTTGAATTATTTCCCTTTCATTTGGAGGTTAGTTACAGAATAGGCTATTTTGGAATAGTTCTTCACAAAATGCCTATAATATCATGTAATATCCATGAAGCTTCGCACTTTTGACACATTTTTAGGTGTTGACTAACTCAAATGGCTTTAATTATCTTTGGATCTATAAAAATTTCTTCTACAAAAGTGATATGCCCCAAATACTATACTTGAGGGACATAGAAGTCACACTTAGACATGTTTCCATAAAGCTAATTCTTTCTCAGCAACTCTAACACAATTTTTAAATGTCTATCGTGTTCTTCCCTATTTCAGGAATATATCAAGATATCATCTAAAAATATAAACACAAACTGATCCAGATACTTCCTAAACACATTGTTCATTAGATTCATAAATATTACTAGTGTATTTGTCAGCCAATGGCAATACTATGAACTCATAGTTATCATATATAGTCTTAAAAGTTGTTATGTGAGTATATTCCTCATGAATTCTTTCTAGTAGCTATATTATTCCTAATTTAGTTTCATTAAGGCTTCCTAAAACTTTAGAAAAAAATAATCTCATAGTTTCTGCAAATCATATTCTTACCAATTTAATTATTCTCAGGATTCCTAATTTTTGAGAAGAATAATCTCGCAACATCTATAGATCACAAAGATGTCTCTTATTCTCAAGTAAACTGCTTTCACAAATCATTCAATAGCAAGGGAGTTGTTTGTCCATCTAGATTTTAATTTCTAGTTGTTGCATAAAGTTTATGTTGTTCCTCAGTCTTGTTATTGGATTCTAGCCTTAGGGGATATATGTTCGCATGATGTGGACCTCCATAATTGTAGCAAACTTCCTTGGGTCCTTGGTTTCTTTCTTGACTTTTTTTCCTTGTTTCCTCTACCTATGCTAGCTCTAGCTATCTCTAAGGTCAAGGATTAGTATTATTATTCCTCTTTGGAAATTTCTTCTTGAAATTTCCTTGTTTCATGTTGTTAATTTTCTTGAACTTTGGATTCCCTATATTCCTCTCACTATACTCTTGATCACATTTCATAAACCTGACACTCTTTATTTTCCTAAGTGATTGTCGATCTTCCTCTATCAACTCAACATAGTTGAAGAAAGTTTTCTTTATTTGTAAGTTGGCTTCTTCCTTATGATCTAGATCATATACCTTTTGCAAGATCTTGGGTTTGAGTAGGTTTCTCAATATCCTCATCTTAGGATCCACTTCTAAGATGAACTTATGTAACTTCAAATGCTCATTAGCCTTATATTATGGTAGATACTTTAACAACTTCATAAAATTTTGATAGTGTATCTCTACCGTCCTAGTTCCCTGGTGGAGTGTAGAGAATTTCTCAAATTTCTCTACATAGAATTGATCTGATAAGAACCCTTTCTTGATGGCTTAAAAAAAACCATCCCACTAAAACTTTAACTACCTTGATCTTTTTGCAATATTTGAAGGTAATCCATCATTCTAAAGCTAAATCCTAGAAATGGAGGGTAGCCCATATTATTTGGGTCATCAAAGAACGATTCTTCATAGAAAAGTACGTTTCCAATTTATTTAGCCAAGACTCGGCTGAATGACCTCCTTATTTACCAATATATTTAGATACCTTGATATTTTTGAAGTCCTTGTCTAGTTTTGCCTCTATACAAGCTCTACCTTATTAGTCTTCTATAGCAATATCCTCCTCATGTCTATGCTTAAAATCAAGCTTATGTATAATAGGTCAGTCCCAAAATGTACTTATAAAAATGGGATGAATCAGTTTTGAAATCCAGGTGAATAGTGTCCAAACTCATATAGAAAACATGGCGAATTGCCTTATTTTACACCAAAAATTATAAAAATGTGGTGAATTTATAATAATATTTAAAACAGTATAACAAGTGGCATAATTAGGTTCACATTCCTAGGACATGGAAATACAAATCTTCCTTAATCAAACTATATAATGAAACATTTTTACACCATATATCCTCAATTAAGTTGATTGTATCCACTTTATCATTTCATCCAACAAGAAGAAGGTATTAGATGTAATTTTCTATGTAGTATTAGTTCATGCTGATTGTCCATTTGACCATGTTGGTTATGATCAATTTTGGCGGTTAAAATCTAGTTGTTGGGAGTTTATTATTTACACTAAAGGTAAGGAATTTACATATTATACATGCTATTTCTATTCATATAGCACATAATTGCAAAGGGTTTCTTATTATCTTAGATTTCCCTAAAGAAATCAAGACAAAAATTACTTTAGCTTGATATAATTAAATCTATGCACTATCGATATTACCATGTAGAATATGAGCTTTAAATAAAAAACAATAATGGGTGTGGATCCTCTATACATATTGGTACCAAAGGTGATAGAAAAGGTCTTTAGAATTCTTATTTATTCATTGATGTCTAGTCTCTTGAATATTTTAAAGATGGAAATACAGTTAGAGAGGATTGTAATATGACGTTATCTCATATAGCATTATTATGTTTTTTACTCATGGCTAGTCACTTGTACATCTTTAAGGATGAAATATTTTTGGAGAGGATTGTGACACTACACTATGTTTCTTTCTTCAAATAAAAGTAGTGACAAGTTTATCTTATTTCCTCCTCTAAAAAGCAATATATCTTGGATTTTAGCTTACAATTCAAATATTCGTTTTGATAGAAAAAACTAAAGGTACATTGACAAGTTTTAACTATTGTAGCTCAATGTATTGTTTGTCAAATTAGAGACCTTCACTTTTGAGTTTTTTCCTAAAGTTAATTTCCCAATTTATCACTATCTCATTATCACTGCCTAAGGCTAATTACATAGCTCATATTCTCTACCGTTAGAAGCAACCAAAGTATAATTCCAAAGCATATACATATATTTTCTCTATTACACTATTGGAAAAGCAAATGTGTGATGATATAGGGGATCCACTAATAACAAATAAGTAGACATTAACTATTATTGATAAGTTTTTGAGCACCCAAGGGAAATGAGAAGTAGTAGTTATTATGATGTTAACATGGTGACTTTCTACATGTTGATCCTTTTTTATGTTCTTTTATTAATGGTATATGTAACCCAAATAAAGGGAAAGTATTTTGGTATTTGAATTTCTTCTTGATTCCAAGATATTAGTGTTTAAGCAATTTTGAAGGACCAACATGTAGCAATGGTATTGGTTGTAATTTTACCATTTCGTTGGAGATATTTGTTGATGTGCTTATATCAAGTTTATCTATTTAGTTTGCATTCATATTTAGTTCCATCTATATGATTTTTTGAGTAAAGATCAATTTCTTCTTATGGTCTTTTGGAGACCAAAAGCATCCCATTAGGGAGGTGTGATTAGAATTGAATGATGGTCAAATAATATAAGTTATATTTTTGAACTTGAAGAGAAATTGAAAAATAAAATATCATTGGAGAATAACTTGAAGAGCAAGGAACTTTTGAGAGTAATTTGTACTTGTATGATATTTTATGTACACTAATGTTTCTCTACATGTGACTTTAACAAGCTCATGCACATTTTACTAATGTGTGCATATCAATAATATAAGAAATAACAATATATTTTTATGGGTTTTCTTCCTATACAAGGTTTTCTACATATAAATCATGGCATATTTATTTCATTGGGTTTGATATACTTGTCAATAATTGTTTCAATTCACTACTTTCTATGCAATCGTTGGCTATGTTTGCCCTTGTTTTTCTATATAAATCAAAGCTTCTTATGTTATCTACTATTCTATAAAGATAGTTCTACGTGTGTAAGCCAATTAAGGGCCACAAATTAATTGTTTATCATCCTTATTTTTAACGCCTAAATATGAAATATTTATCCTTAAAGTTTTAATTATTAAATATAATACTAGTGGTTACTAAAATTTGATAATCCTCAAAAATATCCAAACACAATGTACTAACCTTTATGGCATTATCCTTTCTAAACAAATATTACAACTTAGTACACACCTTAATGGGATCACTATCATATTTTATTGTGGAAAAAATATTAGGTTTGACCATAATCAGAAATATACTTAAGACTTACTCCCTATGGGCATGAACACTTTCATGAAGAACCTTCATTATTTTTTCCTTAAAAATGCATCAAATAATGTTATATTTTAATACACTAATCATCTGAGTTGACCCAACACTATAATTTTGACCATTCATGAAAGTAATATACGCCAAAGGATCTATCTCAATTTACCCTTAGATGTGCAATAGGTCCTCAAAGTGATGTCACTAATGTAATTGGGACACAAAAATTTAATTTAAAAAAAATCCAAGAAACACTTCTATATACAATATTATGGCATTCAAAATTTTTGATCTATTAATCATCCAAGGAAAAAAGTAATTAAATTCTTCAAACCTTATGAAAATTACAATGAACCAAAACATGTAACTTGTCACACAAGAATAGGGTGAGATCTTCCACATTATCTCCATTTATTTACCACTATGCAAATTGAATGGGTTAAGGCCTACCACTTTTAATGGTTTTATTAGATTACCATCCTCAAATATAAATAAAGAATTGATTTTTTTATTGTTAGACTCCACACCGGTCACCACAATCGAATGCAAAGAAAATTGGGGTTATGGGTTTTGAACCCGAGTCTCCTAAGCAAGCTATGCCTTACTTATGGATCAAAGGTGATCCCCTCTAGATGAAGAAAATTGCCAAATTTAGTGTTAGTTTACTTTGTAAAATGAACTCTACTAAGGGATAGCCCAATATTTGAAAACTAAACCTCCACCCGATAAGTCCCTAGGTGCCACCTTCCTAGGAAGTGTACCAAGGACTACCATGGTGAAGGGATGATCAATGTTTACATCAACAACTAATACCGATGTCCATCCAACATTTGACAAATGAACTTCAAAGGAGTTATGTAAGGAACCTAAGGATAGGGATACGATAATATAATATTATATTGTGTATGAGTCTTATGGTTAGTTGGCATTGACCACCCATAACCTATGGTTGGGAATATTTTAATATTTTACTATATTAATGAGCAGAACAAGGATTTAGTAAGAGGGGCATATTAAGAAGGGATATAATCATTGTAAAGTCAAGTAATGTCAAGTAATTTATTGTAATGGTCTTGGATCGTGGAGTAGATATGGAGTGATTTCCTTCCTTAAGGAATATTGTTCATGTTGCCCTACCTCAAAAGTATTTTCTATATTTGTTTTTTTGTGTGGATTGTTATTGTGGAATTTATTTTTGGATGCATGAATTGATACTTTTGCATAATGGTAAATAATTTTTGTTAAAAATAATAAGGTTCATAACAAGCTAGTTAGGCACCTAAAGGAGACTTTATGGATCAAATGTGATCCCCTCTAAATGAATGAAAGGTCTAAATTATAAACACTACAAAGAGAAAATCCCAATATTTGAAAATAAAACCTCCATCCAATAAGTCCCTAGGTGCCACCTTCCTAGGCAGTGTACCAAAGACTACTATGGTGAAGGGACGATCAATGTTACCTCAATAACCAATTCCTATGTCCATCCAAAATTTAACAAATAAAGTTAAAAGGAGATCCTATGGCTTGAACATTAAACTTTTTCTCATCATACAACTACTTCAACACAAAAAGCCAAGAATGATTATGATAAGTAAAATAATAGCATCTTTTTAATGAACATCTTTTGCTTCCACCTAACACACAATATAGGAAGACCAATTTGAGCCACACCCAATCTAACAAGATTTCCAATGCCACATTTCCTAACTAAAAGAGGGAGATTTTTAAGTGTGTCAAGAGATGTCACTACTACTTAAAGTAGAAATCCCTTAACAACCAAGAACAAAAACATATTTTTCAAACAAGGATATGTGATCATACACAATGTTTGAACTTGCAACCAAATAATTATGAGTGATTTATAGTCTATGTGGTAGAAAAGGTGTTATAGTTCTTAGGTAAGAGTGGGAACCCAATTTTCCTTTGAGTGGTCATGGTGCTTCTCTCTCCATGCAACAAGAAAAATGAGTGCCACCTTCTATGCTTGAAACCTATGCCACATAAGAGAATTGTGTTTGAACTATGACCATAATCCAAACAACATGTTCCTATAATAGGAATTCAAGGTTTAAACTTTGGTAAAACCATATATTAACACCTATATTATTATGTAATAAACATGAATGCAAATAAGTTGAGACGAGTTAGAAAATATTTGTTAAATCTAATTGACAACAAATAATGGAGGATATGATCTTTCCATTATTTGTTATGTTGAAAGAAGTTATGTAGTACTAGAATGTAATTTGCACTTGTGATCAAAAGAATAACAATGGCTTTGTGAAAAATATTTGCACAACAAAGCAATTATGCTCCATGCTTGCTCTTATATCGTGTTGGATTTCATAATAATTTTTCAAAACTAACAAAAAAATATGACAACTGAAATCATAAATCAAAATATTTGCAAAGCAATAACCCACAAGAGGTGAATGACACACTTACGCACCCACATAAATTATCAATCTAAAATTACACGAATGCAACAGATTGAGTGAGTGAGGGGTATAAGATACCTTAGTCTCTATACTTAATATAAGTTACTTAATCATTGTCAACATATAATTAGGCATAAGGGGTTTACTAAAGGTTAATCATGGCAATGTTAAACCTTGGTCTCATAGACTAGATACATAAATCCAGATAAAAACATTATATAATTATTACCCATAGGCTTGCATATGAGTACATCATATAATGGTATCCTTGTCTAGTAAGTTCATGTTACACACATTCATCAAATAAAATTATTTCATTGCACCTAATCTATGTCTAAATAGCATGGAAACTTACAAGAAAAAAATATAAAAAAGACACAATAAAATCCTTTATTCAAAATAAAATTGCATATATCCAATAGATTAAAATATGTTTTCCTTATTTTTCTATGTTATATCTCTATCTACACTTTTATTGTATTGTCTCTCTTCCCCAAATTCCTCTTCAAGGCTCTCTTAAAAATCTCTCTTCTAACCTCCAACTCTCCCTAGGTCTTACTAGGAGCTCCAACTTTCCAACCTCTAGCTCTCATTCCTATGGCATTTGAAAAATAAAATGCAAATACACTTTAAGAATTCTTCTTAAATTTGAATTTATTTATAAACCCTTTTACCCTTTGCTCTTTACCTCTTTCATTTATAAAAACAATTATTATCAAAGTAAATGAACATAGGTCATTGTTTGTCCTTTAAAAAATTTCTTAAAGAATCAATTTATTTTTCCTTATTATTATTATTTTTTTAAGATAGCATACAAAATATTGAAAATATACAACTCAAACAAAGTATAAAATTAACCTATTTTCCTCTTTAACAATGCTAATATATAAATGAGATTAGAATTAGGTGGATATTTTTTTTGCAGTATTATATAAAACCTTAAAACATTCTAAAACTTCATGTTGTTCAATTATATAAATTAATGGTTATAAATATGTTATGTATGAATTATTTTAAAAGTTAATATAATCATAAATGAAATTTTAATTTTTATATTTTGTTATATTAAATTTTTAATTGTTATCATATCATATCATGACCACACAATGGTATAAAAACTTTCTTAACCAATTTTAATACCTAAACAAATTTTAATCATAATTTTTTTAAAATTTTAAAAATTTAACCTTTAAACTTATACAATTTATTAAAATTATATTTTAACTTTGTTAAAAAAATAATAATAATAATTTTAGCTTTTAAAATAATTCACCAATAACTACTTGAATTACAAATGCATTCAAAGATGTATTCTTTTTTTTTCCTTTTTAACATGATTTACTTGGATAAACTCCTCACCTTGCTTTAAAACAAAAGCGTAAAAAGTAAATTTTAAATATATTAACCTATATCTTGTTGTCTAATAAAATTATTTATTTTTTATAAAATACTTAAATTAATAATAAAAAAACAAAAAAAATAAACTGCAATGTAACTGTGCTTTTATCTGTAATGTTTTTTTATATTATTGTTTGTATTTACATGGTGGAATGGGTAGCCGCGCCAAATCCCTGCAGGCCTGCAGGACGAGCTGTACAGTTTTTATGGCCGCCACAGTATTCTGCGCTGTCCGTTTCGAAAACCGCCACACAGATTTTTACGCGGTTTGTCCTTATAACCACCATGCCACAATCATTTTAAACCTTTTACACCATTGAAAACACCAAGAAAGGGACATACGTTCAATGCAACGAAACCCAAAATTTGACCAGATTTTTACGGGGTTTGTCCGCCCCGCTGCACTTGGCTGTACTTGCTCTCCACCCCCACTAATTGCGAGAGGATTGACCGGATGTATTATCCACGATTGACCATAATAGAATAGCGGTGTGATCTCCAAAAGCTCGCTATGGGATGGACGCCCCTTGATGCAAGGAAACGATGCGAGCACTGAACCGGATTCCGAAAGCAAACAAAATTTCACTCCTAGGCGAGGTTGAGAAGTGAACCAGTTTGCTTCAACCCCGTATTTTTGAACGTCGACCGCGGTCGATAAAGAATTGGGTTTTTTGCTCCAACCCCGTAAAATTGAACATAAAACCGATGAACCAATTAATCTGCACTTCAGACCTCTTCTATCTACTGTTAAAAGAACTAATAATTAAAAAAATTCGAAGCTGCTTACAAGGCTTATGGCATTCAACAAACTATTTATGACCTTTATTGGAAATGCATGAGTCAAATATTCCGTGCCACATAAGATGGCTTTCAACTCTTAGTGGAAAAGCGTCCAACTAAATATTCAGTCATTACAGAACTTATATCAAGCTCCAGCGTAACTATGTCTAAACGAGGCTCAACTCAGAATCCACCTCCCCCTCTTCCACCGGCACCTGCACCCCCACCACCTCCTCCTCCAAATCCTCCACCGGAGCCAGCACCAGCACCCCCTCCAATTCCACCACCACTTCCTCCTCCAACACCACCACCAGCACCGCCTCCTGCTCCCGCACCTCCGCCAACGCCTCCTCCGGCACCACCACCCACGCCCGCGCCTCCTCCGGCTCCACCACCGGCACCTCCTCCCGCTCCACCACCAGCACCTCCTCCTGCGCCACCACCGGCACCTCTGCCCAAGCCACCTCCTGCACCTCCTCCTGCGCCACCACCGGCACCTCTGCCCAAGCCACCTCCTGCACCTCCTCCTGCGCCACCACCGGCACCTCTGCCCAAGCCACCTCCTGCACCTCCTCCTGCGCCACCACCGGCACTACCACCAGAACCTCCGCCCAAGCCTCCTCCAACACCTCCTCCTGCGCCACCACCAGCACCTCCGCCCAAGCCTCCTCCAACACCTCCTCCTGCGCCACCACCAGCACCTCCGCCCAAGCCTCCTCCAGCACCTCCTCCTGCGCCACCACCAGCCCCGCCACCTCCGCCGCCACCAAGTCCAACACCGCCACCTTTTCCGAAACCGCCACCACCGCCAATTCCTCCACCTCCACCCAAATTATCAGTTTGGTACTTTGTGTAGACGTTGAGGTTTCTGCCTTCGACAATAATTTGACACACTGTAACCATGAGCACCAGCATCAGTAGCATTCCAGAGAGTTTGGGTGCCCATGCCAGTTCCATTCTCTTCATGCTGCCTGATAGCTTCATTGTTATAACAATTACAATTACAATTACAATTACAATTACAATGAAATTGAAGCGGTTATTGTCTCTCTTTGACGAACTCTTGGCACTTTAGTCCCCTTAAATAGTTAAGCCTGCCATTTAATTTCCCACCAATTACCCATCCAAGTCGCTCAATTCCATTAAGCCAGAGACTACCAAATGCCGCTTCTGTTTTGAAGACTTACCGGCACCAATGCTGTGTTGCGTTGAACAGTGAGAGAAACACATGACCACGCTGTGATGATCGTTGGCTTCAATAGTGAAGAGGCAAGAAATCAATAATCGTAAGTTTGGAGATGGTCATAAGGCCGGTCACATGCTTGTGTGATCGTGGGCCGCAGCTGTCTTACCCATTTCAATCTGAACTCAATTAATATTTATTATTCCGCAGGAGGGGAAAATCCACCGACATTCACATGACATCGATAATGTCTATTGAATGGCAAATGTTGCACTAGCCTTTGCACTGTACGAATTGTAGAGGGCGACTTTGGATGGACAGCTTCTCCTGCTGTTGAGAGGGTACGTTCCATTTAATTTTCTGGGCTGTTTGCATCTAAGAAAATTGACATACGTAACAAACTTTAATACAAGCACGCGTTTATACACCAAATATCAACTACGCATGACCCATCATTAAAGTTACCGGTACGTTCCATTAGTGGCACTCCCGTTCATGTTTATCCTCCATTAGTGGCACTCCCGTTCATGTTTGACTATATTATTTGTGACTATTCTCCTTCCTTTTGACTATATATATTAATCAATTCTTCCATAAAGCTCTCTTCGATGCAGAACTATTAGAATGAATATTTCACCTATTTAATCTCCTTTAATTGTATGGTGGCGTTGCTAGTAGTGGGAGTAAGGTTATATATTATTTGTTCAAATTTTATATATAATAATAAATTTAAAAAATTAATGATTATATATTATGATAAAATGAATGCTATGTGAATATTTTAAAAAATTATTTATATATATTTAAAAATATTAGAAATAGAATTTTATTTTGATAAGTTTTGCTTTAGATTGGTTTTAGGGTATTTTTGGTTTTTTTTGCTTTGGGTGTTTTTTTTTTTTTGGTTCTTTGTGTTCTAAGGTTCTCTTGTCTTTGTCTTGCCTTACAGTTATTTATGACTCCCAATTTTAGTGAGCTAAGCATTAGCTCTAGTTTTGCAAGAGATTCAGCAAGGGTGTAATGAAGGAAGAAAATAAAAGAAATAATAAACTTACTTTTTTATTATGAAACATGATACTGTTGACAATCCTTGTGAGTGTTGGATAGTGACAGAATAACAAGAAAATAAGTCAGTCAATAGGAAAAAAGGGTAAGAAAGGGAAGTGATGATCTGGCACACCTGCATTTCATGTAGAGTTTTCATTTATTATATGTATATGTGTGCGTGTTCGTTTTGAAGAAGTAATTGTTTTGATTGATAGAGAGTAGAATGTACTTATGTTTTGTGTGGCAATGATGATGGGAGCCACCTTTTTCTTAAAGTTTTTCATATGATTTCTGATCAAAGGTAGACGAATAGATATATATCAATATATACATATTTATATGCATAGGATAAGGAAGCAACCATTTTACACATGAGTTTACGAATGTATCTTAGCTAACGTGTCCTTGCGTGGTTTTTTTAAAACATCAATTTATTGGTCTTAGTAATGTGATTATTTTCATAGCTATCTTGTTCTATGAAATATATATGTATCTAAGTATTTACCTACGATGAAAGAACTATTTTGATTTAAATTATAACAAGATTCGAAGTGGAGGGATATGGTTGGATAATGCGTAACCAAACAAGGTGGTCTCATTATAATTTAAACCCCTCTCCATACCTGACGTCCAAGATATGGGGAAAAGGAAAACACCCAAGCTAAAAGAGGAGGAAAAGAGACACAAAAAACATTATTATGATTCTGGTTACAAAGAAAAATCAAGTATCTTGGAACAGAAGAATAGCAGGCCTGAAACTAGAAGTAGCCGAGAGAAACTTTGGGCGAGCTACATTTCTAGGTGGATTCTTTTGTATGAAAAGTTTACTGTCCTATAAATATTCCTTCTTTTGTGAAAAGTGAACATGCTTTATGTAACCTTGGGTGTTGTTTGCAAACATAGAGAATAAGACAGCATGTTGTGGCTATTATATTCTTTTCTTTTTAAAAAAGAAATTCTTTTTGTTGTTGTGTTTGGATAGGAAAGGAAAAGATAAATGAATTCCTAGATCTGAACAAGAAGAATGATATGATAGTTGAAACTAAGTGTAAATGTTTCTTGGAAAGCATGCATGGATGACAAGTATTGTCTGGAAATAGTAGGCAATAAGATCTTAAAATTTGAATGCTTTATTTGATTGTAGTGGGAAAATATTATGTAGTTGTCTATTTATATAATTGCTGCACCTAAGGTTGCATTCATTTAATATGAGTCCCGATCTGATCCCATCAAGTTTGTAAACCTATTTTTCGTTGAGCTAGTCGTGGTTGGAATCCAGACGGCCACCAAGGAGGTGGATGGTCACTTAAAAGCCGAAAGGAATCTGTGACGCTCATGCTAGATTTTAAAAATATCTCTTATAAAATTTAAGTGAGCTATTACTGTGTAACTGGTAATATTGGCTGGAAAATGTAAACTTTTGCATATATGAATAGTGTTGTGATGTTGTTGATTCATGAAGAAATATTTGGGTAAATGTGTGGTCCAAAAGAGACTGAGTAGTATGGGATTTTACGTCCTATATGGGAAGACCAACTTGGTGATCTTCATAAAGAACTGATTATATATCATATTTTTGAATATAAACTGTAAATATTGGAATCTAATGATGTACATCTCTTTCTTTCTGTAAAAGTATTCATGAATTATAAAATGAGTTTAAGTATGGTCCTAAATGTATGCTTTGGCTATCAGAAATAACCTGTTCAATTAATATTATTATTCCGCAGGAAGGGAAAATCTACTGAATGGCAAATGTTGGCCACTACCCTTTTGCACTCTACGAATTGTAGAGGGCGACTTTGGATGGACAGCTTCTCCTACTGAACATGGCAGGTCGGTCTTCTGTTGAGAGGGTACGTTCCATTTAATTTTCTGGGCTGTTTGCATCTAACAATATTGACATACTTAACAAACTTTAATACAAGCATGCGTTTATACACCAAATCTCCACTACGCCTTCCCCTTCATAAAAGTTACCGGTACGTTCCATTAGTGGCACTCCTTTCCTGTTTATCCTTTTCTATTTGTGACTATTCTCCTTCCTTTTGACTATATATATATATATATATATATAAATCAATTCTTCCGTAAAGCTCTCTTCAATGCAGAACTATTTGACTATATATATATATATTAATCAATTCTTCCATAAAGCTCTCTTCAATGCAGAACTATTAGAATGAATATTTCACTTAATTTCACCTATTTAATCTCCTTTAATTGTATGGTGGTGGTGGTATATTATTTGTTTAATATCTATAAAGTAAAAAATTAATGATCATATTTTATAACAAAATAAATGGTAGAATTGTTTGAATAAATTATGAATATAATAAAAAAATTAAAATATTATATATTTAAAAATGTTAGAAATGGAATTTTATTTTGATGAGTTGTGCTTTAGGTATTTTTAGGGTTTTTAGTTTTTTTGCTTTGGTGTTTTTTTTGTTTTTGTTTTGGTGCTTTTTAGTTGGTTGTGCTTTAGGGTTCTCTTGTCTTCTCTTAATGTTATTTATGGCTCCCAATCTTGGTGAGCTAAGCATTAGCTCTGGCTTTGTAAGAGAGTCAACAAGGGAAAATATCACCCATCAAGTATCCACAAAAGTTCATTCTGAAGGTGGTGCATGTGGTAAGGTCTCAATCCCTTATGTCACTTTCTTGACATAGAATTTAGAGGCTACATGAAATTGGTTTGAATCACATGCATTAGTAGGCTACGTTTTTGGGTCGTATCCCTAATGAGTCAATTTTGAAGGCTTGGATCAATTCGATATGGTCCCCTCATGGCATCTAGGTTATGCTTGTATAAAACAATACCAAGGGTTTCTTCCTTTTCTAGTTTTCAGACCCTTCCCATGTGAAGGGGATTTTTCAACACAGTCCATGTCACATGCACAATTCTTTGTTAGTTCTTGCATTGTGGACACATGAGTCTGTTGTGTCTGAGGATAAGCTAAATAAAGTATTGGTTTGGGTTGAGTTTCCCAATCTTCTCATCCCTATGTGGGATGAGTTGTTACAAATTGTAAGTGCACTCGAGCATGTTGTTATTCTCGAGCTTAAAAAGTTTTCAATGCCCAAACGACCAGGAGAGTTTGTCTAAGTAGATTTGTTTAAGAATTGATGCGGGAGCATCCAGTTGCCAAGAGCCAACCAAGAAAAAAGTAGTTGGAGTTTTCTATCTTTATTTTTGAAATCGGATAAACATATAGTTGACAGCTAAGCGTGAATAAGGATGGATAAGAATGATTGTTTTTCATGCATAGCTAACAACTCATTGCCCTCATGCTTATAAATAAGAAGTTGATGGAAAACGTGAGGAGCAAATGGGAGCAGGAGAGAGCAAGGAGCTCCAGAGTAATTGGCACTCTATGGAGTGCTTCCAGGAGGTTTCTTCTATGAAGCCTCAGAGGAAGATACTTGGTACTTGGTGCAGTGCTTGCAGGAGGTTTCTTCTATGAAGCCTCAGAGGAAGGAACTTAGCACTCAGTGCAGTGCTTGCAAGGTTTCTTGTATGAAGCCTCAGATGAAGGAATTTGGTACTCGATGTAGTGCTTACAAGAGGTTTGTTGTGTAAAACCTCGAAGAAGAAAATTGGCTCTCTGTGTAGTGCTTGCAGGAGGTTTGAGTTGTAAAACCTTGGATGGAAGAAGGATATTGGTATTCTGAGGAGTGCTTGCAGATGTGTGGCAATTATGGCTGCCATGGGATTGCTTTGAAAGAGCAATGAAGACGTTGTGGCAACTATGGCCACTGTTGTAATGTGTTATTATGGATGTTAAAAATATATATGAAGAAAAAAATAGTGTTATATGTATTACTATTTTTTTTATTGTGCACTCTGATCATGCAGATCATATTTATATTGTTATTTGTGTGCATGTTGGCAAGAAGATGTTTGAGCAACTAGGAGAGGTTGTTAAATTGACCCCTTCTTCGTCACTACATCATTATGGTATCAGAGCCAAAATATCGTTGGATTGAGCTCTATGAGGATCTCACATTATTTTTGCTACCCAGTGAGTATGATGAGGGAGTATCCAGCTGGCAAGAACTAACCAAGCAAAAAGTAGTTGGAGTTTTTTATTTATATTTTTGACATCGGATAAACATGCAATTTGCAGATAAGCCTGGATAAGGATGGATAAGAATGATTGGTTGTCATGCGTAGCTAGCAACTCATTGCCCTCATGCTTATAAATAAGAATATGATGGGAAGCGTGAGGATCAAGGGGGAGCAAGGGAGAGCAAGGAGCTCCAGAGTAATTGGCACTCTATGCAGTACTTGTAGGAGGTTCCTTCTATGAAGCCTTGAAGGAAGAAACTTGGCACTCGATGCGGTGCTTGTAGGAGGTTTCTTCTATGAAGCCTTAGAGGAAGGAACTTGGCACTCCGTACGCTGCTTGCAAGGTTTCTTATATGAAGTCTCAGATGAAGGAAATCGGTACTCGATGCAGTGCTTGCAGGAGGTTCATTGTGTAAAACCTCGAAGAAGGAAATGAGCACTCTATGTAGTTCTTGCAGGAAGTTTGAGATGTAAAAAATTGGATGGAAGAAGGAGATTAGTACTCTAAGGAGTGCTTGCAGATGTGTGACAATTATGGTCGTCATGGGATTGCTTTGGAAGAGCAAAGAAGATGTGAAAATTGTGGCCACTATTATAATGTGTTATTGTGGATGTTAAAAAATATATATTAAGAAAAAAATAGTATTTTGTGTATTACTATTTTTTTACCGTGTACTCTGATCATGCAGATCAAATTTATGTTTTTATTTGTGTGCATGTTGGCAAGAATATGTTTGAGCAGCTAGGAGAGGTTGTTGTTAAATTTACCCTCTCTCTGCCACTGCATCAAGGACCTTAAGGAATCCCTCAATATCCAAGTTGTGAAGATTACCTACTCTCATAGGGTTGTTTATATCAACCTCCCAAACACTTGTTGTCATTGCCAAGCTTCCAACCACAAACTAAAAGACTACTTGGTGATGTCGCATAACAAGCCAAAGCCAACTCCTACACTCTTTACAAGGACAACCCCTTAACCCAATGAGTATGGTTTTACCATTGTGGGTAGCCAAAAAATTAGCATGCTAGTACTTCTAAATCATCGATCCCTAAGATGTCTACCAAATAGGTTAGCACATTATATTCATAATCTTTATGGAAGACACTAGGACCACCAAAATAGTAGCTAGTTTGTGTTCCTTCAACAGTAGAGGTGGAATATAAAGAGGTTTCACCACCTCATCAGAAGCCCTCCTAGAACTCAAGTAAACAAGGGGTTATACAAGTTTCCCTCCCCATTTCCCCTACATCTATAACAACTGATCCAAACCATCCCAAAGAGAGTAATTTTTTTAAGAGTTCACAATCAAGGTTGTCAATATTGTTTTCAATATTATTTCATTATTAATAAGACAACCACATTTGAGATACTATCACTATAGACAACTCTTAAGTGGATAGGACAAGCCAACATTTCGTAGTTTCTAAGGTTTACTTTTATAAACCTCCACGGTGAGAATAGACACCTTCAGTGGTTACCTCACATTCCTTACACTCTCCCTAAATACAAGGAAATTTAACCATAACATAGGCATTATCAATTATCAATGTTTAGAGATAGGGGACACCAATTCCCTCACTATACATAATTCAATCTATGTATGTGATTTCTGATGTAATATCTTAAAGCCTAGTTATCACATATTTATGATAAGATAAACTAGTATTTAGTGCTTAATTACCACACATCAACAATGGGATAATTAAAGCTATTATCACTTCATGCGATAATACGCATGACCACTTGATCCTTCTTGTTTAAGGTGCCATAACTTACATATATTATGAATGGTTTTATAGACTCTACGACAAGAATTATGGTTCAAGATTCTCGCTTGAGAACCCCACCCAAAAACATTCCCACTTTTGGGAGTACACTTGAGCCTCACCGTTCTAGATGTAATTATTGCAACTCACCTAACTGCTACCTCCCCACAACTTGCCAAGTCTTGGGAATAAACTTGACTCTAGGGTTCTAGTAAAGCTTTAGGAGTTTTACTGGAGAACCCCTCCTTTACAAGAGAAAACCCAAAGTCATTTATTAGAAAACTTTGATCTCTCTCTTATTAATCAATCATAAAAGAATATGCTTATCATAATTAACTGGAAGTAAAACTTAATAAGGAAAATAACCTTCATTTTTTCATAAACATAAAGCATTAATATAATCATTCTTATAAATATTGAATTCTAAAATAAATATTTTCAATTACTTCTATAATAGTATAAATCCATATCTTTTCCTTTAAGCTTATTCATGTTCTATTTCATAAATTATTCTAAGATGCCATATTTCCTATTTATATATTCTAAAGCAGATTTACAAAAGATATCCATATTTCAAATTTCAATACCATTCAATCCTTAATCAAAGCACATAGTAATTTCTACATTATAGAATATGCTTTCTCTTTTTCTTTTAATAACAATGGTTTGCAAATAGATAAGTCTATACAACAATATCTTCAAATTCTAAGAGATAACATCCCAAGTTTTAAACTTCTTGTCCTCCTTTTAGATTTCTCCTTCTTCCAGCGTGTAAGGTGATGGAAAAAGGAATCATAACAACTCATAGAAAAATGGATGCATTCCTACATGCTCGTTTTCAAATATGCAACAAACAATAGTGTAGAATATGTAATATTTTGATCTATTTGTTTCAAGAATAGAAATACTTGTACATTCTATTTTCCCTTTTTCATTTTCAAACAATACCTTCAAGATAGAATCCCATAATTATATCTCCCTATGGTTGGACTCCGCATCCAACTCTTTATACATCCATATTTTAAAACGAAACACAATATATCCATCTCTATTTTCTTTTTATTTAAAAGAAGATAGCAAATAATTGTACATCAAAATACACGGTTCCTTTTTTTAATTTCTCCACTTTCATACTATCATAGTATAAACAATGCATTCGACTAATTAAATTTCTACATAATGCATTTAAATAAAAATATAATTGTTCATATCTATTGAAACAAGATGAACATTCTATGTTTGATTAAAGTGTTTCATTCTCTAAAAAAAACCAGAGTAAATGTTGAGGATACTTAGGTTATATATTTTAACCTAAGTATTTTATTATTATTATTATTGCACATTGTTGTACTACGTGATTTGGCAGGTTTGCCCACGTAGAGTACATGATTGGGTTGTTGCACACGTTTATATTTTACATTATTTAGCTTCATTGGTTGTTCCCTGTTTGGCATTGGTCATAGGATGTTGCAACATATGATCATTTGATGTGTGTATATATATTATGCATATTATGTAATAAAATCATTCAGAAGTTTCAGTTTAGTTTTTGTATCATTGGTATCAGAGCAGTAGATTTTGCTCCTGTCTAGGTAAGGCACCATGTTGTCTACTCAAGATGAATTGTTCTTCGTAAACTTGAAGCAACGACTCAATATGATTGTTGCTAATCTCCAACAGATTCAACCTACCCAACTCACAGAAGAAACGTCAGTAAAAGAAGCATCAATTGGAGAAGAAATTCTTCCTGTTGAAATGGAAGAAGTTGATAAAAAAGAAGAAAAAATTCTTCTTGCAGAAGAAGAAAATGTTGCAGAAGAGAAAATTCTTCTTATGGAAGAAATTATTGAAGAAATTCCTGCAAAAATTTCTATTGAAGGAAATCTTGAAGCAGTACCTGGAATCGAACCAGGATCTATGGGCATGGAGCCCATCGTCCTTCCTTTGGACCATACTACTATTAATGCAGAAATTGAAGAAGCTCTGATGACTGTTGAAAAGATCAATAAAATTGAAAATATACATGATGGAGAAATTGAAGGTTTACCTGATGTAGATCCTGAAGAAGACTCCATCTCTCTCCCTTCCACTGTAGATGGTGGATCTTGTTATGCTCTTGGCTCTGTTTTACCCTTTGATTTATCATAATTACCAGATCCATTGCAGTTGCCAGCCTCTCTGTCTGCTACTGTAAAATTTCAGTCTGGTGCATTACCTGCTGCTGTAGATGCGACCATGGCCCCATTGCCTGGAAGTTCCAGATCTTCTTTCCTGCAAGAAAAAAAATTAAATTCAAATTAATTAATTTATTAATTAAATTAATTAAAAATTAAATTAATTAATTTAATTATTATTATTTGAATGTTTATGCCATCGGGAGGAGCCAATTCATCCGTCTGCAAGTATAGGTGAGTTTACAGTCGTTGGAAAGCTCTTTTCGAGCCCGACTCATTGGTATTCTTCTTTTGGCATTTTGTGGAGACCTATTCCAACTCATTCTTGGTCTCCTCTCCTTTGTATCTAGGAGTGCATTTTCGGTCGTATCCGACACTCCTAAGCTCACTCCCACTTTTCTTGTGAAAGCATTGGGGTCCAATGCTTATATGGTTGGGAGGAGTGTTGAGGATACTTAGGTTATATCTTTTAACCTAAGTATTTTATTATTATTATTATTGCACATTGTTGTACTACGTGATTTGGTAGGTTTGTCCACGTAGAGTGCATGATTGGGTTGTTGCAACCGCTATTTATCTTTTGCATTATTTAGCTTTGTTGGTTGCTCCCTGTTTGGCATTGGTTACAAGATGTTGCAACCTCCGATAATTTGATGTGTGTACATATATTATGCATATTATGTAATTCATTCAGAAGTTTAGTTTTTGTATCAGTAAAAACCAAAACAATATTTAATTATTCTAAAAAAATTTCGATGTATTTCTATATAAAAGATAGAAAACAAATTCAAATTATATATTAAAACGTATTATGCTCCATTAGAACATATTTGTTACCTATATCATATTTTAATTAACACAACCTTCCCTTTTGTAGACACTAAAATCTAGGCATTTGTATTCACCCCACAATATTGCATAATAAAATTATATGCCTAAGTCTAAACTTAGGTGTATATCTCCTACACATTATCCTATTTTCCACATTCTATTAAATTTAGAAAATCCCCCTAGGATACCTTGTTTCTCCATTTGACATGTGTCATAGCCACCACTACTCCTCACCTTGCCATATCTTACACCTCACTCCACACTTCACTTCACTTGCACCTACCCACTTGCCACATCTTCCCAGTTAAGTGAGACACTTATAGTGACTCACTGTAACTGCCCCTAACACTTGGTTGTCCTAGCTTGCCATCTCCATTTCCCTCCAAAATTCCCAAATACCTATAAAAGAAGCATCACCCATCAAGTAAAAGAGATTGAATTTTATACCGTTATGATGTTGGAATCGCTACAGGAGGTCATCTATGCACTTGAAAGTCGACTCATCGACGCTCATGGATCAAACCCTAGTAGCTCTACATTTCAGTCACAAATGTCGATGGGCATTTACATAGTCACAAACACACATCCGTGTTTACAAAACACTAGCCCGCATTTAGCCAACCTCAAATGCATTATCGTGTTTTCTTAGGAGCAGATCAATCCGATGACAGACAAATATCAGAGCAAGGTAAATAGCAAGGTATATTGATTTATGTGTTTTCTATTTGCTGCTTCTTTTATATCTTCTGCAAGTATTCAGAATAGGGCTTTGTGGATTTTGCTTTTCATCTAATAAAGGGCCTCACATATTGGAGGCCCTTCATATGATACTAATCCTCTTTTGATGTTTACATTCTTACAAGTATAGAAGATAGGTATTTAAAAAGTTGTTGAAGCAAGGATGGCCCGTGAGGATACTCAAGCCCATCCGACAATCTGATTGGATCAAAGAAGACTAAAGACACCCCCATCCTTCTTGATTACAAAAGGGGATCTTTCCCCCTTTTACCCATTGTAATCTAAGAGAGCAAGAGAAGCATTGTACACAAACCCTTGCACACTTGGGGCAATTTATTGTAAAATGAAGACTAAAGCTCCACTATTTTGAATACAAAGATCAATTCTTTCATTCTTGTATTTTCTTGTCCTTTATTATATTGCTTGGTGTTGTCTTCTATTTTCTTAAAAAAACAATGTTAAACACGGTCCTCCATTTGGTCAAATTCCTAGCCACATTTGATCAGTGCAAAACATGCATTCGCATTTGGTCTTGTGTTACAAAACACTAAAAAACCTATCTGAAATCTGTTTTCAATATTTGATTTGGAACTCTATCTATATTTGTTCTATTGTTTTGTCTGCTTATGTGTACTTTTGACTATATACTTAGGCATTGAAATCAGAATTGTATTCTAGGTTGCATTGTAGAGATAATTTTTACACTTTGCTTTATAGAAGCCATAGCAAACCTCAAACTCCACACACACTTGCACATTTCACAATAAACATTGGTAAGGTTAGACTTTATCACCAATCCCCTATTGAGACTAGTGACATTGGAATTGACCTCTTTCCATCGGCTCACCCCTTAGAAACTGTAGTAGCCAATAAGGAGTGGATTTTAAGACTTCATCACCAAAATATCCCCTCCTCTTGGGTGCACCTAGAGTGGGAAGGTTAGTAATGTCCTTTTACCATGAGGCTTAATAATAAGTGGAACGTAATTATCATTTTTATTTAAGATCACTTGAGAGTGAAGCGAAAGCCTATGGGGCCTTTCCCTAGGTATTAGGCAAGTAGAACGACTCAGACAATGTGACCTCCCCTGGGGGGTAATTATGACTCTTTAGGTTCACCCTTGAGCCAATCACACCTTTAGGAAGCCATTTTTTTTAGTCGTTCGTGATTCATCCTTTGTTAGAGGGGTGGATTCAAACACACCCTTGTAATTGCATACATCATTAACCTTGCATAGTGGTTCTAGGAATAGAAGTCTCAAAATCAAAATACACCAAAACTCAAAAACTTCAAAAATAATATCATGAAAACTTCAAAAACAAAAAAAAAAAATCGAAATTTACAAAATTTCAAAAAAAAATTAAAAACAGAACTTGAAACAAAACTTAGAAAATATTTGTTTGTTTGATTAATTGTGTTTTATTTACTTTTTCATATGCATCATACTTTGCACATGCATACCTTCACATTCGCTATCTCATTCCACCTCTATCTTGTGGTAACGACTTGCAATCAAGTCAAAGCCTTAAACCAATTCAAAGATCAACCATTTTCATCCATGGCACATTTTGCTCAACCTTCCCAATCCCCCACCACTTTTGCAGTGGGGCAAGCTAGCATAAATCGCACTGTGCATCTAGAATTATCCACTGAACCATCTAGTTATACCTCGACTTTAGACATGGATATAATGCAAAGGGATACCCATGTTGTGATTCTATAAATCCCCAAGAGTGAGCCACCCATGTCGTTTGACCCGCACATCACATATTTGGATACTAATACCATTAGGACTTACTTAAATACAATAGGCTTGGTCATTCCATCATTACCTCCCCTCACCATTCCACCTCACACCTTTCCTGCATTGTATCAAGAAACCATCTACTCTCATCTGCAACAAGCTCATCGGTTCATCACCAATACACATTTTGAATCAACTACTGCAACTATGACCTACACCCATCCATCATCATATCATCAATACATATCCATATCATCACATCAAAACATCATCTGCTCTAACCCCCTCTATGAAGCACAAGTCAATGTTGCTTTGTAGATACCCATATCCATACCATCTACAATATCCATTGATCTTAGCCATCATGACATCCCTCATTCACTCGCGGTGCCCTTCACCACCTAACCTCCACCAACATCCACTCACATTGTCACCACAAATCTTGCGCAATCTTTCCCCCATGTGGCCATACCATCTTCCTCTATAATTGCTATACAATAAGCTTTTTTGCACTTACAACAATTTCTTGTGGATAATGCTAACCAAAGCACTCATCCTGACTCACAACAACAGTTACTAGGGGGAGACTCTAACCATCCATCCATATCATATCAAAATACTTTCTTCATGGGTTATACAACCACCATCATAACCATACCCACATATACACTCCATCACATGTATGGTGCTCCATCAACACAATACACCATCATTCCACCATCTTCTCATCAACAACCACATCTTCACCAACAAACTATGCTTATTCTACAACAAATTTTGAATCACCTCACAAGTATTGAGCTACAGTTGAGTCACATCAATCTCATCAACATCACCCATCTCATCAACCTCATTTTTACTTAGCCAAAAAATATGCACTTAACCATTAACTATAGTATTAATCAAACAAGTATTTAAATAATACATCATGCTAAACGTTAGGAGATATCCCGAGATATCTGCCACTAACGTAGCTAAAAAACACGCTTAATGAATAAGCGCTAACAACTAACTACGTATTCAAAATGACTATGACTAACCTAAAATATTTAGATAAATATCTTAACCTAGTAGTAAAAGTAAATACTAGTGGTAAAAAGTAACAAGCTACTTTTTACCATGAGGTAAATAAATTCTACCTACTATAGGAAAAAGGGTAAAATATCCAAATGATGGAATTCTTACTCTAACATCCCTCCTTATTACATTATTTGGGTAATACATACTTATCCTCCTATACAACAATATTTGGGTAAAGTATATAACTGCCCCAATACAGTGAAAAGGATGTCGATCTGCTGGTTCTTGTTCTATCATAGTACTCGGCTGCTTCTAAGCAAAAAAAGTGGGTCATTCCTCACTTTGTCTTCACACCAACGAATGTCCTTATAGTAATCACATCATCCAACCGAATTGCATGGGTAACCAGCCACTGCAATCGCTAGGTGTAGTAGAGTAGATCACTTCATACGAGATTCATTCATTTTACAATATGAGTTTAAAAAAGATTAGGTTGCTAAGGTGTCGGTCACAGCCGAAAATGCACCCTTATAAGTTCCCCCCTTCTTGTTGCAAAACATGTATTTAATTTTTGAAAGAAGTGTGACTAAGGTGTTGGTCGCAATCGAAAATGCACCCTTATAAGTCTTCTTCCCTTTTTACAAAAAATTGTGAAGAAAAGAAATGTATATCCCCCCTTAATTACAAAAGATGTGCAACTCAAGAGTTTTGTGAAGGATTTTTACAAATATTGCCTCCTAGGCAATTTTACACCATAAAAAGTCTCTTCTTTTTATTACAAGGACTTCAAACATTAAGAGTTTGCTATTTATGAAGCCTAAAAGAGGTACAAATCACCCCTTATTTGTAAGAACTTCAAACAAAAACTTATGCTATTCTATGAAGCCTAAAAAAGAGAGAGGATAATGGTGCTTTGCCCAATGTGACAAAAATGTGTTTTCCCTCTACAATACTGTTTTAGCAATGAGCACTTTGTGTGCTTTTTCTGAACCAAAATCAGAATCTGAATTAGACACTTCACTAGCAATGTTGCCTTTGTTTTGATTTTGTGTTGTGCCTTTGTCTTTCTTGTTTTGCTTGTTTTTGAACCAACACCGATTGGTGTCATGGTTATCTTTCTTACAATATGAGAAAAACCATTTTTGAGATTTCTTTCCCTTACCTTTTGAGGATGATCCTCCCTTGTTATAGTTTTCTTTCTTCTTCTCAACCTTATTGTGTGAATAAAGTGCACTATTAGATGCTTCATCATTTTGGAGTTGATTAGCTTCCTCAGTTTGAAGCAAATTGACTAACTCCACAAAGGTGAGAGTTCTTTGTGAAACAGAAAGGGATGTAATCAAAATTTTGTAGGATTCAGGAAGGGCTCTCAAGATAACTAAAGTCAAAATGGTGTCCTCAACTTTGGCCCCTAAAGCATTAAGCTTAGTCTTCAGTTCTGCAGAGGAAGGTTTCTACTGACTCACCCGACTTCATATGTAGTGTATGAAGTTGGGTTTGAAGGTTGAGAACCGTGGATTGATTCTTTCCTTCAAAAATGGTGGACAAGGAATCCCATGCATCTTTTCCATTCTTTGCCTCACTAATGTGAGGTTGTACCTCATCAGAAGTGGCTAGAAGGATTAACATGAGTAGACGATTGTTCTTTTTATCCCATTCTCTTTGATCAGCTCCTATTGTTGTGGGTCGTGGTGTAGTGCCATCAACTAAGTCCCACAAGTCCTCTACAGTCAAAATGGCTTTCATCTTAGTTTTCCAAGCTGTATAGTTATGACCTTTTAGCAATTGAGATTCACTCAAGTATTTGTTAATTTTTGCCATGAGGAAGGTCCTACAATGCACTAAGATGATATTCCTGTCACTCTCAAGTGGTATTTAATGGCACCTTCCTGAAGATTCTCTTGAAAAGAGATAATCGGGTGGAGGAAATTAAGCCAAACACATAAGAGTCGAAAGGTTTAATTCACTCAAACAACTATTTAATGGCACCTGCCTTAACACCCTTCAAAAAGGATGAAAAGTTGGAGGAATTTAAGCCAAACAAATAAGAGTGAATTAGGGGTTTTGTTTTGATTTAGGAGAATATATCAAGTTTTTAGAAATGGCTTCTAATTGTGCAATTTGAGTTTACACAAATTTGTGAAATTTTGGGGTATGGTGTGTTCTTGATGCTATGACTTATAATTGCAAAAGGAAAATGCAATAATCAAACAAGAATTCCCACAAAATTATTATCACTTAGGTGTCAGATGCAATCAAGAATGCACCTATTTTGCCAATTTTGAAATGAAGGTGTCGAGTAAAATCGAGAATGCACCTTATTTCCAACTATTGCAACAAAAATGTGTATTTGTGCAAGAATGATATTTTTATGTCTCCTACTTTGTTTTACAATTTTGCAAAAGAAGTACAAGTGTTGTCTTCCCCCTTTAATTTGCAAAATAAACAAAAAATGAGCACCCCTTCCAAGACAAGTCGACACACGACCCGCGTTTGAAAGGTTTCCAGTACTAGTCGACACACGACTTAGTTTTCTTTCTTTCTTCTCAATGTTGCAAAAAAATAGAATGTGCAAGTACATGAATTATATCTCCTTTTTAGAGAAATCAAATGCACATTTTGCCTTTGATTTTTACAATATGTGTTTCCTTGTTTTCGAATGTTGCCAAAACTAACAAGGTTTGAGAAGAATTTGAGGTACACTATTTTGCAAGAAAATTGGTTCTTTTCTTTGTCTTATATCCCCAATGTTGGAGAAAACAAAAACCTTCTATGTCTTCAATTTGCAAAAGTGAAACCCCTTTTTTTAGTTTTAATTTTTAATTTGCTAAATGTTAAAAACAAATTAATTCTAAATCCTTAATAAAAATATTAATTAAATTTTTAGAAAATCAATTTTTTAAAAAATGATTTAAAAAAAATAACTAATATTTAAATAAAAAAAGATTTAAAAAAAATTGTTTGGTAATTAAAACATTCAGAAAAGAAAAAATATTAAAACATTGTGCAAATATTAAAAGGGCACGAATGTTTTATATTAAGCCTTTATAAGGCTTGGAAGTAAGGCTATTAAAGCCTTAATGCTTTCGCACGCGCAGAACAAAAGGACTATCGTCCTTTGTAATTTGCTTCGGGACTTTAGTCCCACATGCACGATGAAGCGCTAAGAAAGTGGTTTAAAAAACATTTGCCTCACCTTTGATTTCGAATGCCTGCGGGCATTCAAGGATGTCGTCTATTTTGTCGCCCAAACCAAAATAGAACCACTACGTACGCACGCACAAAATGAATAAAAAATCACCACGTGTTAGTTCTCCATGTCACCCGGTCAGCCTCCACCTCACCCGGTCAGTGTTCGGTCAACACTCCACATCAGTGCCTTGGGATCTGTTCTCGAGGTCGCGTTAGTCAGATCACGTGTGTGGTGTCAGGCATGTCAGTCCGTCAGGTTGTTGCACCCAGTCATCCGATCCACGGTCATGCCCAGTCAGAGTCAAATGCCACGTGAGTCGTGTCAGGTTTAGGGTGTCAGGTCAGTCCAGTCTCGAGTCTCGAGGTGTCAGGTCGGTCAGATTTATCGATCGTGTCTATTTTTGTCATAGGGTGTGGTCCACGTGTGCTGACATCGGATGACACATCTATCAGTCTGACAACGTCCAGAGCCTGAAGGACTCGAGGGTGCTCCTGCCCTCGGGTTGTGTTGTCGATCGTCGGAGGCTCCTCTTCGATCGACGATGACTGTCCTGTTAGTTGGGTTGGGGGCCGCACGTAGGCCTCCTGCCCATTGTGCGGGGGCCGCGATCGTAGTCACGCATGGATCTGTGTGGACTCTCCAACTGGGCACTCCTGCCCACGGGGGCCATGTAGTGGCCACCTAGCCTACGGGGGAGGGCGCGCCTGCCCTCCTCCAAAACCTAGTACACTGTAATCAAGGGGTCGAAAGCTCCTCTCCGGTCCACTCAATAATAAAATTAAATGTGCGACAACAAAAAATAGTAATGAAAATTTCAACCTAAAAAGTGATCAAACTCGGCAAAGATTGCCTAGCATGACGAAAGAGGGGCCTCTCGCCTTCTCTAGTGGAACGAGAGTGGCTCTCGTCTTCGCCACTTGGAACGAGGGTCACTCTCTCCACGCTCACAGGAACCAGAGGTGAAACCTCGTGAATGATACCAATGTTAGTTAGCCAAAAATATGCACTTAACCATTAACTATAGTATTAATCAAACGAGTGTTTAAATAATACATCATGCTAAACATTAGGAGATATCCCGAGATATCTACCACTAACGTAGCTAAAAAACACGCTTAATGAATAAGCGCTAACAACTAACTACGTAGTCAAATTGACTACGACTAACCTAAGATATTTAGATAAATATCTAAAGGTAAATAGTAAAAGTAATAACCTAGTAGTAAAAGTAAATACTAGTGGTAAAAAGTAACAAGCTACTTTTTACCATGCAGTAAATAAAATCTACCTAATGTAGGGAAAGGGTAAAATATCCAAATGATGGAATATTTACTCTAACAGTCATCAACATCACCCACCTCATCAATCTCATCCACCTTGCCCACCTTGTTCAAATCAACTATCTCGTACCTAGACCCCCATATTCGAGCCCTCATCAACAATATTTCACAAGTTGTAGGAGGAAAAAATAATTGTTTTACCTAAAATTCACCCACTACATCTGAATCAACTGAAGTCTAAGAGATATAGGGAGTATCACTATTGTCTATATCATCGACAAGTGGGCCACGCTATCAATATTTACAAAACATTTAAACATATGGTCCAAGACCTTATCAATAAGGGGGTCTTTCCATTGAAAGTCCACTCATCCCATCCAATTAGAACCCTCATATCCACCAGAACCACTATGGATATGCTCATGGTATCTCACCTTCCTTGTGCTTACTAGTCACAAAATAATTTGGGTATGCTTAAGGTAGCAAAAACTAAGGCTTCAAAGGAACCAAACTCCTTTTGTCACATTCAATTTAAAAGGCTCCAAAGGAACCAAACACCTTTGGTCACATTCAACTCAAAAGGCTCCAAAGTAACCAAACTTATTTGGTCACATTAAATTCAAAAAGGCTTCAAAGGAACCAAACTCCTTTGGTCACATTCAATTCAAAAAGGCTTCAAAGGAACCAAACTCCTTTGGTCACATTAAATTCAAAAGGAACCAAAGGAGCCAAACCCCTTTAGTCACATTTTAGTTCAAAATCTCCAAAGGAACCAAACCCCTTTGGTCATATTTCAATTCAAAAGGCTCTAAAGGAACCAAACTCCTTTGGTCACATTAAATTCAAAAGGCTACAAAGGAACCAAACCCCTTTGGTCATATTTAGTTCAAAAGCCCTAAAGGTACCAAACCCATTTGGTCATATTTCAATTCAAAAGGCTCCAAAGGAACCAAACTTCTTTTGTCACATTCAATCCAATTTGGCTCCAAAGGAACCAAACTCCTTTGGTCACATTCAATTCAAAAAGATCTGAAGGAAAAAAAACTCCTTTGGTCACTATCAAATCCAAAAGGCTCCAAAGGAAACATCATTTTGGTTAAATCGGTTTAAAATGCTCCAAAGGAAGCACACCCCTTTGGTCAAATCAATTCAAAAGCTCCAAAGGCACCAAAATCCTTTGGTCAAAAGATCCCCAAGTGAACCTTGTACCTAGTGATTTACTCTAGTCAACTAACGGTTGGAGTGACTAGTTATGTATGCAATCCGATAGAATTGGTAGATCACCATAAGGACACTTGTCAAAAAAAAAAAATCCCTTGCATACATGCATTTATATCATTTGCATTCATTCGTATCGCTTGTCGTATTAATCGTAATTCGGTTAGTGTGGATAATTTTTAGCCCACTATGTCTTGTTGCCTTAATAAAGGGCACCTTCGATCTTGTATTAGTTACTAATCCATTAGAAGCAAATATTTACAACTTTCTTTATGATATTTTGATCATTAAGGAGTCATTGTAAGATAGGATAGATAACGTATGACCATCAACAATGATGATTATATGACCATTGATTATTTTACGGACACCCCTTAATTTTCAAAAGCTCATAAGGAGCATACAACACATCTCACATAATATAATGTTTGTCAAACCATCCCTAGATATTTTCAGTCACCCAGCTACTCCTAGTGTGTTAAACAACCTCAATTCAATGTAAAACGATCCTAAGGTCTATAGGTTACTTCTAGTCAAATCAAGTTTCCTCTTGGACCACACACACTTGTCACTAAGAAAATTTTAGGTTCTGCGAGTTGACTCTACCATATTTAAACCAAACACATATCACATTTACTAATGAAATCTTGGGTCAAAATGAGATGACGCCATGATTGGATTGAACTGAGAAGTGAAAATTTTCACTGCTTGTCCTATTATGCACATAGTCCAAAAATAGTGGTTTTCACTACTCAAAAATAAAATAGTCCAATGAAAATAGTGGTTTTCACCACTTAAACATAAAATCCACACCAAAAATGATAAAAATAATGGGTAGAAAGGATAGGGTCAAATTCTCATCTTGACTTGGTTGAGAATTCGATTCCCCAAAGCCTTAACTCTTTTTATGATAGGTCTTCAAGTAGTAAGGATAGGATAAAATTCTCATCTCAACTTGGTTGAGAATATTATTCCCCAAAGCTTGAAGATCCTAACATTGGACTATGGAGCTAATCTCCATTGGAGCTATAGACACTTGACTGGTAGTGGAGTATGCTCATGCATGGTGACACGTATCTCTTGAAGAGACCTCCGAACACACATAAGGATAAGCTAGCTTCTTGGTTATCTCCATTAATGGTTTAATATCACCTTACTCAAAGTTGGAAAACAAATTCATTTGCACACACATTGGTTCTTAATGGACTTGTGTCAACACCAAACTCAAAATTAGTTGAAAATGAACATGCATTGCACACACAATTGGTCCTTGAGAGATTTGACTCTGCTAGGACATCCTTAGCATATTATAGATTTTGGAGATTAATAGATGAGTTTGTTTAATATCACTAGGATGTTTAAGTCTTTGTAAAATAACTCTAGATCCTAAGGCAAACAAAGTCATAAGCGAGCTTCCATTCCATACCACCATCACATTGTCATGCTATCAACATATAGTTAAGCTAGTACTATTATGTTGGTACACTTGATTAAGCAATAAATGCAAAGTCTACTAAACAATGGTCCATAACATATTTGAATGATAATTAATCAGACAACATCAGTCATTCATTTGCATACAACATCACCAATTGCATTCATTCATAATACATTCATTTCATCACATGCATACCAAAAAAAAAAAACATTTCTAAAGGCTCAAAGGGAACCAAACTCCTTTGGTCACATTCAATTCAAAAGGATCCAAAGGAACCACACTCCTTTGGTTATTCCAATCCAAAAGGTCCCAAAAGAACCACAACCCTTTGGTCAATTAAATCCAAAAGAATTCAAAGGGGACTTTCTTTTGGTCAATTCAATTCAAAAGGCTCCAAAGGAACCTAACCCCTTTGGTTAAATTGCATTTCAAAGGCTCCAAACAAAATACACCTTTGGTCAATCCAATCCAAAAGGTTCCAAATGGGACACCCCTTTGGTAAATTCAATCCAAAAGGCTACAGATGGACATATCTTTGGTAAATTCAATTCAAAATGCTCCAAAGGAACCTAACCCATTTGTTCAAATTGTATTTGAAAGGCTCCAAAAAATACACACCTTTGGTCAATTCAGTTCAAAAGACTCCAAAGAAACCTAACCCCTTTGGTCAAATTCATTTCAAATGCTCCAAAGGAGACTCACCCTTTTGGTCAAATTATTTTAAAATCTTCAAAAGCACCACACCCCTTTGGTCAAAAGCTCAAGTGAACCTTGTATCTAGTGGTTTACTCTAGACACCTAGCGGTTGCAGCGATTGGTTATCCATGCAATCTGACATGATGGGTAGATCACCATAAGCACACCTGTTCAAAAAACAAATATCCAATTCATTCTAATAATTTTTATATTTGTCATATATTTTATTGCTTTCATCATTTCATATCTTCTCCATCGACTCATTGCTTGAAGGGGTAAACAATATCTAAAAATCTAGTCTCAAATTATGTCAATACTCAAAACACTCAGTATTGGAAATTGCGTTCATTCAAATTATGTTATACACCCTTTTTTTGGGGGTAGATCATAAGAAAAAATATCAATCAAACAAACACTTGGTATACCTAAAGCCTAAAGCATAGACTAAAGCTTGTCTACCCATGGATGGAAGGTTTGCCAAATTAAGTTCATCAATTTTTTGAAAGTAATGATTCAATAATGTGCATATTTTCCATGATTGGAGCAACCCACATTAAATTGTATTTGTGACCATATTACAAAACTCTCCTTCAAATTAAAATAGCTTCAAAATCCCCAAAATAATCAAACACCACAAAATCATCAAATCACTCCATCAATGCATCCAATAAATCATCACACTAGAAATCAGATCAGTTTGATCCCTCAATTTTTGAGTGTGACTGCATTCAAGAAAATTTGCCCAAGGTTATCATTAAGCCCTCTCTGTGGGGTTACAAATACGAAAAACTATGAAAACTCTCAATTTGGTAGGAATTGCTACAATCACTAGGGTCCTCGAGCTCCCAGGGTGGCTGGTTCCTTTAACACCACATCATTGTTGGTAGGAATCGCTATAATCACTAGGGTTATCAAGCTCCCAGGATGGTTGGTTCTTTTACCACATCATTTTGCACTTCATTGTTACCAAAGGCAAATTTTTGATAACACACAACCCCCCAAACTTGGGGTATCCAACTTGATCTTGATTTTCAACATTTGCATCCATCACATTCATCCCTTTTCATCATTCACATTCGATCAATTGGCTTGTGGGTTTCATTCTTCACCCATTCACCAATTGAGGGGGTAAGCTACAAATAAAAAATTTCAAAAGTCATTCATTCTTTGCGTCGAGATAACTTGAGTCCATTTCTCCATCCAATAAAGATAGATGTCTCTTATTGTTGCATTGCATTGTGTTTTACGCAATATGGTACAAAAAGAGGCATAGGAAGACACCAAATTTAGGCATTTGCATTCGTCCCATAATCTTTCATAGTAAAATTATATGCCTAAGTCTAAACTTAGGTGTATAAATCCTGCACATTATCTTATTTTCTATATTTTATTAAATCTAAAAAATCCCTTAGGATACCTTGTGTTCCCATTGGACATGTGTCCTAGCCACCACTACCCCTCACCTTGCAACATCTCACACCTCACTTCATACTTCACTTCACTTACACCTACCCACTTGCCACATCTCCCTAGTTAAGTGAGACACTTGTAGTGATTCTCTGTAACTGCCCTAACACTTGGCTACCCTAGCTTACCACTTGGTAATCCTGGCTTAACACTTGGTAATTTTGGCTTACCACTTGGTAATCCTGACTTACCACTTGGCAATCCTCGCTTACCACTTGGAAGTCCTCGCTTGCCACCTCCCTTTCCCTCCAAAACCCCTAAATGCCTATAAAAGAAACATCATCCCATCAAGCAAAACAGGTTGAAGTTTATATGGTTACACTTCTGGAATTGCTATAGGAAGTCATCTACACACTTGGAGGTCGACTCATTGACACTCATGGATCAAACCCTACCAGCTCTACTTTTCAACCACAAATATCGACGGGCGTTTACACAATCTCAAACATGCATTCATGTTTGCCAAACACTAGCCCGCATTTAGTCAGCCCCAAATTCATGCCCACATTTGTTCAAGAGTAAATCCGCCCGACAATAGACAAAGATCAAAGTGAGGTAAATAGCAAGGTATTTTGATTTACGTATTCTATTTTCTACTTCTTTTATATCTTTTACAAGTATTCAGAATAGGGATTTATGGATTTTTATTTCCATCTAATAAAGGGCCTCACATAGTGGAGGCCCTTTGTATGTTACTAATCATATTTTGATGTTTGCATTCTTACAAGTATAGGAGATAGGTATTTGAAGAGATGTTGAAGCAAGGATGGCTCGTGAGGCTACTCAAGCCCATCCGACAATCTGATTGGAGCAAAGAAGACTGAAGACACCCCCATCCTTCTTGATTGCAAAAGGGAATCTTTCCCTTTTTTACCCCTTGTAATCTAAGATATCAAGAGAAGCATTGTACACAGACCCTTTTTTGGAAGTTAAATGGTAAACTATTCGTCAACTTTTGTTTTGACCTTACCTTTTTTCCCCCATTGGACGACATCCTAGTCAACATGATTGGGCGGCAGATAGATTGGTGGATGGCAGGAGTATTAGACTTATAATTCCTTTTTTCTATTCCTCCCTATTTCTTCTCTTCCTAATATCTCTCCAACTACATTGTAAACACTATATAATGTTTGTAATTCGAATTATTTATCTAATTTGAATATTGAAGATTTGACTTTCAATATCAGGTATTAGAGCGTAGGAGTGTCTAGATTTTCAAGGCCAAGCACGATTCTCGAGGAGGCCCGAGGAGGCCCACAAGAGCGTAGGAGGAGCGTTGAGGCTAGGCATGATTTTTGAGGAGTCCCATAGGGTGCGTATCCCGAAGACAAGCGAGCAGGCCAGCACGAAACCCGAGGACACGTGAAGGCATAATTCCCAAGGCAAACTACTGAAGGTGAGGTGAGGCCCGCAGACCAGCAGCAACAGACCGAACATGTGGTAGTCAACCGGGCTTATGTGGCAGAGTGGACCAAGGTTGACCAAATGGTGATGTGGCATAGCTGACACAGACGACATGCGAATCGAGGAACGTTGACTAGGCAGTGATGTGGTAAAATGCTGACTAGGCGGTGATGTGGTAGACACATAACAAGGAGAGCTGATGTGGCGAGCAAACAACAAGGAAATACTCAAGTGGCGAGTAGACAAGTAAGGAGAAGGTGACATGGCAAAAGCTGATTCACTCGAGGGGAGCAAAAGGGCAAGGTCTGATTGCCCGAAGGCAATCAAACTACCTATCATGCGCTCATTGTTTTAAACACCATCTACATTGAAATCCCAATGCATGTGGGATAATAGGTTTTAAATTTTTTTTAATTAAATCACATCGTTCTCGTGTTTAAATAAATGCGAAGGAGTTTACAACTAAAAGCGGCTTGTAGCACAAGTGGTAAAGGATCGATTGTTGCATGGGGGAGGTCGCGAGTTCGAAACCTAGCGACATAAAGTTTTTTTGATTATTGGCATATGGTAAAGGTCTTCGAAGGTCGCATAAGAAATTGGCATTAAAATTTAAAAAAAAAAAAGTTTTTATTTTTTTATAATTTTTTAAAGTTTTATAATAAATTTTATTAATAATATTAAATTATATTGTTTTTTTTTAAGTTTTTAAATAAAACCAATATTTTTTATTATTATTTAACTTATTATTATAATAACTTTTAAAATTATAATAGAAATAAAACTATATAATTTTTTTTTGGAAAAACATTGCCTAAGAGGCAATTTATTGTAAAAGAAGGAGCTTTACACCCTGATTCGAGGAATCAAAAATTGTAGTGGAAAAATACGTTGTGATAGCCTAAAAGGCTATAAAAACTGATTTTTTTTTCCTTTTTTCTGTAACAAGCCTGAGAGGCTTCGTATTTTTTCCTTGTAAGAGAGACAAAAGACCAAACTGAAATTTGTAAAGAGGCATTGATGATAGGACCAAGTGGTTGTTTTCATGCTCTATGTGCACTTTTGGTGAGAGAAAACGTCAAAAGTTTTGATTAAAAAGTGAGAGCTTATGTGCTACATATTATGTTTAGTCAGTTGTAGAATGCAGTAATAGCACACCAGAGGCATTCAAACTTAGGGTATGAGGCAGACTCTGAAGATAACTCTTTTAGGAGTAGATTTGAACAATCTGAATTCATAGAAGTTGCACCACAAGAATCAAAATATACTCATTACAGTAATTCAGTGGAAATTCTAGAACCAGAATCACCTGAGATAATATTGATCAGTGATGACGAAGAACAAGTAGCAAACAATTTTGTGAATCAAGAAATAGCAGTGCCACAACAAGAGGATCAAGAAATCAATAAAAGAGTGAATCAAGTCAGATTTGACTTAAATTTGTAATCTCTTCTTTCTTATTATTTCTTCCTTCTAAAAGCAGAGTGCTTTATTATAACCGAGAAATAAAGAGAGTGTTTTAGTTTATAGCAACTATGGCCTCACATAACAATCTACCAATTCCAAAATTCAACGGATATGACTACGAGTATTGGTCTATCAAAATGAAGACCTTACTCATAGGGAAATGTTTATGGGACATAGTAGAAGAGGGTTACACAAAACCCTTAGACTGGGCAACATTAAGTGCCGCAGATAAGAAAACAAGAAAAAAAGGACAAAAAAGCAACTCTTCTGCTCTTTATCATCTCCAAGCAGCATTGGAGAAGAGTATATTCCCTAGAATCATTGCTTGTACAACTACACAATTTGCATGGAAAGCTTTGAAATATGGATTCCAAGGAAGTGATCAAGTGAAGCAAGTGAGGATTCAAACTATGAAACGAGATTTTGAAAATCTCAAAATGAAAGAAGATGAAAAAATAGGTGACTACTGTGTCAGAGTCAAGGCAGTTGTAGATAAAATGGTTACTCTTGGTGAGGAAATTAAGCCTGAAACAATTGTAATGAAAGTGTTGCAAACACTTCCACAAAGATGGAATCACATAGCCATAATTATAGAAGAGTCAAAAGATCTTTCCACTTTAACATTTGATGCATTAATCGGGTCGTTAATGTCTCATGAAGAGAGATTATAGGAATCTCCTTCAACCAACTATGGAGGTGATGATAAAGCCTTCACATCCAATGAAAATACTGGAAGAGTACATGGAAGAGGTCAAGGCAGAGGCCAGATAAGAGGTAGAGGCAGAGGCAACTATAGAGGAGGAAATCAGAATAGAGGAGGCAACTCCAACTGAGGAGGCAATCAGAAGAGAGGTGGAAACCAAAACCGAGGAGGAAATCTAGGACGAAGTGGAAATCAAGGATGAGGAAGTGATAAATCCAAAACAACTTGTTTAACTGTGGCAAGCCAGGTCACTTTGCTCGTGACTGTTGGTAAAAATATTCTCAAGGAAACAACATTCACTATGGAAATTATGGTGAAGAAGATGATACATCTAATATTTTTCTTTCATATGGATAATTAGAACAAAATCTAAATGACACATGGATTTTGGATACTGGTTGCTCAAACTATATGAGTCGCAAAGAAAATCTATTTGCTACTGTAGATTCCACTTATAAATCCCACATCAAGTTAGGGGATGATAAAGCTTTGCAAGTCGAAGGCATTGGAGCCATGGAGATTCCAACGAAAGAAGGACTACAAAAAGTGAATGACATCTACTACACTCCAAATCTCTAACACAATCTACTAAGCGTTGGGTAAATGATTGAGAATAATTACAAACTTGTTTTTGATGAAGAAAAATGTATCATTCTTTATAAAAACAATTGTAATCGTGTCATCACACAGGTTCCAATGACCAAGAATCGGTTATTCCCTCTCAAATTTGGTAAGCCAGGGGGAGCTCAACTTGTAAATGTAGATATAGCAAATACAAGTGTGCTTTGGCACTTGTGATATGGTCACCTTAATTTTGCTAGCTTGAAACTGCTAACTTCTCAAGCTATGGTGATAGGACTTCCCAAAATCAACGAACAGAAGGAGGTATGTGAAGGATGTGCTTTGGGAAAGCACTCAAGATAGAAGTTTCCAAAATGACAAACGTGGAGAGCCAACTATCCACTTCAGTTAGTGCATTCGAACATCTGTGGTCCAATGCAGACAAAGAGTATCGAAAAAAAATCTTATTTTCTCACTTTTATAGATGATTTCTCAAGGCAAATCTATATCAAAATATAATATTGATTATTAGCCTTGATAATACAAATTTGGGTAGTAAATAAGCCTCCATGCTTATTAATACCTTATTCGATGGATCCCTTTTACCATACCCATTTATTAAAAATATGTATGTCACCAAATAACTGCTTATTAAACATACACTTCCATTATACAACCACTTATTCTTAATTAGCAAGTTTTTCGATGATCTATCATCACTTATCTATTAAGAACTACTCCATTGCCTTAGTAATTTTCCAACCAATGGTATAATCTTATTCACACATGCGTATATGAAAATACAACTACATGAGGGTATATTATACCCTAGAGTTGTCAAACTTTTTATCATCTAGCCATCATTTCCCTTTTATTCGATCTCTCATTCCTAGTGGTTAAGCTTCATCACCCCAACTATGACTTGGTCCTGCATCCATACACATCATCAATAGTACCATATTCTAACATAATATGAATAATAAATCAAACACCAATAGCCACTCATTGATAATACAACTAGGATTAAGCATTGAAAAATCACATATCAATATAAAATTAACATCAATAATAAGTCTTGCCAAGGAGAGTTGTGACGTACTCCCCCCTTGGACTAAACACAATCCTTTGTATTTCCTACAATATAAAGTTCAAATATATATTTTTATTCAAATAAATAAGAAAACTATTTTCTCATATCCTCCACTTTTTTTGAAGTGGCACATTGTTTATAATAGTGTTCCCACTGGACCTTACACTATTCTACAGTTTGTTTCATTATAACTAAAACAAACAAAAATATGCTATAACACTCATTCAATATCACAAAATCTAATGCATTTTTTATTGAAATCATAAAAGGGTTACAAAGCTTGATATCCTTTTACAATTTTTTCCCTGAAGGCTACAATGGGGTATTTCGTAAGGAAGCCCATTTTGGTTGGTACAAAAGCAGCAAGACTCACCCTTTTGTGTTCCTCAGTGTAGGTGGGCTTCTTGCTCGTGGGCCACCGCTTGTTGGATGTGTTCTTGTACTTGTTGGACCTGCTGACCTGCAAAATATTGTTAGTCCATTGGGGGTCTTCCTCAATAAAACCCCATGGTTATTAAGACAAAAGACTCACTAAATAAACTTAAAACATGAAAATAACTGCTAAAAACAACAACAAAAATTAAATTAAGGCTGGTTCCAAAACCATTTCCACTCTCTTCCATGTCATCGAAGGCGAGATGTAGTACACCATCCTTTTGGGACGTCCTTGGATTTAGGACATGCAATGCATCCCTTCCACGCTCCATAATTGTATCAAATATGTCCATAATGGCTTGGTCCACTTCATCCTCGCTGATGGTGATCCATTCGAATTCTGCAACATTATCACCCTTCCACCAGGTCCACCCTTATCATCCACCCAATTCGCCCCTACACCACACCAGTCTCAGAAAACACCTATCCATCACCTTCGCAACCACCTTCTTCACCTAATCAGAGCAAAATTGCATCAACCTCTTCAAATCCACCTCAGCCTCCCAGTGCCCCAGCCATTCCCACATTCTCTCACCGCCCTTCTTCACCTTTCACACCACTTGCATCATTCACTTTTTCTACTACACCCTCCATTCCATCTACATCCAATAACCCACCTATTCTTCCTACACCTCCTCCATATTCCTGTTGCTTTGTACCCCGATCCACGTGGACATGGGTAATCTCTAGTTCATCTAGCATAACTTCTATCCCCACTTCTAAATTCACCCATGACAATCATACCATCACAGGAATGTCTGTTGAGTGCTACGAGTGGACATAGCACGCCGCTCGTCTTGATGACTAGTTAGCTCAATTAGATCCTACTGATTCATCCCCTTCACTCATCAATCCTGCTCCATCCATTTTACCATCCTCCCCACCACCTAGAGGGTCCTTCCCTCAACCTGAACATACAACCCCTCCTCATGTTTCTATAATCATGACCACACCAGGTCATGGTGAGTATAACATAAGCAATGCTTGGGTTCTTCCTTCCAAAATCCAGTCCACCCATGACTTTGGTCAACCTCATAATGTGCCTTGGACTATTGGGGTAGTGGTTCCTCTCAGTCATCTCTATAATTGTATAAAATTTGTATATGTCGGACTTGATTCATCCGAAGAACCTCCAACACCTCCACCGCCACAAACTCGATTTTGTAATAACCTTAAACACATGTCCAATCCTAATTTTTCTTGGAATTATCTACGTATGTATAATTGGTATGGTTATGGTCTAGGAATATATGAACAGGGGTGTCGCACCCATATCAATCCTCCCTCGTGCAAGCCTACTGATCGATAATGCGCAAACATTATGAAAGTGACCTATAGCAATTTTTGTACTAAACCATGTTTTACACAATCCAGTACAAAAAGGGGTAAAATGTAAACACCCAAAAGTTGCACATTGTTCCTCTTCCCATTTTTATGGTCAATCAATTTGCAAAACCCTCAAAAATTGCATAAATTGGCTAAAAATACTATTCATCCATCAAAATAACTATTCATCATCCTTAGCCCCTTTGGGCTAGCTAAGACCCTTCCTACGCCTAATCTTGGGTCCTCATGTAACCTCATCCTCAATTCAACCAATGTTGAATTCCTTACCATGGTCAAAAATCACTTTATGCTCAAAAGTCAACAATTTGGTCAAAACATGCTTTATGGCTAAACACATGCTTAATTAAATCTAATCTTGATTTGAGCCTTCCACCTCACCTAGTCTACTTTGACTAGCCTAGCCTTCCATCTCATCTATTCTAGCTTATCCTAGCCCTATCATCTCTTACCCAAATATTTCTCCACCTCACACTCCCTTGTGTCATAAATGAAAGATGGAGACTTTTGCACATAAAAGTCAAGTTTTAATCAAAATATATTTCCAAAAAGGTGTTCATTAATGCCTAATGGATATTTTTAGCAAGTCATCATTATTTGTGGATGGGTGAGGGATTCTCTCACCCAACATCATTTATGAGCCATGACACCTCAGAGGACACATCTCAGGTAGACACCTCACCTTTGCCACCTTGCAGGGAACACCTTGGCCAAGTCTATAAATAGAAGGTCATTTTCACCTTTTCACAACAACCAACTTTTGCTTATCGAAACTTTGCCAAAATCACTACAACCATTGCATATGAAACACATCCATCACACAACCATTGTATACCCATTGCAATTGATTTATCACTTTCATAATGTTATTTTGTGATTGAGACATGTCAATAAAAAGTAAAATTTCTAAAGGTGACCCGCACAAAAATCAAAGAAGCAGCTGCTTGAGGACAACCAAGAAATTCATCTTGCATATTTGGTACAAAAACGATAGGTTCACACGACGTCGTGCGAACCACTCGATCTAGGACTAGTTCGTATGACCCTATGTGAACCTATGCCACAAGCACCAAAATCATCGAAAAAGGTAATTTTAGCTTAATTTAGTATTTTTATGTTGTTTTTAGTAGTTATTTTCATGTTTTAAGTTTATTTAGTGAGTCTTCTATCTTCATAACCATGGGGTTTGACTAAGGTAGACCCCCCAATGCACTAACAAGATTTTATAGGTTAGTAGGTCCAACAAGTACAAGAACACATCCAACAAGCGGTGGCCCACGAGCAAGAAGCCCACCTACACTGAGGAACACAAAAGGATGAGTCTTGTTGCTTTTGTACCAACCAAAAATGACTTTCTTAGGAAAGACCCCATTGTAGCCTTTAGGGCAAAATTTGTAAAAGGATATCAAGATTTTTAACCCTTTTATGATTTCAATACAAAATGTAGTAGATTCTATGATATTGAATGAGTGTTATAGCGTCTTTTTGCAGTAGATTCTATGATTTGATGGATTAATAGTGTTTTTAGCTAATTTATGCAATTTTCGAGGGTTTTGCAAATTGATTGATCACGAAAATGGGGAGAGGGACAATGTGCAACTTTGGGGTGTCTACAATAACCTTGGAGCGAAACCCTAAAATCTACATTGGTCTTACCTCAATGATTGAGGGATATTCCATCTACAATTTAGACACATTCCAAACATGAGTATGATCAGAAACATATTTCCTAAGGAGGGATACATGGCAATTATCATGGACTTTTGACAGGTTGGGAAACAAGGCAAGTCATAGGCTACTACATTTATCCTATCAATGATCTCAAATGACCCAAAAAATTAGGATCTAACTTAGTTGACTTGATGGCACTTTTCAAAGGCTAAATTCTTAAGAAAAATCTATCTCCCATAGAGAATTATCTAGTTGACATTTTCATATCAGCATAGCTCATCTAGTGATAGAAAACTTCCTTAAGCCTTTGTCAGATCACTCTGAGATGCTTCTCCATATCTCTGATAGTGTTTGGTTTGATCACTACTTGATATTTTAGATTGTCCCATGATAGAGGTGTTTTGCATCTTTTGCCATATAAGGATTCAAACAGGGCCATTCCCAAGGATATATGATATCAATTATTCTATGCAAATTCCACTAAATGCAAAATGTCTTCCCATTGAGACTTTTGGTCCATGTAGTACATGCGAAGTATGTCTTCCAACACTTGGTTCACCCTCTTCGTTTGCCCATCTATTTTTGGATGGTCTGTAGAACTAATATTCAACTTTATGCCTTCTACACGATGAAGAGCCTACCAAAACTCTAATGTAAATCTAGAATCTCTATTTGAAATGATCACTTCAAGAAACCCATGTAACCTAAAGATATCTTTGAAAAATCTATTTTCCACCACTAGTACATCATCCTTGATGTTCCTTGGTATAAAATGTGCAACCTTAGTCAACTTATCGACTGCCACAAGAATTGCATCATATTGATACCTAGTCTTAGGTAACGTCACAATAAAATCCATAAATATAACCTATCATTTATGCATCGATATATCATGTGGGTATAATTTCCCTACTAGATGTCTATGTTTAGCTTTAACCTTCTAACATTCTAAGCATTTAGCAATAAAATTAGTGATATCCTTCATCATTCCTGACCAATAAAAATGTATTTTTCATGTTCTCTTTCAAGTTTTTCCTTCTAGGGTGAGCAAAGTAGGATATCTATGTACCTCTTGCATACTTAACCTCCTTAAATCACAAATTTTGAGTATAACCACCTTGTCTTTAAAACATATAGGTCATATTTTATATTGAAATCTTTGTTTTTCCTAGGTTTTTCTCTATTTTGACCTAAATTTTTATGCGATACTAATCCTGTAACTAAATTTTTTTACTTGGTCCATCAAGTCTATATGACTATGAGTCAATTATGATATGTGCCTTCTCCTACTTAAGACATCTACAACCTTAGTTTCTTTTTTATTGATATACTCAATACCAAAGTCATATTCTACTAGGAATTCAACTCATCTTCTTTGTCTTAAATTTAGCATAGGTTGAATAAAGATGTATCTCAAACTCTGATGGTCGGTTATTAACTCAAATATTTTTTCTAAATGTCGCTATATTTTTAGAGCATGCATAAGTGCAACTACATCTAGATCGTACATAACATAATCTACCTCATGTTTCTTGAGTTTTATGGACTCATATGCTATAGCAGCTTCATATTGGGATAATACCCCTCTCAATACTTTCAAATAAGCATTTCTGCACACAATAAAATTCCCTTGAGTATTTGGAATTCTTTGGAATTTTAAGAATATGTGTTGTAGTGAGTTTTTCCTAAGCATTTCAAAGGAAAATTCATACTTATCCATTCATTTGAATTCTTTCCCTTTCCTTTAGAGGTTAGTTATAGAATAGGCTATTTTGGAATAGTTCTCCACAAAATGCCTATAATATCATGTAATATCCATGAAGCTCCACACTTTGGATACATTTTTAAGTGCTGACTAACTCAAATGGCTTTAATTATCTTTGGATCTACAAAAATTTCTTCTACAAAAATGATATGCCCCAAATACTATACTTGAGGGACATAGAAGTCACACTTAGACATGTTTCCATAAAGCTAATTATTTCTCAGCAACTCTAACACAATTTTTAAATGTCTATTGTGTTCTTCCCTATTGCAAAAATATATCAAGATATCATCTAAAAATATCAACACAAACTGATCTAGATACTTCCTAAACACATTGTTCATCAGATTCATAAATATTACTAGTGTATTCGTCAGCTAAAGTGGCAATACTATGAACTCATAGTTCTCATATATAGTCTTAAAAGTTGTTATGTGAGTATCTTACTCATGAATTCTTTCTAGTAGCTATATTCTTCCTAATTTAATTTCATTAAGGCTTCCTAAAACTTTAGAAAAAAAATAATTTCATAGTTTCTGCAAATCATATTCTTCCCAATTTAATTTTGTCGAGGCTTCCTAATGTTTGAGAAGAATAATCTCGCAACATCTACATATCATAGAGATATCTCTTATTCTCAAGTAAACTGCTTTTACAAATCATTCAATAGTAAGGGAGTTGTTTGTCCATCCAGGTTTTAATTTCTATTTGTTGCATAAAGTTTGTGTTGTTCCTCAGTATTGTTATTGGATTCTAGCCTTAGGGGATATATGTTCACATGATGTGGACCTCCATAATTGTAGCAACCTTCCTTGGGTCATTGGGTTCTTTCTTGACATTTTTCTCTTGTTTTTATTTAGAAATTTCTTCTTGAAATTTCCTTGTTTCATGTTGTTAATTTCCTCGAAATTTGGATTCCCTATATTCCTCTCACTCTACTCTTGATCCCATTTCATAAACCTAACACTCTTTATTTTCCTAAGTTATTTTCGATCTTCCTCTATCAAATCAACACAGTTGAAGAAAGTTTTCTTTATTTGCAAGTTGGATTCTTCATGATGAGATAGATCATATACCTTTTGCAAGGTATTGGGTTTGAGTAGGTTTATCAATATCCTCATATTAAGATCCACTTCTAAGATGAACTTATGTACCTTCAAATTCTCATTAGCCTTATATTTTGGTAGATACTTTAACAACTTCATAAAATTTTGATAGTGTATCTCTACCGTCCTAGTTCCCTGGTGGAGTGTAGAGAATTTCTCAAATTTCTCTACATAGAATTGATCTGATAAGAACCCTTTCTTGATGGCTTAAACAAAACCATCCCACTAAAACTTTAACTACTTGGATCTTCTTGCAAGCTTTGAAGGTAAACCACCATTCTAAAGCTACATCCTAGAAATGGAGGGTAGCCCATATTATTTGGATCATCGAAGAACGATTCTTCATAGAAAAGTATGTTTCCAATACATTTTTCCAAGACTCGACTGAATCACATCCTTATTTACCAATATATTTAGATACCTTGATATTTTTCCAGTCCTTGGCTAGATTTACCTCTATACAACCTCTGCCTTCTTGGTCTTCTATAGCATGATCCTCCTCCTATCTATGCTTCAAATCAAGCTTATGCATAAGAGGTCAGCCCCAAAATGTACTTATAAAAATGGGGTGAATTAGTTTTGAAATCCAGGTGAGAAAACATGCAAATTGCCATTTTTTACACCAAAAATTATAAAAATGTGGCAAATTTATAATAATATTTAAAATAGTATAACAAGTGGCATAATTAGGTTCACATTCCCAGGACATTAAAATAGAAAGCCTCCTTAATCAAACTATATAATGAAATATTTTTACACCAGATATCCTCAATTAATTGATCATATCCACTTTATCATTTCATCCAACAAGAAGGTATTAGATGTAATTTTCTATGTAGTATTAGTTCACACTGATTGTCCATTTGACCATGTTGGTTATGATCAATTTTGGTGGTTAAAATCTATGTGTTGGGAGTTTATTATTTACAAACAAGGTAAGGAATTTTCATATTATGCATGCTATTTCTATTCACATTGCACATGATTGCAAAAGGTTTCTTATTATATTGGATTCTCCTAAAGAAATCAAGACAAAAATTACTTTAGCTTTATAGAATTAAATCTATGTGCTATCGATACTACCATGTAGAATATGAGCTTTAAACAAAAAACAATAATGGGTGTGGATCCTCTATACATATTGGTACCAAAGGTGATGGAAAAGGTCTTTAGAATTCTTATTTATTCATTGATGTCTAGTCTCTTGAATATTTTTAAGATGGAAATAAAGTTAGAGAGGATTGTAATATGACGTTATCTCATCTAGCATTCTTATGTTTTTTACGCGTGTCTAGTCTCTTGGACATCTTTAAGGATGAAATATTGTTGGAGAGGATTGTGACACTACACTATGTTTCTTTATCCAAATAAAAGTAGTGACAAGTTTATCTTCTTTCCTCCTCTAAAAAGCAATATATCTTGGATTTTAGCTTACAATTCAAATATTCGTTTTGATAGAACAAACTAAAGATTCATTGACAAATTTTAACTATTGTAGCTTAATGTAATGTTTGTCAAATTAGAGACCTTCACTTTTGAGTTTTTCCCTAAAGTTAATTTCCCAATTTATCACTATCTCATTATCATTGCCTAAGGCTAATTCATAGCTCATATTCTCTACCGTTAGAACCAACCAGAGTATAATTCCAAAGCATATACATCTATTTTCTCTATTACACTATTGGAAAAGCAAATGTGTGATGATATAGTGGATCCACTAATAACAAATAAGTAGACATTAACTATTATTGATGAGTTTTTGAGCACCCAAAGGAAATGAGAAGCAGTAGTTATTATGGTGTTAACATGGTGACTTTCTACATGCTAATCCTTTTTTATGTTATTTTATTAATGGTCTATGTAACCCAAATAAAGGGAAAGTATTTTGGAATTTGGATTTCTTCTCGATTCCAAGACATTAATGTTTAAGAAATTTTGAAGGACCAACATGTAGCAATGGTATTGGTTGTAATTTTACCATTTCGTTGGAGATATTTGTTGATGTGCTTATATCAAATTTATCTATTTAGTTTGCATTCATATTTAGTTCCATCTATATGATTTTTTTAGTAAAGATCAATTTCTTCTTATGGTCTTTTGGAGACCAAAAGCATCCCATTAGGGAGGTGTGATTAGAATTGAATGATGTTCAAATAATATAAGTTATATTTTTGAATTTGAAGAGAAATTGAAGAATAAAAGATCATTAGAGAATAACTTGAAGAGGAAGGGTCATAACTATTTGCCTTCCATGCCCAATTTCCTTCCTCCTTGCTAACAAAACATTAATTAGGGATATTACTACCTTTTCCAACAACTGGCAAGGTAGGAACTTTTGGGAGTAATTTGTACTTGTATGATATCTTATGTACACTAATGTTTCTCTACATGTGACTTTAAAAAGCTCATGCACATTGTACTAATGTGTGCATATCAATAATATAAGAAATAGCAATATATTTTTACGGGTTTTCTTCCTATACAAGGTTTTCTACATATAAATCATGGCATATGTATTTCATTGGGTTTGATATACTTTCCAATAATTATTCCAATTCACTACTTTCTATGCAATCGTTGGCTATGTTTGCCCTTGTTTTTCTATATAAATCAAAGCTTCTTATGTTATCTAATATTCTATAAAGGTAGATCTACGTGTGTAAGCCAATTAAGGGCTACAGATTAATTGTTTATCATCCTTCTTTTTAACACCTAAATATGAAATATTTATCCTTAAAGATCTAATTATTAAATAATCCAAACACAATGCACTAACCTTTATGGCGTTATCCTTTCTAAACAAATATTACAACTTAGTACACACCTTAATGGGATCACTATCATATTTTATTGTGGAAAAAATATTAGCTTTGACTATAATCAGAAATATACTTAAGACTTTCTCCCTATGAGCATGAACACTTTCATGAAGAGCCTTCATTATTTTTTCCTTAAAAATGCATCAAATAATATTATATATTAATACACTAATCATTTGAGTTGACCCAACACTATAATTTTGACCAGTCATGAAAGTAATATACGCCAAAGGATCTATCTCAATTCACCCTTATATGTGCAATAGGTCCTCAAAGTGATGTCACTAATGTAATTGGGACACGAAAATTTAATCTAAAAAAAAAATCCAAAAAATACTTCTATATACAAATATTATGGCATTCAAAAAGTTTGATCTATTAATCATCCAAGGAAAAGAAGTAATTAATTTCTTCAAACCTTATGAAAATCACAATGAACCAAAATATGTAACTTGTCACACAATAATAGAGTGAGATCTTCCACATTATCTCCATTTATTTACCACTATGCAAATTGAATGAGTTATGGCCTACCACTTTTAATGGTTTTATTAGATTACCATCCTCAAATATAAATAAATTATTGAATTTTTTATTGTTAGACTCCACACCGGTCACCACAATAGAATGCAAAGAAAATTGGGATTATGGGTTTTGAATCTGAGTCTCCTAAGCAAGCTATGCCTTACTTATGGGTCAAAGGTGATCCCCTCTAGATGAAGAAAATGGTCAAATTTAATGTTAATTTACTTTGCAAAATGATCTCTACTAAGGAATAGCCCAATATTTGAAAATTAAACCTCCACCCCATAAGTCCCTAGGTGCCACCTTCCTAGGAAGTGTACCAAGGACTACCATGGTGAAGGGATGATCAATATTTACATCAAAAACTAATACCTATGTCCATCCAACATTTAAAAAATGAAATTAAAAGGATATATGTAAGGAACTTAAGGATAGGGATATAATAATATAATATTATATTGTGTATGAGTCTTATGGTTAGTTGGCATTGACCACCCATAACCTAAGGTTGGGTATATTTTAATATTTTACTATATTAATGAGTGGAACAAGGATTTAGTAAGAGGGGTATAATAAGAAAGGATATAATCATTGTAAAGTCAAGTAATGTCAAGTACTTTATTGTAACGGTCTTGGCTCATGGAGTAGATATGGAGTGATTTCTTGCGTTAAGGAATATTTTTTGTGTTGCCCTACCTCAACAATATTTTCTATATTTGTTTTAATGTGTGGATTGCTATTGTGGAATTTATTTTTGGATGCATGAATTGATACTTTTGCATAATGGTAAATAATTTTTCTTAATAAGAATAAGGTTCATAACAAGCTAGTAAGACACCTAAAGGAGACTTTATGGATCAAAGGTGATCCCATCTAAATGAATGAAAGGGTCAAATTATGAACACTACAAAGGGAAAATTCCAATATTTGAAAACTAAACCTCCATCCAATAAATCGCTAGGTACCACCTTCCTAGGCAGTGTACAAAAGACTACTATGGTGAAGGGACGATCAATGTTACCTCAACAACCAATACCTATGTCCATCCAACATTTAACAAAAAAAGTTAAAAGGAGATCATATGGCTTGAACATTAAACCTTTTCTCATCATACAATTACTTCTATACAAAAAGCCAAGAATGATTATGATGAGTAAAATAATAGCATCTTTTTAATGAACATCTTTTGCTTACACCTAACACACAATATAGGGAGACCAATTTGAGCCACACCCAATCTAACAAGATTTCCAATGCCACATTTTCTAACTAAAAGAGGGAGGTTTTTAAGTGTGTCAAGAGATGTCACTACTACTTAAAGTAGAAATCCCTTCACAACCAAGAACAAAAACACATTTTTCAAAGAAGGATATGTGATCATACACAATGTTTGAACCTTCAACCAAATAATTATGAGTGATTTATAGTCTATGTGGTAGAAAAGGTGTTATAGTTCTTAGGTAAGAGTGGGCACCTAATTTTCCTTTGAGTGGTCATGGTGCTTCTCTCTCCATGCAAGAAGAAAAATGAGTGTCACGTTCTATGCTTGAAACCTATGCCACATAAGAGAATTATGTGTGAACTATGACCATAATCCAAACAACATGTTCCTCCAATAGGAATTCGGGGTTTAAACTTTGGTAAAATCATATATTAACACCTATATTCTCATGTAATAAACATGAATGCAAATAATTTGAGATGAGTTAGAAAATATTTGTTAAATCTAAATGACAACAAATAATGAAGGATATGATCTTCCTATTATTTGTTATGTTGAAAGAACTTATGTAGTACTAGAACGTAATTTGCCTTTGTGATCAAAAGAATAACAATGGCTTTGTGAAAAATCTTTGTGCAACAAAGTAATTATGCTCCATGCTTGCTCTTATATCGTGTTGGATTTCATAATAGTTTTTTCAAAACTAACAAAAAAAGCATGACAACTAAAATCATAAATCAAAATATTTGGAAAGCAATAACCCACAAGAGGTGAAGGACACACTTAGGCACCCACATAAATTGTCAATCTAAAATTGCACGAATACAACAGATTGAGTGAGTGATGGGTATAAGATACCTTAGTCTCTATACTTGATATAAATTACTTAATAATTGTCAACATATAATTAGGCATAAGGGGTTTACTAAAGGTTAATCATGGCAAAGGTTAAACCCTGGTCTCGTAGACTAGATACATAAATCCATATAAAAAAATTATATAATTATTACCCATAGGCTTGCATATGAGTACATCATATAATGACATCATTGTCTAGTAAGTTCATGTTACACACATTCATAAAATAAAATTATTTGATTGCACCTAATCTATATCTTAATAGCATGGAAACTTACAAGAAAAAAGACATGCTATTAAAAAGACACAAAAAAAAATCCTTTATTCAAAATAAAATTGCATATATCCAGTAGATTACAATATGTTTTCCTTATTTTTCTATGTTATATCTCTATCTACTTGGTTTGACGCTTTTATTGTACTCTATCTCTCTCCCAAATTCCTCTTCAAAGCTCTCTCAAAAATTCCTAGGTTTTACTAGGAGCTCCAACTTTCCAACGTGTAGCTCTCATTCCTATGGCATTTGAAAAATAAAATGCAAAGACACATTAAGAATTCTTCTTAAATTTGAATTTCTTTATAAACCCTTTTACCTTTTGATCTTTACCTCCTTCATTTATAAAAACAATTATTGTCAAAGTAAATGAACATAGGTCATTGTTTGTCCTTTAAAAAAAATTCTAAAGAACCAATTCATTTTTCCTTGTTATTTATTTGTTTTCAAGATAGCATACAACTCAAACAAAGTATAAAATTAACCTTTTTTCCTCTTTAACAATGCTAATGAGATTAAAATTATGTGGCTATCTTTTTGCAGTATTATATAAAACCTTAAAACATTCTAAAACTTCATGTTGTTCAATTATATAAATTAATAGTTATAAATATGTTATGTATGAATTGTTTTAAAAGTTAATATAATCATAAATGAAATTTTAATATTTATATTTAGCTATATTAAATTTTTAATTTTTATTATATCATGACCACATAATGATATTAAAACTTTCTTAACCAATTTTAATACCTAAACAAATTCTAATAATAATTTCCTTAAAATTTTAAAAATTTAACCTTTAAATTTATACAATTTCTTAAAATTATATTTTAACTTTGCAAAAAAAATTAGTTTTAGCTTTTAAAATAATTTACCAATAACTACTTGAATTACAAATGCATTCAAAGATGTATTTTTCCCTTTTTAACCTGATTTACTTGGGTAAACTCCTCACCTTGCTTTAAAACAAATGTAAAAAGTAAATTTTAAATATATTAACCTATATCTTGTTGTCTAATAAAATCATTTATTCTTTAAAAAATACAAAAATTAATAATAAAAAAAGAAAAATAACAAACTGCAATTTAACTGTGCTTATATCTGTAATGTTAAAAGAACAAATAATTAAAAAAATGCAAAGCTGCTTGCAATGCTTATGGCATTCAACAAACTATTTATGATCTTTCTTGGAAATGCATGAGTGAAATATTCCGTGCCACATAAAATGGCTTTCAACTCTTAGTGGAAAAGCATCCAACTAAATATTCAGTCATTACAGAACGAGGCTCAACTCAGAATCCACCTCCCCCTCCTCCGCCACCACCAAAGCCCCCTCCTCCACCGGCACCCGCACCCCCACCAACTCCTCCTCCAAATCCTCCACCGGCACCCACACCCCCACCAACTCCTCCTCCAAATCCTCCACCGGATCCAGCACCAGCACCCCCTCCAATTCCACCACCACTTCCTCCTCCAACACCACCACCCCCTCCAATTCCACCACCACTTCCTCCTCCAACACCACCACCAGCACCGCCTCCTGCTCCCGCACCTCCGCCAACGCCTCCTCCGGAACCACCACCAACGCCTCCTCCGGCACCACCACCCACACCCGCGCCTCCTCCAGCTCCACCACCGGCACCTCCTCCTGCGCCACCACCGGCACCTCCGCCCAAGCCACCTCCTGCACCTCCTCCTGCGCCACCACCGGCACTACCACCAGAACCTCCGCCCAAGCCTCCTCCAACACCTCCTCCTGAGCCACCACCGACACCACCACCAGCACCTCCGCCCAAGCCTCCTCCTGCGCCACCACCGGCACCACCACCAGCACCTCCGCCCAAGCCTCCTCCAGCACCTCCTCCTGCGCCACCACCGGCCCCGCCACCTCCGCCTAGACCTCCGCCGCCACCAAGTCCAACACCGCCACCTTTTCCGAAACCGCCTCCACCGCCAATTCCTCCACCTCCACCCAAATTATCAGTTTGGTACTTTGTGTAGACGTTGAGGTTTCTGCCTTCGACAATAATTTGACACACTGTAACCATGAGCACCAGCATCAGTAGCATTCCAGAGAGTTTGGGTGCCCATGCCAGTTCCATTCTCTTCATGCTGCCTGATAGCTTCAGTGTTATAACAATTACAATTACAATTACAATTACAATGAAATTGAAGCGGTTATCGTCTCTCTTTGACAAACTCTTGGCACTTTAGTCCCCTTAAATAGTTGAGCCTGCCATTTAATTCCCCACCAAATTCCCATCAAAGTCGCTCAATTCCATTAAGCCAGAGACTACCTAATGCCGCGTCTGTTTTGAAAACTTTCCGGCACCAATGCTGTGTTGCGTTGAACAGTGAGAGAAACACATCACCATGTTGTGATAATCGTTGGCTTCAATAATGAAGAGGCAAGAAATCAATAATCGTAAGTTTGGAGATGGTCATAAGGCCGGTCACGTGCTTGTATGATGTGGGCCGCAGCTGTCTTACCCAGTTCAATCTGAACGCAATTAATATTTTATTCCGCAGGAGGGGCAAATCCACCGACATTTACTTTTAGGATTTTTAGTTTTTTTGCTTTGTTTTTTTTTTTGTTTTGGTGTTTTATAGTTGGTTGTGCTCTAGGGTTCTCTTGTCTTTTTTTAACTGTTATTTATGGTTCCCAATTCTGGTGAGCTACTGGCTTTGTAGGAAATTCAATGAGGGAGAATATCACCCATCAAGTATTCACAAAAGTTCATCCTGAAGGTGGTGCACGTGGTAAGGTCTCAATCCTTTATGTCACTTTTCCGACATAGACTTTAGAGGCTACACGAAATTGATTTGAATCACATGCATTAGTAGGCTACGTTTTTGGGTCGTATCCCTAATGAGTCAATTTTGAAGGCTTGGATCAATTTGATATGGTCCCCTCATGGCATCTAGGTTATGCTTGTATGAAACAATACCAAGCGTTTCTTCCTTTTCTAGTTTTCAAACCCTTCCCATGTGAAGGAGATTTTTCAATACAGTCCATTTCACATGCAGAGTTCTTTGTTAGTTCTTGCATTGTGGACACATGAGTTTGTTGTGTCTGAGGACAAGCTAAATAAAGTCTCAGTTTGGGTTGAGTTTCCTAATCTTCTCATCCCTATGTGGGATGAGTTGTTGCAAATTGTAAGTGTGCTCGAGCATGTTGTTATGCTTGAGCTTAAAAAATTTTCAATGCCCAAACGACCAAACGAGTTTGTCCAAGTAGATTTGTTTAAGAACTGATGCAGGAGCATCCAGTTGCCAAGAGGCAACCAAGCAAAAAGCAATTGGAGTTTTCTATATTTATTTTTGAAACTGGATAAACATACAGTTGACAACTAAGCGTGAATAAGGATGGATAAGAATGATTGGTTGTCATGCGTAGCTAGCAACTCATTGCTCTCATGATTATAAATAAGAAGTTGATGGGAAACGTGAGGAGCGGAGGGGAGTAGGAGAGAGTAAGGAGCTCCAGAGTAATTGGCACTCTGTGCAGTGCTTGTAGGAGGTTTCTTCTATGAAACCTCGAAGGAATGAACTTGGTACTCGATGCAGTGCTTGTAGGAGGTTTCTTCTCTAGAGCCTCAAAGGAAGGAACTTAGCACTTGGTGCATTGCTTGCAAGGTTTCTTGTATGAAGCCTCAGATGAAAGAATTTGGTATTCGATGCAGTGCTTGCAGGAGGTTTGTTGTGTAAAATCTTGAAGAAGAAAATTGGCACTCTGTGTAGTGCCTGTAGGAGGTTTGAGATGTAAAACCTCGGATGGAAGAAGGAGATTGGTACTCTGAGGAGTGCTTGTAGATGTGTGGCAATTATGGATGCCATGGGATTTCTTTGAAAGAGCAATGAAGACATTGTGGTAACTGTGGCCACTGTTGGAATGTGTTATTATGGATGTTAAAAATATATATTAAGAAAAAAATAATGTTCTGTGTATTACTATTTTTTTTACTATGCACTTTGATCATGCAGATCAAATTTATCTTGTTATTTGTGTGCATATTGGCAAGAAGATGTTTGAGCAGCTAGAAGAGGTTGTTGTTAAATTGATCCCCTCTCCTCCACTGCATCATTATGGTATTAGAGCCAGAAGATCGTTGGGATTGAGCTCTATGAGCAGGAGCTCACATTATTCTTTCTACCCAATGAGTATGATGTGGGAGCATCCAACTGGCAAGAGCAAACCAAGAAAAAATTAGTTTGAGTTTTCTATTTATATTTTTGATATCAGATAAACATGCAGTTGATAGCTGAGCATGGATAAGGATGGATAAGAATGCTTGGTTGTCATGCATAGCTAGCAAATCATTACCCTCATGCTTATAAATAAGAAGCGTGAGGAGTAGGGGGGAGAGAAAGGAGCTCTAGAGTAGTTGGCACTCTGTGTAGTATTTGTAGGAGGTTTCTTCTATGAAGCCTTAGAGGAAGAAACTTGGCACTCGATGCAGTGCTTGCAAGAGGTTTCTTCTATAAAGCCTCAGAGGAAGGAACTTGGCACTCGGTACGGTGCTTGCAAGGTTTCTTGTATGAAGCCTCAGATGAAGGAAATTGACACTCGATGCAATGCTTGCAAGAGTTTTTTTGTGTAAAACCTCGAAGAAGGAAATTGGCACTCTATGTAGTTCTTGTAGGAGGTTTGAGATGTAAAAAATTGGATGGAAGAAGGAGATTGGTACTCTGAGGAGTGCTTGCATATGTGTGACAATTATGGCCGCCATGGGATTGCTTTGGAAGAGCAATGAAGATGTTGTGGCAACTGTGGCCATTATTATAATGTGTTATTGTGGATGTTAAAAAAATACATATTAAGAAAAAAATAGTGTTCTGTGTATTACTATTTTTTTATTGTGCACTTGATCATGCAGATCAGATTTATGTTGTTATTTGTGTGCATGTTGGCAAGAATAATGTTGAGCATCTAGGAGAGGTTTTTGTTAAATTGACCCTCTCTTTGCCACTGCATCAAGGACCTTAAGGAATCCATCAATATCTGAGTTGGGAAGTTTACCTATTCTCAGAGGGTTGTTTATATCAACTTCCCAAACACTTGTTGTCATTGACAAGCTTCCAACCACAAACTAAAATACTACTTGTTCATGTCGCATAACAAGCCAAAGCCAACTCCTACACTCTTTACAAGGACAACCCCTTAATCCAATGAGGATGGTTTGACCATTGTGGGTAGCAAAAAAAATTAGCATGCTAGTACTGCTAAATCAGCGATCCCTAAGATGTCTACCAAAGAGGTTAGCACATTATATTCATAACCTTCATGGAAGACAATAGGGCCACAAAAAGAGTAGCTAGTTTGTGTTCCTTCGACAACAGATGTGGAATATAAAGAGGTTTCACCACCTCGTCAGAAGCCTTCCTAGAACTCAAGTACACAAGAGATTATACAAGTTTTCCTCCCCAGTTCCCCTACATCTATAACAACCAATCCAAACCATCCCAAAGAGAGTAATTTTTTAAAGAAAGTTCACAATCAAGGTTGTCAATTTTTTTTTCAATATTCTTTCATTATTAATAAGAAAACCACATTTGAGATACTATCACTATAGATGAATCTTAAGTGGATAGGACAAGCCAACATTTTGTAGTTTCTAGGGTTTACTTTTATAAACCTCCACGGTGAGAATAGACACCTTCAGTGGTTACCTCACATTCCTTACACTCTCCCTAAATACAAGGAAATTTAACCATGACATAGGCATTATCAATTATCAATGTTTAGAGATAGGGCACATCAATTCCCTCACTATACATAATTCAATCTATGTATGTGCTTTCTAGTGTAATATCTTAAAGCCTAGTTATCACATCTTTGTGATAAGATAAACTAGTAGTTAGTGCTTAATTCTAGACATTTACGATGGGATAATTAAAGTTATTATCACTTCATGCGATAATATGCATGGCCACTTGATCCTTCTTGTTCAAGGTGCCATAACTTACATATATTATGAATGGTTTTCTAGACTCAGCGACATAAATTATGGTTTAATATTCTTGCTTTAGAACCCCACCCAAAATCCTTCCCACTTTTGGGAGCACAATTGAGCCTGACCGCTCTAGATGTAATTATTGCAACTCACCTAACTACTATCTCCCCACAACTTACCAAGTCTTGTGAATAAACTTGAATCTAGGGTTCTATTAAAGCTTTAGGAGTTTTACCAAGAACCACCCCTTTACAAGAGAAAACTCAAAGTCATTTATTAAAAAACTTTGATCTCTCTCTTATTAATCAATCATAAAAGAATATGCCTATCATACTTAACTGGAAGTAAAACTTAATAAGGAAAATAACCTTCATTTTTCCATAAACATAAAGAATTAATAGAATCGTTCTTATAAATATTCCATTCTAAAATAAAGCTTTTCAATTACTTCCATAATAGTATAAATCCATATATTTTCCTTTAAGCTTATTCATGTTCTATTTCATAGATTATTCTAAGATGCCATCTTTCCTATTTATATCTTCTAAAGCAGATTTATAGAAGATATCCATATTTTAAATTTCAATACCATTCAATCCTTCATCAAAGCACACACTAATTTCTACATTATAGAATATGTTTTCTATTTTTATTTTAATAACAATGGTTTGCAAATAGATAAGTCTATACAACAATATCTTCAAATTCTAGAAGATAACATCCCAAGTTTTAAACTTCTTGCCCTCCTTTTCAATTTCTCCTTCTTCCAGCATGTAAGGTGATGGAAAAAGGGATCATAACAGCTCATAGAAAAATCGATGAATTCCTACATGCTCGTTTTCAAATATGCAACGAACAATAATGTAGAATATGCAATATTTTGATCTATTTGTTTCAAGAATAGAAATACTTGCACATTCTGTTTTCCCTTTCTATTTTAAAACAATACCCTTCAATATAGAACCCCATAATTCTCTCTCCTTATGGTTGGACTCCGCATCCAACTCTTCATACATTCATATTATAAAAAGAAACACAATATATCCATATCTATTTTCTTTTTATATAAAAGAAGATAGTAAATAATTGTACATCGAAATACATGGTTCCCTTTTTTTAATTTCTCCACTTTCATATTATCATAGTATAAAAAAATGCATTCAACTAATTAAGTTTCTACATAATGCATTTAAATAAAAATATAATTGTTCATATCTATTAAAATGAGATGAACATTCTATGTTTGATTAAAGTGTTTCATTCTCTAAAACAAACTAGAGTAAAAACTAAAATAATATTTAATTATTCTAAAAAAATTTCAATGTATTTCTATATAAAAGATAAAAAAACAACTTCAATTTATATATTAAAATGTATTATGCTCCATTAGAACATATATTTGTTACCTATAGCATATTTTAATTAGCACAACCTTTCCTTTTGTAGACACTAAAATATAGGCATTTGTATTAACCCACAATCTTGCATAATAAAATTATATGCCTAAGTCTAAACTTAGGTGTATAAATCCTACACATTATCCTATTTTCCATATTTTATTAAATTTGGAAAATCCCCCTAGGATACCTTGTCTCCCCATTGGACATGTGTCCTAGCCACCACTACCCCTCACCTTGCCATATCTCACACCTCACTCCACACTTCACTTCACTTGCATCCACCCACTTGGCACATCTACCCACTTAAGTGAGACACTTATAGAGACTCACTATAACTACCCCTAACACTTGGTTGTCCTAGCTTGCCACATCCCTTTCCCTCCAAAATCTCCAAATACCTATAAAAGAAGCATCACCCATAAAGCAAAAGATATTGAAGTTTATATCGTTACGATGTTGGAATGCTACAGGAGGTCATCTACGCACTTGAAGGTCAACTCATCGACACTCGTGGATCAAACCCTAGTAACTCTACCTTTCAGTCACAAATTTCAATGGGCGTTTACATAGTCATAAACACACCTCCATATTTACCAAACACCAGCCCGTATTTAGTCAACCTGAAATGCATGATGTTTTCTTAAGAGCAGATCAATCCAACGACATACAAAGATCAGAGCAAGGTAAATAGCATGGTATTTTGATTTACGTGTTTTCTATTTCCTGCTTCTTTTATATCTTCTACAAGTATTCAAAATAGGGCTTTGTAGCTTTTCTTTTTCATCTAAGAAAGGACCTCACATAGTAGAGACCCTTCATATTATACTAATCCTATTTTGATGTTTACATTCTTACAAGTACAGGAGATAGGTCTTTAAAAAGTTGTTGAAGCAAGGATGGCCTGCGAGGATACTCAAGCCCATCTGACAATATGATTGGAACAAATAAAACTGAAGACACCCCCATCCTTCTTGATTTCAAAAGGGGATATTTTTCCCTTTTACCCCTTGTAATATAAGAGAGCAAGAGAAGCATTGTACAAAAACCCTTGCACACTTGGGGTAATTTATTATAAAATGGAGCTATTTTGAATACAAAGATCAATTGTTTCATTCTTGTATTTTCTTGTCCTTTATTCTATTGGTTGGTGTTGTCTTCTATTTTCGTATAAAACAATGTTAAACACGGTCCTCCATTTTATCAAATGCCTAGCCGCATTTGATCAGTGCCAAACATGCATTTGTATTTGGTCCTGTGTTACAAAACCACTACAGAACCTATTTGAAATCATTTTTCAATATTTTATTTGGAACTTTGTTTTTCTTTGCTCTATTTTTTTGTCTACTTCTATGTACTTTTGACTGTATACTTAGGCATTGAAATCATAATTGCATTCTAAGTTGCATTGTAGAGTTAATTTTTGCACTTTACTTTACAGAAACCATATCAAACCTCAAACTCCATACAATCTTTCACATTTCACAATAAACATTGGTAAGGTTGGACTTTATCACCAATCCCCAATTGAGACTAGTGACATTGGAATTGACCTATTTCCACCGGCTCACCCCCTAGAAATTGTAGTAGCCAATAAGGAGTGGCTTTTCAGACTTCATCACCAAAAGGTCCCCTACTCTTGGGTGCACCCAGAGTGGGAAGGTTAGTAATGTCATTTTACCATGAGGCTTAATAATAAGTGGAACACAGTTATCATTTTTATCCAAGCTCACCTGAGAGTGAAGCGAAAGCCTATGGGGCATTTCCCCAGGTATTAGGCAAGTAGAAAGACTTAGACAATGTGACCTCCCATAGGGGATAATTATGAATCCTTAGGCTTACCCTTGAGCCAATCACACCTTTAGGAAGCTATTTTTTTAGTCATTCGTGATTCATCCTTTGTTAGAGGGGTGGATTCAAACACACCCTTGTAGTTGCATACATAATTCACCTTGCATAGTGGTTCTAGGAATAGGAGTCTCAAAATAAAAATACACCAAAACTTGAAAACTTCAAAATATATATCAAGAAAACTGCAAAAACAAAATACAAATCAAAATTTACAAAATTTAAAATAAAAATAAAAATAGAACTTGAAACAAAACTTAGAAAACATTTGTTTGTTTGATTGATTGTGTTTTTATTTACTTTTTCATTTGCATCATACTTTGCACATGCATACCTTCACATTCACCACCTCATTCCACATTTTTCTTGTGTTAATGACCCACAGTCAATCCAAATCCTTAAACCAATTCAAAGATCAACCATCTTCACCCATGGCACATTTTTCTCAACCTTCCCAAGCCCCCACTACTTCTGTGGTGTGGAAATCTAGCGTAGCCCGCATTGTGCATCTAGAATTGTCCACTGGATAATCTAGTTATACCCCCACTTCAGACATGGATATAATGCAAAGGGCTACTTATGTTGTGATTCTAGGAACTCCCAAGAGTGAGCCATCCACGTCGTTTGACCCGCACATCACGTATCTGGATACTAATGCCATTAAAACTTACTTAACTACAATAGGCTTTGTCTTTCCATCACTGCCTCCCATCACCATTCCACCTCACACCTTTCCAGCATTGTATCAAGAAACCATCTACTCTCATCCACAACAAGCTCATCAATTCATTACCAATACACTTTTTGAATCAACTACTGCAACTATGACCCACACCCATCCATCATCATATCATCAATACATATCCATCCCATAACATGAAAACATCATTTGCTCTAACCCCCTCTATGAAGCACAAGTTAATGTTGCTTCGTAGATACCCATATCCATACCATCTACAACATCCATTGATCTTAGCCATCATGACATACCTCATTCACTCACAATGCCCTTTGCCACCTACCCTCCACCAACATCCACTCACATTGTCACCACACATCTTGTTCAATATTTCCCCCATGTGGACATACCATCTGCATCTATAATTGCTATACAACAAGTTTTTTTGCACTTACAACAATTGCTTGTGGATAATACCAACCAAAACACTCATCCTGACTCACAACAAGAATCACTAGGAGGAGACTAAATATCCATCCATATCATATCAAGACACTTTCTTTATGGGTTATGCGACCACCCACCATAACCATACCCACATATACACTCCATCACATGTATGGTGCTATATCAACACAATACACCATAATTCCACCATATTCTCATCAACAACCACCTCTTCACCAACACACTATGCTTACTCTACAACAAATTTTGAATCACCGCACAAGCATTGAGCTACAGTTGAGTCACATCAATCTCATCAACATCACCCATCTCATCAACCTCATCAACATCGCCCACCTCATCAATCTCATCCACCTTGCCCACCTTGTTCAAATAATCTGTCTCATACCTAGACCCCTTTATTTGAGCCCTTATCGACAATATTTCATAATTTGCAGGAGGTAAAAACAATTTTTTTACTTGAATTCACCCACTACATCTAAATCAACCAAAGTCTAAGAGATATAGGGAGGATCACTATTGTCTATATCATTGACAAGTGGGCCACGATATCAATCTTTGCAAAACATTTAAACATATGGTCCAAGAACTTATCGATAAGGGGGCCTTTCCATTGAAATTCCTCTCATCCCATCCAATCAGAAGCTTCATATCCACCAGAACCACTGTGGATATGCTCATGGTATCACACCTTCCCTGTGCTCACTAGTCACAAAACAATTTGGGGATGCTTAAGGTATCACACCTTCCCTATGCAAAAACAAAGGCTTCAAAGGAACTAAACTCCTTTGGTCACATTCAATTTAAAAGGCTCTAAAGGAACCAAACTCCTTTGGTCACATTCAACTCAAAAGTCTCAAAAGTAACCAAACTTATTTGGTCACATTCAATTAAAAAAGGCTTAAAAGGAACCAAAATCCTTTGGTCACATTCAATTGAAAAAGGCTTCAAAGGAACCAAACTCCTTTGGTCACATTTATTTCAAAAGGAACCAAAGGCGCCAAACCCCTTTGGTCACATTTTAGTTCAAAAGCCCCAAAGGAACCAAACCTCTTTGGTCATATTTCAATTTAAAAATTCTCTAAAGGAACCAAACTCCTTTGGTCACATTAAATTCAAAAGGCTCCAAAGGAACCAAACCCCTTTGGTCACATTTCAGTTCAAAATCCCCAAAGGTACCAAACCCCTTTGGTCATATTTCAATTCAAAAGGCTCCAAAGGAACCAAACTTCTTTTGTCACATTCAATCCAATTTGGCTCCAAAGGAACCAAACTCCTTTGGTCACATTCAATTCAAAATTATATGAAGGAACAAAACTCCTTTGGTCACTATCAAATCCAAAAGGCTCCAAAGAAAATACCACTTTGGTCAAATTGGTTTAAAATGCTCCAAAGGAAGCACACTCCTTTGGTAAAATCAGTTCAAAAGCTCCAAAGTCACCAAACTCCTTTGGTCAAAAGATCCCCAAGTGAACCTTGTACCTAGTGATTTACTCTAGTCACCTAGCGGTTGGAGTGACTGGTTATGTATGCAATATGGTAGGATTAGTAGATCACCATAAGGACACTTGTCAAAAAAAAAATCCCTTGCATACATGCATTCATATCATTTGCATTCATTCATATCACTTGTCATATTAATCGTCATTCGGTTAGTGTAGATAATTGTTAGCCCACTATGTCTTCTTACCTTAATCAGGGACATCTTCGATCTTGTATTAGTCACCAATCCATCAGTCGCAATCATTTACAACTTTCTTTGTGATCTTTTGATCATTAAGGAGTCCTTGTAAGATAGGATAGATATCGTATGACCATAAACAATGATGATTATACGACCACTGACTATTTTACACACACCCCTTAATTTTCAAAAGCTCATAAGGAACATACAACTACATCTCACATAATACAATGTTTGTCAAACAATTCCTAGGTGTTTTCAGTCACTCAACCACTCCTAGTGTGTTAAGCAACCTCAATTCAATGTCAAACAATCCTGATGTGCTATAGGTTACTCCTAGTCAAATCAAGTTTCCTCTTGGACCACACACATTTGTCACTAAGAAATTTTTAGGTTCTACAAGTTGACTCTATCATATTTAAACCAAACACATATCACATTTACTAATGAAGTCTTGGATCAGAATGAGATGATGCCATGATTGGATTTAACTGAGAAGTGAAAATTTTCACTACTTGTCCTATTATGCACATAGTCCAAAAACGATGGTTTTCACTACTCAAAAATAAAATAGTCCAATGAAAATAGTGGTTTTCACCACTTAAACTTAACATCCACACCAAAAATGATAAAAAGAATGGGTAGTAAGGATAGGGTCAAATTCTCATCTCGACTTGGTTGAGAATCCGATTCCCCAAAGCCTTAACTCTTTTTATGATAGGTCTTCAAGTAGTAAGGATAGGGTAAAATTCTCATCTCGACTTGGTTGAGAATATTATTTCCCAAAGCTTGAATATCCTAACATTGGACTATGGAGCTAATCTCCACTGGAGCTATAGAAGCTTGACTGGTAGTGGAGTATGCTCGTGCGTGGTGACACGTCTCTCTTTAAGAGACCTCCGAACACACATAAGGATAAGCTTGATTCTTGGTTATTTCCATTAATGGTTTAATATCACCTTACTCAAAGTTGGAAAAAAAATTCATTTGCACACACCTTGGTTCTTAATGGACTTGTATCAACACCAAACTCAAAATTATTTGAAAATGAATATTCATTGCACACATAATTGGTCCTTGAGATATTTGACTCCTCTAGGACATCCTTAGCATCTTATAGATTTAGGATATTAATAGATGAGTTTGTTTAATATCACTAGAATGTTTGAGTCTTTGAAAAATAACTCTAGATCCTAAGGCAAACAAATTCATAAGCGAGCTTCCATTCCATACCACCATCGCATTGTCATGCTATCAACATATAGTTAAGCTAGTACTATTATTTTGGTGCCATTGATTAAGCAATAAATGCAAAGTCTACTAAAAAATGGTCCATAACATCTTTGAACGATAATTAATTAGGCAACATCATTCATTCATTTGCATACATCATCACCAATTGCATTCATTCATAATACATTTATTTCATCACATGCATACCAAAAAAAAAAAATGCTAAAGGCTCAATGGGAACCAAACTTATTTTGTCACATTCAATTCAAAAGGCTCCAAAGGAACCACTCTCCTTTGGTCATTCCAATCCAAAAGGCCCCAAAATAACCACAACCCTTTGGTCAAGTAAATCCAGAAGAATCCAAAGGGGACTTTCCTTTGGTCAATTCAATTCAAAAGGCTCCAAAGGAACCTAACCTATTTTGTCAAATTTCATTTCAAAGGCTCCAAACAAAACACACCTTTGGTCAATCCAATCCAAAAGGTTCCAAAGGGGACACCCCTTTGGTAAATTCAATCCAAAAGGCTCCAAAGGGACATCTCTTTGGTAAATTCAATTCAAAATGCTCCAAAGGAACCTAACCCATTTGGTCAAATTGTATTTGACACCTTTGGTCAATTCAGTTAAAAAGGCTCCAAATAAACCTAATCCCTTTGGTCAAATTTCATTTCAAATGCTCCAAAGGAGACTCACCCTTTTGGTCAAATCATTTTAAAAGCTTCAAAAGCACCACACCCCTTTGGTAAAAAGCTCAAGTGAATCTTGTATCTAGTGGTTTACTCTATACACCTAGCGGTTGCAGCGATTGGTTATCCATGCAATCCAGAAGGATGGGTAGATCACCATAAGCACACTTGTTCAAAAACAAACATCCAATTCATTCTAATCATTTTCATATTTGTCATATGTTTTGTAGCTTTCATCATTTCATCTCTTCTCCATCGAATCATTGCTTTAAGGGGTAAAAAATATCTAAAAATCTAGTCTCAAATTATGTCAATACTCAAAACACTCAGTATTGAAAATTATGTTCATTCAAATTATGTCATACGCCCTTTTTTTTGGGGCAGATCACAAGAAAAAATATAAATCAAACAAACACTTGGTATACCTAAAGCCTAAAGCATAGACTAAAGCTTGTCTATCCATGGATGGAAGGTTTGCCAAAATTAAATTCATCAATTTTTTGAAAGTAATGATTCAATAATGTGCATATTTTCCATGATTGGGGTAACCCACATTGAATTTTATTTGTAACCATCTTACACAACTCTCCTTCAAATAAAAATGGCTTCAAAGCTCCAAAACAATCAAACACCACAAAATCATCAAATCAATCCATCAATACATCCAACAAATCATCACACTTGAAATTAGATTAGTTTGATCCCTCAATTTTTGAGTGTGACTACATTCAAGAAATGTTTCCCAAGGTTATCATGAAGCAATATCCGTGGGGTTGCAAATGCGAAAAACTATGACAACTCTCAATTTTGTAGGAATTGCTACAATCGCTAGGGTCCTTGAGCTCCCAGGGTGGCTGGTTCCTTTAATGGCACATCATTCTTGGTAGGAATCACTATAGTCACTAGGGTTCTCAAGATCCCAGGGTGGTTGGTTCTTTTACCACATCATTTTGCATTTCATTGTTACTAAAGGCAAATTTTTGACAACACACAACCCCCCAAACTTGGGATATCCAACTTGATCTTGATTTTCAACATTTGCATCTATCACATTCATCCTATTTTATCATTCACATATGATCAATTGGCTTATGGGTTTCATTCTTCACCCATGCACTAATTTAGGGGGTAAGCTACAAATCAAAAAATTCAAAAGCCATTCATTCTTTGTGTTGAGATAACTTGAGTCCATTTCTCCATCCAATAAAGATAGCTGTCTCTTTTTTTTTGCACTACATTGTGTTTTACTCAATACGGTATAAAAATAGTCATATGTAGACACCAAATATAGTTATTTGAATTCAACCCATAATATTTGATAATAAAATTATATGCCTAAGTCTAAACATAGGTGTATAAATCCTGCACATTATCTTATTTTCTAGATTTTATTAAATCTAAAAAATCCCTTAGGATACCTTGTGTCCCCATTGGACATGTCTCCTAGCCACCACTACCCCTCACCTTGTAACATCTCACACCTTACTCCATACTTCACTTCACTTACACCTACCCACTTCCCACATCTCCCCAGTTAAGTGAGACACTTGTAGTGACTTTCTGTAACTGCCCCTAACACTTGGTTGCCCTAGCTTACCACTTGGTAATCCAGACTTACCACTTGGATATCATGGCTTACAGTTGGCAATCCTCTCTACAGGAGGTCATACTGTTACACTGATGGAATTGCTACAGGAGGTCATCTACGCAGTTGGAGGTTGAATCATCGATACTCGTGGATCAAACCCTAGTAGCTCTGCTTTTCAACCACAAATTTCGATGGGCGTTTACACAATCGTAAACGTGCATTCATGTTTGCCAAAAACTAGCCCACGTTTAGTCATCCCAAAACACATGCCCACATTTTTTCAAGAGCAGATTAGTTCGACGATAGACAAAGATCAAAGCGAGGTAAATTAGCAAGGTATTTTGATTTACGTATTCTATTTCCTACTTCTTTTATATCTTTCACAAGTATTCAGAATAGGGATTTGTGGATTTTTATTTCCATCTAAGAAAGGGCCTCACACAGTGGAGGCTCTTCATATGCTACTAATCATATTTTGATGTTTGCATTCTTACAAGTATAGGAGACAGTTCTTTGAAGAGATGTTGAAGCAAGGATGGCCCATGAGGCTACTGAAGCCCATCCGACAATCTGATTGGAGCAAAGAAGACTGAAGACACCACCATCCTTCTTGATTACAAAAGGGGATATTTCCCTATTTTTCCCCTTGTAATCTAAGAAAGCAAGAGAAGCATTGTACACAGACCCTTGTACACTCAAGGCAGATTATTGTAAAATAGAGGTTAAGGATCCACTATTTTGAATACAAAGATCAATTCTTTCATTCTTGCACTTGCTTGTCCTTTTATTTTATTGCTTGGTGTTGTTTTCTATTTTCTTACACCTTTAATAAATACATCTACTAGAAATATTTAAAAATGCAATACTACCTATCTTAAGAGGCTCAAAGACCTACAAGTAAATTTAAAAATTAAAAATATTTGTCAAACACTCAATATTGATGAAAATTTTCTTACTATGACGATGCTACATAAGAATATAATGACAAGAGAGACGTCTACCAATTATTTAGATTGGCTACTCCAATGGAAATGCAAGGCTATTTTTCTAAATATTTCAATGATCTATTAGCATCAACCAATATAGCACCATAAACACTCATTAAACTAGAACAACCAAGCTGATTTTGTTTGAGATAGTTTGAGATACAAGTGTCTATCTAGAACTAGGTGGTTCCTTTTCTATTAATACATGGATGCTAAATAATAACACCACCTATTTTAGCATAGAAGAAAACATAACAACTAATATTTTCAATAGAAATTTCAAAGCAAATCTGCACTATTTATCAAATTGCTAATATCTCAAAACAAAAGCATAGAGCTTCAACAAGATGAGGTTTGTCTTACTTCAATGGTTTCCTGGGATAGCGACAGTTTAATTTATGTTTCTATATATATAAAATGGAAAGTAAAACCATTTAAATCTTAGCATAATTTCCAAAGGATTTATCCTTAACTTTAATTATGCATATAATTAATCACACAATACCAACGGATAGCAAAATAAAAAGTTGATTTTTCAACCTGATATTTAATTCCCAAGAATGTCTACTTTGTTTGGTGCTAATTTTTATGGTCTTCCTCTAGATATACCACCTTTTCTTTTGAATCCTCCCTTATTTTTCTTCTTCCTTTTTCTTTTATATCCTTTCCTAAGGCTTTTCAAGAAGATGATAAATTTCAACCGAACTTCCAACTAATTTTGCTCGTTAGAAAATATTTCTTATAAAAAGGAGTGTGGCTTAGTTGAATTATTTAATTACAAAATATAAGAGTTATCTTATTATTGTTTTAGTTCATAAACTTTATTTTCTAATGTTATCATACACATTACACAACCTTAGAGCAAATAAACCAATTATTCTTTATTTAATAGATTTAATCTATATCAAAAGCTAATATTTATTATTAGCCTTGATAATACAAATTTGGGTAGTAAATAAGCCTCCATGCTTATTAATACCTTATTCGATGGATCCCTTTTACCAGACCCATTTCTTAAAAATATGTATGTCACCAAATAACTGCTTATTAAACATACACTTCCATTATACAACCACTTATTCTTAATTAGCAAGTTTTTCGATGACTTGTCATCACTTATCTATTAAGAACTACTCCTTTGCCTTAGTAATTTTCCAACCGATGGTATAATCTTATTCACACATGCATATATGAAAATAGAACTACATGAGGGGATATTATACCCTAGAGTTGTCAAACTTATTATCATCTAGCCATCATTTCGCTTTTATTCAATCTCTCATTCCTAGTTGTTAAGCTTCATCACCCCAACTATGACTTGGTCCTGCATCCATACACATCATCAATAGTACCATCATCAACAGTACCATCATCATCATCATGTCTTATTCTAACATAATATGAATAAGACATCAAACACCAATAGCCACCCATTGATAATACAACTAGGATTAAGCATTGAAAAATCACATATCAATGTAAAATCAACATAAATATTAAGTCTTGCCAAGGAGAGTTGTGACGTACTCCCCCCTTGGACTAAACACAATTCTTTGTGTTTTCTACAATATAAATTTCAAAAAAAAAAAATATATATATATATATATATATTTTAAAGCGAAAAACCCCTTGTGGGGCCACCTTGGTCTAAGAGACCACGAACAGGGGGTTCTACACCGTCAAAGTCACCCGGGAGTCGCACCCGACCCTGCCCACACCAAAATTATAAATTGGATTTTGGTTACCCAATTCAACTTTTTGGTAGGGTGGAGATTCGAACCTAGGACCTCCCTTGGAGGATTGCCCTCTCCTCTCCAACTCACCTACAACACCTGGGTGTTCAAATATATATTTTTATTCAAATAAATAAGGAAACTATTTTCTCATATCCTCCACTTTTTCCCAAGTGGCACATTGTTTAGAATAGTGTTCACATTGGACCTTACACTATTCTATGGTTTTTTTCATTATAAGTGAAACAAACAAAAAGATGCTATAACACTCATTCAATATCATAGAATCTACTGCATTTTGTATTGAAATCATAAAAGGGTTACAAAGCTTGATATCCTTTTACAAATTTTGACCTAAAGGCTACAATGGGGTCTTCCCTAAGGAAGCCATTTTTGGTTGGTACAAAAGTAGCAAGACTTGTCCTTTTATGTTCCTCAGTATAGGTGGGCTTCTTGCTCGTGGGCCATCACTTGTTGGATGTGTTCTTGTACTTGTTGGACTTGCTGACCTACAAAATATTGTTAGTGCGATTGGGAGTCTGCCTCAGTCAAACCCCGTGGTTATGAAGATAAAAGACTCACTAAATAAACTTAAAACATGAAAATAACTATTGAGAACAACATAAAAACACTAAATTAAGGTTGGTGCCAAAACCATTTCCACTCTCTTCCATGTCATCAAAGACGAGATGAAATACAACATCCTTTTGGGACACCCTTGGATTTAGGACATGCAATGCATCCCTTCCATGCTCCATCATTGTATCAAATATATCCATAATGGCTTGGTCCACTACATCCCCGTCGATGGTGATCCATTCAAATTCTGCAACATTATCACCCTTCCACCAAGTCCACCCTTATCATCCACCCAATTCACCCCTACACGATGTTGGTCTCTACACAACACCTATCCATCATCTTTGCAACCACCTTCTACACTTGATATGAGCAACATTGCATACATCTCTTCAAATACACCTCAGCCTCCCAACACCCCAGATATTCCCACATTCTCTCGCCGCCCTTCTTTATCTTTCACACCACTTTCATCATTCACTTTTTTTGCTACACCCTCCATTCCATATTCATTCAATAACCCACCTATTCTTCCCATACCTCCTTCATCTTCCCATCGCTTTGTGCCCCGATTTACGTGGACATGGGTAATCTCCAGTTCACCTACCACAACTTCTATCCCCACTTATCAATTCACCCATGCCAATAATCCCATAATAGGAACACCTGTTGAGTGCTACGAGTGGACACAACATGTCACTTGTCTTGATGACCACTTAGCTCAATCATATCCTCTCAATTCATCCCCTTGAACCACCAATCCTACTCCATATATTCTACCATCCTTCCCACCATCGAGGGGGTCCTTCCCTCAACTTGAACATATGACCCCTCCTCATGTTTCTATACTCATGACCACACCAGGTCCTGGTGAGTATAACATAAGCAATGCTCAGGTTCTTCCTTCCAACATCCAGTCCACCTGTGAATTTGGTCGACCTCATAATGTGCCTTTGACTATTGGGGGAGTAGTTCCTCTCGGTCCTCTCGATAATTACATAAACTTTGTATATGGAGGACTTAATTCATCCGTAGAACCTCCAACACCTCCATCGCCACAAACCTGATTTTGCGGTAACCTTGACCACATGTCCAATCCTAATTTTACTTGGATTATCTACGTATGTATAACTAGCATGGTTATGGTATAAGGAGATATGAGCATGGGTGTCACACCCATATCAATCCTCCCTCATGCAAGCCTATCGATCGATAATGCATAAATATTATGAAAGTGACCTGTAGTAATTTTTGTACTAAACCATGTTTCACACAATCTAGTACAAAATGTAGACACACAAAAGTTGCACATTGTCCCTCTCCCCGTTTTCATGGTCAATCAATTTGTAAAACCCTTGAAAATTGCATAAATTGGCTAAAAATACTATTCATCCATAAAAATCACTATTCATCATCCTTAGCCCCTTTGGGCTAGCTAAGCCCCTTATTACACCTAATCCTGGGTCCTCATGTGACCTCATCCTCAATTCAACCAAGTTTGAATTTCTTACCATGGTCAAAAAGCACTTTATGCTCAAAAGTCAACATTTTGGTCAAAACCTGCTTTAGGGCTAAACACATGCTTGATTAAATCTAATCTTGATTTGATTTGAGCCTTCCACCTCAACTAGTATACTTTGACTAGCCTAGCCTTCCACCTCACCTATTCTAGCTTATCCCAACCCTACCACCTCTCACGTAGATATTTATCCACCTCACACTCCCTGGGGTCATAAATGAAAGATGAAGACTTTTGCACATAAAATGTAATTTTTAATCAAAAGATATTTCCAAAAAGGTGTTCATTAATGCCTAATGGATATTTTTAGCAAGTCATCATTATTTTTGGATGGGCGAGGGATTATCTCACCCAACCTCATTTATGATCCAGGACACCTCAAGGGACACCTCTCAAGTAGACACCTCATTGTTGCCACCTCGCAGGGGACACCTCATCCCCTCCCTCTAACCTTGGCCAAGTCTATAAATAGAAGGCCATTTTCACCTTTTCAAAACAACCAACTTTTGCTTACCAAAACTTTGCCAAAATCACTACAGCCATTGCATCTGACACACATCCATCACACATCCATTGTATACCCATTTCAATTTATTTGTCACTTTCATAATTTTCTTTTGTGATTGAGATAGATCAAAAATTTCTTGAAAAGTACATTTTTTGAAGGTGAATCGCACAAAAATCAAAGAACCAGCTACTCCAGGACAACCACAAAATTCTGTAGACACCAAAATAGCACCAATCCGATTATGTGACTGCAAACACTGATCGCATTGACACACACAGCCCCAAGGGCAGCCCCCAGAGGTTAAATAGTGGTCCTAACCACTCTCACAACAGTTTTGGGAAGTCAAAGATCAATTTGACACCTTCTAGGCACTTTGCTCAGAATCCGTCCCTCCTTGGGATGAATTCAAAATGGGATTCGTCCTCCCCTGGGACAAATACAGAATCCGCTCCAGGGTGGGACGAATTCTAGGTTTGACGGGAAAAAAGTCAAAGCTTGACAAATGGCAGCTCGGATCCGCCACTTAACACCTCCTTTATTTCATGGGAGCATGGGTGAGCGTTTTCGAACATTAGAGGTTGTTATAGGGGCAGTCATGAAGCCCCTAATCAGGGAGGAATCTTCCATCCCCTGGAAGGGCATGGCTGCCATGTGGCGCCTCTGCATGCTCATCCCAAGATACCTCTAGGTCTATAAATTGATGAGTTTCCTCATCCAAAAATATACCTAGAAGGAGCATTTTGAGCAACGAAGTGCTGTCATTTTATTTTCACACCTATTCCCCTTTCGAATTGCGCCTTTCACATCCTTGATCTCTTTTGGAGAAGAGGTCATTGGGTGGTCATTGGAAGCACAAATCCGGAACCAAACCCAAAATTTGGCCACATTATCCCACCCAATTTGCTGACAACACATTACAAGAGATTTTGGACCCATCCCAAGTGGATTGGTGCCGAAATCAGGTTCCAACGGTGGGCGGCCCGCACGGGCGCTCTGCACTGCTGCGAGCCTAATCTTCCTTTTAGGAACGATTGGGGATTCATGGCAAATAATTATTTTTTGTCATTTTTTTATTTTGCATTCTATATTATGCTGCTTAGATAGCTCATAATTTCGATTTCGTAATGCTTTGATCAAACCTTGTCATGTTTTATCGCTTTTGTTGTCCTCACTAACTTGTAGGTAGTAGCATCAAATTCCCGTTGATGGAGGCCAAATTTGGGAAATCTGACCATCTGGGTCTTCCCAAAATGCCTCCAATTAGCTAACCCCAAGTTTGTAGGTCTTTTGGAGCTCCCTAGATGCGACATTTTGGGCAGTATCACTTCGGCGCTTTGTTGCAGGTGAATTCGTTCTACCCCGGAGCGAATTATAGTTGGATCCGTCCCGCCCCAGAACGAATTCAAATAAGTAAGGAAATCCCCAACTGTTTCTTTTGCAATGCCTTCTTGGTGATGTTTCTATGTCCTTGCCAAGTTTTCATGTCTTTTGGATAAGTTTTAGTTGCAATTTAATTCATTTTCCCATCTGCTTATTGTAGGCTTGAGGATCATATTGCTTTGTCTTATTTGCAGATGCTACTAACGGTTTCTTGTTCCTTTGAATGCAAGGTCTGAACATCGGAGGATCAGTAAGGAACCAAAACTCATATACACAAGCGATGGTGACGTTTGGTCTGCCCATCTTACATGTGGGCATGCGGAAGAGGGATGGCTTTCCATTGATGCGACCAAGAGACAAGTTTGATGCTCCTTGCCCCTAAAAGGGGAGGAAGTGGATTGTAACCGGATTTGAAATACATTAATAAAAGAAGAGGGTTGTTTCATTCCATTTGGGTTCCAATTTGTCTATGCTTTCTCCATTTTTATGCATTTTAATTCATAGCATCAAGTTTAGTTTTGTTCTTGCATCGTACTTGGAGTTTTTCCCTTTTTGTTTTCGAAATCTCATGCTTTCAGTGGCGATCATGGTGGGACCTTATTCCCTACTTTTTGAGATAAAAAAACTGATCAAAATTTATGTTTTCTTGCTTACAGGTGCCGTTTTTTGAACTCTGACTGTTGTTCGTTCCAGCCTGTGGCAAATACAATACTTGAATTCATCTGACCTTGGGACAAATTGGAATTCATCTCAGCCCAGGACGAATCCTGTTCTGGTATTCGTCTCACCCAGAGACAAATTTTTGTCTGAGCAATTTTAGGGCCGAGAGTCAGAGACAGCCGATTTGGGCGGAAAAGAGGTAACCATTTTTAATAGTTCCTGTCATTTTCTTGTTTTTGTTTTTTGTTTTCTGTCCATTCTTGCTTGCTTAGGTAAATATGTTGTTGCTTGTTTCAATTTCATTAAAATAAACCCCACACACATCACGTGGTAAAATTAAACCAAGGAGCTGGTCGTAAAACCCCAGCCCTTGATCAAGACCAACGGTGGATTTCATCACCACCTTGGCTTGATTTTGCATCCATTACCCCGATTGTCACTGTTGCTCGACGTAAATCCTGACGAAAGCTGACCGAGTGTAGCTGGGGTGATTCCCAGCACACGAGGATAAGTCTTCTATGGTAGGCGTCATAAACAGGACAATCCCCCTTCCGTACCACCTATGTTCCACGTACCATCTGCTCTCACATACCTATAGTTAACCTCTCGTAAGGGTGGGTATATAGAGAGGTTCGTATATCGTCCTGGCAATGGTATATCGAAGGGGCGACCATTTATGGGAGTCATATGAGCCTTCATTATGCATTTAAATGTTCTTCAAAACTTAAAAAAAAAAACAAAAATCAAAACACACTAAACCAGGTTTAGGACACACTCTCAATATTTAAACGAGATAATCACCGTTTGTGTATGTGTGTGTTCATTTCTATTTAGTGTAGCATAAAAAATCATAAAAGAGATAAAATCTACATAGCTTGTAGGAAAGCACCACCATGGTGTACAAACTTAGCCAAGCCCAATCAAGGGCAGAAGCTGCGAAAAGTGTACAAGGGGGCACAAGTCGCCTCTGCTATAGCCCTAAGGACTTAGTTATACCGCCTTGGTGGCCTAACCCGCAAGAGAGTCTGCATCAGTCCAGGTCAATATGGAATTATAGGGACACCCCATTGGAGGATATGCCCGTACATCATAGCCCCTTTCGGGAAGAGTCCTTACATGTGGCACTCAACATAGATAAAAGGGCTCCTTTAGAAGCTTGATATGAGTGGCCACCACGCGATGAAGTTCTGGAACAACAGAGGGTCCATGAGGAGAGGCCTCAAGATTATATCATCCCTTCATTGCCTCCTCTCATTGTCAAAAACAACAGGACAAATCCGGAGCACAAGGCTCCTCTGACAGGGCGAGCCAACTCCGCCCGCCCCTTTCACACTTATGAAAGGGAGAATGAGGAAGACCCCTATCTTCCTCAAGAGCAATATATAGTGCGGGAGCAATGCGCCTTCGCACCTGCTATGTACCAAAACCATCCTTCGAGGCTAGAGCCTCGAGTAAATGCTGCCAACCTCGATAGGGGGAAGCGACCTATAGAGATATTAGATAATCGTGATTGAGATAAGTGCATGGGAGAGGCATCTAGGCCTTCGAGACTCAATATGGTAGAACAGATTGACCTGGTAGTCGCCAGACATGCCGCCCACCAAGCACAGATTATGCAGCTTGAGCAAGATCAACAACAACTAGAGCATTTATATCGCCTCAGTAAAGAGTGCATTAGGTGCCAAACAAATGAGCTGTTGCATAACATCGTGCTAGAAAGGGTTTCGACCCCTCGCACCCAAAGGGCAAAACCATATGAGAGGCGTAACCCCTTGGTACAAGTCAGGTCCCCGTGACCTAACCAAGCGCTGCCTCCAAGACCTCTTAGACCTAAATGGGAGGCCACTCCCTGGAATAATGACAGGATCCCTCTGTGAAGACCCGCTCATGGTCATAGGTCTCGCCCAGAGACTCCTTAAGAAGCCTATGAGGAGTATGAACAAGAAGAAGAGCGGGCTGAAATGCCCTATCAAGGCGGAGGGGTTCCTATCCGTCCACCTCTCCACAGGCCTCAAGTCTCCCACAACTCACAATGAGAGCAAATTAGAGAGGACAAGATTAAGTCTTTTTATGCATATAAAGCATTGTTAGAGCGTTTGTAGTCTGTGGAAACCAAATCTATTGGGCCCAAAAAGCCCATGTTACGTCAACTCCGTAGTCATCCGATGCATCCGTCCGTGCCTACACCCCCTTATCCTGAGCACTTTAAGTTGCCTCAGCTGGCAATCTTTAAAGGTGAGGAGGATGCCCAAGAGCATGTGACAAGGTTCCTGAGCCAATGCTTTGGCATTCAAGACAATGATGCTTTGTTGCTGAGGACATTTATAACCACATTCGTAGGCCCTGCCTCGGATTGGTTCACCCAATTGTCGAAGCACAACATCAGCAACTTGGATCAGTTAGTGGATGCGTTCCTCGAATGCTTCACCTTCAATACCAAGAAGAAGGTATCACTAAGTGATTTGGCCAGCCTCAGGCAGTATGAGGAAGAGACTATGGCGGCCTACGGGAATCGGTGGAGGACTCTGCTTTCCAAGCTACCCTACCTTCCCCCTATGTCCGACCTTACACGGATGTTTTCAAGAAGTTGTTTGAGATCGATCTCTGTGCTATTGCAGCTGCAGCAATATGCCACCTTAGAAGAGGCTCTGACACAAGCCAGAATCATCGAAGAGATCAAGATACAGGATGGAGAGATCGCCAAACCTAAGAAAAAATAATGGAACAAAAACACCAAAATAGGGACTACGCAACAAAAACCTACTGCGGTTAACCAAGTTGCTATAAATGCTTCTAATCCTGCACAAGACATACAGCCTCAAAAGGCTAACTATCAGGCAGTGCCCCCTAACAATTACGAAAGAGAAAACTAGAAACAGGGGCAAAATTAGGAGCGTCTCCCTAGGCGATAGTTTACACCCTACAAGAAGTCTAGGGACTCCCTATTTGATCGCTTGTTAGCGACGAATTTGATCAACCTCCCAAAAATTCAAACCATAGATCCCAATGCACCGAAGCCTAAGGGGTACCGGGAGGATTTGTACTGTAAATTCCACCGACGATAGGGACATGACCTTAATGCATGTTGGAAATTCAAAGGCTTGATACAAGACCTGATTGACAACAAGACATTGGTTGTAGACAACCCCGTAGCGCCGAACAACTAGCAAATGGGAGTTTTCAGAGACCCCTTGCCTGCCCATGAGGCACAAGAAAAACCCCTTCAAATCAATGAGGTGCAACAGAATTTCCCCATGTAGGGGTATGTAGGGATGATAAGTATAGTGACTAGGAACAAGAAATACCCAGGAGCTGCTCCCGTGGCAGCCACAAGAGAAGTTCCATCAACATCACAATCTCAACAGAACCCTATGCAACTGCCTCCGCCTAGACCCATGGCCACGATTCAGACTAGACTTACCCAAATTCTATGGACCACGTCGGCTAGGCTCTCCATATATGAGCTTATTCAATAATCAACGCCCCATCGGGAGGCTCTTATGGAGATATTGAAGGCTATCAAGTTGCAGCCCCAGGAACCAAATTCCTTCAACAAATTTGTGGGGCATGTCAAAAGATGCATCGAGCCAGTCATCACTTTTCGAGAAGATGAAGTGAAGTTAGTGGCTGATGACATAACGGATCCACCCCTACACGTTATCGCGCGGGTCAACGGGATCCCCTATAAGAGGGTGTTGGTAGACACTGGCTCGTCTAGTAACATCATTACTACAACAGCATTGAAACATCTGAAGCTGTCGACATCTCACATCACGGCCTCCACATATACACTACGAGCATTTAACGATGCAATCTGCTTGATAGTCGACACAATCATCCTACCCATTCAAGTAGGACAAAAGACGATACCAACATTGTGCCATATTTTGGAAGGTGAGATGGCTTACAACATCTTGTTGGGCCGGCCATGGATCAGGGACATGAAGTGTGTCCCGTCAATAGCACATCAATGTCTGAAGTATAAATTTGAAGGGGAGGTACACGTGGTCCCGACAGACCTAGAACCCTTCAAGTATTGCAATGCAGTGCAATTGATGCTGCAGTCGACCCTTCCATCAACGCATTTGGATTTCCAGTTGAATCCATCTCAACAGGGTTCGATTTCGCAAGCATCCCTAAAGGCAGATCCACCAAAACCCCAGCCAGGTCCATCTTCATCAGTTGGTCCTTCATAAACGATGCCACCTATTGTGGCTAAATAGAAGGACAAAGGGAAGAAACCCCTGGAGGAGGCACAACCTCTAGAAGAGGTGCCACAATCAGTCTCAAACATCTCTACTGAAGAGATGCCTAGTAAAATGGAAGTGGAGGATCCTAGCCCACCCGACATGGAGTGGAGTCCAGAAGAGCTTTCGTTCCCTCCCCCTCAGTCGCCAACAATCACTGTTGAATGGCCAATACGGGCCTGGGGGAGTATCTGGTGCAGAATTTTGTAGCAACACTCGCACTAGAGTCCATGCAAGACATTGGGAGACCTCGCCTCCCCATTGGTACAATTGTTCCTCTAGGATACCCGCAAAACCAAACTAACTTTGTGTATGGGGGCCTTGATCATGGCACTGAGCCATGCATGCAAGAGGATGAGGATGAAGAGCCTTTCATAGAGGATGTAAACTATCTATCCAACCTGAACTTCGCTCTGAGATATCTTGGCCAATGCAATTGGCATGGATACGGGTTAGGTCGATATGAGCAAGAAGTGCGTATCCTTTGTCAACCAAGATACCAAATATGACAAGTCAAGTGTAGGGTTCAATCACCCCCTGCCATTAGACATCTTGGTCGAAGACATGCAAGGCCTGAGGATAGGCCACAAGGGTGGATTGGCATCAGATCCATATGCCAACCCTAACACAACATACACATTGGGGGATTATCTCCCATGGTCAACAACCACCCTTGGTAACCTCAATCGCCCTTCCCCTTTGTTAGAGAGAGGCGAAAGTTTGGGGACCCACTTTTAGGGTGAATATAAATAGTGTCAAGAGTTGGTTAGGTTACTAAGAAACCCTAATCATTAGTGCTTTGGTTATCTATTTTTGCTCGACGCTGTGCCATGCACATCGCATCCCAAAAAGGGGCATCTGTAGACACCAAAACAACACTAATCCGATTATGTGACTGCAAACACTGATCGCATTGACACACACAACCCCAAGGGCAGCCCCTAGAGGTTAAACAATGGTCCTAACCACTCTCACAACAGTTTTTGGGAAGTCAGAGATCAATTTGACCCCTTCTAGGCACTTTTCTCAGAATCTGTCCTTCCCTGGGACGAATTCAAGATGGGATCCGTCCTCCCCTGGGACGAATACAGAATCCGCTCCAAGGTGGGACGAATTCCAGGTTTGACGGGAAAAAATTCAAAGCTTGACAAATGGCAGCTTGGATCTACCACTTAATGCCTCCTTTATTTCATGGGAGAATGGGTGAGCGTTTTTGAATGTTAGAGGTTGTTACAGGGGCAATCATGAAGCCCCTAATCAGGGAGGAATCTTCCCTCCCCTGGAAGGGCATGGCTGCCATGTGGCGCCTCTGCATGCTCATCCCAAGAGACCTCTAGGTCTATAAATTGATGAGTTTCCTCATCCCAAAATATATAGAGAAGGAGCATTTTGAGCAATGAAGTGTTGTCGTTTTGTTTTCACACCTATTCCCCTTTCGAATTGTGCCTTTCACATCCTTGATCTCTTTTGGAGAAGAGGTCATTGGGTGGTCATTGGAAGCACAAATCCGGAACCAAACCCGAAATTTGGCCACATTATCCCACCCAATTTGCTGACAACACATTACAAGAGATTTTGGACCCATCCCAAGTTGATTGGTACCGAAATTAGGTTCCAACGGTGGGTGGCCCGCCCGGGTGCCCCGCACTGCTACGAGCCTAATATTCCTTTTAGGAACGATTGGGGATTCATGGTAGATCATTCTTTTTTGTCATTTGTTTATTTTGCATTCTATTTTATGCTACTTAGATAGCTCGTAATTTTGATTTCGTAATGCTTTGATCAAATCTTGTCATGTTTTATCGCTTTTGTTGTCCTCACTAACTTGCAGGTAGTAGCGTCAAATTCCCATTAATGGAGGCCAAATTGGGGAAATATGACCATTTGGGTCTTCCCAAAATGCCTCCAATTAGCTAACCCCAACTTTGTAGGTCTTTTGGAGCTCCCTAGACGTGACATTTTGGGCATTATCACTTCGGTGCTTTGTTGCAGGTGAATTCGTTCTACCCCAGAGCGAATTACAGTCGGATCCGTCCCGCCCCGGAACGAATTCAAATAAGTAAGGAAATCCTCGACTGTTTCTTTTGCAATGCCTTCTTGGTGATGTTTCTATGTCCTTGCCAAGTTTTCATGTCATTTGGATAAGTTTTAGTTGCAGTTTAATTCATTTTCCCATCTGCTTATTGTAGGCTTGAGGATCATATTGCTTTGTCTTATTTGCAGATGCTACTAACGGTTTCTTGTTCCTTTGAACGTAGGGTCTGAACATCGGAGGAGCAGCAAGGAACTAACACTCGTATACACAAGCGACGACGACGTTTGGTCCGCCCATCTTACATGTGGGCATGCGAAAGAGGGATGGCTTTCCATTGATGCGACCAAGAGACAAGTTTGATGCTCCTCGCCCCTAAAATGGGAGGAAGCATATTGTAACCAGATTTGAAATACATTAATAAAAGAAGAGGGTTGTTTCGTTCCATTTGGGTTCCAATTTGTCTACGCTTTCTCCATTTTTACGCATTTTAATTCATAGCATCAAGTTTAGTTTCTTTCTTGCATCGTACTTGGAGTTTTTCCCTTTTTGTTTTCGAAATATCGTGCTTTCAAATTCATCTTGCAGATTCGATACAAAAAGGACAGGTTCGCACGACCCTGTGTGAACCACTCGGTCCAGGACCGGTTCGTATGATCCCGTGCGAACCTATGTGACAAGCACCAGAATCATAAAAAAAGGTAAGTTTAGCTTAATTTAGTGTTTTTATATTATTTTTAGCAGTTATTTTCATGTTTTAATTTTATTTAGTGAGTCTTTTGTCTTCATAACCATGGGGTTTGACTGAGGCAGACCCCCAACACACTAACTTGATTTTGCAGGTCAGCAGGTCCAACAAGTACAAGAATACATCCAACAAGCGGTGGCCCATGAGCAAGAAGCCCACCTACACTGGGGAACACAAAAGGATGAGTCTTGATGCTTTTGTACCAACCAAAAAGGGCTTCCTTAGGGAAGACCCCATTGTAGCCTTTAGGGCAAAATTTGTAAAAGGATATCAAGCTTTGTAACCCTTTTATGATTTCAATACAAAATGCAGTAGATTTTATGATATTGAATGACTGTTATAGCATATTTTTGCAATAGATTCTATGATTCTATGATTTTATGGATGAATAATATTTTTAGTCAATATATGCAATTTTTGAGGGTTTTGCAAATTGATTTACCATGAAAATGGGGAGAGGAACAATGTGCAACTTTTGGATGTCTACAATAACCTTGGAGTGAAACCCTAAAATATTCATTGGTCTTACCTCAATGATTGGTCTTACCTCAATGATTGAGGTATCTTCTATCTGCAATTTAGACACATTCTAAATATGAGTATGATCAGAAACATATTTCCTAAGGAGGTATACATGGCAATTATCATGGATTTTTGATAGGTTGGTAAACAAGGCAAGTCATAGGCTACTAAATTTATCCTATCAATGATCTCAAACGACTCAAAAAAATTAGGATCTAACTTAGTTGACTTGATGGCACTTTTCATGGGTTAAACTCTTAATAAAACTCTATCTCCCATAGAGAATTGTCTAGTTGATCTTTTCATATCAGCATAGCTCATCTAGTGATAGACAAATTCCTTAAGACATTGTTAGATCACTCTAATCTGCTTCTCCATCCCTCTGATAGTTTTTGGTTTGATAACTACTTGATCTTTTATATTATCCCATGATAGAGGTGTTTCACATATTTTTCCATATAAGGATTCAAACAGGGCCATTCCCAAGGATATATGATACCGATTATTTTATGCAAATTCCACTAAATGCAAAATATCTTTCCATTGAGACTTTTGGTCCATGTAGTACATGTGAAGTATGTCTTCCAACACTTGGTTCACCCTCTTTGTTTGCCCATCTATTTTTGGATGGTATGTAGAACTAATATTCAACTTTGTGCCTTCTACACGATGAAGAGCCTACGAAAAATCTAATGTAAATATAGAATCTCTATTAAACCCAAACTAATATTTGAAATGATCACTTCCAGAAACCCATGTAACCTAAAGATATTTTTGAAAAACCTATTTTCCACCACTAGTACATCATCCTTGATGTTCCCAGGTATAAAATGTGCAAACTTAGTCAACTTATTGACTGCCACAAGAATTGCATCATGTTGATACCTAGTCTTAGGTAAAGTCACAATAAAATCCATAGATATAACCTATCATTTCTGCATCGATATATCATGTGGGTATAATTTCCCTACTAGATGCCTATGTTTAGCTTTAACCTTATAACATTCTATGCATTTAGCAATAAAATTAGTGATATCCTTCGTCATTCCTAACCAATAAAAAGGTCATTTTCATGTTCTCTCTCAAATTTTCCTTTCTAGGGTGAGCAGTGTAGGATATTTATGTACCTCTTGCATACTTAGCCTCCTTAAATTAGAAATTTGAGTATAACCACCTTGTATTTGAAACTTAAAGGTCATATTGTATATTGAAATCTTTGTTGTTCCTAGGTTTTCTCTCTATTTTGACCTGAATTTTTATGCGATACTAATCCTGTAACTAGCTTTTTTTACTTGGTCCATCAAGTCTATATGACTACGAGTCAATGTTGCTATGTGCCTTCTCCTACTTAATAAATATGCAACCTTAGTTTCATTTTTATTAATATACTCAATACCAAAGTCATATTATACTAGGAATTCAACCCATCTTCTGTCTTAAATTTAACATAGGTTGAATAAATATGTATCTCAAACTCTGATGGTCGGTTCTTAACTCAAAGGGTTTTCCTAAATGTCACTATATTTTTAGAGCATGCACAATTGCAACTAGCTCTAGATCATACATAACATAATCTACCTCATGTTTATTGAGTTTTATGGACTCATATGCTATAGCAGCTTCATCTTGGGATAATACCCCTCTCAATACTTTCAAAGAAGCATCACTGCAAATAGTAAAATTCCCCTGAGGATTTAGAATTTTAAGAATATGTGCTGTAGGGAGTTTTTCCTAAGCATTTCAAAGGAAAATTCATACTTATCCGTTCATTTGAATTCTTTCCCTTTCCTTTGGAGATTAGTTATAAAATATGCTATTTTGGAATAGTTCTTCACAAAATGCCTATAATATCATGTAATATCCATGAAGCTCCACACTTTGGACACATGTTTAGGCGTTGACTAACTCAAATGGATTTAATTATATTTGGATCTACAACAATTTCTTCTACAAAAGTGATATGCCCCAAATACTATACTTGAGGGACATAGAAGTCACACTTAGACATGTTTCCATAAAACTAATTCTTTCTTAGCAACTCTAACACAATTTTTAAATTTCTATCGTGTTCTTCCCTATTGTAGAAATATATCAAGATATCATCTAAAAATATCAACACGAACTGATCCAGATACTTCCTAAACACATTGTTCATCAGATTCATAAATATTACTAGTGTATTTGTCAGTCAAAGTGGCAATACTATGAAATCATAGTTCCCATATATAGTCTTAAAAGTTTTTATGTGGGTATCTTCCTCGTGAATTATTTCTAGTAGCTATATTCTTCCTAATTTAATTTCATTAAGGCTTCCTAAAACTTTAGAAAAAAATAATCTCATAGTTTCTACAGATCATATTCTTACCAATTTAATTTTTTTGAGGATTCATAATGTTTGAGAAGAATAATCTCACAAAATCTACAGATCACAGAGATGTCTCTTATTCTCAAGTAAACTGCTTTCACAAATCATTCAATAGCAAGGGAGTTGTTTGTCCATCTAGGTTTTAATTTCTATTTGTTGCATAAAGTTTATGTTGTTCCTCAGTCTTGTTATTGGATTATAGCCTTAGGGGATATATGTTCGCATGATGTAGACCTCCATAATTGTATCAACCTTCCTTGGGTCCTTGGTTTCTTTCTTGACTTTTTTTCCTTGTTTCCTCTGCCTATGCTTGCTCCAGCTATCTCTGAGGTCAAGGATTAGTATTATTATTCCTCTTTGGAAATTTCTTCTTGAAATTTTCTTGTTTCATGTTGTTAATTTTCTCGAACTTCGAATTTCGTATATTTCTCTCACTCTACTCTTGATCCCATTTCATAAACCTGACACTCTTTCTTTTCCTAAGTGATTGTCGATCTTCCTCTATCAACTCAACATAGTTGAAGAAAGTTTTCTTTATTTGTAAGTTGGCTTCTTCCTAGTGATTTAGATCATATACCTTTTGCAATATATTGGATTTGAGTAGGTTTCTCAATATCCTCATCTTAGGATTCACTTCTAAGATGAACTTATGTACCTTCAAATGCTCATTAGCCTTATATTATGGTAGATAATTTAACAACTTCATAAAATTTTGATAGTGTATCTCTATTGTCCTAGTTCCTTGGTGGAGTGTCGAGAATTTCTCAAATTTATCTACATAAAATTGATCTGATAAGAACCCTTTCTTGATGGCTTAAACAAAACCATCCCACTAAAACTTTAACTACTTGGATCTTCTTGCAAGCTTTGAAGGTAATCCACCATTCTAAAGCTAAATCCTAGAAATGGATGGTAGCCCATATTATTTGGGTCATCGAAGAACGATTCTTCATAGAAAAGTACATTTCCAATTCATTTAGCCAAGACTCGACTGAATCACCCCCTTATTTACCAATATATTTAGATACCTTGATATTTTTCAAGTCCTTGTCTAGCTTTGCCTCTATACGAGCTCTGCCTTATTGGTATTCTATAGCAGGATCCTCCTCTTGTCTATGCTTCAAATAAAGCTTATGTATAAGAGGTCAGTCCCAAAATGTATTTATAAAAATGGGGTGAATCAGTTTTGAAATCTATGCGAATAGTGTCCAAACTCATATAGAAAACATGGCGAATTACCTTTTTTTACACCAAAAATTATAAAAATGTAGTGAATTTATAATAATATTTAAAATAGTATAACACGTGGCATAATTAGGTTCACATTCCTAGGACATGGAAATAGAAAGCCTCCTAAATCAAACTATATAATGAAACATTTTTGCACCAGATATCCTCAATTAAGTTGATCATATCCACTTTATCATTTCATACAACAAGAAGAAGGTATTAGATGTAATTTTCTATTTAGTATTAGTTCACACTGATTGTCCATTTGATCATGTTGGTTATGATCAATTTTGGCGGTTAAAATCTAGTTGTTGGGAGTTTATTATTTATACTAAAGGTAAGGAATTTACATATTATGCATACTATTTCTATTCATATTGCACATGATTGCAAAGGGTTTCTTATTATCTTGGATTCCCCTAAATAAATCAAGATAAAAATTACTTTAGCTTGATAGAATTAAATCTATGCACTATCAATATTACCATGTAGAATATGAGCTTTAAACAAAAACAATAATGGATGTGGATCCTCTATACATGTTGGTACCAAAGGTGATAGAAAAGGTCTTTAGAATTCTTATTAATTCATTGATGTCTAGTCTCTTGAATATTTTAAAGATGGAAATATAGTTAGAGAGGATTGTAATATGACGTTATCTCATCTAGCATTCTTATGTTTTTTACTCATGGCTAGTCTCTTGGACATCTTTAAGTATGAAATATTGTTGGAGAGGATTGTGACACTACACTATGTTTCTTTCTCCAAATAAAAGTAGTGACAAGTTTATCTTATTTCCTCCTCTAAAAAGCAATATATCTTGGATTTTAGCTTACAATTCAAATATTCATTTTGATAGAACAAACTAAAGGTCCATTGACAAGTTTTAACTATTGTAGCTCAATGTATTGTTTGTCAAATTAGAGACCTTCACTTTTGAGTTTTTTCCTAAAGTTAATTTCCCAATTTATCATTATCTCTTTATCATTTCCTAAGGATAATTACATAGCTCATATCTCTACTGTTAGAAGCAACTAGAGTATAATTCCAAAGCATATATATCTATTTTCTCTATTACACTATTGTAAAAGCAAATGTGTGATGATATAGGAGATCCACTAATAACAAATAAGTAGACATTAACTATTATTGATGAGTTTTTGAGCACCCAAGGGAAAGGAGAAGCATTAGTTATTATGAAGTTAACATGGTGAATTTCTACATGCTAATCCTTTTTTATGTTATTTTATTAATGGTCTATGTAACCCAAATAAAGGGAAAGTATTTTGGTATTTGGATTTCTTCTCGATTCCAAGACATTAGTGTTTAAGAAATTTTGAAGGACCAACATGTAGCAATAGTATTGGTTGTAATTTTACAATTTCATTGGAGATATTTGTTGATGTGCTTATATCAAGTTTATCTATTTAGTTTGCATTTATATGTAGTTCCATCTATATGATTTTTTGAGTAAAAATCAATTTCTTCTTATGGTCTTTTGGAGACCAAAAGCATCCCATTAGGGAGGTGTGATTAGAATTAAAGGATGGTCAAATAAGTTATATTTTTGAAATTTAAGAGAAAATAAAAAATAAAAGATCATTGGAGAATAACTTGAAGAGGAAGGGTCATAACTATTTTCCTTCCATGCCCAATTTCCTTCCTCGTTGCTAAAAAAACATTAATTAGGGATATTACTACCTTTTCCAACCAGTGGCAAGGTAGGGAATTTTGGGAGTAATTTGTACCTGTATGAGATTTTATGTACACTAATATTTCTTTACATGTGACTTTAACAAGCTCATGCACATTGTAATAATGTGTGCATATCAATAATATAAGAAATAGCAATATATTTTTGCGGGTTTTCTTCCTCTACAAGGTTTTCTACATATAAATCATGGCATATTTATTTCATTGTGTTTGATGTACTTTCCAATAATTGTTTCAATTCACTACTTTCTATGCAATATTTGGCTATGTTTGCCCTTGTTTTTCTATATAAATCAAAGCTTCTTATTTTATCTAATATTATATGAAGATAGATCTACGTGTGTAAGCCAATTAAGGGCTACAAATTAATTGTTTATCATACTTCTTTTTAACTCCTAAATATGAAATATTTATCCTTAAAGATTTAATTATTAAATATAATACTAGTGGTTACTAAAATTTGATAATCCTCAGAAATATCCAAACACAATGTACTAACCTTTATGGCATTATCCTTTCTAAACAAATATTACAACTTAGTACACACCTTAATGGGATCACTATCATATTTTATTGTGGAAAAAATATTAGGTTTGACCATAATAAGAAATATACTTAAGACTTTCTCCCTATGAGCATGAACACTTTCATGAAAAGCCTTCATTATTGTTTCCTTAAAAATTCATCAAATAATGTTATATTTTAATACACTAATCATCTGAGTTGACCCAACACTATAATTTTTACCATTCATGAAAGTAATATACGCCAAAGGATCTATCTCAATTTACCCTTAGATGTGCGATAGGTCCTCAAAGTGATGTCACTAAGGTAATTGGGACACGAAAATTTAATTTTAAAAAAATCCAAAAAACACTTCTATATACAAATATTATGGCATTCAAAAATTTTGATCTATTAATCATCCAAGGAAAAAAGTAATTAAATTCTTCAAACCTTATGAAAATTACAATGAACCAAAACATGTAACTTGTCACACAAGAATAGGGTGAGATCTTCCACATTATCTCCATTTATTTACCACTATGCAAATTGAATGGGTTATGGACTACCACTTTTAATGGTTTTATTAGATTACCATCCTCAAATATAAATAAAGAATTGATTTTTTTATTGTTAGACTCCACACCGGTCACCACAATCGAATGCAAAGAAAATTGGGGTTATGGATTTTGAACCTGAGTCTCCTAAGCAAGCTATGCCTTACTTATGGATCAAAGGTGATCCCCTCTAGATGAATAAAATGTCCAAATTTAGTGTTAATTTAATTTGTAAAATGAACTCTACTAAGGGATAGCCCAATATTTGAAAACTAAACCTCCACCCCATAAGTCCCTAGGTGCCATCTTCCTAGGAAGTGTACCAAGGACTACCATGGTGAAGGGATGATCAATGTTTACATCAACAAGTAATACCTATGTCCATCCAACATTTGACAAATGAACTGAAAAGGAGATATGTAAGGAACTTAAGGATAGGGATATGATAATATAATATTATATTGTGTATGAGTATTATGGTTAGTTGGCATTGACCACCCATAACCTAAAGTTGGGCATATTTTAATATTTTACTATATTAATGAGCGGAACAAGGATTCAGTAAGAGGGGTATATTAAGAAGGGATATAATCATTGTAAAGTCAAGTAATGTCAAGTACTTTATTGTAACGGTCTTGGCTCGTGGAGTAGATATGGAGTGATTTCCTTCCTTAAGGAATATTGTTCGTGTTGCCCTACCTCAAAAGTATTTTCTATATTTGTTTTATTGTGTGGATTGTTATTGTGGAATTTATTTTTGGATGCATGAATTGATACTTTTGCATAATGGTCAATATTTTTTGTTAATAAGAATAAGGTTCATAACAAGCTAGTTAGGCACCTAAAGGAGACTTTATGGGTCAAAGGTGATCCCCTCTAAATGAATGAAAGGGCCAAATTATAAACACTACAAAGAGAAAATCCCAATATTTAAAAATAAAACCTCCATCTAATAAGTCCCTAGGTGCCACCTTCCTAGGCAGTGTACCAAAGACTACTATGGTGAAGGGACGATCAATGTTACCTCAAAAACCAGTACCTATGTCCACCCAACATTTAACAAATAAAGGTAAAAGGAGATCCTATGGCTTGAACATTAAACCTTTTCTCATTATACAACTACTTCTACACAAAAAGCCAAGAATGATTATGATAAGTAAAATAATAACATCTTTTAAATGAACATCTTTCACTTCCACCTAACACACAATATAGGAAGACCAATTTGATCCACACCCAATCTAACAATATTTCCAATACCACATTTCCTAACTAAAAGAGGGAGATTTTTAAGTGTGTCAAGAGATGTCACTATTACTTAAAGTAGAAATCCCTTCACAACCAAGAACAAAAACACATTTTTCAAACAAGGATATGTGATCTTACACAATGTTTGAACTTGCAACCAAATAATCATGAGTGATTTATAGTCTATGTGGTAGAAAAGGTGTTATAGTTCTTAGGTAAGAGTGGGCACCCAATTTTCCTTTGAGTGGTCATGGTGCTTCTCTCTCCATGCAACAAGAAAAATGAGTGTCACCTTCTATGCTTGAAACCTATGCCACATAAGAGAATTGTGTTTGAACTATGACCATAATCCAAAAAACATGTTCCTACAATAGGAATGCAAGGTTTAAACTTTGGTAAAACCATATATTAACACCTATATTATCATGTAATAAACATGAATGCAAATAAGTTGAGATGAGTTAAAAAATATTTGTTAAATCTAAATGACAAAAAATAATGGAGGATATGATCTTTCCATTATTTGTTATGTTGAAAGAACTTATGTAGTACTAGAATGTAATTTGCGTTTGTGATCAAAAGAATAAAAATGGCTTTGTGAAAAATATTTGCACAACAAAGCAATTATGCTCCATGCTTGCTCTTATATTGTGTTGGATTTCATAATAGTTTTTCAAAACTAACAAAAAAACATGACAACTGAAATCATAAATCAAAATATCTGGAAAGCAATAACCCACAAGAGGTAAGGACACACTTAGGCACCCACATAAATTATCAATCTAAAATTACACGAATGCAATGGATTGAGTGAGTGAGGGGTATAAGATACCTTAGTCTCTATACTTAATATAAGTTACTTAATCATTGTCAACATATAATTAGGCATAAGGGGTTTACTAAATGTTAATCATGGCAAGGTTAAACCTTGGTCTCATAGACTAGATACATAAATCCATAGAAAAACATTATATAATTATTACCATAGGCTTGCATATGAGTACATCATATAATGGCATCCTTGTGTAGTAAGTTCATGTTACACACATTATCAAATAAAATTATTTGATTGCACCTAATCTATGTCTAAATAGCATGGAAACTTACAAGAAAAAAATGTATGCTATTAAAAAAACACAAAAAAATTCTTTATTAAAAATAAATTTGCATATATCCAATAGATTAAAATATGTTTTCCTTATTTTTCTATGTTATATCTCTATCTACTTGGTTTATCGCTTTTATTGTACTCTCTCCCCCAAATTCCTCTTCAAAGCTCTCTCAAAAATTTCTCTTCTAACCTCCAACTCTCGCTAGGTCTTACTAGGAGCTCCAACTTTCCAACCTCTAGCTCTCATTCCTATGGCATTTGAAAAATCAAATGCAAAGACACATTGAGAATTCTTCTTAAATTTGAATTTATTTATAAATCCTTTTACCTTTTGCTCTTTACTTCTTTCATTTATAAAAACAATTATTGTCAAAGTAAATGAATATAGATCATTGTTTGTCCTTTAAAAAATTCCTAAAGAATCAATTCATTTTTCCTTTTTATTTATTTTTTTCAAGACTTTGAAGTTTCTGCCTTCGACAACAAATTGACACACTGTAACCATGAGCACCAGCATCAGTAGCATTCCAGAGTTTTTGGATGCCCATGCCAGTTCCATTCTCTTCATGCTGCCTGATAGCTTCAGTGTTCTAACAATTACAATTACAATGAAATAGAAGCGGATATCGTCTCTCTTTGACGAATTCTTGGCACTTTAGTCCCCTTAAATAGTTGAGCCTGCCATTTAATTTCCCACCAAACACTCGTCCAAGTCGCTCAATTACATTAAGCCAGAGACTACCAAATGCCGCGTCTGTTTTGAAGACTTACCGGCACCAATGCTGTGTTGCGTTGAACGGTGAGAGAAACACATCACCACGTTGTGATGATCGTTGGCTTCAATAATGAAGAGGCAAGAAATCAATAATCGTAAGTTTGGAGATGGTCATAAGGCCGGTCACATGCTTGTGTGATCGTGGGCCGCAGCTGTCTTACCCATTTCAATCTGAACTCAATTCATATTTATTATTCCGCAGGAGGGGAAAATCCACCGACATTCACATGACATTGATAATGTCTGCTGAGTAGCAAATGTTGCACTAGCCTTTTGCACTGTACGAATTGTAGAGGGCGACTTTGGATGGACAGCTTCTCCTGCTGAGCATGGCAGGTCAATCTTCTGTTGAGAGGGTACGTTCCATTTAATTTTCTGGGTTGTTTGCATCTACGAATATTGACATACGTAACAAACTTTAATACAAGCACGCGTTTATACACCAAATGTCCACTACACATGCCCCATCATTAAAATTACCGGTACGTTCCACTAGTGGCCCTCAGGTTCCTGTTTATCCTTTTCTATTTGTGACTATTCTCCTTGCTTTTGACTATATATATTAATCAATGCTTTTATAAAGCTCTCTTCGATGCAAAACTATTAGAATGAATATTTGCAAAGGGTTGACTCAAATATCTAAGTTCAAATTTTGAATATTTGCAAAGGGAGTCAAATATCTAAGTTCAAATTTTAGTAGTCTTTTGTTTCGAATCCTTTAAGTGTATGTCAAGAGATAGTTGGTAGTTCTTGACCAATAACGAGACGAATAGGCTTGTTGGAAACAGAATGCTTTTTAAATATTTTATTAAGTTAATAAAATTCTGAACCACATGTGGAAGACAATTGTAGGAATCCCACCAGTGGTTGTCATCACACGAAATCAACAACAACCAGACTAATAGGTTTGCTTGTGACTAAAAATAATGACTCTAACCAGCTCTCTATGTAATTTAAAAATAAAAATAAAAAATAAAAAATACTAATAGTCATGTAACAGCTCTTCTATGTAATTTAAAAATAAAAATAAAAAATAAAAAATAAAAAATATTTCACTTAACTTCACCTATTTAATCTCCTTTAATTGTTTGGTGGTAGTGGTAGTGGTAGAAGTAGTAAGGTTATATATTATTTGTTTGAATTTTTATATATAATAATAAATAAAAAATTAATGATTTTTTTTTTTATAATAAAATGAATGGTAGAATTGTTTAAATAGATAGTGAATATTTAAAAAATTAAAATATTGTTTATATTTTTTAAATATTGTATATTTAAAAATTTTAGAAATAGAATTTTATTTTGATGTATCTTGATTTAGGCTGGTTTTAGGATTTTTTTGGTTTTTTTTCTTTGGTGTTTTTTTGTGTTCTTTGTGCTTTAGGATTCTTTCATCTTCCTTTACCGTTATTTATGGATTCCAACCTTGGTGAGTTAAGCATTAGCTCTGACTTTGTAGGATATTCAATAAGGGAGAATATCACCCATCAAGTGTCCACTGAAGTTCATCTCGAAGATGGTGCATATGGTAAGGTCTCAATCCCTTACGTCACTTTTTCTACATAGACTTTAGAGGTTACATGCAATTGGTTTGAATCACATGTATTAGTAGGCTACTTTGTTCGTTGTATCCTTAATGAGTCAATTCTAAGGGTTTGGATCAATTCGATATGGGCGTCTCATGGCATCTAGGTTATGCTTGTATGAAACCATACCAAGGGTTTCTTCCTTTTCTAGTTTTCAAACCCTTTCCATGTGAAGGAGATTTTTCAACACGGTCCATGACACATGCATAGTTCTTTGTTTATTATTGCATCATGGACTCATGAGTTTGTTGTGTCTAAGGACAAGCTAATTAAAGTCTCAGTTTGGGTTGAGTTTCCCAGCCTTCTCATCCCTCTGTGGGATGGGTTGTTACAAATTGTAAGTGCGCTCAAGCTTGTTGTTATTTTAGAGCTTAAAATATTTTTCAATACCTGACCAATTAGGCGAGTTTATTTCTAAGTAGATTTGTCTAAGACCTTAAAAATTCCTCAATATCCAATTTGGGGAGATCACCTACTCTTGGAGGGTTTTTTATATCAACCGCCCAAACACTTGAAGTCCTTGCCAAGCTTCTGACCACAAGTTGAAAGAATGCTTGGTCATGTAACACAACAAGCCAAAGCTAACTCCTGCACCCTTGACAAGGACAACCCCTTAACCCAATGAGGATGGTTTGACCATTGTGGGCAGTCAAAAGAATTAGCGTGCTAGTACTTCTAAATCATTGATCCCTAAGATGTCTACCAAAGAGGTTAGCACATTATATTCAGAACCTTCATAGAATACTATAGGACCACCAAAAGAGTAGCTAGTTGGTGTTCCTTCAACAACAAAAAGTGGAAAATAAAGAGGTTTCACCACCTTGTCAGAAGCCCTCCTAGAACTCAAGTAAACAAGGGGTAATACAAGTTTCCCTCCTCACTCCCCGCATCTGTAAAAATCCATTCAAACCATCCCAAAGAGAGTAATTTGTTTTAGAGACAAAGTTCACAAGCAAGGTTGTCAAAGAATTTCCTAATAATATTTCATTGTTAATAATACATAACCATACTTGAGATACTGCCATTGTAGATGACACTTAAGTGGATAAGATAGACCAATACTCTACAGTTTTTGAGGTTTACTTTTATAAACCTCCACAATTGGACTAAACACCTTCAATGGTTACCCCAGATTCCTTACACCCTACCTGATTACAAGGAAATTTAACCACGGTATATGGATTATTCCTTCTCAATATTTAGAGACAAGGGACACCAATTTCTCACTATACATTAGTCAATCTATGTATGTAATTTTTGGGATAATACTTTAACATAGTTATCACATCTTTATGATAAGATAAACTAGTAGTTAGTGCTTAATTACCTCACATCCATGATGGCTAATTAAAGCTATTATCACTTCGCATGATAATACGCGTGGCCACCTGATCCTTTTTATTCAAGGTGCCATCACTTGCATATGTTGTGAATGGTTTCCTAACCTTTGTGACATGAATTATGGTTCAAGATCCCCGCTTAAGAACCCTACCCAAAAGCCTTCCCGCTTTTGGGAGTACACTTGAGCCTCATCTCTCTAGATGTAACCATCCAACTCACCTGGTTGTTGCCTTCCCACAACTTGCCAAGTCTTGGGAATAAAATTGACACTAGGGTTCTAGTAAAGATTTAGGAGTTTTACCCAAGAATCCCCCTCCCGCCTCCCCCTGCCTTACAAAAGAAAACCTAGAGTCATTTATTAGAAAACTTTGATCTCTCTCTTGTTAATCAATCATAAAAGAATATGTTTATCATAATTAACTGGAAGTAAAACTTAATAAGGAAAATAACCTTCATTTTTCCATAAATATAAAGCATTAATAGAATCATTCTTATAAATATTCCATTCTAAAATAAATATTTTCATATACTTCCATAATAGTATAAATCCATATTTTTTTCCTTTAAGCATATTCATGTTCTATTTCATAAATTATTCTAAGATACCATCTTTCTTATTTATATCCGTTAAAGCATATTTATAGAAGATGTCCATATATTTTCTTGAAAGCATACAATAATTCAACATTTTCAAATTTCAATATTCAATCCTTCATCAAAGCACATACTAATTTCTACATTATAAAACATGCTTTCTCTTTCTTTTCTTTTTTTAATAATAGTGGTTCGCAAATATACAATTCTATACAACAATATCTTCAAATTCTAGGAGATAACATCCCAAGTTTTAAACTTCTTGTCCTCCATTATGATTTCTCCTTCTTCCAACATGTAAGGTGATTTACATGCTGGAAAAAGGTATTAGGATAACTCATAGAAAAATGTATGCATTCCTACATCCTCATATCCAAATATGCAACATACAATAGTGTAGAATTTGCAATATCTTGATCTATTTATTTCAAGAATAGAAATACTTGCACATTCTGTTTTCCCTTTTTATTTTCAAACAATACCCTTCAAGAGAGAACCCCATAATTCTCTCTCCTTATGGTTGGATTCCACATCGAACTCTTAATACATTCATATTTTAAAAAGAAACACAATACATCCATCTCAATTTTCTTTTTATTTAAAAAAAAAATAGCAAATAAATGTATGTCAAAACCTAAGATTACATGGTTCCCTCTTTTTTCTTCTCCACTTTCATATTATCACAACATAAACAATGCATTCAACTAATTAAGTTTCTATATAATGCCTTTAAATAAAAACATAACTGCATAATGCATTTAAATAAAAATATTACTGTTCATATCTACTAAAACAAGATGAACATTCTATGTTTGATTAAAGTGTTTCATTCTCTAAAACAAACCAGAGTAAAAGCTTAAACAATATTTAATTATTCTAAAACAATTTCAATGCATTTCTATATAAAAGATAGAAAACAACTTTAACTTATATATTAAAACATAGTATGCTCCATTAGAACATATATTTATTACATGTGGCATACTATAATTAACATGACCTTTCCTTTAAGCAATACATCTATTAAAAATGTTTGAAAATGCAAAACTACCTATCTTAAGAGGCTCAAAGACCTACAAGTAAATTTAAAAATTAAAAATATTTGTTAAAAACTTTCTTACCAAGGTGATGCTACACATAAATTTAATGAAAAGAGGGATGTCTACCAACTATTTGGATTGGCTACTCCAATGGCAATACAAAGCTATTTATCTAAATATTACAATGAGCTATTAGAATCAACCAATATAGGACCATAAACACTCATTAAACTAGATCAACCAAGCTGACTCTGTTTGAGATAGTTTGAGATACATGTGTCTATCTAGAACCAGGGGTTACTTTTATATTAAGACATGGGTGCTACACAATAACACCACCTAGTTTAGCTTAGAAGAAAATATAGCAACTAATATGTTCAAAAGGAAGTTCAAATCATATTTGCACTATTACACAGGTTGCTAATATCTCAAAATAAAAGCATAGAGATTCAACATACAAGGTCTGTCTTACTTCAACGATTTCCTAGGATGGTCACTATTTAATTTACGTTCCTATATAAATAAAATGGAAAGTAAAACCATTGAAATCTTAACATATTTTCCAAAGGAATTATCCTTAACTTTAATTATGCATAGAAATAAACACACGATACCAACGTATAGCAAAATAAGAAGTTGATATCCCAGCCTGACATTTAAATCCCAAGAATATCTACTTTTTTTGGTGCTATGTTTTATGGTCTTCCTCTAGATGTCACACATTTTCCTTAGAATCTTCCCTTCTTTCTTTTCTCTTGTTTCTTTTATATCCTTTTCCAAGGCTTTTCAATAAGACGATAAACTTCAACCAAACTTCCAACTAATTTTGCTTGTTAAAAAATATTTCTTATAAAAATGAGGGTGCCTTAATTGAATTCTTTAATTACAAAATATAAGAATTCTCTTTAAATTGTTTTAATTTGTAAACTCTATTTTTTAATGTTATTATAAACATTAAACAACTTTAGAGCAGATAAATCAATTATTCTTTATTTAATAGATTTAATACCTTATTCGATGGATCCCTTTTACCAGACCATTTTATCAGAAATATGTATGTCACCAAATAACTGCTTATTAAACATACACTTACATTATACCACCACTTGTTCTTAATTAGCAAGTTTTTCAATGACCTGTCATCACTTGTCTATTAAGAACTACTCCCTTGCTTTAGCAATTTTCCAACTTACGGTATAATCTTATTCACACATGCATATATGAAAATGTAACTACATGAGGGTATATTCTACCCTAGAGTTGTCAAACTTATTATTGTTTAGCCATCATTTCCATTTTATTTGGTCTCTCGTTCCTAGTGGTTAAGCTCCATCACTCTACCCATGAGAGTACCTAGTCCTCCACCTATACACATCATCAATAGTACCATATTCTAACATAATATGAATAAGACATAAAATACCAATAGCTACTCATTGGTAATACAACTAAGATTAAGCATTGAAAAATCACATATCAATACAAAATCAACATCAATAATGAGTCTTGCCAAGGAGAGTTGTGACTTACCCCCCTAGACGAAACATAATACTTTGTGTTTCTTGCAATATAAAGTTCAAATATGTATTTTTTATTCAAACAAATGAGAAAAATATTTACTCATATTCTTCATTTTTTCCAAGTGGCACATTGTTCAAAATATTGGTCCCACTAGAACTCACACTATTCTAGGGTTTGTTTCCTCATAACCTTGGAACGAAATCCTAAAATATTCATTGGTCTTACCTCAATTATTCAGGGATCTTCCATCTACAATTTAAACATATTCCAAACATGAGTAGGATCAACAACATATTTCCTAAGGAAGGGTACATGGAAAGTATCATGGATTTTTGATAGGTTGGATGATAAGGCAATTCATAGGCTGCTGGACTTATCCTATCAATGATATCAAATGGCCCAACAAAATGAGGATCCAACTTAGTTGACTTTATGGCACTTTTCATGGGTTGAACTATTAAGAAAACTCTATCTCCCATAGAGAATTCTCTATTTGATATTTTTATATCAAAATAGCTCTTCTAGCGATCGAAAACTTCCTTAAGCCTCTATTAGATCACTCTGAGTTGATCCTCCATCTCTCTAGCAGTGTTTGGTCTAACCACTACTTAATATTTCAAACTATCCCATGGAGGTGTTCTACATCTTCTGCCATATAAGGCTTCAAACAGGGCCATTTCCAAGTGTTAGAGTATATTAAATTATTTAGGTACATGTCAATGTACCACCTTGGGTACATTGTTAGACAAGGAGTTTATCTTAGGTTACTTGAGGAGGAAGTAATAAAAGTTAGGAAGAGTAAGGGCCAAGAAACATATCTTATAATATATAGGTTCCATAGTGAGTGTGGCAAGTGTGTGTGCAGCAGAAGTGAAAACTACTATAGAGTAGTAATGTAGTTTCCATTAGAGCTATAGAGTATTCATTTCCACCATTACATTGTATTGTACTATTTTTGTGACTTTCCATTAATAACATATTCTAGTCTTATTGTAGAATTCCATTATCTTACTTTTCTATATATTTTACATCTTGTGATTGCTATCTCCCATATCATACATTAGTAAAATCTAACAGTGATATCAAAGATATGGTAGATCAAATAAGAATAGGGATAGCCACAAGAGAGATTGATAGGAGAGAATAAAATCTTAGTTTTAGAATTTTTGAGATTGCATATGGTTAGAGTCTTTCCATAGAGTTGCAAAAAAACTTGTGAAGACTAGAACTCAACATTCATTCCACTAGATTGACAAATCAACTAGTGAAGATTCATAACTTAGAATTTCTTCCATTGCATTCCTAATACTTTGTTGCATGGAAAAGGAGATTCAAAGAAAGTTGGGAGGCTTCCTACAGAAAGCTAGGAAAATATCATATTCAAAATCAATCCAGCACTAGAAGCAACACACGAAATAAAAGGATATTCCAGGAACCTGAGGGAAGTCTTGTTGTAGACTTACACATTGCAGAAGATGAAAAGGCTATAGTATCCTCATTTTTTATTCAAGAGAATCCAAATAAGAGTCCAAAAGAAGATAGGAGATTTGTGATCTCCATCAAATATTGCAGATAGTAGATTTAAAAAATCAGCATGAAGAAGTTGAAGAGACCCATAGAAGGTCTTATTGAAGAACTTCTAGTTTTGGAAGATTGGAGGTTGGTGATCTCCATTGAAGCCTACATATTGTAGAAGTGAAGAAATACTAGCAAGGTTATATTCTATATTTAAGAAGTAGCAAATTCTATATATTTGAGAGATCTCATTGCCAACACTTCCACAGTAGAAGGGTGAAGGAAAGGTCTCAATGAGAAGATCAAATAAGTTGTGAGATTGAAGAACTTGGATAGGTCTCAAGGAGAAAAAAAGTGAAGGCTTGGAGAGCCTTATTGTAGAGTTCAAAGACGCCATTAAAGGAGTTTAAACAAGAACTCATTGGATAAATTCACTGCCAAGGAGAAGTTCCTGATAGTGAATAAATTGGAGAACACAGATATAAGAAGCCTACCAAATCCAAGGGATTTGGAGATTACCTTTCATAGCTAAGAAGGCACATTTTAGAGATAAAAGTTTTTTGAATCTATAACAAAATCCTAAAGGGCTCTTGTAGGAGAATCCCAACTACAACACTTCAAATTTCCAAGGTACATCCTGAAGGAGAAGTTGAAGCCATTCCAGACAGTGACTTGGTGAATCAAAACACCAAGATCTACATCATCTTAAAATATCATTAAAGGTATGCAACTTAGGTGCAAAGGTTTCATTACTTGAACACTTATATTCAGTTCATTACTTAGTTTCATTAAGCACCTTATTAGAATTTAGAAGTTGCAAGAAGAAAGTTGCATTTTAAAGTCTTCAAGGAAAGTGCAGAAGATAGTTTATGTTAAGGGTTATTACCTGCACATTAAAATAGGAGTTGGATAAATTTCAACAGAAAGAAAAATATCATCTACCTATTGTCTATCTAAAAGCCTATGAAGACTACATCCTACAACATTTATTGTAGTGAAATTTTTAGATTGCATTTAAAAGTTATTTAGGGGACATTATTCTTAGTTGTAGAGATTATTGGTTTATTATTTAAGAGTTATTATTAGTGCATTGAAGGAGCAATAAGGTGAGAATACTATTGTACTACTCTATATTGTTTAACTTATTACTATTAGAGGTCATTATGTGCATTTGTTGTTAACTTAAGGTAAAAAATAAAGGGTACAAAATTTGTATATATCAAAGTGTGTAAAGACACTATTCGGTGCACAAAACCTGCAAGTTATTATAGCCTAAATAAGTCATCAAGTAGATCAAAATTCCTCCAAGGAGTGGAGAAGAAGAATGTAGTCATTAAAATTGAAGAAAGGAACTACAAAACGAGACTTGAAGTATCTTGGATTTAAGGTGCAAATAGAGGTTATTATAGGTTTATATTTGAGCACTAAAATCACCTCCCACTATTACATAAAAGGGAGATATTAAGTGTCATAAGGACACTTTACATAGATATTGATCTTATCTACAACTATCCACCAAAAGCACTAGAAGAAGCCATCTAAAAGAGGATCAAAATCTATCGTCTGTGCACCAGGTCAAGAGTACGTAAGAGATGAGCCAACAAAAGGCTCAATATCCATCGTTGGTGCCAAACCAAAGATCCATCCTAAAGCTCAGAATCCAGCTCGTATTGAGGTATCTGAAGACACCCTATCATCCACCACATAGAGCATCTACAACAAAAAATGTCTACAAGCATAAAAGCCAACGTAAGGACAACATATTAGGGCAACTATTATCTATCATATTACAAATCATTATAGTGAAGAGAAGGGAGCTTTAGCTAATATAAAATGTGTTTTACCGTAGAAGAACTTCCATCCAAGAGTAGCACCATAGAACCATCTTCATCGAACCAGAGACAACACCTTGTGAAGAAGAGCACATTCTTTCACCTGAAGGAAGTGTTGAGAGAAAGAAAACAACTATGTATTCACTGGAAATGGAGTTTATAAGGTTCAATATATGTTAAAAGAGACTATACATGTAGGTCGTCACTTGTCACAATTAATAGAGCACCCTATATTCCATAACTTTCACAAAAGAAATGCTTAAGGTAATGTCTAAGTATCGAACATTGAAAGGCATCATTCAAATCATATTTATCATAACTCGTCAGTTGAATAAAGAAGGAGCGTTACTTAAGACAGAAGCGTTATTCATCAAATTAATACCTCTTAAGCTTGTAATAACACGTGGGTGCAATTCCAAGGAAAACAGAAGCTACTTAAGTGAAGCACAATGATGTCCAAGTAAACATAGTCAAGTCCAAGCTGAGTGTAAGTGAAGTCCAAGGGGAATGTAAGCAAAATTGTAGCAATATTATGTAGAAACTAAAATAACGTCAATCGGATTAGACTGTAATGATGCACTCTTATCGACACCATATGGACCCATTGGGCAACCCTTAGGGGTTAATTAGGGGTCCTAACCACTTTTGGGAATGTTTACCCCACTTTTGCATGCCTTGACTTGCCCCTTTGACCTTGTGGCCCTCTTGGGCTATAAATTGGAGTCCTTCCAATAAAGTTCAGAGAGATATTTTTGTAATAATTCACCATGAAGTGCTACTGAGATTCACTCTTCCCTTTTGCCCATGTATTTGCCCTTAGATTTTTTATTAATCGGAGTTTCTAAGACATCCTAAAATACACACATACATTCCAAAACCCACCCATTTCTATGATTTATATTACCAAATTTGATGAAAACACCCCTAGGAGTATTCTAAACTAGATCCCAGAGGAATTGGTGGTAAAAACCACCTGGTTTTGTGGTCGTACCCACTTGGGACGATTAATAATCCCAATTGGCACACCCAAGGATGAACATGAATTGGCATACTATTTTATTAATTTTAGTTTAGATCATTTCTAAATTAGTTTACATACATTATACTAGAATTTAGTGATATTTGGAGCAATTTTGGACCTTCAATTAGGGTTTTTGTGATGATAGTCCCAATTGGAACACCTAGGTATGACCATGAATTCTTCTTGCAATTTCATTTCAATTTTTACATAAATCATTCCTAAATTAGATAGTATACATCATGCTAAGTTTTGGTACAATTTGGATTAGTTTTGCATCGTCTATTGTACTTTTCGTATTCAATATTGCATGTATCTTTATGATTTACTCTTAACCCACACATTTTATTAATCGGTTTCAATTTCTTGTGTGTAGATACAGGTATTCTAGCACACGAAGAAGGAACTAAAGATTAGAATATGGATAGATCATCATAGCGGTAACAAAAATTCTGCTCTTCAATCGTGAGTGCTAGGAAGACATTGAAAGTGCATCTTAAGTTTCTAAAAGGATTAGATCCTTTGACTTTGTAATGGATTGTATCAATTGAGAGCCCTCAAGGGGACGTTTTTAACCACATATTTGACAAATGTAATAATATAAAGAGAACCACCCATTTCTTTCACTTATTTGTCATTTATTGCTTACTTGAATATATTTTTTTAGTGCTTAAATAGATAGGTGCTTTTCATTTCCCTTTGCTAGGTGTGCCATTTTTTTTCCCTACAATGGTGATCACAGTGGGACCCCTATCATTTTTTATTTTTGCAACTTTTGACTTTATTTTTGTCTTTTGAATGTTGCAAGTTCTGATTATTCTGGACTAAAACAACCCCTAAATTCCTAATTGGAACGCCCAGGGACGGCCACAACAGTCGTCCCACCCATGGACGACCCCCAAATTTGCAATCGTCCCACCTTGGGATGACCACAAAATAAGGGGTTTATAGCTCAAATTTCTAGAAACAACAACATTCTAGGCTTTCAAGGTATGCATCCAAACCTTCACTTTTCATTAATATTGTTCAGAAAAGGTTAAATTCAACTTTTCATGTCTTTTCCTTGTTGATTAAAAGGTAGATTTTGCTTTTACTAAATTTCAAATTAATAAAAAGAAGAAAAACAGGGAAATAACAGTTTAAGTATGCATTTGTATTGTTTGATTGCTTGTGACCTACATAAGGGTTAGGTTGATATATAGGGTAAGCATTTTGTAGGTTTCTTATTCATGCAAATATTTCTAAAAGTGAAACGTTATTTGTGCATTTAGTGAAGTATCATTGAGTGCTCACTTGTTTTACTTTCTTTAAGTATAAAAGGAACCACACACACCACATCACATTTTAACATTAGTGAGTTGGAATTTCATCCCCAACCACTAATAGATACCAACGATGGTGGGCTTCATCTCCACCTATTGGCTCGCATTATACGAACCCTATTTTTGGCCAAAGTCGCTCTAAGAACCGTCTTGGCCATGGAAAATAGCACACATTCCTCTTCAGAGGGTGTATTGCTATCCATAATCAATATGTGTGAGGACTAGTAGGACCTGTACACCCTGATCGGGTATGGGCTTCATATCCATACTTTGGTTGGTTTACGTGATCAAAATTTTATTTTGGTTGTTGAGTTGCAAGTATACAAGTGAAATCCCTTAAAAAAATTGAGAATTACATCAATAATATTCAAACACATGAAAAAATATCTCTTTACAAAACAACAAATAAAAAACACACCAAATAGTTTTAGGAACACATATCTAAAAAAGATATAAACACTTGTATTTTTATGTGTTTCTATTTTTTTGTGTTGAATCATCAAAATTTGTAAAGGAGATAATCACGTAGGGTTTAGAAGGAAGTAGTTATGGTATGCACCTGCAACCAAGCCCACTCAATGGATGACACTACGGAGAGTAGGTAGGGAGACATAGACTGTCTCCAATTTGATCCCAAGGATATTATTATACCTCCTTTGCGGCCTCCTACTCACCCAAGTCCTAGAATATAAAATTAGGAACCTAGCCTACAAGGGACCCCTACGTGGGACACCTCTATAGGTTTTGGTCCTAATTAGGGAACTTAATTTTCAAATATAGACACTTCACACGCCTTATTTTAATAACGACAACCACGCATTAGGCACAAACACATAGAGCAATACCACACATCCATGTGCTTGCTCGGTCTACCTCACACACCTATGTGTATGATCAAGACTATTCACCATGGGCAGGGCCAAATGATCAAAATACACCCTTAAATCACCCTTATAGGTCTAAGCAGTATAAATACCAAGATGAGTATGATACTCATTGCCATGGACAAGCAAATTCCACCTTCCCCTTTCTCATTTATGAAGGAATACTTGAGGAGAATCCTGATTATCCTCAATTGCATTTTTTGATACAAGCACGATGTACTTCTGCACTAGCTAAGTATAAATAACATCAGTTTAGGAGTGAGCCTCAAGTGGATGCAACCTATCTCAATCGAGGGAAGCTTGTAGTTGATCTTTTTGATCTTCTTGAACAAGATAGGCATCATGGAAATAGTTCTATGTCTCATAGACCTCGTACATATGATCAGATAAACTAAGTTGTCAAAAGGTATGCTAATCGCCAAGCTCAATTCAATGAGCTTCAGCTAGATAAAAAATGGTTGTACGACCAACATCCATTAGAGAAACAAATAATTGAACAACAAATTCAAGAGACCTTATGCAACGGGGTCCCTATCCCAAGTACTCATAAACAAGGGGTTCATCAGAGGCAACCTACTTTTGATCAAAATAAGCTTCCTAGGCCTAACCAAATGTTGTCTCCTTGACCTCCTAGGCCTAATCAGGACTTACCTCCTAGGGTAAACATAGATCGCTTTCAGTAGGCATTTGTTCCTCCTTGTAGGCCAATGCAAGAAACACCTTACGAGGTCTATGATGATTTGGAACCAAAAGAGGAATACCTAGAAGCACCTTATGGAGGTATGGTTTATGAAAATCAACCACCACACCATATGCTTGACATTCCTAACCCTACCCCATGGGGCCAAAGTATAGAAGAGGATATTAAGTCCTCTGATGTGTATAAAGTATTGCTTGAACACATGGAAACCATAGAGAGCAAGACAATTGGATCTAGGCTTCAAAAATCCACTTTGCGCCGGCTATGCAGTCAACTGCTTCACATGTCAATACCTTCCCCTCAATACTCAGAGTATTTCAAAATGCCCAAGTTGGAAAAATTTAAAGGAGAGAAAAATGCACAGGAGCACGTCACTAGGTTCATGAACTAGTGCTTTAGTTTCCAAGATAATGATGTATTACTCCTAAGAACATTTTTGATTACCCTCTTTGGCCCAGTCGTGGAGTGGTACAACCAATTTCCAAGGCACAACATCCATAGCTTTGAACAATTTGCAGATGCATTCCTATAATATTTGACCTTTAACACTAAGCGAAACGTGACTTTAACAGACCCCATGGGGTTTAAGCAATATGAATATGAGTCAATCACAGACTATGGTAACAGGTGGTGAATGCTTCTACCATACCTACTGCCAGTGTCTTAGTTGACTCAAATATTTTCTAAAAGTTGTTTAAAGCCAATTTCATTATTGCTACAACTCCAACAATATCACTCTTGAAGATGCTCTAGCGTAGGCTAGAACAATAGAATAAATTAAAATTCAAGACAGGAAAATTGTAAAACCCTACAAAAAGGAGTGGACTAAGAACCCAAAGGGCAATCCAACACAATCAAAGCCAGAAGCAATTAATCAAGTTGCCATCAATATTCCAAGGCCTGTGCAACCAAAACTGCCTCAAAAGGCAAATTATCAGGCCCAACCTCCTCCTGTAAGTTACAACAACAACACTCAAGCGAATCAGGGTAAAAATTAGCAACGTCATCCTAGGCGATAATTTATGCCATTCACTAAGTCTATGGACTCCCTATTCGATCATCTATATGCAGCCAAAGCGATTACTCTACCTAAGATCCAACCTATAGATTTGAGTATGGGTAAAAAAATTCCTATGGGACGTCGTGAAGACCTATATTGTAGGTACCATAGGTAGATTTGACATGACTTGCCAACATGTTACAATTTCAAAAACCTAGTACAAGACATGATCGAGAGGAATGACCTTCAAGTGGATAACCCTCTCATGACAAATAATCAATAAATGGGTATTTTTAAAGACCCATTGCCCACTCATGAGGTGTAGGTAAATCAAGCTAAACAGGTAAATGAGGTCCATACGACACCCCCTCAAAAAGGGTTCATCGAGATGGTTAGCATTGTGATAAGGAATAGGAATTATCCAGCTCAAATTGTTTTACCTACAACTTCAAATGATATTCCCTCAACATAATAGCCTCCACCACGTCCAGTGAAAAGCCTTCCACTTCATTGAGTGGTTACAATAAAAAGTAAGCTTGCTCAAAGCTTACGAACAACATCATCTAGAATTTCTATATATGATCTTATTCAACAGTCTCCACCTCATCGAGAAGCACTTATGGAAATACTTAAGTCAATTGAACTGCAACCCCATGAGTCTAACTCCTTTATCAATTTTGTGGGGCACGTTTAGCAGTGTAAATAACCAGTGATCATGTTTCATGAACATGAACTCAAATCGATAGCAAATGACATGGTTGATCCTCCTCTACACATCATTGCATGTGTAAATGGAACACCCTATAAGAGAGTTATAATTGACATTGGTTCGTCAAGTAACATCATAACCACAAATGCTCTCAATCATCTAGGACTTCCAACATCACATATTTTTGCGTCCACATATACCCTCTGGTCATTCAATAATACTATATGCTCAATGGTTGGCACTATAGTTCTACCTATCTAGGTGGGACGTAAAACTATACCAATATTGTGTCACATCTTGGAGAGCGCAATGGCCTACAATATATTACTAGGCAAAACTTGTATTGGGGACATGAAGTGTAGACCATCCATAGATCACCAATGTCTGAAGTATACTCATAAAGGGTAAGTACACATTGTCTCTACAAACCTTGAGCCTTTCAAATATTGCAACTTGGTGCATCACATCCTCGAGTCAATCTTACCATCAACTCATGTAGAATTTCAATCAAATACATCCATTAAAGGTCTGAATCCTTCATCATCACCTTCTATTAATCCATTATCATCTTCTTCCATACCATCATCGTCATTGACACCTTCAAAAACACCTTTGTCATCATCCAATCCTCTGCAGAGGAACATGTCGAAGAGGCCTATTGATGAGATCCCTTCATTCATCTCCACCATTTCCACAGAAGAGATTCCTATTTTAGCATATGAGGAACCATCTCATGAGGTAAGCATTGAGTCATCTCAAGCCTAACTTCCATCCCCTTCATCCTCGTCATCCTAGGTCACAGTCCATTTGGCTTGTATAGGTTTAGGAGAGTATTTAGTGAGGAATATCACAATAGTTCCAACCATTGATACAATACATAATATGGGATGACCTCGTCTTCCCATAGGTACCATCGTACCTCTAGGCATACCTCCCAATAAAATAAATTTCATATATGGGGGTATTGAATATGGCATGTAACCATCTCCTCAAAAAGAAGAAGATGAAGAACCCTTCTCTGAGGACATCAATTATATGTCTAATATTGACTATGCCTTGCGATATATCCATTGCTGTCATTGGAATGACTATGTTTTTGGGTTGTACAAACAAAGTACTCGTGTTCCTTGCTAGCAACAATATCAATTGCCATATGATAAATTTGGCTTAGGACACAACAAGCCTGTGCCCCTTGATGTCCTCATAGAAAGTTTAGAGCACCTATGTTTGAACTATAGGGATGAGCTTGCACGCGATCCTTACACTAATCCTCATCATGTCCACTATTTAAGGGATTATTTTCTTGTAAATATGATAGATCAAAGGATATCTCATGATTTTATCCAATCCTTTAAAGAAGGTGAAGGTTCGCATACCATTCCATCTGATAATGAGGAAGATGATCAAGGTCCCCCTGAGGAATGGACAACTAATGATGAATTGTATTATGGTGTAGCACCTATTAACTACCCTAGTTTATATGAGGAATACGAGCAGGTCATTCCATTTGATGATGAAGAAGAATTTTATCTGCGTATGTTCCCAGTGCAACATCCCATCTGGTGATAACTTTTTCCACTCGAAGAGCAAGCTCGTCGCCTTCCACATAGACCACCTCCGGTCATTCCACCTCTACCTCAACCACCCTCGTGAGTCTTGAGATAACCTTTTATCACCAGATCAAATCACCCATCTAATGCAGATCATCCATTTATAAATATGATTTCCATAGATATTACTACACATTTGCATGATCCGAATAACACATTAAAGCCATTGCACCTCGATATTGATGAGATTGACTTTGATCGGGGAGATTCTCCACCATCGCCATCAGAGTATTGGCCATAGACAAGGGGTCCAAACAAAGGTATCCATAAACCATTTTGTCCCCAAAATGTCCCAAAGGTATCCCAAAAAGCCCCAAAGGTATCTATAAACCCTTTGGTCACCCAAAATGCCCCAAAGGTATCTATAAACCCTTTGGTTACCCAAAAAGACCCAAAGGAACTCATAAACCCTTTGGTCACCCAAAAAGCTCCAAAGGAACTCATAAATCCTTTGGTCACCCAAAAAACTCCAAAGGTCTCTATAAACCTTTTGGTCAACCCAAAAAGCTCCAAAGATATCTATCATGTTGGAAATTTTGAGTAAGTTGTGTTGTCATTGATGCCAAAAGGTTTAATATCAAAATATTTGATGTCAAAAGGTTGATGTTGGAGAGCACTTTGTATGGCCGGAATATTATTCTATGGTTGATATGGTTAAAATTGATCAAGGCAAAGTTCTCTCCAAAGGCAATCAAATTGGTTAAAAAAAGAGGCCATGGTTTAAAAGGAAAGATAAATATTATTATAATATTTTTTAATATTATAATAATTGGGTCCAAGAAATCATTAAAAGAAGAGATAACTTGGACAAGGTTTATTGAGCTTTTATAAAAGGTTGCAAAGATTCCTTTTTAAATTAAAATATTTTAATAAAAGTTAAAATTTTAATATAAAATAATTTATGGCGCTAAAGTTTCAAATCAAATTTGAATTCAAAGGCAAGAGAAGGCCGACATGTTTTAAACCAAAGGAAAGAGTATTTAAAGGAAATGATTTTTCATTTCCAAAGTTTAAGCAATTTGTATGCCCAAGTGATGAGATAAATCGTGTGCTCAAATTTCGAAAGGAAGAAGACATTCGTGAGTTTTAAAGGCAAGGGAAGCAGAGTTGTGTTGAAATATGCTTGGAGTAAAATACATATCCCATAGCGTTGGATAGCGCAAGTGGTAGGAAGAACATGGCTAAGGAGCTTGCGAAGGGAAGGTTTCAATTTTGAATCCCACTAATTTATTTTGCAAGCGGATAAAGCATCTTTTCATTTTCAGCGAAGGTGATTTCAAATATGAAATCATGGATATTTGATTTCGCGCGGACGTGTAGCCCAAGCGGTAGCATAGCCTTGGGCTAGAAAATTATGGTGGCTAAGGTTGCGGGTTTGAGCTTAAGTGCTGGTTGTTGAGACTTGTGTAATATTTTTCGTAGGTAGAATATTAAGATATACTTTTTAATTAATGTGTTTGGAATACGTGATTTGACTTTGAGGCTTTGAAATCATGAAAGGAAAATAAGTGAAATTGATTAGGGAGTCATAAGGGGTGTTAATTAAATATTTTATTTTGGGTGCTTAGAAATTAAACTAAGTATTGGAGATTATAAGGTGTAAACAAAGGAAATTTATTTTTGATGTGTGTTGAATATTATTTTGAAAAAGGAGATTATAAGGTGTAAACAAAGGAACTTTATTTTTGATGTGTGTTGAATATTATTTTGAAAGAGAAGGAGATTATAATGTGTAAACAAGGAACTTTATTTCTGATATGTGTTGGATATTATTTTAAAAAGGAAGGAGTGATAAGGTTTATTGTATTTCTTGTATGGTGAAATATTTGTTGAGGTAAATATTCTTATGGAGATTTTGAGATAGACTGTTGCTATCTAACCTATAATTGGTAAAAGGATTTGGTTGTGAGTAAAACAAGTTTTGAAGATATATCTCCATAAAAGAAAAGAGGTATGGTCACATCATATTTTGTTTGAAATTTTGGAATGAATGTTGTAGAATATAAGGTGGAGTGAAAAAGATTGTTTGATAAGGACTATTGGAAATATTTGAGTGAATTCGTATATGCTTCATTGGTGAATGTTTAGAGAATATTTGAAAAAGATATTGAGGATTATTTGAGTTAGGGTTTGAGACCCACATTGTGTTATTTGTTTGAAGAAGTTTGAAAACACTTGTTTAGGGTTAGTGAGCAAGTTGTGTTTCATTGGTTGAATGATTGAGTAAAATTCTTGAGCATTGGATTTGAGTGATATTGAAAGTGAATGTGCAAACATTAGAAATCAAATTTGTGAAAGTGATAGACTTAATGATTGAGTAGAACATATTGAGTTTTTTATAGAGTACATCATTCTCTATATGTTCCAGAGGTTAAAAAAATTATGAATAGAATATGTCTAAACTGCTTCAAGTTAAAGGAATTACTTTGAAGATTAGACAAAGCATTTGATAGCATTGTGTGCAAGATTTGAGATTGATTGAGCATATGTTATGAGCTGTTTTGAGCATGTGTTAGAGAAGATTGAGCAAGTTCTTGAGAGAAATTATAGGCATATTTGAGCAAGTCTTAGTGAATACTTGAGAGCAGATTGAGCAAGTTCTTGAGAGAATTTAAAGGCAGATTTGAGGCAAGTCTTGGTGAAGACTTGTAGGCAGATTTGAGCAAGTCTTAGTGAAGACTTGAGAGCATATTGAGCAATTTCTTGAGAGAAATTGAAGGTATATTTGAGGTAAGTCTTGGTGAATACTTGTAGGAAGATTTGAGCAAGTCATAGTGAAGGCTTGAGAGTAGGTTGAGCAAGTTCTTTAAGAGGACTTGAAGGCAGATTTGAAGCAAGTATTTGTGAATACTTGAGAGCATAATTGATTGATTAATTTATTCAAGCTTTGTGTTAAGGCTTGGGGCAAATCTAATCAAATTTTATTTATAATTGAATCAAACTTTGTGTGAAGGCTTAAGGAAATATTTGAGGACAGATTTTGGTACAAATTTGAAAGCAAATTTGTGCTAGACCTGAGACAAAGTTAGTGCAAATTTGTACTACACTTGGGATAGAGTTTGGTGTAGATCTGAGATAGAGTTGAGAGTAATATTTGGAGGTGATAGATCAGAGGACAGGAGTCTCTAGTGGATAGAGATCCATTAGCTAGGTAGTGAATATAGAGTTCTTCTATAGAGAGATATCCACAAGCCATAGCAGTGGGGGTAACAATCTTCTAGAAGATCATCAACCAGAGTAGAGGGAAAAGAGTTCTCCTGTGGATAGAGATATGCAAATCAAAGCAAGGGAAAAGAGTTCTCCTATGAAGTGCGATCCGTGAAACAACTGTAAAGATAAATTTCTTATGTATAGAGAGATCCATGAACCAATTGAGGAGATAGAGGTCTCCTAGATCAAGTTTCACTAACTAGATAAAAGGTGAAAGAGTTCTCCTATGGACAAAGATCCACAAATCAGATCATAGGGGATTGGTGTCTCCTTTGTACAGAGGTCCATAAATATTGTAATAGGGAATTGATTCCCAAGAAGATTTGTTGAGAAAATTTAGTAGAAATATTTTCTTTGTGGAGTAGCCCACATTTGGTAAACCATGTTAAATTGGTGTCTCTATTATGTGTGATGATTTGTGCATTGAATTGATTACTACTATTGATATTGTCATTGATAATATTGGATACTATTGTTTGGGAAAGAAAAGTAAATTTTGATCTTATATTATTCACCCCCCCTCTGAGTATAAGCTTGTGTTCTTCATATAAACCCTTTGGTCACCTAAAAATATCCAAAGGTATATATAAACCCTTTGGTCACCCCAAAAGCTGCAAAGATATCTATAAACCCTTTGGTCATCCAAAAAGTCCCAAAGGTACCTGAAAATCCTTTGGTCACCCAAAAAGCTCCAAAGGTATCTATAAATCCTTTGGTCACCCAAAAAGCTCCTAAGGTACTTATAAACCCTTTTGTCACACAAAAAGCCCCAAATGTACCTATTGGTCAAAATGACCACATCTAGAGAAATAAGTAATAATCTCCTCCATATACTAAGTGTAGAGATCAAAATTTGTGATGGCATGACATTTTGAAGGCCAAGGATCAAGAAGAGGCCAAAAGTCATGATGATGCAACATTTTGAAGGTCAAGGACTAAGCAAAGGTCAAAAGTCATTATGGCAAAATATTTTGAAGGCCAAGGACCAAGAAGAGGCTAAAAGTCATGATGGAATGACATTTTGAAGGCTAAGGACCAAGCAGAGGCTAAAAGTCATGATGGTGCAACATTTTGAAGGCCAAGGACCAAGTAGAGGCCAAAAGTCATGATGGCCTGATATTTTGAAGTCCAAGCACCAAGTAGAGGCTAAAAGTCACGATGACATGAATTTTTGAAGGCCAAGGACCAAGAAGAAGCTAAAAATCATGATGGCACAAAATTTTGAGAGCCAAGTAGACCATTAAGTCTGAGAGATCGAAGAAATATCAATGTAACAAGAATATCTCAACTTCTTTCAGTTAGAGGCTTCATCACTCCTTAACTTTCCTCTGTACCAGAATGAGCCTACGGGTATACTATTATAACAACTTTCAATTCTCTATTATGTAAAACTCTTATATATAGAATGAATGACCTAAGAAAATGGTCAACTCTTAGGCATTTACAAGGCTATGTATACAGACTTGTAAAAGCTAAATAAAGATCTACATTCTGGTTCTTGGCTTATTGGTGTTGTGAAATCAAGTATATATATGTGTTGTCTATTGCTAATTAAATCTAGTTTGAATGTAACCTGTATCATTTCTTAATATGAATTCCTACATCAACATTTTGTTAGATCTACAATTTAACTTCACAAATAGAGTTGTATTATCATAAAACATTCACTAGAGGTTTTAGTTTCTATGTTTCGGTTCTATTATGCTTCTCCGCAAAAGGCTATGATAGTATTTATTGTTTTTGCTTAATCTAAACCATTTTAATCCTCTAGACATAGCTATATCACCCTCTCTTTATGCATCTCTCTCTGTTCCATTTCCCTAAAAAAACAAAGGAACCAGCCTCCTATGGATATTGAACTAGGTAGACTTTGTTTTGACCTGGTCTTTCAATGTTGGCAAAGTCTTGGGTGCAAACGTAACCAAAGGCAGATTTTGCTCCAATAGTTTTTGGCATGCTCGATGGGACATAAATCCCACGCATTATATAGATCAGAGCCCTCATGAATAGATTTTCCCTGTCAATTGTTTTATATCACCTGACGACTCCGCACCAGAAAAGAACCTTAGAAAAATACTTACCCAACTTTTGGTCATGAACCATTTTTTATGATAACCAGATCTAAGGCTAAATATTTAGAAGAACCCATAGATTTTTTCCTTTGGGCTAACCCTATTTTGGTTTCCATAACAACTTCTTATTACATCAGCAATCCAAGACACTTCGATACTTCCCCTGTAGCCCTCCCTAGCACTATTGCTAGTGGAAATTTAGCTCCAGTTATCTACACAACTGTAATGGCTGAGAATATGTCAATTCTGCCTTACCCCACATGGAACCATACTGGATTCTTGAACTTGGAAACTCAACATATGATCCCCGCAATAGCCCTAAAATCTTTACCCTAGTATGATGGTACTAGAAATATGACTTATGAACATTGTCTAGACGTGGTTGCGTTGGCCCCCGTACATGACATCTAGGAACAAGATGTCATGATAAGATTGCTAGTAATCTTATTGAAAGGGAAAATGCTCTATTGGTACAAAGCTCTTAACAATCAGTTCATATCTACATGGGACCAGCTTGCCGGTAAATTAGTGGAGGAATTAAACGAGCAGACATATCCCTTCTCCCTGCTAAACATGTTCACTATTTTTCAAAAACACCCACAAGAAGAGATTGTAGATTTCAATATCATATTTAGTATAACTTGGCAGAGAGTACCTGATAGTTTGAGACCAACACATGAATAAGTAATGTACTATTATTTGAGAGATTTTAACTCAAATATAAGTATGGCAATTAAACAGTCTCTCGTATGCACTTTCCTTGAGATTTATCAAGAAGCAGAAAAGGTAGAGAAAGACCTGATTGCCATTGGTTGTTTTCCACCCAAATCAATGATGCCTATTTTTCCAAATCTACCTCACACATCAAGCACCACTTTACTAACTAATATCAGTCTTCCCAAATGGACCAGATAGTCTAACATCCCATTAATACAAGTTCCTCCTATGCTTCCAATGCTTTCCTCCATCCTTGCACTCCCCACAACTATGGTACCATAAACTACAGATCCCTAACTGGCAATTCTACAAGATTTACAAGCTTCTTATAAGACTAGAAAATAAATTCATATCCATGGAATGAAGAGAGGCAGAGAGAAATTCCCAACCAAGTAGGTTTCCACATGTTGGATATTTTGAGCTTATTTAGTTGTCATTGATGTCAAGGTGAAAAGTCATCATTAATACTATGGAGCACACCATCAATAGCACCAGGAACAATGCGAAGAGTTGAAGATAATTTTGGCAAAATAATATTTTATGAGGGTTTATGGTAAACCCATGATGGAAGATTAAAATGTTTCAATAAAACCATTATAGTTGGAAAAATAATATTTTATGAGGGTTTATGGTAAACCCACAGTGTCATAATATATTACATTTAAAGGCTTAAGTTTAGACCCAAAGTTAAAGTTTATAAAAATAATTTATAAAATTTAAATTCCTTAGAATCTAAATAATTTATAAATTATAAATGTGGGAACGCCGACATCATGCAATAAAAGGAAGCGTAAACATCCAAGCAACAAAGGAATTTGTGTGTAAATAAATGCCAAGGAGGAATTCAAAATTCACCCCTTCGATTGATTAATGTATGTGATAAAAAGTGAAAGGTTTTCATGCTTGTTGATCATGAGGAAGAAGACAAGAAATTTCTCTTATCTTTAGTGCCAGGTAGAGGACAAAAGAGGAAGGACACATTGATTGAAACACATAGGACACGGTGGTCCTTTGGCAGCGCACATTTTGTAAAGGTGTTGGGAGTTGAGGAAGCACATGAACAATTCGCGTGGAGTGGTGTGTCTTGGGCACCAAGGGAAGTTTGTTTTACACGTGGTTTTTGTGCGCCAGTAGAGGAAAAAGAAGACGAAGAGCATTTAGGCTCTTAACCATGCGTCTAGCGCACGCGGTGGTTATAGTCGTGACTAGAGTGCTCATGGAGGCAGAGAACATGGGTTTGAAACCCACTAAGAGGCAAAGGTAACTTTTTGATAATTAATTTTTTCTTAAGGTTTTTCAAAGGATATTGTGGAGTAATAAGGGTTTGAGAAAAGTTGTGTGTTTGATTTATGTTATTGTTGGAGTTATAAGGGTTTGAGAAAGGTTGTTAATTTGATATTTGATTTTTATTATTGTGGAGTAATAAGGATTAATGTGAGGTTATTTTATTGATGAAGTGATTTATATCTTTGGAACCATAAAGAAAGTTGATTTGAAATTTATCAAAGTTTCTCTTGCCATTAAAATAAATTAAAGAGGTTTGAATTAATTTTTGGTGGATGTTAAGTTTATTCTAGTTGGGAGTTTATAAGGTGTTATTGGATAAATATTTTATGTATGTTGATGGTTGTTTTGAAAGGTGGAGTGATAAGGTGTATTTGAGTATTTACATTATATTGTGAGAAAGATTTATCTTCTAACCTCTTTGAGATTGGCATAGAATGTTAGGGTCCACTCCTAACATTAATCATATACTTAATTAATCATATATAATCACCTATAAATGGGTGTGTCCTTTCACAAGACAACCCATAAGTAGTTTAAATAGGAAATCATTCTTATTTTGAAAAACATCCAAGAACATAAATATATCTCATTGTCTGGTTTAGCCTTTCAACTAACAACGATTCTTTAATTACAAAGGTAATTTCTAAATTCATTGCATTCATTTTCACGTCCACTGCTTCTACTTAGTATTCTTTCAACTGGTATTAGAGCCACAGATCTAGAGAGAGATTTTTACCACTATCACCATAAATTTTTCACTCCCTCATCTACCATCCGTTCTGCATCATCCACTTCAAAATTCGCAAAAGAAAAGTCAGGCTACAGATCGTCATAGCTTCCATATCAATACTTATTAATCAAAACATATCAACCACCTGTAGATCGACAAAACTTCATGTAGCACTGTTAACAACTCTGAGTGGTATCTTGAAAGAAATCCGATGTGAATTCAAGTTGAACAACCAAAAAAAAAACCAAAACAGCGCAATAAATCATTGAAATAGACGTTTCCATGTAGTTTTCGATGTGAACTATGAAAATCCGGTGAAGTAACGATATTCGACAAGGAAAATTTTGAAAATATTAAGGTTATCACTTGTCGGCAATGAAAATTAATTTTATAGCGTAGGCAAAGTGATAAGGGATAAATAATTATCCCACATCATTTGGGTAATAGAAAAAATGCAGTTAAAATTAAAGCAAACACGATGTCTTGAGTGCCTAGCTATCTAGACACCCACGCCCACATGCGTGGCACCTCCATGACCGTCCAATAGATTCCACCTCGGTAAACATGCCAAAATTTTGTTGACTTTGACTGCTACTAAAGACACCAGACCACCACCCAACCTCCACCTCCGCTCTGCCCTACCTTCTGATCACATATTGTTACCGCCCTTCGATTTATCAGCTACACCCCTTGATCTGCGTACTTGGGCCCTCCGGTTGCTCAACTACGGTCCTTGGTCTCCGTGCTTAGTTGCACTTTCAGGTCTTCAAATAAATTAAAGGGCCTCTACTCAAAATTTTTGACAAGAAGGTTTTGCAATTTAAAATTGCAAAATAACAAGAAATTCAAAACATATTTTACAACTTTTTCAAAATATCACTAAAAGTTGATAAAATAAATTTTTACAACTTTTTAAAATCTTGTTGAATTCTTGCAAAATATTGCAAAAAGTTGTCAATTAATTGATAATTCTTGCTATTTCTTGCAAAATTATTTTAAAGAAGGATAAAAAATTGATTCCAATTCCTCGATGACCGACGGACGATGATCGCAAGATATCACTCTTGAAAAAATCTACCAGGAACTTCGCCAGGGCAAAGAGGAGGGCATAGCTATGAGACAAGAATTCAAGCAAAGAATACTCGCGATAGACTTAAAACTAGACACTTTCAGTCAAAATATGGCACTAGCACAAACAACCTAAACTACCAAAGGATCACCACACTAGACACCACTGGGGGTGCCACAAACATCCATCCTACCCAGGACTACCAAGTTAGATTTTCCAAAATTTTAAGGTGGTGATCCTACAAACTGGATTTATCGAGCAGAGCAATATTTCTCTTTAAATCAAATCCTTGAAATACAAAAGGTGCATATTGCATCCTTTCACTTAGAGAATGAGGCCATCCAATGGTACCAATGGTTCAAAAAACCAATGACACTCCTACTTGGTTAGTATTTACACAAAATATATCAGTACAGTTGGGACCTAGCACTCTTGAAAATTTCATAGGAGCTCTCACCAAATTGTATCAAACCACTTCAGTATGGGAATATCAAGCTGAATTTGAAAAATTGGCAAATCGAACAACCAGGTTAGACGCTTCATTCTTTCAAGATTGTTTCATTAGTGGATTAAAGGAATAAATCCGGCTAGAGGTACCAATTTTTAATCCCACACCATGATGTAGACCATTGGGTTGGATAAATTAGCTGAGGATAAACTCAATGCACAATTTCGATTGGGAAAACCATCCATGGGGAAATCATCAAACACTTACATTAGCCCTAAAACAATGCAAAATGGAAGGGCACAAAGCTCCTACACAACTCCCAAACTTAATCCAACCCTACCAATTAAACGTCTTAGTTTTGAGGAAATGAAGGAACGTCGAACTAAAGGCCTTTGCTACCATTGCGATGAGAAATTTGACCGAAATCATAAATATACCTCATGAAAGTTGTATATTCTAGATGCTACATACTCTAGCAATTCAACCGAAGAAGAAACTGAGATAGAAGTAGAGGTAGTACCCGACACACCTGAAAGTGATGATGAAAATATACCTAAAGTTTCCTTCAAAGTTTCCTGACACACCTGAAACCTTATTGTGCTCCTAGAATCCGGTAGCACGCATAATTTTATCGATCCAAAGGTGGCTAAACAAGCTAATTGTTTTATATATCCTTGTAATAATTTCGAAGTGATGATTGGAAATGGAGGAAACATTACATGTAAAGGTAAATGCCAAAATATAAAAAAAATAATGGGGGATTATAACATGAAAGGAGACATGTATGTACTACCTCTAGGAGGTTGTGACATTGTACTAGGAGTACAATGGCTACAAAAATTAGGCATAGTTCAACGAGAATTTGACGAATTGTGGATGAAGTTCACAGAGAATAACCAAACTTATACTATCAAGGGATTAAAATATGGACCATCACAAATTATAAGTTCTCATAGAACTGAAAAACTTATCCATAAAGGAGACAAAGGAATGATAGCCCAATTGTTCTCCATCCAACCCACTCATGAATAACAGGAGGTGCCAGAGCTAAAAATATTTTAGAACACCATAAAGAAGTATTCAATGAACCAAAAGGACTACCTCCACAATGAAGTCATGATCACACTATTCAACTACTTCTAGGGCATCAACCCCCTAATATTAGGCCCTATCGTTATCCATATCTTCAAAATATTGAGATAGAGAAACTAGTACAAGAGCTTCTTAAGGTAGGAGTCATTAGATCTAGCATAAGCCCTTACTCCTCTCTAGTTATATTAGTAAGAAAGAAGGATGGTTCATGGGCTTATGTTTCGATTTTAGAGCACTTAACAAAATGACCATCAAGGATAAATTTTCTATTCCGGTCATAGATGAACTACTAGATGAACTACATGGGGCTTCTTATTTTTCCAAATTAGACTTACGATCAAACTACCACCAAATTAGAGTTAACAAAAAAGATATTCCAAAGACAACCTTTCACACTCATGAAGGGCACTATGAATTCTTGGTGATGCCATTTGGCCTTACCAACGTCCCTTCCACTTTTCAAAGTCTAATGAACAAGGTATTTCACCCTTTCCTTCGTAAATTTATCTTATTTTTCTTTGATGACATTTTGATTTACAGCAAAACATGGGAAGATCATTTGAACCATATTAGCCAAGCATTGAGAATATTGAAGGAAAATCAACTATATGCTAAAATATCAAAGTGTTATTTTGAGAAACACGAAATTGAATACTTAGGACACATTGTCTCTAAAGAAGGATTTAAGGTAGATCCTCGCAAAATTGAGGAAATGAAAAGTTGGCCTATTCCAAAAACCTTAAAAATTCTATGAGGGTTTCTTGGGCTAACATGATATTATCGAAAATATGTCAAAAATTATGGTAAAATTGTAGCTCCTTTAATGACATTACTTAATAAAAATACCTTCAATTGGTCATCTCAAGTGGATGAAGCTTTTATTACATTAAAAAATGCAATGTGTACCACTCTTGTCCTAGCTATGCCCAAATTTTCTAAACCATTCAATATTGAGAGTGATGCCTCGAGGGTAGGAATAGGAGTCGTACTCATGCAAGATGAAAGATATTTAGCTTTTACAAGCAAGGCATTTTCTAAAAATAATCTAGCTCATTCTACTTATGAAAAAGAAATGTTGGCTATTGTTCACACTATTCAACATTGGAGACCTTACCTTATTGGATAACATTTCATTATTCACATTGATCATCATAGCCTAAAATACTTCTTGGAAAAACGTACAAATACCTCGGAACAACAAAAGTGGGTTACTAGATTACTCAGCTATGATTACGAAATTACATACAAAAAAGAAAAAGATAACATGGTTGTCGATGCACTTTCTAGAAAATTTGAAGACATGCCTCAATTACATGCTATTTCCTCCCTTACTCCTAAATGATTAGATGAGGTGCATAAAGAATGGATTAATGATCCTAACACCCACACAATAATTCAACAACTCCAACATAATTCTAATAGCAAACCTCCATACACTTGGGAAAATAATATATTAAGGTACAAAGGATGGATGGTTATCTACCCTAATTCCTCTTATCATGAAAAACTTCTCCACGAATTACATACCTCACCCACTGTCGGTCACTCAGGGTTATTAAAGAAAGATAAAAGAGTAACCAGATATTTTTATTGGGTAGGTATGCAAATTACATCAAAAAATTTGTAAAAGAATGTGAGACTTGCCAAAGACACAAAGGGGATACAATTGCTACTCCACGATTACTTAAACCTCTCCCTATACCAACCAAAACTTGGGCGGATATTTCTATGGATTTTACTGAAGGGTTACCAAAATCCATTGGAAAAACAACCATTTTTGTAGTGGTAGATTTTTTATCTAAATATATCCATTTTTGCCTTGCATCCCACCCATATACGGCAAGTACCATAACACACATCTTTCTATATAACATATTTATATTACATGGTATGTCCTCCACGATTGTTAGTGACCGTGATCCAACTTTCACTAGCATTTTTTGGAAATAATTGTTTAAATTACAAGGTACTCAACTTTGTATGAGTTTCGCTTACCATCCTCAAATTGATGGCCAAATTGAAGTTGTTAATAAATGTTTAGAAACTTACCTTCATTGTTTCGTTTCTACTCAACCTCTCTAGTGGGTAAAATGGCTTCTGTTAGTAGAATTGTGGTATAACACGTCTTACCATACCGCTATCAAAATGACCCCCTATGAAGCATTATATGGCCAACCACCACCATCCCTCACCTCTTATATTCCAGGAAGTACAAACGTACAAGCAGTAGAGACGAAACTCTCTAATCGAGATAACATTCTTCGCATCCTAAAGTAGAACTTACACATTGCCCAAAATTGCATGAAGCAACAAGACAATCAACATAGGAGTGAGCAAAGTTTTCAAAAATATGATACGGTTTTCCTTCGCCTCCAACCATACCATCAATCCTTTCTTAAAAAAAAGGCTCTTAGAAGTTAGCGCCCAAATTTTATGGACCTTATAAAGTTCTCCAACGTATTGGGGGTGTTGCTTACAAACTTGAGTTACCACCGTCTTCCAAAATTCACCCTGTATTCCATGTCTCTTACCTTAAACCAGTAGTTGGAGCACACATCACTATACAAACTCAACTTTCAAAATTTACGGAATATGGAGTACTTTTGGTTGAACCTGAAGCTATCTTAGAACGTTGATCTCGCCACCTTCGTAATCGTGATATAACGGAAGTCCTGATTCAATGGAAAGGTCTACCTTTAGAAGATGCTACATGGGAAACACTTCACCATTTTCAATAGCAATTTCCATATTTTTAGCTTTGAGGTCAAAGATCTTTTTAAGAGGGGTGGCATGTTAGGGTTCCTCCTAACATTAATCATAAACTTAATTAATCATATATAATCACCTATAGATGGGTGTGTCCTTTCACAAGACAACCCATAAGTAGTTTAAATAGGAAATCATTCTTATTTTGAAAAACATCCAAGAACATAAATATATCTCATTGTCTGGTTTAGCCTTTCAACTAACAACGATTCTTTAATTACAAAGGCGATTTCTAAATTCATTGCATTCATTTTCATGTCCACTGCTCAGTATTATTGCATAGAAGTTGTTTTGGTTGTGGCAGATTTATGATATCCCTTCATCATCAAGAAAAAAGTATGAGCACATTCTTCCATAGTTGAGTTTATTGATTGGTTTTTTGGAAAATAAGTTTGTAGTGAAAAAGACTTTATTAGGGTTTCCTTTTCGAGAGTGTTTGAGTTAATGCTTCAAGGTTTTCTAGAATAAAGAGTTATTGTTAAAACCTTGTTTTATAAGCATTATTGTTGAATCCATTGGTTGTGTGAAGAACTTGAGTTAGGGTTTTGCAAAAGAACATGAGTATCATTGTTATGTGAAGATAGTTTTATAAGCATTCTTATTGAAGTGAGTTGTTGTGCAAAGAACTTGAACTATGGTTTGAAAAGAACATGAGTATCATTGTTATGTGAGATTTGTTTTTGAGTATTGTTGGAAATATTTTGAGTTGGTTGTTATATGCTTGGCCTAGGGTTCGTGGTCAAGGGTTGCTTCATTGAGTGAATGGTTGAGTAAATTTGATTGAGCCTAGTCAAGTGGATGTGTTAAATTATTGTTCAAGTTCCATAAAAAATACTATTCTATATTTTGATTTGAGTTGAAAAGTGATTGAGTATTGAGTATATAATATATTAGATCTCTAAAAATTCTCTCTATGTTTCTATGATATTTGGACAAGTTCTGAGTGAGCTTTTTGAACAGATTTGGACAAGTTTTGAATGAGCTTGTTGAGCAGATTTGGACAGGTTCTGAGTGAACTTGTTGAGCAAATTTTGAGTGAGCTTGTTGAGTAGATTAGGAAAAGTTCTGAGTGAGCTTGTTGAGCAGATTTAGACAAGTTCTGAGTGAACTTATTGAGCAGATTTGAGCAAGTTCTGAGTGGACTTGTTGAGCAGATTTAAGCAAGTTCTGAGTGGAATTGTTGAGTAGATTGACCAAGTTCTGAGTGGACTTGTTGAGAAGATTTGAGAAATTTTTGAGTGGACTTATGGAGCACAGTTTGGTGTAGATTTGAGGATAGGTTTGCACCAAGACAGAGACATAGATTAAATATATTTGTGCTAGAATGAAGGATTGTGTTTAGTACAGATTTGAGATAGATATTTGGAGGTGACAGAGCAGAGAGGATAATAGTCTCCAATGGATAGAGATCCATCAGCCAGAGCAGGGGAGAAGGAGTTCTACTATGGATAGATATCCATGAAGTTTAGGGGATTGGTATCTCATTTGGATATAGGTCCATAAACATTGTAATAGGGAATAATTCCCAAGATATTGAGAAAATTTTAGTGAAATATTTTCTCCGTGGAGTAGCCCACGTTGGGTGAACCATGTAAATTGTGGTGTCTCTATTATATATGGTGTTTTATGCATTTCTTGATTACCACTGTTGATATTGCTATCTATTCATTAAATAATATTGATTGGGAAAGAAAAGTAAAAAGTGGTCTTATATTGTTCACCCCCTCTCAGTATAAGCTTGTGTTCTTCAATTGGTATTAGAGTGGGTTCCTTCGGAAGAGTTTAACAACTTGAAGGAAAAGCTAATAAGAACACAATGGATCCTAAGGAGGTGTCCTCAAATAATTCAGCACCAGTATTTTATGGAAGTGACTATATATATTGGAGTATGATGATGAAGATCTACCTGATGGCACTTGGCAATGAAATTTGGGAATCAGTGGAATTTGGATACGATCCCTTAATCAATCCTCCTACACATAATGAAGGTAAGATTTTACAACACTATAATTCAAAAGTAATGAATGCACTTGTGAGAGGTTTGCATAAAACAAAGTCTATAAAAGTTATGCATTGTAAAACTACAAAAGAGATGTGGGATAAATTGCAAAATATATATAAAGGAGATAAAAGTGTCAAGAAAGCAAAGATGCAAAATCTCAAAGGACAACTTGAAGCATTAAGAATGAACGAAGAGGAAAATATTAGTGCTTATCTAATTTGAATTGATGAGGTTGTTAATGATATGCAAGGGCTTGGAATGAAGATTGATGAATATGATATTTATGATAAAGTATTAAGATCTCTTCCAAAAATATTTAGTGAACAAGTTTTTGCTATAGAAGTATCAATGGATGGTGATACTTTGACAAGAGATAAATTGCTTGGTATGCTCACAAATTTTGAGATAAGAACAAAATATCCTATTCCCTAGAAGGACGCATCATTCAAATCAATCAATAAGACAAAGGGTAAAAAGTAATAATCAAGCAATGAGTCATCCAGTGATGAAGAAGCTAATTATAGTAGAAGAGATAAATATTCCAGAAGATCTAGAGATCTAAGATCTGTTAAGTGTTTCAATTGTGGAAAGTTTGGACATTTTAAAACAAATTATCAAGAACCAAAGAACAATAATGGTGAAGAAAAATAGGATCATAGGTATAGGGAATTAGAAAGATATAGGCACAAGAAGAAAATCAATGATGGATAAAGCAGAAAAGAAAAGTAGTCCATTCAAAGACAAAAGAGGAGCTACTATGCGGATAAGGCAAGTAAGCACTCAAGTAATAGTGATGCTAGTTGTTCAGAAAATGATAGAGATGAAGTCCTATTTATGATTGAAGAAAAAGAACAAGCTAAGAAAATGACTCCAGTAATTCTCAAGTGTTTTAGATGTGGTAACTTTGGACATCTTGAATATGATTGTACAAGGGATGGTTATAGTTTCAGTGATGATGAATATGAAGATGCACTTGAAATACCAGATGAAAATATTATAATGGTATTAGAATAGTAAGAAAGTGATCCTATAGAAGAGAATCCGGTAGAAAATAAATATGAGGACAAAGGCAAACAAATAGAGGAATATTCAGAAAAGAATGGTTATGATCTCTAGGGAGAACTTATTTATGCCCTTGACATAGTAAATAAGGTAAGAAAGCAAAACTCTAAACTTCAAATTCAGTTTCAATAATGTGATAAAGAGATAATATTGCTTATAGAGGATTTAGAAAAATCAAAGGCTAAGGCAAAGAGGTTCAAAGATAAGTTAGAAGCAAAGATATTGGAATGTGAGAAGTTAGCACAAGAAGTAGCACTACTAAGAGAAGATTTAGAAGACTCCAAGGTCAAGATGAAAGGGTTCAAAAATAGCTCAAATAAATTGGATAAGTTCATCAAGATACAAAAGCCTACATCAAGCAAAACAGGTCTTGGATTTGAACAAGTTCAAAAGAAATGGGAAGGAGAGTCAACTTCAAGTTTTGGAGGAGAAGAAACTTCAGATGAAGATACTTCAAAAAAATACAATGTAAAAGATAGTAAGACATCTGAGAATGAGTTGGATAATAGAGAGTTCAATAAAAATAGGAAAATGCACAAAGAACATACAGATGGAACAACAATCATAATAGGTTAAGAGAGACTAAGAGACCAATGAGGTTAATACAAGGAAACTTCAATGGAATATGCTTCTCATGTCAAAGGTTTGGGCACATGGCTTCACAGTTCCGGACACATGAAAGACAGGAATATGGGAACATACAACCTTTCCATGGATATTGCTACTCATATAATCAGTTTGATCACAAGGCAATGAATTGTAGGGTTCATGACAGAAGATGATATGGCTTCACTAGGAGAAATCCTAAGACATTTGCACCTCCAATGAATAATAACATTAAGTTTTATAAATGCAATAATGATGGTCACACAGTAAAATGGTGTAGAGCAGACATTCCAAAAACAGGTATAAAAAAACAATTTTAGGAACATGAATATGAACAGGAATAGGAACAGGAACAGGAACAGGAACATGGATATGAACAAGAACAGGAACATGGATATGAATAGGAATATGAATAGGAACAGGAATGTAGACATGGACGGGAACATGGACATGGATAGAAATAGTAAGAGAAATCAGAAAATTTATATAAGAAGAAAAGAGGATAAAGGTAAAGAATAGTGCTTTTTGGGAGTAGAAATACTTCCACCCTAGAATTAACCACCTCAAAATAAGGAGGTGGAGGGGCTAAGCTAAGAGGTTCATTCTTAACCCCAAGCCTCAAAGGTTACCCTTTGCCATTGATGTCAAAGGGGGAGAAATTTGAGTAAGGGGGAGAGATTTTATTTGAGAAAGCATTGAGCTAGGGGGAGCAATGTCCCAGGGGGAGTAGAACAAAGAAAAATTCATGTTTTCAGTAAAAGGAAATTGGGTTGGCATCAATGACAAAGGGGGATATTGTTGGATATTTTGAGCTTATTTAGTTGTCATTGATGTGAAGGTAAAAAGTCATCATTAATACTATGGAGCACCATAAATAGCACCAGGAACAATGCGAAGAGTTGAAGAGAAAGTTGAAAAAATAATATTTTATGAGGTTTTATGGTAAACCCATAATGGAATATTAAAATGTTTCATTAAAACCATTATAGTTGACAAAAAAATATTTTATGAGGGTTTATGGTAAACCCACGGTGGCAGAATATACTAAATTTAAATGTTTGAGTTTAAACCCGAAGTTAAATTTTATAAAAATAATTTATAAAATTTAAATTCCTTAGAATTTAAATAATTTATAAATTATAAAGGTGGGAGTACCGATGTCATGCAATAAAAGGAAGCACCGACATCCAAGCAACAAAAGAATTTGTGTATAAATAAATGTCGAGGCATTCGAAATTCACCCCTTCGATTGATTAATGTATGCAATAAAAGTGAAAGGTTTTCATGTTTGTTGATCGTGAGGAAGAAGACAAGAAATTTTGCTTGTCTTTAGTGCCAGGTAGAGGACAAAAGAGGAAGGGCATATTGATTGAAATGTATAGGACACAGTGGTCATTTGGCAGTGCACATTTTTTGAAGGCATTGGGAGTTGAGGAAGCACACGATCGATTCACATGGAGTGGTGTGTCTTGGGTGCCAAGGGAAGTTTGTTTTGCATGTGGTTTTTGTGTGCCAACCGAGGACAAAGAAGACAAAGAGTGCTTAGGCTCTTAACCATGCATCTAGAGCACATGATAGTTATAGCCACGGCTAGAGCGCTTGCGAAGGCAGAGAATGTGGGTTTCAAAACACACTAAGAGGTAAAGGTAACTTTTTGATAATTAATTTTTGCCAAGGTTTTTCAAAGGATATTGTGGAGTAATAAGGGTTTGTGAAAAGTTATGTGTTTGATTTATGTTATTGTTGGAGTTATAAGGGTTTGATAAAGGTTTTTGATTTGATATTTGATTTTTATTATTGTGGAGTAATAAGGATTAATGTGAGGTTGTTTTATTGATGAAGTGATTTATATCTTTGGAACCATAAAGAAAGTTAATTTGATTTTTATCAAAGTTTCTCTTGCCATTAAAATAAATTAAAGAGGTTTGAATTAATTTTTGGTGGATGTTAAGTTTATTCTAGTTGGGAGTTTATAAGGTGTTATTGGATAAATATTTTATGTATTTTGATGGTTGTTTTGAAAGGTGGAGTGATAAGGTGTATTTGAGTATTTACATTATATTGTGAGAAAGATTTATCTTCTAACCTCTTTGAGATTGGCATAGAAGTTGTTGTGGTTGTGGCAGATTTATGAGATCCCTTCATCATCAAGAAAAAGGTATGAGCACATTCTTCCATAGTTGAGTTGATTGATTGGTTTTCTAGAAAATAAGTTTGGAGTGAAAAGGACTTGATTAGGGTTTCCTTTTTTAGAGTGTTTGAGTTAATGCTTCAAGGTTTTTTGGAATAAAGAGTTGTTAAAACCTGGTTTCATAACCATTATTGTTTAAGCCATTGGTTGTATGAAGAACTTGAGTTAGGGTTTTGCAAAAGAACATGAGTATCATTGTTATGTGAAGATAGTTTTATAAGCATTGTTGTTGAAGTGAGTTGTTGTGCAAAGAACTTGAATTATGGTTTGAAAAGAACATGAGTATCATTGTTATGTGAGATTTGTTGTTGAGTATTATTAGAAATATTTTAAGTTAATTGATATATGATTGGACTAGGGTTTGTGATCAAGGGTTGCTTCATTGAGTAATTGGTTGAGTAAAGTTGATTGAGCCTAGTCAAGTGGATGTGTGAAGTGATTGTTCAAGTTCCATAAAAAAACTATTATATATTCTGATATGAGTTGAAAAGTGATTGAGCATTGAGTATTGGATCTCTAAAATTCTCTCTATGTTTCAATGAGATTTGGACAAGTTCTGAGTGAGCTTTTTGAGCATATTTGGAAAAGTTCTGAGTGATCTTGTTGAGCAGATTTGGATAAGTTATGAGTGAATTTTTTGAGCAGATTTTGAGCAATTTCGGAGTGAGCTTGTTGATCAGATTAGGACAAGTTCTAAGTGAGCTTGTTGAGCATATTTATACAAGTTTTGAGTGAACTTATTGAGAATATTTGAGCAATTTTTGAGTGGACTTGTTTATCATATTTAAGCAAGTTATGAGTGGACTTGTTGAGCATATTGAGCAAGTTTTGAGTGGACTTGTTGAGAAATTTTGAGCAAGTTATGAGTGGATTTATGGAGCAGAGTTCGGTGCAGATTTGAGGACAGGTTTGTACCAAACAAAAGATAGATATTGAGCAAATTTGTGCTAGATCGAAGGACTGTGTTTAGTACAGATTTGAGACAGAGCTTTGGATGTGACAAAGCAGATAGGACAATAGTATCCAATGGATATATATCCATCATCTAGATTAGTGGAGAAGGAGTTCTCCTATGGATAGAGATACACTAACTTGATTTAGGGGATTGGTATCTCCTTTGGACAGAGGTCCATAAACATTGTAATAGGGAAGGATTCCCAAGAGATTGATTGAGAAAATTGTAGTGAAATATTTTCTTCGTGGAGTAGCCCACATTGGGTGAATCGTGTAAATTGTGGTGTCTCTATTGTGTATGGTGTTTTGTGCATTGCTTGATTACTACTGTTGATATTGTTATCTATTCATTGCATAATATTGATTGGGAAAGAAAAGTAAAAAGTGGTCTTATACTGTTCACCTCCGCTCTCAGTATAATCTTGTGTTCTTCACCACAAGTGACTAGAGATCAAGCTTCTACGAGTGGTAGGAACTATGATAAATCTAGTACGGTTTATGCCAATGAAGATAGTGAGCCTGGTAACGCTCTAGTAGAATCAATTTTTTGGTGTTCCACATGCAACGACCCTCATGGTGAGACTTCTTGCATGATTCATCAGCACCAAATACAAAAGGTAGCCAGAGAGAAAGCCGAAAGAAGCCTAAAAGGCCAAGTTAACATGATCAGGGAAGAGAATCAGAATTTCATGATGCCTTCCATGGAACAAGTAGTTGTCCTTACCAGGTCAGGAAAGAAACCTTTGTAGGTTGATCCCCAAGATCTCAACCCCTTGAAAGTACCTTCACCTATAAGGAACCCTATTGAGAAAAGGACTTCTTATGAAAAATCTCCCCCGAGTTCAAGCTAGAAAGATGCAGAAACTTGCAAGGAAGCACCATGGTAGAAGGAAACCGAAATGCAGGAGCAAGCCAGGGATAAATTGAGATATCCTTCACTTACTAAACATCAAAGGATTGATGCTACTCAGGGGTATAGAAACAAGTATGACGCAATAGTAAAAGAAAAGAGTGTTGAACCCCTCCCATTTAACATAGTTGAAGAAATGAAGAAAACTCCCTCTAAAGCAACTATGTATGAAGCTCTGTAGCTTCCAGGATAGATTGATTTGCTGCAAGAGTCTTTGAGGTCTATGAAAAATAAGAACAAGACCCCCACTCAGATGGATTTTGCACAAGCTAGTCTGACATCCACTTTGAGAAAAAATAGACCTCCCCCCTTTTACTTATCTCTCCAAATGGAGGGGTGGGTTGTTCACAACTGCATGATAGACTCTGGAGCTGCAACCACTGTGATGCCCAAAGTAGTATGTGACATCATGGGCATGGAATATACAAGAAGCAGCCCTTGGCATCTTACAGCTATATGGGACCCCTATGAAAATTGTAGGGGTAATCAAAGATATTCTGATAGTACTCCACAGGCTACCCCAACTCACGGTCATACAGGAAGTGGTGGTAGTGGACTTAGAACCCTATTTTGGTATGTGTCTTTCTAGGGAGTTCACTGCCAAAATAGGAGGATATTTATCGTTAGATTTTTCCCATTTGGAAATCCCATTCAAGGGTAAAAGGGTGAAAATATTCAATGAGAAACCATCAACATTCCATATCGAAAGACTCGAAGATGAAAGTAAATAGTCCACCACAGTGAACATGATGACCGAGGAACTAGAAGACCTAAACTTGATGGAAGAAGCTCTAAATGTACTACAAGAAGAAGACCAGTTCTCCCTCCAAGATTTCAATGCCATGATCGAGACTGACATTGGGAGTTACATGATTCTGAAGCCTGAAAAAGGCAATCCCATTGCTTCCCCTCTAGTGAACAAACCCATTGATCAGCTTTGGAAGATTTTCTTCGATGGGGCCAGATGTAAAAATGGAGCTAGAGTGGGTATTGTCCTAATCTCTCCAATAGGCGAGGAAAAGGTTTTTTCTTACCGGTTAACCTGGAGTTGCACTAACAATGCAGCAGAGTATGAAGCACTCTGTTTGGGCCTCAAGAAGGCTAAAAATATGGGCATCAAGCAACTACAGATCTTCGATGACTCTGAGTTGATAGTGAATCAGGTTACTAAAAAATGTGTAAGCAAACAACATTATCTTAAAGCTTACCAAAACAAAGTCTGGGATCTACTAGAATATTTTGAATCTCTGAACATAAAGGCAATTCCTAGAGAGAAAAATACTCATGCAGACTTATTGGCTTCAGTAGGTGCAAACTTCTGCCCTATAAGCAATGTCATCCAAAAGTCTAAAATAGTCAGGCTAATCTACAGACCTTCTGTGCCAGATAAAGATACCTTCTGGCAAGTTTTTGAGAATGATCGACAAATAGTGGATTTCCTCATCCATGAGATGAATTGCTCTAACAATAGAATGGCTGAAGATGAAGAAGATGAGAACATCATCCAGTTGAAAAATAACCACATCCCAAAAGGATTGGTTACTCTTGAAAGCTTATTTGATAATAATGATAGGTCGACTAGCCATAAAATGAAGGTCGACAAACATAGATACAAAGAAACTCAAATGGATCCTGACAAAGCCATCAAGTTAGGAGTGAACACTACAGAAATAGAAATGGAAGAAATCAGAGAATTGTGCAAGGAATTCCCTGACATCATTTCCTGGACCTACGGAGACCTAAAAGTCTACTCCAAAGAAATGATCTAGCACACGATCAAGCTCGAGGAAGGTGCAAAGCCATTTTGGCAAAAACAATGGCCAGTAAACCCCAAAATCGAAGCCTTAATGAAATAGGAGTTGTTGAAACTCCTCGAAGCTAAAATAATTTACCCAATCAAGCATTCGACATGGGTTTCTAACTTGGTCCCGGTCAGAAAGAAGAATGGGGACATCCGATTATGTGTCAATTTTTGTAATTTGAACAAGGCTTCTCTGAAGGATCATTACCCCCTCCCATAGATTGATCAAATCCTACACACAGTAGTAGGAGCAAAAAGGTTTTCACTCCTAGATGGCTTCTTTGGGTACAATCAGGTATGGGTCAAATATGAAGATCAGTTTAAAACCGCATTCACAACTAAGTGGGGAACGTTTGCTTACCAGAGAATGCCTTTTGGGTTATCCAATGCTAGAGCAACTTTCCAAAGAGCTATGGATGTGGCTTTCAGATAATTGGTAAATAAAATAATAGTGATTTACCTAGATGACATGACAATTTTCTCTCACCAGAAAGGAGATCACATAGCACATCTCAGAAGTGTATTTGAAAAGTGCAGGGAGTTTGGTATCTCCATAAATCCTAGAAAATCTATCTTCGCTATGGAGGAAGGACTTCTACTTGGTCATGTTGTCTCTAAGTCTGGTCTAGCCATAGACCCTAACAGGGTGAAAGCACTGTTAGATCTTCCCCTCCCCTCGAACAAAAAGGGCTTACAATCATTCTTCGGCCAGATCAATTTTGTGCACAAATTCATAGTTGACTTTGCACAAATCATCAAACCAATGATGGAGCTTTTAAAAAAGGATGTCATGTTCAAATGGATGGATGCGAGGAAACAAGCCTTCCAATAGATCAAAGAATAGATAGCTCAAGCCCCTATCTTGGTAAATCCAGACTATTCCAGGGATTTTATTTTATATGCTATAGGTGAACAAGAAAGCTACGCCGTAGTACTCACGCAGAAGGGAGCTGACAATGAAGAAATACCCATAGCTTTTCTGAGTCAAACTATGCAGGAACATGAAGAAAAGTATAACTTCATTGAAAAATAGATATATGCAATAATGAAGTCTCTAAAAAAGTTTAGACATTTCTTATCACAAAGTAGGATAATCGTCTACACCATCCACCCCGATGTACGAAGCTTCATCATACAAGGAGAGCTCGATGACACAAGAGTCGGTTGGGTGACCAAAATACAAGAATATGATGTAGAAATACACCCGACCAAACTAGTAAGAGGTAGAGCATTATGCCAAGAACTCGCCAAGCATGCTTCGCTAGAGTACGTAGCGTGCCAGACTCAGGAAGTAGTATCAGATGATGATCAACCCCGGAGCGGCTCGACTGGGTGGATGAATTGATCAAATACTTCCAAACTAGGAGATGCCCAACAAATTTAAATTCCTCACAAAGAAGAAGGTACCGGATCCAGGCTTTGAAATACACCCTACTGCCTGAAGGGTTGTACAAAAAAAACTTGGATGGAGTACTTCTTCGTTGCATAAAAGAAGAACATAAATAGAAGATCCTGGAAGAGTTCCATGGGGGATTGTCAGGAGGACACTACTCGGGGAGAACCACTACCCTGAAGATCATCAAGACCGGGTGCTACTGGCCAACCATCTTTGCAGATGCCTTCAAAATAACAAGAGGTTGTGAGGAATGCCAAAGGTACGTCGAGAGAAACAGGAATGCTCCATTGCCTCTAAAGTCCATCCAGGTTGAAGAACCTTTCCAACAATGGGGATTGGATTTCATTGGGATAATAGAGCCCAACTCATCTGCCGGACATAAGTATATCCTGACAGCCATCGACTACTTCACAAAGTGGTCAGAGGCAATACCCACCAAAAAGGTAGACCAAGAGGTCGTGATAGAGTTCATGGAAAGTCTGATCACCAGATTTGGCATCCCAGAGGTGTTAGTCACAGATAATGGTTCATCCTTCATAGGCACCAAGATGATTGAATTTGCATGCAAATACGAGATTTATTTAAAAACATCCTCAAACTACTATCCTCAAGGAAATGGACTAGCTGAATCTACAAATAAAAACCTGCTCAGAATTTTGAAACGGACTCTAAAGGACAACAAGAGAAGTTGGCACTCCTTGATAAATCAAGCACTGTGGGCTGATAGAATAACCATCAAGAAATCCATCAACGCATCCCCTTATTCCCTGGTCTATGGTAAAGAAGCAGTCCTACCAGTACACATAGAAATACCAACTTTAAAGCTACTCAATCAAGCTGGTACGGAAGAGGTAGAACCAATGGAGAACAGGCTGGTCCAACTCCTCCATTCAGAGGAACAGAAAGAACAGGCCTACAATCACTACCAAAAGCATGTTGTTGCCACGAAGGGATGGTTCGACAAGAAGACCACCCTAAGGAAATTTAAGGTGGGAGACTTAGTCCTTAGATGGAATGAGAAGAAGTCTAAACCTAGAAATCATGATAAATTTGATGCATTCTGGGAAGGCCCTTTCAAAATAATAGAAGAAAAGCAACACAACTCCTTCCAGTTGAAATATGAATAGGGCCAGGTTCAACCTATCCCTGTCAATGGCTTCCATATGAAGCTGTACTACAAGTAATGGGTTCTTTTCACCTTGTATGTATTTTATGTAAATATTTGTTTTCTTTCAAAGTGCTTTGCCAAGGCAAAATGTCATGATGGCATGAATTTTCGGTGCACAATGGCCCCTTCAAAGAAATTTGTCATGATATCATGACTTTTGGGTAGTTGAGCGCTTCACCAAGGCAAAATGTCATGATGGCAACTTTTTGATGCACAATGGCCCCTTCAAATAAATTTATCATGATCTCATGACTTTTGGGTAGTTGAGCACTTCGCCAAGGCAAAATGTCATGATAGCATAACTTTTGGTGCACAAATGCCCCTTCAAAGAAATTTGTCATGATCTCATGACTTTTGGGTAGTTGAGTGCCACGTCAGATCTAGCACTGATTGGACAAGTAAAAGGTGCCACGTCAGACAAATAAAATATTTTTGAATAAGTAGAAAGTGCCACATCAGAATAGCCTGGAACGGTTAAAAAGAGCAGAAGATGCCACATAGGACCAACCAGAAGTTTTTTGTATTAAATACAGTGGCCTCAAAACCATAAAAGTGTTCTTTTTAAGGTACCACAATACTCGATAATTGGCCTAGATTAGAAGTGGTACAAATTTATTGGCCAAAGACAGAGATGATTCTAATTTATTAGCCCAGTACAGTAGCAGAGAAAATCATTGGTCCAAAATAAAACAACTCGAGGTTGGTAGATTTTTTGAATATCGACACACGAACCAAGACTCTAGGTATTGTTCAAAATTTGCATTGAAATGAGTACCACCAACCACAATTGTTCCATGTCAGTTTGATAATTATTGCATGTTAGTTTGGCACAAGCATCCATAGCCATTTTGATCGCGTGTATTCCATATCCTTTCTTCATATTCCACTTTCCCTATTTTTTTCCTATTCACTCAGAGAGATCTGCAATACTCTGCTCATCGTACCCTCGACTATTTCTAACTACCAGGCTACGAAATACTACCATGGCATCCACACCCCTAGCTTGCTTCTTTGACAACACCCTCAAAGAAAAAGAGAAGCTCAAGAAAAAAGGAAGCAACTTCGTGGACCCAGATAGCCATATTACATACATAAAGATAACATGGAAAGAGCCAGAATAGATTCAAAAAGATATAGCTACTAGGATGACCACAAATGTATCTCCATCTAGTCCGAGCACATTCTCGTACCATTCTTTGCTCTATTGGTATATCTACCCATAGGTTCACTCCTATCCTGAGCTGATCTAGGCAATGGCGAAGATGTATGATATCAAACACAGAGTAGTAAGAAACTACAAATGGGAAGCCATGTTCACACTCGACCTAGACACAATCAGGGTCATATTCACCTATGGAAGGAAGCCTACAATCCCTGCTATCCAGTTTAACCCTAAAAACTCTATGAAGTACTACATCAATACCCCAAACATCAGGGCATTCCTACAACAGAACCTGTCAGACACTCTTTCTGAGAAGTTATGTGCCAAAATCCCCTATTCCCCTATCCAGATTCAAGAACAAAGAGCTCTTTTCCATGCTGGCCATGGTGGTGGGATTGGAAGATGACACCCAAGTTTATGGGTGGTAAATTGTAGTAGTGTAGTGTATGTCTAATCCCAAGTTCTATGACAAAGCACATGTAGATCCAGGCAGAGTGCCTATATTTTTTGATTGGACGATGTACCTAGCCCAATAGCTGCACATAGGCCTTTCTAAGCTACAAAGGGAGATCCTAGACTCATTCAGGTATTCTTCGTATCTAGTATGGATATTTTTCTTCTTTCAAGCCAAGCATTTGAGTTCTATTTCCACCACCACAAAGGATCAAAAGGGGGAACACTTATCGGTATGTGAATGGACATCTCTTCTATCAAATACGGGTTCATATTACCACTTCAACATGGAATTCTTAGGCCCTACTCTCAAACTCATAAATGGCCAAATGCCAAGAATTCCTAAATAAATGCAAGACACCTTGAGACACCCCCATGCAGAAGAAGGGGACTGGTTCATCCTGACATAGGGGGTAGTCATTAGGCTCTATGGCTTCACAGAGAAGCCTTTCCTATTGCCTTACTATGTCACCAAGTGACTTTTTGCTCTAGAGTATGTAAGGCAAATAGAGTTTATCAACAACAAGTTTGGGATAGGTGCTCAGAGAACACATACTTGCCTCATGCCTTTCCAATATGAAGGAGTGACAGTATCTAAAAAGGGAGACCACGAGAGAATCGCTCAAGTTCTAAAGGACCTAAAATTGATAGAGCTGCCACACAAGTGGAAATATGATCTTGAAGATAAATTCACCTAGAGGTAGGCCACCCTGAACAAGGCTCCCTTCAAGCAATTCCATGCCTCTGATAGGCAAATTAAAAAATAGGGCAAGAATAATAATGAAGACCAGTCGCTAGAATGGCACATCAAAAGGATGCAACCACTTCCTTCATGGCATGATTTCTATGAGCACTTGGCATATTGGAGCCCAGGTTCAAACCCGAAGCACAAGCTCACTAATGAAACCATCAAGAGGATGAAGAAAAAAGGAAAATATTGGGATCACGCTAAAATATTAGCATGGTGGCAAATGAGGTGCCACATTCAAACATTCACTAGATATGGTTTAAATATGGACACAAAGTTTTCTATAAAGTATGATGCAAGTCATGATGAATGGTCTGAGACTCTAGCGGATAAGGTTCCCCTAGGAATCGATGGCATTCCCATAAAACAAGTTGAAGGTAACATAAAACAAGACAAGGGGAAAGCAATAGCAACTGAACAAATAGAAACCCCAAAGAGAAGACATCAAGAGTTCATCCCCCTTCAGGATCAGACATAGAATTGGATGATAGTGCTCAGCTTGAACATAGGAAAAGAAAAGTAGATTCAAAGAAGGGAGGGCCCCAGAAGAAGAGAAGAATAGAAATATCCTCCAAAGAATCAGAACATGAAGAATCGGAACAAGATGAGGAGTTCGAGGAACGTGCAGAATCAGAAGAGCATGAGGAGACTAGGGACCAAGAAAAAATAAGAGATAATTTAGAATAAGCTCCTAGGAAAGAGAATATTAATGAAAAAATGATCAAAGCAGCTGAAGACCCCCTAAAGGAGACCCCTGGAGAAGAGCAAACCCTGACAAAAGTAACAATCGGCATCGATGACTCAAGCCTAAAGCAAATTGTAGAGGTCTATACCAAGAAGTCATAGGGGACCAAGGATGTCACTCCACCAAAGGCCTCAGGTATGTCTCCCATTGATCTTGATACTCCTTCTTCTCCTCATTCCCAGAGAAATTCCCCTCCCCATTCTAAAGGTCAAGGCAACCCATCATCTTCCCATCAACCTCCTCCATCACCTCCTCATCAAACTCCCCCATCCACTCAACAAACTCTACCAACTACACCATCAACACAGAGGACCCCACCAGCATCTCTCCCTACTCATGAAGGGTCCCCTTCCAGACAATTAAGTATGGAAGCCTCCTTAGCCACCACTCCTTTCCCCTTCTCCGCCAACCTGTTAAGCTTCCAGGCCATGCAAACTACTTCCCCCACAAGCAACCCTACTATTGCCAAATTCAAGAAATTGAAGAAAGCCAACATCAATACCACCACATGGTTGAAGTCATGGAGCTCCCAAAGCTCTATAGATATAGCCCACATCCAAGAAGGAACAGTGTTAGATCCCATCAGCATGTAGCGGTCCATGATGAAGATGACCTCGCTGGTGCAGAAGCCAGAAAAGGAAATGACTCTGGAGGACTACCAGGCCGAGGTGACTCAAGAGGACATGACTCAGCTACCCATGGATGATGAGTGGAGCAAGGCTCAGACTCATATGGGGATAATTTATCTAAACATAGAATATTACAAAGAAAAATTCCTTCGAGTAGAGCAGTCAAGAAAGCGTTTAGAAGAAGCCCTTCACCAGTAGAAAACCATAGAGAAGGCTTTGAAAAATGAAGCCAAGAAATGGGAGGAGAGGTTCAACGAGGCCGCCCCTTACAAAGAGAGAGCAGCAAAGGCCGAAGAATAGATTCAAATGTTGTAGCAACAAGTTGAAGACCTCAAGAAGCAGCTATCTGATAGTGCAGATAAGACCAACGGACTGACCAAAGAGAAAGCAAAAATAGTCCGGAAGGAGATGCTCGAAAGGGTCAGCTAGATAATCCTAAAGGCTAGGCCCACGTTAGCGTACCTACTCAAAATAAAAGGTATGTTGGGCCAGGTGGAATATGAGTTCGAAGCATCAATCAAGCTCCTGGAAACAAGGGTGTCAACCGCTAATAAAATTTAGGTCCTGGTGGATAGCACTCAGGCGATAGCAGGGTATAGAGCTCACGATGAAAATTGGTCTCAGGCCAAGTTGGTTGCCCAGAATTTCTTCAAAAGACACAAGTTGATAACAAAAGGTGCAAGGATAATGCACGAGCTGAAGATAGAGGCTAAAGCAATTATCAAACATGTGGGTATAGCCAAAAATTGTGGTATGCCTAGCTTTTGGGATAAAAATTCAAAACTCCTGGCAGAAGATGAGCTGAAAGCCTCTTGGAAAAATTTCCTGGAAGATGAATCCGAGATTGACAGTTGGGAAGAGCCAGTTCAAGAAGATTCAATATTCACTATGGCTCAGGATATCACCCAGATGAACGCTTGTCTACACGAATTAAGTTTAAAAGCAAAATCTCTATCATATGACAAGGTCGAAGAACTGGAATACCTATATATCACCTTCAAGGAAAAGGTAGATACAGATGAAGAGACCTGGAAGAAGACCTACACCACCTATAATGAGGTTGTTCTAGAAAAGAACAAGCAAGAAAAGGAGAAACAAATAAAATCCAAGAAGGCCTCATCCAACAGTGCACCACCTTCGAGTCAAAAGGAAACAAGAAATTCTAGCGGAAGTACTCCAGAAGAATGATCACCTCAAAGCAAATTTTTGTTTATTTTTTCTATCTACTTGGTATCTTTCCCCTTCTTTCCCTTATTTTTATTATTATTTTCTTTTTCGACTCCATTCCCCAATGGATAAAGGCTCTAGGTTCTAACATTCAACTGATAGAATTACCCTAGGAGGCACCAAGAATATTGGTCAAAATGACCACATCCAGGGAAAGAAGGAATAATCTCCTCAAGATACTAAGTGTAGAGACCAAAAGTCATGATGGTGCGACATTTTGAAGGCCAAGGACCAAGCAGAGGCCAAAAGTCATGATGGCATGATATTTTGAAGGCCAAGGACCAAGAAAAGGCCAAAAGTCATGATGGCATGACATTTTGAGAGCCAAGTAGACCATAAAGTTTGAGAGATCGAAGAAAGATCGATGTAACAAGAATATCTCAACTTCTTTCAGTTAGAAGCTCCATCACTCCTTAACTTTCTTCTGTACCAAAATGAGCCTACGGGTATACTGTTGTAACAACTTTCAGTTTTTTGTTATGTAAAAACTATTATATATAGAATGAGCGACCCAAGAAAATGGTCGGCTCTTAGGCATTTACAAGGCTATGTATACAGACTTCTGAAAGCTAAATAAAGATCTACATTCTGGTTCTTGGCTCATTGGTGTTTTGAAATCAAGTATGTATGTGTTGTCTATTGCTAATTAAATCTAGTTTGAATGTAACTGCATCAATTCTTAATCTGAATTCCTGCATTAACATTCTGTTAGATCTGCAATTTAACTTCACAAATAGAGTTGTATTATCATAAAGCATTCACCAGGGGTTTTAGTTTCTATGTTTTGGTTCTATTATGCTTCTCTGCAAAAGGTTGTGATAGTAGTTGTTGTTGTTGCTTAATCTGTACCATTTTAATCCTCTAGCCATAGCTATATTTCCCTCTCTTTATGCATCTCTCTCTTTTCCCTTTCCCTAAAAGAAGCAAAGGAACCAGCCTCCTCTGGAGATTGAACCAGGTAGACTCTGTTCTAACCTGGTATTTCAATGTTGGCAAAGTCTTGGGTGCAAACGTAACCAAAGGCAGATTTTGCTCCAATAGTACCTACAAACTCTTTGATCACCCAAAACATCCCAAAGGTATCTATAAACTCTTTGGTCTCTCAAAAAGCCCCTAAGGTATTTATAAACACTTTAGTCACCCAAAAATTCCCAAAGGCATCTATAAACCCTTTGGTCACCCAAAAAGCCCCAAAGGAACTCATAAATCCTTTGGTCACCCAAAAAGCCCCAAAGGAACTCATAAATCCTTTGGTCACCCAAAAATCCCTAAAGGTCTCTATAAACCCTTTGGTCAACCCAAAAAGCTCCAAAGGTATCTACCCTTTGGTCATCCAAAAATCTCCAAAGGTATCTATAAACTCTTTTGTCACCCAAAAAGCCCCAAAGGTATCTATAAACCCTTTGGTCATCCAAAAATACCCAAAGGTACCTATAAATCCTTTGGTCACCCAAGAATCTCCAAAGGTATCTATAAATCCTTTGGTCACCCAAAAAGCTCCAAAGGTACCTATAAACCCTTTTGTCACCCAAAAAGACCCAAAGGTACCTACAAATCCTTTGGTCACCCAAAAATCTCTAAAGGTATCCATAAATCCTTTGGTCACCCAAAAAGCCCCAAAGGTATCCATAAACCCTTTGGTCACCAAAAATCCCCAAAGGTATCCATAAACCCTTTGGTCACCCAAAAATTCCCAAAGGTATCTATAAACCCTTTGGTCACCCAAAAATATCCAAAGGTATCTATAAACCCTTTGGTCACCCAAAAAGCCCCAAAGGTATCTATAAACTCTTTGGTCACCCAAAAAGCTCCAAAGGTACCCATAAATCCTTTGGTCACCTAAAAAGCTCCAAAGGTATTTATAAACCCTTTGGTCACCCAAAAAGCCCCAAAGGTACCCATAAATCCTTTGGTCACCCAAAAAGCTCCAAAGGTACCCATAAACCCTTTGGTCACCCAAAAAGCTCCAAAGGTATCTATAAACCCTTTGGTCATCCAAAAAGCCCCAATGGCATCCACTAAGCCCATTGGTCAAATGTATATATATATATATATATATATATATATATATATATATATATATATATATATATATATATATCCAATAACATCATTAAAATATCAAAAATCTAAAAATATTGCATTGCATTACATTTCATATCGTTTCATTATACAATCACTTGCATTAAGCATACCCATTATGGCATTTTACATTCTAAAATTGCTCATACATATCTAGCATTATTCATTATTCACCCTTGTCTACATTTCACTTATCATTTCCATACACATTTCCCATATTTCATATGTGTGTCTGTTTCCCTTCACTTAGTCATTTGTTATAAGGTGTCATTAGGGTTTTTGATCACTCAACTGTCTCTAGTTTTCTTTTCAGATTTTGTATAAAGCTATCCTAATTTTTAGAAGGTAGAGTCTTGATCTGATTGCACCTTGTATACATCATAATTCCATCATATTTTCACACTAATAAATCCAAGTGTTGCACAAGGAAAGATGAAACTTACAAAGTGGTTCGTGTTACTCTATGAGAAAAGTTTACCTTGCTCATCCCCCTGTGCGAATGGTTCAAATATGGTGAGAATTGACAAAATGACAAGGTCTTCCCTATCCAAAACAATAAAAATCCCTTGACCATGCAAAATTTGGGTAAGTATCTAAAGAGCAAAAGAAAATGAAATAGTGGTTTTCACCAGTATCAAAAGAAGAAAGTAAAATAAATAGTGGTTCTCACCAATACCAAAATCCCTTGCTCACTAAAATAAAAATGAGTAAATTCCTAGAGTAATTCAACAATAAAATAAATGAATGGAGTATTGAACTTAAATCCCTGGAATTCTCAATATTTGACAACCATAAGGTGATCCTCATTACATATTGGGTGGCATCAAGCTTACCTAGAAATGGTGGTATCTCTAAGCCCCTAAGACTGCCATTGCAGTATGGCTAAAAGGTATACCAAAATCAATCTTTCAATTATGTCAAAAGTAAAGATTCCAAGAATGTATATTCTTTGCATGATGGAGGCATCTAAAGTTGGTTAGGTTACTGAATAACCTTAATTATTTGATAGTTTAGTCATCTATTTTTTCTTAGTGCTCTGTTGCACATAACGCATCTCAAAAATGGGTATTTGTAGACACTAAAATAATGTCAATCAGATTAGACTACAATGATGCACTCTTATCGACACCATATGACCCCATTGGGTAAACCTCAAGGGTTAATTAGGGGTCCTAACCACTTTTGGGAAGGTTTACCCCAAATTTGTGAATTTTTAGGCCATGTAGCCATGGTTGTCCCACCCCAAGACGACCATAGTTGATGGTCGTCCCATCTAGGGATGACCACTAGAAATTATCCCTGGGGGTATGGCCATAGTCTAGGCCCCTCAAAAAGGCAAGGGCAGGATAAATGGTAATCAAATTCTACCATTTATCTCACCCAATGACTTATGACATATTGGAGGCCTTCCAAAGCCATAACAACCTACAAATTGGAGGTCTCTTCTACCTAATGTATGGCAAGGGTTTTGACAAGTGGCGACACCTACCTTGCATGCCCCAACTTGCCCCTTTGACCCTGTGGTCTTCTTGGGCTATAAATCCTTCCAAAAAATTTTAGAGAGAGGTTTTTTCAAGAATTCACCACAAAGTGCTACCGGGATTCACTCCCATTTTTCTCGTGTATTTACCCTTGGATTCTTCATGAATTGAAGGATTTTTCAAGACATCCCAAAATACACTCATACATTCCAAAACCCATCCATTTATGTGATTTATATTACCAAATTTGATGACAACACCCCTAAGAGTATTATAGACCAGACTCCAGAGGAATTGGTAGTAAAAACCACTTGGTTTGGTGGTCGTCTCTAACTAGGATAGTTAACAGTCCCAATTGGCACCCTCAGGGATGGCCATGAATTGGCATACACTTTTAAGTGAATTTTAGTGTAGATAATTTCTAAATTAGTTTACATACATTATACTAGAATTTGGTGAGATTTGGAGTAGTTTTGGACCTTCAATTAGGGTTTTTGTGATGACAATCCCAATTGGAACACCCAGGGATGGCCATGGATTCTACTTGCAATTTCATTTCAATTTCTGCATAAATCATTCCTAAAGTAGATAATATACATCATGCTAAGTTTTGGTACAATATGGTTTAGTTTTGGTACATCATTTCTATTGCACTTTTTGTATTCAATGTTGCATGCATCTTTATGATTTCCTCTTAATCCACACATGCTATTAATCAATTTCAATTTGAAATAACGAGGATACGAAAGCCCGATATGGGCATATTGGGGTGCGGTGCAAACAAAACAAAAGCATGCGAAACGCTAAGTCCAAAGTGCATGAAAAAGGGAAAACAAACGAACTGAAATGAGATATAAAGCAAATGTAAAGTGCAGCCCTTCTTTTTATTAATTTTTCTTTGAGACCAGGTTACAATACGTCTCCTTCCTTTTTAGGAGCTAGGAGCGTTAGATATAGCTTTGTTACACCACGGATGGTACGCTTCCCTTCGGGATCTTCCGCGTGCCCACATTTGAAATGGGCGGGCCAAACGTCATCGCCGCTTGCATGAATGCATCTGTAGTTCCTTGCTGCCCCTCCGGTGTCGAGATCCTACGTTCAGAGAAACAACAAACGATTAGTAGCACCTACGGATGGAGGGAAATATGCAATCCCCAAGGCCTCCGGTTAATGCATGCATGAAATAATTAAAACGGTAATCAAAACATGTTAGAATAAGATGAAATTTGGACAGAAGCATGTAATCACCATCAGAAACACACTGCAAAAGGAACAATAGAGAAATCTGCTGTAGATTTCTAATCGCTCTGGGGTGGGACGATTAGGACTGTCATAAACTGTCAAAAAGCCACCTCCTAAATGTCCCATCCAGAGGCCTCCAAAACACCTACAAAGTTGGGGTTAGGCAAAATAGGGCATTTTGGGATGACCCAGAAGGTCGGATTTGGCTGATTCTACCCCGGTCACCCTGTATATGAAAGCGCTCCCTGTATGTTAGTGAAAGCGAAAAGTAATGAAAACACAGTCAAAACTCATCAGAATGGCATGAAATTTGAATGGCAGCATATATGAGTGACCTAAAATGAAATGCAAAAGAAATAGTAGGGAAATATGCTACAGATTTCTAATCACTCTGGGGTGGGGCGATTAGGACTACGGTAGTGCAGGGGCACCCGGGGGCAGGACGCCCATCGTTTGGGGCTTGGTTTCGGCACCAATCCACTTGGGATGGGTCCAAAACCTCCTAGGGGGTTGTGTCAAAAAATTGGGTGGGGTATTGTGGCCAAATGTTTGGGTTTTGGGTCCGAATTGCGCTTCCAATGTTCACCCGATAACCTCCCTTTCGAAAGAGAGATCAAGGATGTAAGAAGCACAATGAGGGTGAGGGTATAATTCGGAAGCACTCCATTGCTCCAAATGCTCCTGCTCTATTCTCCTTTTGGGGTGAGAAGACTCACCATTTTATAGACCTAGGGTCTCTCTCTTTGAATGCGCATGCGAGGGCGCCACTTGGCTTGCTTGCCCTATTTTGGGAGAAAATATTCTTCCCTAATTTAGAGTCTCCTTGCATGAGGCCTCCATGATCAAGGCATGCTTGACTGAAGTCCCTCTCTCTGATTTGAAGTCGTTCCTCGCAATTGCATGCCCTGAAGGTGCAATTAAGTGGCGGACCTATCGAGGTTTGACTTTTTCTAGTCAAACCTGCTAATCGTCCCACCCTGGGACGATTGCTGCTAATCGTCCTAGGGTGGGATGAATACCAGTTTGTAATCATCCCAGGGTGGGACGAGTAGGGAGCAAAGTGCTAAAAAGGTGCCAAATTGACCTTTGACCTTCCAAAACTACTATGGGAGTGGTTAGGACCACTGTTTAACCTCTGGGGGCTGCCCTAGGGGCTATGTATGTCAATTCGATCAGTGCTTGTCGTCACATAATCGGATTGGTGTTGTTTTGGTGTCTACAGATGCCCCTTTTTGGGATGCGCTGTGCATGGCGCAATGCTGAGCAAAAATAGATAACCAAAGCACTAATGATTAGGGTTTCTCAGTAACCTAACCAACTTTTGATGCCCCAAGTATGGAAAGGGCACGCATTCTTGAATCCTTGCTTTTGACGAGCTAAGGAGCTTAATTCAAGTGTTAACCTTTTTCGGTGAGGTGTTACTTGATCTTGGACATTGTTCAGTCATGAATAGGCAAAGGGTGCAACCTTTTGTCTGTGGGAACCTTGAGTTCATGATTCTAGAATGCCAAGTGTTTGATCAGCTTGTGATTATTGCTTGTTTGCTGCCCCAAGCAGGGGCGTGATTGTCTTTGTCAATGATCCTTTGAATGCGTGCCATTTCCTTGATTGGGTGTGTATTTGTTGATTGGTGACTAAGTGTGACTACCCCCTCAAGCGACGAATCGATGAGGGAATGACCGACATGAGAAAAGCGACGAGTCGCTTGACCCAAGATGACTTTTGTAAGGGTGCCTTCAGTTGTTTTCCATTGAATGCTTATGCAGTTTTCGAACAATCTGACCTATTTTTGGTGGGTTTGAACCCTTTTTGTGACGCATTTTGGAGCTGAAATTGTCAAAAATCCGTCCTCCCGTGGAGCGGTCCAGCTATGGTAGCCTTCTTAGGGAGTAGGATAGTGACAATTTGTGACCCCAACATCTATTTTGGATGCCAAGAATGTCAGGCACAAAGGCGCCTTCGTTCGGCAATTTTATTGCTATTTTTGGGTGGGTTTTGACCCTTTTTGTGACGCCGTTTGGGGATGAAATTCTTGAAAATCCATCCTCCCATGGAGCGGTCCGGCTATGGTAGCCTTCTTAGGGAGTAGGATAGTGAGGATTTGTGACCCCAACGTTGGTTTTGCATGCCAAGAATCGCAGGCGCAAAGGCCCCTTTGTTTGGCAAGTTTATTGCTATTTTTGGTGCATTTTGGTGCAGTTTTTGCTGGTTTTGATTTTCTTGCTCTGTAATCGTCCCTGGGTGGGACGAATACCAGTTTAGTAATCATCCCAGGGTGGGACGAGTGCTAACTAGAGTGCTCATCCCAGGGTGGAATGATTACAGGCCTAAAAGCCTATTTAAGGGCCAAAACTAGGTTTTGGGCTCATTTGCATTTGTTTTTCTGGCATTTTGGAGCTGTGAGGAGGAGGAGGTCGAGTTCGCGTAGCGGAGCGCTATCGAATTTTCTCGGACACCATGAGTTCACGGACCGGATCATCAAGTGGTGGAGCCGAAGCGAGACCGGTGAGTGCTCCTTCTCATTATTTTGTTTGTTTTATTTTACAGTTTAAAACCGCAATTTTTTTTTTTTTTGTATTTCATTTTTTGATTTAAACTAAAATAAAAACCCTAGTTTAAATTTTTTGTTGTTTGAATTTGTGTTTTGTGTTGCTTTGTAGAAACTAAGATCGAAACCCTAGTTGAAACCGTTGTATTTTGCTTAAAAACCCTAGATGTAAAAAAATTGTGTTTTTGGTAAGGTTAATAAAAACCCTAGTTTTTAAATTCGTTTTGTAGCTGTGTTTGTTTTAGACTTTAGAAAAAACCTAGTATTTTTAAACTACATTTATTCTATTGTTGTTATTGTTTGTTATTTTTTTTGTTTTGTCAGTTCAAACTAAGGTTAAAAACCCTAGGTAACTAACAAATTTTTATTTTGAATTTGTTTTTTTTGTTTTTTATTTATCAGTTTGAACTAAAGTTAAAAACCCTAGGTAACTGACAAATTTTTATTTTGAATTTGTTTTTTTTTTTTTATTTATCAGTTTGAACTAAAGTTAAAAACCCTAGGTAACTGACAAATTTTTATTTTGAATTTTTTTTTTTGTTTTTTTATTTATCAGTTTGAACTAAAGTTAAAAACCCTAGGTAACTGACAAATTTTTATTTTGAATTTGTTTTTTTGTTTTTTATTTATCAGTTTGAACTAAAGTTAAAAACCCTAGTTAACAAAATTTGTTTTTATTTATTTTTTGTTTTGTTTTTTTTATCGTTAACTAATTAAAAACCCTAGGTTTTATTTTTTTTTTTTTGTTTTAAAAAAACCCTAGTATTTTATTTTGTTTTTGTATTTTGTTTTTAAACTAGGATAAAAACCCTAGGTATTATTTTTTTTTTTGTATTTAAACTAAGTTAAAACCTAGTTTTTTATTTTTTTTAACTAATTAAAAACCCTAGGTTAAATGTTTTTATTTTGTTTTTTTGTTTAAACTAGAGTTAAAAAACCCTAGGTTAAAATTTTGTTTTATTTTATTTTTTAGTTTAAACTAGAGTTAAAAACCCTAGGTTAAAATGTTTGTGATTTTTTTTTTTTTATTCAAAATAAGGTTAAAAACCCTAGTTTGCAATTTTGTAATTTGTTTGTCTGTACAATGTTGTTACTATTGTTGTACAATTTATTAAATGTATTTATTTGTACAATTTGTATACATTGTTGTATATTGTTTTAGTGTTGTACAATTTTTTGTTTTTTTTTGTCATGTTTTAATGTTTTTGTTTTGTTTTCTTTTGCAGGTTGTGAAGAGTCGGTACCGTGTGCCGACGGTGTTCTCTGAAGCACGAGAGGCACTGACTATGGCTATCTAGGAGTGGCTTGATGCCCTTGGGCTCAAGCAGGTGACTCGGTTAGAGCCTGTGGTGGGGGATCGGGCATATCTGACTGCCCTGATCAACTTGTGGGATCCCTGCACCAACACCTTTCATCTCCCAACAGGGGAGATGATGGTGACTCTTGAAGATGTCTATCGAATTTTGCAGATTTTGATAGACAAGCTTCCTATTCGGACTACTCCACGTGATCAATGAACGACGGTGTTGACACGGTGCTTCGAGCATGGGGTGGAGATGGGGGTGGATAGTCCGATGGAGAGGGCAGAGAGGGGATTGCCTGATTGGTGATATTTTGGTGTGATGGTGGTTGGAGAAGGGCGTGTTGGGGGTGAGGCATGCATTACTCATGACCCTCATCTCCAACATGTTGTTGCTCGACTCATCTAGTGTGAGGTTCCCTTGGAACCTGTTGGAGGTAGTTTTCAGACTGGTTGAGTGTCTGACCTTAGAGGCACCCTTGATTATGAGGTGGGGTTAGACACTACTGGCATAGCTCTATGATGAGTTGTACGAGGTCCGCTGTCGAAGGCGGAAGGGGATTGGATGCAGCTACCTGTTGCAGTGCTGGGGGTGGCAGCACATAGTTGTGGAGCGGCCATAGGGTTTGTCGTGGACCACTCGGGCAGAGATGGTGGACAGGGAGATAGGGTATGCGACTCTATGGTGGAGGTCCGAGGAGCAGGGGCAGAGTCGGTGGTGGGTAGGTGTCGTAGGGCACTATGTCGATGCCTTCTCATGGCTTGCTCCTGGGGAGGTGTTCTAGCGTCCATACCGGGACTGTCCAGCTTGGCTTGAGGCTGGAGAGTGGCTCGACGGGTGCGCAAGGGGAGATGGTTGATCAGGTGGCATGAGACCGAGTAGGAGTACTTCCCGTACGTTCGGGTGACGCGATAGTTTGGGGTGCACCAGGGGTTGCCTGGTGAGCCCTTGATCTATCGACGTCGAGGCGATGAGAGGACTCTAGCCTAGCCGATCATCGAGCCATTGGGTGAGGAGTCGAATATAGTGATTGATATCCCTAACATGGACAACGTCGGGGTGACTGTCGAGTATGACCAGTGGTGGACGATGTGGTGATGGTGGGGTGAGGGGCCTCTAGGAGGTCCGGATGTAGCAATAGTAGGTGGGGAGGATGCAGAGGCATCAGGGGAGGGTTGGGGGGCTCCATTGGAGGATGAGGACATGGTGGAGGTTGACAATTTTATAGGGGATGATTTTGGAGTTCTGGAGCAGCCGGACACGTAGGACGTCCCGGAGCAGTGGGTGCTGGAGCAGCCCGTCATCCCGAAGATGCCCATGCCCTAGGCAGTCCCGGGGGATATGGAGGCTAGGTATCACGTTGAGATAGCATGATTGGAGGATCTACTTTGAAGATGGGATGAGGAGCTCGGGGATGCTCTACAAGAGAGGGATCTCCTACGGACTCAGTTGGTGGAGCGAGAGAACGCATTGGCTGCGTACCACCGATGGGATGGGGACACCGATGCATCATGGGAGAGGGATCTCCTATGGATGTAGTTGGCATAGCGTGATGATGCATTGGCTATGTACCATCGATGGGAGATGGATTTGGTTCGGCATCGGATGGAGTTGGAGGCAGAGATTATCCACCTCGATGGGCGGTTACCTGAGCTCCCTAGAGGTGGATCTTCATGCCGAATGAGAGACAGTGAGATTGAGTAGTCTGCTTCCTCTCATCGTAGGTGGGTGGGTGAGGGCGGCGCTAGTGGGCATGATGCGAGGGCTAGCAGCTAGCCACCCTGAGAGGTCCCATAGGACCCACACCACTAGGGGTAGTTCCAGTCGCACCGATCCTGCGTGATCATGGTGGCCGATGCCCTAGGCTTGGGGGTTTTTGAGTTTTTGATTTTTTTGTGAGGTCAGAGGACCGACTTATTGTAGCCTGTGGGCATTTTGATGATATATATACATGACGTTCTTTTTGGTTATACACTTGTCATGATTTATTGTTTATTTTTATGCACATTTATTTACGTTGATGGATGCATGTGTTATTATGAATGCGATGTTTCTAATTATATGATGTATGCATATGGAATGGATGGAATGATTTGTTGATAACTTGTCGATGGCACCATAGACTGTACAGGATTTACTAGCTTTCTGTACTTATGTGATTGCTTTGTGGAATGACTTTGCATGTGATAATTTTGTTTTGGTATTTTTTGTATTTTTTGATGGTGATGTAAGTAATGAAATGTACCAGTTGTTTTAAAATGTAGTTAAGGTTTTTCTGAGATTCAGATGTTTTAACTAACTAGCCAAGATTGTACATTTATCTCACAAGACTTTTGAACAAGGTATGAATCAGACTTGAGTTTGACCAAGTTATTTTACATCCTTGTGTGTGCGATTGAATTTGTTTATGTGGTATTTATCAGGATACCGCCAGTGCCAGATAGGTTATCAACCAAACTTGTACTGAGGATCACCTAATTAGCTCCACTAACTCCGTTGTTGTATTTAGTAAGATTAATCCATGGGACAATCTAAGGTACCATAAGCTAGCTCATCCACATGCAAACATTGGTCTGCTCACATGCAAAGCTAATGTGATAGACATATCATCATGCATTTAGGATACCACCATTGTCAGGTAGGCTATCCACCAAACCCGTAATGAGGATCACCTAGATGGTTTTTCGAATGCTGAGAATTCCAAGGATTCAAGTTCAGGCGTCTTTCGGTTGCTCAACTTGTTGGGATACTTGCTCTCATACATAGTGATGAAAATCACTGTTTATTTTTCTCTTTTGTTTTTCTTTTTGAGCAAGGAGTTTGAATAGTGGTGATAACCACTTTTATTTGATTTTGCATTTTAGGTTTCAAAGTTGAGCTCGTAGGTTTTTGGCTTGTGAATGGCATTGATCCCTTTTGGCTTTGGGGATGACTACCCATCCTATTTAGGGACGTGTAGTACGAATCCTTATGACTTTGGGGACCAAAGGTGATTGGGGATATTATTATGTAATGGCATTGATATTTTAGGCCTTGGGGATGACTACCCATCCTTGTCAGGGGCGTGTAGTACGAATCCTTATGACTTTGGGGACCAAAGGTGATTGGGGATATGATTATGTAATGGCATTGATCTTTTAGGCCTTGGGGATGACTACCCATCCTTGTCAGGGGTGTGTAGTACGAATCCTTATGACTTTGGGGACCAAAGGTGATTGGGGATTTTTGTTAGTGGTGAAAACCACTATTTATTATGGGAATTGGATGGGGAAGAGCTTGTCCTTTTGTCAATTCTCAGCATTCTTGAACCATTCGCACAGGGGGATGAACAGGCTAACCTTTCACCTATGGTACCCTAGACTGCTTTGTAGGTTTCTCTTGCATTCACACAACTTGGGAATTTTTTTATGTGTTTTAACTTGTGTGGGGATGCTACGTAACGAGGTGTGATCCAAGTAAAACTCTACCTTTGTAAAATCTATCTAACTTTGTACAATTTTTGGCTAGAAATCTAAAGACAATTGAATGATGAAAACCCTAAATACATTAGGAGACAACTGACTATGATAAAAATGTGGATGGTGTTATTCTGGATGGATGTGTTTACAAAATGGATTGAATGTGGAAAATGATGGAATTGCCTAGCAATTACAGTCTATGGTGCTTATGACATGTATGACCAACAAATATGCAATGTATGGATGCGATGCCTAATGCAGTTTATTATATTTTTGTGTTTTGATTTTTAAGAGTATGCATGGAAGTGAGATGCAATTTTTTTTTGTTATTTTTGATTATCTTATTGTTTTTGTTTGTTTTTGAATATTTGTTTTTGACCAAGCGATTGTGGGAACCCTTGGAGCTTTTGGTTTGACCAAAGGGTTTATGGATACCTTTGGGGCATTTTAGGTTGACCAAGCGATTGTGGGAATCCTTGGAGATTTTGGTTTGACCAAAGGGATTATGGATACCTTTGGGGCATTTTAGGGTTGACCAAGTGATTGTGGGAATCCTTGGAGAATTTGGTTTGACCAAAGGGATTATTGATACCTTTGGGGCATTTTAGGGTTGACCAAGCGATTATGGGAATCCTTGGAGCATTTGGTTTGACCAAAGGGATTATTGATACCTTTGGAGCATTTTAGGTTGACCAAGTGATTGTGGGAATCCTTGGAGCTTTTGGTTTGACCAAAGGGATTATTGATACCTTTGGGGCATTTTAGGTTGACCAAGTGATTGTGGGAATCCTTGGAGCTTTTTGGGGTGGGCTATGGCTCTCTAAATGTGGAATGGCCTCAAATGACTGATGTTCAAGGGTTCTAGTTCCTTGATTCCTTCAAGAGAGGTGAGCCGGTATGTTCCAGGTCCTATTTTACTATCAATTACATAGGGACCTAACCAATTTTCTATGAACTTGTCCCTTAGATGGGGCGGCAAGTTAGAGTTTTGTTGGTTCTCTTTTAAGACCAAGTCACCAACCTGAAAGTCCCTCAGGTGAACTTTCATGTTGTATGCTTTCTTAAGTCGCTCTTGATAGATACGTAAATGCTCGAGAGCATTGATGCGTCGTTCATCGAGCAACGTAAGTTGGTCTAACCGGGCCTACCGCGTTCATTGCATTGATATGTGTAGGGAAGGTATTTCCAACTCGAGAGGCATGACTGCCTCGGAGCCATACACCAATGAAAATGGAGTTGCCCTAGTGGGCGTCCGAATGCTAGTGCGATAAGCCCATAGAGCAAGTGGTATTTGAATGTGCCAATCCTTATGACTATCTGTGACTATCTTTTTAAGGATGGCAACTAGCATTTTGTTTGACGCCTCTGCTTGCCCATTTGCCTACGGATAATAGGGTGTTGAAAAACTATGCTAAATTTTGTACTTTGTTGTCAAAGCACGCACATCTTTGTTCTTGAATGACGTCCCATTATCCGAGATGATCTTGGATGGAATACCAAAATGACATATGATGTTATGCAAAATAAACTCCGCAATGCGAGGTCCAGTCATAGAGGTTAGCGAAATTGCTTCCACCCACTTGGTGAAGTACTCTGTGGCCGTTATGATAAACGTGTGATGACTCGACGATGCAGGGGAGATCTTTTCGATTAGATCTAAGCCCCACTACGAAAATGGCCAAGCCGATTGGATCGGTTGCAAGGCTTGAGAAGGTACGTGTGTCAAATTGGCATGGTGTTGACACTTCATGCACTTCTTTACATACGCGCAACAATCTCGCTCTAAATATGGCCAATAATAGCCCATGCAAAGAATGCGCTTTGCGATGGCCATACCACTGAAGTGGCCACCGCATGTACCATCGTGCACTTGGGTGATCGCCCAAGCGGACTCCTGCTGGTCCAAGCAATGGAGGAGGATTCCTTCATAGCTCCGATGGTACAAAATGTCTCCTAGCAAGACATGTTTTGCCACTTTCTATTTAAATGATATTTTCATGGCGTGCGTCAATCCAAGTGGGAGGCTACCTAACTTGAGGTAGTCTCTTATGGGTGTGTACCAATCCTGCTGATCAGAAACCTCGATGGTATGAACGGCCAATCCCTCTTGAAGTTCATCCCTAGCAAAAGCTGAGTGGGAAAGAACTTGTAAGAATAGCGTTGTGTTGCTATTAAGAGGGGTTGGGGAGAACAAGGACCCCTAGTTGGCATGATTCAGACTATCATGGATTCGAGAGAACTTATCCTGAGATGGTTCAATCTGGATCAGGTGGATTCCTGGCGTTAGGTCGAGCTTGCACGCTCCATCCGTGGATTGCGATAATGTTTTGACTTGAATGGTTGTCATCTCACCGGAAGGGTCTTGCGGGATTAGTGACCCCAAGGAGGCCATAGTGTCCGCAAAATGATTCGATGATCGAGGGAGTGCCTCGATGTCGTACCATTCAAGATTTTCCAAGAATTTGTCCACAAGGGCTTTGTAGGCCTATAGAACTGGGCATTTGCATTGGAATACCCCTTTCACTTGGTTGAAAATTAACAGCGAATCACCAAAGATGTTCAAGCGTTTGATGTTCATGGTGATGGTTGTCTGAAGACCTATGAGCAAGGCTTCGTATTCGGCATTGTTATTGGTGCACGGGAAATCAAGTTTAAATGATAGAGGCATTGGAGCCCCTTGCGGTGTGAAGAATACAATTCCCATGCCACCCCCTTGCTCACATTTAGAACCATCAAAGAATAAGGTTATGTCGGCCTGTGACTCAGGCTCATCAGAATCTAGCGATTCTGAGACATGGAAGACCCCATCATCGGGTAGCTCTACGGTCAGAGGCTGATCATCTTCGAGAGGAGCCTCTGCTAGTTGATCGGTGATGACTTGACCTTTGATGGACTTCTGTCCAATGAATTCGATGTCAAACTCCATCAACAACATGATCCATTTCGTCGTGCGGCTACTATGATAAGTATGACTCATCATGTACCGCAATGGATTCTCCTTAGACACAACATACGTCGTATTGCTCAGCATGTAGTGGCATAGCTTTTTGGTAGCAAATACCACTGCCAAGCATAGCTTCTCGACGTATGCATAGTTAAGTTCATAACTAACCAGGGTGCGGCTAAGATAGTAAGTAGCCTATTCTTTGTGTAGTTCATTTTTTTGGGCTAGCATGGCGCCCAGTGCCACCTCAATAGCTGAGATGTATAAATAGAATGACACTCCTGGTCTAGGTGGTGCCAATACTGGTGGTGAAGCCAAGTATTGTTTGATGTCATCGAAGGCTGACTGGCACTCGTCATCCCAGTGAAATGCTACCCCCTTGTGTAATAATTTATTCATGGGTCGGCACTTGTCAGATAGCTACGCTATGAAGCGCTTGATTGACGCGACCTTTCCCTGCAGGCTTTGAGCTGCTTGATGGTGGTTGGGGGAAGCATTTCAAGGATTGCCTTGAATTTGTTTGGATCTACCTCGATTCCTCATTTTGAGACTATGAAACCCAAGAGTTTTCCAGATGTGATGCCAAATACGCACTTCTTGGGGTTTAGTCTGACTTTATGTTCAATGAGGCGATCGAGGATCTTGCTTAGGTCATCGAGATGATCTGGGCGCAAAAGAGATTTGGCCAACAAATCATCCATATAATCTTCCAAAGTTTTATGCATGTGATCATGGAAGATGTATGTCATAGCACGTTGGTAGGTGGCACCAACATTTTTAAGGCCAAAGGGCATGACCTTATAACAAAATGTCCCCCAAGGCGTTGTGAATGCCGTTTTGAGTTGATCATCGAGATTGATATGAATCTGGTTGTATCTCGAGAAACCATCCATGAGGGAAAGCATTTCATGGCCTATTGTAGCATCTACCAATGCATCGATGCTAGGCAAGGGGAAATCATCCTTGGGACTCGCTTTGTTTAGATCTCAAAAATTGGTGCATATGTGAATCCTCCCGTCAGGCTTCTTGACGGGTACCATGTTGGACAACCATGGTGGGTAATCCATGCAGATGACAAACTGTGCATCCAACAGCTTTTGTAGCTCATCTTTGACCATTAAGGCTACTGTTGGGTGCATCTTACATAGTTTTTGCTTGACTGGCTTGACTGTCGGATCAAGCGTTAGATTATGCATGACTAGCTGTGGGTCTAGCCCCGACATGTCTTTGTAGGACCATGCAAAAACCTCCTTCTTCTCTTTGAGAAGGGCAATGTAATCGGCTTGCTCTTCAGGGGATAGACTTACCCCCAGCTTGATGATTTGTGAATTCATTGGATCAGAGCCGATGTCTACGTCAGTCATCTCTTCAACTGACATGTGGGACCCATCCTCCAACTGGTGTGGAGTTGGGATCAGGTGGATATCATTTGCTGAATTTAGATCTACATTGGGAACGTCGGGTTCCTCTTCAGCATGGAAGATATCCTGAGTCTGTCCTGGGGTGAAATGGAACATCCCACCGCAAGGCCAGTACTCTGATGGGGATGGTGGTGTGTCAGCGTGATCCTAGTCTATAGCATCTAAGTCTAGATACAATGGTCATGTTGGGTCGGCTAGGTTATGGATGGGGGTGGTTAAGTCAATGGAGATCATGTTGATGAAATGAATTTGGTCTCCATTACCGTGTGTGTGGTGACTCGGACATCCTTGGTGATATTTGTGCTCTGGATCTGGCTCTAGGGGTATTGGCACAAATGGATCGGCCCTATGTGTAGATAAAAGGATAGGGTCTACCCTTGGCACTGATGGCTCTATAGGGTCTCTAGGTGGAAGGTGCTCTCTGTATGCCTGAAGTGGTGGGTGCAGTAGTTGGTCCAACTATGCTTGGTTTAGGTGCCACCTATGCCTTGGCCCCATGTTTAGCTATTCAAACATGTCATCAATGTCCATGGGGTATTGCTGCTATCGCATATGATTGAGATATGCCATCTCAGTCTCATATTCATAATCACTATCGAAGATCCATAGGCCTTCATTGGCTCTGACAACTATTTATGACATGTGAGGCTCGTCTTGCTTGAGAAAATTGATCTAGTCCCATCGAGGTTGTTTCACTCTCTATGGGAGGACCTGATTCTCTTGAGGTGGCATTTGCTCGATTGGAGCATTCAAGGGGAACATTGTCATGAAGCTCTCCTGATAATCATCTATGGGCGTCACTTGTGAGTGATTGCTATCAGACTCAAAAGGGTCCCAAGGTGCTACCTCATACTATGACTCATCTTCTGAAGACCCTTCTTGGCCTTGTCTATATCCCTCTTGTAGGTGAGTCCTCGAACTTTCTCCTTTCTCGATCGAAGGGAAAGGGTTGTTAAGGTCAACAAGGTTGGTTGTTAGCAATGGGAGATAATCCCCCAATGTATATGTTGTGTTAGGATTGGCATATGGATCTTGTGCCAACCCATCCTTGTTGCCTAGCCCTAGGCCTTGCATGTTCTCTACCAAGATGTCAAGGGGCAGAGGGTGGTTGAACCCTACTCCTGACTTGTCGTATGGCATCTGATATCTTGGTTGACAAAGAACGTGCACTCCTTGTTCATACCTACCCAACCCATATCCATGCCAATTACATTGGCCAAGATATCTCAAAGTGAAGTCTGGGTTGGACAAATAGTTGACATCCTCAGAAAAGGGCTCTTCATCTTCTTCCTCTTGCAGGTAAGGTTCAATGCCATTATCGAGGCCCCCATATACAAAGTTTGTCTGATTTGGTGGGTAGCCTAGAGGAACAATAGTGTCGATGGGGAGGCGAGGTCTCCCCATGTCCTGCATGGACTCAAGTGTGGGTGTTGCTACAATGTTCCACACTAGATACTCCCCCAGGCCCGTATTGGCCATCTCAACGGTGATCGTTGGCGGTGGAGGGGGAGGGAATGGGAGTTCTTCCTGAGTCCACTCCATGTCGGGTGAACTAGGCATCTCGACTTCCATTCGGCTAGGCATCTCTTCGGTAGAGATGGTTGAGACTAATGGTGGTGCCTCTTCTAGGGGTTTCTTCCCATTGTCCTTCAGTGTGGCCACCGTAGGTGGCATCATTGGTGAAGGACCAGATGATGAAGATGGACCCGACTGGGGATTTGAGGGACTTAACAATGGGGATGTATGCGGAATCGGACCCTGTTTGGATGGATTCAACTAAAAGTCCAAATGTGTCGATGGAAGGGTCGATTGTGGCATCAGTTGCACCGTATTGCAATACTTGAAGGGCTCTAAGTCTATCGGGACTACATGCACCTGCCCTTCGAATGTGTACTTTAGGCACTGATGAGCTATCGAAGGGACACACTTCATGTCCCTGATCCAAGGCCGGCCCAACAAGATATTATAGGCCATCTCACCTTCCAAGATGTGGCACAACGTAGGAATAGTCTTTTGTCCCACTTGGATGGGTAGGACAATTGTGCCAACCGTCGAGCATATCGCATCATTGAATGCTCGAAGAGTATAGGTGGAGGCCACAATGTGAGATGCTAGCAACTTGAGGTGTTTCAAAGCCATTGTTGTGATTATATTGCTAGACGAGCCAGTGTCCACCAACACCCTTTTAAATGGAATCCCGTTGACCCATGCAATGATGTGCAGGGGTGGATCCGCCATATCACCAGTCATCGATTTTAGTTCGTCTTCTCTAAAGGTGATGACTGGTTCTGTACATCATTTTACATGTCCCACAAAGTTGTTGAAAGAGTTTGCTTCATGGGGCTGCAGCTCGATGGCTTTTAATATCTCCATTAGAGCCTCCCGATGGGGCGATGATTGTTGAATGAGCTCATAGATGGAGAGCCTAGCCGACGTGGTCCTTAAACTTTGGGTAAGTCTAGTCCGAATCGTGGCCATTGGTCTAGGCGGGGGAGGTTGCGTAGGGTGTTGTTGAGGTTGTGACGTTGATGGAACCTCTCCTGTAGCCACCGTGGGGGTAGCTGTGCTTGGGTACCTCTTGTTTCGAGTCACTATGCTTATCATCCCTACATACCCCTGCATGGGGAAGTTCTGTGTCACCTCATTGACTTGAAGGGTTTTTGCCTACGCATCATGGGTAGGTAGGGGGTCTTTGAAGACCCCCATCTATTGGTTGTTTGGTGCCATGGGGTTATCCATTGCCAGTGTCTTGTTGTCTATTAGGTCTTGCACTAAGCTCTTGAACTTCCAACATGCGTAAAGGTCATGTCCTTTCTGTCGATGAAATCTACAGTACAAGTCTTCCCTATAGCCCTTAGGTTTTTGTGCATGTTGGGGTCTATGGGTCGACTTTTTGGCAGGTTTATCAAGTTTACCATGGACAAACGGTCAAACAAGGAGTCTTTGGACTCTGTGAAGGGTGTGAATTGTCGCCTAGGGTGACATTGCTGATTTTGCTCTTGCCTATGATTTTCCTTCTCATAGCTGTCAAGAGGAACTGCCTGATAGTTAGCCTGTGAGGGCTGTGTCGTCTGTGCAGGATTTTGTATGTTTATGGCAACCTGATTGACCACAATGGGTTTCGGTTGTGTTGACCCAATTTTGGCATTTTTGGGCCACTCTTTCTTGCATGGCTTGGCAATCTCGCCATCCTGTATCTTGATCTCCTCAATGATTCTGGCTTGCGCCAGGGCTTCCTCGAGAGTGGCATATTGTTGCAGCTGCAATAGCATGGAGATCGACCTCAAACAACTTTTCGAGAACATTTGGGTCAGGTCGGCCATGGGAGGGAGGTAAGGTAGCTTTGAAAGCAACGTCCTCCACCAATTTCCATAAGCCACCATGGTCTCTTCCTCATACTACCTGAGGCTAGCTAGGTCACTTAACGATGCCTTCTTCTTGGTATTAAAGGTGAAACGTTCGAGGAACGTGTCCACTAGCTGGTCCAAGTTGCTGATGCTATGCTTTGGCAACTGGGTAAACCAATCCGAGGTAGGGCCTACGAACGTGGTTATAAATGTTCTTAGAAGCAAAGCATCATTGTCCTGAATGCCAAAGCATTGGCTCAAGAATCTCGTCACGTGCTCTTGGGCATCCTCCTCCCCTCTAAATATTGCCAATTGAGGCATTTTAAAGTGTTCAGGGTATGGGGGTGCAGGCACTGAAGGATGCACAGGGTGACTACGGAGCTGGCATAAAGTGGGCTTTTGGGGCCCAGAAGTCTTGGTCTCCACAGACTCTAAGCGCTCTAGCAGTGCTTTGTATGCATCAAAAGATTTGATTTCTTCCTCCTTGGTTTGTTCCCATTGTGGGTTGCGGGGAACTTGAGGCCTATGGAGGGGTAGCCGGACAGCACCCCCCTGCCTTGGTAGGGCATTTCAGCCCGCTCTTCTTCTTGCTCAAATTCCTCATAGGCTTCTTGAGGAGTTCCTAGGCATGACCTATAAACATGGGTGGGTGCCCGCGGAGGGTGCCCATCATTGGCTCTAGGGGTGGTCTCCCGCTCAGGTCTAGGAGGTCTTGGAGGCAACATTTGATAAGGTCATGGAGACCTATCTCGCACCAAGGGGTTGTGCCTCTCATACAACTCTATCTTATGCATGCGAGGGGTTGGGACCCTCTCAGGCATAGTGTTCTGGAGCAATTCATCTATCTGACATCGAATGCGCTCTTTGCTAAGGTGATACAGGTGCTCTAACTATTGTTGGTCTTGCCTGAGCTACGTGATTTGTGCTTGGCAGGCGGCATGTTTGGCAAATTCCAAGTCAATTTGTTCTATCATCTTGTGTTTAGGAAGCCTAGATGCCTCTCCTACATGTCTATCTCGGTCGTGGTGATCCGAGATCTCTATGAGTCACTTTCCTCTATCGAGGTTAGCGGCATTCACCCGAGGCTCTGGCCTTAGTGGGTGATCCTGATAAATAGCAGGTGTGGAGGTGCATTGCTCCCATGCTATGTATTGCTCTTGAGGAATGTAGTGGTCTTCCTCGTGCTCCCTTTCGTATATGTGAAAGGGGTGGGCGAAGTTGGCTCGCCCTGTCTGAAGAGCCTTGTGCTCTGGATTTGGCCTATTGTTTTTGATAGTAATAAGGGGTAGAGGAGGGATGATGTAATCATGTGGCCCCTCCTTATGGACCCTATGTTGTTCTAGCACTTCATCGCATGGTGGCCACTCATAACGAGTGTCTAAGGGAGCCCTCCCATCTATGTTGAGTGCCACGTGTATGGACTCCTCCTGAAAGGGTCTATGTTGAGTGGGAGTGCCCCTCAAAGGGGTGCCTCTATAGTCCCATTCTGTAATGGCATGATGTGGACTATCTTTTCTACCCATGATTGGGCTCGGCTACGGGTGTACACCATGGTGGTGTTTCTCTAAAGATGTGTACATTTTTATCTTCTTTACAATTTTTTATGCTACACTAAACAAAAGGGGACCACACAATCAAAGCAATGATTATCTTGTTTATAGATTAAAGGTGTGCCCTAAATCTGGTTCAGTGTGTTTTGATTTTTGTTTTGAAAACCTTGTAAAGAAATTTTTGTTGTATATGCAATATGAGGGCTCTTATATCTCCCAAAATGGTCGCCCCTTCAATATACCACTGCCAGGCCATTATACCGAACCTCTCTATATACCCGCCCTTACGTGAGGGAGACTATTGGTACGTGAGAGCAGAAAAGTACATGGAACATAGGCGGTACGGAAGGGGAATCACTCTATTTTGACACCTACCATAGAAGACTTATCCTCATGCATTGGGAATCACCCCAGCTACACTTGGTCAGCTTTCATCAGGATTTACGTCTAGCAATAGTAGCGATCAGGGTTATGTATGCAAAATTCAAGCCAAGGTGGTGATGAAATCCATCATTGGTCTTGATCAAGTGTTGGGGTTTTACGACCAACGCCTTGATGTTTAGATTATCTCATGGTGTGTGGGGTTATTTTTACTTGCAAAAAGAAAGAAATCATGTAGTAAAATTTCCTATGCAAGCAAAGAAATAGAAAAATCATAGAAATAGAGACAAAAAATTACAGAGAGTGTTCAGACAACCTACCTCTTCTCTGCCCACATCAGATGCCTCTGATTTTCTGCTCAAAAAATGCATAGAGAGCTAATCATCCTGGGGTGGGATGAATAACAGATCTGTATTCATCATAGGGTGGGATGAATTCCTATTCATCCCTGGGTGACACGAATTCCAGCTCTGTATTCGTCACAGGGTGGCACGAGCAGCAGTCCAACGCTTGAAGGATTAACACCTGAAAGCAAAAACACACAATTTTGATCAAAAATTTGATCCCAAAATCAAGGGACAGGGTCCCACCATGATTGCAACTGAAAGCACGAGGATACGGAATCCCGATATGGGCATACCGGGTGCGGTGCAAACAAAACAAAAGCATGCGAAACGCTAAGTCCAAAGTGCATGAAAAAGGGAAAACAAATGAACTGAAATGAGATATAAAGAAAATGTAAAGTGCAGCCCTTATTTTTATTAATTTTTCTTTGAGACCAGGTTACAATACGTCTCCTTCCTTTTTAGGAGCTAGGAGCGTTAGATATAGCTTTGTTACACCACGGATGGTACGCTTCCCTTCGGGATCTTCCGCGTGCCCACATTTGAAATGGGTGGGCCAAACATCACCGCCACTTGCATGAATGCATCTATAGTTCCTTGCTGCCCCTCCGATGTCGAGATCCTACGTTCAGAGAAATAACAAATGATTAGTAGCACCTACGGATGGAGGGAAATATGCAATCCCCAAGGCCTTCGGTTAATGCATGCATGAAACAATTAAAATGGTAATCAAAACATGTCAGAATAAAATGAAATTTGGATAGAAGCATGTAATCACTATCAAGGACACACTGCAAAAGGAACAGTCAAGAAATCTGCTATAGATTTCTAATCGCTCCGGGGTGGGACGATTAGGACTGTCATAAAATGTCAGAAAGCGACCTCCTAAATGTCCCATCCAGAGGCCTCCAAAACACCTACAAAGTTGGGGTTAGGCAAAATAGGGCATTTTGGGATGACCCAGAAGGTCGGATTTGGCTGATTCTACCTCGGTCACCCTGTATATGAAAGCGCTCCCTGTATGTTAGTGAAAGTGAAAAGCAATGAAAACACAGTCAAAACTCATCAGAATGGCATGAAATTTGAATGGCAGCATATATGAGTGACATAAAATGAAATGCAAAAGAAATAGTAGGGAAATATACTACAGATTTCTAATCACTCCGGGGTGGGGCGATTAGGACTGCAGTAGTGCGAGGGGCGCCCGAGGGCAGGACGCCCATCGTTTGGGGCTTGGTTTCGGCACCAATCCACTTGGGATGGGTCCAAAACCTCCTAGGGGGTTGTGTCAGCAAATTGGGTGGGGTATTGTGGCCAAATGTTTGGGTTTTGGGTCCGAATTGCGCTTCCAATGTTCACCCGATAACCTCCCTTTCAAAAGAGAGATCAAGGATGTAAGAAGCACAATGAGGGTGAGGGTATAATTTGGTAGCACTCCATTGCTCCAAATGCTCCTGCTCTATTCTCATTTTGGGGTGAGAAGACTCACCATTTTATAGACCTAGGGTCTCTCTCTTTGAATGCGCATGCGAGGGCGCCACTTGGCTTGCTTGCCCTATTTTGGGAGAAAATATTCTTCCCTGATTTAGAGTCTCCTTGCATGAGGCCTCCATGATCAAGGCATGCTTGACTGAAGTCCCTCTCTCTGATTTGAAGCTGTTCCTCGCAATTGCATGCCCTGAAGGCGCAGTTAAGTGGCGGACCTATCGAGGTTTGACTTTTTGCCAGTCAAACCTGCTAATCGTCCCACCCTGGGACGATTGCTGCTAATCATCCCAGGGTGGGACGAGTAGGGAGAAAAGTGCTAAAAAGGTGCCAAATTGACCTTTGACCTTCCAAAACTATTGTGGGAGTGGTTAGGACCACTGTTTAACCTCTGGGGGCTGCCCTAGGGGCTATGTATGTCAATTCGATCAGTGCTTGTCGTCACATAATCGGATTGGTGCTATTTTGGTGTCTACACAATTTATTGTGTATAGATACAGGTATCCTAGTGCACGAGGAAGGAGATAAAGATTTGAATATGGATAGATCATCACAACGGTAGCAAAAATTCCACTCTTCGATCGTGAGTGCAAGGAAGACACTGAAAGCGTACCTTGAGTTTTTGAAATGATTAGATCCTTTGAATTTTTAATGGATTGTATCAATTGAGAGCCCTCAAGGGGAAGTTTGTAACCACATATTTGACAAATGCAATAATATAAAGAGAACCACCCATTTATTTCACTTATTTGTCATTTATTGCTTACTTTAATGTCTTTTTGTAGTGCTTAAATAGATAGGTGCTTTTCATTTCCCTTTGCTAGGTGAGCTATTGTTTTCACTCTACACATTAAAAAAAGATACATTCAATAGAGAATATATTCAAATCCTGAAGCCAAGGAGTCAAAAGTGCAATTAAGGACACCCATTAAAGCCTGTCATAACCATCAAAAGGCTACAACATGTTAAATGATTCTGGTGCCCATAAACTATTCAAAGTTCAAAGTGTTGAATACTCATCATCTTATAACAAATACAACATCCATAGAGAGTCATTGAGAAGAGTTCGACAAAATGCATTACTAAGGTAATTTCAATATTAAATTTGCTTGCTTTAATTAAGGTAACATTGGAGTTATAAGGTGATACATATATGGTCAAAATTACTATTGTGTTGGAATAACCGAGCATTAGTAAATTATAAAGCAAGTCCATTTCAAAGCATTATAATTGAAGAACATTATAATATTTGTAAATAATCAAGTAGGAGATATAAGGTAGTCAACTTTAGTAAACTTAATATCAATTTGCAAATATTATTATTTTCTAACAATTCCAAAAGTAGGGAGTTATAAGGCATACTACACCAAACTATAGATACTTGGAAATTAGAAAATTAAATTATTGAATAGAGAAACAAATCTATTGCTTACATATAGAGTTGGAACTTATTGGTAACACTTGTATCATACTCATACTAAGAAGACAAAAACAAATCCAACTATAAGAACTTCATTAGAGCATACTTCATTAGGAGAGATAAGGTAAAATTAAAAGTTTATTATTATTCTCAAAATATTATAAAATCAACTATAAAGGTGAACTAATTATTTCTAAAGCCTATAGCATATTCTAGATTACTTGGGAGATTTAAGGAAGACTACAAAACCTAAATCCAAGAAGGTTTTATCAAATTAATTCATCATACTCAAACTAGGGAGACATAAGCTAGACTACTATCAAGTATCTATCAAAGTTTAATCATATAAGAAATATGTCAACCTCAAAGGATACAATGAACAATAATATGAACAACAATATTAGAAAGGAAAGAGCAAGTGTCAAAAAAATTGGAATCAAGAATTTACTTATAAAGTCTTAAGGAGACTTAGACCTTACCTCAAAAAGGATTCATAGTGAAGCTTTAAAAGACAACTTTGAAACCATGGAATATTATTTGCATACTCAACTTACTGAAGCAATTGATAATGGAAAGAGTGATATTCAAATTCCTTTATAATTTGGTAGCATATTATACATGGCACTACTTACATTCAAATTTTACAAGGATGAGAATGTAGAACAAAAAGGATTGATATAATTACTTAAACTAAAAATAAAAATGGATGAATCATACCTAGAGAAGATATTTCAATCCTCATGCAGTATTGGTACTTCAAGCTCTACTAACACAAAATATTATCATGATGCCTTAAGTGTTTATTCAGAAGATTTTATACAAAAGCTAGAAAATAATGAAAAGGACAAAGGCAAAGAGAAGATACTCTTGCAAGAGTTAGGTGATACTACATCCACCTATAAAAATATTGAAACTAGATCTAAAGACAAGAATAAAGAAGAAGAATAAGAGGAACCATATCAAGGAGGCATATAGTGCAATGTAAATTAAAGATAATACAAAGAACTAGATCAAGCTAAAGAACATCTGAAGATACTAACTACTTACTAGAACAAATGCTTGTAAGCAAAAATGAGAATACAATTTCCAGTACGAGGAGGAAGATCCATATTGAGTACTAAAGTCTTCAATACCAAAATAATGTAATACAGAGGGGTGCTAGAGTATATTACATTATTTAGGTACATGTCAATGTACCACCTTGGGTACATTGTTAGACTAGGAGTTTATCTTAGGTTACTTGATGAGGAAGTAATAAATGCACAAGTGTCAATGTGCAATGATGTAAATATACAAGGAGTCCACTTGTACATGAGTCATAGGAAAGGTAGTTAGGAAGAGTAAGGGCCAAGTAACATATCTTCTTATATATAGTCCCCATAGTGAGTGTAGCAAGTGTGTGTGTAGCATAAGTGAAGACTACTATAGAGTAGTAATGTAGTTTTCATTAGACTTATGGAGTGTTCATTTCCTCAATTACATTGTATTGTACTATTTTCGTGACTTTTTATTAATAAAATATTTAAGTCTTATTGCAAAATTCCATCATATTACTTTTCTACATATTTTACATCTTGTGATTGCTATCTCCCATATCATACATTATCAAAAGCTAACGTCAAGTATATATGATACCAATTATTGTATGCAAATTACACTAAATACAAAAGTTTTTCCACTGAGACTTTTGGTCCATGCAGTACATGTGAAGCATGTCTTCCAACACTTGGTTCACCCTCTTCATTTGCCCATCTATTTTTGGATGATATGCAAAACTAGTATTCAGCTTTGCGCCTTCTACATGATGAAGAGCCTGCCAAAACTTTGATGTAAATCTAGAATCTCTATATAAAATGATCACTTCAATAAACCCATGTAGCCTGAATATCTCTTTAAAAAACCTATTTGTCACAACCAGTACATCATCCTTGATGTTCCTGGTATAAAATGTGTAACCTTAGTCAAATTATTAACTACCACAATAATTGCATCATGTTGATACCCAGTCTTAGATAAACCCACAATAAAATACATAGATATAACCTATCATTTTTGCATCGTTATATCATGTGGGTATAATTTCCCTTTTGGATATATATGTTTAGCTTTAACCTTTTGAAATTCTAAGCATCTAGCAATAAAATCAGTGATATCCTTCTTCATTCTTGACCAATAAAAGGTCTTTTTCATGTGCTCTCTAATTTTTTACCTTATACAGTGAGTAGAGTAATGAGATCTATGTGCCTCTTGCATAATTAGCCTCCTTAAATCATAGATTTTGAGTATAACCACCTTGTATTTGAAACATAAAGGTCATATTTTATGTTGAAATCTTTGTTTTCCCTAGGATTTATGTCTATTTTGACCTAAATTTTGATGTGATACTAATCCTGTAACTGAATTTTTTTAATTGGTCCATAAAGTCTATATGACTATGAGCCAATATTGTTATGTCTCTTATCCTACTTAATGCAACTACGACCTTAGTTTCTTTTCCTTTGATATACTCAATACCAAAGTCATATTCTGCTAGGAATTCAACCCATCTTCTTTGTATTGCATTTACCATAGGTTGAGTAAAGATGTATCTCAAACTTTGATGGTTTGTTCTTAACTCAAAGAGTTTTCCTAACAGATAATATCACCAAATTTTGAGAGCGTGCACAATTACTGCTAGCTCTAGATCATACATAACATAATTTACCTCATGTTTCTTGAGTTTTCTAGACTCATATGCTATAACAACTTCATATTGGGATAATAACCCTCCCAATCCTTTCAAAGAAGCATTAATTCACACAATAAAATTTCCTTGAGGATCTAGAATATTAAGAATGGGTGTTGTAGTGAGTTTTTCTTAAGCATTTCAAATGCAACTTCATACTTATATGTCCATTTGAATTCGTTCCCTTTCCTTTGGAGGTTAGTTATAGAATAGGCTATTTTGAAATAGTCCTTCATAAAATTCCTATAAAATTTTGTAATATCGATGAAGCTCCGCACTTTAGATTATATTTGTAGGTGTTGGCCAACTCAAAATGGCTTTAAGGTTCTGTAGAAATGATATGCCCCAAATACTATACTTGAGGGACATAGAAGTCACACTTAGACAAGTTTCCATAAAGCTAATTATTTCTCATCAACTCTAACACAATATTTAAATTTCTATCGTGTTCTTCCCTATTACAAGAATATATCAAGATATCATCTAAAAATATCAACACAAACTGATCCAGATACTTCATGAAAACATTGTTCATTAGATTCATAAATTTTGCTAGTGCATTCTTCAACCAATTTGGAAATACTGTGAAATCATAGTGCTCATATCTAGTCTTAAAAGTTGTCTTGTGAGTATCTTCCTCATGAATTATTACAAATAGTTATATTATTCCTAATTTAATTCTATTAAGGCTTCCTAAAACTTTAGAAAAAAATAGTCTCATAGTATCTGCAAATCATATCCTTCCCAATTTAATTCTGTTAAGGCTTCCTAATGTTTGAGAAGAATAATATTGCAATATTTGTACATCGCAAAGATGTCTCTTATTCTCAAGTAAACTTCTTTTGTAGACCATTCAAAGGAAGAGTTGTCCATCCAGTTTTTGATTCCTAGTTATTGCATAAGCTTTGTATTGTTCCTCAGTCCTATTATTGGATTCTAGCATTTGGAGACATATTTTTGCATGATGTGGACCTCCATAATTGTAGCAACCTCCCTTGGGTCCATGGGTTTTTTCTTGTATTTTTTCCTTGTTCCCTCTGCCTCTTCTAGTTCTAGTTGTCTGAGATCAAGGATTAGTATTATTGTTCCTCTTTTAGAATTTCTTCTTGAAATTACCTTTTTTCCTATCATTCCTTTTCTCAAACTTCATGTTCCCTCTATTCCTCTCATTTTGCTCTTGATCCCATTTCATGAACCCAATGCTCTTTCTTTTCCTAATTGTCATTTGATCTTCATATATAAACTCAACAAAGTTGAAGAAAGTTTTCTTTGTTTGCAAGTTGGCTTCTTCTTGATGAGCTAGATCATATGCCTTTTGCAAGATATTGGGTTTGAGTAGTTTTATCACTAGCCTCATCTTAGGATCCACTTATAAGATGAATTTATGTACCTTCAAATTCTCATTAGCCTCGTATTATGGTAGATGCTTTAACAACTTCATAAATTTTTGATAGTGTATCACTACCGTCCTAGTTCCCTGGTGGAGTGTAGATAATTCCTAAAATTTCTCTACATAGAATTGATATGATATAAACCCTTTCTTGATATGAGAATAAAAAGTGTCACGATATCGCGACATGTTGTATTTTCATAGGCCGAAGCAAAGAGAAAGAGCAAGGAGGAAAAGTGTCGCGATATTGCGACATGTATTTTCATAGGCCAAAGTAAAGAGAAAGAGCAAGAAGGAAAAAGTGTCGTGATATCACAACATGCCGCATTTTCGTGACTCAAAAAGAGTAGGCAAGAAGAGAAAGAAAAAGTGTCACGATATCGCGACATGTCGCATTTTCGCGACTCAAAAAGTGCAGGCAGACAACGAAAGAAAAAGTGTCGCGATATCGTGACATGTCACATTTTCGTGACTCAAAAAGGGCAAGCAGGAAGAGAAAGAAAAAGTGTCAAGATATCGTGACATGTCGCATTTTCGTGACTCAAGAAGGGCAGGCAGGCAGAGTAAAAAAAGTGTCGCGATATCATGACATGTCACATTTTCGTGACTCAAGAAGGGCAGACAGACAGAGTAACAAAAGTGTCATGATATTGCGACATGTCGCATTTTTGCGACTCAAGAAGGGCAGGCAGGCAGAGTAACAAAAGTGTCGTGATATCGTGACATGTCACATTTTTGTGACTCAAGAAGAGCCTCAAAATAGAAACGAACAGTCATGGAAAAGAAAACGAACAGTCATCGAAGGAGAAAACAAATGCATGCACAAGGGAAAAGAAAATGAACAGTCATGAAGGAGAAAACGAACAGTCATGGAAGGAGAAAATGAACAGTCATGGAAAGAAGTGGACGCATGCCCATGTGGAGAAAATGAACAGTCGAAGAAGGAGAAAATGAACAGTCGTCAAAATAGAAACGAAAAGCTTTTTCGGAAACCAAAACGCATGCATGCATAAAGGAGAAAACGAACAGTCATGATCGAGAAGACGGATAGTCATGATAGGATAATATGGTGTCAATTCGTTGCATGTAACGTGTTTGAAAAAATGCCTACTCTATATATGTAACGTGTTTGAAAAAATGCCTACTCTATATATACAAAAGCAGTTACATAAAGAAGGCGTTACAATTGAAAAGTGGCGCATGAAAAATGAAAGGAGTTACAACTAGAGTTATAAATAGATAGGATGGTTATAAAAGGAGTGTTGCTTGGAGAATTTCTGTGTGCGTGAAGAGAGCGAGAGGATAGCGAGAGACACGTGAGTGGCAAGTGAGAAGGTTGTGTGGTGGGTAATTCTGAGAGAGTTTGAGTAAGCAATAGACCAGTCAGGGTCTTTTAAAAGTGAAGGCATTTCTATGTCAATCTTCTAGTTTCAAGATTGAAGTCCAAGTTGGTGCTTGGCATCAGGGGTTGGTGCTCCTTTCTGTTGGTGTAGATAAATCAGGGGTTGGTGCTCCTTTCTGTTGGTGCAGATAAATCAGGGGTTGGTGCTCCTTCTAGTGGGTGCTGGTAAATTGATTGTAAAGTTGTTGCTTTGCAAAGGCTAGATTTGGATGGGAGTCCAAACAGTCAATTTTTGAGGAGTAGCCAAATCGGTGAACCTTGGTACATCTTGTGTTGTGTGATGCTCTCTTGTTATATTTGCTTTATTTGTTTTTAAGTTCTCATTGTTTTAATTTTAAGAGTTTGGATTTAAGTTTTAAAGAGCTACACTGATTCACCCCCCCTCTCAGTGTCATTGTGAGACTAACAATTGGTATCAGATCCAGTTTCCCTTGTCAGGCTAAATCAGCTAGGGTTGATCTTGGATTAGTACATAATGGAAGGTGGTGAAGGCTTCTCATCAAAAAAAGCACCATTATTTGACAGAACTAATTACGTATTTTGGAGACTCAGGATGCAAACATATCTTTGTGCTTTGGGATACGACATTTGGGATTCAGTAGATAGTGGATACACAATACCCACCACTTCTCCAACCGATGCTGCCGATAAGAAACTGTTTGAGAATAACTCAAAAGCAAAGAATGCTATCATGTGCGGATTAGTGGACCATGAACTGGTAAAAATTATGAGTTGTATAACGGCAAAAGAAATATGGTACAAACTGAGGAGCATTCATGAAGGAGATGCTAAGATCAAGGAGGCCAAGTTACAAACACATTGAGCTCAGTTCGAAGTATTAAATATGAATGACAATGAGAACATAGAGGCATATATGCTGAGAGTTAATGAAGTCATTAATGCGATTAGAGGACTCGACGAGGAAATCGAAGATTCTATCATCGTGAAAAAGGTATTAAGATCTCTTTCTCAAAGATTTGATTCTAAAGTTTCAGCTATAGAAGAAGCTAAAGATCTAAATACTTTTGATATGGATGAGATGCATGGTTCTTTGACTGCATATGAGATGAGAATAGGAAAATCTAAACCCATAGACAGAGAAGCTGCTTTTAAAGCCCATAAAAATATGAAAGCAAATCAAGAATCCGAGGAAGAAGAGACATCAGATGAAATGGAAGCAAACTTTGTTCGAAAGCTAAAAAGGGGAAAAGGAAAATACAGAGGAAAGTTATCGTTTAAATGTTTCAATTGTGGAGGTGTTGGGCATCTTGCAGTTAATTGTCCACTTAATGAGAAGAACAAAAGTGATGAAGGATCGCACCAAGAAAGAAGTGACTAGAAGAAAAAAACAAATTTCAAAAAAAGACAACTTTAAGAAGAAAAGTTTCATCTCCAAGAATGTCAGTTCATCTGAAGACAGCTGCAGTGAGGATTCTGAAAAGGAAACAGGTGAAGCTCTTTTCATGGCACTCAAAGAAGAAAAAATAGAAAAATAATAGGAATGTGATGAAGAAGAAATTGATGCAAAAGTAAATTTGGAAGAGGAACTAATTGTAGCTCTGGATGTATTGAAGATAGAAAGGAAAAATAATAAGAAAATTTCAAGAAAGCTTGAGGATGCAAATGAAATCATAACTAGTTTGAAAGTACAGATAGAAGAATCCAAGAAAATATCTAAAGATATCGAAGTACAAATAACCATGAAAATAGATTATTTTTACAAACTAGAAGAAGAGACTATTGGTTTAAGAATGCATATAGAAGAGATGAATTGTAAAATTAGTTGTCATAACAAACGTGAAGAAAGTTCTACGAAGCTAGATAAGATCATAAATATCCAAAGGACTACAAGCATGAAATTTGGTTTGGGATTTATCGAAGGAGAATCATCAAATGGATCAAAGAATGAAGATACGAAACAGGTTGATCAAGAAAAATTGACTCATGCAAAAGAAAGCAATAATGTAAGGCACGAGAAGATTATCGAACAGCTGAGGAAAAAATTAGGAGGTGCTCTGAGGAGAAGGGATTTCTGAGATTTTTGGAACAACATGAATGGCTTTGCCTGGAGGTACCCAATGTCGAAATAATGTCTCGTTTAAGGAAGCCCTTCGTGGCTTAGGCTTTTCTTTTGTTTGGCATAATGCAGAGGGTAATTCTTCAGGCCCAAGTAATTCTTCTTTGGAAGGAGGGTTTCATGCAAAGCGAGTTAATGGATTCTTGGAAAGGGCTGGGGAGTGGCCTTTTCTTGTGATTCAGCCTGAGTCAATTGCAGATGATGTTGAATATATGCAAAATCATGCTTTAATATGCAAATTCTTGGGTATTCGCATCCCTTTCTTGGCATTTGAAAAGTGGGCCAGGAGTACTTGGAACCCGGTCGATGATATGGAGATCATGATGGGAGCTAATAATTTCTTTCTGGTGGTGTTTTCCTGCTTGCGCATCGGAATAGGGCTTTTGAGGGGGGCCCATACTTTTACAACCAGATTGGCCTGTTTATTAAACCCTGGAATATGGGTTTTAATCCGTCTGAGGAGATTCCTTCTAGGGTTCCAGTGTGGGTTCGACTTCCATGGTTACCTTTGGAGTTTTGGCGGACGGATATTCTGCACATGATTGCATTGGTGTTAGGAAAACCGGTGGGACCGTCTCAACAAACTTCAGACAAAAAGGTAGTCTCATGTGCCCGTATTTGTGTGGAATTGGATTTATCTAAGCCTCTACCCGATTCTATGCAAATATGTGTTGGCTCTTTTTCTTGGGTTCAACAATTAGACTATGAAACTATTCCTTTCCGTTGTTAGTTGTGTCATGAGTACGGGCATCTTCAGCGTAAATGCCCTAAAATGCCTGAAAATAAATCATTTGGTTCTAAAAATCCAAATCTACAATCTCAAGGTGGGAAGTCAGTTACACAAGAGGCTGGACCTAGACAGGGGAGGGCTCCCATGGATGTTAGTGGGGTAGACAAAGAAGGCTTTGTTCCAGTTAAGAATCGTAATAAGGGAAAAGGGTTGAAGCGGACCTTTACTGCTAGACAAATGGATGGCCTGTATAATAAGTTTGATGCCTTAGATGAGTTGGTATCTCCTTGTTAGGATCTCATCCTAACCCTTAATGTAATAATTCCCCTTTTGTAATAATTCCTAGTGAACGTGGGTAGTACCCATGATTAATATTTTGTAATGTTCTAAGTTTTAGCTTAGGTAGTGCCTATGACAAATGGCACCCTTTTTATGTAACACATGGTAGATAGGTGGCATTGTGCATGTAATTCGTGTGGCATTGTGCATGTAATTCGAGTGGCATTGTGCATGTAATTCGAGTGGCATTGTGCATGTAATTCAAAGTGGCACTATGCATGTAATTCGGGTGGCATTATGCATGTAATCCAGGTGGCATTTTGCATGTAAGCCAACCTTGGAAGGAAACTCCTTAAATACCTAAAAAGGCACCAATGTAACCATCTTTTGCAAAATTAATGAAGTATTGAAGGAGGTTGCCCCCTCGAAGAGGCCTGCAATTCAGTTCTATTGTGAGATTGTTCTTTATGCAAATTTCTGTTATATTAATGTGATGTTTATGTGAGTTATTTCCAAGCAATTGTGTGAGAGTGTGTTATTTGAGTTTATTTTATAGCAGGATCCTAACAAGTGGTATCAGAGCGCTTCCAGGGCCAAGTTTTGCTGCAACTGCAACGATTCTTGCCATCCAAATCCGCCTGTTAGGTATAAATTCCGTGTGTTTTTTCCATTCTGTTTTTCCTTATTAAAAAAAAATCCAAAAAAAATACAGTGTTTTTTTTCCAGACCAAAAACAAAAAAATATATTATTAGTTGAGTAGGTATAAACCCTGTACCGGGGGTTTTAAAATATCGCGAAGGATCTGTCGTTATTGGCTAAGCTAGATAGCCCATAAAGCGTCTAGTGAAGTGAGGGGCGATCAGGCTCCAATACCCAAGCCTCAGACAGAACTCGCGCACGGACTTGAGCTCCCACGTATCTTCGGGTATATCGGGAGACCATCTAGGATTAAACAAACTTTTAGCCATTAGGAAGCTCTTCGGCCTTGTATTACTCATAGTCTACGGGACACAGCATCCTCGGACGATTACCCTCCCGTATTGTCGAGAGGCGGGTAGTGTGCTCAAGGGTATGTGTGGAATCCTCCTTGAGTAGTGGCCTAAAATATTGGTCCGAGCACTATTGTTCGTCACTGTCGGTATATTAGAGGGCCTATGGGTGGTACATACTCCTATACTTAGCATTCCCTGGTTCTGTTAAAACTGCAACCTGTAAAAAATACAAAAATAAAAATCAAAATAAGAATCCAAACACCCCCATTCGTAAACCTGCATTTCAAAAGTGAGCATATGAGAAAGGAGTCCTCTACCAAAAAAATAACAAAAGGGACATGCATTCGGGATAAGCCATGAGGGTGACACTTAAGTTGAAAGTCTGGAGAGTAACAGTCAAATTTACAGTGGCAGTTCCACAATCGAGTCGACCGAGTTAGAGAGGTCAGGCACGGTCAGGGCAGAATTCACGAGTCTTCGAGTCGAACGAACCGTCATATCGCTCACCCGCAAAATACGAGAGAATCTTGAGTGTGAAACACGTCCAGTTTTAGATAGTGCTCCAGTACCCAACTTTTGCTCAGTAGCTCAGAATCAGAATCTGTAAACATCGTTAGACTCAGCAAAACAAGAGATAAAAAAAAAAAAAAAGTCTGGGGTGCCAAAAAATAGTGTTAAGAGATATAGCTCATTGTGACCACCTCCTCCTGCTGATCATTTTGATATATAGAACCCAAGCACTTTTTTGGGCATTTACTAAAAATAGTAAGTCAAAAAAATTCAATTCTATTTTTAGTAACTGGTCACAAAAGGTCAAAAAATGGCCCAGGGTACTCGTGGACACCAGAAAGAACTAGAACACTTGGATTCCCTAACAAAAGCCATTGAGAACTTGAACTCGGCTTTTCACTCCATAAGGTAAGAAGTCCAAGGTCTTTGCCTAGAGCATGAGGCCACTAGCAATCGCTTAGAAGAAGCATTGACTGAAGTGGACAACAAACTGAGAAGAGAACCACCCAAATCAGAATACCAAGCTGAGAGTTCTACAAGGAATCGTGACCATGATACACCCTTAAGAATGCCCAAGTTGGACTTTCCCAAATTCAGTGGGAAGGATGTTGATGGGTGGCTATGTCGAGTTGACCAATTCTTTCGACTTCATAATGTACCAGTATTTCATCGAGTCCAGATGGCTTCCTTTAACTTGGAATCTGAGGCTCTACATTGGTTTCAATGGTTGCGTCTTACCTACCCAAATCTCTCTTGGGAGGATTTTGAATCCCAAATACTCACTCGATTTGGTCCTAGTGAGTTTGAGGACTTCACAGGAGCCTTATCCAAACTACAACAAACAGGGTCAGTTCGAGAGTACCAAGATCAATTTGAAAAATTGGCCAATCGAACAAGAGGATTGAGTGAAGGGTTCTTTCAGAGTTGTTATATCGATGGGTTGAAGATGGAACTCCAAGCAGAAGTCAAAATGTTGAAACCACGAACTATGATGGAAGCTATCAGTTTGGCCCATCTGGCCGAATCTAAACTCTCTGCCCAAAGACGCCCATCAAAGTTTCTGCAAAATAAACCTTCATTTCCTCCTAGAGCCCAAAACCCAGTTGATAATAAACCTGCTGCACCAAAGCGCCTCACCACCGAAGAGATGGATGCACGTCGTGCCCAAGGATTATGCTATAATTATGATGAAATTTTTTTCAAAGGGCATAAGTGTGCACACAAAAAATTGTTCCTGATCGATGTTGAAGAACCTGATACCTCTGATGAGAGTGATAAGGATGAGGACCCTCCAGAAACACCTCCTCCACAAGAAGAAGTGAAACAGGAACCTAAAACAGCAATTACAGTCCATGCCCTTGCAGGCATTACTACCCCTCAAACCATGAAGGTTACATGATTTTTCAAGGGCCAACGTCTTTCCATCCTTTTGGACTCGGGAAGCACACACAACTTTATTGACCCTAGAGTTGCTCAGCGGGCAAATTGCTATATCCACACTTGTAACTCCTTTGAGGTCATGGTAGCCAACGGGGGAACCTTACCTTGTAAGGGAAAGTGTCGCAATGTTAAAATCCAGATAGGGGACTATGCACTCAAGCAGGACATGTTTGCCCTCCAGTTGGGTGGATGTGATATTGTTTTGGGATCTCAATGGTTGAGTACACTGGGCACTATCAGTTGGAACTTTGCTGAACTTTGGATGCAGTTCTCCCAGAATGGCCAAACACACATCATCAAGGGCTCCCCAGCAGGAACACCTCAAATTATCAGTTCAAACGGCATGGAGAAATTGCTAAAGAAATCATCATGTGGGGTCATTGCACAACTATTCTCCATCCAACCATCCACATCCCCAATGGGTGAAATTCCACCAGACATGCAACAGGTTCTCCACAAACATGAGGCCATATTTTCAGAACCAATCACACTACCATCGCATCACTCTCATGACCATGCCATTCCATTATTTCCGGATAGTACACCTCCCAATATCCGCCCGTACAGATACCCCCATGCCATGAAGTCAAAGATTGAGAAGATGATACAAGAATTACTCAAGGCGGGTGTCATTCGGCCTAGTACTAGTCCCTACTCTGCACCCGCCTCATCGGTCCTCAAGAAGGATGGCTCTTGGCGATTGTGTATTGACTACCGAGAGCTCAACAAGATAACGGTCAAGGATAAATTTCCTATCCCTGTGGTTGATGAATTACTAGATGAATTACATGGGACCATGTACTTCACCAAGCTAGACCTTCGCTCTGGGTACCATCAGATCCGGCTTAAGGATGAAGATATTCCTAAAACTGCTTTTCGCACTCATGAAGGTCATTATGAATTCTTGGTAATGCCATTTGGTCTCACAAATGCTCCTTCCACATTCCAAATCCTGATGAACAACATCTTTCGCCCCTTCTTGCGGAAGTTCATCCTTGTGTTCTTCGATGACATCTTGATTTACAGTCACACATGGGAAGAGCATCTCAATCATGTAGATCAAACTCTCCAACTACTGGCCGACCATAAATTGTTTGCAAAAAGGTCCAAGTGCTCCTTTGGTTTGACTGAAGTAGAATATCTGGGACACATTGTCTCAAAGGATGGTGTCAAGGTTGACCCTAAGAAGATCCAAGCAGTCCAAGAATGGCCAAAACCTCGCACACTCAAGGGACTTCGAGGATTTTTAGGGCTTACAGGATATTACCATAAATTTGTCTGCAATTATGGAAAGATAGCCGCCCCCCTCACCTCCATGTTGAAGAAGGATTCTTTTATGTGGACAAGGCCGGCTGAGCAAGCATTCCTGGACCTCAAACATGCCATGACCACCACTCCGATTTTAGCCATGCCAGACTTCTCAAAAAATTTGTCATTGAAAGTGACGCTTCTGGTCATGGTATTGGGGCAGTATTGATGCAAGAAGGATGCCCTTTGGCTTTTACCAGCAAAGCCCTATCTGATCGCAATCTGGGAAAATCCACCTATGCTAAGGAAATGTTGGCAATATTGCATGCAGTCCTACATTGGCGGCCTTACCTCATTGGGCGCCATTTCTCCATCAAAACTGACCACCAGAGCCTTAAATACTTTCTAGAACAACGAGTTGCCACTCCCGAGCAACAAAAGTGGGTATCAAAACTCATGGGCTATGATTATGACATCACGTACAAAAAAGGGAAGGAAAATCTTGTGGTAGATGCTCTCTCTCGCCAATTTGAGGCCCTTAGTATGCTGTGTGCCATCTCTGCACCATTGCCCCAATGGATTGAGCCCTTACGTCAGGAAATACATCAGGATGCAGATTTGAAAGACTTGGTTGCTTCACTTAGGGATGATCCGAGTCTACACCGGGATATAGTTGGGATGGCCAAGATCTCGCTTTACCATCAACGTCCGGTTCTTCCTCCTAAGTCCCCACTTCGAGAACTCCTCATGAAGGAATCACATGCTACTCCATCTGCTGGCCATTCAGGGTTCCTAAAAACGTATGAACGACTCAAGCGCACCTTCTTTTGGAAAGGCATGAAACAGGACATTCGCTCTTTTGTAGCGGATTGCGACACTTGTCAACGGATGAAAGGAGAAACAGTGCGCTCCCCAGGAACTCTTCAACCATTGTCGATACCAGATCAGGTGTGGACTGACATCTCCATGGACTTCATAGAAGGGCTACCTAAATCTGGAGGCAAGTCTGTTATTTTTGTGGTAGTGGACCGCCTTTCAAAGTATGCTCACTTTTGTGCCCTAACCCATCCTTACACAAGCATCCACTATTGCCCAAACTTTTCTTGACTCCATATTTCGCCTTCATGGCATGACCGCCTCCATTGTATCTGATCGTGATCCCACCTTTACTAGCAATTTTTGGCAAGAGTTGTTTAAGTTGCAGGGGACTCAGCTCAAAATGAGTTCAGCCTACCATCCGCAAACGGATGGTCAAACAGAGGTTGTTAATAAATGCTTGGAAACCTACCTTCGCTGCTTTGCCTCTGATCATCCTACTCATTGGGCAAAATGGCTTTCTTTGGCTGAATGGTGGTACAACACTTCCTATCATACCGCCACCAAACTCACACCATTTGAGGCAGTTTACGGGCGCCCTCCACTCACGCCTTCCTCCTACATTTCGGGCAGCTCCAAGGTCCAGGCCGTCGACAATGCTCTGAGTCAACACACCGAGGTCCTCCGCCAACTCAAGCAAAATTTGAACATGGCCCAGAATCGGATGCGCCAACAAGCTGATCAAGCATCGTTCGAGCGTAGTTTTGATGTGGGTGATATGGTCTTCCTTCGCTTGCAGCCATACAAACAATCATCCCTACAACTTCGCGAGTGTCGAAGCTTGCTCCAAAATTCTATGGTCCTTATCGGGTTCTCGCAATGGATTGGTCCCACAACTTACAAATTGGCTCTCCCCCCACTTCCAAGATCCACCCTGTTTTTCATGTTTCCCTTCTCAAGAAAGTTGTGGGCACAAAGGTACAGGTTCAATCAACACTCCTCGAATTGGATGAAGAAGGCTCCATCTTACTTGCACCGGAATAGCTGCTGGATCGTCGAACTCGCACTCTGCGCAACCGTACCATCACAGAGGTCCTGGTTCAGTGGCGTGGACTTCAACCTGAAGATGCTACATGGGAGTCTCTCCATCAACTCCAGCAATAGTTTCCTGATTTTCAGCTTTGAGGACAAAGCTCCTTTAAGGAGAAGGGCATGTTAGGATCTCATCCTAACCCTTAATGTAATAATTCCCCTTTTGTAATAATTCCTAGTGAACGTGGGTAGTACCCATGATTAATATTTTGTAATGATCTAAGTTTTAGCTTAGGTAGTGCCTATGACAAATGGCACCCTTTTTATGTAACACATGGTAGATAGGTGGCATTGTGCATGTAATTCGTGTGGCATTGTGCATGTAATTCGAGTGGCATTGTGCATGTAATTCGAGTGGCATTGTGCATGTAATTCAAAGTGGCACTATGCATGTAATTCGGGTGGCATTATGCATGTAATCCAGGTGGCATTTTGCATGTAAGCCAACCTTGGAAGGAAACTCCTTAAATACCCGAAAAGGCACCAATGTAACCATCTTTTACAAAATTAATGAAGTATTGAAGGAGGTTGCCCCCTCGAAGAGGCCTGCGATTCAGCTTCTATTGTGAGATTGTTCTTTATGCAAATTTCTGTTATATTAATGTGATGTTTATGTGAGTTATTTCCAAGCAATTGTGTGAGAGTGTGTTATTTGAGTTTATTTTATAGCAGGATCCTAACACTCCTGATGAAGGAATGAATGGTAATTTGAATATGGATACTCAAAATGTAACTGAGGTGTTGAATCCTAATGGGCAACAGGAAGTGACAGATTCTTCTTTGAACACAGCCCTAGCAATTGTTCCTATTTCGGAGGGGCAATAGGATGGTGTGAAAGGGGATGACCCTCTTTTGGCTGATTTGCTACCTTCTAGTAGAGGAAAGGGTTCTTGGCCTAGTCCTTCTCTAGGGTTACTCCAACAAAACTTTAAAAAAGAGGCCCCTGTGAAGCTGATTAAGGCGGGTAGAAAGAAAGATGCACATAAACTGCATATGGAGGGAGAAACATTGGTTGAGAGTGGGGTGGTTAAACCCCTGGAGTCTCACTTTTCTTCTCTCTCTAAATGATTGTTATTTCTTGGAATGTGAGAGGTTTGAATAGCTTACCTCGTCAAAAAGCTATTCGGGATTTGGTTCAGGCACATAAGCCGGATGTTGTTTTTCTTCAAGAATCTAAATTATCGGTGGAGGGTCTATTTAGTATTGCTTCTAAACTCTGGCCTCGAGGTCTTTGTCAGTGTGTTGGGGCTGTGGGTAGTGCTGGGGGGCTTGTTAGCCTTTGGAATCCGTAGAAGCTTACTCCTCTTTGGTGGGTATCGAATAAGTCATCTCTTTCTATGATAGCTTCTTGCCATGAGTCTGGAGAAGTGGTTTTGTTCACTAACATTTACGCCCCCTCGGATCTTGTTGGGAAGGTGCTGCTGTGGAATCATATTCAAAGTGTTCGAGCCTTGGTTCCATTCTATCCTTGGATTATGGCTGGAGATTTTAATGTTGTATCTAGTATTGATGAGAAGAGGGGTGGTGTGGGTACTTTGGGGCCTGCCTCTAGACTCCTTAATGATAATATTCAGCTTCTTAATCTGGTGGATATTAAGCCAAAGAATGGTGTGTTCACTTGGACGAATAAGCGGTGTGGTTCTAACTCGATCTCTGAGAGGTTGGACAGGTTTCTTACTTCTTCATTTTGGATTAGCAATTCTTGGGTTACTAACTCAACGATTCTTGATTGGAGGGGATCAGACCACTGGCCTATTAAACTTGTTATCTCTCGGCAAGAAATGGATCATCATCCAAGTTTTAAATTCCAGTTAATGTGGCTTAGGGATCCCTCTTTGTACGAGTTGATGAAAGTTTGGTGGAGTCAGGGCTGTCCTTCCCATGGTACTGCTATGTACTCTTTTGTTAAAAGACTCCAATTTGTGAAATATCAACTCAAAAAGTGGAACAGGCAGTGTTTCGGGAATCTATTTCAGGCTAAAACTTTGGCCCAAAGAAGGCTTGATGTTATCACCGGACATATCGAGAGATCATGGGTTAACGGAGCGAGAATTTGCGGGGAGGAGTCTGAAGCTTTGCATGAACTTCAAGAATGGGAGCTTCGGGAAGAGATTTTCTGGAAGCAAAAGGCCAGGGTGGAATGGTTACAAGAAGGAGATCGAAATACAACTTTTTTCTTTAACACTTTTAAGGCTCGAAGACACGGTAATGGTATTTCTTCGATTATTTCTTCTCAAGGTATTCAGTTATGCGCTTCTCGGGATATCTCTCGGGAAGGCTGTTCGATTTTTTCTTCCTTATATTACGAGGATTTTTGTGGGGATCATGTTGATGATCATACTATTTTGCGTTGTATTCCTTCTGTTATTTCGGAAGAGATCAATGCATGCCTTCTTCAACCTATTTCCATTGATGAACTAGAAAGGGTAGTTTTCCTTATGAAGACTGGGAAAGCTCGGGGCCTGACGGCTTCCCGGTTGAGTTCTTTCAACACTTTTGGGAAATTATTAAATCTGATCTTTTGAGGGTTGTTCTTGAGTCCTTTCATAACCATCAGTTGTTGAAAGCTTTGAATTCCACTTTTTTGATGCTAATTCCTAAAAAGGAGGGTGCTAGCTCTTTTGATCAGTTTCGGCCTATTGCTCTCTGCAATGTGGTGTATAAAATTATTACTAAGCTGATTGCGGAGCGTCTCAAGCCTTGGCTGGATAGAGTTGTTTCTGATGAGCAGGGTGGCTATGTGGCTGGCCGACAGATTTTGGATGGAGTGGCTATTGCTGTCGAGGCGATTCATTCTATGAGCACTTCTAAGAATAAGTTTATGTTTATGAAGTTGGATATGGCGAAGGCTTATGACAGGGGTGAAATGGTCTTTTCTTCACAAAATCCTCTTGGCCTTTGGATTTGATCCTTCTTGGATTGAGTGGATTATGAGTTGTATTACAACTCCCTCATATTCTGTCCTAATTAATGGAAAGCCCTCTCCTTTGTTTCATGCTTCCCGGGGTCTTCGGCAGGGGGATCCTTTATCTCCGTACTTGTTTATAATTATGGCTGAAGGTCTGGGTCGCTGGCTTAAAGATCAGGTTCACCAGGGTCTTATTCATGGATGGAAATGGGAGAATAGTAGGCCAGCCATTTCCCATCTTCAGTTTGTTGATGACACTTCTCTCTTGGGTGTAGCTTCTATTTGTGAAGCAACCAACTTTAGACATGCTTTGGACTTGTATTTGGTTGTCTCTAGTCAGGAGATTAATGAGCACAAGTCTATTATTTTATTTTTCAGTACAGATCCCAGGGTTCAAGCTAGAATTGTTCGGATTCTCAGGTTTCGAGGTTGGAACTCTTCCTCTTACATACTTGGGGATTCCCATTTCTGTTGGTCCTCTACCTAGGGCGGTTTGGACTAACATACTTGACAAATTTCGTAGTCGAGTTAGTCATTGGACTCATAGATGGTTAACTTTTGCTGGTCGGGTTTTACTTTTGAAGTCAGTTGTTCAGGCTTTACCGGTGTATAGATGCCTTATTCAGATTGCTCCAGCAAGTTTTCTTCATGACCTGGATTCTCTTTCTAGGCAATTCCTATGGGCTGGCAATCTTGGTTCCTCAAAATGGAGTCTTGTTAAATGGGAGACTATTTGTCGACCAAGGCAAGCTGGGGGGTTGGGTCTTCGTCTAAGCTCTCTTTCTGGGACTGCTTTGGCTGCTAAGCTGTATTGGCGTTGGTGTAGTAATCAGGAGCAAACTTGGGCCAAGATTATCTCCCACAAGTATCTTAGGGGAGTGGAAGGTTCAGAGATTCCTCGATACAGCTTGACTGGTCGAGGATCATTTGTTTGGAATACTTTGAAAAAGGGAGCAGAGTTGGTTAAGCAGGGGTTATTACTGGATTTGTTATATTGGGTCTCGGGCTCTTTTTTGGTAGGATTCTTGGGATGGATTTGCTCCTCTTCTTAGCGAGTTTCCACATCTTCAAGATCTTGCTCAATGCTTTTGGGATCTTTGGATGGTTGAAGGTGGCAGATTTCAAAACTGTTAAGTCCTTTGGTCAGATGGTTAGTCTCCAGTGGAAGGATCCTCGAGAATGGCCTGCTTGTGGCACTATGGATGCGAGGGCAGAGCTGGCCCGTATTCTCGCTAGCCGTCCCTGCTCTTCTCTACCTGGGGATGATGTGCTAGCATGGGGAAGAGATAATAGAGGGATATTTTTGGTTGCTTGCTTGGTTATTGTGTTTTGGATCGGCGGCGGTTTGGTGAGGAGGAGGTTCCGTGGTGGAAGCAAGTTTGGAATAAGTTTATTTGGCCGAAGTGTAGTTTTTATGGGTGGCAGGCTACTCATAATCGTTGTCTCACTTGGGATAATTTTCAAAAGCGTGGGTTTGCTTGCCCCTCTTTATGCTATAACTGTGGGAAGGCTGAAGAATCTGTTGGGCATTTACTTCTCCAATGTGACTTTGCTCGACAAGTCTGGCATTATTGGTGGGGAGTATGGAATCACCCTTGTTCGCATGCTTCATCAATAGTTGATTTTTGGAGGAGTATGGGGCGGCCTCCTACAGCGGCTTTCTTTTTACAAGTTGGATGGAGTATTGGTCCTTCATGCATTTTTTGGCAGATTTGGCTTGAACGGAACCGTCGGATTTTCCAAGGTAAGGAGTTAACTACTTCCCAAGTGCAGCGAGAGGATTTTGCGAATGATCCAGAAAGCGTATATGCAAAATGTCAGATTATTTCTCCCGTGGACCATGCGGAACGTCAGATCATGGAAATATTAGGCTTGATGGTTAATGGTCCTGGTCCTAATGTCTCTTGCAGACGGATGGGTCAGAATAATCGGGTGCGGAGGGCTGGAAAATGGAATCCGCCTCCTCCGGGAGTGCTGAAAATTAATACGGATGGATCTTCCCGGGGTAATCCGGGTAATGTTGGTATTGGTGGTGTGGGGCGGGATAGTAGTGGTACTATCCAATTTTTTTCTCTTGCTTTAAGGGACATCATTCTAATAACTTCATGGAAGCACTCGCAATTTTATATGCTTTGGAGCAAGGGTATGCTTTGGGTTGGCGTCGGATTGTTTGTGAATCTGATTCTCAGATTGTTATAAATTTGTTAAATTCTGGAGATAGTCTTCATGGTTGTTGGCGGTTGAGTTGGGTTGCTCGGAAAATTCTTAATATCTCTGCTCACTTGGACTTCATTTCTTTTGTGCATATTCCTCGGGAGTGGAATAGGGTAGCGGATTTGTTAGCTAAATGGGCTTCTAAGTTTCAAGATGGTTGGGATGTTCAAAATTGGTCTCAACTTTCTTCTAATTGCTCTCAATCTCTCTCTTCTTTATTGAGAGCTGATATGTCTGAATAGCTTCTGCTTTTTCTTTGTATCATGAAAGTTTTGCTGAGTTAATAAATTTTTACCCTCTTTTAAAAAATAAAAATAAAAATAATGTAAGGCACGAAAGGAGAATCGACAATGATGGATTCACCAATGTCACACATCAAAGAAGAAGAATATTTATGACTCCTACGACAACATGGCAAAGACCATAACCCAGGTTCAATCATCTCTTTTCTGGTTACTATTTTAAATGCAATGGTTATGGACTTAAGATTTCAGATTGCAAGTATAACGTAGGACCAAGGAATTTTACCAATAGAAATATTTTTTCACCTTTGATGGATTATGCAGTAGAATGTTATAATTGTCATAAGTTTGGGCACATTGCAAGAAATTGTCGAAGTACATTTGCATGAAATCAATTTCAGGGAAAAAAATTTCAACCAAATGGAATGAGACAAAATAGAAAATTTTGCGAAAAACATGCACAAGCCACTAAAAAAGAAAAGTCAAAACAAGAGCCCAAAACTGTAATCAAACCAGAGTGGAAAGAAAAATATCAATCTAAGGAAGAAAAGGAATCCCTGATCGTACAAACAACATTTAAAGCATAGAATAAATCTGCACCATGGATACTTGATAGTGGATGCTACAGTCATATGACAGGTGACAAACAAAAATTTGAGAAGTTACAGCAATATGAAGGTGGTTCAATAGAATTTGAAAATAATGATGAAGCTAAGATAGTTAGCAAAGGTTTAGTTAAGATTAGTGACAGAAAAATCAAGTCAAAAGAAGTCTTGTTTGTGGTTGGTCTGAAGCATAACTTGTTGAGCATAAGTCAGATTTGTGATAGAGGTCATGAAGTGATTTTTAAGAAGTAGGGTTGTGAAGTCAGAAAAGCAAACGATGAAAAGTTGATAGCAACTGGATCAAGGACATCGGGCAACCTGTACACTCTCTCAGATACTTCAAAAGGAGCTTGCTTGATTGGACAGGAAGAAGAAAATTGGTTGTGGCACAAGAGGCTTGGTCATATCAGTTTTGACAATCTAGTAAAAATTAGCTCAAAAAATGCAGTGAGAGATATTCCCACCATTGGAAAACCATCAAATAGCATTTGTGCTTCATGCCAAAATGGGAAGCAAACTAGAGTCTCATTTAAAACAAAAGAGTACTACACAAGAAAACCTTTGGAACTAATACATACTGATTTATGTGGACCCATGAGAACACAAAGCATAAATGGTGACAAATATTTTATGTTGTGTATAGATGACTTTTCCAAGATGACATGGGTCCTATTTTTGAAGCTTAAATCATAAGCTTTTGAGATGTTCAAGGTTTTCAAAAACCAAGTTGAGAATCAAATAGGAAAAAGGATTAAATGTTTAAGATCAGATAGAGGAGAGTTCATTTCAGAGGATTTTACAGAGTACTATGAAAAATATGGTATTAGAAGATAGTTTTCAGCAGCCAGGACACCTCAGCAAAATGGTGTGGTAGAAAGAAAGAACAAGATAGTGCAGGAAATGGCATGGACTATGTTGACTGAGAGCAAAGTAGCAGACAGATTTTGGAAAGAGGCAGTCCATACTATGATATACATCCAAAATAGGTGTATGTTGAGGACGCATGAAAGCAAAACACCTTATGAGTTGTGGTTCGGTAAAAAGACAACAGTAAGATACTTTAAAGTTTTTGGCAACAATTGTTACATCAAAAGAACTGAAGAAAAACTTGGTAAGTTTGAAGATAGAGCGGATGAAGGTATTTTTCTTGGCTATTCATCAAAAATCAAAGATTACAAATGCTACACAAGAGGCTTAGGAAAATTGTGGATAATGTCGATGTTAAAGTTGATGAAGGCAAGGAACAAGTAATTAGCTATGAAGAGAACTATCCAATTGATGAAGAGGTTATTGAAGAATATGAGGAAAAGGAAACGGAAAAGAAACAAAAAATTGACTCAGATGACTCAAACAGGGATTCAGAAGTGGAAAAAAATAAAAAATTCAAAACAGGCAGCTGACAAAAAGATCATCCTAGAGAGAAAATAATTGGAGACCCCACAATTGGTGTTCAGAAAAGAAGAAGAGTAGTAAGAAACTACTCTCTATTATCCAGCATTGAGCCCAAAAATGTTGTTGACGCAAGCAAAGATGAAAGTTGGATGAAGGCAATAAATGAAGAATTAGATCAGATCGAGAAAAACAAAACTTGGGAGTTAGTACCAAGACCTACAAATAAAAATATAATCGGTACTAAATGGATCTTTCGAAACAAATTGAATGAAGATGGACAGGTAGTTAGGAATAAAGCAAGATTGGTATGTAAAGGCTATGCACAAGTTGAAGGTATTGACTTTGAGGAAACCTTTGCACTGTGGCTAGACTAGAGGCAATTAGAATGTCTCTGGCTTTAGCAGTTTACAAGAATTTCAAAGTTTATCAAATGGATGTGAAATCAAAATTTTTGAATGGGAAACTTGAAGAAGAGGTTTATATTGATCAGCCAGATGGTTTCCAACTTGGTGATGATCCCAACCTGATTTGCAAGTTGAAGAAAGAATTATATGGCTTAAAATAGGCACCCCAAGCATGGTATGCAAGGCTAGACAACTATCTTACTCAACAAGGGTTCAAGAAAGGTATGGTGGATAGTAATTTGTATTGTCAAAATAGAAAATGGCCATCTTATTTTTCTTGTTGTATATGTTGATGATATCATATTTGGCAGCAGCAAAGATAAGTCGTGTAAAGATTTAGCAAATAAGATGAAAAAAGAATTTGAAATGTCAATGATTAGTGAACTTTCGTATTTCCTCGGGTTGCAAGTTAATCAAAATGAGAAGGGCATATTTATTTCTCAAATTAAATATATGAAAGAGATACTAAAAAAGTTCGTAATGGAGGATTATAAGCTAGTTAGCACTCCCATGACGACGGGTTGTAAGTTGAGCAAGGATGAAAAATCTCCAAATGTTGATCAAACCATGTACAAATCTATGATTGGGAGCTTACTGTACTTGACAGCTACCAGACCAGATATTTTGCAGGAAGTATGCATAGTAGCACGATTTCAGGTTAGTCCCAAGGAGACTCATGTGACAGCAGTGAAGAGGATTCTTTGGTACCTCAAGGGTACTATGGAGTATGGGTTATGGTATCCAAAAATTAAGGACTTCACCCTTATTGCGTATTCAGATGTAGATTTGGCAGGATGTGTAGATGACAGAAAGAGTACCAGTGGAGGTGCCTTCCATCTTGGAGACAGGTTGGTCGCATGGCACAGTAAGAAACAAGAGTCAGTCTCCTTATCCACAGTAGAGGTAGAATATATTGCAACAACGTGTTGTACACAGGTATTATGGATGAAACAAACCCTGAAACATCTTGGTATTAATTTTAGTGAGCCAATTTTAGTTAAGTGTGATAACACCAGTGCCATTAACATCTCAAAGAATTCGGTTATGCATTCTCGCACAAAACATATTGCTATCCGGTATCACTTTTTGAAGGAGAAAGTTGCGAAAGGTGAGGTTAAGTTGGATTTTGTTCCAACAACAGAGCAAGTAGTAGATATCTTCACAAAACTATTGCCCAAGGAAGTCTTTGAGTATCTTCGCAATAAATTGGGAGTGGTCACGCTTCCCAAGAATTGACTAGCTATCGAGAACACATTCTCAAGGGGAGCATTTGTGTATTTGTTTATCTTTTTGCTCATGTTTGTGATTTTTGCTAAGTGTAATAATTTTTTCCTGAGAATGTTGTGCATGGACTCAAGGGGAGTCTGTAGTAGCCCTTTGATATTGTTGTCAAAGGGGGAGAAGAGTTACAGGAAATTGCACGTGTGTTGCCAACAATTCCAAAGGGGGAGATTGTTGAGCAAGGTGCAACGACAGTATTGTCATTGTTGTCAACACAGTCAGACATATCAGTTGATGCAGTGGATAGGAGTTTAGAGGCTACTCAGAGTATGTAAAGTGATGTTTAATGCTTATAAGGATGTTTACCCACCTTTTTGCATATTTTCCAAGAAGACTAAAGTGGCCCATATGCTAAAAATCAAAGAAAAAGTAAAACACCGCAAAAGAGAAAAAGTGTCGCGATATCGCGACATGTTGCATTTTTGCGGTCCAAAGCAAAGAGAAAATGCAAGGAGAAAAAGTGTCGCGATATCGTGACATGTTGCATTTTCGTGGTCCAAAGCAAAGAGAAAATGCAAGGAGAAAAAGTGTCGCGATATCGCGACATATTGTATTTTCACGTGCTGAAGCAAAGAGAAAGATCAAGGAGAAAAAGTGTCGCGATATCGTGACATGTTGTATTTTTGCAGGCTGAAGCAAAGAGAAAGAGCAAGGAGAAAAAGTGTCACGATATCATGACATGTATTTTTGCGAGCCGAAGCAAAGAGAAAGAGCAAGGAGAAAAAGTGTCGTGATATCACGACATGTATTTTCGCGTGCCGAAGCAAAGAGAAAGAACAAGGAGAAAAAGTGTCGCTTTATCGCGACATGTCGCATTTTTGCGACTCAAAAAGAACAGGAAAGAAGAGAAAGAAAAAGTGTCGCGATATCGCGACATGTCGCATTTTTGTGTTTCAAAAAGGGCAGGCAGGTAAAGAAAGAAAAAGTGTCGCGATATCGCGACATGTTGTATTTTTGCGACTCAAGAAGGGTAGGCAGGAAGAGAAACAAAAAGTGTCATGATATAGCGACATGTCGCATTTTTACGACTCAAGAAGGGCAAGCAGGCAGAGTAACAAAAGTGTCACGATATCGTGACATGTCGCATTTTCGCAACTCAAGAAGGGTAGGCAGACAGAGTAACAAAAGTGTCACGATATCGTGACATGTCGCATTTTCGTGACTCAATAAGGGCAGACAGGCAGAGTAACAAAAGTGTCACGATATCGCAACATGTTGCATTTTTGCGACTCAAGAAGAGCCTCAAAATAGAAACAAACAGTCATGGAAAAGAAAATGAATAGTCATCGAAGGAGAAAACAAATGCATGCATAAGGGAAAAGAAAACGAACAGTCATGAAGGAGAAAACGAACAGTGGTGGAAGGAGAAAACGAACAGTCATGGAAAGAAGCGGATGCATGCCCATGTGGAGAAAATGAATAGTCGAAGAAGGAGAAAACGAACAGTAGTCAAAATAGAAACAAAAAGCTTTTTCAAAAACCAAAACACATTCATGCACAAAGGAGAAAACGAACAGTCATGACCGAGAAGACGAACAATCATGGTAGGAGAATATGGTGTTAATTTGTTGTATGTAACGTGTTTGACAAAATGCCTACTCTATATATACAAAAGGAGTTACATAAAGAAGGCGTTACAATTGACAAGTGGCGTATGAGAAATGAAAGGAGTTACAACTAGAGTTACAAAGAGATAGGATGGTTATAAAAGGAGTGTTTCTTGGAGAATTTCTGTGTGCATGAAGAGAGCGAGAGGAGAGCGAGAGGCGCGTGAGAGGTGAGCGAGAAGGGTGTGTGTTGGGTAATTCTGAGAGAGGTTGAGTAAGCAATAGACCAGTCAGGGTCTTGTAAAAGTGAAGGCATTTCTATGTCAATCTTCTAGTTTCAAGATTGAAGTCTAAGTTGGTGCTTGGCATCAGGGGTTGGTGCTCCTTTCTGTTGGTGTAGATAAATCAAGGGTTGGTGCTCCTTTTTGTTGGTGTAGATAAATCAGGGGTTGGTGCTCCTTCCATTTGGTGCTGATAAATCAGGGGTTGGTGCTTCTTTCTGTTAAATCAAGGGTTGGTGCTCTTTTCTGTTGGTGCAGATAAATCAAGGGTTGGTGCTCCTTCTAGTGGGTGCTGGTAAATTGATTGTAAAGTTGTTGCTTTGCAAAGGCTGAATTTAGATGGGAGTCCAAACAATAAATTTTTGAGGAGTAGCCAAATCGGTGAACCTCGGTACATCTTGTGTTGTGTGATGCTCTCTTGTTATATTTGCTTTATTTGTTTTTAAGTTCTCATTGTTTTAATTTTAAGAGTTTGGATTTAAGTTTTAAAGAGCTACACTGATTCACCCCCCCTCTCAGTGTCATTGTGAGACTAACATCTTCCTCCTGTCTATGCTTGGAATCAAGGTTATGCATAAGGGGTCGGTCCCAAAATATACTTATAAAAATGGGGTGAATCAATTTTAAAATCTAGGCAAATAATGTTCAAAATCATATAGAAGACATGGTGAATTGCCCTTTTTTTCCACCAAAAATTATAAAAATTTGGCGAATTTATAATTATATTTAAAATAGTATAACGAGTGACATAATTGGGGTCATTTTCCTAGGACATAGCAATAGAAAACCTCCTTTCCCGTGATTCAAACAGAGGTCATCGAGATGAAACGATAACGACATACTATTGGTGTTTCCTTGCAAAGACACCAGCAACAAATTTTAAAAATAGACAAATAAAAGAAAAAATATTTTTAGTTTACACAAAAATTGGAAGCCAATGAAAGGATTTTTTTTTGGAAGTTATTTTCTCAAAGTGTTTATGCAAGAATGCATTGGTCAAGTGAATGTTACAACTTGAAAAGTTGAGAAATACAATCAACTAAAATTATTAGTACATGTCAATGTTCAACATTCATTAGACTTTTTCTAGAAGGCAACTTGTCTTTTTACTAAACTAAGCTACTTGGGGATCATCAGTGATTAACAAAATATTTCAAGACATGTAATATATGTGACTATTTTTTTTATTGAGTAAATATTTCTTATACATATACATATCCATCGTGGGGATTGAACCCGGGTAATATATGTGACTATTACCGCATAAATGATTCCAAAAACTAAAATGACCATATCAATCTCCTTTTGTGGAATATTTTGAGAACTTTTAAAATTTTTACAACAAATCAGTATCAAGAAATAAAATGCAAATGATGTACAAAATGAGCTTCCCACCAAAGAAACAAATATATTAAATCCAAGAACATATGATGCAAGTACAACAAAGCTTGCAAAAATAATTTTAAAACTAGTTGTTTTGCATTACTTTCATCTCAAACATTAAATAAACAATATGCATAATGACAAGATATGTGAATAAAAGGAGTTGCAAGATTATTGTAGTGGTAAGGGCTTTGGTCTCTCTTTGAGATATCCAAGTTTCAAACCCCACTAAGTATGAGGGGACTAGGACCCCTCATAAAAACCTATGTAAATTCATTGAAAATCAAGTGGCATTGGCTCAACCAGTTATATTCCTCAACATTTCAAGGAGGAGACCCAAGTTTGAATCTTGCCAAACCATACATGGATAATATCTAAACTTTGTTGTAATGCCACTATGTGGTGATGATGTAATACGAGCGAGGCCCATTTCAATCCCATATAACTCATTAAAAAATATATGTGAATAAAAGGATCATGCAAAGGCCCACCTTCATAAAAATTAAAGGTAAATAATTTTGAAGATGAGTATAACTATATTTTGAGTTTCATTACCATTTGCAAGATATATTTGTGAAAACAATTTATAATGAGAAATACTTCCAGATTGTACTCAACACCTTCATTGGCCCTCCTATCAAAATATCATATTCTTCATTTTGTGTGCTTGTTTGTTGAAACCTCAAAATGATTGAGCAAATTATTTTCCTAGAAAAGATATTATTGATTCTTATACAACTATTTTTACATGCTTCCTTGGAAAACATTTATATTCAACTTGTATCTATTCATTTTCTAAAAATAATTTTAACATTTAAAATAGACCATTGGATTTGATTACATTGTCAACCTTGGAATGAGAATGATTATACAATATCCTCTTTTATTGAGGATTGTTCTCCCTTTTGTTCTACCTAGACTGACTTAAATGAGAAGGTTATACAATTGCCCCTTCCCCACAAAATAAATTTTCAACTCTCATCCATAAATACCAAAACTTTTACAAAATCCAAATGACAATTGCATGATAAATGATAATTTTTTTTTTTTCTTTTTGTTATATGCCTTACTATTTTCTTCAAATCAAACATTTCCAAAAGGAAAAATCATTGGGTTAATAGGTTTCTTTTTTCATGTTATACTTTGTTATCTTCTCTAGATAAATCATATCTTCACCAAGTTAAGTCAAAGGTTTTGGTGCATTTTAAACAAGTTTTTTAGATTTTCAGCATTTTTCAAACCTTTGGTGAATATGTAAGGAATTGTTCCTATCCATGTCATTTTATTTCTTTAATTCAATCAAACAAATATATTATTTTATCTAAAATTCAAAAATACCATCATGCCATTCTACCTGAAAATAAGGCCTTCATCAAAAGAATGTCAATGCTGAAAAATATTCTACATACAAAAGCAATGAATGCATATAGAATATAAATCTATGCTTTCAACTAATTTTTATGGTCACTAGTTTTTAGAAGCCATTAGAAAAATGTTTAACTATAGATTCAAAATATAAAAGTTGTATCATAAAAATAAAGAACCAAATTGAGTTAAACAAAATTAAATGCAATAAATATATAATTTATAAAGCCTCACAAAATTAAATGCAACAAATATATAACTTATAAAGCCTCACTCTTTACCAACAAAAAGAAAAGAAAATTTAAAATCCATCTCTAGGTTGGCAAAAACATTAAAAAATATTGTGCAACCCATACTTAAAATAGATGCCATCAAATGAGCCATAACTAGGTTGGCTGAAAATATACCAAGTCTTTCAGTTTCCACAAAATTGAAATCCAATGAAAGAATGTATTTTTTGAGATTTTTTTTCTCAAAATATACAAATAATTTATGATTGTTTAGTAAAACCATGGTTTTTTTAGGCATGTTTATGTAAGAATGCACTAGTCAAGTGAACATTACAACCTGAAAAGTTGAGAAATACAACCAACTGGAATTATTAGTATTGTCTTCCTTGCTTTGCAAGGAGATGGAAGCCCTTGTTTACTTACATGTCAACGATCAACATTCATTAGGTTTTTTCCAAAAGGCATCCTGTATTTTTATTAAACTGAGCTACTTGGGGACCATCAGTGATTAACAAAAGACTTCAAGAAATGTAATAGATGTTGAATCTAGGAATAGATGATGCAAGTACTGCAACATAACAACAAAGCCTATAAGAAGAAATTTAAAAACAGTTATTTTGCATCAATTTCATCTCAAGCATTAAATAAATAAATAATATGCATAATGACAAGATATATGAATAAAAGGATCATGCAAAGGCCCACCTTCACAAAAATTATAGGTCAATTATTTAGAAGATGAGTGTAACTAGATCTTGAGTATCATTGCCATTTACAAGATATATTTGTGAAAACAGATTGTCATGTGCATAATGATAGGAAGGATCATGCAAATTCCCACCTTCACAAAACTTATAGGTCAGTCATTTATAATATGAGTGTAACTATATCTTGAGTATCATTGCCAATTACAAGATATATTTATGAAAACAATTTGTCAGGAGAAATACTTCCAAATTGTACTCAACACCTTCATTGGCCATCCTATCAAAAATATATTATTCTTTATTTTGTGTGCTTTTTTGCTAAAACTTCAAAATGATTGAGTAAATTATTTTCCTACAAAAGATATTATTGATTCTTATAAAACTATTTTTACATGTTTTCTTGGAAAACAATTATATTCAACATGTATCTATTTATTTTCTAAAAATAATTTTAAAATAGACCATTGGATTTGATTACATTGTCAACCTTGGAATGAGAATGATTATACAATATCCTCTTTTGTTGAGGATTGTTAAAATTTTTGTTCTACCTAGATTGACTTAAATGAGAAGGTTATACAATTGTCCCTTCTCAAGGAAGAAATTTTTAACTCTCATGGTGGTGTTTTTATGAAGTTATAAAGTGATTTAATAGGTCAAAATTTGCCCCAAATATGACCTTACTTTTTAGGGCTTCAAGTGTGAAGATGATTGATTTGATTTACTTAGGATTCACCTTGATTTCGATTAGGATTCACAATTTTTTACAAGTACATTTTGAGTCCAATCCCTTATGCATAACTCTGAATATTAATTCTAAGAACATCATAGTAGAAGGTGATTTATTAAATTTGATCAATATTTTGAAGGGCAACCTAGAAGCTGGATGGAATATTAAGGATATGCTAGTGAAACGAAACAAATCCTCTTCAAAAGTTTCATTTAAATCATGTATATCGTGAAAGGAACAAAGTTTCCAATACCTTGGCAAATATAGGGGTGGAGGTTGAATATTTCACCACTTGGAAGGATGATTTCTTGATCCAAATCAATGAAGTTGAAGTTGTGGCTAGAGAGGAGATTATAGAAGGTATCATTCAAGTGAATTAGAGGTGCAAGGAAAGAGATTATGGACTTTGAGACTTTTACAATAATAGTGTATGCGCATAACAAAATGCCCCCTAAAAGGCGTAGAGTAGAAGCAAGAACCAACTCAACAATATTTCCATGAGTATTTTACAAGGGTTGAGTCCTCCACCCAAGGCATGATGCGTTGGCTTTATGCCTTCATTTGTACTTTGATCTGCTTTGTTTCTTTCCATTCTAACTAGTTCCTCAAAGGGGGTTCGGGATTTACCTCGCTATGTTCACCAAAATCAACCACTTTGGTTGTTTCAATTTTTAAATCTTGTAAAGAGCTAAAAAAATTTGTTCCAACAATCACATTATCCTTCATAGAATATGTCTGGTAGTAGTTGTTTTTTAGCTATTGTTTTGGTCCAATTATTATCTTGGATGATGAGATTAAAATATAAAATCTTGAAAAATATTTTATAAAAAGAACGGGACCCTTTAAATCCTCTTCTTAACCATTAATCAAAAATTAAAAATAAAATTATATATACTATAGATTATAATATATTTTTATACTCTTTCACCTCTTCAAATTTCTTTTCTATCAAAAATTCCTCTTCTAACCTCTAACCTCTAACCCTCTTTAGATCCGTCCTATTATAAACTCCAACTTTCCAACCTCTAATTCTTATTCCTATGACATTTGAATTCTTCTTAAATTTAAATTTCTTTTATAAACCTTGCTTTGCCTCTTTCATTTATAAAATCAATTCATTGCAAAAACAAACGAACAAAGATCATTCCTTGTCCTTAAAAATAAATCTAAAGACACTAATTCATTGCAAAAGTAAATGAACAAAGGTCATCCTTTATCCTTTAAAATAAATCTAAAGAACCTGGTTCATTTTTCCCTTTTTCAGGATGGCATACAAAGTATCAAAAATATATAACGTAAAACAGAAAATTAACCTATTTTCCTCTTTACCAATGCCTATATATAAAGTCCTTTAAAATAAATCTAAAGAACCTGGTTCATTTTTCCTTATCATTTATTTTTTCAGAGTGACACACAAAGTATCAAAAGTATATGACGCAAATAGTAGTAAATTAACCTATTTTCTTTTTTAAAAATGTTTATATATAGGTTTTAGGTGTAGATCAATTAGGTTCAAGGTTCAAATCTCAGGCCTCGTAAGACATAAAGTTTGCCTTTTTCTTTTCTTGGTGCTTTCAGTCCCGTAAAAAGTTTAAAATGATTGTGACATGGTGGTTATAGGGGAGTACTTCACAAAGATTTGGGTAGTGGCTTCTGGGATGGACAATACAGAATACCGATACAATACAGAATACCGTGGCAGCTATAAAAACCAGATTTTCTTTTTCTGATGATGTTTTCAGTGACATAAAAAGTTTAAAATTATTGTGACCATGATGGTTATAGGGAAAGACTAATAATGTTACTATAAAAACCTATAACTTACCCGAATTCCTGACCACTACCCACTCCACCTTGTAAATTAAAAAAAAAACAAAAAAACAATGCCTACATAAATGAGATTAAAGATATTATTTGCAATAGTAGACTTTAATACTAGGTCAATCAAAACTTTAAAATATTATATAAAAACTTTCAACATAATAAAATAATAATTTATAATTATAATATGTTATGTATGATTTGTTTAAATATTTTTATTTTTAAAAATACAGTCCCACATACCACAATTTAAATCTTGAACCCTTTTCCAAAAAGAAAATAATAAATAAAAAAATTACTTATACCTTTAAACTTTAACTTTCAACATAATAAAAACTCTATTTCATTCAAATGTATTAATTTATGATTATAATATGTCATGTTTGAATTTTTTTAAATATTTTTATTTTAAAAAATTCAATCTCACAACATAATTTAAACTTTAAACCTTCCAAAAAAAAAAAATTACATTATTCCTTTAAACTTTTTAATAATTATTATAATCATAAATATAATTACAATTTTTATATTTTGCTATATTATATCTTTAATTGTTGTTATATCCTCAACGCATCAAAGTATTAAAACTTTGCTATTATATATATAAACAAATTCTTACCCTCGTCTCCTTAAAATTTTAATAGTTTAACCTATTAAAAAAATATAATTTATAATTTATTTGTTAATTTTTTTTAATTTTAATTTAAAAAATAATTAACCAATAACTACTTGAATAACAAATGCCTTCAAAGATGTATATTAATTTTGTTAAATGTTTTTAATTTTAACTTAAAAAAATAATTAACCAATAACTACTTGAATAACAAATGCATTCAAAGATGTATTTTTTTTTAACCTTTTAACCTGATTTTCTTGGATAAACTCCTCTACTTGCCTCTTCACCTTGCATTAAAACAATTTTAAAAGTAATTTAAAAATATATTAACCTATAGTTTGATCTTTAATAAATTTATTTATTCTTTAAAAATATATATAAATTAAAATAATATTAATAATTACAATTTAAACGTGCTTCTATTTGTATTCTTAAAGAACTAATTATTAAATATTTTCAAAGCAGCTTTCAGGCACTCAAGAAATTATTTAAAATCTTTATTCAAAATGAATCTAAGTGAATCATTCCCTGCCAGTTGAAATAGTCTTGGACGATTTAAGGAAAAGCATGCAACCAAATATTCAGTCACTACAGAATTTATATCAAGCTCCAGCGTAATTATGTGTAAACGAGGCTCAACTCAGAATCTCCCATTGTGACATATCTATCCAACCGCAATAAACATACACTGTTGTCGTCTTGCTCTCGGTGCCAACACTTACGTGTGGAGTGATTTCATCCTCCACAATTCCCACAAGGATGCAAATTCTAATATCTAGTTGCTACATGTCCAAATCTTCCCCATTGACTGCAACAACCCACTCTTGAATCTACATTCCTTGTACTGTTCTCTCTTCTCACAAATTTTGTCCCACCACTTCCTGTCAGATTTGCATATCCAAGGCCTTCATTCTTTGGCCTTATCTCTGGCAGTATGGGCATTTTCATACCTTGCTCACATCTTCCCAATCCTTCGTCATTGACCCCATTCTTCTTATCAACATGGAGTCAATGCCTCTTGTGTGCTTTTCAAAGCACCCAAATTCTTCATCGCCACTTTGATCTCGATCATCCTCACAATATCCTTCATCACACTCTGAAGTAACATTGTTGCTATTAGTTCTGACATGACCTTTGTCATGGCCAACAATGACCCGATGAGAGTCATCTTCTACCATCTCTTTACCACTTTCTTTCTCTTTCTCCTTATCTATCATAGGAATATCTACGTATTCTTCTAACAAATCCTTCACTCCATGTGGGGTTTTGTCCATCTTGTCCACTGTCCCTTCTTCTATGGGTTTAGTGATGAAAGAAAAACATGCTTCCTTCCTTTTTTCCTTCAAGGATTTTTTTTCTATATTTTGACACACTATAGGACTAGAGTCCTCTTCTTTCTCTTTCTCCTTCAATGGACTTAATGTGTACCTTTTACCATCCTTCTCAATGGTGTAGGTGTTCTCCCTACCTTCATGCATTACCTTCCTATCAAATTGCCAAGGTCTCCCTAGCAACACATGGCAAGCATCCATAGGAATGACATCGCATAAGACCTCATCCTTGTATGATCCTATGTGAAAATTCACCTTGCATTGTTCACTAACTAAGATTTGGTGTCCCTTTTGTAACCAAGATATTTTTTACGGATTGGGGTGTTCTATCCTTCTCAACCCCATTTTCTCCACCATCTCAGCAGACACTAGGTTGTTCGTACTCCCATTGTCTACTATGACCTGACAACATTTACCCCTTGATTTACATACTGTTTTGAAAAGGCTTCTCCTTTGAATAGGTTTTGGATTTAGTAGTAATCTCTTCATCAAGACCGATTCTCCTTGCTCAGGATCTTCTACGTGACTTGGGGAAGCAACACTTCCTTCCTTTGCTTGTACGATGTGGTTTTTGATCTCCTTTCCTTTGTTGTTACTTTATTGCACGATTGGACATTCATATACCCAATGGTCTTCTTCTCCGTGTCAAAAACATTATCCAGAGAATCCTCTACCCCTTCCTCGACCAAAACCACCTCTACCTCGTGAGGAGTCTCCACCTCCTCCAGTGTTCTAATTAAAATCACCCTGAGAAGTACTATCTTCTCCTTCTTGCAAATGTTGTCTGCTACCATTATTTGATTGTTATTTTCCTTGAGAGGATTATCCTCTTCTTGCATTATTTTATTGCCTTAGCAACAACTTCTCCTCTGCCTTCAAGGCATATTGGTAGGCTTCTTCTATCGTCCTTATTCTTAGCATACTTATTTCATCCTGTATGGACATTCTTAGCCCATTGATGTATTTTGATACCTTCTCTTCATTATATTCCATGTGACTAGCCCGAATGGTCAATCTGTAGAATTCTTCAGTGTAATCTTTCACACTTAATTCTTTTTATTGTAAATTTTGTAATTTCCTGAAAAGACCCAATTTGTAGTTTGACGAAAGGAATTTGGCTTTTAGTTTGACAACCATCTTCTCCCATGACTTGATATTTTCCTTGCCTTTCCTTCGTATTTCCATCTGTACATGATCCCACCACAAGGACACATGTCCTTTTAACTTTAAGGAGGTAAATTTCACTCGTTTAGGGTCTTCAATTGACTCAAAGTCAAAATATTTTCTATTTTTGTAACCCAGTCTATGAGCTCCTCTGGATTCAGGCTCCCATTATATGACGAAGTTTCTATCTTCGATTTTTTATCCAAATTTGAAAATCAATCGTTCATCTGTTTCTTTCTCCCACTTTTCATCTTGAGCTTGTTCATGACCAACCTCTTCTTCTTCAGTATCACTAACTTCCTCAAGATGAATGCCTCTTCTTTGGGCGGTTTCAATCGCTTCAAGTCGAGCAGTAATACCTCTTAGCATTTTAGCTATATTTGCATTTCGGGTTACTCTTGGTTGTCTTATTCCCCACTATACCATTGTTCCTTTAACACGTACCAATCCATAAATATCTTCAGGCTCTAATACCAAAACTTATGCAACAAACAAATTCCCCACACACCCACTAATCGTACACAGTTTCCTTATCCTCACCTTCAATTCCTGCTATCTTCGAATCATGCGATCTGTACATGGAAAACCAACACACATAATCTACGTTACAGAATGTCTAAAATTCACTCACAAGAATAATGACACGAGAATTCTGAAATAATATTTATTTTTCTTTTTTGAAGTTACAGGGTTTTTTTCGCATAACCCCTCTTTTGCTTTATTTCACTCTCAACCTCTCTCTTTTTCTATTTTTTTCTCTCTAATCTATACGCACAAGACACAATTAGCCACCCACCCTCTCCTATAGTGGAACTTATAATCTATTCACGAAATTTTCTAATCAAACAACGATGAAACTATTGATTTTTTTCTTTTCTTATTCTATCTTATCATTGCATGGAACACTTATCCTATCTTATCATTGCATGAAACACTTATTCTATCTTATCATTTACATGTAACATGGTTGGCTAATACCAGCTGGTTACTCCGTGTGGGGTTGGCGGTTGTCGGGTGAATATCTCCAAGTTGGATGCTCTACATTAATAGATAAGATTGTTTAGTTGTTATTGACACAGTTTAACTATCATAACTAGCAAGTAATTGTTTTTATGTTTATATATAAGAAATTGATATAGAGCATGGGAGGAGAGTAGAGGGGCTACAATGAAATTAACTCTTTGTACAGTGTTTGTAAGAGGTTTCTTATGTAAAGTCTCACAGGAAGAAATTGGTATTGTATGCAGTGTTTGGAGGAGGTTTGCTATGTAAGGAGTGCTTGCAGATGTGTGGTGCTCTATATAGAGCAATTGTGGAATGCTTGATGTGGAAGTTGAAATATAATAAAAAATAGTATTTTGTGTGTTTTCTATATTTTGTGTGTTATATTGTTATTTAATCTATCCTTGCAGTTCATTTGTTTGTAGATTAAAGTGGGGTTCACTATTTATTGTTTTTCTATATGGTGGCATGAAGATGTATGAAACGCTAGGAGAGGTTGTTGTTTAATTGACCCCCTCTCCACTGCTGCATCATTTTGGTATCAAATCCAGAAGATCATTGAGGACGTGTCAAAGGAGAGATGGCACAATGGGAGAAGGTGAAGAGGATGTTGAGTGCATTCTATGCGAGGAGGTTTGATCCTTAGAGGAAGGCCAAGACAAGATAGTGAATTTGGTGTTGTGTAGACAACCAATCTAGAGTGGTCATATCTTAGAAAAATACGTCATGAGCTGGAGCTCATGAAACATTTTTGTTACCTCATGAGTATGATGGAGGAGCATCCAGTTGGAATGAGCCAACTAAAAAAAATAGTTGGTGTTTTTGTTCAAAGGACTAGATAAGCGATAAATATGCAACTTGCAATTCCATCATTTGAGATAGCTAGATGATTTGTGTTTTTAGAAAAAAGTTGGATTTTTAGAAAAATATGTGTTTTTAGAAAAAATTAGAAACTTCATGCGAAGAGAAAATCTTAATGCATAGCTAAAAAATGATAAATAAGATTTCTTAGTTGTCACTAGCACTTTAACCATCATGCATAGTCAGTAATTCATTGCTTTTTATGCTTATAAATAAGAAGGTGATGTAGAATGTGAGAGGAGAGCAGAGGCACTCCGAAGAAATTGGCACTCTGAGGTGCTTCGAAGAAATTGACACTCTGGAGGAGGTTTTTTATGTAAAGCCTCAAAGGAAGAAATTGTGTAGTGTTTGCATGAGATTTGCTATGTAAAATCTCATAAGGAGATTGGTACTATGAGGAGTGCTTGCAAATATGTGGTGCTCTATGGAAAGCAATTGTATAATTTTTTATGTGAAATTTGAAATATAATAAAAATATTATTTTGTATGTTTTTTGTGTTTCATGTGACATGTTACTATGTAATTTATCATTGTAGTTCATCTGTTTGTATATTAAAGTTACGTTCACTATTTACTATTTTTGTATGGTGGCATGAAGATGTCTGAGCAACTAGGAGACATGGTTGTTTAATTGATCCCCTGTCTGCTGCTGCATCAACATGACCCATCATAAAAGTTATAGGTACCTTCCATTAGTGGCATTCCTGTCCCTGTTTATGCTTTTCTTTTTTGACTATTCTACTATCTTTTGATGCAAGGCAATCAATTCATATAAGGTATACATATATCTTGAATTTTATACCGCTCTTGATTATATGTGAAAAAATGGTTTTCTTCCATAAAGCTCTCTTACATGTAGAACTATTAGAATGAATATTTCATTTAATTTCCTTTATTTAATCTCCTTTAATTGTGAGGTGGTGGTGGTGGATATAATTTTTTCAATTTTTATATATAATATATTTTTTAATGATTTTATTTTATAATAAAAAGGAATTGTAGAATTGTTTGAATATATTTTTTTCTCTTTTAAATTAAAAATATTTTAAAAAATTGAATTAATTTTGTTAAAAAAATTAAAATATTGTTTATATTATGTTAGAAATGAAATTTTGATGTGCCTCACTCTAGGTTAGCTCTAGGGTTTTTGATTTTTTTTGCTCTGGTGTTTTTATTTTTGTGTTCGTCGTGCTCTAGGGTTCCCTTCCCTCATTTTTATTTATGGATCCCAACCTTGGTGAACTAGGCATTAGCTCTAGATTTGCAAAAGATTCAACAAGGAATAATATTGCCCATCAAGCATCCATGAAAGTGCATCCCGAAGGTGGTGCATGTAGTAAGGTCTCAATATTTATTAGTTCTTATGTCGTAGACTCATGATTTTGTTGTGTCAAAAAAAAGCTAAATAAAGTATCAGTTTAGGTTGATTTTTCCAGTCTTCTCATCCCTTTGTGGTTATGCTCGGGCATGTTGTTATGCTCAAGCTTGAGAAGTTTTTTAATGCCTAATCGATCATACAAGTTTGTATCCAAGTAGATTTGTCTAATGAGCTTAAGGAATCCCTCAATATCCAATTTGAAGAGTTCACCTACTCTTAGAGCGTTGTTTACATCAAACTCCCAAACATTTTTTATCATTGCCAAGCTTCCAACCACAAGGTGAAAGACTAACTCCTCATATCGTACAACAAGCCAAAGCCATCTCCTGCACCCTTGACAAGGACAACCTGTTAACCCAATGAGGATGGTTCGACCATTATGGGCAGCCAAAAAAATCAGTGTGGTAGTGTTGCTAAATCGTCAACCCCTAAGACGTCTACCAAAGAGGTTAGCATAGTACATTCACAACCTTTCAAGAAGGCGATAGGACCACCAAAAGAGTAGCTAGTTGGTGGTCCTTCAACAACAAAGGTGGAAAATAAAGAGGTTTCACCATCTCGTCAGAAGCCCTCCTAAAACTCAGTTAATCTCCTTTAATTGTATGATGGTGGTGGATATTCTTTGTTTAATTTTTATATATAATAATTTTTATTATTATTATATTTTTTAATAAAAATGAATGGTACTATTGTTTGAATAAATTATTTTTCTTTTTAAAAATATAAATATTAAAAAAAATTGGATTAATTTTATTAAAAAAATTAAAATATTATTTATATTATGTTAGAAATATAATTTTATTTTAATGCACCCCGCTCTATGTTGGCTTTAGGAATTTTTTGTTTTTTCTTCTTTGGTTTTCTTTTTGCATTCATTGTGCTCTAGGGTTTTCTTCTCTTATTGTTATTTATGGCTCCCAATCCTGGTGTTCTAGGCATTACCTCTAGCTTTGCAAGAGATTCAACAAGGGAGAATATCACCCATCAAGAATCCATAAAAGTTTAACCCGAAGGTGGTACATGTAGTAATGTCTCAATCCCTGATGTCACTTTCCCTACACAGAATTTGGAGGTTACATACAACTGGTTTGAATCACATGCATTAGTAGGCTACTTTGTCGGTTGTATCCGCAATGAGTCAATTCTAAGGGTTTGTATCAATTCTATCTAGGCTCCTCATGGCATCTAGGTTACACTTGTACAAAACCATACGAAGGGTTTCTTCCTTTTCTACTTTTCAAACCCTTCCCATGTGAAGGAGATTTTTCAACACGGTCCATGGCACATGCGAAGTTCTTAGTTAGTTCTTGTGTTGTGGACTCATGAGTTATATCTAAGAAAAAGCTAAATAAAGTCTCAGTTTGGGTTGAATATTCCAGTCTTCTTATCCTTATATGGGGTGTTTTGTAACAAATTGCAAGTGTGCTCGAGCATGTTGTTATGCTCAAGCTCGAAATGTTTTTCAATGTCTAACCAATCAGGTAAGTTTGTATCCAAGTATATTTGTCTAATGAGATTAAGAAATCCCTCAATACTCAAGTTGGTGAGTTCACCTACTCTTAGAACATTGTCTACATCAAACTTCCAAACACTTTTTATCATTGCCAAGCTTCCAACCACAAGATGAAATACTGCTTGCTCATGTCGCACAATAAGCTAAAGCTAGCTCTTGCACCCTTGACAAGGACAACTCATTAATCCAATGAGGATGATTTGACCATTATGGGTAAAAAAAAATTAATGTGCTAGTGTTTCTAAATCATCGACTCCTAAGACGTCTACCAAAGAGATTAACACAGTACATTCAAAACCTTTCAATAAGGTAATAGAAACACCAAAATAGTAGCTAGTTGGTGGTCCTTCAATAGCAAAGGTGGAAAACAAAGAGGTTTATCCACCTCATCAGAATCCCTCCTTGAACTCAATTAAACAAGGAGAGAAACAAGTTTCTCCTCCCCACTCCCCCACATCACCACTTGATGCTTCTACAACCCTATAAGGGATATGAAATTGGGTGAGTTTCTATCGGAGAAGTGACTTTACGTTCAATTATGGAGCTTTAGCAAGAACACTAGAGGCTCTAATAATTAAAAGCCTTGGAGTTTCTTTGTGTACATATATGTCGTTAGACTCCATACTTACAATGAATTTTCTATCATGGAATGTTTGGGGTCTCATTGATCCCAAGCACAAATATATGGTGTGCTCAATTCATCAAAGGTTTACCAATTTAGATTTCCTATGTATTCAAAAAAATGAAATCATAGGTTTTTTATTGGCAACTATTTGTCAAGTCATATGGCTTAAAAGTTATTTTTCACAACGAGCATGCTCAAGAATAATGTGGTGTCGACACCTTCATTTTCCCTGTTGGCAGCCCCATTTGGTGGCACATGGTTATGACCTCACCTATCATGCACTATGGACAATTGTTTCTACCAATAATTATGCTTTCAACATAGCCAATCTTTATGCTTCCAATAATGTGGTGGAGCATACCTAACTTTGGATTTGGTTGATTTAGTTATTACCTATTGCCACTTGGCTAGTCTGTGGTGACTTCAACATGATTGAATTTTCTAAGGATAAAAGTGGTGGGCACCTGATACGTTGGTCTACAAGTAACTTGGTTCTACATGTGCAATCAATTGGGACTTTATGACCCCAATAACTATTACTCTTAGGACAACAACCTCTAGTACATATGGTTAAATTTGCTCATTAGGGCTGACCAAATTATTAAAACATTTGATAGAGCTTTGCAACCCATAGTTGTTTTTGCCAACTATTTTTTTCTCCATGTGGTCCTCTTGGACCACTATCCCATATGCTTTTGCATCAAATGGGTAGGTGGTGGCACAACCAAACATATTAATCAATTCTATCTTAACACATAACTGCTTAGTCATCAACCTATATTGGTTCACATTCGACACATATGGAATTTGAAGCCATGTTTTTCCACATGTTTTGGCTATATTACATGGTGGAATGATGAAGTGAAAAGCACCACAATTTTCCTTTGCATCTATGGGTATAAAATGGCTTACTTTTTAAGCAAGGCAAATATGGCTACAACCTTAGAACTCCAACAAGCCAAACTAGCTTTGGAGACACAAATGCTCTCCCCTTTACTATAACTTCAAGTTTTTAAGCTTCTCCATTAGAAACACCTTGCAGATGTTGATACCACACAGGGTGGTCAACTCAAATATTACCTTCATTGGCTCAAAATTGGTGATAAATTCTTCAAAGAATTTTTCCAATCCCTTAAAGGGAGGACTCCGACCCAAAAGATTAAGTGCATCCGCAAATGACACAACTATTTTACTAAGCTTTTAATATTATGTGTGCCTTTATCAACCACTACCAAAATATTTTCCAAGCTCATGATACTTCTCCTAAATGGGAGTAAGTTCTTCATAAGTATATCAGAGTAGTTACATGTTGACTCTTAGATTCTTAGTAAACCATTTTTGATAGTCCCCTATCACAAGACAAGTTGGGAAATGTTACCTTTTCCATGGCCAATGACAAGGCACCCAAATATGATGGGTTCCCCTATTAGTTTTACAAAACCCTTTGGGACAATATGGGGCTAAGTTTGTATTACGTCTATTTAGAGGCCTTTAACAAGGGCTCCCTATTCCCTTTGATCAATAAGGGTAATATCAAAATCCTCCCCAAAATAGGGGATCTAGAGGAGATTTGTAACTTACGAACCATTACCCTACCTAATGTATCTTATAAGATTATGGCCAAAGATTTGGCACTCCATATTTATAACTTAATACCATTGATTTTTCGTCCTAATCAGACTGAGCTTATCTAGAGCCAATATATTTTGGATAATATTACCATATGGGACGGTATGGAATGGGAAAGACAATCTCATTGGAAGACTATTTTCCTTAACATTGACTTTGCTAAGGCATATTATCATATTGAATGACCTTTCATTCTAGACATGCTTAAAGCCTTAGGTTTTCGCAATTATTTTCTCCACACTACTCACATACTTTTTGTAGATGCTTTTGCTTTTCTTACTATAAATGGTCATTAGTTTTCATATTTTAGCCTTTTCAAATCTATGAGGCAAGGATGCCCGCTTGCCCCAACCCTCTATGTGTTGGCTATTAAGGATTTGGGTTACCTTTTGGCCAATGTTATTTCCCAGGGTAAAGTTAAAGGAATTGATATTCTTTATTCCTCTCTAGGATTATGCATAAGGGGTTGGACTCAGAATGTACTTGTAAAAAATGGTGAATCCTAATCGAAATCAAGGTGAATCATGGTGAATCCTAAGCAAATCAAATCAATCATATTCATACCAAAATTTGGGATTTGAAGCCCTAAAAAGTAAGGTCATATTTGGGGTATAGTTTGACCTATTAAATCACCTTATAACTTTATAAAACTACCACCAGTAGATTAGGATCGAAAAGAGATTTCCAATGAGTGCAAATATGTCTATGTTTGGATATATATTATGGTGAATATGTTGGACATTTTGAGTGATAAGTTATAATTGATGTCAAGAGTGAGTGGTCATTGATTTCAAGCTTTCAGCACCAGTCAGTGGTAGTTTCAGTCGGTAGCATCACTTTCAGGTTCTCCAATAAATGCAAAAGGATAAATCGGTTTCAGTTTCAAGACCCGGTTCCAGGAAGTCATATGAGATCCAAAGTGCAATAAAAAGCCCAAGTAAATAATATTATAATATTATTTTATAATATTATGCAAAGGAAGTTTAAAACTAATTATAAATTAATTTATTAGTTAATTTACTTAGCTTATAAAGTTATTTAAATTAATTATTAATTAATTTAATTATAAATTATAAATTAATTTAAGCTAAGGTTAAATAACCCTAAGGTGGGTTATTAAAATTAAAATTCAAAATTTGATTTCGAATTACAAAGCACCGACATGAGGAGACAATTAAAAATATGTATATAAGGGGTGGGGAACTCCCACCCTACCAAACCTTACCATGCCTTCGAATAATTTGTGAGATTTGAGAATTGGGCTACGTCCAAAGTGGAGATTAGATTGTGCGAGTTTTGTGGAAAGTCAAACGACAACGAAGGCATAAGAGGAAGGAACTCCTTCTTCCTTCATGTGGGCACTAGTAGCCCACGCGGTGGGATCCCAAGCACTAAGGCTCCTAGGCTTGAGGAGATGACGGATCGAATCCCGCCGAATCCCCTTTTGAGGAAAGAAAGAGGTATGCTTTAATCTTGGGCACCAAAAATTTTGGGAATATAGTTTTGGCATTTAAAAATTAATTTTGCATTTTTTAATTGGTTCTAAGGTTGCAAAGGGAGTTATAAGGGTTTTGCAAAATTAAAATTTTAATGTTATTTGCTCAAATATTTTGAGAGGATTGTAAGGTGTTTGGTTGATGTTTTATGGTGTTGGATATTATTTTAAGTTGGAGTTTATAAGGTGCATCAAGAAATTATTTTTATGTATGGTATGATGAGTGTTAATTTAAAAGGGAGTAATAAGGCATTAATTGAGTTGTGATTGTGTTGTGTCTAAGGAATACTTTTGGGAAAGTGTTGAAGTAATATTGTTGTGTCTAACCATTGGAATTGGAAATAAGAAAATTGTGATTGAGACAGGTTTTCTAAAGGTATTTTTACATCCAACAAAAGGTATGGGCATATTCTTCCTAGTGAGTGATTGTTGAAAATTGTGAATGAAAAGTTGGAGTGAAAAGGATTGTTTGGTTAAGCATTTTTGAGTGTGTTTTTAATTAATGCTTCAAGGTTTTCTAGAATTAAGAGTTGTTGATAAACCTTGTTTTATAAGCATTATTGTTGAAGTGATTGATTTGAGTGAAGAACTTGAACTAGGGGTTGGAAAGAACATGAGTATCATTGTTATGTGAAGATTATTTTATAAGCATTGTTTTTGAAGTGAGTAGTTGAGTGAAGAACTTGAACTAGGGTTTGGAAAGAACATGAGTATCATTGTTATGTGAGATTGGTTGATAAGCATTGTTGAAAATATTTGAGTGAGTGTTCATATGTTTGGACTAGGGTTTGTGAACAAGGATCATTTCATTGAGTGATTGGTTGAGTAGAGTTGGTTGAGCCTAGTCAAGTGAATATGTTAAAGTGATTGTTCAAGTTCTGTGAAACAAATTATTCTATATTCTGAATTGATTTGAGAAAGAGGTTGAGAGTTGATGAGTGTGAAACATATTGAGTCTCTAACAATTCTCTGTATGTTTCTAAGAGAGTGATTGAAAGTGATTGAGAGTTTGTGAGTGTGAAGCATATTGAGTCTCTAACAATTCTCTATACGTTTCTAAGAAAGTGATTGAGCATTGTGATGAATGTGAAGCATATTGAGTCTCTAAAAATTCTCTTTATGTTTCTATGAGATTGGATAAGTTCTAGTGTGGACTTGTTGAGTAGATTTGAGGTAAATCTTAGAGAAGACTTGTGGATAGATTTGTGTGAGATTTTGTGGAAGATTACAATACAGATCGAGAGCAGATTTGGACAAGTTCTAGTGAGGACTTGTTGAGCAGATTTGGACAAGTTCTAGTGAGGACTTGTTGAGAAAATTTGGACAATTTCTAGAGAGGACTTGTGGATAGATTAGTGTGAGATTTTGTGGAAGCTTACAAGGTAGATTTGAGATAAGTATTTGAGAAGACTTGTGAGCATAGTTGATTGATTTATTCAAACCTTAGGTTAAGGTTTGGGGAATATCTGGTAGAGTTGATTTGAGATTAATTCAAGCTTTGTGTTAAGTCTTGAGGACAGATTTGTGCTAGATCGAAGGATTGAGTTTAGTACAGATTTGAGGACAGATTTTGGTGCATATTTGAGGATAGGTTTGTGCCACACCATAGAAAGATATTGAGTAGATTTGTGCTAGATCGAAGGACTATGTTTAGTGCATATTTGAGACAGATATTTGAAGGTGATAGAGTATAGAGGATGATAGTCTCCAGTGGATAGAGATCCATTAGCCAGGGTAGTGAGGACATGTGTCTTTAATGGATAGAGATCCATTAGCCAGAGTAGTGGGGGCAATAGTTCTTCTAGAAGATCACTAGTCAGAGCTAAGGAGAAAGGATTTCTCTTATGGATAGAGATCCATGAACTTTATTAGGGGATTGGTGTCTCCTTTGGATAGAGATCCATAAACATTGTAATAGGGAAAGGATTCCCAAGAGATTGATTGAGAAAATTTTAGTGAAATATTTTCTCTGTGGAGTAGCCCACATTGGGTGAACCACGTTAAATTGGTGTCTCTATTGTGTGTGGTGATTTATGCATTACTTTTATTACTATTGTTGATATTGCTATCTATACATTGCATAATATTGATTGGGAAAGAAAAGCAAAAAGTGGTCTTATACTGTTCACCCCCTCTCAGTATAAGCTTGTGTTATTCAATTGGTATCAGAGCGGGTTCCTTCAGAAGAGTTTAACAACTTGAAGGAAAATATTTCAAGAACACAATGGATTCTAAGAATGTGTCCTCAGATAATTCAACACCAATATTTTATGGAAGTGATTATATATATTGGAGTATGAGAATGAAGTTTCACCCGATGGCACTTGGCAATGAAATTTGGGAAGTAGTTGAAAATAGATACATACCACCAGTTGATCCACCTACAGATAAGGAAGGTAAGCTTCTACAACATTACAATTCAAAAGCAATGAATGCACTTTTGAGAGGCTTGCATAGAACATAATCAATAAAAGTTATGCATTGTAAAGATACAAAAGGAATTTGGGATAAGTTGCAAATCATATATGAAGGAGATAAAGGTGTCAAGAAAGCAAAGATACAAAATCTCAAAGGATAATTTGAAGAGTTAAGAATGAAGGATGAGGAAAATATTAGTACTTATCTACTTCGAGTTGATGAGGTTGTTAATGCTATGCAAGGACTTGGACTTAATGTTGAAGAATCAGATGTTTGTGATAAGATCTTAAGATCTCTTCCAAAAATATTTAGTGAAAATATTTCTGCTATAGAAGAATCAAAGGATGGTGATTCTTTGACAAGAGATATGTTGCTTGGTATTATTATAGCTTTTGAGTTAAGAACAAAAAGAACCTAATCCCTGGAAGGAAGTAGCATTCAAAGCTACTAAGAAGACAAAGGGTAAAAAGTCAGATTCAAGCAATGAGTCATCCAATGATGAAGAAGCTAATTATGGTAGAAGGAATAAGGATTCAAGAAGATTTAAAGATGCAAAATATGTTAGATGTTTCAATTATGGAAAGTATGGTCACTATGCAATTGATTGTCAAGAAGCTAAAAATAACAATGATGAAGAAAAATAGGATCACAGGAATAGGGAATCAAAAAAATATAGGTACCAAAGGAAAGGCAAGGATGGAAAAAGTAGACAAGGAAAGAAGTTCTTTCAAAGACAAAAGAGGAGCTACTATGTAGACAAGGCAAGTAAGTACTCAAGTGATAGTGATAATATATTTTTAGATAATGATAAATATGAAGTCCTATTTATGATTGAAGAAAAATAAGAAGTCAAGAAAAGGTCACCAATAATTATCAAGTGTTTTAGATGTGGTAACTTTGGACATCTTGAAGATAGTTGTACAAGGAATGGTTTTAGTTTCAGTGATGATGAATATGAGGATGCACTTGAAGGACCAGAAGAAAATATTCTAATAGCTCTAGAAGAAGAAGAAGGTGAGCCTATAGAAGACAAGTCAAAAGAAAATGAAGATGTGGACAAAGGCAAAAAAATAGAGGAAGAATAAAAAAAGAAGGATTTGATCTTAAGGCAGAACTTATTTATGCTCTTGACACATTAAATAAGGTAAGAAAGCAAAACTCTAAACTTGAGTTTCAGTTTCAAGAATGTGATGAAGAAAGAGAAAGGCTTATAGAGGATCTAAACAAGTCAATGGCTAAGACAAATAAGTTCAAGGATAAGTTAGAAGAAAAGGTCTTAGAATGTGAAAGGTTAGAACAAGAAGTAGCTCTACTAAGGGAAGATTTAGAAAAATCCAAGGATAAGCTACACAAGTTTGGAAAGAGTTCAAAGTATTGTGGATAATATGATCAAGGTGCAAAGAAGGTCAACAAACAAAATAGGTCTTGGTTTTGAACATGCTCAAAAGAAACAAGAAGAAGAGTCAACCTCAAGTTTTGAAGAAGAAGAAACTTCAAAAGAAAAAACTTCAGAAGAAGATAGTGTAAGAGAAAGTGAGACTTCTAAGGATGAGTTGGACAACAAAAATTTCAACAAGGAAAGGAACAATGCATAAAGAAGAAACAGATGGAACAACAATCAGAATAGGTTAAGAGAGACTAAGAGACCAATGAGGTCAAGACAAAGAAGTTTCAATGGATGATGTTTCTCATGTCATAGATTTGGGCACATGGCTTCACAATGTAGGACACATGAAATACAAGAATATGAGAACTTCATAAACATGAACCTTTTCCATGGGTATTGCTACTCATGTAATCAGTTTGGTCACAAGGCAATGAATTGTAGGGTTAATGACAGAAAAGGATATGGTTTCACTAGGAGAAATCCCAAGATATTTGCACCTCCAAGGAATAATAAAATTAAGTGTTATAAGTGCAATAATGATGGACATACAACAAAGTGGTGTAGAGCAGACATTCCATAACCAAGCATGAACATGAATAGGAATAGGAACAGGAACAAGGAACATGAATATGGAATATGAACATGGATAGGAATAGGAACAGGAATATGTATGTGAACAAAAACATGAATAGGTAAAGGAATCAAAAGGATCGGATAAGAAGGAAAGAGGACAAAGGTAAAGACAAGTGCTTGTTGGGAGTAGAAATACTCCCACCCAAAAATTAACCACCTCAAGAGGAGGTGGGGGAGGGGCTAAGCTAAGAGACTCATTCTTAACCCTAAGCCCCAAAGGTGATCCTTTGCTATTGATGTCAAAGGGGGAGAGATTTGATTAAGGGGGAGATATTTTGTTTGAGGGAGCAGTTTCCCAGGGGGAGCATAACATGAAAAAGGTGTAGTTTTGGTAAAAAGAATTTGGGTTATCACCAATGACAAAGGGGGAGATTGTTGGAAATTTTGAGTGATAGATTGATTTCAAGAGTGAGTGGTCATTGATGTCAAGATTTCAACACCAGTCAATGGCAGTTTTAGTGGGCAACATCAGTTTCAGGTTCTCCAATAAATACAAAATGATAAATTGGTTTCAGTTTCAAGACTTGGTTCCAAGAAGTCAGATGAGGTCCAAAGTGCAAGAAAAAGCCCAAGTAAATAATATTATAAAATTCTTTTATAATATTATGCAAAGGAAGTTTAAAATTAATTATAAGTTAATTTACTTAACTTATAAAGTTATTTAAATTAATTATTAATTAATTTAATTATTAATTATAAATTAATTTAAGCTAAGGTTAAATAACCCTAAGGTGGGTTATTAAAATTAAAATTTGAAATTTGATTTTGAATTACAAAGCGCCGATGTGAGGAGAAAATAAAAAAACGTGTATATAAGGGGGGAACTCCCACCCTACCAAACCTTACCATGCCTTTGAATAATTTGCGAGCTTTAATAATTGCGCTATGTCCAAAGCAGAGATTAGAGTGTGCGAGTTTCATGGAAAGTCAAATGACGACGAAGTCATAAGAGGAAGGAACTCCTCCTTCCTTCACGTGGGCACTAGTAGCCCACGCGGTGGGATCCCAAGTGCTAAGGTGCTTAGGCTTGAGGAGACAGTGGATCGAATCTCTCTGAATCTCCTTTTGGGGAAAGAAAGAGCGCTTTAATATTGGGCACTAAAATTTTTGGGAATATAGTTTGGGCATTTAAAAATTAATTTTGCATTTTTCTAATTGGTTCTCAGGTTGCAAAGGGAATTATAAGGGTTTTGCAAAATTAAATTATTAATGTTATTTTATCAAATGTTTTGAAAGGATTGTAAGGTGTTTGGTTGATGTTTTATGCTGTTGGATATTATTTTAAGTTGGAGTTTATAATGTGCATCAAGAAATTATTTATATGTATGGTATGATGAGTGTTATTTTAAAAGGTTGTAATAAGGCATAAATTGAGTTGTGATTATTTTGTGTCTAAGGAATACTTTTGGGAAAGTGTTGAAGTAATAATGTTGTGTCTAACCATTGGAGTTGGAAAGAAGAAAATTGTGATTGAGATAGGTTTTCTAAAGGTATTTTTACATCCAACAAAAGGTATGAGCATATTCTTCCTAGTGAGTGTTTTTTAGAAATTGTGAATGAAAATTTGGAGTGAAAAGGATTGTTTGGTTAACATTGTTGAGTGTGTTTTTAATTAATGCTTCAAGATTTTCTAGAATTAAGAGTTGTTGATAAAACCTTGTTTTATAAGCATTATTGTTGAAGTGATTGAGTTGAGTTAAGAACTTGAACTAGGGGTTGGAAAAAACATGAGTATCATTGTTATGTGAAGATTGTATTATAAGCATTGTTGTTGAAGTGAGTAGTTGAGTGAAGAACTTGAACTAGGGTTTGTAAAGAACATGAGTATCATTGTTATGTGAGATTGGTTGATAAGCATTGTTGGAAATATTTGAGTGAGTGTTCATATGTTTAGACTAGGGTTTGTGAACAAGGATTATTTCATTGAGTGATTGGTTGAGTAGAGTTGGTTGAGCCTAGTCAAGTGAATATGTTAAAGTGATTGTTCAAGTTCTGTGAAATAAATTATTCTATATTCTAAATTGATTTGAGAAAGAGGTTGAGAGTTGATGAGTGTGAAACATATTGAGTCTCTAACAATTCTCTGTATGTTTCTAAGAGAGTGATTGAAAGTGATTGAGAGTTTGTGAGTGTGAAGCATATTGAGTCTCTAACAATTCTTCGTATGTTTATAAGAGAGTGATTGAAAGTGATTGAGAATTGTGATGAATGTGAAGCATATTGAGTCTCTAACCATTCTCTTTATGTTTCTATGATATTGGATAAGTTCTATTGTGGACATGTTGAGTAGATTTGAGGAAAGTCTTTGAGAATACCTATGGACAGATTTGTGTGAGCTTTTATGAAAGCTTACAATACAGATTGAGAGTAGATTTGGATAAGTTCTAGTGAGGACTTGTTGAGCAGATTTGGACAAGTTCTAGTGAGGATTTGTTGAGCAGATTTGGACAAGTTCTAGTGAGGACTTGTTGAGCAGATTTTGACAAGTTCTAGTGAGGACTTGTTGAGAAGATTTGGACAAGTTCTAGTGAGGACTTGTTGAGCAGATTTGGACAAGTTCTAGAGAGAAATTGTGGACATATTACTGTGATATTATGTGGAAGCTTACAAGGCAAATTTGAGACAAGTATTTGAGAAGACTTGTGAGAAGAGTTGATTGATTTTTTCAAACCTTAGGTTAAGGTTTTGGGTAGATTTGGCGGAGTTGATTTAAGATTAATTTAAGCTTTGTGTTAAGGCTTGAGGATAGATATTGAGGATAGATTTGTGCTATACTGAAGGACTAATTTTAGTACATATTTGAGTATAGAGTTTGGTGCATATTTGAGGATAGGTTTATGCCACAATTGAGACAAAGATTGAGCAGATTTGTGTTAGATCGAAGGACTATGTTTAGTGCATATTTGAGATAGAGCTTTGAAGGTGAGAGATTATAGAGGATGATAGTCTCTAGTGGATAGATATCCATTAGCTAGAGTAGTGGGGACAATAGTTCTTCTAGAAGATCACCAGTCAGAGCTAAGGAGAAATGAGTTCTCCTGTGGATAGATATCCATGAACTTGATTAGGGGATTGGTGTCTCCTTTGGATAGAAATCCATAAATATTGTAATAGGTAAAGGATTCCCAAGATATTGATTGAGAAAATTCTAGTGAAATATTTTTCCCATGGAGTAGCCCACATAGGGTGAATCACTTTAAATTGGTGTCTCTATTGTGTGTGGTAATTTATGCATTTATTTGATTACTACTGTTGATATTGCTATCTATACATTGCATAATATTGATTGGGAAAGAAAAGTAAAAAGTGGTCTTATATTGTTCACCCCCCTCTCAGTATAAGCTTGTGTTTTTCAAAATAACCCTAAAAATAATTGGTCTTAAAAAATTTAGGCGAATAGGCCGATGTCGAGGGTCCTCATATTATCCAATTTCCAATTTTTAAAATCTTAACATTCACCCAATTTGTGAATATTCACCACTATGCATAACCTTGTTCCTCTCAAAATCTTATCAATAGTAATTTTGCATATGACTCCTTCTTGATGCTTTTTGAGGTTGAAAACACCATTGTTAATGCATTGCAATTCCTTGACATATTATGTGCATCCTATGGATCCAACATCCAATGTAAAAATATCCAATTCTACAATTAGTCCTTTTTTCCCATGTCGGACTGGTTATCTTGTTTTTAGTGGAATTAGATTCAACATAGGAAAATATTTGGTTGTTTTGGTTTTCCCTTTATGTTTTAGTCTTCATATTTTTTTTTATGGCAATTTATTCTTGCTAGAGTGGAGAGTAAGCTTCATAAATGTCTTTCTAAGCCTCTTTTGCTTGTTGGTAAGTTTCAGGTCTACTCTAAATTACTGTCTTTTTGGGCTCCGTCTAAGATGTCATACCAAAATTTGGAGAAGCTCCTGTGGGATTTATTATGGGCTACTACAAACCAAAAAGGCTTCCATCAGGTTGCTTGAAAATTTTGTTGTCTCCCAAGGTCCTTTAGGGATTTCAGTCTTCTTGAAACCTAGTGATAAGGTGTTAGTCTAAAAATACTACATCGAAGATAGTGAAGATTTTAAGGCCTGAACCAGTTTTCAATGTTTTATGGAAGGGAAGCAAAGTAAATACTACGACACGAATAATGTCGTGATTTTACATGTTAGAGATTCATGGGATCAAAGGAGAAAAGAGAGCCAAAGCACCAGAATGTCACGATTTTGCAATATAACAGAGTTTCGCGAGATCAAAGGAGAAAAGAGAGCCAAGGCGCCAAAATGTCATGATTTCACGACATGACAGAGTTTTACGGGCTCAAATGAGAAAAGAGAGCCAAGGTGCCATAATGTCATGATTTTGTGGCATGATGAAGTTTTGTAGGCTCAAGGATAAAGAGAAGACCACAACACAAATATGTCATGATTTCACGACATGTGAGAGTTTCGCTGAGTAGATAAACTTAAATAGAAACAAGTGAATACACTTTCAGAAGGATGTGTCTCAGTGACCAATGGCAGATGGTGATTGAAGCATCAAATCCTAACCTATTACTGTTGGCGATTTGATTCTCTCATGAACCAATAGAAGCCATGTAGAAGCATACTGGCACATTTTTTAGCAATTGTTTTGTAACTAATTGTAGGTCGTGGAATTTATTAGCTATCAAAATATGCTTACAATAGAGTATATATAATAGGGAACACACCCAAAATAAGGGTAGACTCTTAGATGTTTATAGGATTGGATGTATGTACTCTGGATTAAGCAATAATATATGCTTCTATTGGCTTCTGGTTCATTGTGCGCAAGAGTATGTATGATTGTTTGATGCTTCTACTTACATTACTGAGTTATACTTCACATTTATTCTATTATTTGGATACATGCATGTCATAAATAGTATTGTTGGAGTTAATGATTTTTATACATGCATGTGTTAGATTAACATCTAAATCACATTAAGGAACCATGATTTCTACATGAAGGTATAGAAAGTGCTTAGACTATGATATATATATATATATAATATATATATATATATGTATTTGTCTTTGTTGTTGTTTAATATATACCCCATTAAAAAATCTAGCAGCAACTATATTTCCCTTTATTTCAATAAATTTCTCTCTATCCTTTTCTCATAAAAATCACCAAGGAACCAACCTCCTTTGGATATTAGACGGAATCCCTATGAACTTAGTTTGTCTACTCAATGTTGGCAAGGTCATGGGTGCAATCACAACCATAGGCCGATTTTGTATCAACTATTTTGGCACACGCGGTGGGACTCCAAGTCCACCATAAGTTATATTTTATAGGTTTGGTGTTTGTCTTTGTCTTGTTTAAATCCAAATCAGTCACCTGGTGACTCTGTCCAAAGGTTTTGAATCCAAGAACCTGATATACCTTCTGGTTAAATATCATAGATATCCAAATATATGATAACCAGATCTAAAGCTAAAAATTTTGAATAACCCATCAAGTTCTTCGAGGTACATCTCAGTAGCCTCAGACCCATCCATTTTTATCTGCCATATCAAATCCATCCTCTATTGATATCAAAAGCCCTGTACCTACTATAGTATTTAGTACTACTACTAGAGGACCCTCAAGCATGGATTTAAGTACCACTGTAATACAGATAGTCATAATATCCAACATGGATCAAAATCCACCCACCTTACATTACCCCATGTGGAATCACACAGGTCCTTTAAAATTGGTAGTTCAAAATCAGATTCTTGCAACATATTTGAAGGCTTTACCCTCATATGATTGTATAGACAAGATGACCTTTGAGCATTGTCAAGATGTTCCTTATTTAACCACCATACACAATATTACACAAGAAGATGTGATTATTATATTGTTGATCCTTTCACTAAAAGGAAAGATGCTCTATTGGTATAGGGCACTCCCTAACCAGACTATTACAACCTGGGCTAATCTTTCTAGCAAGCTGGTGGAAAAATTCAACCAGTAGGTAGATCCATTCTCTCTGCTCAATTAGTTTACTATCATACAAAAACATCCTCAAGAAGAGATAGTTGATTTCAACATCAGGTTCACTCGCACCTAGAAAAGAGTACCTGATGGGTTGAGGCCAACTGATGAACAAGCTATGTACTACTACTTGAGAGCATTTAATTTTGATATCAATATGGCTATAAGGACATCTCAAGGTGCCACCTTCCTAGAAATATTTTGATAAGCACTAAAAGTGGAAAAGGACCTTATTGCCATTGGAAGGTTCCTCCCAAATATGATGATGCCAATTTTCCTAGATATTCCTCAAACATCTAGTACTCATCCTTTTTATTCTTCCTTTAAGCCTTACATAGATCTTCCAAAATAGGGTGGTCAATCGTCTACTCCAAAAATACAAGCACCTTCAAGTTTTCCAGTATTGCTTCCAATTCCTGTAGTTCCTTTACTATATGCACCACCTGCTCAGTCAAATCATGAGTCTCAGGTTACCATATTACTGGATATGCATTTAGCAATAAAGAATTTAACTAATGAGATCACATCGATGAAAATAAGGGAAACTAAAAGAAGTTTTTAATAAAGAAGATTTCCATAAGTAATGAGGGACCAAGCCCCTGCAGGTAATCAAGGTCAGGAAATACCAAATATATTTTATGCAAACAATGATGAAAAATATGTAGTTCCTTCTATGGATTCTAACTACTAGTGTTCTACTTGTAATAAACCACACGGTGAAAGCTCATGAATTATCCATCAACCCTTCATGCAAAAGGTAGCCATTGAAAAGGTAGAGAAAAAATTGAAGGGACATGTGAACATGATCAGGGAAGAAAACCATAATTTCATGATGCCTTTAGTAGAGCAAGTTGTAGTTCCAACAAGATCAGGTAAGAAACCTCTGCAAGTAGATCCTAAGGAACTCTAGCCTCTAATATTTCCCTTGGTCCCTAAGACTCTACCTGAAAAGGATACCCCCTATGAAAATAAATCTCAAGTCCTTGCCTAGAACACTGGATCAGAAGTACATAAAGAGTCTATCCCACAAAAGGATGTTGAAACTCAAGAGTAGGCTAAGGAAATGTTAATATTTCCTTCTATAACTAAGAGACAAAGAATAGAGGTAACTCAAGGGTACATGAGCAGATATGACACTTTTGCTAAAGAAAAAGAGAAGAATGTTGACTCAACTTCCTTCAACATAGTAGAAGAGATGAAAAAATATCCTTTTGAAAGCAAGTGTGTATGATGCCTTGTAGTTACCTGGCCAAATTGACCTCTTGCAAGAATATTTGAGGTCAATAAAAAACAAAGGTAGGAATCCATCCTACTCAAATGCAGTTAAGAAAAACTTGACATCTACTAGTAGAAAGAATAGACCACCCCCTTTTTATCTATCTCTTCAAATGGAAGGATGGGTTGTACATAATTGCATGATAGATTCAGGTGTTGCTACCATAGTAATACCAAAAGCAGTGTGTGACATTATGGAAATGGAATACACTAGGAGCAACCTAGGAGTTCTATAGTTGGATGGCACTCCAATCAAGACTGTATGGGTAATCAAAGACATCCCTATAAAGCTTCATAGAATACCTCAAATTTTAGTGATACAAGAAGTTGTGGTAGTGGATTTAGAACCATACTTTGACATGTGTTTATCCAGATAATTCATGGCTAAGATAGGAGGATATCTATCTTTAGACTATTCACATTTGGAAATTCCTTTCAAAGGTAGAAGAATCAAGATATTTAACGAAAAACCATTCACCTTTCACATAGAAAAGATAGAAGAGGTTGGTACTGTAAACATGATGATAGAGAAAATGGAAGACCTTGATCTAATGGAAGAGACCTTGGAGGAACTTAAAATAGAAGACCGGTTCTCTCTAAAAAAATTCAATGCTATGGTAGAAATCTATATTAGAAGTTACTCTATTGTAAAGCTGGGAAAAATTCAAGCAACTCAAGTTCCCAAAGAAGACAGGTATAGTCAAGCTCTGGAAACTTTTATTTAATGGTGCTAGATGCAAAAATATAGTAGGTGTAGGTATAGTCTTAATTTCTCCTATAGGTAAAGAGAAAGTTTTCTCTTACAGGTTGACTTGGAGTTGTACTAATAATGCAGTTGAGTATGAAGCACTTTGTTTAGGTCTGAGAAGGCTGAAAAGTTAGGAGTTAAGAAGTTACAAATATATGGAGATTCAAAACTCATTGTGAATTAGGTTACAAAAAATGTATAATCAAACAAGATTATCTCAAAGCATATAGGAATAAGGTGTGGTACCTCCTAAAAACCTTTGAAGCTCTGAACATTAAAGCGATCCCTAGAGAGCAAAACACCCACAATAATTTGTTAGCATCTGTAGGAGTAAATTTTTACCCCATTAGTAATGCCATCCAAAAGTCTACAATAGTAAGGCTCATATAAATATCCTCTATGTTAGATAAGAATATTTTTTTTAAGTATTTGAAAATGATGAGCATATATTAGATTTCTTAACCTATGAAATGAATTGCTCAAGTGCCAGAACACTAGAAGATGAAGAAGATGAAGGTCTAATTCAAATAAGGAATAACCATATACCAAAGGGTTTGATCACCCTTGAAAGCCTTTTTGAAAACATTGATAGAGTAGTAGGTCACAAGATAAAGGTTGATAAATGCAGATACAAAGAAGTTCAACTAGAACCCGAAAATATGATCAAAGTTGGAGTTAATTACACATAATAAGAGCTCAATAAGATCAGAGAATTGTGTAAATCATTCCCAAAAATCATTTCTTGGGTCTATAGTTATCTCAAAGTGTACAGGAAAGAAACCATACAACACACCATTGAGTTGGAAGAAGATGCAAAGCCTTTCAGGAAAAAGCAGAGACTTGTAAACCCAAATATGAAAGCATTAATGAAAGAAGAATTATTAAATTTTATTGAAGCCAATATTATATACCCTATTAAGCACTCTACCTAGGTAGCTAATCTAGTCCTAGTTGGAAATAAAAATGGGGACATTAGGCTATGCATTGACTTCAAAAACCTGAACAAGGCTTTCATCAAAGATCATTACCCACTTCCACAGATAGATTAGATTTTGCATATAGTAGCAGGGGTAGAGAGATTGTCCCTATTAGATGGATTCTCTGGTTACAATCAGGTATGGATTAAATATGAAGACCAATATAAGACTGCCTTCACCACCAAGTGAGGGACATTTGCTTATCATAGGATGCCTTTTGGGTTGTCCAATGTAGGAGAAAAATTTTAAAGGTTAATGGATGTGGTTTTTGAAGAACTTGCTAATAAGGTCATAGTCATCTACTTAGACGATATGACATTCTTATCCCACTATAAAGAAGACCACTTGGAACACCTTAGGAAGGTATTTGAAAAATGCAGAGATTTTGGCATATCTTTGAATCCAAAGAAGTTTATATTTGTTGTAAAAGAAGGAATTCTACTAGGCCATATCATCTAAAAAGCTAGATTGGCCATCGATCCTGACAGAGTAAAAGCACTCTTGGAGCTTCCTTTGCCAGCAAACAAGAAGGGCTTGCAATCCTTCTTTGGATAGATAAATTTTGTACGCACAAATTATCAAACCTATGATAGAACTACTAAAGAAATATGCCTAGTTCAAATGGATATACCTAAGGAAATAAGCCTTCAAAAGGATAAAATAAGAGATAGCTCAAGCACCTATGCTTGTTAACCACATGTAGACACTAAAATCACGTCAATCGGATTAGACTGCGATGATGCCACTCTTATAGACACCATATGGCCCCATTGGGAAACCCTCAGGGGTTAAGTAGTGGTCCTAACCACTTTTGGGAAGGTTTACCCCACTTTTGGGAAGTTTTGGGCCATGTAGCCATGGTCGTCCCACCCTAGGATGACCACAGTTCATGGTCATCCCACCCAGGGATGGCCACCAGCAACCATCCCTGGGTGGGATGGCCATGGCCTAGGCCCCTCAAAAAGTCAAGGGTGGGACAAATGGCAATCAAATTCTACCATTTATCCTACCCAATGACTTATGATAGATTGAGGGCCTACCAAAGCCATCACAACCTACAAATTGGAGGCCCAAATTGGAGGCCTCTTCCACCCAATGCATGGCAAGGGTTTTGACAAGTGGTGGCACCTACCTTGCATGCCCCAACTTGCCCCTTTGACCCTGTGGCCCTCTTGGGCTATAAATTGGAGGTATTCCAACCAATTTTAGAGAGAGGTCTTTGCAAGAATTCACCACGAAGTGCTACCGAGATTCACTCTCCCATTTTACCCATGTATTTGCCCTTGGAATCTTCATCAATCGAAGGAGTTTCCAAGACATCCCCAAATATACACATCCATTCCAAAACCCACCCATTTCTATGAGTTAGATTACCAAATTTGATGACAACACCCCTAGGAGTATTTTAGACCAGATCCTAGAGGAATTGGTGGTAAAAACCACCAGGTTTGGTGGTCGTCCCCACCTGGGATGGTTAACAGTCCCAATTGGAACACCCAGGGATGGCCATGAATTGGCATACAATTTTGAGTCAATTTTAGTGTAGATCATTTCTAAATTAGTTTACATACATCATACTAGAATTTGGTGAGATTTGGAGCAGTTTTGGACCTTCAATTAGGGTTTTTGTGATGATAGTCCCAATTGGAACACCCAGGGATGGCCATGGGTTCTGCTTGCAATTTCATTTCAATTTCTGCATAAATCATTCCTAAAGTAGATAATATACATTATGCTAAGTTTTGGTACAATTTGGAGTAGTTTTGCATCATCTATTGCACTTTTTGTATTCAATGTTGCATGCATCTTTATGATTTCATCTTAATCTGCACATGCTATTAATCAATTTTAGTTTCTTGTGTGTAGATCCAGGTATTCCAGTGCACGAGGAAGGAGCTAAAGATTTGAATATGGATAGATCATCGTAGCGGTAGCAAAAATCCTGCTCTTCAATCGTGAGTGCGAGGAAGACACTGAAAGCGTGCCTTGAGTTTCTGAAAGGATTAGATCCTTTGGACATTGTAATGGATTGTATCAATTAAGAGCCCTCAAGGGGATATTTTGTAACCACATATTTGAAAAATGCATTAATATAAAGAGAACCACCCATTTCTTTCACTTATTTGTCATATTTATGCTTACTTTAATGTCACTTTTGTAGTGCTTAAATAGATAGGTGCTTTTCATTTCCCTTTTCTAGGTGCACCATTTTTTCCGCTCTATAGTGGTGATCATGGTGGGACCCCTATCCCATTTCATTTTTGCAAGTTTTGACTTTGTTTTTATCCTTTGAATGTTGTAGGTTTTGGTCGTTCTGGCCTGAAATGACCCTTGAATTCCTAATTGGAACACCCAGGGATGGCCACAGTAGTCATCCCACCCAGGGATGGCCCCCAAATTTGTAGTCATCCCACCCTAGGATGACCACAAAATAGGGGGTTTGCAGCTCAAATTTATAGAAACAATAGCATTCTAGGCTTTCAAGGTAAGTATCCAAACCTTCACTTTGCATTAATACTATTTAGAAAAGGTTAAATTTAGTTTTTCATGTCTTTTCCTTGTTGATTGAAAGGTAGATTTTACTTTTCCTAAATTTCAAAACAACAAAAAGAAGAAAAATAGGGAAAAGAATAGTTTAAGTATGCATTTGAATGGTTTGATTTCTTGTGACCTACCTAACGGTTAGGTTGTCATATAGGATAAGAATTTTGTAGGTTCCTTATTCATGCAAATATTTTTGAAAGTGAAACATTCTTTGTGCATTTAGTGAAGTATCATTGAGTGCTCTCTTGTTTTACTTTCTTTAAGTATAAAAGGAACCACACACACCACGTCACATTTTAACATTAGTGAGTTGGAATTTCATCCCCAACCACTAATAGAGACCAACGATGGTGGGCTTCATCTCCACCCATTGGCTCGCATTATACGAACCCTATTTTTGGCCAAAGCTAGCTCCAAGAACCATCTTAGCCATGGAAAATAGCATGCACTCCTCTTTAGAGGGTGTATCACTACCCATGATCAATATGGGTGAGGATTGGTAGGACATGTGCTCCCTGATCGGGTATGGGCTTCATCTCCATACTTTGGTTGGTTTACGTGATCGGAATTTCATTGTCGGTTGTCGAGTTATGAGTATACAGGTGAAATCCTTTAAACAAATTGAGAATTACATCAACAATCTTCAAACACGTGAAAAGATATCTCTTTGCAAAACAACAAATCAAAAACACACCAAACAATTTTAGGAACACATATAAATATTTAAAAGAGATAAACACTTGTATTATTGTGTGTTTCTATTTTTGTGTGTTGAATCATTAAAATTTGTAAAGGAGATAATCATGTAGGGTTTAGAAGGAAGTAGTTATGGTATGCACCCATAACCAAGCCCACTCAAGGGCTGATGCTATGGAGAGTAGGCAAGGAGATGTAGACCATCTCTGATTTGACCCCAAGGATATGATTATACCTCCTTGGTGGCCTCCTACTCACCCAAGTCCTAGAATGTCAAATCAGGAACCTAACCTACAAGGGACCCCTACGTGGGACACCCCTACAGGTTTTGGTCCTAATCAAGGAACTTACTTTCCAAATATAGACACTTCACATGCCTTCTTTCAAGAATGGCAACCATGCATTGAGGCACAAACACATAGAGCAATACCATGCATCCACGTGCCTGCTCGGTCTACCTCGCACACCTACATGCAGGATCAAGACTATTCACCATGGGCAAGGCCAAATGATCAAAATACACCCTTAAATCACCCTAATAGGTCTCAAAAGTATAAGTACCAAGATGAGTATGATACTCATCACCATGGGTGAGCAAATTCTACCCTTCCCTTCCTCATTTATGAAGGAAGACACGAGGAGAATCTTGATTATCCTTGATCACATTATTCCATGCAAGCACGATGTGCTTCTGTACTAGATGAGTATAAAGAACATCAGTTTAGGAGTGAGCCTCAAGTGAATGTGACCTCTCTCAATCGAGGGAAGCTCGTAGTCGATCTTTTAGATCCTCCTGAACAAGATAGGTATCATGGCAATAGTGCTAGGTCTCATAGACCTCACACAGCTGAGCAGATAAACCAAGTTGTTAAAATATATGTTGATCACCAAGCTCAATTCAATCAACTTTAGCTAGATAAACAATGCTTGGATCACCAACATCAGTTAGAGAAACAAAGAATTGAATAACAAATTCAAGAGACCTTACGCAATGGGGTCCCTACCCCAAGTACTCATAGACAAGGGGTTCATCAGAGGCAACCTACTTTTGATCAAAATAGGCTTCCTAGGCCTAACCAAATGTTGCCTCCTCGACCTCCTAGGCCTAATCGGGACTTACCTCCTAGGCCAAACATAGATCACCTTCCACAAGCATTTGTTCCTCCTTGTAGGCCAATTCAGGAAACACCTTACGGAGCCTATGATGATTTGGAACCAGAAGAGGAATACCTAGAAGCACCTTATGGAGGTATGGTTGATGACAATCAACCACCATGCCATATGCTTGACATTCCTCACCCTCCCCATGGGGCCAAAGAAAATAAGAGGAGATTAAATCCTCTGATGCGTATAAAGCATTGCTTGAATGCATGGAAACCATAGAAAGCAAGACAGCTAGGTCAGGGCTTCAAAAGCCCACTTTGTACCAACTTTGTAGTCAACCACTTCACCCATCTATACCTTCCCCTCCATACCCAAAGCATTTCAAAATTCCCAAGTTGGATAGATTTAAAGGAGAGGAAGATGCACAGGAGCATATCACTAGGTTCATGAACCAATGCTTCAGTATCCAAGATAATGATGCCTTACTTCTAAGAACATTTTTTATTACCCTCTCTAGCCCAATCATAGAGTGGTACAATCAACTTCCAAGGCACAACATCCATAGATTTGAACAATTTGTAGATGCATTCCTAGAATATTTCACCTTTAACACTAAGTGAAAGGTGACTTTAATAGACCTCATGGGGTTGAAGCAGTATGAAGATGAGTCAATCACAGATTATGGTAATAGGTGGTGAACGCTTCTTGCTAAGCTACCATACCTACTACCAATGTCTGAGTTGACTTGAATGTTTTCTAAGAGTTGTTTAAAGCCAATTTCATTATTGCTACAACTCCAACAATATCAAACTCTTGAAGATGCTCTAGCGTAGGCTAGAACAATAGAAGAAATTAAAATTCAAGAGGGGGAAATTGCAAAACCTCACAAAAAGGAGTGGAATAAGAACACAAAGGGCAATCTGGCACAATCAAAGCTAGAAATAGTTAATCAAGTTGCCATCAATATTCTAGGGCATGTGCAACCAATGCCACCTTAGAAGGTAAACTATCAGGCCCAACCTCCTCCTACAAGTTACAATAACAACACTCAAGTGAATCAAGGGCAAAATCAGCAACGTCACCCTAAGCGATAATTTACACCCTTCATTGAGTCTATGGACTCCCTATTCGATCATCTATGTGTAGCCAAAGCGATTACTCTACCTGAGATCTAACCTATAGATCTGAGTACGGGTAAACAAAAGCCTATGGGACGTCATGAAGACCTATATTGTAGGTACCATAGGCAGAATGGGCATGACATGCAAATGTGCTATGGTTTCAAAAACCTAGTACAAGACATGATCGAGAGGAATGACCTTCAAGTTGATAACCCTCTTACGACAAAAAATCAACAAATGGGTGTCTTTAAAGACCCATTTCCCACTCATGAGGTGCAGGTAAATCAAGCAAAATAGGTAAATGAGGTCCATACGACACCCCCTCAACAAGGGTTCATCAGGATGGTTAGCATTGTGACAAGGAATAGGTATTATCCAAATCAAGTTGCACCACCTACAACTTCAAATGATATTCCCTCAATGTCACAGCCTCCACCACCTCTAGTGCAAAGCCTTCCACCTCATCTAGTGGTTACAATAAAAAGTAAGCTTGCTCAAAGCTTACGAACAACATCAGCTAGACTCTCTATCTATGAGCTTATTCAACAGTCTCCACCTCATCGAGAAGCTCTTATGGAGATCCTTAGGTCGATCGAACTGCAGCCCTAGGAGTCTAACTCCTTTATCAATTTTGTGGGGCACGTTCAGCAGTGTAAAGAGCCAGTGATCACATTTCATGAACATGAACTCAAACCGATAGCAAATGATGTGGTTGATCCTCCCTTACACATCATTGCATGTGTAAATGGAACACCTTATAAAAGAGTTCTAATTGACACTGGTTCTTCAAGCAACATCATCACCACAAATGCTCTCAAACATCTAGGTCTTCCAACATCCCATATTGTTGCGTCCACATATACCCTCCGAGCATTCAATGATACTATATGCTCAATGGTTGGCACTATAGTCCTACCTATCCAGGTGGGATGCAAAACTATACCAACATTGTGTCACATCTTGGAGGGTGCAATGGCCTACAATATATTGTTGGGTAGACCTTGGATTAGGGACATGAAGTGTGTACCATCCATAGCTCACCAATGTTTGAAGTACACTCATGAAGGGCAAGTACATGTTGTCTCTGTAGACCTTGAGCCCTTCAAATACTACAACTTGGTGCAGCATATCCCCAAGTTGACCTTACCATCAACTCATGTGGACTTTCAACTGAATACATCCATTCAAGGTCTGACTCCTTCACCATCACCTTCCATTAATCCATTACCATCTTCTTCTATACCACCCTCATCATTGGCACCTTTAGATACACCTTCATCATCATCAAATCCTCCATAGAGGAACATGTCGAAGAGGCCTATTGATGAGATCCCTCCAATCATATCCACCATTTCCATGGAAGAGATTCCTAGTCTAGAATACGAGGAACCATCTCATGAGGTAAGCATTGAGTCATCTCAAGCCTCGCTTCCATCTCCTCCATCCTCACCATCCCAGGTCACAGTCCATTTGGCTACTACAGGTTTAGGAGAATACCTAGTGAGGAACATCACAACAGTTCCAGCCATTGATACAATACAAAATATGGGATGACCTCATCTTCCCATAGGTACCATCGTACCTCTAGGTATACCTCCCAATCAAATGAACTTCATATATGGGGGTATTGAATATGGAATGGAACCATCTCCTCAGCAAGAAGAGGATGAAGAACCCATTTTTTAGGACATCAATTATATGTCCAATCCCGACTATGCCATGTGATATCTCCATCACTACCATTGGCATGGCTATGGTTTGGGGTTGTACGAACAAGGTACTCATGTTCCTTTCCAGCCACAATATCAATTGCCATATGATAAATCTGGCTTAGGACACAACAAGCCTGTGCCTCTCGATGTCCTCACAGAGATTTTAGAGCGCCTAGGTTTGAACTATAGGGATGAGCTTGCACATGATCCTTATGCTAATCCTAATCATGTCCACTCTTTGGGGGATTATTTTCCCATAAATATGATAGATCAAGGGATATCTCATGATTTCACCCAATCCTATGAAGAAGGTGAAGGTTCGCATACTCTTCCATTCGATAATGAGGAAGAGGATCAAGGTCCTCCTTATGAATGGACAACTGATGATGAATCGATATTGGAGTAGCACCTATTAACTACCCTAGTTCAGATGAGGAATATGAGTAGGTCATCCCATTAGATGATGAAGAAGAGTTCTATCTACGTATGTTCCTAGTGCAACATCCCATCTGGTGATAACTTTTACCACTTGAAGAGCAAGCTCGTCGCCTTCCACATAGACCACCACCGATCATTCCACCTCCACCGCAACCACCCCCACGAGTCTTGCGACAACCTCTTGTCACTAGACCCAATCACCCATCCAATGGAGATCATCCATCCATTAATATGATTTCCATAGATCTTACTGCACCCTTGCATGATCTGAATAACCCATTAAAGCCATTGCACCTCGACCTTGAGGTAATTGAATTTGATCGAGGAGATTCTCTGCCATCTCCATCAGAGTATTGGCCATAGATAGGGGGTCCATCCAAAGGTATCCATAAACCCTTTGGTCACCCAAAAAGCTCCAAAGGTACCTATAAACCCTTTGGTCACCCAAAAATCCCCAAAGGTATCTATAAACCCTTTGGTCACCCAAAAAGCCCCAAAGGTACCTATAAACCCTTTGGTCACCCAAAAAGCCCCAAAGGTACCTATAAACCCTTTGGTCACCCAAAAAGCTCCAAAGGTATCTATAAACCCTTTGGTCACCCAAAAAGCTCCAAAGGTATCCATAAACCCTTTGGTCACCCAAAAATCTCCAAAGGTACCCATAAACCCTTTGGTCACCCAAAAATCCCCAAAGGTATCTATAAACCCTTTGGTCACCCAAAAAGCTCCAAAGGTACCCATAAACCCTTTGGTCACCCAAAAAGCCCCAAAGGTACCTATAAACCCTTTGGTCACCCAAAAATCTCCAAAGGTACCTATAAATCCTTTGGTCACCCAAAAATCCCCAAAGGTATCTATAAATCCTTTGGTCACCCAAAAGCCCCAAAGGTACCTATAAATCCTTTGGTCACCCAAAAAGCCCCAAAGGTACCTATAAATCCTTTGGTCACCCAAAAAGCCCCAAAGGTATCTATAAACCCTTTGGTCACCCAAAAAGCTCCAAAGGTACCTATAAACCCTTTGGTCACCCAAAAAGCCCCAAAGGTACTTATAAACCCTTTGGTCACCCAAAAATCCCCAATGGCATCCACTAAGCCCATTGGTCAAATGGTATATATATATATATATATTTATCAAAATCCAAAAACATCATTAAAATATAAAAAATACAAAAAATATTGCATTACATTTCATATCGTTGCATTATACAATCACTTGCATTAAGCATACCCATCATTGCATTTTGCATTCTAGAGTTGATCATACATGTCTAGCACCAGGTATGTACACTAGCCATCCTTCAAAATCAACTTTGTCAAAAGTCATTATTCACACCTGTCTACATGACAATTATCATTTCAATCTACATTCCCCACCTTTCGTATTGATGTATGTTTCCCCTCACCTAGGCCATTTGTTATAGGGTATCTTTAGGGTTTTTGATCACTCAATCATCTCTAGTTTTCTTTTCAAATTTTGTAGAAAGCTATCCTAATTTTTAGAAGGTAGAGTCTTGCTTTGATTGTACCTTGTATATGTCATAATCCCAACACATTTTCACACTAATAAATCCAAGTTTTGCACAAGGAAATATGAAACCTACAAAGTGGTCCGTGTTACCCTAAGCAAAAAGTTTACCTCGCTCATCCCCCTGTGTGAATGGTTCAAAGATGCTGAGAATTGACAAAAGGACAAGCTCTTCCCTACCCAAAGCAATAAAAATCCCTTGCCCCCACCAAATCTGGGCAAGTATCCAAAGAGAAAAAGAAAAATAAATAGTAAAAAAAAGTAAAATAAAAAGTGGTTCTCACCACTACCAAAATCCCTTGCTCACCATAACAAAAATGAGAAAATCCCTAGAGCAATTCAAAAATAAAAGAAAATAAGGGAGTATTGAACTTGAATCCCTAGAATTCTCAGCATTTGACAACCATAAGGTGATCCTCATTATAGGTTGGGTGGCATCAAGCCTTCCTGGCAATGGTGGTATCCTTACGCATGATGATATGTCTATCACATTAGTGACCTACTTTTGTATAGACTAATGTTTTATCACATTTTAACCCGTTCCTTTTACAAAATAATTTTTCAAGATTTTATATTTTAATCTCATCATCCAAGATAACAATTGGACCAAAACAACAGCTAAACAAAAAAAACTACGAGACATGTGCTATGAAGGATAATGTGATTGTTGGAACAAATTCTTTTAGCTCTTTACAAGATTTAAAAAGTGAAACAACCCGAGTGGATGATTTTGGTGAACATAGCGAGGTAAATCCCAAACCCCCTTTGAGGAACTAGTTAGAATGGAAAGAAACAAAGCAGATCAAAGTACAAATGAAGGCATATAGCCAACACATCATGCCTTGGGTGGAGGACTCAACCCTTGTAAAATACTCATGGAAAAATTGTTGAGTTGGTTCTTGCTTCTACTCTACACCTTTTGGGGGGCATTTTGTTATGCCCATACACTATTATTGTAAAAGTATCAAAGTCCATAATCTCTTTCCTTTCACCTCTAATTCACATGAATGCTACCTTCTATAATCTCCTCTCTAGCCGTAACTTCAACTTCATTGATTTGGATCAAGAAATCATCCTTCCAAGTGGTGAAATATTCAACCTCCACCCCTATATTTGCCAAGGTATTGGAAACTATCTTGATTTTTAGAAGGTAGAGTCTTGCTTTTATTGTACCTTGTATATGTCATAATCCCAACACATTTTCACACTAATAAATCCAAGTTTGTCACAAAGAAATACGAAACCTTCAAAGTGGTCTATGTTACCCTAAGAAAAAGTTTACCTCGCTTATCCCCCTACGTGAATGGTTCAAATATGTTGAGAATTGACAAAAGGATAAGCTCTTCCCTATCCAAAGCAATACAAAATCCCTTGCCCCCACAAAATCTAGACAAGTATCCAAAGAGAAAAAGAAAAATAAATAGTGGTTTTTACCACTATCAAAAGCAAAAAGTAAAATAAAAAGTGGTTATCACCAGTACCAAAATCCCTTGCTCACCATAACAAAAATGAGAAAATCCCTAGAGTAATTCAAAAATAAAAGAAAATAAGGGAATATTGAACTTGAATCATGGAATTATCAACATTTGACAACCATAAGGTGATCCCCATTACAGTTTGGGTTGCATCAAGACTGCCTGGCAATGGTGGTATCCTTACGCATGATGATATGTCTATCACATTAGTGACCTACTTTTGTATGTAGATGAGCTAGCTTTTGGTAGATTGTATTGCCAAGTGGTCTAATCCAACTACGTACAAACCTCAGGATAATGATACTCATAGGGTGGTCTTCAGTACACATGGGCTGCATAAATCTTGTTTGGCATCAGGGTAACTTTATGCGTTATCATAGCAATGAAATCACATGCACACACAAGGATATTTAATATCTTGGTCATCCTAGCAGATTTATACCTTGCCAAAAAGTATTACATGGTTAATATATAACTTTTGACTAGGTCACTAGAGCGTTTAAGTATCATTAAAACTTCAAGGACATTATATAACATATTACTATTCATTCCATGCCATACCATGTTTTATCACATGTTTACCAGTTTAAATGTTCAAAATCCATTACATAGTCTTATTATAACGTTAAAATGAATCGATGAATTTTATACAATCTATGGTGCTAGTAGCTAGTGTGTCAAATAGTATTCATTATTCATCATACATAAATCATCCATTTGCATACATACATGTACATATCATCAAATAACATCATATTACAATACATGCATCCATAATATTACATCCATAAATGCATCAACAAATCAAGAAGCAAAAATAAATGCACATATTTGCTCACCACAAGGAGCTTCATAATGGACAATTAAGCATATCTACCAGTCCAAAATCTTAAAAATCATAAAATCAAAAAAAAAAAAACCTCAAGTGTGCCTCATACTCAGTTATTTATCCTATAAACTTGGCGGTTGTAGCGACTTGTGCTCCATGCAATCCGACAGGATGAGTAAATTACCATGAGGCCACTTGAATTAAATAATTCATCGATGAATTGAAATGTTCTCACTTCAATATTGAAGAAGGCCATTGCGATCAGACTGCTCCATGGGAATGAGGTATTCATTTTCTTTCTTCCATGAAATATCATCAAAAACACCAAAAAAATAGATGAAAAAGCAAAGAAAATGGCCTAAAAACCACCAAAAATAGGTCAAATTTGATAAAATTCACAAAGGATCAATATTGAACCCAAATTTTTCATGGATGAATTAAAAATTCTCTACTTCAATCCCCAATAAGGCCATTGTGGTCATATCGTTCCATGAGAACGAAATATTCATTTCCTTTCTTCCATGAAATATCAACAAAACTATCAAAATCCTCATAAAATCGATAAATTCTACAATGGGTAAAAGCTAAAGGAACTATAATCAAGTCTTATTGGTCAAGTGACTCCTCTCTTTCATCACTAGTCATACCCTCATCGACTCGTCACTTGATGGGGTAGTCATAATAATGAATTCATAATCAAAATCAACACTTAAACACTCAAAAGTGTAATCTACATACATTCAAAAGAATCATTACCAAAGATAAATTTCAAGCCTACGCTGGGGCAAATAATTCAGCACCAATTCAACAAAGCAAAGTATTGGTATCCTTGGAAGCCTCGGGATATGTATCCCAAAATAGGCTTATAATACAAATAATAAATCAAGAACAAGTATACCCTAAGCCCCTAAGATTGTCATTGCAGTGTGGCTGAAAGTTATACTAAAATTAATCCTTCAATTATGTCAAAAGAAAGGATTCCAAGAATATATGCTCTTTCCACAATGGAGGTATCCAAATTTGGTTAGGTTACTGAATAAACTTAATAATTTGATAGTTTAGTCATTTATTTTTTTCTTCATGCTTTGTTTCACACAACGCATCCCAAAAAGGAGCATCTGTAGACACTAAAATCGTGTCATTCAGATGATACTGCAATGATGCACTCTTATCTACACCATATGGCCCCATTGGGTAATCCTAAAGGGTTAAATAGGGGTCATAACAACTTTTGAGAAGGTTTACCCCATTTTTGGGAAGTTTTGGGCCATATAGCCATGGTCGTCCCCTCAAAAATTCAAGGAAAGGATAAATGGCAATAAAATTCTGCCATTTATCTCACCCAATGACTTATTATAGATTGAGGGCCTGCTAAAGCCATCATAATCTACAAATTGGAGGTCTCTTCCACCCAATGCATGGCAAGGATTTTAAAAAGTGGTGACACCTGCCTTGCATGCCCCAAATTGCTCTTTTGGCCCTGTGGCCATCTTGGGCTATAAATTGGAGTTATTCCAACCAATTTCAAAGAGAGGTCTTTGCAAGAATTCACCACGAAGTGCTACCGAGATTCACTCTCCCTTTTACCCGTGTATTTGCCCTTGGAATATTCATCAATAAAAGGAGTTTCCAAGACATCCCCAACTACGCATATCCATTTCAAAAACCATTTATTTCTATGATTTAGATTATTAAATTTGACGACAACACCCTAAGGAGTATTCTAGACCAGATCCTAGAGGAATTGGTGGCAAAAACCACTAGGTTTGGTGGTCATTCCCCATGGGATGGTTAACAGTACCAATTGGAACACCCATGGATGGCCATGAATTGGCATATAATTTTGAGTTAATTTCAGTGTAGATCATTTCTAAATTAGTTTACATACATCATACTAGAATTTGGTGAGATTTGGAGTAGTTTTGGACCTTCAATTAGGGTTTTTGTGATGACAGTCCCAATTGGAACACCCAAGGATGGCCATGGGTTTTGCTTGCAATTTCATTTCAATTTCTATATAAATAATTCCTAAAGTAGATAATATACATCATGCTATGTGTTGACACAATTTGGAGTAGTTTTGCATCGTTTATTGCACCTTTTGTATTCAATGTTGCATGCATCTTTATGATTTCATATTAACCCGCACATGCTATTAATCAATTTTAGTTTCTTGTGTGTAGATCTAGGTATTCCAATGTGTAAGGAAGGAGTTACAAGTTTAAACATGGATAGATCATCACAACAGTAGAAAAAACTTGCTATTCAATCGTGAGTGCGAGGAAGACACTGAAAGCGCACATTGAGTTTCTGAAAGGATTAGATCCTTTGACATTGTAATGAATTGTATCAATTAAGAGCCCTCAAGGGGACATTTTGTAACCACATATTTGGTAAATGCATTAATATAAATAGAACCACCCATTTCTTTCACTTATTTGTCATATTTATGCTTACTTGAATGTCTTTTTGTAGTGCTTAAATAGATAGGTGATTTTCATTTCCCTTTGCTAGGTGTGCCATTTTTTTCGCTCTACACCCTGATTATTCTAGAAGCTTCATCCTATATGCTGTCAGAGAGAAAGAAAGTTACACTGCAGTTCTCACCCAGAAAGGAGCTGACAATGAAGAAAGTCCTATAGCCTTTTTAAGTCAGACCATGCAAGATCATGATGAGAGATATAACTTCATCGAAAAACAAGTATATGTGGTTATGAAGTCACTCAAAAATTTTAGGCACTTCCTATCACAAAGAAAAACCATTGTCTATGTAATCCATCCTGATGTTAAAAAAATTGTAATACAAGGAGAAATCAGTGAGAAAAGAGCAGGTTGGGTAACGAAGATACAATAGTATGATGTAGAAATCCACCCGACCAAGTTAGTAAGGGGCAGAGCCTTAAGCAAAGAGTTGGCTAAGCAATATTTAAATGATTATATAGCCTACCAAGGCCTAATGTTGAATTCATAACAAAATCAAACCTTGCAGAATACTGACTAGATTGATGACCTCATAGAATATTTTTACACTGGAAAATGCCCATATAATCTGAATGCTTCACAAAGAAGAAGGTACATAACCCAATAATTGAAATACACTCTTCTTCCAGAAGGGTTGTATAGGAAAAACATAGATGGCATATTGCTAAAGTGCATAAATGGAGATCAGAAACAAAGAATTCTATAAGAATTTCATGGAGGTCTATCTGGTGGACACTTCATAGGAAGAACTACTGCACTAAAGATACTCTGAACAAGTTTCTACTGGCTCTCCATTTTATTAGATGCTTTCACAATAACTAGGAAATATGAAGAATGCTAGATATATGTGGGAAGAAACATGAATGCCCCTATTACTCTGAAATCTATCCAAGTTGAAGAGCCCTTCCAAAAATGGGGGTTAGATTTCATTGGAGTAATAGAGCCAAATTCATCATCCGATCACAAATATATAATTACTACTACAAATTATTTTACCAGGTGGGCTGAAATAATTCCTACTAAGAAAGCTTAGGAAGTTGTGATTGAGTTTTTAGAAAGCTTGATTACAAGGTTTGGCATACCAGATGCATTGGTCACAGACAATGGATGAACCTTCATTGGCGCAAAGAGGATTAAATTTATTGGTAAATATGGTATATACTTGAAGATCTCCTCTAATTACTACCCACAAGGGAATGGTCTGGTAGAGTCTACAAACAAAAATTTCTCAGAATTCTAAATAGGACTCTGTAAGATAACAAGAGAAGTTGGCACTCCTTGATAAACCAAGCATTGTGGCCTGATAGGATTCCTTGGTCTATGGCAAAGAGGTCATTTTGCCCATACATATAGATATACTTGCTTTGAAGTTTCTCAACCAGATGGATGTTGAAGAAAGCCAACCAATGGAAGCTATATTGATGCAACTCCTACAATTAGAAGAGCAGAGGGAGCAGGCTTATGACCATCATCAAAAGCACATGGTTGACACTACGGGGTAGTTTGATAAAAAGACTACTTTCAAAAAGTTTAAAGTTGGAGACTCAGTTTTAAAGTGGAATGTGAAAAATGCCAAGCTAGGCCATCACCAAAAATTTGATGCCTTTTGGGAGGGTCCCTTCGAAATAATCATTGAGAAACAATTCAATTCATTTTATCTGAAAGACAAATAGGATGAAGTTCAACCTATTTCACCAAATTATTTTCAACTAAAACTCTACTTTGAATAAGCAAGACAAAAATTATTGTATATTATGTATATATAATATTTTCTAAGTATTTCTTGAATTTGGATTGTAATGATTCTATTATGATTTTGCGACAATTCAAAGTCAACCAAAAAAATGATAAAGTAAAAAAAGCACCACCTTATTGTGATGTAACGACTAAAATTTAAAATTTTCCACATCACCTTTCGATGATTGGTAGGAAAGCACCTTCCTTCTAAATAAATGAAGCTTTGAAGAGCGTGTTTTTTTATTTAATGCAGCGGCCAATGATTAGCCAAAAAATTTAGCATACAGGAATATGGTAGATATGATGTGCGGGAAGATCTAAAAAAATCAAATCTACCAACCATAGTTAATGCAATCATGCACATTATTTATAATCGACATAAAGAAACCCTAATTCACTCTCAAGAGAGTTCTACTAAAAATTGCTTTCTATTCTCTTCTTTGAGTTTGAACCTACTACAGACAATATCTGCAAGTGATTTCCCATGGCCCCAAAGAAGAGTAGCCAAAAAATGGCAATGGTGGCATCGTCTTCTACTTCCCTGATAGTAAGATGTGAGGAAAAAGCAGGAAAAAAATTCACAGATAGAGATGCCAGAATCGGTGACACTGCCATGACATGGAAAAACCCAAAAAGAATATAGAAGGATATCGAATAAATAATGACTACATGTATTACTGCATCCTCTCCTGCTACTTTCCCTGTTAATTATCTACTTTGTTGATATGTTTATACTCACGTTCATTATTGTCTCGAGTTGATTAAAGCTATTAAAAATTTTTATGATACCAAGGAGAAGACCGTTAGAAACTCCCAAGGCAGATCCCTTTTCACTCTAAGCCTAGATGCTCTCATTACTACTTTTGTTGCTGGTCATGTACCTGCATTTAAGCCAAAAGCTTTCGACCCCACATACTAGGTGAAGTATTTTTTCCCTTCTGAGAACATAAAAAATTTCCTAACACTACAATTGAAGAAACTACCTACTGGAGGGACCATGCCTGAAACCCCCATTCCTCGAGAGGAATTCAAAAACCTAGAGTTATTTCTATTTTGGCTATGGTGGTGGGCCTGAAGTCTGACGAGAAAGTCTATGGGTGGTAGATTGCATTAGTTAATTGCATTTCAAACCCTAAGAATTATGATTTCTCAGTTATGGATGGAATCATTAGGCCCATATTTTTTGACTGGTTGGGGTATTATTTTCACCAAGTTCATGAAGGTTTGTTATTGATGAATAAAGGTTCTCAAGTTTCTTTTAATTTTTCTTCATATTTGGTCTAGGTTTTCTTTTATTTTATGGCTCAAGAGCTCGCTTTTATTTCTATGAATGATAAAGACGAGCAAGGAAGAACCCTACCTATGTATGAATGGACTATTGTGTTGTATAAGATGGAGTCTTATTATAATTTCAACGAGGAATTTTTAGGGCCAACCCTAAAAACTATGTATGAAGAAATAAGGATACTGACCCCAAAAGTTGTAAAGGATTTGTAAAACAAGTATGCAAAGGAGGGTGACTAGTTCATCCTCACTCAAGGGGTTGTTATCAGACTCTATGGGTTTATAGGAAAACCCTGTTTGCTTCACCATTATATCATGGATAGGTTGTTCGCCTTGGAATATGTTAGGCAAACAGAGGATATAAATTTTAAATATGGTACAAGTATAGGTAAAAATAGTACTTGTATGATGTCGTTCCAGTTTGAAGGTATAATTATCTCCAAGAAAGGGCAACAAGAGCAAATTACTCAAGCCCTAAAAGAATTGGGGTTTTTAGAGATTCTATAGCGGTGGAAGTATGACCCTATTAACAAATTTACAAAGAGGTGGGCCATTTTAAATAGAAATATTGTTAAGAGCTACCACATATCCCCCAAGAAAGAACATCAAATATTGCAAGAATAGGACTAAAGATGAGGAATTATAGTGGCATATAGAAAGGATGCAATCGCTGCCTCCATGGCACATTTTTTATGAAAATGTGGCTGACTATGACCCCAAGAACAATCCTAAGTACATACTAGATGATAATACTATCACTAGGATGTAGAAGAAGGAGACAACACAGAAATAAGGGAATGTCCATGCATGGTGTATGATGAGACTCCAAATGAATATGATCAACTCTAGGTGGCCAGTTAAAAATGATCTTGAATTTTTGGTCCACTATGACCACTACCATGCTACCTAGTTAGAAACCTTCACCGGGAAAGTACCACCAAGCATTCATAGCAATAAGGAAGTAAATCCTAAAGTTTTTGAAAAACAAAATGTAGACCAGAGCAAAGGAAAAAGGTTGCTATTGAGAAATATCAATCCCCTGCACATATAAGGCTCAAGTCCTCTAATAAGAAGACTTTTGAAACCATATTTACAGAAGAATAGATAAATACATATGGGAAAGCGACCCATATTATGGTGAATATGGGATATGATGGCAGAGGACTAGGTAAGGATGGGAAAGGAATCACCAAGCCCTTACAAATATAGAAGAGGGAGAAACATATGTCACTCGGTGTAGACCTGTCTGGGGATAGAGCTGCATCTTCCTAGGTCCTAAATTTTGTTTCCCCTTCTTCCTTAGACACTGAATCATATGAAGTTACTCTTGTCATCAAGAAGAGAGAGCTAAAATTTGTGGCAGGGAATCAACAGAAGAAGAGCAAACAGATTGAAACTACTCAGAATGTTGAAGAAGTCACTTAGGGTGACAAAGATCAACTACAGGTAACTGATGAGTACACTAAAACTACTCAAGAAAGTGAGAAAGTTTCTCAAGATATTGAAGATGTTTCTCAAAATGTTGAAATGACAAGAGGTGATAATGCATAGGAGGAAGCCCATAACCAGGTAGTTAACCATAATGCTGAAGTTACTCAAGAGAAGCATAATCCAATTATTGGAGAAAATATAACTATTAATAAGGAGATAATTGAACACAATAACCAACATGGGGGAATCCCCAAGGATGTTTAAGTAATAGAATTAGAAAAATATATAGATGTAGAAGAGGAAGATGATGAAAGAAGAGAGGTAGAAAAACCCTCTCAACAAGATGAAGTTGATAATTCTGGTGCAAATGAAACTAATGAAGATCAAACTGCAAAAGACGAGTGTCAGCACGTACCCTCAATAGAATCAATGATGGCCTCTCTATTCTCTCATAATTCTCTTCTTATCCTTTCCCAAGTTGAATTTCCTTCCATTTCTATTCCAAAATAAGATACAATACCTTCCTTAAAGCAAAAGCTTATATCTCCAGGGTGAACACCATTTTCACAAGTTCAATCTGAAGCTGGCCAACCTTCCAAGTTTCTTACCCATTCCATAGTTTCTTATTTGAATGTAGACACTACATTGGTATCAACCCTTTTCCTGTTGGCAATTTGAGTTATTTTATGTTGTCATTGATGTCACATGGATCACATTGATTTTTGATGGCCAAATTATATTTTGGAAAGCCTGGATAAATACAAGATTTTTGTGAAAACCAAGGCAAGCAAAATAAAAGGTTTTATTTAAAACCATGGATGGCAGATTTGAACTGGGTTTTTCTTAAAACCCAAGTTGGCCTTTCGTTTCATCGAAAAATGTGCCCCGATGATGGAGATATTTAATTTTTAATATTTAGTTTAAATTTTAATTATTTAAAATTAAAATTAAAATTTAAAATTAAATATGCAAGATTTTCGTCGATGTCATTGAAAATAATAAGGAGGCTATATAAAGGGGATACCTAAGGTTCATAAACTGATTCTTGCTCGTGGTTAATAATCGTTGGCTAAGCATTTGAATTGAGCTCGTGCGAAAATATTTTAGAAAGCAAAAGCAGCGAATAAACGAAGGTTGGTCGAAGTCCAAAGTCATCGTGGGTAGAGTGGCACATTGGCAGTTGGATTTTGGCTAAGGTGTGTGGCAGCACAAACATCAAGGTTTCAAATCCCCTTGATTGCGTTCGGAAGGTGTTGGAATAAAAGTTATTGAAGCACTTTTGATTTGCAGAAAGAGAGGAAAGGTTTTAAGGCACGTTGTGCCTTTCCCTTTCGAACGAGCAGCTAGCTTGTGTGGCAACCTTAGGCGCGGCTAAGGCACTCGCAGTGTGGGAAATTCGGGGGTTCGAATCCCCTTGAGGAGGTAAATACGTTTTTGGCTCTAATTATTTTTGTTAAGCCCTAAGTTGGAGTTATAATGTGGTTAGGAATAATTAAAGTTTTAATTAAACTTTGTTTTTATAAGGGTTGTGATTATTATTTCAAAGGTGGACGAGTTGTTGATTTAATTTGATGTTCATGAAATGGAGAATTAAGATTTAGGAGAAAGAAAAAGTTGTTATAAAATAATTTCTGAGAGGTTTATTGATTATTATTTTGATAAGGATTTTTATTAAAAAGGACTTTGGTGGATATGTTTATTAAGCTAGAGTAAAAATGTGTAAATTGAGTTATGCTTTATCTTGTGATTATTATTTGAAGTCCACTAACCCTTATTGATATTGGAAAGGAAAATTGTGTTTAGTGTGGTAGATTTTATGGACAAATTCTTGGCATCAAAAAGGTATGGGCACATTCTTCTATTGATTGTTTATGGTGGTTAATTTCTGAAATATCGTTGGAGTGAAAAGGATTAATTGTGGTTTCCTTTTTGAAAGTGGTTGGTTGAATGCTTCAAGGTTTTCTGGTTTGAGAGTTGTGTTTAAACCTTAAGCATAGTTGTTGAAGCCCATTGTTTATGTAAATAATTTGAAAAGAACATGAGTATTATTGTAATGTGAGATTTGTGGTTGAGCATTATTGGAAATATTTGAGTTGGTTGATACATGCTTGGACTAGGGTTTTGTGAGAAAGATTTGTCCCTTGTGGTGATTGGTTGAGTTGAGTTGATTGAGCCTAGTCAAGTGATTGTGTGAGGTGATTGTTCAAGTACCATGAAACAAACTATTCTATAATTCTAATTTGAGTTGAGATTGAGCTTAGAACATATTGAGTCTCTAAAAATTCTCTTTATGCTTCTATGAGTTGACTTGAGTTGAGATTTATTTGATTTGAGTTGAGTTGAGATCATTGTGGATCATTGTTGTCATCCATTATAGAGTGAATTGCCATTAATTGTTGAGTTCATCTTTGAGCCTTGCCTTCATAGATTTGTGGATGAGATTTGAGTACTACTTGAGCATGATTGATTGAGCCTTTGAGAAGGCCTTTGGGATAGATTTTTGGACAGATTTGTGGTAGTTTGTGTATGATTGATTGAGTCTTTAAGAAGACTTTGTGGATAGTTTTAGGACATATTTGTGGATAGTTTTAGACATATTTGTGGATAGTTTTAGACATATTTGTGGACATATTTGGGATAGATTTTGATGAGGTTCTAAGTGAGCCTATTGAGCATATTTGAGCAAGTTCTTGGTGAGCTTGTTGGAGCAGATTTGAGCAAGTTCTTAGTGAGCTTGCTAGAGCAGATTTGGACAAGTTCTTAGTGAGCTTGTTGGAGCAGATTTGAGCAAGTTCTTGGTGAGCTTGCTAGAGCAAATTTGGACAAGTTCTTAGTGAGCTTGTTGGAGCAGATTTGAGCAAGTTCTATGTGAGCTTGTTGAGCAGTTTTGGACAAGTTCTGTGTGAGCTTGTTATGCAGATTTGGACAAGTTCTATGTGAGCTTGTTATTGCCTAGCTTTGAGCAGATCAAAGAAATTTGGACAAGTTCTGTGTGAGATTGTTGAGCAGTTTTGGACAAGTTATGTGTGAGCTTGTTATGTAGTTTTGGACAAGTTCTATGTGAGTTTGTTATTGCCTAGCTTTGAGCAGATCAAAGAAATTATTATATTGGATAAGATCCTTATTTTTGTGTGAAATATTATAAGGATATTATCTTGTGGAGTACCCCACATTGGGGTAACCACATTAAATATTATGTCTCAATTGTGTATGGTGACTTGTGCTCTTGCTTACTATTGTTATCTGAGTTATTAATGCACACTGCTATATTTGGTTATTACAATTAAGGACATTAATTGATATTGATTTGGAAATAAAGTAAAAAGTGGTCTTATACTATTCACCCCCCTCTCAATATAAGCTTGTGTTCTTCAATTGGTATTAGAGCGGGTTCCTTAGGAAAAGCTAACATATTGAGGGCAAATTCTACAAGAACACAGATGGCTTCACATAATGGATCATCTATAAATAAGGCTCCACTATTTGATGGTAACAATTATGCTTTTTGGAGCATGAGGATGAATAACTACTTGATATCACAAGGATATGAGGTATAGCAAATGGTTGAAAAAGAGTATATATTTGAAGGTGATCCCGAGGCAGATAAGACTATAAGTAAATTGGTTGAGATCAATTCAAGAACAATGAATGTTATTTTGAGTGGGCTACAAGAGACAAATTTTGTAAAGGTTATGGTATGTAATTCAGCTAATGATATGTGGACCAAGTTGTAGAATAATTATGAAGGAGATTCCAAGGTAAATTTGGCAAAACTACAAACTCATAGAAAAATATTTGAGGAATTGAAAATGGAAGATTCTAAAGATATTGCAAGGTTTTTACTTCGAGTTGATGAGATTACTAACACCATGATAGGTCTAGGATTTGAAATGAAAGAATCATAAGTTACTCAAAATGTTTTGAGATCACTTCCCATGAAATATGATGCATGAAATATGATGCTAAGGTTTCAACAATAGAATAAACAATGGATATCAATAAGCTAACAATGGAATAATTGCAAGGAACTCTCACAACTTATGAGATGAGGGTAAGTAAGCATCATGTTCTAATAAAAGATATTGCATTCAAGGATTTAGAAAAAGAGAAAGGAAAAGTTTCAAAAACAAGTAGAGGTTCAAATAATGATGAGGAAGCTAACTTCATAAAAACGAATAAGGACTCAAGGAATTTTAGGGATATAAGGAAATTTAGATGCTACAAGTGTGGTGATCTTGGTCACTATGCATACAAGTGTCCACAAAAAGAAAACAATGATGATGAAAAAGTAGGGTCACAGAAGAAAAGAAGATGAAAAGCATAAGAATGAAAAAGATGACAGATACAAGCAAAACATGTATGAGGAACCAAGGCATGAACAAAGGGCTTTTCAAGGACATTGTTTTTCTTATAATGGATTCAAACACAAGGCTATACACTGTAGGGTCTATAGATCATATAAGTTTAATTTTTCTAGAAGGAACATCAAAGGAAGAAGGTATGGTTTTCAGGGACATTGCTTCTCATGTAACGGGATTGGTCATAGAGCTTCTTAGTACAAAGGAAATGAGCAACATGGTTTTTGTTTTAGAGCTATATAATTCAGAAGTCATGGTCATAATGGTCATGAAAACAAAACTTCACAATACAGGGTTCAGGAAAGGAATGAATATGGAAATTATATCAAGAAAGATTTCAGGATATGGGCACCATCCAAAGGCTACAATATCAAGTGTTTTAACTGCAATAACTTTGTACATATTGCAAAATGGTGTAGGACTCAATTCCAAAAAATTTCAAGGCAAGAAGGTCAAACAGGTTCAAGGCAAGAAGATCAAGAGAAGGATATCAGAAAAACATGGAAGGAAGTTGATAGAGGAAAGAAAAAATGTAATATCGAAGTAAAAGTACTCCCACCCCAAAATTAATAACCTAAAGAGAGAAGGTGGTGAGGGGGCTATGCTTAAGAGTCATATATTTTAGCCCCATAGGTGTCCCTTTTGCCATTGATGTCAAAGGGGGAGAGATTTGAGTAAGGGGGAGAGCATTGAGTTAGGGGGAGCAGCCTCCAAAGAGAGCATTGAGTTAGGGGGAGCAACCTCCATAGAGAGTATTGAGTCAAGGGGAGAAGCTTTGATTCTTAGAGAAGGTTTTTGCAGTGATTGTGGTTTTTGCCATCGATGGGAGACTAGGTTTGAATTCGTGATTTCTTCTAGTCATTTCACCCTCATCGCTTCTCATGGAATATGGTTCTTCTTGGGGACATGATGGGCATGCATACTAGAATTTATAAAATATGATAGCTTTTTAGAGCAATTTATTTTTAGCATTTGGAATAATTATAAAAGTGCTATTTTTCTAATTCGAATGCTTCTACTGATTTATTAATGTATGCTAAATATATTATCTGCTCTAATGTTATGGTTCAAATTCAAGCATAGGCCAAAAAAGTGGCCCTTGAAGTGGGGCATTTATAGACCTTACTTGATCATTGGACCAATGCCCCTTATTCAGTGGTCAGAGTCCCTCCTTATTTGGGTTCTATTAGAAGGCAGCCCAATAAGGTCGTAGTCTATGCCTAGACAATCACCCTAAAAATTCACCATTATAGCGATATTCATTTGTTCACCTTCGAGGTTGGTTTAACACCCTACCATATTCCCCTTAAGTGCTTGGTTTGGAGTGGGATTATGCTACTCAAACAAAGGATGTGACACTTCTAGTCAAGAGAAGGGCTAGGATCCCAAGACCCATCCTTCTTCAGGTCAAGTGCCTTTATCTACGTTTGATTTTTCTAGATGGAATTCTGCTTTTGATGAACTTGACCACCTTATTGGGTGGGGAAATACTAAAGACAAAGATTATTTTTTTAGTAGTGTTAAGATGTGATCTTTGTTATCCCCATAATGCTCTTTTCTTACTCTAGAGTGTTCCTTAGTCTAACTTTTTGGGGTGCACATTTTCTTGCCACCCACTTATTTTTTTGTGAACAAGTGTATTGTTTATTCTTTTAGTAATAAAAAAAAATCATCAAAAATATGTTAGAAATATGTAATACATATTTTGAATGGGATGTACAAGTATTTTTTTTTTGTTTGTGGAAAACATCCTAGAAGGGATGCCACTTTTTGGTAAGACCCAAGGAGGCAGAGGTATCTCTTTTGCAAAAAATACCTAGGGTTCACACCTGGCCTACCACCTTTGACACACACAAGGAGCATGTTTGAAACAACACAAAACAAGAACACACGAACACAAATACACAAAACAAAAAAACATACTCCTTGAGTGTGTTGACAAGAAAAAGTACAACCAAACACATGCAAAAAAAAACATGAACCACACAGAACAAACACATAAACAACATAGCAAAACACAATAAAAAAATACACAAAAAAATAAAATGACAAAAAAACAACAACAAAACATGAAACACATAGAAAAAACCACAAACACAACATAACAAAACACTACCAAAACAAAAACAACAAAAATAAATAATTTTACCACAAAACACAAACATAGAAAAAACCACAAAACAAAACAAATCCAAACCAAAAACAACAAAATGAATAAAAAACACCACAAATGAAATCAGGAAAAACAAATACAACAAAAACTAAGCCAAAGGAGCTAAAGATAAATTAAACAAAAAATGGTAACACTAAAAATAAACCAAAGCTTAACATATTATCAAAGATATCAAAAATTGCCTACCAAAATAGCCAAAGCTTCCAGCATTACCATAAAGAGACTGACTATAAACCTTAGGATTATGGCATCCTTATCATTTTATTTGTATCTTTCTTCATTCCAGTTGGGACTATAGGTTGGTTAAGAGCCACAACACTACTATTGGAATTTTTATGGTCTTTTTGATCCATTTTGTTTGTAGTTTGAATCTGCCCTTTTGTTTTGCACTTGGGTTGGTTTTCTACATTGTACTTTTTTTCCTTTAATGTTATTTCTCAGCATCAATGCAATCTCTTTTAGATATTTCTCATCATGCAATCCTTCTTGTTCCCTCTCTTTATAAAACTGTGTTTCCATAATAAATGTCTCTATTTGACCATCCTCATCATCTGCTTGCTCATCCGTGGAGATAATTTCAAAGGTTTTAGGTGAAAATATTGTTTCTCTTTTGTTGCTATTTTTTTCTATGTTTTTTTGTTTAGGTATTTGAAAACCTTCCAATTCCCCATCCCCTTTCTCTTTGTTAGGGACCTTATGTGGATAATCCTTGGCTAGATGGCCATATTCATGATAAATTTTGCATCTAAATGGAATATTTTCATAATCTACTACTTTCTCTCATGTTTCTTCCCCATATTATAAAGTAATATTCTTCGGAAGTGGTTTGTCAAAATCAATCAAAATACAAATCCTTGCATAAATCATATGCTCTAAGTATTGGGTGCTATAAGAAGTCATCATGTAAACTCCTAAATAATTTCCAATTGTTGCGAATATCTTTGGATGTCAGTATTCTATCGAAAGACCAAATAAATGGACCCAAACAGGGGTAGTTGATGGTATTTCTTCCTCATATTTGAACTTGGTATGCTAGGGCTTCATGAAGAGCCCTACCCTACCAAAAAACCATGGCCCCCTTGAAATTTTTTCTCCCTATCTTCTTTATTAACAAAACAAATAAGAAAGTAGCCATTAGGGTAAGTAAAAATTTGGAACTTACCTTTAGTGCTCTAGTTTTTGGCATCCCATTACTTGAAGGTAGTAAGAGTCGATCAAAATCCTATGAATCAACAAATTAGGTGCTACAACCCTAACATAGCTGACTATGTTAGATTCCATTTAATTATTCATTTTTACTATTTAGACTAGATTGATTTATCATTCATAATATCTATCATCTATATTTTTATCATCTGCGCTATTCGCATATTTAGCCTTCACGGCGAGGGAGCGCCCACCTCAAGTGGCTTTCCATCTTCACTGCTTATTTGTTTAAAGTTTGTTTTATCAATATTTCTGCATTATTGTTGAATATGATTTATCCGTGAATGAATGCAATTTATACTGTGTAAATATTAAATATCTAGACAGAGCATTCCAAGTGGTATCAGGTTAGCGATCTGGGCGTGAGCGCAAGTCACCAAAGAATCCCTCGCAGGCGGCGGTAAAACATCGTAAGACATCCCTCTGCAAGTGGAACCTGGTGGAGGAATCATGAAGACCAAGCAACAACCGAGTGTGCGTTTCACCGTCACACCAACGCAGGTGCCAATTTACCTCATCAAATTATGGGGAAGTGTTTACACCAGTCGAAGTTTTTTTTTCTTTCGACATTTTAGGTCAAGCAATCGAACGATTTAAGAGAGTAGAAGACTCCCAAAAAATCCCATCAGTTCGCTACGATAGTAATTGGAAAAGCCATCAGTTTTGGCATGATTCAGGAGTTCATTCAACGTTCTAAACTAGCAGAAGATGTCTTTAGGAATTTGAGTTGACCTCTGCATGCAACAAAATTCAAAAACCAGAAGAAACATTACCCAGTGAACGCAGATTCATCTGGTTACTCTCCTTCCATTGCCTACCAATCAAGAGCGAGCAAAAATCAAAAAATTACGCGATATATTAAGGTTTGTAAAGCGCTCATTAAAAAATATATATATTTTTCGGTCATGGGGATATATATCCCACATTGGGCATACGAACAATAGAGGGTGGTTTATACGGCGGAAGCGGCAGGTAACCAAACGTGACTTCGGTCACAAGGCTAGCCTCCTCCCACGCGTAGTCTTACTTACCCAGCTGTCGCTCCTACGCCCTTCCCACGCATCTTGGTCCTTAGTGGTCCCAATGTAGGTTTCTGGTCCCACGTGTTCTACTTCAGTCCTCACGCGTTGTCGTTGGTCCGTCCGTTAGTCGTGCGTCCTGTGGTCCCTTCACTGTGTTGTGTGTCTTTTGGGTCGTGTCCTTTGCATGTCTTATGGGTCGTGTCCTTCGTGTGTCTTGTATGGTTGTTCTCGCATCTTGTCTGGTTGTCATTTTTGGGTGTTGTTATGGGTTGTGTTATCATGTCATGCTCGTTAGTCGTGTCGTTCTCGTGTCTTGTTTGGTTGTCATTGTCGGGTGTCGTTACGAGTTGTGTTGTCATGTTGGGTGTCATTACGGGTTGTGTTGTCATGTTGGATCATCCATGTCGGTCTTGAGTCAGTCAAGTGGTGTCACATTGCTGTCAAATCAGGGTCAAAGTGTCACATTGTTGTCAAAATCAGGTGTCAAACGGTGTCGGTCACATTGCTATCAAATCGGGGTCAAGTAAGTCATCAAGAAAATTGTTGAAAGTGTCAAAATTGTTGAAAGTTGGTCAAAAGTTGTTGTCAAGGAGGTGAGCCAAAATTCCAATCCGTGCCACAGTTGGAGTGGCACTTAAGGCGGAAAAAACAACAAATTTTTTGCCAAAGCCAACCCAAATTTTATAGAAATTGAAGCTCAAGGACTACTAAGCGGGATACTTTAGAAAGTACATGAGCAAAAGTTGGATCAAAGGATATGAAGGACGATTAACAAGCTCAAAAACTCCCAAAAATAACGTCAGAAGAGCTCGTCGAAGCCTAGGTACAAAAAATTCTCCTTCTCCGTCCGGAATTGGTAGTTTTAATCTGAATCATCCAGTGGTCAGCCCAATGGCATCCAATTCTTCTCCATATTTAGCACAAGATAACGTTACCCAAGTGGACAGTAATCATCCAGTGCTTAATGATCAATTGTTAAAATATTTGATAGTAAATCTTTATATGATGACTGCAAGTTTCAACGCATATCAGAAGCCTTCCCAACAACATCCTTCTAGCTAGGTCTAAGGTGTAGACCAATTGGTTCATCCAAACCCCATAATGGGGGTAGAGGTCCAAGGTTCAAATCTTGGGCCTCGCCGAACTGAACGCTTGTCCCTTTCCTGGTGCTTTTAGTGACGTAAAATGTTTAAAATGATTGTGGCATGGTGGTTATAGGGGTGAACAGTGCGAAGATCTGTGTGGCGACTTCTGGAGCGGATAGCACAAAATACTGTGGTGGCCATAAAATCTTGACAACCTGCCCGGATTCATGGCGGCTACCGATTCCACCATGTAAATTCAAAAAAAAAAAAACATCCTTCTAGCTCCAATCACTGGAGTACAAATGTCTACAATGACGACTATACACACTATAGAGGGAAATATAGTAAATCCCTGACTAATAATGGTTACCAAAATATGGAGGATAGGGGTAATGAAGAAAATATGGAGCACCAAAGAGGGTTTCACAGACCCTATCAAAATAACAACCAGATATAGGGAAGTAATAAGGAACAAGATAGAAATAATTGTTATGCCAAACCAAGAGGTTCAATGGGAGTCAATAATCCACGCATTGATATGCCTACCTTTGAAGTCCAGGATCCACGTGGATGGATTGCAAAAATGGATGGCATCTTAGAATTTTACAAATTTTAGGACAAGGACAAGGTCCCTTTTACAGCAACCAAATTTGGCATTGAAGCTTATAAATGTTTACATGGTATAAACGTGAGGAGCCCCAAGATGCATTATATTGGGATACTTTCAAAAGAGCCTTTCTTCACAAATTCGACAAAGGTCCCACAGGTTCATACACAGTACGATTGTTGTCACTCAGGCAAACAGGATCAGTAGGGGCCTATATTTTTGAATTCACTAGTATGCTTTCCTATGCAAAAGACCTACCACAAGACGTGGTAGTAGCAGCTTTTTGAAATGGATTAAAAGCACATATTAAATTTGAGGTAGATCTACAAAATCCATCCAAGTTGGATGAGTGTATAAGGATTGCTGACTTAGCAAAAACAAAGGTGCACATAGGATCATCCACACGACGTGATTCATATGGTCGACCTCCATTCTGCAACAACTCTTTTTGCAGAAATGATCAACCGTCATGATACTTCTACTACAAATATCATAGTCAACATCAAAAATATCAAGCATGTACACCACAACAAAATTTTCAAATTTAATATGCTGACCAGGAAGAAGAAATTGAGGAGTACGACGCACCTGAGGATCTCCTAGTTGAGGACCAACATGCACAAGATGAAGTTGTCGCTGAGGAAGATACCATGACTATTTTAGTACATGCTCTTGTGGTGTTATCTTCTCACAATACAATCAAGGTGGCAGGTTTCATTTAGAAGCAGCGGGTGATGGTACTAATTGATTCTGAAAGTACTCACAACTTCATTGATGCAAGACTTGCAAGGACACTGGGTCTGCACGTCTACTCTTCTAGTCAAGATCGGTTTCAAGTCAGAATAACAAGCAGGGAAGTTTCTCAATGTCTCGGTAAGACATCTTCAATTTCACTACAAATGGGTACGTATACTTGGCAAGGTCCTATTTTTGTTATGGAATTAGGAAATTAAGAAGATATTTTAGGTGTTGCATGGATGGAACAATTGGAAACCACCATGGGTTTTAATCACAAACATCGCTTTGTGGAATGGCAAGCCAATGGGAGGACCATCTGTCTTCAAGGACTACCCACACCTCCATCAAAATTTGTAAGTTCACATAGCATGGAAAAGTTGTTAAGAAAATATGGTGGAGGATTCATAGCCCGAATCAATTGCCTTGAAAAATTAGAACAAGCTATACCAGAAATCAAAGAGGAAGATCTCCAAAACATTGTGTCTAACTATGTGGAGGTTTTTCAAGAACCTACATGCCTACCCCCCAAGAGATCTCATGACCATGCCATACATCTAGTGCCTGGTAGTCTTCCACCCAATGGTCATCCTTATAATTATTCCCAACACCAAAAAATAGAAATTGAGAAGATTGTCCAAGAACTATTAGACTAGGGTGTCATCCATCATAGTACTAGTCCTTATTCCTCACCTGTTGTCTTAGCCCGTCGAAAAGACAATTCTTGGCGTATGTGTCCAGATTTTCGTCCTCTAAATAAAATCACTATCAAAGATAAGTTTCTGATTCCTGTCATTGATAATTTACTAGATGAGCTACATGGTGCCAAATTATTCACCAAATTGGACTTATGCTTAGGGTTCCACCAAATCCGAGTAAGGGACGAGGATATTCCAAAAACAACCTTTTGAACTCATGAAGGTAATTATGAATTTTTGGTCATGCCCTTTGGTCTCACTAATGCACCATCTACATTCCAAAGTCTCATGAACCAAGTGTTTTGTCCATTCCTACGAAAATTTGTTCTAGTCTTCTTTGATGACATACTCATCTATAGCAAATCATGGAAAGATCATTTAGTACATGTGGATAGAGTTCTCCATATCCTACACAAAGAAAATTTGTTTCTCAAAATATCTAAATGCTCCTTTGGTGTTCAAGAAGTGGAGTACCTCAGTCATATAGTATCTCACAAAGGTGTTAAGGTAGATCCCAATAAGATTAAGGTAATACAAGATTGGCCCTTGCCTAAAACCATTAACAAAGTTCATGGGTTTTTAGGTCTCATAGGCTATTACCGTAAATTTGTGCGTGACTATGGTAAAATTGTGGGTCCTCTCACAGATCTCACCAAGAAGGATGCTTTTCAATGGTCAATAGTAGCTACTAAAGCTTTCAAGGCTCTTAAGGAGGCCATGTGTACGACTCCAGTTTTGGTCATTCCAGATTTTCAAAAACCATTTGTCATTGAATGTGATGCTTCAGGAACTGGTATTGGTGCAGTACTAATGCAGGAAGGTCATCCCTTGGCTTTCAAAAGTAAACAACTTTCAAGGAAAAATCTGGGTAAGTCCACCTATGAAAAAGAAATGTTGGCTATTTTACATGTAGTGGAAAAATGGAGGCATTACTTAATCAATAGCCGTTTTATTATTAAAACCGATCACAATAGTCTTAAGCATTTTTTAGAACAAAGGTTTTCTCATCCCGAACAAAATAAGTGGTTGACTAAATTATTGGGATATGATTTTGTGATTGAATATAAGAAATATAAAGAAAATGTGGCTGTGGATGCATTATCTAAAAAATACGAAGATGAAGTAGTTATTAGTTCCATTTCAGGGCCATGTTCACAGTAGGTGTCTCAATTACAAGAAGAATGGTTGTCCAATAGTGAAACAACTAAAATAATTCAAGAGTTATCTAGGGGTTCCTCTAAGTACCATATTTTCGCATATGATGACCAAATATTACGTAAGAAGAATCGTATTTACATCCTTCATAATTCACCAATCAAAGTACATATTCTAGAAGAGTCACATGCTTCTCCTTCAGTAGGACATTCATGATCCGTAGAGTGGCACAAAGTTAATAACTCTCTCCAAAATATTCAACTCGGATGTACAAGTAAAATTAACATGACAATAGTACACACAAATTAGCTCTCTATAAGAATAAAAAAAATAATTTTAAAATTTTAAACATAAAAGGAAGAAATACTATTAAAGAGGAATTAGGCTTAAAACAAAGACATTTAAAATATGATTTTACTATTATTTATTAAATATTATGTTGTTAAGTATGCATCCTATACTTAATATCTACATTTAATATATAATTCATTGTAAATAAAGTATATCAACTGTTTACATTTAGTTATTATCCAAATTATTATAAAATTATGCTTTCACCTAAGTGCGATGCATGTTCATCCATTTGTTTTACAAGAAATTTGGTTTTATTTCTAAGTTACTCTCAAAATCAAGATTTTATTTTATTGATAAAATCTATATGATTCCTGCATTCACCTTTTTGAAAAAGACTTTGCAAAAACCATATAATACAGTACTTTGATATACAAATCCAACTAAAAACCACCAAACTCTTTCTAATCTAAATGATTTTTTCAAATACCTTCAATATAAACCTACATGAAGTTGACCATAAATTTATTGGATGCCTATTCCTTCATTCAAGCTATAACATCTTGTTTAAATCCTTTTTTCTTCCTATGCATATGGAATCCTTCACTTTGTACAAATTGGTTGTTAGTGCATTTTAATATTTTATGCATTAGTTATCCTAGCACTTAGGATAAGCTTGCTTAGGTAGGTGTTTACTTATTTGTCTCTCATAGATGCCATGTGTCATGATCTCTCACATTGTGTTGACTTCTTCATCCCTCACACACGTGTCATGATCTCTCACATTGTGTTGAATTTTATGTCACTCATGGACATGTGTCATGATCTCTCACATTGTGTTGAATTTTTTTTATCGCTAACACACGTGTCATGATCTCTCACATTTATTTGATTTTTTGTCATTCAAACACGTTCCATGATCTCTCACATTGTGTTTCGTGTCTCCTTTAGGGCCTTTGTGGTTTCGTATCTCCTTTATGGCCTTTGTGGTGGTGGTGGAAGCTTTTTTCAAAGCTTCATAGGATGATTACCCGGTTGTCTACTATCTCCCTCTCTTGGGATGTGTTTATTGGCAATGATTATCAGGTAAGGCAATTCTCATTGATTTTGGTGGCTCCTCATTTCGATAAGGCCTTTCTTTGAGACACTACCATCGTTTCAAAAACCCTAGTGACTTCCTCTAGTGGTTCTACACTTATCTTAGGGAAGGGCTTCTCTATGCTATATGGTTTTTCTTGGGGTTTTCGATTGTTGTGGCTTGAGGTGGGGGCATTGTCCATCCCCCTATTTCTCGCACTTTAGAATTTGCTCGGTGTTAGAAGGGTGGTGTTGGTTTCTAGTTACTTCTCTCACGAGCCTTGGTTTTCTAAGGTCCCTCTGAATGGTGGGACCTTATTTCTTCTTTGAAGCACATTTCTCTTTTCAAAAATTGGTTGGAAGTGCATTGTTTCAGCTGTGGTTGTTCCCAGGGTGCTTGGGTATCCTCGGTTGTTGAATTTTAAGGGTGTTTTTATGGACTGAAATCGTCAACAAATATGATGGATACCTATTTATTCTCTGGTTTGTTATGGAGTCTTCTACCACATTCTATATGTTTGGTGTCCATATCTTTTATTTCTATTTTATGGAAGAGTGTTGTGCTGAAGAGTGGGGGGCTGACGAAGATTTGAAGATGGGAAAAGCTAAATGGTATTGTTCCAAATTGAGGCCCACCAAATCCTGGTTGGAGCCCACTTCTCTAACTATCGATGACAAAGTTAAAACTATTTTGAAGAATGGTGGTCTTTTGGAGTGTGTTCATAAGTTTCATGGGCACAACCCAGTGCTTTTGAAATGGATGGCAGTGATGTGGAACGATGGATGGGTTAGAATTGGTTCTTGGTTCTTTGAGGTTTTGGTGAAATTGATTAGCAGAACAACTAGTCTAGCTTTGGATGGTGCCTATCACAATAGGGACAGATATTTGCTTCTCAAAGAGATAAGTTATTTTCTGGATGGGGAGGAATTTTTTCCCAGAATTCAGAATGGCTTTAGTGCCAAGGTGTTTTTCCCTTTGTGGGATAGGGTGGCTAAAGTTATTATGGATTATTTTACCTTGGAATCTATGTATGAAGTCATACATAGCTTCCATGCTATGTTTCTCAACCACCTGTAGAGGCATATGTGGATGAACATTCCTTTATTCTTATTTCAATCAATAAATAAATCAATGTTGGATGTGCAAGGGGGTCGTGGCCAGCTCCCTCTCCACTAGGGTCTGGCCCTTTTAGTGTTTGAACAAGCGACATCGGAGAATGGCATGGTGGTGGAGGAAATCTTGAAACCTTTAGTTGATTTATCGATCCTTATGCCTGGTCAGGCTACGGAGGTTTCTAAAGGTTCTAGCGATGATAATGAGGATGTTTATTCATTATCGTTGGGCTTGGGATTAGACAATATTTCACGTAAAATACAAGTCTCGGCTAAAGGTTTGAGGAGGAAAGCGTTGCGCTGTAGTGATGATGATTTTTTGAAAAACTTATCTTTCAATGCCAAGTCTATGCCTGAGGTGGGAGGTCCTCCATCGATTAGTCAGGCAAAAGGAAGTGGAACCCATAAATAGATGTGTTTGCTCAATAAAAAGTGGGAGGCATATGGGTCATCCCCCTTATCCCCTTCTATTGATGTGGAGATCCTACCTAGGGACTTCCATAAGGATAAAATGGTGAAAGATGTCTATGCATTGGAGGAAGCCTTTGAGAGGAAGAGTTCGGTTTTGCATAATCTATAACTGATAGAGATAAAGTAGCTTGCAATCTGGAGATCCATGAAGATCACATTATACTATTCTTAGGAGGTGTCATGGATGACGAGAATGATTGCTCAAGAGATTGAATTGTTGGTGTAGAAATTCCTCGGTTCTCTCTTGTGTCCCCTCTTGTCTTTTGTTTCCTCTCATTTGATTTATCTTTGCCTCTCTATTTTTTCGTTTCTTTTGGCCACCTGTGCAGTGCCTTGTTTGCTATTTTTTTGTTTTTGGATACCTTTTAGTCTTGTTCTAATGTAAAATGTTGTGGGGTCCCTTTCAAAACCCTCTTTCCCTTTAATAGTATATAAAAAAATGAAATTACATTCTTCATATGCCTCTTTGGCATTTCTTCAAAATTTCAATAGTGACCTAAAAGTCAAGTCGTTTATATATCATAACTATCTCTATCATGCTAAGTTCTATCCTTAGACACCTTCCCAATTTGTTAACCAATATCCTTTAAATCACTAACTTCTGAGTTTTTTGAAAATTTTGCTTTATCTATGCTTGCTTTAACTAGAGTCTATTAATTTACCTAGATAGAGATTTGGACTAGCTGCAATGCATTGCCCTCATTGAATTCCTATACTAAGCACATACCTAGATCAATTTGAAGCACCTTCTTTGAGAAATTATCTGCTTCCCTATTTAGTTCTCTATAAGTATGTCAAAAAATAAAAGCTTCACTTCAATCCACAACTTTTTTTATTTGAGATATGGGTTGTAGAATCATGTTTTCCATAATAAAAATACCAAACATCCAATTTATTATGACCTTGAGTCTCCATAAATTTAAATTTTTTGTATTCCTTTTGATTTTACCAATTGAACCAACAATTTGAGGGTCATAATTTCAACATAATTATTAGAACATTCTCCCAATCCAACCTTGAATTTAAAATAATGAGATTAAAAAATATATAGTAATTCTCCTGCTCCACAAACTCCAAGGACCCCGTGTCTAGCCCCATCAAAAAAACCCTAGGCCCCTGATTTATCAATCTTTGGAGGGATGATTTGTCTATTTACCTTTGTTGTTGTTGAAACCTTACAATTATTGAAATATCCAATGATTTGGGAGGAGACCTGCTAAGTAGGCTTCTCTTGAAAAAAATATTGCATTCCTAGTAACCATACTCCCTAGGACACAAACAACGAAAGAGCTATAAAAACATTGTATGACCTATTTTCAAACCAATATTTTAAGCACTCTCCTAAGGAATATTCTCTACAAATATTATGAAGCTACCCTAAAATCAAGCATAACCAAATTTATTCTATTCATTTTGATTAATTAATTTATAATTATTAGATGTATTAAATGTTATGAAAATAAATAATTTTTATTATATAATCTATTAGAGTAAATAGTCAAAATCCTTGCAATAATTATCTCACACTATGTAGAAGATGACCACTGCATAAAAATTAACTTGCAAAAACATATATCCATTGAAGACCTCTCATTAAGATAATTGTGAAATTATGTTTTTCAATTTATAGATAATTGGTTTTGATTTCTTTTAACAGGGTTTGTGATGTAGGAGAATCCAACTCACAAGATCCACTTAAAAGAAAAAAATAAAAACAAAAACAAAAAAATGGTTAAAGTTTTTTTTTTTGTACGGAGGACTGGATAAGTAATAAACATGCAACTGGAAGTGCCACATTTTGATATGGCTATATGATTTGTATTTTTAGAAAAATATGTGTTTTTAGAAAAATATAGAAACTTCATGCGAAGAGAAAAGCTTAAAACATAGTTGGGAAAAGGATGGATAAAAATGCTTAGTTGTCATTGACAGTTTAGCAATCATGTGTAGCTAGCAAGTCATTGCTATTTTAGCTTATAAATAAGAAGTTAATGTAGAGTGTGAAAGGAAAGTAGAAGGTCTTCAAAGAAATTGGTACTTTACATAGTTCTTGTAGGAGGTTTGCTATGTAAAACCTCAAAGGAAGAAATTGGCACTTTGTGCAGTGCTTGCAGGTGTTTTGCTATGTAAAACCTCAAAGGAAGAAATTGGTAGTGCAGTGCTTGTAGAAGGTTTGCTATGTAAAACATCTAAATAAGGAGATTGGTAATCTTATGAGTGCTTACATATTTATGGTGTTCTATGGAGAGCAATTGTGTAATGTTTGATGTGGCCATTGAAATATAATAAAAATAATATTTTGTAATATTTTGTGTTTCATGTGTTATGTTGCTATGTAATTTACCCTTGTAGTTCATCTATTTGTAGATTAAAGTGGGGTTCTCTATTACTATTTTTTGTGTTGTGGTATGAAGATGTCCAAGCATTTAGGAGAGGTTGTTTAATTGACATCTTTTCCCCTGCTGTATCATTTTGGTATTAGAGCCAAAAGATCTTGGGGGTAGGATAGGAGGAAATATGGAAAAATTGGAGAAGGTGAAGAGTTTGTTGAGTGTATTTTAATGTGAGGAGGCTTGATCCTAAGAGAAAGGTAAACATAATATAATGAAGTTGGCCTTTTGTAGACAACCAAACTAGAGTGGTCATAGCTTGGAAAAACACTTCATGAGCTAGAGCTCATGAAATATTTTTGTTACCTGGTGAGTATGATGTAGGAGCATCCAGATGGCAAGAGCTAACTAAAGAAAAAAAAATAGTTGGAGTTTTTTTACGAAGGACTGGATAAGTAATAAGCATGTAACTGGCAGTACCACCTTTTGATATGGCTAGATGATTTATGTTCTTAGAAAAAAGCCTAGATTTTTAGAAAAAGATGTGGTTTTAGAAAAAATCTAGAAATCATGTGAAGAGAAAAGCTTAATATAAGCTAGAAAAAGAATGGATAAGAATGCTTACTTGTCATTGATAATTTAACCATAATGCATAGCTAGTGAGTCATTGGTTTTTATACTTATAAATAAGAAGTTGACGTAGAGCATGAAAGGAGAGCAAAGGGGCTCTAAAGAAATTGGTACTCTATGTAGTGCTTGCGGGAGGTTTGCTATGTAAAACCTCAGAGGAAGAAATTGACAATCTGTGCAGTGCTTGTAGGTGTTTTGCTATGTAAAACCTCAAAGAAAGAAATTGGTAGTGCAATGCTTGTAGAAGGTTTGCTATGTAAAACCTCAAAAGAAAGAGATTGGTACTCTAAAAAGTGCTTGCAAATGTATGGTGCTATGTAGAGAACAATTGTGTAATGTTTGATGTGGTCATTAAAATATAATAAAAATAGTATTTTGTTTTTTTGTGTGTTTCATATATTATGTTGCTATGTCATCTACCCTTGCAGTTCATATGTTTGCAGATTAAAGTGAGGTTTTCTATTATTGTTTTTTTGTGACTTTATAATTATACATAACATGCACCCAAGAATTCATAGAATTATCTTTACAAAAATTTAATAATAAAAACCAACTTAGAAATATACTTAGTTATCAAATTCTATGAATTTTTTGGATGAAGTTCGAAATTCGTCGAATTTAAAATCTTAACGAATTTATTCAGCGAACAAACCTTAAATTTGACGTAGGAAAAAATTATGTGAACATGCATAAGGGAAAAAAGCTTGCACAATTTTTTTTGGACCTCATAAATTTAGGCATGCAACTTGGTATGTTAATATATGGTCTTGATTTTTTACAATGGCTTATCACGTGCAGTTTGTGGCTTTCATGTTGCATATTGTGTAGTAGATTTTTTTTGGAAGGATTTATGGGATGTTTTAGAGACAACGAAAATACGAATTATATATATAAAAGAAAAATTAAATATTATTAAAATCTAAAACTATTAAAAATTATGTAAATTATGTAATCTGCACGGCACGAAAGTTATCTAAATTATGCAATCTACAGAAACAAGGAATGAAGTTAGTCCATTCAGTATTCCAACACCAAAGTACAAAATTGTGTGTAGAAAATATATCCAGTTTTATTATTTTTAATGATTTAGTAAACCAAATAATTTAAGGACGAATACCCAATTTTTAAAATTTATTATTGTTACTATTATTTTTATTTCCAGTTAGTATGGAATTAAATTGGAAAAGGTTTGTTTTATATCTTATTAAAAAAATGTTATGTGCATACACCTAAGTTCATATATGCACATTTATAATATATTGAATTTGATGTCGAATTTTATTTCAAATTTTTAAACATGACAAATTTCTTTCAAACTTCAAAAAAATTAAATTTAAATACGAACTCAAACTTAACTAAGAAAATATATAAATACAGGATCCACAATTTTTTCATATAATAAATTGACTTGTCTTATGGTCGAAATGCCTCCTATATTCTCTTATTCATAATTTCAATCCCCTTCAAGTCTAAAATCTTGCTGACCACCACTTAGAAAATCCTACTCTAAATTTAGACAAACGGAAAAGTAGCATTTTGTCATAGAATTATTCTATGAAACAACACACTCAACTATTAAAATTACAATTTAATTTCCTAAAGCTTTGTTTACCAAAATTTTGCCTTGGTATGGTAGCATTCTTGTTCCTACTCATATATAATGTTATATTATATTGGACTTCGTAAAATATATTTTTAATAAAAAAATATTTTTTTCAAATAGTGGATGCAATAGGTGAAGTGTAAATAGAATGGGATCCATTTGGAGTGAGAAAAAATAATCTTAAGCGGTACATATAAATTATATATAATGGTGAAGTCAATGGATCCAATGCTATAAATATTTATGCACCTTGATCTATTCATATATAATTTATATTATATTAAACTTATTAAAATATATTTTTAATAAAAAATTATCCAAATAATGGATGCAATAGGTGAAGTATAGATAGAATAGGATCTATTTGGAGTGATAAAAAATAATGTTAAGCAATCCATATAATTATATATAATGGTAGAGTCAATGGATCCAATGATATAAATATTTATGCACTTTGATCAATGTAGGAATACCATTGATAAAAATAATTTATAGGAAACTTATTGGAGCAGAACAAGTAGTTGGTATTAATATATTGCAACCAACAATTATATTCAATAAAAATAAAAGAGGTTAAAATAAAAAATCCAAATTGTTGGTATTAATATTTAAGTATTTTTAATTGGAACCAACAATTATATTCAATAAAAATAAAAGAGGTTACAATAAAAAGAGAGCTAGAAAGATCACAACTTGGGGTACAAGGCCACCCATATGATCAAAACCAGAACCAACCCTTAAAAGGGTGAATACACAACATAACTAAGCATAGAAGCATAGAAAAATAAACTAGAGTAAAAAATCCTATATTGTAGAACTATAACCTTAGATACTAAGTAGACTTATTGGTCCGTCATCCTACATTTGTTCAAACCCCAACACCGCAAAGTTGTTGGAATTGTTGGGTTGAATGGGTGAAACCATTTTTCGGGTAGACTGTCTCCATATTCTTTCCCCTATCAAGGACTATGAGAATGCCAAAACCACATAGAAAGGGAGGGATCTTTAGATTTTGCTTCTTCCATAGGAACCGCCAAATCCATCGATGATGGCTCTACATCCAACGACATATCCTTGTCGTCGCTAAGATACTCCAACACATTGTAGTTGTTGGATGAATCAGGAACATAATTGCCCAATTGAAAACTAGTTATATGAAGTCGCTTCTCTAGAGCGATATCTTCTTCTATAGATCCCTTTCTCGAGCTGTGGGAGCACCTTGCATTAGCTGGGGAAATGTATTAGAGGACTGGTTGGTTGGATAGACTATGAAGCAACCACTATTGTATCCCTTGGGATATGAATCTATTGAGAATGAGGAGCCTTATTGTTGGTATTTTTAGTTGGGGGCTAACATTTTTCTTTTCATACCCTTTTTCTACCGGTTTTAAGATGTGCCTATTTGGACTATGTACCTTTAGAAGTAGTTAAACATGCATTTTTATGCCCTCCCATAGTCGTCCAACCATCCTCTTGAGGTTGAGGAGTGGGCGCACTCGGTGTGGTGGGGCTTTGCTTGTCCCTGTTATGCGACATCAAGGGATAATATTTGATCTTGTGTGTTGAGGACTGGCATCGAAAACATGTGTTGGGAAAATTAATGTAGAGGACCCACTGGGATAGCACAATGTCACCAACTTGTATGTCAATAGTCTCCTTGAGATCTCAAGAAATATCAATCTTGACGCAAACACATTTTTGAGGGCATGCATGGAAAAATTTGTCTACCTCCACCAAAATGACATGTCCTAGAGGGGAGGCTATGCGTTTGAGAAAGAGCCACAAAGGTAGAGGGAGTCCTGGGAATTCCACCCACATAAGGACTTTGGTAGATCTTTTCTCAGAAACAAAAAAGTCACGGGTCCAAGGAGAAAAAACAAGCAAAGAGCTTCTCATGTACTAGGGGTCATGCTCGTAAATCACCTTAGCATGGGTTGTTTCCGCAAAGCGAAACAAAAAAGCCCTTTGTAAGGTTTTGAACCATCGTTAGCTTGACTCCATGAGGAGTCCAAGATGCGTTAACCTAGACCCTAAGGGAAGACTCATTAGAGATGCATCCAACAAAATACTCGATAAGGGTGAATGATTCTAAACAGTGACATGTAGAATCAAATTCAGGCAATGGAAGAATTACATCAAGGAAAGTTACCTTGTGGACCATTCTACGAACAAACTTGCATAGTAAGTTGAGAGGAGCTATTATCACATCCATTCTCTTCTACTACACCAATATTATACATTGGTCCGTCAATATTGAGGACCACATTGATACTAAAAACCCTAGCCCAATCTCCATCACTTATTTTAATCTGGAAATTAAAATATTTCAATCTTAAAGTATTTAGTTGCAATACTAATATATATTCACATATAACCTATGATGTATGAATTCCAGGATAAATAAATAAATGCAAATTTTTAACTTTTATACATAATGTATATGTTGTTTTTTTTTGGAATTTATGAATATGTTTTTTTATTTTGGGCTTTGGTATTAAGAGTAGTGGTTCATGTTAATGGGATGATGTTATTAATGCAAGTGAGAAATTAAGACCCTTAAGAATGTCAATTAACTATCCTCTAAAATCGATGAAAATATGAATACATATATTTCCAAAAAGAACAATGTTGGTTAAATATTTTTAAAAATAATATGGATAAATGAACAACTTGGTTAGATTATTAAGGTTATATATATTATTAAAGTTAGTGTGGGAAATTCTCATGATATGTTTAGGATTGGGTATACACAGACATACCTTTTATAAGGGTGAAAGCTGAGTTGGGCATACACACCCATCCCAGGTATACACACCCATCTCATCACACTCCTATAACATATTTAAACCTTAAACCTCCGAAAAAAAAAAATTCGAACTTTTTCTTTATCCTCGTCTTTGAATATACCATAATTTATCAACCCATAATATATTTACATATGATGTTATTAAAAATTAATAGTCTTTCCTAGAGAATATAAATACCCTCACTCACAAATCATTGTATAATAATCCATCATTTATCATTTTCTTATTTTATTAAATTATGCCCTTGAAAGTTAGTGGATTGGTAAGTGTTTGTCTCGCCATGCATTTACTAAGAAGACACCCAGGTTCAAACCTTGGGGGCAGTGTGCTCCAAATGGATGATGACGGTATGATATCGAGGGATTGAGGGATCGGTGGTCCCCACGAATAATTTTAGTGAAAGCAGCTCCCGTGTAGTATGACCACCCTTCACGCCGGGTCAACAATCACGAAGCAAAATAGTTTTAGTGGAAGCAGCCCCTATGTGGTATGAATCCTACATTTAGCAGTTACTAAAAATAATGTGATTGTGACCAACTCTCCTATATAACCCAAAAAAATATTTTACTAAATTATTTTTGTATTTTGGTATAGCTCACATCTTGTTTTCTATTTTTTTTTTTTTTGTTAATAAGTTACTGTTTTAAAAGTCTTAATATAAAGTTGTTTTAAAGGTCTTAATATAAAGTTAAATTATATCATTGAATGTTAGGTATATTATGTGAATTTTAAATATATGTATATATTTATTAAATTTTTAATACAATTATATATTTATATATAATTTTTTGTTGATAAGGTTATTAACATAATATTAGAGGTGTTGCATTATTTAAATCATATTATTTTACAATGAAATTTATGTAAAAGTAGGTGTAGGGATTTATCTTTTATATAAAGATTTATTTAGTTTTTATTATAGTTAAATTTTATTTGTTTATTGATTATTAGAGGTATGTTTGAAAATAAACTTTTACATTAAGCAAGCACAAACATAAAAAATTATAAATTATATATGTTCTCAACAATTTATTTAAAATTTAATGTTTTTTTTAATAAGTTATATGGGGCTTCTATTTGGGCCACTTCCATCGAAATACCAAAATATTATATTTGGTGTTCGGTTAATCAAACCATATCTAATATGCCTTTTTATCACATATATTTTTCATTTTTTCTATTAAATATATTTTTCAACTTCTTCGAAGGATATGTATCCAAAGTCAACTACTTGACATCGTTTTTATTAAGAGATAAAATCTTAGTTGGCCAGTTGCCTTCTCAAATTTGAATTTCACCAAGATGATAGCTAGTGGCTAAATTATTTCCTACCCAATTTCCTTCTCTATAAATATGCTCACATTTTCCAGAGATTACCTCCAGTAATAGATGATGAACATTAACAATATTTTTTTCCAATCCCTACATCCATTTTTATCGATAACATTGATGCTAATTTGTGAATCTTCCTCAATTGAAATATTTTTTATTGCAATTTTAATCCATGTAAGAAGTGTCGTAGCCTCTACATAGTTGTTTGTTAAAGTTCCAAATAATTATAATCAATTGAGGATAATTTTAGCTTCATTATTTCTAAAAGCACCACCTCCACCAACTTTTTTCAAATTTCCTTTTGAAGCACCATCAAAATTAATTTTAGTAAATATTTCTTGACATTTCTATTTTACCCTAGATGGAAATAGATTCTTTGTTTTAATCCCACTATCACAAATGATTCTTCTATGTATGTTCAAATATTGAGTATATAAAAAGGGATTACTACAATCTAGTGGAATCCTAAGCACTCGAAAGACTCCATGACCAAGATAAAGAGCATGAGCGTTGGTTTTCTAGCGATTGTGTGTGGACAATAAATCATAGTAGAGTACCTCTGTGACCTATTTTCTTCCATAAATATCTCTTATATGTAGAACTATTAGAATAAATATTTTACTTAATTTTATTTATTTGCGAGGATAGTGAAGAATGATAAAAAGGACTGAGAAATGATAGTTAGTTGTCTAAAATACCTGTAATTGGACTTAGGGATGCCTAAAAAACAAGATAATATGCCTAAAATACCTACAAATAACTATTAGAGAATTATAACACTTGACTAAGGCTAAGACTTGACAAGAGAAAGATAATGTAAGAATGACCTATGTAAAATAAGATAGAATTTTTATACAATATCCAAATGGAACCGTGAGACAATGATTTGGTAAGATTTGTGTCTAGTAAGTTGGTTATAGATAAGAAAATATGTGATTATAACATTCTAATCAAATGTGTGCATAAGATAGGTATATATACCTGCAGCAAATGAAAAGAGTTCCAAATAGATATTAGTGATTTTTGTTGGAAATTTTGAGTGGTTTTGTTGTCAATGATGTCAAAAGAAGATTGGTTTAATGTCGTCGTCATTAAGGACATCAAGTAGTTTTTCCAAAAGCAAGAAGGTCTTGGAAAGGGATAGGATATAATATTTATTTTTAATATTATATACCTAAAAAGGGCCCAAAGGTTGAAAACCCGAGAAAGGAGAAGCAAGCTTGAATTAAATAATAATATTTTATTATTATAATATTCCGGGCCAAATGACAAGGTGAAGAAAAATGAAGTCCAAATTGAAAAGACCCATGAGCAATTTTCAAAGGTTTAATTTAAATTAAAATATTTTAACCTTTGATTAAAATTTTAATTTAAATTTATTAAATAAGGCAAAGGTTTTAATTTAATATTTAAATAAATTAAATTCGAATTTTTAAATTTGAAAAAGGGTCAACGTGAGAAATCAAAAGGTGATTAAGTATTTATATAGGAAATATTTTCTATTTTCTAAGTCTCCCAATTATCACACCTTCGAATGTGAATTGCAAATATCGAGCATTGTGTTAGAGAAGAGGATGAATTGAATTTAAAGTGCTTTGAGGGAAACAAAAACAACAAGGACTACGCATTGGGTTGACTTCCCACCAATGGTGGTAGCGCATATGGTAGTTGGGAATGTGTTAGGGTTTGCATGGAGGAGATCATGGTTCGATCCATGTGATCAACGTTTTGGAGGAAGAGCTATCATTCATTTTGCTTGGCACTTCATGAGGCGGTAGGATTAAATTGGACAGCGTGCGCATTGAGTTTCACGTGGGTGCGCAGCCCACTTGGTGGCCTAGCTTGGAGCTAAGGCGTTGGGGGAGCATAAGTCACGTGGTCGAATCCGTTAAAGCTCTTTTTATGGGTAGAACAAACAAGAGGTATGTCATTCGATTTTTGGTGTTGAAATTTGAGCACTTTGAGATTATAGTGGATGTTAAGAGCTTAGGGGAGTTATAAGGTAAAGAAAAATTAAAATATTTTTATTTTGATTTTTGGGTGATTGAAGATTATAAGGTGTATAAGGACTTTGCTATGCATGGTGTTGAGTGTTGTGTTATGATGAAAGTGTTGAATTAAAATTGTGAGTTTGGATATTATAAGGTGTATAAGGACTTTGCTATACATATTGTTAAGTGTAGTGTTATGGTAAAATTATTAAGTTGAATATTGTGAGTTTGGAGATTATAAGGTGTACAAAAGGATTTGTTATTTTGTATGAAAAATAATATTTGAGAAAATTATTTTGTGGAGATCTTGAGAGAGGTTGTGGTAACCTAACCCTAGTGTTGGTAAAGAAAAATTTGATTGTGGTTAAGACAGGTTTTGAAGACATATCTCCATCAAAATAAAAGGTATGGGTAAATATTCCTTGTGAGAAAAATATTGTTGGATTGGATGTTGTGAATGCTAAGTTGGAGTGAAAAGGATTGTTTGATAAGCATTGTTGAGTTTGATTGTTAAAGGTTTTTGGAGTGAAAGTTGATGATAAAAACCTTGTTTGATAAGCATTGTTGGAAATATTGAGTGAGCCTTCATATGCTTGAACTAGGGTTTGTGAAAGATCATGAGTATCATTGTTATGTGATAGTTGGTAAAGTGAAATTTCCTAAATTATTGAGTGATTGTTTGAGTAAGCTATTGAGGTTAAGCTTAAATATAGAAGATTTGAGGTAAGTCTTGGTGAAGACTTGTTGGGAGCAGATTGGACAAGTTCTAGAGAGGACTTGTGGACAGATTAGTGTGAGCTTTTTTGGAAGCTTACAAGGTAGATTTGAGATAAGTCTTTGAGAAGACTTGTGAGTAGAGTTGATTGATTGATTTGTTCAAACCTTGAGTTAAGGTTTGGGGTAGATCTAGCAGAGTTGATTTGTGATTGAGTCAAGCTTTGTGTTAAGGCTTGAGGATAGATTTTGGTGAAGATTTGAGGATAGGTTTGTGCTAGACCAGAGATAGAGATTGAGCAGATTTATGCTAGATCGAAGGACTATGTTTAGTGCAGATTTGAGATAGAGCTGAGAGCTAGCTTTGGAGGTGATAGAGTATAGAGGATAATAGTCTCTAGTGGATAGAGGTCCATTAGCCAAGGTAGTGAGGATAGGTCTTCTGAGTGAGGGTAGGAGTCTTCAGTGGATAGAGATCCATAAGCCAATGTAGTGGAGGCAATAGTTCTTCTAGAAGATCATCATCTAGAGCAGAGGAGGAGTTCTCCTATGGATAGAGATCCATGAACTTGATTAGGGGATTGGTGTCTCCTTTGGACAGAGGTCCATAAACATTGTAATAGGGAAAGGATTCCCAAAAGAATTATTTGAGAAAATTTTATAAGGAATATTTTCTCCATGGAGTAGCCCACATTGGGTGAACCATGTTAAATCATGTCTCTCATGTGTGTGATGCTTTGTGTGATGTTTACTACTTTAATATTATTGATGTTATCATATGGATTGAAAAGCAAAAAGTTTTATCTTATACTGTTCACCCCCTCTCAATATAAGCACATGTTCTTCAATTGGTATCAGAGCGGGTTTCTCCATGAAAAGACTAACAACTTGGAGGAAGATCCATCAAAACACACATGACTTCAGAAAGTGAAGAAGAGACCATGTTTGACATAAAAGAGGAATTCTTTGCTGCTCTCAAGAACCTTGAAAAGGTTAGAAATAAAAACTCAAGTCTGAAGGATCAAATTCAAGAATATGAAGAAGAAAGGATAGAACTTCTATAGAATCTCACAGAACTCAAGATAAAAGTAGAAGAGGGAAAGAAAATTGAATAGGATATGATAGATCTATTAAGAGCAAGAGAAACAGAATGTGAAATATTGGAAGCAAAAATTATTTATCTAAGGAATGAAGTTGAAAAGACCAAGGTACTACCAGATATAAAGTTTGGAAAATAGAAAGAGGAGCCAAGTCTTCAAGAAGTAGAAACTTCAAACAAAGATAAGCAAGTGACGTATACTCTAGAAAGAAAAGACATCAGGAAGGAAGAAAGCAAAGAAAAACCATGGATGAGAGTTAATCACAAAAGGAGAAGCTCTCAACCACAATCTCAAAGGCATCCAAATAGGTTACATAATTTCTTCCATGGCTATTGCTTTTCTTGTAACAAATATGGTCATAAAGTTGTACATTGCACTAGTTATATGAAAAATGATGTCAATAGAAATTTCAACTCTTTTGCACCTCTTATGAATAATGATATCATATGTTACAAATGCAATAATTTTGGGCACAAGGCTAGATGGTGCAAAATGATACTTCCTGAGTCTAGTAAAAGGAATACAACTTCAACAACTAGGAAAGAGAAAAAGGGGAATGAAAAGGCTAGATCAATGTTAGTTCAAACAACTCTTCATGCTCAGGATAAAGAAGAACAATGGTATCTTGATAGTGGTTGCTCTAGACACATGATAGGAGACAAAGACAAATTTATTGTACTAAAAGAAACCAATAGAGGATCAATAAGTTTTGGTGATAATGGATCAACAAAAATTGGTGGAAGAGGAACTCTGAGTTTAGATAATGGGAAAACAAGAACAAAAAATGTACTATATGTCAAAGGGTTAAGACATAATCTGCTAAGTGTAAGCCAACTTTGTGATCAAGGTCATATGGTTACATTTCACCCAGATAGATGTGAGATAAGAAAATCAAAAACTAGAAAAGTCATTGCAAATGCAAGTAGAACTCCAAACAACCTATATATGCTTAGTGAGATCAAAGGGGAAAAGTGCTTTCTATCACAAGAAGATGAGAGTTGGTTGTGGCATAGAATAATGGGTCACTTGAATTTTGACAACATAGTCAACATAAGCAATAAGCAGGTTATCAGAGATTTACCCAAGCTAAAAAGGCCACAAAACACAATATGTGCACCTTGTCAACATGGAAAGCAAACTAGAACAAGCTTTAAATCAAAGGGATATATGTCATCTGAGCCATTAAGTCTAATACATACTGATCTATGTGGTCCTACCAGAACATAGAGTATTCAAGGTGAAAGTTACTTCATATTGTTTATAGATGATTACTCCAGAATGGTTTGGGTAGCTTTCCTGAAAGATAAGTTAGAAGCATTTGAAAAATTCAAAGCATTTAAAGAACGGGTTGAAAATGAAACTAGCAAGAGGATTAAGTGTTTGAGATCTGATAGAGGAGGAGAGTTTACCTCAAATGAATTTGTAGATTTTTGTGAACAACATGGAATCAAGAGAGAATACTCAATTGCAAGAACTCCTCAACAAAATGGAGTAGTTGAAAGGAAAAATAGGACTATTGAGAATATGGCTAGAGCTATGTTGAATGAGTCCAAGATTTCAGATGGATTTTGGAGGGAAGCAGTAAACACAATAGTATATATAATCACTAGGGCTCAAATGAGGGTAAACCATCACAAGACTCCATATGAGCTTTGGAAAGGAAGACCGACCACTGTAAAACACTTCAAGGTTTTTGGAAGCAAGTGCTACATAAGATGGGAAGAGCAAAACTTGGGCAAGTTTGACCCAAGATGTGATGAGGGAATTTTTCTTGGTTATTCTACTAAGAGTAAAGCTTATAGATGCTTCAACAAGAGAACATACACTATTGTAGAAAGTATAAATGTAACAATTGATGAGAAGATAGATTCAAGAGAACCAGTTCAACAAATTGTGTATCAGGAAGATGGAAGTTGTCAAGAAGAGTTTCATGAGGAATCAGATGAAGAAGAGGAAGAAACACAAAGACTTCTTCCTAAAACTCCATCCAGGTATGTACAGAAACATCATCCAAAATATCTAATCATTGGGAATCCAGATGAAAGATAGACAAGGAGAAGGATAATAACACCATCTCAACAAGCAAATTTTTCTTTGTTATCTAAGATTGAGCCAAAAGACTTCAATCAGGCAAGTGAAGATAAGTTCTGGATTAAGGCAATGGATGAGGAATTAGATCAGATAGAGAAAAGCAAGACTTGGGAACTTGTTCCATGACCAAAGGACAAAAATGTGATTGGCACAAAATGGGTATTCAAAAACAAGTTAAATGAAGATGGACAGGTAGTCAGGAATAAAGCAAGGTTGGTGTGCAAAGGTTATGCACAGGTAGAGGGAATTGACTTTGATGAGACATTTGCTCCAGTTGCATGACTTGAAGCCATAAGAATGTTCTTAGCCTTCTCAAGTTTTAAAAACTTCAAGGTATATCAGATGGATGTTAAGTCAACATTTCTAAATGGTGTTCTAGAAGAAGTTTATATTGAACAACCAGAGGGATTCATATTAATAGATAAACCAGATTATGTATGCAGATTGAAAAAGGCATTGTATGGTCTAAAATAGGCTCCTAGAGCATGGTACTCAAGATTGGATAAGTATCTTCAGGAATAGGGATTCATAAAAGGAATAGCGGACAACAACTTATACATAAAAAATGAAGGGAATAATCTACTAATTGTGGTTGTTTATGTTGATGACATCATTTTTGGGGGAAACAATGATAAGATGTGTAAAGAATTTGCAAAGAACATGCAGAATGAATTTGAGATGTCTATGCTTGGTGAGTTGTCCTTCTTTCTTGGACTTCAGATTTCACAATCAGAGAAAGGAGTATTTCTTTCACAAACCAAGTATATAAAAGAGATGCTAAAGAAATTCAAGTTAGAATATTGCAAACCAGTAAGTACCCCCATGGTTACAGGATGTAAGTTAAGTAAGGATGATGAATCTCTAGAGGTAGATCAGAGATTATACAGATCTATGATTGGCAGCTTGTTGTATGTCACAACTACAAGACCAGATATCATGCAAGTAGTGGGATTAGTGGTAAGGTTTCAGGAAGCACCTAAGGAAACACATGTGGTAGCAGTAAAGAGGATTCTCAGGTATCTAAAAGGGACTATGGATTTTGGGCTCTAGTATCCCAAAAGTGACAGTTTCACACTCACAACGTATACAGATGTAGATTGGGCTGGCAACATTGATGATAGAAAAAGCACAAGTGGAGGAGCATTCTTTCTTGGAGACTATTTAGTCTCTTGGCTAAGTAAGAAATAGGCATCAATATCCTTATCTACAATAGAAGTAGAGTATATTGCAGTAGTAGCCAGTTGTACACAGGTATTATGGATGAAGCGAACTCTAGAAGACTTCAAGATAAAACATGATCATCCTATTCCCATATTATGTGATAATACAAGTGCTATAAGTATCTCAAAGAATCCAATGATGCACTCTAGGACAAAGCACATTCCGATCAAGTATCATTTTCTGAGAGAACAGGTGACAGATAAATAAGTCAGGTTGGAATATGTTACTACAAAGGAGTAGATAGCAGACATCTTCACTAAGCCACTTTCGAAAGAGACTTTTGAGTATCTTCAAGAAAAATTGGGAGTAATACTCCCACCCCAGAATTAACCACCTCAAGAGGAGGTGGGGGAGGGGCTAAGCTAAGAGTCTCATTCTTAGCCCCGAGCCCCAAAGGTGACCCTTTGCCATTGATGACAAAGGGGGAGAGATTTGAGTTAGGGGGAGAGCATTCGATTCAAGGGAGAGCATTTCTCAAGGAAAGCAACTTTTGAAAAAGAAAAAGGAATGGTAAAAATAAAGGGGTTGCCATCAATGACAAAGGGGGAGATTGTTGGAAATTTTGAGTAAGTTTTGTTGTCATTGATGTCAAAGGAATATTGGTTTAATGTCGTCGTCATTAAGGACATCAAGTGGTTTTTCCAAAAGCAAGAAGGTCTTGGAAAGGGATAGGATATAATATTTATTTTTAATATTATATGCCTAAAAAGGGCCCAAAGGTTGAAAACCCGAGAAAGGAGAAGCAAGCTTGAATTAAATAATAATATTTTATTATTATAATATTTCGAGCCAAATGACAAGGTGAAGAGAAATGAAGTCCAAATTAAAAAGACCCATGAGCAATTTTCAAAGGTTTAATTTAAATTAAAATTTTAATTTAAATTAATAAAGAAGGCAAAGGTTTTAATTTAATATTTAAATAAATTAAATTCAAATTTTTAAATTCAAAAAAAGGGCCAACGTGAGAAATCAAAAGGTGATTAAGTATTTATATAGGAAATATTTTCTATTTCCTAAGTCTCCAATAATCACACCTTCGAATGCGAATATCGAGCACTATGTTAGAGAAGAGGACGAATTGAATTTAAAGTGCTTTGAGGGAAACCAAACAACAAAGCTCGCATGGTGGGTTGACTTCCCACCGATGGTGGTAGTGCAGACGATAGTTGGGAATGCATTAGGGTTTGCATGGAGGAGATCGTGGTTCGATCCATGTGATCAATATTTTGGAGGAAGAGCCATCGTTCATTTTGCTTGGCATTTCGTGAGGTGGTAGGATTAAGTTGGATAGCATGCGCATTGAGTTTCACGTGGGTGCATAGCCCACTTGGTGGCCTAGCTTGGAGCTAAGGCATTGGGGGAGCATAAGTCACATGGTCAAATCCACCAAAGCTCTTTTTGTGGGCAGAACAAACAAGAGGTATGTCATTCGATTTTTGGTATTGAAATTTGAGTGCTTTGAGATTATAGTGGATGTTAAGAGCTTAGGGGAGTTATAAGGTAAAGAAAAATTAAAATATTTTTATTTTGATTTTTGGGTGATTGAAGATTATAAGGTGTTTGCTATGCATGGTGTTGAGTGTTGTGTTATGATGAAATTGTTGAATTAAAATTGTGAGTTTGGAGATTATAAGGTGTATAAGGACTTTGCTATACTTATTGTTAAGTGTAGTGTTATGGTGAAATTATTAAATTGAATATTATGAGTTTGGAGATTATAAGGTGTACAAAAGGATTTGTTATTTTGTATGAAAAATAATCTTTGAGAAAATTATTTTGTGGAGATCTTGAGAGAGGTTGTGGTAACCTAACCCTAGTGTTGGTAAAGAAAAATTTGATTGTGGTTAAGACAGGTTTTGAAGATATATCTCCATCAAAATAAAAGGTATGGGTAAATCTTCCTTGTGAGAAAAATATTGTTGGATTGGATGTTGTGAATGCTAAGTTGGAGTGAAAAGGATTGTTTGGTAAGCATTGTTGAGTTTGATTGTTAAAGGATTTTTTGGAATAAAGGTTGATGATAGAAACCTTGTTTGATAAGCATTTTTTGAAATATTGAGCGAGCCTTCATGTGTATGGTTAGGGTTTGTAGCAAGATGATGAGTATCATTGTTATGTGAATTGAGTACTTGAGACTAGTGTTTTGAAGATAGTACATTGTCTATGTGAAGATTAGGTTGAGATTGGAAGTGATTGGATTGTTGTGGTGAAGCATATTGGCCACAAATTCTTTATGTAAGATTGGACAAGTTCTAGTGAGGACTTCTTGAGCAGATTTGAGGTAAGTCTTGGTGAAGACTTGTTGAGTAGATTGGACAAGTTCTAGAGAGGACTTATGGATATATTAGTGTGAGCTTTTGTGGAAGCTTACAAATATTTGAGACAAGTCTTTGAGAAGACTTGAGAGTAGAGTTGATTGATTGATTTGTTCAAACCTTGAGTTAAGGTTTGGGGTAGATCTAGCAGAGTTGATTTGTGATTGAGTCAAGCTTTGTGTTAAGGCTTGAGGAAATATTTGAGGATAGATTTTGGTGCATATTTGAGGACAGGTTTATGCCAGACCAGAGATAGAGATTGAGCAGATTTGTGCTAGACTGAAGGACTATGTTTAGTATCAAAGGTTTAGTGTAGATTTGAGACAGAGCTAAGAGCTAGCTTTGGAGGTGACAAAGTATAGAGGACAATAGTCTCTAGTGGATAGAGGTCCATTAGCCAGGGTAGTGAGGATAGGTCTTCTGAGTGAGGGTAGGAGTCTTCAATGGATAGAGATCCATAAGCCAATGTAGTGGAGGTAGCAGTTCTTCTAGAAGATCACTAGCCAAAGTAGAGGAGAAGGAGTTCTCCTATGGATAGATATCCATGAACTTGATTAGGGGATTGGTGTCTCCTTTGGATAGAGGTCCATAAACATTGTAATAGGGAAAGGATTCCCAAGAGAATTTATTTGAGAAAATTTTATAAGGAATATTTTCTTTGTGGAGTAGCCCACATTGGGTGAACCACGTAAATCATGTCTCTCATGTGTGTGATGCTTTGTGTGATGTTTACTACTTTAATACTACTGATGTTATCATATGGATTGAAAATCAAATACTTTTATCTTATACTGTTCACCCCCCCTCTTAGTATAAGCACATGTTCTTCAATTTTAAAAGCATAAATAAAATATAATTGACTAGAATAAAATGTCTATGCCTACAAATAACACAATAAATATAAGATGACTATGAAAACTAAGAAGCCTGCAATAAGATAAGATTGAGTATAAAATAGATATAAATACCTAAAAATTCAAATGAACAAATATTAAAAGTTGTAGAGCATGGATAAAAGAGACGAACAAATATTAGTATGGAAACCAAGTAAATAAGCATACAATAAAAAATTAGAAGCATAAAATATCTGTGAATTGCTACAAATAAAAGTAAAAGGATCATAAAACATTGCTAGATGGCTATAAATAAGAATTAGAAATGCAAGGAATAGAGGAAGGTAAAGATTAGTAGTTGTAGAATGCAAAACAAAATGTTAGCAAGGCTAGTAACAGGAAAATGCATAAAATGAATAACAAGGAGATGAAAGGGAAGGATCTAAAAATGTTATAGCCCAATAGAGCCTCCTCCTTGCACCATGATGACCTTATTACCCCAATCTATCTTGCCTTGCTTTACTTACCCCAAAAGCTTATCCTAAATTCCTAAAATACAAGAATGTAGAGAATTAAAATGTGTGAGAGAGAGTGAGAGAGCAAATTTTGGAAGAGTTTAGCTAGCTCAAGAATTCTTCATGAATTTAAATTCCATAGGTTATGTTTAAATATTTTGAGAGTGTTGATCCTTCGAGGAAATATGGAGTAAAAGATGCCATTAGGGCAAGGATAAAATTCAAATTTTACAGGCCTAAGGAGAGGATGAAGCATGTGTGATCTAGGGAGTGGAAGGAAGGAATCCATGTACTTTTGGTTTATTTCATAGATATTCGACTCATGTTGATAAAAGCATTGGGTTTACAAAAGTGGTGGCTAGCACTTTTTTACTCAAGTAGCACTTCTATTCAACAATCTTGTTCACTGGTCAACTTGCTAGACAAAGCATGTTTTCCAAAGCATTGGGTTTATCTCCATTTGTTTACCACTATGCAAAGTGAATGGATCATGACCTATTGCTTTGAATGGTTTTATTAGATGACCACCCTCAAATATAAATAAAGAAAATATTTTTATTGTTAGAATCCACATCAATCGCTATATTAGAATGCAAAGAAAGTTAGGAATGTGGGTTTTGAACCTAAGTATTCTAAGCGAGCTATGTATTAAGTTGGCTAAGCTAGCTAGGCACCTAAAGGATCCATTTATGGATCAAAGGTTATCCCCTCTAGATGAGTAAAGAGGCCAAATTTAGTGTCATTTTCCTTTGCAAAATAAACTCTACAAAGAGATAGTCCAAGATTTGAAAACTAAACCTCCACGTCATAAGTACCTAGGTGCCCCCTTCTTAGGTAGTGTACCAAGGACTACCATGGTGAAGGGATGATCAATGTTACCTCAACAACCAATTCCTATGTTCATCCAAATTTAATAAATTAACTTAAAAAAAAATTGTAAGGAATATAGGGATAGGGATACGAGAATATAATATTATATTTTGTATTGGTCTTATGATTAGTTAGCACGGGCCACCTATAACCTAATGTTGGATATATTTTAATATTTTATTATATTAGTAAGTGGAACAAGGGTTTAGTAAGAGGAGTATATAAATAAGGGATATTATTATTGCAAAGGCAAGAAATAGCAAGTATTCTATTGTAACGGTCTTGGCTCATGGAGCAGATATAGAGTGATTTCCTTCCTTAAGATATATTATTGGTGATACCTTACCTCAAGGGTATTTTCAATATATTTTTTATTGTTTGGGTTATTGTTGTATAATTCATTTATAGATGTATGAATTGAAATTTTTGCATAATGGTGAATAATTTTTGTTGATAAGAATAAGGTTCATAATAAGCTAGTTGGGCACCTAAATTATCCATTATGAATAAAAGGTGATTCCCTCTAGATGAATAAAGTTGCAAAATTTAATGCCAATTGCCTTTGCAAAATGAATTCTACTAAGAGAAAGTCCAAGATTTGAAAATAAAACTTCCAACCCATAAGTTCCTAGGTGTCACCATTTTAGGTAGTGTACCAAGGACTACCATACCTCAACAACCAATTCCTACATCCAACCAACATTTAACAAATAAATTTAAAAAAATATCCTATGACTTGAATATTAAACCACCTCTCCTTATACAACTATGCACCTTCCTTCTAAACAACAAGCAAAGAATGATCATGATGAGTAAAATAATATCTTTTTAATGAACATATTTTATTTCCATATAATTTACAACATAGGAAGGCCAATTCAAGCCACACTCAATCAAAGAAGATTTCAAATGCCACATTACCTAGCTAAAAGAGAGATATTATAAGTGTGTCAAGAGATGTCACTACTACTTGAAGTAGAAATACCTTAACAATCAAGAACAAAAACACATTCTTCAAACAAGGGCATATGATCAAGCATACTGTTTTAATTTGAAACCAACCAAATTGTGAGTGGTTCCTAGCCTATGTGGTAGCAAAGGTGTCATAATTTTTAGGTAATATGGAACACTCAATGCTCCTTGGAGTGGTCATGGTGCTTATCTATCTGTGCAAAAAGAAAAATGAATGCCGCCTTCTATGTTTCAAATATATGCCACATAAGAGAGTTGTGTTTGAATTATGACCATAATCCAAACAACATATTCCTACAATAGGAATTTGAGGGTTTGAACATTGGTCAAACCATACATTTACACCTATATTCTCATGTAATAAAAAGGAATACAAATAAGTGGAGATGATTTAGAAAATAATTTTTAAATATTAATGACAACAAATAATGGAGGAAATGGTCTTCCCGTTACTGGTTATGTTGAAAGAACTTATGTAGTGCTAGAATGTAAATTACTTTTGCAAAATATCTTTGTATAACCAAGCAATGAAGCTCCATGCTTACTCTTATATCATGTTCGATTTCACAATACTTTTTCAAAACTAACAAAAATAATATGTTGACTGAAATTATAAATCAAAATATTTGGAGAGCAATAACCCACAAGAGTTGAAGGACACAATGAGGCATCCACATAAATTATCAAGCTAAAATTGCACCAATGAAATAGATTGAGTGAATAAGGCTAAAATATCTTAGTAATTATACTTAATATAAGATAATCCTTGTCAACATATAATTAGGCATAAGGGGTTTACTAAAGGTTAATCATGACAAGGTTAAACCTTGGTTCCTTTGGCTAGATACATAAATCCATATAAACACATTATATAATAGCTACCCATAGGCTTACATATGAGTACATCAAATAATGTCATCCTTGTCTAGTAAGTTCATGTTACACATTCATCAAATAAAAGAATTTGTTTCCACCTTATCTATATGTCTAAATAACATGACAACTTATAAGAAAAAAAACTTGCTATTGAAAAAAAACACAAAATATCATTTATTCAAAATAAAATTGCATATGTCCTCTAGATTACAAATGAAAATACTCTAGCTATACTTGATTTAGAGCAAAGGCACATTAATAATTCTTGTTACATTTGAATTTATTAATAAACCCTTTTACCTTTTGCTCTTTTCCTTCATTTATTGTCAACCTAAATAAACAAAGGTTCCTTTAAATTAAATCTAAAGAACCTAATTAATTTTTCCTTATCATTTTTTTTTTCAAAATAGCATACGAGAAACAACCACTTTTTTTTTTTTTTCTTTTTTTTTAGGAGAACGTTTACAAATTATATCAACAACCATCCTCAAGGGGTTTGAACACAAGACTACTTAAGAAACAACCACCATATTTAGCCACTAGGGCAACTGCTTGTTGTATTTTCCTCTTTAACAATGCCTATATATAAGTGAGATTAAAATTAATTGGATTCCTATTTGTAGTGGTAAACTCTAATAACTAAATCGATCAAAACTTTAAAATATTATATAAAAACTTAAAACATAATATAATATTCAAATATATTAATTAAAAATTATAATATGTTATGTATGAATTTTTTTAAGATCATTATAATCATAAATAAAATTTAAATATTTATATCTTACTATATTATATCTTTATATTATGTCATAATCACAAAATGGTATTAAAAATTTGCTAACCAACTTTGCTACTATATATTTTATAACCTGAACAAATTCTAACCATTAACTCCTTAAAATTTTAAAATTTTAATCTATTAAACTAATATAATTTATTAAATTTATATTTTAATTTTATTAAAAATATTATTTTTAATTTTACCACTAATAAATAACAACCAATAACTACTTGGACAACAAATGCATTCAAAGATGCATTTTTATTTTCCTTTTTAAACCTGATTTCCTTGGATAAACTCCTCACCTTGCCTCTTCACCTTTGCTTTAAATCAAATTTAAAAATAAAATATATTAAATAATAATTTATTCTCTAATAAATTTATTTATTCTTTGAAAAGCACATAAATTAATTTAAAAAAATCAATATAAACATGCTTCTATTTGTAATGTTAGAGAATTAAAAATTTTTAAAGCAGCTTGCAAGGCTTATGACATTCTACAAATAATTTATAGTTTTTAATTATGCATGAAAGTGAAGCATTCCATGCGAGTTGAGATGGCATTCACTGAGTATTGGAAAAACATGCAACCAAATATTCAGACATTAAAGAATAATTAAAAAATTTCAAAACAGCTTGCAAGGCTTAATGGCATTCCACAAATTATTTATAGTTTTTTTATTATGCATGAAAATGAAACATTTCATGCGAGTTGAGATGGCATTCAATGAGTAATGGAAAAATATGCAACCAAATATTCAGTCATTACATAATTTATATCAAACTCCCTCCTTCGTTGCCATCGAAGACCCCTCCTCCACAAGGACTCACACCCCCATGAACTCCACCTCCAAATCCTCCTCCAAAGGTTATGATGATAGTAACCAAAATCAAACATTTAATCCACAAGAGATAATTATAGATAACTACCAATTCCCCTATGTCTTGAAAGAACTTATAATTTTAATATTTTAATAAAATAGTGTAAACTAATTAATGTTCTTTTCCAAAAATCTTCATTGGTTAAAACTATAATTTGTATGCAAAATTACAAATAATCCATCTACTAATAACTAATAATTGGAAACAACATTACATTCTTCATTTTATCATCAAACTCAATAGTATAATCACCTTGTTAATTGTCAAAGGATAAAAGCATAGTATTTTTTCATAATAAACTAAAAATTTGTAAAATGTGTAACATGAATCTAATTACTAGAATCAATAAAGCATTGACTATCCTAAAATATTGCACCCTAAGTAATTGTCAAGATAAGACCATTTTTATGAAATAATAAAAAAATTACAGGTTACATATATGCAAAATATGCCATGTCATTGATAAAACATTTGCATACTAATAGAAAAGAGCAAAACTCATTAATTTGACAATAATAACAGGAACAAAATAAAAATAAAGAATATCTCTCTCTCATCCTCATTTGTTAAAAAAAATTAGTTCATAGAATTGATCTTAAATGGTAAAAAAGAAAGTATTTTTAGAAAATGTTTGAAATAAAGTCCAAATAATATAAAATTCATCCCATTTGCATGAGCGAATAGTGAAGGATGCTTTACTTCATTATCATGGTTAAACTCTGTTAGATGTTTTGGCTCATGAGCTTGCCCAAAATGACATTTCTTTTCAATATGCTACCTCTATTTATAATATTGTAATATGCATCCCATAATTAACTAGAATTATGTTCATCATATTTGATGAAATCCAAAACCATTGGAATTGGTCATTCTCAAATCAGGGCATCCTTCAATTCCCACTCTAAACTAGAATAAAAATGTCAATGCATCCACATTATCTTCTTAAGATACCATAAAGAACAATATTCTCATCATCAAAGAGGAGCAACTAAATTAATTTAATACTTTATTGCACTTTTTGAGTACCACCTTCATGATATTCCATATGGTGAATCTAAGATACTCATAAAAGAGATGGTGAAGAAGCCTATTTATGAGAAGCAAAATTCATAACTTTTGATTTTATTTTCTAGGATGTTTGTTTGAATTTGATCTAGTGCTAAATTTGATCGTTATGATGTTAAAAATTCCTTCTTCAAGGAACTAGAAGAATACATAATAGAGAATAACCTTTAGAAGATAGGAAAGAAATTTGTAAATGATCAAGAAAAGCCCTCAAATCATATAAAAATTAAAGATATATATTTCTAGTATTTAAAAACTATTTAAATGATGATCACATATGTTCCTATGATAAAATTGTTAAGAAATACCTAATTAATTAACCAAAGAGAAAATTGACTATCTCAAATTCAAATCAACTTTAATCTACTCAAAATATTATATTCCTAACAAAACTTTATATTACCATTCCCTTCTTCTTTACAAATATTATAAAACTACCCTAGAATCAAGCATTATCTCAAATTCAAATCAACTTTAATCTACTAAGTATTCTACTTCCTTTCTTGTTTCACCAACAAGACTTTATATTAAAGGTAATAGGTAGCGTGTTTGTTTTGTTTAATTTAAATCTTATGGTTATAAAATAAAACTATTGACAATGGTTATAATATAAAACTATTGACGATGTTAGAGTGGATGTAAACCTCCTCATTCAACTCAAACAATATAAAAATAGATTCCTTATGAAGTTAAACAACTTTAATCTACTCGATATTCTACTTCCTTTCTTGTTTCACTGACAAAACTTTATAGTAAAGGTAGTAGGTAATGTGTTTGTTTTATTTAATTTAAATCTCATGGTTATAATATAAAACTATTGATGATGTTAGAGTAGATGTAAACCTCTCGTTCAATTCAAACAATATAGAAATATATTCCTTATGAAGTTAAAAGACTACATGCAATTCATCTTATATAGGACTAACGTGCTTAGATATTTGAACCCACTTGTTGGGACTTTTGACATATTTTAAAATATCCTATAGTAATATTATTGTTATTATTAATCATTTTACTCATTTCACAGTTTTAAATGTACATATTAAAGTCATCTTATTTGACGATTATAATCATTTTGTGATGTGTCTAAAATATATTGAGTCATTGTATCTTCCAATGTTACATGAAAGCTTTATTAATTTTCAATAATTTTTTCTTCAACATGGTACTAAATATTAAGAGAATAACCCTAAGAATTTGAAGTTTGCTAAAATCTTTGAAAAGAGCTATAAGAGCGCACATGGTAAAATTGAACTTTTTCATACACATACAAAGACACTCTTTATTTCAATTTTTAAACAATGAAATTATAAGGATTTTGTGGTTTGAATTTTACCTCTAGCTACTTCTTGGTTGAGGAAAAATCATACCATGAATATTTTTGAGAAAAAGCGTAAATATGTGAAGATGAAAGGTAAATTTTGTAATTTTTTACAACAAAATAATAGGGTTTAAGATTGACTATTTTTTAACAATTGAACGTACTCTAACCAATTTTATTGTTGATAAGTTACTAGTATGACTTTAAAGGCTTTAAAATATGATTAAATGATATTATTATGTAACGAACATTTGTGGACTGTTAGGTATATAATATAAATTTTAAATATATAAAATTTTAAAAATTTATTACAATTACAAATTTATATATATATATATATATATATATATATATATATATATATTTGTAAATACGGTTATTAACACGTCATTAGAGGTGTTACATGATTTAAGTCATATTCTTTTACAATAAAATTTATGTAAAAGTAGATGTTGTAATTTACCTTCGACATAAAGATTTTATTTAGTTTTTATTATAGTTACATTTTATTTATTGATTCATTATTATATGTATGCTTGAAAATAAACTTTTATCTTTAGGTAAGCACAATTTTTTAAAAATATATATAAAAAAGGTTATATATTATATCCTTGCACTAAGTTTATCTCTCTACTGCCGAATGGCATTTGATGTAATGGCAGTTGCCTAGTTATTATTATCCCTGTGGTTGTGAGGTCGATTCCTCTTGTGTTTGCTCGAGCGTTGATATTTGTACATATTTGTAAATAATGTTCAATATATATAAAAAAAAAATGTTTCTCTCTACTTTCATTCTATATAGCAATTGTAAATATTTATTAATATTTGGTACCCCAAAAGGTTCAGGGTCCCTTTCAAAACCCTTTCCCATCAATCAAAAATATATTTGGTACCCTAACATATATCTTCTCAACAATTAATCTAAAACCTTATGTTTTTTTTTTTTTTTTGTAATAATTTATATGGGGCTTCTATTGGGGGCCACTTCCATCAAAATACCAAAATATTACATTTGGTGTTAGGTCAATTAAACCATATCTAACATGCCTTTTTACCAAAATATTACAAATATTTGGTACGCCAACATATATCCTCTCAACAATTAATCTAAAACCTTATGCTTTTTTTTTTTAATAATTTATATGAGGCTTCTATTGGGGCCACTCCCATCAAAATACCAAAATATTACATTTGGTGTTAGGTCAATTAAACCATATTTAACATGCCTTTTTACCAAAATATTACATTTGGTATTTGGTCAATTAAACCATATCTAGCATGCATTTTTAATTGCAAGATGAAAATAATACTGATTTGGCAGCCTCCTCCTAAGGATTATAGAAACGTCAATACCAATGGTGCCTTTAGGGGGAACCCTACAAAAGCTAGTGCAAGAGGAATTGATAGACTTTCAATGGCTTCGTGGTTTTCACTTTTGCTGAGAATTTGGGTATCCTTTCCAATAACCTTTGTTGAGGGGTATGGTATCCTCAGAGGCTGCTAAGGTTGGATGGGAAAAGGTGTTGGTTGAATATGACTCTCAACTCATGATTAATCTTCTAAAGACTCCTAAGAATCATAAGGTTGATTGGATAATAAAAAGAATTGTTGAGAAGATTCAATTAATCCAGATGGACTTTTTGAAAGTGGATTACAATCATGTGGTCCGAGAATAAAATAAAGTGCTGATGCTTTAGCTAATTGGTCATTGGACAAAGGTGATCTTACTTGCTACGACCACCCTCCTAGATGGTGGGCTTCAAAAATAAGGCAAACTCTACTTTTTATCCTTTCTTTGGATGGCTCCAGTACTAGAGGAGCCTAGTTCCTTTTTGCTTTGTTTTTTTTCTCTTTGGTTCCGTTAGGGTATTTTAGTTCCCTATCTTAGACATATCTTTCATATGTTTCCTCTGTTTAATCTTGCCTTAATAGTCTTTTGGCCTAGAAAGGTCGTAGTTGTTTTTTTTTTCTTTTTTTTTAGTTTTTCGAAGGGTGTGTGTGTTTTTTGTACAGTTTTGTTTTTGTGTTGTTTTCGTTTTTTTTTTTGTGTGTTTTTGTTGTTTTTGTGTTTTTGTTTTTTAAAGTGTTTGTGTGTTGTTTTGTTTTTTTTTATGGTTTTCTTATGTGTTTCGTGTTTTGTTGTTATTTTTTATTTTATTTTGATTTATTTATTTGTTTGTTGTTTTTATGTTGTTTTTGTTTGTTTCGTGATTTTTTTTTTTTTGTTTGTTGATTGTCTTTGTTTTTTGATGTTATATTTTTTGTGTTTGTTTGTTATTATTTTTGTTGTTTTAGGTATGCTCGTTGAACCGAAGGAGGTAGGCCAAGTGGGAGCCCTGGGTATTTTTGGAGGAATAGATACCTCTGGCTCCTTGGGACTTACCCAAAAGTGGCATCTCATTTGGGGTGTTTTATACAAACAAAAAAAATTATATGGGGCTTCTATTAGGGCCACTCCCATCAAAATATCAAAATATTACACTTGTTGTTAGGTCAATTAAACCATATCTAGCATACCTTTTTATGAAAAATATTTTTTATTTTTTTCTATTAAATATATTCTTCAACTTCCTTGAAGTGCTATGTTTCCACAATCAACTCATTGACATCAGTTTTATTAAGAGATAAAATCCCACTTGGCTAGTTACCTTCTCAAATTTAAATTTCACCAAAATGACCGTGATTGGCTAGCCCCAACATAGTTGTTAATTAAAGTTTCAAGTGATTTTAAGTGAAGATAATTTTACCTTCATTATTTCTAAAAAAACTACCTCCTCCAAATTTTTTCAAATTTTATTTATAACCACCATCAAAATTAATCTTAATAAATCCAATTTCTTGACATTTCCATTTTACCCTAGATGAAAGTAGATTCTTTGATTTAATTCCATTATCACAAATGACTCTTCCATGTATTTTCAAATCCTATAACCAAGTTGTTACCACCTCTTTTTATGTACTTGAGACTTTCCATGATGAGCACCATATTTGTAGATATTATGCAAGAGAGGTAATAATATGGTTCCAAAATTGGGCATGATTTTGAGATTTATTTTCAAAAATTATATATTACTTTCAAGCCATAAATTCCAATAAATAATATATATATATATATATATATATATATATATATATATATATATATATATATATATATATATATATATATATATATATATATATAAGTGAAAAACCCCTTGTGGGGCTGCCTTGGTCTGAGAGACCATGACCAGGGGGTTCTACACTATCAAAGTCACCTGGGAGTCGCACCCGATCCTGCCCGCACCAACATTATCAATTGGATTTTGGGTACCCAATTCAAATTTTTGGTAGGGTGGATATTCGAACCTGGGACCTCCCTTAGAGGATTGCCCTCTCCTCTCAAACTCACCTACAACACCCTGGTAATAAATAATATACTTTAGCTTTGAAATAATAAATTCAATATTTCATCAAATCTTTCAATGTTGATAGAGCTATCCAATATATTTTAATATTTTAAATAATTAACCCCTAATAGTTTGAGAAAAGAGATAGTGAAGAAGGTTTGATGTCTATAAATCCTTCTCACAAAGGCACACATAAAAGGTTTAGAAAAGTCTTTAAGAATATAAATTTTTGTTGCTCTAAATCCTTATATCCCAATATTACAGAGTATCTACTGTCCTTTCTTAGATTCCAAATCAACTCATCATTTCATATAAAAAATCGATAAATAAAAATCTTCTAAAACTTTATAATTTTGATTTGAATATTAATAATAATTAAAACATTTATAATAAAATTATGACATGATACAATGCACCAGATCTATTTATGAAGAAGACAAATTCATAGAATATCTTACTAAATACTCATTCTATATGGAATTATCCGTACATCTTCCTTAATATATCTCGATAAATATTTTAAAAATACATAATATAGTAAATTTATATATTTTTTTGTTACACATTATTTTAAATGTTTGGTAAATTTACACCTTCTAATTCTCAATCAATGTACAACTATTTATTGCTAAAGTTGAGCATATTGTATTTATTAAAAATTTGATATTATAAGATAGGCTAAAATTATGTTGAAATATACTACTTTTACCCACGTTTTATGGATTTACATTATGAATTTATTATTTTTGGTAAGACGAAAATATCTCATGATGTAGTTGTGATTTTATAAATTTGTTAACTTGTCTTTGAAACTTCACATTTTTTATTTGTAATTTCATGGAATAATTATTTATATTTCAAGATTTATGGTCAATATCTTTGAACCAAATTTTTTATTTGAGATCCAAGATGCACTTAATATTTTAAAGCTCATAACATGTTATGAGAAAATACTTTTCATTCAATGTTTTTATTATATTTTTTTTGAGTACTTTATAATCATAATTTATTTAAAATTTATAATAAACTCAAGTTTTAATTGAAGATTCATATATTTCTCATATAAAATTTTCACTTGGAGGATCTTATTGCAATTGGGGTTATCTTTATTAGTTGAAAAGATGCGGTACTTACTCATATCTAAGGATAACTGTAATTTTATTAAGGATAATTCATCTAGTCAAAACACTCATATTTGGGAACAACAAATTGAAATCATCATTAAAATATTTGTTAGACGTGATTATCATGAGATTCTTGTAAGTACAAGTGTGTTAATGATATTTAGAATGTATCGTTAAAGCCATTTAATAAGGCACATGATTACTATTAGATACATTTGAATATTGTGAATCCTACTAAGAGGAGGAGATCATTAAAGGAAAGTTGAAATTAAATTAAGTTACTTGAAAGGAATATAGAAATTGATATTAAAAATTTAAAATTGAGAATTTTTATTAAAAAAAGCAAATATAAATTTGAAACCTCTCATTGAGATACATTCAAGAAATTAATATTTTTAGGAAAGCATAAAATAAATATGTAAAGGATTACCTAGATAAACATTCTCTAGTTGATGATCATTGTGATAAAAATGATAGTTTATTTTTCTCATAATATCTAAATTTTCTACTATTGATATTGCATGGCCATGATGATACCTCTATTTTAGAAATTTATCGTATTTATAATTTGATGAGATAATTTCTCCTTTTCTTCTAATTATGATGTGTTCTATGATTGACCTGAAGAAAATAATGCTACTCCAAATACTTCTATTTATATCGCTTCTATTCCAATGATGATATTATCCAAGATAATATTGATTGCTCTTATGCTAACATATTTGATATTAAAGAAGTGACATAGGATATTAGATTCAAAACTTAGAATATGGATTGGATAAGTGGTGATCTTGGATAAAATGAACAAGGAATAAAATATTCAATTAATACTCAAAAGATACATGAGAAAATATCCTGGTTATTCAATGCTCATAATTTTATTAATGCAAAATTATTGCTTAAGTCTGCTTTATGTCATCATTTAAGTATATATCCTTTTACTTCTAATAGATAAAAACTATACTCGACTTGAGGTTTCGACCTCATCTTTGAGAATATTTTCTTCCTCTAAGAGACATTGGTTCTAAATAGGTTTGGTTCATCCAGATATACACATACATTAATACCTTTATTTACTCAAAAAGGTTTTCTTTGAATAACAATACTTCTTTGTTACATATATCAAAAAGGTTTGGATTCATATGTCCTTGAATATAGTATGGATATTCAAGGACATATGAATCCATAGGGAGTTATTACTATTGGTCTTAGGAGAATGATCAATAATGGTTGTGGTTAAATCAATTTTAGATCATGGAAATGCTTGTCTACTTATATGCTAAAATCATATAAATGTAATTACTCATATATAGATCCCTTTTGATGATTTTAATAGATATATTTTCCCATGAGTGATATGCCATATTTAGGTCATTGTTTAGGGTGATATCATTAATATTGGTTGAATAATTATCAACTACTTACATGTTAGTTTAAGTATGTCAAGTAGGAAATGCATGTAGTTTTAACATGACTAGCTATTCTTCTTGTCATGGTTATTTGTACAAGGTTTAATTATAGAAGGTTATTTTTATCCTTATTTATTTTAATTATACCTTCCTACATTGAATATTATTAGTATCATGCACACTACCTTGAGGGATTTTTGCATCATAGGAAAATTAGATTGCATTTGTTAGGTACCCAAGACAGGTACTTAATAATTTATTATTGTATTGTATAATGGTATGAGCTATAAATTAATTATTGAGTAAGGAAGGCTACATGTCAAATTAGAAATAGGTATATCATAGAATCATATATGTAACCATTGGAGGATATTGTCATATGTAGCCATAAGTAATATTGTCATATCATTATGCACTTTGTAAGTCTTGGAAAGTGAACTACCACATGGGTGATCTTGTAACTCATGGAAGGTGAACCATCACACTCTTATATAAAGAGAGATGTACCCCCATTGGAGAAGGTATCTATGATGTATTCTTGGAGAATTTTTGGCTCATGGAGCTAGAGATCTTGTGGAGTGGCCTCCTTCCAAAAGAAGCATTGTATAGTGTTGCCCTAGCTCAAGGGTATAATAAATATCTATTTATTGCGTGTAATTTATTTATGGATGCATGTTGAATATTTTGACATATTGGTGAATGATTTATGGTATTGAGAAGAGAGTTTCACAATATTTGGTATCAAAGAAATGATTTGGGCAAAGTGGGTTTGTTTTTACAAAGCTAGGGTATGTAAAAAACATCACATTTTGTGAAGGCCATAATTTTTATTTCAACAATCATTATCAGAAGGTGTTTATAGCATTATCTAGATATTTTTGAGCACTACAAAAATGGTTGCTCATTTGTTACTGTTGAAAATTCTGTCACATTACACAAAGGGTAGAAAAAAATCAAAAAAAAAAAAAATTCCTTTTGTAAAGTGTTTCTTTTGTTGCTTCAAAAGCATTTGTAAGTGTTGCAGCAATTTTGGCTTTCAATGTCATCCCCTTGTACATAGAATGAAGAAGGAAAAGCTTCGCTGCCAAACAGGCCAAAGAAAATAGCTCCGCCAAAAGAAAGAAAGGTTGTCGCGATATCGCAACATGTCGCATTTTCGCGACCGCCAGCAAGGAGGAAGGGCATAAATAGAAAATGTCGCGATATCACGATATGTCGCAAAATCGAGACCGGAAGCAAGGAGAAAGCCAAAGGAGGAAAAGTGGTCGCGATATCGTGCATGTCGCGTTTTCACGGCCGACAGTGAGCAAAAGCGCCAGCAAGAAAAGTGGTCGCGATATCACGCATGTCACGTTTTCGCGACCGACAGCGAGCAAAAGCGCCAGCAAGAAAAGTGGTCGCGATATCGCGCATGTCGCGTTTTCACGGTCGACAGTGAGCAAAAGCGCCAACAAGAAAAGTGGTCACGATATCGCGCATGTCACGTTTTCACGGCCGACAGTGAGCAAAAGCACCAATAAGAAAAGTGGTCGCGATATCGCGCATGTCACGTTTTCACGGCCGACAGTGAGCAAAAGCGCCAGCAAGAAAAGTGGTCGCGATATCGCGCATGTCGCGTTTTCACGGCCAACAATGAAGAGGAAGGGCAAAGGCTAGAAAGTGTCACGATATCGCGACACGTCGCATTTTTGCGACTCCAAGCAACAAAAGAAGACAAAGGCATTGACATGTCACGATTTCGTGACATGTCATATTTTCGTGAAACAACTAAACCCAATTCGACATGTTGCTTTTTCACGATGGGCACGCACTCCAAGCCGGGTATTTTCTCGAGACCATCAAGTGCCTCGTAAATGCATTCTTTCTTGCCCAATAGGCTCGCTATCCCTTTTTTTGGGAATTGGAAGCGAAGTGTCAGTCCCTGAAGGAGAAGTTCGACGAGCATGGCGGCCACTCGAGCATTGCACCAGGGATGCTCAGGCGGTTCATTAATGCATACTTCCGCGGTTGACCCGGTCACAGTTGCCTGTTCTGGTAATGGATTAGAAAGCTCAGTCTCGAGGGCCACGAGAAGCCGACTTCTCAGATCTCAAGAATACTTCACCATTCTATGTAATTATGACTCAGAGGGTCGGGTCCTCTATAAAAACCCAGATTTTATAATGTAAAAAGGGGGGGAACTTTCTGCTAGAAAGCTGCTGTAACTTGATGTCCTGCGATTAATACTAAGATACTTTGAGCTCATTTCTTCTCTTTTATGCTGCCTTCCGCGCTTGATTCTTCCATCTCTCTTTGTTTGTAGACTGAGATGCTGAACTCTGCGTTCGGGGTGCAATCAGGGACGGTGTCCTGAAACTCGTCTCGGAAGGATACATAGGAGTAGATAAGTGTTGTGTTGACTTTCTTTTATGCTACCTGTGGATCGAGGCTTGATTCTTCCATCTCTCTAATCGTTGTAACGAGATGCTAAACCTCCGAGTCCGGGGTGCGATCGAGGACAGTGTCCTGAAACTCGTCCGGGAGGATACATAGGAAGGTTGATACCACATTTCCTTCGTTTTACTCTTAGTGTTCTTTGCTTCTATTCAGGTGTCAGTTAGGGATCATGCTTCCTGTTCTCCCCCACCTCAAATCATCAATTCTCTCCCTTAACCCTTTTTATTTATTTCTCTAACCCTTATCCCCTTTTATTTATTTCTCTAACCCTTATCCCTTTTATCTCTTTCTTGCACTCTTGTCTTCAAACCCCAAAAGTAGTTTAGCATAGGAGCCGACCTCTCTCCGGAGATCGGCACGAGGGGCATCTCTTCCCCTCGGCATTTCAATGTTGGTCGCAGGTCCAGGGTGCACAAATCACCGAAAGTCCTTTCCTGTGCGGATCTGGTGACCAACAGTTTTGGCACGCCCGGTGGGACCCAACTGTATCTGTCCTGGATAAATCCATAACCAGTCAAGGTCCCAAATTTTTAACTCAATCCCATTTCACCGGGGCCACTAGTTCTAATCAGTTCCTGGTGTGACCCGGTCAGTCTCACCTGACTAGTGGTAGTGAGATCTGATGCTCTCATTACCGGAAGACTTATAGCATCTGGCGACTCTGTTCAACTCGAAAATCTCCAAGTCGTAAAGACCAGTTCCCAAATCTGTGCCTTCATGGCAAAAGTCCCCATGTTTTAAGGAAGCCCGAGTTGGTGAATCTTTGGCTTGCCTCCATCTGATAAAATCACCTGGCGACTCTGACTGAGCTGAAGATCCAAATTTCTTGATCGTAGGTGCCTTTCTAAGTTGAAAGAAGACATCCCGGAGGAATCAAGGTTCGGTGAGCAGCCTTGACCTCGCAAGCGGAGAAAAGTATGTTCACCTGGATAGCAAATGCAGCAGCAACCACCACCCAGGATGTTCCCATCATGGGATTCGCTGTCACCACTAAATCTAGCGAGACAAGGGCAAGTGCCGCCTGCTGCAATAAAGAACATCCCAACGTTCGACGAAACTGGGAAGACTGCTCTGGAACACATCAAGGACATAATCTCTCTGGCTGCAATCTACGACATCACAGAGGAACAAGTGATGGTAAAGCTTCTGGTCCTGTCCCTTAGAGGAAAGCTCCTCTACTGGTATAGATCTCTATCGCCCGGTGCTATTACGGGATGGGACCAGCTAGCCGAGCAGCTGATGGGAGACTTCAATGAGTCCTCCGATCCTATCTCTCTTCTGCATCAGTTCACTTCAATACAGAGACATCCACAAGAGGAGATCACAGACTTCAACGTTAGGTTCACTCGAACCTGGCAGAGGGTACCAGTTGGATTTCGGCCAACCGACGAAGCTGCAGTGCTCTATTTCCTTCGGGCTTTCAACCCCGATATCGGTCTCATGATAAGATACTCTAACATTGATACTTTTCTCGAGTTGTATGAGTTAGCTAAGAGAGCGGATATGGATTTAATAGTTGTGGGCAAGCTCCCCCAAAGGATGTCGACGCCCATACTTCTTAAATTCTTACAACTCCAGTATGCAAGCGCAGTCGCTTCGCAAATCTCCACCACCTCTGCACTCCCGATCTCACCTTGGAACCCGAATCCTATTGTGTCTCAAGTCTCCTCTCCACAAATTCATTTTCCCACATTTTCAACCCCACATCCCGCCCTGCCTCCAATACCGACCATGGCTTCATTGCCATTCATTCCAAAAGCCGATGACATACAAGCTAAGATTCTGCAAGAGTTGCAGTCTCTGAGCTCCACAGTTCAGATGTTGTCCAACGACATGACCATTGTAAAGAAGAAACAAGCGCAACAAGAGTTTCTACCAAGAGGGTCTTATCCTACGCCTGCGCTTACTAAAGACCAAGCAGTCCAGCAAGGGGAGGCTTCGACGAAAAATGCTGTGATCGATGAAGCTCCGAGCACTCCCGAGTGTGTATATCGGTGCTCCACATGCAATGATCCACATGAAAAGAATACCTGCATGCTGCACCAACACTATGTACAAACGCTGGCAAGCAGTATTCATGGCGGTCAAGTCAATGTCATTGGGCAAATGAGTCAGAACCTGGCGATTGGCGAAGAGGAGCCGATTGAGGTGCTTTCTAGAGGAGGAAAGGAGGCAATTGAAGTGAATGCTACTCAGATGGCTCCCTTAAAAGTGCACGCTCGATCCGAGAAGGGACAACCATATTCTTCAACCCCATCACCCCAACCAATATTTTTTGCTCTTGTCTATCTTGCACATTATTCATCATGGCAGACCCTTCATACCGAGCAGATGCCTGAGTTGCACTCGTTTGTAGCTCAAGAGGCGAGTTCCATCCAAGCCCAACAATGGCAATATGCAAGCTTTGCTTCGGCAATAAGCAATATGGTTGCTTGCATGCCTCATCAAGAGGCTGAGCCCAAGGAGATCCTGGAAGTAGATTTATCACGAGAAAAGCCCTATCATCACAGCAAGGAGTTGGAGGAGCTCATATTCAAGAGTCCGCAGCCGATGGACTCTCTAAAATGGTGGTATCGGTTCCAGTCATCACCACAACCGGTACCCACAAAAGACCCCCATGCGGCGAACTTCTTCGATGCACCATTCATCACTAGTATGGGTACTGGCAAAGGTGATAACCTGCCACGTTGCACTCTGTTTGCAACATGGACAACTTTGGGCAGAGGCCAGTCGGACTTCAAGGATCAGCTGAAGTTCAATCAGATCTGGTCCGGGCACTGCAGGTTCATCGGATAAGCACCCGAAGCTGGTTTTATGGTAGCGGCATGCCAGCCATGTCGCAAAATTTTGTGTAAATACTGTAAATAGCTCGGCTAGTAAATAAGTGCCGAAAGCACTAAGTGTTACTTGGGAGCTTAGGCACAAGAAAAAATATGTTGTCAGTGGATGGTCAGAGAAGGAGATAATGGGAATGACTCTGTTGCCCAATGGATAAAGGCCTAGGATCTCTGCATTCAGACTAGCAAAATGCCCCGCGAGCCGCCAAGAATGTTGACAATTCTGTCACATTACACAGGGGGTAGAAAAAAATCAAAAAAAAAAATTTCCTTTTGTAAAGTGTTTCTTTTGTTGCTTCAAAAGCATTTGTAAGTGTTGCAGCAATTTTGGCTTTCAATGCCATCCCCTTGTACACAGAATAAAGAAGGAAAAGCTTCGCTGCCAAACAGGCCAAAGAAAATTGCTCCGCCAAAAGAAAGAAAGGTTGTCGCGATATCGCGACATGAAAACGGTCGCGATATCGCGACATGTCGCATTTTCGTGACCGACAGCAAGGAGGAAGGGCATAAACAGAAAATGTCACGATATCGCGACGTGTCGCAAAATCGCGGCCGAAAGCAAGGAGAAAGCCAAAGGAGGAAAAGTGGTTGTCATATCGCGCATGTCACGTTTACATGGCCGACAGTGAGCAAAAGAGCCAACAAGAAAAGTGGTCGCGATATCGCGCATGTCGCGTTTTCACGGCCGACAGTGAGCAAAAGCGCCAGCAAGAAAAGTGGTCATGATATCGCGCATGTCACGTTTTCGCGGCCGACAGCGAGCAAAAGCGCCAGCAAGAAAAGTGGTCGCGATATCGTGCATGTCACGTTTTCGTGGCCGACAGTGAGCAAAAGCGCCAGCAAGAAAAGTGGTCGCGATATCGCGCATGTCACGTTTTCACGGCCGACAATGAAGAGGAAGGGCAAAGGAAGAAAAGTGTCGCGATATCGCGACATGTCGCATTTTCGCGACTCCAAGCAACAAAAGAAGACAAAGGCATTGACATGTCGTGATTTCGTGACATGTCATATTTTCATAATGGGCACGCACTCCAAGTCGGGTATTTTCTCGAGACCATCAAGTGCCTCGTAAATGCATTCTTTCTTGCCCAATAGGCTCGCTGTCATTTTTTTTGGGAATTGGAAGCGAAGTGTCAGTCCCTGAAGGAGAAGTTCGGCGAGCATGGCGGCCACTCGAGCATTGCACCAGGGATGCTCAGGTGGTTCATTAATGCATACTTCCGTGGTTGACCCGATCATAGTTGCCTATTCTGGTAATGGATTAGAAAGCTCAGTCTCGAGGGTCATGAGAAGCCGACTTCTCAGATCTCAAGAATACTTCACCATTCTATGTAATTATGACTCAGAGGGTTGGGTCCTCTATAAAAACCCAGATTTTATAATGTAAAAATGGGGGGAACTTTCTGCTAGAAAGCTGCTGTAACTTGATGTCTTGCATTTAATACTAAAGATACTTTGAGCTCATTTCTTCTCTTTTATGCTGCCTTCTGTGCTTGATTCTTCCATCTCTCTTCGTTTGTATACCGAGATCTCGAATCCTAAATCCGATTGGGGTGCGATCGGGGACTGTACCCTAAAATTCACCTCGAAAGGATACATAGGAGAGGAAAAGCGCCTTATCGACTTTCTTTTATGTTTCCTGGTGGATTGAGGTTCTTGTTATCTCTCCTCGTCTTAATTGTACGATTACTCTGAACCCTGAATTCCGGTGCGAGAGAGAGGATAACCTCACGAACCCGTCCGGGAGGATACATAGGGAGGTCGACACTACGTTTCTTTCATCTATTCTTGGTATTCTTTGCTGCTATTCAAGTTATCAGTGAGTGATCGTGCTTCCTATTCTTCCCCACCTCAAATCATCAACCTATCTCCCTTAAAACTTTTTATTTCTTTTTCTAACCCTACTCCTTTTTTGTTTCTTCCTCTAACCCTACTCCTTTTATCTCTTTCCTGCACCCTTGTCTTCAAACCCCAAAAGTAGTTTAGCATAGGAGCCGACCTCTCTCCGGAGATCGGCACGAGGGGCATCTCTTCCCCTCGGCCTTTCAATGTTGGTCGCAGGTCCAGGGCACACAAATCATCGAAAGTCCTTTCTTGTGCGGATCTGGTGGAATATTGTCATATCATTATGCACTTTGTAACTCATGGAAGGTGAACCACCACATGGGTGATCTTGTAACTCGTGGAAGGTGAACCATCACACTCTTGTATAAAGAGAAATGTACCCCCATTGTAAAATATATGTATAATGTATTCTTGTATAAGTATTAGCTCATGGAGCTAGAGATCTTGTGGAGTGGTTTCCTTCCCAAAAGAGCATTGTACGGTGTTGCCCTACCTCAAGGGTATAATCAATATCTATTTTATTGTGTGCAATTTATTTATGGATGCATGTTGAATATTTTTATATATTGGTGAGTAATTTATGGTATTTTAAAAATAGGTTCACAATATTTGGTATCAAAGCAACAATTTTGGCAAAGTGGGTTTATTTTTGCAGAGTTAGGGCATGTTTAAAAAAAACATCACATTTTGTGGAGGCCATATAATTTATTTTAGTAGTAATTTTTAGGTGTTTATACCATTGTCTAGATATTTTTAAATACTACAAAAAAACTGCTCATTTGTTAAATTCTGATCAGTATTGAGAAAGTTATGGTTGTTTGAAGTTGGGTTATTTGTGTTGTTTTTTGGCCATGCAATTTTTTTTCAAAAAAATTGTATTAAATATTTTAGCAATCATTTTTAGAATCTTTTTACACTAGCATGTAGATTATTTTGTGCACTATAAAATTGACTGCCCACTTGTGAAATACTGATACATATTGATAAAGTTACAGTTGTTTGAAGTTGGGTTCGTATTAAATTTTTTATCAGTCATTTTTAGAATCTTTTTGCACTAATATGTAGATTATTTTGAGAACTATAAAAATGGTTGATCATTTGTGAAATGTTGATAAGTATTGAGAGAGTTATAACTTTTTGAAGTTGGGTTTTTGAGACTATTTTTGGGTTGTGCGAATTGTTTTCAAAAAGAAAAAATTGTATTAATTGTTTTGGCAATAATTTTTAGAAGATTTCTACATCAGCATACAGGTTATTTTGAGTACTCCAAAAATGACTATTCACTTGTTAAATCATAATAAATATTAAGGGAGTTACATTTGTTGCAAATTGGGTTTTTGGTGTTGTTTTTGGGGTTACACAATGTTAGAATTCCCAAGAGTAGAACTACAAAGCATTACAAGATTTGAATAAACAAAATAGAACTGATTGATTTATTCTAGGGATCAACTTTGTATAAATATCAAAGTTGACCATTGAGAGTCGTTGGATTATAACAACTCATCAAGTCTAATGAAGACACCAATGAGAGTTCACCTGATACATGGAGGAGTGGAAACTCAAGTGTGTCTATCCTAGTAGAACTTAAGAGAATATTCACTTATTATAACACCCCCTTTTAAGTGATACTAGGGGTGGTTTGTACAAATAAGTCTCGATAACAAGGCCTGATGAGGTACTCATGTACAATGATTTCTTTTCTGAAGAGATGGTAAAAACCCAATGAGAAAAGCCATAAATAAAAAAATAAATAAGGAAGAGGCTTGTCTTCGGATGGTGAAGATTGTCCTCTTAAAAAAATAAAAATATGAGTCTTGAAAACATGGCCTGATGAGGTACTCATTTACAATATATGGTAAAAAAACCCCTTGGGGAAAAACCATCTGTTACAAGAAAAATATCTAAGATAGAGGTATGTCTTTATATGGTGAAGATTATCCTCTCAACACAGAAAAAATAATGAGTCCCGACAACTTGGCCTGATTAGGTACTCATGAACAATATATACTTTTGGAGAGATGATGAAAAAAATCACAAGAGAAAAAACCATCCTCCAAAGAATACAATAGTAAAAGGAGAGGTGGAAGACCTCTGTGTCAATGTAGTTGTATTACTCCAAGTTTCTCTCATAATTGTATGTAATGCGGAGAAGGAAATGACTTGGTGAAGATATCTGTAATTTACTCCTCAATTGGAATATAGTCCAAGTATATGCCCCCGTTCTGAATGTGTTATCGAATGAAGTACATATGTATCTCAATATTCTTGGTGCGCTGATGCTCAAATGGATTTTGTGCAATGTGAATTATGCTCTGATTGTCACACCAAAGAGTTATAGGTTTTTCATGGGACAAACTAAATTCCTTTAGAATTTGACGAAGCCAAAGAGCTTCCTGACTTGCTAAAATTATTGCCCTGTATTCTGCCTCTATAGATGATAAGGCTACTGCTTGTTATTTTTTGCATAACTAGGCTATTGACAAAGAACCAAGATAAAATACATAGCCAAAAGTTGAACATCTATCTTCTACTGAACTTGCCAAAACCAAATCTGTGTAGCCAATGATATCCATGGATTTTCCCTTATATAAGAGCCCAAATTTAGTAGTTCCTTGCAAGTAGCAGAGGATTCTTTTTGCTTCTTTCCAATTACTGAAGTGAGGTTGATGGGAGAATCTAGATATGAGGCCAACAACATATGAGATATCTAGACGAGTATGAGTAAGGTATAACAAACTCCCTATAATATGACAGTATAGAGTTGCATCACATAGAGGGGATGATCAGGAAGTACTTAGATTTATGCCAAATTGAAAAGGTGTAGGAGCAGGTTTTCAATCTAACATTTTAAACCTCTAAATAAGATCTAGAGTGTATTTTTATTAACACAATAAAATACCTATATTTATTTATTTATTTGGATCCCAAGGAAGTAATGAGCTAAACCTAGATCAACCATATCAAAATTTTTAGAGAGGGAGTCTTTTATAGTCTTAATGTGATTGAAGGTACTACCAGTGATTAGAATATCATCAACATATAAAATAAGAATGGTGATTTTTCCTTCATCTCTTTAAATTTAGATTGTATTATCAGACTCACAATGAGAAAAACCTGCGAATAGAAGGAAGGAGTCCATATTTTCATACCAAGCTCTAGGAGCTTGTTTGAGGCCATAGAGAGACTTGTTTAGCCTACAAATAAGAGATGAGTCTTGAGTGAAACCAGAAGGTTATTCCATGTATATATATTCCTTTAAATCCCCATGTAAGAAAGTACTTTTTACATCTATTTGAAATACAAGCCACTTTTGGGAAGCAGCCAGAGCAAGAACCGGTATTATAGAATCCATTTTAATAACTGGAGCAAAGTTTTTGGCATAATCAATTCCTTCAATTTGAGAGAAACCTTTGGCTACTATGTGAGCTTTGTGTTTGTCAATAGGACCATAATTTGTTCTGTAAATCCATTTACAACAAACTAATTTCCTTCTTTTAGGCAAGGGAACTAAATCCCAAGTTTTGTTTTCGATTAAGGAAGAGAATTTGTTTTCCATGGCATCATATCATTATTTAATACCATTTGCTTCTTTGAAGGACTGAGGATCAGAAGAAATAGACTGACAAACAAGACCAGTGCCTATGGAGTTGGTTGATTTTGCTTCTAGTTACATTGATCTTATTTGATCTACTTTCCCAAACAAGGTCTTTAGTTTCTCCTAACTTTTATAAGGATTTTTACAATTTGCAATGTGAAACCACAAAATTTCATGCACATTAGAGCTTATAATATCCATTGTTTCATACATTTTTCCTTTGTGAATAAATATTTCATATTATTTTTCGAACTCAGGTTGCTTTTCTTCTAATAGGTGTGTGAGCCCTTTATGAGAAATGAGATTTAAAATTTTGGGTTTCCATGTATGTAAGTTGTGAGGAGTGAGACGATCAATTGTATTCATTGAATTCATTTTGAAGTTAACCCAAAGGTCCCCCCTTTAACTTTAATTTAGAGAATGCAATGGATATTAGTCAATAGAAGCTTGTAAAAAATACCAAATTGCTCAAAAATACCCGCCCTAACAAGAGGGAAACTATAAGTAATTTTAAGGCTATTTGATATTTAATGAGGTTAATGAGATAAATATGCCAAATATCTTAGGAAAAACCAAATAACTCAATAAATACCCACCCTAACGAGAGGGAAACTATAAGTATTTTGAGTAAATTTAATATTTATTATGGTTAAGAGAACAAATATGCCAGGCCTATATATCTTTTCTTCTTAAATACCCACCCTGACTAGAGGGAAACTATAAGTATTTGATTAGATATGATACTTAGAACATAGATGAATATCAACCAGACCTATATTGGTTATCAAATAACTCGCCCTTACTTAAGGGAAACTATAAGTTAAATAGTATGTACAATAAGGTGAGTGGTGATATGAATTATTTGTTCTTCTTAAAAAATACTCTTTGTCAACAATAATAAATTGAACACATAAAGATTTTTAATTGCTTAATGAAATAATAAAGAAAGAATAGATATATTTTATTTATTCTTTATTATGTAAGGATTGGATTGAATACCCTTTTATTTCATTTAAGTTGATTATATGTAACAAATTGATTCCAAAAAAGTTAATTAATATAGATACTATGTTGAAAGGAAATATTTTTCATTCAATAAAATATCTCTATAAAATATTAAAGACGTTTAGAAAATAGAGAATTTAAGTTGTTAATATAAAAGTTTGCTTAATGAAATAAAGAAATAGTAAAAAATATTTTAGTAATTTCTTTAATTAAGGATTGAAGATTTAATCAACAATTTTTAATATTAAGCAAGATATATAAACAAAATTAATATTACCAACTTAAGAACGAAAGTAAATAAGGCAAAAGAAGGTAAAAAGTGACACAATGACACCCCCGAACTTAGTATAGGTGCAAAAGGCACCTATAAACCCCCCACAATTTTTTTTTTTATTAAAATTTTTACAATTCTCCTTTGATTTTTGGGCGAAGAAAAAGCCGAAAAGGAAAGGGAATGAAATATTTTATTTTTTCTTGCTACAATATATATATAAAAAAGATATTCTAGCTTAAATTAAAGGGGTTGATGATAGACATAATATGCAGCGGAAAAAACCTCTTGAAAGGCAGCGAGTCAGGGTCCATGAAGCGCCTTTCAATGAACCAGTAGCGAGGAAGGGTGGCGTCTATGTTCGTCGCACCAATGGCGACGTACAGGAAAAAATGAGACTCCTATATCTGCACTGGATAAGAAAAATGTTAATTTTAAAAAATCATATAACACCTTACCATATGACGCATTGAAGAGGCGTTGAGACAAGTCACGCCAAAGTAGAGAGTCTCCCTCAGCAACTGTGCCACATACCAGCTTTAAAATATGAATAGAAGACGTTGAGAGCAAGGTGTCGAAGAGAGGATGCGGTGACCTGAGTGTTTTTGAATCTTTCACTTGCAGAACAAATTAACCCACCACACACTAACCTGCAAAAAAAAAACACTTGCAGAGATTTACAGGGAACAGTATAAAATGGTCGCAAAGAAATATCAATCTAAGCTTTATCGAAGAAAATCTTAGGAATATAAAAGAGTTATGATATTAAGCTTAGAAAGATTTTTATATAACAAGAGGAAATAATATCCTCTTGAGCATCGAAGGACAAATAGATATGACAAACTTCGAGTAGAACGCTTCCTAAAATCTCAAGATCTTCGAAGAATATAAAAAATTAATGAGGGAAATGCCCGTTGAGAGACGCAGTCTCAAGGCGCGCCACAACAAAATGCTGGCCAAAGGCCACGTTTGGAAAAAAATTACGAACGTTGGTCTAGGTAGGTAGACCAAGAGTCATTAATTGGTGATGTGGAGAGCGATCCTTACATTAATTAAAATTTACGAAGACAAAATGATTTGAGATTGTAAGATAAAAAAAAATTAAATGCCCACCAAAAGTAAGGGCCTATGATTTTTCCCTTTCCTCCACGTTAGAAGATACGCAACGAGGGCAAAAGTATGTCAAACGCTTATCCTTCTATGTTATGAAATGCGCAGTGAAGGCTATTGAAAGCCGAATGAGCTAGAATTTAAGGGAAAAAAATTAAACGTAGGCGAAGTAGGAGGACAAATAAAAATAGGGGGCCTCTAAAAATGTTTGATTTATATTAGTTTCCTTCTTGAGTGAAACGTAGTGATGGCTACGTTCGAGAGGGGAAGAAATAATATAAATTAAAAAACACCTAGAATGGGATGCAACATTGCTTTAATTGTTTTAAAGCAAGCTGCGTTCGTTAAGAAGGAGTATTTTTATAGAGGCAAAAAAATTCAATATGCATACACAAAGTAGTGAATAAAGAAATTTTTAAAGATTTGCATCAATGGTAAAACAAAATTATATAAACCAGTAGGTATTACCATAAGCAAATATTTAAAAAAAAAAAACTGCATATATGAGCATACTACAATATGAAAAAAAAACTATTTCTTTAAAAAATCAAAGAATAAGAGATTAAGAACCAGTTCGAAAAACCTCCTTCAAGAGAGAATGCTAGCAGAATCTACCTTGCTCTAATACCATGTTAGAATTCCCAAGAGTAGAACTACAAAGCATTACAAGATTTGAAGAAACAAAATAGAACTGATTGATTTATTCTAGGGATCAACTTTGTATAAATATCAAAGTTGACCATTGAGAGTCGTTGGATTATAACAACTCATCAAGTCTAATGAAGACACCAATGAGAGTTCACCTGATACATGGAGGAGTGGAAACTCAAGTGTGTCTATCCTAGTAGAACTTAAGAGAATATTCACTTATTCTAACACACAAAAAAAGAAAAAATCATAACTCTCAATTCGGGTAAGCAAATCAGTTGCAGTTTGTTTTGTTTTGAAGAAAATATATAGATTTAAGTGTTAAAGAAAGAAATAGATAAAATCTCAAAATTTTAATTTTTGAGAAATTATAGTTATTTCAAACCCTAACTACTTAAAACAAAATCATGGAGTTGCCAATATTCACTAGAGGGGATGATATTGATGCTAGGGAATGGTTCATGAAGTGGAAAACTCTTTCTTTAAATATTTTTGAAAGAGAATGGAAAGTGAAGGATTACTTGAGAGGGAATGTTTCTTTATGGTTTATAAACTTTGTTGTTACTCATAGATACAAATATACATGGGAATAATTTGAAGTTGCATTTTTAAGCAAATGGGGTTCCAAGAAAAAGGATAATGATGTGCAAGCTAAAGAAACTACATATTTTGTGTCAAGGCCAAACAATGGTAAAAAAATATTTGTTTGAATGTAAAAAATCTATTTTACAAGTTCATGGGTGCATTCAAAAATAATAATAATAATATTTTTGTTAATTGTAGCAGCAAATATAATTTTATCAATATGTCTTTGACTAAGAGGTTGCAAGTCCAAGCAAATAAAATCAAAGACATACAACTTAAGGGTCAAAATGTTCAAATTTTTGAAGATTTGAAAATCACCATGGATAAATATGTTTTACCATGGATAAATATATTTTTGAAGATTTTCATGCTATTGAGATGGAGGATGTAGATATTGTTCTTGTTTATCCTTGGTTGCATTCTTTGGGTACTATTAACATTAATGTGCAAAATAAATTCATGAAGTTATGGTACCGAAAGGAGGCAACATTACAAGACATTTCTTAGTGTAAGGAAACACATGTAGCTATTGCAGAGGAACATAGTGAAGAACAATCAAAAGAACTTAAAATAGAATCTCAAGGGGAGGTTGTAACAAAAATCAAGAAAGTAAAAGTAAGGGAAGAATCAATGGATGAGAGCATAACAAAAGAACACAAAATAGAGGTACAAAATATTGAAGAGTCAAGGAAAGTAGCACATAGGACTAAGGTTGGAGCATATCGCCATCCACATCATCATGAGAGGCAAAAATAATGGAGATCGAGCACAAAGCAACAAAGGAGTTATGATGGACATACATAGAACCAAAGGGTTAATTATGGATATTCAAATGACATAAGGGCATATCAGCATCAAGGAACACCCTTAGTCAAAGTTTCACTCGAATGGATGGATGCTCGAGATTGGTACCAGTATTCAACATGGCTTAGAAGATCATATTATTTAACCTCTTCTAATATTTTGAGGGTGAAACATTTGTAGGGGGGTGGAATTTTAGGTACCCAAGATAGGTACTTAATAATTTATTATTCTATTGTATAATGGTATGAGCCATAAATTAATTATTGAGTAAGGAAGGCCACATGTCAAATTAGAAATAGGTATGTCATAGAATCATATATGTAACCATTGGGGAATATTGTCATATGTAACTACAAGGAATATTATCATATCATTATGCACTTTGTAACTCATAGAAGATTAACCACCACATGGGTGATATTGTAACTCATGGAAGGTGAATCATCATACTCTTGTATAAAGAGAGATGTACCCCCATTGTAAAATATATGTATGAAGTATTCTTGTAGAAGTCTTGGATCATGGAGCTAGATATCTTATGGAGTGGATTCCTTCCCAAAGGAACATTGTGTGGTGTTGCCCTACCTCAAGGGTATAATAAATCTCTATTTTATTGTGTGTAATTTATTTATGGATGCATGTTGAATATTTTGACATATTGATGAATGATTTATGGTATTGAAAAGAGAGATTCACAACAACATTTCACTTTATATGATTATTCATTGTTCTAGACTCATCTTAAAAATTAAGAATTAAATAAAAGATATCAAAATATATTACATATGTAATACTTCCCCTATACATTATATAATGACTACTTAATTTTAGAGTTGATCCTAGTGATATAATGATGATGATCATGAGTTTGTAGTTTATTCTAGTTATGGATTATTTATATTAAAAATATTTTTGTGAGACATTTTATTTTATATGAATGCATTTTATTCCTCTAATTTGATGGATATATTCATATATTATACAAGATTAGAGGTAAAGATATATGCTTATAATATAAAAATTTATATTTTATAAGGGATATTGATATATCTATATATAAAAGAGTACTAACAAGTGATTTTGTAGGTGTTGGAGAGTCTCGTCCTTCTATACATGGGATAGAAGTGGACTAACTTTGTTAGTCCTTATGTAGGATGACAATGAGCCAAGTTGGATGGTGGTTTTGGTTTCCTTTCTGCACTTAGTTGTGTCCTTTCTATCACCTTTCTTGGTCACTTTTACTTGCTAACTTTTCCAAATAACCAAAATAAGGATAGAGTCATGTTAAGGGATGTTTTACCAAAGCACACATACTTAAATTGATAGTGCCAATATTTCCACTTTAAGTGATGATTATACCATTAGTTGAATTTTAGGATTTTTGATGTATGATAGTATTTGTAGCATGTTTTTCAATCTAGGGTTCGAATGGTGTGTCATTTGGACCAACAATTATGAATTTATAGCTCCATAAAGAGTGAAATGTATCCATTTACTCCAAAAGGAAAGATTATTATTTTATTTCATTATAAATATCCATCTCATTTCCTAATTTAATGATCATTCCTTTTAATATATTTTATTCATTTACTCTTCTTTATCATTCTGAAATATGTTTGCCTTTGTTTCTTTGGTCACATGTGACCACTTGTTACTCTCTTTATCTCTTCTTTGACATTATAGTTATGACAAAATCCATTGGTAGTTGATTCACTACCTTCCATAGAGGATGATGGGATACTACTAGTATTTGTAGCCAAAGGTTAATGATTACCTCTTGAGGATTGGTTTCCAAGGTAAGTCAAACCCTCTACATATAGTCTAGGTGTGATCTCTTCTTTCTTACTATGGTGACGTTGCAAGTAGTGTAGAGTATGAGTATATTACTTTGCTTATCATTGATAATCTATTTGTCAAGTAATTTATTATTAATGGATTGTTGGAAATTTTGAGTAAGTTGTGTGTTGTGTTGTCATTGATGTCAAAATATTTTATGTCAAAAGGTTGATGTCAAAGAGCACTTTGTATGGCAGGAATATTCTTCTATGGTTGATATGGTTGAAATTGATCAAGGCAAAGTTTATCCCAAAAAGCAAGCAAATTGGTCGGAAAGAAGAAGACATGGTTTAAAAAGAAAGACAAATATTATTATAATATTTTCAATATTATAATAATTGGGTCCAAGAAATCATTATAAAAAAAAGAGATATCCTGGACAAGGTTTATTGAGCTTTTATAAAAGTTTGCAAAGGTTTTTTTTTAATTATTTAAATTAAAATATTTTAACAAAAGTTAAAATTTTAATTTAAAATAATTTATGGTGCCAAAGTTTCAAATTGAATTCGAATTCAAAAGTAAGACAGGGTCGACGTTTTTTAAACCAAAGGAAAGAGCTTTTAAAGGAAATGATTTTTCATTTCCAAATGATTATGATTTGAATGCCTAAGTGAAGAGATAATTCGTGTGCTCGATTTTTTAAAATGAGAAGACGTTTGTGAGCCTTAAAGGAAAGGGAGGCATAATTATGTTGAAATTTCCCTGAACCAAAAGATATATCCCACAGTGCTGGGTAGCACAAGTGGTAGGAGGAACGTGGCTAAAGCGCTTGCAAAGGGAAGGTTTCAGTTTTGAATTCCATCGAGTTGTTTTGCAAGAGGGTAAAACATATTTTCATTTTTAGCAAAGGTGATTTCAAATACGAAATCATGAACATTTGGTTTCGTGTAGGTGTGTAGCCCAGGTGATAGCCTAGCCTTGAGCTAGGGCATTGTGGTGGCTTAGGTCATGGGTTTGATCTTGGGCATTGGTCGTTAAGACTTGCACAATATTTTTTGTAGGCAGAATATTAAAGGTATGCTTTTTAATTTATGTGCTTCTATGGTCTTGGAATATGTGATTTGACTTTGAGGCTTCAAAATCGTGAAAGGAAAATAAGTGAAATTGTTTAGGGAGTCATAAGGGGTGTTAATTAAATATTTTATTTTTGGTGTTTAGGAATTAAACCAAGTATTGGAGATTATAAGGTGTAAACAAAGGAACTTTCTTTTTGATGTGTGTGAATATTATTTTGAAAGATAAGGAAATTATAAGGTGTAAACAAGGAACTTTATTTTTGATAAGTTTTGAATATTATCTTGAAAGAGAAGGAAATTATAAGGTATAAACAAGGAACGTTATTTTTTATGTGTGTTGAATATTATTTTGAAAGTGAAGAAGTGATAAGATGTATTTGTGACTTAACATTTTATTGTATTTCTTGAATGGTGAAATATTTGTTGAGGTAAATATTCTTGTGGAGGTTTTGAGATAGATTATTGCTATCTAACCTAGAATTGGTAAAAGGATTTGGTTGTGAGTAAAACAGGTTTTGAATACATATCTCCATCAAAGTAAAGAGGTATGGGCACATCATATTTTGTTTGAAATATTGGAATGAATGTTGTAAAATATAAGGTGGAGTGAAAAGGATTATTTTATAAGCATTGTTGGAAATATTTGAGTGAATTATTATATCCTTCATTGGTGAATGTTTAGAGAATATTTGAGATAGATATTGAGGATTATTTAAGTTCAGGTTTGAGACCCACATTGTGCTCTTTGTTTGAAGAAGTTTGAAAATACTTTTTTAGGGTTAGTGAGCAAGTTGTGTTTCATTGGTTGAATGATTGAGTGAAATTCTTGAGCATTGGATTTGAGTGATATTGAAAGTGAATGTACAAACATTATAAATCAGATTTGTGAAAGCAACAGACTTAATGATTGAGTAGATTATAGTGAGTTTTGAGAGAGTACATCATTCTCTATATGTTCCAAAAGTTAAATGAATTCTGGATAAAATATGTCGAAATTGCTTCAAGTTAAAGGAATTACCTTGAGGATTAGACAAAGCATTTGATAGCATTGTGTGCAATATCTTAGATTTATTGTGCATATTTTGTGAGTTGATTTGAGTATGTATTAAGGCATATTTGAGGTAAGTCTTGGTGAAGACTTGAGAGCAGATTAAGAAAGTTCTTGAGAGGACTTGAAGGCATATTTGAGTAAATTCTTGATGAAGACTTGAGAGCAGATTGAGCAAGTTATTAAGAGGACTTAAAGGTAGATTTGAGGTAAGTCTTGGTAAAGACTTGAGAGAATATTGAGCAAGTTCTTGAGAGGACTTGAAGGCAGATTTGAGGTAAGTCTTGGTGAAGACTTGAGAGTAGATTGAGCAAGTTCTTGAGAGGATTTGAATGCAGATTTAAAGCAAGTCTTTTTGAATACTTGAGATCAGAGTTGATTGATTTATTTGTTCAAGCTTTGTGTTAAGTCTTGGAGAAAATCTAAGCAGATTTGATTTATGATTGGATCAAGCTTTGTGTTAAGTATTGAGGATAGAGTTTGGTACAGACTTGTGAGTATATTTGTGCTAGACTTGAGGTAAATTTAGAGCAAATTTGTACTATACTTGGGATAGAGTTTGGTGTAGATCTAAAATAGAGTTGAGATCAAGCTTTGGAGATGATAGAGTAGAGGATAAGAGTCTCTAGTGGATAGAGATCCATTAGCCAAGGTAGTGAGGATAGAGGTCTTCTGTGGAGAGAGATACATAAGTCAGAGCAATTTGGATAGAAGTCTTCTATAAGATCATCAGCTAGAGCAGAAGGGAAATATTTATCTTGTGAATAGAGATCCATGAACTAGAGCAAGGAGAAAGAGTTCTCTTGTGGAGTGTGATCTGTGAACCAGCTGGGAAGATAGAGTTATTTTGTGGAGAGAAATCCATGAACCAGTTGAGGAGAAAGAGGTCTCCTAGATCAAGTTTTGTGAACTAAAGAAAAGGGGAAAGAGTTCTTCTATGGAGAGAGATACACAAATCAGAGCATAGGGGATTGGTGTTTCCTTTGAACAAATGTCCACAAACATTGTAATAGGGAATAAATTCCCAAGAAAATTTATTGAAAGAATTTAGTAGAAATATTTTCTCCATGGAGTAGCCCACATTGGGTGAACTACGTTAAATTGGTGTCTCTATTGTGTGTGATGATTTGTGCATTGCTTTGATTATTGCTATTGATATTGTCATTGATAATATTGGATAATATTATTTTGCAAAGAAAAGTAAAAATTTGATCTTATATTGTTCACCCCCCCTCTCAGTATAAGCTTGTGTTATTCAATTGGTATCAGAGCAGGTTCCTTCGAAAGAGTTTAACAACCTGAAGGAAAAGTATACAAGAATACATATGGCATCTCAAAGTGGATCTTTAGCAAATAAGGAACCATTGTTCAAATGGGAACAATTATGATTTCTAGAACATAATAATGAAGAATTACTTGATGGTATAAGGATATGAGACATGGCAAGCAGTTAAGGATGGATACACACCTCCAACTAATCCTCCTATAAATAAATATGGTAAGCTCCTACATCTGTATAATGTAAAGGAAATGAAGGTAATCTTAACTAATTTACATGAAGCAAATTTTATAAAAGTTATACATTGCACATCACCAAAAGAGATTTGGGAAAATTTGAAGAAAACATATAAGGGAGAAAAAAAGGTCAATATGGCAAAGTTGCAAAATCACAAGAAAATATTTATAGACTTAAATATGAAGGATGAGGAGGAAATTGCTACATACTTACTTCATGTGGATGAGGTTGTTAATTATAGTGAAAAGGTTTTAGTTGTAGAAGAAATAAGATATATTGAAACTTTGACTATGGATGAGTTGCATGGAACTCTCATAGCTTATGAGATGAGAATAAGAAAGTATCCTATCCCCAAGAAAGAGATAGCCTTCAAAGTAGCAAAGAAGACAAAAGATAAGAAGCCAGATTCAAGTGATGAGTCATCTAGTGATGAAGAAGTAAACTATGGCAAAAGGAACAAGAAGGACTCAAGAAAGCACAAAGGTACTAAAATAGTTAAGTGTTTCAATTGTGGTAAATATGGTCACTATGCATCTAATTATCTAGAAGTTGGAATTGGTAGTAGTGAAGAGAAACAAGATCAGAAGAGAAAGGAAGCAAGAAAATCTAGGTATCAAAATAAAAATGGGTATGGATAAAACAAGCATGAAAATAAGTTTTTTTAGAGGCATAAGAAGAGTTTTTATGCAAACAAGACAGGAAAGGTTTCAAGTGATAGTGATGAAAGATCCTCATATAGTGAAGAAGTAGAAATTATCTTCTTGAAAATAAAATATGAAGGAAGTGATCCTATTGAAGATAAATATGAAATATATAAATATGCTCTTGAAGATAAAGAAGTAGAGAAATCATTAGAAAATTAAGAGGAAGGAGTAGTAGATTTAGAAGCTAAACTTATTTTTGATCTAAAAGAATTGAAAAATGTTAGAACTCAAGATTCAAGGCTCAATTTCAAGAATGTGATGAAGAGAAAGGAAAGCTTATACAAGATCTGACAAACTCAATAGCTAAGACTAGAAGATATAAAGAAAATTTAGAAACAAAAGTCTTAGAATGTGAGAGATTAGAATAAGATGTAGTATTTCTAAGGAATAAAATGGAAGAGTCTAAGGACAAGCTACACAAGTTTTGGAAAAGTTCAAATATTGTGAATAAAATTATCAATGCACAAAGACCTTCATCTAACAAAATAGGACTTGGTTTTGAAGAAATACAAGAGAAATAAGAAGAAGGATCAAGCTCAAGATCCAAAGAGGAAGAAAATTAAAAATAAGATAGTAAGGGAGAAAGTGAGACTTATGTGAATAGAAGTTTTACCAAGAAAGGAAACAATGTACAAACAAGGAACATGGAACATCATAGGGAAGAAAGGACTAAGAGACCAATAGGTCCAAGAAAATATTTCTTCAAAGGAAATTATTTCTCATGTATTAGGTTTGGTAACTAGGCTATGCATTGCAAGACTCATGAAAAGGAGTATGGTATTAATAAGAGGGACTTAAAAGATGAACATTTCTTTCAAGGGTATTTCTACTCTTGTAATTGATTTGGTCATAAATCAATTCACTACAGGGTTCATGACAGAAATAGGTATGGCTTCACCAGGAGGAACTTCAAGATATTTGCACCTTCTAGGAACCACAACATTAAGTTTTATAAGTGCAATAATGTTGGGCATATGGCCAAGTGGTGCAGAACAGAGTTTCCAGAGCTTCCATAGATAAGCAAGAACAAGGATACTCAAAGGAACCAAAAGGGTATGTTGAGAAAGTAGGTTGACAAAGGAAAAGAGCATTGTATGCTAGGAGTAATTTTACTCCCACCCAAAAATTAATCACCTCAAAGAGAGGAGGTGGGGAAGGGGCTGAGCTAAGAGTCTTATATTTAGCCCTAAAGGAGTCCCTTTACCATTGATGTCAAAGGGAGAGAGATTTGAGTTAGGTGGAGATCATTCAATGTAGGAATGTGAACATCAGAGCCATTGTATTGAACTACATAAATAATACATAGGCAGCCTTAGATTAACCCGTAGGTTACGGAACCACCTAGGCGTCAAATAGAATAGGTTGTAACAAATTAACAACATTAACCTATAATGGAATAACTAACATAGCTACGCTAACATCCCCCCTTATTACATTATTTGGGTAATAGGATAACTACTAGCTATACTAACATCCCCCCTGATTACATCATTTTGCAATACAAAGAGAGCTACGAAACAATTCAAATTTGACACGTGCAAGTGCCTTAGTGAAAATATCTGCAACTTGAGCATCGATGGGAATGTACTGAAGCTAAATTCGGTGCCTTGGAACTTCTTCTCGAATAAAGTGGCATTGTGTATCAATATGCTTGGTTTTCTCATGATGCACTGGATTCTTAACAAGGTTCAAAACACCCTAGTTGTCGCAGAACAAGTGGATTAGAGATTTGGATGGAAGACCCATACTTGTTAGGATGCAACGTAACCATATCACTTTGCACATAGCTTCATGTGCGGTGCGATATTCTACCTCTGTAGATGAGATAGCAACCACCTATTGCTTCTTGTTGTGCCAAGAAACAAGACCGGATCCAAGATGAAAAATATATCCTGAAGTTGACTTGCGATCATCAAACGACCCGACATAGTCAGAGTCCATGTATCCTTGCAAGAAGAATTTACCATTCTGCTTGTATTCTAGGCCATATTCCATAGTACCACGGACATAGTGAAGAACACGTTTTGCTGCTTTCCAGTGAGTAGTCTTAGGTTCCTGCATGAACCTCGAAAGATAGTTGATAGCAAATACGATATCTGGCCTAGTATTGGTCAGATATATGAGACTCCCGATCAACTGTCAATAGAGAGTACCATCTACCTGAGGTGAATCATCATATCATGATAACTAAAGACCTTATTCCATCAAAGTTGCCATTGGCTTACAATCAGTCATGCGATATTTTTCTAATAGTGTCTTGGCATATTTTTTTTGAGACACCTTAATGTAATGCTCCTTCTGGCTTACTTCCAGACCAAGACAATAATGGAGAATTCTGAGATCTGTCATCTCAAAATATTTACACAAGTCACTTTTGACAGCAAAGATCATAGGTTCTAAACTCCCTATAATGAGCAGATCATCAACATAGAGTACAAGAAACACTATCTCAGAACCTTATTTCTTGAAATAGAGGTTTGCATCTGATGTACATCTCTTAAATCCATGCTACAAGAGGTGATTATCCATTTTTATATACCAAGCTTAAGGAGCTTATTTCGAACCATACAAGGATTTGACCAACTTGCAAATTTTTTTCTCTTGGCCTACCACTTCAAATCCTTCAGGTTGAGTCATGTAGACTTCCTCTTGGAGATCACCATTTAGAAAAGCACTCTTTACATCCATCTGGTGAAATTTCCACCCATATTGTGCTGCCATAGCACAAATAACTTTAATAGTGGTCATCCGAGCAATAGGTGCAAAAGTTTCCTCATAGTCAATGCCTTCCTTTTGAGCATAGCCCTTTGCAACAAGACGGACCTTATGCTTATCAATTGTCCCATCTACCTTGTACTTGACTTTGTACACCCATTTGTAGCCAATGGGCTTATTTCCTTGTGGCAAATTGACAAGCTCCCAAGTTTTGTTCTTTTTCAAAGACTTGTACTCAGCATCCATAGCATCCTTCCATTATGGATTGCTAAGAGCATCTTGTACAGAGGCAGGTTCATGTTCATTCATTGAAGACAAAAACACCCTGTCATCATATATATCCATATCCTCTATTTCCTTATGTGGAGTTACAAAAATTTCCTCATAATATTGACAAAGATCATCAACCTCACTGGTCTCTACGGCTGCTTTTTCCCTTTGAGCCATACTGCGAGTACGAGGTCTATCCAAAGTCAAATCTGGTGGAGTGGATAACTTTGCGTCCTTGATTGTTCTTGTATGCCATTTTGGATTCTTTGTTTTTGGTGTTGAAGAAGATATGGAAGGACCTCCTGTTTGTGTTGACAAAGGGAACTTCTCTTCCTTAGTGAAAGCATGAGATTTCAGAAGCTTTTTAGAAAGAAAAACTACTTCGATGCATTCAAATCAAAATAACGCTTAAGTCCTAGAATACGAAATGCATTAAACCAAAGAGGCAAATTGATCAAAATAAATTACAAGAATTTAGAGAGAAGTCATAGCCCTTTTATTAAACTCTTTAACCAAGGTTACAAAATTGCCTCCTCCCTTTTTAGGGGCTAGGAGCGTTAAATGGATTCGGTTACAATCTTGATCATTGATCCCTCTTCCGCATGCCCACGTTTGAAATGGGTGGGCCAAAGTGTTGTCATCGCTTATGCCGATGAATCCTCACTTCTTGTTGCTCCTCCTGCAATCAAAGAAACAAACAAGGCATTAGTAGCACCTATGACAAAAAGGAAAATTCATGCTTTGAAATTGCTAAAAGATGCATATGAACAGTTGTCTAAAACAATGAATAAAGTAAACCTAAATGACCTAAAAACTTGACAGAGGACAGAGGACATTACTAGAGGGCCACTGCCATTGAAACAGTCGGCCAATATGCTTTCAACTAGAATTCGTCCCTGGGCAGGATGAATTTCGACTGCTATTCGTCCCTGGGTGGGACGAATTCTACTATGTTAGAAAAGCCGAGTTGATACTGCTCCAATGTCGATTCTTGAGACCTCCAAAACACCTGCAAACAGAGGGGTTATGTAATTGGGGCCATTTTGGGACGACCCAGATGGTCGGATTCTCCCAATTTGGCCTCTATCCTTGGGAATTCGATATCGCCACCTGCAAGTTAGTGGGACAACAAAGCGACAAAAGGCATGATAAAATCTAATCAAAATGTTATGGAATTGAAGCTATGAGTTAACTAAACAGAATAACGTAAAATGCAACATGAAAAAATAATCTAGAATGCTTTAGAATAAAACTTAGAAAATGCGGGGGTGCCCAAGTGGGCCTCCCACCGTTGGCACTTGATTTCGGTGCCAATCCACTAGGGATGGGCCCAAAACCTCTTAGGATTGGGGTGTCGGCAAATTGGTGGTGTAAGGTGGTCAAATGTTGGATTTGGGTTAGATCCACGCTTCCAAAAGCCACCCAATAACCTCCCTTGTGAAAGAGATTAATGGATGTGAGAAGGTGAATCAAAAGGATGCAAATGGGTGTTCAATTGGACAACACTTCGTTGCTTGAAATCGCCTCCAATCTATCCTCTTTTGGGTGGGAAAGTCCACCATTTTATAGACCCATGGGGTCTCTTTGGAGGGGCATGCAGGGATGCCATGTGGCGGCCATGCCTTCCCAAGAGGGAGGAGACTCCTCCCTGACTTGGGCTTCCATGACTGCCCTTGTGACAGTCCACTAACTGCCAACCTACCCACCTACACGCGCATGCATGGCAGGAGGCAATAATTGACTGTCCTTGGCTGCCACTTGGCGGCATTTTTCTTTTTGCCCGTTAAACCCGGAATTCGTCCTGACCAGAGATGATTTCAGAATTCGTCCCTGGGTGAGACGAATCCCAGTTAGTATTCATCCCTGGGTGAGACGAATACTGGACAAAGTGCCTAAATGTGCCAAATTGCTTCTTGACCTTACAAAATTGCTATGAAAGTGGTTAGGACCACTGTTTGACCTCTGAGGGCTGCCCTGGGGGCTATGTTTGTCAAAGCGATCAGTGTTTGCAGTCACATAATCGGATTGGTGCTGTTTTGGTGTCTATAGATGCCCCTTTTTGGGATGCATTGTGCATGGCGCAGCGCCGAGCAAAAATAGATAGCCAAAGCACTAATGATTAGGGTTTCTTGGTAACCTAATCAACTTTTGATGCCCCAAGCATGGAAAGGGCATGCATTCTTGAATCCTTGCTTCTGATGAGCTAAGGAATTTGATTTCAAGTATTAACCTATTTTGGTGAGGTGTGACTTGAGCTTGGACATTGATCAGTCATGATTAGGCAAAGGGCACAACCTTTTGTCCACAGGGGAACCTTGTGTTCATGATTCACGAATGCCAAGTGTTTGATCAATTTGATTGTTGCTTGTTTACTGCCCCAAGCAGGAGCGTAATTGTCTTTGTCAATGATTCTTTGAATGCATGTCATTTTCCTTAATTGGGTGTGTGTTTGTTGATTGGTGACTAAGTGTGACTACCCCCTCAAGCGACGAATCGATGAGGGAATGACCTTCGTGAGAAAAGCGACGAGTCGCTTGACCCAAGATGACTTGTGCAAGGGTGCCTTTAGATGGTTTATCGTTAGGCATGTGCAATTTTTCCAACATTTGGACCTGTTTTTGGTGGGTGTTAACCCTTTTGGTGATGCCATAATGGGGTGAAATCGTCGAAAACCCATCTTCCCATGGAGCGGTCCGGCTATGGTAGCCTTCTTGGGGAAGTAGGAGAGTGACAATTTGAACCCCGACATCGATTTTCTATGCCAAGAGGTTAAGTGCAAGAGCACTTGTGTCCGGCAATGCTTATTGCTATGTTTTTGTGTTGCATTTATTTGTTGTTTTTGTTGTTTTGATTTTCTTATTGTTTTTTAGTGGGCTTTGACCCATTTATGATGCCATTTATTTGTTGTTTTTGTTGTTTTTTAGTGGGCTTTAACCCATTTGTGATGCCATTTGGGGGTGAAATTGTTGACAATCCGTCTTCCCGTGGAGCGGTCCGACTATGGTAGCCTTCTTAGAGAGTAGGATAGTGACAATGTAAACCCCGACATCAATTTTTCTATGCCAAGAGGTTAAGTGCAAGAGCACTTGTGTCTGGCAATGTTTATTGCTATTTTTTTGTGTTGCATTTATTTGTTGTTTTGTTGTTTTGATTTTCTTTGATCTTATGCATGATGGTTGATGAATATGGATGTATGCATGTTTATTTATTTTGATGGATGCATATGTTATGATGAATGCAAATGTTTTTGATTTATATGTGATATGCAAAGATGAAATGGATGAATGGGATTTGTGATGTTTGGCTATGGCACCATAGACTATTTAAGACGCTTTTTATTTCATTTTTAGGCGATTGCTATGATGCATGACTTTGTATGTGTAGCTGTGGTTTTTCTTTTTTTGTATTTTTTGATGGTATTGTAAGGATGAAAAGTAGCGCAGTTGGTTTAGAAATGTAGCTAAGGTTTTCTGAGACTCAGACGATTTTAACTCACTAGCCATGACTATACTTTATCTTACAAGACTTTTGAACAAGGTATGAATCGGACTTGTTTTTGACCAAGTTATTTCACATCCCTATGTGTGCAATTGAGTTCATTTATGTGGTATTTGTCAGGATACCACCAGTGCCAGATGGGCTTTCAACCGAACCTGTACTGAGGATCACCTAATTAGCTCCACTAACTCCTTTGTTGTGTTTAGTTAGATTAATCTGCGGTGTTATCCAGGATACCATAAGCTAGCTCATCCTTATGCAAACATTGGTCTACACATACGCAAAGCGAATGTGATAGACATATTGTCATGCGGGTAGGATACCACCATTGCCAGATAGGCTATCAACCAAACCTGTAATGAGGATCACCTAGATGGTTTTTGAATGCTGAGAATTCCAGGGATTCAAGTTTAGGATATTTGTTGGCTGAATGATTTAGAAAGTTGCTCGTCTATATAGTGATGAAGATCACTGTTTATTAATTCTTTTTGAGCAAGGACTTTGAATAGTGGTGATAACCACTGTTATTTGATTTTGTGTTTTGAGTATTGTGAATTTGAGCTTGTGAGTGGTCTTGATCCTTGTGGCCTTGGGGACGACTATGCATCCTTTGCAGGGACGTATAGTACGAATCCTTACGACGTTGGGAACCAAGGGGGTGATGGAGATTATGAAGTAGGAGCATTGATCTGTTTGGCCTTGGGGATGACTACCCATCCTGGTTAGGGGCGGATAGTATGAATCCTTACAACTTGGAGACCAAAGGTGAATGGAAAGTGTTAGGATGATGATTTTTTGGAATTTTTGTTTGTGAATGGTGTTGATCCCTTTAGGTCTTGGGGATGACTACCCATCCTTGGCGAGGACGTGTAGTACAAATCCTTACAACTTTGGGAACCAACTATGATTGGGATTTGGCAGTGGTGAAAACCACTATATATGGAGGTGAATGGATAGGAAAGAGCTTGTCCTTTTGTCAATTCTCAGCATTCTGGAACCATTCGCACAAGGGGATGAGCAAGATAACCGTTTCACTTATGGTGACCTGGATTACTGTGCAGGTTTCATATTTTGTTCACACAACTTGGGAATTTTTATGTGTTTTAATTTGTGTTGGGATGTTACGTAACAAGGTGTATTTCAAGTGTAACTCTACCTTCGTAAAATCTGTTTGACTCGGTACATTACGTAGCTAAAGAGCAAAATGATGACTGAATCACGAAAACTCTTGATACATTAAAAATACCATTGACTCTAGTGTGGTAAAAAGCAATGCATGGTGTTTTTGTTGTTTTTGTAAAATGGAACAGTGTGGAACAAGATGGACTAGCAGAGCAATTATAGCCTATGGTGCCTTTGACCCGTACGACCACAAACATGCAATGTATGGATGCAATGCTTGATGTAGCTACATATTTTTGTATTTTTGATGGATTGATTTTGGTGAATATGAAGATGAGGTGTGAGAAGAGCTCTCTATTGATGAATTTGAGTATGCCTAGAAATGAGATGCAAAAAAAAAAATTTTTTTTTTGTTGTTTTTGATGATTTTTGTTGTTTTTGAATTTTCTTGATTTTTGACCAAGCGATTGTGGAAATCCTTGGAGCATTTTGGGGTTGACCAAGCGATTTTAGGGATCCTTGGAGCATTTTTAGGATTTGACCAAGTGATTATAACATCCTTGGAGCACTTTTGGGATTGACCAAGCGATTTTATGGATCCTTGGAGCATTTTTGGGATTGACCAAGCAATTGCGATAATCCTTGGAGCATTTTTGGGATTGACCAAGCGATTGCAAGAATCCTTGGAGCATTTTTGGGATTGACCAAGCGATTTTATGGATCCTTGGAGAATTTTTGGGATTGACCAAGCGATTGCGATAATCCTTGGAGCCTTTGGGGATGACCAAATGATTATAGAATCCTTGGAGAAATTGGGGTGACCAAGCAATTGCGATAATCCTTGGAGCATTTTGGGATGACCAAGTGATTGTCATAATCCTTGGAGCCTTTGGGGATGACCAAGTGATTATAGAATCCTTGGAGCCTTTGGGTATGACCAAGTGATTATAGAATCCTTGGAGCATTTGGGGTGACCAAGCGATTACGATAATCCTTGGAGCATTTTGGGATGACCAAGTGATTGCGATAATCCTTGGAGCCTTTGGGATTGACCAAGCGATTATAGAATCCTTGGAGCTTTTGGCTTGCTCTTCAGGGGATAGAGGTACCCCCAGCTTGATGGTCTTTGTACTCTAGATCTGGCTCTATAGGGATGGGCATGAATGGATCGGCCCTATGCACGGATAGGAGGACAGGGTCCACCCTCGGCACTGATGTTGCTATGAGGTCTCTGGGTGGAAGTTGATCTTTATGTGCCCAAAGTGGCAGACGTAACGCTTGGCCTCGTTGCGATGGGTTAACGCGCCACTCATGCCCTAGTATTATGTTTAGCTGTTGAATTGCTTCATCGATATTTATGGGATGTCAATGTTGTCGCATGTGATTGCTATGGGCAATCTCTATTTTATCCTCACCTTCGACCAGTGAGTACAGCTCATCAAAATCTAGAGATTTTGAGACATGGAGGACTGCATCATCAGGTAGCCCTATGGTTAAAGGTTGATCCTCTTCGAAAGGAGCCTCATGTAAGTTGGGCCTTGGGAGCTCCAAAATCTTGGTCTCTACCAACTCTAAGTGCTCTAGCACTTTGCATGTATCGGGAGATTTGAGCTCCTCCTCTTTGGTTGGTTCTTGTTGAGGAACTTGGGGCCTATGGAGGGGTTGCCAGATAGCACCCCCCATGCCTTGGTAGGGCTTTTCATCCCGCTCTTCTTCTCACTTTGATTCCTTAGAGGCTTCTTGATGAATTTCTAAGGGTGGCCCATAAACCTAAGTGGGTTCCTAAGGAAGGCGCCCGTCATTGGTTATAGGAGTGGCCTCCCGCTCATGTCTAGGAGGCGTTGGGGGTGGTGCTTGATGAGGTCGTGGAGACTTGTCTCGCCCACATGGGATGTGCCCCTCATAATGTTTTGTCTTATGCGTGTAAGGGGTTGGAGTCCTCTCCTGCATAGTGTGTTGGAACAACTCATCCTTCTAGCGGTGAATGTGCTCTTTATTTAAAATATACCATTGCTCTAACTGTTGTCGTTCTAGCTCAAGTTGTGTGAGTTGCATCTGGTGTACGAAATGCTTGACAGATTCTAAGATAGTTGGTGCTACCGCCTCATGTCTAGAAGGCCTAGATGCCTCTCCTAGATATCTATCTCGATCGTGGTGATCCAAGATATCTATAGGCCGCCTCCCTCTGTTGGAGGTAGTGGCATTTATTCGAGGCTCTGGCCTTAGTAGGTGATCCTGATAGCTAGCATTTGTGGAGGCGTCTTGCTCCCGTGATGTATATTGCTCTTGAGGAAGGTAAGGGTTTTCCTCATGCTCTCTTTCATAAGTGAAAAATGGACGGGTAGAGTTGTCTCGCCCCGCCTGAGGAGCCTTGTGCTTTGGATTTGTCCTTGTAGTCCTGACAACTACAGGGGGTGAAGGAGGGATAGTGTAATCATGTGGTTCCTCTCGTCGAACCCTATGTTGACCTAGCGCTTCATCGCGTGATGACCGCTCATAGCAAGCATCTAAGGGAGCTCTCCTATGACTGTACCCCTCATGGAAGGGTGTGTGCTGGGTGCTATGCTAAATCGAAGTGCTCCTAGAAGGGGTGCCCCTATAGTCCTTATCCGTTAAGGTGTGGAGGGGTCTACCTTGTGTGTCAGGCCACCAAGGTGGTATGACCAAATCCTTGGGGCTATATCGGATGTGACTTGTGCCTCCTTGGATATTCCCCACAACAGCCGCCTATGATTGGGCTTGGCTGCAGGTGAGCACCATGACGATGTCTCTCTAAAAACCCTAAACTTTGAAATGAGTCAGATGGGACCCAAAATTGGGGTGCACATCCATCTTACCATAGAAAAGATAAAAATGAAGTTTCAAGTCCTAAATCTAAATACGTTAGGATATATTGACCTCCGAACAGCTCAAAAAGCGTAAAAATTTAGGTGAGCAATTTTAAAACCTAATTTCGAGGCCCTAGATGATGGAATTTGGCCTCGAAAACTGGTTTTCTAGGAAATTCAACTCTATAGAGTTGTATTTGTTTAAGATTATCCCAACTAACTCCCTGTAAAATTTCATGTCAATCGGAGCTACGGTTGAGAAGTTATGGCCTCGACAAGATGCACTAAAATTTAGGGAAAAATACAAGATTTCCCATATTTTGTTGGATGCTCCTGCATCACTTATGGGCACATTTGGGGTGCTCTTGGGTTGACCAAAGGGTTCATGGACACCTTTGGGGCCTTTTGGGGATGACCAAGCGATTGCGGGAATCCTTGGAGCTTTTTGGAGCGAGCGGCAAAATGCATAGATTTTTATCTTTTGTTTATGATGTTTTTGATTTTTTTTGTTACACTAAGCAGAAATGAACATACACATACACAAATGGTGATTATCTCTTTTAAATATTAATGGTGTGTCCTAAACTAGTTTAGTGCATTTTGATGATTTTGTTTTTGTTTTTGCAAGTTTTGAAGAACGTTTAAATGCAGAATGTTGGCTTATATGACTCCCATAAATGGTGGCCCCTTCAATATACCATTGCCAGATCAATATACCAACCTCTCTATATACCCGCCCTTACGAGAGGGAAACTATAGGTACGTGAGAGCAGATGGTACATGGAACATAGGCGATACGGAAGGGGGATTGTTCTGTTAATGACACCTACCATAGAAGACTTATCCTCGTGCGCATGGGAATCACCCCAGTGACACTCGATCAGCTTTCATCAGGATTTATGCCTAACAACAGTGACAATCGGGGAAATGGATGCAAAGCTAAGCCAAGGTGGTGATGAACCCACCGTTGGACTTGCTCAAGGGCTAGGGTCTTATGACCAGCTCCTTGGTTTGATTTACCACGTGATGTGTGTGGGATTCATTTTATTTAGCGAAAATGAAACAAGCATAAATGACTTTCCCTAAGCAAACAGGGTAAACTAAAAATAACCAAAGAAACAGAAATAGAAACAGAAAAATTTAACAGAGATCATAAAAATCCCTACCTCTTCTTTGCCTAGACCGGCTGCTTCTGACCTTCTGTTCTGAAAATTCATAGGCAAGAATTTGTCTCTCTGTGAGATGAATTACAGAATAGAATTCGTCCCTGCTAGAGACGAATTTAAATTCGTCTCAGGGTCAGACGAATTACAGTTAGGTATTCATCACAGTCAGAGACGAATAACAGTCTGCTTTAAAAAAACTTGTACCTGTCAAGCACAAAACACAAAAGGATCAGTTATTTGATCTTAAAACCAGGGGACAGGGTCCCACCGTGATCGCCACTAAAAGCATGAGATTTCGGAAGCTTTTTAGAAAGAAAAACTACTTCGATGCATTCAAATCAAAATAACGCTTAAGTCCTAGAATACGAAATGCATTAAACCAAAGAGGCAAATTGATCAAAATCAGTTACAAGAATTTAGAGAGAAGTCACAGCCCTTTTATTAAACTCTTTAACCAAGGTTACAAAATTGCCTCCTCCCTTTTTAGGGGGCTAGGAGCGTTAAATGGATTCGGTTACAATCTTGATCATTGATCCCTCTTCCGCATGCCCACGTTTGAAATGGGCAGGCCAAAGTGTTGCCGCCGCTTATGCCGATGAATCCTCACTTCTTGTTGCTCCTCCTGCAATAAAAGAAACAAACAAGGCGTTAGTAGCACCTGTGACAAAAAAGGAAAATTCATGCTTTGAAATTGCTAAAAGATGCATATGAACAGTTGTCTAAAACAATGAATAAAGTAAACCTAAATGACCTGAAAACCTGAAAAAGGACAGAAGACATTACCAGAGGGCCACTGCCATTGAAACAGTCGGCCAATCTGCTTTCGACTAGAATTCATCCTTGGGCAGGACGAATTTTGACTGTTATTCATCCCTGGGTGGGACGAATTCTACTGTGTTAGAAAAGTCGAGCTGATACTGCTTCGATATCGAATTCTCGAGGATAGAGGCCAAATTGGGAGAATCCGACCATCTGGGTCGTCCCAAAATGGCCCCAATTACATAACCCCTATGTTTGCAGGTGTTTTGGAGGTCTCAGGAATCGACATTGGAGCAGTATCAACTCGGCTTTTCTAACACAATAGAATTTGTCCCACCCATGGACGAATAGCAGTCGAAATTCATCTCGCCCAGGGACGAATTCCAGCTTGAAAGCAGATTAGCCGATCGTTTCAATGGCGATGGCCCTCCGGTAATGTCTTCTATCCTCCGTCAGTTCTGAGTCATTTAGGTTTACTTTATTCATCGTTTTAGACAATCGTTCATATGCATCTTTTAGCAATTTCAAAGCATGAATTTTCCTTTTTTGTCACAGGTGCTACTAACGCCTTGTTTGTTTCTTTGATTGCAGGAGGTGCAACAAGAAGTGAGGATTCATCGGCATAAGCGACGGCAACACTTTGGCCCGCCAATTTCAAACATGGGCATGCGAAATAGGGATCAATGATCAAGATTGTAACCGAATCCATTTAATGCTCCTAGCCCCCTAAAAAGGGAGGAGGCGATTTTGTAACCTTGGTTAAAGAGTTTAATAAAGGGTCGTGACTCTCTCTAAATTCTGTAATCGATTTCGATCAATTTGCCTCTTTGGTTTAATGCATTTTGTATTCTAGGACTTAAGTGTTATTTTGATTTGAATGCATTGAAGTAGTTTTTCTTTCTAAAAAGCTTTCAGAATCTCATGCTTTCAGTGAGATTCCGAAAGCTTTTTAGAAAGAAAAACTACTTCGATGCATTCAAATCAAAATAATGCTTAAGTCCTAGAATACGAAATGCATTAAACCAAAGAGGCAAATTGATCGAAATCAGTTACAAGAATTTAGAGAGAAGTCACAGCCCTTTTATTAAACTCTTTAACCAAGGTTACAAAATTGCCTCCTCCCTTTTTAGGGGCTAGGAGCGTTAAATGGATTTGGTTACAATCTTGATCATTGATCCCTCTTCCGCATGCCCACGTTTGAAATGGGCGGGCCAAATGTTGCCGCCGCTTACGCCGATGAATCTTCACTTCTCGTTGCTCCTCCTGCAATCAAAGAAACAAACAAGGCATTAGTAGCACCTGTGACAAAAAGGAAAATTCATGCTTTGAAATTGCTAACAGATGCATATGAACAGTTGTCTAAAATAGTGAATAAAGTAAACCTAAATGACCTAAAAACTTGACAGAGGACAGAGGACATTACCAGAGGGCCACTGCCATTGAAACAGTCGGCAAATCTGCTTTCAACTGGAATTCGTCCCTGGGTGGGACGAATTCTACTGTGTTAGAAAAGCCGAGTTGATACTGCTCCAATGTCGATTCCTAAGACCTCCAAAACACCTGCAAACAGAGGGGTTATGTAATTGGGGCCATTTTAGGATGACCCAGATGGTCGGATCTCCCAATTTGGCCTCTATCCTCGAGAATTCGATATCACCACCTGCAAGTTAGTGGGACAACAAAGCGACAAAAGGCATGATAAAATCTGATCAAAATGTTATGGAATTGAAGCTATGAGTTAATTAAACAGAATAACGTAAAATGCAACATGAAAAAATAATCTAGAATGCTTTAGAATAAAACTTAGAAAATGCAGGGGTGCCCAAGTGGGCCTCCCATCGTTAGCACTTGATTTTGGTGCCAATCCACTAGGGATGGGCCCAAAACCTCTTAGGATTGGGGTGTCGGCAAATTGGTGGTGTAAGGTGGTCAAATTTTGGATTTGGGTTAGATCCACGCTTCCAAAAGCCACCCAATAACCTCCCTTGCGAAAGAGATTAATGGATGTGAGAAGGTGAATCAAAAGGATGCAAATGGGTGTTCAATTGGACAACACTTCATTGCTTGAAATCGCCTCCAATCTGTCCTCTTTTGGGTGGGAAAGTCCACCATTTTATAGACCCATGGGGTCTCTTTGGAGGGGCATGCAGGGATGCCATGTGGCGTCCATGCCTTCCCAAGAGGGAGGAGACTCCTCCATGACTTGGGCTTCCATGACTGCCCTTGTGACAATCCATCAACTGCCAACCTACCCATCTACACGCGCATGCATGGCAGGAGGCAATAATTGACTGTCCTTGGCTGCAACTTGGCGGCATTTTTCTTTTTGTCCCTTAAACCTGGAATTCATCCTGACCAGAGACTTCAAAATTTGTCCCTGGGTGAGATGAATCCCAGTTAGTATTCGTCCCTGGGTGAGACGAATACTGAACAAAATGCCTAAATATGCCAAATTGCTTCTTGACCTTACAAAATTGCTATGAAAGTGGTTAGGACCACTGTTTGACCTCTGAGGGCTACCTTGGGGGCTGTGTTTGTCAAAGCGATCAGTGTTTGCAGTCACATAATCGGATTGGTGTTGTTTTGGTGTCTACACTTAGATTCCACAAGATCTAGGTATACCTTAGATGTGTTTTGTGATGTGAAAGCTTCATCAAAAACAACATCTCTACTGATATGAATTTTCTTGGTCAAAGGATCTATCAAATGATAACCTTTAGAGTGCTCATCATAGCCAAGAAAAATGCATCTCAATGTCTTCTCATCTAGCTTCTTCCTTTTCTCTTTTGGTATGTGCATGAAAGCTTGACATCCAAAAATACGAAGATGAGATATGGAGGGTTTTCGAAAACTCCATGCTTCATATGGAGTCATTCCTTTTAGGGCCTTTGTGGGTGCCCTATTCAACAGATATACTGAAGTGGTGACAGCTTCATTGTTGCCCAAGAGTAGCTCCTATGAGCATACAACAAACCATTTCCATAATAGAATGGTTCCTTCTCTCAACAACTCCATTTTGCTAAGGAGTATAGGTAGTTGTTAACTGTCTCGTGATTCCATGCTCAGTTAAGAATGCTAAAAATTCTTTAGAGGTAAACTCCCCCCTCGATCTGAGTAGAGGGTTTTAATAGAAGCCCCTAACTCCTTCTCAACATATTTCTTGAATTGTTGGAAGAAAGCGAAAGCCTCATATTTCAATCAGAGAAAGAAAACCCACATCTTGCGAGAGTAGTCATCTACAAATAACTAAAAATACCTCTTCCCTCCACAACTGTTAGGTATGAAAGGACAACACAGATCGGTGTGAATTAACTCCAGAGGTTTATGTGCTCGTGTTGAGCTCTTCTCAAAAGGTACTCTATGCTACTTTCCTGCCAAGCAGTCAGAGCACACTGGCAATGTGGAAGAAAGGGAAGGAAGACCCTTTACCATCTCATACTTACTAAGCTCAAGTAAGTAGCCAAAACTAAGATGCCCATATCTCTTGTGCCATAGGGAAGTGGCCTCCTTGGTAGAGACTGTCATGGCAACATGGGGAGTAGAGATAGCATCTAGGGCAAATAAGTTATGCTTATATGAAGCTGTTGCAATCTGCTTACCCTTCCTGGTAATAGAACAACACTTCTTGCCATTCTCAACACGAAAGTTGACAACCATATCTTTATCCAAGATTTGTGTGACTAACAACAAATTGTTAGCCAATCCTAGAACATAGAGGACTTTGTCAATCTGACACTTGCCATCAGGAAGAGTGACTAAAACTGTACCCTCTCCCTAAACCTTGTAGGTTTTGTCATCAGCAATAGTGACAGGTCTGCCCTCTTTGGCCACAAATGATTCAAACCACGATCTATCGCTAGTCATATGCTTGCTAGCACCAAAATCGACATACCATACAGGATCCTTCTCCTTGGAGGTTGTGGTAGTCATGAGCACCTTGTGTGCCCATTTAGAATCTGAGTCAGATTCTTCAATAGCAACATTCACCCTAGGTTGCTTGTTCTTGTTTTGTGGTTTGTTCTGGCCTTTTGGCTTATTCTTATGCCAACACCTGTTGGTTGGAGTATAGGACTGTATTAGAAGAATCATCCCTGTGAAGTTGGCGTGCTTCTTGTTGTTGAAGAAAATTGACCAACTCAATAAAGGACACATTTTTCGAGGCACTGGACCGGACGGGACTACTAGACTGGACCGGATCAGTTTCCTAGGGGGAGCAGAGTTGAAAAAAGGAAAAAGAAATGATTAAGGAAAAGGATTTCCATCAATGACAAAGTGCGAGATTGTTGGAAATTTTGAGTAAGTTGTGTTGTGTTGTCATTGATGTCAAAAGAGCTGATATCAAAAGGTTGATGTCAACGAGCACTTTGTATGGCAGGAATATTCTTTTATGTTTGATATGGTTGAAATTGATCAAGGCAAAGTTCATCTCAAAAAGCAAGCAAATTGGTCGAAAATAAGAGGCCATGGTTTAAAAGGAAAGACAAATATTATTATAATATTTTTCAATATTATAATAATTGGGTCCAAGAAATCATTAAAAAAAAGAGATATCCTGGACAAGGTTTATTGAGCTTTTATAAAAGGTTGCAAAGGTTTATTTTAAATTATTTAAATTAAAATATTTTAACAAAAGTTAAAATTTTAATTTAAAATAATTTATGGCGCCAAAGTTTCAAATCGAATTCAAATTCAAAAGCAAGAGAGGGCCGAAGTTTTTTAAACCAAAGGAAAGAGAATTTAAAGGAAATGATTTTTCATTTTCAAATGATTATGATTTGAATGCCTAAGTGAAGAGATAATTCGTGCGCTCGATTTTTGAAAAGGAGAAGACTTTCGTGAGCCTTAAAGGAAAAGGACATAGAATTACGTTGAAATTTTCCTGAAGCAAAATATATATTCCACAATATTGGGTAGTGTAGGTGGTAGGAGGAATGTGGCTAAAGCGCTTGCGACGGGAATGTTTCAGTTTTGAATCCCACCGAGTTGTTTTTCAAAAGGGTAAAATATCTTTTCATTTTCAATGAAGGCGATTTCAAATACGAAATCGTGGACATTTAGTTTCATGTGGGCATATAGCCCAGAAAGAAGCCTAGCCTTGGGCTAGGGCATTGTGGTGGCTTAGGTTGTAGGTTCGAGCTTGGGTGTTGGTCGATGAGACTTGTGTAATATTTTTTGCAAGCTGAATATTAAAGGTTTGCTTTTTAATTTAGGTGATTCTAATGGTCTTGGAATACATGATTTGACTTTGAGGCTTCAAAATTGTGAAAGAAAAATAAGTGAAAGTGTGTAGGGAGTCATAAGGGGTGTTACTTAAATATTTTATTTTTGGTGCTTAGGAATTAAACCAAGTATTGGATATTATAAGGTGTAAACAAAGGGACTTTATTTCTAATTTGTGGTGAATATTATTTTGAAAAAGAAGGAAATTATAAGGTGTAAACAAAGGACTTTATTTTTTATATGTGATGAATATTATCTTGAAAGAGAAGGAGATTATAAGGTGTAAACAAAGAACCTTATTTTTTATGTGTGTTGAATATTATTTTGAAAGTGAAGGAGTGATAAGGTGTATTTGTGACTTGACATTTTATTGTATTTCTTGAACGGTGAAATATTTGTTGAGGCAAATATTCTTATGGAGGTTTTAAGATAGACTGTTGTTATCTAACCTAGAATTGGCAAAAGAATTTGGTTGTGAGTAAAACAGGTTTTGAAGACATATCTCCATTAAAGCAAAGAGGTATGGGTACATCATATTTTGTTTGAAATGTTGGAATGAATGTTGTAAAATATAAGGTTGAGTGAAAAGGATTGTTTGATAAGAATTTTTGGAAATATTTGAGTGAATTCTTATATACTTCATTGGTGAATGTTTAGAGAACATTTGAGATAGATATTTAGGATTATTTAAGTTAGGTTTTGAGACCCACATTGTGCTCTTTGTTTGAAGAAGATTGAAAATACTTGTTTAGGGTTAGAGAGCAAGTTGTGTTTTGTTGGTTAAATGATTGAGTGAAATTCTTGAGGATTAGATTTGAGTGATATTGAAAGTGAATGTACAAACATTAGAAATCAAATTTGTGAAATCAACATACTTAATGATTGAGTAGAACATAGTGATTTTTGATAGAGTATATCATTCTCTATATGTTCTAGAGGTTAAACAAATTTTGGATAAAATATGTCTAAATTACTTCAAGTTAAAGGAATTACCTTGAGGATTAGACAAAACATTTGATAGTATTATGTGCAAGATTTGATATTGATTGTGCATATTTGGTGAGTTGCTTTGAGTATGTATTAAGGCAGATTTAAGGTAAGTCTTGGTGAAGACTTAAGAGTAGATTAAGCAAGTTCTTGAGAGGAATTGAAGGTAGATGTGAGTCAAGTCTTGGTGAAGACTTGAGAGCAGATTGAGAAAGTTCTTGAGATGACTTGAAGGTAAATTTGAGGTAAGTCTTGGTGAAGAATTAAGAGCAGATTTAGAAAGTTATTGAGAGGACTTGAAGGTAGATTTGAGGTAAGTCTTGGTGAATACTTGAGAGCATATTGAGGAAGTTCTTGAGAGGACTTGAAGGCAGATTTGAAGCAAGTCTTTGTGAAGACTTGAGAGCAGATTTGATTTATTTATTTGTTCAAGCTTTGTGTTAAGGCTTGGGATAAATCTAAGCAGAGTTGATTTGTGATTGGATCAAGATTTGTGTTAAGGCTTGAGGATAGATTTGAGGACAAATTTTGGTACAGATTTGTGAGCATATTTATGCTAGACCTAATATAGAGTTAGATCAGATTTGTACTACACTTGGTATAGAGTTTGGTGCATATATTAGACATATTTGAGAGTGATCTTTGGAGTTGATAGAGCATAGAACATGCGTCTAGAGTGAATAGAGATCCATTAGCCAGGGTAGTGAGGATAGAGGTCTTCTGTGGAGAGAGATCCACAAGCCAGAGTAGTGGGAGTAGAAGTCTTCTAAAAGATCATCAACTAGAGTAGAGGGGAAATAGTTATCCTATGGATAGAGATCCATGAACTAGAGCAAGGGAAAAGATTTCTTTTGTGGAGTGTGATCCATGAACTAGCTGGAAAGATAGAGTTCTTATGTGGAGAAAGATCCATGAACTAGTTGAGGAGAAAGAGTTCTCTTGGATCATGTTCCACGAACCAAAGAAAAGAGGAAAGAGTTCTCCTATGGAAAGAGATCCACAAATCAGAGCATAGAGGATTGGTGTCTCCTTTGGACAGAGGTCCATAAATATTATAATAGGGAATTGATTCCCAAGAAGATTTATTGAGAAAATTTAGTAGAAATATTTTCTTCGTGGAGTAGCCCACATTGGGTGAACCACGTTAAATTGGTGTCTCTATTGTGTGTGATGATTTGTGCATTGCTTTGATTACTGTTATTGATATTGCCATTGATAATATTGGATAACATTGTTTGGGATTGAAAAGTAAAAAGTTGGTCTTATACTATTCACCCTCTCTCTCAGTATAAGCTTGTGTTATTCATGCATTAGAATTAAATTTCATATTTTATGGATAATATTAGTGTAGTACACTATTGAATGCATTACTTCAACTTTTTATTGAATTGTGATAGTTTTTATTCTAATTTTGTTAATTACTAATTTATTATTTATTGGAGTTATTACATTATTTGGTCCTATTGTAAATTTTAGTTTAGGGTGTGAGTTTTATTTTATGTATAAAGTATGTGTCATATTAGTAGGAGTGTGTATGTGTCATATTTTTAAGTGTGTGAGGTGTCTAGTTAGGAAGTGAAGAGTCTTTGAGTGATGTGTCTAGTTTAGAAGTAGGGAGTTATATGCAATCACAAGATACTTTGTCTTTATGTAATATGTGGGACTTATTATATAAGAGAGGAATTTAAAGAGTCAAGTTCTCTTGTGAGTTTGAGGAGATTAAAATCCAAGAGTCATGTAATATGAAGAGTCTCATGTATTTTTATATTGGAGACAAAGCCTTGTAAAATATAACTCAAATAAGCTTTGCTTTATACATTATGAGTTTTATTATCAATAAATATTTTAGTGTGATTTATGTGATTTCATGTTGATTTGATATTGATATTTATGATATTATGAATGATTTTAGATCCTTAGAGTTGAATCCTATGAGATAATCCTTCATATTTTCTAGCACTATATTAGTTTAAGAATTTTGTTTTATATTGTATTAATCCAAATAAACTTATGAGATATTCTATTTTTCCCATAAACAATATAATACCACATTCCTTGTTTCCTACTAGTTATGACATATAAACCTATTTCTTAGATCTTTTGGTATGTTTTGTAATATCCCTATACTTGGATTTTATTTGACATGGGATATTGATCTATAATTAATTAAATGAAACCTTAAACAAAACCTTTTGAATAGTTAAAGCACTCCTTGACTTGGTTCCACTTGGGCTCTAACAAAATTAATTACTAATCACTTGTAAAGACCTCTATTTTACTATCAAAACTATTGTTCTATGCCAAATAATACTTGTACGTGTGTATAAAAAAGAATGGAAAGTATATAAATATCTTAATACAATTGTAAAGGGTCTTGAAATATGTTTTGAATTCAAATATTTACTATTGTTGTTAGATGATGTTGAATTCCAACACAAGATTGCTAGTTTTTAAGAATGAAAAACATATAAAAATATGTGAACCCTATTGTATAAAGTGAAAAGCAACTAATATTATATAGTAATATAAAATACACAATAATAATAGCAATTATATAATGATTTTTAGTAAGCAAACCATCTAGGTGAAGAGAACCCATTGTTCAATCAATCAAGCTCCGTATTATTGCAAAACGGAGAATGCATAAGAATTGTTGGCTATGAGCTTGGTCTTAGATGAGATGCACAATTGCTTTTCATATTTATTTTAGATTTAAATATTGGTTCTTAATGCATTCTTGATCTCTTGATGTTGGAAATTCCTTTCCATTGATCCTTTCCCTTAAAAAATATCTTCTTGTTCCTTGTCTAGGCCCAAATAAGCCTCACATAGGCTCTTCAAATTATAAAAATAGGGATGCAACTAATGTTTCTTAATTTTTAATGTTGATCCAAGAGTTTGTATTCTAATTGTTGTTTCTTTTTGGACACCTTACACATGTCTAAATAGTTTATTTCCAACTAGCTTGTTGTTTTACTATTTTTTTGAATTATTAAGGTTCAAATGGATGAATTTGGTGGGAATATGGACAATGATGAACTAAAACTTTAGATTATTGTTTCTTTTATTTTTTTTATCTCTAAGGAGAGATAAAATAAGATCATACAATAGATTGATTTTTTCCATTTTTACCTATTCAAAAGATTTATTTGATATGAGCTTATGACACAAATATTCCTTTTAGTCTTATTTCATGTAATAAGAAAGTCACCCAATTTCAACTTGTTTTTATTGCCTTATACCTTGAATTATACTCATTGATATCGATTAAAATTTCCAAATTTTAAGGATCTAGATGATGTTTTTTAAGGTCAAAATAATATTTAATTTTATTCATGGTGCTAGAAACCATTGTATAAAACTTTATTGTAATCATACTTTATTTGAGGTAGTTATGGCCACAATATGGTGTTGCTAAAGACAAAATTTTCTTATTCTCTTTGGGTATACAAAGATAAATAATATTGTGATTTATCAATGGGTAAAGTACATCACCATATATAATATGTAATATAGACTTTTATCCTTTATAAATATGCCCCAAATGATAAAATTCACTATTTTCCTATTCCTAATACCTTGGATTATGTAAGTACCCTATGCTTGGTTGCTTGGGAACACAATCTTCATGCCATAATGTTAGGTAAATTCCTAAAAAAATAGTAGGACCAATCCTCCATAGAATACATAATGCTTTAGTTTTAAAATAATTAATCCAACAATTCATCAACGCTTTCGTTGTTCATGGATCTACCCAATTTATTTTCATAATATCTCAAAAGTAACCCCAAATGGTGTGAGCAAAGGAACAATAAAGTAGTAAGTGGTCTAGTGCTTATAATCCTTCTCACATAGGGTACATCTAAAAGGTTCATGATATCCTCTTCTTTGTATACTCCCTCTTGTAAGAATCTTACTTTAAATTGCTAACCAAAGGAATGTTGAGGCCTTAAGTAGAGTCTCTAATGACCATTCTTCTAAGGACAATATTTTAGAATAGGAAATTCTGATTGCTCTAAATTCATATCCTAACTTGATCGAGTATCCATCATTTGATGCAAGGCATTCAACATGTGAATATTTAATAATTAAATTATTTGAGAAACAGGTAATAAACCCTTTGAGTAATTGTCAATAATCCATGTATAAGGGAAGGAAGAGGAAGCAAAACAGACACAAAGAGGAATAATTTGATGGATAAGTGCCTAAAGAGAATAATAATAAAGAGATAATAGAACATCCTCCCTCTTAGGACTAACCATCTTGATCTAACTTTATTTCTTAAGAATTTCATGATCTCTTTTGGAAGATACAAAGCAAAAATATTGGTTGGGATGTCATGCTTTCTTTATTGCTTTTAAGAAAATATGCCTAATATGTTTTAAAAGATTTTTTTTAAAAATATGCCTAATATACTTATTTTTTCTTTATGTTTGAACAAGAAATATTTGGCAGTCAAAATCCATATCCACAAGAAGACAATTTTTTACAAACAAGATGCAACCAATTTACAAACAAACGTTCTCCACTGCACATATAACTATACAATTTTACAAACAAGATGTCCTTTTGAATTAGATCTCCTAGTTGTTTGTCTAACTAGTCTTATAAATATGCTTCTCTAGTTTGGTTTTTATAACATCCATCTTTCGCTGCACCCAACCATATGACTTTCTTAGTAGCTACAGGTTGGACTTGGGCAGTCATCATATAACTTTCCTTGAGTTGGATTGGACGTAGCATTAACAACAAAGAACCTCTATCATATCTTGGTATATTTTGCAAGAGGGATAGGTTCTATGAAGGTGTTTCAATGATCATTCTTCTTCAAAATTGCTCGCTTGCACTCGACTGACGTACCTCCAACTTCATATGGTTTTGACGGTCCCTTATTCATCCGTCTTGCCTTGATTGGGGATCATAATCAGCTATAATATGCATGCATACTACTAATGCATTTACTCTATATGCCACACAATAGAGATTTGCAAGACATATAACCAAATCAACTCAATTAGTAAATTCATATGCATACAACTATTTTTCATTCAGTTGTTTGGAGTTCCCAGGTAATGTTTTTGCTTCCTATTTCATTATCCAAATTAAGAACACCGTACACACTTTTAACCCCCTTTTTACATAGGCAAAGCTCAATCCAGGATATATATATCACACAACACTAATTACAATTTTTGCTTTCCTATATAAGGATCAATTTTTGGAAGCAAAGCCAACAAAACAAACATGGCGAACTCTTTTTTAGATAATGAATATTAATTACAAAAACTAGTGGAAGACAACAACCAAAAGGACATTACCATATCCTTTACAAGTATTTTAACACGTGAAAAGAAGAGAAAACCAACCCAACCTAGAAATTGGCATGCAGTTATTCTAACCAATGTGTAATCCAATTGTGCATTGAACTAGCTTCTAATGTTAGCGTCCAGTGCAAGAACTTCATCTTCCACTTTTCCACATGATCGTTACCCACAAAAATTCTCTTCCCAATTCTTATCTTCCTTTTTTTTTTCAATACCGACTCCCTCTCTTCCTTCCACAACTTCCTATAATCTAGGTCTGTTATCCAAAAAAAAAAGAACATGCATAACTCCAATTTGGAAAGGCATTATTGATAATGACAACCACATTATCATGAGAAAGTATTGTGAAGTGGAAGGAATATGCATCCAATTTACAAATCTATTGAATGATGGGAGGGGTCACACGAGCATTATGAATATTGTATTCTTCAGTACCAGGGTTGGTCATGAGGATAAAGACCTTAGGCATGCCATAATGAGTTTGTTGAGGTAAGGCCCCTCATGTGAGGAGGATGAAAATGGTTACGACTTTGGAGCGAGGGGTACATATGGTGGAGAGAAGGATGAGGTAGATTTTTGGAGCAAAGTATTGAGTCAGGTAGTACGTTGCTCCCAAGCATGACACTCGATAGGTGTGGCTAAAATGGGATGATTTGCATGTGCAAATTGAGAAGTGGTATGAGAAGGAATTTTACTATAATATGGGTTAGCATAAGACGTATTTTAATTGGAATATGGAAGAATGGGTGGAATAGATGGGGTCGGTAAGATTGGGATTTTTGAAGATAGAGGAGGTGGTGGATGTGTAGAAGTGGATTGAGTAGATTGTAACAAAGGTCACATACAAGACAAAGAGGTGGAAGACCCTGGTGATGGGCATGACCCTTGTTGGGAGCTCATATTTGAGATAGCATGAGTATTGATAGACACATTGTATGAAGATAAAGAAGTATGTGTTGGATCGTTGGGTGAACTAAGAGGAGGTAAAGAGGGCAATACAAGAGGTTAGATTAGAACAGGGGTGAATTGTGTGGAAGATAAGGGTAGACCTGGTGTAAGGTTGATATGTTACAATATTGAAATGGATCCTCCTCAATAGGGAGGCAATGCACCTGACTATTATGAAGATATTTGAGGTAATGATGTAGCGTAGAAGGAATACATTGAATATAATGAATCTAGAAGTGGTCTAAGGAAATATTATACTCCATTTTCCTATCGATGACATAGCATAGCATAGAGATGATATTTACATCCACTTGGATGGGTGAAATGATGGAATCAACTATGATATGAATATATCTATCAAACACTCGTAGGTCAAGGGAAGGAGTGGCAAGATGAGTAAGTGGGATGTGTAGGTGAAGTACCACCATAGAAATGATGCTGATGGTAGAGCCTATATCGATTAGGAGATGTTTATATGTGATATCATTAACACATGCCATGATATGAATAGGGTGATCAGTCCCCTCACCTTATAGAGTGGTGATCTCATGATCATAAAATACGATGGAAGGCTACATACATGTTTGCACATTGCCAAAAAAATTGATAAAAGTGTTTGAATCATTTTTCTCTATATCTATGGAGCGAAGGATGTTGTTTAAAGCCTATCAATGAGGTTGTGGTTTTTGTAGTAGGTCATATATGGACAAGTGGATTGAAGTATTTCAAATTTGATGCGACATGCTGCTATGGATGGTAATAAATTTATAGGGTATAATAGGAAGTGTACCACGTGAAGGTGGGGAATTCTGAAGAAGATGGCATAGGATGAGAAATATTCTATTATGGGTTAGCACATGAAGGATAATGTTGATTGCATATGACAACATGCATTATACCCATAAATCCTTTTTGAGTTGGGTTGTGATTAATATGATTAAACCTGCCTAGGTCCTAGTGGCGATGTGGACGTATTTCTATGAGTGTTGGCATCCCCATGTTTAGGTAAAGGGTTTTGATAAATACCCAAATTTTTATTTTGAGGGGTGAGAGGATTTGAAACATGGATGGTTCCATGATCAATGGGGTTTTGTACTAGATGATGAAAGAGGCGATAAGATTTGATGTCATGGTATCTTTGTCGATGATACTCACAAAATACATGCTCATTGTAACCCTATGGTTTTGGATGATTAGAATCATCAATTTTTATATCAAGCAGAGCTATGTGTCCAACATTATAACCTTTGAAATATGTTAGATAATGGTTCAGCCAAGGGCATCCAGTTGCATGGTAAGAAATCCAGGCGAGAAATACATGCTGATGGTTGATTAGATAGAGAAGGTGGATTATTTTGAAAAAGTTCTTGTGGTAGCAGCTAATATGGTTGAGGTGAGGAGTCGGACCGAGTATTTGATTCCACTTGATTTATTTGTGGTGGTTTGACTGTGCTAATATTAGCAAGATTCCTACTGAAGCTAATATTGGTAGGATAATCCATCTTCTTACAGAGTTTGATTTTTCTATAATGGACTCTGATGTCGTCACTCACTTTGGCTTGAGCGATAGCTTCTTAAAATGTGTTATGTTGTTGGATTTACAAAGTTGCAGAGATTTGCTTGGTGCAACTCTTTGTAAATAGCTTGACCGGTTCTAAATGTGGTATGGCAAAGGTTAGGTTGTAAATAATGGCTTGCCACCTAGAAACATAACCGGTAATAGGTTCTTTTCCAAATTAGTGTAAGTTCTGTAAGTCTGATAATAAAGTCTTATTTTTTATATTAATTGAGAAGTCCTCTAAGAAGAGATTGGCTAGTTGCTAAAAAATGAGAAGACTATGCTAAGGAAGGTTATTATATGAATCTAGGGCTTGACCCCCAAGTGATAATGGAAATATGTAAAGCATGAGGGGATCACTATCATTGATTTGATAGCAAGCAAATTGATAATAGTTGATGTGTTCACATGGATACTCCTTGTGTTTGAATTCATTAAATTTAGGTATTTCATATTTCTATGAATATGGATGAAGTGCAACATATGGATGGATAGGGTCATTACAAATTTTATTGTAGGTTGGCATTTGTGGCCCATAACCACTAGTTCATAGCTCTAGATTCTTAAGCTACTCCTTCAAAAGTTGCATTTCGATGGGTGGCACTTCCAATATAGAAGTGGAAAGAGGAGTTTGCCCTACGATATGATATTCGACAGCATAATTATGGACACCGATAAAATGATGTGGAAGTGATTGGATGTACCATTAAGGAGGAATATGAGTATAAAACGATGTGGGATGAACTTGAGAGGATAAATAAGGACTTTGTTATTGTTGTTGTTGTAATTGTTGATACAATTGATGTTGTTGTTGCTATTGTAGTAGTTGTTGTTGTAGTTGTTGTAACTATTTTAGCGATTGTTGCAATTTTTGTTGCAATTGTTGTTGTTGTAGCTACTCTTGATGGAGGTGATCTTGTTGGAGTTGTTGCTAGTGAAGTTACTCCTGATAGATTTTTTGTTGATGAAGTTGGTATTGATGGAGTTGTTGCTATTGTAGTTGGTATTGGTAATATGGAGTTATAGAATTTTGGTTTGGATTGTTGGGGACTTGATGTTGCATTTAAGATGATATTTATTCATTTTGTGTTGGAATATGTTAGATATTTTGATCAAACCTTTAAATGGAGCACGGTATGGATGTTGCAGATAGTTTTAATCCTCCTTTTGGATAGGGACCTGGTTTGACATATGTTGGTAGTTGGAAGGCCACTCATATTGCAATGTAAGAAGAGGATGATATGAAAAGTGTGTGGTCATAGTGGAAGTCTACATTAGTGGGGAAGTAGCAAGATGAGTTGCCATGATTGGTGGGGTGCTGGTACCAGCTTCTGTAGAAGCGATGGAAGAAGCGAGGGTTGCATAAGTAGCCTCAATTACTAGACGAGCTTGATTATGAGCTTGGATATGAGTAACAACCATATTTGTGTGTGAAATGGAGATGTTAGAGTGGTTAAAATGAAAATTTAATATGTTTTGTGTAGTTTGTGAAGGTTTCTAAACCTGTCTATGGCTCAAAATTTATATTTGTAGGGTACTACGTGAATCTGTTACTATGCAAATGTGATTCGCATAGTACTATGTGAATTTGTAGAAAATGAACAAAAAAGATGAGATTTTGCAAGAAAAGACTATTCAAAACTAGAAAATGTATTTTATAATTATTTTGGATGGTTTTGTAACAAAAATCAGTTAGACGAAACCAAATGTTATACCAAATAGTAAGCAAATATTTTTATGTGTTTTTGATTATGTTGACCAACATAAAAGCAAGAAGATAGGTGGGAAATGAACACTACGAAGGTATGTTGAAGCAAGTATTCTTAATGGGTGAATGGTTTCTAATGAAAGGCACAATAAAAGGTAACCAAAAATAAGGGGGAAATCCAAAATACCTCTTATGAAAGAGTTGGTACTATCTAAGACCTGCTACCAATATATCTAGGCTTTCGCTTCATCCTCATATGGGCTTAGTCAATAAAAGCAGTTACCAGCTCACAAAATTATGCAAAGCCCTGTGAGTTGGGGAATCTAATCCTAACCTACTCCAAGGATCTCTAAATATTATGGGATATTTTAGTGATAAAGTCCAAAAAATCACTTGTAGGGGTTATTATGGCATATAGAGGGTGAGCTAGTGGAAGGAGATGAATTTCAAAGTCACTAATCTCGATTAGGGGTTGGTGATGAAATCTAATCTTACTAATGTGTATGAAATGTGCAAGTGTTTGAATGTTACTTAAGAAAGCTATAAATGCTTGTAAAGAAAGCTAGACTAAGCAAAAGTAAAGCCTTTTTTCTTTTCTTTTTTTTTAATTTTTGATTTTTAGAAAGTAAAAATACCTTTATGAAATGAAACGAAAGCAAGAGAAACTTAGAAAATTGTATTTTGTGAAAGCAATGAAACCTTATGCCAAGGAGAAATGAAGAGAGTCACTTGAATTCAATGAGTGAATCTAATATTTGATTAGGCATAAATCTGTGTACACTAGCCAAGATATGCCTATTAAGGTTATGGCTAGATGTCTCTTAGAGCTTTATATATGAGGAAAAAATAAGAATATTGCTCTCAACTCATGGAGATGAATAGATTACAAGGCCTCTTCATGCCTTATGCAAATTATTTAACTCTAAAAGATGCAACTATTCAACATATATAGATGCAAAGAGAAGATAAATGATTTGAGAAAAGCAATTTTCGGGGCCTTTCTAGGCTACTTGCAAATGAAATACAATGTGAACAAATAAATTTTGGGGCGTTTTATAAAGTGTAGAAGCTAAGAAAGTGAGTTTTATAAAATGCTTGAAGTGGTTTCGAGGCTTTTGGTAGATTGGATGCTAAACTAGATCAAAAATCAAATATGCACTTTTGATGAGAGAAAACTAGGTTTTGGAGGGAAAAATACTAGTTTTGGAAAAGATTACCTATAGCCAAATATTGCAAGAGTTTATGTATGACTTTTTGATGTAAAATATTGCTGATTTTTGGGATTCACATAGTACTATGTAAATCTAACTATGTCTTGGGATTCACATAGTACTATGAAAATTTGGATTTGAGAGTTAGCTTGAGTAGATGTGGTGTCTGTGAGTTGGATTCTAGAATTTCACTTGGTTCTAAGAAATTTTCCTACACATAAAAGGACAAATTTTATTTTGAGTACTTATAGTGGGTACAAAATACAAAATGAAGAATTTGAAAGTAAAACTTTGGAAAAGAAAGCCCAAAGCCAAGAAAGACTAACAAGAAAAGATTCAAGGAATGATTTCACCTTGAAAATGATGTTTTGGAAGGCAATTTTGGCCTATGAAGGCTGAGAGGCACGTGAGATAGCAATCTCAATGGGCAATAGGTGTTTTTACCCCTTGACTTACTTGAATTTTGTTGTGGAAGGCTCAAAAATTGAAACATTACTTTCAAGGATTTATTTTCAAAGTTGTTTGTAGGATTTACATAGTACTATGCAAATCTACCTTTGACATTCATATGGTACCATGTGGATCTATCTCACAGGCCAAAAAAGTTCCTAAGGGGATTGAAAGTATGTGTCAGGGTTTTGGGTGATCTTTTTTTGGTTTTGCAACACCTAGAGCATAGAAAAATGATCAAAAAGTGATAGCTAGCTAGCAAAAAAGAGTAAGTGAGAGCGTGAAAACATGCACCGTAAACAAATAAAATAAATGAAATAAGATATATGTAATCACAATGCAAAAAGAGACCAAATGACAACAAATCTAGCTAAATTAAATTGCATTGATTTCCTTTTAAAATGTGTTACAATGAATCCCTCTTAGGGATTTTACCGATGATACAACATTACAGAAAGGATCATGATATCCTTTTTCATCGGATATAATTTTCTCAGGTGCACTCTGAAATGTTCTCATGCTAGCAACAATGTCTAGAGAGCGGGTTTTAGCAACCACCACATGAAAGTTAAATTTGAGGGTCTTTCGCAATATTAATCCTGTAACCTGCATGCAATGAAACAAAAGAGAGATCAATAGCATTTGTGGGGCCCACCCAAGTTGGACCCATATTAATCAAGAGATAAAAAATAAATATCTATGCTAATGTAGTAAAATAACATGTGAAAATGAGATGATATAGTGATAAAATAAACATGCAAAGTGTAATCTAAACTATTATGCATAAAAATTGTAAAAATTGATCACATGAATGAGACCATCTCGAGATAGATGGTCTTTGTCTGCAAACTATCTTGAGGTGAGACAGTCACTGTCATAGACCTACAACTTTTTAAAACCAAGTATGATGTTGTTGGGAGCTAACCAAGGATTGGTATTATCAATAAATTTCTCATGAATGGGGATGTGAGCTTGTTGATTCAGACTATCCAGAGTAGTGGAGTTAATCAAGTGATATGATGGAAGGTAACTTCAAATCTTGTGTAGGAATTTGGCAGCATGGTGGTAGTAAGGAAGCTTGATGAGCGATTTGAGTAGCACTTTGTTGTGAGAGTTTGAAAATTAGGGATCCTCTAAATAGAGGGGGGAAACCCCCATTTTATAGCCTCCTTGGCATGCAACCAAAGAGGTAAATGGTAATCAAGGGCAACCTGATTGCCACTTTGCAGGTGGTAGGGATGACTGTAGGTTGTCAGGGGCGATGTGAACTCTACCACCGCGCAGACAGGCATTCCCTTTCCTGATTTATTTTTTTAAATTAGTACACGTGTGTCCATCTCGCATCGAGACAGTCCTAATTTGGAGACTGTCTCGAGCGAGGTGGTCTTGCTTCCCATAGGGAAAAAGTGCCATTTTGTTGGGGAGAGGCACTAAATATCCTTGAGGTTGCCCTAGGTAGGTTAGATGAGTTAGAAGGAAGTGCTTTGGAGAGTATCCTTATGATTATGCATTTTAGGTGTCTACAGTAAGCAAGCCAACAAAATATGGTGGGCGTCCCACCGGGTGTGCTAGAATAAAACATAAGTATACCGTTTTCCAATTGATCTTCAAAAGGAGGGTTACAAATATTATCCTTTTACAAAAGTATCCCTAAGGGCTAAAAAATGGGATCTTCCACAAGGGAAGCCCTCTTTCGATTGTTAATGGTAAACAATCATCAGTTATCTCCTTGTCTTACTCGATGTGAGTGGGTTTATTGCTTGTGATCCATTGGTGATCAGATCTATCATCAAGAGGTGTGAGACATACAAAATTTTGTTAGAATGTTTAGGGGCCTATCTTGATCAAAACCCTTGTTTTTGAAGATAAATGTCCTCTAAACTAGCTCAAAACATGATTAAAATTACATAAAATGATGATTGACAAGCATAGCAATGGTATATACCTAGTTTTGAAGGCTTTGGAAGTCTAAAAATTAGATTCGTATAGTACTATGCAAATATGATTGTGACTTAGGATTCACACAGTACTATGCAAATTTGACTATGCATTTCTGAATTGGTAGTTTTTGATGTAAATTTTCCTTCGGTGCAGCTATCACTTCGGTTGTCCACCAAATCACCTTCAAAAACCTGCAATCTTTATCAGCAATTTGTCAATCAAGACAAGATGGTTATGTATTTGAATGGATCTTCATGTGATGATGGATAGTGAGTGATGTTGATGGTCTAGCCTAATTTTAGGAGAGTCTAGACATGTAAATGAGTGTTATCTTTTTTGAATGGAGAAGAAATTATTTTATTTATAAAATTTGCCAAGGTTAAGGGAGGGGCTGAGGTGTCCCATGAGGTGTTCCATATGAGGTATCCTATGTGAGGTGTCCCCTAAGGTGGCATGGGTACCATACCTCATAAGTGTACTTGGGTGAGAGAATCCCTCACCCATCCACATGCAATAAATGGGTATGAATGAGTCATCCCACATAAATGCATGGGTGGAGGAAAGTCTCCAAATATCATTTATAACATGTTGAGGTGGAAAGCCTTTTATTTTAAAAATGCTTTTGTGTGTGCAAAAGTCTTCAATTGTCATTGAATGCACAAGGGGATGTGAAGTGGAGCAAATATCAGAGTGGTGAGGTGGAAGGCTAGGCTAGTCAAAGGGTAGACTAGGTGAGGTGGAAAGGCTAAGCTAGTCAAAAGGTAGACTAGGTGAGGTGGAAGAATTAGGCTAATCATGCTTGAGTTGATTAACCATGTGCTTAACCATAAAGTGGAGTTTGACCATAAATGACTTTTGACCAGGGTAAATATTAACCAAGGTTAAGCCATGGTGGTGATTAGATGAGGACCTAGGGTTAAGCATAGAAAGGGGCTTAGGTAGCTCAAGGGGGTAGAAAGCAAAGTGCATAGAAGTTGTTGTTGGAGATGGCCGGGCAGGAGGAAGTGAAGGTGCTCAACACATGGGTGAGCATGTTTGGTATGCGCGTTCTCATTGGATTGGAAGAAAAAGGAGTGAAATACGAGTATCAAGAAGAAAATCTGAGCAACAAGAGCGAGCTTCTCCTGCAAATGAATCCAGTGTACAAGAAAATACCAGTTCTCATCCACAATGGCAAGCCCGTTTGCGAGTCGCTCATCATTCTCCAGTACATCGACGAGGCATGGCCCTCCAAACCATTTATGCCGCCCAAGGCATATGCTCGCGCCGTTAAGCGATTCTGGGCAGACTATGTAGACAAGAAGGTAAGGTAGTCTTTATATATAATAAATCTCAGGTCCCAAATTAAATCGATTGGTTTTAGATTTTAATTGTTTTTTTTTTATGTTCAGTTCTACGATGCAGGGTTTCGCATTTTGAAGAGCAAGGGGGAGGCTCAGGAGGAGGCGAAACGTGATATGTTGGAATACCTGGAGTTGCTGGAAGGAGCGTTGAAAGACATGTCGGGTGGAGGCCCTTATTTCGGAGGGAAGGAATTTGGGTTCATGGATATCGCCTTCATTCCCTTTACCACATGGTTCCACCCTTTCCAGACCATGGCCGACATCAACATGCCATTCGACACACGCTTCCCATGCCTCCTCGCCTGGATTCAGAGATGCATGGAGTTAAGAAAATACTTCCCCCGCCCGATAAAGTTTTGGAATTCGCCTCCCAAATGAGGAAGAGATTTGTCACAGACTGAACTCTAGTGTACTTGTCCACTTTAGACATTCATTCATGGTTAACTCATTTGGGTGTGCTGAGAATTTTGTATATACGTATGTTGGATGTTGTGTTGCACGGGACAAGCACAAATAACTACTATGTACTGTAATATGTGAGTATAGGAGGATGCAAAGCAAATTAGCTTTTGTAGATTAAGCTTGGCACAGGTCTGTTTGTAAAGGTTTTGATAGTTTTGTATTTTATTTATAGTTTTTTTAATTTATTTTTTATTTTTGGATTTGTTGATATAATGATAGTATTTTAATTTATTTTTTATTTTTGGATTTGTTGATATAATGATAATATTTGAGTGGACACCAGTTTTTTGGATTTGTTGATATAATGATAGTATTTGAGTGGACACCAGTTTTTTTTGGATTTGTTGATATAATGATAGTATTTGAGTGGACACCAGTTTTTTGGATTTGTTGATATAATGATAGTATTTGAGTGGACACCAGTTTTTTTGATTTGTTGATATAATGATAGTATTTAAGTGGACACCAGTTTTTTTGGATTTGTTGATATAATGATAGTATTTGAGTGGACACCAGTTTTTTTGGATTTGTTGATATAATGATAGTATTTGAGTGGACACCAGTTTTTTGGATTTGTTGATATAATGATAGTATTTGAGTGGACACCAGTTTGACAATATCCATATTAATTTAGAAAGATTGATAGTCCCCTCACAAAAAATCAACAATAATAAATTTATCTATTTTCTATCCATCTCTCCTTTGTTTGGATTTGCTGATATAGCAATGGTATGTGAGTGGAAGGCAGCCTGACAATAACCGTATTAATTTTGAAAGAGTGTTAATCCTTTTGCTGATATAGCAATGGTATATGAGTGGGAGGCAGCTTGACAATAACGGTTTTAATTTTGAAAGAGTGGTAATCCTCTTCACTAAAAGTCAACAATTAAGTGGTATAGTAGATTGGATTTATTTATTTTTTATTCGTCTTTCTTTTGTTTTGGATTTGTTGATATAACAATGTGATATCTGAGTGGGAGCTAGATTGACGATGACTATACTAATTTTAAAAGACTGATAATCCCCAACAAAAAATCAACAAAAACCAAATAACATAATAGATTATAAGATACAATCCTAAAATTTAAATCGGTTTGTAGTGGAAAAATCTGTAGATGCAACTAATTCCCCTTATTAAAAAATTCGTAGATGGAGCTTTACTATTTTTCGTCTTCGAAGATGGGATGTGTGGGTGAAATTTTATAGCGCTTACCGGGGTAAGGAAGGGTGAAAGCGTGTGTGGTTAAGTTTTGTCTTTGGCTTATGGTCTACGCATACCCAAGCCAATGCTCCATCGACGATCCATGGTGCAGTTGGCAAGCCTGTACCAGCCCGGGCTTATTTGAGTGATATATTTTTAATTAATTTTAAATTTGTTTGGGATATAAAGAGAAGTTGAGTGTTAAAAAACATATTCTATATTAATGTTTTAAAATAATAAAATTTATTAAATTATTTATATTAAAATAATAAAATAATATATAGTTATATGGTATATAAACTTTTTAAGTTGAAAACAAGGTTAAAATTTATTTATATTATAAGTTTTGAATTTTAATTTATGATATAAAATTTATTGCTCTAATTAATTTTTTTAAACCTTAAGAGCTTAATTGTAAACCTCTCCCATATTTTTTAAAATTTTGGTTTTCCTATAAAATTTTCATTATTCTAAAACTTGTGTGAAACTTTTTACTCATAAACAATTATTCTTCATAAGATTCATACGAGAACCTTAAATTCTCATTATTCTAAAATGTGTGTGAAACTCTATTACTCATAAACAATTATTCTAAACCTTATAAACCAAATGTTAAGCTTCTCATAAACAATTATTCTAAACCTTATGAACCAAATGTTAAGCTTATTTGAGAACCTTGGTTTAAGATATGAAATTATGAGCCTCTTAACCAAATACTTAAAATCCCATAAAATTTTTTAAAATATAAATTAAATAAAATTTATTTTTAATAAAACATATTATAATTTGAATTTAAAATATTTTTTATTTTAAATAATAATATTTTAAAAATATAGCTATTTTATAATATACCACGATGAGCCAATGGGAATTATAAATTTTTAGTTATTTCCATTGAAGTGAAAGGAAGTGGGATTGCGGAAATAATATTTTTAATTCTACATATCCATACGAAAAATATATCTTTTCCACTCATCGTACTTCCAAAATACAAAGAGATTTAGAATTTATTAATTTTGCAATTAAAGAATAGTCATAGTCAGATTCGAGAGAGAAAATAAAACATATCGACCTTATATGGAAATAACTAAGATGTGTTTTTTTTTTATTATTAATTACCAGATAGGGCAACTGAAGGGAATATTTGGTTTACATCCACGTGTTCTATGAATGGTTTCGATGTATTTGACAGTGTGTGCAGGCGAACCCTCTCCCACACTGCAGAAAGCTAGTGCGGCTATTAACACTCTTTACAAATTAAAAATGTCATGTGGATGGAATTTTGGCTCTTGTTTATAAATATTATTAATTCATGGTAGATTGGGATTGAGGGAGAGCTCCAGCCTACTGGTCCTATAAAAATGTATACAATTGCAATTATTGTTATATTTTCCTCTGTGTTTTCGGGCTGAAGATATGAAGCTGAACCTTGAAGCCCAACATTTACATATGGGATCTGTTTCAGCAAATGTTCAACGTAGACGGTAGACAACAAAACATTAGTGCATTTGTTGGATTTTGCCTTAATGGAACGGAACGACTTGAATGGGTATCTGGTGGGAGTTAAATGGCAGGCATAGCTGAGCAAAGTATTAAGGAGAGTCAAGTGTCAAGAGTTTGTCAAAGAGTTAGTGGTATCCTCATTTCATTTCCATTTTGATTGGAGTTGGCATGGAAGTAAAATTATCAGACATGAAGAAGAGACTGTCATCCAGATATTATGGAATGCTACTAATGCTTGTGCTCATGCTCATGGTTATACTGAGTTAAAATGTTGTTGAAGGTAGAAACCTTAACTTGAAGACAACGAATAATAGGGATAATGTGGGTGGGAGTTGAAGGAATTGGCTGCGGTGCCCGTTTCGGAAAAGGTTGCATATATTTTGAATTGATCGTTGCAGTCCATTTCCATTCAAGCGTTATGCTTGCTTTATTGTACACTTAAAATCATTTTCTTTACAGGAATGTTGTAGGTGCATATATATAATACATGGATAGGTAAATAGATCATACTCAAATAGTAGTTGTCTTCATTTCTTTTATTAATTTACTTAATTTATTACACTATCGTGAAAGATTAAATTCACAATAATAATAATGAATTCAAAGAGTATTCACACTTCAATGTTTTGACTCAAAAGTAATACTATTGAGTTAGTATAATATTACGAGAGTTATGATATCAAACAAAAACCAATAACTAGATGAAAACCAAAAACATAAAGATTGATCCTATCGTGTCAGTCTGGTCCCTGTCGTGTCAGTCCCTACGTCAGTCGTCTTCGATCCTCGCTATCTCTGTCGTGTTCATCCGGTCTCTGTCGTGTCTGTCTTATGAAGGTTTAACCTTTTATCTAATTAATTGTAATATGAGCTCACTGAATAATACCGGATAATCAAACAGATAAAGAGTACGCAGATATAATTGATAACAATAATAAGAAAATGATTCGCCACTTAAGGTGGGCTCACCCTCGCCGTATAGGCAGTATGAGAATGTCGCAAATGAAGTTTTGATAAAAGATGATTTCTAATTTAAAACAAACAATTGGACTTATATAATCAAATGAGATCTTTCATAATATAGCCGACGGCTATATTATGTTTGGTATGTAACATGACTCCTCTCCTCGGAAAGCTTTGTCCTTAAAGCTGGAAATGTCTGGAAAAATCCTTTCAGGTTCCCATGGAGCCTCTTCATCTGGTAGGCCTTGCCATTTGATGAGAAATTCTTGGATGTGACGAGAGCTCCGTATGCGTGTTCTGATTTGTAGAATTCCTTCTGGCTGGAGATATATACGCCCTTCTGCATCTAGTATTGGTACTTCTGACTGAGATTTCACTTTTTGGCCGATCACCTTCTTGAGACACTGTCTGGCATGGTCATGGGATCTTTGGGGAGGTAGTCCATTTGGTTCTTGGAAGACCTCTTCGTAATGTGCTACGATGTCCTGTAAATCTGGGGTAGAAATACCCAAGGTTGCTCGAGATTGCTTTTCCAAACAATTAATTTGAGCTATGAATCCATATCCACCCTTTTTTAATATTTTCTCCATACTATGAGAGCTCACCATCTGTGATGAAGGAGTAGTAATACCTTGTAAGCGAATGACTCGTCTGTTTTCCTTCCATTCCACAAATAATTTTTTGAAATTGAAGCTAACCGTGTCTAGTGTTTCCAACCATTCGACTCCCAAAATGACATCAGAGTTCCCTAAATTCATTACGAAGAGAGATCCATACCATGTATAAGTTCCCATTTTAATGGAAACTTGAGATGTTCTCCCAATACATTGAGCGTTCACCCCGTTGGCTACTAGAACCTGGAATTTGTCTTTGTTGGAAATGGATAAATTCAAAGTTTTTGTTGTTTTGATGTCGATAAAATTGTGGGTACTTCCTGAACCAATTAGCACATTCACCTTTTTCTGGCGGAGAAATCCCGGTACCTTGATTGTATGGTGGGCTGTTAACCCCATGAGGGCATGTACGAAAATAGCCATAGTATCCTCTTCCTTCTCTTCTAGAACAATCGATAGTTCTTCTTGAATAGGTTCTTCCTGATGGTATGCTTCTTCCTCTTCTTCTTCATATTGAGCACACTCAATATGAAAGTTTTGTTTTTGTGCACATGCTTGTTCTCTAGGATGGTGATTACAACATTCATAGCAGAAGTATCGTGATGGTTGATCATTTCTACGAAAAGAGTTGTTGTCATACGAAGGATGACTATAAGTTTCATGTTGTGTATACAACTGAACTCTCTTCTCAGCTAGCTTGGCTATTCTTATGCAATCGTTCAACGAGGTTGGATTTTGAATGTCCACCTCCACCTTAATATTTTCTTTCAATCCATTGTGAAAAGCTCCTACCACTGTGTTTGGACTGAGGTGTAATGCATACGGTAGTAAACTGGTGAATTCAAAGACGAACTCACTAACTGATCTTTCTTGTTTAAGAGACAACAGTATCACTGTGTATGATGATGTAGCTCCTTCATCAAATATTTCTAAAAAATAGGTAGTGAAATTATTCCAGCAAACAGTAGCTCATTTCTCACGTTTAAGCCATACGAACCATTGGTAAGCCTTAGTGCCTAATTTTGATGCCGCAAAAGGGACTTTATCAGAATCCCTAATTTGGTATAAATTCATAATGTCTTCCATCTTTGCTATCCAACAACGAGGATCATGACCTTCAAAAGTGGACATATCAATGCGTGGAAAATTATTAGGGCCTCTCGGTTGGTGATAATCCATATCCCTATCCAGATCTTGGTTATATCTCTGTCTATGAAGGCAATTCCCGTAATTATCCTGATTGCATCTTTGCTGCTCCCAATCTTCATCTTGGTCGTCATTTTCTTCATTCCTTTGTTCATGGGAGTGATTTTGAGAATTAGTATTGGGATTAGGTCGATTTTGTGCGCTCATCAGTTTAGTTAGGTTGACATTAATTTGACGCATACCATATAGTAAGTGTCGAAGAGTTTCATTCGTGGTAATGGCCGAGTTGCTTGATTCTCCTTGTGTGACGTTTTCGTGAGTTGGGAGAGGGTTAGTAGCCATGGGGTCGACCAGTGGATGATTCAGATTATAACTGCCAATTTTGAAAGGAGAAGGATAATTTTTTGTACCTTGGCTTCGATGAGGTCTTCTTGCATTTTTATTGGGAGTCTCCGAGCTTGTTAGTCGACCGTCAGGTCCTTTGGTCCAACTTCTACTCATGCACTATTCAAACTTCCCTGCTTAGTAATCCTTGAGCGTCAAATTCTAAAAAATTTGGTTGAATTCGGCAAAAAATTTGGATTTCGCTTCAACTGTCGCTCCAACTGCGACGCGGATTTGAATTTGGGTGGCCCCTTGACAGCAACTTTCAACAACTTTTCAATTCAAACAATTTCAGCAACTTGGAGAGAAAGTTTCAAGCAACTTTTCAAGTTTGACAATAACTGGACTGAGACTAACCGCAAGACAAACTGGAATGGCACTAACCGCAAGATAGACACAACAGAGACCGGACGAACACGATAGAGACAACGAGGATCAAATATGACTAACACAGGGACTGACACGACAGGGACCAGATTGACACGACAGAGATCGGACTGACACGACAGATATAGCGAGGATCGAGGACGACTGACACAGGGACTGACTCCAAAACTAGACTACGAGGACAGAAGACGCCAGGCGAACCAGACTGCGAGGACAAAAGACGCAAGACTACGACACGGACGAACCAGATAGCAAGGACAGAAGATGCAAGCAAACACCACAAGTCACACCGAAGACACGTCAGACGGACATACGCGAGGAGGGAACGACTATGTGACTGGAGTCACAACCAAGTACGATAGCCGATTTACTTTTAAACCCTTCGATGACCTCCACGCAACGAATGTGGGATAAAAGACTGGGCAAAAAAATAAAATAAAAAATATTTAAAAATTAGGTACCTTATGTTATATACCTAAAATTAATTTTTTTTTCCCCGGCTTCTGATTGGACGACTTCCTGCGAACGGTTTTCGGTGATTTGCAGAGTAATTTATCGGTGGATCGCGAGCGATTTTTTTATTTTTGTTAGAACCGTTCAATAGCCCTGGTGCGGGATTTTTGATGTCTAATTTTTCTCGGCAGATCGGTTGGGTGTGCGTGATTCGGCTGCCCTATTTCAGCGAACTATCGGCAATTGAAAAAATGTAGGATACGCATGATTCTGCTGCACTACTTCGACGAGTTGTCGGCAAGTGAGAACGCAGACCCCATAGCGTCGGTAGCTACGTATGGCGAACAAAATTTCTCCCCAGGCGTGTTGGATCGTACCAACCTGATACCACTTGTAATGTAACAACTTCCCGGATCTTCTAATTAATTGCAATATGAGCTCACTGAATAATATCGGATAATCAAATAGATAAAGAGTACGCAGATATAATTGATAACAATAATAAGAAAATGATTCGCCACTTAAGGTGGGCTCACCCTCGCCGTATAGGTAGTATGCGAATGTCGCAAATGAAGTTTTGATAAAAGATGATTTCTAATTTAAAACAAACAATTGGACTTATATAATCAAATGAGATCTTTCATAATATAGCCGACGACTATATTATGTTTGGTATGTAACATCATATTGCCATTATTATTGAAAAATATAAAGATCTTTCTACTCTAACATTTGATGCAGTAATTGGTTCTTTGATGTACCATGAAGAGAGACTCCAAGGTTCTACATCATCAAGCTTTGGAGGTGATGACAAAGCATTCTCATCCAAGGAAGGTGAGACTCATGGCAATACACAAGGAAGAGGATAAGAATGAGGACAAAGGAGAGGATAATCTTCAAGAAGGAAGAGGAAGAGGTAGTTCAAGAGGTGGCTACCAAGAAAAAGAAAGAGGAAGAGGAGGTGACAAATCAATCAAGTCTTGTTATCATTGTGGCAAGCTTGGTGACTTTGCTAGAGAGTCTAGACTAAAGGCTTATCAAGAAGGGAGAAGTAATAATTATGGAAACTATGGAGATGTAGACACCAAAACAACACCAATATGATTATGTGACAACAAACGTTGATCGCATTGACACACACAGCCCCTAGGGCAACCCCCAGAGGTTAAACAGTGGTCCTAACCACTCCCAAAAGCATTTTGAAGGTAAAAGGTCAATTTGGCACCTTTTGGCACTTTGCTCCCTACTCGTCCCACCCTGGGATGATTACAAACTAGTATTCGTCCCACCCAGGTATGATTATCAACATCCGCCCAAGGGTGAGGCGAATAGAAGGTTTGACTGGCAAAAAAGTCAAACCTCGATAGGTCCGCCAGTTAACTGCAGCTTTAGGCCATGCAATTGCGAGGAACGACTTCAAATCAAGAAGAGAGACTTCAGTCATGCATGTCTTTGATTTTTGGAGGCCTCATGCAAGGAGAATCTAAATCAAGGAATAATATTTTTCCCAAAATAGGACATGCAACTCCAGTGGCGCCCTCGCATGTGCATTCAAACAGAGAGACCCTAGGTCTATAAATTGGTGTGTCTTCTCACCAAAAATATATACAGAGAAGGAGCATTTTGAGCAACGAAGTGCTGCCATTTTACATCCACACACATACCTTTTGATTTGTGCCTTTCACATCCTTGATCTCTTTTGAAAGGGAGGTCATAGGGTGGTTATTGGAAGCGCAAATCCGGACCCAAACCCGAACATTTGGCCACAATATCCCATAAAATTTTTTGAAAACACCCCATAAGAGGTTTTGGACCCATACCAAGTGGATTGGTGCTGAAACAGAGTCCCAAATGGCGGGCGTCTTGCCCCCGGGCGCCCCCCAAACTGTCACAGTCCTAATCGCCCTGCCCCGGAGCGATTAGAAATATGTGATAGATTTCTATTTTTCTTTTGCATCTAATTATAGGTTGTTTAAATATGCTGTTATTTAAATTTCATGTGATTCTCACAAGTTTTGATCATGTTTTTATCATTTCTCGCCTTTACTAACATGTAGATAGTGCCATCATATTTTGGGTGATAGAGGCCAAATTGGGAAAATTCGACCTTCTGGGTCTCCCCAAAATACCCACAATTAAATAACCCCAACTTTTAGGTGATTTGGAGCTTCCCGGATGTGACATTTGGGACTGTGCCTTTTAATACTTTGTTGTAGGTCTATTCGTCCCGCCCCGAAGCGAATACGAATCTGTGGTGAATTTTCTAACTGTTCCATTTGCAGTGTCTTCCTTGTGATTTTTTTATGTCCCTGTCAAGTTTTTAGTTCATTTGGATCTATTTTAGTTATCGTTTTAATTATATTTTGCATGTGCTAGTTGAAGGCGTGGGGATTGCATGTTTTATTTTATCTACAAGTGCTACTGACTATATTCTATTTCTTTGAATGCAAGATCTGGATATTATAGGAGAAGAAAGGAGTCAAGACTCATCAACGCAAGTGGCAGCGACGTTTGGTCCACCCATTTTACATGTGGGCACGCAGAAGAAGGAATAGCATCCATGGGTGTAACAAGAACACATTTAACGCTCCTAGCCCCTGAAAAGGGAGGAGACAGATTGTAACCGAGTTCTAAAACATATTAATAAAAAGGGATGTCTTCCATATTGGCTTTTTATTTGGTTTCGATTCGTTCATGCCTCTTTCTTTTCATGCACTTTCAATTCATAGGGTTTAGCGTTATCTTTTGTTCATTTACATCGCATTCGGGCTTTTCCTTTTTGTTTTCGTATCCTCATGCCTTTAGTGGCGATCAGGGTGGGACCTCTGTCCCTTTATTTTAAGATTAACTTTCTGATCAAAAGTTGCTTGTTTTTGCTTACAGGGACCAAGTTTTCAAACGCTAGACTGTTGTTCGTTTTAGTCTGTGACGAGTACAAAGTTGGAATTCATCTTACCTAGGGATGAATGGGCATTTGCCCCACCCTATGATGAATATAGTTATGTTATTCATTTCACCTGGGGACGAATAGTTCTCTGTGCAGTTTTAGGGAAGAAATTCAGAGACATCTGATTTGGGCAGAGAAGAGGTAGGGGTCCTAAACACCTTCTGTCATTTTTTGCTTTCTGTTCTCTGGTTATTTGCTTGCATAGGAGAGTTTGAATGCTTGTTTCCTTCATTTATGCAACTTAAAAAGAACCCCACACACCACATGGTAATTTAAAATAACAAGGAGTTGGTCGTAAAACCCCAACCCTTGAGCAAGACCAACGGTGGATTTCATCACCACCTTGGCTTGAAATATTGCATACATAACCCCGATCGTGGTTGTTGCTAGACGTAAATCCTGATGAAAGCTAACCAAGTGTAGTTGGGGTTATTCCTAGCACATGAGGATAAGTCTTCTATGGTAGGTGTCATAAACAGAGTGATTCCCCTTCCGTACCACCTATGTTCCACGTACCGTCTGCTCTCATGTACCAATAGTTTCCCTCATGTAAGGGCGGGTATATAGAGAGGTTGGTATATAGGCCTGGAAATGGTATATCGAAGGGGCGACCATTTTTTGGAGTCATAAGAGCCATCATATTGCATTAAAACATGCTTTACACAAGCTTTCAAAACAAAAATCAAAATACACTAAACCAGATTTAGGGCACACTTTTAATATTTAAACAAGATAATCATTGCTTCGATTGTGTGTTTCCCTTATGTTTAGTGTAGCATAAAAATCATAAAAAGAGATAAAAATCTATGCATCTTGTAGGAAAACATCACCATGGTGTACACCCGTAGCCGAGCCCAATCATGGGCAGGAGCTACAAAGAGTGCACAAAGGGGGACAAGTCATCTCCGATATAGTCCTGAGGACTTGGTCATCCCGCCTTGGTGGCCTGACACACAAGATAGTCCACATCATGCCATTACAGAACAAGACTATAGAGGCACCTCTTTGAGGGGCACCCCCACTCAGCATAGACCTTTTCAAGAAGAGGACCTACATGTGGCACTCAACATAGAAAGGAGACCTCCATTAGACGCTCGTTATGAGTGGCCTATTGATGAAGCGCTAGAGAAACATAGGGTCCATAAGGAGGGGCCACATGATTTCATCATCCCTCCTTTACCCCTTACTACTGTTAGAAACACTAGACAAAATCCAGAGCATAAGGCTCTCCAGACAGGGCAAGACAATTCTCCTCACACCCTTCACACATACGAAAGGGAGTACAAGGAAGACCACCACGTTCCTCAAGAGCAGTACACAACACGATAGCGATGCACCTCCGCACCTGCTATGTATCAAGATCACCCATTGAGGCCAGAGCCTCAGTGAATGCCGCTAACCTTGACAGAGGAAAACAACCCATAGGGGTCTCGAATCACCACGACCGAGATAGACATGTAGGAGAGGCATCTAGGCTTCCTAAAAATGAGATGGCGAAACAAATTGACTTGGCATTTGCAAGACATGCCGCCCGCCAAGCACAAATCATGCAGCTCAGGCAGGATCAATAATAGTTAGATCATTTGTACCGCCTTAGCAAAGAGTGCATTCAACGTCAGACAACCGAATTACTTCATAATAATGTTCCTGAGAAGGTCCCAACCCATCATGCGCATAAAGTAGAAGTGTATGAGAGGCACAACCCCTTGGTGTGAGATAGGTCCCCACGACCTTACCAAGTGCTACCTCCGAGACCTCCTAGACCTGAGCGGGAGGCCACTCCCAGGAACAATGATGGGCACCCTCCGTGGGGACCCACCCATGGTCATAGGTCTCATCTAGAAACTCCTCAAGAAGCCTATGAGGAGTATGAGCAAGAAGAAGAGCGAGCTGAAATGCCCTACCAAGGCAGAGGGGCTACTATCCGGCCACCCTGGTAAGACCTCAAGGTCTTACTATAAATGTAATTGCAGGCCACTCAAAGAGGGCTCCCTTGTAATCGCTTTGCCACTATAGGGGGCTCCCTCCTTGGAATCTATGATTCTTATTCTTATTATTCATGGATGATTTGATATGGATGGCCAACCTAATATATATATCTACCCTAAAGCTACGTTGGTGAAGAGACATGATGGTTCACGTATGAAGAGACGTGATAGTTCATGTTATGAAGGGTTGTGATGGTTCACTTTATAAGTTAATAATATAATAATTAAATGATTAATAATACTAACTAATACTAACTAATAATGTTAGGATTAAGGATCCTAACATGCCACCCTCCTTAAAAATATCTTTGTCCGCAAAGCTCAAGTGAGAAGCTTTGTCTTTTGTTTTCCAAGAAGGATTTGTGTAAGTTTTTGGACTCTTTTAATGGCATCCTTTCGCAGGTAGGGATATCGAGAAGGATGAAGCATTAGCAGGGGGTTGCCAAGAACAATAGTATAATCTTCCTTAGGAAAATCATGATGACGATGGGAGGGCAACCCTTGGGGTTCCTAAAATACTTCAGAATGATGCATCAAAAGTGATGGTAATGATTTCATATCCTTTTTTGGTTCCTTGGTAGAGCCAAAGGAGAAGGAGTGTGTAGTCACTCTGCATTGGTTTCGAATAGGTTTGGTCATATGGCAAGAACTCACTATTGGTGAGGAAGGTATGTGTAGGTCTTGTAGAGTGCATGTTTGGCTAGCATTGATCACTTTGGGTATGTCTATCTCATCCTTGCTTGGTACATCAATCACTTCTTGCACATCGACCTCATTTCCTTCATCGCGGTGAGTAGGTGCACTGGTCGCTTCGGACACAACTACCTCATCTGCTTGCTCTATGGAGAGACAACAATCAAATTCCTTCAATAAATACAATGTTAGTGTAGCACATTTATGGTGGGGTCCAAATTATTCATCACAATTATCATAGAGTCCTTTTGCTCGTCGTTCCTTCATCTCCTCAAAGCTAAGATGTTTAATTCGTAAAGTTCGGTTAGATTTGGGGGTTGTGTAAGTGCTTTGTGCTCTTCCATTATGCATAGGTTTGGGAGCGATGTAAGTGGTCGACAATTTTTCCATAAGTGGTTTTCCTAATCGTTGTTGTGCATTGATTTTATCTTCAGCTAATTTTGCCAATCCATAGGTCTACATCATGGTATAGGGATTGAACCTTGTCACCTCCATTCTAATTTCCTCTTTTAATCCCCTAATGAAGCCATTGATGAGAATTGATTCATCCAATATTGTGTTGTGTTTGGTGATATCATCAAACCGAGTTTGATACTCACACACATAAGTGATTTGATGAATATCTTTGAGCAAATACCACATGGTTGGATCCCACATGGCTCTGATACCAAATGGTAAGACCTCAAGGTCTTACTATAAATGTAATTGTAGGCCACTCAAAGGGGGCTCCCTTGTAATCGTTTTGCCACTATAGGGGGCTCCCTCCTTGGAATCTATGATTCTTATTCTTATTATTCATGGATGATTTGATATGGATGGCCAACCTAATATATATATCTACCCTAAAGCTATGTTGGTGAAGAGACATGATGGTTCATGTTATGAAGGGTTGTGATGGTTCACTTTATAAGTTAATAATATAATAATTAAATGATTAATAATACTAACTAATACTAACTAATAATGTTAGGATTAAAGATCCTAACATGCTCTATAGGCCTCAAGTTCCCCGCAACCCACAACGGGAGCAAACCAAGGAGGAAGATATCAAAGCCTTCAATGCATATAAAGCACTGCTAGAGCGTTTAGAGTCTATGGAGACCAAGACTTATGGGCCCCAAAAGCCCACTTTGCGTCAACTCTGCAGTCACCCTGTGCATCCGTCAGTGCCGGCACCCCCATACCCTGAACACTTTAAACTACCCCAGTTGGCACTCTTTAGAGGGGAGGAGGATGCCCAAGAGCATGTGACTAGATTCCTGAGCCAATGCTTTGGCATTCAGGACAACAATGCTTTGTTGCTAAGAAAATTTATAACCACATTCATAGGCCGTGCCTCGGATTGGTTCACTCAGTTACCAAAACATAGCATCAATAACTTGGATCAGCTAGTGGACACATTCCTCGAACGCTTCACCTTCAACACCAAGAAAAGGGTGTCACTAAGCAACCTAGCTAGCCTCAAGCAGTATGAGGAAAAGACCATGGTGGCATATGGGAACCGATGGAGGACGTTGCTTTCAAAGTTGCCTTACCTCCCTCCAATATATGATCTAACCCAAATGTTCTCAAAGAGTTGTTTGATATCGATCTCCATGCTATTACAGTTGCAACAATATGACACTTTAGAGGAAGCTCTAGCGCAAGCCAGAATCATTGAGGAGATCAAGATATAGGATGGCGAGATTGCCAAGCCAAAGAAGAAAGAATGGTCTAAGAACACCAAAACAGGGACCACACAAAAGAAACCCTCTACGGTCAATCAGGTTGCTATAAACGTCCCTAAGCCTGCACAAGCAACACAGCCTCAAAAGGCTAACTATCAGGCGGTGCCTCATAACAATTACGACAAAGAAAATCAGAGGCAAGAACAAAATCAATAGCGTCGCCCTAGGCGATAGTTCACACCTTACACAAAGTTGAGGGGCTCCCTGTTTGACCGCTTGTCAGTGGCGAACTTGATCAACCTGCCAGAGATTCAAACCATAGACCCCAATGCGCCAAAGCCTAAGGGGTACAGGGAGGATTTGTATTGTAGGTTCCACAGACGGAAGGGACATGACCTTAATGCATGTTGGAAGTTTAAAGGCTTGGTGCAAGACCTAATCGACAAAAAGACGCTGGTAGTGGACAACCCCGTAGTGCCAAACAACTAATAGATGGGAGTCTTCAGAGACCCCCTGCCTGCCCATGATGCGTAGGCAAAACCCTTCAAGTCAATGAGGTGCAATAGAATTGCCCCATGCAGGGGTATGTCGGGATGATAAGCATAGTGACTAGGAACAAGAGGTACCCAGGAGCTGTCCCCACGATGGCCATAAGAGACGTTCCATCGACGTCACAACCTCAACAACATACTATGCAACCTCCCCTACCTAGACCAATGACCATGATTTGGAATAGACTTACCCAAAGTCTAAGGACCATGTCGGCTAGGCTCTCCATATACGAGCTCATTCAACAATCAGCGCCCCATCGAGAGGCTCTAATGGAGATATTAAAAGCCATCGAGCTGTAGCCCCATGAAGCAAACTCTTTCAACAACTTTGTGGGACATGTAAAAAAATGTATAGAACCAGTCATTACATTTAGAGAAGATGAATTGAAATCAGTGACTGGTGATGTAGCAAATCCACCCCTGCACGTCATTGTGCGGGTCAATGGGATTCCGTATAAGAGGGTGTTAGTGGACACTGGCTCATCCAGTAATATAATTACAACAACAGCATTGAAACATATGAATTTGTTGGCATCTCACATCGTGGCCTCCACCTATACTCTTCGAGCATTCAATGATGCGATATGATCGATGGTTGGCACAATTGTCCTACCCATCCAAGTGGGACAAAAGATAATTCATACATTGTGCCACATCTTGGAAGGTGAGATGGCCTATAATATCTTGCTGGGGTGGCCTTGGATCAGGGACATGAAGTGTGTCCCTTTTATAGCTCATCAGTGCTTAAAGTACACATTTGAAGGATAGGTGCATGTAGTCTCGACAGAATTAGAGCCCTTCAAGTACTACAATACGGTGCAATTCATGCCGCAATCGACCCTTCCATCAACACATTTGGATTTTTAGTTGAATCCATCTAAACAAGGTCCGATTCTGCATGCATCCCTGTTGACAAGTCCATCAAATCCCCAGTCGGGTCCATCTTCCTCATCTGGTCCTTCACCAACGATGCCACCTATGGTGGCTACACCGAAGGACAAGGGAAAGAAACCCTTGGAATAGGAACCACACCTAGTCTCAACCATATCTACCGAAGAGATGCCTAGCAGAATGGAAGTTGAGACACTTGGTTTGCCCTACATGGAGTGGACTCAGGAAGGACTCCCATTCGCTCCCCCTCAATCACCAATGATCACTGTTGAGATGGCCAACACGGGCTTGGGGGAGTATATAGTGCGAAACATTGTAGCAACACCCACACTTGAGTCCATGCAGGACATGGGGAGACCTTGCAACAACCACTCTGCCCCCCACTGACGATACAAAGCTACTACATCATTGCGCTATGCCAATGCCTTCTCCCTCTCCACCAGCTATGTCCGCAGAAGATCCCTCTCCCGTGCAGCATCCGTGTCCCCATATCGCTGACGATACATAGCAAATGCGTTCTCCCTCTCAACAAACTGAGTTCATAGGAGATCCCTCTCCTATAGAGCCTCCCCCAGCTCCTCATATCGCCTCCACAATAGGTCCTCCAATCGCACTATCTCAGTGCGATGCCTCACCTCCACACCCTCTGAGACTGCCTGGTGCATAGGCAAATTCGAGACTGCGGGCTACTCAGGCTCCCACTGCTCTAGACTGTCCTGCATATCTGGCTGATCTAGAATCCCAAAATCTACACCCATATCATCCACCTCCACCATATCTGCATCCTCCAGTAGAGCTCCCCAATCATCTCCTGGTGCCTCTCCACCCTCCTCGCCTGTTGTTGCTGCCTCTATGCCTCCCAGTGGTCCCTCTCCTTGCCATCGTCGTAATGTCCACCATTGCTCATACTTAGCCATCACCCCGATGTCGTCCACATTAGGCACGTCGATAACTGTATCTGCCTCCTCCCCTAGTGGCTCGATGATCAACCAGGCCAAGGTCCTATTGTCCCCCCGACAATGATAGATCAGGGGCTCACCAGGAAACCCCTGGCACACCCCAAACTATCGTGTTACTCAGACGTACGGGAAGTACTCCTACTCGGTCCTGTGTCTCTCGATCAACCATCGACCCCTGCAAACCCTTCAGAACCACTCTCTAGCCTCAGGCCAGGCTAGACATTCTTGGCAGGGGTGCCAGAACACCTCCTCGGGAGTAAGCTGAGCGAAGGCATCAGCATAGTACCCTACGACACCTACCCACCATCGACTCTGCCCCTGCTCCTCAAACCGTTGCCATAGAGTTGCATAACCTATATCCCTATCCACCATCTCTGCCTGAGTAGTCCATGACAACCCCATAGACCTCTCCATCACTATGTATTGCCAAGCCCAGCTCTACAACAGATAGCTACAGCCAATCCCCTTCTGCCTCTAGTAGCAAAACTCATACAACTCATCATAGAGTTGTGCCAGCAGTGTCTGCCCCCACCTCATAATCAAGGGCTCATGCATTGGACAATCCACTAGCCGAAAGACCACATCCAACAGTTTCCATGGGAACCTTGCACTCGAAGATTCAGGTAGCAACATGTTGGAAATGAGGCCCACAATACTGCGTGCCTCACTCCTAACATGCCCTTCTCTAGCCACCACTGTACCAGAATACCACCAATCTGGTAGTCACCCTCCGCCCTCTCCACCGGGCTATCCACACCCACATCCTCCCCATGCCCAAAGCAGCATGTTAGCACTGCTATCCGCTGATCCCATGACGTTGTCCTGATCTGTAATCTGTATATCAGAATCCACAGAATCCGATAGACGTCCTCCAAGGTCACCGTCATCTCCCTTATTGGGAGATGGAAGGTGTTGGTCCGGGGATCCCACAAGTTTATAAGGGCCGTTAGATAGGCTCGATCCCCAACCACAAGCCCCAGCCGAGTCACTTGCTTGAGCCCAAGGGCATCAAGCCACTCCCAGTCAGCCAAAGTTAGCGCCTCCCGCGCTTCGAAGTAAACTGTAGGCACACGATACCAGCTCTTCACAACCTGCAAAAAAAAAGACAAAAACATTAAAAAAACATGATAAACTATACAACAATAACATGAATATACAGTAATCCGCCCATGTAGAGGAGTTGGAGAGCAAGTGGGTAGTTAAACCTCTCTAGTTGCTGAGAGGCCCAGGTTCAAATCTCTCGCCTCACATGTTGCGGATATGTTATGTAATGGTTCCCTCGTGGTCACAAACTGTTTACCCCTTGTGGCCACCACCAAAAAAAAAAAAAAAAAACATGAATATACAGTAATGCATAAAAAAATGTACAGCTAAAAAAAAATAATAAAAAACCACAAAATTTAAAACAATTCAAAAAATAGTTGTCAGTACCTAGGGTTTTAACTCTACGTTGAACCTAATAACTAAATAAACAAAATTAAAAAAAAAAACTTCAAAAATAAATTTTCAGTTCCTAGGGTTTTCACTCTAGTTCAAACTGATAAATTAAAAACACAAAAACAGTCAAAAATAGTCTGTCAGTACCTAGGGTTTTTAACTCTACGTTTAAACTGATTAGTACAAACAAAATCAAAACAAAATTCAAATAAAACAATTTTCAGTTAACCTAGGGTTTACCCTTAGTCTACACTGACAAATAACTACAAAAACAAAATAAACAAACAAAAACAAAATTTTTCAGTTCAACTAGGGTTTACCCTTAGTATACACTGACAAAAAACAACAGCTAGTTTTAAACTAAGTTTTTAAGCTAAGTTTTAAACTAAGTTTTTAAGCTACGTTTTGATCTTTGTTAAACTAGGGTTTCTTTTCATTTACAAATGCAAAATGATAAACATGGTTTCCACTCGGGTTTCAACCTAAGTTCTAATGAAGCCATACATAACATAAATTCATACAAAACAAAACAATTTCCTTTTTTTAGGGTTTCATTTTAAAACTTGGAAAACCTTATACAAAAGAGACACATTGCGGTTTTAAACTGTACAATAAAACAAAATAAAGAGGAAGAGCACTCACCGGTCTCACTTCGGCTCCATCGCTCGATCCAGTTCATGCACTCATGGTGGCAAAAAAAATTCGGCAGTGCTTCGCTTCGCAGAATCGACCTCCTCCTAAGAGCTCCAAATCGCTAGAAAATTTGAATGCAAATGAGCCCAAACCCTAGTTTTGGCCCTTAAATAGGCTTTTAGGCCTATAATCGTTCCTCCCTAGGATGAGCACTCTAGTTAGCACTCGTACTACCCTGGGACGATTACTAAACTGGTATTCACCCCACCCTGGGACGATTACAGAGCAAAAATTTCAAAAACAACAAAAACTGCACCAAAATGACCAAAAACAAGCAATAAAATTATCCAATAAGAGTGCTTTTGCACTTGACATAACGGGCATGCAAAACCGACACCGGAGTCACAAATCCTCACTATCCTACTCCCTAAGAAGGCTACCATAGCCAGACCGCTCCAAGGGAGGATGGATTGTCGAGAATTTCAGCCCAAAGCGACGTCCCAAAAAGGGTCAAATCCACCCAAAAATAGCAATAACATTGCCGAAAAAAGGCGCCTTTGTGCCTAAAATTCTTGGCATGCAAAACCGACATTGGGGTAACAAATTTTCACTATCCTACTCCCTAAGAAGGCTACCATAGCCGGACCGCTCCACGGGAAGATGAATTTTTGACAATTTTAGCTCCAAAAAGCATCACAAAAAGGGTTAACACCCACCAAAAATAGGTCTAAATTTCAGAAAACTGCACACACATTCAAAGATAAACAACTGAAAGGCACCCTTACCTAAGTCATCTTGGGTCAAGCAACTCGTCGCTTTTCTCATGTCGGTCATTCCCTCATCGATTCGTCGCTTGAGGGGGTAGTCACACTTAGTCACCAATCAACAAATACACATCCAACCAAGGAAATGGCATGCATTCAAAGAATCATTGACAAAGACAATCACGCCCGCTTGGGGCAGCAAACAAGCAATAATCACAAGCTGATCAAACACTTGGCATTCATGAATCATGAACTCAAGGTTCCCATAGACAAAAGGTTGCGCCCTTTGCCTATTTATGATCAATCAATGTCCAAAATCAAGTAACACCTCACCGAAAAATGTTAACACTTGAATTGAGTTCCTTCACTCGTCAGAAGCAAGGATTCAAGAATGCATGCCCTTTCCATGCTCGGGGCATCAAAAGTTTGTTAGGTTACTGAGAAACCCTAATCATTAGTGCTTTGGTTATCTATTTTTGCTCAGCACTACGCCATGCACAATGCATCCCAAAAAGGGATATCTGTAGACACCAAAATAGCACCAATCTGATTATGTGACTGCAAACACTGATTGCATTGACACACACAACCCCCAAGGAAGCCCCAAGAGGTTAAAAAGTGGTCCTAACCACTCACACAACAGTTTTGGAAGGTCAGAGGTCAATTTGGCACCTTCAGGCACTCTACTCATTATTCGTTCCACCCAGGGATGATTACAAACTGGTACTCGCCCCACCCAGGGACGATTAGCAGTATTCACTCCTGGGTGGGGTGAATAGCAGGTTTGACGAGCAAAAAGTCAAATCTTGACAAGTGGCAGCTCGGATCTGCCACTTAACTCTTCCTTCATTGCATGGGAGGGTGAGTGAGCGTTTTCGAGTGTTAGAGGCAGTTATAGGGGCAATCATGAAGCCCCTAATCAGGGAGGAATATTCCCCCCCCTTGGGAGGCATGATTTCCAAGTGGCACCTCTACATGCTCATCCAAAGAGATTGTCAGGTCTATAAAATGGTGAGTCTTCTCACCCCAAAAATATACAGAGAAGGAGCATTTTGAGCAATGAAGTGCTACCATTTTACTTCCACACACACCTTTTGATTTGTGCCTTTCACATCCTTGATATCTTTTGGAAGGGAGGTCATAGGGTGGTTATTGGAAGCACAAATCCGGAACCAAAACCTGACATTTGGCCACCACAACCTACTAAATTTACTAACAACATCCCACAAGAGGTTTTGGACCCATCCCAAGTGGATTGGTGCCAAAATCGGGCCCCAAACGGTGGGCGTCCTGCCCCTGGGCGCCCCCCACACTACTGTAGTCCTAATCGCCCTACCCCGGAGCGATTATAAATCTATAGTAGATTTCCTTTCTGTTATTTTTGCATCTGATTCTATGCTTCTTAGATAGGTTGTCATTCAAATTTCACATCATTTTGAGCATTTTTGATCATGTTTCTATCATTTCTCACCTTTACTAACATGTAGGTAGCATCATCAAATTACCGGTGATAGAGGCCAAATTGGGAAAATTTGACCTTCTAGGTCTTCCCAAAATACCCCCATTTAGCTAACCCCCAACTTTGTAGGTGATTTGGAGCTTCCCGGGTGTGACATTTGGGATAGTGCCATCTTACGTATTGTTGCAGGTCTATTCATCCCGCCCCGGAGCGAATACGAATCTATGGTGAATTTCCTAATTGTTCCATTTGCAGTGTCTTCCCGATGATGTTTTGATGCCCCTGTCAAGTTTTTAGTTCATTTGGATTTATTTTAGTTATCGTTTTATTTATATTTTGCATGTACTAATTGAAGGCGTAGGGATTGCATTTTATTTTTTTATCTACAGGTGCTACTGACTGTTTCCTGTTTCCTTGAACACAGGATCTGGACATCAGAGGAGCAGCAAGGAGTCAATACTCATCAACGCAAGCGGTGGCAACATTTGGTCTGCCCACTTTACATGTGGGCACACGGAAGAAGGAATAGCATCCATTGATGTGACAAGAAACACATTTAACGCTCCTAGCCCCTAAAAAGGGAGGAGGCAAATTGTAACCGAGTTCTGAAGCTTATTAATGAAAAGGGCTGTCTTCCATATTGGCTTTTTATTTGGTTTCGATTCATTCATGCTTCTTTATTTTCATGCACTTTCAATTCATAGGATTTAGCATTATCTTTTGTTTCGTTCGCATTGCATCTGGGTTTTTACTTTTTTTTTCCGTATCCTTGTGCTTTCAGTATTCCCCCCCATTATCAGTACGAATATTCTTGATTTTGCAAGAATCTTGATTTTCAACTAAGGCTTTAAATATTTTAAAGTGGGATAACAAATCACTTTTATATTTGAGGAAGTAGACTCAGGACCTTCTAGAAAAATCATCAATAAAGGTAAGAGCATACTTTGCTCCTTTAAAATATGTTTCAGGAAAGGTCATTAAGTCATTATGGATTAATTCTAGAGGAGATGAGGTTTTTAGCGAACTACCTAGGTGGAAAGGATCTTGATGTTGCTTTCCAAGGGCACATCCAGGACAAACCCCATCAGTAGAAGAGACTTGGTGTAATCCTTTAACCATATTATGGGTGCCTAAATCCTTTAGGTAGTTATAATTAATATGACCAAACCTTTCATGCCATATTTGAATTTCAAGATTACTATGAGCCATAAAACAAGAGGCTCCTTTTGGATTTTGAAAGCCTTTGAAGTGAAAAAGATGAGATTTGTGATCAATATTGTCTTTTTCTATAAGTGAGTGAGGGAGTTGAAAATCTCTTATCTCAACTCCTGTTGGGGAGAAGAGAACAATTTTCTCATTTCCAAAAGTACAAATTTGATAAATTTATAGGAGATTAGTGGCAATTTCTATAACATAGAGAACATTGTTTATAGAGCCACCATCAATGTTTATATCCCCTTTCCCTTTGACAGGAATGAAGAGTCCCCTACTTTCATGCTATGAGTAGAGCTAGAGGAGATAGAAGAAAAAAACTTGTCTGAAGTGGACATGTGATGAGTTGCTCTGGAATCTAGGACCCAATAATTAGAGGAATATTTGGAGGTTTTTCCTTGAACATTAAGGGCTTTTCCTATTTGCTTATTATTTTCTATCTTTTGATCCTTTATAGCTACCTCTAGTTGCTGTAATATTTTCCAGCATTTTTTAGCAGAGTGACTATTCTTTTAACAGTGAGTACAGGTAATGGGAGTCTTTTCCTTCTTTTTAAAATTTTTTTAGAGGAGGTAGAGGCTACTAAGGCTTTTTAAGAAGAAGAGTTTTCATATCTAGCAAGTTTGGGTTCTTCCCTAGTTAATCTATCATAAAATTCTTCTAAAGAGGGCATTTTAAAGGTTGCACCAAGATCATCTTTAGTAGATATGAAGGTGGTTGTAAATATTTGAAAAATACCATTTAGTTTAGAAAGGATTAGATAAATGGATTATTCTTCTATCTTAGTCTTCCCACTGCCTTTATTTTGAGTGAGTATTTCCTTGAACTTAGTGAGGAAATCAATAATACTACTAAAATCTTCAGGAGATAAAGAGGTTAGTTCGGCTTCTAGTTGCATTGATCTCATCTGATCTACTTTTACAAACAAGGTTTTTAATTTCTCCCAACTTTCATGAGGAGTTTTGCAATATGTAATATGAAACCACAAGCTTTCATGAACATTGGTGCTAATAATACCCATAGTTTCATGCATTTTCCCTTTATGAACAAAGATTTTATATTCTTTATCAAATTCTGGTTGATTTTCTTCTAATAAATGAGTAAGAACTTTTTGAGAGATGAGATTTAGAATTTTAGGTTTCCAAGTGTGAAAATTATGAGGGGTGAGAGGCTCAATTGAATTTATTTTTGAGGATTTAAGATTATTTAATATTCCCCCCTTTAAAACTTCAAAAAAGGAATATAATTGAAAAAATGAAGCTTGTTCAATAATAGGTAACTCAAATATACCCGCCCTTACTTGAGGGAAACTATAAGTATAAAGAGGCCTATGATTGTTTGCTTTAGATTGCCAAATCTTCAATGGATCACAGTACCTGCCCTTACTTGAGGGAAACTATAAGTATTGTGAGCATAACAAGGGTTTTAGTTTGAAATGCATGGGGGAAACTAGTTTAATTTGGTTATCAAACCCCGCCCTTATGTGAGGGAGACTATAAGTTGAGAGATGTCCAAAGTAAATTGTTGATAAGAAAATATTTGTCAGACCTTTATACCAATTTTCCAAAAAACCTGCCCTTATGTGAGGGAGACTATAAGGTTTTAGGACCTTGATACATGAAACATAGACAAAAGATAAACAAAGATATTTAAATATGTGATTACTTGGAAATAAATGTAGATATCCTTAAAAATTAAAAAATTATTTTAAAACGAGAATTAAAAAAATCTAATAAAACAAATATTAGATATCTAATTTTGAAATGAAATCTCTTTTATGAACCAATATTTGAAATTTAGGTTATAAATTTAAAATAAATTATTAGATATTTAGATTTATTACCAAATTGTTTATTTCCTTATGTAATAAAAAACAAATATTAGATATCTAATTTTGAAATGAAATATCCTTTATAAACCAATATTTGAAATTTATGCTTAGAATTTAAAATAAACTATTAGATATATGGATTTAATAGACTATTGAAAGATATTATGCAAAGAAAAGAACACCCCCAATATTTACACATAAGAGTGCAAAAATATGCACTAGTGAACCCCCCCAAGAAATATTTTATTATATAAATTACAATATTTGTCTACGTCGTTTTGTGGAGACTCAAAATAAAATATGAGGTCTGCAAAAAAAACGTAGACAAAGGAGATTCGAATGAATAGAATACCACACTATGATTGGGATGAATCTATTGGAACAAAGGAAGTGCGGAAAAAAATAATAAAAAAAATTATAGACTTCTCCGAGAGACAACAAGAGCGAAAAGCGAAACCAGGGAATGAGAACAGGTGAAACCGTCGAGAGAGACCACAATGGTGTTTTTTTGGCAATGTTTCTTCACTCCCAAAACACCTAACGCCGCAAAAATTTAAAAAAAAATTGTTGCCTGCGTAAACTTTAGAGACCTGCAGAATATGGGTTATAAAAAGGATGCCCCCTCGAAAAGGGTGTATGGGTGAAGCAATCACCTGCGAGAAAACCTTAGTTCTAAAAAAACTTAACGTTGTAGTAATGTTATTATAAAAAATGATGCTTTAAAACATTTAAATATTTTTTTCAAAAGGAAACATTTTGAAAGCACTCTAAAAAATGTTACCCTGCAAAAAACATTAGATAGTGTTGCTACTGCTTAAATCCGAGAGACCTACTTAAATCGTTAGATAGCATTTTCAAAAAGCATTGCATAACTCAGATCTCGACCAAAAGGAAGGATTGAAAGTTTCACAAATATCTTTAACTGAAAAACGTAAAGCATTAATATTTCAAAATGACTCTGAGAGGAAGAGATTTATACTATTTGAGATAGAGAGCGCCAGTTGAATAGACTCTGAGAGGAACAACTCATCAAATGGGTAAATCAGACGAGAGTGTGCCAGAGTGATTTAGAGGCTCGTTTGAAATGGAACCAACAAGAGTTTTAATGGGAGCTCCAAGGAGAGTGCGCCAATGAGAGTGGTAGGCCTTCTCAACGACTAGAAACTCATGAATGTTGAGAATGAACGTTGAGATCGAACGAGCCCAACGTTAAGAACGAACATTGAGTTCTAGATCGTGAGATATCGTTGAGATCGAACGTTGTGTTTAATAATAATGAGTGAGGTATTTAAATCCTCACGAGCAAAAAGAAACTCATATAACAATCTCTAATATAACACTTTATATATTCCGTGATTTTCTCTTTTAATAGCGAAAAAAAGGAATTAACTAGAAGTGTTAGAATACGAATACCAACATGAATATGCTAAGGGGAAAAAAATAAAGAAAATAAAATGCTATTTTCCTTTGAAAAGAAAGGCGATAAAAGCACCTTCACACAGGGTAAACCATGTTAAAGAAAGGAAATAGCTATATTTTCTTAAAATTTCCTCAAGCAATTCAAGAATATGCAACATATTAAAAATAAATATGCTGGAAAAAAATAACAATGGATAAAAGGAGACTAATGCAAACTTTTGAAGTTAGATAGCCAATTTTTTTTTATCCAAAGTAAATGAATCAGATCCTAGAACCTTCAAGAGAGAATACTAGCAAAATCTATCTTGCTCTGATATCATATTAGAATTTCACAATAATAGATATGCAAAGTATTACACAAAATATGAAGAGAAGAGTGGAACTGATTGATTTATATCTAGGATCAACTTTGTATAAATAGCGAAGTTGATCATTGAGAGTCATTGGATTACAACAACTCATCAAACCTGATGAAGACACCACTTAGAGTTCTCCTGACACATGGAGGAGTGGAAACTCAAGTGTGTATCCTAGTGAACTTAAGAGAATATTCACATATTCTAACATTTTCTACAATAATACTTGTAAATTCTAAATCAATCCTATGTGTTGTCTATGCTTGATTTGTTGCTTGATTGCAATTGACTTAGTCCTGATTTAGGATAAAATCCAGTTATGTGCTTATCCTCACTTCCCACTTGATGGAAAATAGGTAAAAAATATATTAATACCATTGGCAACATATTTCCATGTTCCAGCTTGCTCAATCCTCCCTGAAAATCTACCAAAAAGTTGTTTTTAGAAGATGTTGCAGTTTTATTGACTTTTTCCAACTTTTGAACAGTAAGCTAAAAATTCAATATTTTCTTCTTTGTGCGTGTTTATTCTATTGGGGGATTCTTGGGCATGATTTTACGAATGTGTGTATAATATTTCATATCCCCAACTATATTTTTACTCATGTCAAAAAGGTCAACTGACTGCTATTTTTGTGTAGGAAAAACGATTGTTTTCTTGCTGCAATAGGCTGCATACTTGTCAAAAATTGTTGGCACCAACTAGATTATATGGGAGAACTTCCAGGTGTGAAATCAGTTCTATATTTCCCTTTTATACATGTTCCAACCATTCACACTTGCCACTTTTGACTTGGTCTGTGACTTCCTTTAAAATTGCAAAGTACTCGTTTTTGTATGTTGTTTTACAACTATCCCTATATTTTCTACTTTATGCCTTGTTGCTCTCATTTGTACCACATGGAAATGCATCTAAACAATGTTATGCATAGTGGAAAATATTCACAATTTGAGCAAATATTAGGATTTTCAAAATTGAAAATTGGTGAATATGAGGACCCTCAACGTCGGCCCATTTGCCTAAAATTTTCAGGATTAATGTTTTCTTAGGGTCAATTCGCCATAATATATATCCAAACATAGGTATATTTGTACTCGTTGGAAAGCTCTTTTCAATATTTATCTAATGGTGGTTTTATGAAGTTATAAGATGATTTAATAGTTCAAAATTGGCCCCAAATATGAACTTAAATTTTAGGGCGTCAAATACCCCAAATTTTGGTGTGAAGATGCTCAATTTGATTTTCTTAGGATTCTCCATGATTCACCTTGATTTTGATTAGGATTCACCATTTTTTTACAAGTACATTTTGAGTACAACCCCTTATGCATAACCCTGCATCTAAATGGATCAAAGGTCTTTGTTGGTTTCTGTGAACACATTTTGTCTTTGTTGGTATGCTACACAAAATTGATCAATACCTTGTTTTTACAACAGAGATTGTTTTGGTGCCAAATCAACTTGATAACTTGATTTTAAAATGGGATATATTTCAAATATACTTGAGTTAGCCATAAACCATAACATGCTTATTTGCTTTATTTTTCTATTCTACTTTACCAACAAAAATCATGAAAAAACAATCATAAAAATGTTGAAAATAGTCAAAACAGGGTACAATGCTCCTAAACATTAAATCATGCAAACAATGACAAATAATACATTCAATCACACATTTGACATAAAATAATATCATATTTGGTTTTTATGGTAGTATTTTAATGTTCAAAACATAACAAAAATGAGGTATTTCTAGGCCTCATCATGTAGCTCAATGGGGCTTATGGAGATGAATAGTGATTATGAATTGTGTTTTAAGGCTAATTTATGCAAATTTCATAATCTTTGCAAATTGATCAGCCGTAATGATAGGAGAAGTGGCAATGTGCGACTTTTTGGTGTCTACATATATACTAAAACACTTGTCCAAACAAAGTGTCTCTAGCAGATATAAGTTGTTAAAACTCTTGGTGAAGTTACAATGTTTCAAGGTGAAAAATTCCTATTTAAATTTAGAAAATAAATTTACAAGGCTTTGCTATCATAAAAACATGTTCTTTTAGTATCCCAATGGGCTAATTTATAGATTTTTGAGGATGAAGAGGATGTTTGAGCTTTTGAAAAGATTTTTATTGAAGAAGAAATGCTTTGTAGATTGGAAAAGTAACTAGTAAAAGTAAGCTTCAAATTTGATATGTTGGGGATGAGATATGATAGAGTTTCCAATTGAGATATTGAGTTGGGTTTGATTGTTTTGTTGGCAAATTGAGAGGATTGCAAAACCTTGGGTTTGCAGCTAGCCAACTTCAGTTGGCTATCTACTTTTCTCTTATTTCTATTTTAACAAAAAATATTGGTAAAAACTATGAGATTATTATTTGTTCAGCACGAATGTAAAAACACATGTTATTGACAAGCTAGTACGTCATCTTGGCACCAAATGGTGAAGTTTGAAATTTTGAATAATAATGTTGGTTGTATATCATAATGTGTACGATGTAAATGCTTTCAAGCAACACTTTTAATGTGAAATAATCAAACATATTTATTATCCGTTTTGGCTTGGCCTTTTGCTTATAATATTTGATGATTTTTATGAGTTTAAAATAGTGTTAGATTTTGATCGATCAAACTTCATTTAAAGCTCTTTCCTTCTCACTACTTATCTCAACTCACTTGGATCATCATTATTATTCTATAAATTAAACAATTAATTAAATATTTTAAAAACATCTAATCTCATAGATATATTATAACAATGTTTTCTCAAAATTTAAATTCTCTAAATAAATTTAGGTCTTGTTAATTTCATCTTTATCAAACTAACTAAAGATTATAAAAACTCCCTACATATAAAAATAAAATAAAAATTTATAATATTACTATTAAACAAATTGTTAGTCGTATAACCTTAAAAAATTAACATTTTACAAATTTATTAATACCTTTATTAAGTTAAGAAATATTAGTTTACCTAGTTGGAGAATGGGGCGGTACAATCACAATATCTTTTAGGAATAGCAAAGGTAAGTCATCGCATCCCTCAACTTAAGCATTCACAACTACAAATTACTTGAGGCATAGAATCTCATGGTCAAAGGGCTAATTATGTATGACCACAAACAATTTGGCATTAAAGTAAAATATTTATTTGTTTATTTTGATTTTATTTGTGATATAAAGAAATTGGTAATATTTTTGTTAAGGTAGGATTCCACCGGTGATCAGAAATGGGAGTATATTAGGGAATATGTTGGGTAAGATAAAGTTAATAGAAACCTATCTTCTATAAAACACTCAAAGGCTACCAACCTACCTGAATAAGCTTGTAAAATAATCAAAGGCTACCAACCAACCTGAATAAGCTGCGGTTTAAACCTAAGTCTTCCCAAAGAAAACCTAAAACTCAAAGTAAACTAATATTGGCCCATTGCTGAAATAATTTTTTTTTATGGGGTTATATAGGAGAGTTGGTCACAACCACACTATTTTTAATAATTCATAAAGTTCAGGGGTTGCTTCCATCAAACTTATTCCACTCGGGAAACTACATATCTTTTCAAAATTGCATTGTCATCATCCTCGATCTTACGAGTACTCAGAGGATTCAGATTAGACTACCTTTGCAAACAAGCTGCCATCAATCTATTAGTAACTCATAAAGTTCAGGGGTTGCTTCCATCAAACTTATTTCACTTGGGAAACTACGGATCTTTTCAAAATCGCATTGTCATCATCCTCGATCTTACGAGTACTCAGAGGATTCAGATTAGCCTACCTTTGCAAACAAGCTGCCATCAATCCACTAGTATCGACCTGACAGTTGCTAAAAATGCCGAACAAATGTGTCTATCTTAATCGTCGTCATTGATTTCATAATATCGTATAGAAGAAAAAAGTGGTTCATTGTAGAAAAACGTGTCTATCTTAATACTGTAGAAAAAAGTGGTTCATTATAGAAAATTGTATCTTAATCATCATCATTAATTGCGTAATATCGAATAAAAAACATGGATCATTGTATAAAATTGTACTCCTCAAACTTGTTTCGTTAGACCCATTCAAATATATATTTTACTTCCTCCAAAGAAAAACGTGAACTCCTCAAACTTGCTTCGTTAAGTCCATTCAAATATTCCTAACTTCCTCAAACTTGCTTCGTTAAGTCCATTCAAATATTCCTAACTTCCTCCAAAGAAAAATGGGGTTCATCGTATAAAATTGTGCTTCTCATTTGTTAAATAGTCTAAATTCCTCCCATGGTTATCCTAGTGCCCGACCATCAACAACTACTACGCACTTTTACAAAAGCTAGTGAACGGTCCAGATCCTCCAAGCTTATTTATAGTCTACTGCCTTGGGTGAAAAAGCAAAGTGCATAGTAGTTGTTGTTGGAGATGGCCGGGCAGGAGGAAGTGAAGGTGCTCCGCACACGGGTGAGCATGTTTGGTATGCGTACTCATTGGATTGGAAGAAAAAGGAGTGAAATACGAGTGTCAAGAATAAAATCTGAGCAACAAGAGCGATCTTTCTCCTGCAAATGAATCCAGTGTACAAAAAAATACCCATTCTCATCCACAATGGCAAGCCCGTTTGCGAGTATCTCATCATTCTCCAGTACATCGACGAGGTATGGCCTTCCAAACCATTTATGCCGTGCAAGGCATATGCTCGCACCGTTGAGCGATTCCAGGCAGATTTTGTAGACAAGAAGGTAAGGTAAACTTTATATATAATAAATCTCAGGTCCCAAATTAAATCGATTGGTTTTAGATTTTAATTGTTTTTTATGATCAGTTTTACGATGCAACGTTTCGCATTTTGAGCAGCAAGGGGAAGGCTCAGGAGCAGGCGAAACGTGATATGTTGGAATACCTGGAGTTGCTGGAAGGAGCGTTGAAAGACATGTCGGGTGGAGGCCCTTATTTCGGAGGGGAGGAATTTGGGTTCATGGACATCGCCTTCATTCCCTTTACCTCCTGGTTCCACACTTTCCAGACCATGGCCGACTTCACCATGCCATTCGACACACGCTTCCTATGCCTCCTCGCTTGGATTCAGAAATGCATGGAGAGGGACAGCGTTAAGAAAATACTTCCCATGCCCGAGAAAGTTTTGGAATTCGCCTCCCAAATGAGGAAGATATTTGTCACAGGCTGAACTCTAGTGTACTTGTCCACCTTAGACATTCATTCAAAGTTAACTCATTTGGGTGTGCTGAGAATTTTGTATATACGTATGTTCGTATGTTGGATGTTGTGTTGCACGGGACAAGCACAAATAACTACTATGTACTGTAATATGTGAGTATAGGAGGATGCAAAGCAAATTAGTTTTTGTAGATTGAGTTTGGGGTAGGTTTGTTTGTAAATGTTTTATTTGATAGTTTTATCTATTGTTCATAGTTTTTCTTGTTTTATCTATTGTTCATAGTTTTTCTTTCTTTGGATTTATTTATTTTTTATTTATCTTTCTTTTGTTTGGATTTGTTGATATTGCAATATTATCTGAGTGGGCCTTTGGTGGTGATTGTTGGCAAAGGAAGTACTTTGATCTTACTCTTCTGAGTGATGCACCAGACCTACGATATGGTACGAATTTCGAGAGCAACCGATGGTCGCCATCTCATGTAGGGTTTACGTAAATGAGAGGCCGCAAGGGTTATAGTGGGTAGCCGAAGCCTACTTGGTAGTAGAAAGTGACTGTGGATGTAACCGATTCCCTTATGTTAAACAAAAAAAAAAGTATTATCTGAGTGGGTGCCAACTTGAGAAGGACGGTACTAATTTTGAAATACTGGTAGTCCCCTCACAAAAAGACAACAACAAAGTTGCATAGTTTTTCTTCCTTGAATTTATGTTAGATCTCAAAAATTCAACATTAAAAGTTTTCTTTTAAAGCATGAAATCCCATCATAAATGTTATTTCAGGCATACCAATCATGCACTTCAAGAATATCCACCACTGCAGCTAGTGTCTTAAGTGCTCAGGACCGACCACATCCGACGATTCGCCATGTAGGATTCTTACTTCTCACATGAGTCCTTACGAATCCGACGAAGTATTCTTCGTTTAGGGTTCATATCACCTGAACGGGGTACGCTATCTCCCTTGTCCAAGGAAGGAAGAACTCGTAGTTCTTCGTACTCTCAACATAATTCTTTGGAACCAGCGTCAGTATGTCGGTGCTAGTCATTGACCTTCAGCTAAGGTTTGACTAGAGCCTACCATCACATGGCTTGTCGGCTAGATAATCATGTTCCTTCCCAGACTGATGGTAATGCTACCCATAACCATACACTGCTGGATATGCCTTCTAGGCTTTTACTCAGTCCGATGGAATGATGACTATCACCACCACTAATCGATGAAACACCTAGAGCGACGTCTGATACCACCACTCGTTACACTCGACGGTAGGAACCTCTGTCCCATGGTAGCCGAAGTACAATGTCCAGTCACACATAAGTCACTTCGTGTAGACACCAAAACAGCACCAATATGATTATGTGATCGCAAACACTGATCGCTTTGACACACACAGCCCCAAGGGCAGCCCCCAGAGGTCAAACAGTGGTCCTAACCACTCTCACAGTAGTTTTGGAAGGTCGAAGGTCAATTTGGCACCTTCAAGCACTTTGCTAAGTATCCGTCCCACCCTGGGACGAATTCAATCTGGGATTCGCCCCACCCAGGGACGAATTTTGAATTCGCTCCAAGTTGGGGTGAATTGCAGGTTTGACGGGCAAAAAGTCAAATCTTGACAAATGGTAGCTCGGATCTACCACCCAACGCTTCCTTCATCACATGGGAGTATGGGTGAGCGTTTTCAAGCATTAGAGGCATCTGCAAGGTCAGTCATGAAGTCCCAATTCAGGGAGGAATCTCCTTCCCCCTGGGAAGGCATGATTGCCATGTGGCGCCTCTGCATGCCCATTTCAAGAGACCTCCAGGTCTATAAATTGGTGAGTTTCCTCACCCCAAAAAGGAGAGAAGTAGCATTTTAGAGCAACGAAGTGCTGTTGTTTTATTTACATACCTCACACCTTTTGATTTGCGCCTTTCACATCCTTGATCTCCTTTAGAAGGGAGGTCATTGGGTGACTATTGGGAGGACGAATCTTGATCCCAAAACCCGACATTTGGTCACGATATCCCATCAAATTTGCCTACAATACCACACAAGAGGTTTTGGACCCATCCCAAGTGGATTGGTGCCGAAATCAAGCCTCAAACGGCGGGAGGCCTGCCCTAGGGGCGCCCCCTCCCACACTGTCGCAGTCCTAATCGCACCCTTTTAGAGCGATGGGAATTCCATGGTAGATTTTCTTTCTTTCATTTTTTCATTCGATTCTATGATTCTTAGATAGGTTGTCATTTGAATTTCGTCTCGTTTCAAATAATTTTGATCATATTTCTATCTTTGCTCGCTTTTACTAACCTACAGGTAGCATCTTCAAATTCCCATTGATGGAGGCTAAATTGGGAAAATCTGACCATCTAGGTCTTCCCAAGATGCCCCTAATTAGCTAACCCCAAGTTTTTAGGTCTTTTGGAGCTTCTGAGGTAGGACATTGGGACAATACCTATTCGGCGTTATGTTGTAGGTGAATTCGTCCCACCCCAGAACGAATTCAAATCGGTGAGGAATTTTTGGACTGTTCTTCTTGCAAAGCCTTCCTGATGATGTCTTGATTCCCCTGTCAAATTTTCATAGCATTTGGACTTGTTTTGGTTATAGTTTAATTCTTTTTTCTCGTTCATGTAGTCTAGGCTTGGGGATTGCATGCTTTGTTCCATCTGTAGGTGCTACTGATCCTTTCTTGTTATTTTTAATGTAGGGTTTGGACATCGGAGGAGTAGCGAGGAGTCCAGATTCATCAATACAAGCGACGGTGACATTTGGTCCGTCCATTTTACATGTGGGCACGCGAAAGAAGAAAAGGCACCCATGGATGTAACTAGAATGAATGCTTAAACGCTCCTAGCCCTTGGGAGGGGAGGATGTGCATTGTAACCGAGTTTGGAACATATCAATGAAAAGGGTTGTCTTTCTTTAATTCACATTTGTTCCAATTTGATTCGATCATGCTTTTCCCTCTTTTCATGCACTTTCAAGTTTTTAGGATTTAGCGCTAAGTTCGATTTCTTTGTTTGCATATCGCATGTTAGCTTTCCATTTTTGCTTCCGTATCCTCGTGCTTTCACTTCAAGACTAAATGTGGATGGGTAGTTGATAAAGTCCTAACTCGACTTTTCAACAAGTATGCACAAGTGTATTCCTTTTAAGGTGATAAATAGTTTTAGAGTGGTCTTTACCATAGGATTTATAATTAAACCCCTACAATTGATTGACTCATATCTTACTTCATAAATATCATATCCTACTTCATGAAATAAATATCATATCCTTTGAAATAATAGAAACTATGACATATCCATTATCTTTCCTTTGAAATAATAGAACTATGACATATCCATTGCCTAATAATTAAGTTTCAGTTCTTAAAAGAAAACCGTAGCATTAGCATTAAGCTAGACCTCTCCAAGAAGTTAGAAAATATAAAGGAAATTATATTTTTCATTGCATAATAAAAACATACCCTAACATGGAAAGTATAAAGAAATATTTAATCTCAATCACTTTAGCAAATTCGAAGAACTCTTTTATGTATATAATATACCATGTACTCGCCCTTTTAGAATACAAGTTATATCATTTACTACAAATTGCATAATACTATATTTAACTAACTTCCAAAAACATCACCATATCTAATATATGACATTTAAAGTATGCAATACAAAATAGAGACTATATTAAAGAATCTACACGTTGTATTCCCTCATATAATTCTTGTCCCAAAGAATACATACTCCTCAGACAAACAAACTTCCACCGTCACGATTGTATTTTCAAACACGAAAAAGACATTCTTTCTAACCTACATACAAGCCAAACTTGCTCTCAAACAAACTTCCGTCATCAGATTAATGTTCTCAATCACGGAAATGACATATATACAAGCCAAACTCATTCAAATTTAGGTCTAGTATGCTGAAACCATAGCATATGTAATGAGTTGATATCACTACATTTATATTATTTTTATAAACATTTATAATTCCCTATGATAGTTCGAACTGTGATGTAATTCAGGAATAATGAAATTTCATATATAAACCTCTTTGCCTTATCTCATGAAAAAATAAAGTAAATCATATAAAGCAGATAGTCGCTTATAAAAATTCTGAACAGCAAGGGCGCTTCGCTAGCCTAGCACTGGTTGGAACATTGCCTGGAATACCTGAGAGCTCACCATGGACAGAGAAATCACGCCCAGCACCCCGCTCACAAGGCCCGAACGCAAAACATAAATCAAGTATTTTGCTCAGGCATGGTCCACATGCATCTAAATGATAACTTTACATAGATTCACACATGCAACAGGAAATACATAGCCATAAAAATAAGTAATACATCAAAAGAATATCATTTGCAGACTTGCACACTAGATGCAGCGAAACACGCAATCATTAGGTTTTTAAAAAGAAAAATATAGAACTCCTTTTCACCACGCTTCCAAAAACAAAACCGTATCCTCAACAAAACAAGATGAAACAAAATTTACCAATTCACAGCAACTTCAAACAATGTTTTATATATATAATTTTTCTTTATGTAAATCAAAATCAATCCAGGTATCGATTAGTTTTTTTAAGGAATTGCTTTCTAGAACACATATTGGTTCTTCTTAAAAAAACTATTTTAACTCAGCTTACTTAGCATTATCATTAACGTTCCACAATCATATTTCATTTACTAATATTCTCCATGAATACTCACAAACAGAACGCATAAACAGATTCAAAATTTCACAAACATTCGTATACATATTTAGAGATTTTTAAACTTAGGAACTCCTGACCTTCTCACGTTTCTTCCTTTTGTAGACGTCGTTTCCCTCACTAGCCACAACATTTAGAAGCTTTGCTCATTCCACCGTATGTGACTTCAGGCAAAAGAGTCGTATTTTATAAGAGAAAAAGGTGAACAGAAAGAAGACACCTCATTTGATTATGCCAGATATAGATTACAATTAGCTTCCACGTATTGGCGAGACCTCCCATAATTACTTCTAGACATACTTTGGTTTAAAAATCATAGGCCCTAATACTCCATTCGGATACCACTTTCGTTAGGCCACTTTCATTTTGTCGTCAATGAAATCATGATTTAATTCTTATTTTATTTTATGTTTTAATTAAGTCTTTGATTTATTATTGTATTACTGTTAGTGGGGATGTGACATACTTTCCCCCTTGGAATTAACAGAGTCCCTGTGTTAGCTAGAGAATATTATAAACATAATCTCAGAATAATATCACAATATTTTTCATTATCAAACATTCCAGCATAAATGGTACAACAGCCAAATCAGCATGCATAATAGTTCATTTTCAAATGTGACATTGTTTCTCAAAACATCAGGTATGTACATGCAACAAGTTTTTTTTAACACCATCATTAAAGTTTTCCAACTTATCAACAGTTTGCTCATAGTTTTCAATTCTCAAACATGTAGGGAAATTGATTTTTCATGCTAAAAATATCTTCCCAGGTGGCATTCTTTTCGAAATACTAATCCCACTAAACTCTGCATTGGTCTACAATTAATTTTCTGAGCTACTTGATCCTAAATCCCAAAATTTTGACCATTCATACTTCAATGATTTGCGGGTTCGACATCTGCAAATGGGTAGTATCCAAGATGTGAGTTGAGTCTACAATATATTTTTGAAGCAGGGATACATGAAAGACATTGTGGATTTTTGACAAATTTGGTGGCAATGCAAGCTTGTAGGCAACGGGATTGATTTTGGAAGTTATTTCAAAAGGTCCTACAAACTTAGGGCTTAATTTGGTGGACTTAATTGAGCTTTTAGCAGGCTTGACTCTAAGGAAGACCTTGTCTCCTATAGAAAATTCTCTAGGTGATATTTTCAAGTCAACATAGATTTTATGTCGGTTAGTTGCCTCACACAATCGTTGACAAATTTCTTTTAGTTGATTTTCCCTTTGCTTCACGGCATCAGGTTTGATCGCCTCTCGATCGTCCATATTATCCCATGTTAACGGTGTCTTGCACCTACGCCCATATAGAGCCTCAAATGGGGCCATTCCCAACATGGAATGATAGCTGTTATTGTAAGAAAATTCTACTAGGAAGAGGTAGTCCTCCCATTTGCTTTGATGATCCATACAATACATGTGTAGTATGTCCTCCAACATGTGGTTGACCCTCTCAGTCTGTCAATCCATCTTAGGATGATAAGCAGTGCTAATATTGAGCCTCATTCCCCAGGCTCGATGTAAGACTTGCCAAAATATAGATGTAAATCGACAGTCTCTATCTGATATACTAACTTCAAGAAATTCGTGTCGCCTTACAATTTCTCGATCAAATGTTTGAGCAATTGTTGAGGCATCATCGTGCGTACTGACAGGTATGAAATGTGCTAACTTGGTCAATTTTTCTACCACCACGAATATTGCATCATGTTGAAATCGGGTTTTAGGAAGTCCTACAATGAAATCCATGGTTATAGCCTACCATTTATGCTCTGGTATTTCAAATAAATGCAATTTCCCACCAGGGTGTTGATATTCAACCTTCACCTTCTGGCATTCGAGATATTTTGCCACAAACTATACTATATCTTTTTCATACTAGGCCAGTAGTAGTTCTTCTTCAAGTTTTCCCTCATATTGACTACTCCTGGGTGTGTTGAATATGGCGCACAATGAGCTTCTTGCAGGATAATTCTTCTAAGCTCTTCTTTATTGGGTACAATAATTCAGTTGTGAAAACATACCAACTCATCTTTGATGCTATATTCTATAGAAATTCCTTATTCAATTTTCTCCTACCAGGATTTACAAAACTCATATGTCCTTTGCAATTCTGCAATTTGCTTTTTAAACCCATACTGACATCTTGTAATAGCAGTTAAATGTTTCCTTCTGCTAAGAGCATCTGCTAAGTTATTCTCCTTACCCTTGATATATTCAATACCAAAATCATATTCAGCCAAAAACTCCATCCACCTTCACTGCCGAGCATTTAGCATTGGCTGAGTAAATATATACTTTAGACTTTGGTGGTTGGTTTTAAGCTCAAAGGGTTTTCCCAACAGGTAATGTCTCCAAATCTTGAGAGCATGGACTACAACTATCAGTTCCAGATCATGTGTGGAAAAATTTATCTCGTGCTTCTTGAGTTTCTTGGACTCATAAGCTACCACAACTTCGCTTTGTAGCAATACACCCCCTAATCCCTCTATAGATGCATTGATGCATACTGTAAATGGTTGGTTTGGGTCAGGTATTCTCAGTATTGGTGCGGTTGTCATATTTTCCTTGAGAATTCTAAAGGCTTCTTCACACTGCTTTGTCCACTTAAATGCCTTTCCTTTCTTTTGCAAGTTGGTTATAGGATAGGCTATTTTTGAAAAACCTTTGACAAACCGTCGATAATAGCCAGCCATTCCCATAAAACTCCTTACCTCTGACACATTAGTAGGAGCTGGCCAATCTATAATAGCTTCAATTTTCTTTGGATCTACTACTATACCTTCAACTGAGATGATATACCCTAAATACTGCACCTGAGGTGTATAGAATTCACCCTTGGAAAGTTTTCCATATAGCTAATTTTTCTTGAGTACCTCTAACACAATTCTCATGTGTTCATCATGTTCTTATTTGTTTCAAGAGTAAATCAATATGTCATGCAAGAATATAAGCACAAATTGGTATAACTGGTCACATAACATACTATGCATCAGGTTCATAAAGGTTGCTGGTGCATTGGTTAAACCAAAAGGTAACACCGTGAACTCATAATGCCCATATCTTATTTTGAAAGCAGTTTTATAGGTATCTTCCTCCTGGATTCTTAGTTGGTGATAACCTGACCTAAGATCAATTTTGGAAAATATGGTAGCTCCTCTGAGTTGGTCAAACAAATCATCGATCCTAGGCAAAGGATATTTGTTCTTGATTGTCATTTTGTTAAGCATTCTGTAATCAATGCATAATCTTAAGGTTCCATATTTCTTTTTGACAAACAAAACTGGCGCTCCCCAAGGTGACACACTGGGTTTAATATGCCCTTTCTCCAACAAGTCTTGCAGTTGGATTTTGAGTTCTTGTAGCTCTAGTGGTGTCATTCTATATGGTGTCCAGACTATTGGTGTTTCTCCAGGCACTAATTCAATAGAGAAATCAAATTCTCTTTTTGGTGGCAACCCAAGTAGATCTTTCGAAAACACATCTCTAAATTCTTCGAGCACCGGGTATTACTAAAATAGTGTCGAGCTTGGGTCTGATTCTTCTTTTTTATCCATCTTCATCACATACAATCTGCATCCCTTTTTCTAGGCCTTTTTAGCTTGCATGCTACTTATCAAATGAGGTTCAAGGGGGGTTCTACTACAATGGATGCAGATTCTTTGATTGGCTTCATTAGTATAATCCATCCATCTCTCCTCAAAATTTAATATAGCCTTATGTGCTTTCAGCCAATCTAGTCCTAAAATCACATCGAATGCATGTAAAGAGGCTACATACAAATGCGAGTTTATTCTTCCTTGAGGTATTTCTACTATTGAATCAAATAGGCATTGGTTTACTAAGTAAGTTTATCCCAAGCGATATTCTACTACCAACCATTTGCCATGATCCCAGGTCTAACAGGTATATCCCTCAAAATATCATTTGAAATAAAGCTATCAGACACCACTATCTATTAAAATTTTCACACTCTTTTGACAATTTTTCCAAAAAAGAGAGTTTGTCTCTAGTTTAGGAACCGAAAAAAAGGACACCTCTCAAAGGATTCCCGGGATCGTATTTCTGGACTCAAAAGGATCCAATTCTCAATAATAGAAGGCATTAGGTTCGTCATTCCTTGTCTTATCATTCATCTAATTATGGTTTCCAGTCTTGTTTTGGCTACTATTGTTGGATTTCTTATCCTGGAAACTTCTTCGGTCAGAATGTCCTCTATTCCCCTGGTTTCTGTTTTTGTTGTGGTAATCATATATTTCTCAACCCTTATCCTTATATCTGTGGTTTTGGTTAGAATTGCGGTTTTGCTCAGCATTCTTTCTTTTCCTTGAGTTGTCATTTTTTTGCTGATAGAAAGATTTCACTTCCTTCTGACCTGAATCAAAGAAATGAGTAGCGTCATAAGTTGCAGTCAGGGTTTGAGGAGTTTTTCCCCCTACATGTAGACTAAGTTTTGGGTGTAATCCCATAATGAACTTATGTGCCTTAAGTTTTTCCTGATTATCAAATTTAGGAGCATATTTTTGTAACTGAACAAATTTTTGATAGTACTCAATTACTGACATATTACCTTGACGCAGGTTGGTAAATTCAGCATGCTTTTCAATAAAGAATTATTCAGTGAGAAAATGACTCTTGAACTCCTTAACAAATTCCTCCCAAGGAATATCAGCTGCTTCCTTTTGAACGGTTTTCTTATATGTGGTCCACCATGTCTTGGCAGCACCCTCTAAGTGAGCAACTGCCCATGTGGTTTTTCCTTTGAAGCTAAGAGGATTGATAGCAAAGTATCCCTCGACCTCACTTAGCCAGTTGAGAGCGGTTTCTCCATCTTTGCTTCCATCAAATTTAGAAATATCTAGTTTCTTTAATTCCTTCTGCAACTCCTCACCCACTGTTCTTCTAGTGGATCCTTCAGGTAATTGACTTACATTACTATTCACCTTATTTTTTGTCAGATTCTCAATAACCTTTTGCTATTGTGAAATGAGGTCCTGTTGTTGGGCCATTTGTGCCCGTTGTTGTTCCATGTGCTCATTCATTTGAGCCCTTTGGCTCTCCATCAGCTCTCGTTGCTGATTAAATTGCTCTTGCATGAGTTGGAACATTTGAGCCATATTTCCTTCTCTGGAGGTAGCCCCCGCTATTGGCTCCTTTTCCTTCCTAACCATGCATCGTGGTTTTTTAGCATTTTGTGCTCTTTTTGACTCTCTTACGAGTCGTCTGAGTACCTTCCTCGGACCTTCTACATTTTCCTCTTGCAGATTCATACTAGGTCTCCGAGAAGTACCTGCCATCTGGCATTAAGAGTTTTTGTTAGTGAACTATGTTAACCAGGTTTTCGCAAACCTAGGCTCTGATACCAACTGTCAGATCTCAAAAATTCAACATTAAAAATTTTCTTTTAAAGCATGAAATCCCATCATAAATGTTAGTTCAGGCATACCAATCATGCACTTCAAGAATATCCACCACTGCAACTAGTGTCTTAAGTGCTCAGGACCAGCCACATCCCACGATTCGCCATGTAGGATTTTGACTTCTCACATGAGTCCTTACTAATTTAGTGAAGTATTATTCGTTCAAGGCCCATATCACCTGAATAGGGTATGCTATCTCCCTTGTCCAAGGAAGGAAGAACTCGTAGTTCTTTGTACTCTCAATCTAATTCATTGGAACCAGCATTAGTATGCCTATTCTATTCATTGACCTTCAGCTAAGGTTTGACTAGAGCCCACCATCGCATGGCTTGTGGGCTAGATAATCATGTTCCTTCCCAGACTGATGGTAATGTTGCCCATAACCATCTGCCGCTGGATATGCCTTCTAGGATTTTCCTCAGTCTGGTGGAATGATGACTATCACCACCACTAATCGACGGAACACCTAGAGCGACGTCCCATACCGTCGCTCTTTACACTCGACGGCTGGGACCTTTGTCCCATGGTAGCCGAAGTACAGTGTCCAGTCACACATAAGTCACTTCGAGACTAAATGTGGATGGGTAGTTGATAAAGTCCTAACTCGACTTTTCAACAAGTATGCACAAGTGTATTCCTTTTAAGGTGGTAAATAGTTTTAGAGTGGTCTTTACCATAGGATTTATAATTAAACCCCTACAATTGATTGACTCATATCTTACTTCATAAATATCATATCCTACTTCATGAAATAGATATCATATCCTTTGAAATAATAGAAACTATGACATATCCATTATCTTTCCTTTGAAATAATAGAACTATGACATATCCATTGCCTAATAATTAAGTTTCAGTTCTTAAAATAAAACCGTAGCATTAGCATTAAGCCAGACTTCTCCAAGAAGTTAGAAAATATAAAGAAAATTATATTTTTCATTGCATAATAAAAACATACCCTAACATGGAAAGTATAAAGAAATATTTAACTTCAGCAAATTCGAAGAACTCATTTATGTATATAATATACCATGTAATCGCACTTTCAGAATACAAATTCCATCATTTACTACCATATCAATTGCATAATACTATATTTAACTAACTTCCAAAAACATCACCATATCTAATATATGATATTTAAAGTATGCAATACAAAATAGAGACTATATTAAAGAAGCTACATGTTGTATTCCCTCATATAATTCTTGTCCCAAAGAATACGTACTCCTCAGACAAACAAACTTCCGCCGTCAGGATTGTATTTTCAAACACGGAAAATACATTCTTTCTAACCTACATACAAGCCAAACTTGCTCTCAAACAAGCTTTCATCGTCATATTAATGTTCTCAATCACATAAATGACATATATACAAACCAAACTCACTCAAATTTAGGTCTAGTACGTTGAAACCATAGCATATGTAATGAGTTGATATCACTACATTTATATTATTTTTATAAACATTTATAATTCCCTATGATAGTTCGGACTGTGTTGTAATTCAGGAATAATAAAATTTCATATATAAACCTCTTCGCCTTATCTCATGCAAAAAGGAAGTAAATCATATAAAGCACATAGTCACTTATAAAAATTCTGAACAGCAAGGGTGCTTCGCTAGCCTAGCACTAGTTGGAACATTTCCTGAAATACTCGAGATCTCGTCATAGACAGAGAAATCACGCCCAGCACCCCACCCACAAGGCCCAGACGCAAAACATAAATCGAGTATTTGGCTCAAGCATGGTCCACATGCATCTAAATGACAACTTCACATAGATTCACACATGCAGCAGGCAATACACAACCATAAAAAGAAGTAATACATCAAAAGAATATCATTTGTAGACTTGCACACCAGATGTAGTGAAACACGCAGTCATTAGGTTTTTAAAAAGAAAAAGATAGAACTCCTTTTCACCACGCTTCCAGAAACAAAACTGTATCCTCAACAAAACAAGATGAAACATAATTTACCAATTCATAGCAGCTTAAAACAACGTTTTATATATATAATTTTTCTTTATGTAAATCAAAATCAATCCAGGTATCGATTAGTTTTTTTTAAGGAATTGCTTTCTAGAACACAGATTGGTTCTTCTTAAAAAAAACTATTTTAACTCAGCTTACTTAGCATTATAATTAACATTCCACAATCATATTTCATTTACTAATATTCTCCATGAATACTCACAAACAAAACGCATAAACAGATTCAAAATTTCACAAACATCTGTATACATATTTCAAGATTTTTAAACTTAGGAACTCCTGACCTTCTCATGCTTCTTCCTTCTGCAGACGTCGTTGCCCTCACTAGCCACAACGTTTAGAAGCTTCGCTCATTCCACCGTATGTGACTTCAGGCAAAAGCGTCATCTTTTATAAGAGAAAAAGGTGAACAGAAAGAAGACACCTCATTTGATTATGCCAGATATAGATTGCAATTGGCTTCCACGTATTGGCGAGACCTCCCAGAATTACTTATAGACATACTTTGGTTTAAAACTCATAGGCCCTTATACTCCATTCGGAGACCACTTTCGTTAGGCCACTTTTGTTTTGTCGTCAACGAAATCATGCTTTAATTCTTATTTTATTTTATGTTTTAATTAAGTCTTAGATTTATTATTGTATTATTGTTATTTTATAATTTATTTTCTTTTATATTTTTATATTATTCCCTTTTATTGGTATTCAATATAATTATTATTATTTTTAATATTTATCATATGCATTGTATTAACTATTATTTATTTATTATTTTTAATGGAAAGTTCCATTAAATACAAATTCTTTCTAATATATAGATTAGTATAACCACATACTTTATTTTTGTGCATATGTTCTAAAAATTATCATTTTAAAAATGTCAACAAACAAAGAACAACAATCAGGCGAAACATGCATGCATTCAGTCAGTATGACAGGCAAAAATGCAATGCAAACCTATGGTGGGCTTCCATGTACCCACGGACCATGGGTGTATGAGACACCGCATCATAACCACTTACCCGATGTTTCCGTTCTGCTGCTTCGGTAAATGGGGTGGGTGCTTTCTTCACTATCTGCCTCGAACCTGCACCTGCACCACAAACACTAACCACAGAATCATATTCTTCAAGAAAATAAATTGCTACTAGTGGGGATGTGACAATTTATTTATTTTTATGCATCTTCCTTTTGTTTGAATTTGCTGATATAACAATGGTATTTGAGTAGGAACCAACTTAACCATTGTTGTACTAATTTTAAAAGACTAGTAATCTCCTCACAAAAGTCCACAAGTAAAGACAATTCCAAAATTTAAATCCGATGCAACTAATTCCCCTTATTAAAAATTTGTAGATGGAGCTTTATTATTTTTTGTCTTTGAATATGGGATGTGTGGGTGAAATTATATAGTGCTTACCGGGGTAAGGGTGGAAGCGTGTGTGGTTAAGTTTTGTCTTTGCCTTATGGTCTACGCACACCCAAGCCAATGCTCCATCGACGATCCATGGTGCAGTTGGCAAGCCTGAACCAGCCTGGGCCTGGGTTTATTTGAGTGAGTGTTTTTTTTTTTAATTTACATGGTGGAATCGGTAGCCGCCACAAATTCGGGCAGGTTGTTCAACTTTTTTATGGCCACCACAGTATTCTGCGTTGTACGCCCCAGAAGCCGCCATTGCAGTATGCCCCTGTAACTACCATGCCACAATCATTTTAAACCTTTTACGCCGTTGAAAGCATCAGGAAAGGGACAAGCGTTCAATCCGACGAGGCCCGAGATTTGAACCTTGGACCTCCGCCCCATTATGGGGTTTGGATGAACCAATTGGTCTACACCTCGGACCTTGGGGAAAGTTGAGTGTTAAAAAACATATTTAAATGTGTTTATTGATGTTTAAAAATAATAATAATTATTCGATTATTTATATTGAAATAATAAAAATAATATAAAGTAATATGACATTGATTTTTTTTTTAAGTTAAAAACAAGGTTAAGATTTATTTATATTATAAGTTTTGAATTTTGGTTTAAGGTGTGAAATTTGTTGCTACAATTAATTTCTTTAAACCCTAAGAGAATTGTAAGCCTCTCCCATGTTTTTTAAAACTTTGGTTTCCATTGTAAAATTTTCATTATTCTAAAACTTATGTGAAACTTTTTACTTATAAACAATTATTCTAAAACTGTGTGTTCATAAACAATTATTCTAAACCCTATGAACCAAATGTTAAGCTTCTCCATAGGATTCACAGAATTCACATGTGATCCTTGAATTTTCATTATTCTGAAACTTGTGTGAAACTCTTTACTCATTATTCTAAACCCTATAGACCAAATGTTAAGCTTCTCCATATGAAAACCTTGGTTTAAGATATAAATTATGAACCTCCTAACCAAATACTTAAAATCCCATAAAATATTTTTAAATATAAATTAAATCAAATTCATTTTTAATAAAATATATTATAATTTAAATTTGAAAATATTTTTAAAATTAAATAATAATGTTTTAAAAATATAACTATTTAATAATAAATAATTTTTATATTACTACTTCTTAAAAGATACCACGATGAGCCAATTGGAATTATAAATTTTTAGTTAAGAAAGTGGGATTGCTTGGAATAATATTTTTAATTCTGCATATCTATACGAAAAATATATCTTTTCCACTTATCGTATTTCCAAAACACAAGGAGATTTAGAATTTATTATCTTTGTAATTAAAGAATAGTCGGATAGGGCAACTGAAGGGAATATTTGGTCTACAAATGGTCTGGATGTATGTCAATATCTAAGTTGCAAAACCAACCAGTAATTTTAAGTACAATGTACACTCTGAAGAGAAGACTGTCTTGACAGTGTGTGCAGGCGAACACTCTGCCACACTGCAGAAAGCTAGTGCGGCTATTAACACCCTTTACAAATTAAAAATGTCATGTGTATAGAAATTTGGTTCTTGTTTATAAATATTATTAATTGATGGCAGATTGGGATTTAGAGAGAGCTCCAGCCTACTGGTCCTATAAAAATGTATACAATTGCAATTATTGTTATATTTTCCTCTGTGTTTTCGGGCTGAAGATATGAAGCTGAACCTTGAAGCCCAACATTTACATATGGGATCTGTTTCAGTAACTGTTCAATGTAGACGGTAGACAACAAAACATTAGTGCATTTGTTGGATTTTGCCTTAATGGAACGGAACGACTTGGATGGGTATCTGGTGGGAGTTAAATGGCAGGCATAGCTGAGCAAAGTATTAAGGAGAGTCAAGTGTCAAGAGTTTGTCAAAGAGTTAGTGGTATCCTCATTTCATTTCCATTTTGATTGGAGTTGGCATGGAAGTAAAATTATCAGACATGAAGAAGAGACTGTCATCCAGATATTATGGAATGCTACTAATGCTTGTGCTCATGCTCATGGTTATAATGAGTTAAACTGTTGTTGAAGACAGAAACCTCAACTTGAAGACAACGAATAATAAGGATAATCTGGGTGGGAGTTGAAGGAATTGGCGGCGGTGCCGGTTTCGGAAAAGGTTGCATATATTTTGAATTGATCGTTGCAATCCATTTCCATTCAAGCGTTATGCTTGCTTTGTTGTACACTTCAAATCATTTTTTTAAAAGGAATGTTGTAGGGTGTATATATAATACATGGATAGGTAAATAGATCATACTCAAATGGTAGTTGTCTTCGTTTCTTTTATTAATTTATTTAATTTATAAATTAATTTATTCCACTACGGTGAAAGATTAAATTCACGGTAATGAATTCGAGTATTCATACTTCAATGTTTTGACTCAAAAGTAATACTATTGAGATAGTATAATATTACGAGAGTTATGATATCAAACAAAAACCAATAACTAAATGAAAACCAAAACATAAGATTCAAGGTTTAGCCTTTTATCTTCTTAATTTTTTTTTTTTTTTTCCCTCTTGATCTTGGGTTCATTCATGTCCTCTATAGAAATCTCTTAAGTTATATATTACTAATAAAAGCTTTACATTAAGAACTTAAGACAAGTTCAATATACAATATCCAGGTATGCCTCCTCGTAACAAATAATTTTTCATTTTTAAATTTTATTAAAATATATTTATATTTCGAGTTTAATTTAACCATAGTAGTAAATGTTACAACACGAATAGTTAGAAGGATTCTAAAATAATATATACCTTCACATATTTAGTTTTATTGTTGCAATTTGTTTCTATTTACAATGAATTTTCCATTTAAACATTATATGTAACGTATGATATTGTTATTACATTATTGAATGTTGTATTCCTTATAGGCGAATTTGAAGAACCATTTTTATAATCTTACTAAGGTGTTAATTGCAGCCTCTTAAACTTACTATCCTCTATAACTTTCAATGAAATATTCATCATATCACTTATGAGATTAAAACATCAATTGTACTACAAGTTGTTATGTCTGTGTTTTTTTATTTATATGGTGGAATTGAATTCATAGCTATCGCTAATTCAGGTAAGCTGATTGGTTTTTTTTATGACCACCACAATATTTTGTGTTACATCACATAATTATTTACGTCTTTGCACAATCCATTCTTATAACCACCATGTCATAATCATTTTAAACCTTTTACTTCGCTTAAAGCACCACAAAAAGGACAAGCATTCTAAACTAATATATACCTTCACATATTTAATTTTATTGTTGCAATTTGTTCCTATTTACAAACCCTGCCACTATGTTAATATGATATTTTAATGAATTATATAGTGGGTCTCTCCATTAAGAACCTATATTTATAAGCCTGGAACTATTGCTATGTGATTTTAAAAAACTTTTGTTTTAATTTCATAAATTTATATTAAAAATAAATAGGATATACTATTAAACTATATGTTATGAACATACCAAAATTTTAATTTCATTGTGTTCGTTTTATTTTTAAAATTAAAATCATACTAAAAAGATATGAACTACTAATATATTTTATATTATTAATAAAATTACACATGTATAAAATAATTTCAAATGAATAAATATTTTGAATCAAAAGGATGATAAAGGAAGGAATGCAATAATAAAAAAATATATGATCCTTATGAAAAGAATTAACCAAAGGTAGTTTATTTGGCTAGAGTATTATTTTTATAAATTTAAGCTTAATGAATGAAGGATGAAAATGATAGACTAAGAAAATGGTAGGTGAAATTGTGAAGGCTTTGCAATTTGTTGCAGCAATTATTGATCAAAGATAAAAAATTGAGCAATACAAACTCATACTCACATCCATTTTATCCAACAAACATATTCAAAATGTTAAGTATTTCATTGATCACATAGTGGTGAGTGACATACCACTGGTGATGTTGAGGCAATTTTTATAATTATTTATGGAGGACTTGAGTAATCTAGAGCCTAAAGTGCACAAGGAGATATTACAATATGTGGTGGATCAAAATCAAGCCAAAGTTATAAATTTCAAAGAACAAGCCAATGGGAATGATTTTGGAATAAATAATGAAGCCTATAGCAGTTGTGGTCTCAATGGCATCAAAAATGGTGAGGTGGAGTCATATAGTGTTGCGGTCTCAATGGCATCATAAATGACAAGGTGGAGTCATATAGTGCAAAACGTCTTCAGTATATTGATTTTTTGGGCCCAAAAGATAGGGAAAAATTATCTTGGTATTAAGTGGAGTTGGGCAAGCCTAAGTCTCCAAAGAAAAAGAGGTTCCCATCACTTGGTAGGTAAATTTATGGGGGTTAGACCTAACTTGGATTCGGTCAAAAAATGGGCTTTTGCTAAGTGGAGGTTGAATGTTCATATGGATATTGTCACCCTCTCTAGGGGTTTTTCATGGTGAAGTTTAATTATTTTGCTAATTTAGAGAGAATTTATGGGGGGGACTAGTTCTTTGGAAGGTATGGCCTTTTCTTGAGAAGATAGGGACCTCATTTAAATCCGAAGACCCAAATTTTTTTGTAGGCCCTAGTTTGGGTGAGATTGCTAAATATCCCTTCACTATTGGAATGAGGATATTTTCACTAGGAAAATGGACTATGTGATTGCTATGGATCTAACCACCAACTCCAAATATTGCCTCGTCTCTACCAAAATATGTGTTAATATGGATATGGGGGGAATTTACCAGATTTGATTAAGTTGGTTTCAATATTGAGTGTTTAGAATAAACCTTTAGAATATGAGAATCCCCCTATTAAATATAGGGTTTGTAAAATATTAGGGCACTTGAATTGGGAATGCCCAAACCAGAAGCCTCCTTCCCAAGGTCATAAATTATAGCAACAAAAGAAAATTGAAGAAGAGGGTTCCAAGAAGAAATATATCTTGGAAGTTGAAAACCCTAAGAGTGAAAAGTAGAAGGCCTCATCCTTAGAGGGTTCTAGAAAGGAAGATATCTTGGAAGTTGAGATACTTGAAAATGAAGTAAATTTAGCTAATATGCAGAAGGATTATTCCTTTGGTAATTAAGTTATGGAAGATAAGATGAAGGTATGTGATACTTTACCCTCCTCACAAATGAACATTGTCCTTTCTCCAAATTCCTTTGATATGCTTCAAGAGATTACTTTTGGATATGAAGGTAAATATCTCTTGGAAAAGGTGGATGATGAAATATTCAGTTAGAAAATGATGAAGATGAAGATGAGTAGAAAAAAATAGTTTTGAAAAAGTGGGTAGATCAAATAAAAAATAACCTAGGATATTTAGCCGATAAAAAAAAGCTACCCAAACTCCAAAAACTAGACATCAAAAGAAGTTAGGAATTGATGTGGGTACTGTTAAATCTCAAGGGAGACCTTCCAATAGAAAAATTAGAGAAAAAGAGATAGAGATGAATATTGTCAATAGAATCCAAACAGTAATAGCCTTGGACGGTGGAAGTAAAAAGGTGCTCAAGGTAGGAGGAAAAAGATGATAATGCAGGCCATGTTGAGTTTGAGAACAAAGATATACCTATCCTTTATGGTGTTATGATGATTTAATCTAGTTGCTTATGGGTGTTTTAATATTTTGATTTCTTTTTTGGTTTGGTCTTAGGAGACCATTTCACTTTGTGGTAAGTTGCATTCAAAATATTTTAGTTTTATGGGTTTTCTTGTTTGTGATGTCTCAATTTTGAGATTATTGTAAAATGTTTGGGCCCCTTTAAAAACCTCTTCTTCTATCATAATAAAAATAAAATAACTTTAAGCTTAATATTTATATAGTTCTTATGAAATAAAAAAAATTAAAATGAATAAATATTTTAAACCAAAAGGATGATTAAATGAAGGAATGTAGTATTGAAAACTTATATGATCCTTATGAAAAGAATCAACTAAAGTAGTCTAATTGGATAAAGTATGATTTTTTATAAATTTAAGCTTAATTTTTATATGGTATTTATAAGTTTTGTTTGATTCTCTTGATTGAAAGATTAGTTCATGATTTGGAATATATGTCTTGTTAATTTTTACATCATTATGCAACTAATAAATTTAAAATAGAATATTTTTGGATTTTACTTGTACTGTATATATCTTAACACTTATTTTTGTGTTACAACAAGTAGCAAGAGTTATCACATAATAAATATCATAGTATAATGTTGCACATAAATATAACATAACATAAAATTTAAATTTAAAATATTAAAAATTCATAATTATGAATAAAAAAATTAAGATACTATAATTTCCATCTAAAAGAAGTAAATATGATCATAACTAGATTTTGCTTCATGTAGAACTAATTGATGGTACAATGCTAGTAGCTCTATACTTTTTTTAATATAAAAAGGTAAAAATTTTATTAAAAAAAAAACTCAAGTTATACATTTACTTTTGATAACCTGCCTTTCTTAGCAAGGCTCAAAATGCAACTCAACTTTGTTTTTTTGACTATCCAACTTCTAGATGTTCTAGTCCTTGTTGGATGACCCCTTAAGGTGTTCCATTTACCCTATTTTTTTGAATACTTGGAATTCATCTTGAATCTACAAATGCTTCTTTTTATTCTTATACTCACTTTCTTAGATCCCATATTGTAGTTGCTTCTGGAGTTGTGTCCATATATCTACTTCATCCTCTGACATCTGAGAGTCCTCATGAGTTCTAACTTGCACTATATCTAAAATTTTCCTAATTAAAGTGCCCTAAATTATTTCCTTTGGTCTAAATTCTTATTTAAATATCATGTTGTTACATTCAACCAAAGTTGCTAGCAGATGAAACACACACCCAAATTCCAAGTTATCTTCAAGGTCTTTGATTTAAATACATTGGTCTTCCAATAGTCCCAAAGGTTGTTCTAGGTAGGAATGTATCTTTTTGATTGATAGAAAATATTGCACCACAAAATCCATACTGTTTAGGCATAGGGGTAAAAAAAGGAGGTAGTCCATTGTTTCCTCCTCTTGGTGATACACCAATTGGGTGATAATACTCTTATGTGCAACCAAACACATAAAGTAATTTATCTTTGGTGATTCTTTGGGTTACCATAATTTCAATCAGAGGGGCTTTGGACCAATTTGAGTGTTGTGGTAATATTTCTATAACACTCTTTGACAATGTAAATTCCTAATTGGCTATGCCCCTAGCCTAGTTGATTAGGTACATTTATCCTTGGCCTCTTCCTTTCACCCAATATTTCTTTCAGTTCTATTTTTTCCTCAATCCATTCTTCCCTTAGTTCCTCCTCTAGAACTTGCCACTGACTAAGAATTGGTCTATAGTTGATGTGATGGTTTATAATAATGATCTATGAAATATCACCATTTTATTTAAAAAAATATTTGAGTCCTATTAAGTGTGGGTATTGATCAATTATGAGGGGAAAATATTCCCAAGAACCTTCCCATAGTCTAGCAGTCCTACTATTCTCCACTTTCCAGTATAAGCCTTCTTTGATAAGTGAAACCCCTTTCTTTATAGCTTTCCAAGTCTCTAATCCCTCTTATATTGAGGGAGGTATTTTATATTTTATGAGGGATAGTATTTAGCTTTCAAAAATTTACTCCAATGTTGGTCTTGATAAGTTAGCCATCTCCAATACAACTTGGTTGTTAGAGCTTGATTGTTTATTGTTGCTCTAATTTCCAGATCTCTAGCTTCCTTTGGCTTACAAACCTTATCCCAACTTACTAGTTACCTTGTGTGGTTTCCCTGCACTTCAAACCAAAGGAAGTGTCTCATCATCTTATCCAAATATTTTAATATGCTCTTTGGGGCTGCCAAAATGGAGAATTTGTATACCAAAATTACTTGTAAAACTAATTTAAGAAATGTTACTCTTCCTCCAAAACTTAGCCACTTGTAGGTCCAATGCAAAAGTTTTGAGTGGACTTTGTCTCTTATTGATTTCCAATATTTATTTTTAAGGGCCTTCTCTGTTAAGGGGATACCCAAATATTCTAAAGGTAATTATAACTCTAAGAATTTGAGGATGTGGGTTATCCATTTTCTTAATATTTTTATCACATTGAAAAAAACTACTTTTGATTTTCTTCATTTAGTGGTTGTCCAGTAACCGCTATGTAGCATTCTAACACTTATTTTATATTGGTAACTTATCTTATTGATGCTTCCCCCCACATGCCTATGTCTTCTACAAATTTAAGGTGAGTAAGATTTATGTTCTTGGTTATCCTCACGCTTGCAATGATATTCTCTCCTCTCCTCCTTTGTATGAGTCTTACCAAGTCCTCTATGAAAATGATAAACAAAATGGTGAAAGTGGGTCCCCTTGTCAGATGCCTTTGAAATATTTGAATAGTTGGAATGGATTACCATTAATGAGCTCTGAGAAAGAGATTGTAGAGATGCATTCCATAATTCATTTTATCCATTCTTCACTAAAATTAAATTTCTTCAATAATTGATCTAAAAATTCTAAACTTACTCTATCATAAGCCTTGGATAAATCTAGCTTAATAAACATATCTTTGTTCCCCTTTTGGAAAATATTGTGAATAGTTTCTTGTGCTATCACAATCCCATATATAATTTGTTTGCCCTACATAAATCCCCTTGTTTTGGAGATATTAACCCTCGTAATATCTATTTCATCCTATTTACCATCAATTTGGTTATGATATTATAAACCACATTGCAAGGAGCAATTGGTCTATAGATAGTAATATTCTCCATATCTCCACCTTTCAAGACGATAACTAAAAAGCTATGATTCAAGGCTTTAAGTATTCTTCCACTAGTTCTAACTTCTTCTACAACTTGGGTTAAATCCTTTGCTATTATATCCCAATAGGCTCTATATAACTCTACTAGAAATCCATATGGACCTGAGGCCTTCCATGTCTACATAGCAAAAACTGTTTCTTTAACTTCATTCTCTCTAATCTCTCTTTAGATCTCTTAATTTTTATTTTGTGGTATTAAAACTGGTATGCTTTCTAAAATTTCCTCTTGGTGTTGAGTGGAAAGTTGTGGTTTTGTAGTAAATAAAGTTGAAAAGTATTTATTTGTAGTTTCTTGAATACCTAGGGTAGTGGTTTCCTTATTTCTATCCCTTGTGGATAGGGTATCAATCTAATTATGGTGATTGCATGTTATGGATGAGTGATGGAAGAACTTGGTGTTCCTATCTCCCTCTTATAGCCATATTATTCTTGCTCATTGTCTCTAGTAGGCTTCCTCTTTCTTGTCTAACTCTTTTTCCTCTTACATCAAAAAAACTTTCTTTGTAGAGAAGCTCTTTAGAGATAGGTTCTGAGTGGATCATTTTTACTATTTCTTGCATTCAAACTGATATATTTGCTCTTTGTTGATGGAAATCTGACTGATGAAAATAACTCCTTTTTTTATTTGCTTTTAATGAACTTTAATCTAGAGTGAAGTTAAAATTGTGTTGTCCTACATTCTGGTTTTCCTTGATGCCACCACTATTTCATTAGTTCTGAAAAGTCATTATTTTGTAGCCAAAAATTCTCAAATATGAAAGGATGAATCTTGAGTTAAGGCCTTTTTCCTATGTAGATAGATACCAAAAAATGATAAGATGCTAACTAGTTTAATATTTGTGATTAGCAATACCAAAGGGTAGAGAATTTCTCAGGAACCTATCTAGTCTAGATTTAATTATGTGTTCACCTTTTATTTTATTAGTCCATGTATTGTTACGTCTTGTTGGGGGTATGTCAATCAAATCCAGGTGCTCTGATTGAGCCATAAAAACCCTATCCTTCTCATTTATCTAGGTCAAACCTTCTTCTTGATCATGCACCAACATTTTAGCATTTAGATCCCCTCCCACTATCTAGAAGTCTTCCTAATGGGTTTCCCTCATCTGTTGTACTACCTTCCATTGAATATTTGAGCTCGCATCACTGTCATACCATAAAATTTTAATATCATACAAAGCATCCCTGAGTCTAGTCATGAGTATTCCTTTAACTAGATCTGAGTCCATAAATTGGAATGAGTTGTTAATCCATAAATTTATTATTCCCTCTCAAAACCCCTTAGAGGATTAGGTAATAAAATCTACCTGTACCCAATATTTCTTGGAAATTTTTTACATAACCTCTAAGGAGGATTTGGTTTCATGCAACAAAAATGCATCTGGGTTATTTTCTAAAATCATTTTCTTAGAAACCAATTATCTAGGGTAGTTATTTAAATCCCTTACATTCCATGTGTTTATAATCACTGAGACTCTGTGTTGTAGAAGTTGGCAATTGACTTTACCAATCTAGATTCTCTCATCTATTCCTCTTGTTTCTATATTTTTCCTTATTTATTTTTATTTCCACCCTTTGTGAACTTGCATTTTTTTATTGCTTCTCTACCTAGCTGGTTCTTAGTGTTGGATTCTCTTTATTTTTCTATCCCACTCCCATAATGATGGTTTTTGATGTATTTTGGTCCTGCACATGCGCTATCATTACCCTTGCCATATCATTTTGCTAGAACAATGATATCTTTAGTGTCCGTTGTTGCTCTCCCAAAGCCCATGATAAGTTAATTTTTTGGGGTCTATATGTCTTGTTGTGTCATAACCTTGTGAGTTTCTTGGCTCTCCCTCCCTCTTTTAATTTTTTTTTTAATTGGAGTTTGGAGGGGATTTATCTCCTTTGGGATGGAGGTGTACTTTTGGTGGATCTATTATTCTCTTTCTTGTTGTTGGCCCATGTCATTTACTGGTTCCACCTCTAAAGCCTCTTTTCATTCCATTGGATCATCTAATTTAAGGATTTTATATTTATTATAATATGTCCTCTAGTCTGGGCATTGGTTCATTTTTATTGCTTTAGTTGGATTTCATCCTCTTGCTTAATAATTATTTCTTTGGGATCCCTTGTTATTTTTGAAATGCTTCATCATTCTCCTTCTATGGGAGAGGGTTTTTAGGATTGGTTCTAGATTCCTATATTTCCTCTCTCCCTATTTTGGGGAAATTTCTTACTAGATACCTATACTCATGGCAAGCTCTACACCTAAAAGGAATCGATTCATAATCCACTTGTTATCTCCATGTATTTTTTCCCATACTCAATTCAATTTCTATTGGGATATGCTTTTCTAGGTTCATAATCACACATATCCAAAGGAATTTATTTATAATTTACTTGTTATCTCCATGTATTTCTTCCCACCCTCTATTCAATTTCTACTGGGAGAGGTTTTTCTAGGTCCATCTCCACACATATCCTTGTGTATGTCATTGATCCCCATTCTATCGATTCTCATGATATTCCCATATATGTATCTAGGAGGTTACCAATCATCCCAAGGATATCCTCCCTCTAAAATTCAAGCAAGAGAGCAAAGAGCTTTAACCATATTGATACTACAAATGGCTCCACACGAGTATCAAATACGAGTCTCTAAGGTTACATGAATAAACCTATCAGACCAATGTTATATGGTCCCCCTTCCAAATCCTTATTCTTATTTGATACCATTATGAAATTTGATACAAATTATCTATTTGAAATAAGTAAGATATCAACTTCTCCTTCTGGATTCCAATATTTCCTTGCCTAGTTGTACAAGAAATGATGGGATGGCCTCAACCTCACAAATTTATAAATCAAAACTTGGGTTGATTTGAACATGATGTCTTCTACAATTAGTTCTTCTGCTATCTCAAGGATAGGAACTGAGTCCATTAAAAGAGAACACCCATTTCTTCATGTTTGCTCTACCTTTTTATCTTTTTGTTTATCAACTTCCTGCATTCATTTTTTAAATGTTGCATGGGTTCTAATTTTGCTTGTATTCTCCTCAATAATGCTAGCACTATTAGATATCCCACCAAGATTTGGGGTCATTGAAAACCACAAAAAAAAATCTAATAGTTCACACCCAAAAAAAAAGATAAATAAAAATTACCTGCACTATTGGATCACCATAATAAAATAACATGATGCATATTGGAGGCAAAAGGGTGGGGTTGGTTGCCCGAAGGCAACCGAAAGCTTTAGCGCTTTCGGTATTTTTTCAACCCTCCCACAGTGGCCGCACAGGCCATGTGGGATAAATATTTTTTTCCCCTCTCCGACCTAGACGCGGATAATACCGCCGTGGTTCCTGATTTGTTTCATCGGGCCCTTCAGCTTCCGTGGTCGGTATGGTGGCGATGATAGGTTATGGTTTCAAATCCCGTCGAGGATTTTTTGACGACTGGTTTCGTCGCCTTTGACGCCTGTGCACTATTGACGCCCGCCCGGCCAAGTTGACGCCTGCAACATGTTTTTTGCCGCTCGAACTAAATTTTTTATGCCTGAAACGCGATGTTGACGCCCGAAGGACTTGTTGACGGCCGTAAAGCACAGATTGACGCCCAACAGGCATCATTTACACCAAAGGAAGCATTATTGATGCCTTGAGGCTCCAATTTTTTTTCATTTGGGGATCTTTAATGATATTTTTTTACCCATTCTTGTCTATTTTGCAATTTGAAGGGGGGAGTTCACAAATTTCACTTGCAAAATTGTCAGACAAAGGGGGGAATTGGTAATAGGAGCTATAATTTGTGGGAATTTATGATTGTTTTATTTGCATTTAAATACTCTGTTTTCTTGCATTATCAATCATAAATTACAAAAACATATAAGACCCCAAATTTATACCCTATTTGTGCAATTTGTTGCATAGCAGCATTCGGTATTTGAGATACCTCTGGTCCACACTTACAGGTAATGTTGTCGTGCTTTGGACTACTGTATTCGCCGCCTAATATAGTTGCAACAACGATGTCTGAGCTTGTTCTCTATAAATCATCGGGGAGAAATAAGGCAAACCAGTTTTTTGTTTTTTTCCCATTTCATACCCACATCGTGATTGTTGTTAGGCGTAAATCCTGACGAAAGATTTTTTTTCCCAAAGTGTTTAGGGGAAGTTACGCCCCACGCATGTGAAATAAAACTTTCTATGGTAGGTGTCATTAAAAACACGATGCCCTTTTAGTATCACCTATGTTCAATATATTGTGCTTCTCATATGTACTTATAATCTCCCTCACATAAGGGCGAGTACATATTGAGTAGTATATTGTTCATATATACCTATAGTTTCCCTCACGTAAGGGCGGGTGTATATTGAATGGTTACAATATAAATATCTGGCAGGTATAAAGAAAGGGATACCAATTGGTGGTATAAGGAACCTTCATAATGGCCACAATTCATAAGTATCTCTTAGATTCACAATTGTTGAAAGGTCCTAACTTTGTTCCATGGAAGACAAAGATGAAAGCCATACTTTAGTTGGAATATTTATGGGATGTAGTGACTGGCACTGCCAAACGTCCTCAAACAGTAGGAACAGATCAAGATGCTTGGGATAAGAAAGACAAGAAGAGTCTTGTGTTTATCTTACTTGCTACTACAGATGAGGTGCAACCTCATATTTGTGATGTGAAAACTAGTAAGATATCCCGGGATGATTTGATCACAATATATGAAGCGAAGAATCAATCCACTATTCTCCATCTTCAAATTCAACTACATAATCTCAGTATGAGTTCTGGAGAAACAGTTGACATATTCCTTTGCAGAGTGGCAGACTTGAAAGCAAAATTGAATGCTATGGGAAAACATGTGGATGATGATGTCTTGAATTCTATTATCTTGAGAGCATTACCAAGTTCCTACAAGATGTTGATCACTTCTCTCAATGTTTTTGGTAGACAAGTATCATTTGTGGAACTGGTAAACTTGCTTCAGACTGAGGAGGCAACTCAGGTCCAGAAAGATGATATGCCATATAATGCTCTCTCCACACAACAAAGTGGTAAAAAGCAAGGCCAGTTTCAAAAAGGGGGTGCTTCTTCCAAAGTCAAAGGGAAGCAATCTCAGCAAAAAGATACAAAATATTGTAAAATTTGTGACATGAATAACCATGACACCAAAAGGTGTTGGTTCAAAAACAAGCAACCAAATGAAAGAGGTTCACAAAAGAAGGGCAAGCACAAGAAAAAATACAATAAGCATAAGCAATCTAAAGGCCATGTTGCTTATGCTGAATCCAACTCAGACTCAAATTCTCCTGAGTTTGATTCAGATTTCGACTCTGAAAGAGCACACAAGGTGCTCATGACTCATACTTCGTCTTCCCAGATAGATGCTATATGGTATATTGATTCAGGAGCTAGCAAACACATGACTGGGGATAAATCTTGGTTTGATACTTTTGTGGAGAAAGAGGGTAAGCCAGTCACAATTGCTGACAATCAAGTATATCAAGTAAAAGGAGAAGGGGATATTTTTGTGTCCCTTCCTGATGGTAATTGTCAAATTGAAAAGGTTATCTATGTTCCAGGCTTAGCCAATAATCTGCTTTCAGTCACACAAATGTTGGATAGAAACATGGAAGTCATGTTTCGAGTTGTCAATGGCAAGAAGAGATGTTTTATCACACACAACGGTAAACATGTTGCAACCGGATCTTACAAACATGGCTTGTTTATTCTCGATGCTATTTCCACTCCACATGTTGCTTTGGCTGCTACTACAAAGGAGGCCACCTCTCTCTGGCATCGGTGTTTGTTAGAGTTACTATAGTAATTCTATGTTATTCCTTTATTTATGTTAGAATTATGTTGTTAGGTTAGTTGCGCTATTGTTAGCGTACATAATATTTGGTTTATTTTATTTAGACCTAAGCTGTTAATTAGATCCTATGATTACGAGCTAATCTGAGCTCTCCATGTATTATTTATACGGATTCTGATTAATAGAAATTGTTCGCTTACTCTAACATGGCATCAGAGCCAGAAGCGTGAGGAGAGAAAGGAGGCAGCAAATTATTTGCATAGTTGGGCTGAAGGAAAAAAAACATAGTGGAAGAGCCTGGCGGAAATTTTTTTTCCGCACATAGTTTGTCTGTGCGTTTTTCTGTGCAACACTGCGTCCGTAGTCTTTAAAAAAAAAATTAAATTAAATTTTTCTGTACTTTCACGCACAGTGTCTTTTTTTTTTCCTGTGCACAGTGCATTTTTTCTGTGCACTCTCACGCACAGTGCCCTCCCCTCCCGCCCACCACAGCCGCAATAAAAAAAAAAAAAACGTCGCGCGCAATCGCGCGACGTTCCGCGGCATTTCCCTGAGAAAAAAAAAGCGTCATGCGCATCCGCGCGACGTTGGGAAGGACTTCCCCCCCAACACGTCGCGCAGACGCGACGATTGGGAGGCCCCCCTTCCCCCTACCACGTCGCGCATCCGCGCGACGTTGGGAGGCCCCCCCCCCTACCACGTCGCGCATCCGCGCGACGTTGGGAGGCCCCCCCCCCCTACCACGTCGCGCTTCCACGCGACGTTGGGAGGCCCCCTCCCTAACTCCCACGTCGCGCATCACGCGACGTTGGCCCCCCCTCCCCTTCCCGAGGTCGCGCTACAGGCGCGACACGCGCGACTGTCGTGAAAGTCACGATAGTCGAGGTCGCGCGCTGCACGTGCGACCAGGTCGTGACCAGGCTACAGTAGCGGTGGCTGCAGGCCACCCCGCCGCCACCAGCAGCGGAGGTCGCAGCTGCGGCCCCGCTAGCTGCTGCCCCGCCACACGCCACGACCACTTCGCCAAGAACGGAGAGGAGGAGGCACGCTCCCCGAGAGCAGCAGGGCTACCGGGACCTCCTCAAATCCGAGGGGGCCCCTGATCCTGTCGGATCAGCCCGCTAGTCCACCTGGTGGTGGACTATGCGGTAAGGCTCTGGGAGCCTGAAGGACGCGGGTTCCAATCCCGCCGACTCCCCTTCAACAAAGGTAAAAAAAAAATTTTCTTCCGACGTTTTTTTTTTCAATTATTTTGTTTTCCTAAAGTTAAAAATTTAATTTTTAATTTTAATTTATTTTCTATAGTTTAACCTTTATAAATTAAAATTAAATTTTTTAATTTGATTTTAATTTCTTTTTAAAGGTTTTTTACAAAACTATATAAATTAAAATTAATATTTTTTTTTAACTTAAGGTTATAAAATAATTGTTGAAAAATCATTTGTGGAGAGATTATTTTTTTTAAGATAAAAAGAAGGGGGGTATTTTTTTTCAAAAATCAAAGGGGGAAAGTGAGTAATTTTTTGAAAAGCAAATTTGGCATTATTGTAAAGGTGCATTTTCGGCTGCGCCCGACACCTAGTGGGTTATTCCTGTGGGCACTTTTTTTTGTTGTATGTTGCATATTTGTTTTTTGCACTATAACATTAAAAGTTAAAATCAAATTCACTCCCTAAGTCCCCGAAATAATTAAAACCCATCCGTGCAATTTATTGCACTGCAGTGTTCGGTATTTGTGATACCTCTGGCCAGCACTTACAGGTAAAGCTGTCGTGATTGCGCTATCGTATCCGCCGCCTAATATAGCTGCCAAAACGACGTCTGAGCTTGTTCTCTATAAATCGTCGGGGAGAGATAAGTTTGCCATTTTGCATTTTTTTACTCCATCCATTACCCTAATAGTTCTTGTGTTTAGGCGTAAATCCTGACGAGAGTTCTGAAATCCAAAGTGTTTAGGGGAAGTTACGCCCCACGCATGCGGATTGCAGACTTTCTATGGTAGGTGCCATCAACAAGACTATTCCCTTTCAGTACTGCTTATGTACCACGTATCGTATGATCTCTAAAAATCACCTATAGTTTCCCTCACGTAAGGGCGGGTGATTTTTTGTTGATCTTTCTAAATACCTATAGTTTCCCTCACGTAAGGGCGGGTATTTTGTACGGTATAACGGCCTAGCAAAAGGTATATCGAAAGGGGGACCAATTGGTGTTATAAGGAACCTTCATCATGTCCGCAAAACTAATGACTGATTCTCATCAGTTGTTGAAAGGTCCTAATTACACACCATGGAAAAATAAGATGAAGGCCATCCTAGCAATGGATGACTTATGGGATGTTGTATCTGGAGCAACAACCAGACCTTCACCTGCTACTGGTGCTACAGCTCCATCTACTGCTCAAAGAGACTTTGATAAGCTAGACAACAAAGCAAAAGTGCTCATCTTGCTTGTTGTGTCTGATGAAGTTCAACCCCATATTGCTGACTGTGCAACTAGTAAAGCGGCATGGGATGCCCTTAATACTATATATGAGGGAAAGAATGATTCCACCATTCTATTTCTTCAATCTCAATTACACAGTCTAAGCATGAAGCAAGGGGAGACAGTTGAATTCTTTCTTTGCAGAGTTTCTGAATTGAAAGCAAAGTTGAATTCTTTGGGAGAACCAGTTGAAGACAAGCTCCTTACTTCAGTTGTATTGAGAGCTTTACCTGATTCTTATCGGGTGTTGATCACTTCCCTTCATGTATCACAACGAAAAGTTACTTTTGTAGAATTGGTTAATATGCTTCAAGAGGAAGAGGCACGCCAACTACAACGAGATGATTCTTCTAACACTGCTCTCTACATCAACAGGAAAGGACAGAACCAGAAGAAGGGTAATTTTTAGAAGGGAGGGAATTCACAAAAGGATTCAAAAGGGAAACAAACTCAACAACCTCAACAGAAAAAGAGATATTGCAAGATCTGTGACAAAGAAGGTCATGATACAAACGGATGTTGGCATAAGAATAAGCAATCAAAACAGAAAGGCCGAAACAAACCACAAAAGAACAAACAGCAAGTGAATGTTGCTGTTGAAGAATCGACATGGATTCCGAGAGAGCCCACAAAGTTCTCATGACTACCACGAGTGTCCAAGCAGACGGATCCTATATGGTATGTTGATTCTGGAGCCAGTAAGCACATGACTGGTGACAAATCATGGTTTGAGTCTTTTGAAGCCAAAGAGGGCAAACCTGTCACTATTGTTGATGATAAAACCTACAAGGTTCAGGGAGAAGGCACTATTTCAGTCACTCTTCCTGATGGCAAGTGTCAGATTGATAAAGTTCTCTATGTTCCAGGATTGGCAAACAATTTGTTGTCCATCACACAAATTTTGGACAAAGATATGGTTGTGAACTTTAGTGTTGAGGGAGGCAAGAAGTGTTGTTCTATTACCAGAAGGGGTAAGAACATTGCAACCACTTCATATAAGCATGGCTTATTTGCCTTAGATACTATCTCTACTCCACATGTTGCCATGACAGTCTCTACAAAGGAGGCAACTTCCCTATGGCACAAGAGATATGGACATTTGAGTTCTGGTTACTTACTTGAGTTAAGTAAGTATGAGATGGTAAAGGGTCTTCCTTCCCTTTCTACCACTTTACCAGTTTGCTCGATTGCTTGGTAGGAAAGCAACATAGAGTGCCTTTTGAAAAGAGCTCTACAAGAGCAAAGAAACCTCTGGAGTTGGTTCATACCGATCTATGCGGTCCCTTCACTCCCAACAGTTGTGGGGGTAAGAGGTATTTTCAGTTATTTGTGGATGATTACTCATGAAAGATGTGGGTATTCTTTCTTCAACTAAAATCTGAAGCATTTGGCTTCTTTCAGCAATTCAAGAAATCTATTGAGAAGGAGTCAGGGACTTCTATAAAGACTCTCCGCTCAGATCGCGGGGGGGAGTTCACCTCTAAAGAATTTTTTGCATTCTTGAAAGAAAATGGGATCACAAGACAGTTAACTATTGCTTATACTCCTCAGAAAAATGGAGTTGCTGAAAGGAGGAATCGTTCCATCATGGAAATGGTTCGTTGCATGCTCACAGGAGCTAGACTTGAGCAACTATATTGGGCAGAAGTTGTCACCACAGCAATATATCTGTTGAATAGGGCACCCACAAAGGCCCTACAAGGAATGACTCCACAGGAAGCATGGAGTGGTAGGAAACCCTCCATTTCTCATCTACGCATTTTTGGATGTAAAGCTTTCATGCACATACCAAAAGAGAAAAGGAAGAAGCTAGATGAGAAGACATTGAAGTGTATTCTTCTTGGCTATGATGAGCACTCTAAGGGTTATCGTTTGATTGATCCCTTGACCAAGAAGATTCACATTAGTAGAGATGTAGTTTTTGATGAGGCTTTCACATCAGAAAACACATCAGATGTATACCTAGACCTTGTGGAAACTCAGATTGTTAAATCTCCTTCATCAAAGGTTGGAGGTTCTTCTGGATCTTCTTCAACACCTAAGAAGAAGAATCCAAAGTGGTATACAAATACAATCAAAGACTCTAAGCTATCTACTCCACCAGATTTGACTTTGGATAGGCCTCGTACTCGTAGCATGGCTCGACAGGAGAAAGCTGCAACAGAGAATACTGGGGTTGATGATCTGTGTCAATATTTTGAAGAACTTTCTGTAGATCCAGAGAGAGATACAGAAGATATGGATATTGATAGTGATAAGGTGTTTATGTCTTCCATAGATGATCTTGAACCTGCATCAGTACAAGTTGCTCTCGGTGAGCCTCAGTGGAAGGCTGCTATGGATGCAGAGTATAAGTCTTTGATGAAAAACAAAACTTGGAAGCTTGTCGATCTGCCGCATGAAAAGAAGCCCATTGGCTACAAATGGGTGTATAAAGTCAAGTACAAAGTAGATGGGACAATTGATAAGCATAAGGCCCATCTTGTTGCAAAGGGCTATGCTCAAAAGGAAGGCATTGACTACGAGGAAACTTTTGCACCTACTGCTCGGATGACAACAATTCGAGTTATTTGTGCTATGGCAGCACAGTTTGGGTGGAAAGTTCATCAGATGGATGTCAAAAGTGCCTTTCTAAATGGTGATCTCCAAGAAGAAGTCTATATGACTCAACCAGAAGGATTTGCAGTGGAAGGCCAACAACAGAAAGTTTGCAAATTGGTCAAATCCTTATATGGCCTGAAACAAGCTCCTCGAGCTTGGTATATAAAAATGGACAATCACCTCCTGCAGCATGGTTTTAAGAGATGTCCGTCAGATGCAAACCTCTATTTCAAGAAACAGGGTTCTGAGATAGTGTTGCTTGTACTCTATGTTGATGATCTGCTCATTACAGGGAGTTCAGAAACTATGATCTCTACTGTCAAAAGAGACTTGTGTCAATATTTTGAGATGTCAGATCTCGGACTTCTCCATTACTATCTTGGTCTGGAATTCAGCCAGAAGGAGCACTCCATCAAAGTGTCTCAGAAAAAATATGCCAAGACATTGTTGGAAAAATATCGCATGACTGATTGCAAGCCAATGGCAACTCCGATGGAGACTGGACTTTAGTTATCATGATATGATGATTCACCTCAGGTAGATGGTACTCTCTATCGACAGTTGATTGGGAGTCTCATATATCTGACCAATACTAGGCCAGATCTCGTATTTGCTATCAACTATCTTTCGAGGTTCATGCAGGAGCCTAAGACCACTCATTGGAAAGCAACAAAACGTGTTCTTCACTATGTCCGTGGCACAATGGAATATGGCCTAGAATACAAGAGGAACAACAAATTCTTCTTGCAAGGATACATGGACTCCGACTATGCCGGATCATTTGATGATCGCAAGTCAACTTCAGGATATATTTTTCATCTTGGATCCGGTCCTGTCTCTTGGCACAGCAAGAAGCAATAGGTGGTTGCTATTTCATCAACAGAGGCAGAGTATCGCGCCACACGTGAAGTTGTGTGCGAAGTGATATGGTTGCGTCGCATTCTGACAAGTATGGGTCATCCATCCAAATCTCCAATACACTTGTTTTGCGACAATCAGGGTGTTCTGAACCTAGTCAAGAATCCAGTCCATCATGAAAGAACAAAGCACATTGACACACAATGTCATTTCATTCGAGATGAAGTTTCGAAGCACCGAATTCAGCTTCAGCACATTCCCACCGATGCTCAAGTTGCAGACATTTTCACTAAGGCACTTGCACGTGTCAAATTTGAATTGTTTCGTAGCTCTCTTTGTATTGCAAAATGATGTAATCAGGGGGGGAAGTTAGTACAACTAGTAGTTCTTATATTACATAAATAATGTAATAAGGGGGGATGTTAGAGTTACTATAGTAATTCTATGTTATTCCTTTATTTATGTTAGAATTATGTTGTTAGGTTAGTTGCGCTATTGTTAGCGTACATAATATTTGGTTTATTTTATTTAGACCTAAGCTGTTAATTAGATCCTATGATTACGAGCTAATCTGAGCTCTCCATGTATTATTTATACGGATTCTGATTAATAGAAATTGTTCGCTTACTCTAATAGCGTTATGGGCATCTTAGTTCTGGATATTTGCTTGAATTACACAAATATGGGATGGTGAAAGGTCTTCCACCCCTCTCATCTATCTTGCCAATTTGCTCGAATTTCTTAGCAAGGAAGCAACATCGAGTACTTTTTGAAGCTAGCTCCTCTCGAGCTACAAACCCTTTAGATCTGGTACATACCGATCTGTGTGGTCCTATGCCAACCAGCTATGGTGGAAAAAAGTATTTTCAACTATTCATTGATGATTGCTCACGAAAGATGTGGGTTTTCTTTCTTCAGTTGAAATCAAAAGCATTTCTCTACTTTCAACAATTCAAGAAGCTTGTTGAGAAGGAGTCGAGATGTTTGATAAAAACCCTCCACCTAGATCATGGGGGGAATACACCTCTGAAGAGTTTTCAGAGTTTCTTAAGAAACATGGGATAAAAAGACAACTGACTACAGTCTATACACCTCAGCAAAATGGAGTTGTAGAAAGAAGAAATCGTTCCATTATGGAAATGGTTCGATGTATGCTAAAGGGAGCACATCTTGAGGATCAATATTGGGCAGAAGTAGTAAACACAACATTATACCTCCAAAATAGAGCACCCACCAGAGCTCTACAAGGGAAAACACCACAAGAAGCATGGAGTGGTAAGAAACCTTCCATTTCTCATCTAAAGGTGTTTGGATGTAAAGCATTCATGCACATTCTAAAACAAAAAAGGAGGAAGCTAGATGAGAAAACCTTGCAATGTATCTTTCTTGGCTATGATGAGTACTTAAAAGGTTATCGATTGATTGATCCTAAGACCAAGAAGACACATGTAAGTAGAGATGTTGTATTTGATGAAGCTCTCACATCAAAAGACACATCCACAATTGTATACCTAGATGAAGAAGAGCCTAAGAAGGAGGTTCAACTTCTACAACAAAAATAGAAAGTCCCAAAATGGTATACTAGCACTTTGAGAGATGCTAAGTTGAAATCCCTTCTCGATCTATCTCTTGATAGGCCATGTACTCGTAGTATGACTCAACATATGAGAGCAGAGGAATCTACTTCAGAGGTTGATGAACTTTATCAACACTTTGATGATTTGTCAGTGGGTATAGAAAATGATAGAGAGGAAGATAAGGATGGAGAAAAAATTTATATGTCTACATTGAATACAAATGAACCCACAACGGTTCAATCTGCACTTGATGAACCACAGTGGAAAGAGGCCATGGATGTAGAACATAAATCTCTCCTTAAAAATAATACTTGGAAGTTAGTCGATCTGCCAACAGGAAAGAAACCCATAGGCTACAAATGGGTGTTCAAAGTGAAGTATAAGGTAGATGGATCTATTGATAAGCATAAATTCCAGCTTGTTGCAAAGGGATATGCTCAGAAAGAAGGCATATATTATGAAGAGACTTTTGCCCCTACTACAAAAATGACTACCATTCATGTACTTTGTGCCATGGGAGCTCAGTTTGGGTGGAAATTGCATCAGATGGATGTTAAAAGTGCCTTCTTGAATGGTGACTTACAAGAAGAAGTATACATGACTCAACCAGAAGAATTCGTGGTTGAGGGGCAAGAAAAAAAAGTATGCAAGTTGATAAAATCATTGTATGGGCTAAAACAAGCTCCTCGAGCTTGGTATATCAAGATAGACAGTCACCTTGTGCAGCATGGTTTCATAAGAAGTCCTTCAGATGCAAATCTCTATATTAAGAAAAGTGGTTCTAATATAGTGATTCTTGTACTTTATGTGGACGATATGATCATTATAGGAAGCTCAGAAAGAATGATTGACTTAGTGAAAAATGAATTGAAGCAATCATTTGAAATGACATCTAGGAATTCTACACTATTGTCTTGGTTTAGAAGTTACTCAGCAAAAATTTCATATTAGAGTAACACAAAAGAAGTATGCCAAGACTTTAGTAGAAAAATATCGGATGACTAACTGTAAGTCAAAGGCAACTCCCATGGAACAAGGACTTAAGTTATCTCGATATGATGAGTCACCTAAGGTAGATGGTACTCTCTATCGCCAGTTGATTGGGAGTTTCCTATATCTGACAAATACCAGACCAGATCTCAGTTTTGCTATGGGATATCTTTCAAGGTTCATGCAAAAGCCTAAGATGACACACTATAAAGCAAAAAAAAGAGTGCTTCATTATGTTCATGGTAGTACAAATTATGGTATGGAATATAGAAAGAATAATAATTTTTTCTTACTGGGATACACAGACTCAGATTATGCCGGATCTATTGATGATCGTAAATCCACTTCTGGATATGTTTTTCATCTAGGATCTTGATCTATCTCATGGCACAGTAAGAAGCAGCATGTGGTTGCTTTATCTTCTACAGAAGCTGAATATCATGCATCCAGTGAAGCAGTCTACGAGATAATGTGGTTAAGTCACATTCTTACAAACATGGGCCTTCCAAAGAATCTTCCTCTTCATTTGTTTTGCGACAATCAAGGTGTTTTGAATCTTGTCAAAAATCCAATATTTCATGAACGTACCAAACATGTTGATACTAGATGTCATTTTATTCAAGATGAAGTTCCAAAGCACCATATACAACTTCAATACATTTCTACTGATGATCAAGTTGCAGATATCTTTACCAAAGAACTTGGGTGTATCAAATATGAAAAAATTCGAGATACAATTGGGATTTGCCAATAATGTAATAAGGAGGGATATGTTATATTACATTATTTTTACCAAAAGTAGCGCTCATAGGCACTATCCAATTTGGTTGAATAACCACTAATTGGTTAGAACCAACTTGTAACCAATTGTAACCTTTATATTTGAAATTAATGAGAATGGTCAATTGCTTCATCAAATTCATCACATATTGGATCACCATAATAAAATAAACCATAAAGGCTTATTGATATTGAATACATAATTAAAATATATTCTAGTGTATCCTCTTAAACTAAATTTAAGGACATACAAATGTGGCACTAGTCCTAGGCATTGGTATTTAAGAATGATAAACTTGCTTCTAGTAGCATGATTGAATAAAACTCTAAATAAATAATCTATTTTACAAAATTATATGGAAACAATATCATTTTAAAATTACCTTTTTAAATTGATAATAGAATATTGAAATGGTCCCCACTTGTATTATATTATTATTGTGTTATTGTGATACTTCATAAATACAAACAACAATATTACAATTGATAATTATACATATATATTGCTTCCAATATTTGAAGTTGAGTCTCCACATTGGAAGCCTAAAATTGTATCCATTCAAAATCATTTATTTGAACGTGTTATGAATAGAATTTTGAATAGAATGAAAATTGAATTTTATATATTTTTATAAGTTATGGAAAATAAACTACATCCTAGGGTGATAGTGATTTCATTATCATATGGAAAATTTGTTGGTTTCTACTATGCAAATTCAATCTTTTGAAGTAGAATCCATATTGCTTCTAGAGATGTATTGTTGCTCTATAGTACTTGATTTTTATAGTAGAGTATGTCATTACACTTTCATTCCTATAATACTATATAATTGGACCTCATCAAGGTTTGAATAAGTACCTCAAATTATAGTTGATGGACCATTTAATACTTTAACATAATACAAGTTTCTTGAAAATATCCTTTGCTAATCTCTTTATTTCTTTTTTTGGTATTGATAAAAAAAGGGATTGAAGGGCCCTGACCCTTTACACAAAGCTCAAAATATGTACGAGAAAAAATAAGAGAAGATCATACAAATGCAATATAGCCCTACCTTTGTAAAACAAACAAACCTGGGCTAAACCTGTTGATGGAGAAGCTAAAATAATATTTCTTCCGCTATCCTTCTATTTAATATGGTTGATGCAGTGCTCAATGCTTTACATAACTGATAAAGAAACTGCTGACAATAATGTAATTTAGTATGCTTTCACTTTGCTCTACCCTCTTTATCTATTGGCTTCATTATCAGTTCTTATAATCTCTTCCAACTCCATGGGGGCATATGACAAGACCTTAAAATTCTCAGATTTATGCATAGCAGCTATTTATTGTCAAATTGACTAAAATTAGGATTTTCAAATTTTGCAATTGGCTAATATTTGAGACCCTTGACTAGTGCCCATTAGCCAAAAAAAATTGGGTGCAAATGTTTTTGGGTCGATTCACTCAATTTTATAATAATTTGACCATTTTAAGTTTAAATTTCCAACATTACCCCTAATAATAGTGAATCTTCTACATGTGTTTGGACACTATTTGCCTAGATTTTGAAACTGATTCGCCAAATTTTTATAAATACATTTTGGGACTGACCCCTTACACATAACCCTACTTTATTTCCATATGGTTATTAAAATAGTATTACCAAAACATATAATGTGAATGTTATGAGTAATTTTTACTTTGTTAAGTTTTGAAATTAGATTATATAAGAATTTGAACCATTTTTTAGAATTACTAGAATAAAAAATTACAACATGAATTTCAAAATATTGGTTGAAAAAGCATTTTAACAAATAGTCTATGAATATGTCTACATAAATAAATTGAATGCAAGATATGAACATCATTTTTAATGTTGATATACCTTGACCTATTTGGGGTGGGCCAAGGTATTAATATTTTCTCTCCATGGGTGTCTTATTTGGGTATCCCATCCAGGTGGTAATCAGCTTTGGTGACAAGTATTTCCAGTGCTCGGTGTGTTGGTACCTTTCTCATCAGGTAATTCATGTGATATCAGAGCATATTGAGAGAGGATGTAAGTTTTGAGATGGTCCAAAGTTTTGTACTCCTTGAAAAGACTCTAGATATTATGGGAAGCCTTATGAGATCGATGATTGGACCATATTTCATTTTTTTTTAATTTTTCGATAATCACTGTAAGATGCTTCTATTTCTGTTGCTTGGGTATTTTAGTCATCCTAGTCTTATGTGTGAGAATACGTCTAGAACAATCTCCTAGCATTTTTATGAAGCTGAATCAAAGCATTTCTTTGTTGTCTGATAGAATTCTATTAGTGAGAATTCTGAGTGATGTGGGGATAGGTCTATAATAATGGGGAAATCGAAGGGATTGAAGCTAAAAGTTGTGTTACCGAAAATCTGTATTGATTAGGCATCCTTTGTTGCGAAAAAGGAGGTGATTGATATTCTGTGCATGGGTGGGTTACTAGATTGCATTCAAAAATTCCATGGGCATAATATCTTGATTTCTAGGTGGGTGGCATACTCCTCATGTGAGGGATCGGTTAGGGTGGGCAGTATGAGGCTCAAAATTGATGAAGAGCTCATTGCTAAGGTGACAAGTATTCCATTGAAGGGTGAATGTCATAATAGGGATGATCATTCCTTTTTTATGGAGCTAGGAGTTTTTCTTGATGAAGGTGACTTCCTACCAAAGGAGAAGAATGGGTTTAGGGATAAAGCCCTTAAACCTCCATGGGATCGTGTAATTCTAGTTATTATGAACTATTTCTCTCTGGGCCCCTCATGTGAAGTTATCAGAAGCTACCATATGATGTTTCTCAACAAATTATGAAGAGGAATGCGTATGAATATTCTAATGTTCCTATGTTATTCATTTAATAAAACATTGTCAAATATCATAAATGGTAAGGGCTTGAACAAGTTACACCAGGGTTTGATCCTATTAATTATTGAATTCATGGCCAGTGAAAATGGGATTAATATTACTGAGATTTTAAAGTTCATTGAGGTTAATACGTTGTTGTACTTATAGTTTTCAGTGCCTAAAGACTCCTTCTCTATGCATGATATTTCTAGTGACTCAAAGTTTTGCCTGGGATAGGGGTCCCATCATAAACATCATGTCTGGTTAGAGATATCTCTATCTCCTCATTTAGGGTGCGAGGTGGGAATTTAAGCTAGCCCAATGAGTCGCTCACATAGAGTGAGCCCACCTAACTCATGTAGGGATCTTGAAGGTAGTTGGAAAACTGGGGATCTCTCGGTGACCTCTATTGGTGTTAGGAGAAGTAAAAAAATATGCTCCTTAAGACTTTCGAAAAAGAAAAAAATTAAAGGAGGTATCAAATTGCAAGATTCTATTCTCATCATCAAAGATCCTTCCTAATGGGATTCAACAAGCATGGTCTACTGGAATGGTTAATATGAACTTGGCCAGGGTGGAGTCCTTAAATTTCTTACTACAATCGACCAAATCCATTGATGACAAGCAAAAGTGAGTTTTGGGTATGCTCAAGATCACAATAAATTTTAAAGAGGACATAATAGACAGATGTATGACCTCATAGAGTTTGTCTCCTCAGGTCTAAATGTTCCTGGTAACTCTCAATTGTCACCTTGAGCTTTTTGTTTCAATTTTTGTAGGTTGGTTTTTGGATGTCTCTGGGCTAGTTTTCCTTTGTTAGTTTCTTGTGCCCAATTTTTGTGCTTTTCTTGGTTGGGACCCCTTTCGGGTTTCCAATCCTTTTTGGCCTCCCTCGGGAGTGCTTGTAATTGGTTGTGAGATCCACTCAAAACCCTCGGTGCTTAATCTACCAAAAAAATAAAAATAAATAAATAAATCGAATGCAAGATATTATTTCATAATTTTTGTTGTAAATATTTTAATTAATATTCATCTTCAAATCAAGAAGTATCAATAAATTGTCAAGAGGATATATGTCTGGACACTAGATATTAATAAATATTAATAATTTTTATTTAGAATAAAACTAGACAAATAAACCTAGTATAAGGATATGATTTATAATATTTTATGTGTTTTAAAATGTATGTGATTTCCTAGAGATAAAGGTTTATTTTTGCATTCAAACATACCTCTAACAATCAATACATAAAGAACATAGAACCATAATAAAACTAAATAAATTTTAGCTATAGAATGTAAATTCCAATATCTACTTTTACATATATTTCATTGTAAGATGATATGGTTTAAATCATGTGGCACCTCTAGAATTGTGTTAGTAATCTTGTCAACATAAAATTGATAGAAATAGCAATTTATAAATTTGTACTTATAATAAAACTAAATAACATTTATATATTTAAAATTTACATTCTAATACCTACCACTCCACAAATGTTTGTTACAAAATTATATGATTTGATCACATTTTGAGGCCTCTAAAATCACACCAGTGACTTCTCAATAATAAAACTGGGTGTCCCTATAGTGTGTACAATTATTTTAGAAAAGTGACAAACTAAAACCCTATAATTTTTAATAAATTTTTGAAATCTTAAAAAAAATACTAAATTTACTTTTCATCTTGAGATATTAATTTGTTCCATCTATGTAAAAAGGATAATTAATGTCTCATTTGATTAAAAAATCCTTAAACTCATAAAATTTGAAATGAATGTCAACTCTCAAGCCTAATGCTTGCCACATGAAGTTCCAAACTTGGTTTGAGACTTTACATTGAATGAAAAAGTTTTTAGTATCTTCTTCCCACTTCTTACATAACATATATACTGATGACCCATGTATACCCCTTTTACTTAAATATTTAGTAGTAAGAATCACTTTGTGAGTTAAAATCCACATAAAATAATCAATTTTAAAAATGGATCTTACACTCCATAATTTTATTTAAAACCTACTATTTAGAATTAAGTGTCTTTATTTATTAGTCAATAGCCATTTGTATCCTTGTTTGACATGATATATTCTTATTTTATTTATTGGTACCCATATTATCTGGTTTGATTCACCTCTAAGTCTGAAATTTCTTTCTCTTAACAACTTAGCAAGTTTTTTATATTCATTCTTCAAGTCTGTTAACTCAATCCCCCATTCCCCCAATCTTTGATTTTGGATTCTAGCCATTCACTTTGAGAATTGTGAGTTTTAATTTAATTTAATTTTAAATTTTCTTCATACCTTTGCTTCTAAAGCAATCTCTTAGCTAGAGTATTTCTAGATATCATCCTATTAGAGGTATGTCATTGGTTGCATCTATAATATTTTTACCATCACTAATGAGCCATAAGCAATCCTTTCTGAAAACGAATAATATTGTACACATATTTGACCATGTATTAGATCCTTGATCTGAAGTTACATTTATTGTTAGTATACATTCTAATGGGTTACCTCCAAGATACTTATTCAACATGATGTTGCTCCATAACAAGTTGTTTTTATTGATTAATTTCCATATTATTTTAGCTCCATACACCTCTAGCAATAAGAAAAAATGCTTTATTCCTTATCCACCCTATTTTTTTGGTAAGCATACAATATCACACTTAACCATATAAATGTCCTTATTATTTTCTCAGAGTTCTTAGTTACCCCTATTGGTGCATGAATAAATGATATTAAATATATTAGGATGATGGATAAACTAACTTGATTAGAATCACTCTCCTAGTTAGATTTATCCATCTATGGTACCACATATTCAATATATGTATTACTTTATTAAAGATATTCTCCAATTAATTTTTGGAATGCTTGTGTGGGCTAATTGTCACCCCAATTACAGAAACAATTCTTTTAATTTGCATAGTTCAAAGCAAAACATTCTAGCAATTTTCCTCCTAAAATATATTGAGAAATTATATGCATAAAGGATAAACTTACCATAATTAATAGTATCTCTTGTTGATATACAAATTTTTTTGAATATCTCTTGCATGTTCTTGGCTTCGTTAATAGTTGCTTGTCCCATTAACATAGGGTCATCTATAAATTGTAGGTGGGTGGTGTTTACTATATTTTACGAAATTAATGCTTCTTCAATTTTTCCATGCATTCTTGCTTGCTTGATAAGATAGTGCAATGCGTCAACCATGATGACATATAAAGTTATTGATAATAAGTCGCCTTGTCGTATACCTCTAGAAAACTTAAAAAATCAAATTGTCCTTTATTAACTAATACTAAGAATTTACTAGAGCTAATGCAACCTTCCACCCATTTTAACTACTTCTCATAGAACCCCATTTTGTAGAGGACCATTAAGAGAAATCTATTGTTGAGTCTATCCTAGGCTATAGCAAAGTCAAGTTTGATCATCATTATCCTTCTCCTCGATTTGATTGCAAAATGAATTGCTTATTATGAAATGATGTCTTCATCTAAAATTTACCTTCCCCTAACTCTCCCCTTGCTCTTTTGATAATATCACAGACCTATTTTTTGCAATCTACTCACCATTATTTTTAAAATTAATTTATAGAAAAAATTGCATAGATAAATGGATCTAAATATATCAAACTTACTTGCCTTCTCCTCTTTTGTGATAAGTGTAGACACCAAAACAACACCAATCCGATTATGTGGCTACAAACACTGATCGCACTGGCATACACAGCCCCCAGGGCAGCCCCTGGAGGTTAAACAGTGGTCCTAACCACTCTCACAGTAGTTTTGGAAGGTCAGAGGTCAATTTGGCACCTTTCAGGCACTCTGCTCCTTATTCGTTCCACCCAGGGATGATTACAAACTGGTATTCGTTCCACCCAGGGACGATTAGCAGCATTCACCCCTGGGTGGGGCGAATAGCAGGTTTGACGGGCAAAAGGTCAAACCTTGACAAATGGCAGCTCAGATCCACCACTTAACTCCTCCTTCATTGCATGGGAGTGCGAGTGAGCATTTTTGAGCTCAAAGAGGATCATTATAGAGAGTCATGGAGTCCTTAATCAGGGAGGAATCTTCTCTCCCCTGAGAAGGCATGATCGCCAAGTGGCGCCTCTGCATGCTCATTCACAGAGACCCTCAAGTCTATAAAATGGTGAGTCTTCTCACCCCAAAAAGAGAATAGGTCAGGAGCATTTGGAGCAATGGAGTGTTGTCGATTTACGTCCTCACCCTTTTGCTTGTGCCTTTCACATCCTTGATCTCTCTTTTGGAAGGGAGGTTATTGGGTGATTATTGGAAGCACAATCTGGACCCAAAACCTGACATTTGGCCATAGTATCCCACCCAAATTTTTTGAAAATACCCCACAAGAGGTTTTGGACCCATCCCAAGTGGATTGGTGCCAAAATCGGGCCCCAAACGGTGGGCGTCCTGCCCTCGGGCGCCCCCACATTACTGTAGTCCTAATCGCCCCACCCCGGAGTGATTAGAAATCTGTAGCAGATTTCATTTCTATTTTTCTTGCATTTGTTTCTAGGTTGTTCAGATAGGCTTTCATTCAAATTTCATGTTATTCTGAGCAGTTTTGATCATGCTTTTGTTATTTCTCGCTTTCACTAACATGCAGGGAGCATCATCAGATTTTGGGTGATAGAGGCCGAATTGGAAAAATATGACCTTCTGGGTCTTTCCAAAATACCCCGTTTTACCTAACCCCCAACTTTGTAGGTGATTTGGAGCCTCCCGGATGGGACATTTAGGAGGGTGCTTTCTGACATTTTGTTGTAGGTCTAATCGTCCCACCCCGGAGCGATTAGAAATCCATGGTGAATTTCCTGACTATTCCTTTTGCAGTGCCTTCCTGGTAATGTTCTCATGCCTCTATCAAGTTTTTAGCTCATTCTGATATGTTTTAGTTATCATTTTATTTATTTTACGCATGCACTAATCGTAGGCTTTGGGGATCGCATGTTTTACTTCATCCGTAGGTGCTACTAATCCTTTTCTGTTTCTCTGAACGTAGGATCTCGACATCGGAGGAGCAGCAAGGAATCAAAGATGTGTTCATGCAAGTGGTGGTGACATTTGGCCCGCCCACTTTACATGTGGGCACGCGGAAGAAAGCGTACCAATCCGTGGTGTAATAGAGCCCTACTTAACGCTCCTAGCCCCGAAAAGGGAGGAGACGTATTGTAACCTGATTTTAAAGCAAATTAATAAAAAGGGTTGTACTCGACATTTGCTTTCTATCTTGTTTCAATTCATTTATGTTTCTCTCCTTTCATGCATTTCAGTTCGTAGGACTTAGCGTTACGTTTTGCTTTTGCATACATCGCACTTGGCATTTCCGTTTTGTTTTCGTATCCTCGTGCTTTCAGTGGCGATCATGGTGGGACCAAGTCCTCTAATTTTGAGATCAAATTTCTGATCAAAAGTGTTTGTTTTTGCTTGCAGGTACCAATATTTCAAGCGTTGGACTGTTGTTCATTCCAGTCTGTGATGAGTACAGAGCTAGAATTCATGTCACCCAGGGACGAATGGGCATTCATCCCACCCTATGATGAATACAGTTCTATTATTCATCCCACCCCGGGATGAATAAGCCCTCTGTGCACTTTCAGAATAGAAACTCAGAGGCATCCGATTTGGGCAGAGAAGAGGTAGGGGTTCTGAATACCTTCTGTCATTTTTTATTTTTTGTCTCTATATTTTTTAGTTTCTTTGCTTGCTTAGGAAGGTTTTACTGCATGTTTAATTTCCTTGCATAAGTAAAAATAACCCCACACACCACGTGGTAATTTAAACAACAAGGAGTTGGTCGTAAAACCCCAACCCTTGATCAAGACCAACGGTGGATTTCATCACCACCTTGGCTTGAATTTTTGCATCCATAACCCCGGTCGCTACTATTGCTAGACGTAAATCCTGATGAAAGCTGACCAAGTGTAGCTGGGGTGATTCCCAGTGCATGAGGATAAGTCTTCTATGGTAGGTGTCAAAAATAGGGTGATCCCCCTTTCGTACCGCCTATGTTCCACGTACCATTCTGCTCTCGCGTACCAATAGTTTCCCTCATGTAAGGGCGGGTATATTGAGAGGTTTGGTATAATGGCCTGGCAGTGGTATATTGAAGGGGCGACCATTTTGGGAGACATAAGAGCCATCATATTGCATGAACAACAACACGTTCTTTACAAAAGCTTTCAAAACAAAAAATCAAAACACACTAAACCAGATTTAGGGCACACACTTAATTCATAAACAAGATAATCACTCCTTTGTTTGTGTGGCTCCTGCTTGTTTAGTGTAGAATAAAAAATCATAAAGAAGATAAAAACCTACATAGCTTTTAGAGAAACACCACCATGGTGTACACCCGTAGCCAAGCCCAATCACGGGCAGAAGCTACGAGAGAGTGTACAAGGGGGCACAAGTCACCTCCGCTATAGCCCCAAGGACTTGGTCATACCACCTTGGTGGCCTGACCCACAAGATAGTCCACATCATACCATTTTAGAATGGGACTATAGAGGCACCCCTTCGAGGGGCACTCCCATTCAACATAGACCCTTTCAGGAGGAGTCCTTACACGTGGCACTCAACATAAATGGGAAGGCTCCCTTAGACACTCGTTATGAGTGGCCACCATGCAATGAAGTGCTAGAACAACATAGGGTCCATAAGGAGGGGCCACATGATTATGTCATCCCTCCTCTACCCCTCATCACTATTAGGAATAACAAGCCAAATCCAGAGCGCAAGGCTCTTTAGACAGGGCGAGCCAACTCTGCCCGCCCCTTTCACATATACGAAAGGGAGCATGAGGAAGACCATTATATTCCTCAAGAGCAATACACAGCATGGGAGCAATGCGCCTCCGCACCTGCTATCTATCAAGATCACCTACTGAGGCCAGAGCCTCGGGTGAATGCCGCCAACCTCGATAGAGGAAAGTGACCTATAGAGATCTCGGATCATCACGACCGAGATAAATATGTAGGAGAGGCATCTAGGCCTCCTAGACTCAAGATGGTGGAACAAATTGACTTGGCATTTTCCAAACATGCCGCCCGCCAAGCGCAAATCATGTAGCTTGAGCAAGACCAACAACAGTTAGAGCACCTGTATCGCCTTAGCAAAGAGTGCATTCGGCGTCAAAAAGATGAGCTGCTCCATAACACTATGCCTGAGAGGGTTCCAACCCCTCGCACACAGAGGGTAGAACTGTATGAGAGGCACAACCCCTTGGTGCAAGATAGGCCTCCATGACCTTACCAAGTGTTGCCTCCGAGACCTCCTAGACCTGAGCGGGAGGCCACTCCCAGGAACAATGATGGGCACCCTCCACGGGGACCCACCCATGTTTATAGGTCTCACCCAAGAACTCCTCAAGAAGCCTATGAGGAGTATGAGCAAGAAGAAGAGCGGGCTGAAATGCCCTACCAAGGCAGAGGGGGTGCTATCCGGCCACCCCTCTATAGGCCTCAAGTTCCCCACAATACGCAACGGGAGCAAACTAAGGAGGAAGAGATTAAATCTTTTGATGCATATAAAGCGCTGCTAGAGCGCTTAGAGTCTATGGAGACCAAGACTTTTGGGCCCCAAAAGCCCACTTTATGCCAACTCCGTAGTCACCCCGTGCATCCGTCAGTGTCGACACCCCCTTACCCTGAACACTTTAAACTACCCTAGTTGGCAATATTTAGAGGGGAGGAGGATGCCCAGGAGCACGTGACTAGATTCCTGAGCCAATGCTTTGGCATTCAGGACAATGATGCTTTGCTGCTAAGAACATTTATAACCATGTTCGTAGGCCCTACCTCGGATTGGTTCACTCAATTGCCAAAGCACAACATCAGTAACTTAGATCAGCTAGTGGACGCGTTCCTCGAATGCTTCACCTTCAACACCAAGAAGAAGGCATCACTAAGTGACCTAGCCAGCCTCAGGAAGTATGAGGAAGAAACCATGGTGGCCTATGGGAATCGATGGAGGACGTTGCTTTCAAAGCTGCCCTACCTCCCTCCTATGGCCGACCTTACCCAAATGTTCTCAAAGAGCTATTTGAGATCGATCTCCATGCTATTGCAGCTGCAACAATATGCCACTTTAGAGGAAGCTCTGGCGCAAGCCAGAATCATTGAGGAGATCAAGATTCAGGATGGCGAGATTGCCAAGCCAAAGAAGAAAGAATGGTCTAAAAATGCCAAGACAGGGACCATGCAACCAAAACCCATTGTGGTCAATCAGGTTGCTATAAACATACCTAAGCCTGTACAAGCAATGCAGCCCCCAAAGGCTAACTATCAAGTGGTCCCTCTTGATAGTTATGAAAGAGAAAACCATCGACAAGAGCAAAATCAGCAGCGTCACCCTAGGCGACAATTCACACCTTACACCGAGTCTAAAGACTCCCTATTTGATCGCTTGTCAGTGGCAAACTTGATAAACCTACCAGAGAGTCGACCCATAGACCCCAATGCTCCAAAACCTAAGGGCTACAGGGAAGACTTGTACTGTAGGTTTCATCGATAGAAGGGACATGATCTTAATGCATGTTGGAAGTTTAAAGGCTTGGTGCAAGACCTAATAGACAACAAGACGTTGGTGGTGGATAACCCCGTGGCACCAAGCAACCAATAGATGGAGGTCTTCAAGGACCCCATACCTACCCATGATGCGCAGGCAAAGACCCTACAAGTCAATGAGGTAACATAGAACTGCCCCATGCAGGGGTATGTAGGGATGATCAATATAGTGACTCGAAACAAAAGGTACCCGAGCACAGCTGCCCCCACGGTGGCTACAGGAGAGGTGCCAACAATGTCACAACCACAACAACACCCTACGCAACCTCCTTCGCCTAGACCAGTGGCCACAATTTGGACCAAACTCACCCAGAGTTTGAGGACCACGTCGGCTAGGCTCTCCATTTATGAGCTCATACAACAATCATCGCCCCATCGAGAGGCTCTAATGGAGATACTTAAAGCCATCGAGTTGCAGCCCCATGAAGCAAACTCTTTCAACAACTTCATGGGGCATGTCAAGCGATGCACCGAGCCAGTCATCACCTTTAGAGAGGATGAATTGAAATCAGTGACTGGTGACATGGTGGATCCACCCCTGCACATCATTGCATGGGTCAACGAGATTCCATATAAGAGGGTGTTGGTGGACACTGGCTCATCCAGTAATATCATTACAATAGTGGCATTGAAACATCTAAAGTTGCCAGCATCTCACATCGTGGCCTCCACCTACACTCTACGAGCATTCAATGATGCGATATGCTCGACAGTTGGCACAATTGTCCTACCCATCCAAGTGGGACAAAAGACTATTCCTACATTGTGCCACATCTTGGAGGGTGAGATGGCTTATAACATTTTGTTGGGCCGGCCATGGATCGGGGACATGAAGTGTGTCCCTTCAATAGCCCACCAATGCTTAAAGTATACATTCGAAGGGCAGGTGCATGTAGTCCCGATGGACTTAGAACCCTTCAAGTATTGCAATGCGGTGCAGCTGATGCCGCAATCGACCCTTCCATCAACACATTTGGATTTTTAGTTGAATCCATCTAAATAGGGTCTGATTCCGCATACATCCCCACTATTAAGTCCATCAAATCCCTAGTCGGGTCCATCTTCGTCATCTGGTCCTTCACCAACGATGCCACCTACGGTGGCCACACCGAAGGACAATGGGAAGAAACCCCTGGAAGAGGCACCGCCATCAGTCTCAACCATCTCTACCGAAGAGATGCCTAGCCGAATGGAAGTCGAGATGCCTAGTTCACCTAACATGGAGTGGACTCAGGAAGAACTCCCATTCCCTCCCCCTCAACCGCCAACAATCACCGTTGAGATGGCCAATACGGGCCTAGGGGAGTATCTAGTGTGGAACATTGTAGCAACACCCACACTTGAGTCCATGCAGGACATGGGGAGACCTCGCCTCCCCATAGGCACTATTGTTCCTCTAGGCTACCCGCCAAACCAGACAAACTTTGTATATGGGGGCCTTGATAATGGCATTGAACCTTACATGCAAGAAGAAGAAGATGAAGAGCCTTTCACTGAGGATGTCAACTATTTGTCCAACCCAGACTTCGCTTTAAGATATCTTGGCCAATGCAATTGGCATGGATATGGGTTGGGCAGATATGAGCAAGGAGTGCGCATTCTTTGCCAACCAAGATATCAGATGCCATACGACAAATCAGGAGTAGGGTTCAACCACCCCCTACCCTTGGACATCTTGGTAGAGAACATGCAAGGCCTAGGGATAGGCAACAAGGATGGGTTGGCATTAGATCCATATGCCAATCCTAACACAACATACACATTGGGGGATTACCTCCCATTGTTGACAACCAACCTTGTTGACCTCAACAACCCCTTCCCTTTAACCGAGAAAGGAGAAAGTTTGAGAACTCACCTACAAGGGGGATATAGACAAGGTCAGGAAGGATCTTCAGAAGATGAGTCAGAATATGAGGTAGCACCATGGGACCCTTTCGAATCGGATAGCAATCACTCACAAGTGACCCCCATGGATGACTATCAAGAAAGCCTCTTGGCAATGTTCCCTTTGGATGCTCCAATCGAGCAAGTGCCACCTCAAGAAAATTAGGTCCCCCCATAGAGAGCGGAACAACCTCGATGGGACCATATCAATTTGCTCGAGCAGGATGAGCCTCACATGTCGCAAATAGTTGTTGGAACCAATGAAGGCCTTTGGATCTCCGACAGTGATTATGAAGATGAAACTGAGATGGCCTATCTCAATCATATGTGATAGCAACAATACCCCATGGATATTGATGACATGTTTGAACAACTAAACATGGGGCCAAGGCATAGGTGGCACCTAAACCCAGCACAGTTGGACCAAGTGCTGCATCCACCACTTTGGGCATACAGAGAGCACCTTCCACCTAGAGACCCTATAGCGATATCAGTGTCGAGGGTAGACCCTATCCTCCTATCCACACATAGGGCCGATCCATTCATGCCAATACCTCCAGAGCCAGATCCAGAGCACAGAGATCACCAAGGAAGTTCGAGTCACCACACCCATGGTAATGGAGACCAAAATCATTTCATCAACATGATCTCCATTGACTTAACCACCCCCATCCACAATCTAGCCGATCCAGCATGGTCATTGTATCTAGACATAGATGCCATAGACTGGGATCATGTCAATTCACCACCATCCCCATCAGAGTATTGGTCATTCGGTGAGATGCTTCATTTCACCCCAGAACCAACTCAGGATATCTTCCATGCTGAAGAGGGACCCGAAGTTCCTAATGCAGATCTGAATTCAGTGACTGATATCCACTTGATCCCAACTCCACATCAGTTGGAGGATGGATCCCACATGTCAGTTGAGGAGATGATTGACGTAGACATCGGCTCTGATCCAATGAATCCATAGATAATCAAGTTGGGGGTAAGTCTATCCCTCGAAGAGCAAGCCGACTACATTGCCCTTCTCAAAGAGAAGAAGGAGGTTTTTGCATGGTCCTACAAAGACATGTCGGGGCTAGATCCATAGCTAGTCATGCATAATCTAACGCTTGATCCGACAGTCAAGCCAGTTAAGCAAAAACTACGTAAGATGCACCCAACAATGGCCTTAATGGTCAAAGATGAATTGCAAAAGTTGTTGGATGCACAGTTTGTCATCTGCATGGATTACCCACCATGGTTGTCCAACATGGTGCCCATCAAAAATCTTGATGGGAGGATTCGCATATGCACTAATTTTTGAGATCTAAACAAAGTGAGTCCTAAGGATGATTTCCCCTTGCCTAGCATCGACGCATTGGTAGATGCCATAACAGGTCATGAAATGCTTTCCCTCATGGATGGTTTCTTGGGATACAATCAGATTCGTATCAATCCCGAGGACCAACTAAAAATGGTATTCACAATGCCTTGGGGGACATTTTGTTATAAGGTCATGCCCTTTGGCCTTAAAAATGTTGGCGCCACCTACCAACGTGCCATGACATACATCTTCCATGATCACATGCATAAAACTTTGGAAGATTACATGGATGATTTGTTGGCCAAATCTCTTTTGCGCCCGAGATCATCTCGATGACTTAAGCAAGATCCTCGATCGCCTCATCGAACACAAAGTCAGACTAAACCCCAAGAAGTGCGTATTTGGCATCACATCTAGAAAACTCTTGGGTTTCATAGTCTCAAAGCGAGGCATCGAGGTGGACCCAAACAAAGTCAAGGCAATCCTTGAAATGCTTCCCCCAACTACCATCAAGCAGCTCAAAAGCCTGTAGGGAAAGGTCACGTCAATCAAGCGCTTCATAGCGCAGCTATCTGACAAGTGCCGACCCATGAATAAATTATTGCACAAGGGGGTAGCATTTCATTGGGATGACGAGTGCCAGTCAACCTTCGATGACATTAAACAATACTTGGCTTCATCACTAGTATTGGCACCACCTAGACCAGGAGTGTCATTCTACTTATACATCTCAACTATTGAGGTGGCATTGGGCGCCATGCTAGCCCAAAAAAATGAACTACACAAAGAACAGGCTACTTACTATCTTAGCCGCACCCTGGTCAGTTATGAACTTAACTATGCATACGTTGAGAAGCTCTGCTTGGCAGTGGTGTTTGCTACCAAAAAGCTATGCCATTACATGCTGAGCAACATGACGTATGTTGTGTCTAAGGAGAATCCATTGTGATACATGATGAGTCATACTTATCATAGTAGCCGCACGGTGAAATGGATCATGTTGTTGATGGAGTTTGACATCGAATTCATTGGACAGAAGTCCATCAAAGGTCAAGTCATCATCGATCAACTAGCAGAGGCTCCTCTCGAAGATGATCAGCCTCTGGCAATAGAGCTACCCGATGATGGGGTCTTCCATGTCTCAGAATCGCCAGATTTTGATGAGCTTGAGTCACAAGCCGACATAACCCTATTTTTTGATGGTTCTAAATGTGAGCAAGGGGGTGGCACGGGAATCATATTCTTCACACCGCAAGGGGCTCCAATGCCTCTATCATTTAAACTTGATTTCCCGTGCACCAATAACAATGCCGAATATGAAGCCTTGCTCATAGGTCTTCAGACAACCATCACCATGAACATCAAATGCTTGAATATCTTTGGTGATTCATTGTTAATCGTTAACCAAGTGAAAGGGGTATTCCAATGTAAATGCCCAGTTCTACAGGCCTATAAAGCCCTTGTGGATAAATTCTTGGCAAATCTTGAATGGTACAACATCGAGGCACTCCCTCGATCATCGAATCATTTTGCGGACACTATGGCCTCCTTGGGGTCACTAATCCCGCAAGACATTTCTGGTGATATGACAACCATTCAAGTCAAAACACTATCGCAATCCATGATGGAGCGTGCAAGCTTCGACTTAACGCCAAGAATCCACCGATCCAGATTGAACCATCCCGGACAAGTTCTCTCGAATCCATGATTGTCTGAATCATGCCAACTGGGGGTCCTTGTTCTCCCCTACTCCCCTTAATAGCAACACAACGCTATTCTTACAAGTTCTTTCCCGCTCAGCTTTTGCTAGGGATGAACTTCAAGAGGGATTGGTTATTCATACTATCGAGGTTTCCGATCAGCAGGATTGGTATACACCCATACGAGATTACCTCAAGCTAGGCAACCTCCCACTTGGATTGTCACATGCCGCGAAAAGATCATTCAAATAGAAAGTGGCAAAACATGTCTTGCTAGGAGACATTTTGTACCATCGTAGCTATGAAGGAATCCTCCTTCGTTGCTTGGACCAGCAGGAGTCCACTTGGGCGATCACCCAAGCGCACGATGGTACATGCGGTGGCCACTTCAGCGGTATGGCCATCGCAAAGCGCATTCTTCGCATGGGCTATTACTGGCCATATTTAGAGCGAGATTGTTGTGCCTATGTAAGGAAGTGCGTGAAGTGTCAACACCATGCTAATTTGACACACGTACCTTCTCAAGCCTTGCAGTCGATCCAATCGGCTTGGCCGTTCTCGTAGTGGGGCTTAGATCTAATCGAAAAGATCTCCCCTGCATCGTCAGGCCATCACACGTTCATCATAACGGCCATAGAGTACTTCACCAAGTGGGTGGAAGCAATTTCGCTTACCTCTACGACTGGAACCCGCATTTCAGAGTTCATTTTACATAACATCATATGTCATTTTGGTATTCCATCCAAGATAATCTCGGATAATGGGACGTCATTCAAGAACAAAGACGTGCATGCTTTGACCACAAAGTACAAAATTTAGCATAGTTTTTTGACACCCTATTATCCGTAGGAAAATGGGCAAGCAGAGGCGTCAAACAAAATGCTAGTCGCCATCCTCAGAAAGACAGTCGCAGATAGTCATAAGGATTGGCACATTCAGATCCCACTTGCTCTTTGGGCGTATCGCACTAGCATTCGGACGCCCACTGGGGCAACTCCATTTTCGCTCGTGTATGGCTCCGAGGCAGTCATGCCTCTCGAGTTGGAAATTCCTTCCCTACGCATATCAATGCAAGAGTTCATCGATGATGACACTGCGTGGCAGGCCCGGTTAGACCAGCTTACGTTACTCGATGAACGACGCGTCAATGCTCTCGAGCATTTGCATATTTACCAAGAGCGACTTAAGAAAGCATACAACATGAAAGTTCACCTGAGGGACTTTCAGGTTGGTGACCTGGTACTAAAAGAGAACCAACAGAATTCTAACTTGCCGCCCCATCTAAGGGACAAGTTCATGGCAAACTGGTTAGGTCCGTATGTGATTGATAGTAAAATAGGACCTGGAACATACCGGCTAGCCTCTCTTGATGGAATCAAGGAACTAGAACCCTTGAACATCAGTCATTTGAGGCCATTCCATATTTAAAAGAGCCATAGCCCAAACCAAAAGCTCCAAGGATTCCCACAATCACTTGGTCAAACCCAAAAACGCCCCAACCCCCCCAACCCCTTTGGTCAAACCCAAACATGCCTCCAAGGAGGTGTCCCCATTATCCGCTTTGGTCAAACCAAAATCCCCAAGATTCCCATTCCCCAAAACGTCCCCCAAAAACCCTTTGGCCACCAAAACCGCTCCCAAAAAATCCCCAAAGGTATCCATAAACCCTTTGGTCAAACCAAAAAGCTCCAAGGATTCCCACAATCGCTTGGTCAACCCTAAAATGCCCCAAAGGTGCCCATAATCCCTTTGGTCAAAACCTCCAAGGATCCAAAAGAATCACTTGGTCCGCCCTCACGCGGAATGAACCAACCATAAAGAAAATTCAAAAACAACAAAATCATCAAAAATAACAAAAATTTGCATCTCATTTCCATGCATACTAAAACAAAAAAAAAAAAAAAATTTGCATCTCATTTTCATGCATACTCAAAATACTCACAAAAATCAATCAATCAAAAACACAAAAATAATAGTTGCATTAGGCATCCCATACATACATTTGCATATTTGTTGATCATACGGGTCAAAAGCACCATAGACTGTAATCACGGGTAATTCCATCAGTCTCCACATTTTTCCACTTTGTAAATAGTTCATCGCAAATAAATGCCATTCACATTTTTTTGCCATATCATAGTCAATTGTCTTCTAATGTATCTAGAGTTTTCGTCATTCAAGTTATCATTAGCTTTCTAGCCAAATACTGTACAAAGTCAGACAGATTTTACAAAGGTAGAGTTCCACTTGGATCACACGTTGTTACGTAGCATCCCAACACAAGCTAAAACACATAAAAAAAAATTCCCAAGTTGTGTAAACGAAAGATGAAACCTGCAAAGCAATCCAGGATACCATCTAGTGAAAAGGTTATCTTGCTCATCCCCCTGTGCGAATGACCCCAAGAATGCTGAGAGTTGGCAAAAGGACAAGCATCTTCCCTACCCAATTCCCCAAGAATCCCAAGTTCTCAAAAAGTTGCAAACATCAAAAAATTTGCAAAAGTCAAAACTCCAAAATTTGACATCAAAACCAAAGTGCATACATCAAAAGGCACAAGCAATAGTGATTCTCATCACTCAATATTCAAATCCCTTGCTCAAAAGAAAAAACAAAAATAAACAGTGATTTTTATCACTATAGAAGAGCAAGTATCCCAATACAATTGAAGAAAAGAAGGGAGTCAAACTTGAATCCCTAGAACTCTCAACATTCAGAAGGTCATGAGGTGAACCTCAATACTGGTTTGGTGGATAGCCTATCGGTCACTGGTGGCAAACCTCCCGCATGACGATATATCTGTCACATTAACTTGTGTGCAGATCAATGTTTGCATGTGGATGAGCTAGCTCATGGTATCCTAGATAGCACCGCAGATTAATCTGACTAAATACAACAAAGGAGTTAGTGGAGCTAATTAGGTGATCCTCAGTATAGGTTTGGTTGACAGCCTATCTGGCACTAGCGGTATCCTGACAAATACCACATAAACGAACTCAATTGCACACACAAGGATGTGAAATAACTTGGTCAAAGTCAAGTCAGATTTATACCTTGTTCAAAAGTCTTGTAGGATAAAAGTACAGTCTTGGCTAGTTAGTTAAAACATCTGAGTCTCAGAAAACCTTAACTACATTTTAACACAATTGCAGTACATCCCATTCTTACATCGCCATCAAAAAATCCAAAACAAAAACAAAAAAATATATATCATGCAAAGTCATCGTATAAAACAATCGCATAAGTACAAAAAGTCGGTAAGTCTTGCACAGTCTATGGTGCAACCGCCAAGTTATCAACAAATCATTTCATACATTCATATGCATATCATATATATTAGACACATTTGCATTCATCATAACCTGTGCATCCATCAAAATAAATTAACATGCATACATCAACATCCATCAATCACATAAGAATAACAATAACTCATGACAAGTGTATAAATAAAAGAAAGTCATGTATATATATATCATCAAAATGCCCATAGGCTACAATAAACCGGTCCTCTAACCTCACAAAAAAGCAAAAGTTCAAAAACCCCCAAGCCTAGGGCATCGGCCACCATGATCACGCAGGATCGGTGCGACGGGAACTACCCCCATGGTGTGGGTCCTATGGGACCTCTCAAGGCGGCTGCTGCTAGCCCCCGCATCATGCCCACTAGCGCCCCCCTCATCCAACCGCCTACGTCGAGAGGATGTTGACTGCTCAGTATCGCTCCCTCTCGTGCGGCGCGATGATCCACCTCCAGTCAGCTTAGGTATCCGCCCATCGAGGTGGATAATCTCTACCTCCAGCTCCAACCGATGCCGAACCAAGTCCATCTCCCACTGACGGTACATCACCAATGCATCATCACACTGTGCCAGCTGAGTCCACAGGAGATCCCTCTCTCATGCGGCATCTGTATCCCCATCCCATCGATGGTACATAGCCAATGCATTCTCCCGCTCTACCAGCTACATCGTAGGAGATCCCTCTCCTACAGTGCATCCCCAAGCTCCTCATCCCGTCTCTAGAGTAGACCCTCCAATCATGCTATCTCAATGTGAAACCCCACCTCCATACCCTTCGGGACCGCCTGAGGCATCGACATCTCTGAAACGGTAGGCTGCTCCGGCTCCCACTGCTCCGGGACGTCCTGCATCTTCGACTGCTCCAGAACCCCAAAGTCATCACCCACAAAATCGTCAACCTCCACCATGTCCTCATCCTCCAATGGAGCCCCCCAACCCTCCCCTGATGCCTCTGCATCCTCCCCACCTGCTACTGCATCAAGACCTCCTAGAGGCCCCTCACCTCGCCACCACCGCAACGTCCACCACTGGTCATACTCAAGTCACCCCGACGTTGTCCACATTAGGGACATCAATCATAGGATCTGACTCCTCACCTAGTGGCTCGATGATCGGCCAAGCCAGAGTCCTCTCATCGCCCCGATGTCGATAGATCAAGGGCTCACCAGGTAACCCCTGGCGCACCCCAAACTATCGTGTCACCCGGACATAGGAAGTACTCCTGCTCGGTCCCGTGTCGCTCGATCAGCCATCTCCCCTATGCACCCATCGAAGCCACTCTCCAGCCTCAGGCCAAGTGGACAGTCCTAGGTATGGGCGCTAGAACACCTCCCCAGAGCAAGCCGAGAGAAGGCATCAGTATAGTGCCCTACGTCACCTGCCCACCGCCGACTATGCCCCTGCTCCTCCGACCTATGCCACAGTGCCGCATACCCTATCTCTCTGTCAACCATCTCCGCCCGAGTCATCCACGACAAACCCAATGGCCTCTCCATAGCTATGTGCTGCCAAGCCCAACACTGCAATAGGTAACTACAACCAATACCCTTCCACCTCCGACAATGGACCTCGTACAGCTCATCATAGAGCTATGCTAGCAGTGTCTGACCCCATCTCATAATCAAGGGCTCTAAAGTCGGACACTCCACCAGTCTAAAGACCACCTCCAACAGGTTCCATGGGAACCTGCACCTGAAGAGTCAAGCAGCAGCATGTTGGAGATGAGGGTCATCAGTAATGCATGCCTCACCCCCAACATGCCCCTCTCTAACCACCACCGTACCAGAATGCCGCCAATCTGGCAGTCACCCTCTACCCTCTCCATCGGGCTATCCACACCCACCTTCGTCCCATGCCCGAAGCATCGTGTCAGCACTACCGTCCACTGATCACGTGGCGTAGTCCTGATAGGAAGCCCGTCTATCAAAATCCGTAGAATCCGATAGACGTCCTCGAGAGTCACTATCATCTCCCCTATTGGGAGATGGAAGGTATTGGTGCGAGGATCCCATAAGTTGATCAGGGCGGTCAGATATGCTCGATCCCCCACCACAAGCTCTAGTCGAGTCACATGCTTGAGCCCAAGGGCGTCAAGCCACTCCCAGTCCACCACAGTCAATGCCTCCCGGGCGTCAGAGAATACCGTCGACTGACGGTACCGGCTCTTCACCACCTGAAAAACAAAAACAACACACAAACATTAAAAACATGAAAAACAACAAAGTTGTACAACAATAACATAAATATACAACAATGCATAAAAATTGTACAACAAACATAGTTAAATAAACTGTACAACCACATCTAACAAATGTACAGCTAAAAATAGTCCAAAAACAAACAGATAAATTCAAAATCATATTTGTCAGTACCTAGGGTTTTTAACTTTTGGTTCAAACTGATAAATACAAAAAAAAAACAAATTCTATACCTAGGTTTTTAACTTTTGTTCAACATAAATAAAAAAACAAACAAATTCAAAACAAACAGTTTGTCAGTTACCTAAGGTTTTTAACTATAAAGTTTAAACTAACAGATAAACAAAAAAACAAATAAAATCAAAATCAATTTGTCAGTACCTAGGGTTTTTAACTTTTGGTTCAAGCTGATAAATACAAAAAAAAAAACACAGACAAATTCATAAAAATCAAACTTGTCAGTTATCTAGGGTTTCTAACCTTAGTTTGAACTGACAAAGCAAAAGCAATAACAAAACTTAAACAACAGAATAAATAAATTTTTAAACTAGGTTTTTTTAACATAACTAGGGTTTTATTTTCTAGTCTCAAATAAAAACAGCTACACAACTAGGGTCATTTCAATCTAGGGTTTTTTAACCTTAAACGAAAATAAAACAAAAAAACAAACTAAGACCAATTTTTTAAGCTAGGTTTTCAACCTAAGTTTAAACTAGGGTTTTAGTTTAAAAACAAAAACAAATAACAAAGAACGCATTTAAATCTAGGGTTTTATATAACCTTAACGAAAATACAAAAAAAATAATAATAATCAACTAAAAGCAATTTTTTTTTAGCCTAGGGTTTTACCTTAGTTTAAAATGGAAAACAAATTTCAAAATAAATTCATTACGTTTTTTTCACAAAATAAATTTGAACTAGGGTTTGTTTTAGTTTAAATTACAAACGAAATACAAAAGAAAGAAAAAAATCATTACGGTTTTAAAACTGTCAAATAAAACAGCCAAATAAACGAGAAGGAGCACTCACCGGTCTCGCTTCGGCTCCGCCACTTGATCCGGTTCGTGAACTCATGGTGTCCAAAAAAATTCGGCAGTGCTCCGCTTCGCAGACTCGACCTCCTCCTCCTCACAGCTCCAAATCGCCAGAAAAACAAGTTGCAAATGAGCCCAAACCCTAGTTTTGGCCCTTAAATAGGCTTTTAGGCCTGTAATCGTTCCACCCTGGGATGAGCGCTCTAGTTAGCGCTCGTCCCACCCTGGGACGATTACAAAACTGGTATTCGTCCCACCCAGGGATGATTACAGAGCAAGAAAATAAAAAACAACAAAAAAGCAAAAAAATGCACCAAAAAAGAGCAATAAAATTGCCAAATAAGAGTGCTTTTGCACTTGACATTCTTGGCATGAAAAATAGATGTCGGGGTCACAAATCCTCACTATCCTACTCCCTAAGAAGGCTACCATAGCCGGACCGCTCCACGGGAGGACGGATTGTCATGAATTTCATCCCCAAATGGCGTCACAAAAAGGGTCCAAACCCACCCAAAAATAGCAATAACATTGCCGAACAAGGCGCCTTTGCACCTGCGCTTCTTGGCATTCAAACCAGATGTCGGGGTCACAAATCCTCACTATCCTACTCCCTAAGAAGGCTACCATAGCCGGACCGCTCCACGGGAGGATGGATTTTCGAGAATTTCATCCCCAAATGGCGTCCCAAAAAGGGTTAACACCCACCAAAAATAGGTCTAAATGTTGGGAAACTGCATAAGCATTCAAAGCAAAACAACTGAAGGCACCCTTACACAATTCATCTTGGGTCAAGCGACTCGTCGCTTTTATCATGTATGAAGAACACAAGCTTATACTGAGTTGGGGGGGGTGAACAGTATAAGACCACTTTTAACTTTAACTTTCAAAACAGCTTTCAAACCAATAACATGCAGAATAAAGATAGCAAAAATAATAGCAATAAAACAATGCACAAAATGCAATCCACAAAGAGACACAGCAATTTACGTGGTTCACCCAAGGTGGGCTACTCCACGGATAAAACTTTTCTTCTAAAAGTTGTATCAAAGTCCTCTAGGAATCCTTCCCAATTACAATGTTTATGAGCCTCAGCTCAAAGGAGACACCTTCCCCTAATTCTGCTTTGGCTGATGATCCTCTAGAAGACCTCTACCTTCTCTGCCCTTAGCAAGTGGAATTCTATCCATAGAAGACACCTGTCTTCCCTGCTCTGGCTGGAGATCTTTGTCCTCAATTCTGTCACAACAAAGCTGGTCCTCTTCTCTGCACCAAACACAGTCCTTCGGTCTGGCACAATACTGTTCTCTTCCTCTGTTATTTTCTGCACTTGGTTGAAACCAATATTTTACTGTCTATGCAAATACAGTAATTCTCAATCAAAAACACAATAGCACAGATTTTGCGTATTCTGCGTATACATAGCAATACAATCTTCGCAAAATACAACAGCACTAACTTCGCAAATACAGCAGCACTTCCTTTGCACTCTCTGCCTAAATCACGATAGCACTGTCTTTGCAACCTTTGTCTAAACATAGCAGACACTCAGGCTTCTACTTATGCACTTCTGCGATCGATCTTCTCCCAACACTCTCTCTGCACAATTCGCACTTCAAACGCACACTTAATCGATGATCAAACTATTCAAACATCCCTCCTTTTATAGAGTAAGATCCATGGTCATTACATCCAAACTTAGTTGGCTGTTATACTTCCACTGTGTCGGTTGCAAAACACTGTGCTGCATCGGCCCAAATTTTAACTTTGTCGACTCAAAGTTAACTTTGTCCTCAATAGCCTCCCTGTAGCTTCTGGCACGAAACTTCAACATGTCACGATATCGCGACACCTTTGCCTTCAGTACACCTTCTATTGCTTGCTGTAGCGATATCGTGATGCTTTTGCTTTTGTCTACTTCCTTTGCTCTTCTGTCGCGAAATTGTGACACTTTTGCCTCTTGCTGATGTCATCTTACTTCTGTCATGAAATCACGACGCTTTAGACTTCAAAGCCTTCTTCTCCGCTTCTGTCATGAAATCGTGACACCTTTGCCTCTTGCTAACGTCATCTGCATTCCTATCACGAAATTGCGACGCTTTAGACTTCAAAGCCTTCTTCTCCGCTTGCACCAGCAAAAATGGAACATGTCACAAAATCGTGATGCTTTCGTTGCCTTAAGATATTTTCTGCCAAATGCTCACAAAACTGGGACATGTCGTGAAATTGCGACGCTTTCGCAGCCGCAAGCACTTTTCTGCCATATGCCCGCGAAATTGGAACATGTCACGAAATCGCGATGCTTTTGCCAACTGCAAGCTGCCAACTCAACCTGTCACAAAATCGTGACACTTTCTGCATTCGTACAACTTCTTTGAAACCTGTCGCGAAATCGTGACACTTCCTGCAACTCAACACCCCCAACTCAACTTGTCATGAAATTGTGACACTTTCTGCATCCATACAACTTCATTGAAACTTGTCGTGAAATCGCGACACTTCCTGCAACTCAACACTGCCAACTCAACTTGTCGCAAAATCACGACAGTTTTGCCTGAACTTTTTCTCTCCTCAAACATGTCACGAAATCACGACAGTTTTGCCTGCTTCGTCTCTGCCTTTTAGCATGTCGCAAAATAATGATAGTTTTGCCATAACTTTCTCTCTCCTCAAACATGTGTAGACACCAAAACAACACACCCAATCACGACAATGGCATGCATTCAAAGAATCATTGAAAAAGACAATCACGCTCCTGCTTGGGGCAGCAAACAAGCAATAATCACAAAATTGATCAAACACTTGGCATTCCCGAAGCATGAACACAAGGTTCCCCCGTGGATAAAAGGTTGCGCCCTTTGCCTATTCATGACTGATCAATGTCCAAGCTCAAGTCACACCTCACCAAAATAGGTTAATACTTGAAATCAAATTCCTTAGCTCGTCAAAAGCAAGGATTCAAGAATGCATGCCCTTTCCATACTTGGGGCATCAAGAGTTGGTCAGGTTACTGAGAAACCCTAATCAATAGTGCTTTGGTTATCTATTTTTGCTCGACGTTGCGCCTTGCACAACGCTTCCCAAAAAAGGGCATCTGTAGACACCAAAACAGCACCAATCCGATTATGTGACTACAAACACTGATCACATTAACACACACAGCCCCCAGAGGTTAAAAAGTGGTTCTAACCACTTACACAGTAGTTTTGCAAGTCAAAAATTAGTTTGGCACCTTTTAGACACTTTATTTCTTATTCGTCCCACCCAGGGACGAGTGCAAATTTGTACTCGTCCTACCCAAGGACGAGTATGGATTTGTACTCGTTTCACCCAGGGACGATTATTAGCGCTCGCTTCGGGGTGGCACGAATGCCAGGTTTGACCAGCAAAAAGTCAGACCTCAGCGCATGACAACTCAGAACTGTCACTTAGCTTTCCCTGCATGACATAGGAGTGCGAGTGAGTTCTTTTAACAACACACATCTGCCACTTAGCTATCCCTTCATTGCATGGGAGTGCAAATGAGTTTTTCTAAAACATGCAAAGACATGCACAGAGGCAGTTAAGAAGCCCTTGATCAAGAAGAAGTCTTCTCTTCACAAACAAAAGCATTCATGCAAAGAAACACTTTTGCATGTTAATTCAAAAAGACCCCTTGGGTCTATAAAAACGGTGAGTTTTCTCACCCAAAAGGGATATACAGAGAAGGAGCATTTTGAGCGACGAAGTGCTGCTAGTTCACTTACTGGCGATTTGTGCTTTCATAATCATGGTATTTCTTTTAGTTTCATGTTTATGCTTTTGTCAAGTCTTTCATTTCATTTAGATTCATTTCAACCATCGTTAGATTCATCTTTTATGTTTCATACACAGGTGCTATTGACTTTCTTGTTTGTTTCTTTGAGTGCAGAGTTGTAGCATTAGAGGAGCGACGAGGAGTCTACCTTACCAACGCAAGCGGCGGCAACATTTGGCCCGCCCATTCCAAACGTGGGCATGCGAAAGGAGGAAGACTAAAATCACAAATTGTAACAAAGACCAATTTAACGCTCCTAGCCCCTAAAAGGGGAGGAGACGTATATGTAACCGAGGATAAGAAATTTGAATAAAGAGGGCTGTGATTTCCTTACATCTGTGCTTTCATTTCCAATTTATCTCTTTTCCTTGTTTTTGTGCATAGGATTAAAGCGTTACATTTTGTCTTATATTGCATAGTTATAGTTTTCCTTTTACTTTCGAAATCTCATGCTTTCAATGGCGATCACGGTGGGACCCTGTCCCTTGTTTTAAAATCACAGAAACTGATTGAATTTTGTGTTTGTGCTTGACAGGTACATTTTTTTTCTTGCAGACTGTTAATCGTCTCTGCAAGGGATGATTTCTATTCTGGAAATCGTCTCACCCTGGGACGATTGTAAAATCATCTCTGCAAGGGACGATTTCTTTTCTGGAAATCGTCTCACCCTGGGACGATTGTAAAATCGTCTCTGCAAGGGACGATTTGTTCTGTTAATCGTTTCACCAAGGGACGATTTTCTGTCTGCAACTTTTCAGAACAAAAATTCAGAGGCAACTGGAGCAGGCAGAGAAGAGGTAGGAATATTCATCATATCTATTGAAATTTTTTGTTTCCGTTTTTGTTTCTTTGACTGTTTTCATTTTATCCTGCATACTTAGGGAAAATCATTCATTCTTGTTTCATTTTCGCTAAATAAAATGAATCTCACACACTTCACATAATAATTTTAAACCAAGGAGCTGGTCGTAAGACCCCAACCCTTTATCAAGACCATTGGTGGATTTCATCACCACCTTGGCTTGATTTGCATCCATTTCCCGATTGTCAACTATTGTTAGGCGTAAATCCTGACGAAGACAAACCGAGTGTCGCTGGGGTGATTCCCATGCGCGCGAGGATAAGTTTTCTATGGTAGGTGCCATTAACAGGACAATACCCCTTTCGTACTGCCTATGTACCACGTACCTTCTGCTCTCACGTACCTATAGTCTCCCTCTCGTAAGGGCGGGTATATAGAGAGGTTGGTATATCGGCCTGGTTGGTATATTGAAGGGGCGACCGTTTTGGGAGTTATATGAGCCTTCATCATGCATTTAAACGTTCTACAAAAACCTACAAAAACAAAAAAAAACATCAAAATGCACTAAACCAGTTTAGGACACACCAATAATCCTTAAAAGAGATAATCACAGATTGTGTATGCGTGTGTTCATTTCTGCTTAGTGTAGACAAAAAAAATAAAAAATCATCATAAACAAAAGATAAAAATCTACGCATTTTGTCATTTTCTCCAAAAGCTCCAAGGGTTCCCGTAATCGCTTGGTCACTCCAAAATTCCCCAAAGGTGTCCATGAACCCTTTGGTCAACCCAAAAGCACCCCAAATGTGCCCATAAGTGATGCAGGACCATCCAAAAAAATATGGAAAATCTTACATTTTTCCCTAAATTTTAGTGCATCTTGTCGGGGCCATAACTTCTCAACCGTAGCTCCGATTGACTAGAATTCTATTTGCCCAAAAAAGTCTATTTTCGGGGCCAAATTCCATCATCTAGTGCCCCGAAATTAGGTTTTAAAATTGGGCACGCAATTTTATGCACTTTTTGAGCTGTTCGGATGTCAATATCTCTTAATGTATTTAGAGATAGAACTTGAAACTTCATTTTTGTCTTATCTACTATAAGAGGGATGCGCACACCAATTTTGAGCCCCATCTGAATCATTTCAATTTTTAGGGTTTTTAGAGAGACATCGCCATGGTATTCACCCATAGTCAAGCCCACTCATGGGCAGACGCTGTGGAGAATGTCCAAAGAAACACGAGTCGCATCCGTTATAGTCCCCAGGATTTGGTCATACCACCTTGGCGACCTAACACACAAGGCAGTCCCCTACACACCTTAACGGAAAGGGACTATAGGGGCACCTCTTCTAGGGGCACTCCTATTCAGCATAGCACCCAGCACGCATCCTCCCATGAGGGGTACATCCGTAGGAGAGCTCCCTTAGATGCTCGTTATGAGTGGTCACCATGCAATGAAGCACTAGGTCAACATAGGGTTCGACGGGAGGAACCACATGATTACACTATCCCTCCTTCACCCCCTCTAGTTGTCAGGACTACAAGGACAAATTCAGAGCACAAGGCTCCTCAGGCGGGGCGAGCCAACTCTGCCCATTCCTCTTTCACTTACAAAAGAGATCATGAAGAAAAACTTTACCTTCCTCAAGAGCAACATACATCGCAAGAACAATATGCCTCCGCAATTGCTAGCTTTCAAGATTACCTATTGAGGCCAAAGCCTCAGGGGAATGCCGCTACCCCCAATAGAGGGAGGCGACCTATAGAGATCTCGGATCACCATGACCGAGATAGATATATAGGAGAGGCATCTAGGCCTTCTAGACATGAGACAACAGGACCAACTATCTTAAAATCTACCAAGCATATTGCATGTCGGATGCAACTCACGTTACTTGAGCTAGAACAACAACAGTTAGAGCAACAATATCTTTTAAATCAAGAGTGCCTTCAACTCCAGGAGGATGAGTTGTTCCAACACACTATGCGAGTGAAGACTCCAACCCATCGCATGCATAAGACAAAACATTATGAGAGACACAACTGGGTGCAAGACAGGTCTCTACGACCTTATCAAACATCACCCTCGATGCCTCCTAGACTTGAGCGAGAGGCCAATCCTAATACCAATGATGGGTGCCTTCTTCAGGCGCCCACCCAGGTTCATGGACCACCCCTAGAAATTCTTCAAGAAGCCTCTGAGGAACCTGAGCTAGAAAAAGAGTGGACTAAAATGAAATACCAAAGCATGGGGGGTGCTATTCAGTCATCCCTCTCAAGGCATCAAGTTTCCCACAACTTGCAACGGGAACAAATCAAACGGGAGGAGCTCCAATCCCTCGATACAAGCAATGCACTGCCCAAGCACTTAGAGTCAGTAGAGACCAAGATTGTGGGGCCACAAAAGCCCAACTCACGTGAAACTCCTCTCAAAGAGGATCAACCCTCGGTTGTAGAGCTACCTGATGATGAGGTCTTCCATATCTTAGAATCACCAGATTCTGATAAGCCTGACTCTCTCGCCAAAGACGAGTCAGCATATGCAATAGTGCTATGGGACCCATTCGATTCCGACAACATTAATTCACAGGTGGTCCCCATGGATGAGCATCACAAAATTCTCCTAACATTATTCCCTTTGGAGGCTCCCATCGAGCTCGTGCCATTACAAGAAAATTCGGTCCCCCCATAAAGCGCGAAACAACCCCATCAAGACCATGTCAATTTGCTCGAGTCGGACGAGCTTAGCATGTCGTAGATAGCTATCGGGGCCAACGAGGGCCTTTGGATCATCAACAATGATTACGAAGATGAAACTGAGATGGCATATCTCAATCATGCACGATGACACAATCACCCTGTAACCCATGACGAACTAATGGCCCAATTAGGCATAAGACTAGGGCATGAGTGGCACATAGACCCAGCCCACTGGCATCACATGTTGATCCCACTCCTTTGGGAAGATCGTGAGCACCTTCCACCCAGAGATATCATAGCACCATCAGTGTCGAAGGTAGACCTTGCCCTCCTATCCGTGCATAAGGCCGATCCATTCGTGCCAATTCCTATAGAGCCAGATCCGATGCACAAATATCATCACGCTGGGGGTACCTCTATTCCTTGAAGAGCCAGTGGGTTACACCAAATGCTCCAAAGGTGTCCATAAACCCTTTGGTCAAACCAAATGCTCCAAAGGTGTCCATAAACCCTTTGGTCAAACCAAACGCTCCAAAGGTGTCCATAAACCCTTTGGTCAAACCAAAAGCTCCAAGGATTATCGCAATCTCTTGGTCATCCCAAAAAGCTCCAAGGATTATCGCAATCTCTTGGTCATCCCAAAAAGCTCCAAGGATTATCGCAATCGCTTGGTCATCCCAAAAAGCTCCAAGGATTATCGCAATCTCTTGGTCATCCCAAAAAAGCTCCAAGGATTATCGCAATCTCTTGGTCATCCCAAAAAGCTCCAAGGATTATCGCAATCTCTTGGTCATCCCAAAAATCTCCAAGGATTATCGCAATCGCTTGGTCATCCCAAAAAGCTCCAAGGATTATCGCAATCGCTTGGTCATCCCAAAAAATCTCCAAGGATTATCGTAATCGCTTGGTCATCCCAAAAAGCTCCAAGGATTATCGCAATCTCTTGGTCATCCCAAAAAGCTCCAAGGATTATCGCAATCGCTTGGTCATCCCAAAAAGCTCCAAGGATTATCGCAATCGCTTGGTCATCCCAAAAAAGCTCCAAGGATTATCACAATCACTTGGTCACCCTAACAGCTCCAAGGATTACCATAATCGCTTGGTCAACCCAAAAGCTCCAAGAGTTACCATAACTGCTTGGTCAACATAAGTATTCAAAAATCAACAAAAACAACACAAAAATCAAAATCACAAAAACATTTGCATTTCAATTCCATGCATTCTCATAACACATCAAAATTACAAAAACAATTGCATTTTCCATACATTCTCAAAAAAAAACAAAAATCAAAATCACAAAAACAATGGCATTTCAATTCCATGCATAACAATAAAATCATCAAAAATTACAAAAACAATTGCATTTCTATTCCATGCATAACAATAAAATCATCAACAATCACAAAACAAATTGCATTTCAATTCCATGCATACTCATAAAAAAAAATCAAAATTACAAAAACAATTGCATTCCAATTCCATGCATTCTCATACAAATCAAAATACAAAAATATAGGTTGCATTAGGCATCACATCCATACATTATATATTTGCTAGATTATACAAGTCAAAAATACCATAGGCTGTCATTACTTGGCAATTCCATCATTTCCACCTCAAATCCATTTCCATAAACGCATACATCCAGCATATCACCCTTTTATTTTAGCATCGTCAGTTGTCGCCTAATGTATATAGGGTTTTCTTCATGCAGATGTCTTTAAATTTCTAGCCAAAAATTGTACACAGTTAAACAGATTTTACACGGGAAAGTTTTACTTGGATCACACCTTGTTACGTCACATCCCAACACAAATTAACACACATAAAATTTCCTAAGTTGTGTGAATGAAAGATGAAACCTGCACCGTAATCCAGGTCACCATAAGCGAAACGGCTATCTTGCTTATCCCCCTGTGCGAATGATCCTAGGAATGCTGAGAGTTGGCAAAAGGACAAGCATCCTCCCTACCCAATTCCCCATGAATCCCAAGTTCTCAAAAGTTGCAAAACATCAAAAATTTGCAAAACGTCAAAACATTCAAAATTGACATCCTACAGTGCACACATCAAAAGGCACGTACAATAGTGATTCTCGTCACTCCCTATCCCTTGCTCAAAAAAAAAAAAAAAAAAACATCGATAAAACAAAATAAACAGTGATCTTATCACTATAAAGAGCAAGTATCCCAATACAATTGAAGAAAAGAAGGGAGTCGAACTTGAATCTCTGGAACTCTCAGCATTTTTGACAGGTCATGAGGCAAGCTTCAGTACCGGTTTGGTTGATAGCCTATCAGTCACTGATAGTAAACCTCCCGCATGACGATATATCTATCACATTAACTTGTGTATAGATCAATGTTTGCATGTGGATGAGCTAGCTTATGGTATCCTAGATAGCATCACAGATTAATCTAACCAAACACAATCAAGGAGTTAGTGGAGCTAATTAGGTGATCCTCAGTACAGGTTCGGTTGAAAGCCCATCTGGCACTGGCGGTATCCTAATGAATACCACATAAATGAACTCAATTGCACACACAGGGATGTGAAATAACTTGGTTAAATTCAAGTCGAATTTATACCTTGATCAAAAGTCTTGTGAGATAAATGTACAGTCTTGGCTAGTTAGTTAAAATATCTGAATCTCAGAAAAGCTTAACTACATTTTAAAAAAAACTGTCACATTTTATTCCGTACATCACCATCAAAATATATGCAAAATACAAAAACACATAGTTATCACATGCCAAGTCATTCCACAAAGTCATCCCATTAGTATAGCAAGTCAGTCAAATCTTGTACAGTCTATGGTGCATCGACACATCATCAACACCTCATTTCATTCATTCTCATATCCATACATCATACAAATTAGAAACATCACATTCATAATCACCTCTCGCATACATCAAACACATACATACAAAACACGCAAAACAACCAAAATATATAAAAATAAAAACAAACAAACACAACAAAACAACCAAAATATAAAAATGAAAAATGCCAACAAAACCACTAAAAATTGTCGGACAAAAGTGCTCTTGCACTTAACCTCTTGGCATAAGAAAACTGATGTCGGGGTCTACCTTGTCGCTATCCTACTCCCCAAGAAGGCTACCATAGCCGGACCGCTCCACGGGAAGACGGATTTTCGCCCATGTTACCCCCAAATGGCATCCCAAAATGGGTTCACACCCACCAAAAACAGGTCCCAAAAAAAAAAAATCGAGAAACTGCTTGCGCATTCAACGGACAACATCTAAAGGCACCCTCACTTAAGTCATCTTGGGTCAAGCGACTCGTCGCTTTTCTCATGGTAGTCATTCCTTCATCGATTCGTCGCTTGAGGGGGTAGTCACACTTAAGTCACCAATCAACAACAACACACCCAATCAAGGACAATGGCATGCATTCAAAGAATCATTGACAAAGACAATCACGCTCCTGCTTGGGGCAGCAAACAAGCAATAATCACAAAATTGATCAAACACTTGGCATTCCCGAAGCATGAACACAAGGTTCCCTCGTGGATAAAAGGTTGCGCCCTTTGCCTATTCATGACTGATCAATGTCCAAGCTCAAGTCACACCTCACCAAAATAGGTTAATACTTGAAATCAAATTCCTTAGCTCGTCAAAAGCAAGGATTCAAGAATGCATGCCCTTTCCATACTTGGGGCATCAAGAGTTGGTTAGGTTACTGAGAAACCCTAATCAATAGTGCTTTGGTTATCTATTTTTGCTCGACGCTACGCCTTGCACAACGCTTCCCAAAAAGGGGCATCTGTAGACACCAAAACAGCACCAATCCGATTATGTGACTACAAACACTGATCACATTAACACACAGCCCCCAGAGGTTAAACAATGGTTCTAACCACTTACACAGTAGTTTTGCAAGTCAAAAATCAGTTTGGCACCTTTTAGACACTTTATTTCTTATTCGTCCCACCCAGGGACGAGTGCAAATTTGTACTCGTCCTACCCAAGGACGAGTATGGATTTGTACTCGTTTCACCCAGGGACGATTATTAGCGCTTGCTCCGGGTTGGGACGAACACCAGGTTTGACCAGCAAAAAGTCAGACCTCAGCGCATGACAACTCAGAACTGTCACTTAGCTTTCCCTGCATGACATAGGAGTGCGAGTGAGTTCTTTTAACAACACACATCTGCCCCTCCTCATTGCATGGGAGTGCAAATGAGTTTTTCTAAAACATGCAAAGACATGCACGAGAGGCGGTTAAGAAGCCCTTGATCAAGAAGAAGTCTTCTCTTCACAAACAAAAGCATTCATGCAAAGAAACACTTTTGCATGTTAATTCAAAAAGACCCCTTGGGTCTATAAAAACGGTGAGTTTTCTCACCCAAAAGGGATATACAGAGAAGGAGCATTTTGAGCGACGAAGTGCTGCTAGTTCACTTACTGGCAATTTGTGCTTTCATAATCGTGGTATTTATTTTAGTTTCATGTTTATGCTTTTGTCAAGTCTTTCATTTCATTTAGATTCATTTCAACCATCGTTAGATTCATCTTTTATGTTTCATACACGAGTGCTACTGACTTTCTTGTTTGTTTCTTTGAGTGCAGAGTTGCAGCATTAGAGGAGCGGCGAGGAGTCTACCTTACCAACGCAAGCGGCGGCAACATTTGGCCCGCCCATTCCAAACGTGGGCATGCGGAAGGAGGAAGACTAAAATCACAAATTGTAACAAAGACCAATTTAACGCTCCTAGCCCCTAAAAGGGGAGGAGACGTATATGTAACCGAGGATAAGAAATTTGAATAAAGAGGGCTGTGATTTCCTTACATCTGTGCTTTCATTTCCAATTTATCTCTTTTCCTTGTTTTTGTGCATAGGATTAAAGCGTTACATTTCGTCTTATATTACATAGTTATAGTTTGCCTGCTTTCAATTCCCCATGAATCCCAAGTTCTCAAAAGTTGCAAAACATCAAAAATTTGCAAAATGTCAAAACATTCAAAATTGACATCCTACAGTGCACACATCAAAAGGCACGTACAATAGTGATTCTCGTCACTCCCTATCCCTTGCTCAAAAAAAAAAAAAAAAAAAAACATCAATAAAACAAAATAAACGGTGATCTTATCACTATAAAGAGCAAGTATCCCAATACAATTGAAGAAAAGAAGGGAGTCGAACTTGAATCCCTGGAACTCTCGACATTTTTGACGAGTCATGAGGCAAGCTTCGATGCACGGTTTGGTTGATAGCCTATCGATCCATCGATAGTAAACCTCCCGCATGACAATATATTTGTCACATTAACTTGTGTATAGATCAATGTTTGCATGTGGATGAGCTAGCTTATGGTATCCTAGATAGCATCACAGATTAATCTAACCAAAAACAATCAAGGAGTTAGTGGAGCTAATTAGGTGATCCTCAGTACAGGTTCGATTGAAAGCCCATCTGGCACTGGCGGTATCCTAATGAATACCACATAAATGAACTCAATTGCACACACAGGGATGTGAAATAACTTGGTTAAATTCAAGTCAAATTTATACCTTGTTCAAAAGTCTTGCGAGATAAATGTACAGTCTTGGCTAGTTAGTTAAAATATCTGAATCTAAGAAAAGCTTAACTACATTTTAAAAACAACTGTCACATTTTATTTCGTACATCACAATCAAAATATATGCAAAATACAAAAACAAATTTTTCACATGCAAAGTCATTTCACAAAGTCATCCCATTAGTATAGCCAGTCAGTCAAATCTTGTACAGTCTATGGTGCATCGACACATCATCAACACCTCATTTCATTCATTCTCTATCCATACATCATACAAATTAAAAACATCACATTCATAATCGCCTCTGCATACATCAAACACATACATAAAAACACGCAAAACAACCAAAATATATAAAAATAAAAACAAACAAACACAACAAAACAACCAAAATATAAAAATGAAAAATGCCAACAAAACCACTAAAAATTTTCAGACAAAAGTGCTCTTGCACTTAACCTCCTGGCATAAGAAAACTGATGTCGGGGTCTACCTTGTCGCTATCCTACTCCCCAAGAAGGCTACCATAGCCGGACCGCTCCACGGAAAGACAGATTTTCGCCCATGTTACCCCCAAATGGCATCCCAAAATGGGTTCACACCCACCAAAAACAGGTCCACAAAAAAAAAAAAGTCGAAAAACTTCTTTCGCATTAAACGGACAACATCTAAAGGCACCCTCACTTAAGTCATCTTGGGTCAATCGACTCGTCGCTTTTCTCATGGTAGTCATTCCTTCATCGATTCGTCGCTTGAGGGGGTAGTCACACTTAAGTCACCAATCAACAACAACACACCCAATCACGGCAATGGCATGCATTCAAAGAATCATTGACAAAGACAATCACGCTCCTGCTTGGAGCAGAAAACAAGCAATAATCACAAAATTGATCAAACACTTGGCATTCCCGAAGCATGAACACAAGGTTCCCCCGTGGATAAAAGGTTGCACCCTTTGCCTATTCATGACTGATCAATGTCCAAGCTCAAGTCACACCTCACCAAAATAGGTTAATACTTGAAATCAAATTCCTTAGCTCGTCAAAAGAAAGGATTCAAGAATGCATGCCCTTTCCATACTTGGGGCATCAAGAGTTGGTTAGGTTACTGAGAAACCCTAATCAATAGTGCTTTGGTTATCTATTTTTTCTCGACGTTGCGCCTTGCACAACGCTTCCCAAAAAGGGGCATCTGTAGACACCAAAACAGCACCAATCCGATTATGTGACTACAAACACTGATCACATTAACACACATAGCCCCCAGAGGTTAAACAGTGGTTCTAACCACTTACACGGTAGTTTTGCAAGTCAAAAATCAGTTTGGCACCTTTTAGACACTTTATTTCTTATTCGTCCCACCCAGGGACGAGTGCGAATTTGTACTCGTGCTACCCAAGGACGAGTATGGATTTGTACTCGTTTCACCCAGGGACGATTATTAGCGCTCGCTCCGAGGTGGGACGAACGCCAGGTTTGACCAGCAAAAAGTCAGACCTCAGCACATGACAACTCAGAACTGTCACTTAGCTTTCCCTGCATGACATAGGAATGCGAGTGAGTTCTTTTAACAACACACATCTGCCACTTAGCTATCCCTTCATTGCATGGGAGTGCAAATGAGTTTTTCTAAAACATGCAAAGACATGCACAGAGGCAGTTAAGAAGCCCTTGATCAAGAAGAAGTCTTCTCTTCACAAACAAAAGCATTCATGCAAAGAAACACTTTTGCATGTTAATTCAAAAAGACCCCTTGGGTCCATAAAAACGGTGAGTTTTCTCACCCAAAAGGGATATACCAAGAAGGAGCATTTTGAGCGACGAAGTGCTGCTAGTTCACTTACTGGCGATTTGTGCTTTCATAATCGTGGTATTTCTTTTAGTTTCATGTTTATGCTTTTGTCAAGTCTTTCATTTCATTTAGATTCATTTCAACCATCGTTAGATTCATCTTTTATGTTTCATACACAGGTGCTACGACTTTCTTGTTTGTTTCTTTGAGTGCAGAGTTGCAGCATTAGAGGAGCGGCGAGGAGTCTACCTTACCAACGCAAGCGACGACAACATTTGGCCCGCCCATTCCAAACGTGGGCATGCGGAAGGAGGAAGACTAAAATCACAAATTGTAACAAAGACCAATTTAACGCTCCTAGCCCCTAAAAGGGGAGGAGACGTATATGTAACCGAGGATAAGAAATTTGAATAAAGAGGGCTGTGATTTCCTTACATCTGTGCTTTCATTTCCAATTTATCTCTTTTCCTTGTTTTTGTGCATAGGATTAAAGCGTTACATTTCGTCTTATATTGCATAGTTATAGTTTTCCTTTTACTTTCGAAATCTCGTGCTTTCAACATGTCATGAAATCATGACAGTTTTGCCAGCACTTTCTCTCTCCTAAAACATGTCGCAAAATCGTGATAGTTTTTCTAGCAGCCTGCAAACTTTTTCTAACTTATATTTTTCTGGATCTTTTGCAACTGGGCTACTCTGATTTTCTTGGAGACTTACTGACCAGCTAAAACCTTCAACAAAAACACATACTTAGACATAAAAAAAAATTGCTTCAAGACCTCTTTGACATCAAAGACAACAACTACCAAGAGCTCCTTAACATCAATGACAACAACTACTTGAGCAAAGGCAATGTACTCAAGGTACCCAAAATTGCCAACAATCTCCCCCTTTGTCATTTATGGCAACCTTTACTAAAAACACATCTTCAAGAGCCAAAACCGAAATCAATCTCTTTGAAGTTTTGCTCCCCCTGACTTGAAGCTTTCCTCTTCACTTGAAGCTCTCCCCCTTACTCATATCTCTCCCCCTTACTTAAATCTCTCCCCCTTTGTCATCAATGGCAAAGGGCCACCTTTGGGGCTTGGGACTAAGAATGAGTCTCTTAGCTTAGTCCCTCCCCCACCTCCTAATGAGGTGATTTAAAACAGGGTTGGGAGTGAAACTCCCATTAGACACTCATCATCATCAGTGTCTGCAATTTCTTTGTTGGGCCTTTTCTTGAGCTCTTTGTCAATGTTTCTGTTCTTGGCACTTTTTTTGTTCTTGTTCTCATCTCTTTTCTTGTCCACACCTTGATCCTTGGACCTGTTTATACCACTGTTCCTATTCCTGTACCTTGGAAGATCAGCTCTGCATTGTCTGGCTGTGTGATCTATATTGTTGCACTTGTAACAAACAACAACATTATTTCTTTCAAGCATAGCTGTTCTTTGAATCCGCCTGTTCTGACTAATCCAGTTCCTGTTATTTGTATTACAGAAGATTGCCTTGTGCCCGAACTGATTACAAGAGTAGCACTATCCTTGAAATAAATTACGACTTCTGAAATTATTGTTAACCTTCTTCATTTGAGACATGCAATATACAGCCATGTGTCCAAATCTGTAACAAGCAAAAAATCTATCGTGAAATATTCTTAATCGATCTCTTGGGTCCCAAGAACTTCTGCTTCATATTCAAAAATCTGTTTTCTGTTTTTGTGCATTCATCACTCACGGATTCATGATCTGAAGTACTTTCTTCATTAGAACTATCTTCCTTTTGAAATCTCTTGCTAGATTCCCCAACCTGATTTTTGTGCGGCTCAACAAAACCGAGACCTGTTTTATTTGCTGGATTTCTTTGATTTTTGATGAGAGACTCAACCTTCTTGGAGCTATCCTGAAATCTGTAGAGCTTATCCTTGTAATATTTATTTTCTTCTTTCAAAGAAGCCATTTTCTGCTCTAACTCATTATACTCAAGAATCTTAGACTCTAACTCATCCTTGAGTTCCTGTGTTTTGGTTATAGAGAAGTCAAGACTTTCTATAAGATCATCTCTCTCCATACAGCATTCATCTAACTTAATCTTGAGTCTATCATTCTTCTTTCTTTCCTTTTTCAAAACACTGAGAGCATTATTGAGTTCACATTCAAGATCTTCTATTTGATTGCACTTTGAATTATCAAGACCTTTTTCAGATTTCTTATCACAAGAGGTGCTGCCCTTTTCAAAAACCATACATGCATCTTCCTTATCATTTTCTGAAGCATCCTCATACATACTAGCAACCAATTCATTATTTGTGCAATCATCCTCAAGGTGCCCAAAATTTCCACATCTAAAACATTTCATGACAGTGAATTTATGTTTCGGTTCTTCCTCCTTTTCTGAAATGAACAGCATCTCATTTTCATTATCACTAGAAGAGCTTTCACTATCACTACTAGAAAACTTACTTGCTTTGTCCAAATAGAAGCTCTTCTTGTTCTTGTGTGAATACCTCTTTCCTTGATTGCTGCGCTCATCATTGTTCTTTCTGTAATACCTGTGCTTTTCGAAATCCTTGCTCTTAACATCCTGTATATCTTCATCACTTTCATTTTTGGAAACAGTATAATCAGTAGCATAATGACCATACTTTCCACAGTTGAAACATCTTATATTTTTCTTGCTTTTGTGCTTTCTAGAGAACTTGCCTTTCTTGCTGTAATTTTCTTCTTCCTCACTAGAATCATCACTTTCTTGAATCTGTTTGCCTCTTGATTTCTTGGTAGCTTTGAAAGCTGCATCTTTCTTTATATCAACATTCACTTGAGTTCTCAGCTCAAATGTTGCAAGAATACTATGGAGCTCATCCTTTTTCAACTTATCTAGATCTTTGGCTTCCTCAATAGCAGAAATATTTTCACTAAATCTATTAGGAAGAGATCTTAAAATCTTATCACACACATCATTTTTAGCAAGTTCAATACCTAGGTCTTTCATAGAATTAACAACTTCATCCATATGGAGCATGTAGTCACTAATATTTTCATCATCATTCATCTTGAGTTGTTCAAATATACCTTTGAAGTGTCTCAACTTGGCCTTTCGGACATTTGCATCACCTGTATGAACAACCTGCAATTGTTTCCACATTTCACTGGCTGTCTTGCAGTGAATAACTTTAGTAAGATCAGCTTTCTGTAAACCCTTCAGGATAGCATTCATGGCTTTTGAGTTGCTATGATGTAGGATCCTGTCTTCTTTAGTATAAGGACCATTTGCAGGAATGGTGTACCCATATTCAATAACTTCCCATACCTCATTACCAAGAGCCATTAGATAGACTTTCATTCTTGCACTCCACAGACCGAAATCTAATCCATCAAGAATAGGTGCTGCATTGCCACCTAAGAAGTCCATTGTGTTCTTAACCAGTTCTTCCTTCCGACTGTAAAACCTTTCCGAAGGAACCCGCTCTGATACAAATTGAAGAACACAAGCTTATACTGAGAGGGGGGGTGAATAGTATAAGACCACTTTTAACTTTAACTTTCAAAACAACTTTCAAACCAATAACATGCAAAATAAAGATAGCAAAAATAACAACAGTAAAATAATGCACAAAATGCAATCCACAAAGAGACATAGCAATTTACGTGGTTCACCCAAGGTGGGCTACTCCACGGATAAAAATTTTCTTCTAAAAGTTGTATCAAAGTCCTCTGGAAATCCTTCTTGATTACAATGTTTATGAGCTTTAGCTCAAAGGAGACACCTTCCCCTAATTCTACTTTGGCTGGTGATCGTCTAGAAAACCTCTACCTCCTCTACCCTTAGCAAGTGGAATTTTGTCCACAGAAGACACCTCTCTTCCCTGCTCTGGCTGGAGATATCTGTCCTCAATTCTGTCATAGCAAAGCTGGTCCTCTTCTCTGCACCAAACACAGTCCTTCGATCTGGAACAATACTATCCTCTTCCTCTGTTCTTTTTGCACTTGGTTGAAACCAATATTTTACTGTCTACGCAAATACAGTAGTTCTCGATCAAAAACACAGTAGCACAGATTTCATGTATTCTACGTATACACAACAATATAGTCTTCGCAAAATACAGCAGCACTAACTTCGCAAATACAACATCACTTCCTTTGCACTCTTTTCCTAAATCACAATAGCACTGTCTTCGCAACCTCTGTCTAAACACAGCAGATGCTCAGGCTTCTACTTATGCACTTCTGCGATCGATCTTCTCCCTACACTCTCTCTGCGCAATTCGCACTTCGAACACACACTTAATCGATGATCAAACTATTCAAACATCCCTCCTTTTATAGAGTAATATCCATGGTCATTACATCCAAACTTAGTCAGCTGTTATACTTCCACTACGTCGGCTGCAAAACCCTGTGCTACGTCGGCCCAGATTTTAACTTTGTCGGCTCAAAGTTAACTCTGTCCTCAATCGCCTCCCTATAGCTTCTGGCATGAAACTTCAACATGTTGCGATATCGTGACACCTTTGCCCGTCATACACCTTCTATTGCTTGCTGTAGCGATATCGCGACGCTTTTGCTTTTGTCTGCTTCCTTTGCTCTTCTGTCACGAAATTGTGACACTTTTGCATCTTGCTGACATCATCTTGCTTTTGTCACAAAATCATGATGCTTTAGACTTCAAAGCCTTATTCTCCGCTTCTATCATGAAATCATGACACCTTTGCCTCTTGCTGACATCATCTACATTCCTGTCATGAAATCATGACGCTTTAGACTTCAAAGCCTTCTTCTCTGCTTGCATCAGCGAAAATGGAACATGTCGCAAAATCGTGACGCTTTCACTACCTTAAGCTCTTTTTTGCCAAATGCTCGCAAAACTGGGACATGTCACGAAATCGTGACGCTTTCGCAGCTTTAAGCACTTTTCTACCATATGCCCGTGAAACTGGAACATGTCGTAAAATCATGATACTTTTGCCAACTGTAAGCTGCCAACTCAACCTGTCGCAAAATCACGACACTTTCTGCATCCATACAACTTCTTTGAAACTTGTCGTGAAATTGCGACACTTCCTGCAACTCAACACTCCCAACTCAACTTGTCGCGAAATCGTGACACTTTCTGCATCCGTACAACTTCATTGAAACTTGTCGTGAAATCGCGACACTTCCTGCAACTCAACACTGCCAACTCAACTTGTCATGAAATCGCGATAGTTTTTCCTGAACTTTCTCTCTCCTCAAACATGTTGCGAAATCACGACAATTTTGCTTGCTTTGTCTCTGCCTTCCAGCATGTCGCGAAATCATGACAGTTTTGCCAAAAATTTCTCTCTCCTCAAACATGTCACGAAATCGTGACAGTTTTGCCAGCACTTTCTCTCTCTTGAAACATGTCATGAAATCGTGACAGTTTTTCTAGCAGCCTGCAAACTTTTTCTAACTTATCTTTTTTTGGATCTTTTTCAACTGGGCTACTCTGATTTTCTTGAAGAATTACTGACTAGCTGAAACCTTCAACAAAAAAACATACTTAGACATAAAAACAAATTGCTTCAAGACCTCTTTGACATAAAAGACAACAACTACCAAGAGCTCCTTGACATCAATGACAACAACTACTTGAGCAAAGACAATGTACTCAAGGTACCCAAAATTGCCAACAATGTAAGTCATTCCCTCATCAATTCGCCGCTTGATGGGGTAGTCACACTTAGTCACCAATCAACAAAAACACACCCAATCAAGGAAATGGCATGCATTCAAAGAATCATTGACAAAGACAATCATGCCCCTGCTTGGGGCATCAAACAAGCAATAATCACAAGCTGATCAAACACTTGGCATTTGTGAATCATGAACTCAAGGTTCCCACAGACAAAAGGTTGTGCCCTTTGCCTATTCATGATTGATCAATGCCCAAGATCAAGTAACACCTCACCAAAAGAAGGTTAACACTTGAATTAAGTTCCTTAGCTCGTCAGAAGCGAGGATTCAAGAATGCATGCCACTTTCCATACTTAGGGCATCAAAAGTTGGTGAGGTTACTGAGAAACCCTAATCATTAATGCTTTGGTTATCTATTTTTGCTCAGCACTATGCCACGCATAGCGCATCCCAAAAAAGGGCATCTATAGACACAAAAACAACACCAATTCGACTATGTGGCTACAAATACTGATCGCACTGGCACACATAGCTCCTAGGGAAACCCCTAGAGGTTAAACAGTGGTCCTAACCACTCTCATAGTAGTTTTGGAAGGTCAGAGGTCAATTTGGCACCTTTCAAGCACTCTACTCCTTATTCGTTCCACCCAGGGACGATTACAAACTAGTATTCATTTCACCCAAGGACGATTAGTAGCATTCGCCCCTGGGTGGGGCGAATAGCAGGTTTGACGGTCAAAATGTCAAACCTTGACAAATGGCAGCTCAGATCCACCACTTAACTCCTCCTTCATTGCATGGGAGTGCGAGTGAGCATTTTTGAGCTCAAAGAGGCAGTCATGGAGTCCTTAATCAGGGAGGAATCTTCTCTCCCCTGAGAAGGCATGATCGCCAAGTGGCGCCTCTGCATGCTCATTCATAGAGACCCTCAAGTATATAAAATGGTGAGTCTTCTCACCCAAAAAAAGAGATAATAGGTCAGGAGCATTTGGGGCAACGGAGTGCTATCGATTTACGTCCTCACCCTTTTGCTTGTGCCTTTCACATCCTTGATCTCTCTTTTGGAAGGGAGGTTATTGGGTGATTATTGGAAGCACAATATGGACCCAAAACCCAAAATTTGGCCACAGTATCCCACCCAAATTTACTTACAATACCCCACAAGAGGTTTTGGACCCATCCCAAGTGGATTGGTGCTGAAATCGGGCCCCAAACGACGGGCGTCCTGCCCCCGGGCGCCCCCCGCATTGCTACAGTCCTAATCACCCCACCCCGGAGCGATTAGAAATCTATAGAAGATTTCATTTCTATTTTTCTTGCATTTTTTTCTAGGTTGTTCAGATAGGATCTCATTCAAATTTCATGTTATTATGAGTAGTTTTGATCATGCTTTTGTTATTTCTCACTTCCACTAACATGTAGGGAGCATCATCATATTCTGGGTGGTATATACTGAATTGGCAAAATATGACCTTCTGGGTCTTTCCAAAATACCCCGTTTTACCTAACCCCAAAATTTGCAAGTGATTTGGAGCCTCCCATATGGGACATTTAGGAGGGTGCTTTCTGACATTTTGTTATAGGTCTAATCGTCCCACCCCGGAGCGATTAGAAATCCGTGGCGAATTTCTCGACTGTTCCTTTTGTAGTGCCTTCCTGGTAATGTTCTCATGCCTCTGTCAAGTTTTTAGCTCATTCTGATATGTTTTAGTCATCCTTTTATTTATTTTATGCATGGACTAATCGTAGGCTTTGGGGATCGAATGTTTTACTTCATCCGTAGGTGCTACTAATCCTTTTTTGTTTCTCTGAATGCAGTATCTCGACATCGAAGGAGTAGTAAGGAATCAAAGATGTGTTCATGCAAGTGGCGACGACATTTGGCCCACCCACTTTACATGTGGGAACACGGAAGAAAGCGTACCAATTCGTGGTGTAATAGAGCCCTACTTAACGCTCCTAGCCCCCGAAAGGAAGGAGACGTATTGTAACCTGATTTTAAAGCAAATTAATAAAAAGGGTTGTACTCAAAATTTGCTTTCTATCTTGTTTCAATTCGTTTATGCTTCTCTCCTTTCATGCATTTCAGTTCGTAGGACTTAGCGTTACGTTTTGCTTTTGCATACATTGCACTTGGCATTTCCATTTTGTTTTCGGATCCTCGTGCTTTCAATACGTGCCAAGGATGTCAAATTTATTGACATGATAATTTTTCTTGTTGCTCCTGCTTCTTCTACCATTGCTAGCAGATCCTTAGCTATAATTTCTCATAATTTTCTAAAAAACATTTTCCTAAAATCCATCTAGACCTGGAGCTTTGTATAGCCTAAATGAATACACTATCTATCTTAATTATTCCATGTTGACTTCTTTCATTAGATGATTATTCATTTCTTGTGTGACTACTTCTAGTATTAATTCAACCACTTCTCTCTAGATTTATTCTCTATCAATGTTATCATTTGATAATGTGGTTTGAAAATAATTCCTTGCAACATTTCATATATCATTATCCTCGACTATCGCCTCTCCATTATCTTACTTGATACATGATATGCTGTCCTTCATTCTATAAGTAATCAAGGCTTTTTGGAAAAAACATAGAATTTATATCCCTAGATCACTCTTGCTATTATCCTTAATAGATCATTCTTGTCCTTATCAATCCTTTCCATTTGTAAAAGTAACTTAGCTTCCTCATCTATACTCAAATCTATAGTTATTCCATTTTGTGCTAGTTTGTTTACTTGTTCCAATCTATCACATATTTCTTTCTTCTTTTTAGCCTCATATTTCATTATATTTCTCTTTCATTATTTAATTTTGCTATAGCATATGAACATCACTGTTCCTTCAACTTCATTTGCATTCCACAAATTTTTAACATTTTATTGAAACTCCTCATTTTCCATCAACTAAGGAATATCTAATCTTTTTTATTCAAATTCCTAAATCTAATATTTTTTGAATTAGATTGGTTATCCTCTCCTATTTGATCATGTGAAAATACCATATTTTGAAATGATATCTACCAGTTTCCTCTCTTCCACCATATCTCATACCATTCTTGAATTCTAGTTTAGACTCATAATTCCTCTTTTCTTCTTATCTAATTTGATAATTAAATTAAAGTCTCCTCCTATTATATAATTTTTAAGGCTATTGGATGATCTATCTTAACATATTCTTTGTCAATATTATTTTTCAAAATATTGATGAGTGGGTCCGTACACATTTGTAATATGATATGTTTTCCTAGATCTCTGGCATTATATTGATATCCATATCCAATATGAATAATTAACCACTTCCATGAACATCCATTTTATTATATTCCATACTATAGAAATGCCTCCTTCCTATCCTCTTGAGACAATATATTCACTTTGGTATATATTATTATTCTATATTCCTTCCATAGTTGTCCATTCATCTAATATCTTAGTTTCTTGAAGAAATATTACATCAAGACCAATTTTTTGAATCTTTCCCTTTAAGGTTCTTTTTGTTGAGGTAGAACCCATACCTTTTATATTCTAAAAGAAAATAATCATTGTTTTATGCTCTACGGTACACACTTTATTACTTTTTACTTCATGTCCACTTGGTGATTTAATTATACTATCTTGTCTTCTATACTCATTTGCTTGTGATATCCACTCTAAATGGTTTTATGTGAATATGTTTGCAATACCTTTTACCTTGTGGGTCTTCTTACCTTCTTATTGGTATTTATAAAATAGTCTACTTATGATTCTATTTGACTTAGGGATAGTATACCACCCTACATTATTGCCTGATTTCCCAATTTTACCTTCTATTCATTGTTCTTCTTGATTTTCTACTTTTTTGCTTCTCCTTTTTTATCTTCTTCAATCAGTTCAAACTCCTCATTGTTTATTATTTATTTTTTTCCATTGTAATATCTTTTTATGATTTTTCCTTCTCCAAGGCCTCAAATTGGTTTTTTACTAATGACTCTTTAGTTGTTGGTACCCAGTTTTCTTTAGTTTATTTTTCTTTGATACATTAATAAATCCTTCATTATCCTTCTCATTGCTCTATTATTTTGATACTTGTCTTATTTTGCTTGGATAATTATATATATAATATCTATATTCATGGTAATGGGTGCATTTATATGGGATATGTTGATAATATAGTTCTTGATTCTATACTTGACCATGTAGTTTAATTTCAATATACAATGGTAATATTTCCATTATGTCCATCTCCACACATATTCTGACATATATGGTTAACTTTTATTGTGTTGTAATCTCAGCTATTTTAATGACCTTCCCTATAAAGTATCCTATAGCTTTAAAAGATTCTTCCCACCAGAAATAATATGGGAAAAAAGACGTCTTAACCTATATTGGAATGAAGTTCAAAATTTATTCTCTTAGGTAAAAATTATTATCTCAACACTTCAAAAACAATCCACTTCTTGCCATGAACCAGGGAACTTTCTCAAACATTGTTTTCCTATCTTTGATATTATTAAATGTTACCAAATAAAATCCTCTTCCTACATATACTATCTTTGGTGTTTGCAAGATTAATGGGAGGCAACTATTTTTAACCTAAGTTTCAATACTTGTGGGAGATGGCCATAGCTTAAAGAACCAACATATAAGTCTACATTTAAGCAACATGTTATTATCCTCTATAAGGTAGGTTTTGTTCATCAAAATTTACCTTTGGAATTTTTTTTTTTTTTTTTTTAATTTGTCCTTTTTGGGAAGAAAAAAATTCTCCATTTTTATGTTCGTATATTCAACCATTGGTTGTATTATTTTAGTAGGTTTCCTTTTTAAATCAACCCCTAAATATGAATATTCCTATACAACCTTTTTGGGAAACCTAAATTATTTATATTTTATTTGTTTTGTCTTATTCATTTATGATCTCAGATCTCTATTGTTTTCCCTCTACTATTTGCAATCCTCCTCTAGCGTATTCTAGTCAACATAGTTTAAAATCTAGTTTTATTTCCTTTTCCTTGGTTCCACCGCAACCCTACCAACTTCTCTCTATTTTGATCCTCGAATTGTCCAACCTTCTAAAAGCACAAGTTAATCATCATATATAGATCTCAATGGCTTAAATATAGTTATTATCCATACCATTATAAAATTATATATTCATCTAACTGGGATGTGTGATCATCCATCCATTTTACAAGTAGGTTGGTTCTATTTCTAGGTTGCTCTCAAAATCAAGCTTTAATTTCTTTGTAAAATATTTGGGATGCTTACATTTACCCTTCTGAAAATATTTCCAAGAACTATGTAATACAACATTTTGATATACAACTCTAATTAAAATTCAACATTTTTTTATTTAAATAATTTTTTTCAAGTTCCTTCAATATAAACTCCATGAAATTGACCATAAAGTTATTAGGAAATAATACTTATTCTTTGGTTCAATATATAAGATCTTATTTAATTTCATTATCCTTCCCATGCATAAGGAAACACTACACTTTATACAAATTGGTGAACAAAGAAAAAGTATTTTTTTTAATGATCCCTTTATTTTTTAATATTTCAAAATTAGAATGCTTAATTTATTTTATAATGAGCAAAAATGCATAAAGCACTCATTTCACATTCATTATTGCTTAGCAAGGCTTAATTATTACTTAATAGAGCTCATAGTCTCACCAGTGCTCTTATGTTGGGAGAATATTTTTAGTATCATTAGCATATGTTGTTTTACATATATTTTATATTTGATAAGTGTAGATGAACATATCAAACTAAAATTTATATATTATTCTAAATGCTTTTTATTTTTATAAATATTTATAATTTATACTTTCTCAAAAAATAAATAAAAATTATATTATAAAATAATAATGAAAAAAATATATATTATATTCTTAAAAAAATAACATTAATTCAATATATATTCCTCTACTTTCAAGGAAGAAACGTATGCTCGTATCTTGTTAAAAGGTACATATATAATTTATTTGTTATAATACCACTTGATTGTGGCATAATAAGAATAAACCCCTTCTCCATTCCATAATAATTAAAAAAAATTAAAATATACACCATATAAAATTTTAAAATTATCATTTATATTTATACTAAAATTTTAAATGCTAATCAACAGATCTTTTATTTTTCTTTTCAATTCTCATTTGTCATTTATCACTATCTAACGAACAAATAAGATATTGTTCTTTTATAACTTAAATTCACAACAATTCAATGAGATTAATGAATTTACTACTTATTTCTATGACACTCCTTGTAAACATACTTCATGGTCTATTTTATAATATTTACCTTTAAGACTCTAGCTTATAAATTCTAAAAATAAATACAATTTAATTAGACAATTTTTTTGTGGTAGATAAAAACTTATAAATAAAAGGAAAATAAGAATAAGGCGCCGTTCAATATTGATCTTATCTAGGTCCCTTTGTTCTGAACTATTTAACACAATTGGAAAGTAAACTAAACCTCTTATTCAGATGCTTTTGGTTTAAACAAAAGAAGACCAGTTGACCGACCAGTTGACCTGTACATAAATAAAGATGCAAATAGATAATTATCAATTCAAAAAGTAACGTCAGATTTTCTCGAGTCATATGTCAGCAAAGACTTTTTGAGAAGGTGAATGAGGCCCAGAAGCCAATTATTGCTTTTATTACCCAACAACCAATTACCAGTTGACTTGTACGTAAATAAAGATGCAAAATAGATAATTATCAATTCAAAAAGTAACCTGAGATTTTCTCGAGTCATATGTCAGCAAAGACTTTTTGAGAAGGTGAATGAGGCCCAGAAGCCAATTATTGCTTTCATTACCCAACAACCAATTATCCTTGAACACTTCAATTTACTCCTTCATAAAAGCCATTCCATTTGGAATTGCCTTTTGATGTTTTGATAAGGTCCACGATTTATTAAAAAATTAAATAAATTATTATTATTTTATTTTTAAAATATTATACTTATATAATATTATACTTTTTAGTAAGCAATCTTTTAGAATTATATTTAAGAGAGAGTTCTATTGGCATCTTATTGTTTTTCAATAGGCAATCTTAGTTAATTTGTTTGTGACAAGTTTTATGCCCTTTCCCAATTTATAAAATAATATTTTATTGAAAGAAATTAAATAAAATATTATGATTTTATTTTTTTAAAAAATTATATTTGATATACCATTATACTATTTTTAAAGTAAGCAATCTTTTAGAACTATTCTTAACAGAATTTTATTGGCATCTACGTGCTTTTCAATAGGTAATCAAAGTTACATTTTTTTAGGAGTTAGAAATTTTATGTCGCATAAAAATGTATAATAATCATCACCATGTAATTATTGAGCTTTGTTAGAAGATATAATGATAGTTGTTTGAATCAAACACTTAATCTCATAACAAATAGTTAATATTTTTTTTTGAAAGGGACTTGATCTTATTAAGAAATAATAATAAGAGTACACAATTAAAAAAAAAGGATGGTATGGAAGCACATCCCAAGAGTCAAGCATAACATCAACTTAAAGCCAAGAGGGGGCTTGGGATAACTATAAAACAACTAACATATCATCAAAAAGAAAGGTACAAGACCGCTAGAACTCAAGTCCCTATAGGTGTAGCACCAACAAAGGAATGGAGGGGGTCCTTGTCCGAAGCATTGCCCCAACCAAAGGAAGGATCGGTGGTCTATGGGAATTGGATCCCACCTAGAACCATCACTTGTGGACTAAGGTAAAGTGGTAGCCCAACCCAACCCGAAGATGAGTCTCAATCTTGATACTTTGGTGGCTAATGAAATCCCTCCCTCGTATGTCGCTCCTATCGAGGGGTGCGAGAAGTCCTTCCTTTAGATCTCTTGTGGCCTTCAGCTTGATGCTCAGAAGAAGAATACCTTTGGCAAGGCATGGAGGGGGGAACCCGAGCCACAATGCAAGAAGCATTCCGCCAATGGTCCAATAAAGTAAGTAGATGTTGAACCTCAAGAGGTAACCTTATTCATCTCGACTTAAATCTGAAGTAGAGGCTTTCATACATTGTCAAAGATTCCCCAATGCTACTCCCAGTGAAAGTCCAAACTATGTCTCAATCCCAATGTAACTGTTCATCCGAAAAAACCAACTACGCATCATCCGCTTGGTCAACCTTTACCTAACTAACTACTGCCCTTTCTAAAATAGAGAGGGGTCCTCTCTCGTCCCCCACCCCTTACCTAACTAACTACTGCCCTTTATAAAATAGAGAGGGGTCCTCTCCCCTCTCCCCTCCTCCACCCCAAATTTGAAAGGTAATGCAAAAGTAGAGCTTTTTAAGCGAGCCTTTTTCTCCTTATATGGAAAACTATGAAGAAGCTTGCTCAACTAAAAAAAATTACATTGCATATTTTCCTACATGATGGATAATTATATATTCTATTATATAATAGAAAAAATCTTTCATTCCTAAACTTTAATTAAAGTTTAAAACTATATAACCCTAATTAATTTTTTTTCTAAAAATATTCAATATTTTAGTTATTGACTATATGGGGAAACTATAATAAATTCATGGATTGATTACTAATAGCTGGAAACAACATTGCATCCTCCATTCCATCCTCAAACTAAACTCTTTGTTCATGTCGTTATTTTTTAGTTACAAAACCATTGTACTTCTTTGTAATTAACTAAAAGTTGGTGAAGTGGGAGATATGAATTTAATCACCTAAAGCAAGTAGAACCAATAAACCAATAGACTATCCTAAAATATTGCGTAGTAAGACAAGACCACTTTTATTATCTCTTTGGAGCAATTATATAAATACGAAAATACAAAAAATTAACCCTCACTAAAGTAAACGATGCATGTTACAAGGACCAAAAAAATATATCATGTCATTAAAAGAAAGTGTGCACACTAATAGAAAAGAGCATAACTCATAGTACTTTGAAAATTGTAATGGGTATAGAATAAAACTAAAAAGTCTATGTAAATTTAAAGTAATTAATTGTTTATATCCTCAATTAATAAGTAAAGGTTTAGAATTGTGTCCAAATAATATAAAAACCATCCTATTTCCATAAGTAAGTAGTGAAGGGTGCTTTACATCTTTATTGTGGTCAAACCTTACCAAAAAAATTAGTTCATGAGTTCACTTAAAATTGCAATTATTTTTAATATGTCTTCTCTACTTATAATCCTTAATAGATGATAACCATATTTATATTTCATATTTAACTAGAATTAACTCCCTCGTCTTTGATGAAAGTCAAAACCATTGGACTTTGTCTTTTTTGAATTAGAGCACCCTTCAAATTCATACTCTATACCAAAATGAAAATGTTAATGCATCTTATTTCTTTACATATAATACCATGGAGAACAATAGTTTCATCATTAAAGAGGAGGAATTGGACAATTCTAAGCCCCTCTTGCACTATTTCAATACCAACCTCCATGATGTTGCATACAATAAATCTAGGAGCTTCATAAAAGAATAGGTGAAGAAACCTCTCAATCAAAACCAAAATTCCTTCCATTTGATTTCCTCTACTATTATGTTTGGTTGGGTTTGATCTAATGACAAATATGATCATTCTAATGTTAAGACTACCTCTTTCAAGGAAGTAGAAGAATATCTAATAGAGAAAGTAGAAGAATATGCAATAGAGAAGAAACTTTAAAAGAGATGAATGAAATTTATAAATGGCCAAGAAGAACCGTTAAATTATGTTGAAATAGAGGGCATGTATTATTAGTATTTAACAACACTTTAAATGATGATCACATATGTTTCTAATTGAAAAAATAGTTGAATTCAACATACTCAAAATTTTCTACTACCTTGACTAACAAACCTTCACGACATCACGTTCTTCTCTACAAGGCCTATAAAACTACCCTAGAATTAGAAATAATTAAATTTATTCTATTAATTTGAATTGATTAGTTCATAATTATTATTTGTATAAAATATTACAGAACAAATGGTTTTGATGTTAAAAATCCTTCATGGAAGTAGAATAATATATAATAGAGAAAAAATTTAGAAAAGAGGAAGGAAAATTCTAAATTTTTTAGAAGAGCTATCTAATCATATTGAGATTGAGAGCATGTACTATTAATATTTAATGACACTTTAAATGATGGTCACATATGTTTCATAAAAACACCTATTTAGTTAGTACAAAAGGAAATTGACACCTTCAATTTAAATCAACTTTAATATACTTAGACTTTTCTAATTTCCTATTTGTTTAACTAACAAACCTTCATACCATCATCTTCTTCTCTACAAAGGTTATGAAACTACCTTATAATCTAGAATAATTATATTTATTCTATTAATTTTGATTGATTAATTCATAATTATTAGTTTTATGAAATGTTATCAAAATGAATGATTTTGATTATACAATTTATGCTATTGGTAAATATTTATGCAGTGATTATCCTACTGAAAGCACAAGGATATGGAAGCCCATAGGCGTACCGGGTGTGGTGCAAACAAAAGCATACAAAACGCTAAGTCCTACAAATGAACAAAGGACTAAAGTGCATGAAAAAGGGAAAACAAACGAACTGAAACGAGATATAAAGCAAATGTAAAGTGCAACCCTTATTTTTATTAATTTTGCTTTGAGACCAGGTTATAATAAGTATCCTTCCTTTTTAGGAGCTAGGAGCGTTAGATATAGCTTTGTTACACCACGAATGGTATGCTTCCCTTCGAGATCTTTCGCGTGCCCACATTTGAAATGGGCAGGCCAAACGTCACCGTCGCTTGAGTGAATGTGTCTATAGTTCCTTGCTGCCCCTCAAGTGTCAAGATCCTACATTCAAAGAAATAGAAAATGATTAGAAGCACCTATGGATGGAGGGAAATATGCAATCCCCAAGGCCTCCGGTTAATGCATGCATGAAATAATTAAAACAATAATCAAAACATGTTAGAATAAGATGAAATTTGGACAGAAGCATGCAAACACTATTAGGAACACACTGCAAAAGGAACAGTCGAGAAATCTGCTACAGATTTCTAATCGCTCCGGGGTGGGACGATTAGGACTGTCATAAAACATCAAAAGGCAACCTCCTAAATGTCCTATCTAGAGGCCTCCAAAAAATCTACAAAGTTGGGGTTAGGAAAAATTGGGCATTTTGAGACGACCCAAAAGGTCAGATTTTGTAGATTCAACCCCGATCGCCTTGTATCCGAAGATGCTCCCTGTATGTTAGTGAAAGCGAAAAGCAATGAAAACACGGTCAAAACACATCAAAATGGAATGACATTTGAATGGCAACATATATGAAAGACATAAAACAAAATGCAAAAGAAACAGTAAGGGAATATTCTACAAATTTCTAATTGCTCCAAGGTGGGGCAATTAGGACTACAACAGTGCATAGGGCGCCCGAGGGCAGGACACCCACCGTTTGGGGCTTGGTTTCGATACCAATCCACTTGGGATGGGTCCAAAACATCCTAGGGGGTCGTGTCGATAAATTGGGTGGGGTATTGTGGCAAAATATTTATGTTTTGGGTTTGAATTGCACTTCCAATGTTCACCCAATAACCTCCCTTCCAAAAGAGAGATCAAGGATGTAAGAAGCACAAGTGAGGGGTGAGGATGTAATTCGACAGCACTCTGTTGCTCCAAATGCTCCTGCTCTGTCCTTTCTTGGGGTGATAAGACTCACCATTTTATATACTTGAGGGCCTCTTGTGAATGAGCATGTAGGGGCATCACTTGGCCATCATGCCTTCCCAGGGGAGAGAAGATTCCTCCCTGATTAAGGGCTCCATGACTGCCTCTATGAATGCCTCTTTGAGCTCAAAAATGCTCACTCGCACTCCCATCCATTGAAGGTGGAGTTGAGTGGCAGATCTGAGTTGCCATTTGTCAAGGTTTGACCTTTTTCCCGTCAAACCTGCTATTCACCCTACCCTGGAGCGAATGTTGCTAATCGTCCTGGGGTGGGACGAATACCAGTTTGTAATCGTCCCAAGGTGGAATGAGTAGGGAGCAAAGTGCCTGAAAGGTGCCAAATTGACCTTTGACCTTCCAAAACTATTGTGGGAGTGGTTAGGACCATTGTTTAACCTCTGGGGGCTTCCTTAGGGGCATGTATGTCAATTCGATCAGTTCTTGTAGTCACATAATCAAATTGGTGTTGTTTTGGTGTCTACAGATGCCCCTTTTTGGGATGCATTGTGTGTGGTGCAGTGTTGAGCCAAAATAGATAACCAAAGCACTAATGATTAGGGTTTCTTAGTAACCTAACCAAATTTTGATACCCCAAGTATGGAAAGGGCACGCATTCTTGAATCCTTGCTTCTGACGAGCTAAGGAGCGTAATCCAAGTGTTAACCTTTTTCGATGAGGTGTTACTTGATCTTGGATATTGTTCAATCATGAATAGGCAAAGGGTGCATCCTTTTGTCTGTGGGAACCTTGAGTTCATGATTCTAGAATGCCAAGTGTTTGATCAACTTGTGATTATTACTTGTTTGCTACCCCAAGCAGGAGCATGATTGTCTTTGTCAATGATTCTTTGAATGCATGCCATTTCCTTGATTGGGTGTGTATTTGTTGGTTGGTGACTAAGTGTGACTACCCCCTCAAGCGACGAATCGATGAGGGAATGACCAAAATGAGAAAAGTGACAAGTCGCTTGACCCAAGATGACTTATGTAAGGGGTGCCTTCAGTTGTTTTTCGTTGAATGCTTATGCAGTTTCCCAACAATTTGACCTATTTTTGGTGGGTTTTAACCCTTTTTGTGATGCATTTTGGTGATGAGTTTCTCGAAATTCGTCCTCCTGTGGAGTGGTCTAGCTATGGTAGCCTTCTTAGGGAGTAGGATAGTGAGGATTTGTGACCCCGACGTCGGTTTTACATGCCAAGAATGTCAGACGCAAAGGTGCCTTTGTTCGGTAATTTTATTGCTATTTTTGGTGCATTTTGGATGCAGTTTTTGTTGTTTTTTATTTTCTTGCTCTATAATCGTCCCAGGGTGGGACGAATACCGGTTTTGTAATCGTCCCAGGGTGGGACGAGCACTAACTAGAGCGCTTGTCCTAGGGTGGAACGATTACAGGCCTAAAAGCCTATATAAGGGCCAAAACTAGGTTTTGGGCTCATTTACACTTTGTTTTTTTGGCAATTTGGAGCTGTGAGGAGGAGGAGTTCGAGTCTGCGTAGCGAAGTGCTATCGAGATTTCACGGATACCATGAGTTCACGGATCGGATCATCGAGTGGTGGAGCCGAGGCAAGACCGGTAGGTGCTCTTTCTCTTTATTTTGTTTGTTTTTATTTTACAGTTTAAAATCGTAATTTATTTATTTTGTATTTTGTTTTTTTGTTTAAACTAAGATTAAAACCCTAGTTTAAGTGTTTTGTATTTGTATTTTGTGTGGCGTTTTTTAAACTAAGATCAAAACCCTATTTTAAAAAATTGTTTTTATTTTGTTTTTTTGTATTAAGTTTAAACTAAGGTTAAAAACCCTAGGTTAAAATTTTTGTTGTAATTTTTCTAGAGTTAAAAACCCTAGGTTTAAAATTTTATTTTTTGTTTAGACTAGAGTTAAAAACCCTAGATTTAAATTTTGTTTTTTTTGTTTAAAACTAGAGTTAAAAACCCTAGGTTTAAAGTTTTGTTTTTTTGTTTAAACTAGAGTTTAGAAACCCTAAGTTAAAATTTTGTTTTTTGGTTGTTTAAACTAGAGTTAAAAACCCTAGGTTAAATTTTTATTTTTTTTGTTGTTTAAACTAGAGTTAAAAACCCTAGGGTTAAATTTTGTATTTTTGTTGTTTAGACTAGAGTTAAAAACCCTAGGTTTAAATTTTATTTTTTTTGTTGTTTATGTTGAGCAAGGTGCAGCAAAAGTATTGTTGTCATTGTTGTCAACACAGTCAGACAGATCAGTTGATGAAGTGGACATCAGATAGGTCAACATAGTCAGACAAATCAGTTGATGAAGTGGACATCAGACAGATCAGTTGATGAAGTGGACGGGAGTTAAGAGGTTCTTCAGAGTATTGATGATATTGTTGTCATTGTTGTCAACACAGTCAGACAGATTAGTTGATGAAGTGGACAGGAGTTAAGAGGACAGATCAATTGATGAAGTGGATAGGAGTTAAGAGATTCTTCAGAATATGTATAGTTATTATCCAAAATATAGAAGTGGCCCTTATGCTAAAAATCAAAAGAAATCAAAAGAAAATCACAAGGAAGAAAACTGTCGTGATATCACATGTTGAGAATAAAGAAAACTGTCGTGATATCGCGACATGTTGAGAAGCAAGAAAAACTATCACGATATCACGACATGTTGAGAAGCAAGAAAAACTGTCGTGATATCGCGACATGTTTGGAGATAAAGAGCCAAAAAGCAAAACTATCGCGATATCGCGACATGTTTGGAGAGAAAGAGCAAGAAAGCAAAACTGTCACGATATCGCGACATGTTTGGAGAGAAAGAGAAAGAAAGAAAAACTGTCGCGATTTCGTGACATGTTTGGAGAGAAAGTGCAAGCAAGAAAAACTATCATGATTTCACGACATGTTCGGAGAGAAAGCGCAAGCAAGATAAACTGTCGCGATTTTGCAACATATTGCAAGAGAGATAGTACGAAAGAAAAACTATCGTGATTTCGTGACATGTTGGAAGAAAAAAGACAAGTAGAAAAAATGTCACGATTTCGTGACATATTGCAAGAGAAATAGGAGAGAGAAAAAGTTGTCGCGATTTCACGACATGTTTCATTTTTGCGGTCCAAAGTGAAGAGAAAGAGAAGAGAGAAAAAGGTGTCGCGTTTTCACGACATGTTTCATTTTCGCGGTCCAAAGTGAAGAGAAAGAGGAGAGAGAAAAAGGTGTCGCGATTTCGTGACATGTTTCATTTTCGCGGTCCAAAGCGAAGAGAAAGAGGAGAGAGAAAAAGGTGTCGCGATTTTGCGACATGTTGCATTTTCGCGGTCCGAAGCGAAGAGAAAATGCAAGGAAGAAAAAATGTCGGGATATCGTGACATGTTGCATTTTTGCGACTTGAAGAGAGCAGAAAGGCAGAGAAGAAAAAGTGTCGCGATTTCGCGACATACTGCAAGGAAGGTTGTACGGACGAAAAAGTGTCGCGATTTCATGACATATTGCAAGGAAGGTTGTACGGACGAAAAAGTGTCACGATTTCGTGACATATTATAAGGAAGATTGTACAGACAAAAAAGTGTCGCGATTTCGCGACATGTTGCAGGAAAGAGAGTCCGAAAGAAAAAGTGTCGCGATTTCGCGACAAGTTGTAGGAGAGAGAGTCCGAGAGAAAAAGTGTCACAATTTCGTGACATGTTGCAGGAGAAAGAGTCCGAGAGAAAAAGTGTCGTGATTTCACGACATGTTGCAGGAGAGAGAGTCCGAAAGAAAAAGTGTCGCGATTTCGCGACATGTTGCAGGAGAGAGAGTCCGAGAGAAAAAGTGTCGCGATATCGTGACATGTCAGATTTTTGTGACCCGAAGGCAAGAGAAAGAGCTAAGGAGAAAAAGTGTCATGATATCGCGACATGTTGAGTTTTCACGACCCGAAGGCAAGAGAGAGAGTCCAGGAGAAAAAGTGTCACGATATCCCGACATGTCGGGTTTTCGCGACCCGAAGGCAAGAGAGAGAGTCCAGGAGAAAAAGTGTCGCAATATCACGACATGTCGGGTTTTCACGAACCAAAGGCAAGAAGAAGCATCAAGGAGGCGAAAGTTTCATGATATCACGACATGTAGTGTTTTCGCGGGTATGAACCAAGTAAAGTAGCAAGGAGGCGAAAGTGTTGTGATATCGCGACATGTGTTTTTGCGGGTACAAGCCGAGAAGAGGACAAAGAGGCAAAAGTGTCATGATTTTGTGATAGGTCACCATGGCACGAGCTAAAAATAGAACCCAGCCAAAATAAGATATGTGACCATTAACTGAAGGTATACAGCAGTTACAGGGGCAGTTACAAAGAAAAATCATGCAGCTAAATTAAGAACAGTTAACTAAAGTTATACGACAGTTACAGGTGTATTACAGAAGAAATAACATGCAGCTAAAATAAGAACAGTGAACAAAAGTCAGAACGACAGTTACAGGGCAGTTATGGGTTGCATGCGTAAATATGGAAGTTAAAAATAGAGTCAGAATGATGTTATAAAAGCAGGTCTGCATAGAGAATTAAAAAGCTATTGAAATTGGGTGAATGTGCTACCGAAAAAGAGTGAAAGTGCTCGGGATTAAAGCGAGGTAGATTTAATATTGCGAAGAGTGCAAGAGGAGAGCGAGCAGGATGTGTGTTGTGTGAATAGTGAGCAATGTTGAGAAAGCAATAGACCAGACAGGGTCTTGTAAAAGTGAAGGCATCTTTATGTCAATAATCTAGATTTAGAATAGAAGTCCAAGTTGGTGCTTGGCATTAGGGGTTGGTGCTCCTTCCAGTGGGTGCTAGTAAATCAGGGGTTGGTGTTCCTTTCTATTGGTGCAGATAAATCAGGGGTTGGTGCTCCTTTCTGTTGGTGCAGATAAATCAGGGGTTGGTGCTCCTTTCTATTGGTGTAGATAAATTAGGGGTTAGTGCTCCTTTCTGTTGGTGTAGATAAACCAGGGGTTGGTGCTCTTTTCTGTTGTTGTAGATAAATTAGGGGTCGATGCTCCTTCCAGTGGGTGCTGGTAAATTGATTGTAAAATTGGTATTTTGCAATGGCTGGATTTGGATGGGAGTCCAAACAGTCAATTTTGAGGAGTAGCCAAAACTGGTGAACCTCATTACATCTTGTGTTGTGTGATGCTCTTTTGGTATATTTGCTTTATTGAGTATTAAGCTTTCATTGTTTCAGCATTAAGAATTGAAGATTTAAGTTTTTAAAGAGCTACACTAATTCACCCCCTCTCAATGTCATAGTGAGACTAACAATTGGTATCAGAGCCAGTTTCCCTTTTTAGGCTAAATCAGCCAAGGTTGATCTTGGATTAGTATGCAATGGGTAAGAAGAATAGATCCTCATCAAATAAGGCATCTCAGTCAGTTTTAGTTCCTGTGGAAGAGATAATTGAACTAGAAAATATAGGAGTGAACTCTGAAGCATGTGATGAAAACCTTGAGGGTGAAGTATATCTAGAAGGTGAGTTGATCGCTGCACTTGAAGAGTTAAATATAGAAAGGAAAAAGAACAAAAGACTGTCCAAGAATTTGGAAGAATATGAGGATAATATTGAAGATCTCTTCTTGCAAATTCATAAAGCCAAGAAAATAGAAGAAGCTTTGAAGTCACACTTGGATGATAAAAGCGATGTTTGCAACAAACAAGAAGAAGAGATTGTTTTATTAAAGAAACAACTAGAAGAGGCCAATATAAATCTCAAATTTGAGAAGAGCACAAAGTTGCTAGATGAAATGATAAGGCAACAAAGAAGCCCCATGTCTAAGCTTGGTCTTGGATGTAAAGCTGAACAACCTTCATCTTCCAAATATGCAAAGAAGAAGAAGTTCACTGTTGAAGGATCGAAGCAAGAAAAGTCTAAAGCTGAATCTTCAAAAGGAAGAAAATATCAAAGGAGATCTACAGCAAAGCAACCACAACAAAAGAGGTTCTATCACTCTCACTCTATACATAATAATGCTTTTAATGGCTATTGTTTTAGATGCAACCATTATGGTCACAAGGCAATTTATTGTGGATTGAATAATAGATCAAAGAGTTATGATGATAGAAATACATCTGCTTTTCCAATTGAACACCATGTGTAATGTTTTAAATGTAATGGTCATGTGCACATAGCAAGGTCTTGTCCAAGAACTTTTGTATCTAATCTAAGGCAAAACAGTAGATTTCATCAGACACAAAGAATGCAACACAAATAGGGAAGAAATCATGTGCATCAAAGAAAGGCAAACGATCATCCATCAAGGATGCACAAGAGACAACCACCCAAGAGAAATGTTCAAGTTCATGAAAAGGTTCAAAATAGGGATGTAGTTGAAAAACTCAAGCCCAAGTTCAAGAAAGGTTGGATAAAGAAAGAAGAGAGGAAATCGTGTCTCCTTGGACTAAATGAGATTACTCCTCTATTGCATTAAGCAGCTCTAGGTAGCACATCCTCAAGGGGAGCAATGTTAAAGTTTTATTTTAATGCTCCTATGTATTTGTGTGGTTATCTGAGGATGAAAAGAAAGTAGTCGGGGAGTTTTCGTATAGTTGTCAAAATGTGTTCCAGTTCATGTAGATGTTTGTGGAGATAGTATCAAACTGATGTGCTTCAGCAGAGCAACATGGTGAACAGCCAAAATTTTGATGCAGCAGCTGATAGCCATTATCTGAGATAGAACATGCAACACAGGCCGACGTGTCATTGAAGCCTATAACATTCCCACTCTACAAATAAAATAGAATTCGTGTTATGAGTGGGAAGGCATGCGTTTCTTAACCAAAATTACAACACATAATTTGGTATAAGAGAGCATTAATTTTCTCTAAAGGAGTAGCAGTTGTCAAAGAGATGCCAGAGTCAAAGCAAATAGTGGCAGAGAGAATAGCACCCAGGTGGTGAAGCGCCAAGGAGGACAAGATGCCTATGCACATAAGAAAGTCTTGCATTATTTGAGGAATGCAAGATATTGCCTGAGGAAGCAGAATACCGAGAGTTGATGACTACGCACAGATTGAGGTTCCAATGCTAGAGGTAACGGTCTAGAAGTATGAGTTTTAGTAAGGTGAACTATAGTTTGCCGTGAAGCGTTTAAACAAAATATTTTCTCCTGTTTCGAATAGTTGAAAGTAAGGTGTGACCAGCGGTGGCTATAGAAAACATAGACCAAGTTGAAAAAGTAAGAAGAGATTTGGTTGGTGTTGTGGTACTGTGTTTGATGCTTGCACAAGAGTTGGCAGTAAAACTACAGTGTTGATACAGTGTTGGACAAAAGTTGGTACAAGTGTGAGTCACTTGCAAATTTTGTTGATAGATGTGAAATCAACGTTTTTAAAATGGGAAGCTTTAAGAAGAGGTTTATATTGAGCAACCAGATGGTTTCCATCTTGGTGATGATTGGTTGAGTTGATTTGATTAAGCCTAGTCAAGTTATGAGTGAAGTGATTTTTAATGTTATCTAAAATAAATTATTCCATCATTCTATGTTGAGTTGAGATTGAGGTTAGAATATATTAAGTCTCTAACAATTCTCTTTATGCTTCTATGAAGTGGATTTGATTTGAGATTTTCATTCATTGTTGAGTTCATTTTGAATAATACTTGAGCATGATTGATTGAGTCTTTGAGAAGGCCTTTGGGAAATATTTGAGGATAGTGTTGGGACAGACTTCTAGAGCAGATTTTGGAAAAGTTCTATGTGAGCTTGTTGAGCAGGTTCTGTGTGAGCCTATTGAAAAAGTACAAAGAACAGAGTCTCAATGGATAGAGATCTAGCAGCCAACATAGTTGAAGATAGATCTGAGTGAGGATTCTTCAAGTGGAGAGAGGTCCACCAGTCAGTGCAACAGAGAGACAGAGTCTTTTATAATATAACAATCAGAGAGAGGTCCACCAGTTAGTAGCATACCTTCGCAATAAATTGGGAGTGGTCATGCTTCCCAAGAACTGACTAGCTATCAGGACCACATTCTCAGGGGGAGCATTTATATATTTGATTATCTTTTTGCTCATGTTTGTAGTTTTTGCAAACTGTAATAATTTGTGCCTAAGAATGTTGTGCATGGACTCAGGGGGAGTCTGCAGCAGCCCTTTGGTATTATTGTCAAAGGGGGAGAAGAATTATAGGAAATTGCACGTGTGTTGCCAACAATTCCAAAGGGGGAGATTGTTGAGCAAGGTGCAGCAAAAGTATTGTTGTCATTGTTGTCAACACAGTCAGATAGATCAGTTGATGAAGTGGACATCAGACAGGTCAACACAGTCATACAGATCAGTTGATGAAGTGGACATCAGACAGATCAGTTGATGAAGTGGATAGGAGTTAAGAGGTTCTTCAGAGTATTGATGATATTGTTGTCATTGTTGTCAACACAGTCAGACAGATCAGTTGATGAAGTGGACAGGAGTTAAGAGGACAGATCAGTTGATGAAGTGGACAGGAGTTAAGATATTCTTCAAAATATGTATAGTTATTATCCAAAAGATAGAAGTGGCCCTTATGCTAACAATCAAAAGAAATCAAAAGAAAATTACAAGTAAGAAAACTGTCACGATATCGCGACATGTTGAGAAGAAAGAAAATTGTCACGATATCGCGACATGTTGAGAAGCAAGAAAATTGTCGCTATATCGTGCCATGTTGAGAAGCAAAAAAAACTGTCACGATATCACGACATGTTTGGAGAGAAAGAGCAAGAAAGCAAAACTGTCGTGATATCGCGACATGTTTGGAGAGAAAGAGCAAGAAAGCAAAACTATCGCAATATCGCGACATGTTTGGAGAGAAAGAGCTAGAAAAAAAAAAACTATCACGATTTCATGACATGTTCGGAGAGAAAGCACAAGCAAGCAAAACTGTCACGATTTCATGACATGTTCGGAGAGAAAGCACAAGCAAGATAAACTATTGCGATTTCATGACATATTGCAAGAGAGATAGTATGGAAGAAAAATTGTCGTGATTTTGTGACATGTTGGAAGAGAAAAAGACAAGTAGAAAAAGTGTCACGATTTCGTGACATATTGCAAGAGAAAGAGGAGAGAGAAAAAGGTGTCGCAATTTCGCAACATGTTTCATTTTCACGGTCTAAAGCGAAGAGAAAGAGGTGAGAGAAAAAGGTGTCACGATTTCATGACATGTTTCATTTTCGTGGTCCAAAGCAAAGAGAAAGAGGAGAGAGAAAAAGTGTCGCAATTTTGCAACATGTTTCATTTTTGCGGTCCAAAGCGAAGAGAAAGAGGAGAGAGAAAAAGGTGTCGCGATTTCGTGACATGTTGCATTTTCGCGGTCCGAAGTGAAGAGAAAATGCAAGGAAGAAAAAGTGTCGCGATATCGCGACATGTCGCATTTTCGTGACTTGAAGAGAGCAGAAAGGCAGAGAAGAAAAAGTGTCACGATTTTGCGACATATTGCAAGGAAGGTTGTACGGACAAAAAAGTGTCACGATTTCGTGACATATTGCAAGGAATATTGTACGGACGAAAAAGTGTCGCGATTTTGCGACATGTTGCAGGAAAGAGAGTCCGAAAGAAAAAGTGTCGTGATTTCGCGACAAGTTGCAGGAGAGAGAGTCCGAGAGAAAAAGTGTCACGATTTCACGACATGTTGCAGGAGAAAGAGTCCGAGAGAAAAAGTGTCATGATTTCGCGACATGTTGCAGGAGAGAGAGTCCGAAAGAAAAAGTGTCATGATTTCGTGACATGTTGCAGGAGAGAGAGTTCGAGAGAAAAAGTGTCGCGATATTGCGACATTTCAGGTTTTCACGACCCGAAGGCAAGAGAAAGAGATAAGGAGAAAAAGTGTCGTGATATCGCAACATGTCAGGTTTTCGTGACCTAAACGCAAGAGAGAGAGTCCAGGAGAAAAAGTGTCATGATATCGCGAGATGTCAGGTTTTCGCGACCCAAAGGCAAGAGAGAGAGTCTAGGAGAAAAAGTGTCACGATATCATGACATGTCAAGTTTTCACGAACCGAAGGCAAGAAGAAGCAGCAAGGAGGCGAAAGTGTCGCGATATCGCAACATGTAGTGTTTTCGCGGGTATGAACCAAGTAAAGCAGCAAGGAGGCGAAAGTGTCATGATATCGCGACATGTTGTGTTTTCACGGGTACAAGCCGAGAAGAGGACAAAGAGGCAGAAGTGTCATGATTTTGCGACAGGTCACCATGGCGTGAGCTAAAAATAGAACCCAACCAAAATAAGATATGTGACCGTTAACTGAAGGTATACAGCAGTTACAGGGGTAGTTACAAAGAAAAATCATGCAGCTAAATTAAGAACAGTTAACTAAAGTTATATGATAGTTACAGGTGCCATTACAAAAGAAATAACATGCAGCTAAAATAAGAACAGTGAACAAAATTTAGAATGATAGTTACAGGGCAGTTACGGGTTGCATGCATAAATATGGAAGTTAAAAATAGAGTTCAAAACAATGTTATAAAAGCAGGTTTGCATAGAGAATTAAAAATATGCTGAAATTGGGTAAAAGTGCTATAAAAAAAGAGTGAAAGCGCTCGGGATTAAAGCGAGGTAGATTTAATCTTGTGAAGAGTGCAAGAGGAGAGCGAGCAGGATGTGTGTTGTGTGAAGAGTGAGCAATGTTGAGAAAGTAATAGACCAGACAGGGTCTTGTAAAATTGAAGGCATCTTTATGTTAATAATCTAGATTCAGAATAGAAGTCCAAGTTGGTGCTTGGCATTAAGGGTTGGTGCTCCTTCCAGTTGGTGCTGGTAAATCAAGGGTTGGTGCTCCTTTCTGTTGATGCAGATAAATCAAGGGTTGGTGCTCCTTTCTATTGGTGCAATAAATCAGGGGTTGGTGCTCCTTTCTGTTGGTGCAGATAAATCAGGGGTTGGTGCTCCTTTTTGTTAGTGCAGATAAACCAGGGGTTGGTGCTCCTTTCTATTGTTGTAGATAAATCAGGGATCGATGCTCCTTCCAGTGGGCACTGGTAAATTGATTGTAAAATTGGTATTTTGCAATGGCTGGATTTGGATGGGAGTCCAAACAATCAATTTTGAGGAGTAGCCAAAACTAGTGAACCTCGTTACATCTTGTGTTGTGTGATTCTCTTTTGGTATATTTGCTTTATTGAGTATTAAGCTTTCATTGTTTCAGCATTAAGAATTGAAGATTTAAGTTTTTAAAGAGCTACACTGATTCACCCCCCCTCTCAGTGTCATAGTAAGACTAACAGTTTAAACTAGAGTTAAAAACCCTAGGTTTAAATTTTAGTTTTTTTTGTTGTTTAAACTAGAGTTAAAAAACCCTAGGTTTAAATTTTGTTTTTTGTTGTTGTTTAAACTAGAGTTAAAAACCCTAGGTTTAAAGTTTTGTTTTTTTGTTGTTGTTTAAACTAGAGTTAAAAACCCTAGGTTTAAAGTTTTATTTTTTTGTTGTTGTTTTGTTTATTGAATTTTTTGAATGTTTGTACTGTGCATTTTTTTAATGTTGCTATACAGTTTATTAAATGTTTTTGTTGTACAGTTTGTATACATTGTTGTATATATTTTTTTAGTTCTATATAGTTTATTTGAATTTTAGAATGTTTTTGTTGTACATTTTGTTATGTTGCTTGTACAGTTTTTTTGTTGTTGTCATGTTTTAATGTTTTTGTGTTTTTTGTTTTGCAAGTGGTGAAGAGTTACCGTCAGTCGACGGTGTTTTCTGAAGCACAGGAGGTGCTGACTATTGCAGACTGGGAGTGGCTTGATGTCCTTGGGCTCAAGCAGGTGACTCTATTAGAGCCTGTGGTGGGGGATCGAGCATATCTGACTGCCCTGATCAATTTGTGGGATCCTCGCACCAACACATTTCATCTCCCAACAGGGGAGATGATAGTGACTTTGGAGGACATTTATCAAATTTTGTGGATTATGATAGACGGGCTGCCCATTCGGACTACTCCTCGTGATCAGCGGACGGTGATGCTGACACGGTGCTTTGGGCATGCGACGAAGATGGGGGTGGATGAGGCGATGGAGAGGGTAGAGGGGGACTGCTTGATTGGCAGGATTTTGGTGTGGTGGTGGCTGGAGAAGGGCGTGTTGGAGGTGAGGCATGCACTACTCATGACTCTCATCTCCAACATGCTACTTCCTGACTCCTCAAGTGCAAGGTTCCCTTGGAACCTGCTTGAGGTGGTGTTTAGACTTGTGGAGTGTCCGACCTCAGCGCCACTGATTATGAAGTGGGGTCAGACCTTATTGGCATAGCTTTATGATGAGTTGTACAAGGTCCGCTGTCAGAGGTGAAAGGGGATTGGATGCAACTACCTATTACAGTGCTGGGGGTGGCAGCACATAGCTATGGAGCGGCCATAGGGATTGCCTTGGACCACCCGAGTAGAGATGGTGCACAGGGAGATTGGGTATGTCACGTTATGGCAGAGGGTAGAGGAGCAGGGGCAGAGTTGGTGGTGGGCAGGTGTCGTAGGGCACTATGTCGATGCCTTCGTACGTATTACTCCAGGGGAGGTGTTCTAGCGTCCATACCAGGACTGTCCAGCCTGGCTTGAGGCTAGGGAGTGGCTATGATGGGTGTGTAGGGGGAGGTTGCTGATCGAGCAGCATGGGATCGAGCAAGAGTACTTCTCGTAAGTTCGGGTGACTCAACAGTTTGGGGTGCACCAAGGATTGCCTGGTGATCCTTTGATCTATCAATGTTGGGGTGACGAGAGGACTCTGGCCTGGCTGATCATTGAGCTACTTGGTGAGGATTCAGATGCAATGATTGATGTCCCCAACGTGGACAATGTTAGGATGACTATAGAGTATGATCAGTGGTGGACGATGCAGTGATGGCAAGGTGAGGGGCCTCTAGGAGGTGCGAATGTGACAACAAAAGGTGGTGAGGATGTGGAGGCATAAGGGGAGGGTTGGGGAGCTTCGCTTGATGATGTAGATATGGTGGAGGTTGACAACTTGAATGGGGATGACCTAGGGGTTCAGAAGCAGCCAAATATACAAGACGTTCTGTAGCAGTGGGTATCGAAGTAGCCCATCATCCCGAAGATGCCCATGTCTCAGGCAGTTTCAGGGGATATGGGGGCTAGGTATCACGTTGAGATAACACGATTGGAGGATCTACTATGAATACAAGATGAGGAGCATAGGGAGGTTCTGTAGGAGAGGGATCTCTTGCAAACTCGATTGGCGAAGCGAGAGAATGCATTGGTTGTGTACTGCCAGTGAGATGGGGACATAGATGGTTCACAGGAGAGGGATCTCCTACAGACTTAGTTGGCACAACACGATGATGCATTGCCTGCATATCGTCGATGGGAGGTGGATTGGGTCTGACATTAGTTGGATTTGGAGGCAAAGATTATCCGCCTCGATGTGCAGTTACATGAGCTCACTGGAGGTGGATCCTCACGCCAAACGAGAGACAGTGATACTGAGTAGTCTGCTTCCTCTCATTACAGGCGGGTGGGTGAGGGCAGTGCTAGTGGGCGTGATGCGAGAGCTGGTAGCAATCGCCTTAAGAGGTCCCATAGGACCTACACCACTGGGAATAGTTCCAGTCGGATCGATCCTGCGTGATCATGGTGGCCGACTCCCTAGGCTTGGGGTTTTTGAGTTTTTGATGTTTTTATGAGGTCAGAGGACCGACTTATTGTAGCCTACGAGAATTTTGGCAATATATAGACATGAATTTCATTTTGGTTATACACTTGTCGTGAATTATTGTTTATTTTATGCACATTTTAGTTAGTTTATGTATGCATGTGTTATTATGAATGCGATGTTTCTAATTATATGATGTATGCATATGGAATGGATGGAATGATTTGTTTATAACTTGTCGATGGCACCATAGACTGTACAGGATTTACTGCCTTTCTGTACTATGTGATGACTTTGCATGTGTATATTTTTTTTTGTTTGTATTTTTTGATGGTGATGCAATAATGGACATGTACAACATTTGTTTTAGAATGTAGTTAAGGTTTTTCTGAGACTCAGAAACTTTAACTAACTAGCCAAGACTGTACATTTATCTTACAAGACTTTTGAACAAGGTACGAATCAGACTTTAGTTTGACCAAGTTATTTCACATCCCTGTGTGTGCGATTGAATTTTTTTATGTGGTATTTGTCAGGATACCACCAGTGCCAGGTAGGCTTTCCACCAAAGCTGTACTGAGGATCACCTAATTAGCTCCACTAACTCCTTTGTTGTATTTAGTAAAATTAATCCATAGGACAATCTAAGGTACCATAAGCTAGCTCATCCACATGCAAACATTGGTCTACTCACATGCAAAGCTAATGTGATAGACATATCGTCATGTGTTTAGGATACCGCCATTACTGGGTAGGTTGTCCACCAAACCCGTAATGAGGATCACCTATATGATTTTTCGAATGCTGAGAATTCCAGGGATTCAAGCTCAGGCGTCTTTTGGTTGCTCAACTTGTTGGGATACTTGCTCTCATACATAGTGATGAAAATCACTATTTATTTTTCTCTTTTGTTTTTCTTTTTGAGCAAGGGGTTTGAATAGTGGTGATAACCACTGTTATTTGATTTTGCATTTTAGGTTTCAAAGTTGAGCTCGTAGGTTTTTGGCTTACGAATGGAATTGATCCCTTTTGGATTTGGGGATGACTACCCATCCTATTTAGGGACATGTAGTACGAATCCTTATGACTTTGGGGACCAAAGGTGATTGGGGATATTATTATGTAATGGCATATATATTTTAGGCCTTCGGGATGACTACCCATCCTTGTCAGGGGTGTGTAGTACGAACCCTTACAACTTTTGGGACCAACAGTGTTTGGGGTTTTTTGATAGTGGATTTTAACCACTATTTATTATAGGGAATTAGATGGGGAAGAGCTTGTCCTTTTGTCAATTCTCAGCATTCTCGAACCATTCGCATAGGGGGATGAGCAGGCTAACCTTTCACCTATGGTACCCTAGACTGCTTTGTAGGTTTCTCTTGCATTCACACAACTTGGGAATTTTTATGTTTTAACTTGTGTGGGGATGCTATGTAACGAGGTGTGATCCAAGTAAAACTCTACCTTTGTAAAATATATCTGACTTTGTACAGTTTTTGGCTAGAAATCTAAAGACAACTGAATGACGAAAACCCTAAATACATTACGAGACAACTGACTATGATAAAAAATGTGGATGGTGTTATTCGGGATGGATGTATTTACAAAAGGTACTGAATGTAGAAAATGATGGAATTACCTAGCAATTACAATCTATGGTACTTATGACGTGTATGACCAACAAATATGCCATGTATGGATGCAATGCCTAATGTAGTTTATTATATATATATATATATATATATTTTTTTTTTTAAGAGTATGCATGGAAGTGAGATGCAATTGTTTTGTTATTTTTTATTATCTTTTGTTTATGTTTGTTTTTTAATATTAGTTTTTGACCAAGTGATTGTGGGAACCCTTGGAGCTTTTGGTTTGACCAAAGGGTTTATGGATACGTTTGGGGCGTTTTAGGTTGACCAAGTGATTGTGGGAATCCCTGGAGCATTTTTGTTTGACCAAAGGGATTATGGGCACCTTTGGGGCATTTTAGGGTTGACCAAGCGATTGTGGGAATCCTTGGAGCATTTGGTTTGACCAAAGGGATTATGTGCACCTTTGGGGTATTTTGGGGTTTGACCAAGCCATTGTGGGAATCCTTGGAGCTTTTTGGTTTGACCAAAGGGATTATTGATACCTTTGGGGCATTTTAGGTTGACCAAGCGATTGTGGGAATCCTTGGAGCTTTTTGGGGTGGGCTATGGCTCTCTAAATGTGGAATGGCCTCAAATGACTGATGTTCAAGGGTTCTAGTTCCTTGATTCCTTCAAGAGAGGTGAGCCGATATGTTCCAGGTCCTATTTTACTATCAATTACATAGGGACCTAACTAGTTTACCATGAACTTGTCCCTTAGATGGGGCGGCAAGTTAGAATTTTGCTAGTTCTCTTTTAAGACCAAGTCACCAACCTAAAAGTCTCTCAGGTGAACTTTCATGTTGTATGCTTTCTTAAGTCACTCTTGATAGATACGTAAATGCTCGAGAGCATTGAAGCGTCATTCGTCAAGCAATGTAAGCTAGTCTAATCATGCCTACCATGCAGTGTCATCATCGATGAACTATTGCATTGATATGTGCAGGGAAGGTATTTCCAACTCGAGAGGCATGACTGCCTCGGAGCCATACACCAGCAAAAATGGAGTTGCCCCGGTGGGCATCTGAATGCTAGTGCGATAAGCCCAAAAAGCAAGTGGGATTTGAATGTGCCAATCCTTATGACTATCTATGATCATCTTTTTAAGGATGATGACTAGCATTTTGTTTGACACCTCTGCTTTCCCATTTGCCTGGGGATAATAGGGTGTTGAAAAACTGTGCTGAATTTTGTACTTTGTTGTCAAAGCACGCACATATTTGTTTTTAAATGACGTCCCATTATCCGAGATGATCTTGGATGGAATACCAAAAAGACATACGATGTTATGTAAAATAAACTTTGTAATGCGGGGTCCATTCTTAGAGGTAAGCGTAATTGCTTCCACCCACTTGGTGAAGTACTCTGTGGCCGTTATGATAAATGTGTGATGGCCTGAAGACGCAGGGGAAATATTTCTGATTAGATCTAAGCCCCACTGCAAAAAAGGCCAAGCCGATTGGATCGGCTACAAGGCCTGAGAAGGTACATGTGTCAAATTAGCATGGTGTTGACATTTCATGCAATTCCTTACATACGCACAATAATATCACTCTAAAGATGGCCAATAATAGCCCATGCGAAGAATGTGCTTTATTATGGCCATACCACTGAAGTGGTCACCGCATGTACCATCGTGCGCTTGGGTGATCGCCCAAGCAAACTCCTACTGATCCAAGCAACGGAGGAGGATTCCTTCATAGCTCCAATGGTACAAAATGTCTCCTAGCAAGACATGTTTTGCTGCTTTATGTTTGAATGATCTTTTTACAACGTGCGTAAATCCAAGTGGGAGGTTACCTAGCTTGAGGTAGTCTCTTATGGGTGTGTACCAATCTTGCTGATCAGAAATATCGATGGTATGAACTGCCAATCCCTTTTGAAGTTCATCCCTAGCAAACGCTAAGCGGGAATGAATTTGTAAAAATAGCATTGTGTTGCTATTAAGAGGGGTTGGGGAGAACAAGGACCCCCAGTTGGCATGATTAAGACTATCACGGATTCGAGAGAACTTATCCTAAGACAGTTCAATTTGGATCATGTGGATTCCTGGTGTTAGGTCAGAGCTTACACGCTCCATCATGGATTGTGATAATTTTTTGACTTGAATGGTTGTCATCTTACCAAAAGGGTCTTGCAGGATTAGTGACCCCAAGGAGGCCATAGTATCTGCAAAATTATTAGATGATCGAGGGAGTGCCTCAATGTCATACCATTCAAGATTTACTAGGAATTTGTCCATAAGGGCTTTGTAGGCCTGTAGAACTGGGCATTTGCATTGGAATACCCATTTTACTTGGTTGACAATTAACAGTGAATCACCAAAGATGTTCAAGTGTTTTATTTTCATGGTGATTTTTGTCTAAATACCTATGAGCAAGGCTTCGTATTCGACATTGTTGTTGGTGCACAAGAAATCTAGTTTAAATGATAGAGGCATTGGAGCTCCTTATGGTGTGAAGAGTACGATTCTCATGCCACCCCCTTGCTCACATTTAGAACCATCAAAGAATAAGGTTATGTCAGCCTGTGACTCAGGCTCATCAGAATCTGGTGATTCTAAGACATGGAAGACCCTATCATTAGGTAGCTCTATGGTCAGAGGTTGATCGTCTTCGAGAGGAACCTCTGCTAGTTGATTGGCGATGACTTGACCTTTGATGGACTTTTGTCCAATGAATTCGATGTCAAAATCCGTCAACAACATGATCCATTTTTTCATGCAGCTACTATGATAAGTACGACTCATCATGTACCCCAATGGATTTTCCTTAGACACAACATACATCGTATTGCTCAACATGTAATGGTGTAGCTTTTTTGTGGAAAATACCACTGCTAAGCATAGCTTCTTGACATATGCATAGTTAAGTTCATAACTGACCAGGGTGCGGATAAGATAATAATTAGCCTATTCTTTATGTAGTTCATTTTTTTGGGCTAGCATGGCACCCAATGCCACCTCAGTAGCTGAGATGTATAAGTAGAACAACACTCCTGGTCTAGGTGGTGCCAATACTGGTGACGAAGCCAAGTATTGTTTAATATCATTGAAGGCTGACTGACACTCGTCATCCCAGTGAAATGCTACCCCCTTGTGTAATAATTTATTCATGGATCGGCACTTATCAGACAATTGTGCTATGAAGTTCTTGATTGATGCAAACTTTCCCTGCAGGATTCTGAGCTGCTTGATGGTGGTTTGGGGAAGCATTTCAAGGATTGCCTTGACTTTGTTTGGATCTACCTTGATTCCTCATTTTGAGACTATGAAACCCAAGAGTTTTCTAGATGTGATGCCAAATACGCACTTCTTGGGGTTTAGTTTGACTTTGTGTTCGATGAGGCGATCAAGGATCTTGCTTAAGTCATCGAGATGATCTAGGCACAAAAGATATTTGGCCAACAAATCATCCATATAATCTTCCAAAGTTTTATGCATGTGATCATGGAAGATGTATGTCATAGCATGTTGGTAGGTGGAAACAATGTTTTTAATGTGAAAGGGCATGATATTATAACAAAAAATCCCCCAAGGCATTATGAACACTATTTTGAGTTGATCGTCGGGATTGATACAAATCTGGTTGTATCCCGAGAAACCATCCATGAGGGAAAGCATTTTGTGGCCTGTTGTAGCATCTACCAATGCGTCGATGCTAGGCAAGGGGAAATCATCCTTGGGACTCGCTTTGTTTAGATCTCAAAAATTAGTGCATATGCAAATCCTCCCATCAGGCTTCTTGACAGGTTCCATGTTGGACAACCATGGTGGGTAATCCATGCAGATGACAAATTGTTCATCCAACAGCTTTTGTAGCTCATATTTGACCATTAAGGCTACTTTTGGGTGCATCTTACGTAGTTTTTTCTTGATTGTTGGATCAAGCGTTATATTATGCATGACTAGCTACGGGTCTAGCCCCGTCATGTCTTTGTAGGACCATGTAAAAACCTTCTTCTCTTTGAGAAGGGCAATGTAATTGACTTGCTCTTCGGGGGATAGACTTACCCCTAGCTTAATTATTTGTAGATTCATTGGATCAGAGCCGATGTCTACATCAGTCATCTCTTCGACTGACATGTGGGACCCGTCCTCCAACTAGTGTGGAGTTGGGATCAGGTGATTATCAGTTACTAAATTTAGATCTATGTTTGGAACGTCGGGTTCCTCTTCAGCATGGAAGATATCCTAAGTTGGTCTTGAGGTGAAATGAAGCATCTCACCGCAAGTCCAGTACTCTGATGGAGATGGTGGTGAGTTAGTGCAATCCCAGCCTATGGCATCTAGGTTCAGATACAATGGTCATGTTGGATCGGCTAGATTGCAGATGGGGACAGTTAAGTCAATGGAGATCATGTTGATGAAGTGAATTTGGTCTCCATTACCATGAGAGTGGTGGCTCGAACATCCTTGGTGATCTTTGTGCTCTAGATCTAGCTTTGTGGGTATTGGCACAAATGGATCGGCCCTATATGCGGATAAAAGGATAGGGTTTGCCCTTGGCACTTATGGATCTATAAGGTCTCTGGGTGGAGGGTGCTCTCTGTATGCCTAAAGTTGTGGGTGCAGTAGTTGGCCCAACTATGTTTGGTTTAGGTGCCACCTATGCCTTGGCCCTAGGTTTAGTTGTTCAAACATGTCGTCAATGTCCATGGGGTATTACTACTATCACATATGATTGAGATATGCCATCTTAGTCTCGTCTTCATAATCACTATTAGATATCCATAGGCCTTCGTTGGCTCCAATAGTTGTTTGCGGCATGTGAGGCTCATTCTGCTCGAGTAAGTTAATTTGGTCCCATCGGGGTTGTTCCGCTCTCTACAAGAGGACCTGATTCCCTTGAGGTGGTATTTTCTTGATTGGAGCATTCAAGGGGAACATCACCACGAAGTCTTCTTGATAATCATCTATGGGCATCACTTGCGAGTGATTGCTATCGGACTCGAAAGGGTCCCAAGGTGCTACCTCATACTCTGACTCATCTTCTAAAGATCCTTCTTGACCTTGTCTATATCCCTCTTGTAGGTGAGTCCTCAAAATTTCTTCTTTCTCGATCGAAGGGAAAGGGTTTTTGAGGTCAAAAATGTTGGTTGTTAACAATGGGAGATAATCCCCCAATGTGTAAGTTGTGTTAGGATTGGCATATGGGTCTTGTGCCAACCCATCCTTGTTGCTTACCCCTAGGACTTGCATGTTCTCTACCAAGATGTCAAGGGGTAGAGGATGGTTGAACCCTACTCTTGATTTGTTGTATGGCATTTGATATCTTGGTTGATAAAGAACGCACACCCCTTGTTCATATCTGCCCAACCCATATTCGTGCCAATTACATTGGCCAAGATATTTCAAAGTGAATTCTGGGTTGGATAGATAGTTAGTGTTCTTGACAAAGGGCTCTTCGTCCTCTTCCTCTTGCAGGTAAGGTTCAATGCCATTGTCGAGGCCCCCATATACAAAATTTGTTTGGTTTGGTGGGTAGCCCAAAGGGACAATAGTGCCTATGGGGAGGCGAGGTCTCCCCATGTCTTGCATGGACTCAAGCGCAGGTGTTGCTACAATTTTTTGCACTAGATACTCCCCCAGGCCCATATTTTCCATCTAAACGGTGATCATTGGTGGTTGAGGTGGAGGGAATGGGAGTTCTTCCTGAGTCCACTCCATTTTGGGTGAACTAGGCAGCTCGACTTCCATTCGGCTAGGCACCTCTTCGATAGAGATGGTTGATACTGATGGCGGTGCCTCTTCCAAGGGTTTCTTCCCATTATCCTTCGATGTGGCCACCGTAGGTGGCATCATTGGTGAAGGACCAGACGATGAAGATGGAACCGACTGGGGATTTAAGGTACTTAACAATGAGGATGTATGCAAAATCAGACCCTGTTTGGATGGATTCAACTAAAAGTCCAAATGTGTTGATGGAAGGGTCGATTGTGGCATCAGCTACACCGCATTGCAATACTTGAAAGGCTCTAAGTCTGTCAAGACCACATGCACTTGCCCTTCGTATGTGTACTTTAGGCATTGATGGCCTATTGAAGGGACACACTTCATGTCCCTGATCCAAGGTTGACCCAGTAAAATATTGTAGGCCATCTCACCTTCCAGAATGTGGCACAACGTAGGAATAGTTTTTTGTCCCACTTGGATAGGCAGGACAATTATGCCAACTGTCGAGCATATCGCGTCATTGAATGCTCGAAGGGTATAGGTGGAGGCCACAATGTGAGATGATGGCAACTTGAGGTGTTTCAATGCTGCTGTTGTGATTATATTGCTGGACGAGCCAGTGTCCACTAACACCCTCTTAAATGGAATCTCGTTAACCCACGCAATGACATGTAGGGGTGGATCCGCCATATCATTAGTCACTAATTTTAGTTTGTCTTCTCTAAAGGTGATGGCTGGTTCTGTACATCATTTTACATGTCCCACAAAGTTATTGAAATATTTTGCTTCGTGGGGCTGCAGCTCGATGGCTTTTAATATCTCCATTAGAGCCTCCCGATGGGGTGGTGATTTTTGGATGAGCTCGTAGATGGAGAGCCTAGCTGACATGGTCCTTAAACTTTGGGTAAGTTTAGTCCAAATCATGGCCACTAGTCTAGGCAGAGGGAGTTGTGTAGGGTGTTGTTGAAGTTGTGACATTGATGGAACCTCTCCTGTAGCTATAGTTCTTGGTATTAACGATGAAAAGTTCAAGGAATGCATCCACTAGCTGGTCCAGGTTGCTAATGCTATGCTTCAGCAACTGGGTAAACCAATTCGAGGCAGGACCTATGAACGTGGTTATAAATGTTCGTAGAAGCAAAAGCATCATTTTCCTGAATGCCAAAGCATTGGCTCAAGAATCTTGTCACGTGCTCTTGGGCATCCTCATCCCCTCTAAATATTGTCAATTGAGGTATTTTAAAGTGTTCATGGTATGGGGGTGCAGGCAATGAAGGATGCACAGGGTGACTACGGAGCTGGCGTAAAGTGGGATTTTGGGGCCCAAAAGTCTTTGTCTCCACAGACTCTAAGCGCTCTAGTAGTGCTTTGTATGCATTGAAAGATTTGATCTCTTCCTCCTTGGTTTGTTCTCGTTGTGAATTGCAGGGAACTTGAGGTCTATGGAGGGGTAGCCGGGTAGCACCCCCCTACCTTGGTAGGGCATTTCAGCCTGCTCTTCTTCTTGCTCTAATTCCTCATAGGCTTCTCTAGAAGTTCCTAGGCATGACCTATAAACATGTGTGGGTGCCCACGGAGGGTGCCCATCATTGGCTCTAGGGGTGGTCTCCCGCTTAGGTCTAGGAGGTCTTGGATGAAACATTTGATACAGTCGTGGAGACCTGTCTCGCACCAAGGGGTTGTGCCTCTCATACAACTTTGTCCTATGCATGCGATGGGTTGGGACCCTCTCAGGCACAGTGTTCTGGAGCAACTCGTCTGTCTAACGTCGAATGTGCTCTTTGCTAAGGTGACACAGGTGCTCTAACTATTATTGATCTTTCTCAAGCTACGTGATTTGCGCTCGGTGGATGGCATGTTTGGCAAATGCCAAGTCGATTTATTCCACCGTCTTGAGTGATGCAAGGTAAGTCAAATGAAATAATAATCAAATTAACTAACTTAACATTAGGTTTAAGACTAATGTTTATATAATACAATGAATAGTAAACCTAATTAATTCCCCACTAACCAAGCTAACAAACGCATTAGGCTAGGTAGAGAGTTAGGTTTAGGATTGACTACCCTAGGATATTTAGGCTAGTTACCATTAGATATTTAGGACAATAAATATCTATATGGTAGAAAGTAAAACAATAAATGTAGAAATAAATCCTAAGTAGTGTAATGCAATACACTAGCTTATTTTACCTAGTGGAGTAAATGGTAATTATCCCAAGTAATGGAATATTACTCTAACATCCCCCTTTATTTCATTATTTGGGTAATACATACATATCCCTCTATACAAAAATATTTGGGTGAAGTATATAACTGCCCCAATATAGTGAAGAAGATGTTGATCTGCTAGTTCTTTGCTCTGTCATAGTGCTCTGGCTGCTCCTAAGCAAAAAGTGGGTCATTCCTCACTATGTCTTCACGCCAACGAATGTCCTTATGGTAATCACATCATCCAACCGATTTGCATGGGTAACTAGTCACTACAATCGCTAGGTGTAGTAGAATACATTACTTCATACAAGGTTCATTCATTTACAATATGAATTTGCAAAATATAAGGTAGCTAAGGTGTTGGTCGCTACCAAAAATGCACCCTTATAAGTTCCCCCCTTCTCGTTGCAAATCATAGTGTAATTAATTTTTGAAGGAAGTGTGACTAAGGTGTCGGTCAAAGCTGAAAATGCACCCTTATAAGTCATCTTCCCTATTTACAAAAATGAGTGAAGAAAAGAAATGGATATCCCCCCTCAATTGCAAAAAATATGCAACTCAAGAGTGTTGTGAAGGATTTTACAAATATTGCCTCCTAGACAATTTTACATCACAAAAAGTCACTCCTCTTGTTACAAGTACTTCAAACACCTAGAATTTGCTATTTATGAAGCCTAAAAGAGGTACAAGCACCCCTTATTGCAAGGTCTTCAAAAAAAAAACTTATGCTATTTATGAAGCCAAAAAGAGGAGAGAGAGAATATGGTGTTTTTGCCCAAGGGACACATGTGTGTTCCCTCTACAAAACTGTTTTAGCAATTTAGCACTCCTTATGCTATCTTTGAACCAGAAACAGAATCAATATGAGACACTTCACTAGAAAGATGGCTTCTGTGATGTGCCTTTGCCATTTTAGTTTTGCTTGTTTTGAAACCAACACTGAATGGTGTCATGGTTTTCATTTTTACAATTTGTGCAAAACTATGCTTTCTAGGCAATTTTATAAAAAAAGTTCACCAATTTTTCCTTTCTTATTGTAAGTACTTCAAGCATGATTGCTATTATGAAGTCTAAAAGAAAATTTTTAATGTTGATGACTTGGACTTTTCTGATTGCCTTTACAAGTTTTATGTCCCTCTTATAAAAATCGATGTTTTGAAGGAAGAAAGGAATTATCCCCCCTTAGTGCAAAGGATTGCAACTTTTAAGGTTCCTTATTTAAAAAAAAAACTTGTTCTTTCTTTTGATTACCCTAAAAGAGTACCAAAATATAATTCACTCAAACAGATATTTAATGGCACCTGCCTTAACTCCCTTCAATAAGGATGAAAATTTTGAGGAAATTAAGCCAAACAAATAAGAGTGAATTAGGGGTTTTGTTGATTTAGGAGATAATATCAAGTAATTTTGGCTTTAAAATATATGCAAGGATTTACACAAATTTGTGAAATTTTGGGGTTTAGTGTGTTCTTGATTCTATGACTTATAGTTGCAAAAAGAATGATGCAACAATAATGCAACAATCAAACAAGAAATGCCCTCAAAATTCTTATCACCTAGGTGTCGGATGCTATCGAAAATGCACCTAATTTGCCAATAAAGGTGTCGAGTAAAATCAAAAATGCACCTTTTTAATTTTTGCAACAAATTGTGTGTTTTGTGTTGTGCAAAAAAATGATATTTTTATGTCTCCTACTTTGTTTTCCAATTTTGCAAAAGAAGTACAATGTTGGCTTCTCCCCTGAATTTTGCAAAATTAACAATTTTGAGCACTCCTTCCAAGACAAGTCAACACATGACCCGCATTTGGAAGGCTTCGAGAACTAGTAGACACACGACTTAGTTTTTGATGGACCAAAGGTTACAATTACTTCTCAAATTTTTGCAAAAAATAATGTGCAATTTTATGTCTGATATCCCCCCTTGGAGAAAACAAATGCACACTTTGCCTTTGAATTTTACAAAAAAATGGGTCTCCTTGTGTTACAATTTGGCAAAAAAGAATTCATGTTTGAACCTTTATTGTATGCTAAATTAACAAGGTTGAGAAGAGTTTAGGGTTTTCTTATTTGCAAAAAACAATTTCTCTTCTATGTCTTATATCCCCTCGTGGAGAAAACAAAAGCTCTTCAAAAAAATCCTTAATTCTCTATTTTAATGCAAAATTTTAATAAATCTAATCATTATTTAATTAATAATAAAATTTAATTTGTAAAAAATCAATGTAATTTAAAAAAAAATTGATTTTAGACAAAAGATATTAAATTATTAAAAAAATGATTAAAAATAAAAAATTTACAAAAAAAATAGAAAAAAATTTATACCTTGGACTTGGTCCACCGCCCGCGTAAAAAAAAATTCAGCCCCGACGGGAGTCAAACTCCCGACCTCCCTGTTGGGCCATGCCTTGGTGAGGGCTAAACCTCCAGTCGGGCTAGCTAGCCCGACGAAGATATGGGGGAGGAGACTTCATCTTGAAGCCTCCCCTCCCTAGGGCTTGGAGCGCGCAACACTCTCTAAAGCTTTTTAAAAAAGCTTTTGGGACTTTAGTCCCATATGCACCATGAAGGCGCATGTATTTCGTTTATAAATGACTTAGCCCCTATAAGGACTCAATTTCTTGCAGGCAATCAGAGTCCTTCATCGACATTTTGTCCACTGCCACATCATGGCTAGTCGGGTCAGGTGGCACGTGGCCAGTCCGCCACATGTCAGGTCCGGTGACAGGTGGCTTGTCTGCCATGTGTCACGTCTGTCATCGTCTAGTGGTTGTCCGCCATGTGTCTAGTTGCATCCAGGTGTCCTGTATAGTGGTTGTGCCATGTGTCCTGTCCAGGTGGCGCTTGCCACGTGTCGATCGTGTCTGGCCGCCACATGTTGCCAAATGATGGGTCCATGTCAGCACCTCGAGATCTGTGCTCGAGCGCATGTGTGTCCCAACTATGAATGTCCTTAGGATTTGTGCTTGGGATGGTCCGTAGTTGTAGGGTTTTTTATCCAGTCACTGAATATGAGAGGGCGCGTCTGCCCTCTCAAATCCTGGTCACCGAATTTGTGCCTCCGGTTGTCGGGGATCGGAGGGTCTACCTGCCCTCTCAGATCTCGGTCATCAAAGATCAGTCAAACCCGAGGGCACTCCTGCCCTCAATTTTGGGTCTGATATCTTCCTGGGAGGGCGCGCCTACCCTCTCGGCTGTGTGCTGGACCCACGGGGGTAGCATTAGCAGCTATCGATAATCAGAGGGCCTCCTGCCCTCAGGATCTGGGCCCTATGCTGCAAGCTCTAGCCTCTTGTCAGGCCCGATAGGTCAGACAGCAGAGTGCTGTCAAAATTGTAGAGTCTGAGGGCCTACTCCCATGGCTGCCCAATGATGTGGGCCTATGGGCCCTCTCCCGTGGCTGCCCGATGATATGGGCCTACGGGCCTTGCTTCCAGGGATTCGCCTCGGGATCCATGTAGGTCCTGAGGGCCAACAGGGCCCTCGAAGACCATGCCAGGTCCAGGTTGGGTGGAACAAGCGAAGCTTGTATTAGGCCACCCGGTTGTGATGATACCAATGATGCAAGGTAAGTCAAATGAAATAATAATCAAATTAACTAACTTAACATTAGGTTGAAGACTAATGTTTATATAATACAATGAATAGTAAACCTAACTAATTCCCCACTAACCAAGCTAACAAACGTGTTAGGCTAGGTAGAGATTTAGGTTTAGGATTGACTGCCCTAGGATATTTAGGCTAGTTACCATTAGATATTTAGGACAGTAAATATCTATATGGTAGAAAGTAAAACAGTAAATGTAGAAATAAATCCTAAGTAGTGTAATGCAATACACTAGCTTATTTTACCTAGTGGAGTAAATGGTAACTACCCCAAGTAATGGAATATTACTCTAACATTGATTCTAGGAGGCCTAGATGCCTCCCCTACACATCTATCTCGATCGTGGTGATCCGAGATCTCTATAGGTTACTTCCCTATTTCGAGGTTAGCGACATTCACCCAAGGATCTGGCCTCAGTAGGTGATCCTGATAAATAGCAGGTGCGAAAGCACATTGTTCCCATGTTGTGTATTGCTCTTGAGGAATGTAGTGGTCTTCCTCATGATCCCTTTTGTATATGTGAAAGGGGCAGGCAGAGTTGGCTTGCCCTATCTAAAGAGCCTTGCGCTCTGGATTTGGCCTATTGTTTTTGACAGTAATAAGGGGTAGAGGAGGGATGATGTAATCATGTGGCCCCTCCTTATGGACCCTATGTTTTTCTAGCGCTTCATCGTGCGATGGCCACTCATAACGAGTGTCTAAGGGAGCCCTCCCGTCTATGTTGAGTGCCACGTGTATGGACTCCTCCTGAAAGGGTCTATGTTGAATGGGAGTGCCCCTTGATGGGGTGCCTCTATAGTCCCGTTCCATCATGGTATGATGTGGACTATTTTGTGGGTCAGGCCACCAAGGTGGTATGACCAAATCCTTGGGGCTATAGTGGAGGCGACTTGTACCCCCTTGTACACTTTTCGTAGCTTTTGCCCATGATTGGACTTGGCTACGGGTGTACACCATGGTGGTGTTTCTCTACAAGATATGTAGGTTTTTATCTTCTTTATGATTTTTTATGCTACACTAAATAAACAGGAGCCACACAAACAAAGAAGTGATAATCTCGTTTATAGATTAAAGGTGTGCCCTGGATCTGGTTTAGTGTGTTTTGATTTTTGTTTTGAAAGCTTTGTAAAGAAAATTTTGTTGTATATGCAATATGATGGCTCTTATGTTTCCCAAAATGGTCGCCCCTTCAATATACCACTGCCAGGCCATTATACCAAACCTCTCAATATACCCACCCTTACATGAGGGAAACTATTGGTACGTGAGAGCAGAACAATACGTGGAACATATGCGGTACGAAAGGAGAATCACTCTATTTTTGACACCTACAATAGAAGACTTATCCTCATGTGCTAGGAATCACCCTAGATACACTTGGTCAGCTTTCATCAGGATTTACGTCTAGCAAAAGTAGCGATCAGTGTTATGTATGCAAACTTCAAGCCAAGGTGGTGATGAAATCCACCGTTGGTCTTTATCAAGTGTTGGGGTTTTACGACCAATGCCTTGATGTTTAAATTATCTCATGGTGTGTGTGGTTCTTTTTTCTTGCGCAAAGAAAGGAAACATGCAGTAAAATTTCCTATGCAAGCAAAGAAATAGAAAAATCACAGAAAAAGAGACAAAAAATTACAGAGTGTTCAGACAACCTACCTCTTCTCTGCCCACACCAGATGCCCCCGAGTTTCTTCTCAAAAACTGCACAAAGAGCTAATCATCCCGGTGTGGGATGAATAGTAGATATATAATCATCATAGGGTGGGATGAATACCTTCTTCATCCCACGGTGGCATTAATTCCAGTCTGTATTCGTCACAGGGTGGCATGAGCAGCAGTCCAGCGTTTGAAGGATTAACACCTAAAAGCAAAAACACACAATTTTGATCAAAAATTTGATCCCAAAATCAAGGGACAGTGTCCCACCATGATCACCACTAAAATCATGAGGATACGGAAGCCCATAGGCATACCGGGTGTGGTGCAAACAAAAGCATACGAAACACTAAGTCCTACAAATGAACAAAGGACTAAAGTGCATGAAAAAGGGAAAACAAACGAACTAAAACGAGATATAAAGCAAATGTAAAGTGCAGCCCTTATTTTTATTAATTTTGCTTTGATACTAGGTTACAATACGTATCCTTCCTTTTTAGGAGCTAGGAGATTTAGATATAGCTTTGTTACACCACGGATGGTATGCTTCCCTTTAGGATCTTTCGCGTGCCCACATTTGAAATGGGTGGGCCAAACGTCATTGCCACTTGCATGAATGCATCTGTAGTTCCTTGCTACCTCTCAGGTGTCAATATACTACATTCAAAGAAACAACAAATGATTAGTAGCACCTACGGATGGAGGGAAATATGCAATCCCCAAGGCCTCCGGTTAATGCATGCATGAAATAATTAAAATGGTAATCAAAACATGTCAAAATAATATGAAATTTGGATAGAAGCATGCAAACACTATCAAGAACACACTACAAAAGGAATAGTCAAGAAATCTACTACATATTTCTAATCGCTTCGGGGTGGGACGATTAGGACTGTCATAAAACGTCAAAAGGCAACCTCCTAAATGTCCCATATAGAGGCCTCAAAAACACCTGCAAAGTTGGGGTTGTGCAAAATGGGGAATTTTGAGATGACCCAGAAGGTCGGATTTTGTAGATTCAACCCCGATCGCTCTATATCCGAAGATGCTCCTTGTATGTTAGTGAAAGCAATGAAAACACAGTCAAAACTCATCAGGATGGCATGAAATTTGAATGGCAGAATATATGAAAGACATAAAATAAAATGAAAAATAAATAGTAATGAAATATACTACATATTTCTAATCGCTTCGGGGTGGGGCGATTAGGACTATAGTAGTGCGGGGGGCACCCAAGGGCAGGACGCCCGCTGTTTGGGGCTTGGTTTCGATACCAATCCACTTGGGATGGGTCCAAAACCTCCTAATGGGTTGTGTCAACAAATTGGGTGGGGTATTGTGGCTAAATATTAAGGTTTTGGGTTCAGATTACGCTTCCAATGTTCACCCAATAACCTCCCTTCCAAAAGAGAGATCAAGGATGTAAGAAGCACAAGTGAGGGGTGAGGATGTAATTCGGCAGCACTCCATTGCTCCAAATGCTCCTACTCTATCTTTTTTTGGGTGTGAGAAGACTCACCATTTTATATACCTGAGGGTCTCTTGTGAATGAGCATGCAGGGGCGCCACTTGGCCATCATGCCTTCCCAGGGGAGAGAAGATTCCTCCCTGATTAAGGGCTCCATGACTGCCTCTATGACTACCTCTTTGAGCTTAAAAATGCTCACTCACACTCCCATGCATTTAAGGTGGACTTGAGTGGTGGATCTGAGCTGCAATTTTTCAAGGTTTGACGTTTTGCCCATCAAACCTGCTATTCACCCCACCCTGGAGCGAATGCTGCTAATCGTCCTGGGGTGGGACGAATACCATATTGTAATCATCCCAGGGTGGAACGAGTAGGGAGCAGAGTGCCTAAAAGGTGCCAAATTGACCTCTGACCTTCCAAAACTACTGTGGGAGTGGTTAGGACCACTATTTAACCTCTAGGGGCTGCCCTAGGGGCATGTATGTCAATTCGGTCAGTGCTTGTAGTCACATAATCGAATTGGTGTTGTTTTGGTGTCTACACCTACAATATAGGGAATATGACCATTGCATAATAATTATCCTTCCAAAACTTATATCTATTAAAGATCCCATCAAGATAATTATAAAATTATATTTTTTTAATTTAAAATATATTTTATCTCTTTTACAAGGACTCCTAATAAAAAGGAAATCTAGAGAGAGGTTTCATCCATACCTCTCATTATACACAATATGCAACCAAGCATACATAGGATGTTATTTATTAAACTTTAAATATGAAAACCAAATTTAAAATATAAGAAGAAAAAATGATACAACTATCATTGTACCCACAATTTGTTCATATAATAATTTGGTTTATCTTATTAAAGGAATGAAACATTCTCTTATTAAGAATGTCAAGTCCCTTAAACTCTAGAATTTTGCTTAGGAAATCCTAATAATATTAGTGAACTATGGTATATTTAGACAAATTTGAAATTAACATTTGCTTTTAGATTTATCCTATGAGACAACACACTAGACTATCAACATTACACTTAATTTATTAAAGCTTTGTTTACCAAAATTTTACCTTGGCCTAAATCGTATTATTACTCATATATAACTAATATTATCTTAGACTTCATAAAATTTATTTTTAGTGAAAAACATTTTATCCATGTAGGGGATGCAATAGGTGAACTGAGATAGAATGGGATCCAGGAGAGTAAGATAAATGAAATTTTAAGAAATCTAAACAAATTAAATATAATGATAGAGATAATCAATACAATTTTATAAATATGTATGCTCCTTGATCAAAGCATGAATGTCTTCCACAAAAGAATGCATAAGAAAAGAATATCAATGGATCCATGTTGTTGACATTGATCATAAAGTATTTAACAATTATACTGTATACATTAATCTATAACCTATGGTGTATGAATTATATTTTTTACAAGATAAATAAATGTGAATATTCAAATTCTTATATATATATATAGTATGTTCTTTATCTTGAATTTATGAATATGTTAGTTTATTAGGATGATTTCATAGCTTTAATTATTTATAACTTTTATTAACAAATATATATTTGAATATATGTATGATTCATAGGATTATAATTTTAGCAGATATGGTTACATATGAATGGGATGAAGTTATTAGTACAAGTGAAGAATCCATCTTAATTAACTATATTCTTTAAGCGATGAAAATATAGTACAAGTGAAGAATCAATCTTAATTAACTATATTCTTTAAGTGATGAAAATATCAATGCATATATTTCTTAGGCACAATGTTGGTTAAATGTTTTTAAAAACCAACATAGACAAAGGAAAAATATTTTAACTATGTTATTGATGCACCATTTGAATCTGACTATATATTAATTCTCATGCTATTTTTTTTAATATGTAAAAAATATTATATTAAAGAACAAAATACATTTTTACAAAAAAAACAAAATGACGGATAAACACATCACAAGGCTAACGCCATCAGCAAAAAAAACATCCTCGTTAATAAAGTAGGAACCCAAGCAAACAACTTATAGTTATTCAACACCCCTTATAGAACGCAAGCAACCCCTAAAAGATTGAATACACAACATAATTAGGTATAGCAAAATAAACTAGAAACCTTAAACTGTAGAACTGTAACTCTAGGCACCCGATAGCCTTGCCCAACGCAAAATTATTGAAACTTTTGGGCCAAATCGGTGTCTTCCCAATGCAAAATTATTAGAACTTTTGGGCCAGATGGGTGAAACCATTTTTTAGGTAAAGTATCTTCATCTTCTTTCCCTTGTCGAGGACTATGAGAACATCAAAATTGCACAAAAGAGATTTTGCTTCCTCTAGAGGAACTGTCAATTCCATCGATGATGGCTCTACATCTAATAATATATCCTAATTGTCATTAAGATACTCCAACACACTGTATTTGTTGCCCAACTAAACATTTATCATATGAATTCGCTTCTCTGGAGCAGCATCTTCTTCTGTAGATACCCTTCTTGGGATTCGAGAGTGCCTGGTGTTAGCTGGGGGAAATGTACTGGAGGACTCTAAAGCAAGCACTACTATAACTCTTTGTTGAGACTAAGGAGCCTCATAGAATCAATTTTTTTCTTTTCATATCCTTTTTTACCAATTGTGAGACATGTGTCGACTTGGACTGTGTACCTTTAGAAGTAGCCAAATGTGTATTTTTACATCCTCCCACAGTCGTCCAACCATCCTCCTGAGGTTGAGGAGTGGGTGCACTCGGTGTGGTGGGGATCTTCTTGTCCCTATTATGCAGCATCAAGGGACAGTATTTGATCTTGTGTGTTGAGGATTGGCACCAAAAACAAGTGTTGGGCAAATTAATGTAGAGGACCCGTTGGGATAACATAGTGTCACCAAATTGTATGTCAATAGACTCCTTGAGATCTTGAGAAACATCAATATCAATGCAAACAAGTTTTTGAGGGCATGCATGAAAAATTTTATCCACCTCCACCAAAATGACACACCCAAGAGGGGCTTCTATGCGACTGAGAAAGGGCCAAAAAGGTAGATAGAGTCATGGGAATTCACCCACACAAATAATTTTGTAGATATTTCCTTATAAATAGAAAATTCATGGGTCCAAGGAGAAAAATCAAGCATAGAGCTTCTCATGTATGAGGGCCATATACCATGACCATGTTCGTAATCACCTTAGCATGGGTTGTTTCCACAAAGTGAAATAGAAAAATTCTTCTGTAAGGTTTTGAACCATCGTTAGCTTGACTCCATGAGGAGTCCAAGTTGTGTTAACCCAGGCCCTAAGGGAAGACTCATTAGGGATGCGTCCAATGAAATACCCGACAAGGGTGAGAGATTCTAAATTATGACATGCAGAATCAACTTTAGGTAAATAAAGAATTACATCATGAGAACAAAGGTTACCTTGTGGACTATTCTCAACATAAACCTACACAGTTGAATGAGAGGAGTCATTATCGCATGCATTCTCTTTTGTGGTGCCAATGTTGTGCATTGATCCACCAAAGTTGGGGACAATAATGAACTATAATTTATGAACTGATAATATATTCATGTGTGGTGTAATTAGGGTTTAACAAAGTCTCTCATAGAAACTATAGTTATCTCCACTCACAAATAATTGTATACTCAATTTTTTTATTGTATTTTGATACCACCTATATTTTGTGTTCTCCTTCAAAATGATATTACTATGAACTTTAAAAAATACGTAATGTGTTAGTTATATTCAAAATGATATTACTATGAACTTTAACAAATATGTAATATGTTAAAGTGGAATTAAACCTCCTCATCTAGCTCAAACAAAATAGCAATAAATTCTTTAGGAAGTTAAACAACTACCAATGCTTCATCTCATAATATGGAAGGGTTGAAGCTCTAGGATATGTAAGACCACTTATTAGGCCTTTTGAAATATTTTATGATATCTTAGAATCGTCTTATATTTATTTTTAGGATATATTATTATTTTTATTGTGTAAAATATGGATGAGGGAGATCAATTTATGCACATCAAAATATTAATTGTACATATTAAGTCCATCTCAATTGGTCATTATATTCATTTTGTTATATTTTATTCATTAAATATTGTGGTATTTTATAGAAGTTTTAATAATTTTCATTGATTGATTCTCCAACATGGTATCAAATTTAAAGGGAATAAACTTAAGGATTTGAATTTTGGTTAAAAACTTGGGGAATAACAATGAGAGCTCACCTTATTAAACTGGTAAATTTGGAATTTATAAAACACATATACACACTCTTTCAATTCTTAATTAATAAAATTTTCAAAATTCATATTTTAACTATACATACTTCTTGGTTGAGGAAACATCAGTCCATGTTTGAAATTTAGCAATAAAGTTAACTTGGGAAGTACTACTACGAGTTGTATTACGATAGATATGGAAAGCTTAAAATATAGTAATATTTTGAAACAAAAAGATGCAACCTTTTGGGAATATTTGGGTAGCATAGCAATCATAAATATCTTAATTTAATCCAATAGAATTGGGATTGAGAATGAGGACTCACTACTAGAAGTAGAAAAAAAAACAATGTAGCTTTTGGAAATATCGTTTGTAACTAAGTAGGTAAGTAATAAATACGATCCCCCAATATTTAGTACTAGAGCATACCATATACTCTTTAATGATGCTTAAAAAAGAGTTCAAGAACAACACAAGTAGGAGGGATTATCATGAATGACTTAGGGAGAGTACTGGTAGAATTCATAGAAATATTAGAAGTAAATTTGAACAATTTCACAGAGTTGTTGACTTTAAAAAAATGATTGAAATTTTTAGGTGGAAGGAGTGGTTAAAACTAAGAGTATATGAATATTCAAAATTGGTCACTGAAGAAAAGGGTAGAAAGGTGGAATTATCAAATCTAATGCTACATGTGATTCTATAGAAGAATCAAGAAATATACAACCATTTCCAATCCATAAATTTTGTACATGTGAGAAGAAACTTTAACAAAATTCAGATCACTTTGCCAATGAAGGAGTTCAAATAGAGTGTGGAAATACCAAAATAATATATTTGACATTGCTAAAAAAGGAGTTATTGGTGAAGAAGCCGTGTGATTCATATGAGCTAAAAAATAGTATAAGAGTGACAAAAAATGTGTGATAGATATTGGTATTACATACAATTGGAGCTAATTTGCTAGTGATACATTCCAATGAGGCTACATGTCACTAGTGCTACACATCACTGGTAATGCACGTCATTGATGCTATACATTAGTGGTGCTACAAATCAGTGGTGCTACATGTCAAGGGTGCTCCACATCATAGGTGCTACACATTATCTATGTTACACATCAGTGGTGTTATAAATCCTTGGTGCTACACAATGATGCTAAACATCACTAGTACTACACACTAATGATACTACACAACAAAGATGCTATAAGAAATACTAAAGTTATACATGATATAAATCATAGATGGTCTACATCTCATAATTTCTAGAAGATACGTAAGTCAATGGTGTTACATAGGTCATTGGAGACATAAGTGCTAAAGGTGATATATTTGTAATTAGTGTTATGTGTGGATCAAGAGATTTAATTTTTTTTAGTAGTAATGCATATTATATATGTTACTTATATCATGCGGTATAAGATACTCTAGATAAATATATGGCTTGACTTAGATAAACACTCACTAGATTATATCTTCTAATTTTACCCATAGGATTTGGACAAAAAAATTTGCATCTTAAACTTCTCTTTATATATGAGAAATGTTTTTCTAAGAAAGAAAGAAAAACTATATATTTTTCTATTAAAATTGCTACCAAATTCATATTAGCCAAAATATTAAGGAAAAAAATACAATATAAAGGTACACCATGGTATGGGTGCCTACATCTAGGTCTGAACACCTAACAACATTGAAACCATGATAGACCTCCATCTAGTAGGGACAAAGCAAATACAAGTACTTTTACAGGGCCATGTAGGGCACCCATCACCAGAAATAAGCACACCAAAAACCACACACATACCCCCACTATTGTATTACAATATGAGGTCATGAATGACCAACACAGATGATAACTAAGAAATATTAAGACACTCAAGGCACCCAACTATAAGCATTGGAAGTGAATAACCACACAAATGATCCCCTCATGACCCATGATAAAAATTGAGATATCTCTAGTGGTTGTTGTGGGGATAAACAAACATGCCATCACAAAGACTCTAAAAATATGTGTTGACATAAAACTAAATGGCTAGAGACTATTGGGTTGCTCCCTCTAATGGGCGGTGAAAGCACGAGGATACAGAAACAAAAAGGAATATGCCAAGCACGATGCGTGTAAAACCAAACTTAACGCTAAAAGCCTATATATTGAAAGAACATAGACGAATTAACACAATATAAAAGCAGTATGAAATATAGCCTTCTTTATTGATATGCTTTCAAAGTCGTTTTACAATACGTCTCCTTCCTTTTTAGGGGATAGGAGCGTCAAATATGTTTCTCATCACATCCATGGATAGCAATCCTTATTTCGCGTGCCCACATGTAAGATGGGTGGACCAAAACATCGTCGCTGCTTGTGTATATGATTCTTTACTCCTTCTTGCTCCTCTGATGTCAGAAACCTGCGTTCAAAGAAACAATAAAGATTAGTAGCACCTGCAGACAGAATAAAACATGTATTTTCCAAGGCCTATTGTTAGTATATGCATGAAAATATTAAAACGATAACCAAATGACCTCGTATCGACCTGAAAATTTAACAAAAGTATAAATATGTTACCAGGAAGCCACTGCAAAAGGAACAGTCTAGAAATTCCTCACAGATTTGTATTCGCTCCAGGGTGGGACGAATAGACCTACAATAACTTGTCAGAAAAAACCCTCTTCAATGTCCTATCCAGAAAGCTCCAAATGACCTGCAAAGTTGGGTTTAGCTAATTGGGAATTTTTTGGGAAGATCCAAAAGGTCAGATTTCTCCAATTTAGCCTCTATCACCTAGATTTTTTTGGTGCCATCTGCAAGTTAGTAAAGGTGGTAAATAATAAAAACCTGGTCAAAATTGCTCATAATGAAGTGAAATTTAAACTACAACCTATTTAAAAGACCTAGAATAAGATGAAAAAGAAAAATTAGAGAAATATATCACAGATTTCTAATAGTTCCCGGGTGGGGCGATTAGGGTTGTGACAGCTTGGGGGGTGCCCGGGGGTAGAACGCCCACTATTTGGGACTCTTTTTCGGCACCAATCCACTTGGGATGGGTCCAAAACTTCTTATGGGGTGTTTTCAACAAATTTTGTGGAATATTGTGGCCAAATATCGGGTTTTGGGTTTGAATTCATGCTTCCAATAATCACCCAATAACCTCCCTTTCGAATGAGAGATTAAGGATGTGAAAGGCACAAATCGCAAGTAGGTATGTAAATTGGAAGCACTTCGTTGCTCAAATGCTCCTTCTCTATATATCTTTTGGGTGAGAAAACTCACCAATTTATAGACCTAGGGTCTCTCTGTTTGAATTGTGCATGCGAGGGCGCTACTTGAGTTGTTTGTCCTATTTTCAAAGAAAAGATAATTCCTTGATTTAGAATCTCCTTGCATGAGGTCTCTAAAATAAATACATGCATGACAAAAGTCTCTCCTTGATTTAAAGCTATTCCTCGCAATTGCATGGCCTGAAGCCTCAGTTAACTGGCGGACTTGTCGAGGTTTGACTTTTGCCGATCAAACTTTCTATTCACCTCACCCTGGGGAGAATGCTGATATTCGTCCCTGGGTGGGATGAATGCCAGTTTGTATTCGTCCCTAGGTGGGACGAGTAGAGAGCAAGGTGCCAAATTGACCTCTAACCTCCAAACTACTTTTGGGAGTGGTTAGGACCACTATTTAACCTCTGGGGGCTGCCCTAGGGTCTGTGTGTGTCAATGCAATCAGAGCTTGTTGTCACATAATTGGATTGGTGTTGTTTTGGTGTCTACAGATGCCCCTTTTTGGGAAGCGTTGTGCAAGGCGCAACGCAGAGCAAAAATAGATAACCAAAGCACTAATGATTAGGATTTCTCAGTAACCTAACCAACTCTTGATGCCCCAAGTGTGGAAATGGCATGCATTCTTGAATCCTTGCTTCTGATGAGCTAAGGAACTTAATTCAAGTGTTAACCTTGTTCAGTGAGGTGTTACTTGAACTTGGACATTGATCAGTCATGAATAGGCAAAGGGCGCAACCTTTTGTCTATGAGAACCTTGAGTTCATTATTCATGAATGCCAAGTGTTTGATCAACTTGTGATTATTGCTTGTTTGCTGCCCCAAGCAAGGGCACGATTGTCTTTGTCAATGATCCTTTGAATGTGTGTCATTTCCTTGATTGGGTATGTTTTTTTTTATTGGTAACTAAGTGTGACTACCCCCTCAAGCGAAGAATCGATTAGGGAATGACCGAAATGAGAAAAGCGATGAGTCGCTTGACCTAAGATGGCTTAGGTAAGGGTGCCTTCAGTTGTTTACCATTGAATGCGAAAGCAGTTTCCAAACATTCTGACCTGTTTTTGGTGGGTGTGAGCCCTTTTTGTGACGCATTTTGGAGCTGAAATTGTCAAAAATTCATCCTCCCGCGGTGGTCCGGCTATGATAGCCTTCTTAGGGAGTAGAATAGGAATAATTTGTAACCTCAACATCTGTTTTGGATGCTAAGAATGTCAGGCACAAAAAGCGCCTTCGTTCGGCAATGTTATTGCTATTTTTGGATGGGTTTTGACCCATTTTGGTGATGCCATTTGGGGATGAAATTATCAAAAATCTGTCTTCCCATGGAGTGGTCCGACTATGCTAACCTTCTTAGGGAATAATATAGTGAGTATTTGTGGCCCCGATGTCTGTTTTGCATGCCCGGAATTTCAAGTGCCAAAGCACTCTTATCGGACACTTTTATTGCTTGTTTTTATGCACATGTATTTACATTGATGTATGCATATGCTATTATGAATGCAATGTTTCTAATTTATATGATGTATGCATATGGAATGAATGAAATGAGTTGTTGATAACTTGTCGATAGCACCATAGACTGTACAAGATTTACTGGCTTGTTGTACTTATGGGATGGCTTTGTGGAATGACTTTGCATGTGATAACTTTGTTTTTGTATTTTGCATATTTTTTGATGGTGATGTATGGAATGAAATGTACCAGTTATTTTAAAATGTAGTTAAGATTTTCTGAGATTCAGATATTTTAACTAACTAGCCAAGACTGTACATTTATCTCATAAGACTTTTGAACAAGGTATAAATCTGACTTAAATTTAACCAAGTTATGTCACATCCCTATGTGTGCAATTGAGTTCGTTTATGTGGTATTTTTCAGGATACCGCTAGTGCCAGATAGGCTATAAACCAAACCTGTACTGAGGATCACCTAATTAGTTCCATGAAATCCGTTATTGTATTTAGTAAGATTAATCCACGAGACAATCTAAGGTACCATAGGCTAGCTCATCCACATGCAAACATTGGTCTGCGCACACACAAAGCTAATGTGACAGACATATCGTCATGCAGTTAGGATACCGCCATTTCCAGGTAGGTTGTCCACCAAACCCGTAGTGAGGATCACCTAGATGGTTTTCAAATGCTAATAATTCCAGAGATTCAAGTTCAGGTTGTGTGTTTTCTCAATGGTTTGGGATACTTGCTCGTCTACATAGTGATGAAAATCACTGTTTATTTTTCTCTTTTTTTTTTTTTTTTTTGAGCAAGGATTTTGAATAGTGGTGATAACCACTGTTATTTGATTTTGTATTTTGAGCATTTGTAATTTTGATCTTGTAAGTTTGTGGCTTATGAATGGCCTTGATCCTGTTGGCCTTGGGGATGACTACCCATCCTGTTCAGGGACGTGTAGTACAAATCCTGATGACTTTGGGAACCGAGGGGATGATGGAGATTATGAAGTAAGGGCATTGATATTTTAGGCCTTGGGGATGACTACCCATCCTATTTATGGACGTGTAGTATGAATCCTTACAACTTTGAGACCAAAGGTGAGTGGAGATGGTTGTGATGATGGTTTTTTGGAATTTTGTTTTTGAATGGTGTTGATCCTTTTAGGTCTTGGGGATGACTACCCATCCTTGGCAGGGACATGTAGTACAAATACTTACAACTTTGGGGACCAACTGTGATGGGGATTTTGGTAGTGGTGAAGACCATTGTTTATTAGGGAGAATTGATGGGGAAGAGCTCGTCCTTTTGTCAATTCTCAGCACTCTTGAACCATTCGCACAGGGGGATGGACAGGCTAATATTTCACCTATGGTACCCTAGACTGCTTTGTAGGTTTCTCTTGCGTTCACACAACTTAGGAATATTTTATGTGTTTTAACTTGTGTAGGGATGTTACGTAACGAGGCGTGATCCAAGTAAAACTTTCCTGTGTAAAATCTGTTTAACTTTGTACAGTGTTTGGCTAGCAATTTAAAGACAGTTGAATGACGAAAACCTTATATACATTAGGAGACAACTAACTAATGCTAAAAATGGCGATGGTGTTATTTTGGCTGTATGCGTTTATAAAATGGATTTGATGTGGAAAATGATGGAATTGCCAAGTAATGATAGTCTATGGTGCTGTTGACTTGTATGACCTAGTAAATATGCAATATATGGATGCGATGCCTAATGCAACCTATATTTTTGTATTTTGATTTTTACCAGTATGCATGGAATTAGAATGCAATTTTTTTTTTGATGATTTTATTATTTTTCTTTGTTTTTGAGTATGTATTTTGACCAAGCAGTTATGGTAACTCTTGGAGCTTTTGGTTTTGATCAACGGGTTTATGGATATCTTTGGAGCATTTTTGGGGTTGACCAAGCAATTATGGGAATCCTTGGAGCTTTTGGTTTGACCAAAGAGTTTATGGATACCTTTGGGGCATTTTGGGTTGACCAAGCGATTGTGAAAATCCTTGGAGCTTTTGGCTTGACCAAAGGGTTTATGGATACCTTTGGAGCATTTGGTTGGACTATGGCTCTCTAGATGTGGAATGGCCTCAAATGACTGATGTTCAAGGGTTCTAGTTCCTTGATTCCTTCAAGAGAGGTGAGTTGGTATGTTCCAGGTCCTATTCTACTGTCAATCACATAAGGACCTAACCAGTTTGCCGTGAACTTGTTGTTAGTCTTACAATGACACTGAGAGGGGGGAGTGAATCAGTGTAGCTCTTTAAACTTGAATTTATAGCTCTTAACACCACAATAATTAAAACTTATTACTAGATACAACAAGTATAACAAAAGAGCATCACACAACACAAGATTTTAATGAGGTTCACCAATGTGGCTACTCCTCAAAAAATTATTGCTTGGACTACCATCCAAATCCAGCATTTGCAAAGCACCAACTTTACAATCAATTTACCAGCACCAACTGGAAGGAGCACCAACCCCTGATTTATCTACAACAACAGAAAGGAGCACCAACCCCTAATTTATCTACACCAACAGAAAGGAGCACCAACCCCTTATTTACTAGCACTAACTGGAAGGAGCACAACCCCTTATTTATCTGCATCAACAGAAAGGAGCACCAACCCCTGATGCCAAGCTGCAACCTGGACTTCAATTTGAATCTATAATTTTGACAATAAGATACCTTTGCTTTTGCACGACCCTGACTAGTCTTCTTCACCTTTGCATTCTCTGTGCACTTTGCTCTCTCTACGCAATCACTTCACACACTCTACTTCGTTACAGTCGAACTTCACGATAATCTTCTCCCTTTTGTGCACTCTACTCTCTTTGTGAATTTTGCACTTAACACGATTTGACACGACTTGCTCTCTACGCACAATGACCATATTTCGCACACATTCAACATCTTACTCAATTCTCCAAATAGCCCTCCTTTTATAACAATATTTTTTATGATGAAGATCCTAATCTTAGTCGACTGTAAACCCTAATCTTGGTCGGATTTCATAACAATTGTAAACCCTAATTTTAGTCAACTGTCATACTTCTCATTTCAGTCGGGTTCTCCTTATTGACTTGCGCATTTACGACCTATCGCAAAATCATGACATTTCTGCCTCTATAGCTTCTTTTGTTGTTGTTGCCATAAAAATACATGTCACGATATCGCGACATTTTTTTCTCTCTCCTCTTTCTCTTTGCTTTGGCCTGCGAAAATGCAACATGTCATGATATCATGACACTTTCGCCTCCATACGCTTTCTCTATTTTTTTTCAGGATATTGCGACATTTCTGCCTCCGCAGACTTTGTCTTTGCTTTTGTCGCGATATCGCGACACTTCTGCCTCCGTAGTCTTCAACTTAGCTTTTGTTGCGAAATCGTGACACTTTTGCTTTCATACTTAGCTTCTTTGTTTTTTTTGTGAAATCGTGACACTTTTGCCTTCGAAGTCTTCTTCTCTGCTTTTGTCATGAAATCATGACACTTCTGCTTCGAAGTCTTGCTTTCTGCTTTTGTCATGAAATCATGACAGTTCTACTTCCGTACACTTCCTCTCTTTCTTTTGTCGCAAAAATGCGACATGTCGCAATATCGTGACACTTTTCAAACTTACTTTCTCTCTCCTATTTTAGTCGTGAAAATGCGACATGTCGCGAAATCATGACACTTTTCCAACTTACTTTCTCTCTCCTTTTTTAGTCTCGAAAATGTGACATGTCATGAAATCGTGACACTTTTCCAACTTACTTTCTCTCTCCTATTTTAGTCGCAAAAATACGACATGTCGTGAAATCGTGACACTTTTCCAACTTACTTTCTCTCTCCTTTTTTAGTCGCGAAAATGCGACATGTCACAAAATCACGACACTTTTCTTACTTGTCTTTTTCTTTGATCTTTTGCATATGGGCCACTTTGGTCTTCTTGTAAAATCACTATACATACTCTGAATAACCTTTGAACTCCTGTCTTCTGCATCTGAATAGCTTTTGAACTTCCTGTCCACTGCATCAACAGATCTATTTGATTGTGTTGACAACAATGACAATACTGTTGCTACACCTTGCTCAAAAATCTCCCCATTTGGAATTGTTGGCAACACATGTGCAATTTCCTATAACTCTTGATGGCAAATTAGAATTCTGCTGGTTCTCTTTTAAGACCAAGTCACAAACCTAAAATTCCCTTAGGTAGACTTTCATGTTGTATGCTTTCTTAAGTCACTCTTGATAGATACGCAAATTCTCAAGAGCATTGACGCGTCGTTCGTCGAGCAACGTCAGTTGGTCTAACCGGGCCTGCCGCGCAGTGTCATCATCGATGAACTCTTGCATTGAAATGCACAGGGAAGGGATTTCCAACTCAAGAGGCATGACTGCCTTGGAGCCATACACCAACAAAAATGGAGTGGCCCCAGTGGACATCCGAATGCTAGTGCAATAAGCCCATAGGGCAAGAAGGATTTGAATGTGTCAATCCTTATGACTATCTGCGACTGTCTTTTTGAGGATGGCAACTAGTGTTTTGTTTGACGTCTCTGCTTGCCCATTTTCTTATGGATAATAGGGTGTTGAAAATTTCTGTTAAATTTTGTACTTTGTGGTCAAAGCACGCACATCTTTATTCTTGAATGACGTCCCATTATCCGAAAGGATCTTGGATGGAATACCAAAATGACATGATGTTATGCAAAATAAACTCCACAATGTGGGTTCTAGTCGTAGAGGTTAGCGGAATTGCTTCCACCCACTTGGTGAAGTACTCTATGGCCGTTATGATGAACATGTGACGACCCGACGATGCAAGGGAGATCTTTTCAATTAGATCAAAGCCCCACTATGAAAAAGGCCAAGCTAATTGGATCGGTTGCAAGGCCTGAGAAGGTACATGTGTCAAATTAGCATGGTGTTGACACTTCATGCACTTCTTTACATATGTGCAACAATCTCGCTCTAAAGATGGCCAATAATAGCCCATGCAAAGAATGCACTTTGCGATGGCCATACCGCTGAAGTGGCCACCACATGTACCATCATGTGCTTGGGTGATCGCCCAAGCGGACTCTTGCTGGTCCAAGAAATAGAGGAGGATTCCTTCATAGCTCCGACGATACAAAACGTCTCCTAACAAGACATGTTTTGTTGCTTTCTGTTTAAATGATCTTTTTGTGGCTTGTGTCAATCCAAGTGGGAGGTTACCTAGCTTGAGGTAATCCCTTATGGATGTGTACCAATCCTTTTTATCAGAAACCTCAATGGTATGAATGACCAATCCCTCTTGAAGTCCATCCCTAGAAAAAATTGAGTGGGAAAGAACTTGTAAAAACAACGTTGTGTTGCTATTAAGAGGGGTCATGGAGAACAAGGACCCCCATTTGGCTCGAGTCAGACAATCATGGATTCGAGAGAACCTATCCTGAGATGGTTCAATCTGGATCAGGTGGATTCTTGGCATTAGGTCAGAGCTTGCACGCTCCATCACAGATTGCGATAATGTTTTGGCTTGAATGGTGGTCATATCACCGGAAGGGTCTTACGGGATTAATGACCCCAAGGAGGCCATAGTATCCACAAAACGATTCGATGATCGAGGGAGTGCCTCGATGTCATACCATTCAAGTTGTGCCAGGAATTTGTCCACAAGGGCTTTGTAGGCCTGTAGAACTGGACATTTACATTAGAATATCCCCTTTACTTGATTCAAAATTAACAACGAATCACCAAAGATGTTTAAACGTTTAATGCTCATGGTGATTGTTGTATGAAGAACTATGAGCAAGGCTTCATATTTTGAATTTTTTTTGGTGCACGGGAAGTCTAATTTAAATGACAGAGGCATGGGAGCCCCTTTTGGAGTGAAGAATACAATTCTCGTGCCACCTCTTTGCTCACATTTAGAACCATCGAAGAATAAGGTCATGTCAGCCTGTGACTCAGGCTCATCAAAATCTGGCGATTCTAAAACATGAAAAACCCCATCATCAAGTAGTTCTACATTCAAAGGTTGATCGTCTTCAAGAGGAGCCTCTACCAGTTGATCAGCGATGACTTGACCTTTTATGGATTTTTTTCCAATGAATTCTATGTCAAACTCCATCAACAACATGATCCATTTTGCCATGTGGCTACTATGATAAGTATGACTCATCATGTATCGCAATGGATTCTCCTTAGACACAACATACGTCGTATTTTTGAGCATGTAGTGGTGTAGCTTTTTGGTAGCAAACACTACTGTTAAGCAAAGCTTTTCAACATATACATAGTTAAGTTCATAACTGACTAGGGTGCGGCTAAGATAGTAAGTAGCCTGTTCTTTGTGTAGTTCATTTTTTTGGGACAGCATGGCACCTAGTGCCACCTCAGTAGCTGAGATGTATAAGTAGAATGACACTCTTGGTCTAGGTGGTGCCAATACTGGCGATGAAGCCAAGTATTGTTTAATGTCATCAAAGGTTGACTAGCACTCGTCATCCCAGTGAAATGTGACCCCCTTATGCAATAATTTATTCATGGGTCGGCACTTGTTAGATAGCTACACTATGAAGTGCTTGATCGACGCGACCTTTCCCTACAGACTTCTGAGCTGCTTGATGGTAGTTGGGGGAAGCATTTCAAGGATTGCCTTGACTTTGTGTGGGTCTACCTCAATTCCTCGTTTGGAGACTATGTAACCCAAGAGCTTTCCAGATGTGACGCCAAAGACACACTTCTTGGGGTTTAGTCTGACTTTATGTTCCATGAGGCGATCGAGGATCCTGCTTAAGTCATCGAGATGATCTGGACGCAAAAGAGATTTGGCCAACAAATCATCCATGTAATCTTCCAAAGTTTTGTGCATGTAATCATGGAAGATGTACGTCATGGCACGTTGGTAGGTGGCGCCAGTGTTTTTAAGGCCAAAAGGCATGATCTTATAACAAAATGTCCCCCAAGGCATTATGAACACCATTTTTAGTTGGTCTTTGGGATTGATATGAATCTGATTGTATCCTGAGAAACCATCCATGAGGAAAAGCATTTCGTGGCCCGTTGTAGCATCTACCAATGTGTCGATGCTAGGCAAGGGAAAATCATCTTTAGGACTTGCTTTGTTAGATCTCAAAAATTGGTGCATATGCAAATCCTCCCATTGGGCTTTTTGATGGGAACCATGTTAGACAACCATGGCGGGTAATCCATGTAGATGACAAACTATGCATCCAGCAGCTTTTGTAGCTCATCTTTGACCATGAAGGCCACTGTTGGGTGCATCTTACGTAGTTTTTGATTTACTGGCTTGACTGTCAGATCAAGTGTTAGATTATGCGTGACTAGCTGTGGGTCTAGTCCCGACATGTCTTTGTATGACAATGCAAAAACCTCCTTCTTCTCTTTGAGAAGGGCAATGTAGTCGGCTTGCTCTTCGGGGGATAGACTTACCCCCAGCTTGATGATTTGAAAATTCACTGGATCTGAGCCAATGTCTATGTCAGTCGTCTCCTCGACTGACATGTGGTACCCGTCCTCCAACTGGTGTGGAGTTGGGATTAAGTGGATATCGTTTGCTGAACTTAGATCGTCATTTGGAACGTCAAGTTCCTTTTTAGCCTAGAAGACATCTTGAGTCTGTCCTGGGGTGAAATGGAACATTCCTCCGCAAGGCCAGTACTCTTATGGGGATGGAGATGTGTCAGCGCGATCCCAGTCTATAACATCTAGATCTAGATATAATGACCGTGTCGGGTCAGTTGGATCATGGATGGGGACAATTAGATCAATGGAGATCATGTTGATGAAATGATTGTGGTCTCCATTATCATGGGTATGACTGCTCAGACATCCTAGATGATCTTTGTTCTCCGGATCTGGCTTTGTGGGTACTAGCACAAATGGATCATCCCTATGCACGAATACAAAGACAGGGTCCTCCCTAGGCACTAATGGTTTGATAGGGTCTCCAGGTAGAAGATGCTCTCTGTGTACCTAAAGTGGTGGGTGTAGTAATTGCTATAACTGTGTTGGGTTTAGGTGCAACCTATGCCTAGGCCCTATGTGTAGGTGTTCAAACATGTCATCTATGTCCAAGGGATATTGTTGTTGCATCTACCGCATGTGGTTGAGATAGGTCATCTTAGTTTCATCTTTCGAATCACTGTTAGAGATCCAAAGGCCTTCATTGGCTCTAATGGCTATTTGTGACATATGAGGCTCATCTTTTTTGAGCAAATTAATGTGGTCCCATCGAGGTTGTTTCACTCTCTATGGGGGGACCTGATTCTCTTGAGGTGGCATATGCTCAAATGGAGCACCTAAAGGGAACATTTTCAGGAAGCTCTCTTGATCATCATCCATGGGATATACTTGTGAATGATTGCTATCAGACTCAAAAGGATCCCAAGGTGCTACCTCGTATTTTGACTCATCTTCTAAAGACCCTTCTTGGTCTTGTCCATATCCCTATTATAGGGGAGTCCTCAAATTTTCTCCCTGTTCCACCGAAGGGAAAGGATTGTTATGGTCAACAAGGTTGGTTGTTAGCAATGGGAGATAATCTCCCAATGTATATGTTGTGTTAGGATTGGCATATGGATCTAATGCCAACACATCCTTGTTGCCTATCCCTAGGCCTGGCATGTTCTCCACCAAGATTTCTAGGGGCAAGGGGTGGTTGAACCCTACTCCTGACTTGTCATACGGTATTTGATATCTCGGTTGGCAAAGAACACGCACTCCTTACTCATACCTGCCCAACCCATATCCATGCCAATTACATTGGCCAAGATATCTCAATGTGAAATCTGGGTTGGACAAATAGTTAATGTCCTATGCAAAGGGCTCTTCATCTTCATCTTCTTGCATACAAGTTTCAATGCCATTATCCAGGCCCCCATAAACAAAGTTTGTCTGATTGGGTGGGTAGCCTAAAGGAACCACAGAGCCGATGGGGAGTCGAGACCTCCCCATGTCCTGCATGGACTCAAGTGTGGGTGTTGCTACAATGTTCCTCACTAGATATTCCCCCATGCCCGTGTTGGCCATCTCAACGATGATCATTGGCGGTTGAGGGGGAGCGAATGGGAGTCCTTCTTGAGTCCACTCCATGTGGGGTGAACTAGGCGTCTCGACTTCCATTCGGCTAGGCATCTCTTTGGTAGAGATGGTGGAGACAAGGGGTGGTTCCTCTTCTAGGGGTTTCTTTCCCTTGTCCTTGGATGTGGCCACCGTAGGTGGCATCATTGTTGAAGGACTAGCGGAGGAAGATGGACCTAGTTGAGGACTCGACGGATTAATCAATGGAGATGCCTACGAAATCGGACCCTATTGAGATGGATTCAACTAAAAATCCAAATGTGTTGATGGAAGAGTCGATTGCGGCATGAATTGCACTGTATTGCAGTATTTGAAGGGCTCCAAGTCTGTCGGGACTACATGCACCTGTCCTTCAAATGTATACTTTAGGCATTGATGAGCTATTGAAGGGACACACTTCATGTCCCTAATCCAAGGCCGGCCCAACAAGATATTATAAGCCATCTCACCTTCCAAGATGTGGCACAATGTATGAATAGTCTTTTGTCCCACATGGATAGGTAGGACAATTATGCCAACTATCGAGCAGATTGCATCATTGAATGCTCGCAGTGTTTAAGTGGAGGCCACGATGTGAGATGTTGGCAACTTCAAATATTTTAGTGCTGCTGTAGTGATGATATTACTGGACGAGCCAATGTCCACCAACACCCTCTTATACGAAATCTCGTTGACCCATGCAATAACGTGCAGGGGTGGATCTGCCACATCACCAGTCACTATTTTCAATTCATCTTCTCTAAAGGTGATGACTGGTTTTGTACATTGTTTTACATGTCCCATGAAGTTTTTGAAAGAGTTTGTTTCATGGGGCTATAGCTCAATGGCCTTTAAAATCTCCATTAGAGCCTCCCGATGGGGCACTGATTGTTGAATGAGCTCGTATATGGAGAGCCTAGCCGACGTGGTCCTTAGACTTTGGGTGAGTCTAGTCCAAATCATGGCCACTGGTCTAGGCAGGGGAAGTTGCGTAGGGTGCTTTTGAGTTTGTGACGTCGATGGAACCTCTCTTGTGGTTGCCACGGGGGCAACTCCTAGATATCTCTTGTTCCTAGTCATTATGCTTATCATCCCTACATACCCCTGCATGGGGAAATTCTGTTGCACCTCATTGACTTGAAGGGGCTTTGCCTATGCCTCATGGGCAGGCAAGGGGTCTCTAAAGACTCCCATATGTTGGTTGTTTGGCGCTATGGGGTTGTCCACTACCAATGTCTTGTTGTCAATTAGGTCTTGTACCAAACCTTTGAACTTCCAACATGCATTAAGATCATGTCCCTTACGCCTGTGGAATCTATAGTACAAGTCCTCTTGGTACCCCTTAGGCTTCGATGCATTGGGGTCTATAGTTTGAATTTTTTGAAGGTTGATCAAGTTCACCGCTGACAAGCGATCAAACAGAGAGTCCCTGGACTTTGTGTAAGGATTAAATTGTCGCCTAGGGTGACGCTACTGATTTTGTTCCTGCCTTTGGTTTTCTCTCTCATAGTTGTTAGGAGGCACCTCCTGATGGTTAGCCTTTTGAGGCTGTGTTGCTTGTGCAAGCTTGGGGACGTTGATAGCAACCTGATTAACCGTAGCGGGTTTCGATTGCGTGGTCCCTGTTTTAGTGCTCTTGGTCCATTCTTTCTTCTTAGGTTTGGTGATCTCGCCATCCTGTATCTTGATCTCCTCAATGATTTTCGCTTGCGCTAGAGCTTCCTCTAAAGTGGCATATTGCTGCAGCTGCAATAGCATGGAGATCAATCTCAAACAACTCTTTGAGAACATCTGAGTTAGGTCGAACATGGGAGGGAGGTAGGGTAGCTTTGAAAGCAGCGTCCTCCATCGGTTCCCATATGTCGCCATGGTCTCTTCCTCATACTGCCTGAGGCTAGCTAGGTCACTTAATGACACCATTTTCTTGGTGTTGAAGGTGAAGCATTCGAGGAACGTGTCCACTAGCTGATCCAAGTTACTGATGCTATGTTTGGGCAACTGAGTGAACCAATCCGAGGTAGGGCCGGTGAATGTGGTTATAAATGTTCTTAGTAACAAAGAATCATTGTCCTAAATGCCAAAGCACTAGCTCAGGAATCTAGTCACATGCTCTTGGGCATCCTCCTCCCCTCTAAAGAGTGCCAACTGGGGCAGTTTAAAGTGTTCAGGGTATGGAGGTGTCGGCACTGATGGATGCATAGGATGACTATGGAGTTGGCTTAAAGTGGGCTTTTGGTGCCCAAAAGTCTTGATCTCCATAGATTCTAAGCACTCTAGTAGTGCTTTATATGCATCGGAGGATTTTATTTCTTCCTCCTTGGTTTGCTCCCGCTGTGGGTTGCGGGGAACTTGAAGCCTATGGAGGGGTGGCTGGGTAGTAGCCCCTCTGCCTTGGTAGGGCATTTCAGCCCGCTCTTCTTCTTGTTCATACTCCTCATAGGCTTCTTGAGGAGTGCCTGGCCGAGACCTATAAGCATAGGTGGGTGCCCATGGAGGGTGACCATCATTATTTCTAGGAGTGGCCTCCCACTCAATTCTAGGAGGTCTTGGAGGCAGTACTTGACGAGGTCGCGAAGACCTATCTCGCACCAAAGGGTTATGCCTCTCATACACTTCTACTTTATGTGCATGAGGAGTTGGGACCTTCTCAGGCACATTGTTTAGGAGCAATTCGGTTGTCTGACGCTGAATGCGCTCTTTGTTAAGGCAACACAGATGTTCTAACTATTGTTGATCTTGCCTGAGCTACGTAATCTACGCTTGGCGGGTGGCATGTTTTGCAAATGCCAAGTCACTTTGTTCTATTGTCTCATTTTTAGGAAGCCTAGATGCCTCTCCTACATGTCTATCTCGGTCGTGGTGATTTGAGACCCCTATGGGTTGCTTCCCTCTGTCGAGGTTAGCGGCATTTACCTGAGGCTCCGACCTCAATGGACAATCCTAAAACATAGTAGGTGCAGAGGTGCATCATTCCCGCACTGTGTACTGCTCTTGAGGAACATAGTGGTCTTCCTCTCCCTCTCTTTCCTATGCATAAAAGGTGCGGGCAAAATTGTCTTGCCCTATCTGGAGAGCCTGATACTCTAGATATTGTCTAGTGTTTCTAACCGTAATGCGGGGTAGATGAGGGATGACAAAATCCTATGGCCCCTCCTTCTGGACCCTCTGTTGCTCTAGCACTTCATCACTAGGCCACCCATAATGAGCTTCTAAGGGAGGTCTCCTATCTATGTTGAGTGCTACGTGTAGGTTCTCCTCTTGAAAGGACCTATGCTGAGTGGGGGTGCCTCTCCAAGAGGTGCCTCTATAGTCTTGTTCTGTGATGGCATGATGTGGACTATCTTGGGTGCCTTGTCGCCAAGGTGGGATGGCTAAGTCCTCAGGACTATATCGGAGGCGACTTGTCCCCATTTGCACACTTTTTGCAGTGCTTGCCTATGATTAGGCTCGGCTACGAGTGTACACCATGGTGATGTGCTCCTAAAGATGAGTAGATTTTTATCTCTTTTAGGATTTTTTTATGCTACACTTAAACATAAAGGAAACACACAATCAACACAATGGTTATCTCGTTTAAATATTTAAAAGTGTGCCCTAGAATCTGATTTGGTGTGTTTTGATGTTTGTTTGAAAGCTTGTGGAAAGAACATTTAAATGCAAAATGATGGCTCTTATGACTCCCAAAAAATGGTCGCCCCTTCGATATACCGTTGCCATACCGATATACCAACCTCTCTATATACCCGCCCTTACGTGAGGGAAACTATTGGTACATGAGAGCAGATGGTACGTGGAACATAGGTGGTATGGAAGGGGAATCACTCTGTTTATGACACCTACCATAGAAGACTTATCCTCATGCACTGGGAATCATCCTAGCTACACTTGGTCAGCTTTCGTCAAGATTTACATCTAGCAACAGTCGCGATCGGGGTAATGTATGCAATATCTCAAGCCAAGGTGGTGATGAAATCCATCGTTGGTCTTGCTCAAGGGTTGGGGTTTTACGACCAACTCCTTGTTGTTTAAAATTACCACATGGTGTGTGGGGTTATTTTTAAGTTGCATAAATGAAGCAAAAAAGCATTCAAAATCCCCTATGCAAGAAAATAACTAGAGAACAAACAACAAAATTTTGATAGAAGGTGTTTAAGACATCTACCTCTTCTCTGCCCAAATCGGATGTCTCTAAATTTATGCTCTGAAACAGTCCAGCGTTTGAAAACTTGGTACCTATAAGAAAAAATCAAGCAACTTTAATCAAAAACTTAATCTTAAAAATCAAGGGATAGATGTCCCACCGTGATCGCCACTAAAAGCACGAGGATACGGAAACAAAAAAGAATATGCCAAGCATGATGCATGTAAAACCAAACTTAACGCTAAAAGCCTATATATTGAAAGAACATAGACAAATTGACACAAGATAAAAGTAGTATGAAATATAGCCTTATTTATTGATATGCTTTCAAAGTCGTGTTACAATACGTCTCCTTCCTTTTTAGGGGATAGGAGCATCAAATATGTTTCTCATCACATCCATGGATAGCAATCCTTCTTCCGCGTGCCCACATGTAATATGGGCGGACCAAAACGTCACCGTCGCTTGTGTATATGATTATTTAATCCTTATTGCTCCTCTGATGTTGAAAACCTACATTCAAAGAAACAAAAAATATTAGTAGCACCTGTAGACAGAATAAAACATGTATTTCCCAAGGCCTACTGTTAGTATATACATGAAAATATTAAAATGATAACCAAATGACCTTGGATCAACCTAAAATTTTAACAAAAGCATAAATATGTTACCAAGAAGCCACTGCAAAAGGAACAGTCTGGAAATTCCTCACATATTTGTATTCGCTCTAGGGTGGGACGAATAGACCTACAATAACTTGTCAGAAAACACCCTCTTCAATGTCCTATCTAGAAAGCTCCAAATGACCTGCAAAGTTGGGGTTAGCTAATTGGGAATGTTTTGGGAAGACCCAGAAGGTCAAATTTCTCCAATATGGTCTCTATTACCCAAATTTTTCTGGTGCCATCTACAAGTTAGTAAAGGCGATAAATGATAAAAACCTGGTCAAAATTGCTCAAAATGAAGTGAAATTTAAACTACAACCTATTTAAAATACCTAGAATAATATGAAAAAGAAAAATTAGAGAAATATATCACAAATTTCTAATCATTTCGGGGTGGGGCGATTAGGGTTATGACATCTTGGGGGGCGCCCGAGGGTAGAACACCCACCGTTTAGGACTTTGTTTCGGCACCAATCCACTTGGGATGGGTCCAAAACTTCTTATGGGGTGTTTTCGACAAATTTTGTGGAATATTGTGGCCAAATATCGGGTTTTGGGTCCATATTTGTGCTTCTAATAATCACCCAATAAACTCCCTTTCGAATGAGAGATTAAGGATGTGAAAGGCACAAATCGCAAGTAGGTATGTAAATTTGCAGCACTTCGTTGCTCAAATGCTCCTTCTCTATATATCTTTTGGGTGAGAAAACTCACCAATTTATAGACCTAGGGTCTCTCTATTTGAATTGTGCATGTGAGGGCGCTACTTGAGTTGTTTGTCCTATTTTCAGAGAAAAGATAATTCCCTGATTTAGAATCTCCTTGCATGAGGTCTCTAAAATAAATACATGCATGACAAAAGTCTCTCTCCTTTATTTAAAGCTATTCCTCGCAATTGCATGGCCTGAAGCCTCAGTTAACTGGCGGACTTGTCGAGGTTTGACTTTTTGCTAGTCAAACTTTCTATTCACCTCACCCTGGGGCGAATGCTGATATTCATCCCTAGGTGGGATGAATGCCAGTTTGTATTCGTCCCTGGGTGGGACGAGTAGAGAGCAAGGTGCCAAATTGACCTCTGACCTCCAAACTACTTTTGGGAGTGGTTAGGACCACTATTTAACCTCTAGGAGCTGCCCTAGGGGCTGTGTGTGTCAATGTGATCAACGCTTGTTGTCACATAATCGGATTGGTGTTGTTTTTGTGTCTACAGGTGGCTTGCACACTATCTATTGAGAAGAGACTACTGCACTTTGCCAAAACAAAAACTATAAGGGAGGAGCCATACTAGGAAAACATATGCTAAGGAGATGATTCTAAGTGAGCCTACTCCACCTCATGCTATGATGGGAGCCTAATATGAGGATTGGACTGAGTATTTATTGGATTCTAATTCCACGTGACCCAAATGCTTCATCAAGTGTGCCTGATTATGCATCATCAACCTATATTACTCAATTAATTCACCTACCATATTCTGTAATATATAAATACCATATGATCTATTATATGAGGTCTCACAGATACACTTCTTAAGAGCTATGATTTCTTCTTGTAGTGCTTTATCCTTACGGGTGCAACCTGTTGACTCATCCTACAACTAGCATTTTACAAAAGTAAAGATGTTAGGTACTGAGAGATTAGAGATATCTTCTTGATTAGTTTCAAAAATAGATTTTCATCGAGTCTCCATATATAAAATATGATAGCTGCCATGGTAATGGATAGAAGAAATTTTTTATTGGATGTCATATTGATCCCCATTAAGGCTTGATCCTTCTTCATAGGTAGTGGTAAGAGATAAAGCAATTGATGCGCTTCACACCAAATACAGTGGGCACGAGCATAGTTCTAAAATAGATGTTTTACAATATTTTCCAAACCACAAAAAGGGCAATCACCTTACCCTTTGACCATCCATTTCAGCCTACTCCGAGTAGGTAGACCTTGAAGGACAAAAAAAAAACTATATATAAATAGTTGATAGACTTGATTTTAAAAAACTTATACTTAAGATATGAATATTGAGTACAAGATACATATTTACAAATAAAATGTAATAAATATCATTAATTTTTTATTTTATTCTATTTTATTTTGATATATAATTCTTCATGAAATTTAAATATAATAAACATTATTAATTTTTATTTTTATTTTTATTTATGGAAAAAGAAAATGTACATTAAGTTAAGATAAAAGCCTTTACAATAAAAAAAAGTGGGTGGGTTAACACACCCAATGGGGAATCAAACTAACCCTCATTGACAAGGGTTAGGAAACAAAGCCGTCAAAAAAATACAAGTTTACCAATCATGATCATTGATGATCATTAACTCAAAGAAAGCATATCATATGGAATAATGTGTCTTATCACGTTGTCCTGCATAAATTGCTAGTGATTATAGGATAGAAATCCACCCCTCTACATCACGATTAAGACCTTCAGTATCCGCATCACTCCCACAAACAATTGACCCAGGTGAAACTAGTTGAACATCATTCCACATCCCAACTTGGTGGGAAGAAAAAGCAATGTTAACATTAGGTCACTTATTGACTAGCAAGGGCTGGAACCAGTGCTTGTTTATGGGAGAACTTCTTGCATATGATGGAGGCTGACATCAAGAGCAGGATCAAAAATACTCTTGAGAAGAGCGCTCTGGGAGAATCAGGTTGATTGTACATGGAGCATTGGCCCAATGTGCCAGAAGAACTTGTAGGTGATCCAAATCCATAACAACTTTGCCTTGAGTACATATTTTTAGCCACAAGTCATTAAAAATTTTAATTTTTTAGTATGAGTAAATGTGATAGAAGGTGTATACTATTTAAAAACAATTCTATTACGGGCATTCCAAATATGAAAGAATAGGCTAATCCTAAAAACCTTCCACACTTCAAAAAGCGGGAGAGACAAAGTAAAAGAGTCCTTAAGAAGAGCTTGGGGCCAAGAAACTCTTGCAGCTGTAAATGGGGAAAAAAGGAAATAACCCATTACCAAGCTTACCTAGATCTTTTGTAATTCCAAAAAAGATGAGTACAAGACTCGGGTACACCACAAAAATGATATTTAGGATCAGGAATTCCAAGGTGCTTCAAACATTCCCCCAAGAGAAGGCCTTGACAGGGTAAGATCCATGCAAACAAAGATTGCTTGGGCTCAACATAAGTACCCCAAATATTATGAAATCTAGAATTCCATCTAGTCCTTGTAGAAAATAAGTCCCAACACAAATTAAGCTTAGGCACTAGAGGAATATAAAGAAATAACCATTTATACCCCAAACGAGCTTTATAATTAAGCAAAGGAGTGTCAACATGCCATCTCTAGTCTAACCACCAAGGACACTGCGAGCGCAACCAATCTTGTGCATTATAGAAAATGGGTGAGAGAAATAACAAGATCATAAGTATATTTTCACACCATTCATACTAAAGGTGCATTTGAACACATTCCATGGGATCCAATCCCTTGTCCGACGAGAAAATAAATCAACTATTGTAACAAACCCTTTTTGAAAAATCGTTGAGCATGACTCCATTGCACCTGAGATATGGGATAACCTTGATGAAGAAACCTGGGGGACCAGCAAATATTAATTGAATTGATGGATAAGCCTTTACGAAATCCATATTATCTTTAGAATATACAAAGAGTGAGCTGCTACCAGGATTTCCATATACTTTTAATAACAAAGGAGCTAAAAATCTTAACAAAATTGGAGCAACAATGAGAGAGGAAAAAACCAACCCTTTTCATGATCTATGGTTTAAGAGAATACCATAGAAAATGAAATGTCAAACCACAACTTTCCAATCTTCAGCTCCCCTCAAAGCCCTAACCACCCACTTAGCACACAGAGCAAAACCTTGTCATCTACAATCCATTAGACCCATTCCATCAGATTCTCTAGGAAGACAACAAATATCCCAGGTAACTCTATGAAGAATAATTATTCCAAAGAAAATCTCGAAGGAAATTCTCAAGCTTCTTATAGTAATATTTTGGAGGAACCCAACAAGAGGAATAGTATACATGAGTGGAAACTAAAACTTTAGAGAAAATCTAAAATTTACCTGCTAATGATAGCTTCTTAGTAAGCCACAAATCAAGTTTCTTTTCAACTCTTTTAAGCACATAATTCCAAAGCTTAGCATGGGAGCCTTGAAAGGCAAAAGTAATACCAAGAAAATTAATAACTTCTCCAAGAGGGATCCAATTCCAATGATACCCTTGAATCCAAGGTGGCATAGGAAAGGGAGACTATCTGAAGCAAGAGGTCTTCCTCCATTGTATGCTAGAACCAGAGGCTATGAAAAAGATGTTCATACAAAAAAAAGTATTATAAATAGATTGTTCCTCTTCCCTTATTGTAAGAAAATAGTCATTAGCAAAGTGACCATTAATAAGTTGTCCCTAATCATTCGGAAGAGAAATTTATTTAATAAGACCTGCAAAAGCTTTAGCAACTAAAATATAGCCGAAGGCCTCAACAACAAGAACATATAAAGAGGAAGCAATAGGACACCCTTTTTGAATAGACCTATAAAGACCCATTGCTTTAGACTGTGAATTGTTCAGATTGAGAATAGCTAAAGGATCTCTGAATATCATAGTAATAGTCATAAGGAAAATAGGCCCAAATCCTAAATATTTGAGCATAGCAAGAATGAATCTCCATTCAATGTGATCATAAGCTTTATTCAAATCAATATTAATAAAAATTATGTTCTGGTTTGACATTCAGACCCATTCCATGCCCTCCCAAATATCCAAAACATTGTTGAGGATGTACCTTCCTTGAATAAAGCCAATTTTCTCTGATCTAACTATCAAAGGAAGAAGAGGCCTAAGACAAAGAGCCAAAGCTTTGGTAATGATCTTGTAACTAACATTCAAAAAAGTAATAGACCTCCAATTAGTGATCAACTATGGGTCCCCTTGCTTGGGTATGAATTTGTTATTACCCCTATTGATAATTGCTCCCAAAAAGTCTACTTGAAGAGCCTCCAGATAAAATTTATGCAAATCGGGACCACCTAAGTCCTAAAGACCGTTGTAAAATGCATAGGAAAATCCATATAGACTTGGTGCTTTGTTATTTTCCATTTGAGACAATGCATCCTCCAAATATGTAAGGGAGAGTAGTTTATCACACCTTGCTCTTTGAGACTTCGAAACCTTAACTGGTATAACGGCCATACAAGCTACCAATAATTAATCCCGCTTAGAGTAATATGCTTGAGTGGAAAAAATATTAGTATAGTTCTTGACAAAAGCATCAATCATCTCAGAAAGAGAGGTAAACCTTATTCCATTGTATTGAATGGTCTTGAATTGAGTAGCTTTCCTGGGAGGGTGAAGCCTTTGAAAAATTCTTTGGTGATCCTATCACCAACTTTAAGCCAATGAATATGGGATTTAATTCGAGATCCCCAAGCCTCATAAAGTTTAGCAATTTTAAGTTCATGCCTTAGATGGGTAACATGAGACTGAATATCGGGATTAAATGGACAGGCCTCAAGCCTAAGACAAGCTTTGGCAAGCTCATCATGAAAGACAACATTGGAATGTATTCTAAACTGCACCACATTTTCCCCCAAAGTATGGAGCAATATAGTTGTATGAAAAATGGCATCATTCCACCATTCTATCCAATCCAAATATCCTGTAGGTCTAGGAACTAGATTCCAGATTCTACAGATATGATAGATCATGGAAGGATGCTGAAGAAATGAAGTATTAAAAACAAATTATGACTTGTAATTTCTCTGAGGTAGATATTTTATTAGCACATTAAACATGATGGATGAATGGTCAAAAGTAGTGGTACCAAGAATGGTTTCCACAAACGAAGATGAAGCATTTCTCCTATAAAAGAAAAATTGCACATTAACTGAAAGCATGGCTTTATCTAGCCTTCTTAGAATTCTTGCTTGGCCGACCTAGAAATTGGACCATGTATACCACAAATTTTTAGGAAATTTCTAAGGAGTAAAATAAGAATTGGGGTTTGACAAACCCAACTTGTTTTTCATAAAGTACCAAGACTATCTTTCCCCAATAGCCCACCACATAGGAAGTTGTCCTATCTTATATGTAGTAGCAGGTGGTAAAGAAAAAGCACACCACTGCTAGAGGCTACAACACTCTTAAGCATCATTGGAGGCATAGACATTAATAATACAAAAAGACAACCCACGAACCTCAAGTAAAATTTGAACTGTATGATTGGAGGAATTCACACCCCATGAGATAAAACTATATTTCTAGATAGCAGTCAAAATAATGACAAATCCTCCTCTACCAAGGGAATGACTGGTGGCATAAAAAAAACAACCTGGTGAAAGAAAAGGGCAAGTACATTGCAGAATAAAGTCAAAAATATTAATCTCTTGAAGATAGAGAAATTCAATATTACCATAAAACCTAGAGCATAAAGAAATCTCATATCAAACCAAGTATTTTTGGACTGGATCCATCAGGTCTTTGACATTCCATGGTAAAAAATCATGGAGATCGATAAAAACTCATATGTCTGGCTACATCTTCAATGTTTGAGGTTTGAAAGAGAATCATAAATATTACTGAGAAAATACTCTTGACCTGTTTTCAAAAACTTCGTTTGACACCTTTTGTCCTGGTTAACCATGGAGTCTCCCTGTGATGGGCTACGAGATATTCGATCATTGACAGAAGCCCGTTCAGGTTCCATGAAGCTTTAGGAAGACTTCCCATTGATATGTAAAATTGAATATTTTGAAGACTAATTAGGAGTATAAGAAGTAATAATTTTGGCAAAGGAAGCACGATTCTATGGTACATTAGCAACCATATGTGAAGCCCTGGCACTAGGTGTCATCGATTGCATGGTATGTTGCTCCATCACCATGCCATGTCCAGTTGGTGCAAAAGACACAAGGGGTTGAGGTGAGCTGCTGGGAGAAGCCATAGGGTTTACATTTTCCCATTTTTACCCTTCTTATAGAATACCTTTCATTCATCTTGCCCTCCTTTAGAAGCAGGGACAGAGCTAGTAGTAACAGGAGTCACAGTCGTCTCTTTAGATTTAATATTGTTCACCATTAAAGGATAATATTTTATCTTATGGGTAGTTGATTGGTAATGATAAGGTTTTTATAGATAATACATTGCTTGAACCTATAGTCACCAACTTGGACAACAATAGTATCCCTAAGGTCTTTAGAAAGATTAACTTTAACACAAAAATGCTTTGGAGGGCATGAGGCATAAAATTTATTCATTTCACAACAAACAAATTCAAAAATGAGGACCACAAGGTTCGGATAGTAAGGCTAGAGTAGTAGAGGAAGACCAGGGAATTCAATCCAAATCGAAACCTGCAAGGAAACATCATTAGTGACCAAAAAATCCTTGGTCCAGGGTTGAAAAATCAACAAGGAGCTACGAACAGACCAAGCAATATGACTGAGGATCGCTTTGGCTTGAGCAGGGTCAATAAAACGAAACAAAAAAAAAACCTTTGGTGAGGTTCTAGAAACCATCAACCTTGATGCCATGCCATGCTTGTTGAATCCAATTTGGAAGGATGGTTTCCCCAAGGATGTGACCTAGAAAAAACCCTACCAGTGTATGGTTTTCTAGCCAAGAACAAGTAATATTAAACTCACTCAATGGAATAACAACATCCAGAAGAGAAATATTACCTTGTGATAAACTTTGGGAACAAACTTCTGTGGTTGCTTGTTCACCTTTAGTGTCATTTCTTGTTTATTGAGCTTCGCCCATAAAAGAGGTTAAATCTACCAAAAAGTGGAGTAAAGTCAGCGAAAGCAACAAAAAATGCCCTAAGAGGCATCCCGCACACACTCTAGAGTGGAGAGGTAGTATGGCACCAAGAACTCAAAACCCTAATGCATGCAACTTCTTCCTTTGGCTTCTTCAGATCAATTTTTATTTTATTTTATTTTATTTTACTTATAATTCTTTTTAAAAAAATTCTTCCTTTATACAAATATTTAATATTATTCTATATTTTTTATGATGATTTTGTATGTATATACTATTTTTATATTAATTGTGCTTAGACATTCCATTTAAAATGTGTTTGAAATGTTCCTAACATTTTTAAATTTACGATTAAAAAATAAATAAATAATAATATATGGATACGTAATTTATTCAAATGATTTTTACTATTTCTTTTTATCATGAAATATAGTAATTTATTAAAATTTAAATATTTTACATAAGAATATTACTATATAATATTTTCAATTCTAACATTATTATTTTTTTAATAAGCAATTCTAACATAATTATTAAATAAAAGTCACTTATATATATTTTTATTTTTTTAAGAGCCTTACCATTAAAGGAGATTAAACGAATGAAATGTTTTTTTTTTATAAGGTGGACAAAAGGAGTTTTGAAAGGGCCTCCAAACCTTTACAAAAATAAGCTAACCTTCGACCTCAGTAGGAGGTAAAGAGAAGCCAAAAAAAGAGCAAAAAACTTAGAAGCTGAGACAAACAACCAAATTAAAACTAGACCACCAAGAAAAACTAGTAATCGAGGACCAACAAACCCATGTAGGGGTAACAAACCAGACATGCAGGCCCAAAGACACCGAGAAAAACAAAAAAAAAAGTAAAACAAGACACCCAAACTCAAAACTTAGACCTGATAGGGCCCGCTCCATTCTCATCCTTAATTTTGTTTTCATTAGACACCTGTCATCCCATAAGGGCAAGCACTTTCTCAGTGCAAGAAATTGATACCTACATGGATTAATTCATCGAACGTTGTAGCTTCAATATCATCACGTTAAGAGCCTTAGGGTTATAACCTCTCGACTGGATTCTAGGGTTTTGGATCCTCTTAGAACCTCCCACTTCCAGCAACAAATTTGATTTTTTGAAAGGTGGAAGAAAATCCTTCGAGTCATAGTCATTAATAGTCATCGATTCCTTTCCATTGTTCACCATATTAGCCACCAAATGCTTTGATCTCCTCATGCCCTCTTTGCTACTACCAAGACCTCTTATAATAGACTTTATAATTTTTGTAATATGAGCTGCTAGAGGAGTAGCTTCCATGGCCTGCTGAATCGAATCATCCGAGTCCCCTGAAATCGAAGAGGCCAGATAACCCACCATAGAAACTAGGATACTGATCAGAGTATTAAGGATACTTTTATCGTCCAAACCTCTCAGCTTAACCACATGATCAAAAGTCATCTTCAACAAACCTTGGTGTAGCAGATCAAAGGCCACCTCTTTCTTAACCTTGGAAATTGTCCTCTCCAAAGATTGGAAAATAAATGATGAAATGTTCATCGTTTGGCTACAACGTAAATGGTTAAGAATCATTAAATGGTAGCTCCTCAAGATCTCCAAATTCTCATCAAGAGTAAAATATTGCATTATCACCAGCACCACATGGTCCCATGGGGCTTTAAGGGAATTACGTCTTAATCCATTCTGGGTTTTTGTCAGCTCTTCTTCACCACCCAAAAACACTTAAAATTATTTTTCCAGGGAGTGATTCTCTCTATTATGAACCAAAACATCCACAATAAGCACTTTCACCTTAGAAATAAGGGGAATATTGATCTCAAACTCCACCGAACCCACTCTCACCATCCCCTCATGCCACGAGTAAGTCAGATGCTTGGTCATATTTCGATGGTGGCCATTAAATTTCATCAAGCACTAGAGAACATTCCATTTTTTCAAGATCTTGCAGACCTCCTTGTCCATCATAAGGGATTGAGGCTCCAATATTAAGGCAACCATCCTAACACTCTTTATTACACTGCTCATAGAAATTATGATAGAATTATCACCTTTCGCCTTCCTCGACTTACCACCGAGGGAGAATAGACTGGAATTGAATGAGATCTGACCTCTCTGCCTATATAACACACACTCCAAGCATACATGGATCTTCATACCCATCACAAGATGGATTAACGACGTACTTGCCCAAAAAATTCTACAAAATTTAAGCATAGGATGGGCAAAACCACTAATACTAATCCGCCAACACACTACTTGGAACTTACACAAAGGAAAAACTTCATCATTCAAGACTGTAGAAAGCTTTGGAAAGAGGCCAAGGTTGGACTTTTTAGGATTATTGAATCGGGGCCAATCCCAGGGATGAAGTCTCATGATTCTCTCATCTCATTCCCTGCATGTAAGGCACGAGATGTAAGGATTTCCAGGAGAGGAGTTGAAAACTATCCATCTCAGCTCACACCATTCTGGAATAAAGAGCACCAAATTAAACATGTAGGCCAAATCATTCCAAAATTTTATGAGAACCTATTTTTATGTCCATCCATGAGTAGATATGTTTTCCAACGGTTTCCATGTTGCCCACGACACCCCAACTCCCTGACACCTCAGGGAATGACACAAGGTAAATCTCCTCCCACACTTGAAATCATTCCTACACCCCTCAAAAAGCTTTTTATTGATCTAACTGATAGACCACGTATCTAGATAATTAATCCCTGACAAGTATAGTTGTCCAAAATGCATAATGAAATGATGTCACCTGACCCTTTTCTTATTCCTACTTTTATAAGACTTAAGATAATCGACACCAACTAGTTTTAAATTGAATTCAAAATTTGGTGGTTTTCCCACCCAGAGAAACCAATTGCCCAAATCCAAAAGATAGGAATCCAAGATCTAATCCTATTCCCAATGTAGTATGAATTCATTGTCCAAAATTCTAAGACCATCTAGGAAATTTTCTGCCCAAATTTGAAGATTTAGATGAAGGAGGTCTTGGTTTACGAGGAAATCCGTAGCCTTGTTATCTTCCCTAAAATGGTGACATATTTGGACTTCTTCCAGATTTTGGATCATCCTCCTGGCTTCGAAGATGAAGTTTGAGACAGTCTAGGACAAATTCTAACTTCCCTTGATCATGTTTATTATATTTAGAGAGTCTCCTTCTATAATCATTTTTTTACAATTAACCATCTCCAATTGAGAGACTCCTTGAAATAACACTTGTGCCTCAACAAAGTGATTTGTTTGGTACCCCAATCTTTCTGAAAAGGTAAGCAAAATTTCTCTATTTGAACTCCTAAAAAAAACCCCTGCACCTACCGACCCTTGGGTTTCTTTGGTTTCTTCATCAAAATTTAATTTCAACCACCTAGGTAGAGGGGGTTCCTAGAAGATATGAGACCTATCCAGATCCACTCAATCTTCCACGTTTAGATATTGTGTTAAAAAACCCAAAGCACACTCCAACCCAATTTCCTTATCACAAGTTATCATCTTCAAGTTTAAATCTTTGACATTTTCCAGTGTTACTAATTTCCCTCAAAGATACAGAGGAATCTAAATGATGAACACCTTTAAAAGCTCGGGTGTTTCTTTCCTTCCATATTCACCACCATAAATGAGGTAACCTGAATTTCTAGAGATGCAAAATATTCATAGAATGGAAGGGAGGCTTCCATTGGTTGAACAAATCTGCTACTGAACTTGGGAGAACCCAGGTTACTCCCAACTCCTTAAAAAATAATCTAAACACATCAAGTGTAAAAGACTAGTGAGAAAATAGATCCAAGGGTGAATCCAACTCACCTTCATATAGGAAGAATCTATTCAAAGTACTAAGACCCCATTTTTAGATATTATCAATCGTTAAACACTTACCCTAGATAGCTAACCAAAAAAACATATTTACCTTAGGAGTAAGACCTTTAATCTAGTCCTGATTTACAAGAAACTAGGGATCAATTTCAGAATCCAAATGTTGATAGGTCATCCTAACCGATAAACTATCGTCCTTCATAGATCCCCAAATTAATATGTCATTGAAGCCTATACACGTAGTAATAATCCATTTGATATCATCTGACAACACTCTAAATGTCCCTCTATCCGCTGAGAGATGTTAGGGAAATCATATAATTTCCACCAAAGATGCCCGTTATTCAATTCAATGAAGTCACACACTTTGAGTCCGAAATGCCAACCAGTTATTGGCTTTAGACCAGCAAACTTTGAGCGATAGTCAAGTCGAGTGTCAATGACTCAGGTGTCTCTCCAAAATTTTATTGATTGACCATCCTCCATGATCCACCTAAGACCATTGAAGATATCTAATTGTTTGCCAACCAAACTAGACTAGAAAGTGGATCCCAGAGGAAAGGTTTGGCTTTTTAAAATATTATTATCATTGAGGAGGTACTTAGCCTTCACAATTATGACCCAGCTAGTATCCTCATCCTTAACCAATCTTTAATTTTGTTTTGTAATCAAAACCATGTTTAAAGTTTTCAGATTCCTCAGCCCAAGACCTCCTTCCTCATTTCTATTGCAAACTTGATTCTAGGCCACCAGGTAAAATTTCTTTTTGACCTCTACCTTGGACCAAAGAAATGAGTGTTGGATCTATTCAATTTTCTCCAAGATTTTTCTCGAAACTTTGAATAGAGAGAAAAAATACATTGAGATGCTTTGTAGAGTGGCTTTGACTAACTGAATTTTCCTAGATTGGCTTAAGAGGGTGCCTTTCCATCCAGTGAGATTCCTTTGGACCTTTTCAAGAATCTAATCCCAAAGAGATAGCTTTGAGGCCCCTTTGAACATCGGTATTCCAAGATACAACTATGCGAGGGAACTGAAAGAACACCCCATAATTTTTGTAATCTTTCTCTACCGATCCAACAGGGTGTTAAAGAACAAAAGCATGCTCTTCCTAAAGTTCAATTTCTGGTCAGTTGCATTCTAATGGATTTGACCACTTTAGCTTGAAGGATCGAAGCCATAAAGGAGAGTAAAGTATCATCCACATATTGATGATGAGAAATAGGGCCAATAGAATGGCCCAACCTCAAGCCTTCAATAACTAGATTAGCCCGGATAGTCCTCCCTAAGGCTTCGACCAGAAAAATAAAGAGATAATGTGACAGGGGATGTCCCTGACGAAGCCCCCTGCAACTACAAAAATATCCTATCAAATACCCATTCATTATAACAAAAAAAATTGCGTAAGAGATATAATATTTTATCAGATTTAGACAGCTCTACGCAAAGCCAAATTTCTTGAGAACTCTGAGCATGAATTCCCAAGCCACCATGTCATACGCCTTGTTCATGTCTAGTTTGAGAAGAGTCTCGGACCTTCCACTTTTGCTAGCTGAATGAATGATCGCATGTACAACTATTATACCATTCAGTATTTACCTCCCTAAGACAAATCCACTAAAGAGAGTACAGTTTTCAATCTATTGGCCATAGAATTAGTCAGGATTTTAAAAATTGTATTGCAAAGGCTAATCGGTCTGTAGTTCACAAAACCTTTAGCGCCCAAATATTTGGGGATTAAAACTAGGAACATGGAGTTCACATTAGCAGGGATGAAGCATTACGTCTGAGCCTCTCTAATCACTATACAAATGTCAAGTCCTAGAATATGTGGAATAAAATAGGTGGGAATCCGTTCGGTCCCAACGCTTTCAAACCACCCATTGCAGACACCACCTTACTAATTTAGTCATCACTGAAGGGCTCACAAAGGACCTTGTTCATGTCCTTAGAAATAATCTTTGGGATAAAATGTAACAGTCAGTCTTCAACAGACAAGTTCCTAATAACAGAAGAGTAGAGCAACTCTTTAAAAAAATTGACAACATTTGCCCTAATCTCTTCTATATCTCTAGAGACTTCACCTTCCACTTTTCAAATCTCTTTGATCCTATTAAGGCTCCTATGCCTCAATGCAGAAGAATGGAAAATTTTCATGTTATGGTCCCTCTCTCAAAGTCAAAGGGACCTCGATTTCTGATGTCATATTATCTCCTCTTCTGCTAGCACATTATGAAACTCAGACAAAATACGTTTTCCTTCAGACCTCAGATCCTTAGCTACCTCCGATGATGCATATCTCACTTCAACTTCTTCGAGTTTACATAATTCTTTTTTCTTTTGGTAAATATTACCAAATATGTTTTTATTCCACTCCTTCAGGTTGGCCTTAATAAACCTCAACTTGGAAGCAATTTGAGAAATAGGATGCTCTGAAAAACTCTTGGCCCACAACTCTCTGATCTTGGGATCTAACTTTGGATTCTGCAACCACATGGCCTTAAATCTGAAGGGCCTCGAATAGAAAGGAGGATTCATGATAGAAAGGAGGGTTCAGGATTATGATTTGAAGCAAATTTAGGAAGAGAATTCAATTTTGCATCCCCAAAAAAAGTATCCCTTCTTTGAAAATAAAAACTCTATCCAATCTGATCTGAATGTTTTGGCTCCCCAACCACCTATTGCTCCACATAAATTTGGACCCTTTTAGTTCCATGTCCATAAGTTCTTAGGAGTTCACAAAGGACGTAAATTCCTCCATACTCTTATAGGTGGGGGTCTCTCCTTTCTTATCTGAAGGATATAAAGAGTATTAAAATTGCCCACAAGGAGCCAAGCTTCCCCTTTAAACAATTCTCATAGAAGTTAAGGAGTTCCACGAAATCAACCTATTCTCAGGTAAGTTAGGAGCATATATATTTGAGGTGATACACTTAAAGCCTGAATATTTGGAAGAAAACAAATATTTGACTCTATCAGAGGTAAGAAGGACCGAGACTTTGACATAATTGGGATCCCAAATGCATAAGAGGCCCCCTGAAGCTCCATGAGCCAAGTTTACTATAAAATTGGCTTCTCTCCATATTTTCATCTTAACTAACTTCGTACTACTACTATCCATATTTTTCTCCTGTACTAGAATAATATCTAGCCTTTAATCTATCCTTATAGAGGCCAGGGCTCTCTGCTTAGCAACCTCGTTAAGGCTTCTGATATTGCATGAGATGATCTTCATCTGCGATATTTGAGATGGTTACCCCCATCAGGAGAATGAGGGGACTAACAAAATAGATTCATCTTCAGTTGCTTTCCTTTTGACTCTTTTTCCTTCTCGAATTTCAACTGACTTTGCAGGTCGTCTACAATATTTGTTTCCACCTCTCTATTCCTTACCATTTTATTAAAAGGTTTGCCCACCTTCCTAGGGACCCCACGTCCACTGGACCTTTTCGATGGCTTCTTGTCTTCAGGCGAGAAAAATTTATCCCAAAGGATCCCTCTCCAAGCCCCAAATATTTAAATATCTCGGGCTTAATAGGAGATTGTTGATATTCTACCATTTTTTGGGGAGAAACTATAGCACCAAGCAGAAGCTTATCCCCTTTTTCCTCATCAAGCATTGCATATCCAAAGTCGAGGTAATGAAAGGGGTTTTGAAGAAAGTCATGGGGAATACTGGTCTCTGTAATCAAATCTTCTTTACTCACCTGCAGGAGACCAGAGAACAAGCTATCCTGATTGTTCACCATCGTCCTACCGGGGTTGCTGATGTTAATTGCCAAGACCTTTTCAACCACACTATCATCAGTTATTTGGGTTTCCTGAGGTGGGTCCATAGACCCGGACGCGTTCGACATAGCTTCTGAACCTCTGCCCAGTTCCTTAGGGTTCATTTTCCTCACCCAATTTTTCTTGGGACCATCCTTCCTATTTTGAAAACTTCTCAGACATGACCCCGAAGTATGGCCAATCCTCTTGCATACCGCACACTTAAGGAGTCTATTTTCATAGACAATAGATTGGGTCCAAGTCCCAAACTTGGAAACTAGGTCAATATGGTCGGGTAGCTCCGCATCCGGGTCTGCCATGATGCACATTCGAGCAAAAATTATTTTGGACTTTGACCTAGTGGTCAAATCAATTAGAACTAACTCTCCAATCGACTTCGCAATACCCCTTAGAACATCATCGTGCCAGAGGTGGAAAGGCAAATCTGGCAGTCTCACCCATAGAGGAGCCAAATTGACTTTTTGGGTCTTCGAATTAAAATCAGGACTCCATTTACATATGTAAAACCCTCTTCTTTCAAAGAACCACGACCTCCCACCTAGAATCCTCTTCGAATATTCTTCACAATTTAGTTTGATCAAGAAAATTGTATTCGAGATCGCCACAATATCCAATGATCCTATCAGCTTCCATTTGACTAAAGCCCATCTCCTAATAACATCAATATCCGGTCAACTTCCATGAAATTTTCCAACAAGGTTCTACGACCTTACGACCTTGCCTCCATAGTAACTGCCACTAGCTCGTCCCGGACAACCAGCTTGTCTCTAGAGTGAGATAGGTCAAAAAGGATTTTAGAGTTTCGAGACCAAAAACCCTTAGTAGTGATCGAAGCAAAGGAAAAGCTTACCTGGATTAAAGAAGGGTCTAGCACTTGGGGACCCACCAATATTACCGGCAAAAGGAGCCTCGTGAGCTCCATATTGAGGAGACTCGCCGAGGAGCAACTACCTCAATCTCCAGGTCCTCTGGATCCTCTCCATCTAGCCTTCCGAGAAGATCCTCCCCTTAGTGCCAATAGCAAAAGCCGCCACCTGCAAGCTAACAATCGAACTGTGGGCGGTTTTCTCGATGACCTAGGCCTGCAAGTCCCTACCAGCTTCCTCGGCCACCTCCCCACCATGCCTTGCGTGCGAAATCCCGCCCTCACCTAATTCAAATTCTCCAACTCTCATTGTTCTCCTTCCCCTCGAATGAAATATTCATTTTATATCTGCTCACTATGAAAAGTATGGACTTCTTCCAATGATATTTCTTCCATGAATGACTATAAATATCAATGGAAGAAGTTCATACTTTTCATAGTTAGGACGGTATAAAATATGAAAATTTAAAATGTATATACGTATATAGTTTTAAAAATAGTTAGAACGATATACAATTTAAAATTATATACATGTATGAGAGCTTGTATTAAGTGACTGCGTAACGCCGAAAGAAAAAGGTAACGTAACGCTACTGTTATGATCGGGCAAGCGAAGCGGATATTTCGCTTATAAACATGTGCTTCTATTCATGTTGGTTAGGTAGGTCAACATTCGTTTTAATGCAATGTACACTCTCAACAGAAGGTTGACTTCTCATGGTGAACCGGAGACGCAATTCATCCAAAATCACCCTCCACAATACAAACAGTGCAGAAAGCTATTGCTCTATTTGCCATACGTAGACATTATGGATTTTCCCCTCCTGCTGAATAATATTATTAATTGATTTCCGATTGAAATTGGAAGACAGCTGCGGCCCACGGCCATACAACATGTGACTGCTTTTACAGCCATATCAAAACTTACAATAATTGTTTTCTTTGCCTCTTCGTTATTAAAGCCCGACGCTCATCACGATTGAAGTCTGCCGCCCACCACATGGCGATGATGTGTTTGTCTCACTATTCAACGTAGATGTAGAGAACACAACATTGGTGGCCATCTAGTGTTCAGAAAAAACGCGGCATTTGGTGGTTTCTGCGTTGATGGAATTGAACGACTTAGATGGGTATTTGGTAAGGAATTAAATGGCTGGCTCAGCTGAGTTCAGTATATAAGGAGACTCAAGTACCAAGAGTTTGTCAGAGAGAGAGGCGATACCCGTTTCACCTTCATTGTAATCGTAATGGGTGTGGCAATGAAAGTATCAGGCAGCATGAAGAGAATGGCATTAGCATGCGCATCCAAACTAATGCTACTCATGCTGGTGATCATGGTTATAGTGAGTCAAAATGTTGTGGAAGGCAGAAACTTTAACGTCTACACAAAGTACCAAACGGATAATTGGGGTGGAGGTGGAGGAATTGGCGGTGGTGGCGGTGTTGGACTTGGTGGCGGGGCCGGTGGTGGCGCAGGAGAAGGCTTGGGTGGAGGTGCTGGAGGTGGCGCAGGAGGAGGGTTGGGCGGAGGTGCTGGAGGTGGCGCAGGAGGAGGTCTTGGCGGAGGTGCTGGTGGCAGTACGGGTGGTGGAGTTGGAGGAGGCGTAGGTGGGGGTGCCGGTGCCGGAGGGGGTGTTGGTGGTGGAGCCGGAGGAGGCATAGGCGGAGGTGCTGGAGCAGGAGGCGGTGCAGGAGGAGGCATAGGAAGCGGTGTTGGTGGTGGAGCAGGAGGAGGTGCTGGTGGGGGTGTTGGGGGAGGTGCTGGTGGAGGATTTGGAGGAGGAGTTGGTGGGGGTGGGGGAGCTGGTGGAGGAGGCGGCTTCGGTGGCGGCGGAGGTGGATTTTGAGTTTAGACATGGTTAGGCTGGAGCTTTATTTAAATTCTGTAATGACTAAATGTCTGGTTGCTTACTTTTCCAGTGATGGTTGCAGCCCCATCTCCATTGGTAGGAAATGTTCCCCGTATTGTTATGACATGCATTTCTAATAAAAATTAAAAAAAAAAATGGTGAATGTTATACGCTGTCAAGTGGATCTTTAAATTTCCGATTATTATAAGTTTTGATTGATTTCGTTATTAGAAGTTTAGGTAATGATCGTAAATAGTTTTCAAGTGGTATACAGGCCATCTGAAAGAGAAAATATGTTAATGTTCTACTTAATTTCACGTGTATAGTTACTAATACTATGATCCATATGTTACCGTGAAAATAATAATTTTAAAAAATTATTAATTTTTTAAAATTTTATAAGATAGGAAATTTTTATAATTATTTGTTTTTTATATATATTATATTATATTGTATTGTATTGTAAGTAAAGGAGGCAAAGGTTAAAAGTAAGACTGTCTGCATCAAAACTCGAACATAAGTTGCTTGTACAAATGGAAAGGATTTGAGTAAAGATGAGAAAGCTAAGTTGCTTGTACAAATGGAAAGGATTGAGATGGATGAGAATGATTTATTAAGGATAAGAACAAAAGTGCTCTAGGGAGAGGAGACATAAATTCTATGTTTTCTATAAAGCCATGATTGCTTACACCACGAAGAACCACATATCATGTATCAAGTAAGATAATGGGGAAGAGATGGTAAAGGATAATGAAATGAAATATGAAATATTGCAAAGAATTATGTTCAAACCATATTATCACTTGATAACATTTCTAGAGAAGAAATCTAGAGATAAGTGGTTGAATAAATACCATAAGTAGTCACACAAGAAATGAATAATCATCTAATGAATAAATTCAACATGGAAGAGTTAAGAGAAATTGTGTATTCATTTAAGCTAGACAAAGCTCTAGCTCTAGATGGATTTTAGGAAAATGTATTTTAGAAGATCATGGGAAATTATAGCTAAGGATCTACTAGCAATAGTGGAAGAAGCACGAGCAATAGGAAAAATTTTATTGTCAATAAATTCGACATCCTTGGCACTTATCACGAAAGAGGAGAAGGCAAGTAAGTTTGAAATATTTAGACCTATTTCTCTATGTAATTTTTCCTATAAAGTAATTTTAAAACTAATGGTGAGTAAATTGTAAAAAATAGTTGCCTATGATATTATCAAAAGAGCAAAGAGGGAGTATTAGAGGAAGTCAAATTTTATATGAAGCTATCATTTCACAATAAGCAATTTACTATGCAATTAAATCGAGGAGAAGGACAATGATGATCCAACTTGACTTTGTTATAGCCTATGATAGACTCAACAAGAGATTTCTCTTAATGGTCCTCTGCAAAATGGGATTCTATGGGAAATGGGTAAAATGGGTGGAAGTTTGCATTAGCTCTAGTACGTTCTTAGTTTTAGTGAATAGAGGATCATCTGATTTTTTTAGGTCTTCTGAAGGCATACGACAAGGCTACTTGTTATAAAAAACTTTATATATCATCATGGTTGAGACATTGAGCTATCTTATCAAGCAAGCAAGCATGCATAGGCAGATTGAAGGAGCATCAATTTCTTCAAATGTAGTAAACACCACCCACCTACAATTTATAGATGACCATATGTTAATGGGACAATCATCTATTAAGGAAGCCAAGAACATGCAAGAGATGTTAGATATTTTTTTTGTAGCAACAAGAGATACTATTAATTGTGGTAAGTTTAACCTTTACACATATAATTGCTCTTTAGCTTTCAGGTGGATACTTGCTAAAAGTTTTTGCTTTGAACTATGCAAAATAAAAGAATTATTTGTGTATATGGGGTTGTCAATTATCCCACACAAGAATTCAAAAAATTTATGGGAGAATACCTTCAACAAGGTAATATATGGATTGAATATGTGGTACCATGATGAGTAAATCTAATTAGGAGAGTGATTCTAATGAAGTTAGTTTTATCCACCATCCTAATATATTTAATGTCATTTATTCATGCACCAGTAGGGGTAACTAAGATATTTGAGAAGATACTAAGGATATTTCCATTTGGTTAAGTGGGATATTGTATGCTTCCCAAAAAAAAAAGGGTGGATAAGGAATGAAGCATTTGTCCTTATTGCTAGAGGTGTATGGAGCTAAACTAATATAGAAATTAATGAAGGAATATAACTCGCTATGGAGCAAGATCATGTTGAATAGTATCATGGAGGTAACCCATTAGAATATATACTAACATTGAATGCAAATTTAGACCAGGGATCTATTAAATGGTCATATATGCATGCAATGCTATTCTTTTTTAGAAAGGATTGCTCTAGTTCATCAATGATGGTAAAAAAATTATAGATATAATCAATGGCATAACACTATCTAGAAATACTCCAACTAAGAGATTGCTTTAAAAGGAAAGGTATGGAGAAAAAAAATAAAATTGCCAATTCTCAAAGTGAATAGCCAAAATCCAAAACCAAAGATTGGGGGATTGGAAGATTGAGTTAACAGTCTTGAAGAATGAATATAAAAATATTGTTAAGTTGTTAAGAGAAAGAAATGTCAGACTTAGAGGTGAATCAGACCAAATAATATGGGGACCAATAAATAAAATAATAATATATCATATCAAACAAGGATACAAATGGCTATTGGTTAATAAATATGGTCACTTAACTCTAAATAATAGGTTTTTGATAAAATCATGGAGTGTAAGATCCATTTAAAGAATTGATCATTTTATGTGGATTTTAACTCACAGAGTGATTCTTACTACTAAAAATTTAAGTAAAAGGGGTATACATGGGCCATAATTATATATGTTATGTAAGAAGTGGGAAGAAGATACTAAACACTTTTTCATTCAATGTAAAGTCTCAAACCAAGTTTGGAACTTCATGTGGCAAGCATTAGTCTTGAGAGTTCATAACCATTCTGAATTTGATGAGTTTGAGGAATTTTTAATCAAATGGAACATTCATTATCCCTTTTACAAAGATGAAAAATTAGCAATAAAGTTAATTTAGGAAGCACTGCTATGAGTTGTATTACGACAGATATGAAAAGCTCAAAATATAGTAATATTTTGAAATAGAAAGATGCAATATTTTGGGGAATATTTGAATAGCATAGTAATCCTCAAACTCTTAATTAAAGATAATAGAAGTAGGATTGAGAATGAGGAATCATTAGTGGAAGTTGAAAATTTATAATTTAGCTTTTGGAAATATCATTTGTAACTAAGTAGGTAAGTAAGAAAGATGATCCCCCAAGATTTAGTACTAGATCATACCATCTACTCTTTAACATTGCATCAAAAAAGAATTCAAGAACATCAGGAGTAGGAGGGAATATCATGAATTAATTAAGGAGAGTATTGGTAGAAATCACAAAAGGAGTAGGAGAAAATTCAAACAATTTTGCAGAGTTGTTGACTTTAAAAAAGATTGAAAATTTTTACGTAGAAAGAGTGGTGAAAACTAAGAGTATATAAATATTTGGAATTGGTCATTGAAGCAATGGGTAGAAATATCAAAATATCAAATCTAATGCTAAATGTGATTCTATAGGAGAATCAAGAAATATGCAGTCATTTCCAATCCATAAGTTTTGTACATGTGGGAAGAAACATTAACAAAATTCTGATCACTTTATTTATGAAGGAGTTCAAATAGATGATACATATTATAGATGTTATACATCTCATAATTGCTACAAGCTACTTACGTCAATGGTTTTGCATATGTCATTGGAGGCATAAGTGCTAAAGGTGATATATTTGTAATTAATGTTATGTGTGGATCAAGAGATTTAATTTTTTTAGTACTACAGAGTATTATATATGTTACTTATATCATAAGGCATAAGATAATTTAGATCAAGAAAGAGCTTAACTTAGATAAACACTCGTTAAATTATATTTTCTAATTTTACCCATGAGATTTGGGTAAGAATTTTGCATCTTAAACTTCTCTTTATATATAAGAAACATTTTTAAAATAGAAAAGAAAAAAAAAACCATATATAAATAGTTGATAGAATTGATTTTGAAGACATTATACTTAAAATATAAATATTGAGTACAAAATACATATTTAAAATAAAATATAATAAACATTATTAAATTTTTATTTGATATTATTTTGATATATAATTCTTCTTGAAAATTAAATTTAATAAACATTATTAATTTTTTTATTTTATTCTATTTTATTTTGCGTATAAATCTTCTTTAAAATTATTTTATGTACAAATATTTAATATTATTTTTATGAAGATTTAATCTGTTTTTAAATTAATTTTGCTTATAAGTTTCATTTAAAATATGTTTGAAATGTTCCTAAAAATTTTAAATTTAGAATTAAAAAAAAAAAAAAAATTATAATATATGGATAGGTAATTTATTTAAACAAATTTTGCTATTCCTTTTTATCATGAAATAGTTATTTATTAAAAGGTTAAATATTATATAATTTTTTTTAAATTTACATGGTGGAATCGGCAACAATCCTGGTAATTGGGTTTTTATGGTCGTCACAATTTCTCCCCAGAAATCGTTACACAGTACACTCCCTAATATAACCACTATGTTACAATCATTTTTAAACCTTTTACACCGTTGAAAGCATGAGAGCAATCCCGACAGTTGGGTTTTTATGGTCGTCACAGTATTCTCCCCAAAAGTCTTACACAGTACACTCCCCTCTTATAACCACCATGTTACAATCATTTTGAAAGCACGAGAGATAAGAGTTCACTCCAACAAAGCTCCAGATTTGAACCTTAGACCTCCATCCCCTTATAAGCTTTGGTCGAACCAATTAATCTACATATCAATATATATATATATATATAATGTTTTTAAAAGCCTTACGATTAAAGGGGATTAAACGAATGAAAATTTCCTTTTTTTATAGTCGTGCATGGAAGAAATATCAATGGAAGAAGTCCATATTTTTCATAGTCAGGACGATATATATAATATGAAAATTTAAAATGTATACGCGTATATTGTCTTAAAAATAGTTAGAACGATGTACAATTTAAAATTTAAAATTTAAAATTTAATATATATATATATATATATATATATATATTTTTTTTTGCGAGCTCGTATTAAGTGTTTGCCTAATGCCGAAAGAAAAGATAAAGAATAGTTAGAATGGAAAAGGATAAACAGGGACGGTCTTAACAATGCCACTAACTAAACATACCGCAACTTTTATGATCGGGCAAGCAAAGCGGATATTTCGCTTATAAACATGTGCTTGTATTAAAGTTTGTTACGTATGTCAACATTCGTAGTCGCAAACAACTCCGAAAATTAAATGGAATGTACAGATTGACCTGTCATGGTGAACGGGAGAAAGCTATTGCTCTATTTGCCATACCGTAGAAGCTATTGCTCTATTTGCCATACCGTAGACATTATCAGTGTCAGTGAATCTCCATGGATTTTCCCCTCCTGCTGAATAATTTTATTAATTGATTTCCGATTGAAATTGAAAGACAGCTGCGGCCCACGGTCATACAAGCATGTGACTGGTTCTACAGCCATATCAAAACTTACAATTATTGTTTTCTTGCCTCTTCGTTATTAAAGCCCGACGCCCATCACAATTCAAGTTCGCCGCCCAGCACATGGCGATGATGATGATGATATATACGACACAATATTGGTGGCCATCAAGTGTTCAGAAAAAACGCGGCATTTGGTGGTGTCTGCTTTAATGGAATTGAACCATTTAGATGGGTATTTGGTAAGGAATTAAATGGCTAGCTCAGCTGAGTTCAGTAGATAAGGGCACTCAAGTGCCAAGAGTTTGTCAAAGAGAGAGGCGATACCCGTTTCACTTTCATTGTAGTTATAATCGTAATCGTAATCGGTGTGGCAGTGAAAGTATCAGGCAGCATGCAGAGAATGGCATTTACATGCGCATCCAAACTCTCTGGAATGCTACTCATGGTGGTGCTCATGGTTATAGTGACTCAAATTGTTGTCGAAGGTAGAAACCTCAACGTCGACGCAAAGTACCAAACGGATAATTTGGGTGGAGGCGGAGGAATTGGCGGTGGTGGCGCTGTTGGACTTGGTGGCGGCGGAGGAGGTTTGGGGGGAGGTGGAGGTGCCGGAGGAGGGTTGGGCGGAGGTGATGGAGGTGGCGCAGGAGGAGGTCTTGGTGGAGGTGCTGGTGGCGGTACGGGTGGTGGAGCTGGAGGAGGTGTAGGTGGGGGTGCCGGTGCCGGAGGGGGTGTTGGTGGTGGAGCCGGAGGAGGCATAGGCGGAGGTGCTGGAGCAGGAGGCGGCGTAGGAGGCGGTGCAGGAGGAGGCATAGGAGGCGGTGTTGGGGGTGGAGCAGGAGGAGGTGCTGGTGGTGGTGTTGGAGGAGGAAGTGGTGGTGGAATTGGAGGGGGTGCTGGTGGTGGTGCGGGTGGAGGATTTGGAGGAGGAGTTGGTTGGGGTGGGGGAGCTGGTGGAGGAGGCGGCTTCGGTGGCGGCGGAGGAGGGGGAGGTGGATTTTGAGTTTAGACATGGTCAGGCTGGAGCTTTATTTAAATTGTGTAATGACTAAATGTCTGGTGGCTTACTTTTCCAGTGATGGTGGCAGTCCATCTCCATTGGCAGGAAATGTCTCCACCGTATTGTTATGACATGCATTTCTAATAAAAATTAGAAAAAAATCTGGTGAATATTCGACGCTGTCAAGTGGATCTTTAAATTTCCAATTATTTAAAGTTTTGATTGATTTTGTTATTATCGTAAAAAAAATTCAATTGTTATACAGGCCATCTGAAAGAGAAAATATGTTAATGTTCTACTTAATTTCACCTGTATAATTACTATAATCCATATGTTACGCTGAAAATAATAAATAAAAAATATTAATAATTTTTTAAAATTTTATAAAATATAAATTTTTCATAATTATTTGTTTTTAAATTATACTATAATATAGAAAATTTTTCATAGTTATTTGTTTTAAAACTATATATATATATATATATATATATATATATATATATATATATATATATAATATAAGTAAGACCGTCTACACTCGAACATAAGAAGAATTTATAATGTTGCATTTGAATTTCCAAATTCCATTGAAATGAGATGCAAAGCCTAGAAAGGTGAAGTCTATAATAAGATCTAAGGAGAGTTGAAGTCTAAATTATAAATATGAAGAGCTTAGCCTAAAGCAATATAGAGAAAGAACTTCAGCATAGAGCAAAAACATTAACCCAACTAGCTAGAGCTAAATAAGCACAAACATACATTAAGACGAAAACTTTATTGTATTTTATAAGATAAATGTAATCTGACTTTGAATAATCGAATTTTTGGTGTCCTTTTAATAGCATGTTTTTCTTTTTGTAAGTTCCTATTTTATTTACAAATAAAAATTAAGTGATATATTACAATTTTTTTTAGGAGAACGTCTACAAATTACATCAACAACCACCCTCAAGGGGTTTTAAACACAAGACTACTTAAGAACCAACCACCATCTTAATCACTAGGGCAATTGCCTGTCGGCATATATTACATTCTTTTGGTTTTTTGAAAGTTTGTCATTATAAATTTATTGGACAAACACAACATTGTATAATATGATCATGTGCAATCTTATGGGTAGTTATGATATAAAGTTTTAACATGGATTTATGTATCTAGTTTAGATGGTCCAAGGTTGTTACATTTAACCTTTATTAAACCTTATATGGCTACTTACATGTTGATAAGGTTTATGTTTATATTAATTATTGAGATTGAGACTTCTTACACATCTCATCCACCCAATGCATTGTATGGGTTTGATCTTATCTTGATCATTTATGTGGATGGATTAGAGTATCCATCTCTTGTGTATTATCACTCTTTCCTTTCTCTCTCTAAACATCCTACTCTATTGTTTGAGTTAATATATTGTTTCTATTAATTTCAACTAGTTATTGTGAAATCCAACATGGTATCAAAGTGAGCATGAAGCATAGTCGCTTGGTCATGGAGATATCTCTCTTGAAGCCTATTGTTCTTCATTTGATCACAAAGGTGAATTAAATTTATGGTACTTCATAGGTTCTTTTTGCATAATAAATAATAGATCATATCTTCCATAATTTACTATCATAATTTTTTTCAAATTGTTTTTCTCATTCATCTTCACTTATTTGCATTGCTTTTTACCTAAAATGTAATTTTAATGTATAGTTTAACTAGAGGATAAGTCTTTACATTCTTATATAAGGAAACATGTTAATTGGTATTATTGTCAGAGGTTGGGTGCACTTCTCTAATACGGCACAAGCTCAAAATATGGAAGGTGGCATTCATTTTTCTTGTCATGTTGAGAGAAAAGCACTATAACCACTCCAAGGAGAATTAGATGCAACCTCTCACCTTAAAACCATGGCATCTTGGCTACCAAAAAAACTAAAAATTGCTTTCAATTGTTTGGTTGTAGGTTCAAACTTTGTGAGTGGTCGCATACCTTTTATTTGAAGAAATTAATTTTGTTATCAATTGCGAAGGGCTTCCAAATTCAAGGAGTAGGTCCCTCCCTTGATATTCTTAAAAATCCTTTCTTTTGGCTATGCATATGTAGCATTGGGAATCTTATATAACTGCTTACATGTTTAAATTAGCCTTCTTATTTTGTACATTTTTGTGCATTGAGTGGAAGTAAATAATATTTGTTAATAACATGCTCTTATTATGATCATTATGATTCCCATTAGCTTACAAGATAGGAGGAAGGTTTGTAGGCATTTGATGAGAGGAGGCATAATTTTCAAGCCTTAGGATCTCATTTTTTTGTGTATTAAATGTTGGATGGACATAGGTAGTGGTTGTCAAGGTAACATTAATCGTTCCTTCACCATGGTAGTCCTTGGTATGTTGGCTAGGAAGGTGGAACATAAGGACTTATGGGGAGGAGGTTTAGTATTCAAATATTAGGTTATCCCTTAGAATAATTATTTTACAAAGACATGGATTGAACCCTTTTTTCATCTATAAAGTGGCACTTTTGATCCATACTAGTGAAGCTATCTTAAGGCACATGCTACATGAGATCAACCTCTCTTATGATTTTGTTGCATTCTAATGTGAAGACCAACATGGATGATAACTATGATACCATCAATATTTATATATACATTAGAGTTTGATCATCTAATAAAACTATTCAACGTGTTAGACCACGACTTGCTTACTTCACATAGTGGAAACATTGTGGTAAATAACATCATGTTATTATGTGACAACTAACATGTTTTTATTAATTCCAATTAACTAAGGTTTTAAGGATTTGTTTTTTCTTGGAAGATTAATATGTAATTCTATTTTAACACCTTAAGTGTTTTAGGCCTTTGTTTTTAGATTAAACATATTTTGTACTATTTGTATTCATGATAGTAGTTCACATATTTATTCTATTTGTAAGGGTGGTTCAAGCAAGATGGTTCCTTTGGCATATGTTGCTTGAATGACCAAAATTAGAATGTTTGGTCAAGTCAAACGATTAGCGTATTGGAAAAGAAGAATCTTTGATGCATCATTAAGAAAAAATATTGAAGTGTCTTAACATTTTTACTCATAAGGAGGAAGCCTCAAGTCTATTTTTGTTTGTGATCAAATCTAATACTCTTTTCCTTGTTAAATATGAGAGCTATCCCACCATTGTATGCACCAAGTTGAAATATATTTTGGAAAGGTTAATGCCACAAAGGTTGGTACATTAGAGCTAGAGCTCTCTTCTCCTATGAGTTTAGTAACATAGAGGACTATATTTAATAATTCAAATATTCAAGAATAATTATATTTAAAATTTAAAGATAAGAATGATGTAGAATGGTTCAAGATTATATTTTTTGATACTTATTTTCCTTTTTAGATCATTGGACTAGTGATTCATGGTCCTATATATATGAAGAAACATGTACCTTTAACCCTCAATGGTTTGTTTTCTCTTCTCTTTGAATTTCAATTTGTTATGCGAATTTAAAGTGTTTATGTTTGGGTATAGGATTATGAAAAGAATTCTAAATAAATAGAAACTAAGTTTCGATATTCCTAAGAAAATTCCAAGTATTCAAATAAGTCAAAAACCACTTGTGAATACTATAAAAGGGAAAAGCATCCTACAAGGAATTACTTAGAGAGTTTATAGAATCTAGAGATAACATTTAGGATTACAAAAGATACTTTTCTAAATGATGAGAGAAATCTACCAAGGGTGAAGCGTGGGTTTTCACGTACTCTATTTCCAATTTGATCCGATTTGAGACATAGGTGCACCAATCAAATTTTTGGTGTCCTATACAACAGACCAAATACGCTAAGGCCCACATTAGAATTTTTGTCGGCCTTCCTTGCAAAACGAGTCTAGAAAGGAAGAATTCGCAACATGCTCGAATAAATTTATTTTCAATCGCCGATACGGTCAAACCCCTTCTGGACTTAGTGGAATTAACTGCAAATAACTAAAATTAGTAATTGTACGTTCAATCACTGATAAGAATTTAAAATAAATTAAATAAAAAAATAGTTATACCTTGAAAATATTCTGACTACACTTTGAAGGAGGTCTCCAAGTAGAGTTTGTCATCATCAGTTAACTGGTATTTGGAAGTGACAGGCTCAACACGAGCGTGGGACAATGTTGTCAATCTGGCGACATCAATGGCTGAGAAAGAAATAATGATATTTTTGTTGTTGACAACAAGATTTACCTTGATCAAATGCATATAATAGGTTGCAATGATCCTCTCCACCAGTTTAATGTTTCTATCAAAATGGGGTACTAAAACAAGACCCCAAAGACCAGATTATGTGACACAAGACATGTCGTAACCCGGTGTTGATAAGATTTCTAAAATCAAGGGGTAAACCAGGTTATTATAATTAACTTTAAACATTCTAGGGGTTTTAGGGGACTCCATAGGGTTTACGGGTATGGATAAGAAGATACAATAGAAAATGTTTCAAACGAGAGACAAATGGTTAAAAACTGCTTAAAAATTAAGGTAAATTGTAAAAACCAAGATCAAAGTGGAGGAAGAGGGTTCATATTGTATTAAAATGAGAGGAAAAGGGTTAAGAAAGAATTAAAACAAAATAAAATGGGGTAAGAAAGCTTTAAAACGAGAGGAAAAAGGTTAAAATCACAATAGAAAAGAGAAAAAATGATTGTTAATTCTCTTTATATAGACTTTTTTGCATGCAATCATTTAATGGATTGATGACACATGTCCTATGCATACAATAATTTAACGGATGGATGACACATGGTACAAAGCACCTTTGCTATCGATGGGAACTCGACTATTGCAGCACATCAACATGGCTGCAACCGATTGTCATGGTTGCAAAAGATCGACATGGCTGCAACTGATCGACATGGATGCAATTGATAGTCATGGCTGCAACTGATCGTCGTGGCTGCAATCGATCGTCATGACTACAACCGATTGGCATGACTGTAACCGATCATCATGGTTGCAACTAATCATCATGGTTGCAATTGATCGTCATGGTTACAACCGATCATCATAGTTGCAATCGATCAATATGGTTGCAACTGATCGATATGGTTGCAACTGATCAATATGGTTACAATCGATCATCATGGATGTAACTGATCGTCATGGATGCAATCGATCAACATGGCTACAACTGATCAGCATGGCTACAATCGATCGGTATGGTTGCAACAGATCATTATGGTTGCAACCGATCTTCATGCCTGCAACAGATTGACATGCCTACAACCGATCGGTATGCCTGCAACCGATCGTCATGACTAAAATCAACCGTTATGAATGCAACTAATTGTCATGACTGCAACCAACTGACATTGCTGTAACCGATTGGCATGGCTACAACCGACCATCATGGTTGCAATTGGTCAGCATGGCTGCAACCGATCGGTATTCTTGTAACTGATCGTCATGACTGCAACCGATCGACATGCCATTTGTCGTCATGTCGGCTTGAAGTCTTTCATATCGGTCTAAAGCTTTTAAGTATGCTGTATATTTTTAGATTTTGCAACCAATATTCATAGCCTCCAACACAAAAAAATTAGCCACGGTTTTAATTTTTTTTTAGATAAATTAATGAAATTCGCCACGGTTTGAAAATTATGGAGATAAATAAATGTTGGCAATTTTGGGTACCTTGGGTACATTGCCTTTGCTCAAGTGTAGAAGTTGTCATTGATTTCAAGAATCTCTTGAAGGAATTTGATTTAATGTCAGATTATTCAGAGCATGGACAGTGAGTTTCCAGGAAGATCATAGTAGCCCATTTGCAAAAGATCAAAGAAAAGGACAAGTAAGAAAAGGTATGCAGTAGGCAAGAAAAACTGTCGCCATTTCGTGACATGTTTGAGGAGAGAGCAAGAGCTAGCAAAACTGTCACAATTTCGCGACATGTTGGAAGAAAGAGAAGAAGCAAGAAAAACTGTAGCAATTTCGTGACATGTTGGAAGAGAAAAAGGCAAGTGGAAAAACTGTCGCGATTTCGTGACATGTTGGCAGAGAAGAAGAGCAAGGTGGAAAGTGTCGCGATTTCACGACATGTCGCATTTTTGTGACTCGAAAAGTGCAAGAAGGCAGAGAAAGAAAAGTGCCGCAATTTTGCGACATGTTGCAAAGAAGATTGTACGGACGGAAAAGTGTCGCGATTTTGTGAGATGTTGCAGGAGAGAGAGTCCAAAAGGAAAAGTGTCATGATTTCATGACATAATGTAGAAGAGAGAGTCCAAAAGAAAAAGTGTCGTGATTTCGTGACATAATGCTAAAAAGAGAGTCCATAGTGTGAATTGTCACGATTTCGTGACAAGTTCGAAGAGAGAGAAAGTAGCAAGACAAAGTGTCACAATTTTGTGACATGCTATAAAAGTCAAAGTGAGAATGGTCATGATTTTGCGACATGCTACAGAACTTGAAGTGAGAACTGTCATGATTTCATGACATGCAGCAAAGGGAAGAGTCAGAAATGAGAACTGTCACGATTTTGCGATAGGTTGCAAAGAAGACGTACGAAAGTAGAAAGTTTCACGATTTCGTGATAGGTTGAGATGGCAACATTCAGTTGGAGAAAGTGTCGTGATTTCGCGATAGGTTGAGATGGGGGCATTCAGTTGGAGAAAGTGTCACGATTTTGCGACAGAGACAGTAAACAAGTCTTCAATAGAAGAAGCATCATGATTTCGCAACGAATTCAAGAAGGAAGAGCTCGAAGGTGAAAGCGTCGTGATTTCATGATATGTTCCAGTTTCACGGGCGTAAGGCAGAGAAAAGCATAAGGCAACGAAAGTGTCACAATTTTGTGACATGTTCTGCTTTCGCTGGTGCAAGTCGAGAAGAGGGTAAGAAAGCAAGAAGTGTCGCGATATCGTGACAAGAGCTTAGTCAAAGTCATCAAAGGCTAAAGTGTCATGATATCACGACAAAAGCCATAGGATAGTGTACGGCTACAAAGGTGTCGTGATATCGCGACATGTTGTAGTTTCACGAGAAAAGCTACAGAACCACAGAGGCGGTTGAAGCCGATAGAGTTAAATTTGAGCCGACGTAGTTTAGGGTTACAACCGACTAAGATCAAGGTTTTGATCTTGAAATTGTTAGTATAAAAGGAGGGCTGTTTGGAGAGTTGTGGTGTGATCGAATGTGTAGTTGCAGTGCGAGTATCGAAGGTGCACAAGTTAAGTCCACGGTGCGCAGAGAGCAAGTCATGACAAATCAAGATAAGTGCGAAGCAAGAGCGCGCAGAGAGCAAAAAAATGCAAGGGAGTAGAAGTTGTTGGTGTTGCGACATTCGCAGATAGAGCATAGAGTGAGAAGATCGATCGTCGAGAACTGAATGTCGCTGTGTTTGCATAGACAGTGCAAAGGTTGGTTTCGACCAAGTGCGGCTGTGACTGAGAAAAAATATTTTAAGGACAGAATTGTGTGAGCTTTTCTGATAACTGGCAAAGCAGATCTGAGACAAGTCCTGGTGAAGACTTGGGTGAATATCAAGCAAGCTTTAATGAAAGCTTGTGAACCACTTTTGTGAACCATACTTGAGGACAGAGATTGGTGCAGATTTGAGAATAGATTTATACCCAGACTAGAGAGATTTGAGTACATTTGTGCCAGACCAAAGGACTGTGTTTGGTGTAGACCTGAGAAAAAGAACGAGGAAATTTGTGCTAAACCAAAGGACTGTGTTTAGTGCAAATTCGAGGACCAGCTTTGAGGTGATAGAGTTGAGGACAGAGGTCTCCAACCAGAGAAAGGAGGATAGGCGTCTTCTGTAGATAGAGTTCCATTTTATAAGGGCAGTGGAGGCAGAGGTCTTCTAGAGGATCACCAGCCAGAGCAGAGCTAGGGGATTGGTGTCTCCTTTGGGTTGGTGCCCATAAACATTGTAATCGGGAAAGGTGTTCCCAAAATTTTGTTATGATAAAATTTAGTGAAAGATTTTATCCGTGTACGTGGTTGATTTTGTGCATTGCTTTGATATTGCTTTGGGTATATTACATTACTGTTTTGTAATATAAAGGAAAAAATAAAAAGAGGTCTTATATTGTTCACCCCCCCTCTTAGTATAATCTTGTGTTCTTCAATAAATGCAATTTGCCATGTATACTTCTATAAATTTCATCGAGATTTCAAGACAATTCACCTTGATTTTATAAATAGATTTCGAGGTCGACCCCTTATGCATAACCCTGTATATAGGTGAAGAAACATGTACCTTTAACCCTCAATGGTTTGTTTTCTCTTCTCTTTGAATTTCAATTTGTTATATGAGTTTAAAGTGTTTATGTTTAGGTATAGGATTATGAAAATAATTCTAAATAAATAGAAAGTAAGTATTGATATTCCTAAGAAAATTCCAAGTATTCAAAGAAGTCAAAAACCACTTGTGAATACTATAAAAGGGAAGAGCATCCTACAAGGAATTACTTAGAGAGTTTATAGAATCTAGAGATAACATTTAGGATTACAAAATATACTTTTCTAGATGATGAGATAAATATAGATGAGTCCTCATGGCACACAATATCCCATCGCAACTTCCATTAAGGGGGGAAGATGTAATTATCATTAATGCCTTATCTTGTTGGCCCCTTATACTATATTATAAGAGGGTTTTGATAGTGTGTAATTTAAATTTATTTTTCAAGAATGATATATCATGTGTAATACTATGGACAATCATTGTATAATGTTGTAATATTAATTATATATTTATCCCATTGATCCATGCTTTAATCATGTTATGTTTATCAATAAGGGTTAAATAACTATAGTGACTTGACACTACAAATAAAATTTTGAAATAATACAAAATATTGATATCAAGAAACCAATACCTTCCAAATCCCTCTAAAGTTTAGCTATCCAACTCAAGTTTTGACTAGTTCAAGATCAATTCTCTTACAAAATAACCAAAATGCTTTAGGAATAATTCACTTGCAAAGTAGCATGACTAGTTTAAGATTGAATTGCTTACATAGTGACTCAATGGATCTAATGAGCAAGTTGTTCAAGGTTAGCTAGTGATTTGCTAGCAAAAGTATATGTCTCACTAGTCTACTAGAGCAATTTTTTTTCCATCTAGCAAAGGAGCAAAAACAAAGGTGTAGATGCTAATGCACAACCTTTGAGAGTAACATTTTGGCATAAAATAGTATGTTAACTTATTTTGGAATCCTTTTAAGCCTAGTAGAGGCACATTCAAAGGCATGCAACATTTGAAGATACATCAATTATTAGAATTGACTACCAAATATTTATATTTACTAAGAGTAATTATTTCTCACTTTAAGTAACTTAGGGGTAAATTCTTATTATAGATAAGATCCATTATAAGCATCATTTGCCCATGATAATTTAGAGATACACTTTGTGAAAACTACATTGTGATTTGACCTCATGATATTATTGAGAAAGTGGTAAGTCTTTATGCATTCCATTAGTGGCATCACCCTCCTACATTTCTAAGGGTGCAATGGTCAAGACATTATCCTTTTTCTCATCTTGTCATATGTTTATTAAATACATAATTAGTGAATTAGAGAATATTGATGTTATTGATATCAATGTGTTGACTGATCCATTACACTCCCTCACTATGACTAAACATTGTATTACACTATATTTATCTTTGTTTACATAGATTATTCAATAAAGAAATGGGAGAAACTAAATCTTTAAATCCCCTTGCTTAAATCACTTGTACCCTTAGTATTTTATGCTTGTTTATGTTTTGTAATTTGAAAAACACAAGCTTATACTGAGAGGGAGGTGAATAGTATAAGACCATTTTTTACTTTTTCTTCCAATTCAATATTATGTTATGTTAAGATAGCAATATCAATAGCAGTAACCAAATTGATTCAATAAAACCATACACAATAGAGACATCACAATTTACGTGGTTCACCCAATGTGGGCTACTCCACGGAGAAAATATTTTACTAAAACTTTCTCAATCAATCTCTTTGGAAATGACTCCCAATTATAATGTTTATGGATCTTTATCCAAAGGATATGTTGATCCCCTAATCTCAAGTTCATGGATATCTTCCATAGGAGAACTCTTTCCCCTTCTGCTCTGGCTATGTGATATTCTAGAAGACTTTGTCTCTCTACTGCACTAATTGGTGGACCACTCTCCACTTGAAGAATCCTCACTCAGATATGTCTTCAACTATTTTGGCTGTTGGATATCTATCCATTGAGACTTTGTCCTCTATACTATGTCACCTCCAAAGCTTTGTCAATAGGCTCACTAAGAACCTGCTCAATAGGTTCACATAGAACCTACTTAACAAGATCACACAGAACTTATCCAAAACTGAATAACAATCTCACACAGAACCTGTCCAATCCTAAACAACAAGTTCACATAGAACCTGTTCAAATTTTCTCTAGCAAGCTCACCAAGAACTTTCCTAAAAATTCTCTAGCAAGCTCACCAATAACTTACCCAAATATACTCTAGCAAGCTCACCAAGAACTTGCCAAAAACTATCCACAAATATGTCCCAACACTATCCTCAAATCTGTCCCAAAGGCCTTCTCAAAGGCTCAATCAATCATGCTCAAGTAGTACTCAAAATAAACTTTATAATGAATGGCAATCACAACTCAACTCAACTTCATAGAAGCATAAAGAGAATTGTTAGAGACTCAATATGTTCTAATCTCACTCTCAACCCAAATCAATCTCAACTCAACTCAAATCTTATAGAAGCATAAAGAGAATTGTTAGAGACTCAATATGTTCTAATCTCACTTTCAACTCAAATCATAATAATGGAATAGTTTGTTTCATAGGACTTGAACAATCACTTCACACATCACTTGACTAGGCTTAATAAACTCAACTCAATCAATTACCACAAGGGACAACTCTCTCTCACACAACCTTAGTCCAAGTATGTATCAACCAACTCAAATGTTTCCAACAATGCTCAACCACAAATCTCACATAACAATTATACTCATGTTCTTTTCTAACTCAAGTTCTTTCACAACCAATGGGCTTCAACAACTATGCTTATCAAAAAAGGTTTAGACACAACTCTCAATTCAAAAAACCTTGAAGCATTCAACCAACCACTTTAAAAAAGGAAACCACAAACAATCCTTTTTCCTCCAATGATATTTCAAAAATCAACCACCATAAACAATCAATAGGAGAATGTGCCCATACCTTTTATGAAGATGAAAAAAAACCTCTTTGTAAATTTGCCACAATCACAAAATTCTTTTGCCAATCTTCACAAGGGTTAGTATATCACAAAATAATCACCAGTACTATACTTTTCAATAATCGTCACCAAGGCCTTTAATTGCACAACTTCCTTATCTCTACTAAAACCACTTGTACCATAAAATAAAATAAATCAAAACATTGCATAACCTTTTCACTCCCAAAACCACTTATACCATAAAATAAAATAAATCATAATATTGCATACCTTGTCACCTCATGAAAGAATTAATCCTCTTGAAAAAGAACAATGTAAACTTCACTTTTGGAACCCCTTTGCAAAATCATAAATATCTCTTTACACACACCTTATTTCATAGTTATTTGTTTTAAAACTATATATATATATATAAGTAAGACCGTCTACATCCAAACTTGAACATAAGAAGAATTTATAATGTTGCATTTGAATTTCCAAATTCCATTGAAATGAGATGCAAAGCCTAGAAATGTAAGTCTATAATAAGATCTAAGGAGAGTTGAAGTCTAAATTATAAATATGAAGAGCTTAGCCTAAAGCAATATAGAGAAAGAACTTCAGCATAGAGCAAAAACATTAACCCAACTAGCAAGAGCTAAATAAGCACAAACATACATTAAGACGAAAACTTTATTATATTCTATAAGATAAATGTAATCTGACTTTGAATAATCGAATTTTTGGTGTCCTTTTAATAGCATGTTTTTCTTTTTGTAAGTTCCTATTTTATTTAAAAATAAAATTTAAGTGATATATTACATTTTTTTTAGGAGAACGTCTACAAATTACATCAACAACCACCCTCAAGGGGTTTTAAACACAAGACTACTTAAGAACCAACCACCATCTTAGCCACTAGGGCAATTTCCCGTTGGCATATATTACATTCTTTTGGTTTTTTGAAAGCTTGTCATTATAAATTTATTGGAAAAACACAACATTGTATAATATGATCATGTGCAATCTTATGGGTAGTTATGATATAATGTTTTAACATGAATTTATGTATCTAGTTTAGATGGTCCAAGGTTGTTATATTTAACCTTTATTAAACCTTATATGGCTACTTACATGTTGATAAGGTTTATGTTTATATTAATTATTGAGATTGAGACTTCTTACACCTCTCATCCACCCAATGCATTGTATGGGTTTGATCTTATCTTGATCATTTATGTGGATGGATTAGAGCATCCATATCTTGTGTATTATCACTCTTTCCTTTCTCTCTCTAAACATCCTACTCTATTGTTTGAGTTAATATATTGTTTCTATTAATTTCAACTAGTTATTGTGAAATCCAACATGGTATCAAAGTGAGCATGAAGCATAGTCGCTTGGTCATGGAGATATCTCTCTTGAAGCCTGTTGTTCTTCATTTGATCACAAAGGTGAATTAAATTTATGGTACTTCATAGGTTCTTTTTGCATAATAAATAATAGATCATATCTTCCATAATTTACTATCATAATTTTTTTCAAATTGTTCTTCTCATTCATCTTCACTTATTTGCATTTCTTTTTACCTAAAATGTAATTTTAATGTATAGTTTAACTAGAGGATAAGCCTTTACATTCTTATATAAGGAAACATGTTAATTGGTATTATTGTCAGAGGTTGGGTGCACTTCTCTAATATGGCACAAGCTCAAAATATGGAAGGTGGCATTCATTTTTCTTGTAATGTTGAGATAAAAGCACTATAACCACTCCAAGGAGAATTAGATACAACCTCTCACCTTAAAACAATGGCATCTTGGCTACCAAAAAAACTAAAAATTGCTTTCAATTGTTTGGTTGTAGGTTCAAACTTTGTGAGTGGTTGCATACCTTTTATTTGAAGAAATTAATTTTGTTATCAATTGCGAAGGGCTTCCAAATTCAAGGAGTAGGTCCCTCCATTGATATTCTTAAAAATCCTTTCTTTTGGCTATGCATATGTAGCATTGGGAATCTTATGTAACTGCTTACATGTTTAAATTAGCCTTCTTAATTTGTACATTTTTGTGCATTGAGTGGAAGTAAATAATGTTTGTTAATAACATGCTCTTATTATGATCATTATGATTCCCATTAGCTTACAAGATAGGAGGAAGGTTTGTAGGCATTTGATGAGAGGAGGCATAATTTTCAAGTCTTAGGATCTCATTTTTTTTTGTGTATTAAATTTTGGATGGACATAGGTAGTGGTTGTCAAGGTAACATTAATCTTTCCTTCACCATGGTAGTCCTTGGTATGTTGGCTAGGAAGGTAGAACATAAGGACTTATGGGGAGGAGGTTTAGTATTCAAATATTAGGTTATCCCTTAGAATAGTTATTTTACAAAGACATGGATTGAACCCTTTTTCCATCTATAGAGTGGCACTTTTGATCCATACTAGTGAAGCTATCTTAAGGCACATGCTACATGAGATCAACCTCTCTTATGGTTTTGTTGCATTCTAATGTGAATACCAGCATGGATGATAACTATGATACCATCAATATTTATATATATATTAGAGTTTGATCATATAATAAAATTATTCAACGTGTTAGACCATGACTTGCTTACTTCACATAGTGGAAACATTGTGGTAAATAACATCATGTTATTATGTGACAACTAACATGTTTTTATTAATTCCAATTTAACTAAGGTTTTAAGGATTTGTTTTTTCTTGGAATATTATTATGTAATTTTATTTTAACACCTTAACTTTTGCATACTAAAGTGTTTTAGGCCTTTGTTTTTAGATTAAACATATTTTGTACTATTTGTATTCGTGATAGTAGTTCACATATTTATTCTATTTGTAAGGGTGGTTCAAGCAAGATGGTTCCTTTGGCATATGTTGCTTGAATGACCAAAATTAGAATGTTTGGTCAAGTCAAACGATTAGCGTATTGGAAAAGAAGAATCTTTGATGCATCATTAAGAAAAAATATTGAATCCTCTTAACATTTTTACTCATAAGGAGGAAGCCTCAAGTCTATTTTTGTTTGTGATCAAATCTAATATTCTTTTCCATGTTATATATGAGAGCTATCCCACCATTGTATGCACCAATTTGAAATATATTTTGGAAAGGTTAATTCCACAAATGTTGGTACATTAGAGCTAGAGTTGTCTTCTTGAAAGCACGAGGATACGAAAACAAAAAGGGAAAAACTCCAAGTACGATGCAAGAACGAAACTAAACTTGATGCTACAAATTAAAAATGCGTAAAATGGAGAAAGCATAGACAAATTGGAACCCAAATGGAATGAAACAACCCTCTTCTTTTATTGATGTATTTCAAATTCGGTTACAATTCGCTTCCTCCCTTTTTAGGGGCGAGGAGCATCAAACTTGTCTCTTGGTCACATCAATGGAAAGCCATCCCTCTTCCGCGTGCCCACATGTAAGATGGGCGGACCAAACGTCACCGTCGCTTGTGTATACGAGTGTTGATTCCTTGCTGCTCCTCCGATGTCTAGACCCTACGTTCAAAGGAACAAGAAACCGTTAGTAGCACCTGTGAATAAGACAAAGCATGCGATCCTCAAACCTACAATAAGCGGATGAGAAAATGAATTAAACTATAACTAAAACTTATCCAAATGACATGAAAACTTGGCAAGGACATAGAAACATCACCAAGAAGGCATTGCAAAAGAAACAATCAAGAAATTCCTCACCGATTTGAATTCGCTCCAGGGAGGGACGGATTCGACTGTAATTCGCTCCGGGTAGAACGAATTCACCTGCAACAAAGCGTCGAAGTGATACTGCCCAAAATGTCACGTCTAGGGAGCTCCAAAAGACCTGCAAACTTGGGGTTAGCTAATTGGAGGCATTTTGGGAAGACCCAGATGGTCATATTTCCCCAATTTGGCCTCCATCAACGGGAATTTGATGCTACCACCGCAAGTTAGTGAGGACAACAAAAGCGATAAAACATGATAAGATTTGATCAAAGCATTACGAAATCGGAATTACAAGCTATCTAAGCAGCATAATATGGAATGCAAAATAAACAAATGAAAAAAAGAACAATCTGCCATGAATCCCCAATCATTCCTAAAAAGGAAGATTAGGCTCAGCAAGATGCGGGGGCGCCCGGGCGGGCCGCCCACCGTTGGAACCTGATTTCGGCACCAATCCACTTGGGATGGGTCCAAAATCTCTTGTAATGTGTTGTCGGAAAATTGGGTGGGATACTGTGGCCAAATGTCGGGTTTGGTTCCGGATTTGTGCTTCCAATGACCACCCAATGACCTCTTCTCCAAAAGAGATCAAGGATGTGAAAGGCACAATTCAAAAGGGGAATAGGTGTGAAATCAAAATGACAGCACTTCGTTGCTCCAAAATGCTCCTTCTCTGTATATTTTGGGGTGAGGAAACTCACCAATTTATAGACCTGGAGGTCTCTTGGGATGAGCATGCAGAGGTGCCACTTGGCAATCATGCCTTCCCAGGGGGAGGGAGATTCCTCCCTAAATAGGGACTTCATGACTGCCCTTGTAACAGCCTCTAACGCTCGAAAACGCTCACCCACACTCCCATGCTATGAAGGAAGCGTTAAGTGGCGGATCTGAGCTGCCATTTGTCAAGATTTGACTTTTTGCCCATCAAACCTGGAATTCGTCCCACCCTGGAGCGGATTTTGTATTCGTCCCAGGGGAGGACGGATCCCATTTTGAATTCATCCCAGGGAGGGACGGATTCCGAGCAAAGTGCCTAGAAGGTGCCAAATTGATCTCTGACCTCCCAAAACTACTGTGAGAGTGGTTAGGACCACTTGTTTAACCTCTGGGGGCTGCCCTTGGGGCTGTGTGTGTCAATGCGATCAGTGTTTGCAGTCACATAATCGGATTGGTGTTATTTTGGTGTCTACAGATGCCCCTTTTTGGGATGCGTTGTGCATGGCACAGCGTCGAGCAAAAATAGATAACCAAAGCACTAATTATTAGGGTTTCTTAGTAACCTAACCAACTCTTGATGCCCCAAGCATGGAAAGGGCATGCATTCTTGAATCCTTGCTTCTGACGAGCGAAGGAACTTAATTCAAGTGTTAACCTTTTTCGGTGAGGTGTTACTTGAGCTTGGACATTGATCAGTCATGAATAGGCAAAGGGCGCAACCTTTTGTCTGTGGTAACCTAGAGTTCATGATTCACGAATGCCAAGTGATTTGATCAGCTTGTGACTATTGCTTGTTTACTACCCCAAGCAAGGGCGTGATTGTCTTTGTCAATGATCCTTTGAATGCATGCCATTTTCCATGATTGGGTGTGTGTGTGTTGATTAGTGACTAAGTGTGACTACCCCCTCAAGCGACGAATCGATGAGGGAATGACCTTCATGAGAAAAGCGACGAGTCGCTTGACCCAAGATGACTTAGGTAAGGGTGCCGTCAGATGTTTAGCATTGAATGTGTGTGCAGTTTTTCGACATTTAGACCTATTTTTGGTGGGTGTTAACCCTTTTGGCGACGTCGTTTGGAGCTGAAATTGTCGAAGATCCATCTTCCCGTGGAGCGGTCCGGCTATGGTAGCCTTCTTAGGGAGTAGGATAGTGAGGATTTGTAACCCCGAGTCTTTTTTGGATGCCAAGAATGTCTGGGGTGGTATTCTGGAAATCGTCTTCCCGTGGAGCGGTCCGGCTATGGTAGCCTTCTTAGGGAGTAGGATAGTGAGGATTTGTGACCCCGACGTCTATTTTGCATACCCGGGATGTCAAGTGCCAAAGCACTCTCATCGGGTAAGTTTATTAGCTGTTTTGGTGCATTTTTGATGATATATATAAATTTTATTTTGTTTATGCGTATGTGATGATTTGATTTTATGCATGATGGTTGATGAATATGGATGTATGTATGTTAATTTATATTGATGGATGCATATGTTATGATGAATGCAAATGTTTTTAATTTATATGTGATATGCAAAATGGAATGGATGAATTGAATTTGTGATGTTTGGAGGTCGCACCATAGACTGTGAACTTTATGGCTTTTTGTCCTAGGTGATTGTTGTGGTGAATAGCTTTGTAGGCATACATGTCTTTTCTTGTATGTTATTTTTGTATTTTTTGATGGTGAAGTAAAGCTGAAAAGATATTACAGTTGGTTTAGAATGTAGTTAGGTTTTCTGAGATTCAGATGTTTTAACTAACTAGCCAAGGCTGTACTTTTATCTGACAAGACTTTGAACAAGGTATGAATCGGACTTGTCTTTGACCAAGTTATTTCACATCCCTGTGTGTGCAATTGAGTTCGTTTGATGTGGCATTTGTCGGGATACCGCCGATGCCAGATAGGCTATCAACCAAACCTATACTGAGGATCACCTAATTAGCTCCACTAACTCCTTTGTTGTATTTAGTCAGATTAATCTATGGTGCAATCTAGGATACCATAAGCTAGCTCATCCACATGCAAACATTGATCTGCACCCAAGTTAATGTGGCAGATATATCGTCATGCGGGAGGTTTGCCACGAGTGACCGATAGGCTATCAACCAAACCGGTATCGAGGTTTATCTCATGACCTTCTGAATGCTTGAGAGTTCCAGGGATTCAAGTTCAACTCCCTTCTTTTCTTCAATTGTATTGGGATACTTGCTCTTTTGTAGTGATAAAAATCACTGTTTATTTTTGTTATATATATTTTGTTTTTCTTTTGAGCAAGGGATTTGGATGTGGAGTGATGAGAATCACTATTGTATGTGCCTTTTGATGTATGCACTTTGAGGGTGATGTCAATTTTTTGGAGTTTTGACATGTGCAAATTTTGATGTTTTGCAACTTTTGAGAACTTGGGATTCATGGGGAATTGGGTAGGGAGGATGCTTGTCCTTTTGCCAACTCTCAGCATTCTTTGGGGTCATTCGCACAGGGGGATGAGCAAGATAACCGTTTCGCTTATGGTGACCTGGATTGCTTTGCAGGGTTCATCTTTCGTTCACACAACTTGGGAATGTTTATGTGTTTTAATTTGTGTTGGGATGCTACGTAACAAGGTGTGATCCAAGTAAAATTCTACCTTCGTAAAATCTATCTGACTTGGTACAGTATGTGGCTAGACAGCTAAATGACGACTGAATGACGAAAACTCTCGATACATTAGAAGACAACTGACTATAGTATGGCGGAAATATGGATAGCGTTTTATTTTTGATGGATTGTTTATACAACGGAGAGATATGGAATGAAGATGGACTTTGCCAAGTAATTACAGTCTATGGTGCCTTGACCTGTATGACCACAAATATGCAAATGTATGGATGCGATGCTTAATGCAGCTATTATTTTTGTGTTTTTGATGGATTGATCTTGGTGAGTATGAAAATGAGATGTAAAAAGAGATTTTTAATTTTGTGATGATTTTGAGCATGCATGGAGATGAGATGCAAGTTTTTGTTATTTTTGATGATTTTATTGTTTTTGATATTTCTTATTTTTCTTTTGACCAAGCGATTGTGGGAACCCTTGGAGCTTTTTGGTTTGACCAAGCGATTGCGGGAATCCTTGTTTATATTATTTCTTTTTTTATTAAATCTTGGCTTTTGGGTTGACCAGCGTTGGAATCCTTGGAGCATTTTGGGATTGACCAAGCGATTGCGGGAATCCTTGGAGCATTTTGGGATTGACCAAGCGATTGCGGGAATCCTTGGAGCATTTTGGGATTGACCAAGCGATTGCGGGAATCCTTGGAGCATTTTGGGATTGACCAAGCGATTGCGGGAATCCTTGGAGCATTTTGGGATTGACCAAGCGATTGACGGGGATCCTTGGAGCATTTTGGGATTGGTTGCTTTAGATATGGAATGGTCACAAATGACTGATGTTCAAGGGTTCGAGTTCTTTGACTCCATCAAGGGAAGCTAGCCGGTACGTCCCGGGTCCTATCTTGCTATCAATTACATATGGACCTAACCAATTTGCCATGAACTTGTCCCTGAGATGGGATGACAAACTAGAGTTCTGTCTGGTTTTCCTTCAAGACCAAGTCACCAACCTGAAAGTCCCTCAGGTGAACTCTCATGTTGTATGCTTTCTTCAGCCGCTCTTGATAGATACGTAAATGCTCAAGAGCATTAACGCGTCGTTCATCGAGCAACGTAAGCTGGTCTAACCGGGCCTGTCGTGTAGTGTCATCATCGATGAACTCTTGCATTGATATGCGTAGGGAGGGAATTTCCAACTCAAGAGGCATGACAGCCTCGGAGCCATACACAAGCAAAAATGGAGTTGCCCCAGTGGGTGTCCGAATGCTAGTGCGGTAAGCCCATAGGGCAAGTGGGATCTGAATGTGCCAATCCTTATGACTATCGATGACTATATTTTTGAGGATGGCAACTAGCATTTTGTTTGACGCCTCTGCTTGCCCATTTGCCTGCGGATAATAGGGTGTCAAAAAACTATGCTGAATTTTGTACTTTGTGGTCAAAGCACGCACGTCTTTGTTCTTGAATGACGTCCCATTATCCGAGATTATCTTGGATGGAATACCAAAATGACATATGATGTTATGCAAAATGAACTCCACAATGCGGGGTCCAGTCGTAGAGGTTAGCGAAACCGCTTCCACCCACTTGGTGAAGTACTCTGTGGCCGTTATGATAAACGTATGATGACCTGACGACGCAGGGGAGATCTTTTCGATTAGATCTAAGCCCCACTACAAAAATGGCCAAGCCGACTGGATCGGCTGCAAGGCCTGGGAAGGTACGTGTGTCAAATTGGCATGATGTTGACACTTCATGCACTTCCTCACATATGCGCAACAATCTCGCTCTAAAGATGGCCAATAGTAGCCCATGCAAAGAATGCGCTTGGCGATGGCCATACCACTGAAGTGGCCACCACACGTACCATCGTGCGCTTGGGCGATCGCCCAAGTGGACTCTTGCTGGTCCAAGCACCGAAGGAGGATTCCTTCATAGCTACGATGGTACAAAATGTCTCCTAACAAGACATGCTTTGCCGCTTTCTGCTTGAATGCTCATTTGGCGGCATGCGTCAATCCAAGTGGGAGGTTACCTAGCTTGAGGTAGTCCCTTAGGGGTGAATACCAATCCTGCTGATCAGAAGCCTCGACGGTATGAACAGCCAATCCCTCTTGAAGTTCATCCCTAGCAAAAGCTGAGCGGGAAAGAACTTGTAAGAATAGCGTGGTGTTGCTATTAAGGGGAGTAGGGGAGAACAAGGCCCCCTAGTTGGCGTGCTTCAAATAGTCATGGATTCGAGAGAACCGATCCGAGGATGGTTCAATCTGGATCATGTGGATTCCTGGCATTAAATCAGAGCTTGCACGCTCCATCGTGGATTGCGATAATGTTTTGACTTGAATGGTTGTCATATCACCAGAAAGGTCTTGCGGGATTAGTGACCCCAAAGAGGCCATAGTGTCCGCAAAATGATTCGATGACCGAGGGAGTGCCTCGATGTCGTACCATTCAAGATTTGCCAGGAATTTGTCCACAAGGGCTTTGTAGGCCTACAGAACTGGGCATTTACATTGGAATACCCCTTTGACTTGATTGACGATTAACAACGAATCACCAAAGATGTTCAATCATTTAATGTTCATGGTGATTGTTGTCTGAAGACCTATGAGCAAGGCTTCATACTCTGCATTATTGTTGGTGCACGGGAAGTCTAATTTAAATGACAAGGGTATTGGAGCCCCTTGCGGTGTGAAGAATACAATTCCTGTGCCACCCCCTTGCTCACATTTAGAACCATCAAAAAATAGGGTTATGTCGGCCTGTGACTCAGGCTCATCAGAATCAGGCGATTTCGAGACATGGAAGACCCCGTCATCGGGTAGTTCTATGACCAGAGGCTGATCGTCTTCGATAGGGGCCTCTGCTAGTTGATCGGCTATGACCTGTCCTTTGATGGATTTCTGTCCAATAAACTCTATGTCAAATTCCATCAACAACATGATCCATTTCGCCGTGCGACTACTATGATAAGTACGACTCATCATGTATCGCAATGGATTCTCCTTAGACACAACATACGTAGTGTTGCTCAGCATGTAGTGGCATAGCTTTTTGGTAGCAAACACCACTGCCAAGCAGAGTTTCTCGACGTATGCATAGTTAAGTTCATAGCTGACCAGGGTGCGGCTAAGATAGTAAGTAGCCTGCTCTTTGTGAAGTTCATTCTTCTGGGCGAGCATGGCGCCCAGTGCCACCTCGATGAGCTGAGATGTATAAGTAGAACGACACTCCTGGTCTAGGTGGTGCCAATACTGGTGGCGAAGCCAAGTATTGTTTAATGTCGTCAAAGGCTGACTGGCACTCGTCATCCCAGTGAAATGCTACCCCTTTATGCAATAATTTGTTCATGGGTCGGCACTTGTCAGATAACTGCGCTATGAAGCGCTTGATCGACGCGACCTTACCCTACAGACTTCTGAGCTGCTTGATGGTAGTTGGGGGAAGCATTTCAAGGATTGCCTTGACTTTGTTTGGGTCCACCTCGATGCCTCACTTTGAGACTATGAAACCCAAGAGCTTTCCAGATGTGATGCCAAAAATGCACTTCTTGGGATTCAATCTGACTTTATGCTCCATGAGGCGATCGAGGATCTTGCTTAAGTCATCGAGATGATTTGGGCGTAAGAGAGACTTGGCCAACAAATCATCCATGTAATCTTCCAAAGTTTTATGCATGTAATCATGGAAGATGTACGTCATGGCACGTTGGTAGGTGGCGCCAGCATTTTTAAGGCCAAAAGGCATGACCTTGTAACAAAATGTCCCCCAGGGCATTGTGAACGCCATTTTTAGTTGGTCCTCGGGATTGATACGAATCTGATTGTATCCCGAGAAACCATCCATGAGGGATAGCATTTCGTGGCCCGCTGTAGCATCTACCAATGCATCGATGCTAGGCAAGGGAAAATCATCCTTAGGACTCGCTTTGTTTAGATCACGAAAATCAGTGCATATGCGAATCCTCCCGTCAGGCTTCTTGATGGGCACCATGTTGGACAACCATGGCGGATAATCCACGTAGATGACAAACTGTGCATCCAACAGTTTTTGCAATTCGTCTTTGACCATCAAGGCCACTGTTGGGTGCATCTTGCATAGTTTTTGCTTAACGAGGCTTGACTGTCGGATCAAGCGTTAAATTATGCATGACTAGCTACGGATCTAGCCCCGACATATCTCTGTATGACCATGCAAAAACCTCCTTCTTCTCTTTGAGAAGGGCAATGTAGTCGGCTTGCTCTTCGGGGGATAAGCTTACCCCCAGCTTGAGAATCTATGGATTCATTGGATCTGAGCCGATGTCTACGTCAGTCGTCTCCTCGACCGACATGTGGGATCCGTCCTCCAACTGGTGTGGAGTCGGGATCAAATGGATATCATTTGCTGAGTTTAGATCATCGTTAGGAACCTCGGGTCCCTCTTCAGCATGGAAGATATCCTGAGTTGGCCCAGGGGTAAAATGAAGCATTTCACCGAACGACCAGTACTCAGATGGGGATGGAGGGGAATCGACGCGATCCTAGTCTATGGCATCTATGTCTAGATACAATGACTATGCCGGATCGGCCGGATTGTGGATGGGGGCGGTTAAATCAATGGAGATCATGTTGATGGAATGATTTTGGTCTCCATTACCGCAGGTGTGGTTACTCGGACATCTTGGATGCTCTTTATGCTCTGGATCTGGCTCTAGAGGGATGGGCACGAATGGATCGGCCCTATGTGTGGATAGGAAGACAGGGTCTACCCTCGGCACTGATGTCACTATAGGGTCTCTGGGTGGAAGGTGTTCTTCGTATGCCTAGAGTAGCGGATCCAACACTTGGTCCCACCGTGCTGGGTCTACGTACCACTCATGCCCTGGCAGTATGTTCATCTATTCAAATATGTCATTAATCTCCAAGGGGCGTCGATGTTGCATCTGTCGCATGTGATTAAGATATGCCATTTCTGTTTCATCTTCATAATCACTATCGGAGATCCAAAGGCCTTCATTGGCTCTGACTGCTTGTGGCATTAAAGGCTCGCCTTGCTCAAGCAAATTTATCTGGCCCCACTATGGTTGTTCCACTCTCTATGGGGGGACCTGATTCTCTTGACGTATCATTGGCTCGACTGGAGCCTCTAGAGGAAACAGTGTCAAAAGATTCTCGTGATAGGCGTCCATAGGAATCACTTGCGAGTGATTGCTATCTGATTCGAAGGGGTCATATGATGCTGGCTCATAGTCTGACTCATCCTCCGAAGATCCGTCTTGACACTATTGATATCCGCCCTGAAAGTGGGTCCCCAAACTTTCGCCTCTCTCTAGCAAAGGGGGAGGGCGATTGAGGTTACCAAGGGTGGTTGTTGACCATGGGAGATAATCCCCCAATGTGTATGTTGTGTTAGGGTTGGCATATGGATCTGATGCCAATCCACCCTTGTGGCCTATCCTCAGGCCTTGCATGTCTTCGACCAAGATGTCTAAGGGCAGGGGGTGGTTGAACCCTACGCCCGACTTGTCATAAGGCATTTGGTATCTTGGTTGGCAAAGGACACGCACTCCTTGCTCATACCGGCCTAACCCGTATCCATGCCAATTGCATTGGCCAAGATATCTCGGAGTGAAGTTCGAGGTTGGACAGATAGTTTACATCCTCTACGCGAAAGGCTCTTCATCTTCGTCCTCTTGCATGCATGGCTCAGTGCCATGATCAAGGCCCCCATACACAAAGTTTGTCTGGTTTGGCGGGTAGCCTAGAGGAACAATTGTACCAATGGGGAGGCGAGGTCTCCCCATGTCTTGCATGGACTCTAGTGCGGGCGTTGCTACAACATTCCACACCAGATACTCCCCTAGGCCCGTATTGGCCATTTCAACAGTGATTGTTGGTGACTGAGGGGGAGGGAACGGAAGCTCTTCCGGACTCCACTCCATGTCGGGTGGGCTAGGAGCCTCCACTTCCATTTTACTAGGCATCTCTTCGGTAGAGATGTTTGAGACTGATTGTGGTGCCTCTTCCAGAGGTCGTGCCTCCTCCAGGGGTTTCTTCCCTTTGTCCTTCTATTTGGCCATGATAGGTGGCATCGTTGATGAAGGACCAACTGATGAAGATGGACCTGGCTGGGGTTTTGGTGGATCTGCCTTTGGGGATGCTTGCGAAATTGGACCCTGTCGAGATGGATTCAACTGGAAATCCAAATGCATTGATGGAAGGGTCGATTGTGGCATCAGCTGCACCGCATTGCAGTACTTGAAGGGTTCTAAGTCTGTCGGGACCACATGTACCTCCCCTTCAAATGTATACTTCAGACATTGATGAGCTATTGATGGGACACACTTCATGTCCCTGATCCATGGCCGGCCTAACAAGATGTTGTAAGCCATCTCACCTTCCAAAATATGGCACAATGTAGGTATCATCTTTTGTCCTACTTGAATGGGTAGGACGATTGTGCCGACTGTCGAGCATATTGCATCGTTAAATGCTCGCAGTGTATATGTGGAGGCCATGATGTGAGATGCCGACAGCTTCAAATGTTTCAATGCCGTTGTAGTAATGATGTTACTAGACGAGCCAGTGTCTACCAACACCCTCTTATAGGGGATCCCGTTGACCCACGTGATAACGTGTAGGGGTGGATCCGCTATGTCATCAGCCACTAACTTCACTTCATCTTCCCAAAAAGTGATGACTGGCTCGGTGCATCTTTTGACATGCCCCACAAAGTTGTTGAAGGAATTCGATTCCTGGGGCTACAACTCGATAGCCTTCAATATCTCCATAAGAGCCTCCCGATGGGGCGTTGATTGTTGAATAAGCTCATATATGGAGAGCCTAGCCGACGTGGTCCATAGACTTTGGGTAAGTCTAGTCCGAATCGTGGCCACGGGTCTAGGTGGGGGCAACTGCGTAGGGTTCTGTTGAGGCTGTGACGTTGATGGAACTTCTCTTGTGGCTGCCACGGGAGCAGCTCCTGGGTATTTCTTGTTCCTAGTCACTATACTTATCATCCCTACATACCCCTGCATGGGGCAATTCTGTTGCACCTCATTGATTTGAAGGGGTTTTTCCTGTGCCTCATGGGCAGGCAAGGGGTCTCTAAAAACTCCCATTTGTTGGTTGTTTGGTGCTACGGGGTTGTCTACAACCAATGTCTTGTTGTCAATCAGGTCTTGTATCAAGCCTTTGAATTTCCAACATGCATTAAGGTCATGTCCCTTTCGTCGATGGAATTTACAATACAAGTCCTCCCGGTACCCCTTAGGCTTCGGTGCATTGGGATCTATGGTTTGAATCTCTGGGAGGTTGATCAAATTTGCCATTGACAAGTGGTCAAATAGGGAGTCCCTAGACTCCGTGTAGGGTGTAAACTATCGCCTAGGGCGACGCTGCTGATTTTGCCCCTATTTTTGGTTTTCTCTTTCATAATTGTTAGGGGGCACTGCCTGATAGTTAGCCTTTTGAGGCTGTATTTCTTGTGCAGGCTTAGGAACATTTATAGCAACTTGGTTGACCGCAGCGGGTTTTTGTTGCGTAGTCCCTATTTTGGTGTTTTTGTTCCATTATTTTTTCTTAGGTTTGGCGATCTCGCCATCCTGTATCTTGATCTCTTCGATGATTCTGGCTTGCGCCAGAGCCTCTTCTAAGGTGGCATATTGTTGCAGCTGCAATAGCACAGAGATCGATCTCAAACAACTTCTTGAAAACATCTATGTAAGGTCGGACATAGGGGGAAGGTAGGGTAGCTTGGAAAGCAGAGTCCTCCACCGATTCCCGTAGGCCGCCATAGTCTCTTCCTCATATTACCTGAGGCTGGCCAAATCACTTAGTGATGCCTTCTTCTTGGTGTTGAAGGTGAAGCATTCGAGGAACGCATCCACTAACTGATCCAAGTTGTTGATGTTGTGCTTTGGTAATTGGGTGAACCAATCCGAGGCAGGGCCTACGAATGTGGTTATAAAGGTTCTCAGCAACAAAGCATCATTGTCCTGAATGCCAAAGCATTGGCTCAAGAACCTCGTCACATGCTCTTGGGCATCCTCCTCACCTTTAAAGATTGCCAGCTGAGGCAACTTAAAGTGCTCAGGATAAGGGGGTGCAGGCACGGACGGATGCACCGGATGACTATGGAGTTGACGTAACATGGGCTTTTGGGGCCCAGCAGCTTTGGTTTCCATAGACTCCAAATGCTCTAGTAGCACTTTATATGCATCAGAAGACTTAATCTCTTCCTCTCTAACTTGCTCCCATTGTGGGTTGTGGGAGACTTGAGGCTTGTGGAGAGGTGGCCGGATAGCAACCCCTCCGCCTTGATAGGGCATTTCGGCCCGCTCTTCTTCTTGTTCATACTCCTCATAGGCTTCTTGAGGAGTCTCTAGGTGAGACCTATGACCATGAGTGGGTCCCCGTGGAGGGAGCCCATCATTGTTTCGGGGAGTGGCCTCCCGTTCAAGTCTAAGAGGTCTTGGAGGCAGCGCTTGGTTAGGTCACGGGGACCTGTCTCGTACCAAGGGGTTACGCCTCTCATATGGTTCTGCCCTTTGGGTGCGAGGGGTCGAAACCCTCTCCGGCATGGTGTTATGCAATAACTCATCTGTTTGGTGCCTAATGCGCTCTTTACTGAGGCGATATAAATGCTCTAGTTGTTGTTGATCTTGCTCAAGCTACGTAATCTGTGCTTGGCGGGCGGCATGTCTGGCGACTGCCAGGTCAATCTATTCTACCATATTGAGTCTCGGAGGCCTAGATGCCTCTCCCATGCACTTATCTCGGTCATGGTGATCCGAGATCTCTATAGGTCGCTTCCCCCTATCGAGGTTGGCGGCATTTACTCGAGGCTCTAGCCTCGAAGGATGGTTTTGGTAAATAGCAGGTGCGGAGGCGCATTGCTCCCATGTTGTATATTGCTCTTGAGGAAGATAGGGGTCTTCCTCATTCTCCCTTTCATAAGTGTGAAAGGGGCGGGCGGAGTTGGCTCGCCCTGTCAGAGGAGCCTTGTGCTCCGGATTTGTCCTATTGTTTTTGACAGTGAGAGGAGGCAATGAAGGGATGATATAATCTTGAGGCCTCTCCTCATGGACCCTCTGCCGTTCCAGCGCTTCATCACGTGGTGGCCACTCATATCGAGCTTCTAAGGGAGCCCTTTTATCTATGTTGAGTGCCACGTGTAAGGACTCTTCCCGAAAGGGGCTATGACGGACGGGCGTGTCCCCCAAAGGGGTGTCCCTATAATTCCATCTTGACATGGACTGATGTGGACTCTCTTGCGGGTTAGGCCGCCAAGGCGGTATGACTAAGTCCTTAGGGCTGTAGCGGAGGTGACTTGTGCCCCCCCTTGTACACTTTCTGTAGCTTTCGCCCTTGATTGGGCTTGGCTACGTGTGTACACCATGGTGGTGCTTTCCTACAAGCTATGTAGATTTTTATCTCTTTTATGATTTTTTATGCTACACTAAACAGAAATGAGCACACACATACACAAACGGTGATTATCTCATTTAAATATTGAGAGTGTGTCCTAAACCTGGTTTAGTGTGTTTTTTATTTTTGTTTTTGTTTTTGAAGGTTTTTGTAAAGAACGTTTAAATGCATAATGATGGCTCTTATGACTCCCATAAATGGTCGCCCCTTCGATATACCATTGCCAGGCCGATATACCAACCTCTCTATATACCCGCCCTTACGTGAGGGAAACTGTAGGTACGTGAGAGCAGATGGTACATGGAACGTAGGTGGTACGAAAGGGGGATTGTCCTATTTATGACACCTACCATAGAAGACTTATCCTCGTGCACTTTGGGAATCACCCCAGCTACACTCGGTCAGCTTTCGTCAGGATTTACGTCGAGCAACAGTGACAATCGGGGTAAATGGATGCAAAAATCAAGCCAAGGTGGTGATGAAATCCACCGTTGGTCTTGATCAAGGGCTGGGGTTTTACGACCAGCTCCTTGGTTTTTATGATGCCACGTGATGTGTGGGGTTCTTTTTATTTTTGCAAAATGAAACAAGCAAACAACAAAGGAGAACTACTTTCCCTAAGCAAACAAGTAATCTACGAAAAATAGAAAACCGAAAATAGAAAAAGATAGGAAAAGTTTAGAGTTCTTACCTTGCCCCTGCCCAAATCTGCTGGTTCTGAGTTTCTGCCCTGAAACCACATAGACAGAAATTCATCCCGGGGAGGAACGAATTACAGTGCTGAATTCGTCACAGGGTCAGGCGGATTCCAATTCGTCCCTGGGAAGGACGAATTACAGAACTGTATCCGCCTCAGGCTGGAACGAACAGTAGTCCCGCATCCAAAAACTCGGTACCTACAAGCAAAACCACCAAATTTTGATCAGATCTCAGATCTTAAAAAAATAGAGGACTAGGTCCCACCGTGATCGCCACTGAAAGCACGAGGATACGAAAACAAAAAGGGAAAAACTCCAAGTGCGATGCAAGAACGAAACTAAACTTGATGCTACGAATTAGAAATGCGTAAAATGGAGAAAGCATAGACAAATTGGAACCCAAATGGAATGAAACAACCCTCTTCTTTTATTGATGTATTTCAAATTCGGTTACAATTCGCTTCCTCCCTTTTTAGGGGCGAGGAGCATCAAACTTGTCTCTTGGTCACATCAATGGAAAGCCATCCCTCTTTCGCGTGCCCACATGTAAGATGGGCGGACCAAACGTCGCCGCCGCTTGTGTATACGAGTGTTGATTCCTTGCTGCTCCTCCGATGTTTAGACCCTGCGTTCAAAGGAACAAGAAACCGTTAGTAGCACCTGCGAATAAGACAAAGCATGCGATCCTCAAGCCTACAATAAGCGGATGAGAAAATGAATTAAACTGTAACTAAAACTTATCCAAATGACATGAAAACTTGACAGGGACATGGAAACATCACCAAGAAGGCATTGCAAAAGAAACAGTCAAGAAATTCTTCACCGATTTGAATTCGCTCTGGGGCGGGACGGATTCGACTGTAATTCGCTCCGGGGTAGAACGAATTCACCTGCAACAAAGCGCCGAAGTGATATTGCCCAAAATGTCACATCTAGGGATCTCCAAAAGACCTACAAACTTGGGGTTAGCTAATTGGAGGCATTTTGGGAAGACCCAGATGGTCAGATTTCCCCAATTTGGCCTCCATCAGTGGGAATTTGATGCTGCCACCTGCAAGTTAGTGAGGACAACAAAAGTGACAAAACATGATAAGATTTGATCAAAGCATTACGAAATTGAAATTACAAGCTATCTAAGCAGCATAAGATGGAATGCAAAATAAACAAGTGACAAAAAGAACAATCTGCCATGAATCCCCAATCATTCCTAAAAAGGAAGATTAGGCTCGCAGCAGTGCGAGGGCGCCCGGGCGGGCCGCCCACCGTTGGAACCTGATTTCGGCACCAATCCACTTGGGATGGGCCCAAAATCTCTTGTAATGTGTTGTCGGAAAATTGGGTGGGATACTGTGGCCAAATGTCGGGTTTGGTTCCGGATTTGTGCTTCCAATGACCACCCAATGACCTCTTCTCCAAAAGAGATCACGGATGTGAAAGGCACAATTCAAGGGGGAATAGGTGTGAAATCAAAATGACAGCACTTCGTTGCTCCAAAATGCTCCTTCTCTATGTATTTTAGGGTGAGGAAACTCACCAATTTATAGACCTGGAGGTCTCTTGGGATGAGCATGCAGAGGTGCCACATGGCAACCATGCCCTTCCAGGGGAGGGAAGATTCCTCCCTGATTAGGGGCTTCATGACTGCCCCTGTAACAACCTCTAACGCTCGAAAACGCTCACCCATGCTCCCATGAAATGAAGGAGGCGTTAAGTGGCGGATCCGAGCTGCCATTTGTCAAGATTTGACTTTTTGCCCGTCAAACCTGGAATTCGTCCCACCCTGGAGCGGATTTTGTATTCGTCCCAGGGGAGGACGGATCCCATTTTGAATTCATCCCAAGGAGGGACGGATTCTGAGCAAAGTGCCTAGAAGGTGCCAAATTGATCCCTAACCTCCCAAAACTGCTGTGAGAGTGGTTAGGACCATTGTTTAACCTCTGGGGGCTGCCCTTGGGGCTGTGTGTGTCAATGCGATCAGTGTTTGCAGTCACATAATCGGATTGGTGTTGTTTTGGTGTCTACACTTCTCTTATGAGTTTAGTAACATAGAGGACTATATTTAATAATTCAAATATTCAAGAATAATTATATTTAAAATTTAAAGATAGGAATTATGTAGAATGGTTCAAGATTATATTTTTTGATACTTATTTTCCTTTTTAGATCATTGGACTAGTGATTCATGGTCCTATATATATGAAGAAACATGTACCTTTAACCCTCAATGGTTTGTTTTCTCTTCTCTTTGAATTTCAATTTGTTATGCGAATTTAAAGTGTTTATGTTTGGGTATAGCATTATGAAAAGAATTCTAAATAAATAGAAACTAAGTTTCGATATTCCTAAGAAAATTCCAAGTATTCAAATAAGTCAAAAACCACTTGTGAATACTATAAAAGGGAAAAGAATCCTACAAGGAATTACTTAGAGAGTTTATAGAATCTAGAGATAACATTTAGGATTACAAAAGATACTTTTCTAAATGATGAGAGAAATCTACCAAGGGTGAAGCGTGGGTTTTCACGTACTCTATTTCCAATTTGATCCGATTTGAGACATAGGTGCACCAATCAAATTTTTGGTGTCCTATACAACAGACCAAATACGCTAAGGCCCACATTAGAATTTTTGTCGGCCTTCATTGCAAAACGAGTCTAGAAAGGAAGAATTCGCAACATGCTCGAATAAATTTATTTTCAATCGCCGATACGGTCAAACCCCTTCTGGACTTAGTGGAATTAACTGCAAATAACTAAAATTAGTAATTGTACGTTCAATCACTGATAAGAATTTAAAATAAATTAAATAAAAAAATAGTTATACCTTGAAAATATTCTGACTACACTTTGAAGGAGGTCTCCAAGTAGAGTTTGTCATCATCAGTTAACTGGTATTTGGAAGTGACAGGCTCAACACGAGCGTGGGACAATGTTGTTAATTTGGCGACATCAATGGCTGAGAAAGAAATAATGATGTTTTTGTTGTCGACGACAATATTTACCTTTCCCGAATCCATATCATAAGTTGCAATGATCCTCTCCACCAGTTTAACGTTTGTATCGAAATGGGGTATTCAAACAAGACCCCGAAGACCAGATTATGTGACACAAGACATGTCGTAACCCAGTGTTGATAAGATTTCTAAAATCAAGGGGTAAACCAAGTTATTATAATTAACTTTAAAAAATCTAGGGGTTGTAGGGGACGCCATAGGGTATACGGGTATGGATAAGAAGATACAATGGAAAAGGTTTCAAACGAGAGAAAAATGGTTAAAAAATTCTTAAAAATTAAGGTCAATTGTAAAAACCAAGGTAAAAGTGGAGAAAGAGGGTTCATATTGTATTAAAATGAGAGGAAAAGGGGTAAGAAAGCATTAAAACAAGAGAAAACAGGGTAAGAAAGCTTTAAAATGGGAGGAAAAAGGTTAAAATCATGATAGAAAAGAGAAAAAATGACTGTTAATTCCCTTTATATAGACTTTTCTACATGCAATAATTTAACGGATGGATGACACATGTCCTCTACATGCAATAATTTAATGGATGGATGACACATGGTACAGAGCACCGCTGCTATCGATGGGAAATCGATTATTGTAGCACATCAACATGGCTGCAACTGATTGTCATGGTTGCAAACGATCAACATGGCTGCAACTGATCAACATGGATGCAACAGATTGTCATGGGTGCAACAGATCATCATGGCTGCAACCGATCATCATGACTACAACCGATTGGCATGAATGCAACCGATTATCATGGCTACAACTAATCATCATGGCTGCAATTGATCGTCATGGTTACAACCGATCGTCATAGTTGCAATCGATCAGTATGGTTGCAACTGATCAGTATGGTTATAATCGATCATCATGGATGTAAATGATTGTCATGGAGGCAACTGATAGACATGGCTACAACTGATCGGCATGGCTACAACCGATCAGTATGGTTGCAATAGATCGGTATGGTTACAATCGATCGTCATACCTACAACAGATCAACATACCTACAACCGATCGGTATGCCTGTAACCGATTGTTATGGTTGCAACCAATCATCATTACTGCAATAAACCATCATGAATGCAACTGATTGTCATGGCTACAACCAACCGACATCACTGTAACTGATTGGCATGGTTGCAACCGATCGTCATGGTTGCAATTGGTCAGCATGGCTACAAATGATCAGTATTCTTGTAACTAATTGTCATGACTGCAACTGATCGACATGCCATTTGTCGTCATGTCGACCTGAAGTCTTTCATATCGGTCTAAAGATTTTAAGTATGTCATATATTTTTAGATTTTGCAACCGATATTCATAGCCCCCAACACAGAAAAATTAGCCACGGTTTGAAATTTTTTTGAGATAAATTAATGAAATTCGCCACGGTTTGAAAATTTTTGGAGACAAATAAATGCAATTCGCCATGTATACTTCTACAAATTTCATCGGGATTCCAAGACAATTCACCTTGATTTTATAAATAGATTTTGAGGCCGACCCCTTATGCATAACCCTGTATATAGATGAAGAAACATGTACCTTTAACTCTCAATGGTTTGTTTTCTCTTCTCTTTGACTTTCAATTTGTTATGTGAATTTAAAGTGTTTATGTTTAGGTATAGGATTATGAAAATAATTCTAAATAAATAGAAACTAAGTATTGATATTCCTAAGAAAATTCCAAGTATTCAAAGAAGTCAAAATCCACTTGTGAATACTATAAAAGGGAAGAGCATCCTACAAGGAATTACTTAGAGAGTTTATAGAATCTAGAGATAACATTTAGGATTACAAAAGATACTTTTCTAGATGATGAGAGAAATATAGATGAGTCCTCATGACACAAAATATCCCATCGCAACTTCCATTAAGGGGGGAAGATGTAATTATCATTAATGCCTTATCTTGTTGGCCCCTTATACTATACTATAAGAGGGTTTTGATAGTGTGTAATTTGAATTTATTTTTCAAGAATGATATATCATGTGTAATACTATGGACAATCATTGTATAATGTTGTAATATTAATTATATATTTATCCCATTGATCCATGCTTTAATCATGTTATGTTTATCAATAAGGGTTAAATAACTGTAGTGACTTGACACTACAAATAAAATTTTGAAAGAATACAAAATATTGATATCAAGCAACCAATACCTTCCAAATCCCTCTAAATTTTAGCTATCCAACTCAATTTTTGACTGGTTCAAGATCAATTCTCTTACAAAATAACCAGAATGCTTTAGGAATAATTCACTTGCAAAGTAGCATGACTGGTTTAAGATTGAATTGCTTACATAGTGACTCAATGGATCTAATGAGCAAGTTGTTCAAGGTTAGCTAGTGATTTGCTAGAAAAAGTATATGTCTCACTAGTCTACTAGAGCAATTTTTTTTCCATCTAGCAAAGGAGCAAAAACAAAGGTATAGATGCTAATGCACAACTTTTGAGAGTAAAATTTTGGCATAAAATAGCATGTTAACTTATTTTGGAATCCTTTTAAGCCTAGTAGAGGAACATTCAAAGGCATGCAACATTTGAAGATACATCAATTATTAGAATTGACTACCAAATATTTATATTTACTAAGAGTAACTATTTCTCACTTTAAGTAACTTAGGGGTAAATTCTTATTATAGATAAGATCCATGAGATCCATTATAAGCATCATTTGCCCATGATATTTTAGAGATACACTTTGTGAAACCCACATTGTGATTTGACCTCATGATATTATTGAGAAAGTGGTAAGTCTTTATGCATTCCATTAGTGGCATCACCCTCCTACATTTCTAAGTGTGCAATGGTCAAGACATTATCCTTTTTCTCATCTTGTCATATGTTTATTAAATACATAATTAGTGAATTAGAGAATATTGATGTTATTGAAATCAATGTGTTGACTGATCCCTTACACTCCCTCACTATAACTAAACATTGTATTACACTATATTTATCTTTGTTTACATAGATTATTCACTAAAGAAATGGAAGCAACTAAATATTTAAAGCCCCTTGCTTAAATTGCTTGTACCATTAGTATTTTATGCTTGTTTATGTTTTGTAATTTGAATAACACAAGCTTATACTGAGAGGGAGGTGAACAGTATAAGACCACTTTTTACTTTTTCTTCCAATTCAATATTATGTTATGTTAAGATAGCAGTATCAATAGCAGTAATCAAATTGATGCAATAAAACCATACACAATAGAGACATAACAATTTGCGTGGTTCACCCAATGTGGGCTACTCCACGGAGAAAATATTTTACTAAAAATTTCTCAATCAATCTCTTTGGAAATGACTCCCAATTATAATGTTTATGGATCTTTATCCAAAGGAGATTTTGATCCCCTAATCTCAAGTTCGTGGATCTCTTCCATAGGAGAACTCTTTCCCATTCTGCTCTAGATATGTGATCTTCTAGAATACTTTGTCTCTCTATTGCACTGATTGGTGGACCTCTCTCCACTTGAAGACTCCTCACTCATACATGTTTTCAACTGTGTTGGTTGCTGGATCTCTATCCATTGAGACTCTATCCTCTGTACTATGTCACCTCCAAATCTTTATCAATAGGATCACTAAGAACCTGCTCAATAGGTTCACATAGAACTTGCTTAACAAGATCACACAGAACTTATCCAAAACTGAATAACAATATCACAAAGAACCTGTCCAATCCTAAATAACAAGTTCACATAGAACCTGTTCAAATCTGCTCTAGCAAGATCACCAAGAACTTGCCTAAAACTGCTCTAGCAAGCTCACCAAGAACTTTCCCAAATATGCTCTAGCAAGCTCACCAATAACTTGCCCAAATCTACTCTAGCAAGCTCACCAAGAACTTGCCAAAAACTATCCACAAATCTGTCCCAACACTATCCTCAAATTTGTCCCAAAGGCCTTCTCAAAGGCTCAATCAATCATGCTCAAGTAGCACTCAAAATAAACTTTTAATGAATGGCAATCACAACTCAACTCAACTTCATAGAAGCATAAAGAGAATTGTTAGAGACTCAATATGTTCTAATCTCACTCTCAACCCAAATCAATCTCAACTCAACTCAAATCTTATAGAAGCATAAAGAGAATTGTTAGAGACTCAATATGTTCTAATCTCACTTTCAACTCAAATCATAATAACGGAATAGTTTGTTTTATAGGACTTGAACAATCACTTCACATATCACTTGACTAGGCTTAATCAACTCAACTCAACCAATCACCACAAGTAACAACTCTCTCTCACACAACCTTAGTCCAAGTATGTATCAACCAACTCAAATGTTTCCAACAATGCTCAAACACAAATCTCACATAACAATTATACTCATGTTCTTTTATAACTCAAGTTCTTTCACAACCAATGGGCTTCAACAACTATGCTTATCAAAAAAGGTTTAGACACAACTCTCAATTCAAAAAAACTTGAAGCATTCAACCAACCACTTTCGAAAAGGAAACCACAAACAATCCTTTTTCCTCCAATGATATTTTAGAAATCAACCACCATAAACAATCAATAGGAGAATGTGCCCATACCTTTTATGAAGATGAAAAAAAACCTCTTTGTAAATCTGCCACAATCACAAAATGTTTTTGCCAATCTTCACAAGGGTTAGTAGATCACAAAATAATCACCATTACTCTACTTTTCAATAATCATCACCAAGGCCTTTAATTGCACAACTTCCTTATCTCTCCTAAAAGCACTTGTACTATAAAATAAAATAAATCAAAACATTGCATAACCTTTTCACTCCCAAAACCACTTATACCATAAAATAAAATAAATCATAATATTGCATACCTTGTCACCTCATGAAAGAATTAATCCTCTTGAAAAGGAACAATGCAAACTTCACTTTTGGAACCCCTTTGAAAAATAAGAAATATCTCTTTACACACACCTTATTTCTCCTTCTAAATAAGTTAGTCAAATAGCCCTCGAAATAAGATTTCCGACGATATATAATATACCCATTTCAGAAATAAATTGAAACCTTTACATATATATATGCCAACCTCCATTAATTGCACATAGGTTGGCCCTCCATTAATTTAAACTTAAACTTTAAACTTTAATATCTTCATCACTGGAGGTCCTTTTTCGATGAAACAAAATTCCACCTTGGCTTTTAAGAAAAAACCTTTCCACATAAGCCCACCATGGTTTTAAATAAACCTTTTATTTTGCTTACCTTGGTTGTCATAAAAATCCTGTATATCCATGCTCTCCAAAATATCATATATGATTATCTATGAAGTGCTTTTACCACCAAAACCAAATATGATCCATGTGACATCAATGACAACATAAAATGCCTCAAATTAACTTAGATTTCCAACATACTTTACTTTTAATGCAATTAGTGTAGGTTAGCATAGGAGTATTTCTATAGGTAGAGTGGGATTTTGGACTCAATCAAGTTGTTGACACTCTCTTTGAACTTTATTGAATCTAGAATTGGGGCACATCATTAAAATAGAAGTTGGGATAATTTCATTGTTCAACATGATTTCTAGCATGTCTGGTGAGACAAATACCTATTATTCACCTCACACACAAAACACTCCTTGACATCCCCACTACATCTGACCCAACATAGTTTCTAGCATGCCCAATTAGACAAATTTCCAATATTTTTACTAAAATATAGCTAAACTCCTTGAATTATGTGTCAAATTTACATTCATTGTAGATGAAGTGATTGGCTCAAAATTGAAGAGTTTTAGAAACTTGAGTCAGATAGTGATTCACTATATTTTGATCTAATTACCTAAAAATTTTCTAAGTCTATTTCTATTATTGATTTACGCAATTTTATGAGTAATTTTGTATAATTTGTAAGTGATTCATCATGAATTTCTTGCAATTACGAATATTGAAATCACAAAATAATTTTTTAAGGCCAAAGACTTGATTTTCATGTCTAGTTTCAAATTAACCTTAAAATTCACATCATTTTTATTATTTATGTTCGATTTTTATAGGCGCTTTATGAATGGTGGATTTGATCCAAACTTCAAATTTTTGAATTTTTTATGAAGCAAGCAACACAAACACATCAGAACTATGTCAAACCTCATATCTAATATTTATTTTATATTTTACATGGGTAGAAAGCGTTTGAGAAGGATTCTAAGAACGTTTTGCTAAGTATCAAAATCGTACGTGACTCACTCAATACAACGAGCAATTTGGTCTAAAAATAGTGATTTTTAATTAAGTCAAATTTGAAGAGAGATTCACATAGAATATATAAATTGATTCACAAGGAAATATAGTTATTCATAAGGAAATAGAGTGATTCACATTAGTTTCAAAGTAATTCACTCCAACCAATTTTCTTGGATCCTTTAAACTCCAAATGTTTCAAAGTTTAAAAGTGCTAGTGAACCACCCAAAATGAAAATGATTCATTTAACTTTGCATGTGAATTCCTCTATTTCATAGGCAAACTACTTTGCAAGAAAAATTTTATTGACTTTAATTCTTGCAAATTTATCGTTTTAAATTGTAATCGACTCACTCTAGTTTACAAGTGAATTGCTCTATAGACTTTCAAAATTTTGTAAATTTTAACCCTAAAACTCTATCCATGTAGTTCCATTACACAGGAATATGAATACTCACTCAAGGGCACAAATATTGGTAAAATACATTAATATGTGAAGATAACTTTTTTATCAATGAACACAACATGAAAAATATAAAAATAAACCACCACATAGGTACATCAAGATGACAAAATTGATGAATTATTGTATGCAATCCCATATTCTTAAAAGGAAAAAGTCCAATGTCTATACCCATAAGCCAAAATTATACATACAAAGAGATTGGTTTCTTATATCAACAAATGTGTTATGTGTCCACCTTTGTCAACCTAACTTGATCAAATATTGGATCAACATGAACTCACATAAAACCTCTTTATGAGATGCCCTTTGGTGTATGTAACCTTGTTAATAATCTAATTTTGAAAGCCATTACTATGTTGGTAGCATGATTTTACTTCCTATATTTAGTACCCAAAATTTTCCCCCTATGAGTGCTACTTCAATACAAAGTTCATTTAGATCTAGTTTATCCAAAAAATCCAACCTTCCTCTAGGTCAAAGTATAGGATATTTAGGGAAAATATTTTTGAATCAAAGTGAGGGTCTCATTTAAAATGTGCAAGTGTTGACTAGGCATATGAAAATGCAAGTGATCAAGGGGAAAACACTACCTTCATTCAATCAGGCACAACAAAACATACAAGGTCCACCTCCTTCTAACCAATAGATTCATCAACAAGGCTTTCATTACCCTTCTCATTTTCCAAATATGCAACCTCCTCTAGTTCAATAGTGAAGTTATCAAAATCCACTTCCTCATTCTTTTTATTATCCTCCACCTTACTATCTCCATATAGATATTTATCCACCATTTTAACAACAATATGGTCAACTTCCTTTTCCACCATAGAATAATATATCACATCCACCTAGGCCACAAAACCAACCTCTCGATTAGACCTATCAAGGACGGTTAAACCTAATGGCTTGTTCCACTATCCCCTTGCCACTATGAAAGCCTTACCTACTTTTATGGGAATGGAAATAAGACAACAATAGATTACCTTAGTGAGTTGTCTATACTCAAGTCAATCCACCATATTTAGGAAGAGGACATAATGGTATGCTTATTGATTTATTCTTTGTACTATAAAGTTTCATTGTGGTATAAAATGTTACAAGATAATTTTATTTTTATTTGGGCATAAATTTTAAAACCATTTATGCATAGGTTTTGTAGTATGAGTAATGGATATTATATTTTATTTAAATTGAACACAATCCAAAGACATCCCAAAGAGAACATGCATGATTTTAATACTAGATTATTGAGGACCTTAAATATGATTCCTGTAGACACCTAAAATTCACACATGCTCACTTCTAGATACTTGTACATCTATATACATACTTGTAGATTGACATAGGCTATCATAGGCCATCGTAGACCATCGTAGTCATCCGTACATTATCTTAGTCATCTGTAGGTTCCTAAACCTACAAAACTAGGTAAAACACCTCCTACCCACTAGGAGACCACCTATTAGCCCCCTAAGGTAACTTAAGCCCTCCCCTACACCTAATTAGACCTCATGGGATCTTATCCCTATCAAAAAAGCCTAATTAGGTTGATTAGTGATCTAATTCATCATTGACATTCACTTAAATGCACTTTTTTACTTAAGTGAGTTTAATTAGGTTCCTAAGTCAAATTAGTCCTAAACACACTTCCACACATGTGTGCACATGATATTAGTTAGGATATTTTTAAATACCCTAACTAAGCACTAACCTAACCTAGGATCTAAATAACCTTATTTAATCCTAACTCTTCCTTACACATGTGTGAGGAGGAGATATTTCTCTAAGGCATGTGGGTTTGACACCTATTCAAAACCCTAACCTAACTCCAACATGGAGTAACTCTAAGGGTTGGTTTATCTAACCCCTTCTCCTAAACTCATATTTTTCTATAAATAGAGGGTTCCCCCTCCCATTTTACCTCTCTCCCTTTCAATCACCATACAGAAACTCTACCAAAATTAGTCTAGAATCGCATCTAAGAATTCTACACCGTACAAACAATAAAGGACAACTTCAAACATCCATCTATACAAAATGTTTGGTCCCATAGTTAGCATAAGTCCAATTCACCCCCTGACCTATGAATCCGGGTTCCAATTCACCCCTTGCCATGTGAATTGACCGTGCAATAGATCCACCTCAACAAATTTAGTAGGTATGCTTTGTTTCATGCTTTTATAATGTTTTATGCAGTTTTTACCATGTTTCAACATAATTTTCCTTCATGTCCTTTTGTCTTTCATCAACAAGGAGCTTGACTAGGGTAGGTCCCCAAACCCTCTAACCATATTTTATAGGCCTCACATATAGGATCAGGAGATCACAAAAACCAATAAACTACCAATGGTTTGCAAGCCCACCTTCACTAAAGAGTCTAGAAAGAAGTCATCATGGTATTTGATATTCATAAAGAAGGATTTGAAAAATCCCTTTTGTAACCCATAAGCATTTTGAATGAATAAAAATCAACATTCTGGAAATTGTGTTTATGTATTATGTTTGATCAAATGGCATATTTCACTTGCTTTATTTTGGCATGCCCGATGGGACCCCCACAAAGAGTTGTGCTAGACTAGTCTTTTTACAAATCTAACACAATTTTATGTTTTTGTGCTATTGCAGGTACCATTCCAGATAGAACATAGACCCTCAAAATCTTGACAAGCCTCTCAGGTCATTAGAACAAAAATTTTGGGCTCCTAAACCTGATTCACATCTCGAAATGTGAATTCATATCTAATTCACCCCATACCCTATGGATCTAACACAATTGCTTCAAAAACCCTCAAAATTTGCTTCTTCCTCACTGGATGAATCATTGCTTGATTCTGACTTCTTACCCTTAGTCTTCTTGATTGCTTTGAATGTTGCTTCCTTCTAGGGAATAGGATATTTTGTTCTTATCTCATGTTTTGTAAGAATACCAAGCAACATATATCTTGTCAAAGTATCACCATCCATTGACACTTCTATAGCAGAAACCTTTTCACTGCATTTGTTTGGAAGAGTTCTCAAAACTTTATCACAAACATTTGATTCATCAATCTTCATTCCAAGTCCTTGCATAGCATTAACAACATCATCAATTCGAAGTAGATAATTACTAATGTTTTCCTCATCCTTCATTCTTAACTCTTCAAATTTCCCTTTGAGATTTTGCATCTTTGCTTTCTTGACACATTTATATCCTTCATATATATTTTCCAATTTATCCCACATGTTTTTAGCAGTTTGACAATGCATAACTTTCATAGAATTCGTTCTATGCAAACCTCTCAAAAGTGCATTCATTGATTTTGAATCATAATGTTGTAGGATCTTACCTTCCTTATATGTAGGAGGATTAATTAAGATATAATATCCAAATTCAACTGCTTCCCAAATTTTATTGCCAAGTGCCATCAGGTAGATCTTCATTCTCATACTCCAAAAAATAGTCACTTCCATAAAATACTAGTGCTGAATTATCTGAGGACACATTCTTAGAATCCATTGTGTTCTTGTTAGCTTTTTATTCAAGTTGTTAAAATCTTCTAAAGGAACCCGCTCTGATACCAATTGAAGAACACAATATTATACTGAGAGTGGGGGGTGAATAGTATAAAACCACTTTTTACTTTTTTTTTCCCAATAAATATTATGCAATGTAAAGATAGCAATATCAATAGTAGTAATCAAAGCAATGCACAAATAACCACACACAATAGAGACACCACAATTTATGTGGTTCACCCAATGTGGGCTACTCCACGGAGAAAATATTTCACTAAAATTTTCTTAATCAATCTCTTAGGAATCCTTTCCTTATTACAATGTTTATGGACATCTGTCTAAAAGATACACAGATCCCCTAAATCAATTTCATGGATCTCTATCCCTTGGAGAACTCCTTCTCCTCTGCTCTGGTTGGTGATCCTCTAGAAGACTATTGCCTCCACTACACTGTCTTGTGGATCTCTCTCCACTAAAGACTCCTGTCCCCACTCATAAGACCTATCCTCAATGTCCTGGCTAATGGATATCTATCCACTGGAGACTACTATCCTCTTTACTCTGTCACCTCCAAATATTTGTCTCAAATTTATAATAAATACAGTCCTTCGGTCTAGCACAAATCTACTCAATATTTCTCTCTAGTCTGGAACAAACTTATCCTCAAATCTACACCAAAATCTGCTCCCAAATATTCTCAAATACTTGTCTCAAATATGCCTTGTAAGCTTTCACAAAAGCTCACGCTATTCTATCCATAATTCCTCTCTAGAACTTGCTCAAATCTGCTCAATAAGTCCATACAGAACTTGCTTAAATCTGCTCAACAAGTCCACACATAACTTGCTCAAATCTGCTCAACAATTCCACATAGAACTTGCTCAAATTTTCTCAACAAGTCCACACATAAATTGCTCAAATTTTCTCAACAAGTCCACTCAAAACTTGCTTAAATATTCTTAACAAGTCCACACAGAACTTGCTCAAATTTGCTCAACTAGTCCATACAGAACTTGTCCAATCTGCTCAACAAGTCCACATAGAACTTGTCCAATTTGCTCAACAAGTCCACATAGAACTTGTCCAATCTACTCAATAAGTCCACATAGAACTTGTCCAATCTGCTCAACAAGTCCACATAGAACTTGTCCAACTTGCTGAACAAGTCCACATAGAACTTGTCAAATATGCTCAACAATTCCACACATAACTTTTCCAATCTGCTCAAACTTTCAATCACTCTCTTAGAAACATAAAGAGAATTTTTAGAGACTCAATATGCTTCAAATTCAACTCAATGCTCAATCACTTTCTCAACTCAATTCAAAATATAGAATAGTTTGTTTTATGGAACTTAAACAATCACTTCACACATCCACTTGACTAGGGTCAACCAACTCTACTCAACCAATCACTCAATGAAATAATCCTTGCTCACAAACCCTAGTCCAAGCATATGATCACTCACTCAAAATATTTCCAACAATGCCAACAACAAATCTCACATAACAATGATACTCATGTTCTTTTCAAACCCTAGTTTAAGTTCTTTTCTCAACAACTCACTTCAAAAACAATGCCTATAAAACAACTCTCACATAACAATGATACTCATGTTTTTTTCAAACCCTAGTTCAAGTTATTTGCTCAACAAATCACTTCAACAACAATTCTTATAAAACAACTCTCACATAACAATGATACTCATGTTCTTTTCAAACCCTAGTTCAAGTTCTTCATGTTCAAGTTCTTCATACAACCAATGGTTTTAACAACAATGCTTATCAAACAAGGTTTTAACAACACTTATTTATTCAATAAAACCTTGAAGTATTCACTCAACACACTCAATAGGAAACCCTAATCAAGTCCTTTTCACTCCAAACTTATTTTCCATAAAACCAATCAATCAATTCAACTATGGAAGAATATGCTCATACCTTTTTCTTGATTGGATAATGATCTTCAAAAACTGCCTTTAGGGAATACCTTCTTCTTTGCCAAGTGCCAAGTGTTAGATAACAAGTGTTATACTTCAGAAAATACAAGAATAGCTCAATTTCATGATACACATTATATCTCCTTCTCAATAGCAATATTTCACAATAATATCTTCACAAAAAATTTCTTTTCAAAACACACCTTCAATTTTTCAATTTCACAAAATTGATATTCCAACTTAATTCTATCTCCTAAGGTAAAATAATATTTACCTTAATAAAGTACCTATTTACCACTTAGGTAAATAAATTAATATCACCTTATAACTCCCTAACCTTAGCACAATTAATCAAATTCCACAAACACCCTTAAAACCTTAGCACAATGATCAAATATCACAAATATTCCCTTATGCCTCCTAAACCTTAGTATTATGCAAAAATTAAATTTAAATCATAAAAACCTTTGATGAAACCCCCTTCCACATTTTTTCGGAGTTTCGACCTTGTGCCTTCTCCCTCGGCTGGAGCCTTAGCTGCGGCTAGCTAGCCGTGTGAGCTAAGCGCTCCATGTGCTTAGCTTAAGCCCTAAGGTTGCTTAAACCTTTTCACAAAGGCTTCAAAGCCTTTGGCCTTCTCCTACATCTAGCGCCAAGCTAGACCACGAGCGCTACTCCCTCTGCCTTATTCCTTGCTTGAACACGATGCGCTACCTCGAATATGATGCACTGGCTTGCTTCTGCAATATTCCACTTTCATGATTTTTGGACGCTATGAATTTTTTGTTGTGTACAAAATCAAATTGCTATCTTCCCTAAGGTTTATCTTAGGGTTTAAATACCCTTCATTTGCTTTGCATACAACGTCGATGGATGATTCGACTTGATCATGTCGGCTTGTATAAATTATAATTCAAAAGAATTTAAATATTATAAATTTAATTTATAAAATTTAGACTTTAATAAAAAATTAAAGTCCTCTTTGAGTTAATATCAAATTGTCATTTGCACTTCACTCGGTTGATGAAAAATAATTTCGCCATCTTGGTTTTAATTAAAACCTTAATTCTGCCATCACAATGTTAGAAACTATCATTATGGTTTTAATAAAAAACCTTTTAATGTGCCACCATGGTTTTAACAAAAACCTTATAAAAACATATTTGGACAACTTTTCTCCATCTCTTTGCATTGCTTCCTAGTGTTAATGATGATTACTTCATGGTATTAATGACAACTTCATGTATTCACTTTGGCATCAATGACAAATTTTTACCCTTGACATCAATGACAACTAAATGAGCTCAAAATTTCCAACAGAGGGTCGACCTTTTGGAACAGCCTCATCAAATCTCGTAGGTTCCTCAAGTCTTGTTGTAGTTGGATTATTAGAAGTGGTGAGGCGGTTAATTTTTGGGATGACATTTGGGCCAGGTAAAGTCCCTTAGGGGATGATCCATAGTTCGCCTCCCTTGTTGCTCATTATAGAACCCATAGGCTTGAAAAGGTGGCAGACTTTATTACTGTCCAATATGGACGTAGATTTTGGTCTCCCTCCCTTTTAGAGCTGGTCGTCGATGCAGATGTAAGATTATGGCATGCTTTATTGGTGGAGTTGAGGCTTATTATGGTATGTAATGTTTTAACAGATGATAGATTAGCGTGGATGGGGACCTAGAGGGGTCCTATTCGGTTAAATCTCACTATGTTGCTCTTAGCTCATTGGAGGAAGACTTTTTTTCCTACAAATCAAATTTGGTTAAAAAATCTAATATTGAAGATTAAAATTTTCTATTGGTTGGTTGTGCAAAACAAAAACCTCTTGATTTATAATCTTCTCAAGAGGGGGATGTGCTTGGTCAACAGGTGGTATTTATGCAAGAATGATTGGGAATCGACGAATCATATTTTACTTAGTTGTCATAGTGGCAGAAGATTATAGCTTCCATTTTCTCTTGGTTGGACGTTTCTTGGGCGTTTCCTAATTCCTTAACGGATTGTGTCATCCAATGGAAGTCACCCTTTATTTTTTATCGGATTAAATATTTTTGAAAATTTCTCCTCCCACACTCCTTCTGGGGAGTGTGGAAGGAAAGGAACTCAAGGGCATTCAAAGAAGTGGAAAATAATATCGCCCAAATCAGCCTCAAGATTCTGTGGAAGGTATCAAAAAATTTGTCTTCGGCTCTCAGTAATTTGAATCCTTCGAAATTAATCTGGTTCTCTCCCAAGCGAGCAAATTTTGGAAGAACAACTTGGTTTTGTGTCGTTAGCCCGCCTTCCTCTTTCTCTTAATCCGATGAGGGAGGTTCGTTGGTCTCCATCACTCGTTAGGTGGTTCAAACTTAACTTTGATGGCGCCTCTAAAGGCAACCCTGACTTAGCTGGCACGAGCGATGCAATAAGGGACAACAATGGTGATCTTATTTTGGCTTATGTGGAATACTTTGGAGTCCAATCTTCCACGATAGCTGAAGCTCGAGCAACTTTCATTGGCTTGGAGCAGCTTAAGAACCTTGGTATCAGAAACACAATTATTGAAGGGGATTCCCTATCCATCATCAATATGCTTCGTGGAGTTTCCCGTACGGGATGTAAAATAGCTAATTTTATTGATGAAGCAACTTGGATTGCTCGTTCCTTTTCTAGCGTGGAGTTTTCCCATATTTTTAGAGAAGGTAATTCAGTGGTTGATCTCTTAGCAAACTTGGGAGTTCGTTCTCAAGGCTTATCTATGTAGTAGTGGGGTTTTCCTAATGATGTTGTAATTCGCATCAAGGAGGAAGCTCCTTAACTCTTGTTATACTTTGGTTCCTTTCCAAGATCTGGGCGATCTGGTTAGTGCCCGCGGATTTAAGCATTTTACGGTGTGTACTAGCCTTTATTATGTTATCCCCTCAATATGTTCCTGCCTTCCCTGATTGTCCCTTTTGACCCCTAGTGATGTCACCCCTTCTTATGCTCGAACTTGTCGAATGTTGCAGCTTGTTGTAACTTTCAAATTTCAAACCATGCATTGATTCAGGTTGGTGGTTTCTGGCCCCTCGCGTTGTCCTGCTATTCTTTAGGGCCGAGTTGTTTGGGTTTTGCTCCTTGGCTTGCCTTCGTGGGGATGGTGTGAACTCCCTCGGTTCCCTTCCTTGAGGGGTGCTTGCCTCGGTTTGTAATATTTTATGTACTTTTGGGTGGGCCTCCCTTATGGAGGTCGTCTTGTGGTTTAATTGGCCTCCAGGCTTTCTTGTTGTGTAAGGTTGTGGGGCTCCTTTCAAAACCCTCTTTTAATATTAATACCAAAAATAATTGTATGTAAATATTTGATAAAATTAACTTAAATGAGTTTTAATTAAAATTTAAATATTAAATATAAGATACATACATCAAAATGTAATAAAAATTATTAATTTTTTTACTTTATTTAAATTTTCATACAAGTTTTCTTCAATTTTTTCCCATATTTAAATATTTAATATTATTCTTTTATTCTTCTAAAAAATTAAATTATATATACTATTTCTATTTTTTTATTTAATTTGTGGAAAACATCCAAAAGGATGCCACTTTCGGGTAAGAAGGCAGGGGTACCCCTAGCCTATATCTTTGACATACTCAAGGAGCAATATACTATTTCTATTTTAATTGTACTTATACATCCTATTAAAAATATTGTTTCGATGTTCCTCACATTTTTTAAGATAAAAACTTTTAAAAATATGATCAATATTTTGTATTTTAGTTCGTCTTAATAAGATATATATAATTTATTCAAACAGTTTTACTATTTTTCTTACCATAAAATATAATCGTTCATTTGAAAAAATTAATTACTAGACGTACGGATCGAGTAAATAAAATATAGTAATTTATATCTCTTAAAATAATTGCTGGCATGGTCATAAAATAATAGCCACTTACATTCTTATATTTTTTGAAAACTTTAAGAGCAGTGTGTCATGGAAGGAGATTACATGAGTATGAAATATTCAGCTTTAGTAGCCCTGCATCATGCAGGAAAGATCAATGGAAGAAGTCCATACGTTTCATAGCCGGAACGACATAAAATATAAATAATAAAATTATATAAAGATATATAGGTTTAAAATAATAGTCCAAACAAACTCATATATATATATATATTTATTTATTTATTTTCTCACATATGTGAGCTTGTATTAAGCGAATGCTTAACGTGAAAAGAAAAGGTGAAGAATAGTCAAAATGACTGGTTCTACAGCCATATCAAAAGTTACAATTATTGTTTTCTTGCCTGTTCGTTATTAAAGCCCGACTGTCATCACAGTTCAAGTCCACCGCCTACCACACGGCGATGATGTGTTTGTCTCACTATTCAACGTATGTATATATGTAGAGAACAGAAAAAACGCGGCATTAGGTGGTTTCTGCGTTAATGGAATTGAACGGCTTAGATGGGTATTTGGTAAGGAATTAAATGACTGGTTCAGCTGAGTTCGGTATATAAGGGGACTCTAGTGCTAAGAGTTCGTCACAGAGAGAGTCGATACCCGTTTCAATTTCAGTGTAATTGTAGTCGGTATGGCAGTGAAGGTATCAGGCAGCATGAAGAGAATGGCATTGGCATGGACATCCAAAAACTCTGGAATGCTACTGATGCTGGCGCTCATGGTTACCGTGGGTCAAATTGTTGTCGAAGGAAGAAACCTCAACGTCTCCACAAAGTACGAAACGGATAATTTGGGTGGAGGTAGAGGAATTGGCGGTGGTGGCGGTTTTGGAAAAGGTGGCGGTGTTGGACTTGGTGGCTGCGGAGGTCTTGGCGGAGGCGGTGGAGGAGGTTTGGGCGGAGGTGGTGGAGGAGGTTTGGGTGGAGGTGGCGGGGCCGGTGGTGGTGCAGGAGGAGGCTTGGGCGGAGGTGCCGGTGGTGGCGCAGGGGGAGGTCTTGGTGGAGGTGCTGGTGGCGGTGCCGGTGGTGGCGCAGGAGGAGGTCTTGGCGGAGGTGCTGGTGGCGGTGCGGGTGGTGGAGCTGGAGGAGGCATAGGTGGGGGTGCCGGTGCCGGAGGAGGCGTTGGAGGCGGTGCTGGAGCAGGAGGCGGCGTAGGCGGCGGTGCTGGTGGTGGTGCGGGTGGAGGATTTGGTGGGGGTGGGGGTGCTGGTGGTGGTGCGGGTGGAGGATTTGGTGGAGGAGTTGGTGGGGGTGGAGGAGCTGGAGGAGGAGGGGGCTTCGGTGGCGGCGGATTTTGAGTTTTTAGACATTAGTTAGGCTGGAACTTTATTTAAATTACGTAATGTCTGGTTGCGTGCTTTTCCATTGATGGTTGCCGTCCATTTCCATTGGCAGGAAATGTTTCACCGTATTGTTATGACATGCACTTGCAATAAATATTACAAAGAAGGTTGAATGCTATAGGCTGTAAAGTGGCTCTTCAAATTTCTTCTTAAGTTTTTTTTTTTAAATGTTTGTGGTTTAATTATTAAAACATATGATAACAGTTTCTAATAATAATTATTAGTATATCCGTAACATATGAAAAGGGGAAATTTAAATCTAAGGCCTTTCCAACGGATTATTAAAAGTTTAGCTCGTAAATAAACTTTCGATTATTATAATTTTTTACTTTGTTGTATGATTCTTATGACCTATATGTTGTTTGAAAATTTTGAAAAATGATAATAAAATATAAAATAATAAATAGAGAGGAATTTTAGATTTATTCCAGAAGAGACAAAATTTTTATGGTTATTTGTTTATTAACTTCATAGTGAATTAAGTGAAAGAGGAAAAGTTAAAGGGAAAAAGAGTTCCATGGAGATTCAAACATGTAGTGAATTAATGTTAGGTAGTGGAATTTGTAATTAAAGGGAAGTAAAAATTGTAGTTGTGCATATTCACCAAAAATATTTGTAATGACTATATCATATGTGTGTATTTGGTTAAAAAATTATATTGTGTAAAAGAGCAGATTTCACTTTTGATATAAGACCTATTGTTAGTCTTTGGTTGGATGGCATTGATAACCTGATATTTCTAGCCATTGATAATGGACAATGATAAATCTATTCCTATTCCAAAGTTTAGTTGGTAATATTATGACTACTAGAGCATTACGATGAGGATGTTGTTGAATATAAAATATCTTTGGAATATTGTTAAGTCATCATATTGGTCTATTATCCCACATAGTGACAAACAACCAAAGGAGATTAAGAAAAATAATTATTTAGCATTGTACCATATTTAGTCAGCTCTAGACAAAAGCTTATTTCTAAGGATTACATATTCAAAATTAGTGAAGTATGCTTGGTATAAGAGGCTTATCAAGGAAGTGGCCATGTGAAAGTGGTCAAGTGGTAGACCTTGAAGAGAGTTCAAAAACTTGTGGATGCAAGAATATGAAAGTCTAAGTGAATAATGTGTTAGAGTAAAAGATGTTAATAAAATGGTCATTCTTGGAGAAATAATGGAGAATGAAGTTTTGAAGAAGGTTCTAAAAACTCTAATACAAATATGGAACCATGTTGGCATCATTATTGAAGAGAGTAAATATTTGACAACATTATATTTTTATCACCTTTTTGGTTTATGTCATATTAAGAAATACTAAGAGACACCTTTGGTGAAGGTGAAGAGAAGGATTTTGCCTCAAAGGTAAGAGTCTCAAAGAGTGATGGTGCTAGTACAAGCAACCAAGGACAAGGACAAAGACAAGGACAAGGAAGAGGGTATAATTAGAAATTTTCAAGAGGAATAGGAGGAAGAAGAAGTGGATATAGACTTGACAAGAAAAATTTTCAATGCTACCACTACAAAAGGTATGAGTATATTAGAAAAGAATGTAAAGTAAAAGCTACAAATGAAGTAAAAATAGTAAACTATGCAAATCAGATTGAGGAAGTTTCAAAAAACTTGTTCTTATCCTATGACAAGGTTGAAAATAGTCTTCAAAATAATTGGTATCTTGCTTTTGGTCATTCAAACCACATCACAAGCAACAAGGAGTTGTTTGCTACTATGTATGAGAAATTCAAGACCAAGATCAAGCACAGTGATAACATATTTTTAGAGGTGGAAACAAAAGGCGTAATGGATGTAAATACTAAGGAAGGTAAAAATAAAATTCATGATATTTATTACACTCTTGATCTTAAGCATAATCTGTTAAGTGTTGGGCAACGTTTTGAAATGAATTACATATTTTTGATAATAAGCAATGTATCATATATGAAAAGAACCATCCGAAGAAAGTTATCAATTTTGTTCCTATGTCAATCAATAAAATGTTTCCTTTGATGTTTAAAGGTAATGGTAGAATATTTTCAAGTGTTTCTATTGAAGCTAAGAGTTGGTTGTGGCATTTAAGGTATGGCCACTTAAACTTTCAAAGTTTAAAGTTGTTGACTTCTCAAGAGCTAGTTTTTGGTTTGTACAAAGTTAAATATCACAAAGAAGTTTGTGAGGGATGTGCCAAAGGAAAGCATTCTAGAGATGGTTTACAAGAGGAAAAGCATGGACAACCCAATATCCACTTCAATTAGTTCATTATAATATTTATGGCCCCATACAAACCAAAAGCTTAGGTAAGTCATCGTATTTTACTACTTTTATTGATGATTTTTCCAAAATATTTTGGGTATATTTTTTGAAGAATAAATATAAGGCTTTAGATGTTTTCAATAACTTTAAAGTCTTTATAGAAAATTAAATCATATATAGAATTAATTATTTAAGTATTGATTGCGGTGGTGAGTATTGTTCAAGGTTGTTCACATAGTTTTGTGATAAGAATATAATCAAGACACAACTGAAAACTGTATAGACTCCTCAAAAAAATGGGGTGGCTAGAAGAAAGAACCAAATTGTAGTTAAAATAACATGAATCATGCTTCAAACAAAGGGATTGAGAATTTATTTTTGGGCTAATGTGGTTGCTACTACAATATATATTCTTAATAGAAGTCCAACAAGTGCTCTAGATAAGATGAATTCGTATGAAGCATGGTATGAGAAGAAATCCAATGTTAATAATTTTAAAGTTTTTGGTTGTTTAGCCTCATGTTGCTATTGAGAAAAGGAAGATTGATATGAAAAGTAAGCCTTGTACTTTTATTGGAAATTGTAAAAATAGAAAAACTTATAGGCTCTATAATCCAAATACTAACAAAGTTGTAGGTTTTTAAAGATGTGATTTTTAATGAAGGGGGAGCATATGGTTATCAAAGAGGTCAAGGTAGTAAGACCATCAATGTTAGTAATGATAGTGTTGGTGGTGAACAATCCACTAGTGTGTCTACTCTATTAAGTCTACCATGTAGTCCTTCAAGCAGTCCTAAGGAGAGTTCATCAAATTCTTGAAGTAACTCATTCCCATTATTTATCATAGAAGACTAAGAAGAGGAAGAGAAATCTTCAAGATCCTCCACCAAGTTAAAATATTAAAAGTAATTTTGAAAGGAGTCTTATAAGGGGTTAAGATCAATAAGTTGATCAAGTTGTTTCAATATTGAAAAGGTTGCACATATATGGAGATGATGAAGAAGATCCTAAAGGTGAGTCAGTTAATTATGCTTTGATGTCTTAAGTTTAGTTTTAACCTTCGTATTTTAAATATTATTGTGCTAATGATGTGTGAATGCAAGAAATGTAATAATAGATCAATTCCATTCAAAAAAATAATGTTTGAGAGCTTATGAGACTTCCCAATGACAAGAAATATATGTGTTTCAAGTGGGTCTACAAGACCAAGCATAACAATAATGGTAGTATTGAAATAAAAATGCTAGATTTATTACAATTGGATTCACACAAAGGTATGGAATTGATCACGAAGAAAAAATTGCACCTGTAGCAAGGTAAGAAACAATCAAAATGGTCATTCCCATAAAATTCTAAAATATATGGAGTGTGCATTACTTAGATGCGAAAAGTGCCTTCTTGAATGGGTACATATAAGAAGAGGTGTATGTACAACGACCATAAGGTTTTGAGGTTCAACGTAAAAAATACCTTGTATACAATTTTTAGAAGGCCTTGTATGGCCTCAAGCAAGTTCCAAGGTATTGGTGTACCTATATATGGATACTTTCAACAAAGTGGCTTCAAAAGGAGCAAGATTGAGCCTACCTCTACTCCAAGAAATAATGTAATGATATTTATTCTTCTTGTATATTTCTATATAGATGATCTGATTTATATGTGCAATAGCTCAAAAATGAAATATGAATTTAAAAATGCTATAATGAATGATTTTAAAATGAAACATTTGGGTTTTATGCATTAATTCCTTGGAATGGAGTTCCATAAACATGAAGATGAAAATTTTACTTACCAAAAAAAGTATGCTAAAGATATGTTAAAGAAATTTTATATGGAAAAATGTAAACCAGTGTCCAGATTGATTGCTCATGGAGTAGTGTTATGCAAGGAGGATGGGGTTGGGGTTGAGGAAGTTTGGTGTTTCTTAGTAACATTAGACAAGACATTTCTTATGTTGTTTCTCTTGTTTCAAGGTACATGAATGAACCATATCAAATTCATTAGAATATTGCCAAGAGAATCTTGAGGTATGTGAAACGTATTCTTGATTTTGGTATTCATTATTATGAAACTAAGGAGATAGAGTTTGTTGCTTTTGGTGATTCTCACTGGGGCAACAACTTGGATGACTAGAAGTCTACTTTTGGTAATTATATTTCTTTTGGTTATGGACTAATCACATGGAGCTCAAAGAAGCAAGGATCAATTGATTTTTCCTCTACAAAAGTAGAGTATATTGTAGTCACTTTAGCTAGTGCACAAGCCTTATGGATTAAGAAGGTATTGGTGGAGATTAGTGAGAATTATTGTTATCCTACAATCATTTTTTTGTGATAATATAAGTACAATTAAATTTACAAAGAATCCCATCCATCATAGTAGGTCTAAACACTTTGATTTGAAGTATCATTTTATTAGGAATATGGTACAAAATAAAATAATAATATTTAAGTATTGTAGCAATCAATAGTATATTGTTAATGTGTTCACAAAATGATTTTTCAAAGCTTAGTTATTACAATTTATAGATAGTCTTGTGAGACCTCTTAGCATAAAGGGGAAGAATATTGGAAATGTGATGCTGAGAAAAAATTGAGTTATGCATATTAATTGATGTTGAGAAAAAAATTAGTGGACAAAGGTTAATTTAGTCTATAACCAAAATTATGTATATTCTTTGTCATATTAGTTAGGTACTCGAATTTGTAACTGAAGGGAAGTAAAACCTATAGGTATGCGTATTCACTAAAATAATTGTAATGACTACAACATATGTGTGTGTTTGGCTTAAATAAAAAAATCATGCCATGCAAAAGAGCAAATTTCATAGAAGCTAAGGTATTGATTATGGAGGTGGATTTGGAAAAGAAAATGAGGTTTATAAAACTTGAAATAGAATGTGAATTTTAGGTTTTGGTTAATTGGGTCATTGGAAAGTATGAATGTAATTGAAAAATAAAGGATCTGATAATTGAAATTAGGGATTAGGTAGGGAACATATATGACTATATGGTACAATATATTTTTAGGGAGAAAAATAGTTTGGTAGACACATTGGAAAATAAAGGAGTGGGTGAGTAAGTGGGATGGTCTTGGAGACTAGGTGAGTTATTCCTAAAGTAGTAAGCAAAATAATTGAAAGAGACCATGAAACACTAGAAAATTCCAAAAATATGTAATAAGTAAAGAAAAAAAAATAGTAAACAAAAAATACTGAAAATATTTCTTGGCTAAGAAATTTTATGTTTTTTTTAAAGTCATAGCTAGAACTATTGTTATGGTAAATGAATTTGTTTTACTAGGTCCCCAAACTAGTTACAAAATCCTCCTAAAAATGGGTTCTTGTTGTCTTACTACATAAACCATTTTTAACTAGACAAATTGACCTTCTTAGCATAACATAAGCTAAAAATATACAATACCATAATGTCAAAAACAATGCTTAAAACAACGTAAAATTTTAGCTAAAACATAAAAAATCTCATGAAATATTTCCAATATTTTATGTTTATTGTTTTATTTATTTTTTAATCCTTAAAGATTCTTAGAATTTTGTAGTCTCTCTTGGTCTGTCGCATGTATTTTTCTTACTACATTTAGAAATGGCTTACTTGGTCTCCAAGACCATTCCACTTTCTTGCTCACTCCTTTATTTTACAATGCATCCACCAAATTGTTTCTCTCCCTAAATATATATTGTATCCTATAGCATGCAGGACTTTTTATCTACTCCTAAATTTCGTATATGACATCCTTTATTTCCAGTTATACTCATACTTCCTAGTGACTTAGTTAATAAAAACCTGAGAATCACTCTTTATTTAAAATTTTCTATCCTCTATTTTCTTTTCCAAAGCCAACACATGATCAAGGCCTTAGCTTTGGCCATTGTTATTATTGTTATTTAAAATTTCTCTAAAAACATCCCCACCACCTCACATTTTTCATTCCTTATAGACCCTCCCTAGATCACCTATTTGTAGACACCTCCACCTAACCATAGACCTATCCATGAATGTTGTTTTGGTAGGATCCCCTACACATAGTTTGATACCCCAATTATTTAAGTTCTAATGATCATATGAAAGTGGTGTAGTCTCCTCAATACTACCTATTGCTTGAACCATTGCTACTTTAATTTTTGTATAGACTCTTATTCTTTTGTGTTTTTTCTTGGAATATGTGATGGTTACTTTATAGCTACATATTTTGCATGAAAATCAATGACATCATTCTCCATAGAGATTTCAATATGGCATTTGTAAAGGGACTTCTCCACTCAGTAAGTCCTTGATTCCTTGTGGTGAAATCCACTTGACCAAGAAGTCCCTAAGTAGACTATTCTATATTTTTAACTCAAAACACAATGCATAAACAAATATTTCATATTTTCCTTTATCTTTGTGCATAAGGTACAATATGAAAAACCTTTAAACCCCTACCTCTTAAGGTTTTCTTCCATTATCATTTTGTTATATCACTAGCCTTCCAAAGGATTTGATTTTGGGTATGGCTAGTATTCCCCAAATCCTTACCCATACCTCCTCTTTGGTAACAAAATATATAATATACTTATGCCTTCTCTTCACTATGTATTCCACTTATGAGATTCTCATCCAATATTAGATATTATCTCCTTTTAGTGTGAGGAAAGAGGACTTAAGTCTCATGAGGATATAGCTAGTTTGGTGAGACTATTGAGTTCCATTCCACTCCTCAAGAACACCCCTTATATTGGCTTCATGTTCTTTATACACATAATATTTTACCTTTGAACCACAAATTTGTTATATAACATGTACTAAAGTATTCCAATTGTCATCTTATTTTAGAGGGTTGTTCCCTAACCAAAGGTTATGCCAAAAATTGATGATATCACATGAACCCTATTTCCATCTAATCCCTTTCTTGATCTCCTCTTTACTCTCCAATATATGGTTATATTAAACAAAACCTTTAAATTACTTCTCCTCCTTAAGGATGTGACATGGATCCTCCCCACCTAGGTAATTATATCTTAATATATTCACCCATATTTTGGTGGGTTATCTAAGAAATATCTATGTAAGTTTCCCCTAAAAGCTCTCCCCATTTCATTAATCCTTCATAGATCTACACCTATCCATGATTTTAGTTGGAAAACCATCTCCCATCAGATTATGGGTATTCTTTTTTTCCTTCATACTAGTTCATAAAACTATCTTTGTTGGCTCTATAGATGATTTTTTGTTGCTTTTAGAGTTTTAAACAATGATAAGATGTATGTGGGTAAGGATTGTAGAGTCTCTTGAAGAAGTTACATCATCCCAACTTGGATCAACCAATTACCCTTCCATATAATAAGTTCTTTTTGAAATTATTCAAACACTAAGTTCTAGTGTACTTGCCTATTAGGCCCAACATATAATATCATTCCTAAATAAAGAGATGGAAGGGTTCCTAGTTTGCACCGATTCTTTTCACTTTTTTTGACACCTAATTGGGGTGTGTAGGAAATACATGAGAATCTTATTCTTGTTTATTTTTTGCACAACCTCTTCTTCACAATATTCCCATATCCCTACCCATACTTTGATCTCCACTATAATTGCTAACCCTAATAGAGTCGTACATTAAAAAAAATATTTATGTGATATGGCATTGTTAATTACCTTTAGACCTTGGTTATGGCAGGTGTCAAGAATTTTTAACAAAGTATTTCTTAGGAATTTAGTTAGAAGAATAAGGGGTAGGAGGAAAGTGGGTCTTCATGCCTAAGACCCCTTGAAGTACTAAAAAACCTTCTTGCATCCTATTCATCAAAATTAAGGACCATGGTATTTGAACATATGTCATTGTTATATCTATCCATTTCTCCCCAAAATCAAACCTTTATAAAACCTTACAAAAGAAGTAATTGCTATTCTATAAGCCCTCCTAAGCAATAATGAATATGTGTTTTATGCATTTGTGCTCCACTATAGAATGACTTAAGCCTTAATAGGGATGAGTAAAAAATGCTGCTTTCCCTTTCTTCACCAATTTGTATGAAGAGTAGTGTTTCCTTATGCATAGGAAGATAAAGAAATTAAATAAGATTTTATAGCTTGAATGCCATAATAGGCATCCAAAAACTCTACGGTCAATTTCATGGGGTTTATATCAGAGGCTTTTGAAAAAAATTATTTGAATAAAAAAGAGTTTGGTTGTTTTTAGTTAGAGTTGTATATAAAAGTGTTGTATTAAAGTTTGATTTTGAATGTAGGTTAGAAATAAAACCAGCTTTTTTTTTTTTGTAAAATTGATGAATTATCAAGCATCCTACATAAGTAAAAGCATAATTTAATAAGAGTATGGATAATATTTGTATGTGAATATTTGACAAACTTGATTTAAATAAGTTATACTTAAAATTTGAATATTAAATATAAGATACATACATATAAATATAAAATATGATAAACATTATTAATTTTTTTTTTTATTTTCCATATAATTCTTCTTCAAAAAATCATATTTAAATATTTAATATTATTCTTTTATTCCTCCAAAAAATTAAACTATATATACTCTTTCTATTTTTATTGTACTTATACTTCCTATTGAAAAAATATATTATTCTTTTATTCCTCTAAAAAAAATAAATTATATATACTATTTCTATTTTTATTGTACTTATACTTCCTATTAAAAATATCGGTTAGATGTTCCTCACATTTTTTTTTAGATAAATACTTTTATAAATATGATCAATATTTTGTACTTTTAATTCTCTATAGTCTTAATACGATATATATAATTTATTCAAACAGTTTTATTATTTTTCTTATCAGAACGAGTAAATAAAATAAAGTAATTTCTCTTCAAATAATTGCTGGCATGATTATAAAATAATAGCCACTTACATTCTTATATTTTAAAAAATAATAATTTAAGAGCCGTGTCATGAAAGGAGATTGCATGAGTATGAAATATTCAGCTTTATCAGCCCTGCATCATCCAGGAAAGATAAATGGAAGAAGTCCATACTTTTCATAGCCGGAACCATATATATATATATTCACATGTGAGAGCTTGTATTAAGCGAATGCTTAACGTGGAAAGAAAAGGTGAAGAATAGTAAAAATGGTAAAGGATAAACAGGGAGGGTCTTAAGAGTGCCACTAACGTAACGTAGCCTCAACTTTTATGATCGGCCTGAGCAAAGCAGATATTTCTCTTATAAACATGTGCTTGTCTTAAAGTTTGTTACGTATGTCAGCATTTGTCGTTGCAAACAGCCCCGAAAATTAAATGCAATGGACAGAAGATTGACCTTTTGGTTTTTTTTGGTTAATACAAGATTATATTCATAGTCATTTTCTATTATTAAGAAGGGTTTGAATTTTGAGTTGCCTTTTATAACTCTTGCGGCTTCTGGCTTTATTTGGGATGGTAATTGCAGGTGGTTTGGGGTTTGTATCAGTCGTCATCAGTATGGCGCATTACTTTAAGGATTCAGATCAGACTACTTCCTTTACTAACTGACACTACCAAAATTTAATCCTAAATCTCTTCTTAATAAATACCCAACCAAAATAACACTGCAATCTATTCAAAATCACCATCCACCGCAATTCAAACGGTCAAGAGAGTATTTGCCATTCCGTAGACATTATCAATGTCATATGAATATCGATGGATTTTCCTCTCCCCCTGAATAATATTATTAATTGATTTCCGATTGAAATTGGAAGACAGCTGCGGCCCACGGTCATACAAGCATGTTACTGGTTCTACTTTTCTTGCCTCTTCGTTATTAAAGCCCGACTGTCATCACAGTTCATGTCCACCGCCTACCACACGGCGATGATGTGTTTGTCTCACTATTCAACGTAGATGTAGAGCACAGAACAAACGCGGCATTAGGTGGTTTCTGTGTTAATGGAATTGAACGGCTTAGATGGGTATTTGGTAAGGAATTAAATGGCTGGTTCAGCTGGGTTCAGTATATAAGGGGACTCTAGTGCTAAAAGTTCGTCACAGAGAGAGTCGATATACGTTACAATTTCATTGTACTTGTAATCGGTATGGCGGTGAAGCTATCGGGCAGCATGAAGAGAATGGCATTGGCATGGGCATCCAAAAACTCTGGAATGCTACTGATGCTGGCCCTCATGGTTACCGTGGGTCAAATTGTTGTCGAAGGAAGAAACCTCAACGTCTCCACAAAGTACGAAACCGATAATTGGGGTGGAGGTGGAGGAATTGGCGGTGGTGGCGGTTTTGGAAAAGGTGTCGGTGTTGGACTTGGTGGCGGCGGAGGTCTTGGCGGAGGCGGTGGAGGAGGTTTGGGCGGAGGTGGTGGGGCCGGTGGTGGTGCAGGAGGAGGCTTGGGCGGAGGTGCCGGTGGTGGTGCAGGAGGAGGCTTGGGCGGAGGTTCCGGTGGTGGCACAGGGGGAGGTCTTGGCGGAGGTGCTGGTGTCGGTGCCGGTGGTGGAGCTGGAGGAGGCATAGGTGGGGGTGCCGGTGCCGGTGCCGGAGGAGGCATAGGTGGGGGTGCCGGAGGCGGCGTAGGCGGCGGTGCTGGTGGTGGTATTGGAGGCGGTGCTGGTGGTGGTGCGGGTGCAGGATTTGGTGGAGGAGTTGGTGGGGGTGGAGGAGCTGGTGGAGGAGGGGGCTTCGGTGGCGGCGGATTTTGAGTTTTTAGACCTTAGTTAGAATGGAACTTTATTTAAATTCTGTAATGTCTGGTTGCGTGCTTTTCCATTGATGGTTGCCATCCATTTCCATTGGCAGGAAATGTTTGACCGAATTGTTATGACATGCACTTGCAATAAAGATTACAAAGAAGGTTGAATGCTATATGTTGTGAAGTGGCTCCTTAAATTTCTTCTTATTCAAAGTTTTGATTGATTTAATTATTAGAAGTTTAATTGATGATCGTAAATAGATTTTCAATTGTTATAATTTTTTACTTTGTTTCAGCCGTATGATTTTTATGGCCTGTATGATATTTAAAATTTTTGAATAATAATAATAAAATATTAATGAATAAATAGATAGGGTTAACTTTTAGATTTATTCTAGAAGAGAGGAAATTTTCATGGTTATTTGTTTTTGAACTTCTTATGGATTAAATGAAAGAGGGAAAGGAAAAGGGGTTCCATGGAGATTCAAGCATAAGAATAAAATCTATAAAGTGCCTTTGCATTGGAATTTTGAAGAAAGGGATTCATGGTTTTATTAGGTAAATGTTTTTTAATTTCATAACTTTTGCATATTGAAGGGTTTTGGGGTTTTGGTTCTAGATTAAATAGATTTTGTTTTATTTGTACTGGTAATATTAGTTTAAGGTTTTATTGTATTGTTAAGGTGAATCAACCAAGATGGATCCTTTGGCATATGTTGTTTGAATGGAAAAAACATTGAGAAATAAGAATCTTTTATGCATATTTAAGGGCTATGAAAGGTCTTGATGAAAACATTTATACTAAGAAGGAAGCCTTAAGTCTATTTTTATTTTTGGTCAAATATAATATTATTTTCCACATTAAAGATGAGAGTTATCTCATCAAGGTATGCACCAAGTTGCAATACTTGTTTGGAAAGGTTAATGCCACAAAGGTTAATATATTGTAGTTAGATCTCTCTTCTCTTTGGATAATGGTTTTTAGTAACTTGGAGGATGATATTTAACAATTGAAACCTTTAAGAATAAATATTGCATCTCTTGGAGTTAAATATAAGGATGATGTAGAATGGTTCAAGATTGCCCTTACTAATATTTCTTCTCCTTTTCATATCATTGGACTAGTGATGGATGGTCTTATGTATATGAATGAACTTGTACCTTTAACCCTCAATAGTCTCTCTTTTGTTCTCAATCACTATGAAGGTGCTATTGGAAATTATGGTGTTTTCTTTCAGGCATAGGATCATGAAAATAATTTTGAATTGGTAGAAACTAAGTCTCAACATTGTTAAAGCATGTGATGGAACTCCTATTGTTAAGCTTGATATGGGTAACATTCAAACTTGCATTGAAGATCTAGAAATAAGAGGACTAATTTGTTGGTTCGTGGGTTTTTGTCCGAGCCTACCTGCTTTCAAAGTCTGGGTTGCAAAAAGCTGGAAAACTAAAGGTGAGTTACAAATCTCTATCTATCCAAATGGTTATTTTCTTGTTTTATTTGCAAATAATGAAGATAGAGAGAAAACTTTTCAAGGGGGTCCCTCGGTTTTTGGAAGGGCAGGGCTTTTCATGAAGCCCTTGGCATACTAAATTTAAAGCCGAAGAAGAGATGCCTTCTATAGCTCTCGTGTGGGTTAGACTCTTTGGCCTCCCTATTGAATTTTGGAATCCTACTATTTTTTCTTCAATTGGGAACTCTTTAGGAACTTTTATGATGACTGCTGATTGTACTCAAAATTTTGAACATATTATTTATGCTCGGATTTGTGTTTTAATGGATTTTGACAAACCCCTACCTAAAAATATCACATTACAATTTGGGGAAGACACTTGGGAGCAAGTAGTGGACTATGAGAACATTCCTTTTCGTTGTAGAATTTGCCATGAATATGGTCATTTGGCTAGTGCTTGTCCAAATAAAATTCCTGATCAAAAGAAAGAAGATATAAACTCAAAAGGTTTCCAACTGCCTAAGAAGAAGAACACTTAGAAAAAACCAGTTATGAAAGATCAATCAAAGTCATCTGCTAATATGTTTGAAATCCTTTCCACAAATGATGTCCCAAGTGAGGAAGGGGAAATAGTAGAAACAAAAATCTTAGAAACACAATTTAAATATGAAGGGAAGAACTCAGAGATAAACCAACAAATCAAAGGTTTTCAACAGGAAAAAAAGGGAGAAAATTTACACAAGAAAAACAATCCTTTAAATGTCAAAACTTCAAATAATACAGGTCCCAATATAGACTTTGTTGAACCCTCTAGTAAAATTCTGGCTATGTATGAGCATTCTTCAAGGTTACAAGCCATCTCAGATTCAATTGGAGTAAGTCAAGAAATAGGAAAAAAAACTGAAGATGGATTCTAATCAAAAGGCAGGTCGCAAGACCAATCAATATCATATGGTAAAAGAAGGTGAAAAGCTTGTAGAGGAAGGTAAGATTAATGCCCTTCCCAATTTTTTTAGCACTGGTATTAATGAAGATCATCACTTGGAATATTAGAGGACTCAAAGGGAGTCTTTCAAAACAAAATGAAATTAGAAGAATGATTCGAGATAAATCATCCACATCTTGTTTTCCTTCAAGAAACGAAGATGTCAATGGAGGATATGGACTCAATTGCTAGTAAAATTTGGCCAGCTAGAAAAGTGGTTTCCCTCAGTTCCCAGGGGACTTCTGGTGGCATTGCTTGTCTTTGGGACCCAAAAGAGGTAGTTATTCACCATATGGTTGGCATTTTGGGTATTTTGGCTATAGCTATTCAAAGTAGACATTCCAACCAAATTATGCTCTGCATTACTATTTATGCTCCAACTGCTTTGGAGGAAAAAAGAAGTCAGTGGAAGAATATTACTCACATTATCTCTCATTTTCTTGAAGCTTGGATCTTGATTGGAGGAGATTTCAATACCATCCTCTCTTTGGATGAGAAAATGGGAGGAAACAAAAATTTGGACAAAAGCACTGACCTCATGAGCGAATATATTTTAAACCTCCATCTTGTGGACATCCAACCAGATAATGGCCTTATGACTTGGTCTAACATAAGGCAAGGCTTAGCGTGTATAATGGAGAGATTGGATAGGTTTTTGCTCTCTAAAAATTTCTTAATCCAGGGTCACATTCCTAAAGTGAAGACTCTTAACAATGTTGGTTCGGATCACTGGCCAGTCATGGTGGAAATCTGGAAAACCAATGTGAGTTTCTCTCCTTTTCATTTTCAATTAATGTGGCTTAGAGATAGTTCCTTTAGACCTCGTGTGCAACAATGGTGGAAGGAAGGTAAGCCTAGGTATGGGACTAAGATGTTCTGTTTTGCTAAAATACTGCAATACATTAAATCCAAAATCAAGACTTGGAACTGGAAGGAGTTTGGGGATGTTCATAAAAAAACATGAAGTTATTGCTCAACTTGAAAACTTGAATAAGAAAATCCATTTAGATGGCCTCACAGAGAATAGAAGTGCAGATGAAATTAAGCTCACAACTCAGTTAGAGGAATGGGAAAAAAGAGAAGAACTCTTATGGAAGAAAAAATCTAGAATTCAATGGCTCAAAGAAGGAGATCGAAACACAAATTTCTTCCACAAATATCTTCTAGCTCGTAGATCTCACAACTTTATTTCTTCCCTAAAATCAGATTCTGGAGATGTCGTCTATACTTGGGATGGCATGAGCTCTATTGTTGTCGATTACTTTTCCAATATTTTTGTTGCTACTCCTCTTGACTCAACTTCTCAACAAAATGTTCTTCAAGCTATCCCTTCTCTTATCACTTCTGAGGAGAACTCTATTTTAACTACTCCTGTTACTATCAATGAGCTTCAACATGTAGTTTTTAAAATGCAAAAAGGGAAAACCCTAGGTCCTGATGGTTTTCCCATTGAGTTCTACCAAGAGTTCTGGGATATCCTTCATGCTGATTTATTAGAGGTGGTGGAAGAAGCTAGGAAAGCCAAAGATATTTTGAAGGTTATCAATAAAACTTATATTACTCTTGTTCCAAAAGCTCAAGAGGTTGATCACATCTCAGCTTTTAGACCTATTGCTTTATGTAATGTTCTCCTCAAAATCATTACTAAGATCATGGCAGAAAGGTTGAAGCCTCTTTTGCATAAGATTATTTCCCCTGAACAAGGGGGTTATGTGGAAGGGCGTCAAATAGTAGATGAGATAGTTCTGGCTCAGGAAGCCATCCATTCCATGGATATGCAAAAATATCCTTCCATGTTCATTCGGTTAGACTTATCCAAAGCTTATGACAGAGTGGATTGGCACTTCCTTATCAAAGTTTTGAGGCAATTTGGTTTCTCTAAGCATTGGACAGATTGGATTATGGGATGTATCTCTTCAGTTTCCTACTTAGTTCTTATCAATGGCAGGCCTTCTCAGTCATTCCCTGCTTCCAGAGGTATTAGGCAAGGTGACCCGCTTTCCCCTTATTTATTCATCATTCTTGTTGAATGCTTGGGGAGGACTATAACCAAGAAGAGGGATAACAAAATCCTTGAGGGAGTTACCATTGCTCATGGAGCTAGACCTATCTCTCATCTTCAATTTGTTGATGACTCTACTCTTTTAGGTAAAGCTACAGTTAAGGAAGCTTCTAACTTTAAGCAAATCATTAGCTATTTTTCTAAGGCTACTGGGCAGTTGATCAATGAAGACAAATCTAAAGTTATTTTCTTTCACTGCTTTGCCAGATAGGAATCCATGGTCTTGGATAAATTAAGATATAAGAAGTCCTCCCTTTCGATCACTTATTTAGGTATTCCCATCAATATTCAAAGGCAGAAAAAAAATATTGGAATTGGTTGTTGGACAAAGTCAAGAAGAAAATTGGAAAATGGACCAATAGGTGGCTTTCTTCGGGGGGTAGAATCACCTTGGTAAAATCAGTCCTTCAAGCTATTCCTATTTATGTTTCTTCCATGTTGAATATCCCAAAGGCCGTTCTTCGAGATCTAGATCAAATTAGTCATCGATTCCTCTGGAGTGGTACTAAGGAAAAAAGAAAATGGGCCTTGGTGAAATGGGACACTTTATGTCTTCCTAAGAATCAAGGGGGGTTAGGATTCCGGTCTTCTATTAATAACAACAAAGCTTTAGCTGCTAAATTATATTGGAGAATGTTGCATAACCCCAATGCTCTTTGGGCCAATAATCTCCGTGCTAAATATGTTGAGAACAAAAGTCCTGAAGACCTTGTTCGCTATCATCTTCCTACCAAAGGTTCTCCCATTTTAGCAGTTCTTAAGACTGGTGAGGATTTGATAAAAAAAATTTATTTTGGATCATTCATAATGGTCAACAAGAAATTTTTTGGATAGATTCTTGGGATGGTCACAAGCCTTTGATAACTCAGTTTCTCGATTGGAGGCCTTGGATGGAGGAGCTTCACCGAGCTAACTGGATAAAGGTGGCTAATTACTATCGGTACCATACTTGGTAATTCAAAGGTTGGTAGATATTGGATCCCTATTGAGGACTGGCCTATTCAAATCCTAGAAAGGCAAAGACAAGATATCCAAGGCATCCTTCATATGAGGTCTCTCTCTTGGTCCCATGAAAAATATTGTTTTGGATGGAACATCACTACTAAGGGTGAGTATTCAGTTGCTCAAGGTTATTTGACCTTATGCCAGAATAATCCCAACCAATATTTTGACATATTTTCTCAGTTGTGGGCTCAAAATATCTGGCCTAAGGTGAGGTTCTTTATTTGGCTTTTATTGCATCGTAGGGTGCTTACTGGTGAGCAACTTATGAAGCGTGGTTTTCATGGCCCTTTTAGATGTGAAATGTGTGGAGAGAATGTAGAAACTCTCAACCATATTTTTATTGAGTGTACTTTAGCCTCTGAGCTATGGAGGAGAATGGCCACTTTACTTGGCTTACAGTGGTCCAATTTTTCAACTTTTGAACAGATTTGGAGGGATTGGCCTAAACAAGAGGGTGTTGATCATTTTATTAGGCAGTTAGTTTGGATGGGTTCTACCATTCTTCTTTGGAATATCTGGAATGAAAGGAACAATCAAATTTTTAATCAAGATAGGAAGGATATTCACTATATTTTGCAGAAGACCATAGCCAACTTAGTTGAATCAGTCCATCAACTCCTTAATCACCCCCAAAACTTCCACCAAAAATGGGATCAAGTGATGCAAATATTGAAGATTAAATCTGCTAAGGGCAACCATCTTAAAGGGAATGTGAGTATTTGTAAGATGGATAGGACAAGAAATTGGCAACCTCCTCCTAAGGATTTTGGTAAAGTCAATACTGATGGAGCCTCTAGAGGGAACCCTGGAAAAGCTAGTGCGGGAGGAATTGGTAGACTTTCAGATGGCTCCTTGGTTTTTACTTTTGCTGAGAATTTGGGTATTCTTTCCAATAACCTTGTTGAGGGGTATGGTATCCTCAGAGGCCTTCAGGAGGCTACTAAGGTTGGATGGGAAAAGGTGTTAGTGGAGTCTGACTCTCAACTCATGATTAATATTTTGAAGAATCCTTCTAAGAATCATAAGGTTGATTGGAGAATAAAAAGAATTATTGAGAAGATTCAATTAATCCAGAGGGGATTTTTGAAAGTTGATTACAATCATGTGGTCAGAAATCAAAACAAGAGTGTTGATGCTTTAGCTAATTGGGCTTTGGACAAAGGTGATCTTATTTGTTATGGCCACCCTCCTAGATGGTGGGCTTCACAAATAAGGGAAGCTCTTATTTCTATCATTTCTTTGGATGGCTCCAGTTCTGAAGGTACCTAGTTTCTTCTTGCTTTATTTTTGCTTCTCTTTTATGTTCATTTTTTTTTTGAGGTGTGTACGTTTTTTTGTTTTGTTTTTTTGTTCTTGTGTTTTTGTTGTTTTGTGTTTTTTCTATTTGTTCTTGTGTTTTTGTTGTTCTTGTTCTTGTGTTTATGTATGTTTGTGTTATTTTGTTTTTGTGTGTAAGTGTTTTCTATGTTTTTTGTTTTTGTTTACTGTTGTTGGTTGTTTTTTATTTTTATTTATTTATTTTGTAGGTTTTGTTTGTTTGTGTTTTTCATGTTTTTGTTGGTTATGTCTTTGTAGTGTTCTGTTGTTTTTGTCATGTTTGTGTTTTGGTATGTTGTTCTTGTGTTTTTTCTATGTGGTTCGTGTTTTTTTTTTCTATGTGCTTGGTTGTGCTTTATCTTTTTGACACACTCAAGGAGCATGTTTTTATTTTTTTTATTTTTAATTTTTTATTTATTTATTTATTTTATATCTTATTGTGTGTTTGTTAGCTCCTTGAGTATGTCAAAGGTGGTAGGCCAGGATCGTACCCTGGGCGATTTTTGCGGAATGGATACCCCTGCCTCCTTGGGTCTTACCCGAAAGTGGCATCCCTTTTGGGATGTTTTCCACAAATTAAAAAAATCTCAACATTCAAATAAATTCAAAAACCAATTGCAATTGCTATAAGAGGGAAGAGCATCGTACAAGGAACTACTTAGGGAGTTTATAGAAGCTAGAGGTATAATTTAGGAATACAAATGATAATATTCGATATGATGAGAGATATTTAAATGTGTCCTCATGTCACAAATTACTAACTCATTAGAGCTTTTATTAAGGAGTGAATATGTTATTATCATTAATGTTTTTTTTATACATAGTGGAATAGGTTACAACCACAATCCTTTTCTATAACCAAGTAGGGTTCAAATCTTTGGGCTGGCCCCTATAACCCCTATTCCATCTTGTTATTATTTAGCCTGATGTCAAATGGACCACAAGGTGCTCAATATTCATACCATCGTCATAATTAATGCTTTCTCTTGTTGGTCCCTTATATCAAATAATGAGAGGGTTTTGATAGTGTGCAATTTGAATTTGTTTTCCAAGGATGATAATGTGTCATTGTATAATATGTTACTATGAATTTATATATTCATATTATGGGCCCATGCTTTAATATTGTGATGGTTAACACTTACTAAACCCTTTGTACCTAATGATATGTCTATAAATTTATATATTCATATTAAGGGCTCATGCTTTAATATTGTGATGGTTAACACTTACTAAACCCTTTGTACCTAATGTATGTCTATAAGTGTTAACTAGCTTAGACTTAACTATTGATATTGAAGTATTTATACCTCTCATTAATATGAACCATTGCATCGATATGATATTATTTTAATCATTTATGTGGGTGCCTATGGGAATCCTTTATATATAGTGTATTATCACTATTTCTTTTCAATAATTGGATATTTGGTGTGCCATGTGGGAAGAAGATCCAAATAATTAGAACAAAATAACCAATAAATTAGCTAGATCTAAAGAAGCAACCAAAATGTAGATACATATATAAAAATATATTATACTATAAAGAATATACCCATTTATTATGAATAAAAGGATTTTATATATTTTTTGTAACCATAACTTTCTTTTTACAAGTGGCCATATTTTTCTTGGAAAATAGAGATGTCTATAAGGGTTAACTAACTTAGACTTAATTATTGATATTGAAGTATTTATACCCCTCATCAATTTGAACCATTGCATCTATATGATCTTATTTTAATCATTTATGTGGGTGTCTATAGGGATCCTTTTTATATAGTGTGTTATCACTATTTCCTTTCAATAATTATATCTATGGTGTGTCATGTGGGAGGAAGATCCAAAGAATTAGAATAAAAATACCAAGAAATTAGCTATATCTAAATAAGCAACCAAAATGTAGATACATATATAAAAATACATTATACTATAAAGAATATATCCTTTTTGATTATGAATAAAGGGATTTTCTATATTTTTTATAACCATAACTTTCTTTTTACAAGTGGCCACAATTTTCTTGGAAAATAGAGATGTTTCACTTGATTTGGTGTTAATTTGTACTTTAGTACCTCTTTGTAGATATAATATTTGACATAAATAAAAAATTAAAGGAAATCCATCTAATTATATAAAATATTAAAAAATTAAAAGAAAGGTAAGAACATATGATCAAAATTACAATACCAAGAATATGTTATTTAGACATAGAACAATAGCATATAGTTGGAGTTTACTTTTCCTTAACATGGATATAATGGTATTTTTAAAATTAAAAGATAGTTTATTATAAGATTGAGAGTGGAGACCATCAAAATCATAAAATATGTCATACATTTAGAAATATACAAACACCAAAGTCTTGCAAAAAATATAGCTAATAATATGGTACAATATTCTATGTATATTTAAGATATCAATCAAAAACTAATAACTAAATGGTAATCAAAATAAGATTGAAGCTTTAAGACTTTTTTCGTTCTAGTGCCACTCATTTCCTTCTTGATCCTAGATTTTCTTTATATATTTTGACTCTATGTACTTGGCATTGTACTATAAATCCCATATGGGACATTGAAATTGACTATTACAAATAGATGCCTTAAAATAAAATCTCAAGATCTAGGTCTAGGATACAATATCAAGATAGGCCTCCCTCTAACATCTTGAAGATTCATCAATAAGGAAGAGATAAATTCTTTTGAAATATTAAGTCTTGTTTTATATATATATATAATTTAAACTCTTATATAACAAATTTTGCAACCCTAAAAGATGGAAAAATAATATATAGTTTAGTTAGTAAATATTTAGTTTCATAGTCCTAAATTCATTGTTTCATTCCATTTCCAACTATTTTATCATATTGATAATGTATTCTTAAGTGTTGTAAGCCTTACAAGTGGGTTTGAAGAGCCATTTTCATTAGCACACTAAGGTGGTGATTGTCACCTTATAAAATTATTTTTAACAATTTATATGATTATCATTTTAAAAATTTATTAATAGAATCTAAAAAATATAATATATTATAAAAGGTAAAGGTAATGTAATTTTTAACATTTGTAAGGTCATAGGACATATGGGAGGACCGTAATGGAGGATGTTGTTTACCCAATATATGGTTTTACAACCACACTCCTATTATCAAAGCATGGTGTAGAATCGTACTCCCTACAGGATTCAAACCTTCAACCTCTATTCAGAGTTCCAAAGTCTCCACCATTATACAAATAAATAAAACTATACAATTAAAATATTAATTTTTTTTAACACATTAAATCTTAAAACTGATTATAAATAAATATATTTTGTAAATATCTAAAAAATACACTATTTAAATATATGTTATTAACAATTTTTTAAAAAATCACTAAAAAAATGAATTTATAATCATAATATAAAAATGTATGTTTTATTTATCATAGGTTGACTGCTAAGGTCAAATAATTTAATGTGTCATTCGAGAATCCTTATTTATCCTTGTAGTCTTTCAAACATTCGTTTGTCATATTAATGCTTCATGGTATCTTGAGTGAAGTACCTAACCCCTGTAACCTAGAACAATTCATCATGAATTCTATGAATAAAGCAATTGTTTTTCATACCGATTTTATTTAATGCTCTAGAATCAATGGAAAATAATTATACAATATATTTATTTTTATGCCAATATAATCATGGTCTTAAAGTAGTATGTTATCTTTAATTGATTATATGTGATTAAAACAAGCTTCTCTATATTACATTATGACCATGTTACTAGGGTATTTCAATGAAACACATAGTGAGAGTACAACAAACCATGTTATAAAAACATCACATATTGCTTGACAAGATTTGGACCTTAGAATCCACATTTTCATACCATATTTTTTAATGCTTGAGATCACAATATTTTATAGGATGATTCTATTTGTCATTAATGATTTTTAGATAAACTCTTAAATTTTACGGTTGAGTCTTTATTTTCTAATATATAGCATTTGTAGAAATCAACACATTATAAATAGATACATCTAAATTGATATAAGTTGAATGTTTAATTTGACAATGTAGTGGTATCTTTGTAAGTGATGTGAATATGTATTGGCATCTTAATACTATTGAATATAAATTTCATTGTTTCTCTATTTGAACACCTACTACAATTTGAGTGGTTATAAGATTTGTTTTTCATTGGAATTTATAGCTAGGATCATAAATTTTTATATTTGAACCTTGATTGTACAATTTAAAAAGTTATAAGCTAGATAGTTTATTATAAAAGTAGAAATAGTTAGCATTCAATAACATTACTTATTTGGGCTATCAACAAGGTTAACTCAAACATGCCAAGGGAATTCATACAGTTACCTTTACATAAACAAAATATTCTAAAATTTATTTTTAAATATTAATGGAATAGACTCAATTGTAGGTGATGATATGACTAATTTATAAGACAATTTGAAAATATATGTAATTTTTCATAGGTCACATTCAAAGGTTATAACATTAGGTAACTATTTACTCCATTTGCTAATGCAATATGTTTTTGAAACTTTTTATCTCCATGATTGGAGTTCTTAAATGGATGAAAATGCTTTAAGCACATCTATAATATAATATCTAATAAACGCTCTAGAGGTTCTCATAGTTATATTATAAAATTATAATGTAAATTTGGGACCAAACTTCCAATAACCAATATGTAATTATTAACATCATCTAAATAAAAAGTGTTGAATAATGAAATTAAATCTCTTAGAATATATATAAGTCACGTGACAGTATAAGTATATTTTTTCATATTTCATTGTATTGTATGTAGTTATATAAAAATTCATTAATTGAATAAGAAAATCTATTTGCAACATTCTACATCATATCAATTGTACAAATTTCTCATATAAATATAATTTTTATTTCAAATATTAATTGATTCACTTTCTTTTTCTTTGATTATCTTTTAAAATATCTATGAAACATTTTACTTTACCTTGATGTGTTGTCACTTAGGTTTCAATTATAACTAAAACCACATGAAATAAGCAATTTAATGAAAAGAACATATGTGTTAATGTTAGAATTATTATAGTTTTCCATAGAAACTTCTATAGTTCCATGAAACAATAGTAGATGTGGTCGGTTCATCCCTTATTTTATTTATAATGGCAATTTTCTTATTTATAATGTAAGTCACTATTATTTTTATATATTTTTGAAGTTTAAATTTAAGTTTCAAGTATAGGTATTCATTAATAAAAGCTCTTGCAAATATCAAATTTTTAGATAAGTTCATTTTTAATGGTTATGAATACTTTAATTTACATTTTATTTGTTTCATTTGTCTCACAAATATTTTTATTTTTTAATATGTTTCTTATTTTGATTATTAATATATATATATTAGTTTGGATATACCAATTCAATTTTGTTTTCCCTTCTTCTTTTTCATGTCAACACATAATATTGATATTAATTTTTTTGACTTGTTTTGTTCTAGTTTGAAAATTTTGTTAATTTCATCCATATAAAATTTCATAACAAAAACTGACTTATATGTCGAGTGAGTTTGACCTTAATGGGGTCAATAATGTACTCAGGTGAGGAGTTTCTTTAAAAATGCAACATTGAAATCTCTATGGAAAATGATGTCATTGGTTTTCATGTGGAATGTGTGGCTAGAAAGGAACTGTCACATCTTCCATGGAGGAAAATACAATAAAGTTAGAATCTACAATAAAATTAAAGTAATAATGGTTGAAAGTTAGGTAGTATTAAAAATAATATATCACTTGCCTATGAGTTTCATTCCTTGAACAACCATTTTATCAAACTGTGTGTAGGGGATCCTTCCAAAACCACCTTCTTGGATAGGTCTTTAGTTAGTTGGAGCTATTTGCAATATGGGTGGCTCAAATTAAATGAGGATGGTGCCTCAAAAGGGAACCTAGGTATGACGAGTGGGGGATGATCTATATGGAATGAAAAGGTGAGATGGTAGGGGTGTTTTTACAAAATTTCTAAATAACCAACATAGTGGTAGAAGTTGTTGGAAATCTGATGTTGACAAAAATTGAGTTGTGCATATTGATTGATGTTGAACAAACACTCACTAGATAAAGGTCAATTTAGTTTATAATTATAGCTATGCATATTCTCTATCATATCATTTAGGTAGTGGAATTTTTAACTAACATGAAGTAAAAACTATAGTTATGTATATTTTCTATCATGTCAGTTAGGTAGTGGATTTTTAACTAAAGGGAAATAAAAACTATATCTATGAATATTCTTTATCATGTAAGTTAGGTAGTGGAATTTTTAATTAAAGGGAAGTACAAATTTTAGTTGTGCATATTCACCAAAAAAAATTGTAATGGGTATATCATATGTGTGTATTTGGCTAAAAAATGTGTTGTGTAAAAGAGTATATTTCACATTTGATATAAGAGCCACTGCTGATATTTGGTTGGATGATATTGAGAACCTGATATTTCTAACCATTGATAATGGATAATGATAACTCTGTTCCTATTCCAAAGTTTAGTTGGTAATATTATTACTACTAGAGCATTACGATGAGGATGTTGTTGACTATAAAAGATCTTTGGAATATTGTTAAGGCTGGTTATGATGAGCCATCATATTGGTCTATTATCCCACATAGTGAAAAATAAGCAAAAGAGACCAAGAAGAAGAATTATTGATATTGTACCATATTTAGTCAGCTCTAGACAAGATTTTTTTCTAAGGATTACATATTCAAAATTAGTGAAGGATGCTTGGTATAAGAGGTTCATCAAGGAAGTGACCATGTGAAAGTGGTCAAGTGGTAGACCTTGAAGAGAGTTCAAAAACTTGTGGATGCAAGAATATGAAAGTGTAAGTGAATATTATGTTAGAGTAAAATATGTTAATAAAATGATCATTCTTGGAGAAATAATGGAGAATGAAGTTGTTGTGAAGAAGGTCCTAAAAACTCTAACACCAAGATGGAACTATGTTGGCATCATTATTGAAGAGAGTAAATATTTGACAATATTAGAGTTCTATCACCTTGTTGGTTTATGTCATATGAAGGAAGACTAAGAGACACCTTTGGTGAAGATGAAGAGAAGGATTTTTCCTCAAAGGTAAGAGTCTAAAAGAGTGATGGTGCTAGTATAAGCAACTAAGAACAAGGACAAAGATAAGAAAGAGGGTATAATTAGAAATTTTCAAGAGGAATAGGAGTAAGAAGAATTAGATATATTGATATAGGAAGAGGAAGACTTGACAAGAAAAATGTTCAATGCTACCACTACAAAAGGTTTGAGCATTTTAAAAAAGAATGTAGAGTAAAAGATACAAATGAAGAAAAAATAGTAAACTATGCAAATGAGATTGAGGAAGTTTCAAACAACTTGTTCTTATCCTATGGCAAGGTTGAAAAGACTCTTCAAAATAATTGGTATCGTGGTTTTGGTCATTCGAACCACATAACAAGTAACAAGGAGTTGTTTGCTACTATGTATGAGAAATTTTAGACCAAGATCAAGCATAGTGATAACATATTTTTGGAGGTGGCAACAAAAGGCGTAATGGATGTAAATACTAAGGTAAAAATAAAATTCATGATATTTATTACACTCTTGATATTAAGCATAATTTTTTAAATGTTGGGCAACTTTTTGAAATGAATTACATATTTTTGATGATAAGCAATGTATCATATATGACAAGAACCATCCGAAGGAAGTTATAATTATTGTTCCTATGTCAATCAATAAAATATTTCCTTTGATGTTTGAAGGTAATGGTAGAATATTTTCAAGTGTTTTTATTGAAGCTAAGAGTTGGTTGTGGCATTTGAGGTATGGCCACTTAAACTTTCAAAGTTTAAAGTTGTTGACTTCTCAAGAGCTAGTTTTTGGTTTGCACAAAGTTAAATAACACAAAGAATTTTGCGAGGGATGTGCCAAAGGAAAGCATTCTAGAGATTTTTTACAAGAGGAAAAGCATGGACAACCCAATATCCACTTCAATTAGTTCATTCTAATATTTATGGCCCCATACAAACCAAAAGCTTATTTTGGGTATATTTTTTGAAGAATAAATATGAGGCTTTAGATATTTTCAATAACTTTAAAGCCTTTATAGAAAATTAAATCATATATAGAATTAATTATTTAATTATTGATTGCGGTGGTGAGTATTGTTCAAGGTTGTTCACATAGTTTTGTGATAAGAATATAATTAAGACACAACTGACAATTGTATACACTCCTCAAAAAAATGGGGTGGCTAGAAGAAAGAACCAAATTGTAGTTAAAATAACATGAATCATGCTTCAAAAAAGGGATTGAGAAATTATTTTGGGGCTAATGTGGTTGTTACTACAATATATATTCTTAATAGAAGTCCAACAAGTGCTCTAGATAAGATGAATTCATATGAAGCATGGTATGAGAAGAAATCCAATGTTAATAATTTTAAATTTTTTGGTTGTTTAGCCTCATGTTGCTATTGAGAAAAGGAAGAAGATTGATATGAAAAGCAAGCCTTGTATTTTTATTGGATATTGTAAAAATAGAAAAACGTATAGCCTCTACAATCCAGATACTAACGAAGTTGTAGGTTTTTAAAGATGTGATTTTTAATGAAGGGGGAGCATATGGTCATCAAAGAGGTCAAGGTAGTAAGACCATCAATGTTAATAATGATAGTGTTGGTGGTGAAAAATCCACTAGTGTGTGTACTCCATTAATTCTACCATGTAGTCCTTAAAGAAATCCTATGGAGATTTCATCAAGTTCTTGAAGTAATTCATTACCCATTATTTATCATAGAAGACTAAGAAGAGGAAGAGAACTCTTCACGCTCCCCCACAAAGTTAAAATAATCGAAATTAATTTTGAAATGAGTATTATAAGGTTCCAAGCTCAACAAGTTGATCAAGTTTTTTCAAGATTGAAAAGGTTGTACATATATTAAGATGATGAAGAAGATCCTAAAGGTGAGTCAGTTAATTATGCTTTGATGTTTTAAGTTGAGTATGAACCTTATTATTTTGAATATTATTGTACTAATGATGTGTGAGTGCAAGCAATGTAATAACAGATCAATTCCATTCAAACAAATAATGCTTGAGAGCTTATGAGACTTCCCAGTGATAATAAATATATGGGTTCCAAGTGGGTCTACAAGAACAAACATAACAATGATGGTAGTATTGAAATACATAAGGCTATATTTATTGTAAATGGATTCACACAAAGGTATGGAATTGATCACGAAGAAACATTTGCACATGTACCAAGGTAAGAAACAATAAAAATGATTATTCCCATGAAATTCTAAAAGATATGGAGTGTGCATCACTTAGATGTGAAAAGTTCCTTCTTGAATGGGTACATATAAGAAGAGGTGTATGTACAACAACCATAAGGTTTTGAGGTTCAACGTAAAAAATATTTTGTATACAAGTTTAAGAAGGCCTTATATGGCCTCAAGCAAGCACCAAGGGGTTGGTGTACCTATATAGATGGATACTTTCAACAAAGTGGCTTCAAAAGGAGTAATATTGAGCCTTCCTCTACTCCAAGAAAGAAGGTAATGATATTTATTCTTCTTTTATATTTCTATATAGATTATTTGATTTACATGTGCAATAGCTCAAAAATGAAATATGAATTCAAAAATGCTATACTTAATGAGTTTAAAATGAAATATTTTTTATTGATGCATTACTTCCTTGGAATGGAGTTCCATCAACATGAATATGAAAATTTTATTTACCAAAAAACGTATGCTAAAGATATGTTAAAGAAGTTTTATATGGAAAAATGCAAACTCATTCCCACATTGATTGCTAATGGAGTAGTGTTATGCAAGGAGGATGGGGTTGAGAAATTAAATGTGATAGGTGAAATCATGAGGATATGAAATCCCGTAGGTGTACCGGGTGCGGTGCAAACAAAAGCATGCGAAATGCTAAGTCCTACGAATGAAGAAGGACTAAAGTGCATGAAAAAGGGAAAACAAACGAACTGAAATGAGATATAAAGCAAATGTAAAGTGCAGCCCTTATTTTTATTAAGTTTTATTTGAGACCATGTTACAATACGTCTCCTTCATTTTTAGGAGCTAGGAGCGTTAGATATAGTTTTGTTACACCACGGATGGTACGCTTCCCTTCGGGATCTTTCGCGTGCCCACATTTGAAATGGGTGGGCCAAATGTCGTCGCCACTTGCATGAATGCATCTATAGTTCCTTGCTGCCCCTCTGGTGTCGAGATCCTACATTCAAAGAAATAGCAAATGATTAATAGCACCTACGGATGGAGGGAAATATGCAATCCCCAAGGCCTCCGGTTAATGCATGCATGAAAAAATTAAAACGGTAATCAAAACATGTCAGAATAAAATTAAATTTGGATAGAAGCATGTAAACACTATCAAGAACACACTGCAAAAGGAACAGTTGAGAAATATATTGTATATTTCTAATCGCTCCGGGGTGGGACGATTAGGACTGTCATAAAACATCAGAAAGCAACCTCCTAAATGTCCCATCCAGAGGCCTCCAAAACACCTACAAAGTTGGGGTTAGGAAAAATGGGGAATTTTGAGACGACCCAGAAGGTCGGATTTTGTATATTCGGCCTCGATCGCCCTGTATCCGAAAATGCTCCCTGTATGTTAGTGAAAGCGAAAAGCAATGAAAACACAGTCAAAACTCATCAGAATGGCATGAAATTTGAATGGAAGCATATATGAAAGACATAAAATAAAATGCAAAAGGAATAGTAAGGAAATATACTACAAATTTCTAATCGCTTCGGGGTGGGGCGATTAGGACTGCAACAGTGCGGGGCGCCCGGGGGCAGGACACCTATCGTTTGGGGCTTGGTTTCAGCACCAATCCACTTGGGATGGGTCCAAAACCTCCTAGGGGGTTGTGTCAAAAAATTGGGTGGGGTATTGTGGCAAAATTTTTGGGTTTTGGGTCCGGATTGTGCTTCCAATGTTCACCCAATAACCTCCCTTCCAAAAGAGAGATCAAGGATGTAAGAAGCACAAGTGAGGGGTGAGGATGTAATTCGGCAACACTCCGTTGCTCCAAATGCTCCTGCTCTGTCATTTTTTGGGGTGAGAAGACTCACCATTTTATAGACCTGAGGGTCTCCTATGAATGAGCATGCAGAGGCGCCACTTGGCCATCATGCCTTGTCAGGGGAGAGAAGATTCCTCCCTGATTAAGGGCTCCATGACTACCTCTATGACTACCCCTTTGAGCTCAAAAATGCTCACTCGCACTCCCATGCATTGAAGGTGGAGTTGAGTGGTGGATCTGAGCTGCCATTTGTCAAGGTTTGACCTTTTGCCCATCAAACCTGCTATTTGCCCCACCCTGGAGCGAATGCTGCTAATCATCCCGGGGTGGGACGAATACCAATTTGTAATCGTCCCAAGGTGGAACGAGTAGGGAGCAGAGTTCCTGAAAGGTGCCAAATTGACCTCTGACCTTCCAAAACTATTGTGGGAGTGGTTAGGACCATTGTTTAACCTCTGGGGGCTGCCCTAGGGGCTATGCATGTCAATTCGATTAGTGTTTGTCATCACATAATCGGATTGGTGTTGTTTTGGTGTCTATAGATGCCTCTTTTTGGGATGCATTGTGCGTGGCGCAGTGCTGAGAAAAAATAGATAACCAAAGCACTAATGATTAGGGTTTCTCAGTAACCTAACCAAATTTTGATGCCCTAAGTATGGAAAGGGCACGCATTCTTGAATCCTTGCTTCTGACGAGCTAAGGAGCTTAACTCAAGTGTTAACCTTTTTCGATGAGGTGTTACTTGATCTTGGACATTGTTCAATCATGAATAGGCAAAGGGTGCAACCTTTTGTCTGTGGGAACCTTGAGTTCATGATTCTATAATGCCAAGTGTTTGATCATCTTGTGATAATTGCTTGTTTGCTGCCCCAAGCAGGAGCGTGATTGTCTTTGTCAATGATTCTTTGAATGCATGCCATTTCCTTGATTGGGTATGTAGTTGTTGGTTGGTGACTAAGTGTGACTACCCCCTCAAGCGACGAATCGATGAGGGAATGACCGAAATGAGAAAAGCGATGAGTCACTTGACCCAAGATGACTTTTGTAAGGGTGCCTTCAGTTGTTTTCCATTGAATGCTTATGCAGTTTCCCAACAATATGACCTATTTTTGGTGGGTGTTAACCCTTTTTGTGACGCTTATTGGGTCTAAAATTGTCAAAAATCCGTCCTCCCATGGAGCGGTCCGGCTATGGTAGCCTTCTTAGGGAGTAGAATATTGATAATTTGTGGCCCTGACATCTGTTTTGCATGCTAGGAACATTAGGCGCAAAGGCGCCTTTGTTCGGCAATGTTATTGTTATTTTTGGGTGGGTTTGGACCCTTTTTGCGATGCCTTTTGGGGATGAAATTGTCGAAAATCCGTCCTCCCGCGGAGCGGTCCGGCTATGGTAGCCTTCTTAGGGAGTAGGATAGTGACAATTTGTGTCCCCAACATCGGTTTTGGATGCCAAGAATCACAGGCGCAAAGGCCTCTTTGTTTGGCAATTTTATTGTTGTTTTTGGTGCATTTTGGATGTAGTTTTTGCTATTTTTGATTTTCTTGCTCTGTAATCGTCCTAGGGTGGGACGAATACCAGTTTTGTAATCGTCCCAGGGTGGGACGAGCGCTAACTAGAGCGCTCATCCCAGGGTGGAATGATTACAGGCCTAAAAGCCTATATAAGGGCCAAAACTAGGTTTTGGGCTCATTTGCACTTTGTTTTTCTGGCGATTTGGAGTTGTGAGGAGGAGGAGGTCGAGTCTGCGTAGCGGAGCGCTATCGAGATTTCATGGATACCATGAGTTCACGGACCGGATCGTCGAGTGGCGGAGCCGAAGCAAGACCGGTAGGTGCTCCTGCGCTTTATTTTGCTTGTTTTTATTTTACAGTTTAAAACCGTAATTAAATGATTTTGCATTCTGTTTTTCTGTTTTAAACTAAGATTAAAACCCTAGTTTAAGTGTTTTGTATTTGTATTTTGTGTGGCGGTGTTTAAACTAAGATCAAAACCCTAGTTTAAAAATTATTTTTTTATTTTGTTTTTTTGTATTAAGTTTAAACTAAGGTAAAAAAAACCCTAGGTTAAAATTCTTGTTGTAATTTTTCTAGAGTTAAAAACCCTAGGTTTAAAATGTTGTTTGTTTGTTTAACTAGAGTTAAAAACCCTAGATTTAAATTTTGTTTTTTGTTTAACTAGAGTTAAAAACCCTAGATGTAAATTTTGTTTTTTTTGTTGTTTAAACCAGAGTTAAAAACCCTAGGTTTAAATTTTGTTTGTTGTTTAACTAGAGTTAAAAACCCTAGATTTAAATTTTGTTTTTTGTTTAACTAGAGTTAAAAACCCTAGATTTAATTTTTTTTTTTGTTGTTTAACTAGAGTTAAAAACCCTAGATTTAAATTTTGTTTTTTGTTTAACTAGAGTTAAAAACCCTAGATGTAAATTTTGTTTTTTTTTTTTTTAAACTAGAGTTAAAAACCCTAGATTAAAATTTTGTGTTTTTGTTTGTTTAAACTAGAGTTAAAAACCCTAGGTTTAAAATTTTGTTTTATTTTGCATTGTTCATCGATTTTTTTGTTTTGAATGTTTGTACTGTACATTTGGTCAATGTTGTTGTACAATTTATTAAATGTTTTTGTTGTACAATTTGTATACATTGCTGTATATTTGTTTTAGTGTTGTACAGTTTATTTTTGAATTTTAGAATGTTTTTGTTGTACATTTTGTTAATGTTGCTTGTATAGTTTATTTTTGTTGTCATGTTTTAATGTTTTTGTGGTTTTTTTTTGTTTTGCAGGTGGTGAAGAGTCGGTACCATTAGTCGACGGTGTTCTCTGAAGCGCGGGAGGCGCTGACTATGGCAGACTGGGAGTGGCTTGATGCCCTTGGGCTCAAGAAAGTGACTCGATTAGAGCCTATGGTGGGGGATCGGGCATATCTGACTGCCCTAATCAATTTGTGGGATCCCCACACCAACACCTTTCATCTCCCAACAGGGGAGATGATAGTGACTCTGGAGGACGTTTATTAGATTCTACGGATTTCGATAGACGGGCTGCCCATTCGGACTACTCCTCGTGATCAACGGACGACGGTGCTGACACGGTGCTTTGGGCATGCGATGGAGATGGGGGTGGATGAGGCGGTGGAGAGGGCAGAGGGGGACTGCCTGATTGGCAAGATTTTGGTGCGGTGGTGGCTGGAGAAGGGCGTGTTGGGAGTGAGGCATGCACTGCTCATGACTCTCATCTCCAACATGTTGCTTCTCGACTCCTCAGGTGCGAGGTTCCCTTGGAACCTTCTTGAGGTGGTGTTTAGACTTGTGGAGTGTCCGACCTCAGCACCCCTGATTATGAGGTGGGGTCAGACCTTACTAGCACAACTTTATGATGAGTTGTACGAGGTCCGTTGTTGGATAAAAAAGGGGATTGGATGTAGCTACCTGTTGCAGTGCTGGGGGTGGCAGCACATAGTTGTGGAGCGGCCGCAGGGATTGCCTTGGACCACTCGGGTAGAGATGGTGGACAGGGAGATTGGTTATGCTGCTCTATGGCGGAGGTCAGAGGAGCAGGGGCAGAGTCGGTGGTGGGCAGGTGTCGTAGGGCACTATGTCGATGCCTTCTCACGTATTGCTCTAGGGGAGGTGTTCTAGCATCCATATCGGGACTTTCAAGCCTGGCCTGAGGCTGGGGAGTGGCTTCGACAGGTGCACGTAGGGGGAGGTGGCTGATCGGGCGGCATGGGACCGAGCAGGAGTACTTCTCATACGTTCGGGTGACTTAAAAGTTTGGGGTGTGCCAGGGTTTGCCTGGTGAGCCTTTGATCTATCGACATCGGGGTGACGAGAGGACTCTGGCTTGGCCGATCATTGAGCCATTGGGTGAGGAGTCAGATGCAGTGATTGATGTCCCTGACGTGGACAATGTCGGGGTGAGAAGTACGACCAATGGTGGACGATGCGGCGATGGTGGGGTGAGGGGCCTCTAGGAGGTGCAGATGCGATAGTAGCAGGTGGTGAGGATGCGGAGGCATCAGGGGAGGGTTGGGGAGCTCCGCTTGATGATGCAGATATGGTGGAGGTTGACGACTTGACTAGGGATGACCTAGGGGTTTCAGAGCAGCTGGATATATAGGACATTTTGGAGCAGTGGGTGCCGGAGTAGCCCGAGATGCCCATGCCTCAGGCAGTTCCAGGGGACATGGGGGCTAGGTATCACGCTGAGATAGCACGATTGGAGGATCTACTATGGAGATGAGATGAGGAGCATGGGGAGGTTCTGGAGGAGAGGGATCTCCTGTGGACTCAGTTGGTAGAGCGAGAGAACGCATTGGCTACATACCGTCGATGGGATGGGGACACAGATGCTTCGTAGGAGAGGGATCTCCTGTGGACTCAGTTGGCACAGCATGATGACGCATTGGCTACGTACTATCGATGGGAGGTGGATTGGGTCCGACATCGGTTGGATTTGGAGGCAAAGATTATCCACCTCGGTGGGCAGTTACCTGAGCTCACTGGAGGTGGATCTTCATGCCGAACGAGAGACAGTGAGACTGAGTAGTCTGCTTCCTCTCATCGCAGGTGGGTGGGTGAGGGCAGCGCTAGTGGGCATGATGCGGGGGCTGGCAGTAGCCACCCTGAGAGGTCCCATAGGACCCACACCACTGGGGGTAGTTCCAGCCACACCGATCCTACGTGATCATGGTGGCCGACTCCCTAGGCTTGGGGTTTTTGATTTTTTGATGTTTTTGTGAGGTCATAGGACCGACTTATTGTAGCCTACGGGCATTTTGGCGATATATATACATGACTTTATTTTTGGGTATACACTTGTCGTGATTTATTGTTTATTTTATGCACATTTTAGTTAGTTGATGTATGCATGTGTTATTATAAATGCGATGTTTCTAATTATATGATGTATGCATATGGAATGGATGGAATGATTTGTTGATAACTTGTTGGTGGCACCATAGACTGTACATGATTCACTAGCTTTTTGTACTATGTGATGACTTTGTGGAATGACTTTGCATGTGTGAATTTTTTTGTTTTGTATTTTTTGATGGTGATGTAAGAATGGAATGTACCATAGGTGTTCTAGAACGTAGTTAAGGTTTTTCGAGACTCAGATGTTTTAACTAACTAGCCAAGACTGTACATTTATCTTACAAGACTTTTGAACAAGGTACGAATCAGACTTGAGTTTGACCAAGTTATTTCACATCCCTGTGTGTGCGATTGAGTTTGTTTATGTGGTATTTGTCAGGATACCGCCAATGCTAGGTAGGCTGTCCACCAAACCTATACTGAGGATCACCTAATTAACTCCACTAACTCCTTTGTTGTATTTAGTAAGATTAATCCACAGGACAATCTAAGGTACCATAAGCTAGCTCATCCACATGCAAACATTGGTCTGTTCACATGCAAAGCTAATGTGATAGACATATCGTCATGCGTTTAGGATACCGCCATTGCCAGGTAGGCTGTCCACCAAACCCGTAATGAGGATCACCTAGATGGTTTTTCGAATGCTGAGAATTCCAAGGATTCAAGCTCAGGCATCTTTCGGTTGCTCAACTTGTTGGGATACTTGCTCGTATACATAGTGATGAAAATCACTGTTTATTTTTCTCTTTTTTTTTCTTTTTGAGCAAGGAGTTTGAATAGTGGTGATAACCACTGTTATTTGATTTTGCATTTTAGGTTTCAAAGTTGAGCTCGTAGTTTTTTGGCTTGCGAATGGAATTGATCCCTTTTGGCTTTGGGGATGACTACCCATCCTGTTTAGGGACATGTAGTATGAATCCTTACGACTTTGGGGACCAAAGGTGATTGGGGATGTTACTATGTAATGGCATTGATATTTTAGGCCTTGGGGATGACTACCCATCCTTGTTAGGGGCATGTAGTACGAATCCTTACGAATTTGGGGATCAAAGGTGATTGGGGATGTTACTATGTAATGGCATTGATATTTTAGGCCTTGGGGATGACTACCCATCCTTGTCAGGGGCATGTAGTATGAATCCTTATGACTTTGGGGATCAAAGGTGTTTTGGGATTCTTGTTAGTGGTGAAGACCACTGTTTATTATGGGGAATTGGATGGGGAAGAGCTTGTCCTTTTTTCAATTCTCAGCATTCTCGAACCATTCGCACAGGGGGATGAGCAGGCTAACCTTTCACCTATGGTACCCTAGACTGCTTTGTAGGTTTCTCTTGCATTCACACAACTTGGGAATTTTTATGTGTTTTAACTTGTGTGGGGATGCTACGTAATGAGGTGTGATCCAAGTAAAACTCTACCTTTGTAAAATCTATCTGACTTCGTACAGCATTTGACCAAAAATCTAAAGATAGCTGAATGACGAAAAACCCTAAAGACATTAGCAGACAACTGACTATGATAAAAAAATGTGGATGACGTTATTCTGGATGGATGTGTTTACAAAATGGACTGAATGTGGAAAATGATGGAATTGCCTAGCAATTACAGTCTATGGTGCTTATGACATGTATGACCAACAAATATGCCATGTATGGATGTGATGCCTAATGTAGTTTATTATATTTTTGTGTTTTGATTTTTAAGAGTATGCATGGAAGGGAGATGCAATTTTTTTGTTATTTTTTATTATCGTTTGTTTTTGTTTGTTTTTGAATATTTGTTTTTGACCAAGCGATTGTGGGAACCCTTGGAGCATTTGGTTTGACCAAAGAGTTTACGAATACCTTTGGGGCGTTTTAGGTTGACCAAGCGATTGTGAGAATCCCTAGAGCATTTTGGTTTGACCAAAGAGTTTATGAATACCTTTGGGGCATTTTAGGTTGACCAAGCGATTGTGGGAATCCCTGGAGCATTTTGGTTTGACCAAAGGGATTATGGGCACCTTTGGGGCATTTTAGGGTTTGACCAAGCGATTGTGGGAATCCTTGGAGATTTTTGATTTGACCAAAGGGATTATAGATACCTTTGGGGCATTTTGGGGTTGACCAAGTGATAGCTGGCATCCTTGGAGCTTTTGGTTTGACCAAAGGGATTATAGATACCTTTGGGGCATTTTAGGTTGACCAAGCAATTATGGGATCCTTGGAGCTTTTGGGGTTGACCAAGCGATTGTTGGAATCCTTGGAGCTTTTGGGGTTGACCAAGTGATGATGGGAATCCTTGGAGCATTTGGGGTTGACCAAGCGATTGTTGGAATCCTTGGAGATTTTGGGGTTGACCAAGTGATTCTGGGAATCCTTGGAGCTTTTGGGGTGGGCTATGGCTCTCTAAATGTGGAATGGCCTCAAATGACTGATGTTTAAGGGTTCTAGTTCCTTGATTCCTTCAAGAGAGGCGAGTCGGTATGTTCTAGGTCCTATTTTACTGTCAATTACATAGGGACCTAACCAATTTGCCGTGAACTTGTCCCTTAGATGGGGCGGCAAGTTAGAATTTTGTTGGTTCTCTTTTAAGACCAAGTCACCAACCTAAAAGTCCCTCAGGTGAACTTTCATGTTGTATGCTTTCTTGAGTCGCTCTTGATAGATACGTAAATGCTCGAGAGCATTGACGCACTCGTTCATCGAGCAACGTAAGCTGGTCTAACCAGGCCTACCGCGTAGTGTCATCATCGATGAACTCTTGCATTGATATGCATAGGGAAGGTATTTCCAACTCGAGAGGCATGACTGCCTCGGAGCCATACACCAGCAAAAATGGAGTTGCCCCAGTGGGCATCCGAATGCTAGTGTGATAAGCCCAAAGAGCAAGTGGGATTTGAATGTGCCAATCCTTATGACTATCTGTGACCATATTTTTAAGGATGGCAACTAGCATTTTGTTTGACGCCTCTGCTTGCCCATTCACCTACGGATAATAGGGTGTTGAAAAATTGTGCTGAATTTTGTACTTTGTTGTCAAAGCACGCACGTCTTTGTTCTTAAATGACGTCCCATTATCCGAGATGATCTTGGATGGAATACCAAAATGACATATGATGTTATGTAAAATAAACTCCACAATGCGAGGTCCAGTCGTAGAGGTAAGCGAAATTGCTTCCACCCACTTGGTGAAGTACTCTGTGGCCGTTATGATAAATGTGTGATGGCCTGATGATGCAGGGGAGATCTTTTCGATTAGATCTAAGCCCCACTGCAAAAATGGCCAAGCCGATTGGATCGACTACAAGGCCTGAGAAGGTACGTGTGTCAAATTAGCATGGTGTTGACATTTTATGCACTTCCTTACATACGCACAACAATCTCGCTCTAAATATGGCCAATAATAGCCCATGCGAAGAATGCGCTTTATGATGGCCATATCGCTGAAGTGGCCACCGCATGTACCATCGTGTGCTTGGGTGATCGCCCAAGCGGACTCCTACTGGTCCAAGCAATGGAGGAGGATCCCTTCGTAGCTCTGATGGTACAAAATGTCTCCTAGCAAGACATGTTTTGCCGCTTTCTATTTGAATGATCTTTTCACGGTGTGCATCAATCCAAGTGGGAGGTTACCTAGCTTGAGGTAGTCTCTTATGGGTGTGTACCAATCCTGCTGATCAAAAACCTTGATGGTATGAACTGCCAATCCCTTTTGAAGTTCGTCCCTAGCAAAAGCTGAGCGGGAAAGAATTTGTAAAAATAGCATTGTGTTGCTATTGAGAGGGGTTGGGGAGAACAAGGACCCCCAGTTGGCATGATTCAGACTATCACGGATTCGAGAGAACTTATCTTGAGATGGTTCAATCTGGATCAGGTGGATTCCTGGTGTTAGGTCAGAGCTTGCACGCTCCATCATGGATTGCGATAATGTTTTGACTTGAATGGTTGTCATCTCACCGGAAGGGTCTTGTGGGATTAGTGACCCCAAGGAGGCCATAGTGTCCACAAAATGATTCGATGATCGAGGGAGTGCCTCGATGTCGTACCATTCAAGCTTTGCTAGGAATTTGTCCACAAGGGCTTTGTAGGCCTGTAGAACTGGGCATTTGCATTGGAATACCCCTTTTACTTGGTTGACAATTAACAGTGAATCACCAAAGATGTTCAGGCATTTGATGTTCATGGTGATGGATGTTTGAAGACCTATGAGCAAGGCTTCATATTCGGCATTATTATTGGTGCATGGGAAATCAAGTTTAAATGATAGAGGCATTGGAGCCCCTTGTGGTGTGAAGAATACAATTCCCGTGCCACCCCCTTGCTCACATTTAGAACCATCGAAGAATAAGGTTATGTCGGCTTGTGACTCAGGCTCATCAGAATCTAGCGATTTTGAGACATGGAAGACCCCATCATCGGGTAGCTCTATGGTCAGAGGTTGATCATCTTCGAGAGGAGCCTCTGCTAGTTGATCGGTGATGACTTGACCTTTGATGGACTTCTGTCCAATGAATTCGATGTCAAACTCCGTCAACAACATGATCCATTTCGCCATGCGACTACTATGATAAGTATGACTCATCATGTACCGCAATGGATTCTCCTTAGACACAACATACATCGTATTGCTCAGCATGTAGTGGCATAGCTTTTTGGTAGCAAATACCACTGCTAAGCATAGCTTCTCGACGTATGCATAGTTAAGTTCATAACTGACTAGGGTGCGGCTAAGATAGTAAGTAGCCTGCTCTTTATGTAGTTCATTTTTCTAGGCTAGCATGGTGCCCAGTGCCACCTTAGTAGCTAAGATGTACAAATAGAATGACACTCTAGGTCTAGGTGGTGCCAATACTGGCGGCGAAGCCAAGTATTGTTTAATGTCATCGAAGGTCGATTGGCACTTGTCATCCCAGTGAAATGCTACCCCCTTGTGTAATAATTTATTCATGGGTCGGCACTTGTCAGATAATTGTGCTATGAAGCGCTTGATTGACGCGACCTTTCCCTGTAAGCTTCTGAGCTGCTTGATGGTGGTTGGGGGAAGCATCTCAAGGATTGCCTTGACTTTGTTTGGATCCACCTTGATTCCTCATTTTGAGACTATGAAACCCAAGAGTTTTCCAGATGTGACGCCAAATACGCACTTCTTGGGGTTTAGTCTGACTTTATGTTCGATGAGGCGATCGAGGATCTTGCTTAGGTCATCGAGATGATCTGGGCGCAAAAGAGATTTGGCCAATAGATCATCCATATAGTCTTCCAAATTTTTATGCATGTGATCATGGAATATGTATGTCATAGCACGTTGGTAGGTGGCACCAGCATTTTTAAGGCCAAAGGGCATGACCTTATAACAAAATGTCCCCCAAGGCATTGTGAACACCGTTTTGAGTTGATCGTCGGGATTGATACGAATCTGTTTGTATCCCGAGAAACCATCCATGAGGGAAAGCATTTTGTGGCATGTTGTAGCATCTACCAATGCATCGATGCTAGGCAAGGGGAAATCATCCTTGGGACTCGCTTTGTTTAGATCTCAAAAATCGGTGCATATGCGAATCCTCCCATCAGGCTTCTTGATGGGTACCATGTTGGACAGCCATGGTGGGTAATCCATGCAGATGACAAACTATGCATCCAAAAGCTTTTGTAGCTCATCTTTGACCATTAAGGCTATTGTTGGGTGCATCTTACGTAGTTTTTTCTTGACTGGCTTGACTGTCGGATCAAGCGTTAGATTATGTGTGACTAGCTACGGGTCTAGCCCCGGCATGTCTTTGTAGGACCATGCAAAAACCTCCTTCTTCTCTTTGAGAAGGGCAATGTAATCGACTTGCTCTTCGGGGGATAGACTTACCCCCAGCTTGATGATTTGTGGATTCATTGGATCAAAGCCGATGTCTACGTTAGTAGTCTCTTCGACTGACATGTGGGACCCATCCTCCAACTGGTGTGGAGTTGGGATCAGGTGGATATCATTTGCTGAATTTAGATCTATGTTTGGAATGTCGGGTTCCTCTTTAGCATGGAAGATATCCTGAGTTGGTCTTGGGGTGAAATGAAGCATCTCACCGCAAGGCCAATACTTGATGGAGATGGTGGCGAGTTAGCACGATCCCAATCTATGGCATCTAGGTTCAGATACAATGGTCGTGCTGGATCGATTGGATTGCGGATGGGGGCGGTTAAGTCAATGGAGATCATGTTGATGAAGGGAATTTGGTCTCCATTACTGTGTGGGTGGTGACTCAGACATCCTTGGTGATCTTTGTGTTTCAGATCTGGCTCTGTGGGTATTGGCACAAATGGATCAGCCCTATGTGCGGATAAAAGGACAGGGTCTACCCTTGGCACTGATGGCTCTATAAGGTCTCTAGGTGGAGGGTGCTCTTTGTATGCCTGAAGTGGCGGGTGTAGTAGTTGGTCCAACTATGCTTGGTTTAGGTGCCACCTATGCCTTGGCCCCATGTTTAGCTGTTCAAACATGTCATCAATGTCCATGGGGTATTGCTGCTATCGCATATGATTGAGATATGCCATCTCAATCTCATCTTCATAATCGCTATCAGATATCCATAGGCCTTCGTTGGCTCTGACAACTATTTGTGGCATGTGAGGCTTGTTCTACTCAAGCAAGTTAATTTGGTCCCATCAGGGTTGTTTCGCTCTCTGTGGGAGGACTTGATTCTCTTGAGGTGGCCTTTGCTCGATTGGAGCATTCAAGGGGAACATCGCCACGAAGTCCTCTTGATAATCATCTATGGGTGTCACTTGCGAGTGATTGCTATCAGACTCGAAAGGGTCCCAAGGTGCTACCTCATACTCTGACTCATCTTTTGAAGATCCTTCTTGACCTTGTCTATATCCCTCTTGTAGGTGAGTCCTCGAACTTTCTCCTTTCTCGATCGAAGGGAAAGGGTTGTTGAGGTCAACAAGGTTGGTTGTTAGCAATGGGAGATAATCCCCCAATGTGTATGTTGTGTTAGGATTGGCATATGGATCTTGTGCCAACCCATCCTTGTTGCCTATCCCTAGGCCTTGCATGTTCTCTACCAAGATGTCAAGGGGTAGAGGGTGGTTGAAACCTACTCCTGATTTGTCGTACGGCATCTAATATCTTGGTTGACAAAGAACGCACACCCCTTGTTCATATCTACCTAACCCATATCCATGCCAATTACATTGGCCAAGATATCTCAAAGCAAAATCCGGGTTGGACAGATAATTGACGTTCTCTACAAAGGGCTCTTCATCCTCTTCCTCTTGTAGGTAAGGTTCAATGCCGTTGTCGAGGCCCCCATATACAAAATTTGTCTGATTTTGTGGGTAGCCCAAAGGGACAATAGTGTCGATGGGGAGGCGAGGTCTCCCCATGTCCTGCATGGACTCAAGCACGGGTGTTGCTACAATGTTCCACACTAGATACTCCCCCAGGCCCGTATTGGCCATCTCAACAGTGATCATTGGCGATTGAGGGGGGGGAATGGGAGTTCTTCCTGAGTCCACTCCATGTCGGGTGAACTAGGCATCTCGACTTCCATTCGGCTAGGCACCTCTCTTGTAGAGATGGTTGAGACCGATGGCGGTGCCTCTTCCAAGGGTTTCTTCCCATTGTCCTTTGGTGTGGCCACCGTAGGTGGCATCATTGGTGAAGGACCAGACGATGAAGATGGACCCGACTAGGGATTTGAGGGACTTAACAGCGGGGATGTATGTGGAATCGGACCCTATTTGGATGGATTCAACTAAAAGTCCAAATGTGTCGATGGAAGGGTCGATTGTGGCATCAACTGCACCGCATTGCAATACTTGAAGGGCTCTAAGTCTATCGGGACCACATGCACTTGCCCTTCGTATGTGTACTTTAGGCATTGATGGGCTATTGAAGGGACACACTTCATGTCCCTGATCCAAGGCCAGACCAGTAAAATATTGTAGGCCATATCACCTTCCAGAATGTGGCACAACATAGGAATAGTCTTTTGTCACACTTGGATGGGTAGGACAATTGTGCCAACTGTCGAGCATATCGCGTCATTGAATGCTCGAAGGGTATGGGTGGAGGCCACAATGTGAGATGTTGGCAACTTGAGGGAGGGAGGGAGGTAAGGAAGCTTTGAAAGCAATGTTCTCCATCGATTCCCATAGGCCACCATGGTCTCTTCCTCATTCTGCCTGAGACTAGCTAGGTCACTTAATGATGCCTTCTTCCTGGTATTGAAGGTGAAACATTCAAGGAACGCGTCCACTAGTTGGTCTAGGTTGTTGATGCTATGCTTCAGCAATTGGGTAAACCAATCCAAGGCAGGGCCTACGAACGTGGTTATAAATGTTCTTAGAAGCAAAGCATCATTGTCCTGAATGCCAAAGCATTGGCTTAGGAATCTTGTCACGTGCTCTTGGTCATCCTCATCTCCTCTAAATATTGCCAATTGAGGCATTTTAAAGTGTTCAGGGTATGGGGGTGCGAGCATCGAAGGATGCACGGGGTGACTGTGAAGCTGGCGTAAAGTGGGCTTTTGGGGCCTATAAGTCTTGGTCTCCATAGACTCTAAGTGCTCTAGTAGTGCTTTGTATGCATCAGAATATTTGATCTCTTCCTCCTTGGTTTGTTCCCATTGCGAATTACGAGGAACTTGAGGCCTATGGAGGGGTAGTCGGGTAGCACCCCCTCTGCCTTGGTAGGGCATTTCAGCCCGCTCTTCTTCTTGCTTGAATTCCTCATAGGCTTCTTGAGGAGTTCCTGGGCATGACCTATAAACATGGGTGGGTGCCCACGAAGGGTGCCCATCATTGGCTCTAGGGGTGGTCTCCCGCTCAGGTCTAGGAGGTCTTGGAGGTAACATTTGATAAGTTCATGGAGACCTATCTTGCACCAAGGGGTTGTGCCTCTCATACAACTCTATCCTATGCGTGCGAGGGGTTGGGAACCTCTCAGGCATAGTGTTCTGGAGCAACTCATCTGTCTGACGCCGAATGCACTCTTTGCTAAGGTGATACAGGTGCTCTAACTATTGTTGGTCTTGCTCAAGCTGCGTGATTTACGCTCGATGGGCGGCATTTTTGGCGAATGCCAAGTCAATTTGTTCTATTTTCTTGAGTCTAGGAGACCTAGATGCCTCCCCTACACATATATCTCGGTTGTGGTGATCTGAGATCTCTATAGGTCACTTCCCTCTGTCGAGGTTAGCAGCATTCACCCAAGGCTCTGGCCCTAGTGGGTGATCCTGATAAATAATAGGTGTGAAGATGAATTGCTCCCACACTGTGTATTTCTCTTGAGGAATGTAGTGGTCTTCCTCATGTTCCCTCTCGTATATGTGAAAGGGACGGGCAGAGTTGGCTCGCCTTGTTTGAAGAGCCTTGTGCTCTGGATTTGGCCTATTGTTTTTTATAGTAATAAGGGGTAGAGGAGGGATGATGTAATCATGTGGCCCCTCCTTATGGACCCTATGTTGTTCTAGCACTTCATTGCACGGTGGCCACTCATAACGAGTGTCTAAGGGAGCCTTCCCGTCTATGTTGAGTGCCACGTGTAAGGACTCCTCCAGAAAGGGTCTATGTTGAATGGGAGTGCCCCTCGAAGGGGTGCATCTATAGTCCCATTCCGTCATGGTATCATGTGGACTATTTTTTTGGGTCAGGCCGCCAAGGTGGTATGACCAAGTCCTTGGGGCTATAGCAGAGGTGACTTGTGCCCCCTTGTACACTTTCCGTAGCTTCTACCCGTGATTGGGCTTGGCTACGAGTGTACACCATGGTGGTGTTTCTCTAAACGATGCATACATTTTTATCTTCTTTACAATTTTTTATGCTACACTAAACAAACAGGAGCCACACAAACAAAGAAGTGATTATCTCGTTTATGGATTAAAAGTGTGCCCTAAATCTGGTTCAGTGTGTTTTGATTTTTGTTTGAAAACCTTGTAACAAAAATTTTGTTGTACATGAAATATGAGGGCTCTTATATCTCCCAAAATGGTCGCCCCTTCAATATACCACTGCCAGGCCATTATATCTAACCTCTCAATATACCCGCCCTTACGTGAGGGAAATTATTGGTACGCGAGAGCATAATAGTACGTGGAACTTAGGCGGTACAAAAGGGGAATCACCCTATTTTTGACACCTACCATAGAAGACTTATCCTCATGCACTGGTAATCACCCCAGCTACACTTGTTTAGCTTTCATTAGGATTTACGTCTAGCAATAGTAGCGATCAGGGTTATGTATGCAAAATTCAAGCCAAGGTGGTGATGAAATCCACCGTTGGTCTTGATCAAGTGTTGGGGTTTTACGACCAACGCCTTTATGTTTAGATTATCTCATGGTGTGTGGGGTTATTTTTACTTGCAAAAAGAAAGGAACATGCAGTAAAATTTCCTATGCAAGCAAAGAAACAAAAAATTCATAGAAACATAGACAAAAAATTACAAAGAGTGTTCAGATAACCTACCTCTTCTCTGCCCACACCAGATGCCCCTGAGTTTCTGCTCAAAAACTACACACAGAGCTAATCGTCTCAGGGTGGGATGAATAGCATATATGTATTCGTAATAGGGTGGTATGAATGCCTTATTCATCCCAAGGTGGCACGAATTCCAATCTATATTCGTCATAGGGTGGCACGAGCAGTAGTCCAACGCTTGAAGGATTAACACCTGAAAGCAAAAACACACAATTTTTATTAGAAACTTGATCCCAAAATCAAGGGACATATTCCCACCATGATCGCCACTAAAATCATGAGAATACGATATCCCGTAGGTGTACTGGGTGTTGTGAAAAAAAAGAGCATGCGAAACGCTAAGTCCTACGAATGAATAAGGACTAAAGTGCATGAAAAAGGGAAAACAAACGAACTAAAATGAGATATAAAGCAAATGTAAAGTGTAGCCCTTATTTTTATTAAGTTTAATTTAAGACCAAGTTACAATACGTCTCCTTCCTTTTTAGGAGCCAAGAGCGTTAGATATAGTTTTATTACACCACAGATGGTATGCTTCCCTTTGGGATCTTTTGCGTGCCCACATTTGAAATAGGTGGGGCAAATGTCACCGCAAATTGTGTTAATGCATTTGTAGTTCCTTGCTGCCCCTCTAGTGTTGAGATCCTACATTCAAAGAAATAGCAAACGATTAATAGCACCTGCGGATGGAGGGAAATATGCAATCCCCAAGGCCTCCGGTTAATGCATGCATGAAACAATTAAAACGGTAATCAAAACATGTCAAAATAAAATGAAATTTGGATAGAAGCATGTAAAAAATATCAGGAACACATTGCAAAAGGAACAGTCAAGAAATCTACTGTAGATTTCTAATCACTTCGAGGTGGGACGATTAGGACTGTCATAAAATGTTAGAAAGCAACCTCCTAAATGTCCCATATAGAGGCCTCCAAAACACCTGCAAAGTTGGGGTTAGACAAAATGGGGCATTTTGAGATGACCCAGAAGGTCGGATTTTGCAGATTCAGCCTCGATCACCCTGTATCAAAAAATGCTCCCTGTATGTTAGTGAAAGCAAAAAGTAATGAAAACATAGTCAAAACTCATCAGAATAGCATGAAATTTGAATGGTAGCATATATGAAAGACATAAAATAAAATGAAAAAGGAACAGTAAGGAAATATTCTATAGATTTATAATTGCTCTAGGGTGGGGCGATTAGGATTGCAGCAGTGCGAGGGGCGCCCAGGGGCAGGATGCCCACCGTTTGGGGCTTGGTTTTGGCACAAATCCACTTGGGATGGGTTCAAAACCTCCTAGGGGGTTGTGTCAAAAAAATGGGTGGGGTATTGTGGCCAAATTTTTGGGTTTTGGGTCTAGATTGTGCTTCCAATATTCACCCAATAACCTCCCTTCCAAAAGAGAGATCAAGGATGTAAGAAGCACAAGTGAGGGGTGAGGATGTAATTCGGCAGCACTCTATTGCTCCAAATTCTCCCACTCTATCCTTTTTTTGGGGTGAGAAGACTCATAATTTTATATACCTTAGGTTATCCTGTGAATGAGCATGCAAAGGCACCACTTGGCCATCATGCCTTGTCAGGGGAGAGAAGATTCCTCCCTGATTAAGGGCTCCATGAATGCCTCTATGACTGTCCCTTTGAGCTCAAAAATGCTCACTCACACTCCCATGCATTGAAGGTGGAGTTGAGTGGTGGATATGAGCTGCCATTTGTCAAGGTTTGACCTTTTACCCGTCAAACCTGCTATTCGCCCCACCCTAGAGTGAATGTTGCTAATCATCCCGGGGTGGGATGAATACCAATTTGTAATCATCCTAGGGTGGAACGAGTAGGGAGGAGAGTGTCTGAAAGGTGCCAATTTGACCTTTGACCTTCCAAAACTGCTATGGGAGTGATTAGGACCACTGTTTAACCTCTGGGGGCTGCCCTAGGGGCTATGCATGTCAATTCGATCAATGCTTATCGTCACATAATCGGATTGGTGCTATTTTGGTGTCTACAATAGGTTATAGAAATATTATGGGAAGTTTTATGTTTCTCAGTAACATTAGACTAGACATTGCTTATGTTATTTCTCTTGTTTCAAGGTACGTGAATGAACCATCTCAAATTAATTAGAAGGTTGCAAGAGAATCTTGAGGTATATGAAAGGTATTCTTGATTTTGGCATTCATTATTATGCAACTATGGAGATGGATTTTGTTGCTTTTGGTGATTATCAGTGGGGCAACAACTTGGATGATTGGAAGTCTAATTTTGGTAATTATTTTTCTCTTAGTTATGGACTAATCACATGGATCTCAAAGAAGCAAGGATCAATTGCTCTTTCCTCTACAAAAGTAGAGTATATTGTAGTCAATTCATCTAGTGCTAAGCCTTGTATTAAGAAGGTATTTGTGGAGATTAGTGAGAATTATTGTTATCCTACAATTATTTTTTGTGATAATATAAGTACAATTAAATTGGCAAATAATCCCATCCATCATAGTAGGTCTAGACACTTTGATATGAAGTACCATTTTATTTGGGATATGGTACAAAAGAAAATAATAATAGTGAAGTATTGTAGCACTCAATAGTATATTGTTAATGTGTTCACAAAAGGATTTTTCAAAGCTTAGTTATTAAAATTTATAGATAGTCTTGTAAACCCTCTTAGCATCAAGGGGAAGAATATTGGAAATGTGATGTTGAGAAAAAATTGAGTTATGCATATTAATTGATGTTGAGAAAAAACTTAGTGGACAAAGGTCAATTTAGTCTATAACCATAACTGTGCATATTCTTTGTCATATTAGTTACATACTGGAATTTGTAAGTGAAGGGAAGTAAAACCTATAGCTATGCATATTCACTAAAATAATTGTATTAACTACAAAATATGTGTGTGTTTGGCTTAAAGAAAAAAATCATGCCATGCAAAAGAGCCTATTTCATAGAAGCTAAGGTCTTGATCATGGAGATGGATTTGGAAAATAAAATGAGGTTTAGAAAACTTGAAATAGAAAGTGAATTTTAGGTTTTGGTTAATTGGGTAATTGGAAAATAAAGGATGTGATAATTGAAATCAGGGATTAGGTAGGGAACATATATGACTATATAGTACAATATATTTTTAGGGAGAAAAAAAGTTTGGTAGACACATTGGAAAATAAAGGAGTGAGTGAGGAAGTGGGATGGTCTTGGAGACTAGATGAGTCATTCCTAAAGTAGTTAGCAAAATAAGTGAAAGGGAACATGAAACACTAGAAAATTCCAAAAATATTTAATAATTAAAGGAAAAATAAAATAGTAAACAAAAATATTGAAAATATTTCTTGGCTAAGATATTTAATGTTTTGTTTAAAGTCATAGCTAGCACTATTGTTATGGTAAATGAATTTTTTTTATTGGGTCCCCAAACTAGTTACAAAATCCTCCCCAAAACGGGTTATTTTTATCTCACTAAGTAAAATATTTTTAACTAGACAAATTGACCTTCTTAGCATAACATACGCTAAAAATATACAATACCATAATGTCAAAAATAGTGCTTAAAACAATGTAAAAGTTTAGTTAAAACATAAAAAAACTCCTGAAATATTTCCAATATTTTATGTTTATTGTTTTATTTATTTTTTAATCCTTAAATATTCTTGGAATTTTGTAGTCTCTCTTGGTCCCTCGCAATTATTTTTCTTACTACATTTAGGAGCGACTTACTTGGTATCCAAGACCATTCCACTTCCTTGCTCACTCCTTTATTTTGCAGTGCATCCACCAAATTGTTTCCCTCCCTAAAAATGTGGTGTATCCTATAACATGCAGGATTTTTGTCTACTCCTAAATTTCCTATATGACATCCTTTAATTCCAGTTATACTCATACTTCCTAGTGACTTAGTTAATCAAAACCTGAGAATCACTCTTTATTTCAAATTTTCTATCCCCTAGTTTCTATGCTAAATCCAACCCCCTGATCAAGGCCTTAACTTTGGCCATTGTTATTATTGTTATTTAAAATTTCTCTAAAAACATCCCCACCACCTCATATTTTTCATTCCTTATAGATCCTCCCTTGATCACCAAACCTGGTTTTCCTTTTGAGGCACCATTAGTGTTTCATTTGGGCCATCCCATTTGTAGACATCTCCACCTAACCATAGACCTATCCATGAAGATTGTTTTGGGATCCCCTACACATAGTTTGATATCCCAATTGTTTAAGAACTAATGATCATATGAAAGTGGTGTAGTCTCCTCAATACAACCTATTGTTTGAACCATTGCTACTTTAATTTTATTATAGACTCTAATTCTATTGTGTTTTTTCTTGGAATATGTGATGGTTCATTTCTAGCTACACATTTTGCATTAAAATAAATGACATCATTCTCCATAGATAATTTAATGTGGCAGTTGTAAAGGGACTTCTCCACTCAGTAAGTCCTTTTTTCCTTGTGGTTAAACCCACTTGACCAAGAAGACCCTAAGTAGACTATTCCAAAATTTTAACTCAAATCATAATGCATAAACAAACATTTCATATTTTCCTCTATCTTTGTGCATAAGGTATAATATGACAAACCTTTAAACCCCTACCTTTTAAGGTTTTCTTCCATTAGCATTTTGTTATATCACTAGCCTTCCAAAGGATTTGATTTTGAGTATGGCTAGTATTCCCTAAATCCTTACCCATACCTCCTCTTTGCTACCCAAATCTATAATATACACATGCCTTATCTTCACTATGTATTCCCCCTATGAGATTCTAGTCCAATGTTAGATATCCTCTCCTTTTAGTGTGAGGAAAGAGGACTTAAGTCTCATGAGGATATAACTAGTTTGAGACCATTGAGTTCCATTCCACTCCTCAAGAACACACATTATATTGGCTTCATCTTCCTTATACACATACTCTTTTACCTTTGACCCAAAAATTTGTTACATAACATGTACTAAAGTATTCCATGTGTCATCTTATTTTAGAGAGTTGTTACCTAACCAAAGGTCATGCCAAAAATTGATGATCTCACTTGAACCCTATTTTCATCTAATCCCTTTCTTGATCCCCTCTTTGCTCTCCAATATATGGTTCTATTAAACAAAACCTTTAAATTACTTCTCCTCCTTAAGGATGTGACATGTATACTCCCCACCTAGGTAATTATGTCTTAAGATATTCACCCATAGGTTGGTGGATTCTCTAAGAAATATCTATGTAAGTGTTCCCCAAAAGCTCTTCCAATTTGATTAATCCTTCATAGGTCTACACCTCTCCATGCTTTTAGTTGGAAAACCGTCTCCCATTAGATTATGGGTAATATTTTTTTTCCTCCATACCAGTCCATAAAACTATTTTTGTTGGATCTATAGATGAGTTTTTATTTCTTTTAGAGTTTTATAAAATGATAAAATGTATGTGGGTAAGGATTGTAGAGTCTCCTGGAGAAGTTCCATCATCCCAACTTGGATCAACCAATTCCCCTTCCATATAATAAGTTCTTTTTGAAATTGTTAAAACACTAAGTTCTAGTGTACTTGCCTATTAGGCCCAACATATAATAGCATTCCTAAATAAAGGGAGGTAAGAGTTCCTATTTTACACAGATTCTTTTCACTTCTTTTGACACCTAATTAGGGTGTGTAGGAAATACATGAGACTTTATCCTTTTTTATTTTTTGCACAACCACTTCTTCACAATATTCCAATATCCCTACACATACTTTGATCTCCACTATACTTTCTAACACAAATAGAGTCGTACGGTAAAAAAAATGTTAATGTGATAAGGCATTGTTAACTACCTTTAGACCTTGGTTATGGACGGTGTCAAGAATTTTTAACAAATTATTTTTTAGGGATTTATCTAGAAGGATAAGGAGGTAGGGGGAAAGTGGTTCTTCATGCCTAAGATCCCTTGAAGTACTAAAAAACCTTATTGCATCCTATTCATAAAAATTAAGGACCATGGTATTTGAACATATGCCATTGTTATATCTATTCATTTCTCCCCAAAATTAAACCTTTATAAAACCTTACACAAGAAGTAATTGCTAGTCAATAAGCCCTATTAAGCGATAATGAATATGAAATAAGTGCTTTATGCATTTGTGATTCACTATAGAATGACTTAAGCCTTCATAGGAATGAGTAAAAAAATGTTGATTTCCCTTTGTTCACCAATTTGTATTAATAGTAGTGTTTCCTTATCCATAGGAAGATAAAGAAATTAAATAAGATCTTATAGTTTGAATGTCATAATAGGCATCCAACAACTCTATGGTCAATTTCATGGGTTTTATATCAGAGTATTTTGAAGAAAATTATTCTAATAAAAAAGAGTTTGGTCGTTTTTAATTAGAGATGTATATCAAAGTGTTGCATTAAAGTTTGATTTTGAGAGTAAGTTAGAAATAAACCAACTTTTTTGTAAAATTCATGGATTAACAAGAATCCTACATAAGTGAAAGCATAATTTTAGAAGGGTATGGATAACATTTGTATGTGAATATTTGATAATCTTGATTTAGATAAGTTATACTTAAAATTTGAATATTAAATATAAGATACATACATATAAATATAAAATGTGATAAACATTATTAATTTTTTACTTTATTTTATTTTCCATATAATTCTTCTTCATTATTTTTCATGTTTAATACAATTATTTTATTCCTTAAAAATTTAAATTATATATACTATTTATATTTTAATTATACTTATACATCCTATTGAAAATATTGTTTCCATGTTCCTCACATTTTTAAATATAAAACTTTTAAAAATATGATCAATATTTTGTACTCTTAATTTTTATATAGTATTAATAAGATACATATAATTTATTCAAACATTTTTACCATTTTTCTTTCTACCCGACTTACTCGGAGGTCTACCAGGTTTCCTAGTCACCCTGAGGTCCAACTTCTTATGCTGGCTTTTGGTTTTTGGATCGGGTGATCCCTTCTCAATCATCGAGGAAGGAGATAATGCCAGACTTTGGGCTTCTTCCATTCCAGGACCACCACCCCTCGTCAAAGGAGGATATTTTGGACCAACTTCCAAATCCAGAGAAGAAACCAGAGTAGCATTCAAGATAGGCGCCGGAGAGGAAAGGTCCATCTCACCCAAAGTCACCTGACCCCCAATGTCTTCCCTAATATGCCCCTCCTCAAGACATTCAAAGGAATTTGACAAAGGCAACTCCACAGAGAAGCTAGAGGGATCATTTTTAAGAACAACTTCTAAATTGCTAGGAGAGCGAGTCAGGGAGTTTCTCTTGTCGGGTCTAGACTCCTTCCTAGCAAAAATAGGGGTTTTCATCGAATTCTTCTACCCAGATACAATCAGAATAATTTCCTTACCTTTTTTTGACCCCAACTGCTTCTTCTACCATAGATTCTATTTCTTGAAGGGGGTACAATTCAGAGCAGGAATTTTTTTTGCCCCCCTCTTCGAAACCTGCTGACCATCCTCCTACCCAGCCTGCACCTTCTGGGACTTCTAACCAACCTGCTTATTCTTAGGATAAATATTTTGGTTATTTCCCCCCAATACAAACAACTTATAGGCCTGTGGTTTGTTCTCATAAACCACAACCTGCTTCCACAGCCCCACGTGGGAAACAAGCTCAGCAGATGAGGGTAAATTTCTCTCAATGTTCACCATGACACACATTCGAACATATTAAGGTCGAACGACAGAGAGACTTTGTCAAAGGAGACAAAATCTCCAATGAGACTAGATTATTGATAATGCTCAAATTGCCTTTGTTCCTGGAAGGCAAATTTTGGACGAAGCCATTGTTATTCACGAATTGTTGCATTCGATGTATAAGAGCGGGAGGTCCAGTTTCTTTTTGAAGCTGGATATTAATAAAGCTTATGATCAGGTTTCCTAGCCATTCTTAATCAGGGTTCTTAAGAAGTTTGGTTTTTGTGAAGAATGGATCAACCTGGTGCAGGCCTGCTTTTTGACAGCCTAATTTTTTGTGCTTATCAATGGGTCCCCGACAGGTTTTTTTTGCTCTTATCGTGGGTTGAGATAGGGGGATCCGCTATCTCCTTTTCTTTTCATTATTGTTATAGAGGCTTTGGGTAGATCTTTCAACAGACGCCAAAATGTGTTGGGCATGTGGCCTGCGACCCCTTGTAACCTTATTTCTCACCAGTAGTTTATGGATGATACTCTAATTTATTGTATGGCGATGGTGGATTCGACGAGGGAAGTTAAGTCCATTTTGGACTGTTACAAAAAGGTTGCAGGTCAGAAAATAAGTTTTATTTTTTATTTTATTTTTTTGAATTTACATGGTAGAATCGGTAGCCACCACGAATTCGGGCAGGTTGTCCAACTTTTATAGTTGCCATAGTATTTTGTGATGTCCATCCCAGAAGCTGCCACACAGATATTCGTGTAGTTTGCCCCTATAACCACCATGCCATAATAATTTTAAACCTTTTACGCCACTAAAAGCACCTAGAAAGAGGCAAGCGTTCAGTCCAGCGAGGCCTGATATTTGAACCTGTAGACACCAAAACAGCACCAATCCGATTATGTGGCTACAAACGCTGATTGCATTGACACACATAGCCCCCAGGGCAGCCCCCAGAGGTTAAACAGTGGTCCTAACCACTCTCACAGTAGTTTTGGAAGGTCAAAGATCGATTTGGCACCTTTAAGGCACTCTCCTCTCTATTCATCCCACCTAGGAATGATTACAAACTGGTATACGTTCCACCCAGGGACAATTAGCAGTATTCACTCCAGGGTGGGGCAAATAGCAGGTTTGACGGGCAAAAGGTCAAATATTGACAAATGGCAGCCCATATCCACCACTTAACTCCTCCTTCATTGCATGGGAGTGTGAGTGAACATTTTTGAGTGTTAGAGGCAGTTACAGATGCAATCATGGAGCCCTTAATCAGGGAGGAATCTTCTCCCCCCTAGGAAGGCATGATTGCCAAGTGGCACCTTTGCATGCTCATACATAGAGACCATCAAGTCTATAAAATGGTGAGTCTTATCACTAAAAAAAAATATATAGAGAAGGAGCATTTTGAGCAACGAAGTGCTTCCATTTTGCATACTCACTTTTGATTGTGCCTTTCACATCCTTGATCTCTCTTTTGGAAGGGAGGTCATTGGGTGGTTATTGGAAGCGCAATCCGGACCCCAAACCCAACATTTGGCCATAGTATCCCACCCAAATTTGCTGACAACACCCAAAAAGAGGTTTTGGACCCATCCCAAGTGGATTGGTGCTGAAATTGGGCCTCAAAAAGTGGGTGTCTTGCCCCCGGGCGCCCCCCACATTGCTGTAGTCCTAATCACCCCGTCCCGGAGCGATTAGAAATTTGTAGCAGATTTCAGTTCAATTATTTTTTCATTTTATTCTAGGTTTCTTGGATAGGCTTGCATTCAAATTTCATGTAATTCTAAGCAATTTTGATCATGTTTTTGTTATTTCTCGCTTTCGCTAACATGTAGGTAGCATCATCAAATTCCTGGTGATAGAGGCCAAATTGGCAAAATCTGACCTTCTGGGTCTTTCCAAAATATCCCATTTTACCTAACCCCCAAATTTACAGGTGATTTGGAGCCTCCTAAATGGGACATTTGGGACAGTGCTTTCTGACATTTTGTTGTAGGTCTAATCGTCCCACCCCGGAGCGATTAGAAATCCGTGGCAAATTTTTTGACTGTTCTTTTTGCAGTGCCTTCCCGGTGATGTTTTCATGCCTCTGTCAAATTTTTAGCTCATTTTTATCTATTCTAGTTGTCGTTTTATTTATTCTTTGCATGCACTAATCTTAGGCTTGGGCATTGCATGTTTCATTTCATCCGCAGATGCTACTGATTGTTTTATGTTTCCTTGGATTCAGGATATTGACATCAGAGGAGCAGAAAAGAATCAAAGACCCTTTCACACAAGCGACGACAATGTTTGGTCTGCCCATTTTACATGTGGGCATGCGAAAGAAGGCATACCACCCATGGTGTAACGAAACCTTATTTAACACTCCTAGCCCCTAAAAAGGGAGGAGACGTGTTGTAACCGAGATTTAAAGCAAATTAATAAAAAGGGTGATACTCCATATTTGCTTTCTATCTGGTTTTGATTCATTTATGTTTCTCTCCTTTCATGCATTTTCAATTCATAGGATTTAGCATTATCTTTGGCTTCACTTGCATTGCACTTGGTGTTTCCTTTTTGCTTTCGTATCCTCGTGCTTTCAGTGGCAATCACGGTGGTACCTTGTCCTCTATTTTTGATATCAAACTTTTGATCAAAAATTGCTTGTTTTTGCTTGCAGATACCAAGTTTTCAAACGTTGGATTGCTGTTCGTTCTAGTCTGTGACGAGTACAGAGCTAGAATTCGTCTTATCCAGTGATGAAAATTTGTCCCACCCTGTGACGAATACATTTTTGTTATTCATCCCACCCAGGGACGAATAGCTCTCTATGCAGTTTCAAGGCAGAAACTCAGAGGCATCCGATTTGGGCAAAGAAGAGGTAGAGGTCCTAAAAACCTTCTGTCATTTTCTCCTTTTTATTTTCTATTTTCTGGTTATTTGCTTGCATAGGAGAGTTTTTTTAATGCTTTTTTTCTTCATTTATGCAAATTAAAAAGAACCCCACACACCACATGGTAATTTAAACACCAAGGAGCTGGTCATAAAACCCCAACCCTTGATCAAGACCAACAGTGGATTTCATCACCACCTTGGCTTGAATTTTTGCATCCATAACCCCGATCGCTACTGTTGCTAGACGTAAATCCTGATGAAAGATGACCGAGTGTAGCTAGGATGATTCCCAGTGCATGATGATAAGTCTTCTATGGTAGGTGTCAAAAATAGGGTGATCCCCCTTCCATACCGCCTATGTTCCACGTACCATTCTGCTCTTGCGTACCAATAGTTTCCCTCACGTAAGGGCGGGAATATTGAGAGGTTTCGTATAACGGCCTGGCAGTGGTATATCGAAGGGGCGACCATTTTTGGAGACATAAGAGACATCATATTGCATATACAAAAACACGTTCTTTACAAAGCATTCAAAACAAAAATCAAAACACACTAAACCAAATTTAGGGCGCACTTTTAATCTATAAACGAGATAATCACTTATTTGATTGTGTGGCTCCTGTTTGTTTAGTGTAGCATAAAAAAATCATAAAAAATATATAAACCTACATAGCTTGTAGAGAGACACCGCCATGGTGTACACCCGTAGCCAAGCCCAATTGCGGGTAGAAGCTGTGAAAAGTGTACAAGGGGGCACAAGTCACCTCCGCTATAGCCCCAAGGACTTGGTCATACCACCTTGGCGGTCGGACCCACAAGATAGTCCACATCGTGCCATTTCAGAATGGGACTATAGAGGCACCCCTTCGAGGGGCACTCCCGTTCAACATAGACCCTTTCAGGAGGAGTCCCTACACGTGGCACTCAATATAAATGGGAAGGCTCCCTTAGACGCTCGGTATGAGTGGCCATCGCACAATGAAGCACTAGAACAACATAGGGTCCATAAGGAGAGGCCACATGATTATGTCATCCCTCCTCTACCCCCCATCACTGTTATGAATAATAAGCCAAATCCAGAGCACAAAGCTCTTCAGATAGAGCGAGCCAAATCTACCCTCCCCTTTCACATATACGAAAGGAAGCATGAGGAAGACCATTAAATTCCTCAAGAGCAATACATAGCATGATAGCAATGCACCTTCGCACCTGCTATCTATCAAAATCATCTACTAAGGCCAGAAACTCGGGTGAATACCGCAAAACTCAATAGAGTAAAGCGACCTATAGAGATCTCGGATCATCATGACCGAGATAAATACGTAAGAGAGGCATCTAGGCCCCCTAGACCTAAGATGACAAAAAAAATTGACTTGGAATTTGCCAAACATGCTGCTCGCCAAGCGCAAATCATGTAGCTTGAGCAAGACCAACAATAGTTGGAGCACCTGTATCGCCTTAGCAAAGAGCGCATTCAGCATCAAACAGATGAGCTGCTCCATAACACTATGCCTGAGAGAGTTCCAACCCCTCGCACCCAAAGAGCAAAAATATATGAGAGGTGCAACCCCTTGGTGCGAGATAGGTCCCCACGACCTTACCAAGTGTTGCCTCCGAGACCTCCTAGACCTGAACGGGAGGCCACTCCCAGGAACAACGATGGGCATCCTCCACGGGGACCCACCCATGTTTATAGGTCTCACCCAAAGACTCCTCAAGAAGCCTATGAGGAGTATGAGCAAGAAGAAGAGCGGGCCAAAATGCCCTACCAAGGCAGAGGGTGTGCTATCCGGCCACCCCTCCATAGGCCTCAAGTTTCCCACAACCCACAACAGGAACTAACCAAGGAGGAAGAGATCAAATATTCCAATGCATATAAAGTGCTGCTAGAGCGCTTAGAGTCTGTGAAGACCAAGACTTCTAGGCCCCAAAAGTCCACTTTATGCCAACTCCGCAGTCACCCAGTGCATCCGTTAGTGCTAGTACCCCCATACCCTGAACACTTTAAGCTACCCCAGTTGGCAATCTTTAGAGGTGAGGAGGATGCCCAAGAGCACGTGACTAGATTCTTGAGCCAATGCTTTGGAATTTAGGACAATGATGCTTTGTTGCTAAGAACATTTATAACCACATTCGTAGGCCCTGCCTTGGATTGTTTCACTCAGTTGCCAAAACATAGCATCGGTAACTTGGATCAACTAGTGGACACGTTCCTCGAGCGCTTCACCTTCAACACCAAGAAGAAGGCATCACTAAGTGACCTAGCTAGCCTCAAGAATTATGAGGAAGAAACCATGGCAGCCTATGGGAATTAGTGGAGGACGTTGCTTTCAAAGCTGCCCTACCTCCCTCCTATGGCCGACCTTACCCAAATGTTCTCAAAGAGCTATTTGAGATTGATCTCCGTGCTATTGCAGCTATAGCAATATGCCACTTTAGAGGAAGCTCTGGTGCAAGCCAGAATCATTAAGGAGATCAAGATTTTGGATGGCGAGATTGCCAAGCCAAAGAAGAAATAATGGTCTAAAAGTGCTAAGACAAGGACCATGCAACCGAAACCCGTCGCAGTCAATCAGGTTGCTATAAATATACCTAAGCCTGCACAAGCAACACAGCCCCAAAAGGCTAACTATCAGGTGGTCCCTCTTGACAGTTATGAAATGGAAAACCATCGGTAAGATCAAAATCAGTAGCGTCGCCCTAGGCGACAGTTCACACCCTTCACAGAGTCTAAAGACTCCTTGTTTGACCGTTTGACCGGGGTAAACTTGATGAACTTTCCAGAGAGTCGACCTGTAGACCCCAACGTGCTGAAACCCAAAGGTTATAGGGAAGACTTGTACTGTAAGTTTCACCGATAGAAGGGACATGACCTCTATGCATGTTGGAAGTTTAAAAGCTTCGTGCAAGACCTAATAGACAACAAGACGCTAGTGGTGGATAATCCAGTAGCACCAAACAACCAACATATGGAGGTCTTTAAAGAACCCCTGCCTGCCCATGATGCACAGGCAAAGACCCTACAAGTCAATGAGGTGACACAGAACTACCCCATGCAGGGGTATGTAGGGATGATCAATATAGTGACTCGAAACAAAAGGTACCCGAGCATAACTACCCCCACGGTAGCCATAGGAGATGTTCCAACCATGTCACAACTGCAATAGCATCCTATGCAACCTCCTCTGCCTAGACCAGTGGCCACAATTCGGACCAAAATCACCTAGAGTTTGAGGACCACGTCGGTTAGGCTCTCCATTTATGAGCTCATACAACAATCATCGCCCCATCGGGAGGCTCTAATGGAGATACTAAAATCCATCGAGTTGCAGCCCCACGAAGAAAACTCTTTCAATAACTTCGTAGGACATGTCAAACGATGCACCGAGCCAGTCGTCACCTTTAGAGAGGATGAATTGAAGTCAGTGACTTGTGACATGGCGGATCCACCCCTGCACGTCATTGCGCGGGTCAACGAGATTTCGTATAAGAGGGTGTTGGTGGACACTGGATCGTCCAGTAATATCATTACAACAGTGGCATTGAAACATCTAAATTTGCCAGCATCTCACATCGTGGCCTCCACCTACACTCTATGAGCATTCAATGATGCGATATGCTTGACAGTTGGCACAATTGTCCTACCCATCCAAGTGGGACAAAAGACTATTCCTACATAGTGCCAGATCTTGGAGGGTGAGATGACTTATAACATTTTTCTAGGTCGACCATGGATCAGGGACATGAAGTGTGTCCCTTCGATAGCCCACCAATGCTTAAAGTATACATTTGAAGGGCAGGTGCATGTAGTCTAGGTGGACTTAGAACCCTTCAAATATTGCAATACGGTGCAACTAATGCCACAATCGACCCTTCCATCAACACATTTGGATTTTCAGTTGAATCCATCTAAATAGGGTCTGATTCTACATACATCCCCGTTGTTAAGTCCATAAAATCCCCAGCCAGGTCCATCTTCGTCATCTGGTCCTTCACCAACGATGCCACCTATAGTGGCCACATCAAAGGACAATGGGAAGAAACCCCTGGAAGAGGCACTACCATCAGTATCAACCATTTCTATCGAATAAATGCCTAGCCGAATGGAAGTCGAGATGCCTAGTTCACCTAACATGGAGTGGACTCAAGAAGAACTCCCATTCCCTCCCCCTCAACCACCAATAATCACTGTTGAGATGGCCAATACGGTCCTGGGGGAGTATCTAGTGCGGAACATTATAGCAATGCCCGCACTTGAGTCCATGTAGGACATGGGGAGACCTCGCCTCCCCATAGGCACTATTGTTCCTCTAGGCTACCCGCCAAACCAGACAAACTTTGTATATGGGGGCCTTGATAATGGCATTTAACCTTACATGCAAGAAGAGGAAGATGAAGAGCCTTTTGCTGAAGACATCAACTATTTTTCCAACCCATACTTCAATTTAAGATATCTTAGTCAATGCAATTGGCATGGATATGGGTTGGGTAGATATGAGCAAGGAGTGTGCGTTCTTTGCCAACCAAGATATCAGATGCCATACGAAAAATCAGGAGTAGGGTTCAACCACCCCCTACCCTTGGACATCTTGGTAGAGAACATGCAAGGCCTAGGGATGGGCAACAAGGATGGGCTAGCATTAGATCCATATGTCAATCCTAACACAACATATACATTTGGGGGATTGCCTCCCATTGTTGATGACCAACCTTGTTGACCCCAACAACCTCTTCCCTTTAACTAAGAAAGGAGAAAGTTCGAGAACTCACCTACAAAGGGGAAATAGACAAGGTCAGGAAGGATCTTCGGAAGACAAGTTAGAGTATGAGGTAGCACCATGGGACCCTTTCGAATCAGATAGCAATCACTCACAAGTAACCCCCATGGATGACTATCAAGAAATCCTCTTGGCAATGTTCCCTTTGGATGCTTCGATCGAGCAAGTACCACACCAAGAAAATCAGGTCCCCCTATAGAGAGCGGAACAACCTCGATGGGACCATATCAATTTTCTCGAGCAAGATGAGCCTCAAATATCGCAAACAACTATTGGAACCAACGAAGGCCTTTGGATCTTCTATAGTGATTATGAAGATGAAACTAACATGGCCTATCTCAATCATATGTGACAACAGTAATACCCCGTGGACATTGATGACATGTTCAAATATCTAAACATAGGGCCAAGGTATATGTGACACCTAAACCCAGTACAATTGGACCAAGTGTTGCATCCGCCCCTTTGGGCATACAGAGAGCACCTTTCGCCTAGAGACCCTATAGAGATATCAGTGTCGAGGGCAGACCCTGTCCTCCTCTCAGCACATAGGGCCGATCCATTCATGTCAATACCTCCAGAGCCAGATCCGAAGCACAAAGATGACCTAGGATGTCCGAGTCACCACACCCACGATAATGGAGACCAAAATCATTTCATCAACATGATCTCCATTGACTTAATCACCCCCATCCACAATCCAATCGATCCAGCAAAGTCATTATATCTAGACATAGATGCCATAGACTAGGATCACATCAATTCACCACCATCCCCATCAGAGTACTGGCCTTACGGTGAGATGCTTCATTTCACCCTAGGACCAACTCAGGATATATTTCATGCTGAAGAGGAACCCGATGTTCCCAACGTAGATTTAAATTTAGCAAATGATATCCACCTGATCCCAACTCCACACTAGTTGGAGGACGGGTCCCACATGTTAGTCGAGGAGACGACTGACGTAGACATCGACTCTGATCCAATGAATCCACAGATCATTAAGCTATGGGTAAGCCCATCCCCTGAAGAGAAAGCTGACTACATTGCCCTTCTTAAAGAAAAGAAGGAGGTTTTTGCATGGTCCTACAAAGACATGTCGAGGCTAGACCCGTAGCTAGTCATGCATAATCTAATGCTTGATCCGACAGTCAAGCTAGTTAAGAAAAAACTACGTAAGATGCACCCAACAGTGGCCTTAATGGTCAAAGACGAGCTACAAAAGTTGTTGGATGCACGGTTTGTCATGTACATGGATTACCCACCATGATTGTCTAACATGGTGCCTGTCAAAAAGCCAAACGGGAGGATTCGCATATGCATCAATTTTTGAGACCTAAACAAAGCAAGCCCTAAGGATGATTTCCCCTTGCTTAGCATCGACGCATTGGTAGACGCTACAACGGGCCATGAAATGCTTTCCCTCATGGATGGTTTCTCGGGATACAATCATATTCGTATCAACCCCGAGGACCAACTAAAAACAGTGTTCACAATGCCTTGGGGGACATTTTGTTATAAGGTCATGCCCTTTGGCCTTAAAAATGCTGGCGCCACCTACCAACGTGCTATGACATACATCTTCTATGATCACATGCATAAAACTTTGGAATATTATATGGATGATTTGTTGGCCAAATCTCTTTTCCGCCCAGATCATCTCGATGACTTAAGCAATATCCTCGATCGCCTCATCGAACACAAAGTCAGACTAAACCCCAAGAAGTGCATATTTGGCATCACATCTAGAAAACTCTTGGGTTTCATAGTCTCAAAGCGAGGCATCAAGATGGACCCAAACAAAGTCAAGGAAATCCTTGAAATGCTTCCCTCCACTATTGTCAAGTAGCTTAGAAGCCTGCAAGGAAAGGTCACGTCAATCAAGTGCTTCATAGCGTAGCTATCTGACAAGTGCCGACCCATGAATAAATTATTGCACAAGGGGGTAGCATTTCACTGGGATGACGAGTTCCAGTCAGCCTTTGACGATATTAAACAATACTTGGCTTCGTTGCCATTATTGGCACCACCTAGACTAGGAGTGCCATTCTACGTATACATATTAGCTACTGAGGTGGCACTGGGTGCCATGCTAGCCCAAAAAAATGAACTACACAAAGAATAGGCTACTTACTATCTCAGTCGCACCCTGGTCAGTTATGAACTTAACTATGCATACGTTGAGAAGCTCTGCTTGGCAGTGGTGTTTGCTACCAAAAAGCTACGCCATTACATTATGAGCAACACGACGTATGTTGTGTCTAAGGAGAATCCATTATGGTACATGATGAGTCGTACTTATCATAGTAGCCGCACGACGAAATGGATCATGTTGTTGACGAAGTTTGACATCGATTTCATTGGACAAAAATCCATCAAAGGTCAAGTCATCGCCGATCAACTAGCAGAGGCTCCTCTCGAAGACGATCAGCCTCTGACCATAGAGCTACCCAATGATGGGGTCTTCCATGTCTCAGAATCACCAGATTTTGATGCGCCTGAGTCACAGGCTGACATAATATTATTTTTTGATGGTTCTAAATGTGAGCAAGGGGGTGGCGTGGGAATTGTATTCTTCACACCACAAGGGGCTCTAATTCCTCTATCATTTAAATTAGATTTCTCATGCACCGACAACAATGCTGAATACGAAGCTTTGCTCATAGGTCTTCAGATATCAATCACCATGAACATCAAACAATTGAACATCTTTGGTGATTCATTGTTAATTGTCAACTAATTCAAAGGGGTATTCCAATGTAAATGCCCTGTTCTACAGGCCTACAAAGCCCTTGTGGATAAATTCTTGGAAAATCTTGAATGGTACGACAACGAGGCACTCCCTCGATCATCGAATTATTTTGCGAACACTATGGCCTCCTTGGGGTCACTAATCCCACAAGACATTTTTGGTGATCTGAAAACCATTCAAGTCAAAACACTATCACAATATGCGATGGAGCGTGTAAAGATCTAACTTAACGCTAGGAATCCACCTGATCCAGATTGAACCATCCCTGAACAAGTTCTCTCGAATCCATGATTATCTAAATCACGCCAACTGGGGGTCCTTGTTCTCCCCTACTCCCCTTAATAGCAACACAATGCTATTCTTACAAGTTCTTTCCCACTTAGCTTTTGCTAGGGATGAACTTCAAGAGGGATTGGTTGTTCATACTATCGAGGTTTTCGATCAGCAGGATTGGTATACACCCATACGAGATTACCTCAAGCTAGGTAACCTCCCACTTGGATTGACGCATATCACAAAATGATCATTCAAGCAGAAAGTGACAAAACATGTCTTGCTAGGAGACATTTTGTACCGTCGTAGCTATGAAGGAATCCTCCTTCGTTGCTTGGACCAGCAGGAGTCCACTTGGGCGATCACCCAAGCGCATGATGGTACATGCGATGGCCACTTTAGCGGTATGGCCATCGCAAAGCGCATTCTTTGCATGGGCTATTATTGGCCATATTTAGAGCAAGATTGTTGTGCATATGTAAAGAAGTGCATGAAGTGTCAACACCATGCTAATTTGACACACGTACCTTCTTAGGCCTTACAACCAATCCAATCGTCTTGGTCGTTCTCGTAGTGGAGCTTAGATCTAATCGAAAAGATCTCCTCGACGTCACCAAGTCATCACATGTTCATCATAATGACTACAGAGTACTTCACCAAGTGGGTGGAAGCAATTTCGCTTACCTCTACGACTGGACCCCGCATTACGAAGTTTATTTTACATAACATCATATGTTGTTTTGGTATTCCATCAAAGATAATCTCGGATAATGGGACTTCATTCAAGAACAAAGACGTGCGTGCTTTGACCACAAAGTACAAAATTTAGCACAATTTTTTGACACCCTATTATCTACAGGAAAATGGGCAAGCAGAGGCGTCAAACAAAACGCTAGTCACCATCCTTAAAAAGACAATCACAGATAGTCATAAGGATGGGCACATTCAAATCCCACTTGCTCTATGGGCTTATCGCACTAGCATTCGAACGCCCACTGGGGCAACTCCATTTTCGTTGGTGTATGGCTCTGAGGCATTCATGCCTCTAGAGTTGGAAATACCTTCCCTGTGCATATCAATGTAAGATTCATCGATGATGACACTGTGCAGTAGGCCCAGTTAGACCAACTTACGTTGCTCGATGAAAGATGCATCAATGCTCTCAAGCATTTGCATATTTATCAAGAGCGACTTAAGAAAGCATATAACATGAAGTTTCACCTGAGGGACTTTCAGGTTGGTGACTTGGTCTTAAAAGAGAACCAACAGAACTCTAACTTGCCGCCCCATATAAGGGACAAGTTCATAGAAAATTGGTTAGGTCCCTATGTAATTGACAGTAAAATAGGACCTAGAACATACCGGCTCGCTTCTATTGATGAAATCAAGGAACTAGAACCTTTAAACATCAGTCATTTGCGGCCATTTCATATTTAAAAGAGCCATAGCCCAAACAAAAAGCTCCAAGGATTCCCACAATCGCTTGGTCAAACCCCCCAAAATGCCCCAAAGGTGTCCATAAACCCTTTGGTCAAACCAAAATGCCCCAAAGGTACCCATAATCCCTTTGGTCAAACCAAAAGCCCCAAGGATTCCCACAATCGCTTGGTCAACCCCCAAAAGCTCCAAGGATTCCCACAATCGCTTGGTCAACCCCAAAACACCCCAAAGGTACCCATAATCCCTTTGGTCAAACCAAAAGCTCCAAGGATTCTCACAATCGCTTGGTCACACTCTAAACGCCCCAAAGGTACCCATAATCCCTTTGGTCAAACCAAAATCTCCAAGGATTCTCACAATCACTTGGTCAACCCCTAAACGCCCCAAAGGCACCCATAATCCCTTTGGTCAAACCAAAAGCTCCAAGGATTCTCACAATCACTTGGTCACCCAAAAATGCCCCAAAGGTGCCCACAAACCATTTGGTCAAACCAAACACCCCAAAGGTACCCATCATCCCTTTGGTCCAACCAAAATCTCCAAGGGTTCCCACAATTGCTTGGTCAAAAATAAGAAAATTCAAAAACAATAAAATCATCCAAAATAACAAAAATTTGCATCTCATTTCCATGCATACTCAAAATCATCACAACAATAAAGAACTATTTTGTATCTCATTTTCATACTCACAAAAATCAATCAATCGAAGACACAAAAATATAAGTTGCATAGGCATCGCAACCATACATTGCATATTTATTAATCATACAATTCAAATGCACGATAGATTGTAATTACTCGGCAAATCCATCATTTTCCACATTTCTCCACTCTATAAACAAGTCCATCAAAAATAAACGCCATTCACATCTTTTTGCCATATCATAGTCGGTTGTCTTCTAATGTATCTAGAGTTTTCATCATTCAACTGTCATTAAATTTCTAGCCAAAAACTGTACAAAGTCAGACAGATTTTACAAAGGTAGAGTTCTACTTGGATCACACCTCGTTACGTAGCATCCCAACACAAGTTAAAACACATAAAAATTCCCAAGTTGTGTAAACGAAAGATGCAATCTGCAAAGCAATCTAGGATACCATCTAGTGAAAAGGTTATCTTGCTCATCCCCCTGTGCGAATGACCCCAAAAATGTTGAGAGTTGGCAAAAGGACAAGCATCTTCCCTACCCAATTCCCCAAGAAGCCCAAGTTCTCCAAAAGTTGCAAACATCAAAAAATTTGCAAAATTCAAAACTCCTAAATTTGACATCACAACCAAAGTGCATACATCAAAAGGCACATACAATAGTGATTCTCATCACTCCATATTCAAATCCCTTGCTCAAAAAAAAAAACAAAAATAAATAGTGATTTTTATCACTACAAAAGAGTAAGTATCCCAATACAATTGAAGAAAATAAGGGATTCAAACTTGAATCCCTGGAACTCTCAAGCATTCAGAAGGTCATGAGGTGCACCTCAGTACCGGTTTGGTGGATAGCTTATCGGTCACTGGTGGCAAACCTCCCGCATGATGATATATCTGTCATATTAACTTGTGTGCAGATCAATGTTTGCATGTGGATGAGCTAGCTTATGGTATCCTAGATAGCACCACAGATTAATCTGACTAAATACAACAAAGGAGTTAGTGGAGCTAATTAGGTGATCCTTAGTATAGGTTTGGTTGACAGCCTATCTGGAACTGGCGGTATCCTGACAAATACCACATAAACAAGCCAAATTATTACGTCACTCAAACGTACAAGAAATACTCCTGCTCAGTCCCGTGCTACCTGATCAGCCACCCCCCCTGTGAACCCACCGGAGCCACTCCCCAGCCTCAAGCCAAGTTGGACAATCCAGGTATGACCGCCAGACTACCTCCCTAGGAGCAAGTCACGAGAAGGCATCAGCGTAGTGCCCCACGACACCTGCCCATCATCGACTGTGCCCCCACTCATCCAACCTATGCCACAGTGCTGCATACCCTATTTCTCTGTCAACCATCTCCGCCCAAGTCATCCACGATAACCCCATCAGCCTCTCCATAGCTATGTGCTACCAATCCCAGCACTACAATAGGTAACTGCATCCAATACCCTTTCGCCTTCGATAGCGGACCTCGTATAGCTCATCATAGAGCTGTGCCAGTAGTGTCTGCCCCCATATCATAATCAGGGGCTCCTTTGTCAGAGACTCCACCAACCTGAAGACCACCTCTAGCAGGTTCCACGAGAACCTCACACCTGAAGAGTTGGGCAGCAGCATGTTGGAGATGAGGCTCATCAGTAATGCTTGCCTCACTCCCAACACGCCCCTCTCTAGCCACCACCGTACCAAAATGCCACCAATATGGCAGTCGCCCTATGCCCTCTCCATCTAGCTGTCCACACCCAACTCCTCCCCATGATTGAAGCATCGTGTTAGCACTGTCGTCCGCTGATAATATGGCATCGTCCTAATAGGAAGCCCGTCTATCAAAATTCGTAGAATCCGATAGATGTCCTTGAGAGTCACTGTCATCTCCCATGTTGGTAGATGGAAGGTATTGGTGTGAGGTTCCCATAGGTTGATCAATGCGGTCAAGTATGTCCGATCCCCCACCACAAGCTCTAGTCGCATCACATGCTTGAGGCCAAGGGCGTCAAGCCACTCCCAGTCCGTCAAATTTAGCGCCTCCCGGGTGTCAGATAACACCGTAGGCTGACGATACCGGCTCTTCACCACCTACAAAACATTAAAAAAAAATAAATAGTTTGCTAGTACCTAGGGTTTTTTTAACTCTACGTTTAAACTAAAATAAAAACCAAAAATTCAAAAAAAAATAGTTTGTCAATACCTAGGGTTTTTAACTCTACGTTTAAACTGATAAATAAAAACAAAATGATCAAAATCAAAATAACAGTTTTTTGTTAACCTCGGGTTTATAACTGAAGTTAACGAAAATACAAAAATCAAAATAAAAACAATTTTTCTAAAGCTAGGGTTTTGCTCTTAGTTTAACCTAGGTTTTTAGTTTTAAAACAATAAAAACATCACATTTAAACCTAGGGTTTCTTATAACCTTAACGAAAATACAAAAATCAAAATAAAAACAAATTTTCTAAAGCTAGGGTTTTGCTCTTAGTTTAACCTAGGGTTTTAGTTTTAAAACAATAAAAACATCGCAGTTAAACCTAGGGTTTCTTATAACCTTAACAATAATACAAAAAAAAAAAAACATTTCTTTTTAGCCTCAGGTTTTACCATAGTTTAAACGAAAAAACAAATTCAAAATAAATTACGATTTTAAAACTGTAAAATAAAACACAAGCTAACTAAACGAGAAGGAGCACTTATCGGTCTCGCTTCGGCTCCGCCGCTCGATCCGATTTGTGAAATCATGGCGTCGGGAAAAATTTGACAATGCTTCGCTTCACAGACTCGACCTCCTCCTCCTCAGAGCTCCAAATCACTAGAAAAATTGAATGCAAATGAGCCCAAACCCTAGTTTTGGCCCTTAAATAGGCTCTTAGGCCTGTAATCGTTCCACCCTGGGACGAGCACTCTAGTTAGCGTTCATCCCGCCCTGGGACGAGCACTCTAGTTAGTGCTCGTCCCACCTTGAGACGATTACAAAACTGGTATTCGTCCCACCCAGGCTCGATTATAGAGCAAAAATTTTCAAAAATAGCAAAAACTGGACAAAATGCACAAAAACAAGCAATAAAATTGTCCAATAAGAGTGCTTTTGCACTTGACATTTCGGGCATGCAAAAAAGACGTCGGGGTCACAAATCCTCACTATCCTACTCTCTAAGAAGGCTACCATAGCTGGACCGCTCCACGGGAGGACGAATTTCCGAGAATTTCATCCCCAAATGGCGTCCCAAAAAGGGTCCAAACCCACCCAAAAATAACAATAACATTGCCGAACAAGGCGCCTTTGCGCCTCTACTTCTTGGCATGCAAAATAGACGTCGGGGTCACAAATCCTCACTATCCTACTCCCTAATAAGGCTACCATAGCCGGACCGCTCCACGAGAGGACGAATTGTCAAGAATTTCAACCCCAAATGGTGTCACCAAAAGGGTTAACACCCACCAAAAACGAGGTCTAAATGTCGGGAAACTACTCACATATTCAAAGATAAACAACTGAAAGGCACCCTTACACAAGTCACCTTGGGTCAAGCGACTCATCGCTTTTCTCATGTAGGTCATTCCCTCATCAATTCGTCGCTTGAGGGGGTAGTCACACTTAGTCACCAATCAACAAATACACACCCAATTAAGGAAATGGCATGCATTCAAAGAATCATTGACAAAGACAATCATGCCCCTACTTGGGGTAGAAAATAAGCAATAATCACAAGCTGATCACACACTTGGCATTCGTTAATCATGAAATCAAGGTTCCCACAGACAAAAGGTTGCGCCCTTTGCCTATTCATGACTGATCAATGTCCAAGATAAAGTAACACCTCACCAAAAAGGTTAACACTTGAATTGAGTTCCTTAGCTCGTCAGAAGCAAGGATTCAAGAATGCATGCCCTTTCCATACTTGAGGCATCAAAAGTTGGTTAGGTTACTGAGAAACCCTAATCATTAGTGCTTTGGTTATCTATTTTTGCTTAGCACTGTGCCACGCACAGCGCATCCCAAAAAGGGGCATCTGTAGACACCAAAATAGCACCAATCCGATTATGTGGCTACAAACGCTGATCGCATTGACACACACAACCCCCAGGGCAGCCCCCAGAGGTTAAAAAGTGGTCCTAACCACTCTCATAGTAGTTTTGGAAGGTCAAAGATTGATTTGGCACCTTTAAGGCACTTTGCTCTCTATTCGTCCCACCCAAGGATGATTACAGACTGGTATTCGTTCCACCTAGGTACGATTAGCAGTATTCGCTCTAGGGTAGGGCGAATAGCAGGTTTGACGGGCAAAAGGTCAAATATTGACAAATGGTAGCCCAGATCCACCACTTAACTCCTCCTTCATTGCATGGGAGTGTGAGTGAACGTTTTTTAGTTCTAGAGGCAGTTACAAAGGCAGTCATGGAGCCCTTAATCAGGGAGGAATCTTCTCCCCCCTGGGAAGGCATGATTGCCAAGTGGTGCCTCTGCATGCTCATACACAGAGACCGTTAGGTCTATAAAATGGTGAGTCTTATCACTCCAAAAAATATATAGAGAAGGAGCATTTTGAGCAACGAAGTGCTGCCATTTTGCATACTCACTTTTGATTGTGCCTTTCACATCTTTGATCTCTCTTTTGGAAGGGAGGTCATTGGGTGGTTATTGGAAGCGCAATCTGGACCCCAAACCCGACATTTGGCCATAGTATCCCACCTAAATTTGTCGACAACACCCCACAAGAGGTTTTGGACCCATCCCAAGTGTATTGGTGCCAAAATCGGGCCCCAAACGGCGGGCATCCTGCCCCTGGGCGCCCCCCCTGCACTACTGCAGTCCTAATCGCCCCGTCCTGGAGCGATTAGAAATTTGTAGCAGATTTTAGTTCTATTATTTTTGTATTTTATTTTAGGTTGCTTAGATAGGCTTGCATTCAAATTTCATGTAATTCTGAGCAATTTTGATCATGTTTTTGTTATTTCTCACTTTCGCTAACATGCATGTAGCATCATCAAATTCCCGATGATAGAGGCCGAATTGGCAAAATCTGACCTAATGGGTCTTTCCAAAATACCCCATTTTACCTAACCCCAACTTTGTAGGTGATTTGGAGCCTCCCATATGGGACATTTGGGACAGTGCTTTTTGACGTTTTGTTGTAGGTCTAATCATCCCACCCCGGAGCGATTAGAAATCCGTGGCAAATTTTTTGACTGTTCTTTTTACAGTGCCTTCCTGGTGATGTTTTCATGTCTCTGTCAAGTTTTTAGCTCATTTTGATCTATTCTAGTTGTTGTTTTATTTATTCTTTGCATGCACTAATCTTAGGCTTGGGGATTGCATGTTTCATTTCATCCGCAGGTGCTACTGATTGTTTTATGTTTCCTTGGACACAGGATCTCGACACCGAAGGAGCAGCAAAGAATAAAATACCCTTTCACACAAGCGACGGCAATTTTTGGTCCGCCCATTTTACATGTGGGCACGCGGAAGAAGGCATACCACCCATGGTGTAACAAAACCTTATTTAACGCTCCTAGCCCATGAAAATGGAGGAGACATGTTGTAACCGAGATTTAAAGCAAATTAATAAAAAGGGTTGTACTCCATATTTGCTTTCTATCTAGTTTTGATTCGTTTATGTTTCTCTCCTTTCATTCGTTTTCAATTCATAAGATTTAGCATTGTCTTTGGCTTTGCTTGCATCGCACTTGGTGTTTCCTTTTTGCTTACGTATCCTCATGCTTTCAAAACCTTGGACCTTCGCCCCCATTATGGGGTTTGGATGAACCAATTGGTCTACACCTCGGACCCGCAAATAAGTTTTATTAAGACCCCCCTTATGGGGTTTGGATGAACCAATTGGTCTACACCTCGGACCTGCAAATAAGTGTTATTAAGAGTAGTTTGTTCTTTATTAATACTCCGGTGGTGGTGCAGAGAAAAGTGGTCTAAGTCTTGAATTCCCATATTGCCTCTCTCCCCTATTCTTATCTAGGGTTACCTTTGTTCATTGGTAGAGCCAAATCTGAAATGTGGTCCTTGGTGGTGGAGATAGTTCAGCGAAAGCTCGCAGCATGGAAAGGTGCTTTGCTAAGTCAGGTGAGTAAGTTGTTTTTTGTTCAAAGTATGATGCAAAGCATTCCTATCTATTTTATGTCGATGTTTCATGTTCCCCTCAAAGTGGCCTCAAAAATCCTTTTTGTGGGCTGGTCCGAAACTTAAAGGCAGATTCCACCTTATTTCATGGGAGAATATTTACAAAAAGAAATCTAAAGGGGGCTGAATTTGAAGAGTGCAATTCATATGAATAAAGCATTGGTTGCTTAAATTATATGGAATATTGCCTCAAATGTCAACAAACTATGGCGCTTTATTCGAAAGCTAAGTACAGGTTCGATTCATTTTTATCTGATGATTTACCATCAAGTGAATCGGCTTTTTCGAACAATTTGGTGAAATCAAGGGAGTTGGTTAAGCAAAATTGTAGATGGGTCATTGGGAATGGGAGGTCGGTTTTCTTCTGGGAAGATGTGTGGTTGCGTTATCGATCATTGATTGAGGATGTACGATTCAGGGAGCTTATCTCCAATTCGAGGGAAGTGGAAATGGTGAAGGTTGCTAATTTCTTTGAGCTCAGGGCGAACATAATTGTTTGGGTTGATTCTCCAAGTTGTGTGAGAAATTATGGAGATCGTCAAACATGGAAAATCCTTCTTGTAGAGCTTTGCCTATGTGTTCTTCGTCAAGCAAATGTGGAAGACCGTCTAATTTGGTAAAATAAGAGCTCGAGTAGATTCATTGTTAGATTGGCCTATAATTATTTTAGTGATGGTGAGGAGGCTCATTTTCCTTTTAGTGTGCTTTGGCTCAAGCATCTTTCTCCTAGGGTTAACTTGTTCTTCTAGTTGGTTGTCTCACGATTAAGAACCTTCACAAACGGGGTTGGTGTTTGGTCAATAGATGCTATCTGTGCGAGTCCACCTGGGAATCGACCTATCATTTGCTTCTTAATTGTTGTGTCTTCAAGGAAGTTCTTATTTCTATCCTTGGGTGCCTTGGGATGGACTGGGTTTTCCCATATTCGATGCTCGACTATATTCTTCAGTGGAATTTGCCCTTTCACTCTCCCCGTCTCAAGTGCTTCTAGCATTTTTTGCGCCCTCATACCATGTGGGGAGCTTGGAAGGCTAGGAACACTAAGGTATTTAGAGACAGCTTTTTCTGCCCAGCTTTTGAGCAACCACATTATTGGCAAGATGGTGGAGAATGTGGAAACTACTTCTGCGTTTATGGATTTCCCTAAGGCTTCCTCCCAGAGTGAAATATTGATAAAAAATGTTTTTGGGTTTGGCCATGTGGACCGCCCTCCTCCGGATCCCAATCTCAGAAGTTTGGTTAAATGGAAACCCCCTCCTACGGGTTGGGTTAAATTAAATTTTGATGGGGCAAGCGAAGGGAAGTCCCAATCTAGCAAGTTCAGGATGTGTTATTTGCGACCACGAAGGGAATTTGCTGTTGGCGTTTGTTGAATCTATGGGAACATGATCTTCCCAGGTGGCGGAAGTGATGACAACATATAGGGGAATTTCCTTGTTAAGAGAGCTTAACTTTAAAAAAGTAGTTATTGAAGGCGACTCTCAAAATGTTATAAGGATGCTAAAAGGGGCCTATCATGTCAGTTGGAAAGTGGCCAATTTCATTGATGAGGGAATTGCTTTGTGTCTGGATTTGGAGGAAGTTCAACTTATTCACACGTTCATAGGGAAACGGTGCGATAGACTTAATGGCAAATGTGGGAGTGTATCTTCACATATATACTGTTTGGCAGAGGGATTTCCCTCCAGATCTTATCAGTCGTGCCCAAATTGATGTCCATTAATTGGAGGTGGGTGGTGGGGGCTTTCGTAGTGGGATTGTTAGGTGTCGGGTGTAATGGTCTTGCACTGAGGATGTTTCTAATTCTTCCATGTGTCACGGTAAAGCCTCCTTTTCAAATTTTTCTTGTTCTTTGCACTCAAGCCTTGGGATTGTTGTGTAAGAGAATGTTCTAAAGATTGTGTTTGGAACATGGAAGTTTGATTACTTCCCATTGTAACGTATTGTCTGTTCTTCATCTAGACATTCGAAGGTTTCTCCGCTGGCATTGGGATGCCCGGAGACTGTTTTTTCCTGGGCTCTTTATTACCCTTGGGATGAAGTGCCCATTGATGTCTACGTCGAGGTGGCTTCCCTCTAGCTTTGCTCTCTTGAAGGGCCTTGAATTTGGAATGTTATTTTGTATTAGGAATCACCTTCTTTCTAGGGACTGTTGGTTTTCTAATCCTGGGAATCCTTCCACTTACGTGTCATTGTTGGTGATGTTTGGCGAGGTGGCTTCGTGCAGTTTCTCCACCTTTTCTTTTTGCTTTGCCATTTGGAGGCTTCTCGGTGTCTATTCGCAAGATGAGGTGGTATTGCTTTGTCTCGGGTGTTTCGCGTTCTCCTTTCCGTTGGCCTTTCCTCTTGGCTAAGGTTTCTAAGATTCTTCACAGTCTTCGTCTGATGGAGATTTAACAACACGTGTGGAGTTCTTTGTAGCTGATACTCGATTGTGTTGAGGAGGTGGCCTATTTGTCCAGTGGGATTATTTCTGAGTTTGACTCTGTGATGTAGAACCATATCAATTCTTTTACAGGTCTTCTTAGGTTCTTCCACTCTTTTGGTCCCTCTGTTTTGTAGTGTTATTGTTTGTTTAATGTTTTGTTGTAAGCTTCATTGTAAAATTTTTAGGGACCCCTTTCAAAACCTTTTCTCCTTACCAAAAAAAAAAAAAATCTCTTAAAATAATTGCTGGCATGATTATAAAATAATAGCCACTTACATTCTTATTTAAAAAAAAAAAAAATTAAGAGCCGTGTCATGAAAGGAGATTACATGAGTATGAAATATTCAGCTTTATTAGCCCTACATCATAGAAAAGATCAATGGAAGAAGTCCATACTTTTCATAGCGGAAGGACAGAAAATATAAATTTTAAAATTGTATAAACATATATAGGTTTAAAAATAATTGGAAGAACCAAATATAAATATATATATATATATATATATATATATATATATATATATATATATATATATATGAGAGAGAGAGCTTCTATTGAGCGAATGCTTAATGTCGAAAGAGGTGAAGAATAGTCAAAATGGGAAAGGATAAACAGGGACGGTCTTTAGAGTACCACTATTTCGCTTATAAACATGTGCTTGAGTTTGTTACGTATGTCAGCATTCGTAGTTGCAAACAGCCCCGAAAATTAAATGCAATGGACACTCTCAACAGAAGATTGACCTTTCATGGTGACCAGGAGACGCAATCCATCCAAAATCACCCTCAACCACAATTCAAACGGTACAGACAGCTATTGCTCAATTTGCCATTCCGTAAACATTATCAATGTCATATGAATATCGATTGATTTTCCCCTCCTGCTGAATAATATTTCTAATTGATTTGCGATTGAAATTGGAAGACAGCTGCGGCCCACGGTCATACAAGCATGTGACTGGTTTTACAGCCATTATCAAAACTTACAGTTATTGTTTTCTTGCCTGTTCGTTATTAAAGCCCGACTGTCATCACAGTTGAAGTCCGCCGCGCACCACATGGCGATGATGTGTTTGTCTCACTATTCAACGTAGATGTAGAGAACACAACATTGGTGGCCATCAAGTGTTCAGAAAAAACGCAGCATTAGGTGGTTTCTGCGTTAATGGAATTGAACGACTTAGCTGGGTATTTGGTAAGGAATTAAATGGCTGGCTTAGCTGAGTTGAGTATATAAGGTGACTCTAGTGGTAAGAGTTCGTCAAAGAGAGAGTCGATACACGTTTCAATTTCATTGTACTTGTAATCGGTATCAGGCAGCATGAAGAGAATGGCATTGGCATGGGCATCCAAAAACTCTGGAATTCTACTGATGCTGGTTCTCATTGTTACAGTGGGTCAAATTGTTGTCGAAGGCAGAAACCTCAACGTCTCCACAAAGTACGAAACGGATAATTTGGGTGGAGGTGGAGGAATTGGCGGTGGTGGCGGTTTTGGAAAAGGTGGCGGTGTTGGACTTGGTGGCGGCGGAGGTCTAGGCGGAGGCGGTGGAGGAGGTTTGGGCGGTGGTGGCGGGGCCGGTGGTGGTGCAGGAGGAGGCTTGGGCGCAGGTGCTGGTGGTGGGCCAGGAGGAGGTCTTGGTGGAGGTGCTGGTGGCGGTGCCGGTGCCGGTGGTGGCGCAGGAGGAGGTATTGGTGGAGGTGCTGGAGGAGGTGCCGGTGGTGGCGCAGGAGGAGGTCTTGGTGGAGGTGCTGGAGGCGGTGTTGGTGGTGGCGCAGGAGGAGGTCTTGGCGGAGGTGCTGGAGGCGGTGTGGGTGGTGGAGCTGGAGGAGGCGTAGGTGGGGGTGCCGGTGCCGGAGGAGGCTTCGGCGGAGGTGCTGGAGCAGGAGGCGGCGTAGGAGGAGGTGCTGGTGTTGGAGGGGGTGCTGGTGGTGGTGGTGGTGCGGGTGGAGGATTTGGAGGAGGAGTTGGTGGGGGTGGGGGAGCTGGTGGAGGAGGGGGCTTTGGTGGCGGCGGATTTTGAGTTTTTAGACATGGTTAGACTGGACCTTTATTTAAATTCTGTAATGACTAAATGTCTGGTTGCGTGCTTTTCCAATGATGGTTGGCGTCCATTTCCATTGGCAGGAAATGTGTGACCGTATTGTTTTAGCTTGCATTTCCAATAAAGATTACAAAGAACTTGAATGTTATACGCTGTCAAGCGGCTCTTTAAATTTATTGTTATTCAAAGCTTCGATGAATTTAGTTATTAGAAGTTCAGTTCATGATCATAAATAGATTTTCAATTGGTATTCAGGCCATGTGAAAGAGAAAAATATGTTAATTTTTTTTACTTTGTTTCAGTTGTATGATTTTTTTGGCCCAAATGTTTATTTGAATAATAATAATAATAAAATAAATAGGACTTTTAAATTTATTCTTCGTGGTTGTTTGTTTTTTAAACTTCTATTGAGAATTTTTTATCTAAGCATACGATGTATTGGGTATCCTACTTAACTAGTTATATGCTTAAATTGGCCTCTCTATTTTGCATATTGGTATGCATTGTGTGGAAGCATACAATTTTGGTTAAGAATATGTTATTATTTTGCTCGAAGATGTATAGGAATTTGAGTAGGGGAGGTTAAATGTGTGAGCCTTAGGATATATTTTTTTTGTGTTTGTGTAGTAAATATTGGATGAATATAGGTAGGGGTTGTCAAGGTAATATTAATGTTCCTTTTGTCATGATAGTTCGTGGTATGTTGGTTAGGAAGGTGGTACATAGGAACTTGTGTGGAGGAGGTTTAATGTTTAATTATTAAGCTATTTTATAGCAGAGTTTATTTTGCAAAGAAATATAGATTTGTATAGGAATTTGAGTAGGGGAGGTTAAATGTGTGAGCCTTAGGATCTTTTTTTGTGTGTTTGTGTATTAAATGTTGGATGAATATAGGTAGTGGTTGTCAAGGTAACATTAATTTTCCCTTTGCCATGGTAGTTCTTGGTATGTTGGTTAGGAAGGTGGTACATAGGGACTTGTGTGGAGGAGGCTTAATGTTCAATCATTAGGCTATCTCATAGCAGAGTTTATTTTGCAAATAAATATAGATTTGTAACCTCTATTGAGCTATAGGGGACAACTTTGATCCTTGAGGGTTCTTTTGGGTATCTAACTAGCATAGGTAGGTTAAGGCACACCCTTTTTGTAAGACCTGGGTTCAACCTCCTTTATGGTTTCTTTGAATTCCAATATGGTGACTGATATGGAGTCTAATGACAGATTATTTAATTTTTTTTAATTTAAAATGTATTAAAGGATGGGCATATAATGTTTTTTTTCAAAGTGGTAGATCATTACCTACTCACTTTGCATGGTGGGAATAATGTGGTGAATCTCATCCTATTGCTGTGTGACAAGTAACACATTTTTCATTTCAAAATTTCTAAGGTTTTTAAGGCGTTAATTAATTTTTTGAAGGATTAATAGGTAAATGCTTTTGAATTCCATAAGGTTTGTATATTGAAGTGCTTTGGATTTATGGTTATAGATTAAATAGATTTTTTCCTATTTGCATTGGTGACATTAGTTCAAGGTCTTATTGTATTGCTAAGAGTGATTCAACCAAGATGGATCCTTTGGCATATGTTGCTTGCATGGAAAAATTATAATGCTTAGTCAATCCAAATTATTAGTGCATTGATAAATAAGAAACTTTGATGCAAATTTAAAGGAGGACTATTAAAGGCTCTTGATGAAAACATTTATACTCATAAGGAGGAAGCCTTAAGTCTATTTTTATTTTTGGTCAAACTTAATATTATTTTCCACATTAAATATTAAGAGTTATCAGATCCAGGTATGCACCAAGTTGCAATACTTGTTTGGAAAGGTTAATATATTAGAGTTAGAGTTCTCTTCTCTTTGGATAATGGATTTTAGTAACTTGGAGGATGCTATTTAACAATTGAAACCTTTAAGAATAAACATTGCATATTTTGGAGTTAAATATAAGGATGATGTAGAATGGTTCAAGATTATCTCTACTAATATTTCTTCTCCTTTTCATATCATTGGACTAGTGATGCATGGTCCTACGTATAAGAAGGAATTTGTACCTTTAACCCTCAATGGTCTTTCTTTTGTTCTCAATCATTATGAAGGTGCTATTTGAGATTATGGTGTTTTTTTTAGGCATAAGATCATGAAAATAATTTTGAATGATAAATCCAATTCCAATAAGAGGCTCCAAATAAAAAATGTAGATGGAAAATATATGAAGTTTCAATAAAATTTTGATTTTCTTATTAAATGAATTATGGCTATAAAGTCCTCCAAATGAATTATCCCTTCTCTCCTTAATTATCAACAACTCTTAGATATATGGCCTCATGCCTTCGGCCTTAGTGATTATCATACACTTATCCCATCAATAATACCTCAAGATTGTAATTTGTTCCTATGTGTAACAATTCCTTTCCATATTTCTTTGCTTTTGGCCTTCAATAATTATTTGATGAGCAGTTGGCACCACGCATATCAAGCTTAGGCTCACTGCCACATTTTTCAAGCTCTTGTTCATTGTGCGTCCTCCCCTGACCCTCCAAAGTTTAACTATGAATTGGTGTTTGATCCCAAAGGTGAAGCATGAACACTCAAAGTTTAATCAAAATCCTACCGGTGTTGGATCTGAATTAAGTCAAAATCCGAGAAAGGAAAAAGTCTCCAATTCATATTGAGTCGGACCACTCCTAGAGTAAGCAACTAACTTTTTCCCTATGGTTCAAAAATCAAGAAAGACAATCCTTCCCTACACACTCATCCCCGTACGATAGCCACCCAGAGCAATACTCCCCTCCTACTAAAATATTCCCTCCAAGATACATGTATCCTCTTCATCAACAATAAATCCTATATGCATGGGTTTAATGATTTTCTCGGTGTCATGCTTAGAGTAGCAAAAATGAACATCTCCTTCATTCAACATAATGTTGCCTTACTAGAAGTGTATAGAAAGAAATATGAGGATGATGATTTTAAATTGGTGTGAGATACCCCAATAGCTGCTGAAGAGACTAATCCTCTTGACCATGTTCTTTTTTTCTTCCTCCTCAACTCTCATTTTCTCATTTTGCTATATTTTTGTAAAACAAATCATGGTTCTCACTTGTTTTTACTATGTTGTTGTTTTGCTCCCTCTAGTCCCTAGGAGCATGTCTTTTAGGGCCCTCTCCAAGGGTCATTTCATTTTGTAAAATTTTTAGGGACCCTTTCAAAACCCCTTCCACCAATCAATCAATAAAAAAATTTACTCTAAAAAATGTAATAAAGAACAATGAGCAAAAAATAATGCCTCATAACATGCTATGATATTTAGAAGATTAAATGCATCTCAGATCTCAAAAGGAATTTAGGTTGAAAAATATTTACCATAAATATTGAAAGAAATAGTCAATCCATAAAAATACATATCATAAATTTAACTAATACTTTTTGCAGTTTTTAAATATGTAAACAAATTCATAAAATTCTCAACTAGGTCATGAGATATTTGGGTCTTAACAAAAAAAATCATAATTTAAAGGTATAAATGAAGGTAATTGCAATCTATTATGGCATTGTTTTAGCCTATTTTATGACAACAATTTCTTGAATTATATTATATGCTTAACTTTAACAAGGTGTAAGTGCTACTTTGGTCAAGAATTAGAGGAACATTTTATTGAATTTGTAATCGGATTCATGGACAAGAGCCAACATTGTGTTATGTATTCTATAGGCCTAAGGGCATATCATTGTGCAATGTGTAATATTTTTTATTTTTTATGGAAGCCCCAATGGGCCATGGTTAATCTTGTTATGGTTATTTAATATTTATAATTAACCGAAAACCAACTTGTTATGTCAGCTTAGGGTAATATTTATGATGTAGTTTAGGGTTTTGCTATTGCTATAAATACTCTCTCACACTCCTCATTTGTTATTAGAGCATTGTGCAATATAACTGATCGATACTAATTATATATGGGGCCTACAAGCATCCAAAATTCTCTTTTCATCAATTTTCATTTCTATATAAGATTTGAGTAAGTGTTTTGTTTCTATTCATTTGTAGAATGTATTGTGAATTCCATCACGATATTAGAGCTGGTGTAGAGCGGCATTGCTTGGTCATGCAAGAAGTATCTTTACATCCTTCAATATTTTTTCAATTATACAAGAAAAATTTATTCTTTAATTTTTTTGGTAGTTCTAAAATACTTTTGTATCTTTATTTTAATCCATTCTGATTAGAGTTTTATTGGTTCTCCATCTAATTTTCTTTTCTAAATTTCAAGATTTATCCTTCTCTCCTTTCAATGCAAAATAGAGGAAAAATAGCTTCAAATTTGAATTTTAAATTGATACTAGCAACATTTTGCTCATGTATTTATTTGTGCACAACTTGAAGCCAATGTCGTCTACCTTTGGTATGTTTGTCAGGTTCTTCGTGAAGGATCATAGTAGTTTTACTAGCTTTAATGGTGTAGTGTAATTATTTCATGACAAAGTGTGTTCTTGTATTTGAAGGTGTGGGGGGTCAATTATCCATGCAACCTAACTTTTTATGCTTAGGATAGATACTTTCGTCAAGTGGCTCCATGGGGCTTTTATCTCCCAATTGGTAGGCATTTTATTTTTTCTTTTTGCGTCAATTCACCCCAATTTTATAATAATTTAACCATTTTAAGTTTAAATTTCCAACATTACATCTAATAATAGTAAACCTTCTACATGTGTTTAGATACTATTCACCTATATTTCGAAACTGATTCACCAATTTTTTATAAATACATTTTGGGGTTGATCCCTTACGCATAACCCCAGATGCATCTTTGGATTTCTTTTGGAGGAAGAGTGATTCCCTTCAATAATTGACTCAAGCAATGTCAATTTATAAGTTCTCTATCCTTGTAGCTCCAATTGGAATCTCGAGGGATCTGGACTCACTCATGCAAAAAATCCTTTGGTATGGCCCAAATATGGGTAAGTGATGGGTGATAGTAAGTTGGGACAAAATATGCCAACCTAACACAAGCAGAGGATTAGAAATTTAAAAAGCAACATTGAGTAATCAAGATCCAATAGGTAAGCTTTATTGGAGATGGATATCTAATTAAGAAGTATTGTTTAGCAAAGTTATTATTAGTAAGTCTTTGGGTAACATTCCCTATGAGGAAACAAGTCTCATCCCTATGAGTGTCCAAGTTTTTATTATTTGAAAGGTGCTAATATTAGGATAGAAAGTGATAAAACCAAGACTATTTTAGAATGTGGGTAGAGGGAAAAAAGTAAATTGTTGGATCAATTCTTAGGACCAATATCCCCCTTGAATTTCAATATTTCTAAAGCTACAACCCCTTCAATAGAGCTTGGAGGTTAGATGTTGGATCAAGACAGTATGTTATCTATATACAAGGTAAATTGAGACATTCTCTCTTATGCCACTAAAGCAATCGCTAGGGTGGCCAGTATTGATATCTCAAAATATGCTATCGCTTTTATTAAGGATATTAAAGAAATGTCGCCTTACAAGAAAGGAGGAAGAGGATAAAATATCTTGGGTTCATAGGAATTAAGGCATCTATATAGTCAAATATGGTTATATTGAATTGCTCCCTTACCCTCCATAGAAACTAGATGTTCCATGGGATAAAGTATGGTTGAAAAAGGGTTGGCCAAAAAGAAATTCTTTGCCTAATAGATTATGCATTGAAGCTTCATCACTTATGATAACTTATAAAATATGGGTTTTCATAACTCCTCTATATGTATCATATAAAATATCTAAGAGGAGAAAATTGATCGTTTGCCCTTCCAATGTGACTTTACCTTGAAGTTGTGGAGCTGATGGGTTGATCTCTTCACAACCTGTCTCAACCAATAATTAAAACATACTAATATATGAGAGTTATGAAAATGGATACGGTGCAAAAATAAATAAGTTCAGTTGATATGGTCTCTGGATCCAAGCTTTATCTAGTGACACAAATGGATGGAAAGAAATGTTAACCTTTTTAAAGAGGAATACACTTCAATAGAGCTAGTTTGGAAAAAACATTTAACAAGGTTATATAAACAATAAAAGCTCATGTGGGAGAGCAGAAAAAATAGTAGGAATAGAATACTTCCATAAAGTAAACTCATGGGGTTTGGCAACCCCTACTCCTAGGTTGGTAAAAAATAAACACCAATAGAGTAGCCAATAATAACTTAGGGGCTACGAGTATTGGTTTTATTAGAAGAGACTATAAGGGGAAGGTTCTTCATTGGGAATTGAAAGGCCTAGGAGTAGCAACAAATAATTAAGTAGAAGTTTTGACAATCATATAAGGCTCTCTTAATTCTTTGGATAATGGAGTTTGAAAGATCATGATGAAGTCTGATTATCAAATTTTGGTGGGGTTTCGATGAGATTAGGAATTTTAAACTGACTGTGTGGCGAATCATTGTAATTTTGTGAGAACAATTTGGAGTAGATTGTGGAATGACTTGAGAATTCAATGGGTAATTCCTGCCTCCTTGAAAGACCTCCTAATCCAATGGGAAAGGAATTCAAGTAGGAATATACTAAATGAATTCTTGATCTTCACCCCTTTAAATCTGATTTGGGTTGTGTGGAAGGAAAGGAATCGTAAAATTTTTCAACACTAAAGAAAAACTAAAGTAAATGTGTATCAACTAGTGAAGGCCTGTGTAAGTGATAATTATTCAGTTTTTCAACCCCCAAGCACATGAAAGGAGAAAAAAATGATAAAAGTACTACAATTACTTTCCCATGATGAGGTGGAAGGTGATGATGAGTTGGACATGGCTTAATGGGGGTGTTGGATGTGGCTCCCAAGATAACATGATGTATAATTATGATGAATTAAGATGTAATAATGATGTGGTACAAGAATGATTGAAAGGACATTCAAACAAGATCGATTGGTATGTTGTGATGGTACATTCAAGACCTTTTTTTCAAGAAGTAGAAAAGGCAAATTAGTAATGCTTCAGTTTTGCTAGTGATATGTTTCAATTTTTTTATGAAATTTGAAATATTTTTGTAAATAGCTTTTGGGGACCCTATACAAAAAACCTGCCTCTTTATTTACCTAATAAAAAAAAAATATACCAACAATAAATATGATATGACTATAAGATATTATAAAATATGCTAAAATACCTAACAAGTGTAGTTGCATATATTAGCACATCAACCCTTCCATATGAGATTTAGAACTTGTAATTGTTTAACTTTCTAAAGAATTTATTGCTATATTGTTTGATCTGAATGAAGAGGTTTACATCCACTCTAACACCATGAGTATTCTTATAATATAACCATAATATTCAAATTAAATAAAACTAGCATATTACCTATTTCCATTAATGTTCATAGTAATATCATGCAAAAAGAAAAGACTATGGAGGGTGGCATCAAAATACAACAATAATTTAATAAATTATAAAAATTATAAATTATTGACGATTCTAATATTTAAATCCAACAATAATTTAATAAATTATAAAAATTACAAATGATTGATGATTCTACAATTATTTGTGTGTGGGGTATCTATACTCTCCATGATAGGATTTGTTAAATTGATTCATAAATTAATATAACCATCAATATTAGTTTCTAAAAATAACTAGAAATATATAATAATAACTAGAAATATTTTCATCTATCAATATTAGTTTCTAAAAATATTTAACTTACGTTGCGCCGAGGGAAGATGTGTAATAGAATTTTCATCTCTTTGAAAGTATAACAATTGATATGAATGCAGGTATCAATTATTCACTTGTACTAATAACTTCATCCCATTCATATGTAACTACTACTAATAATATGTAGTATAACAATTGAGATGAATGAAGGTCTCAATTCTTCACTTGTATTAATAACTTCGTCCCATTCATATGTAACTACTACTGATAATATGTAGTCCCATAAATTATACATAAATATAAATTACCATATTAAAAATTTATGTGGATTATTTTTCAAACGAATTTTAATTTTTTTATTGGTTATATGGGATTGAAACAACATGACCACAAAGTGGTATTGTAAAAGCTTGAAAATTATGAATGTATGTCTTGGTAACATTTTAACATAAGTCTCCTACTTAATTTTTTTTTGGTAAGATTAAGAGAAAAGAGGGTTTTGAAAGGGACACCACAACCTTTTACAAAGAGCAAACCAATAGAAACAGAAAGAAACAAAGCGATAACAAAAACAAACAAAGAGGTGGATCCCAAAAACTCCAAAAAAACCAACAAACTCACCAATGAGTGAACCAAGGTGGTTCTACATCAAAGAATCAAATTCATGAATAATTTATCCAGATATCTGGGCAGCCTCCTCAGCATAGTCTAAAGCCATCTTCATTGAACTCCAAATTGCACGTTGTTTTATCTCCATCAAGCAAATACTGTGGAGAATTGCACTCTTCGTCACGACAGATTACCTTGAGAGTACATCTCAACAACTGGTTTGTCTTGGGCAACATATCTAGGGAGAACCTCCACCACATAATCCACATTGACCACCTTAGAAATGTAGGAGGACTCCACCAAATTTTACCTTTTACCACTCAACCAAATAGATTTACGAATCCCACCAATTTCCCCATGAGCATCCACAAAGGGGTTCTGCACAACCGGATAAGTGATTGGAGAAACCAAGGGATTATTTCCAACATTAGTAGAAGTCTTTCCAATCGTAGAGCCCCACAACCCTTTAGCATAATCAAATCCTTTACCATATACCTTTTACGAACCTGATCCCAAAGAGGAAGAACGTGCGATCTCAGTTTCAGAGCTCGAACAATCTGAAGTCGTCATAGGGTCACCCAGGATTGAAACAAGGAGAGAGTTCAAGGAATTTAAAATCTCATCAGCAACAACCCCTTCTCCAAAGCAACTCACTCAAACAACAATAGATCCAAACCTTGATGCAAGGGATCCTATCCCCCACCACTTTGCATGACCATCATAGATTTACGTAACGAGTTGAACAAGAACAGAAGAATATTCATCCACCTCTACCATCGAAGGTGATTAAGGAACATAGCATGAAAAATCCGCACAATGTCGTACAAAGAATCCACCGTGAAAAAATCCATTCTGAATTTGGGCCAGGAATTCATCTTCATCGAGAAATAAGTGAATCTCTTGAACTAAAGAGTGTCTCTCCCTATTGTGCATTGCACCATCTAAAACCAGCCCCGTGGTATGGCTAACCAGATCCACCATAACTTCAAATGACCACGACCCAACACGAACCCATCCCTCCTTCCAAGTAATTGCCATCCATTTAGATAGAACAAGATTATGACAATGGAAATTTTGGATACAATCCAACAAACCCCCTACTTTCAGAATGGATAAAACATCCTCATCAACTTTTATAGACACAGGTTCCACCCTCGACTTGGACTGTTTGGACTTACGAATGGAGACCTTAGATTTACCCATCTTCAGAGAAAATAGAAAAGACCCAGAAAGGATAACACCAACAACCCACACAAGGGAGCCAGGGGGAAAAACACACATACACAGAATAAAAAAGAAGGTTCCAAACATGGCTTGAACAAAAAAACTCCTCATAACTCGAACCAGTCCAAACGAGGCCTCCAAAGTTAAAGAAACAACAATTCCCAATCGTCAACTTGTGAGCACCGAGAATAACATAATAACTCTGCAAGAGCTCCAAAGGGTGGATAGTGAACATAGGAACAAATAAAAACTCAAACCCCATAAGGAGATCAAAAAACCACATAGAGAGAGCAGACCACTGCATAAGATAGTGAGGGGAAGATGGACAACCACATGACATATGCCACAACCAAAAATATCTCAAAATACCTCCACCTAGTGAGAAGGAAGAAAATAAGTGAAGAGGTGGAACCAAGGCACAAGACCACCTAGCCAACCATGTCACCAAATATGATAGATAAAAAGTGGGCCACCCGAGGTGCAGAAACCAGAGAAGAAAGGACAAGAGCCAGTCCCAATGAAAGTTTAAATCTCCGATCTTTGGGCCCTCTTGATGACATAAATGAAATAGAAGCCACCAAGGCCCACTATCCATTGGAAACAACACCCAAGGCACTCCAATATCTGGGCATATCTGACAACATAAATGCAACGGAGGCCACCAAAACATATTGCACATTGAGAATGACACCCAATGGACACCTCGAGGCCATTCTGCATACCAAAGTCTACACAACAAACATACGGCAAGAGGAGGGCCTCGAGTAAAGAGCACCTTCCACCATATCCTTAAAAATTAGGAAATATAACTAATCATGCCATTTTTCTTAAATAATGTAATAATTTTTTAAAATTATCAATTTTTTTTTATTATGAATGAATTTTTTAATTTTTATAATGTATTCTTCAATTGTTATATTGAGAAATTAAAAATTATAAATATTACTAAAAGTACAAAGATAATATAATAATATTTAAATTTTGGTTTGATTTGTTCATCCACACTTACGAAATGTTTTTTTTTTTTGAAGAAAGTGAAAAGCTTATATTAATACAAAGAGTATATACAAGAGGGATCGAAAACATCCCAACCAAGAACCAGGAAGCAAGAAGCCAGCACAAAGGGCAAGAGGGCAGCACTTCCCAACACTAAGCACAAGAAGAAAATCGGGTGCGAAATCGCTCGCGATATCGCGACAGTCAAGGCAGCCAAAGCCACAACCGGGCAACCGGTCGCGAAATCGCGACAGCCAAAGCCAACAACTCCTGACCACCAACATTGTCGCGATATCGCGACGGGTTCTCCTCAGAGCAGTCATCCCTCAAAAAGGTCGCGATATCGCGACGCATTTTCCGTTTGCCCCCTTTACGCCAAAAGTGTCGCGAAATCGCGACAAGATTGTCAATCTGCAACCAGTCCTCCCAAGTGTCGCGAAATCGCGACGAATTATCCTCATGATGCACAAGCTCCAAAATGGTCACGAAATCGCGACGTCTTTTCCAGAAGTCTTCAGTGCGCCAAATGTGTCGCGAAATCGCGACAGTTCTTCTATCTGGCTCCCAGGCATCAAAAACGTCGCGATATCGCGACGGATTTTCCCCTTGTCTCCGAAACACAAAAACCGTCGCGATATCGCGACTATTTTCCTCCTTGTTGCCCCTGCTCTCAAAGCGTCGTAAAATCACGACGGAACCTTCCAAAGGCCGTGGCAACAACAATTGTCGCGATATCGCGACGGTTTTTCCCCTTGTCTCCAAAAAACAAAAACCGTCGCGATATCGCGACTTTTTTTCTCCTTGATGCCCCTGCGCTCAACGCGTCGCGAAATCGCGACAGAAACCATCCAAAGGCCGTGGCGACAAAACTTGTCGCGATATCGCGACGGTTTTTCCCCTTGTCTCCGAAACACAAAAACCGTCGCGATATCGCGACTGTTTTCCTCCTTGATGCCCCTGCGCTCAAAGCGTCGCGAAATCGCGACGGAAACCTTCCAAAGGCCGTGGCGACAAAACTTGTCGCGATATCGCGACGGTTTTTCCCCTTGTCTCCGAAACACAAAAACCGTCGCGATATCGCGACTGTTTTCCTCCTTGTTGCCCCTGCGCTCAAACTTGTCGCGATATCGCGACAGTTTTTCCTTTTGTCTCCGAAACACAAAAACCGTCGCGATATCGCGACTGTTTTCCTCCTTATTGCCCCTGTGCTCAAAGCGTCGCGAAATCGCGACAGAAACCTTCCCAAGGCCGTGGCGACAAAACCTGTCGCGATATCGCGACAGTTTCCTGCCAAGGGCCGCGACAGCAAAGCAGGTCGCGAAAACGCGACAAAAATCATCCTTAGTACAAAATTTTCTCATTGATTCAAGAATTTTGCAAGTCCCTGTCGAATCTCAACATTTTCCATAGGCATGTCACTGTGTAGCTGAACTCCAACCTCCTTTTCCGCACCCATCTTTGCAAGGAAATCAGCCGTCGAATTTAAGTCACGACTCACATGGATAGGGATCACATCTTCTAATTCCTTCCAAAGGTCCTTGATTTGAGAGACTAAAATCTGTATCTTCCAAGCTTTCAAAGCAAAGTTCCTCAAACAATCAAGAGCGCCAACCAGAATTTGAGAATCTGTCTCAAGGAGTATCTTTCTGTATCCCTGCTTGACAGCCCAGATGGAAGCAATTTTGATAGCATAGGCTTCGGCTTCATTATTGGTGGCTCTTCCTAGACCCTGTAGTTCCCAGTAAAGCACAGTTCCAGCATGATCACGGCACACAACACCAATTCCAGCATTGCCCGGATTGCCCTTTGCAGCTCCGTCTGTGTTAATTTTAACCCAGCCTGCTGGGGGGCTTCCAACTGGCTATGTTCTTTCTAACCTGTGCAATAGCTCTCTCTTCCTGAGGACCCAGCTCAGCCAAAATTTCCTCATCAGCATATATGGCAACCATCTCTGTGACTTTGCTCCGTATAACCCGCCATATTCCATCAAGCGAGGAGAAGGTCTCTCTAAAGATTCGAGCGTTTCTTTCCAGCCACACTTGCCACCAGATGAAGGAAAGACCAAGATCCCACCCCAGACGGAGGGCTTTAGATTTAAATCGCCTTTCTTCCATCTTTGCCAGATATTGTTTCGAGTCAGAGCACCATTACTCTGGAGTTTAAAAAAGGAAAACCACCGATTCCAAATCCGACCTGTGAAAGAGCACTCAAACATCAAATGATCAGTAGTCTCCTCATTCTTATGACATAAAATACACCGAGAAGGGCCAATGATTCCTCTCGTTTCCGAGGAAATCGAAGGTGAGAATGCCATTGTGCATAAACTGCCAAGCAAAGAAGTTCACTTTCGGCCAACACTTGGAATGCCAAATCTTCTTCCAATATTGAACCGGAAATGAATGCGGGGGAGGCTCTGGGAGGATCTGATCATATCCAGCCTTCACAGTATAAACCCCGAGGTTCCCATGGCCCCAAGCTAACTCATCCTCTTCATCTCTGCCCGTGAGAAACCGTGCTGTCAAGATGTTGGTCAAAATGGTTGCTAGCGCCGGAGGGATTGTGACCGGCCACTCCTCCAACCGCTTAAACTTCTTGAATTTATACTCACCCAACTGGCTAGTGTTGAAATAATTCTCAATAGTGACCCATCCCTGGGATTCTATGGCTGTTTTAATTGGAAGCAATTCAGGATATTCCGCAATGATGGGTGGAAACTGGTCCCAAGAGTCAGACCAGAAACGTGCCTTCTCCCCTCTTCCCACTTTCCGAACAATTGGTCTTTAATAACTTGAGAACCCAACTTGAGAGCTTGCCAGACTAGGGATCCATTACCATCCAAAGGGAAGCGGCTTATTTCAGAGGGGTGAACTTGGCCCAGATATTTGCTGGTTAAGATTCTACTGAATAAAGAAGATGGTTGGGAAATCCATCTCCAATACAATTTACCAGCTAAGGCTATGTTGTTGAGTTTAGAGCTTCTCAATCCCAGCCCTCCTTTTTCTTTGGGCTGCGTAACTTTATCCCAGCCAACCAAGGCCCATTTCCTCTCACCCTTTGCTCCTTCCCATAAGAATCTTCTGGCCAATTTATCCAACTCTTTCCAAATAGAAGGTGGGGCAGCCAGGATAGAGAATTTATAAATTGGCATGGCTTGGATAACTGACTGTAAGAAGGTTAATCGGCCGCCATAGCTTAACCATTTAAGAGACCAATGGTTCATTCTGTCTTTGAAGCCATCCAAAAGATCTTTCCAAATGTCAATTTTCAATTTCTTGAAGTGCAAAGGAACCCCCAAGTAGACTATAGGAAGAGAGGTTCTAGTGAAGCCCAAAATCTCCATAATTCTGTCCCGAAGCCTTTGATCAAGGTTGAAAAAGACCACTTTGGATTTTCTGTCATTGATAACCTGATTGGAGGCCCTAAGGTAAACATTGAGAGAGTCTCTGATTCCCCTGGCTTCCCTGAGACTGGCCACTCCAACCAGGCCTGTATCATCCACAAATTGCAAATGAGTCAGAATTTCTGAACCAACCTTAATACCTGTTAACAGGCCTTGAAGTCTTCTTCTGAAGAAGAGTCTACCTAATCCTTCAGCCAAAATAAGGAATAGATAGGGAGAGCAGGGGTCCCCTTGTCGGAGACCGCGAGAAGCTCCAAAAGGAGGCGAGGGAAGCCCCTTAATTAGAACAGAATAAGAAGGCGTGGAAACACAGCTCATAACCCAGTCTATCCAGTCCTGGGAAAAACCAAAGGCGGCCAACATTTTTGACAGGAAGCCCCACTCCACTCTATCATAAGCCTTGGACATATCCAGTTTGATGAACATTCCTTTGTTACCGGAGTTTTGCATTGAATGAATAGCCTCCTGGGCAAGAACCACTCCATCCAAAATCTGTCTACCCTCAACAAATCCCCCTTGTTCTGAGGAGATGAGGTTATGAAGGAGAGGTTTAAGACGTTCAACTATTATCTTTGTGATAATTTTGTAAATCACATTACATAAGGCAATAGGCCTAAAATCAGAGATATGAACCCCTTCCTCCCCCTTAGGAATTAAAGTGATGAAGGTGTGATTTAGAGCCTTAAGCATTCTCTTATTGATTCTGGACTCCTCCGTAATAGCCAAAACATCTTCCTCCAAGGTATCCCAAAAGGCCCGGAAAAACTCAATAGGGAAACCGTCTGGACCGGGAGATTTGCCTGTGCTCATTCCAAAGACCACAGACCTCAATTCATCTCTATCAATGGGTCTAAGGAGAGCCAGATTTTCTTCTTGAGTGACAATAGGGGGAATAACATCAAGAACTTCATTTTGAGCCCCCACATCTTGCTCCCTATTTTCTGCAAAAAGCTTAGAGAAATAATCCACTGAGTGGGAGTGCATACCAGGAAGAGTATCAAAGGAGTATCCATTCTCATCATGTAGAGCTGCCATGTTATTCATCCTGTCTTCTAGCACAGCCGATCGATGGAAAAATTTTGTATTTCTATCTCCTTCCAATAACCAAGAATTTCTAGCCCGTCGTTTCAAGAAATTTCCTCTTGGTTATCAATGTCCTCAACAGCTTTGCGCAGGTATCATCTTCAGCTTTAAGTCGTTCAAGAATTATTCCTTCCCCGAATTGTTTCTGTACCTCCTCCCAGCGGACCATCAAGGGGGCTCTTTGCAGCTGGAAATCCGACTTATTGGCGTGCCTCCACTGTTTCAGTTTACTTTTGACAAAATGAAGTTGTTTGTGGAATTTAAACATAGTTGTCCCAAAAGGTGGACGACCTTCATCCCACCATTGCGGAATTTTCTCATGAAGATCCTCCTTTTGTAGCCAAAAATTCTCAAATCTAAACGGTTTGTGGTACTGCCTTGTCTGAGTCCCACCCTCCAGCAGGATGGGGGAATGATCGTAAACAGGGCTATCCAAAATCTGGAATTTAACATTCCACTTAACAAATGCCTCCTCCGAGACCGTAAAGCGATCTAACTTTACCCTCCTACAAGGGTGGCTCCCTCCTCTTGTTAGTCCAAGTGAAAAAAAGTTCCAGGACCTTGGATATCCACTAAGTGAAAAGCCCGGACCTCGGGCAATCGAAGCCTCGTCCCCCGGTCCAAAACAGGGGTTCCACCTTCCCCGATCCTGAGCAGATAATTTGGCATTAAAATCTCCAAGGAATGATCCAGCTCACAAACTTGTCTAGAGGACCTCATGTTGTGAACAACTTTCCATTGGAGCCTCCGGCCATCAAGGCTTTGAGCCCCATAGAAATTTGTAATTAAAACATGCTCACCGTGACAATATTCCCTGAAGTGAGAAGTGAGAACACCCCTCCAGTGCAATATGTTCTAGAGCAGTCCATTCCAGGGGGTTCCAAAGAGTGACAATCCCCCCCGAGGCACCTTGGGCAGCCACATCCATATACCCGACGCCCCTCCAAATCCTACTAACAGTTTTACTCATAAGATCCAGCGACATTTTTGTCTCTTGGATAAGCAAAAAGTCTGTTTTATACTTCCCTAAGAGTCTTTGAACAGCAGATTGATGGGTTCTACTATTTAAACCCCTAACGTTCCAAGATTGTATAATCATTGAAAACCTTGGGAGCAGTAAGAATCAATTGACCTCACCGATCCTCCATTGATCAACTTATCTCCTTGTGCTGTGAGCAGTTCCTTATTGGATTTTCTTCCCGCTCCTTGAGAGTTATTGTTTTTAGATCTCTTCTCCACCTGAGTGATCCCTAAAGCTGGCCTTTCTCTGTTTTTATCTGCATTTCCCATAGTAACATCTTTAATAGCCGACTGTGCTGGGGAGTGTATCACCAATGCCCCAGGGTTCTCCTAGCCGCATACTCTCGTAGGGTGCAACCACCGATCGGCAACGAGAGTGGATGAAGGAGAATCTTGAGAGTGAGTGTTGTTAATCTCACCATTCCCATCCACTCCCTCCATGACTTGGTCTTCCAGATCCAGTAATGACTTAAAAATCTCATACCGATTGTTTGGCTTGAGATGCATCTGCTCCTTACCATTTTTCTTTTTGTTTCTCCTTCGTTTCTGTCTGTTCAAAGCCATCCTTCTGAGCATCAGGACCTGGAGAAGTGTTGGAAGGTTCATTGACAGGGGTGGGCTTACCCTCTCTAGGGCGGCTTGGCATTCCAGTCGAAGCCTCCGCCTTTGTGCTCGAGGTGTTAGGACAGAACCTTGCCAAATGTCCATGCTTATGGCAAACTCTGCACCTGAAAGGTAGGGCCTCATAGTCTAACTGCTGGATCCAGGGAACTCCTTGCCAACTCAAGCTCCACCTCAACTAATAAAGGCTGGCTAATGTCCATTTCTACACATATTTTGGCAAAAACAGTTGTATTTCCCTCTATGGTGTCTCTAGAGACTCCAATATATCTGCCTAGGGAATTACCTATTATTTCTAGAACCTGCTCACCCCAAAACTCCATCGGGAGAGCGTACAGTCGGATCCAGACAGGAACAGCCGTGGGTTCAATGCGAGGATCAAAGCCCACTCTCCAGGGTTGAACAAATAACCCTGCTGGTCCGTGGTTTCTCTTTTTTGATTCAAATGCTCTGTTTCTATCTGCTAAAGAAGAGAAACTAATAATAAAATACCCATTGCTTATTGGCCATAAAGAGTACTCACCTTGTGGCTCCCAGTTCTGTCGAACCCAGGTATGCAAAAAATTCAGAGAAGGTCGGATGCCCATGAATTTGCAGATCAAGTCATGGTTAGCTCGGTAGACAATTGTTTCCTCGACCAGCTTGGGTTCGATAACAATCTTAGGTCTGGAAGCGGATTGCGGGAGGCATCCATTAACGCGGTGAGCATTTGGGCTATTGCCAGCATTCTTGAGTAGCGTTTGAAAAGTAGTCCTCTGAGCTTCACCAGTGGAAGACGAGGGGTTTTCTTTCAACATCTCAACATATGAACTCTTTCTCCCCGCAAGAGGGACTGGAGGAGACCCCATCGGGCCCTCCCAGAGCAACGAACAAACCTTCAGAGTAATTTAAAACCAAAACGCCAAAGTCTCTGGTAAGATCTAATGGGCCAGAAACCCTCGAGCATCGCCCGACGCCAGTTCAGAGGTTTTCCCGCCAAATCGCCAGAGCCCGAAAAAACTTTCGCCTTTTGTGACCCTGTAGTTACCTATAACACTTACGAAATGTTAAATATATAAAGATCATCAATAAAATTATAAGCATTCTCCCAACATAGAAGTAATTGCTAGTCTATAAGCCTTGTTAAGGAATACTGAATATGAAATTTGTACTTTATGCATTTGTGCTCCACTATAGAATGTCTTAATCCTCAATAGAGAAGAGTAAAAAACGTTGCTTTCCCTTTATTCACCAAATTGTTTGAAGAGAAGCATTTCCTTATGCATAGGAACGATAATAAATTAAATAAGATCTTATAGTTTGAATGCCATAATAGGCATCCAACAACTTTATGGTCAATTTCATAGGGTTTATATCGGAAGCTTTCTGAAGAAAATTATTTTAATTAAAAACGTTTAGTGATTTTTTAGTTAGAGTTGTAAAGCAAAGTGGTGTATTAAAGTTTGATTTTGAGAGTAAGTCAGAAATAAAACCAACTTTCTTGTAAGCATCCTATATAACTGAAAGCCTAATTTTATAAGGGTATGGACACTAATAATTATATGTGAATATTTGATAACTTTATTTAGATGAGTTATATATATATATATATATATATATATATATATATATATATATATATATATATATATATAAATAAATAAATAAAATGTAATGAATATTATTAATTATTTATTTTATTTACTTTTAATTTTTTTAATATTATTATTGTTTTTTAAGTTTACATGGTGTTATGGATAGTCGTTGATGATATGGGTACGTTGTCCATATTTTATTCCCGTCACAATATTCTGCATTGTCTGCTTCAAAAACTGTTACACAATATTCGCGCAATCTGCCCTTTTTATGTCGTTGAAAGCACCAAGAGAGGGATAAGCGTCCAGTCTAGTGAGGCCTAATATTTGAACCTTGAACCTCCACCTCTCTTACAAAGTACGGAAGAACCAATTGGTCTACACCTCGAACCTAAAACTTTTTTTTTTCTTTTTTAATGATTTGAACTTGGGTCGTTGTTGGTGATTGTGTAGCTTATTATTCCCACACTAACCAACTTAGCTTACTCACTCGTCTTAATATTATTCTTTATTCGTATGCAAAATTAATTTATATATACTATTTCTATTTCTATTTTAATTGGACTTTTATAGCAATTCTGGATACAATCCAAAAAACCCCCTACTTTAAGAATGGACAAAACATCCTCATCAACTTATATAGACGTAGGTTCCACCCTCAACTTGGACTATTTGGACTTACGAATGGAGACCTTAGATTTACCCATCTTCAGAGAAAACAGAAAAGATCCAAAAAGGATAACACCAACAACCCACACAAGGGAGCCAGGGGGAAAAACACACATACACACAGAATAACAAAGAAGGCTCCAAACATGGCTTGAACATAAAAACTCCTCATAACCCGAACCAGTCCAAACGAGGCCTCCCAAGTCAAATACATAACAATTCCTCATCGTCAACTTGTGAGCACCGAGAATAACAAAATAACTCTGCAAGAGCCCCAAAGGGTGGATAGTGAACATAGGACCAAATAAAAACTCAAACCCCATAGAGAGAGCAGACCACCACATAAGATAGTGAGGGGAAGATGGGCAACCACATGACATATGCCACAACCAAAAATCTCTCAAAATACCTCCACCTAGTGAGAAGGAAGAAAATAAGGAGAGGTGGAACCAAGGCACAAGACCACCTAGCCAACCATGTCACCAAAGATGTAGATAAAAAGTGGGCCACCCGAGTTGCAGAAACCATAGAAGAAAGGACAAGAGCCAGTCCCAATGAAACTTTAAATATCCTGGGCCCTCTTGACGATATAAATGGAATAGAAGCCACCAAGGCCCACTATCCATTGGAAACAACACCCAAGGAACTCCAATATCTGGACATATCTGACAACATAAACGCAAGGGAGGCCACCAAAACATATTGCACATTGAGAATGACACCCAAGGGACACCTTGAGGCCATTCTACATACAAAAGTCCACACAACAAACATACGGCAAGAGGAGGGCCTCGGGTAAAGAGCACCTTCCACCAATCTCCTTAAAAATTAGGAAATATAATTGATCATGCTATTTTTCTTAAATAATGTAATAATTTTTTTAAATTATCAATTTTTTTTTATTATGAATGAATTTTTTAATTTTTATAATGTATTCTTCAATTGTTTTATTGAGAAATTAAAAATTATAAATATTACTAAAAGTACAAAGATAATATAATAATATTTAAATTTTAGTTTGATTTGTTCATCCACACCTACGAAATGTTAAATATATAAAGATCATTAATAAAATTATAAGCATTCTCCCAACATAGAAGTAATTGCTAGTCTATAAGCCTTGTTAAGGAATACTGAATATGAAATTTGTACTTTATGCATTTGTGCTCCACTATAGAATGACTTAATCCTCAATAGAGAAGAGTAAAAAGCATTGCTTTCCCTTTATTCACCAAATTGTTTGAAGAGAAGCATTTCCTTATGCATAGGAAGGATAACAAATTAAATAAGATCTTATAGTTTGAATGCCATAATAGGCATCCAACAACTTTATGGTCAATTTCATAGGGTTTATATCGGAAGCTTTTTGAAGAAAATTATTTTAATTAAAAACGTTTAGTGATTTTTTAGTTAGAGTTGTAAAGCAAAGTGGTGTATTAGAGTTTGATTTTGAGAGTAAGTCAGAAATAAAACCAACTTTCTTGTAAGCATCCTATATAACTGAAAGCCTAATTTTATAAGGGTATGGACACTAATAATTATATGTGAATATTTGATAACTTTATTTAGATGAGTTATCCTTATTGTAAATATATATATAATGTAATGAATATTAATTATTTATTTTATTTACTTTTAATTTTTTTTTTATTTAAATATTTAATATTATTGTTGTTTTTTAAGTTTACATGGTTTTATGGATAGTCATTGATGATATGGGTACGTTGTCTATATTTTATGATCGTCACAGTATTCAGCATTGTCCGCTTCAAAAACTGTCACACAATATTCGCACAGTATGTTCCTTTTATGTCGTTGAAAGCACCAAGAGAGGGATAAGCGTTCAGTTTAGTGAGGCCCAAGATTTAAGCCTTGAACCTCCACCCCTCTTACAAAGTAAGGAAGAACCAATTGGTCTACACCTCGAACCTAAAGCTTTTTATTTTTTTTCGTTTTTAATAATTTGAACTTGGGTCGTTTTTGGTGATTGTGTAGCTTATTATTCCCACGCTAACCAGCTTAGCTTACTCACTCATCTTAATATTATTCTTTATTCCTGTGCAAAATTAATTTATATATACTATTTCTATTTTAATTGGACTTATATATGCTATTAAAAATATATGTTCAGACGTAAGGGGGACAAAGGTCCAAGGTTCAAATGTTGGGCCTCTTCAGATTGAATGCTTGTTCCCTTCTTGGTGTTTTCAACGACGTAAAAGGTTTAAAATGATTGTGGCATGGTGGTTATAAGGGCGAACTGCGCAAAGAACTATGTGCTTTCGAGGCGGACAATGCAGAATATTGTGGCAACCGTAAAAGCTGGACAGTCTGCCCGGATTTGTGGCAGTTATCGATTCCACCATGTAAATTTAAATATAAATATACAAGGCCTTACTTTCCAAACAAGCTTGGAAGGTAGCCTTTGACGATGAGGTGAAATGGGTCAAGCTTTTGAAGGTAAATACCATTTTCAGGATTTTCTTTTAGACCCGTTACCTATCGAGGGTTCACCATTTTGGCAATGTTTATTGAAGTCTTGTTCCCTCCTTTAGGGAAGACGGTGGATTTTAGGTGATGGTCACTCCATAAATTTTTGGTGGGGATTCATGGATTGCTAACCATCTGCTTGCTTTGGACTCAAGCCTTGTTTTTTAAAAACCATTTTTAGAGCCTTGGGTCATTCTAAAGTGGTGGACTTCATTTCCTATATAAACGGTCGTAAGAGATAGGTTCTTCCACCTCTGATTTTTGAATATAGGGAGCTTTTGTCGATGGGGGAGAGGCTAGCTGATCTTCTGAACCATCAAGTTCTTCCCCATTTGGATGTGAAAGATAGAGTTATATGGGCTTGATAATCATATGGGATATTTTGAGTGCGTTCGGTTTATTTGTTGTCTAAACAAAATTTCTCATTTGGGGACCCTATAATAGAATTTGGTTACAAAATCTCCTCTCTAAGGTAAATATATTCCTTTGGCTAGTTGTCCAAGATAAAATTATTTCTATTGAAAACCTCAAGAAGGAGGGCATGGTAATCCCTAATAGGTGTTACCTCTATGAAGTGGACCTGGAATCGATGAAACATATCTTCGATAAGTGTTACTTCTTTAGAGGATCATGTGAGATGGTCCTATATTTTTTATCTATTATTGGGTCTTCCCTAGCTCTCTCATGGAGAATATCTCTCAATAAGAGCCTCATTTCTTCTCTTCAAAGCTTTGATGTTTGTGGTAGCTGCTCCTCCCACACCTTATGTGGGGTATTGAAAAGAGAGGAACGCCCAAGCCTTTAAAAATTCTAAACGTAGTCCCATCCAAGTGGGTTTTAGATCCCTATGGGGTTCTGTCGAAAATGTGGGAGTGGCTTTCCATGAGCAAGGCAAGGGCAACTAGAGATCTTCTATGTCGAAAGCAACTATTGAGCATTCCCATGGATTTTATTCATAAAGGACTTTGGTTCAAACCCCCAACCCTAGATTGACTACCAAATGGATTCCTCCAAGCAGCTAGGTGAAACTTAACTTTGATGGTGCTTCTAAGTGCAATCCAAGCTTATTCGGTGTTGGAGGAGTTATCAGACATGAGAATGGTAGGGTTGTGGAAACTTTCACAAAACACCTCTCGTCTCAAACTACCTTCTTTGCTAAGTCCATAACATCTTATCAAGGTGTGACGTTGCTCCATTACTTAAGGTTTAGAAATGTGGTCATGGAAGGGGACTCCTTGAGTCTTATAAAATTGCTCAAATCGGACAAGCCTCCAAATTGGTGCCCTTGTAATATAGTTTTCGAAATGATATGAATTCTTCTGCTTATGAAGGAAGTACAAATTACGCACATTTGGAGAGAAGGCAAAAAGTAGCAGATTTCCTAGATAACTGGGGTGCTGCTCACATCGAAAGATCTAATTGGAGATCTAGTTACCTTGAAGAAATGAATGTCATTCTCAACGCTAAATATCCTAACCTTTTGGGGTGGATCCAAGAGTTTGGATTCTAATTTCCCCAAGATCCTTAGCTGGACACTATCCCTCGACGACCTATGGAAATTTGACTGGGTGTTCCCATGACTTTGTGCGCTTGCATCCTCTGTTCAGTGGTCCCTCGTGTTTCAAAATGCTCCAGTTTCATCTTGTGATTCGAGCGGTTGCTTACCTGGTAGGGGGCATCTCTTGTGGCCAAGCGAGACGTGTTTACAGGGAGAATAGTAGTGATCACGTGGCCTCTTCTTAGATGGTGTGTGGTCCAGATGGCCCTGTTCTATCCATGATGGTTTTGTTAGTCACCCTTTCTCAAGGAGGATTGTTCCTTACGTCCTTTCTCACTGTGGGAGTTGTTCCTTTGGGGATGGAGTTTGTCTCCTTGGATTAAGGATTGGTTTTTGGTTTGCATTGAGTTGTTATCCCAACATTTTGTTTATGCCCTGTAAATAGGTGTTGTTCTGTTTGGTTCGATGTGATCCGATTCCAACCATTTTTTTGGTCCAAGGTTTGGTTGTATATGATTGTGGGTTCCTCTCAAAATCCTCACTATTCAATTAATCAAATATATATATAGTTTGGATGTTCCTCGTATTTTTTTTAAGATAAAAACTTTTAAAAATATTTTGTATTTTTAATTCTATATAGTCTTAATAAGATATATATAATTTATTCAAATAGTTTAATAATTTTTCTTATCATTTTAAAATGTGATCGTTCATTTTAAAAATTAAATTTTTATACGTACGGACCGAGTAAATAGAATAATGTAATTTATATCTCTTATAATCATTGCTGGCATAATTATAAACAATAGCCACTTACATTCTTATAGTAAAAAAAAAAAAAAAAATAGGAGGCGTGTCACGAAAGTAAATTTACATGAGTATGAAATTCAATGAAATATTCAGCTTTATCAGCCCTTCATCCAGGAAAGATCAATGGAAGAAGCCCATACTTTTCATAACCGAAACGATATAAAATATAAATTTTAAAATTGTATATACGTATATAGGTTAAAAAATAGTTGGAACAACATAAAAGATATAAAATATAAAACATATAATAAACATGTGCTCGTCTTAAATTTTGTTACGTAGTCAACATTCTTAGATTTGCAAACAACCCAGAAAATTAAATGCAACGTACACTCTTGACAGAACCAGGGGACGCAATCCATCACGTAGACATTATCAATGTCATGTGAATATCGATGGATTTTCCCCTCCTGCTGAATAATATTATTAATTGATTTGCGATGGAAATTGGAAGACAGCTGCGGCCCACGGTCATACAAGCATGTGACTGGTTTTACAGCCATTATCAAAACTTGCAGTTATTGTTTTCTCGCCTCTTCGTTATTAAAGCCCTTCGCTCATCACAATTGAAGTCTGCCGCCCACCACATGGCAATGATGTGTTTGTCTCACTATTCAACGTAGATGTAGAGAACAGAACGATAGTACCCGTCAAAGTGTTCATAAAAAACGTGGCATTAGGTGGTTTCTGCGTTAATGGAATTGAACGGCTTAGATGGGTATTTGGTAAGGAATTAAATGGCTGGCTCAGCTGAGTAGAGTATATAAGGTGACTCTAGTGCTAAGAGTTCGTCAAAGAGAGAGTCGATACACGATTCAATTTCATTGTACTTGTAATCGGTATGGCGATGAAGCAATCGGGCAGCATGAAGAGAATGACATTGGCATGGGCATACTCTGGAATGCTACTGATGCTGGCGCTCATGGTTACAGTGGGTCATATTGTTGTCGAAGGAAGAAACCTCAACGTCTCCACAAAGTACGAAACGGATAATTTGGGTGGAGGTGGAGGAATTGGCGGTGGTGGCGGTGTCGGACTTGGTGGCGGCGGAGGTCTAGGCGGAGGCGGTGGAGGAGGTTTGGGCGGAGGTGGCGGGGCCGGTGGTGGCGCAGGAGGAGGTCTTGGCGGAGGTGCCGGTGGTGGCGCAGGAGGAGGTCTTGGTGGAGGTGCTGGAGGCGGTGTGGGTGGTGGAGCTGGAGGAGGCGTAGGTGGGGGTGCCGGTGCCGGAGGAGGCGTCGGCGGAGGTGCTGGAGCAGGAGGCGGCGTAGGAGGAGGTGCTGGTGGTGGTGCGGGTGGAGGATTTGGAGGAGGAGTTGGTGGGGGTGGGGGTGCTGGTGGAGGAGGGGGCCTTGGTAGCGGCGGATTTTGAGTTTTTTAGACTTTTTTAGACTGTAATGACTAAATGTCTGGTTGCGTGCTTTTCCATTGATGGTAGCTGTCCATTTCCATTGGCAGGAAATGTTTGACCGTATTGTTATGCCATGCATTTCCAATAAAGATTACAAACAATGTTGAATGTTATACGCTGTGAAGCAGCTCTTTAAATTTCTTGTTATAAACAGTTTTGATCCATTTACTTATTAGAAGTTTAGTTCAAGATCGTAAATAGATTTGCAATTGGTATACAGGGCATTTGAAAGAGAGAAATATGTTAATTTTTTACTTTGTTTCAGTTTTATGATATTTATGGCCTGTATGTTGTTTGAATAATAATAATAAAATATATAAATAAATAAATAGATAAGATTTTTATATTTATTTTAGAAGAGAAAATTTTGATGGTTGTTTGTTTTTTTAACTTTTTATAGTGAATTTTTTTAATTAAATGAAAGAGGTGAAGGTCAAGAGGTAAAAGGGGCTACATGGAGATTCAGACATAAGAATAATTTATTACGTGTCCTTGCATTTGAATTTCCAATTCAAAGAAGGGATTCAAACATGGTTTTATTAGAAGATTTTGTTATTTATGGATTGTAAAAGGGATTCGGAGGAGGGCCCTCCATTGACATGCTTTATAAAAACCCTCTTTTGTCTAAGCATATGATTTATTGGGAATAATAGTTAATAGTTGAATGTCTAAGTTGGCCTCTCTATTTTGCATATTGTTATGTATTTTGTGGAAGAAAACAATGTTATTATTTTGCTCATCATGGTTGTTCTTAGCTTACTAACTAGAAGGAAGATGTATAGGAATTTGAAGAGGGAAGGTTAAATGTGTGAGCTTTAGGTTCTTCTTTTGTGTTTGTGTAAATGTTGGATGAATATAGGTAGTGGTTGTCATGGTAATATTAATCTTTCTTTCATTATGGTAGTCTTTGGTATGTTGATTAGGAAGGTGGTACATAGAGATTTGTGTAGAGGAGGTTTAATGTTCAATAATTAGGCTATTCTATAGCAGAGTTTACTTTGCAAAGAAATATAGATTTGTCCCTTCTATTCATCTATATGGGGATAACTTCGATCTTTAATGGTCCTTTTGGGTGCCTAACAAGCATAGGGAGGTTAAGGAATACCTTTCTTAGGAGACCTAGGTTCAATCCCCCTTATGGTTTCTTTGCATTCTAATATGGTGATTGACATGGAGTCTAACAATGATAACTTTTTTGTTTTAATTTAAAATATATTAGAGGATGGGCATCTAATAAAATAATTTAAAGTGGTAGGTCATCACTCACTCACTTTGCATAGTGGGAATAATGTGGTGAATCTCATCCTATATTACTATGTGATAAGTAACACATTTTAATTCATTTCAATTTTCTAAGGTTTCTAAGACTTTAATTAATTTCTTGGAGGATTAATAGGTAAATGATTTTGAATTCCATGTGTTTTGGGGTTTTGGTTCTAGATTAAATAGACTTTGTCCTATTTGCATTGGTGACTTTAGTTTAAGGTCCTATTGTATTGCTAAGGGTGATTCAACCAAGATGGGTCCTTTTGCATATGTTGCTTGAATGTAAAAAATTATAATGCTTGATCAATTCAAATTGAGAAATAAGAATCTTTTATGCATATTTAAGGAAGGACTATGAAAGGATATTGATGAAAACATCTATACTCATAAGAAGGAAGCCATAAGTCTATTTTTATTTTTGGTAAAACTTAATATTATTTTCCACATTAAATATGAGAGTTATCCAATCAAGGTATGCATCAAGTTGCAATACTTGTTTGGAAAGGTTAATGCCACAAAAATTAATATATTAGAGTTAGATCTCTCTTCTCTTTGGATAATGGATTTTAGTAACTTGGAGGATGATATTTAACTGTTGAAACCTTTAAGAATAAATATTGCATCTCCTGGAGTTAAATATAAGGATGATGTAGAATGGTTCAAGATTATCCTTACTAATATTTCTTCTCCTTTTCATATCATTGGACTAGTGATGCATGGTCCTATGTATATGAAGGAACTTGTACCTTTAACCCTCAATGGTCTCTCTTTTGTTCTTAATCAATATGAAGGTGTTATTTAAAATTAAGGTGTTTTATTTCAGGTATAATATCACGAAAAATATTTTGAATGATAAATCCAATTCCAATAAGAGGCTCCAAATAAAAAATGTAGATGGAAAATATATGAAGTTTCAATAAAATTTTATTTTTCTTATAAAATTTCAAATGAATTATGACTATAAAGTACTCCAAATTAATTGTCTCTTCTCACTCCCTAATTATCAACAACCCTTAGATCAAAGGCCTCATGCCTTCGGTCTTAGTGATTATCATGCATTTGTACCATCGATAATACCTCGAAATTGTAATTTGTTCTTCCACGTGACAATTCCTTTCCATGTTTATTTGCTTATGGCCTTCAATCATTATTTGATGAGTAGTTGGTACCATGCCTCTCAAGCTTAGGCTCACTACCACATCTTTCAAGCTCTTGTTCGTTGTGTGCCCTCCCTTGACCCTCCAAAGTTTAACCATGGATTGGTGTTTGATCCCAAAGGTGAAGCAAGGACACCCAAAGTCAAATAAAAATCCCATTGATGTTGGGTCTAAATTAAGTCAAAATATGAGAAAGGAAAAGTCTCCAATTCATATTGAGTTGGACCACTCCTTAGAGAAAGCAATTGACTCTTTCCCTATGGTTCAAAAATTAATAAAGATAATCCTTCCCTACACACTCCTCCCTGTACGATAGTCATCAAGAGAAACACTCACCTCCTGCTAAAATCTTCCCTCCAAGATACGTGTGTCCCCTTCATCATCTATAAAGTCTATATGCATGGGTTTGATGATTTTCTTGGTGCCATGCTTAGAGCAGTAAAAATGAACATCTCTTCATTCAATAAATTGATACCTTATTGGAAGTGTATAGAAAGAAATATGAGGACGATGATTCTGAAGCAGTGTCATATACCCCAACAACTGCTGAAGAGACTAATCCTCTAGACCATGTTCTTTTTTTCTCCCTCCTCTGCTTTCCCTTTCTCGTTTTGCTATATTTTTATAAAAAAATTCACGATTCTCTCTTGTTTTTATTATATTGTTGTTTTTATCCCTCTAGTCCCGATGATTCTATCTTGCAGGGCCCTCTCCAAGGGTCATCTCATTTTGTAAAAGTTTTGAGGACCCTTTCAAAACCCCTTCCACAAATCAATCAATAAAAAAAATTAATTAAAAAAAATGTAATAAAGAACAATGAGAAAAAAATATTTTCTCATAACATGCTATGAGATTTGGAAGATTAAATGCATCTTGGATCTAAAAAGGTATTTAGGTTGAAAAATATTGACCATAAATATTGAAAGAAATAGTCAATCCATAAAACTACATATCATAAATTTAACTAATACTTTTTATAGTTTTTAAATATGTAAACAAATTCATAAAAGTCTCTACTAGGTCATGAGATATTTGGGTATTAATAAAAATAGTAAATTCACAATTTCAAGGTATAAATGAAGGTAAATGCAATCTATTCTGGCATTGTTTTAGCCTATTTTATGACAATAGTTTCTTAAATTATACAATATGCTCAACTTTAATAGGATGTAAGTGCTACTTTGGTCAAGAATTAGAGGAATGTTTTGTTGAATTTGTAATCATATTCATGTACAAGAGCTAATATTGTGTGATGTATTGTAAAGGCCTAAGTGCATATCATTGTGCAATGTGTAATATTTTATATTTTTTTATGTAAACCTAATGGGCCATGGTTAATTTTGTTATGATTAAACCTTATTAAATATTTATAATTAACCAAAATACCACTTGTTATGTCAGCTTAGGGTACTATTTATGATGTAGTTTAGGGTTTTGGTATTGTTATAAATACCCACACTCCTCATTTGTTATCAAAGCATTGTGCAATATAACTTATCAATACGAATTATATATGGGACCTACGAGCATCCAAAATTCTCTTTCATCCATTTTCCTTTATATATAATATTTGAATAAGTGTTTTATTTCCATTCATTTGTAGAATGTATTGTGAATTGCATCACGGTATCTGAGTTTGTGTAGAGCGGCATTGCTTGGTCATGCAGGAAGTATCTTTAGAGCCTTTAATATTTCTTCCATTATACAAGACAAATTTATTCTTTACTTTTTATAGCAATTCTAAAATTCTTTTGGATCTTGATTTTAATCCATTATGATTAGATTTTTATTGGTTCTCCATCTATTTTTTTTTCAAAGTTTACCCTTCTCTCCTTTCAATGCAAAATAGAGGAAAAACTAGCTTCAAATTTTAATTTGAAATTGATACTAGCAATATTTTGCTTGTGTATTCGTTTGTACACAACATGCAGCCAATGTTGTCTGCATTTGGTATGTTTTGCAGGTTCTTCATGAAGGATCATAGTAGTTTTACTAGCTTTAATGGTGTAGTGTAATGGTTTCAAGACAAAGTGTGTTCTTGGATTTGAAGGTTTGGGGGGTCAATTGTCCATGCAACAAAAATTTCTATGCTTAGGGTAGATACTTCCAACAAGTGGCTCCATGGGGATTTTATCTCCTAATTGGTAGCATGACATAGCAACGAGTCAAGCATTTGCAAGAGGATTTGTTGGCAGAGGCTACTAGTTTTTGCCCTTAGCATAACCATTTTTCCTTCAAATAAAGATCTAATTGAAGAACCCAATCTTATACTGAGAGGGGGATGAACAGTATAAGATAAAAAATTTCTCTTTTCTTTCTAAAGCAATAACTTCAAATAATATCAATGCAATAATGAAAAAATGCACAAATCATCACACATATAAGAGATACATATTTTGCGTGGAAACACCATCTCAAGATAAAAATACGAAAAAATATTACTTATATATTTCTTCAATAAATTTTGTGGGAACCAACCCACAAGAGACACTAATACCCTATACAAGTTCATGGACACAAATCCACAAGAGACACCAATATCCTATACAAGTTTATGGATACCAATCCACAGGATACATCAATCCCCTCTCAAGTTCGTGGACACCAATCCATAGGAGACACCAATATCCTCTCAATTTTGTGGATACCAATCCACAAGAGACACCTATCTCCTCCCAATTTCGTGGACACCAATCCATAGGAGATGCCAATCCCCTCTCAAGTTCGTGGATACCAATCCATAGGAGACACCAATACCCTCTCAAGTTTGTGGACACCAATCCATAGGAGACACCAATCCCCTCTCAAGTTCATGGACACCAATCCACAGGAGACACTAATCCCCTAGCTCAAGTCTGTTCAAAACTCTGCTCAGGACTCACAAACACTGCTCAAATCTACTCCAAAATCTTCTCACAAAACCTGCTCAAATCTACTCCAAAACCTGCTTATAAAACCTACTCAAATCTACTCCAAAGCCTGCTCAAATATATTCCAAAGCCTACTCACAAAACCTGCTCAAATATGCTCCAAAACCTGCTCAAATCTGGTCACAAACACTGCACTAATTTGCAACAAAACCTTACACAAATTTGCTCACAAACACTACTCATCTACTTCCAAATCCAATCATAAGCAATACATAAATCTGCTCATAAATCTGATCTATACATTTTTTTTTTCTTCTTCAACTAACAAAAATACACACATATTCTACCCAGAGATCTTCAAGACCATATGGAGAATGATATGCACTAATATAGTAAGCTTCAAATGGCCAATGTGTTCTTCACATTCATTAAGTCTGTCGCTTCCACATATCTCACATTTATTACATTTTAAAGGTAGCTCAAGTCTAGCATTGGATAACTTACTTGTGTGTTGACTTGGAGATGCTAATACCTTGCTCTTCTTACACTATCAAGTGTACATTTTCTTCTTCTTGAAATGGTTGAATTATCCTTCCTTGCCAATTGAATGCTTGGGCGAATATGTGTACTTGACACCTTGACTTTTTCCAAATATGTGCTCTCCAAATCTACCTCAATGATGATGATCTTCCTCTTGCATGTGCTTTTCAAATCTAGACAATAATTCTCTTTTTCACTTATTGATTTAAAGATCAAATCAAGCACTTTTAAACCCTCATAAATTCTTTCAAAACATACACAATAAAGCTTAAAAATACCTCCTTATATCTCCCTTTTGAAACTTACAACATAAAACTTTATTCTAACATATCCTTTTTATTAAACTGCAAAAATGAAATCACAACATTACACCTTATATCTTCCCTTTTATTATTTGCAAAAATCAAATCACAACATTACACCATATATTTTCCCTTTTATAATTTGTAAAAATTAAATCACAATACTATACCTTATAGCTCCCCTTTTATCATTTGCAATAATCAAATCCCAATACTATGCCTTATATCTCCCCTTTTCTCAAATAAAACAAAATTTATAAATACCTTGCACAGTCTCAGATGGAATTTGATCCCTTGACCTCTAGAACTGCAGTGCCCTAATTTGGGCTAGTGACCAGCTGCACTAATGTAGACATAAAAATGAAAGGAGTAAATCAATATTTAATTCATTCGATGCTCTGTTTTCAATTCTTCAGTAAAACAACATCGAAGAGATTCGACCCTTTGACCTCCTACACAACAACACTCCACATAAACTAAGAAACTAATTTGGCTACCCCAGTGGATGGAACCAAAGGCGCAAAAACAATATTTAAATCCTTTGTAGCTTTATCTTTAACACTTCAACAAAACGGTATCGAAGAGATTCGACCCCTTAACCTCTTGCAACATAGCACCCTAGAACGAGCTAGGATACCGACTGGTCTAACCACTTGGTTGAGATAAAAGTGGTAAAAACCAATGTTTAAAGTTCTATTTCTACTGTGATGCTGCCAAAACTTGTGCTCCTCTCCTCCCTCCTTCTCGCTACCATTCTCTGCTCGATAAAAATTCTTCGAATTGCTTGGCATTCTTCAAAGTGAACTTAGAAGCTCATATTTGTATGCTTCTTCATGCACACCCAACAAAGTTGGACCAACATTTTTGAATATTTGAATTATCAACCTTTTGCATGGTCAACCCATAATATTTAATTCCCTTTTGCATGGTGCTCTTAAGGAGGTTGCCCATCATTTGAATTTTAAAATATTTAAATATTTAAACTTTTACACTATATTTAAATCCTTTGATTTAAATATAAACCTCCTTCTTTAATATTTAAATATTAAAGTATATTAGATCATTTTTGCTTTGACAATATTAAATCATCTTTGAAGATATCTGCCTTGCACTTCAATGATAACTCATCATTTCAACCTTGAAGATATTTCTGCCTTTGATATCAACATTTCATCCTTGAAGATATTTCTACCTTTGACATCAATGACAACTCAATATTTCCAACAATATTTTCCTTTGTCATTGATGGCAACCCTATAATGAAACTGAATTTTACTGAACAGGATCACAAGTTGCTCCTCCTTACTAAAAACTCTCCCCCTTTGAAATCAATGGCAAAGGCTCCTTGGGGCTTGTAAGATAAGTCACTTGACAACGCCCCCCACTCCCTACTCTTCTTTGAGACTTCAATTATGATGTGGGAGTGAAAATCCCAAATTACTATGCTCCTCTTCTTGTTTCATTTTCTTTCTCCAAACTTTGGAGATCATACCCTTTTGAATATTTTGACCATTCTCCTTTTTTTTTTACTTCAAAAATTCAGGGAATACTATTCTACACCATCTAGTTGTATGCCCAAAATTATTACATTTATAACATATGATGTTGTAGGCCATAGGAGGTGCAAATAAATTAAAATTCCTCTTGGTGAAGACAAAATCATTCATAGCACTAATCCTGCAATTTACAACTTTACGACCAAAATGGTTACATGAGAAACAATAACTATGCAAGAGATATTGAAACCTATATGATTGCCTTGGAGGATATTGCTGCATGGTTCTCTCATTGCTTTTTCAGTGATGGTCCCTATCCCTTGATGGTGCTTTGTTTTCTTCCTCATTGATGCTTCCACTTCTCAACATATTACCATAGGTCTTATGCTCTTCTTAAATTACTTTCTTTGATGCTTATGTTTCTTTTGAGTTTGACTCCCCCTTTTGTTTCTCTTGACCTTCTTCAAAATCAAGTCCAGTATTTATAAATGGAGATCTCTGTACTTTGATAATATCATCCAAGATTTTTGAACTTTTCCTAAATTGATATATCTTATTATTAAAATTTTCAAGTTCCTTCCTTAGACTTTCACATTCTAGCTCTTTTACCTTTAACTGTTCAGCCATACTCTTCAATTTTAATTCTTAAGTCAATGATTTCTTGTGAAAACTTTGTTTTTATCTTATCATTCTCTTGTACTTGAGATTTCAATGTTGAGTTCTTTTTTATAACCCTATTCAACTCTTCAAGAGCAACAATAAGTTCCTCTTCTATGTCAACTGTGACTTTCTCTTCATTTTCTGAATCTTTCTCTTCTTATTAGTCTTCAACAACAGGAGCGTTTTCTTTCTCTTCTATGGCAAAAAATATGATCTTTTATTTTTCACTATCGAAGAGACTTTCATCACTGCTACTGGAGGAATTGCTTGCTTCCTCAACATAGAAACTCTTCTTGTGTCTTTAAAAGATATTTTTCTCACGCTTGTTTTGACCATACCTATTTTTATTTTCATGATAAAATTTTATTTCTTTATTTTTCTTATATTCCTTTTCTTCTTCACTGCTACTACTTCTCACTTATGGAAAATTAGATTCATAGTGACCAAGGTTACCATAATTAAAACATTTCAAAGAATGCATACCTTTATGTTTTCTTAGACCCTTCTTATTCTTTCACACAAAGTTAGCTATTTCTTCGCTGCTTGACTCTTCACTTGATTCTAGTTCCTTATTCATTGTCTTATTTGAGGCTTTAAATGTTGCTTCCTGTTTGTATGTTTGATATTTTTCAATCCTCATCTCATAGGATATGAGAATTCCATGTAGATCATCCATGCTTAATATTTTAAGATCCTTCATCTCTTCTATTGCTGAAACCTTTGCATCAAACCTCATCAAAAGTGACCTTAATATTTTTTGAACAATCTTAGATTCTTCAATACTTTCTCTAAGTCCACGAATGGTGTTGAAAACCTCATCAACACAGAGTAGATATTGGGCAATATCTTCTTCATCTTTCATATTCAAGTCTTCAAACTTCATCCCATGGGTTTGAAGTTTTTCCATTTAAACCTTGTCATCTCCTTCATATGTTATTTGTAATGTGTCTCATATTTATTTTTCTGAAGTGCATTGTATGAATTTCATAAACTCTAATTCACAAAACCAACCTAATATTGCATTCATTGCCTTGGAATTATTTTCACACAGTTTCTTACCATTTGCATTTTTGGGAGGAGTTGTAGGTGGTGTGAACCTATTCTCAATGGATTGCCATATATATCATCCATGTACCATCAAATAAGTCCACATACTCACACTCTAGAAAGCATAGTTAGTCCCATCAAAAAGTGGAGACCTATTTGATGAAAAACCTTCTTGGTTAGCCATGTGTGTTCTTGTAAGATATTTATTCAAGTTGTTAGGATTTCACGAAGGAAACTTCTCTGATACTAATTGAAGAACACAAGCTTATAATAAGAGGTAGGGGTGAACAATATAAGATAAAACTTTTATCTTTTATTTCCAAAGCAATAACTTCAAATAATATCAACGTAATAATGAAACAATGCATAAATCATCGCACATATAAGAGATAAATATTTTACGTCGAAACACCCTCTTGGGAGAAAACCACAACAAAATATTGCTTATATATTTATTCAATAAATTTTGTGGGCACCAACCCACAAGAGACACCAATACCCTATACAAGTTCAAGGATACCAACCCACAACAGACATCAATCTCCTATACAAGTTCATGGATACCAATCTAGAGGAGACACCAATTCCATCTCAAGTTTATGGAAACCAATCCACAGGAGACACCACTCCCATATCAAGTTCGTGGATACCAATTCATAGGAGACACCAATCCCCTCTCAGGTTCATGGATACTAATACAAAAGAGACACCAATCCCCTCTCAAGTTTATGTACACTAATCCACAGGAGACACGAGTCCCCTATCAAGTTCATGGACACCAATCCGCATGAGACACCAATTCCCTAGCTCAAGTCTAGTCAAAAATTGGTTCAGGTCTATCCTCAAATCTTGCTCACAAAAACTCCTTAAATATACTCCAAAACCTACTCATAAAACCTGCTCAAATCTGCTCCAAAACCTGCTTATAAAACTTGCTCAAATATGGTCCAAAGCCTTCTCACAAAACCTGCTCAAATCTGTTCCAAATCCTGCTCATAAAACCTACTCAAATCTACTCCAAAACCTACTCATAAATCTTGCTCAAATATGTTCACAAACACTGCTCTAATCTGCTCCGAAACCTTACATAAATTTGCTCACAAACATTGTTTATCTACTCCCAAATCGAGTCATAAACAATGCATAAATCTGCTCACAAATATGATCTATACTTTTTCTTTTTGCTTCTTCAACTAAAAACAATACCCACATTCTACCCAGAGATATTCAAGAACATATGCACTAATGTAGCAAGCTTCAAATGACCAATATGTTCTTCACATTTATTAAGTCTGTCACTTCAACATATCTCACATTTATTACATTTTAAAGGTAGCTCAAGTCTAGCATTGGATAACTTATGTGTTGATTTGGAGATGCTAATACCTTGCTCTTCTTCCACTATAAAGTGCACCTTTTCTTCTTCTTGAAATGGCTAAATTGTCCTTTCTTGTCAATTGAATGCTTGGGTGAATATGTGTACTTGACACCTTGAATTGTTCCAAATTTATGCTCTCCAAATCTACCTCAGTGATGATGATCTTCCTTTTGCATGTACTTTTCAAATCTTGACAATAATTCTCTTTTTCCCTTGTTGATTTAAATATCAAATCAAGCACTTTTAAAACCCTTATAACTTCTTTCAAAACATACACAATAAAGCTTAAAAATAACTCCTTATATCTCCCTTTTGAAACTTACAACATAAAGCTTTATTCTAACATCTCCTTTTTATTAAATTGCAAAAATGAAATCACAACATTACACCTTATATCTCCCCTTTTATAATTTACAAAAATCAAATCACAACATTACACCTTATATTTCCCCTTTTATAATTTACAAAAATAAAATCACAATACTATTCCTTATAACTCCCTTTTTATCATTTGCAAAAATCAAATCCCAATACTATGCCTTATATCTCCCCTTTTATCAAATAAAATAAAATTTATAAATACCTTACATAGTTGCAAATGGGATTTGATCCCTTGAACTCTAGAAGCACAATGCCCTAACTTAGGCTAGTGACTAGTTGCACTAATGCAACACATGAAATCGAAAGGTGCAAAATAATATTTAATTCTTTTAGTGCTTTGTTTTCAATTCTTAAGCAAAATGACGTCAAAGAGATTCGACCCCTTAACCTCCTATATAGCAGCACTTCACTCAAGCTAGGAAACCAAATGGGCTACCCCAGTGGATGGAACCAAAGGCAAAAAACAATATTTAAATCCTTCGTAGCTCTGTCTTTAACACTTCAACAAAATGATGTCGAAGAGATTCGAACCCTTAACCTCTTGCAACACAATGCACTAGCACGAGCTAGGCTACCGATTGGTCTAAATAATTGGTTGAGATAAAAGTGGCATGAACCAATATTTAATGTTTTATTTTCATTGCGACACTACCAAAGCCTGTGCTCCTCTCCTCCCTCCTCCTTCTCGATGTCATTCTTCGCTCGATCGATCTTCTTCGAATTGCTTGGCATTCTTCAAAGTGAACTTAGGAGCTTATATTTATATGTTTCTTCATGTGTACCCAATGAAGTCGGCCCAACATTTTTGAATATTTGAATTTTCAACCTTTTGCATGGTCGACCCATAATATTTAATTCCCTTTTGCATGGTGCTCTTAAGGAGGTCGCCCATAATTTGAATTTTAAAACATGTAAATATTTAAACTTTTACACTATATTTAAATCCTTTGTTTTAAATATAAACCTCCTTCTTTACTATTCAAATACTTATTTAAATATTAAATCATATAATATCACTTTTACTTTAACAACATTAAATCATATTTGAAGATATCTACCTTGTACTTCAATGATAACTCATCATTTCAACCTTGAAGATATTTTTGCCTTTGACATCAACATTTCATCCTTGAAGATATTTCTGCCTTTGACATCAATGACAAATCAATATTTCTAACACTAATTGGTGACAACTATGGCTTCATTGGTGGTTTTATTGCAACATATGTTCATGGCTTATTGGTAAGGCAACTCTTTGTAGCATGCTTAGGTCATTGAGGTTACAGGTTCAAGTCTTAGTGCAACATTTTTATTGAAGGCCATGCAAAAGAGAAGTCTAAAATATAAGTCTAAAATATAAGTCTTAACTTTCCTTTCTCAATAGAAAGCTATCTAGCATGGTTATGCCAAGGTGCTTACCATTGTGAGAGCTTGAGTTTGAATCCCATGGAGGCAAGTTTTGGATAATTCAAGGAATCCTAGACCCATGGCCAACATGACAACCAAAGTGAACCTCTATAGTGCTATGTAATACATATAATATTATGTGTGTGTGTGTTTGTCATAATCTCTGCATACAAAAGCATTTTGAGATCATTTTTTAATTTGGATGATTTTCAAGCCCTTTGTACTTATGGCATTAGTTCATGGGCCTACTATAGTGTTAGGGGTTTGGTTTTGTAATATGGACCACATTATCTTAGGTAATCATCTTAATGTGTAAAATTATCGTATTTGGTCAACTAAAATGATCAACAAAGTAAGAAATTGTGGTGTATATTTCAGGAAGATAAAGTATCAGTTTTTGAGGATAAAGCTCAACATCAAAATATAGAAGAGGCTCTAGGTTTATTTTCAATGTTGATTGAACTAGCATTACTTTTCCATATCAAAGAAGAAAGTGACTCTATCAAGGTATAGTCAAAGTTGCATGAACTATTTGGAAAGGCTAATACTACTAAATTATGTCAATTGGAATTAGATATGTTTATCTTAAGTTAATCAAGCTTGATAATGTTGAGGACTATATTGCAAAATTCAAGGCTTTGAGGAAATATATTGCATATGATAGTGGAAAAATAAAATATTATGTAAAATGCATTAATATTGTTCTTGCTAATCGCCCCTCTCCTTTTAGATATTGAACCTAATATGTCATTTGATTATGTTCTTGGATTCCCAAAATAATTTTATTCTTGATCAATTTTTTTCTCTTCCAGTTCACCTTTAGGCTACAATACAAAATTATGGTGGTAGAACTCCTCATATATAGGTTTGTGCAAAGGAATACCAATCTAAGGAGGCTAAGACCTAGGGGTCCATAGGCAAGGCTAAGTATTCAAAGAAATCGAATACCACTTGTAGATATTATAAAATGGAGAAACATCCAACAAAGAATTGCTTATTTAAGCTATAGATGATTGAATCAATTTGGATGAATTTCAAATGGTGGGGGAGATTTAGATGGATTTTACTCAACTATAGAGGCCCACTAGAGCATCCAATTTAGGGGGAAGATATTATTGTTACTAATGTCTTCTCTCCCTGGCCCCTTAGTTGATATTATGGAGGGTGTTCAATTTGTAATATGATTCATGACCAAGAGTTAACTTAGTGTGATGTATTTGATAGGCCTAAGGGTACATCATTGCACAATCTAATTTGATATTTTGTAATGGTTTATTATGTAAGCCCAATAGGCCATAGTTAGTCTTGTTATGATTAATTTCATTTAATATCTATAATTAACCTAAATGCCATATGTTATGTCAACTTAGGTTAAACTTTTTTATGTAATTTGAGGTTTTGGTATTGCTATAAATACCCCCCTCACACTCCTCATTTGTTATATGAGTGTTGTGCAATATCATATATGGACAATTATTATTTATGGTGCCTACAGTGCCCATAATTCTCTTTCTTACTTTTTCCTTTCTATATAATATTTGAGTAAATGTTTTGCTTTTGTTCATTTCTAGAAAGTATTTTAAATTCCATCATGTCAAAATTGAGGGAACATTATAAATTAAGTGTAGAATAGGAATATAATTTTTATTTTCAAATAAAACCATATAAATATGTTAAAGGTATATTAGTATACATGGTCCTTATTTTTAAGGATTTATTAGGATATACTAAGTGAGACATATGGATAGTCCATAATTGTTTTCTAATTATTTTAATTGTTATTAGTATAGATAAATTCTTTATAGGATATCTATTAGGATACCAAATAATATATATACAATTTCTATATAGAATGAAAGTAGATAAATAAGGATATGGTCTAGACATTTTTATTTGTTTCTAAAACTTTCATGCTTTGCTAAAGATAAAGGTTTCTTTTTGCTTTTATAAACACCTCTAACAATAAATAAATAATAAACATAGAATTATAATAAAACTAAACAAAAAAATGGGTGTAGAATGTAAATTCCAACACTTAGTTTTACATAACTATAAATCATAATATTTAATTATAAGAAAACTAAAAAAGTTATATATTTGAAATTTACATTCCAATAGCTACCATCCCACAAATATTTATTACAAAATAATATGATTTGATCTCATTGTGAGGTCTCACAGTAGTGAAATATCAATAATAAAACTAGGTGTGCTAAAATTTATCCAATTATTTAAAAAAATGTGTCAAACTATAATCCTAGAAGTTTTTATAAAAAATTGAAATCTTAAAAAAAATACAAATTTTATTTTTCATCTTGAGATATTCACTTTTTTTCTTAAAAATGTTAGAGGTGTGATGTTTCCTCAACCAAAAAGTAGATAAAGTTAAAATATAAATTTTATAATTTCTTCATTTAAAAATTGAATGTGTGTGTTAGATTTTGGACATTTTGAGTCCCTAAGCTAAGACTTGTCATTGATGTCAAAAGAATCTATGTAAGTAAGCACTATGTTTGTGTTTCACAAAGAGCTTCATGAGAAGCAAAGGTTTTTGATCAAAGGTTCAAGAAGGGATGCATGGCATTTGGTTTCAAAAGGAGCTTCAAGGGAAGCTTTGTAAAAGGTTTTTATTTAAAACCATGGATGACAGATTTGAAATGGATTTTTCTTAAAACCCAAGTTGGCTTTTCGTTTCATCGAAAAAGGTGCCCCGATGATGGAGAAATTTAATTTTAAATGTTTTATTTAAAACCATGGATGGCAGATTTGAAATGGGTTTTTCTTAAAACCCAATTTGGATTTTCATTTCATCGAAAAAGGTGCCCCAGTGATGGAGATATTTAATTTTAAAGATTTAGTTTAAATTTTAATTTATTTAAAATTAAATTTTAAAATTAAAATTAAAAGTTTATCCGCCGACGTCATGAAGGAAGTTTCAAAAATGTTGACGTTTCCAAAGCAAAGGGAAGACATATAAATATGTCATTGAATTTTTTAATTCATTGATCCTTTCTCATTGATATTTGCGCTTGGTATTTGCGAAGAAAAAGAGCTCGTGTTTTTCGTTTAAGTGATGCAACGAACATTAAAGGGAGACAGCGACCATTTCCCAATGGTAGCTTGGATTGTGCAAAGGGCATTGGTGACAAGGAGGTTGTGCGTTCGATTCCCGCAAGCATCATTTTTTTCTTTGTTCTATTGAGGCACCCAAGGCACATACTTTTTGCTTGGCGGAAGAGGGTGAAGGATAAGAAACGGGTGGCACTTATTTTACACCAAAAATCCCACAACTCGTGTGGCAGCTTGGTCGTGGCTAGGGTGTTTTCGTTGGGGCAAGACTAGGGTTTGATTCCCCTCGAGACAGGTATTAAGGTTTTTATTAATCTTTTGTTTGGATTTCCTAAGGTGGAGTGATAAGTGGTAAAGGTGCTTTGTTAGTTGATTTGTTCAGTATTCTTAGGGAATATGGTCATGGTGGTTGTTTGAGTTGTGAATTATTTTTAATTGTAATTTTTGAAATTGTTAGGAGTAATAAGGGTTTTTGATAAAGTTCTTTTTAGTGAAAGTTATTTTGAGTAAGGGTTTTTCTTTCAAAAAGAACTTTAGTGGATGTTAAAATAAAGTAGGAGTAATAAGGTGTTTTTTGGATATTATTGTTGTGTTATTACTCAAGATATCTAACCCTTGTTGAGAGTTGAAAAATAAAGTGTGTTGAGTGTGACAGATTTAGTGGATAACTCATAAGGCATCAAAAAGGTATGAGTAATACTCTCCATTGATTTTATTTGGGTGGTTGATTTTTGAAATATCATTAGAGTGAAAAGGATTGATTGTGGTTTCCTTTTCAAAAGTGGTTGAGTTAATGCTTCAAGGTTTTCTGGATTGTGAGTTGTGATTAAACCTTGTTTGATAAGCATTGTTGATTAGATCATTGGTTGAGTGAAGTACTATAACCTTGTATTATTAGCATTGTTGTTGAAACCAATGGGTGATTCAAAGAACTTGAACTTGAGTTAGAAAATAATATGAGTATCATTGTTATGTAAGATTTGTTGTTGAGCATTGTGTAGACACAAAAACAACACCAATCTAATTATGTGACTGCAAACACTGATCACATTAGCACACACAGCCCCAAGGGCAGCCCCGAGAGGTTAAACAGTGGTCCTAAGCACTCTCACATCAGTTTTGGAAGGTAAACAGTCATTTTGGCACCTTCAGGCACTTTGCTCAATATCCGTTCCACCCAGGGATGAATTCTAATTGGGATTTGCTCCGCCCAGGGACGAATTCACAATTTGCTCTAGGGTGGGGCAAAATGTAGGTTTGACGGGCAAAAAGTCAAATCTTGGCAAATGGTAGCTCGGATCCGCCACTTAACACTTCCTTCATTGCATGGGAGTATAGGTGAGCATTTTCGAGCATTAGAGGTTGTTACAAGGGCAGTCATGGAGTCCCTATTCAGGGAGGAATATTCCCTTCCCTGGAAGGGCATGACTGCCAAGTGGCACCTCTGCTTGCTCATCCCAAGAGACCTCCAGGTCTATAAATTGGTGGGTTTTCTCACCCCAAAATACATATATTAAGAGCAATTTGGAGCAATGAAGTGCTACCATTTTATTTCCCCATACATCCTTGTGCGATTTGTGCCTTTCACATCCGTGATCTCTTTTACAGAAGAGGTCATTGGATGATCATTGGAAGGTCGAATCTTGAGCCCAAAACCTAAAATTTGGCCATAGAATACCACCCCAATTTTTTGACAACACCTTACAAGAGATTTTGGACCCATCCCAAGTGGATTGTCGCTAAAATCATGTCCCAACGGTGGGCGGCCTGCGTGGGTGCCCTCGCACTGCCGTGAGTCTAATCGTCCCTTTTAGGAATGATTAGGAAGCTATGGTAGATTCTTCTTTCTATTATTTTTATCTTGTATTTCATCTTATGTTGCTTAGATAGTTTGCAATTTCGATTTTGTAATGTTTTGAGCAAATCTTATCATGTTTTATCACTTTTTTTGTCTTTACTAACTTGCAAGTAGCATCATCAAATTACCGTTAACGAAGGCCAAATTGGGAAGATATGACCATATGGGTCTTCCCAAAATACCCCCAATCAAATAACCCCAAGTTTATAGGTCTTTTTGAGCTCTCTAGGCAAGACATTTGGGACAGTACCTTTTCGACATTTTATTGCAGGTAAATTCATCCCGCCTCGGAGCGAATTCAAATCGGTGAGGAATTTCCCAACTGTTATTTTTGCAGTGCCCTCCTGGTGATGTCTTGATGCCCCTATAAAATTTTTAGAGCATTTGGATTCATTTTAGTTATAGTTTAATTCATTTTTCTCATTCACTTATCGTAGGCTTGGGGATTGCATGTTTTGTTTCATCCGCAGGTGCTACTGTAGACACCAAAACAGCACCAATCCGATTATGTGACTGCAAACACTGATCGCTTTGACACACACACAGCCCCCAAGGCAGCCCCCAGAGGTTAAACAGTGGTCCTAACCACTTTTATAGCAATTTTGTAAGGTCAAAAGGCAATTTGGCACATTCAGGCACTTTGCTCAGTATTCGTCTCACCCAGGGATGAATTCAAACTGGGATCCGTCTCACCCAGGGACGAATTCTGAATTCATCTCTGGTCGGGACGAATTCCAAGTTTAACGGGCAAAAAGAAGAATGGCGCCAAGTGGCAGCCAAAGACAGTCAGTTGATGACTCCTGCCTCGCACGCGTGTGTGGGTGGGCAGATGGGCCGTTAGAGGACTGTCACAAGGGCAATTATGAAAGCCCAAGTCATGGAGGACTCTCCTCTCTCATGGGAAGACATGACCGCCACATGGCACCTATGACCAACACATGGCGCTTATGCATCCCTCTCAAAAGAGACCCCCTGGGTCTATAAAATGGTGGACTTTTCCCACCCAAAACAGGAAGGAGGAAGCATTTTCAAGCAACGAAGTGTTGTCGATTTGATACCACGCCTTTACCCCTTTTGATTTACATTCTCCACATCCTTAATCTCTTTTGCAAGAGAGGTTATTGGGTGGCTATTGGAAGTGTAAAATCGGACCCAAAACCAGACATTTGGCCATTTGAATCAACCAATTTGTTGACAACCCCATCCTAAGAGATTTTGGGCCCATCCCAAGTGGATTGGTGCCAAAATCAAGTGCCAACGGTGGGCTGCCCACTTGGGCGCCCCGCACCTTTTGAGTTTCATTTTAATTCATTTTTCTGTCATTTGTTCATCTTTCATTTTATTCTCTGCTGTTAGATAGTTCATGTATTTCAATCTCACAATGTTTTAATCAGATTTCATCATGTTCTCGTCGCTTTTGTTGTCCCACTAACTTGCAGGTAGCGACATCAAAATTCTCGTTGATGGAGGTCAAATTGGGAGAATCCGACCATCTGGGTCATCCCAAAATGGCCCCAATTACTTAACCCCTTTGTCTGCAGGTGTTTTGGAGATCCCGAGGTTCGACATTTAGATGGCATCACCTCGGCATTTCCTAACACAGTCGAATTCGTCCCACCCGAGGACGAATTATAGTCGAATTCGTCCCACCCGGGGACGAATTATAGCAGAATTCGTCCTGCCCAGGGATGAATTCTAGTTGAGTGCAAATTGGCCGACTGTTTCGATGGCAGTGGCCTTCTGGTAATGTTTCCGGTCTCTGTCGAGTTTGCAGGTGATTTAGATTCATTTTACTCATTGTTTTCGATAATATTTTACATGCATCTTTTGTTAATTTCAAAGAACAAACTTTTCCTATTTGCAGCAGGTGCTACTAACACCTTTGTTGTTTCTTTGAACGCAGGAGGAGCAGCGAGAAGCGAGGACTCATCAACACCAGCGGCAGCAATGTCTTGGTCCGCCCATTTCAAATGTGGGCACGCGAAAAGAGGAACATTAAGTCTTGATTGTAATCAAATTCTTTTAACGCTCCTAGCCCCTGAAAAGGGAGGAGGCATCTTTGTAACCGAGATCAAGAGAGTTTAATAAAAGGGCTGTGTTTTCTCCATTTTCTTGTATCTCATTTCAATGCGTCTCTTTCATTTCATGCATTCTACATTTTTAGGACTTAAGCGTATTTGATTTTGAATGCATCGCAAGTAGTGTTTCCTTCACCCGAAATCTCGTGCTTTCAGTGGCGATCACGGTGGGACCCTGTCCCCTATTTTTAAAGATCAAGAAACTGATCAGATTTTTGTGTTTTGTGCTTGACAGGTACCTTTTTTATTTTTGACTGTTATTCGTCCTTGACTGTGGCGATTGCTTTACTGCAATTCGTCTGACCCTGAGACGAATTCGAATTCGTCTCTGGGAGGGACGAATTCTGTTCTGTAATTCGTCTCACAGAGGGACGAATTTTTGTCTATGAATTTTTAGAGCCGAAGATCAGAAACAACAGATTTGGGCAGAGAAAGGTAAGGGTTTTTAAACTGTTCCTGTTACTTTCTATCTTTTTGTTTCTATTTTCTTTCAAATTTTGCTTGCTTAAGGAAAGTAGTGCTGCTGCATGTTTCATTTTTCAAATAAAAAGAATCACACACACTTCACGCAACATCTTTAAACCAAGGAGCTGGTCGTAAAACCCCAGCCCTTGATCAAGACCATTGGTGGATTTCATCACCACCTTGGCTTGATTTTGCATCCATTTCCCCGATTGTCACTATTGTTAGGCGTAAATCCTGATGAAAGCTGACCGAGTGTCGCTGGGGTGATTCCCAATGCATGAGGATAAGTCTTCTATGGTAGGTGTCATTAACAGGACAATCCCCCTTTCGTACCGCCTACGTACCATGTACCATCTGCTCTCACGTACCTATAGTCTCCCTCTCGTAAGGGCGGGTATATAGAGAGGTTGGTATATCGGCCTGGTTGGTATATTGAAGGGGCGACCATTTATGGGAGTTATATGAGCCTTCATTACGCATTTAAACGTTCTTCAAAACTTTCAAAAAAAAACAAAACAAAATCATCAAAACGCACTAAAACCAGTTTAGGACACACCATTAATCTTTAAAAGAGATAATCACCGTTTGTGTATGTGTGTGTTCATTTCTGCTTAGTGTAACAAAAAAAATCAAAAATCATAAACAAAAAGATAAAAATCTGCTTAGCTAGTAGAAAGGTACCACAATGGTGTACACCCGTAGCCAAGCCCAATCAAGGGCAGAAGCTCCGGAGGGTGCACAAGAAGCGGGCACAAGTCGCCTTCGCTTTAGCCCCGAAGACTTGGTCATACCGCCTTGGCGGTCTGGGCCACAAGAGAATCCACATCATTCCATGTCTAGGTGGAATTACAGGGACACCCCTCTAGGGGATACGCCCATTCAGAACAGCCCCTTTCGGGAAGAAGCTTTACATGTAGCACTCAACGCAAATAGAAAACCACCTTTTGAGGCTAGATATGAGTGGCCACAGCGCGATGAAGCGCTAGAGAGGCACAGTGTCCATGAAGAGAGACAACGTGAATACGGCATCTCTCCTTTGCCTCCCATTAGAACTGAAAGACAAAACCCAGAGCGCAGGGCTCTCCACACAGGGCGAGCTAACTTTGCCCGCCCCTTTCACACCCATGAAAGGGAGAACGAGGAAGATCATCGCATTCCTCGAGAGCAACATACAGCGTGGGAGCCTTGCGCTTCCGCACCTGCTAGATATCATGATCACCCATTAAGGCCGAAGCCTCAAGTAAATGCCGCTAATCTCGACAGAGGGAAGCGCCACATAGAAGTCCCGGATCCTCAAAACCAAGATAGATACATCGAAAAGGCGACTAGGCCTCCTAGAATCAAAACAACAGAGCAAATTGACCTATCATTTGCTAGACATGCCACCCGCCAAGCGCAGATCAAGCAGCTTGAGCAGGATCAACAGCAGCTAGAACAATTATATCACCTTAATAAAGAGCGCATTCGGCGCCAAACAAATGAGCTGCTCCGCACCACTGTGCCTGAAAAGGTTCAGACCCCCCAAACGTAGAGGGCAGAAAGGTACGAGAGGCACAACCTCATAGTGCATGATAGGTCCCCAAGACCTCGCCAAGAGGTGCCTTTAAGACACCCGAGACATGAGCGGGAGGCCACTCCCAGGAATGACGATGGGCACCCTTCGCGGGTGCCCACTCCTGTTCATCGAGCTCGCCCAATAACTCCTCGAGAAGCTTATGAGGAGTATGAACAAGAAGAACGGGCCAAAACGCCCTATCAAGGTAGAGGAGGTGCTATCCAACCACCCCTCCATAGGCCCCCAGTTGCCCAACGGGAACGAGTTACGGAGGAAGAGATTAAATCTTTCGATGCATACAAAGCGCTATTAGAGCGTTTGGAGTCTGTGGAGACTAAAGCTTCTAGGCATCAAAAGCCCATGTTACGTCAACTCCGTAGTCATCCAGTGCATCCGTCAGTGCCCACACCTCTTTACCCCGAACATTTCAAGTTGCCTCAGTTGGCAGTTTTTAAAGGTGAAGAGGATGCTCAAGAGCATGTCACAAGATTCCTGAGCCAATGCTTTGGCATTCAGGATAATGATGCATTGTTGCTCAGGACCTTCATAACCACATTCGCGGGCCCTGCCTCGGATTGGTTCACACAGTTACCGAAGCACAACATAAATAACCTAGATCAATTAGTGGATGCGTTCCTTGAACGCTTCGCCTTCAGCACCAAGAAGAAGGCATCACTGAGCGATCTGGCCAGCCTCAAGCAATATGATGAGGAGACAATGGCGGCCTATGGGAATCGATGGAGGACTATGCTTTCTAAGCTACCTTACCTTCCCCCTATGTCCGACCTCACACAGATGTTTGCACGAAGTTGCTTGAAATCGATCTCTGGGCTATTGCAGCTGCAGCAATATGCCTCTTTAGAAGAAGCTCTGGCGCAAGCCAGAATTATTGAAGAGATCAAAATAGGGGAAGGCGCAATCGCCAAGCCTAAAAAGAAAGAGTGGAACAAAAACACTAAGACCGGGACTACGCAACCAAAACCCGCTGCAGTTAATCAAGTTGCGATAAATGTTCCCAAGCCTGTGCAAGAAATACAGCCTCAAAAGGCTAATTATCAGGCAGTGCCTCCTAATTATGAAAGAGAAAATAAAATACAGGAGCAAAATCAGCAGCGTCGCCCTAGGCGACAATTCACCCCTTATACGGAGTCCAGGGACTCCTTATTTGACCGCTTGTCAGCGGCAAATCTAATCACCCTTCCAGAAATCCAAAACATAGATCCTAACGCTCCCAAGCCTAAGGGATACAGGGAGGATTTATATTGTAGGTTCCATAGGCGAAGGGGACATGACCTAAACGCATGTTGGAAATTCAAGGGATCAATACAAGATTTGATTGATAATCAAACATTGGCAAGTGGACAACCCCATAGCGCCAAATAATCAATAGATGGGGGTATTCAAGGACCCTTTGCCTGCCCACGAGGCACAGGCAAAACCTCTTTAGGTTAATAAGGTGCGACAGAATCTCCCCATGCAAGGATATGTGGGAATGATCAGCATAGTAACTAGGAACAGGAAATACCCAGGAGCTGCCCGGAGGCAGCTACAAGAGAAGTTCCTTCAACGTCGCAACCTCAACAACCCACTGTGCAATTGCCTCCGCCTAGACCCGAGGTCACGATACGGACCAAACTCACGCAGAGTTTGCGGACCACATCGGCTAGGCTTTCCATTTATGAGCTTATACAAGCAATCAGCGCCCCATCGAGAAGCTCTCATGGAAATTTTGAAAGCCATCGAGTTACAGCCTCACGAAGCAAATTCCTTCAATAACTTCGTAGGACATGTAAAATGATGTACAGAGCCAATCATTACCTTCAGAGAGGATGAAGTTAAAATAGTACCGAATGACATGGCAGATCCACCCTGCATGTTATTGCACGGGTCAACGGGATCCCGTACAAGAGAGTGTTGGTAGATACCGGCTCGTCCAGTAACATCATTACCACTGCAGCATTAAAACATCTGAAGCTACCAGCCTCTCATATCACGGCTTCAACATACACACTACGAGCATTCAACGATGCAATATGCTCGACAGTCGGCACAATTGTTCTACCCATCCGGGTAGGACAAAAGACGATACCCACATTGTGCCACATTTTGGAAGGCGAGATGGCATACAACATACTGCTAGGGCGACCATGGATCAGGGACATGAAGTGTGTCCCTTCGATAGCTCACTAGTGTCTGAAGTATGCATTTGAAGGAGAAATACATGTAGTCCCGATGGACTTAGAACCCTTCAAATATTGCAATGCAGTGCATTTGATGCCGCAATCGACCCTCCCGTCGACGCACTTGGATTTCTAGTTAAATCCATCTAGACAGGGTCCGATGCCATGGGCACCACTGGTGATTAATCCATCGAAACCCCAGCCAGGTGCATCTACATCATCTGCTCCTTCATTACCAATGCCACCTGTCATGGCTAAACAGAAGGACAAAGGAAAACAGATCCTGGAAGAGGCTCAACCCCTAGAAGAGGTGTTGCCAACGATATCAACTGTCTCAACAGAAGAAATACCTAGCACAATGGAAGCTGAGGCTCCTAATCCACCCAACATGGAATGGACTCAGGAGGGCCTTCCATTTCCTCCCTCTCAATCGTCAACAATTACTGTTGAAATGGCCAGTGCGGGCCTGGGAGAATATCTGGTGCAAAATGTTGTAGCAACGCCCATGCTAGAATCAGTGCAGGACATGGGGAGACCTCGCCTTCCCATAGGGACAATTGTTCCTTTAGGTTACCCACCAAACCAGACAAATTTTGTGTATGGGGGCCTTGATCATGGTGTTGAACCATGCAAGCAAAAGGACGAGGACGAAGAGCCTTTTGCCAAAAATATCAATTATCTGTCGAACCCGGACTTCGCTCTGAGATATCTAGGCCAATGCAATTGGCACGGATACGGGTTAGGTAGGTATGAGCAAGGGGTGCGTGTCCTTTGCCAGCCAAGATATCAAATGCCTTATGATAAGTCGGGAGTAGGGTTCAACCACCCCCGCCCTTAGACATCTTGGTGGAAAACATGCAAGGCCTAGGAATAGGCGACAAGGGTGGATTGGCATCAGATCCTTATGCCAACCCGAACACAACGTACACATTGGGAGATTACCTCCCATGGTCAACAACCACCCTTGGTAACATCAATAACCCTTCTTCGTTGATAGAGAGAGGTGAAAGTTCGGACACTAACTTCCAAGGAGAACATAAACAGTGTCCAGATATCTTTTCAAAATTGTTCCCTTTAGAGGTTCCAATTGAACCAGTGCAATGTCAAGCGAATCAGGTCCCCCCACTGAGTGTGGAACAACCGCAATGGGATCAGATTAATTTGCTCGAACAAGATGAGCATAATATGGCGCAGACAACTGTCGGGGCTAATGAGGGCCTTTGGATCACCGACAATGATTACATAGACGAAACTGAGATGGACTATCTTAATCATGCACGATGGCACAATCACCCTATAACCCATGAAGAACTGATGGCACAACTAGGCATAAGGTTAGGGCATGAATGGTACATAGACCCAGCAGGGTGGGACCAAGTGTTGGATCAATGGCTCCAAGTTCACGACGAGCACCGTCCACCCCGAGACCCTATAATGACATCAGTGCCGAGGGAAGACCCTGTCTTCCTATCAACACATAGGGCCGATCCGTTCATGCCCATCCCTACAGAGCCAGATCCAGAGCATAGGGAGCATCCAGAATGTTCGAGTTATCACACCCACGGTAATGGAGACCAAATTCATTTCATCCACATGATCTCCATTGATTTGACCGCACCCATCCGCAATCCGGCCGATCCAGAATGGTCATTGCATCTAGACATAGATGCCATCGACTGGGATCGCGTCAATTCACCGCTCTCCCCATCAGAGTATTGGCCTTTCGGTGAAATGCCTCATTTTACCCCAGGGACAACTCAGGATATTTTTCAAGCTGAAGAGGGACCCGAGGTTCCAAACGTAGATCTAAACTCAGCTAATGATATCCATTTGATCCCGACTCCACATCAGTTGGAGGACGGATCCCACATGTCAGTCGAGGAGACGACTGATGTAGTGGCCTTGATGGTCAAAGATGAATTACAAAAGTTGTTGGATGCACAGTTTGTCATCTGCATGGATTATCCGCCATGGCTGTCCAACATGGTGCCCATCAAAAAGCCCGACGGGAGGATTCGCATATGCACTAATTTTTGAGATCTAAACAAAGCGAGTCCTAAGGATGATTTCCCCTTGCCAAGCATCGACGCGTTGGTAGACGCTACAGCAGGTCACGAAATGCTATCCCTCATGGATGGTTTCTCAGGATACAATCAGATTCGTATCAATCCTGAGGATCAACTCAAAACGGCGTTCACAATGCCTTGGGGGACATTTTGTTATAAGGTCATGCCTTTTGGCCTTAAAAATGCTGGCGCCACCTACCAACGTGCCATGACGTACATCTTCCATGATTACATGCATAAAACTTTGGAAGATTACATGGATGATTTGTTAGCCAAGTCTCTTTTGCGCTCGAGATCATCTCGATGACTTAAGCAAGATCCTCGATCGCCTCATAGAGCATAAGGTCGATTGAATCCCAAGAAGTGCGTATTCGGCGTCACATCTGGAAAACTCTTGGGTTTTATAGTCTCAAAGCGAGGCATCGAGGTGGACCCAAAGAAAGTCAAGGCAATCCTTGAAATGGCTCCCCCAACCACTATTAAGCAGCTCAGAAGTCTGCAAGGAAAGGTCACGTCGATTAAGCGCTTCATAGCGCAGTTATCTGACAAGTGTCGACCCATGAACAAATTATTGCACAAGGGGGTTACATTCCACTGGGATGACGAGTGCCGATCGGCCTTTGATGAAATCAAACAATACTTGGCTTCGCTGCCAGTATTGGCTCTACCTCGACTAGGAGTGTTGTTTCACTTATACATCTCAGCTATCGAGGTGGCACTGGGCGCCATGCTGGCCCAGAAGAATGAACTTCACAAAGAACAGGCTACTTACTATCTTAGCCGCACCCTGGTCAGTTACGAACTTAACTATGCATACGTTGAGAAACTCTGCTTGGCAGTGGTGTTTGCTACCAAGAAGCTACGCCACTACATGCTGAGCAACACTACGTATGTTGTGTCTAAGGAGAATCCATTGCGATACATGATGAGTCATACTTATCATAGTAGTCGCACGACGAAATGGATCATGTTGTTGACGGAATTTGACATAGAGTTTATTGGACAAAAATCTATCAAAGGACGAGGTCATAGCCGATCAACTAGCAGAGGCTCCTCTTGAAGACGATCAGCCTCTAGTCATAGAACTACCCGATGATGGGGTCTTCCATGTCTCAGAATCGCCAGATTCTGATGAGCCTGAGTCACAGGCCGACATAACCCTATTCTTCGATGGTTCTAAATGTGAGCAAGGTGGTGGCACGGGAATAGTATTCTTCACACCGCAGGGCGCTCCAATGCCCCTGTCATTTAAATTAAATTTCCCATGCACCAACAATAATGCAGAGTATGAAGCCTTGCTCATAGGTCTTCAGACAACAATCGCCATGAACATCAAATGACTAAACATCTTTGGTGATTCGTTGTTAATCGTCAATCAAGTCAAAGGGGTATACCAATGCAAATGCCCAGTTCTACAGGCTTATAAAGCCCTTGTGGATAAATTCCTGGCAAAACTTGAATGGTACGACATCGAGGCACTCCCTCGGTCATCGAATCATTTTGCGGACACAATGGCCTCCTTGGGGTCACTAATCCTGCAAGACCTTTCTGGTGATATGACAACCATTCAAGTCAAAACCTTATCGCAATCCATGATGGAGCGTGCAAGCTCTGACTTGACGTCAAGAATCCACATGATCCAGATTGAACCATCCTCGGATAAGTTCTCTCGAATCCGTGATCGTTTGATACATGCCAACTGGGGGTCCTTGTTCTCCCCTACTCCCATCAATAGCAACACAACGTTGTTCTTACAAGTTCTATCCCGCTCAGCATTTGTTAGGGAGGAACTTCAAGAGGGATTGGTTGTTCATACTATCGAGGTTTTTGATCAACAAGATTGGTATTTACCCATTAGAGACTACCTCAAGTTAGGTAATCTCCCGCTTGGATTGATGCATGCCGCAAAATGAACATTCAAGCAGAAAGCGGCTAAGTATGTCTTGATAGGAGACATTTTGTATCGTCGCAGCTATGAAGGGATCCTCCTTCGTTGCTTGGACCAGCAAGAGTCCACTTGGGCAGTCGCCCAAGCACACGATGGTACATGTGGTGGCCACTTCAGTGGTATGGCCATTGCAAAGCGCATTCTTCGCATGGGCTATTATTGGCCATCTTTAGAGCAAGATTGTTGCGCATATGTCAAGAAGTGCGTGAAGTGTCAACATCATGCCAATTTGATGCACGTACCTTCCCAGGCCTTGCAGACAGTCCAGTCTGCTTGGCCATTCTCGTAGTGGGGCCTCGATCTAATCGAAAAGATCTCCCCTACGTCGTCAGGCCATCACACGTTTATCATAACGGCCACAGAGTATTTTACCAAGTGGGTGGAAGCAATTCCGCTGACCTCTATGACAGGACCCCGCATTGTGGAGTTCATTTTGCATAACATCATATGTCATTTTGGTATTCCATCCAAAATAATCTCGGATAATGGGCCATCATTCAAGAACAAAGACGTGCGTGCTTTGACCACAAAGTACAAAATTCAGCATAGTTTTTTGACACCCTATTATCCGCAAGCAAATGGGCAAGCAGAGGCGTCAAACAAAATGCTAGTTGCCATCCTTAAAAAGACGGTCGCAGATAGTCATAAGGATTGGCACATCCAAATTCCACTTGCCCTTTGGGCTTATCGCACTAGCATTCGGACGCCCACTGGGGCTACTCCATTTTCGCTCGTGTATGGCTCCGAGGCAGTCATGCCTCTAGAGTTGGAAATTCCTTCCCTACGCATATCAATGCAGGAGTTCATCGATGATGACACTGCGCGACAGGCCCGGTTAGACCAGCTTACGTTGCTTGACGAACGACGCGTTAATGCTCTCGAGCACTTACGTATCTATCAAGAGCGACTTAAGAAAGCTTACAACATGAAAGTTCACCTAAGGGACTTTCGGGTTGGTGATTTGGTTTTGAAGGAAAACCAACAGAACTCTAATTTGCCGCCCCACCTAAGGGACAAGTTCACGGCAAATTGGTTAGGTCCATATGTCATTGATAGCAAAATAGGACCCGAGACGTACCGGCTAGCCTCTCTTGATGGAATCAAGGAAACAGAACCCTTGAATATCAGTCATTTGCGACCATTCTATATCTAAGAGAGCCATATCCCAAAAATGCTCCAAGGATTCCTAAAATCGCTTGGTCAATCCCAAAAGCTCCAAGGATTCCTAAAATCGCTTGGTCAATCCCAAAAAGCTCCAAGGATTCCTAAATCGCTTGGTCAATCCCAAAAAGCTCCAAGGATTCCCGCAATCGCTTGGTCAATCCCAAAAAGCTCCAAGGATTCCCACAATCGCTTGGTCAATCCCAAAAAGCTCCAAGGATTCCCGCAATCGCTTGGTCAATCCCAAAAGCTCCAAGGATTCCCCAATCACTTGGTCAAACCAAAAAAGCTCCAAGGATTCCCCAATCACTTGGTCAAACCAAAAAGCTCCAAGGATTCCCGCAATCGCTTGGTCAATCCAAAAAGCTCCAAGGATTCCCGCAATCGCTTGGTCAAACCAAAAAGCTCCAAGGATTCCTGCAATCGCTTGGTCAAACCAAAAAGCTCCAAGGATTCCCGCAATCGCTTGGTCACCCCAAAAAGGCCCCAAAGGATTCTCGAAATCCCTTGGTCACCATAAAAAAAAAAATCAAAAAAACAACAAAAATCATCAAAAACAACAAAAATTTGCATCTCATTTCAAGGCATGCTCAAATTCATCAATAGAGAGCTTTTCTCACATCTCATCTTCATAATCAAAATCAATCCATCAAAAATACAAAAATATGTAGTTGCATTAAGCATCACACCAATACACATTTGTGGTCGTACAGGTCAAAGGCACCATAGACTGTAATTATTCTGCTAATCCATCTTGTTCCATACTTTTCCATTTTACAAAACAAACAAACAAACACCATTAACTGTTGTTTACCACAATAGAGTCAGTGGTCTCGTAATGTATCAAGAGTTTTCGTCTTTCAATCGGCATTGTGCTTTCTAGCCACGTACTATACCAAGTCAGAGAGATTTTACGAAGGTAGAGTTCTACTTGAAATACGCCTTGTTACGTAACATCCCATCACAAGCTAAAACACTAAAACAATTCCTGAGTTGTACGAACGAAAGATGAAACTTGCACAGTAATCTAGGTCACCATAAGCGAAACGGTTATCTTGCTTATCCCCCTGTGTAAATGACCCAAAGAATGCTGAGAGTTGGCAAAAGGACAAGCATCCTCCCTACCCAATTCCCCAAGAATCCCAAAATTTGCAAACGTCAAAACTCAAAAATTTGACATCCCACAGTGCACACATCAAAAGGCACATACAATAGTGATTCTCGTCACTCCATATCCCAATCCCTTGCTCAAAAGAAAAATATATAAAAATAAACAGTGATTTTTATCACTACAATCGAGCAAGTATCCCAATACAATTGAAGAAAAGAAGGGAGTCGAACTTGAATCCCTGGAACTCTTAGCATTTCGAAGTCATGAGGTAAGCCTCAGTACCGGTTTGGTTGACAGCCTATTGGTCACTGGCGGTAAACCTCCCGCATGACGATATATCTGTCACATTAACTTGTGTACAGATCAATGTTTGCATGTGGATGAGCTAGCTTATGGTATCCTAGAAAACACCGCAGATTAATCTGACTAAATACAATAAAGGAATTAGTGGAGCTAATTAGGTGATCCTCGATACGAGTTCGGTTGAAAGCCCATCTGGCACTGGCGGTATCCTGACAAATACCACATAAATGAACTCAATTGCACACACAGGGATGTGAAATAGCTTGGTCAAAAACAAGTTCGATTCATACCTTGGTCAAAAGTCTTGTAAGATAAAGTACGATCATGGCTAGTGAGTTAAAACCGTCTGAGTCTCAGAAAACCTTAGCTACATTTCTAAACCAACTGCGCTACTTTTCATCTTTGCAATACCATCAAAAAATAACAAAAAAAGAAAAACCACATGTAAACATACAAAGTCATACATCACAGTAATCGCCTAAAACAAAATAACAGAGTTCTAAACAGTCTATGGTGCCATAGCCAAACATCACAAATCCCATTCATCCATTTCATTTCTGAAAATCACATATAAAACAAAAACATTTGCATTCATCATAGCATATGCATCCATCAAAATAAATCACTTCCATCATGCATACATCCATATTCATCAACCATAATGCATAATATCAAATCATCACATATGCATAACCACAATAAAGCAGGTATATATATATATATCATCAAAAATGCCCGTAGGCTACAAAACTGGTCCTCAGACCCTGCAATCATATAACAAAATCACCCAGCCTAAGGCGTCGACCACCATGATCACGCAGGATCGGTGCGACGAGAACTACCCCCCATGGTGTGGGTCCTATGGGACCCCGCAGGGCGGCTACTGCTAGCCCCCGCATCATGCCTACTATCGCCTCCCTCATCCAACCGCCTACGACGAGATGATGCTGACTGCTCAGTACCGCTGTCCCTCGTTCGGTACGAAGATCCACCTCCCGATGGCTCAGGTAGCCGCCCGCCAAGGCGGATGACCTCCCTCTCCAAATCTAGCCGGTGCCGACACCACTCTGCCTCCCGTCGATGGTAGTAAGCTACTGCATCATCGCGCTGAGCCAAAACCCTATCCCGCTCTGCTAGCTGAGCCCGTAGGAGATCCCTCTCCCATAGCGCATCCCCCAACTCCTGATCTCGCATCCGCAATAGCTCTACCAATCGTGCATTCTCAGCACGTACCCTAGACTCCATCTCCTTCGCATCCGCCTGAGGCATGGGACTCTCCGGAACAACAACCTGCTCTAGCTCCCACTGCTCCGCCATGTCCTGCATCTCCGGCTGATCCGGAGCCCCCAAATCTACATCCTCATCCCCCACCTCAACCATCTCTACATCCTCCAACGGAGCTCCCCAATCATCCCCTAGTGCCTCAGCATCCTTCCTCCGCACCTCCCAGTGGTCCCTCTCCTCGCCATCGCCGTAGTACCCACCATGAGTCATACTCAGTGGTAGTCCCGACGTCATCCATGTCTGGGACGTCGATCATCGCATCTAAATCCTCGCCCAATGGTGCGATGACCGGTCGATCTAGAGTCCTCTCATCTCCCCGATGTCGATAGACCATGGGCTCACCAGGAAACCCCTAGCGCACCCCAAACTATCGTGTAACCCGGCTATATGAGAAGAACTCATGCTCGGTCCCGTGTCGCCCAATCAACCACCGCTCCCTACGTACCCGTCGAAGCCACTCTCCAGCCTTCGGCCAAGCTGGACAGTCTCGATAAGGGTGCCAAACCACCTCCCCTAGAGTGAGCCGAGAGAAGGCATCAACATAGTGCCCTACGGCACCTGCCCACCGTCGACTCTGCCCCTGCTCTGCGGACCGCCGCCACAAAACTGCATAACCTATCTCCTTATCCTCCATCGTCGCCCGAGTCATCCATGGTAACCCGGTTGGCCTCTCAACTGCTATGTGCTGCCAACCCCAACACTGCAATAGATAACTACAACTGATCCCCTTTGCCGTCGGCAGCGGACCTCATACAGCTCCCCATAGAGCTGTGCCAACAATGTCTGTCCCCATCTAAAGATAAGCGGTGCCTCTATCGGGCACTCTACCAACTGCCAAACCAAATCCAACAGGTTCCATGGGAACCTCGCACCTGACGAGTCAGGTAATAACATGTTAGAAATGAGGCCCATAAGGAATGCGTGCCTCACTCCTAACACCCCCCTCTCCTGCCACCATCGAACAAAAATCCCACCAACCTGGCAGTCCACCTCGATCGTCTCCACTGGGCTCTCTACGCCCAACCGCTCCCCATGCCCGAAGCATCTCGTTAGTACAGCAGTCCGCTGATCACGCGACGATGTCTTGATGGGCAGTCCATCTATCGAAATCCGAAGAAGCCGATAGACATCCTCCAGAGTCACAATCATCTCCCCTATCGAGAGATGGAAGGTGTTGGTCCGCGGATCCCAAAGTTTGATCGGGGCCATCAAATAGGCCTGATCCGCAACCACCGGCTCTAGACGAGCCACCTGCTTGAGCCCAAGGGCATCAAGCCACTCCCAGTCAGCCTCAGTCAGCGCCCCCCGTGCCTCAGTGAAAGCAATGGGTACACGGTACCGGCTCCTAACAACCTGCGAAAGAAAACAATTCAAAAAAATTAAAATCACGAAAAGAAAACTGTACAACAAAAACATGCATATAACACATTGCCTATCAATACAACAAAAATTAAAACAAAAAAAAAAATAAATTTTCAGTTCTAGGGGATTAATTTAAAACAAAAAAAAAAAAAAAAAATTCAAAAACACAAAACATTACGTCTTAGGGTTTTACATTCCGTTATCCTAGGGTTTAGTTGTAAAATTCTTTAACTAAGTTTTACGCTACGTTTAGTTGTACACTAAGTCTTAGTTGTCTTCAATCCAGTTTCAGGGTTTAAGTTTTAAAATTTTTGAAAAACATCATCAAAAAAATAATCAAATAAAACAAATGCAATTTTAAACAAAAATAAACTCTAGGGAGCACTTACTGGTCTCGCTTCGGCTCCGCCGCTCGATCCGGTTTGAGTACTCATGATGGCAGGGAAAATCCGGCAGTGCTTCGCTTCGCAGAATTAACCTCCTCCTCCCCAGAGCTCAAAATCGCAAGAAAAATTAGAGGCAAATGAGCCCAAACCCTAGTTTTGCAGCTTAAATAGGCTTTTGAGCTAGAATTCGTCCTTCACTGGGATGAGCGCTCTGGTTAGCGCTCGTCCCACCCAGGGACGAATTCTAAAGCTGGAATTCGTCCCACCCCAGGACGAATTCAGACCAAAACTTCAAAAACATCAAAAATTGGACAAAAATGCACTAAAACAGATAATAAATTTGCCCGATGAGAGTGTTGTTGCACTTAACATCCCGGGCATACAAAATAGACGTTGGGGTCACAAATTGTCATTATCCTACACCCTAAGAAGGCTATATTAGCCGGACCGCTCCATGGGCAGACGGATTTTCGTCAATTTCAGCTCCAAAAGGCGTCGCAAAAAGGGTTCACACCCACCAAAAATAGGTCTAAATGTTGGAAAAATTGCATATGCTTAACGATAAACCATCTAAAGGCACCCTTGCACAAGTCATCTTGGGTCAAGCGACTCGTCGCTTTTCTCACGAAGGTCATTCCCTCATCGATTCGTCGCTTGAGGGGGTAGTCACACTTAGTCACCAATCAACAAACACACACCCAATCAAGGCAATGACATGCATTCAAAGAATCATTGACAAAGACAATTACGCTCCTGCTTGGGGCAACAAACAAGCAACAATCACAAATTGATCAAACACTTGGCATTTTCGTGAATCATGAACACAAGGTTTCCCCCTGTGGACAAAAGGTTGCGCCCTTTGCCTAATCATGACTGATCAATGTCCAAGCTCAAGTCACACCTCACCAAAATAGGTTAATACTTGAAATCAAACTTCTTAGCTCGTCAGAAGCAAGGATTCAAGAATGCATGCCCTTTCCATACTTGGGATATCAAAAGTTGGTTAGGTTACCAGGAACCCTAATCATTAGTGCTTTGGTTATCTATTTTTGCTCGACGCAGCACATCCCAAAAAGGGGCATCTGTAGACACCAAAACAACACCAATCCGATTATGTGACTGCAAACACTGATCGCTTTGACACACACAGCCCCCAGAGGTTAAAAAGTGGTCCTAACCACTTTTATAGCAATTTTGTAAGGTCAAAAGGCAATTTGGCACATTCAGGCACTTTGCTCGGTATTCGTCTCACCCAGGGACGAATTCAAACTGGGATCCGTCTCACCCAGGGACGAATTCTGAATTCGTCTCTGGTCGGGACGAATTCCAAGTTTAACGGGAAAAAAGAAGAATGGCGCCAAGTGGCAGCCAAAGACAGTCAGTTGATGACTCCTGCCTCGCACGCGTGTGTGGGTGGGCAGATGGGCCGTTAGAGGACTGTCACAAGGGCAGTTATGAAAGCCCAAGTCATGGAGGACTCTCCTCTCTCATGGGAAGACATGACCGCCACATGGCACCTATGACCAACACATGGCGCTTATGCATCCCTCTCAAAAGAGACCCCCTGGGTCTATAAAATGGTGGACTTTTCCCACCCAAAACAGGGAAGGAGGAAGCATTTTCAAGCAACGAAGTGTTGTCGATTTGATACCACGCCTTTACCCCTTTTGATTTACATTCTCCACATCCTTAATCTCTTTCGCAAGAGAGGTTATTGGGTGGCTATTGGAAGTGTAAAATCGGACCCAAAACCAGACATTTGGCCATTTGAATCAACCAATTTGCTGACAACCCCATCCTAAGAGATTTTGGGCCCATCCCAAGTGGATTGGTGCCAAAATCAAGTGCCAACGGTGGGCTGCCCACTTGGGCGCCCCGCACCTTTTGAGTTTCATTTTAATTCATTTTTCTGTCATTTGTTCATCTTTCATTTTATTCTCTTATTGATTAGATAGTTTATGTATCTCGATTTCACAAGGCTTTGATCAGATTTCATCATGCTCTTGTCGCTTTTGTTGTCCCACTAACTTGCAGGTAACAACATCAAAATTCTCGGTGATGGAGGTCAAATTGGGAGAATCCGACCATCTGGGTCGTCCCAAAATGGCCCCAATTACTTAACCCCTTTGTCTGCAGGTGTTTTGGAGATCTCGAGACACGACACATCAACTCGGCATTTTAACACAGTCGAATTCGTCCTACCCGAGGACGAATTACAGTCGAATTCGTCCTACCCGGGGACGAATTACAGCAGAATTCGTCCTGCCAGGGGACGAATTTCGGTTGAATGCAGATTGGCCGACTGTTTCGATGGCGGTGGCCCTCCGGTAATGTTTCCGGTCTCTCGTCGAGTTTGCGGGTCATTTAGATTCATTTTACTTATCGATTTGGCTAATATTTTACATGCATCTTTTATTAATTTTAGAGAACAAACTTTTCTTATTTGCAGCAGGTGCTACTAACGCCTTTGTTGTTTCTTTGAACGCAGGAGGAGCAGCGAGAAGCGAGGACTCATCAACACCAGTGGCGGCAGCGTCTTGGCCCGCCCATTTCAAATGTGGGCACGCGGAAAGAGGAACATTGAGTCTTGATTGTAATCAAATTCTTTTAACGCTCCTAGCCCCTGAAAAGGGAGGAGGCGTCTTTGTAACCGAGATCAAGAGAGTTTAATAAAAGGGCTGTGTTTTCTCCATTTTCTTGTATCTCATTTCAATGCGTCTCTTTCATTTCATGCATTCTACATTTTTAGGACTTAAGCGTATTTGATTTTGAATGCATCGCAAGTAGTGTTTCCTTCACCCGGAATCTCGTGCTTTCAGCTACTAACTATTTCTTGTTCCTTTGAATGTAGGATCGAAACATCAAAGGAGCAGCAAGGAATCAAAATTCATAGACACAAGCAGCGGTGACGTTTTGGTCCGCCCATATTACATGTGGGAATGCGAAATAAGAAAGGCTATCCATGGATGTAACCAAGAGATGAATTTAATGCTCCTCACCCCTGAAAAAGGGAGGATGTGTATTGTAACCGAAATGTAAAATACATCAATAAAAGAGAAGGGCTGTTATTTCATTTGGGCTTCAATTCATTTTTTTCTCCATTTCATGCATTTTTAATTCATAGGGTTTAGCGTTAAGTTCAGTTTCATTTTTTCATCATGCTTGGAGCCTTTCCTTTTTTATTTTCGTATCCTCGTGCTTTCAGTGGCGATCACGGTGGGACCTTGTCCTCTATTTTTAAGATTAGAGATCTGATCCAAACTTGGTTGTTTTTTCTTGCAGGTGCCGAGTTTCACACGCTGACTGCTGTTCGTTCCATCAGGAGGCGGATATAAAGTTGTAATTCGTCTTACCTAGGGACGAATGGGAATTCACCCCACCCTGTGACAAATACAGTCCTGTAATTTGTTCCCCCTTGGGATGAATTTTTTTCTGTGCAGTCTTCGGGCAGAAACTCAGAACCGATAGATTTGGGCAGAGAAGAGGTAAGGATTCTGAACCTTTCTTGTCTATTTTTGTCTTCGGTTTTTCTATTTTAGGGTACTTGCTTGCTTAGGGAAAGTAGTTTTCCTTTACCGCTTGCTTGTTTCCATTTTGCAAAATAAAAAAAACCCCACACACCACGTGGAAAATTAAAAACCAAGGCGCTGGTCATAAAACCCCAGCCCTTGATCAAGACCAACGGTGGATTTCATCACCACCTTGGCTTGAATTTCGCATCCATTACCCCGATCGCAACTGTTGCTAGACATAAATCCTGACGAAAGCTGACCGAGTGTAGCTGGGGTGATTCCCAGTGCATGAGGATAAGTCTTCTATGGTAGGTGTCATAAACAAGGCGATTCCCATTTCGTACCGCCTACGTTCCATGTACCTATAGTTTCCCTCACGTAAGTGCGGGTATATAGAGAGGTTGGTATATCGGTTTGGCAATGGTATATCGAAGGGGCGACCATTTTTGGGAGCCATAAGAGCCATCATTTGCATTTAAACGTTCTTTACAAAAACCTTCAAGAAAAAAAAAAAAACCAAAAACACACTAAACCAGGTCTAGGACACACTCTCAATATTTAAACGAGATAATCATTGCTTTGTGTGTGTGTGTGCTCATTTCTATTTAGTGTAGCATAAAAAATCATAAAAAGAGATAAAAATATACATAGCTTGTAGGAAAGCACCACCATGGTGTACACACGTAGCCAAGACCAATCAAGGGCGAAAGCTGCAAAAAGTGTACAAGGGGGAACAAGTCACCTCTGCTATAGCCCTAAGGACTTAGTCATACCGCCTTGGCAGCCTAAACTGCAAGAGAGTCCGCATCATTCCATGTCAAGATGGAATTATAGGGACACCCCTTTGAGGGACACACCCGTTCATCATAGCCCCTTTCGGGAAGAGTCCTTACACATGGCACTCAACATAGATAAAAAGGCTCCCTTAGAAGCTCGATATGAGTGGCCATCGTGCGATGAAGCGCTAGAGCAGCATAGTTTCCATGAGGAGAGGCCACATGATGATGGCATCCCTCCTTTGCCCCCCATCACTGTTAAAACCAATAGACAAAATCCAGAGTGCAAGGCATTTCAAGCAGGGTGAGCTAACTCTGCCCACCTCTTTTACACATATGAAAGGGAGCCCGAGGAAGATGATTACATTCCTCAAGAGCAATATACAGTGCGGGGACCATGCACTTCCGCACCGGCTAGATACCATGATCACCCACTAAGGCTAGAGCCTCAGGTAAATACCTCCAACCTCGATAGAGGGAATCGACCTATTGAGATATTGGATCATCACGACTGAGGTAAGTGCATAGGAGAGGCATCCAGGCCTCATAGGCTCAATATGGTGAAACAAATCAACCTAGCAGTCGCCATGCATGCCACCCGCCAAGCGTAGATCATGCGGCTTGAGCAAGACCAATAGTAGCTAGAGCATCTATATCGCCTTAGCAAAGAGCGCATTCGACACCAAAAATATGAGCTACTCCATAACCCGATGCCTGAGAGGGTCCCAACCCCTCGCACCCAAAGAGCGAAACCATATGAGAGGCATAATCCCTTGGTGCGAGATAGGTCTCCGTGACCTTACCAAGTGCTGCCTTCGAGACCTCCTAGACCTAAGCGGGAGGCCACTCCCTGAAATAATGATGGGTACCCTCTACGGGGACCCACCCAGGTTCATAGGTCTCGTCCAGAGACTCCTCAAGAATCTTACAAGGAATATGAGCAAGAAGAAGATCGGGCCAAAATGCCCTACCTAGGCGGAGGGGTTGCCATTTGACCACCCCTTCATAGGCCTCAAGTCTCCCACAACCCGTAATGGGAGCAAACCAAAGAGGAAGAAATCAAATCCTCAGATGCATATAAAGCACTGCTAGAGCGTTTGGAGTCTATGGAGACCAAAACTTTTGGGCCCTGAAAGCCCACTTTACACCAACTCTGTAGTCATCCTATGCATCAGTCCGTGCCAGCACCCCCTTACCCTGAACACTTTAAGCTGCCTTAGTTGGCAACCTTTAGAGGTGAGGAGGATGCTCAAGAGCATGTGACATGGTTCCTGAGCCAATGCTTCGGCATTCAATACAATGATGCTTTGTTATTAAGAACGTTTATAACCACATTCGCAGGCCCTGCTTCGGATTGGTTTACTCAGTTACCAAAGCACAACATTAACAACTTATATCAGTTAGTGGATGCGTTCCTCGAACGCTTCGCCTTCAATACCAAGAAGAAGGTGTCACTAAGTGACTTAGCCAGCCTCAGGCAGTATGAGGAGGAGACCATGGTGGCCTACGAGAATCGATGGAGGACATTGCTTTCGAAGCTGCCCTACCTCCCTCCTATGTCCGACCTCACTCAGATGTTCTCCAAGAGTTGTTTGAGATCGATCTCTGTGCTATTGTAGCTGCAACAATATGCCACCTTAGAAGAAGCTCTGGCATAAGCCAAGATCATTGAAGAGATCAAAATACAGGATGGCAATATTGCCAAACCTAAGAAAAAAGAGTGGACTAAAAACACTAAAGTTGGGACCACGCAACAAAAACCCGTTATGGTTAACCAAGTTGCTATCAATGTCCCTAAGCCTGCACAAGCAACACAGCCTCAAAAGGCTAACTATCAGGTAGTGCCTCCTAACAACTATGACAAAGAAAATCATAGGCAAGAACAGAGTCAGCAGCGTCGCCCTAAGAGACAATTCACACCCTACACAGAGTCCAAGGACTCCTTGTTTGACCGCTTGTTAGCAGCAAACCTAATTAGCCTGCCAGACGTTCAGACTATAGATCCCAATGTGCCAAAGCCTAAGGGGTATAGAGAGGACTTGTACTGCAGGTTCCATAGGCGACAGGGACATGACCTAAATGCTTGTTGGAAATTTAAGGACTTAGTGCAAGACCTGATTGATAACAAGACACTAGTGGTGGATAATCCCGTCACACCAAGAAATCAACAAATGGAGGTCTTCAAAGACCCCTTGCCTGCTCATGCTCCATAGGCAAAGACCCTACAAGTTAATGAGGTCACACAGAACTGCCCCATGTAGGGATATGTAGGGATGATCAGTATAGTGACTCAAAATAGGAGGTATCCGAGCATGAATGCTCCTACGGAGCAACAGGAGAGGTGCCAACAACTTCGCAACCACAATAGCACCTTGCACAACCTCCTCTGCCTAAGCTGGTGGCCACACTTCGAACAAAACTAACTCAGAGTTTGAGGACCACATTGACTAGGCTCTCCATATACGAGCTTATACAACAATCTATGCCCCATCGAGAAGCTCTAATGGATATTTTGAAAGCCATCGAGTTGTAGCCCCATGAGACAAATTATTTCAACAACTTCATGGGGCCGATCATCACATTTCGAGAAGACGAATTGAGATCGGTGACTGATGACATGGCAGATCAACCCTTGCATGTTATCGCGTGGGTCAACGGGATCCCATACAAGAGGGTGTTGATAGACAATGGCTCATCCAGCAACATCATCACAACTGTGGCTCTCAAACATCTAAAGTTGCCCGCATCTCACATCACAACTTCCACCTACACTCTGCAAGCATTCAATGACGCAATCTGCTCGACAGTCGGCACAATAGTCCTACCAATCCAAGTGGGACAAAAGACCATACCCACATTGTGCCACGTATTGGAGGGTGAGATTGCCTACAACATCTTGCTGGGCTGGCCGTGGATCAGGGACATGAAGTGTGTCCCTTCGATAGCTCACCAATGTTTAAAGTATACATCTGAATGGGAGGTGTATGTAGTCTCGATGGACTTGGAACTCTTCAAGTATTGTAATGCGGTGCAACTGATGCCGCAATCGACCCTGCCATCAATGCATTTGGATTTCCAATTAAATCTATCTAAATAGGGTCCGATTCCACAGGCATCCCCATTAACAAGTTCTTCAAAATCCCAGTCGGGTTCATCTTCATCGTCTGGTCCTCCACCAATGACACCATCTTTGGGGGCCAAACAGAAAGACAAAGGGAAGGAACCCCTGGAAGAGGCAAAACCTTTGGAAGAGACATTGCCATCGGTGTCAACTATCTCTACTAAGGAGATGCCTAGCCGAATGGAAGTCGAGGCTCCTAGTCCACCCGACATGGAGTGGACTCAAGGAGAACTTCCATTCCCTCCCCCTCAACCACCAATGATCATCGTTGAAATGGCCAATACGGGCCTGGGGGAGTATCTGGTGCAGAATATTGTAGCAACACCCACACTAGAATCCATGCAGGACATGGGGAGACCCCGAATCCCCATTGGCACTATTGTTACCCTAGGCTACCCGCTGAACTAGACAAAATTTGTGTATGGGGGCCTTGATCATGGCGTTGCACCATGCACGCAAGAGGACGAAGACGAAGAGCCTTTTGCTAAAAATGTCAACTATTTGTCTAACCCAGACTTTGCTCTGAGATACCTTGGCCAATGCAATTGACACGAATATGGGTTAGGCTGATATGAGCAAGGGATACATGTTCTTTGCCAACCAAGATACCAAATGCCATATGACAAGTCAGGAGTAGGGTTCAACCACCCCTTGTCCTTGGACATATTGGTGGAGAACATGCAAGGCCTAGGGATAGGCAACAAGGGGGGATTGGCATCAGATCCATATGCCAACCCTAACACCACATATACATTGAGGGACTATCTCCCATTAACGGCAATCAACCTTGTTGGCTCTAGTAATCCCTGCCCTTCACTCGAGAGAAGAGAAATCTTGAGAGCTCATTTTCAAGGAGGGTTTAGACAATGTCAAGAAGGGTCCTCAGAGGATGAGCTAGAGTATGAACTAGCGTTGTATGACCCCTTCGAATCAGATAGCGATCACTCACAGGTGATACCCATGGATGATTATCAAGAAAGCCTCTTAACAATGTTCCCCCTGGATGCTCCCATCGAGCAAGCGCCACTCCAAGGAAATCAAGTTCCCCCACAGAGAGCAAAACAACCTAGGTGGGGCCAGATCAATTTTCTTGAGCAAGGCGAGCCTTTAATGCCACAAGAAGTCAGAGCCAACGAAGGCCTTTGGATCTCCGATAGTGATTATGAAGACGAAACTGAGATGGCATATCTTAATCACATGCAACAGATGTAGCATCGGCACCCATTGGAGATTAATAACATATTTAAACAATTAAACATAGTGCCAAGGCATGAGTGGTATGTATACCTAGCACGATGGGACCAAGTGTTGGATCCGCTACTCTAGGAATACAAAGCATACCTTTCACCCAGAGACCCTATAGTGACATCAGTGCCAAGGGTATACCCTGTCTTCCTATCCGCGCATAGGGCCAATCCATTCGTGCCCGTCCCTCTAGAGCCAGATCTCGAGCATAGAAAGCATCCAGGATGTTTGAGCAACCACACCCACAGTAATGGAGACCAAAACCATTTCATCAACATGATCTCCATTGACTTAACCGCCCCCATCCGCAATTCGATTGATCCAACATAGTCATTATCTCTAGACATAGATGCCATAGACTGGGATCGCATCAATTCCCCTCCATCCCCATCCGAGTACTGGCCTTTTGGTGAAATTCTCCATTTTACCCCTGAGCCAACTTAGGATATCTGCCATGCTGAAGAGGGACCCAAGGTTCCTAATGATGATCTAAACTCAGCAAATGATATCCACTTGATCCCAACTCCACATCGGTTGGAAGACAGATCCCACATGTCGGTCGAGGAGACGACTGACGTAGACATCGGCTCAGATCCAATGAATTCACAGATCATCAAGCTGGGGGTAAGTTTATCCCCCGAAGAGCAAGCTGACTACATTGCCCTTCTCAAATAGAAGAAGGAGGATTTTGCATGGTCATACAAAGACATGCCGAGACTAGACCCACAGCTAGTCACGCATAATCTAACACTTGATCCGACAGTCAAGCCAGTTAAGCAGAAACTACGCAAGATGCACCCAAAAGTGGCCTTAATGGTCAAATATGAATTGCAAAAGCTGTTGGACACATAGTTTGTCATCTGCATGGATTATCCACCATGGCTGTCCAACATGGTGCCCATCAAGAAGCCTGACGGGAGGATTCGCATATGTACTGATTTTCAAGATCTAAACAAAGTGAGTCCTAAGGATGATTTCCCCTTTCCAAGCATCGACGCATTGGTAGACACTACAGCGGGTCACGAAATGCTTTCCCTCATGGATGGTTTCTCGGGATACAATCAAATTTGTATCAGCCCCGAAGACCAGCTAAAAATGGCGTTCACAACGCCTTGGGGGACATTTTGTTATAAGGTCATGCCTTTTGGCCTTAAAAACGCTGGCGCCACCTACCAACGTGCCATGATGTACATCTTCCACGATTACATGCACAAGACTTTGGAAGATTACATGGATGATTTTTTTGCCAAATCTCTTTTGCGCCCGGATCATCTCGGTGATTTAAGCAAGATCCTCGATCGCCTCATGGAGCATAGAGTCAGACTAAATCCCAAGAAGTGCATTTTTGGCGTCACATCTGAAAAGATCTTAGGTTTCATAGTCTCAAAATGGGGCATCGAGGTGGACCCAAACAAAGTCAAGGTAATCCTTGAAATGCTTCCCCCAACTACCATCAAGCAGCTCAAAAGCCTATAGGGAAAGGTCACGTCGATCAAGCGCTTCATAGCACAACTATCTAACAAGTGCCGACCAATGAACAAGTTGTTGCACAAGGGGGTAGCATTTCACTGGGATGACAAGTGCCAGTCAGCCTTCGACGACATTAAACAATACTTGGCTTCGTCGCCAGTATTGGCACCACCTAGACCAAGAGTGTCGTTCTACTTATACATCTCAGCTACTGAGGTGGCACTGGGAGCCATGTTAGCCCAAAAGAACGAACTTCACAGAGAACAGGCCACTTACTATCTTAGCTGCACCCTGGTCAGCTATGAACTTAACTATGCATACGTTGAGAAACTCTACTTGGCAGTGGTGTTTGCTACCAAAAAGCTGTGCCATTACATGCTGAGCAACAAGATGTATGTTGTGTCTAAGGAGAATCCATTGCGATACATGATGAGTCGTACTTATCATAGTAGTCGCACGGCGAAATGGATCATGTTGTTGACGAAATTTTACATAGAGTTTATTGGACAAAAATCCATAAAATGTCAGGTCATAGTCGATCAACTAGCAGAGGCTCCTCTTGAATACGACCAGCCTCTGACTATAGAACTACCCGATGATGGGGTCTTCCATGTCTCAGAATCACCAGATTTTGACGAGCCTGAGTCACAGGCCGACATAACTCTATTTTTTGATGGTTCTAAATGTGAACAAGGTGGTGGCATGGGAATAGTATTCTTCACACCACAGGGTGCTCCTATGCCCCTGTCATTTAAATTAAATTTCCCATGCACCAAAAACAATGTAAAGTATGAAGCCTTGCTCATAGGTCTTCAGACAACAATCACCATGAACATCAAACAATTGAACATCTTTGGTGATTCATTGTTAATTGTCAACTAAGTCAAAGGGGTATTCCAATGTAAATGCCCTGTTATACAGGCCTACAAAGCCCTTGTGGATAAATTCTTGGTAAAGCTTAAATGGTACGACATCGAGGCACTCCCTCGGTCATCGAATAATTTTGCGGACACTATGGCCTCCTTGGGGTCACTAATCTTGCAAGACATTTTTGGTGATCTGACAACCATTCAAGTCAAAACACTATCACAATATGCGATGGAGCGTGTAAAGATCTGACTTAACTCCAGGAATCCACCTGATCCAGATTGAACCGTCCCTAAACAAGTTCTCTCGAATCCACAATTATCTAAATCATGCCAACTAGGGGTCCTTGTTCTCCTCTACTCCCCTTAATAGCAACACAACGCTATTCTTACAAGTTCTTTCCCGCTCAACTTTTGCTAGGGATAAACTTCAATAAGGATTGGTTGTTCATACTATCGAGGTTTCTGATCAGCAAGATTGGTATACACCTATACGAGATTACCTCAAGCTAGGTAACCTCCCACTTGGATTGATGCATATCACAAAATGATCATTCAAGAAGAAAGCGACAAAACATGTCTTGCTAGGAGACATTTTCTACTGTCGTAGCTATGAAGGAATCCTCCTTCATTGCTTGGACCAACAGGATTCCACTTGGGCGATCACCCAAGCACACGATGGTACATGTGGTGGCCACTTTAGCGGTATGGCCATCGCAAAGCGCATTCTTTGCATGGGCTATTATTGGCCATATTTAGAGCAAGATTGTTGTGCATATGTAAAGAAGTGCGTGAAGTGTCAACACCATGCTAATTTGACACACGTACCTTCTTAGGCCTTACAACCAATCCAATCGGCTTGGTCGTTCTTGCAGTGGGGCTTAGATCTAATCAAAAATATCTCCTCGACGTTGCCAGGTCATCACACGTTCATCATAATGGCTACAGAGTACTTCACCAAGTGGGTGGAAGCAATTCCACTTACCTCTACGACTGGACCCCACATTGCGAAGTTTATTTTACATAACATCATATGTTGTTTTGGTATTCCATCCAAGATAATCTCGGATAATGGGACGTCATTCAAGAACAAATATATGCGTGCTTTGACCACAAAGTACAAAATTTAGCATAGTTTTTCGACACCCTATTATCTGCAGGCAAATGGGCAAGCAGAGGCGTCAAACAAAATGCTAGTCACCATCCTCAAAAAGACAATCGCAGATAGTCATAAGGATTGGCACATTCAAATCCCACTTGCTCTATGGGCTTATCGCACTAGCATTCGAACGCCCACTAGGGCAACTCCATTTTCGTTGGTGTATGGCTCCGAGGTAGTCATGCCTCTAGAGTTGGAAATACCTTCCCTGTGCATATCAATGTAAGATTTCATCGATGATGACACTGTGCGGTAGGCCCGGTTAGACCAAATTACGTTGCTTGATGAACGACGCGTCAATGCTCTCAAGCATTTGCGTATCTATCAAGAGCGACTTAAGAAAGCATATAACATGAAGGTTCACCTGAGGGACTTTCAGGTTGGTGACTTGGTCTTAAAAGAGAACCAACATAACTCTAACTTACCGTCCCATATAAGGGACAATTTCACGGCAAATTGGTTAGGTCCCTATGTAATTGATAGTAAAATATGACCTGGAACATACCAGCTTGCTTCTATTGACGAAATCAAGGAACTAGAACCCTTGAACATCAGTCATTTACGACCATTTCATATTTAAAAGAGCCATAGCCCAAACAAAAAGCTCCAAGGATTCCCACAATCGCTTGGTCAAACCCCCCAAAATGCCCCAAAGGTGTCCATAAACCCTTTGGTCAAACCAAAATGCCCCAAAGGTACCCATAATCCCTTTGGTCAAACCAAAAGCCCCAAGGATTCCCACAATCGCTTGGTCAACCCCCAAAAGCTCCAAGGATTCCCACAATCGCTTGGTCAACCCCAAAACGCCCCAAAGGTACCCATAATCCCTTTGGTCAAACCAAAAGCTCCAAGGATTCTTGCAATCGCTTGGTCACACCCTAAACGCCCCAAAGGTACCCATAATCCCTTTGGTCAAACCAAAAGCTCTAAGGATTCTCATAGTCGCTTGGTCAACCCCTAAACGCCCCAAAGGCACCCACAATCCCTTTGGTCAAACCAAGAGCTCCAAGGATTCTCACAATCGCTTGGTCACCCAAAAACGCCCCAATGGTGCCCACAAACCCTTTGGTCAAACCAAAAACCCCAAAGGTACCCATCATCCCTTTGGTCCAACCAAAATCTCCAAGGGTTCCCACAATAGCTTGGTCAAAAATAAGAAAATTCAAAAACAATAAAATCATCCAAAATAACAAAAATTTGCATCTCATTTCCATGCACACTCAAAATCATCACAACAATAAAAAACTATTTTGTATCTCATTTTCATACTCACAAAAATCAATCAATTGAAGACACAAAAATATAAGCTGCATAGGCATCGCAACCATACATTGCATATTTATTAATCATACAAGTCAAATGCACCATAGACTGTAATTACTCGACACATCCATCATTTTCCACATTTCTCCACTCTATAAACAGTCCATCAAAAATAAACGCCATTCACATCTTTTCGCCATATCATAGTCAGTTGTCTTCTAATGTATCTAGAGTTTTCATCATTCAGCTGTCATTAAATTTCTAGCCAAAAAATTGTACAAAGTCAGACAAATTTTAAAAAGGTAGAGTTCTACTTGGATCACACCTCGTTACGTAGCATCCCAACACAAGTTAAAACACATAAAAATTCCCAAGTTGTGTAAATGAAAGATGTAATCTGCAAAGCAATCTGCAAAGCAAAGTTATCTTGCTCATCCCCCTGTGCGAATGACCCCAAAAATGTTGAGAGTTGGCAAAAGGACAAGCATATTCCCTACCCAATTCCCCAAGAAGCCCAAGTTCTCCAAAAGTTGCAAACATCAAAAAATTTGCAAAAGTCAAAACTCCTAAATTTGACATCACAACCAAAGTGCATACATCAAAAGGCACATACAATAGTGATTCTCATCACTCCATATTCAAATCCCTTGCTCAAAAAAAAAAACAAAAATAAACAGTGATTTTTATCACTACAAAAGAGCAAGTATCCCAACACAATTGAAGAAAAGAAGGGAGTCGAACTTGAATCCCTGGAACTCTCAACGATTCGGAAGGTCATGAGGTGCACCTCAGTACCAGTTTGGTGGATAGCCTATCGGTCATTGGTGGCAAACCTCCCGCATGACGATATATTTGTCATATTAACTTATGTGCAGATCAATGTTTGCATGTGGATGAGCTAGCTTATGGTATCTTAGATAGCACCGCAGATTAATCTGACTAAATACAACAAAGGACTTAGTGGAGCTAATTAGGTGATCCTCAGTATAGGTTTGGTTGACAGCTTATTTGGCACTGGCGGTATCTTGAAAAATACCACATAAACAAGCCAAATTGTTGCGTCACTCGGACGTACAGGAAATACTCCTGCTCAGTCTCGTGCTGCCTGATCATCCACCCCCCCTGCGAACCCGCCGGAGCCACTCCGTAGCCTCAATCCAAGTTGGACAATCCAAGTATGACCGCCAGACTACCTCCCTAGGAGCAAGTCACGACAAGGCATCAGCGTAGTGCCCCACGACACATGCCCATCATCGACTATGCCCCCACTCATCCGACCTATGCCACAGTGCCGCATACCCTATTTCTATGTCAACCATCTCTGCCCGAGTCATCCACGACAACCCCATAGGCCTCTCCATAGCTATGTGTTACCAATCCTAGCACTACAACAGGTAACTGCATCCAATACCCTTCTGCCTCTGACAGCGGACCTCGTATAGCTCATCATAGAGCTGTGCTAGTAGTCTCTGTCCCCACCTCATAATCAGGGGTGCCTCCGTCGGACACTCCACCAACCTGAAGACCACCTCCAACAGGTTCCACGGGAACCTCGCACCTGAAGAGTCGGGCAGTAGCATGTTGGAGATGAGGCTCATCAGTAACGCATGCCTCACTCCCAACACGCCCCTATCTAGCCACCATCGTACCAAAATTCCACTAATATGGCAGTCGCCCTATGCCCTCTCCATCGGGTTGTCCACACCCAACTCCTCCCCATGATTGAAGCATCATGTCAGCACTGTCGTCCGCTGATAACATGGCATCATCCTAATAGGAAGCCCGTCTATCGAAATTCGTAGAATCTGATAGACGTCCTCGAGAGTCACTGTCATCTCCCCTGTTGGGAGATGGAAGTTATTGGTGTGAGGTTCCCATAGGTTGATCAACGCGATCAGGTATGCCTGATCCCCCACCACAGGCTCTAGTCGCGTCACATGCTTGAGCCCAAGGGTGTCAAGCCACTCCCAGTCTGTCAAATTCAGCACCTCCTGGGCGTCAGATAACACCATCGACTGACGATACTGGCTCTTCACCACCTACAAAACATTAAAAAAAAAACAAACAGTTTGCTAGTACCTAGGGTTTTTTTAATTCTACGTTTAAACTAAAATAAAAACCAAAAATTCAAAAAAAAAAAGTTTTTCAGTACCTAGGGTTTTTAACTCTACGTTTAAACTGATAAATAAAAATAAAATGATCAAAATCAAAATAACAGTTTTTCGTTAACCTCGAGTTTATAACTGAAGTTAAAGAAAATACAAAAATCAAAATAAAAACAATTTTTCTAAAGCTAGGGTTTTGCTCTCAGTTTAACCTAGGGTTTTAGTTTTAAAACAATAAAAACATCGCATTTAAACCTAGGGTTTCTTATAACCTTAACGAAAATACAAAAATCAAAATAAAAACAATTTTTCTAAAGCTAGGGTTTTACTCTCAGTTTAACCTAGGGTTTTAGTTTTAAAACAATAAAAACATCGCAGTTAAACCTAGGGTTTCTTATAACCTTAACGAAAATACAAAAATCAAAATAAAAACAATTTTTCTAAAGCTAGGGTTTTACTCTCAGTTTAACCTAGGGTTTTAGTTTTAAAACAATAAAAACATCGCAGTTAAACCTAGGGTTTCTTATAACCTTAACAATAATACAAAAAAAAAAACATTTCTTTTTAGCCTCAGGTTTTACCTTAGTTTAAACGAAAAAACAAATTCAAAATAAATTGCGATTTTAAAACTGTAAAATAAAACACAAGCTAACTAAACGAGAAGGAGCACTTATTGGTCTCGCTTCGGCTCCGTCGCTCGATCCGGTTCGTGAACTCATGGCGTCAAGAAAAATTTGATAGTGATTCTCTTCACAGACTCGACATCCTCCTCCTTAGAGCTCCAAATTGCCAGAAAAATCGAATACAAATGAGCCCAAACCCTAGTTTTGGCCCTTAAATAGGCTTTTAGGCCTGTAATCGTTCCACCCTGGGAAGAGCACTCTAGTTAGCACTCGTACCACCCTGGGACGATTACAAAACTGGTATTCATCCCACCCAAGCACGATTACAGAGCAAATTTTTTCAAAAACAGCAAAAACTGCACAAAATGCACAAAAACAAGCAATAAAATTGTCCAATAAGAGTGCTTTTGAACTTGACATTTCGGGCATGCAAAATAGACGTCGGGGTCACAAATCCTCACTATCCTACTCTCTAAGAAGGCTACCATAGCCGGACCACTCCACGGGAGGACGGATTGCCGAGAATTTCATTCCCAAATGGCATCCCAAACAGGGTCTAAACCCACCCAAAAATAGCAATAACATTGCCGAACAAGGCGCCTTTGTCCCTCTGCTTCTTGGCATGCAAAACAAATTTTGGGGTCACAAATCCTCACTATCCTACTCCCTAATAAGGCTACCATAGCCGAACCGCTCTACAGGAGGACGGATTGTCAAGAATTTCAACCCTAAATGGTGTCACCAAAAGGGTTAACACCCACCAAAAATAGGTCTAAATGTCGGGAAACTACACACATATTCAAAGATAAACAACTGAAAGGCACCCTTACACAAGTCACCTTGGGTCAAGCAACTCATCGCTTTTCTCATGTAGGTCATTCCCTCATCAATTCGTCGCTTGAGGGGGTAGTCACACTTAGTCACCAATCAACAAATACACACCCAATTATGGAAATGGCATGCATTCAAAGAATCATTGACAAAGACAATCACGCCCCTACTTGGGGCAGAAAACAAGCAATAATCACAAGCTAATCACACACTTGGCATTCGTTAATCATGAACTCAAGGTTCCCACAGAAAAAAGGTTGTGCCCTTTGCCTATTCATGACTGATCAATGTCCAAGATCAAGTAACACCTCACCGAAAAAGGTTAACACTTGAATTGAGTTCCTTAGCTCGTCAGAAGCAAGGATTCAAGAATGCATGCCCTTTCCATACTTGAGGCATCAAAATTTGGTTAGGTTATTGAGAAACCCTAATCATTAGTGCTTTGGTTATCTATTTTTGCTCAACACTGCGCCACGCACAGTGCATCCCAAAAAGGGGCATCTATAGACACCAAAACAACACCAATCTGATTATGTTGCTACAAACCTTGATCGCATTGACACACATAGCCCCCAGGGCAGCCCCTAGAGGTTAAAAAGTGGTCCTAACCACTCTCATAGAAGTTTTGGAAGGTCAGAGATTGATTTGGCACCTTTAATGCACTTTGCTCTCTATTTGTCCCACCTAGGGATGATTACAGACTGGTATTTGTTCCACCTAGGTACGATTAGCAGTATTTGCTCCAAGGTGGGGCGAATAGCAGGTTTGACGGGCAAAAGGTCAAATCTTGACAAATGGTAGCCCAGATCCACCACTTAACTCCTCCTTCATTGCATGGGAGTGTGAGTGAACGTTTTTGAGCGCTAGAGGCAGTTATAGAGGCAGTCATGGAGCCCTTAATCAGGGAGGAATCTTCTCCCCCCTAGGAAGGCATGATTGCCAAGTGGCGCCTCTGCATGCTTATACACAGAGACCGTCAGGTCTATAAAATGGTAAGTCTTATCACTCCAAAACATATATAGAGAAGGAGCATTTTGAGCAACGAAGTGTTGCCATTTTGCATACTCACTTTTGATTGTGCCTTTCACATCCTTGATCTCTCTTTTGGAAGGAAGGTCATTGGGTGGTTATTGGAAGCGCAATTTGGATCCCAAACCCGACATTTGGCCACAGTATTCCACCTAAATTTGTCGAAAACACCCCACAAGAGGTTTTGGACCCATCCCAAGTGTATTGGTGCCAAAATCGGGCCCCAAATGGCGGGCGTCCTGCCCTCGGTCGCCCCCCCGCACTGCTGCAGTCCTAATCGCCCCGTCCCGGAGCGATTAGAAATTTGTAGCAGATTTTAGTTCTATTATTTTTGTATTTTATTCTAGGTTGCTTAGATAGGCTTGCATTCAAATTTCATGTAATTATTAGCAATTTTGATCATTTTTTGTTATTTCTCACTTTCGCTAACATGCATGTAGCATCATCAAATTCCTGATGATAGAGGCCAAATTGGCAAAATTTGACCTTATGGGTCTTTCCAAAATACCCCATTTTACCTAACCCCAACTTTGCAGGTGATTTGGATCCTCCCGGATGGGACATTTGGGACAATGCTTTTTGACGTTTTGTTGTAGGTCTAATCGTCCCACCCAGGAGCGATTAGAAATCCGTGGCGAATTTTTTGACTGTTCTTTCTACAGTGCCTTCTCGATGATGTTTTCATGTCTCTGTCAAGTTTTTAGCTCATTTTGATCTATTCTAGTTGTTGTTTTATTTATTATTTGCATGCACTAATCTTAGGCTTGGGGATTGCATGTTTCATTTCATCCGTAGGTGCTACTGATTGTTTTTTGTTTCCTTGAACGCAGGATCTCGACACCGAAGGAGCAGCAAAGAATCAAATACCCTTTCACACAAGCGGCGACAATGTTTGGTCTGCCCATTTTACATGTGGGCACGCGGAAGAAGGCATACCACCCATGGTGTAACGAAACCTTATTTAATGCTCCTAGCCCCTGAAAAGGGAGGAGACGTGTTGTAACCAAGATTTAAAGAAAATTAATAAAAAGGGTTGTACTCCATATTTGCTTTCTATCTAGTTTCGATTCGTTTATGTTTCTCTCCTTTCATGCATTTTCAATTCATAGGATTTAGCGTTATCTTTGGCTTCGCTTGCATCGCACTTGGTGTTTCCTTTTTGCTTACGTATCCTCGTGCTTTTAGAACCTTGGACCTTCGCCCCCCTTATGGGGTTTGGATGAACCAATTGGTCTACACCTCGGACCTGAAAATAAGTTTTATTAAGAGTAGTTTGTTCTTTATTAATACTCCGATGGTGGTGTAGAGAAAAGTGGTCTAAGTCTTGAATTGCCATATTGCCTCACTCCCTTATTCTTATCTCGGGTTACCTCTGTTCATTGGAAGAGCCAAATCTGAGATGTGGTCCTTGGTGGTGGAGAGAGTTCAGCGGAAGCTCACAACATGGAAAGGTGCTTTGCTAAGTTAGGCGGGTAAGTTGTTTTTTGTTCAAAGTACGATGCAAAGCATTCCTATCTATTTTATGTCAATGTTTCATGTTCCCCTCAAAGTGGCTTCAAAAAGCCTTTTTGTGGGTTGGTCCGAAACTTAAAGGCAGATTCCACCTTATTTCATGGGAGAATATATACAAAAAGAAATCTAAAGGGGGCTGAATTTGAAGAGTGCAATTCATATGAATAAAGCATTGGTTGCTTAAATTGGATGGAAGATTACCTCAAGTGCCAACAAACTATGGGGATTTATTCTGAAAGCTAAGTACAGGTTCGATTCATTTTTATCTGATGATTTACCATCGAGTGAATCGGCTTTTTCGAACAGTTTTGTGAAATCAAGGGAGTTGGTTAAGCAAAATTGTAGATGGGTCATTGGGAACGGGAGGTCGGTTTTCTTTTGGGAAGATGTGTGGTTGCGTTATCGATCATTGATTGAGGATGTACGATTCAGGGAGCTTATCTCCAATTCGAGGGAAGTGGAAATGGTGAAGGTTGCTAATTTCTTTGAGCTCAGGGCGAACAAAATTGTTTGGGTTGATTCTCCAAGTTGTGTGAGAAATTATGGAGATCATCAAACGTGGAAAATCCATCTTGTAGAGCTTTGCCTATGTGTTCTTCGTCAAGCAAATGTGGAAGACCGTCTAATTTGGTAAAATAAGAGCTCGAGTAGATTCATTGTTAGATTGGCCTATAATTATTTTAGTGATGGTGAGGAGGCTCATTTTCCTTTTAGTGTGCTTTGGCTCAAGCATCTTTCTCCTAAGGTTAACTTGTTCTTCTAGTTGGTTGTCTCACGATTAAGAACCTTCACAAACGGGGTTGGTGTTTGGTCAATAGATGCTATCTGTGCGAGTCCACCTGGGAATCGACCTATCATTTGCTTCTTAATTGTCATGTCTTCAAGGAAGTTCTTATTTCTATCCTTGGGTGCCTTGGGATGGACTGGGTTTTCCCATATTCGATGCTCGACTATATTCTTCAGTGGAATTTTCCCTTTCACTCTCCCCGTCTCAAGTGCTTCTGGCATTTTTTACGCCCTCATACCATGTGGGGAGCTTGGAAGGCTAGGAACACTAAGGTATTTAGAGACAAAGCTTTTTATGCCCAGCTTTTGAGCAACCACATTATTGGCATGATGGTGGAGAATGTGGAAACTCCTTCTGCATTTATGGATTTCCCTGAGGCTTCCTCCCAGAGTGAAATATTGATCAAAAATGTTTTTGGGTTTGGCCATGTGGACCACCCTCCTCCGGCTCCCAATCTCAGAAGTTTGGTTAAATGGAAACCCCCTCCTACGGGTTGGGTTAAATTAAATTTTGACGGGGCGGCTAAGGGAAGTCCCAATCTAGCAAGTTCAGGAGGTGTTATTTGCGACCACGAAGGGAATTTGCTGTTGGCATTTGTTGAATCTATGGGAACATGATCTTCCCAGGTGGCGGAAGCGAGGGCAACATATAGGGGAATTTCCTTGTTAAGAGAGCTTAACTTTAAAAAAGTAGTTATTGAAGGCGACTCTCAAAATGTTATAAGGATGCTAAAAGGGGCCTGTCATGTCAGTTGGAAAGTGGCAAATTTCATTGATGAGGGAATTGCTTTGTGTCGAGATTTGGAGGAAGTTCAACTTATTCACACGTTCATAGGGAAACGATGCGATAGACTTAATGGCAATTCATAGGGAAACGGTGCGACAGACTTAATGGCAAATGTGGGAGTGTATCTTCACAGATATACTGTTTGGCAGAGGGATTTCCCTCCAGATCTTATCAGTCGTGCCCAAATTGATGTCCATTAATTGGAGGTGGGTGGTGGGGGCTTTCGTAGTGGGATTGTTAGGTGTCGGGTGTAATGGTCTTGCATTGAGGATGATTCCAGTTCTTCCTCGTGTCACGGTAAAGCCTCCTTTTCAAAAATTTCTTGCTCTTTGCACTCAAGCCTTGGGATTGTTGTGTAAGAGAATGTTCTAAAGATTGTGTTTGGAATGTGGAAGTTTGATTACTTCCCATTGTAACGTATTGTATGTTCTTCATCTGGACATTCGAAGGTTTCTCCGCTGGCATTGGGATGCCCGGAGACTGTTTTTTCCTGGGCTCTTTATTACCCTTGGGATGAAGTGCCCATTGATGTCTGCGTCGAGGTGGCTTCCCTCTAGCTTTGCTCTCTTGAAGGGCCTTGAATTTGGAATGTTATTTTGTATTAGGAATCACCTTCTTTCTGGGGACCGTTGGTTTTCTAATCCTGGGAATCCTTCCACTTATGTGTCATTGTTGGTGATGTTTGGCGAGGTGGCTTCGTGCAATTTCTCCACCTTTTCTTTATGCTTTGCCATGTGGAGGCTTCTCGGTGTCTATTCGCAAGATGAGGTGGTATTGCTTTGTCTCGGGTGTTTCGCGTTCTCCTTTCCGTTGGCCTTTCCTCTTGGCTAAGGTTTCTAAGATTCTTCACAGTCTCCGTCTGATGGAGATTTAACAACACGCGTGGAGTTCTTTGTAGCTGATACTGGATTGTGTTGAGGAGGCGGCCTATTTGTCTAGTGGGATTATTTTTGAGTTTGACTCTGTGATGTAGAACCATATCGATTCTTTTACAGATCTTCTTAGGTTGTTCGGCTCCTTTGGTCCTTCTGTTTTGTAGTGTTATTGTCTGTTTAATGTTTTGTTGTAAGCTTCATTGTAAAATTTTTAGGGACCCCTTTCAAAACCTTTTCTCCTTACCATTACCAAAAAAAGAAAAAAAATCTCTTAAAATAATTGTTGGCATGATTATAAAATAATAGCCACTTACATTCTTATTTAAAAAAAAAAAAAAAATTAAGAGCCGTGCCATGAAAGGAGATTACATGAGTATGAAATATTCAGCTTTATTAGCCCTACATCATAGAAAAGATCAATGGAAGAAGTCCATACTTTTCATAGCGGAAGGACAGAAAATATAAATTTTAAAATTGTATAAACATATATAGGTTTAAAAATAATTGGAAGGACCAAACATATATATGAGAGAGAGAGCTTCTATTGAGCGAATGCTTAATGTCGAAAGAAGAGGTGAAGAATAGTCAAAATGGGAAAGGATAAACAGGGACGGTCTTTAGAGTACCACTATTTCGCTTATAAACATGTGCTTGAGTTTGTTACGTATGTCAGCATTCGTAGTTGCAAACAGCCCCGAAAATTAAATGCAATGGACACTCTCAACAGAAGATTGACCTTTCATGGTGACCAGGAGACGCAATCCATCCAAAATCACCCTCAACCACAATTCAAACGGTACAGACAGCTATTGCTCAATTTGCCATTCCGTAAACATTATCAATGTCATATGAATATCGATTGATTTTCCCCTCCTGCTGAATAATATTACTAATTGATTTGCGATTGAAATTGGAAGACAGCTGCGGCCCACGGTCATACAAGCATGTGACTGGTTTTACAGCCATTATCAAAACTTACAGTTATTGTTTTCTTGCCTGTTCGTTATTAAAGCCCGACTGTCATCACAGTTGAAGTCCGCCGCCCACCACATGGCGATGATGTGTTTGTCTCACTATTCAACGTAGATGTAAAGAACAGAACGATAGTACCCGTCAAGTGTTCAGAACAAACGCGGTATTAGGTGGTTTCTGCGTTAATGGAATAGAACGACTTAGCTGGGTATTTGGTAAAGAATTAAATGGTTGGTTCAGCTGAGTTGAGTATATAAGGTGACTCTAGTTTTAAGAGTTCGTCAAAGAGAGAGTCGATACACATTTCAATTTCATTGTACTTGTAATCGGTATCAGGCAGCATGAAGAGAATGGCATTGTCATGGGCATCCAAAAACTCTGGAATGCTACTGATGCTGGCGCTCATGGTTACCGTGGGTCAAATTGTTGTCGAAGGAAGAAACCTCAACGTCTCCACAAAGTACGAAACGGATAATTTGGGTGGAGGTGGAGGAATTGGCGGTGGTGGCGGTTTTGGAAAAGGTGGCGGTGTTGGACTTGGTGGCGGCGGAGGTCTAGGCGGAGGCGGTGGTGGCGGGGCCGGTGGTGGCGCAGGAGGAGGTTTTGGTGGAGGTACTGATGGCGGTGCCGGTGCCGGTGCCGGTGGTGGCTCAGGAGGAGGTCTTGGTGGATGTGCTGGAGGAGGTGCCGGTGGTGGCGCAGGAGGAGGCGCAGGTGGGGGTGCCGGTGCCGGAGGAGGCGTCGGCGGAGGTGCTGGAGCAGGAGGCGGCGTAGGAGGAGGTGCTGGTGTTGGAGGTGGTGCCGGTGGTGGTGGTGGTGCGGGTGGAGGATTTGGAGGAGGAGTTGGTGGGGGTGGGGGAGCTGGTGGAGGAGGGGGCTTTGGTGGCGGCGGCGGATTTTGAGTTTTTAGACATGGTTAGATTGGACCTTTATTTAAATTCTGTAATGACTAAATGTCTGGTTGCGTGCTTTTCCATTGATGGTTGCCGTCCATTTCCATTGGCAGGAAATGTGTGACCGCATTATTTTAACTTGCATTTCGAATAAAGATTACAAAGAAGTTGAATGTTAGACGCTGTCAAGCGGCTCTTTAAATTTCTTGTTATTCAAAGTTTTGATGGATTTAGTTATTAGAAGTTCAGTTTTTGATCGTAAATAGATTTTCAATTGGTATTCAGGCCATGTGAAAGAGAAAAATATGTTAATTTTTTACTTTGTTTCAGTTGTATGATTTTTATGGCCCATATGTTTATTTAAATAATAATAATAAAGTAAATAGGACTTTTAAATTTATTATAGAAAAGAAAATCTTCGTGGTTATTTGTTTTTTTAACTTCTATAGCGAATTTTTGGTCTAAGCATATGATGTATTGGGTATCCAACTTAACTAGTTATATGCTTAAATTGGATTCCCTATTTTGCATATTGGTATGCATTGTGTGGAAGTAAATAATTTTGGTTAAGAGTACGTTATTATTTTGCTCGTCATGATTGTTCCTAGCTTACTAATTATTTTGCTCGTCATGATTGTTCCTAGCTTACTAATCACGAAGAAGATGTACAGGAATTTGAGTAGGGGAGGTTAAATGTGTGAGCCTGAGGATCTTTTTTTGTGTTTGTGTATTAAATGTTGGATGAACATAGGTAGTGGCTGTCAAGGTAATAATGTTGCCTTTGCCATAGTAGTCCTTGGTATGTTGATTAGGAAGGTGGTACATAGGGACTTGTGTGGAGGAGGCTTAATGTTCAATCATTAGGCTGTCCTATAGGAGAGTTTATTTTTGCAAAGAAATATAGGTTTGTTCCCTCTTTTCAGTTATAGGGGACAACTTTGATCCTTGAGGGTCCTTTTGGGTGCTAACTAGCATAGGTCAAGGATCCTTTTGGGTGCTAACTAGCATAGGTAGATTAAGACACACCTTTTTTTGTGAGACTTGGGTTCAACCTTTTTTATGGTTTCTTTGAATGTCAATATGGTGATTGATATGGAGTCTAATGATTGATTATTTAATTTTTTTTAATTTAAAATGTAATAAAGGATGGGCATCTAAAAAAATTATTCAAAGTGGTAGATCATTACCCACTTTGCATAGTAGGAATAATGTGGTGAATTTCATACTATTTCTATGTGACAAGTAACAAATTTTTCATTTCAAATTTTCTAAGGTTTTTAAGGCTTAAAAATTTTCATGGAAGATTAATAGGTAAATGCTTTTGAATTCCATAATTTCTTGTATATTGAAGTGTTTTGGAGTTATGACCTTGGGGGTGCCTGTAAGTAAAGGTAGTAGTATGTTCTGATTCCTTTGAGTCCGTACCAGATCAATGATGACGGTACGAACCCTGAGCGACGGTGGTCCTCATCTCACGTCGGTTAACCTTAATGAGACGAATAGGTTTGTTGGATGCAGTCCTTGTGGTTTGAACCCTGTGCTCGTCAGTTACTAAAAATAGTGGTTGTTACCAACTCTCCCATGTAACAAAAAAAAAAGTGTTTTGGAGTTATGGTTCTAGATTAAATAGATTTTGTCCTATTTGCATTGGTGACATTAGTTGGAGGTCTTATTGTATTGTAAATAGTGATTCAACCAAGATGGATCCTTTGGCATATGTTGCTTGAATGGAAAAATTATAATGCTTGGTTAATCCAAATGATTAGTGCATTGAGAAATAAGAAACTTTGATGCATATTTGAAGGAGGACTATTAAAGGCTCTTGATGAAAATATTTATACTCATAAGGAGGAAGCCTTAAGTCTATTTTTATTTTTGGTCAAACTTAATATTATTTTCCACATTAAATATTGAGAGTTATCTAAGGTATGCACCAAGTTGAAAGCTTTATGCCACAAAGGTTAATATATTAGAGTTAGAGTTCTCTTCTCTTTGGATAATGGATTTTAGTAACTTGGAGGATGCTATTTAACATATGAATCATTTAATAATAAATATTGCATCTCTTGGAGTTAAAGATAAGGATGATGTAGAATGGTTCAATATTATCCTTACTAATCTTTCTTCTCCTTTTCATATCATATAATCATTGGACTAGTGATGCATGGTCCTACGTATAAGAAAGAATTTGTACCTTTAACCCTCAATGGTCTCTCTTTTGTTCTCAATCACTCTGAAGGTGCTATTTGAAATTATGGTATTTTCTTTTAGGCATAAGATCATGAAAATGATTTTGAATGATAAATCCAATTCCAATAAGAGGCTCCAAATGAAAAATATATGGAGTTTCAATAAAAAATTGTTTTCTTACTAAATGAATTATGACTATAAAGTACTCCAAATGAGTTGTCCCTTATCACTCCTTAATTATCAACAAATATTAGATCTATGGCCTCATGCCTTCGGCCTTAGTGATTATCATGCATTTATCCCATCGATAATACCTCGAAACTGTAATATGTTCCTCTATGTAACATTTCTTTCCATATTTCTTTGCTTTTGGCTTTCAATAATTATTTGATGAGCAGTTTGCACCACGCCTCTCAAGCTTAGGCTCACTACCACATCTTTCAAGCTCTTTTTTGCTGTGCACCCTCCCATGATCCTACAAAGTTTAACTTTGAATTGGTGTCTGATCCCAAAGGTGAAGCACAAACACCCAAAGTCAAACCAAATCCTACTGGTGTTGCATTTGAATTAATTCAATATCTGAGAAAGAAAAAAGTCTCCAATTTATATTGAGTCAAACCACTCCTTAGAGGAAGCAACTAACTCTTTCCCTATGGTTCAAAAATCAAGAAAGATAGTACTTCCCTGAACACTCCTCCCCGTACGACAACCACCCAGAGAAAAACTCCCCTCCTATTAAAATCTTCCCTCCAAGATACATGTATCCTATTCAACAATAAAGCCTATATGCATGGGTCTAATGATTTTCTCGGTGCCATGCTTAGAGTAGCAAAAATGAACATCTCCTTCATTCAACAAATTGTTGCCTTACTAGAAGTGTATAGAAAGAAATATGAGGATAATTATTTTTAATTTATGTGTTCATTTTTCTTCCTCCTCTACTCTCCCTTTCTCGTTTTGCTATATTTTTGTAAAACATTTCATGGTTCTCCCTTGTTTTGATTATGTTTTTGTTTTGCTCCATCTAGTCCCTAGGAGCCTGTCTTGTAGGGCCCTCTCCAAGGGTCATTTCCTTTTGTAAAATTTTTAGGGACCCTTTCAAAATCCCTTCCACAAATCAATCAATAAGAAAAATTTACTCTAAAAAATGTAATAAAGAATAATGAGAAAAAAATATTTTCTCATAACATGCTATGATATTTGGAATATTAAATGCATCTTGGATCTCAAAAGGAATTTAGGTTGAAAAATATTGACCATAAATATTGAAAGAAATAGTCAATCCATAAAATTGCATATCATAAATTTAACTAATATTTTTTGTAGTTTTTAAATATGTAAAAAAATTCATAAAATTCTCAACTAGGTCATGAGATTTTTGGGTCTTAAAAAAAATAGTAAATTTATAATTTAAAGGTATAAATGAAGGTAAATGCAATCTACTCTGGCATTGTTTTAGCCTATTTTATGACAACAATTTCTTAAATTATACGATATGCTCAACTTTAACAAGGTGTAAGTGTTACTTTGATCAAGAATTAGAGGAACATTTTATTGAATTTGTAATCGTATTCATGGACAAGAGCCAACATTGCGTGATGTATTGTATAGGCCTAAGGGCATATCATTGTGCAATGTGTAATATTTTATACTTTTTTTATGTAATCCCAATGGGCCATGGTTAATCTTGTTATGGTTATTTAATATTTATAGTTAACCAAAAGCCCACTTGTTATGTCAGCTTAGGGTAATATTTATGATGTAGTTTAGGGTTTTTCTATTGCTATAAATACCCTTTCACACTCCTCATTTATTATCAAATAATTGTGCAATAGAAGCAATCGATACTAATTATATATGGGGCCTACAAGCATCCAAAATTCTTATTTCATCCATTTTCCTTTCTATATAATATTTGAGTAAGTGTTTTGTTTCCATTCATTCGTAGAATGTATTGTGAATTCCATCACGATATTAGAGTTGGTTTAGAGTGGCATTGCTTGGTCATGCAAGAAGTATCTTTAGAGCCTTCAATATTTCTTCCATTATACAAGACACATTTATTTTTTAATTTTTTTCGCAGTTCTAAAATTCTTTTGGATCTTTATTTTAATCCATTCTGATTAAAGTTTTTATTGGTTCTCTATCTAATTTTATTTTCTAAATTTTAGGCTTTACCCTTCTCTCCTTTAAATGCAAAATAGAGTAAAAATAGCTTCAAATTTGAATTTTAAATTGATACTAGCACCATTTTGCTTGTGTATTCATTTGTACACAACTTGAAGACAATGTCGTCTACCTTTGGTATGTTTGGCAGATTCTTCATGAAGGATCATATTAGTTTTACTAGATTTAATGGTGTAGTGTAATGGTTTCTTGACAAAGTGTGTTCTTGGATTTGAAGATGTGGGGGTTCAATTCTCCATGCAACCTAACTTTTTATGCTTAGGGTCGATACTTCCATCAAGTGGCTCCATGGGTTTTTTATGTCCCAATTGGTATCATGACCTAGCAACTAGTTAAGCATTTGCAAGAGGATTTATTGACAAAGGCTCGTGGTTTGAGCACTTAGCATAACCATTTTTATTTCAAATAAATATCTAATTGTTGACTACTATGGCTTAATTGGTGGTTTCGTTGCAACATATGTTCATGGCTTGTTGGTAACACAACCTTTTGTAACATGCTTAGGTCCTTGAGGTTACAGGTTTGAGTCTTAATGTAATATTTTTCATTTAAGGCCACACAAAAGGGAAGGATAAAATATAGGACTTCACTCTCTTTTCTCAATAGAAAGTTATCTAGCATGGTTATGCCAAGGTTCTTACCATTGTGAGGGCTTGAGTTTGAACCCCATGGAGGTAAGTTTTGGAAAATTCAAGGAAGTCTAGACCCATGGCCAACATGACAACCAAATTGAACCTCTATAGTTCTATGCAATACACTTGATATATATATATATATATATATATATGTGTGTGTGTGTGTGTGTGTGTGTGTGTGTGTGTGTGTGTGTGTGTGTGTTTTCCATAACCTTTGCAAACAAAAGCATTTTAATTTGGATGATTTTTAAACCCTTTCTACTTATGGCATTAGTTTATGGACCTACTATAATGTTAGGGGTTGGCTTTTGTAAGATGGACCACATTGTCCTAGTTAATCATCTTAATGTGTAAAATTACAATATTTGGTCAACTCAAATGATCAAAAAAGTAAGAACTTGTGGTGTATATTTCACGAGGATAAAGTATCAGCTCTTGATGATAAAGCTCAACATCAAAATATAGAAGACGCTCTAGATTTATTTTCCATGTTGATTAAACTAGCATTGCTTTTCCATATCAAAGAAAAAAGTGACCCTATCAAGGTATGGTCAAAGTTGCATGAACTATTTGGAAATGCTAATACTATTGAAGTATATAATTTAGGATTAGAAATGTTTTCTCTTAAGTTAATCAAGCTTGATAATGTTGAGTACTATATTGCAAGACTCAAGGCTTTGAGAAAAGATATTGCATCTTCTAGTGGCAAAACGAAAGGTTATATAGAATGCATTAATATTGTTCTTGGTAATCGCCCCTCTCCTATTAGATATTGAACCTAATACGTCATTTTATTCCTATGTTCTTGGATTCCCATAAGACTTTTACTTTTGATCAAATTTTCTCTCTTCTAGTTTACCTTTAGGCTACAGTACAAAATTTATGGTGGTATAACTACTCATATATAGGGTCATGCAAAGGAATACCTATCTAAGGAGGCTAAGACCCAGGAACCCATAGGTAAGGCTAAGTCTTCAAAGAAATCAAATACCACTTGTATATATTATAAAAGGGAGAAACATCCAACAAAGAATTTATTGTTGAAGCTATAGATGATTGAATCAAGGTGGATAACTTTCAGATGATGGAGGATATTTAGATGGATTTTACTCAACTATAGAGTCCCACTAGAGAATCCAATTTGGGGGGAAGACATTATTGTTACTAATGTCTTCTCTCCTTGGCCTCTTAGTTGAGATTATGGGGGGTTTTATGACCAAGAGTCTACTTAGTGTGATGTATTGTATAGGCCTAAGGGCACATCATTGCACAATCTAATTTGATATTTTGTAATATTTTATTATGTAAGCCCAATAGAGAATGGTTAGTCTTGTTATGGTAAAATTTCATATAATATCTATAATTAACCTAAAGACCATATGTTATGTCAAATTAGGTTAATATTTATTATGTATTTTGAGGTTTTGGTATTGCTCTAACTACCTCCCTCACACTCCTCATTTGGTATCTGAGTGTTGTGCAGTATAATTTATGGAAAATGATTATTTATGGTGTCTACGGTACCCATAATTCTCTTTATTAATTTTTCCTTTCTGTATAATATTTGAGTAAATATTTTGCTTTTGTTCATTTCTAGAAAGTATTGTAAATTCTATCAAGTCAAAATTGAGTAAACATTGCAAATGAAGTGTAGAATAGAAATATAATTTTTATTTTCAAATAAAACTATATAAATATGTTAAAGGTATATTAGTATACATGGTCCTTATTTTTATTGATTTATTAGGATAGACTAAGTGAAACATATGGAAAGTTCATAATTTTTTTCTAATTATTTTAATTGTTATTAGTATAGAATTTTTTATAGAGGATATCTATTAGGATACTAAATATTATGTATACAATTTCTATATAGAATGAAAGTAGACAAATAAGGATATGGTCTAGACTTTTTTATTTGTTTCTAAAACTTCCATGCTTTTCTAAAGATAAAGGTTTATTTTTCCTTTTAGAAACACCTCTAACAATCAATAAATAAAAAAACATAGAATTGTAATAAAACTAAACAAAAATTACCTCTAACAATCAATAAATAAAAAACATAGAATTATAATAAAACTAGACAAAAATTTGGGTGTATAATGTAAATTCCAACACTTAGTTTTACATAAATATAAATATATAAATATTTAATTTTAAGAAAACTAAACAAATATTATATATTTGAAATTTACATTCCAATAATTATCACTCCACAAATATTTATTACAAAATAATATGATCTTATCTTATTGTGAGGCCTCCCACTAGTGACCTATCAACAATAAAACTAGGTGTCGCTAAAATTTATCCAATTATTTAAAAAATGTGTCAAACTATAACCCTATAAGTTTTATAAAAAAAATAAATTTTAAAAATACAAAATTCACTTTTCATCTTGAGATATTCATTTTTTTCTTGAAAATGTTAGAGGTGTGATGCTTCCTCAACCAAAAGGTAGGTAGAGTTAAAATATAAATTTTATAATTTCATCATTTAAAAAAATGAATGTGTGTGTTAGAAGTCTAATTTGACCACTTTACTTACATAAACTCTCATAGTTCTCCAAGTTTTTAACCAATTTTCAAATTCTTAAATTTATTCCTTTAATAGTTGATACCAAGAATCAATAGTAAAAAAAAACAAAGCGAAATAGGTTTGGTGGAAGCAACCCATGTGGTTTGAACCCTGTACTTGTCAATTACTAAAAATAGTGTGGTTGTCACCAACTCTCCTATGTAACTAAAAAAACAAGAGAATCAATAGTAAAAATTAATAAAACTTTCATATAATGAAACAAATCTATAATGGCTCAATATAATAAAATGATTACAATGACCAAATGATATGGATTTAATACTTGCATTTAAGATTTTGATGTATATAACATGATCTTCCTGAAATATATTTTAAATAATAATATAATATATACTAACAATAAATTTAATATGACTATAAGATGTTATAAATTATACTCAAAGGCCTAACAAGTAGAGTTGCATATCCTAGCACTTCAACCCTTTCATATGTAGTTGTTTAACTTACTAAATAATTTATTGCTATAGTTGAACCAAGAATCCACTCTAACACCATCAATAGTCTTATAATATGACCGTGAGATTCAAATCAAATAAAATCATCATATTACCTATTTTCATTGAATTTCATATTAATATCAATATCATGTAAAAGAAAACACTATAAGGATGTAATCAAAATACAACAATGATTCAGAAGACTGTACAAAGCTAGTGGGGGCTGTAGAGGAACAAGATTTTAAAGTTCATCGTTCTCGAAGCCCCTCGAGGGATAGCTTGGGCTTGAGCTTTGACAAGTGTCGCCAATGCGATGAGTTTGTTCTCCAATTGTCCTCGAGTGTGGGTAGTTTCAGTGGAGGCACTAATTCCTTCAGTTTGCTTCGAGGTCTAAGTGATTCAAAGGATGTCATGGATATTATGAATCCTGATAAGTCCTCCTAATTTTTTTCTCATGGAATGTGCGAGGACTGGTGGATCCAGTCCGTAAACACGTGGTCTGAAGTGATATGGTGATTGTTGCTCGTAAGCATGGAGCTTTTGAATTTCTATGTTTGCAAGAAGTTAAGTGATTTCAATTTGTAGTGTGTTTGTAATTTTCTTAGTCCACGAAGCATGTTTTATTCTGCCAAGCATTTGTCTGGGAAAGGAGGAGCTATCACTATCTTGACACCCAAGTGGCAACCACATGTGGTGACTTGGGGTGTTGACCCATCCCACCAAGTTGTTTGGATTTTACTTGAGATTAGAGGGAAGTCGTTTGGGGTGGTCAACATTTATGCCTCTAACGATGCTTCGATTAGGAGCTCTCTTTGGTGATGGCTAGCTTTCTCTCTACCTCTAGCCACTTGGGTTTTTTACGATGATTTCAACATGGTAGAAAAGGATTCGGATAAAATCAGTCACTCTCCAAGATGTTGGTGCTCTGGAGAATGGGAGGTCTAGTTTTTTATGAAAAATAAGTTGCATCTATTTGATCCAAAATCCTGCTTTACGTCCTCTGATTTTTCTTGGGAGATCTGGTTTACTTGGTCGAACTTCCAATCTGAGTCAGCCAGGGTCCTCGAGATGTTAGATCGAGAAGTGGTCTTTGAAAGTGATTCCTTTTATTTTTCTCATTTCAAGTCGTCGATCCCTTTTTCACAGCCTTGCCCGACACTACTCTTTTAGAACACACCCCCATTTTGTTTGTTATCGACATGTAGCATACACAACCCAAAGTTCACTCCTCTCAGTTCTACTTTAATGTTTTCTTTTTGCACAGTCCGGCCATGAAGGCCCATATCTTTCGAATCTGGAACTTGCTCCCTCGATCACAGGGCTCTCTGGGATGGATTAATTGGTGATTTTCTGCTATCCAATACACCACAAAAATGCTACATATTTTAGGGGTAGACAAGCTAATTCAGCTTTGAAAGAAGAGCTCCATAAAGCTTATCTCAAGCTTGAGAATTCTCCATATAATATAAATCTTCAGTCTCATGTTGCAGCCTTGAGGCATGAACTTAAGAAAGAGGAACTGTATGAAGCTAAGGGAGCTCAACTTTGAGCTCGCCTACATTGGCTTCAAATTGGAGATAGAGTCTCTAAGGAATTCTTCAAAAGGCTTCGACCTCTTGCTCAACATTCTCAATTCCATGCCATTCAAATGGAAGTAGGGAGGTTCACTGCACTTTCAAATATCATTAAGGCTTTTGTTCATCATTATCAGGGAGTTTTTGCTTCTCAACCTCTTCCTGATGAGCGTTAACAGGTATTAGATGAATGTTGTTTTGTTGTTCCCTATAAGATTTCTCCCACTCAAGTGGAGTTGTGTGATACACCTTTATCCTTAGAGGATCTTAAGGAATTTTTGTCCCTCATGGCCAATGATAAAGCCCCTAGATTAGATGGTTTTCCTTACAAATTCTACAAGGAATTTTGGGACATGCTAGGTCCATATTTGCACAAAGTTTACCTGGAAGCCATACAATGTGGAACTCTAGGAGCCATCATCAACAAAGGGAATGTTAAGTTCATTCCTAAATCTGGTGATCCTGAACTATTTACCAGTTGGAGGCCTATCACCCTTTTGAATGTGAGCTACAATATTATTGCTAAAGTTGTTGCTCGTAAGCTTCGGCCTCTTCTACCACTGATAGTCGAACCTAAACAAACTAGGTTTGTTCAAAGGAAATATATTTTAGATAATGTAATTGTAGTTTGGAAAGGTATGGAATGGGCCCGCCCCTCATGACAAAATGTTATGTTTATTAAAATTAATTTTGAAAAAACATATGACAAAATGGAATGGTATTTCATTACCTCTATGCTTCAAGCATTGGGCTTTGGTCAATTTTCGTGAGCACAATTTGCATGCTTTTTCAAGATGCCTTTGCTACTCTTACCATTCAACTAAGTCAGCCTATTTGGCAGGGTTGTCCTCTCGCCCCTTCACTTTATATTCTTGCTGCTTAAGCTTTTGGCTATCTTTTGGCACATAAAGTTTCTCAAAAAAACCTTAAAGGTATCTCACTCCCTAATTCCAGCCTTCAACTGGTTAATGGTTAATGGTCACTTTGCAGATGATTTTTTTTTACTATTCAAGAAGAAGAATAGTCAAAATGGGAAAGGATACACAGGAACGGTCTTTAGAGTACCACTATTTCGCTTATAAACATGTGTTTGTCTTAAAGTTTGTTACGTATGTCAGCATTCGTAGTTGCAAACAGCCCCGAAAATTAAATGCAATGGACACTCTCAACAGAAGATTGACCTTTCATGGTGACCAGGAAACGCAATCCATCCAAAATCACCCTCAACTGCAACGGTACAGACAGCTATTGCTCAATTTGCCATTCCGTAAACATTATCAATGTCATATGAATATCGATTGATTTTCCCCTCCTGCTGAATAATATTATTAATTGATTTGCGATTGAAATTGGAAGACAGCTGCGGCCCACGGTCATACAAGCATGTGACTGGTTTTACAGCCATTATCAAAACTTACAGTTATTGTTTTCTTGCCTGTTCGTTATTAAAGCCCGACTGTCATCACAGTTGAAGTCCGCCGCCCGCCACATGGCAATGATGTGTTTGTCTCACTATTCAACGTAGATGTAGAGAACAGAACGATAGTACCCGTCAAGTGTTCAGAACAAACGCGGCATTAGGTGGTTTCTGCGTTAATGGAATTGAACGACTTAGCTGGGTATTTGGTAAGGAATTAAATGGCTGGTTCAGCTGAGTTGAGTATATAAGGTGACTCTAGTGCTAAGAGTTCGTCAAAGAGAGAGTCGATACACGTTTCAATTTCATTGTACTTGTAATCGGTATCAGGCAGCATGAAGAGAATGGCATTGTCATGGGCATCCAAAAACTCTGGAATGCTACTGATGCTGGTTCTCATTGTTACAGTGGGTCAAATTGTTGTCGAAGGCAGAAACCTCAACGTCTCCACAAAGTACGAAACGGATAATTTGGGTGGAGGTGGAGGAATTGGCGGTGGTGGCGGTTTTGGAAAAGGTGGCGGTGTTGGACTTGGTGGCGGCGGAGGTCGAGGCGGAGGCGGTGGAGGAGGTTTGGGCGGTGGTGGCGGGGCCGGTGGTGGTGCAGGAGGAGGCTTGGGCGCAGGTGCTGGTGGTGGGGCAGGAGGAGGTCTTGGTGGAGGTGCCGGTGGTGGAGCAGGAGGAGGTCTTGGCGGAGGTGCCGGTGGCGGTGCCGGTGGCGGTGGTGGCGCAGGAGGAGGTATTGGTGGAGGTGCTGGAGGAGGTGCCGGTGGTGGCGCAGGAGGAGGTCTTGGTGGAGGTGCTGGAGGCGGTGTTGGTGGTGGCGCAGGAGGAGGTCTTGGCGGAGGTGCTGGAGGCGGTGTGGGTGGTGGAGCTGGAGGAGGCGTAGGTGGGGGTGCCGGTGCCGGAGGAGGCTTCGGCGGAGGTGCTGGAGCAGGAGGCGGCGTAGGAGGAGGTGCTGGTGTTGGAGGGGGTGCTGGTGATGGTGGTGGTGCGGGTGGAGGATTTGGAGGAGGAGTTGGTGGGGGTGGGGGAGCTGGTGGAGGAGGGGGCTTTGGTGGCGGCGGATTTTGAGTTTTTAGACATGGTTAGACTGGACCTTTATTTAAATTCTGTAATGACTAAATGTCTGGTTGCGTGCTTTTCCAATGATGGTTGCCGTCCATTTCCATTGGCAGGAAATGTGTGACCCTATTGTTTTAGCTTGCATTTCCAATAAAGATTACAAAGAAGTTGAATGTTATACGCTGTCAAGCGGCTCTTTAAATTTATTGTTATTCAAAGTTTCGATGAATTTAGTTATTAGAAGTTCAGTTCACGATCATAAATAGATTTTCAATTGGTATTCAGGCCATGTGAAAGTGAAAAATATGTTAATTTTTTTACTTTGTTTCAGTTGTATGATTTTTTTTGGCCCATATGTTTATTTGAATAATATTGAGAATTTTTTATCTAAGCATACGATGTATTGGGTATCCTACTTAACTAGTTATATGCTTAAATTGGCCTCTCTATTTTGCATATTGGTATGCATTGTGCGGAAGCATACAATTTTGGTTAAGAAAATGTTATTATTTTGCTCGTCATGATTGTTCCTAACTTATTAAGCAGGAAGAAGATGTATAGGAATTTGGGTAGGGGAGGTTAAATGTGTGAGCCTTAAATTTGGGTAGGGGAGGTTAAATGTGTGAGCCTTAGGATCTTTTGTTTTTGTGTTTGTGTAGTAAATATTGGATGAATATAGGTAGTGATTGTCAAGGTAATATTAATGTTCCTTTTGTCATGGTAGTTCCTGGTATGTTGGTTAGGAAGGTGGTACATAGGGACTTGTGTGGTAATATTAATTATTAAGCTATTTTATAACAGAGTTTATTTTGCAAAGAAATATAGATTTGTATAGGAATTTGAGTAGGGGAGGTTAAATGTGTGAGCCTTAGGATATTTTTTTTGTGTTTGTGTATTAAATGTTGGATGAATATAGGTAGTGGTTGTCAAGGTAACATTAATGTTCCTTTTGCCATAGTAGTTCGCGGTATGTTGGTTAGGAAGGTGGTACATAGGGACTTGTGTAGAGGAGGCTTAATGTTCAATCATTAGGCTATTCCATAGCAGAGTTTATTTTTCAAATAAATATAGATTTGTAACCTCTATTGAGCTATAGGGGACAACTTTGATCTTGAGGGTTCTTTTGGATGCCTAACTAGCATAGGTAGGTTAAGGCACACCCTTCTTGTAAGACCTGGGTTCAATATCCTTTATGGTTTCTTTGAATTCCAATATGGTGACTGATATGGAGTCTAATGACAGATTATTTAATTTTTTTTAATTTAAAATGTATTAAAGGATGGGCATATAATTTTTTTTTTCAAAGTGGTAGATCATTACTCACTCACTTTGCATGGTGGGAATAATGTGGTGAATCTCATCCTATTTCTAGGTGACAAGTAACACATTTTTCATTTAAAAATTTCTAAGTTTTTTAAGGCGTTAATTAATTTTTTGTAGGATTAATAGGTAAATGCTTTTGAATTCCATAACTTTTGTATATTGAAGTGCTTCGGATTTATGGTTCTAGCTTAAATAGATTTTGTCCTATTTGCATTGGTGACATTAGTTCAAGGTCTTATTGTATTGCTAAGAGTGATTCAACCAAGATGGATCCTTTGGCATATATTGCTTGCATGGAAAAATTATAATGCTTAGTCAAACCAAATTATTAGTGCATTGATAAATAATAAACTTTGATAACTAATGTCACCAATTCCATAACTTTTGTATATTGAAGTGCTTTGGATTTATGGTTCTAGCTTAAATAGATTTTGTCCTATTTGCATTGGTGATATTAGTTCAAGGTCTTATTGTATTGCTAAGAGTGATTCAACCAAGATGGATCCTTTGGCATATGTTGCTTGCATGGAAAAATTATAATGCTTAGTCAATCCAAATTATTAGTGCATTGATAAATAATAAACTTTGATGCATATTTAAAGGAGGACTATTAAAGGCTCTTGTTGAAAACATTTATACTCATAAGGAGGAAGCCTTAAGTCTATTTTTATTTTTTGTCAAACTTAATATTATTTTCCACATTAAAGATTGAGAGTTATCCAATCAAGGTATGCAACAAGTTGCAATACTTGTTTGGAAAGGTTAATGCCACAAAGGTTAATATATTAGAGTTAGAGTTATCTTCTCTTTGGATAATGGATTTTAGTAACTTGGAGGATGCTATTTAACAATTGAAACCTTTAAGAATAAACATTGCATCTTTTGGAGTTAAAGATAAGGATGATGTAGAATGATTCAAGATTATCTCTACTAATATTTCTTCTCCTTTTCATATCATTGGACTAGTGATGCATGGTCCTACGTATAAGAAGGAATTTTGTACCTTTAACCCTCAATGGTCTCTCTTTTGTTCTCAATCATTATGAAGGTGCTATTTGAGATTATGGTGTTTTCTTTTAGGCATAGGATCATGAAAATGATTTTGAATGATAAATCCAATTCCAATAAGAGGCTCCAAATAAAAAATGTAGATGGAAAATATATGAAGTTTCAATAAAATTTTGCTTTTCTTATTAAATGAATTATGACTATAAATTACTTCAAATGAATTATCCCTTCTCACTCCTTAATTATCAACAAATATTAGATATATGGCCTCATGCCTTCGGCCTTAGTGATTATCATACATTTATCCCATCAATAATATCTCAAAATTATAATTTGTTCCTATGTGTAACAATTCCTTTCCATATTTCTTTGCTTCTGGTCTTCAATCATTATTTGATGAGCAGTTGGCAATACGCATATCAATCTTAGGCTCACTGCCACATCTTTCAAGCTCTTGTTCATTGTGCGTCCTCCCCTGACCCTCCAAAGTTTAACTATGAATTGATGTCTGATCCCAAAGGTGAAGCACGAACACCCAAAGTTTAATCAAAATCCTACCAGTGTTGGATCTAAATTAAGTCAAAATATGAGAAAGGAAAAAGTCTCCAATTCATATTGAGTCGGACCACTCCTAGAGTAAGCAACTAACTTTTCCCCTATGGTTCAAAAATCAAGAAAGACAGTCCTTCCCTGCACACTCCTCCCCGTACAATAGCCACCCAGAGCAACACTCCCCTCCTACTAAAATATTCCCTCCAAGATACATGTATCATATTAATCAACAATAAATCCTATATGCATGGGTTTAATGATTTTCTCGGTGCCAGCTTAGAGTAGCAAAAATGAACATCTCCTTCATTCAACATAATGTTGCCTTACTAGAAGTGTATAGAAAGAAATATGAGGATGATGATTTTGAATTGGTGGGAGATACCTCAATAGCTATTGAAGAGACTAATCCTCTTGACCATGTTCTTTTTTTCTTCCTCCTCTACTCTCCTTTTCTCGTTTTGCTATATTTTTGTTAAAAACATCATGGTTCTCACTTGTTTTTATTATGTTGTTTTTTTGCTCCCTCTAGTCCCTAGGAGTGTGTCTTGTAGGGCCCTCTCCAAGGGTCATTTCCTTTTGTAAAAGTTTTAGGGACCCTTTCAAAACCCCTTCCACCAATCAATCAATAAAATAATTTACTCTAAAAAATGTAATAAAGAACAATGAGCAAAAAATAATACCTCATAACATGCTATGAGATTTAGAAGATTAAATGCATCTCAGATCTCAAAAGGAATTTAGGTTGAAAAATATTTACCATAAATATTGAAATAAATAGTCAATCCATAAAAATACATATCATAAATTTGACTAATACTTTTTGCAGTTTTTAAATATGTAAACAAATTCATAAAATTCTCAACTAGTTCATGAGATATTTGGGTCTTAACAAAAATAGTAAATTCATTATTTAAAGGTATAAATGAAGGTAATTGCAATCTATTATGGCATTGTTTTAGCCTATTTTATGACAACAATTTCTTGAATTATATTATATGCTCAACTTTAACAAGGTGGAAGTGTTACTTTGGTCAAGAATTAGAGGAATGTTTTATTGAATTTGTAATCAGATTCATGGACAAGAGCCAACATTTTATGATGTATTGTATAGGCCTAAGGGCATATCATTGTGCAATATGTAATATTTTATATTTTTTTTTATGTAAGCCCAATGGGCCATGGTTAATCTTGATATGGTTATTTAATATTTATAATTAACCAAAAACCCACTTGTTATGTCAGCTTAGGGTAATATTTATGATGTAGTGTAGGATTTTGCTATTGCTATAAATACCCTCTCACACTCCTCATTTGTTATTAGAGCATTGTGCAATATAATCAATCGATACTAATTATATATGGGGCCTACAAGCATCCAAAATTCTCTTTTCATCAATTTTCCTTTCTATATAAGATTTGAGTAAGTGTTTTGTTTCTATTAATTTGTAGAATGTATTGTGAATTCCATCACGATATTAGAGATGGTGTAGAGCGGCATTACTTGGTCATGCAAGAAGTATCTTTAGATCCTTCAATGTTTCTTCCATTATACAAAACAAATTTATTCTTTAATTTTTTTGGTAGTTCTAAAATTCTTTTGGATCTTTATTTTAATCCATTCTGATTAGAGTTTTATTGGTTCTCCATCTAATTTTATTTTCTAAATTTCAAGATTTACCCTTCTCTCCTTTCAATGCAAATAGAGGAAAAATAGCTTCAAATTTGAATTTGAAATTAATACTAGCAACATTTTGCTCATGTATTCATTTGTGCACAACTTGAAGCCAATGTCATCTACCTTTGGTATGTTTGGCAATGAAGAATCATAGTAGTTTTCTAGCTTTAATGGTGTAGTGTAATTATTTTATGACAAAGTGTGTTCTTGAATTTGAAGGTGTGGGGGGTCAATTATCCATGCAACCTAACTTTTTATGCTTAGGATAGATACTTCAATCAAGTGGTCCATGGGGCTTTTATCTCCCAATTGGTAGCATGACATAACAACTAGTCAAGCATTTGATTTTTTTTTGGGTCAATTCACCCCAATTTTATAATAATTTGACCATTTTAAGTTTAAATTTCCAACATTACCTCTAATAATAGTGAACCTTCTACATGTGTTTAGAAACTATTCACCTAGATTTTGAAACTGATTCACCAATTTTTTATAAATACATTTTGGGGCTGACCCCTTATGCATAACCCTAGATGCATCTTTGGATTTCTTTAGGAGTAAGAGTGATTCCCTTCAATAATTGACTCAAGCAATGTCAATTTACAAGTTATCTATCCTTGTGGCTCCAATTGGAATCTTGAGGGATCTGGACTCGCTCATGCAAAAAATCCTTTGGGATGGCCTAAATATGGGTAAGGTAAGTTGGGACAAAATATACCAACCTAACACAAGAAGAGGATTAGAAATTTAAAAAGCAACATTGAGTAATCAAGCTCCAATAGGTAAGCTTTATTGGAGATGGATCTCTAATTAAGAAGTATTGTTTAGCAAAGTTATTATTAGTAAGTCTTTGGGTAACATTCCCTATGAGGAAAAAAGTCTCATCCCTATGAGTGTCCAAGGTTTTATTATTTGAAAGGTGCTAATATTAGGATAGAAAGTGGTAAAACCAAGACTATTTTAGAATGTGGGTAGAGGGAATAAAGCAAATTGTTGGATCAATTCTTAGGACCAATATCCCCCTTGAATTTAATATTTCTAAAGCTACAACCCCTTCAATAGAGCTTGGAGGTTAGATGTTGGATCAAGACAGTATGTTATCTATTTACAAGGTAAATTGGGACATTCTCTCTTATGCCACTAAAGAAATGTCTAGGGTAGCCAGTATTGATCTCTCAAAATGTGTTATCGCTTTTATTAAGGATATTAAAGCAATGTCGCCTTACAAGAAAGGAGGAAGAGGATAAAATATCTTGGGTTCATAGGAATTAAGGTATCTATATAGTCAAATATGGCTATATTGAATTGCTCCCTTACCCTCCAGAGAAACTAGATGTTCCATGGGATAAAGTATGGTTGGCAAAGGGTTGGCCAAAAAGAAATTCTTTGCCTAATAGATTATGCATTGAAGCTTCATCACTTATGATAACTTATAAAATATGGGTTTTCATAACCCCTCTAAATGTATCATATACAATATCTAATAGGAGAAAATAGATCGTTTGCCCTTCCAATGTGACTTTACCTTGAAGTTGTGGAGTTGATGGGTTGATCTCATCAAGACCCGTCTTAACCAATAATTAAAACATACTAATATATGAGAGTTATGAAAATGGAGACGGTGCAAAAATAAACAAGTTCAGTTGATTTGTCTCTGGATCCAAGCTTTATCTAGTGACACAAATGGATGGAAAGAAATGTTAAGCTTTTTAAAGAGGAATACACTTCAATAGAGCTAGTTTGGAAAAAATATTTAACAAGGTTATAGAAACAGTAAAAGGTCATGTGGGAGAGCAAAAAAAATAGTAGGGAGAGAATACTTCCATAAAGTAAACTCACCCCACTCCTAGGTTGGTAAAAAATAAACACCAATAGAGTAGCCAATAATAACTTAGGGGCTACGAGTATTGGTTTTCTTAGAAGAGACTATAAGGGGAAGGTTCTTCATTGGGAATTGAAAGGCCTAGGAGTAGCAACACATAATTAAGTAGAGGTTTCGAAAATCATATAAGGCTCTCTTAATTCTTTGGATAATGGAGTTTGAAAGATCATAATGAAGTCTGATTATCAAATTTTGGTGGGATTTCGATGAGATTAGGAATTTTAAACTGAGTGTGTGGCAAATCACTGTAATTTTATGAGAATAATTTAGATTAGATTATGGAATTACTTGAGAATTCAATGGGTAATTCATGCCTCCTTGAAATACCTCCTAATCCAATGGGAAAGGAATTCAAGTAGGAATATACTAAATGAATTCTTGATCTTCACCCATTTACATCTAATTTGGGTTATGTGGAAGGAAAGGAATCTTAAAAATTTTCAACACTAAAGAAAAACTGAAGTAAATGTGTATCAACTAGTGAAGGCTTGTGTAAGTGATAATTATTCAGTTTATCAACCCCCAAGCACATGAAAGGAGAAAGAAATGATAAAATTACTATAATTACTTTCCCATGATGAGGTGGAAGGTGATGATGAGTTGGACATGACTTAATGGGGGTGTTGGATGTGGCTCCCAAAATAACATGATATATAATGATGATGAACTAAGATATAATAATGATGTGGTACAAGAATGATTGAAAGGACATCCAAAAAATACCGATTGGTATGTTGTGATGGTACAGTCAAGACCTTTTTTTCAAGAAATAGAAAAGGCAAATTAGTAATGTTTCATTTTTTCCAGTGATATGTTTCAATTTTTTTATGAAATTTGAAATATTTTTGTAAATAGCTTTTGGGAACCCTATACAAAAAACTTGCCTCTATATTTACCTAATAAAAAAATATACCAACAATAAATATGATATGACTATAAGATATTATAAAATATGCTAAAATACCTAACAAGTGTAGTTGCATATATTAGCACTTCAACCCTTCCATATGAGATTTAAGGCTTGTAATTGTTTAACTTTCTAAAGAATTTATTGCTATATTGTTTGATCTGAATGAGGAGGTTTACATCCACTCTAACACCATGAATATTATTATAATATAACCATGAGATTCAAATTAAATAAAACCAACATATTACCTATTTCCATTAATGTTCATAGTAATATCATGCAAAAAGAAAATACTATAGAGGGTGGCATCAAAATACAACAATAATTTAATAAATTATAAAAATTATAAATGATTGATGATTCTACAATTATTTGTGTGTGGGGGTATCTATACTCTCCATGATAGGATTTGTTAAATTGATTCATAAATTAATATAACCATCAATATATAATAATAACTAGAAATATTTTCATCTATCAATATTAGTTTCTAAAAATATTTAACTTATGTTGTGCCAAGGGAAGATGTGTAATAGAATTTTCATCTCTTTGGAAGTATAACAATTGATATGAATGAAGGTATCGATTATTCACTTGTACTAATAACTTCATCCCATTCATATGTAACTACTACTGATAATATGTAGTATAAAAATTGAGATGAATGAAGCTCTCAATTATTCACTTGTACTAATAACTTCGTCCCATTCATATGTAACTACTACTGATAATATGTAGTCCCATGAATTATACATAAATATAAATTACCATATTAAAACTTTATGTGGATTATTTTCCAAATGAATTTTATTTTTTTTATTGGTTATATGGGATTGAAACAACATGACCACAAAGTGGTATTGTAAAAGCTTGAAAATTATGAGAAAAGAGGGTTTTGAAAGGGACACCACAACCTTTTAAAAAGAGTAAACCAATAGAAACAGAAAGAAACAGTCTGATAACAAAAAAAAAATAGAGAGGTGGATCCCAAAAAATCCAAAAAAACCAAAGAACTCACCAATGAGAGAACCAAGGTGGTTCTACATTAAATAATCAAATTCGTGAATAATTTCTCTAGATATCTGGGTACTCTCCTCAGCAAAGTCTAAATCCATCTTCATTGAACTCCAAATCACATGTTGTTTGATCTCCATCAGGCAAATACAGTGGAGAATTACGCTCTTTGTCACGATAGATTTACCTTGAGAGTACATCTCAACAACTGGTTTGTCTTTGGCAGCATATCTAGGAAGGACCTCCACCACATCATCCACATTGACCACCTTAGAAAGGGGGGAGGACTCCACAAAATTTTACCTTTTACCACTCAACCAAATAGATTTACGAATCCCGCCAATTTCCCCACGAGCATCCACAAAGGGGTTCTGCACAACCGGATAAGTGATTGGAGAAACCAAGGGATTATTTCCAACATTAGTAGAAGTATTTCCCATCGTAGAGCCCCACACCCCTTTAGAATAATCGAAGCCTTTACCATATACCTTTTTCGAACTTGATCCCAAAGAGGAAGAACACACGATCTCAACTTTAGAGTTTGAACAATCCAAAGCCATCATGGGGTCACCTAGGATAGGAACAAGGAGAGATTTCAAGGAATTTAAAATCTCATCAGTAACAATTCCTTCTCCAAAGTAACTCACTCGAACAACAATAGATCCAAACCTTGATGTAAGGGATCCTATCCCCTACCACTTTGCATGACCATCATATATTTACATAACGAGTTGAACAGGAACATAAGAATATTTATCCACCTCTACTATCGAAGGTGATTAAGGAACATAGCATGAAAAATCTGCACAATGTCGTACGAAGCATCCATCGTGAAAAAATCCATTATCATCCTAATTACCTTATTCGACGGAGTAGGCAAATATTTTGCACTAAAGCCATTCTGAATTCGGGGTAGGAATTCATCTTCATCCAGAAAGAAGTGAATCTCTTGAACTAAAGAGTGTTTCTCCCTATTGTGCATTGCACCATCTAAAACTAGCCTCGTGGTACAGCTAACTAAATCCACCGTAACTTCAAATGACCATGACCCAAAATGAACCCATCCCTCCTTCCAAGTAACTGCCATCCATTTAGATAGAACAAGATTATGACAATGGAAAGTCTGGATACAATCCAACAAACCCCCTACTTTTAGAATGGACAAAAAATCCTCATCAGCCTATATAGATGCAGGTTCCACCCTCGACTTGGACTATTTTGATTTACAAATGGAGACCTTAGATTTACCCATCTTCAGAGAAAAAAAAAGACCCAGAAAGGATAACACCAACAACCCACACAAGGGAGCGAGGAGGAAAAACACACATACACACAAAATAACAAAGAAGGCTCCAAACATGGCTTGAACATAAAAACTCCTCATAACCCGAACCAGTCCAAATGAGGCCTCCCAAGTCAAAGACAAAAATTCCCCATCGTAAGCTTATGAGCACCGAGAATAACATAATAACTTCGCAAGAGCCCTAAAGGGTGGATAGTGAACATAGGAACAAATAAAAACTCAAACCCATAAGGAGATCAAAAAACCCCATAGAGAGAGCAGACCACCGCATAAGATAGTGAGGGGAAGATGGGCAACCACATGACATATTCCACAACCAAAAATCTCTCAAAATACCTCCACCTAGCGAGAAGGAAGAAAATAAGCGAAGAGGTGGAACCAAGGCACAAGACCACCTAGCCAACCATGTCACCAAAGGTGATAGATAAAAAGTGGGCCACCCAAGGTGTAGAAACCAGAGAAGAAAGGACAAGAGCCAATCCCAATGAAAGTTTAAATCTCCGATCTTTGGGCCCTCTTGATGATATAAATAGAATAGAAGCCACCAAGGCCCACTACCCATTGGAAAGAACACCCAAGGCACTCCAATCTCTAGGTATATATGACAACATAAACGTAGCGGAGGCCACCAAAACATATTGCACATTGAGAATGACACCCAAGGGACACCTCGAGGCCATTCTGTATACCAAAGTCCACACAACAAACATACGACAAGAGGAGGGCCTCGAGTAAAGAGCACCTTCCACAAATCTCCTTAAAAATTAGGAAATATAACTGATCATGCCATTTTTCTTAAACAATGTAATAGTTTTTTTAAATTATCAATTTTTTTTTTATTATGAATGAATTTTTTAATTTTTTAATGTATTCTTCAATTGTTTTATTGAGAAATTAAAAATTATAAATATTACTAAAAGTACAAATATAATATAATCATATTTAAATTTTGGTTTGATTTGTTCATCCACACTTAGGAAATGTTAAATATATAAAGATCATCACTAAAATTATAAGCATTCTCCCAACATAAAAGTAATTGCTAGTCTATAAGCCTTGTTAAGGAATACTGAATATGAAATTTGTACTTTATGAATTTGTGCTCCACTATAGAATGACTTAATCCTTAATAGAGAAGAGTAAAAAACATTGCTTTCCCTTTATTCACCAAATTGTTTGAAGAGAAGCATTTCCTTATGCATAGGAAGGATAATAAATTAAATAAGATCTTATCAAGGTTATGCATAGTGGCTATTTTCGCAAAATTGGCTAAAATTTGGATTTTCAAAATCTGGAATTGGCTAATATTTGGGACCCTTGACCAGGTCCATTAGCCAAGAAATTTCTAGGTACAATTTTATTTTAAGGTCGATTCGCCCCAATTTTATAATAATTTGACCATTTTAAGTTTAAATTTTCAGCATTGCCCCTAATAATAATGAACCTTCTACATGTGTTTTGAAACTATTCACTTGGATTTTGAAACCGATTTGCCAAATTTTTATAAATATATTTATGGGACCGACCCCTTATGCATAACCCTTGATCTTATAGTTTGAATGCCATAATAGGCATCCAACAACTTTATGGTCAATTTCATAGGGTTTATATCAGAAGCTTTTTGAAGAAAATTATTTTAATAAAAAACGTTTAGTGATTTTTTAGTTAGAGTTGTAAAGCAAAGTGGTGTATTAAAGTTTGATTTTGAGAGTAATTCAGAAATAAAACCACCTTTCTTGTAAGCATCCTATATAACTGAAAGCATAATTTTATAAGGGTATGGACACTAATAATTATATGTGAATATTTGATAACTTTATTTAGATGAGTTATACTTATTGAATATAATATATATATATATAAATAAATAAATAAATAAAATGTAATGAATATTATTAATTATTTATTTATTTTATTTTTTTATATTTAAATATTTAATATTATTATTGTTTTTTAAGTTTACATGGTGTTATGGATAGTCGTTGATGATATGGGTACGTTGTCCATATTTTATGATCATCACAGTATTCTACATTGTCCGCTTCAAAAACGGTCACACAATATTCGCGCAGTCTGCCCCTTTTATGTCGCTGAAAGCACCAAGAGAGGGATAAGCGTTCAGTCTAGTGAGGCCCAAGATTTGAACCTTGAACCTCCACCCCTCTTACAAAGTTCAGAAGAACCAATTTGTCTACACCTTGAACCTAAAGCTTTATTTTCTTTTCTTTTTTAATGATTTGAACTTGGGTCGTTGTTGGTGATTGTGTAGCTTATTATTCCCACACTAACCAACTTAGCTTACTCACTCGTCTTAATATTATTCTTTATTCCTGTGCAAAATTAATTTATATATACTATTTTTATTTTAATTGGACTTATATATGCTATTAAAAATATATGTTCAGTAAGTAACCATAAGGGGGGCAGAGGTCTAAGGTTCAAATGTTGGGCCTCGTCAGATTGAATGCTTGTTCCCTTCTTGGTGTTTTCAGCGGCGTAAAAGGTTTAAAATGATTGTGGCATGGTGGTTATAAGGGCAAACTGCACAAAGAACTATATACTTTTGAGGCGGACAATGTAGAATACCATGGCAACCGTAAAAGCTGGACAGTCTGCCTGGATTTGTGGCGGTTACCAATTCCACCATGTAAATTTAAATATAAATATACAAGGCCTTATTTTCCAAACAATCTTGGAAGGTGGCCTTTGACGACGAGGTGAAATGGGTCAAGATTTTGAAGGTAAATACCATTTTCAGAATTTTCTTTTAGACTCGTTACTTATCGAGGGTTCACCATTTTGGCAATGTTTATTGAAGTCTCATTCCCTCCTTTAGGGAAGACAATGGATTTTAGGTGATGGTCACTCAATAGATTTTTGGTGGGGATTCATGGATTGCTAACCATCTACTTGCTTTGGACTCAAGCCTTGTTTTTTAAATCATTTTTAGAGCCTTGGGTCATTCTAAAGTGGCAGACTTCATTTCCTTTGTAAACGATCGTAAGAGATAGGTTCTTCCACCTCTGATTTTTGAAGATAGGAAGTTGTTGTCGATGGGGGAGAGGCTAGTTGATCTTTCGAACCATCAAGTTCTTCCTCATTTGGATGTGAAATATAGAGTTATATGGGCTTGAGAATCAGATGGGATATTTTGAGTGCGTTTGGTCTATTTGTTGTCTGAATAAAATTTCTCATTTGGGGACCCTACAATAGAATTTGGTTACAAAATATCCTCTCTAAGGTAAATATATTCCTTTGGCTAGTTGTCCAAGAAAAAATTATTTCTATTGAAAACTTCAAGAAGGAGGGCATGGTAATCCCTAATAGGTGTTACCTCTGTGAAGTGGACCTGGAATCGATGAAACATCTTCGATAAGTGTTCCTTCTTCAAAGGATCATGTGAGATGGTCCTAGATTTTTATCTGTTATTTGGGTCTTCCCTAGCTCTCTCATGGAGAATATCTCTCAATAAGATCCTCTTTTCTTCTCTTCAAGGCTTTGATGTTTGTGGTAGTTGCTCCTCCCACACCTTATGTGGGTATTGGAAAGAGAGGAATACCCAAGCCTTTAAAAATTCTAAACATAGTCCCCTCCAAGTGGGTTTTAGATCCCTGTGGGGTGCTGTCGAGAATGTGGGAGTGGCTTTCCATGAGTAGGGCAAGGGCAACCAGAGATCTTCTATGTTGAAAGCAGCTATTGAGTGTTCCCATAGCTTTTCTTCATAAAGGACTTTGGTTCAAACCCCCAACCCTAGATTGACTACCAAATGGAGTCCTCCAAGCAACTGGGTGAAACTTAACTTTGATGGTGCTTCTAAGTACAATCTAAGCTTATTCGGTGTTGGAGGAGTTATCAGAGATGAGAATGGTAGGATTGTGGCAGCTTTCACAGAACACCTCTCCTCTAAAACTTCCTTCTTTGCTGAGTCCAGAGCATCTTATCAAGGTGTGATGTTGCTCCATTACTTAAGGTTTAGAAAGGTGGTCATGGAAGGGGACTCCTTGAGTCTTATCAAATTGCTCAAATCAGACAAGCCTCCAAATTAGTGCCCTTTTAATATAGTTTTCGAAATGAGATGAATTCTTCTGCTTATGGAGGAAGTACACATTATGCACATTTGGAGAGAAGGCAATAAAGTAGCAAATTTCCTAGCTAACTGGGGTGTTGCTCACATGGGAAGATCTGATTGGAGATCTAGTTACTTTGAAGAAATGAATGTTATTCTCAACGCTAAAATATCCTAACCTTTTGGGGTGGACCCAAGGTTTGGATTCTAATTTCCCCAAGATCCTTAGCTGGACACTATCCCTCGATGACCTATGGAAATTTGACCGGGTGTTCCCATGGCTTGGTGTGTTTGCATCCTCTGTTTAGTGGTCCCTCGTGTTTCAAAAGACTCTAGTTTCATCTTGTGATTCGAGCGGTTGCTTACCTGGTAGGGGGAATCTCTTGTGGCCAAGCGAGACGTGTTTCCAGGGAGAATACTAGTGATCACGTGGCCTCTTCTTGGATGGTGTGTGGTCCAGATGGCCCTGTTCTATCCATGTTGGTTTTGTTAGTCACCCTTTCTCGAGGAGGATTGTTCCTTACATCCTTTCTCACGGTGGGAGTTGTTCCTTTGGGGATGGAGTTTGTCTCATTGAATTAAGGATTGGTTTTTGGTTGGCATTGGGTTGTTATCGCAACATTTTGTTTATGCCCTGTAAATAGATGTTGCTCTGGTTGGTTCGATGTGATCCGATTTCAACCATTTTTTTGGTCCCAAGGATTGGTTGTATATGATTATGGGTTCCTCTCAAAATCCTCACTATTCAATTAATCAAAAATATATATAGTTTGGATGTTCCTCATATTTTTTTAAGATAAAAACTTTTAAAAATATTTTGTATTTTTAATTCTATATAGTCTTAATAAAATATATATAATTTATTCAAATAGTTTTATAATTTTTCTTATCATAAAATATAATCGTTCATTTTAAAAATTAAATTATTATACATACGGACCGAGTAAATAGAATAAAGTAATTTATATCTCTTATAAGGTGACTCTAGTGCTAAGAGTTCGTCAAAGAGAGTCGATACACGATCCAATTTCATTGTACTTGTAATCGGTATGGCGGTGAAGCTATCGGGCAGCATGAAGAGAATGACATTGGCATGGGCATACTCTGGAATGCTACTGATGCTGGCAGTGGGTCATATTGTTGTCGAAGGAAGAAACCTCAACGTCTCCACAAAGTACGAAACGGATAATTTGGGTGGAGGTGGAGGAATTGGCGGTGGTGGCGGTGTCGGACTTGGTGGCGGCGGAGGTCTAGGCGGAGGCGGTGGAGGAGGTTTGGGCGGAGGTGGCGGGGCCGGTGGTGGCGCAGGAGGAGGTCTTGGCGGAGGTGCCGGTGGTGGCGCAGGAGGAGGTCTTGGCGGAGGTGCCGGTGGTGGCGCAGGAGGAGGTCTTGGTGGAGGTGCTGGAAGCGGTGTGGGTGGTGGAGCTGGAGGAGGCGTAGGTGGGGGTACCGGTGCCGGAGGAGGCGTCGGCGGAGGTGCTGGAGCAGGAGGCGGCGTAGGAGGAGGTGCTGGTGGTGGTGCGGGTGGAGGATTTGGAGGAGGAGTTGGTGGGGGTGGGGGTGCTGGTGGAGGAGGGGGCTTTGGTGGCGGCGGATTTTGAGTTTTTTAGACATTTTTAGACTGTAATGACTAAATGTCTGGTTGCGTGCTTTTCCATTGATGGTAGCTGTCCATTTCCATTGGCAGGAAATGTTTGACCGTATTGTTATGACATGCATTTCCAATAAATATTACAAACAATGTTGAATGTTATACGCTGTAAAGAAGCTCTTTAAATTTCTTGTTATACATAGTTTTGATCCATTTACTTATTAGAAGTTTAGTTCAAGATCGTAAATAGATTTGCAATTGGTATACAGTCCATTTGAAAGAGAGAATATGTTAATTTTTTACTTTGTTTCAGTTTTATGATATTTATGGCTTTGAATACTAATAATAAAATATATAAATAAATAAATAGATAAGATTTTTATATTTATTTTAGAAGAGAAATTTTTGATGGTTGTTTGTTTTTTTAATTTTTATAGTGAATTTTTTTTATTAAATGAAAGAGGCGAAGGTCAAGAGGTAAAAGGGGCTACATGGAGATTCAGACATAAGAATAATTTATTACCTGTCCTTGCATTTGAATTTCCAATTCAAAGAAGGGATTCAAACATGGTTCTATTAGAAGATTTTGTTATTTATGGATTGTAAAAGGGATTCGGAGGAGGGCCCTCCATTGACATGCTTTATAAACACCCTCTTTTGTCTAAGCATATGATTTATTGGGAATATTAGTTAATATTGAATGTTTAAGTTGGCCTCGCTATTTTGCATATTGTTATGTATTTTGTGGAAGCAAACAATGTTATTATTTTGCTCATCATGGTTGTTCTTAGCTTACTAACTAGAAGGAAGATGTATAGGAATTTGAAGAGGGAAGGTTAAATGTGTGAGCTTTAGGTTCTTCTTTTGTGTTTGTGTATTAAATGTTGGATGAATATAGGTAGTGGTTGTCATGGTAACATTAATCTTTTTTTCACTAGGATAGTCTTTGGTATGTTGGTTAGGAAGGTGGGACGTAGGGACTTGTGTAGAGAAGGTTTAATGTTCAATCATTAGGTTATTCTATAGCAGAGTTTACTTTGCAAAGAAATATAGATTTGTCCCTTCTATTCATCTATATGGGGATAACTTCGATCTTTAATGGTCCTTTTGGGTGTCTAACTAGCATAGGTAGGTTAAGGAATACCTTTCTTAGGAGACCTAGGTTCAATTCCCCTTATGGTTTCTTTGCATTCTAATATGGTGATTGACATGGAGTCTAACAATTATAACTTTTTGGTTTTAATTTAAAATATATTAAAGGATGGGCATCTAATAAAATTATTTAAAGTGGTAGGCCATCACTCACTTACTTTGCATAGTGGGAATAATGTGGTGAATCTCATCCTATATTGCTATGTGATAAGTAACACATTTTAATTCATTTCAATTTTCTAAGGTTTCTAAGACTTTAATTAATTTCTTGGAGGATTAATAGGTAAATGATTTTGAATTCCATAAATTTTGCATATTAAAGTGTTTTGGGGTTTTGGTTCTAGATTAAATAGACTTTGTCCTATTTGCATTGGTGACTTTAGTTTAAGGTCCTATTGTATTGCGAAGGGTGATTCAACCAAGATGGGTCCTTTTGCATATGTTGCTTGAATGTAAAAAATTATAATGCTTGATCAATTCAAATTGAGAAATAAGAATCTTTTATGCATATTTAAGGAAGGACTATGAAAGGATATTGATGAAAACATCTATACTCATAAGAAGGAAGCCTTAAGTCTATTTTTATTTTTGGTAAAACTTAATATTATTTTCCACATTAAATATGAGAGTTATCCGATCAAGGTATGCATCAAGTTGCAATACTTGTTTGGAAAGGTTAATGCCACAAAAATTAATATATTAGAGTTAGATCTCTCTTCTCTTTGGATAATGGATTTTAGTAACTTGGAGGATGATATTTAACTGTTGAAACCTTTAAGAATAAATATTGCGTCTCTTGGAGTTAAATATAAGGATGATGTAGAATGGTTCAAGATTATCCTTACTAATATTTCTTTTGCTTTTCATATCATTGGACTAGTGATGCATGGTCCTATGTATATGAAGGAACTTGTACCTTTAACCCTCAATGGTCTCTCTTTTGTTCTTAATCACTATGAAGATGTTATTTAAAATTATGGTGTTTTATTTCAGGTATAATATCATGAAAAATATTTTGAATGATAAATCCAATTACAATAAGAGGCTCCAAATGAAAAATGTAGATGGAAAATATATGAAGTTTCAATAAAATTTTATTTTTCTTATAAAATTTCAAATGAATTATGACTATAAAGTACTCCAAATGAATTGTCTCTTCTCACTCCCTAATTATCAACAACCCTTAGATCAAAGGCCTCATGCCTTCGGTCTTAGTGATTATCATGCATTTGTCCCATCGATAATACCTCGAAACTGTAATTTGTTCCTCCACGTGACAATTTCTTTCCATGTTTATTTGCTTCTGGTCTTCAATCATTATTTGATGAGCAGTTGGCACCATGCCTCTCAAGCTTAGGCTCACTACCACATATTTCAAGCTCTTGTTCGTGGTGTGCCCTCCCTTGACCCTCCAAAGTTTAACCATGGATTGGTGTCTAATCCCAAAGGTGAAGCAAGGACACCCAAAGTCAAATTAAAATCTCACTGATGTTGGGTCTAAATTAAGTCAAAATATGAGAAAGGAAAAGTCTCCAATTCATATTGAGTTGGACCACTCCTTAGAGGAAGCAACTGACTATTTCCCTATGGTTCAAAAATTAATAAAGATAATTCTTCCCTACACACTCCTCCCTATACGATAGTCATCCAGAGAAACACTCACGTCCTGCTAAAATCTTCCCTCCAAGATACATGTGCCCCCTTCATCATCGATAAGTCTATATGCATGGGTTTGATGATTTTCTTGGTGCCATGCTTAGAGCAGTAAAAATGAACATCTCTTCATTCAATAAATTGATGCCTTATTGGAAGTGTATAGAAAGAAATATGAGGACGATGATTTTAAAGCAGTGTCATATACCCCAAAAACTGTTGAAGAGACTAATCCTCTCGACCATGTTCTTTTGTTCTCCCTCCTCTGCTTTCCCTTTCTTGTTTTGCTATATTTTTATAATAAAATTCACGATCCTCTCTTGTTTTTATTATGTTGTTTTTATCCCTCTAGTCCCGATGAGTCTACCTTGTAGGGCCCTCTCCAAGGGTCATCTCATTTTGTAAAATTTTTGGGGACCCTTTCAAAACCCCTTCCACCAATCAATAAAAAAATTTACTTTAAAAAAATGTAATAAAGAACAATGAGCAAAAAATATTTTCTCATAACATGCTATGAGATTTGGAAGATTAAATGCATCTTGGATATCAAAAGGTATTTAGGTTCAAAAATATTGACCATAAATATTGAAAGAAATAGTCAATCCATAAAACTACATATCATAAATTTAACTAATACTTTTTGTAGTTTTTAAATATGTAAACAAATTCATAAAAGTCTCTACTAGGTCATGAGATATTTGGGTATTAATAAAAATAGTAAATTCATAATTTTAAGGTATAAAGGAAGGTAAATGCAATCTATTATGGCATTGTTTTAGCCTATTTTATGACAACAGTTTCTTAAATTATACAATATGCTCAACTTTAACAGGATGTAAGTGCTACTTTGGTCAAAAATTAGAGGAATGTTTTGTTGAATTTGTAATCATATTCATGTACAAGATCTAATATTGTGTGATGTATTGTAAAGGCCTAAGTGCATATCATTGTGCAATGTGTAATATTTTATATTTTTTTTATGTAAACCTAATGGGCCATGGTTAATTTTATTATGATTAAACCTTATTACATATTTATAATTAACCAAAATACCACTTGTTATGTCAGCTTAGGGTACTATCTATGATGTAGTTTAGGGTTTTGGTATTGTTATAAATGCCCCCACTCCTCATTTGTTATCAAAGCATTGTGCAATATAACTTATCAATACTAATTATATATGGGACCTACGAGCATCCAAAATTCTCTTTCATCCATTTTCCTTTATATATAAGATTTGAATAAGTGTTTTGTTTCCATTAATTTGTAGAATGTATTGTGAATTGCATCACAATATCTGAGTTTGTGTAGAGCGGCATTGCTTGGTCATGCAAGAAGTATCTTTAGAGCCTTTAATATTTCTTCCATTATACAAGACAAATTTATTCTTTACTTTTTATAGCAATTCTAAAATTCTTTTGGATCTTGATTTTAATCCATTATGATTATATTTTTATTGGTTCTCCATCTAATTTTTTTTTCAAACATTACCCTTCCCTCCTTTCAATGCAAAATAGAGGAAAAAATAGCTTCAAATTTTAATTCGAAATTGATATTAGCAACATTTTGCTTGTGTATTCGTTTGTACACAACATGCAGCCAATGTCGTTTGCATTTGGTATGTTTGGCAGGTTCTTCATGAAGGATCATAGTAGTTTTACTAGCTTTAATGGTGTAGTGTAATGGTTTCAAGACAAAGTGTGTTCTTGGATTTGAAGGTTTGGGGGGTCAATTGTCCATGCAACATAAATTTCTATGTTTAGGGTAGATACTTCCAACAAGTGGCTCCATGGGGATTTTATCTCCTAATTGGTAGCATGACATAGCAACCAGTCAAGCATTTGCAAGAGGATTTATTAGCAGAGGCTCCCGATTTTTGCCCTTAGCATAACCATTTTTCCTTCAAATAAAGATCTAATTGAAGAACCAAATATTATACTGAGAGGGGGGTGAACAGTATAAGATAAAACTTTTCTCTTTTATTTCCAAAGCAATAACTTAAAATAATATCAATGCAATAATGAAACAATGCACAAATCATCACACATATAAGAGATACATATTTTGCGTGGAAACACCATCTTAAGAGAAAACTATGAAAAAATATTCCTTATATATTTCTTTAATAAATTTTGTGGGAACCAACCCACAAGAGACACCAATCCCCTATACAAGTTCATGGACACCAATCCACAGGAGACACCAATATCCTATACAAGTTTGTGGATACCAATCCACATGATACATCAATCCCCTCTCAATTTCGTGGGCACCAATCCATAGGAGACACCAATATCCTCTCAAGTTCGTGGATACCAATCCACAAGAGACACCTATCCCCTCTCAATTTTGTGGACACCAATCCACAGGAGACGCCAATACCCTCTCAAGTTCGTGGACACCAATCCATAGGAGACACCAATCCCATCTCAATTTTATGGAAACCAATCCATAGGAGACACCAATCCCCTCTCAAGTTCGTGGACACCAATCCACAGGAGACACTAATCCCCTAGCTCAAGTCTGTTCAAAACTCTGCTCAGGTTGGTCCTCAAATCTTGCTCACAAATATGCTCACAAACACTACTCAAATATACTCCAAAATATTCTCACAAAACCTGCTCAAATCTACTCCAAAACCTGCTTATAAAACTTGCTCAAATCTACTCCAAAGACTGCTCAAAAAACCTTCTCAAATCTATTCCAAAGCCTACTCACAAAACCTGCTCAAATATGCTACAAAACCTGCTCACAAATCCTGCTCAAATTTGGTCACAAACACTGCACTAATCTGCAACAAAACCTTACACAAATCTGCTCACAAACACTGCTCATCTACTCCCAAATCCAATCATAAGTAATACATAAATCTGCTCATAATTTTGATCTATACATTTTGTTTTTTCTTCTTCAACTAACAAAAATACACACATATTCTACCTAGTGATCTTCAAAAACATATGGAGAATGATATGCACTAATATAGTAAGATTCAAATGGCTAATATGTTCTTCACATTCATTAAGTCTGTCGCTTCCACATATCTCACATTTATTACATTTTAAAGGTAGCTCAAGTCTAGCATTGGATAACTTACTTGTGTGTTGACTTGGAGATGCTAATACCTTGCTCTTCTTACACTATCAAGTGTACTTTTTCTTCTTCTTGAAATGGTTGAATTGTCCTTCCTTGTCAATTGAATTCTTGGGTGAATATCTGTACTTGACACCTTGACTTGTTCCAAATATGTTCTCTCCAAATCTACCTCAATGATAATGATCTTCCTCTTGCATGTGCTTTTCAAATCTAGACAATAATTCTCTTTTTCCCTTATTGATTTAAAGATCAAATCAAGCACTTTTAAACCCTTATAACTTCTTTCAAAACTTACACAATAAAGCTTAAAAATACCTCTTTATATCTCCCTTTTGAAACTTACAACATAAAACTTTATTCTAACATATCCTTTTTATTAAATTTCAAAAATGAAATCACAACATTACACATTATATCTTCCCTTTTATTATTTGCAAAAATAAAATCACAACATTACACCATATATTTTCCCTTTTATAATTTGTAAAAATTAAATCACAATACTATACCTTATATCTCCCCTTTTATCACTTGCAAAAATCAAATCCCAATAGTATGCCTTATATATCCCCTTTTATCAAATAAAACAAAATTTATAAATACCTTGCACAGTCCTGGATGGAATTTGATCCCTTGACCTCTAGAAGTGCAGTGCCCTAACTTGGGCTAGTGACCAGCTGCACTAATGTAGACATAAAAATGAAAGGTGCAAATCAATATTTAATTCATTCGATGCTCTGTTTTCAATTCTTTAGTAAAACAACATCGAAGAGATTCGACCCTTTGACCTCCTACACAACAACACTCCATGCAAGCTAGGAAACTAATTGGGCTACCCCAGTGGATGGAACCAAAGGTGCAAAAAAAATATTTAAATCTTTTTTAGCTTTATATTTAACACTTCAAAAAAATGGTATCGAAGAGATTCGACCCCTTAACCTCTTGCAACACAGCACCCTAGAACGAGCTAGGATACTGACTGGTCTAACCACTTGGTTGAGATAGAAGTGGTAAAAACCAATGTTTAAAGTTCTATTTTCGCTGTGATGCTGCCAAAACTTGTGCTCCTCTCCTCCCTCCTTCTCGCTACCATTCTCTGCTCAATCGAAATTCTTCGAATTGCTTGGCATTCTTCAAAGTGAACTTAGAATCTCATATTTGTATGCTTCTTCATGCACACCCAACGAATTTGGACCAACATTTTTGAATATTTGAATTATCAACCTTTCGCATGGTCAACCCATAATATTTAATTCCCTTTTGCATGGTGCTCTTAAGGAGGTTGCCCATCATTTAAATTTTAAAATATTTAAATATTTAAACTTTTACACTATATTTAAATCCTTTGATTTAAATATAAACCTCCTTCTTTAATATTTAAATATTAAAGTATATTAGATCATTTTTGCTTTGACAATATTAATCATCGTTGAAGATATTTGCCTTGCACTTCAATGATAACTCATCATTTCAACCTTGAAGATATTTCTACCTTTGATATCAACATTTCATCCTTGAAGATATTTCTACCTTTGACATCAATGACAACTCAATATTTCCAACAATATTTTCCTTTATCATTGATGGCAACCCTATAATGAAACTGAATTTTACTGAACAGGATCACAAGTTGCTCCTCCTTACTAAAAACTCCCCCTTTGACATCAATGGCAAAGGCTCCTTGGGGCTTGTACGTTAAGTCACTTGACAATGCCCCCATTCCCTGCTCTTCTTTGAGACTTCAATTATGATATTGGAGTGAAAATCCCAAATTACTATGCTCCTCTTCTTGTTTCATTTTCTTTCTCCAAACTTTGGAGATCATACCCTTTTGAATATTTTGACCATTCTCATTTTTGTTTGACTTTAGAAATTCAGGGAATACTATTCTACACCATCTAGTTGTATGCCCAAAATTTTTACATTTATAACATATGATGTTGTAGCCATAGGAGGTGCAAATGAATTAAAAATCCTCTTGGTGAAGCCAAAATCATTCATATCACTAATCCTGCAATTTACAACTTTATGACCAAAATGGTTACATGAGAAACAATAACCATGTAAGAGATATTGAAACTTGTATGATTACCTTGGAGGATATTGTTGCATGGTTCTCTCATTGCTTTTTCAATGATGGTCCCTATCCCTTGATGGTTCTTTGTTTTCTTCCTCATTGATTCTTCCACTTCTCAACATATTAACATAGGTCTTATGCTCTTCTTAAATTACTTTCTTTGATGCTTATGTTTCTTTTGAGCTTGACTCCCCCTTTTGTTTCTCTTGACCTTCTTCAAAATCAAGTCCAGTATTTATAAATGGAGATCTCTGTACTTTGATAATATCATCCAAGGTTTTTGAACTTTTCCTAAATTGATATATCTTATTATTAAATTTTTCAAGTTCCTTCCTTAGACTTTCACATTCTAGATCTTTTACCTTTAACTGTTCAGCCATACCTTCTTCAATTATCGTTACCTCTTCAATTTTAATTCTGAATTCGATGATTTCTTGTGAAAACTTTATTTTCATCTTCTCATTCTCTTGTACTTGAGCCTTCAATGTTGAGTTCTTTTTTCTAACCCTATTCAACTCTTTAAGAGCAACAATAAGTTCCTCTTCTATGTCAACTGTGACTTCCTCTTCATTTTATAAATATTTCTCTTTTTCTTAGTCTTCAACAATAGGAGCATTTTCTTTCTCTTCTATGGCAAAAATAGGATCTCTTCTTTTTCATTATCAAAGAGACTTTCATCACTGCTACTGGAGGAATTGCTTGCTTCCTCAACATAGAAACTCTTCTTGTGTCTTTGAAAGATATTTTTCTCATGCTTGTTTTGACCGTACCTATTTTTATTTTCATGATAAAATTTTATTTCTTTATTTTTCTTATATTCCTTTTCTTCTTCACTACTACTACTTCTAGCTTGTGGAAAATTAGATGCATAGTGACCAAGGTTACCATAATTAAAATATTTCACAGAATACATACCTTTATGTTTTCTTAGACCCTTCTTATTCTTTCACACAAAGTTAGCTACGTCTTCATTGCTTGACTCTTCACTTGATTCTAGTTCCTTATTCATTGTCTTATTTGAGGCTTTAAATGTTGCTTCCCGTTTGGATGTTTGATATTTTTCAATTCTCATCTCATAGGCTATGAGAATTCCATGTAGATCATCCATGCTTAATATTTTAAGATCCTTCATATCTTCTATTGCTGAAACCTTTGCATCAAACCTCATCAGAAGTGACCTTAAGATTTTTTGAACAATCTTAGATTCTTTAATACTTTCTCTAAGTCCACGAATGGTGTTGAAAAGCTCATCAACATGGAGTAGATATTGGGAAATATATTCTTCATATTTCATATTCAAGTCTTCAAACTTCATCCCATGGGTTTGAAGTTTTTCCATTTAAACCTTGTCATCTCCTTCATATGTTATTTGTAACGTGTCCCATATTTATTTTTATGAGGTGCATTGGATGAATTTCATAAACTCTAATTCACAAAACCAACTTAATATTGCATTCATTGCCTTGGAATTATTTTCGCACAGTTTCTTACCATTTGCATTTTTGGTAGGAGTTGTAGGTGGTGTGAACCCATTCTCAACGGATTTCCATATATATCATATCCATGTACCATCAAATAAGTCCACATCCTCACACTCCAGAAAGTATAGTTAGTCCTATCAAATAGTGGAGCCCTATTTGATGAAAAACCTTCTTGGTTAGCCATGTGTGTTCTTGTAAGATATTTATTCAAGTTGTTAGAATTTCATGAAGGAAACTGCTCTGATACTAATTGAAGAACACAAGCTTATAATAAGAGGTAGGGTTGAACAATATAAGATAAAACTTTTATATTTTATTTCCAAAGCAATAACTTCAAATAATTTCAATGTAATAATGAAACAATGCACAAATCATTGCACATATAAGAGATAAATATTTTACGTGGAAACACCCTCTTGAGAGAAAACCACAATAAAATATTGCTTATATATTTATTCAATAAATTTTGTGGGCACCAACCCACAAGAGACACCAATCCCCTATACAAGTTCAAGGATACCAACCCACAGGAGACATCAATACCCTATACAAGTTCGTGGATACCAATATAGAGGAGACACCAATTATCTCTCAAGTTTATGGACACCAATCCATAGGAGACACCAATCCCCTCTCAAGTTCATGGACACCAATTCATAGGAGACACCAATACCCTCTCAAGTTCATGGATACTAATCCGTAGGAGACACCAATCCCCTCTCAAGTTTATGGACACCAATCCACAGGAGACACGAGTCCCCTATCAAGTTCATGGACACCAATCCGCATGAGACACCAATTCCCTAACTCAAGTCTAGTCAAAAATTGGTTCAGGTCTGTCCTCAAATCTTGCTCATAAAAAATCCTCAAATATACTCCTAAACCTACTCATAAAACCTGCTCAAATATGCTCCAAAACCTACTTATAAAACTTGCTCAAATATGGTCCAAAGCCTTCTCATAAAACTTGCTCAAATATGTTCCAAATCCTGCTCAAAAAACCTACTCAAATCTACTCCAAAACCTACTCATAAATCTTGCTCAAATATGTTCACAAACACTGCTCTAATCTGCTCTGAAACCTTACATAAATTTGCTCACAAACACTGCTTATCTACTCCCAAATCGAGTCATAAATAATGCATAAATCTGCTCACAAATATGATCTATACTTTTTCTTTTTGCTTCTTCAACTAAAAACAATACCCACATTCTACCTAGAGATATTCAAGAACATATGCACTAATGTAGTAAGCTTCAAATGACCAATATGTTCTTCACATTCATTAAGTCTGTCACTTCAACATATCTCACATTTATTACATTTTAAAGGTAGCTCAAGTCTAGCATTGGATAACTTGTGTGTTGACTTGGAGATGCTAATACCTTGCTCTTCTTCCACTATAAAGTGCACATTTTCTTCTTCTTGAAATGGCTAAATTGTCCTTCCTTGTCAATTTATGCTTGGGTGAATATGTGTACTTGTCACCTTGAATTGTTCCAAATTTGTGCTCTCCAAATCTACCTCAATGATGATGATCTTCCTCTTTCATGTACTTTTCAAATCTTGACAATAATTCTCTTTTTCCCTTGTTGATTTAAATATCAAATCAAGCACTTTTAAAACCCTTATAACTTCTTTCAAAACATACACAATAAAGCATAAAAATAACTCCATATGTCTCCCTTTTGAAACTTACAACATAAAGCTTTATTCTAACAACATCTCATTTTTATTAAATTGCAAAAATGAAATCACAACATTACACCTTATATCTCCCCTTTTATAATTTACAAAAGTCAAATCACAACATTACACCTTATATTTCCCCTTTTATAATTTGCAAAAATAAAATCACAATACTATTCCTTATATCTCCCTTTTTATCATTTGCAAAAATCAAATCCCAATATTATGCCTTATATATCCCCTTTTATCAAATAAAATAAAATTTATAAATACCTTACACAGTTGCAGATGGGATTTGATCCCTTGAACTCTAGAAGCACAATGCCCTAACTTAGGCTAGTGACTAGTTGCACTAATGCAACACATGAAATCGAAAGGTGCAAAATAATATTTAATTCTTTCGATGCTCTATTTTCAATTCTTAAGAAAAATGACGTCAAAGAGATTCGACCCCTTAACCTCCTATATAGCAATGCTCCACTCAATCTAGGCAACCGAATGGGCTACCCCAGTGGATGGAACCAAAGGCAAAAACAATATTTAAATCCTTCGTAGCTTTGTATTTAACACTTCAACAAAATGATGTCGAAGAGATTCGAACCCTTAACCTCTTGCAACACAATGCCCTAGCGCAAGCTAGGCTACCGACTGGTCTAAATAATTGGTTGAGATAAAAGTGGCATGAACCAATATTTATTGTTTTCTTTTCATTGCGATACTACCAAAGCTCGTGCTCCTCTCCTCCCTCATCCTTCTCGATGTCGTTCTTCGCTTGATCGATCTTCTTTGAATTGCTTGGCATTCTTTAAAGTGAACTTAGGAGCTTATATTTATATGCTTCTTCATGTGTACCCAACGAAGTCGGCTCAAAATTTTTGAATATTTGAATTTTCAACCTTTTGCATGATCGACCCATAATATTTAATTCCGTTTTGAATGGTGCTCTTAAGGAGGTCGCTCATCATTTGAATTTTAAAACATGTAAATATTTAATCTTTTACACTATATTTAAATCCTTTGTTTTAAATATAAACCTCCTTCTTTACTATTCAAATACTTATTTAAATATTAAAGCATATAAGATCACTTTTGCTTTAACAACATTAAATCATCTTTGAAGATATCTACCTTGTACTTCAATGATAACTCATCATTTCAACCTTGAAGATATTTTTGCCTTTGACATCAACATTTCATCCTTGAAGATATTTCTGCCTTTGACATCAATGACAAATCAATATTTCTAACACTAATTGGTGACCACTATGGATTCATTGGTGGTTTTATTGCAACATATGTTCATGGCTTGTTGGTAAGGCAACTCTTTGTAGCATACTTAGGTCCTTGAGGTTACAGGTTCAAGTCTTAGTGCAACATTTTTTATTGAAGGCCATGCAAAAGGGAAGGTTAAAATATAAGACTTAACTTTCCTTTCTCAATAGAAATCTATCTAGCAGGGTTATGCCAAGGTGCTTACCATTGTGAGATATTGATTTTGAATCCCATGGAGGCAAGTTTTGGATAATTCAAGGAAGTCTAGACCCATGGCCAACATGACAACCAAAGTGAACCTCTATAGTGCTATGTAATACATATGATATATTTTGTGTGTGTGTGTGTGTGTGTGTGTGTGTGTGTGTGTGTGTGTGTGTGTGTGTGTGTGTGTGTTTGTCATAACCTTTGCATACAAAAGCATTTTGAGCTCATTTTTTAATTTGGATGATTTTCAAGCCCTTTGTACTTATGGCATTAGTTCATGGGCCTACTATAGTGTTAGGGATTTGGTTTTGTAATATGGACCACATTATCTTAGGTAATCATCTTAATGTGTAAAATTATAGTATTTGGTCAACTAAAATGATCAACAAAGTAAGAACTTGTGGTGTATATTTCAGGACGATAAAGTATCAGTTTTTGAGGATAAAGCTCAACGTCAAAAGATAGAAGAGGCTCTAGGTTTATTTTCAATGTTGATTGAACTAGCATTGCTTTTCCATATCAAAGAATAAAGTGACCCTATCAAGGTATGGTCAAAGTTGCATGAACTATTTGGAAAGGCTAATACTACTAAAGTATGTCAATTGGAATTAGATATGTTTATCTTAAGTTAATCAAGCTTGATAATGTTGAGGACTATATTGTAAAATTCAAGGCTTTGAGGAAATATATTGCATCTTCTAGTGGCAAAATAAAATATTATGTAAAATGCATTAATATTGTTCTTGCTAATCGCCCATCTCCTTTTAGATATTGAACCTAATATGTCATTTGATTTTGTTCTTGGATTCCCAAAATAATTTTACTCTTGATCAATTTTTTTCTCTTCTAGTTCACCTTTAGGCTAAAATACAAAATTATGGTGGTAGAACTCCTCATATATAGGTTTATGCAAAAGGAATACCAATATAAGGAGGCTAAGACCTAGGGGTCCATAGGCAAGGCTAAGTATTCAAAGAAATTGAATACCACTTATAGATATTATAAAATGGAGAAACATCCAACAAAGAATTGCTTATTGAAGCTATAGATGATTGAATCAATTTGGATGAATTTCAAATGGTGGGGGATATTTAGATGGATTTTTCTCAACTATAGAGGCCCACAAGAGCATCCAATTTAGGGGGAAGATATTATTGTTACTAATGTCTTCTCTCCTTGGCCCCTTAGTTGAGATTATGGAGGGTGTTCAATTTGTAATATGATTCATGACCAAGAGTTAACTTAGTGTGATGTATTTGATAGGCCTAAGGGTACATCATTGCACAATCTAATTTGATATTTTGTAATGGTTTATTATGTAAGCCCAATAGGCCATGGTTAGTCTTGTTATGGTTAATTTTATTTAATATCTATAATTAACCTAAATGCCATATGTTATGTCAACTTAGGTTAAACTTTTTTATGTAATTTGAGGTTTTGGTATTGCTATAAATACCCCCCTCACACTCCTCATTTGTTATATGAGTGTTGTGCAATATCATCTATGGACACTTATTATTTATGGTGCCTACAGTGCCCATAATTCTCTTTCTTACTTTTTTCTTTCTCGTATAATATTTGAGTAAATGTTTTGCTTTTGTTCATTTCTAGAAAGTATTGTAAATTCCATCATGTCAAAATTAAGTGAACATTATAAATGAAGTGTAGAATAGGAATATAATTTTTATTTTCAAATAAAACCATATAAATATGTTAAAGGTATATTAGTATACATGGTTCTTATTTTTAAGGATTTATTAGGATAGACTAAGTGAGACATAAGGATAGTCCATAATTTTTTTCTAATTATTTTAATTGTTATTAGTATATATAAATTCTTTAGAGGTTATCTATTAGGATACCAAATAATATATATACAATTTCTATATAGAATGAAAGTAGATAAATAAGGATATGGTCTAGACATTTTTATTTGTTTCTAAAACTTTCATGCTTTACTAAAGATAAAGGTTTCTTTTTGCTTTTAGAAACACCTCTAACAATAAATAAATAAAAAACATAGAATTATAATAAAACTAAACAAAAAAATGGGTGTATAATGTAAATTCCAACACTTAGTTTTACATAACTATAAATAATAATATTTAATTATAAAAAAACTAAAAAAATTATATATTTGAAATTTACATTCCAATAGCTACCATCCCACAAATATTTATTACAAAATAATATGATTTGATCTCATTGTGAGGTCTCACAGTAGTGACATATCAACAATAAAACTAGGTGTGCTAAATTTTATCCAATTATTTAAAAAAACGTGTCAAACTATAATCCTAGATTTTTTTATAAAAAATTTAAATCTTAAAAAAAAATACAAAATTTATTTTTCATATTGAGATATTCACTTTTTTTCTTAAAAATGTTAGAGGTGTGATGTTTCCTCAACCAAGAAGTAGATAAAGTTAAAATATAAATTTTATAATTTCTTCATTTAAAAATTGAATGTGTGTGTTAGATGTTGGACATTTTGAGTCCCTAAGCTAAGAGTTGTCATTGATGTCAAAATAATCTATGTAAGTAAGCACTATGTTTGTGTTTCACAAAGAGCTTCATGAGAAGCAAAGGTTTTTGATCAAAGGTTCAAGAAGGGATGCATGGCATTTGGTTTCAAAAGGAGCTTCAAGGGAAGCTTTGCAAAAGGTTTTTATTTAAAACCATGGATGACAGATTTAAAATGGGTTTTTCTTAAAACCCAAGTTGGCTTTTTGTTTCATCGAAAAAGATGCCCCGATGATGGAGAAATTTAATTTTAAAGGTTTTATTTAAAACCATGGATGACAAATTTGAAATGGGTTTTTCTTAAAACCCAAGTTGGCTTTTCGTTTCATCAAAAAAGGTGCCCCAGTGATGGAGATATTTAATTTTAAAGATTTAGTTTAAATTTTAATTTATTTAAAATTAAAATTAAAATTAAAAGTTTATCCGCCGACGTCATGAAGGAAGTTTCAAAAAGGCCGACGTTTCCAAAGCAAAGGGAAGACATAAATATGCCATTGAATTTTTTAATTCATTGATCCTTGCTTGTTGATATTTGCACTTGGTATTTGCAAAGAAAAACAACTCGTGTTTTTCGTTTACGTGACGCAGCGAACATTAAAGGGAGATAGCAACCACTTCCCAATGGTAGCTTGGATTGTGTAAAGGTGTTGGTGACAAGAAGATTGTGTGTTCGATTCCCACAAGCATCATTTTTGGCTTTGTTCTATTGAGGCACCCAAGGCACATACTTTTCGCTTGGCGAAAAAGGGTGAAGGATAAGAAGTGGGTGGTACTTCTTTTACACCAACAAGCCCGCAGCTCGTGCAGCAGCTTGGTCGCCGCTAGGGTGTTTGCATTGGGGCAAGATGAGGGTTCGATTCCCCTCGAGGTAGGTATTAAGGTTTTTATTAGTCTTTTGTTTGGATTGCCTAAGGTGGAGTGATAAGTGGTAAAGGTGCTTCGTTAGTTGATTTTTTCAGTAACCTTAGGGAATATGGTCATGGTGGTTGTTTGAGTTGTGAATTATTTTTAATTGTATTTTTTGAAATTGTTAGGAGTAATAAGGGATTTTGATAAAGTTCTTTTTAGTGAAAGTTATTTTGAGTAAGGGTTTTTCTTTGAACTTTGGTGGATGTTAAAATAAAGTAGGAGTAATAAGGTGTTATTTGGATATTATTGTTGTGTTATTACTCAAGATCTCTAACCCTTGTTGAGAGTTGAAAAATAAAGTGTGTTGAGTGTGACAAATTTAGTGGATAACTCATAAGGCATCAAAAAGGTATGAGTAATACTCTCCATTGATTTTATTTGGGTGGTTTATTTTTGAAATATCATTGGAGTGAAAAGGATTGATTGTGGTTTCCTTTTCAAAAGTGGTTGAGTTAATGCTTCAAGGTTTTCTGGATTGTGAGTTGTGATTAAACCTTGTTTGATAAGCATTGTTGTTTAGATCATTGGTTGAGTGAAGTACTAAAACCTTGTATTATTAGCATTGTTGTTGAAACCAATGGGTGATGCAAAGAACTTGAACTTGAGTTAGAAAATAACATGAGTATCATTGTTATGTAAGATTTGTTGTTGAGCATTGTTGGAAACATTTTGAGTTAGTTGATTCATGCTTGGACTAGGGTTTGTGAGAAAGTGTTTTTTCTTGAAGTGATTGGTTGAGTAGAGTTGATTGAGCTTAGTCAAGTGGTTGCATGAAGTGGTTGTTCAAGTTTCATGAAACAAACTATTCAATATTTTGATTGAGTTGATATTGAACCTTGAGAATAGAACATATTGAGTCTCTAATAATTCTCTTTATGCTTCTATGAGATTGAGTTAAGATTGATATGAGTTGAGATTGCTTTGAGTTGAGATTGGGATTTGAGTATAGAACATATTGAGTCTCTAACAATTCTCTTTATGCTTCTATGAAATTGAGTTGAGATATTGATTGAGCATTGAGCTTAGAACATATTGAGTCTCTAACAATTCTCTTTATGATTCTATGTGATTGAACAAGTTCTGTGTGAGCTTGTTAAGAAGATTTGAGTCAAGTCTTTGAGAAGGCTTGTGGACTGATTTTGTGTGAGCTTTTGTGAAAGCTTGCTATGCAGATTTGAGCAAGTCCTAGAGAGGACTTATTGATCAGATTTGGACAAGTTATGTGTGAGCTTTTTAAATAGATTTGAGTCAAGTCTTTGAGAAGGCTTGTGGATTGATTTTGTGTGAGCTTTTGTGAAAGCTTGCTATGCAAATTTGAGCAAGTCCTAGAGAGGAATTATTGAGCAGATTTGGACAAGTTTTGAGTGAGCTTATTGAGAAAATTTGGACAAGTTATGAGTGAGCTTGTTGAGTAGATTTAGAAAAGTTTTGAGTGAGCTTGTTGAACAGATTTGGATAGGTTATGTGTGGGCCTTTTGAGAAGATTTGAGCAGGTTTTGTATGGACCTATTGAGCATATTTGAGCAAGTTTTGTGTGGACCTATTGAGTAGATTTGAGCAGGTTCTGTGTGGACCTATTGAGCAAATTTGAGCAAGTTCTGTGTGGACATATTGAGCAGATTTGAGAAGGTTCTGTGTGGATCTATTGAGCATATTTGAGAAAGTTTTGAGTGAACCTATTGAGTAGAGTTGTGCTAGACCGACTAGATTGTGTTTAGTATAGTATTGAGACAGATATTTGGAGGTGATAGAGTACAGAGGATAGAGTCTTAGTGGATAGAGATCCAGTATCCAAGACAATTGAAGATAGATCTAAGTGAGGAGTCTTCTAGTGGATAGAGATCCACCATTTAGTGTAGCATAGAGATAGAGTCTTCTAGAAGATCACTCGCCAGAGTAGAAGGGGAAAGAGTTCTCCTGTGGAAGAGATCCACAAACTTAAGATTTAGGGGATCAACATCTCCTTTGAACAGAGGTCCATAAACAGTGTAACTGAGAAGGATTCCCATGATATTTTTTGAGAAATATTTAGAAGAAATATTTTCTGTGGAGGTAGCCCACATTGGGTGAACCACATTAAAATTGGTGTCTCTATTGTGTGTTATGATTTGTGCATTGCTTTGGTTATTGCTATTGATATTGCTATTGATTGTATTGATTAATACTATTTGGGAAATAAAAGTAGAAAGTGATCTTATACTGTTCACCCCCTCTCAATATAAGCTTGTGTTCTTCAATTGGTATCAAAGTCGGTTCCTTCGGAATAATTTTAATAGCTTGAAGGAAGATCCTACAAGAACACAAATGGAAAAGAAAGGCAAGAGTAGAAGCATGAGACACAATAAGAAAAGAACACCTATGGTCATGAAATAATATGAAGATGAGTTTAATATTGTTGTGTTGGGAGAACACATGAAAATAGATTCAATAGATGAATCAAGTAATGGAGAAATATTCAGACCGATAAAATTTTGTACCAGATATGGTAACACATGTCACCATGCAACTTATTATCCACAAGAATATTTTATTTGTGGTCAACTTGGTCATGATGCAAGATATTGTAATGGGTTTAGTAGCAGTGAAGATGAATATGATATTCTCGAAAATGAAATACTAGAGATTGGTTCAAGAAAGGATAATAGGGACAATCAAAACAAGTATGAAGAAGAAACTCTAATTTCAGTAATAGAAGAAAAATAAGATGCTTCAAAAAAAGAAAAAGGGGAATCCACTCTTAAAGAGCTTATTGAATTGAAAAGAGAGAATTTAGAATTGAAGGCTCAAATACAAGAAGATGAGAAATGTAAGACAAAACTTCTACAGGATATCTTTGACTTGAGAGATAAGGTTGAAAAAGCAAGAAGAGTTGAAGAAGGTATGATTAAATAGTCAAAGGCAAAAGAGATAGAATGTGAAAGGCTTATGATTACTATTGAAGAACTAAAAAGGGATAACTCAGGATTAAGGGATCAAGCTCAAGAAGATGAGAAATAAAAATAAATGTTTCTACAGGAACTCACTAACTTCAAAATCAAAGTTTAAGAGACAAGAAAAAATGAAGAAGGTATGGCCAAAAAATTAAAAACAAAAGATCTAGAGTGTGAAAGATTAAAGCATGAGATAGTTTCACTAAGGTTGGAAGTAAAAGGTTCTAAGGAAAAGCTATAGAAGTTTGAGGAAAATTCAAAGAATTTGGATAGGATTATCAATGCACAAAGGTCATCATTCATCATGGCAGGACTTAGTTCTAAAGAAGAACAAGGAAAACAGAAAACAAAAAAGGAGAGTCAAGCTCAAACACTAGAAAAGAAGAAGAGTCAAAAGAATTAAGTAAAAGGGAGAGTGATACTTCTAAGGAGAATTTGGACAATAGAAATTTCAATAAGGAAAGAAACAATGCACAAGTAAGGAACAAATGGAACAAGAAATAGATAGAAGAGACTAAGTGACCAATGGGATCTAGGCAAGGTTTTTTCAATGGGAGATGCTTCTCATATCACAGGTTTGGACACATGGCTTCATAGTGTAGGACACATGAAAGATAAGAATATGGGAAAGGACAACTTTTCCATGGGTATTGCTACTCATGCAATGAGTTTGGTCACAAGACAATGAATTGCAGGTTTCATGGCAAAAGAGGATATGACTTCACTAGGAGATATCCTAAGATATTTGCACCTCCAAGGAATAATAACATTACGTGTTATAAGTGCAATAATGATGGTCACACAAAAAGATGGTGTAGAGCAAATATTCCAAAAGCAGGCATGAAAAGGAACAAAAATATGAACAAGAACAGGAACAAAAATATATGAAGTTTCAATAAAATTTTGCTTTTCTTATTAAATGAATTATGACTATAAAGTACTCCAAATGAATTATCCCTTCTCACTCCTTAATTATCAACAAATCTTAGATACATGGCCTCATTCATTCGACCTAAGTGATTATCATACATTTATCCCATCAATAATACCTCAAAATTGTAATTTGTTCCTATGTGTAACAATTCCTTTCCATATTTCTTTGCTTCTGGTCTTCAATAATTATTTGATGAGTAGTTGGCAATACACATATCAATATTAGGCTCACTGCCACATCTTTCAAGCTCTTTTTCATTGTGCGTCCTCCCCTAACCCTCCAAAGTTTAACTGTGAATTGGTGTTTGATCCCAAAGGTGAAGCACGGACACCCAAAGTTTAATCAAAATCCTACCGGTGTTGGATCTGAATTAAGTCAAAATATGAGAAAGGAAAAGGTCTCCAATTCATATTGAGTCAGACCACTCCTAGAATAAGCAACTAACTTTTTCCCTATGGTTCAAAAATCAAGAAAGACAGTCCTTCCCTGCACACTCCTCCCCGTACGATAGCCACCCAGAGCAACACTCCCCTACTACTAAAATATTCCCTCCAAGATACATGTATCCTCTTCATCAACAATAAATCCTATATGCATGGGTTTAATGATTTTCTCGGTGCCAGCATAGAGTAGCCAAAATGAACATCTCCTTCATTCAATATAATGTTGCCTTACTAGAAGTGTATAGAAAGAAATATGAGGATGATGATTTTGAATTGGTGTGAGATACCCCAATAGCTGCTGAAGAGACTAATCCTCTTGACCATGTTCTTTTTTTCTTCCTCCTCTACTCTCCTTTTCTCGTTTTGCTATATTTTTGTAAGAAAAATAATGGTTCTCACTTGTTTTTATTATATTGTTGTTTTGCTCCCTCTAGTCCCTAGGAGTGTGTCTTGTAGGGCCCTATCCAAGGGTCATTTCCTTTTGTAAAAGTTTCAGGGACCCTTTCAAAACCCCTTCCACCAATCAATCAATAAAAAAAATTACTCTAAAAAATGTAATAAAGAACAATGAGCAAAAAATAATACCTCATAACATGCTATGAGATTTAGAAGATTAAATGCATCTCATATCTAAAAAGGAATTTAGGTTGAAAAATATTTACCATAAATATTGAAAGAAATAGTCAATCCATAAAAATACATATCATAAATTTAACTAATACTTTTTGCAGTTTTTAAATATGTAAACAAATTCATAAAATTCTCAACTAGGTCATGAGATATTTGGGTCTTAACAAAAATAGTAAATTCATAATTTAAAGGTATAAACGAAGGTAATTGCAATCTATTATGGCATTGTTTTAACCTATTTTATGACAAAAATTTCTTGAATTATATTATATGCTCAACTTTAACAAGGTGTAAGTGCTACTTTGGTCAAGAATTAGAGGAACGTTTTATTGAATTTGTAATTGGATTCATGGACAAGAGCCAACATTATGTGATGTATTGTATAGGCCTAAGGCATATCATTGTGCAATGTGTAATATTTTATATTTTTTTATGTAAGCCCAATGGGTCATGGTTAATCTTGTTATGGTTATTTAATATTTATAATTAACCAAAAACCCACTTGTTATGTCATATTAGGGTAATATTTATGATGTAGTTTAGGGTTTTGCTATTTCTATAAATACCATCTCACACTCCTCATTTGTTATTAGAGCATTGTGCAATATAACCGATCGATACTAATTATATATGGGGCCTACAAGCATCCAAAATTCTCTTTTCATCAATTTTCTTTTCTATATAATATTTGAGTAAGTATTTTGTTTCTATTCATTTGTAGAATGTATTGTGAATTCCATCACGATATTAGAGTTGGTGTAGAGCGGCATTGCTTGGTCATGCAAGAAGTATCTTTAGATCCTTCAATATTTCTTCCATTATACAAGACAAATTTATTCTTTAATTTTTCTGGTAGTTCTAAAATTCTTTTGGATCTTTATTTTAATCCATTCTAATTAGAGTTTTATTGGTTCTCCATATAATTTTATTTTCTAAATTTCAAGCTTTACCCTTCTCTCTTTTCAATGCAAAATAGAGGAAAAATAGCTTCAAATTTGAATTTGAAATTGATACTAGCAATTTTTTGCTCAAGTATTCATTGGTGCACAACTTGAAGCCAATGTCGTCTACCTTTGGTATGTTTGGAAGGTTCTTCATGAAGGATCATAGTAGTTTTACTAGCTTTAATGGTGTAGTGTAATTATTTCATGAGAAAGTGTGTTCTTGGATTTGAATGTGTGGGGGGTCAATTAACCATGCAACCTAACTTTTTATGCTTAGGATAGATACTTCCATAAAGTGGCTCCATGGGGCTTTTATCTCCCAATTGGTAGCATGACATAGCAACTAGTAAAGCATTTTAATTTTTTTTTTTGGGTCAATTCACCCAAATTTTATAATAATTTGACCATTTTAAGTTTAAATTTCCAACATTACCTCTAATAATAGTGAACCTCCTACATTTGTTTAGATACAATTCACCTAGATTACGAAATTGATTTGCCAATTTTTTATAAATACATTTTGGGGCTGACACCTTACGCATAACCCTAGATGCATCTTTGGATTTCTTTTGGAGTAAGAGTGATTCCCTTCAATAATTGACTCAAGAAATGTCAATTTACAAGTTCTCTATCCTTGTGGCTCCAATTGGAATCTTGAGGGATCTAGACTCGCTCATGCAAAAAATCCTTTGGGATGGCCCAAATATGGGTAAGCAATGGGTGCTAGTAAGTTGGGAAAAAATATGCCAACCTAACACAAGCAGAGGATTAGAAATTTAAAAAGCAAAATTGAGTAATCAAGCTCCAATAGGTAAGATTTATTGGAGATGGATCTCTAATTAAGAAGTATTGTTTAGCAAAGTTATTATTAGTAAGTCTTTGGGTAACATTCCCTATGAGGAAACAAGTCTCATCTCTATGAGTGTCCAAGGTTTTATTATTTGAAAGGTGCTAATATTATGATAGAAAGTGGTAAAACCAAGACTATTTTAGAATGTGGGTAGAGGGAATAAAGCAAATTGTTGGATCAATTCTTAGGACCAATATCCCCCTTGAATTTCAATATTTCTAAAGCTACAACCCCTTCTATAGAGCTTGGAGGTTAGATGTTGGATCAAGACAGTATGTTATCTATATACAAGGTAAATTGGGGCATTCTCTCTTATGACACTAAAGCAATGGCTAGGGTATCTCTCAAAATGTGTTATCGCTTTTATTAAGGATATTAAAGCAATGTCGCCTTACAAGAAAGGAGGAAGAGGATAAAATATCTTGGGTTCATAGGAATTAAGGCATCTATATAGTCAAATATGGTTATATTGAATTGCTCCCTTACCCTCCAAAGAAACTAGATGTTCCATGGGATAAAGTATGGTTGGAAAAGGGTTGGCCAAAAAGAAATTCTTTGCCTAATAGATTATGCATTGAAGCTTCATCACGTATGATAACTTATAAAATATGGGTTTTAATAACCCCTATAAATGTATCATATACAATATCTAAGAGGAGAAAATAGATCGTTTGCCCTTCCAATGTGACTTTACCATGAAGTTGTGGAGCTGATGGGTTGATCTCTTCAAGACCCGTCTCAACCAATAATTAAAAAATACTAATATATGAGAGTTATGAAAATGTAGACGGTGCAAAAATAAATAAGTTCAGTTTAGTTGGTCTTTGGATTCAAGATTTATGTAGTGACACAAATGGATGGAAAGAAATGTTAAGCTTTTTAAAGAGGAATACACTTCAATAGAGCTAGTTTGGAAAAAATATTAAACAAGGTTATAGAAATAGTAAAATCTCATGTGGGAGAGAAGAAAAAATAGTAGGGAGAGAATACTTCCATAAAGTAAACTCACCCCACTCCTAGGTTGGTAAAAAATAAACACCAATAGAGTAGCCAATAATAACTTAGGGGCTGCGAGTATTGGTTTTCTTAGAAGAGACTATAAGGGGAAGGTTCTTCATTTAGAATTGAAAGGCCTAGGAGTAGCAACAAATAATTAAGTAGAGGTTTTGACAATCATATAAGTCTCTCTTAATTCTTTGGATAATGGAGTTTGAAAGATCATAATGAAGTCTAATTATCAAATTTTGGTGGGGTTTCGATGAGATTAGGAATTTTAAATTGAGTGTGTGGTGAATCATTGTAATTTTATGAGAATAATTTGGAGTAGATTAAGGAATGACTTGAGAATTCAATGGGTAATTCATGCCTCCTTGAAAGACCTCCTAATCCAATGGTAAAGGAATTCAAGTAGGAAGATACTAAATGAATTCTAAAGGAAAAGGTAAATTAGTAATGCTTCAGTTTTGCTAGTGATATGTTTCAATTTTTTTATGAAATTTGAAATATTTTTGTAAATAGCTTTTGGGGACCCTATAAAAAAAACTAGCCTCTTTATTTACCTAATAAAAAAAATATACCAACAATAAATATGAGATGACTATAAGATATTATAAAATATGCTAAAATACCTAACAAGTGTAGTTGCATATCTTAGCACTTCAACCCTTCCATATGAGATTTAGGACTTGTAATTGTTTAACTTTCTAGAGAATTTATTGCTATATTGTTTGATCTGAATGAGGAGGTTTACATCCACTCTAACACCATGAATATTCTTATAATATAACCATGAGATTCAAATTAAATAATAGCATATTACCTATTTCCATTAATGTTCATAGTAATATCATGCAAAAATAAAAGACTATAGAGGGTGGCATCAAAATACAACAATAATTTAATAAATTATAAAAATTATAAACGATTGATGATTCTACAATTATTTGTGTGTGGGGTGTCTATACTCTCCATGATAGGATTTGTTAAATTTATTCATAAATTAATATAACCATCAATATATAATAATAACTAGAAATATTTTCATCTATCAATATTAGTTTCTAAAAATATTTAACTTACGTTGTACGAGGGAAGATGTGTAATAGAATTTTCATATCTTTGGAAGTATAATAATTGATATGAATGAAGGTATCAATTATTCACTTGTACTAATAACTTCATCCCATTCATATGTAACTACTACTGATAATATGTAGTATAACAATTGAGATGAATGAAGCTCTCAATTCTTCACTCGTACTAATAACTTCGTCCCATTCATATGTAACTACTACTGATAATACGTAGTCCCATGAATTATACATAAATATAAATTACCATATTAAAACTTTGTGTATTATTTTCCAATTGAATTTTAAATTTTTATTGGTTATATGGGATTGAAACAACATGACCACAAAGTGGTATTGTAAAAGCTTGAAAATTATGAATGTATGTCTTGGTAACATTTTAACATAAGTCTCCTACTTAATTTTTTTTTTTTGGTAATATTAAGAGAAAATATGGTTTTGAAATGGACACCACAAACTTTTACAAAGAGCAATCCAATAGAAACATAAATACACATAGTGATAACAAAAAAAAACAGAGAGGTGGATCCCAAAAAATCTAAAAATACCAATGAACTCACCAATGAGAGAACCAAGGTGGTTCTACATCAAATAATCAAATTCATGAATAATTTCTCCAGATATCTGGGTAGCCTCCTCAGCATAGTCTAAAGCCATCTTCATTGAACTCCAAATCGCATGTTGTTTGATCTCCATCAGGCAAATACTATGGAGAATTGCGCTCTTCATCACAACAAATTTACCTTGAGAGTACATCTCAACAACTGGTTTGTCTTTGGCAGCATATCTAGGGAGAACCTCCACCACATAATCCACTTTGACCACCTTAGAAATGGAGGAGGACTCCACAAATTTTTACCTTTTACCACTCAACCAAATAGATTTACGAATCCCGCCAATTTCCCCACGAGCATCCACAAAGGGGTTTCGCACAACCGGATAAGTGATTGGAGAAACCAAGGGATTATGTCCAACATTAGTAGAAGTATTTCCCATCGTAAATCCCCACACCCATTTAGAATAATCGAAGCCTTTACCATATACATTTTTCGAACTTGATCCCAAAGAGGAAGAACGTGCGATCTCAGCTTCAGAGCTCGAACAATCCGAAGCCGTTATGGGGTCACCCAGGATCGAAACAGGGAGAGAGTTCAAGGAATTTAAAATCTCATCAGCAACAACCCCTTCTCCAAAGCAACTCACTCAAACAACAATAGATCCAAACCTTGATGCAAGGGATCCTATCCCCTACCACTTTGCATGACCATCATAGATTTACGTAACGAGTTGAACAAGAACAGAAGAATATTCATCCACCTCTACCATCGAAGGTGATTAAGGAACATAGCGTGAAAAATCTGCACAATGTCTTACGAAGCATCCATCGTGAAAAAAATCCATTATCACCCTAATTACCTTATTCGACAGAGTAGGCAAAGATTTTGCACTAAATCCATTCTGAATTTTGGGTAGGAATTCATCTTCATCCAGAAAGAAGTGAATCTCTTGAACTAAAGAGTGTCTCTCCCTATTGTGCATTGCACCATCTAAAACCAGCCCTATGATACAACTAACTAGATGCACCGTAACTTCAAATGACCATGACCCAACATGAACCCATCCCTCCTTCCAAGTAACTACCATCCATTTAGATAGAACAAGATTATGACCATGGAACTTTTGGATACAATCCAACAAACCCCCTACTTTCAGAATGGACAAAACATCCTCATCAACCTATATAGACACAGGTTCCACCCTCGACTTGGACTGTTTGGACTTACGAATGGAGACCTTAGATTTACCCATATTCAGAGAAAACATAAAAGACCCAGAAAGGATAACACCAACAACCCACACAAGGGAGCGAGGGGAAAAACACACATACACATAGAATAACAAAGAAGGCTCCAAACATGGATTGAACAAAAAAACTCCTCATAACCCAAACCAGTCCAAACGAGGCCTCCCAAGTCAAAGACAACAATTCCCCATCATCAACTTGTGAGCACCGAGAATAACAGAATAACTCCGCAAGAGCCCCAAAGGGTGGATAGTGAACATAGGAACAAATAAAAACTCAAACCCCATAGAGAGAGCAGACCACAACATAAGATAGTGAGGGGAAGATGGGAAACTACATGACATATGCCACAACCAAAAATCTTTCAAAATACCTCCACCTAGCGAGAAGGAAGAAAATAAGCGAAGAGGTGGAACCAAGACACAAGACCACCTAGCCAACCATTCACCAAAGGTGATAGATAAAAAGTGGGCCACCCGAGTTGCATAAACCATAGAAGAAAGGACAAGAGCCAGTCCCAATAAAAGTTTAAATCTCCGATCTCTGGGCCCTCTTGATGATATAAATGGAATAGAAGCCACCAAGGCCCACTATCCATTGGAAACAACACCCAAGGCACTCCAATCTTTGAGCATATCTGACAACATAAACACAGCGGAGGCCACCAAAACATATTGCACATTGAGAATGACACCCAAGGGACACCTCGAGGCCATTTTACATACCAAAGTCCACACAACAAACATACGGTAAGAGGAGGGCCTCGGGTAAAGAGCACCTTCCACCAATATCCTTAAAAATTAGGAAATATAACTGATCATGACATTTTTCTTAAATAATGTAATAGTTTTTTTAAATTATCAATATTTTTTTATTATAAATGATTTTTTTTATTTTTATAATGTATTCTTCAATTGTTTTATTGAGAAATTAAAAATTATAAATATTACTAAAAGTACAAAGATAATATAATAATATTTAAATTTTGGTTTGATTTGTTCATCCACACTTAGGAAATGTTAAATATATAAAGATCATAACTAAAATTATAAGCATTCTCCCAACATAGAAGTAATTGCTAGTCTATAAGCCTTGTTAAGGAATACTGAATATGAAATTTGTACTTTATGAATTTGTGCTCCACTACAGAATGACTTAATCCTCAATAGAGAAGAGTAAAAACACGTTGCTTTACCTTTATTCACCAAATTGTTTGAAGAAAAGCATTTCCTTATGCATAGGCAGGTTAATAAATTAAATAAGATCTTATAGTTTGAATGCCATAAAAGGCATCCAACAACTTTATGGTCAATTTCATAGGGTTTATATCGGAACCTTTTTAAAGAAAATTATTTTAATAAAAAACGTTTAGTGTTTTTTTAGTTAGAGTTGTAAAGCAAAGTGGTGTATTAAAGTTTGATTTTGAGAGTAAGTCAGAAATAAAACCAACTTTCTTGTAAGCATCCTACATAACTGAAAGCATAATTTTATAAGGGTATGGACACTAATAATTTTATGTGAATATTTGATAACTTTATTTAGCTGAGTTATACTTATTGAATATAATATAATATTATATTATATATATATATATATATATAATATAATATAATATAATATGAATATTATTAATTATTTATTTGATTTACTTTTAATTTTTTTTATATATTTAAATATTTAATATTATTATTGTTTTTTAAGTTTACATGGTGTTATGGATAGTCGTTGATGATATGGGTACGTTGTCTATTTTTTATGATCGTCAAAGTATTATGCATTGTCTGCTTCAAAAACTATCACACAATATTCGCGCAGTATGCCCTTTTTATGTCGCTGAAAGCGCCAAGAGAGGGATAAGCGTTCAGTCTAGTGAGGCCCAAGATTTGAACCTTGAACCTCCACCCCTCTTACAAAGTTTGGAAGAACCAATTGGTCTACACCTCAAACCTAAAGCTTTTTTTTCTTTTCTTTTTTAATGATTTAACTTGGGTCGTTGTTGGTGATTGTGTAGCTTATTATTCCCACACTAACCAACTTAGCTTACTCACTCGTCTTAATATTATTCTTTATTCCTGTGCAAAATTAATTTATATATACTATTTCTATTTTAATTGGATTTATATATGCTATTAAAAATATTTTTTCAGTAAGTAACCCGTAAGGGGGGCAGAGGTCCAAGGTTCAAATGTTTGGCCTCGTCAAATTGAATGCTTGTTCCCTTCTTGGTGTTTCCAGCAGCGTAAAAGGTTTAAAATGATTGTGACATGGTGGTTATAAGGGCGAACTATGCAAATAACTATGTGCTTTCGAGGCAGACAATGCAGAATATTGTGGCAACCGTAAAATCTAGACAGTTTGTCTAGATTTGTGGCGGTTACCAATTCCACCATGTAAATTTAAATATAAATATACAAGGCCTTAATTTCCAAACAAGCTTGGAAGGTGGCCTTTGACGACGAGGTGAAATGGGTCAAGCTTTTGAAGGTAAATACCATTTTCAAGATTTTCTTTTAGACCCGTTACCTATCGAGGGTTCACCATTTTGGCAATGTTTATTGAAGTCTCGTTCCCTCCTTTAGGGAAGACGGTGGATTTTAGGTGATGGTCACTCCATATATTTTTGGTGGGGATTCATGGATTGCTAACCATCTGCTTGCTTTAGACTCAAGCCTTGTTTTTTTTTAAATCATTTTTAGAGCCTTGGGTCATTCTAAAGTGGCGAACTTCATTTCCTTTGTAAACGATCGTAAGAGATAGGTTCTTCCACCTTCGATTTTTGAATATAGGGAGCTGCTGTCGATGGGGGAGAGGCTAGCTGATTTTTCGAACCATCAATTTCTTCCCCATTTGGATGTGAAAGATAGAGTTATATGGCATTGAGAATCATATGGGATGTTTTGAGTGCGTTCGGTCTATTTGCTGTCTGAACAAAATTTTTCTTTTGGGGACCCTACAATAGAATTTGGTTACAAAATCTCTTCTCTAAGATAAATATATTCCTTTGGCTAGTTGTCCAAGATAAAATTATTTCTATTGAAAACCTCAAGAAGGAGGGCATGGTAATCCCTAATAGGTGTTACCTTTGTGAAGTGGACCTGGAATTGATGAAACATATCTTCGATAAGTGTTCCTTATTCAGAGGATCATGTGAGATGGTCCTAGATTTTTTATCTGTTATTTGGGTCTTCCCTAGCTCTCTTATGGAGAATATCTTTCAATAAGAGACTCCTTTCTTCTCTTCAAGGTTTTGATGTTTGTGGTAGCTGCTCCTCCCACATCTTATGTGGGGTATTGGAAAGAGAGGAATGCCTAAGCCTTTAAAAATTCTAAACCTAGTCCCCTCCAAGTGGGTTTTAGATCCCTATGGGGTGTTGTCGAGAATGTGGGAGTGGCTTTCCATGAGCAGGGCAAGGGAAACCAGAGATCTTCTATGTCGAAAATAGCTATTGAGCATTCCCATGGCTTTTCTTCATAAAGGACTTTGGTTCAAATCCCCAACTCTAGATTGACTACCAAATGGAGTCCTCCAAGCAGCTGGGTGAAACTTAACTTTTACGGTGCTTCTAAGTGCAATCCAAGCTTATTCAGTGTTGGAGGAGTTATCAGAGTGAGAATGGTAGGGTTGTGGCAGCTTTCACAGAACACCTCTCCTCTCAAACTTCCTTCTTTACTGAGTCCAGAGCATCTTATCAAGGTGTGATGTTGCTCCATTACTTAAGGTTTAGAAAGGTGGTCATGGAAGGGGACTCCTTGAGTCTTATCAAATTTCTCAAATCAAAAAAACCTCCAAATTGGTTCCCTTTTAATATAGTTTTCGAAATGAGATGAATTCTTCTGCTTATAGAGCAAGTACAAGTTACGCACATTTGGAGAGAAGGCAATAAAATAGCAGATTTCCTAGCTAACTTGGGTGCTGCTCACATGGGAAGACCTGATTGGATATCTAGTTACCCTGAAGAAATGAATGTCATTCTCAACGTTGAAATATCCTAACCTTTTGGGATGGACCCAAGAGTTTGGATTCTAATTTCCCCAAGATCCTTAGCTGGACACTATCCCTCGACGACCTATGGAAATTTGACCGGGTGTTCCCATGGCTTGGTGCGTTTGCATATTCTGTTCAGTGGTCCCTCGTGTTTCAAAAGGCTCTAGTTTCATCTTGTGATTCAAGCAGTTGCTTACCTGGTAAGGGGCATCTCTTGTGGCCAAGCGAGACGTGTTTCCAGGGAGAATACTAGTGATCATGTGGCCTCTTCTTGGATGGTGTGTGGTCCAGATGGCCATGTTCTATCCATGTTGGTTTTGTTAGTCACCATTTCTCAAGGAGGATTGGTCCTTACGTCCTTTCTTACGGTGGGAGTTGTTCCTTTGGGGATGGAGTTTGTCTCCTTGGATTAAGGGTTGGTTTTTGGTTGGCATTGGGTTGTTATCCCAACATTTTGTTTATGCCCTGTAAATAGGTGTTGTTCTGTTTGGTTCAATGTGATCCAATTCCAACCATTTTTTTGTTCATGATTGTGGGTTCCTCTCAAAATCCTCACTATTCAATTAATCAAATATATATATAGTTTGGATGTTCCTCGTATTTTTTTTAAGATAAAAACTTTTAAAAATATTTTGTATTTTTAATTCTATATAGTCTTAATAAGATATATATAATTTATTCAAATAGTTTAATAATTTTTCTTATCATTTTAAAATGTGATCGTTCATTTTAAAAATTAAATTTTTATACGTACGGACCGAGTAAATAGAATAATGTAATTTATATCTCTTATAATCATTGCTGGCATAATTATAAACAATAGCCACTTACATTCTTATATTAAAAAAAAAAAAAAATAGGAGGCGTGTCACGAAAGTAAATTTACATGAGTATGAAATTCAATGAAATATTCAGCTTTATCAGCCCTTCATCCAGGAAAGATCAATGGAAGAAGCCCATACTTTTCATAACCGAAACGATATAAAATATAAATTTTAAAATTGTATATACGTATATAGGTTAAAAAATAGTTGGAACAACATAAGATATAAAATATAAAACATGTAATAAACATGTGCTCGTCTTAAATTTTGTTACGTAGTCAACATTCTTAGATTTGCAAACAACCCAGAAAATTAAATGCAACGTACACGCTTGACAGAACCAGGGGACGCAATCCATCACGTAGACATTATCAATGTCATGTGAATATCGATGGATTTTCCCCTCCTGCTGAATAATATTATTAATTGATTTGCGATGGAAATTGGAAGACAGCTGCGGCCCACGGTCATACAAGCATGTGACTGGTTTTACAGCCATATCAAAACTTGCAGTTATTGTTTTCTCGCCTCTTCGTTATTAAAGCCCTTCGCTCATCACAATTGAAGTCTGCTGCCCACCACATGGCAATGATGTGTTTGTCTCACTATTCAACGTAGATGTAGAGAACAGAACGATAGTACCCGTCAAGTGTTCAGAAAAAACGCGGCATTAGGTGGTTTCTGCGTTAATGGAATTGAACGGCTTAGATGGGTATTTGGTAAGGGATTAAATGGCTGGCTCAGCTGAGTTGAGTATATAAGGTGACTCTAGTGCTAAGAGTTCGTCAAAGAGAGAGTCGATACACGATTCAATTTCATTGTACTTGTAATCGGTATGGCGGTGAAGCAATCGGGCAGCATGAAGAGAATGACATTGGCATGGGCATACTCTGGAATGCTACTGATGCTGGCGCTCATGGTTACAGTGGGTCATATTGTTGTCGAAGGAAGAAACCTCAACGTCTCCACAAAGTACGAAACGGATAATTTGGGTGGAGGTGGAGGAATTGGCGGTGGTGGCGGTGTCGGACTTGGTGGCGGCGGAGGTCTAGGCGGAGGCGGTGGAGGAGGTTTGGGCGGAGGTGGCGGGGCCGGTGGTGGCGCAGGAGGAGGTCTTGGCGGAGGTGCCGGTGGTGGCGCAGGAGGAGGTCTTGGTGGAGGTGCTGGAGGCGGTGTGGGTGGTGGAGCTGGAGGAGGCGTAGGTGGGGGTGCCGGTGCCGGAGGAGGCGTCGGCGGAGGTGCTGGAGCAGGAGGCGGCGTAGGAGGAGGTGCTGGTGGTGGTGCGGGTGGAGGATTTGGAGGAGGAGTTGGTGGGGGTGGGGGTGCTGGTGGAGGAGGGGGCTTTGGTGGCGGCGGATTTTGAGTTTTTTAGACATTTTTAGACTGTAATGACTAAATGTCTGGTTGCGTGCTTTTCCATTGATGGTAGCTGTCCATTTCCATTGGCAGGAAATGTTTGACCGTTTTGTTATGACAAGCATTTCCAATAAAGATTACAAACAATGTTGAATGTTATACGCTGTGAAGAAGCTCTTTAAATTTCCTGTTATACATAGTTTTGATCGATTTACTTATTAGAAGTTTAGTTCAAGGTCGTAAATAGATTTGCAATTGGTATACAGTCCATTTGAAAGAGAGAAATATGTTAATTTTTTACTTTGTTTCAGTTTTATGATATATATGGCCTATATGTTGTTTGAATAATAATAATAAAATATATAAATAAATAAATAGATAAGATTTTTATATTTATTTTAGAAGAGAAAATTTTGATGGTTGTTTGTTTTTTTAACTTTTTATAGTGAATTTTTTTATTAAATGAAAGAGGCGAAAGGTCAAGAGGTAAAAGGGGCTACATGGAGATTCAGACATAAGAATAATTTATTACATGTCCTTGCATTTGAATTTCCAATTCAAAGAAGGGATTCAAACATGGTTTTATTAGAATATTTTGTTATTTATGGATTGTAAAAGGGATTCGGAGGAGGGCCCTCCATTGACATGCTTTATAAACATCCTCGTTTGTCTAGGCATATGATTTATTGGGAATATTAGTTAATAGTGGAATGTTTAAGTTGGCCTCTCTATTTTTCATATTGTTATGTATTTTGTGGAAGCAAACAATGTTATTATTTTGCTCATCATGGTTGTTCTAGTTACTAATATTAGTTAATAGTTGAAGGTTTAAGTTGGCCTCTCTATTTTGCATATTATTATGTATTTTGTGGAAGCAAACAATGTTATTATTTTGCTCATCATGGTTGTTCTTAGCTTACTAACTAGAAGGAAGATGTATAGAAATTTGAAGAGGGAAGGTTAAATGTGTGAGCTTTAGGTTCTTTTGTGTTTGTGTGTTAAATGTTGGATGAATATAGGTAGTGGTTGTTATGGTAACATTAATCTTTTTTTCACTATGGTAGTCTTTGGTATGTTGGTTAGGAAGGTGGTACATAGGGACTGGTGTAGAGGAGGTTTAATGTTTAATTATTAGGCTATTCTATAGCAGAGTTTACTTTGCAAATAAATATAGATTTGTCCCTTCTATTCTTTTATATGGGGATAACTTCGATCTTTAATGGTCCTTTTGAATGCCTAACTAGCATAGGTAGGTTAAAGAATACCTTTCGTAGGAGACCTAGGTTTAATGCCCCTTATGGTTTCTTTGCATTCTAATATGGTGATTGACATGGAGTCTAACAATGATAACTTTTTTGTTTAAATTTAAAATATATTAAAGGATGGCCATATAATAAAATTATTTAAAGTGGTAGGCCATCAATCACTCACTTTGCATAGTGGGAATAATGTGGTGAATCTCATCCTATATTGCTATGTGATAAGTAACACATTTTAATTCATTTCAATTTTCTAAGGTTTTTAAGACTTTAATTAATTTCTTGGAGGATTAATAGGTAAATGATTTTGAATTCCATAAATTTTGCATATTGAAGTGTTTTGGGGTTTTGGTTCTAGATTAAATAGACTGTCCTATTTGCATTGGTGACTTTAGTTTAAGGTCCTATTGTAATGCTAAGGGTGATTCAACCAAGATGGGTCCTTTTGCATATGTTGCTTGAATGTAAAAAATTATAATGCTTGATCAATTCAAATTGAGAAATAAGAATCTTTGATGCATATTTAAGGAAGGACTATGAAAGGATATTGATGAAAACATCTATACTCATAAGAAGGAAGCCAGTCTATTTTTATTTTTGGTAAAACTTAATATTATTTTCTACATTAAATATGAGAGTTATCCAATCAAGGTATGCATCAAGTTGCAATACTTGTTTGGAAAGGTTAATGCCACAAAATTTAATATATTAGAGTTAGATCTCTCTTCTCTTTGGATAATGGATTTTAGTAACTTGGAGGATGATATTTAACTATTGAAAAATTTAAGAATAAATATTGCATCTCTTGGAGTTAAATATAAGGATGATGTAGAATGGTTCAATATTATCCTTACTAATATTTCTTCTCCTTTTCATATCATTGGACTAGTGATGCATGGTCCTATGTATATGAAGGAACTTGTACGTTTAACCCTCAATGGTCTCTTTTTTGTTCTTAATCACTATGAAGGTGTTATTTAAAATTTTGGTGTTTTCTTTCAGGTATAATATCATGAAAAAGATTTTGAATGATAAATCCAATTCCAATAAGAGGCTCCAAATGAAAAATGTAGATGGAAAATATATGAAGTTTCAATAAAATTTTATTTTTCTTATAAAATTTCCAATGAATTATTTTTTGGTAGATAAGATACTATAGCATTAATACTGGGTTTTACAGGTTGACCCAAAACCTTTTACAAAAATCATCCCAAGGCTGTTGATGAACATATCCTTACTAAGTATCCTATATATGTAAAATCTACATGCCGCCAAAGCCATTACATCCTGTAAGGCACATAGCCTGTTATCAAAAAGAAACTTCCCATACAACATTTTGGGTATACCCCAAGAAAGCACACATGCATCATAATTAAAAAAAAGAAATAGACACAGATCCCTTCCTTGAGACAATGGAGAAACAAAAAGCTGCAAACACACATAGCAGAGTACTGAAAAAACTCCCACAAGCTCTGTATTGATAGTTACTCTTAATAATTCTTTGGTAATTATTTTCTTTCGTATATGACATGCTTTAGTACCACTTACTATCTTGGCCAATCAGCCTTGGAGAAGTGAACCTGCTAGCTAGATTTATGGCGGTGGCTATCTGGTGGTCCACGTGGCTTTGGTTCGAAGTCTTATGTTGTCGTTTCTTTCCTTCCTTGTGATTATCAACCAAACTCAAATTACTAAGACGACTAGAAGCCATGTTATCTGACATGTGATTGTCCCCATTAGTCTTTGTGGTATTTCCAAACAGCATCCACAAAGACTAACAGCTCAAATAATTTTTATTGTGAGTCCAATTCAAAAAAGATACGGGAATACTCCTAGCCTTCGAACTTACAGTGCCTTCCCTATTGGTAAATTCGACTATCATTCTTGGCGTTCTTGTTGAATAAACTCCTATACTTCACTCGAGACATCGTGTTCCCATTTGAAAAGTCCATCACCATCGACACCCAAATTGGCCAGCTTATCAGTAATTTTGTTAGCTTCCTGAAAGACATGTTGGGCTTTTCTGTTCTGTCTTCCCTAGAAAAGGGTCCTAGCCTCTTCAACAATTGTTTTAATCCTCCAAGGAGGTGTTTTCCAATTATTGAGGAGATTTATAACATGCATAGAGTCTCCTATGATCAAATTGCCTTCTAAGTCTTGAGTCATTTGAAGGCCTCTCCATATAGCTCTAGCTTCAGCTTTGTTGTTCATCCTTATTCCCAAATATTTGGAAAACGCAAGCATCATATTCCCATTATGATCTCGCACAATGCCACTAGCGCCTGCTCTTCCAGGATTGTCCTTAGCTGCTCCATTAAAATTAAGCTTAAACCAACCCGTAGGAGGTGGAGACCACTTAACATTGGCTCTAGGGTTGACTACCCTAGGCACGGACTCATATAACAAGGTTAAGCTTAAATATTGAGCAATCGTGGTCTCCTGTAGATGAGGTTTACATATATCAAAAGTGATAAGGTTCACATTCTCGTTGGCAAAGGATAGGATCCTGGCAATGATAGTTTGATGATCATGGATAGACTCATTAAATACTCTATGGTTCCTTTCTAACCACACCTACCAAAGATAGTGATTGAGACAAATTTTCCACATGTATCTAAGTCTTTGGCTTGAAAAGGGGCAAGGCCACTAGACGAACAAATCAAGTACGGTGGCTGGTTTAACCCATGAAATATTGAAGGCCTGAAAAACCCCACTTAGGACAGTCAAGGAAAAAGGGCACTCAAGAAAAATGTGATAAATGGTCTCCCAATTAGCCCTGCACAGATAATAACGATTAGTGATACAAATACCTTTACGCATCATATTATCAATGGTTAGAATTCTTCCTTGGATAACCAACCATGAAAAGACTACAATTTTTGGAATTAAATTTTTTATCCAATCTAAGTCCTTTTGGAGGATAAAATCCTCGTCATCAAGCAGAAGCTTGTAAGATGATTTAACAGTGAACTACTCGTTTTTCGTAGGAGCCCATGTCACTTGATCTTCCTTGGGTCTCATGGGGATAAACTATTTCTCGAGAATATTACAAAGATCATTTGATTTCACTTAAAATTCTTGAATTCTTATTTGTTTCCACTTTATTCTACCTTTGTCCTCAAACATATAATCAAAGACTTTTCTGCCAATGAGTTCTTCTGTGATATCTTTGATTCGGGCTAAGTTAGGATATTGCGTCAGTGGTTTATCCTTAGCCCACCTATCATTAAAATAATTTATCCTCTCACCATTGCCTAAAACCCATCTTAAACCTTTTTTGATGATTTCCTTACAATTAAGAATTGCTTTCCAAAAGCAGAACCTCTGATTGGAACTAAGTCACTTAGAAATTCCATATTTTGAAGATACTTTCGTTTGATGATAGTTGTCCATTCATTTTCTTCACCAGAAATGAGACGCCACGCCTGCTTAGCTAGTAAAGCTAAATTTATACGAGTAATTCTCCTCATACCTAAGCCCCATTTTCCCTGGGTCTACACACTTTGGTCCATCCTACAAGGTGTATCCTTTTTTTCTCCTCGGATCTAGTCCATAAAAATTCTCAAATGAATTATGACTATAAAGTACTCCAAATGAATTGTCTCTTCTCACTCCCTAATTATCTACAACCCTTAGATCAAAGGCATCATGATTTCAGTCTTAGTGATTATCATGCATTTGTCCCATCGATAATACATCTAAACTGTAATTTTTTCCTCCACGTGACAATTCCTTTCCATGTTTATTTGCTTCTGGTCTTCAATCATTATTTAATGAGCAGTTGGCACCATTCCTCTCAAGCTTAGGCTCACTACCACATATTTCAAGCTCTTGTTCATTGTGTGCCCTCCCTTGACCCTCCAAAATTTAACCATGGATTGGTTTTTGATCCCAAAGGTGAAGCAAGGACACCCAAATTCAAATCAAAATCCCATTGATGTTGGGTCTAAATTAAATCAAAATATGATAAAGGAAAAGTCTCCAATTCATATGTAGTTGGACCACTCCCTAGAGGAAGCAACTGAATATTTCCCTATGGTTCAAAAATTAATAAATATAATCCTTACCTACTGAAAGCATGAGGATACGGAAGCAAAAAGGAAAGGCAAAGATGCGATGCAAATTTGAACTTAGACTTAACGCTAATTCCTAGGAATTTGAAATGCATGAAATGGAGAAAGCATGAATTGAAACCCAAATGAAATAACAACCCTTCTCTTTTATTGATATATTTCACAACTTGGTTACAATTCACATCCTCCCTTTTTAGGGGCGAGGAGCGTTAAATCCATCTCTTGGTTACATCCATGGATAGCCTTTCCTTCTTTCATGTGCCCACATGTAAAATGGGTGGACCAAACATCGCCACCGCTTGCATTGATGAGTCTTGAATCCTCGCTGCTCCTCCAATGTCCGAACCCTATGTTCAAAGGAACAAGAAATGGTCAGTAGCACCTGCGGATAAAACAAAGCATGCAATCCCCAAGCCTAGGATAAGTGAATGAGAAAATTGAATTAAACTATGATTAAAACAGGTCCAAATGCTTTAAAATTTTGACAAGGGCATCAATATACCACCAGGAAGGTCCTGCAAAAAGAACAGTCAAGAAATTCCTCGCCGATTTGAATTCGCTTTGGGGTGGGACGGATTTACCTGTAACAAAACACCGAAAAGGTACTGTCCCAATGTCCTACCTAGGAAGCTCCAAAAGACCTGCAAACTTAAGGTTAGCTAATTGGCGGAATTTTGGGAAGACCCAGATGGTCATATTTTCCCAATTTGGCCTCCATCAACAGGAATTTGATGATGCCACCTGTAGGTTAGTGGAAGTGAGCAATGCTAGAAATATGATCAAAATTGTTCAAAACAAAACGAAATTCAAATGACAACCTATCTAAGCATCATAGAATTGAATGCAAAAATGAAAGCAAGCAAATCCACCATGGAATTCCCATCGCTCCGAAAAGGGGTGATTAGGATTGTGGTAGTGTGGGAGGGGGCGCCCATGGGGTAGGCCGTCCACTGTTTGAGGCTTGATTTCGACACCAATCCACTTGGGATGGGTCCAAAACCTCTTGTGTGGTATTGTCGACAAATTTGGTGGGATATTGTGGCCAAATGTTGGGTTTTGGGTCCAAGATTCATCCTCCCAATAGTCACCCAATGACCTCCCCTCTAAAGGAGATCAAGGATGTGGAAGGTGTAAATCCAAAAGGTGTGAGGTATGACAATAAAATGACAGCACTTCGTTGCTCTGAAATTCTACTCTTCTCCATGTTTTGGGGTGAGGAAACTCACCAATTTATAGACCTGGAGGTCTCTTGAAATGGTCATGCAAGAGGCGCCACTTGGCAATCATGCCTTCCCATGGGGAAGGAGATTCCTCCTTGAATAAGGACTTCATGACTGCCCTTGTAACAACCTCTAATGCTTGAAAACGCTCACCCACACTCCCCTGCAATGAAGGAAGCATTAAGTGGCGGATCTGAGCTGCCATTTGTCAAGATTTGACTTTTTGCCCGTCAAACCTAAAATTCGCCCCACCCTAGAGCGAATTTGGAATTCGTCCCGGGGTGGGGCGGATCCTAGTTTGAATCCGTCCCGGGGTGGAACGGATATTGAGCAAAGTGCCTGAAGGTGCCAAATTGATCTCTGACCTTCCAAAACTACTGTGAGAGTGGTTAAGACCACTGTTTAACCTCTGGGGGCTGCCCTTGGGGCTGTGTGTATCAAAGCGATCAATGTTTGCAGTCACATAATTAGATTGGTGTTGTTTTGGTGTCTATAGATGCCCCTTTTTGGGATGCGCTTTGCATGGTGCAGCACCAAGCAAAAAAAGATAACCAAAGCACTAATGATTAGGGTTTCTCAGTAACCTAACCAACTTTTGGTGCCCCAAGTATGGAAAGGGCATGCATTCTTGAATTCTTGCTTCTGACGAGTGAAGGAACTCAATTCAAGTGTTAACCTTTTTCGGTGAGGTGTTACTTGATCTTGGACATTGATCAGTGATGAATAGGTAAAGGGCGCAACCTTTTGTCTGTGAGAACCTTGCGTTCATGATTCACGAAATGCCAAGTGATTTTATCAGATTGTGATCATTGCTTGTTTACTGCCCCAAGCAGGAGTGTGATTTGTCTTTGTCAATGATTCTTTGAATGCATGCCATTCCTTAATTGGGTGTGTATTTGTTGATTGGTAACTAAGTGTGACTACCCCCTCAAGCGACGAATCGATGAGGGAATGAACTTCATGAGAAAAGCGACGAGTCGCTTGACCCAAGATGACTTGTGCAAGGGTGCCTTTAGATGGTTTAGCATTAAGCGTGTAAAATTTTCTGACATTTAGACCTATTTTTGGTGGGTGTTAACCCTTTTTGCTACGCTTTTTAGTGCTAAAATTGGCAAAAATCCATCTTCCCATGGAGCGGTCTAGCTATGGTAGCCTTCTTAGGGAGTAGGATAGTGACAATTTGTAACCCCAATGTCTGTTTTGGATGCCAATAATGTAGGCGCCTTCGTTCAGCAATGTTATTGCTATTTTTGGTTGGGTTTTGGCCCTTTTGGCGACGCCGTTTGGGGATGGAATTCTCGAAAATCCGTCTTCTTGTGGAGCAGTCTGGCTATGGTAGCCTTCTTAAGGAGTAGGATAGTGAGGATTTGTGACCTTGAAATCTATTTTGCATGCCCGAAATGTCAAGTGCCAAAGCACTCTCATCGGGCAAGTTTATTAGCTGTTTTGGTGCATTTTTGTTCAATTTTTGTTGTTTTTTGAAATTTTTGCTCTGGATTCATTTCGGGGTGGGGCGAATTCCTATTGAGAATTTGTTCCAGGGTGGGACAAGCGGTAACCAGAGTGCTCATCCCAGGGAGGAATGATTACAGGCTCAAAAAGCCTATTTAAAGGCCAAAACTAGGGTTTGGGCTCATTTGCACTTGTTTTTCTAGCGCTTTTGAGCTCTGGGGAGGAGGAGGCTAATTCTGTGAAGAGAAGCGCTACAAAATTTCTCCTAACATCATGAGTGCACAAAATGGGTCGAGCGGCAGAGCCGGAGTGAGACCAGTAAGTGCTCCTTAGCATTATTGCTTTTGTTTATTAAATGTTCTAAAACTGCGAGTTATTTGTTTGTTTTTCTTTGTTATGAATTTTTGTGAATTTTGTTGTTTTTAAGCTGTACATTGGTAGGCAATGTTATATATCCATGTTATTACTATACAGTTTTCATGATTTTAATGTTTTTGTGTTGTTTTCTTTTACAGATTGTGAAGAGTCGGTATCGTGTACCTACTACTTTTGTTGAAGCGCAAGGGGCGCTAACTATGGCTGACTGGGAGTGGCTTGATGCCCTTGGTCAAAAGCAAGTGGCTCGACTGGAGCCTGTGGTCGGGGATCGGGCCTATCTAACACGTGGGGAGCTTGGAAGGCTAGGAACACTAAGGTATTTAGAGACAAAGCTTTTTCTACCCAGCTTTTGAGCAACCGCGTTATTGGCAAGATGGTGGAGAATGTGGAAACTCCTTCTGCGTTTATGGATTTCCTTGAGGCTTCCTCCCAGAGTGAAATATTGATCAAAAATGTTTTTGGGTTTGGCCATGTTGATCGCCCTCCTCCGGCTCCCAATCTCAGAAGTTTGGTTAAATGGAAACCCCCTCCCACGAGTTGGGTTAAATTAAATTTTGACGGGGCGGCTAAGGGAAGTCCCAATCTGGCAAGTTCAGGAGGTGTTATTTGCGACCACGAAGGGAATTTGTTGTTGGCATTTTTTGAATCTATGGGAACATGATATTCCTAGGTGGCGGAAGCAAGGGAAACATATAAGGGAGTTTCCTTGTTAAGAGAGCTTAACTTTAAAAAAGTAGTTATTGAAGGCGACTCTAAAAATGTTATAAGGATGCTAAAAGGGGCCTGTCATGTTAGTTGGAAAGTGGCCAATTTCATTGATGAGGGAATTGCTTTATATCAGGATTTGGAGGAAATTTAACTTATTCACATGTTCATAGGGAAACGGTGCGGCAGACTTAATGGCAAATGTGGGAGTGTATCTTCACAGATATACTATTTTGCAGAGGGATTTCCCTCTAGATCTTATCAGTCGTGCCCAAATTGATGTCCATTAATTGGAGGTGGGTGGTGGGGGCTTTCGTAGTGGGATTGTTAGGTGTCGGGTGTAATGGTCTTGCATTGAGGATGATTCCAGTTCTTCCTCGTGTCACGGTAAAGCCTCCCTTTCAAAATTTTCTTGCTCTTTGCACTCAAGCCTTGGGATTGTTGTGTAAGAGAATGTTCTAAATATTGTGTTTGGAACGTGGAAGTTTGATTACTTCCCATTGTAACGTATTATCTATTCTTCATCTAGACATTCGAAGGTTTCTCCGCTGGAATTGGGATGCCCGAAGACTATTTTTTCCTGGGCTCTTTATTACCCTTGGGATGAAGTGCCCATTGATGTCTACGTCGAGGTGGCTTCCCTCTAGCTTTGCTCTCTTGAAGGGCCTTGAATTTGGAATGTTATTTTGTATTAGGATTCACCTTCTTTCTGGGGACCGTTGGTTTTCTAATCCTGGGAATCCTTCCACTTATGTGTCATTGTTGGTGATGTTTGGCGAGGTGGCTTCGTGCAGTTTCTCCACCTTTTCTTTTTGCTTTGCCATGTGGAGGCTTCTCGGTGTCTATTCGCAAGATGAGGTGGTATTGCTTTGTCTCGGGTATTTCGCGTTCTCCTTTTCGTTGGCCTTTCCTCTTGGCTAAGGTTTCTAATATTCTTCACAGTCTCCGTCTGATGGAGATTTAACAACACGTGTGGAGTTCTTTGTAGCTGATACTGGATTGTGTTGAGGAGGCGGCCTATTTGTCTAGTGGGATTATTTTTGAGTTTGACTCTGTGATGTAGAACCATATCGATTCTTTTACAGGTATTCTTAGGTTCTTCTGCTCCTTTGGTCCCTTTGTTTTGTAGTGTTATTGTCTGTTTAATGTTTTGTTGTAAGCTTCCTTGTAAAATTTTTAGGGACCCCTTTCAAAACCTTTTCTCCTTACTATTACCAAAAAAAAAAAAATCTCTTAAAATAATTGCTGGCATGATTATAAAATAATAGCCACTTACATTCTTATTTAAAAAAAAAAAAAAATTAAGAGCTTCTTGGATTCCCATAAGACTTTTACTTTTGATCAAATTTATCTCTTCTAGTTCACCTTTAGGCTATAGTACAAAATTTATGGTGGTAGAACTACTCATATATAGGCTCATGCAAAGGAATACCTATCTAAGGAGGCTAAGACCAGGAGCCCATATGTAAGGCTAAGTCTTCAAAGAAATGAAAGACCACTTGTATATATTATAAAAGGGAGAAACATCCAACAAATAATTGCTTGTTGAAGCTATAGATGATTGAATCAAGGTGGATGATTTTCAGATGATGGAGGATATTTAGATGGATTTTCCTCAACTATAGAGTCCCACTAGAGAATCCAATTTGGGGGGAAGATATTATTTTTACTAATGTCTTCTCTCCTTGGCCTCTTAGTTGAGATTATGGGGGGTGTTATGACCAAGAGTCTACTTAGTGTGATGTATTGTATAGGCCTAAGGGCACATCATTGCACAATATAATTTGATATTTTGTAATATTTTATTATGTAAGCCCAATAGGCCATGGTTAGTCTTGTTATGGTAAAATCTCATTTAATATCTATAATTAACCTAAAGACCATATGTTATGTCAAATTATATTAATATTTATTATGTATTTTGAGGTTTTGGTATTGCTATAACTAACTCCCTCACACTCCTCATTTGTTATCTGAGTGTTGTGCAGTATAATTTATGGAAAATGATTATTTATGGTGTCTACGGTGCCCATAATTCTCTTTCTTACTTTTTCCTTTCTGTATAATATTTGAGTAAATATTTTGCTTTTGTTCATTTCTAGAAAGTATTGTAAATTCTATAAGTCAAAATTGAGTAAACATTGCAAATGAAGTGTAGAATAGGAATATAATTTTTATTTTCAAATAAAACTATATAAATATGTTAAAGGTATATTAGTATACATGGCCCTTATTTATTTGATTTATTAGGATAGACTAAGTGAAACATATAGATAGTTCATAATTTTTTTCTAATTATTTTAATTGTTATTAATATAGAATTTTTTTATAGAGGATATCTATTAGGATACCAAATATTATGTATACAATTTCTATATAGAATGAAAGTAGACAAATAAAGATATGGTCTAGACTTTTTTATTTGTTTCTAAAACTTCCATTTTTTTCTAAAGATAAAGGTTTATTTTTGCTTTTAGAAACACCTCTAACAATCAATAAATAAAAAAACATAGAATTATAATAAAACTAAACAAAAATTACCTCTAACGATCAATAAATAAAAAACATAGAATTATAATAAAACTAGACAAAAATTTGGGTGTATAATGTATAATGTGTGTGTTAGAAGTCTAATTTGACCACTTTACTTACATAAACTCTCATAGTTCTCCAAGTTTTTAACCAATTTTCAAATTCTTAAATTTATTCCTTTAATAGTTGATACCAAGAGTCAATAGTAAAAACAAAAATGAAGCGGAATAGGTTTGGTGGAAGCAACCCATGTGGTTTGAACCTTGTACTTGTCAATTACTAAAAATAGTGTGGTTGTGACCGACTCTCCTATGTAACTAAAAAAAAAAAGAATCAATAGTAAAAATTAATAAAACTTTCATATAATGAAACAAATCTATAATGGCTCAATATAATAAAATGATTACAATGACCAAATGATATGGATTTAATACTTGCATTTAAGATTTTGATGTATATAACATGATCTTCCTGAAATATATTTTAAATAATAATATAATATATACTAACAATAAATTTAATATGACTATAAGATGTTATAAATTATACTCAAAGGCCTAACAAGTAGAGTTGCATATCCTAGCACTTCAACCCTTTCATATGAGATGAAGCACTTGTAGTTGTTTAACTTACTAAATAATTTATTGCTATAGTTGAACCAAGAATCTACTCTAACACCATCAATAGTCTTATAATATGACCGTGAGATTCAAATAAAATAAAATCATCATATTACCTATTTTCATTGAAGTTCATATTAATATCAATATCATGTAAAAGAAAACACTATAAGGATGTAATCAAAATACAACAATGATTCAAAAGACTACACATAACTAGTGGGGGCTATAGAGGAACAAGATTTTAAAGTTCGTCGTTCTTGAAGCCCCTCAAGGGATAGCTTGGGCTTGAGCTTTGACAAGCATAGCCAGTACGATGAGTTTGTTCTCCAATTGTCCTCGAGTGAGGGTAGTTTCAGTGGAGGCGCTAATTCCTTCAATTTGCTTCAAGGTCTAGGTGATTCAGAGGATGTCATGGATATTATGAATCCTGATAAGTCCTGATTTTTTTTTCTCATGGAATGTGCGAGGACTGACGAATCTAGTCCGTAAATACCTGGTCCGAAGCGAGCTGGTGAATTCTGCTCATTTGCATGGAGCTTTTGAATTTCTATGTCTGCAAGAAGTTAAGATAAGTGATTTCAATTTGCAGTGTGTTTGTAATTTTCTTAGTCCACGTAGCATGTTTTATTCTACCAAGCATTTGCTTGGGAAAGGAGGAGCTATCACTATCTTGGCACCCAAGTGGCAGCCACATGTGGTGACTTGGGGTGTTGACCCGTCCCACCAAGTTGTTTGGATTTTACTTGAGATTAGAGGGAAGTCATTTGGGGTGGTCAAAATTTATGCCTCTAGCGATGCTTCGATTAGGAGCTCTCTTTGGTGATGGATAGATTTCTCTCTACCTCTAGCCACTTGGGTTTTTTACGATGATTTCAACATGGTAGAAAAGGATTCAAATAAAATCAATCACTCTCCAAGATGTTGGTGCTCTGGCGAACATGAGCCCTAGTTTTTTATGAAAAATAAGCTGCATTTATTTGATTCAAAATCCTGCTTTATGTCTTCTGATTTTCCTCGGGAGCTATGGTTTACTTGGTTAAACTTCCAATCTGAGTCAACCAGGGTCCTCGAGAGGTTAGATCGAAAAGTGGTCTCTGAAAGTGATTCCTTTTATTTTTCTCATTTCAAGCTATCGATCCATTTTTCATAGCCCTGCCCGACACTACTCTTCTAGACCACACCCCCATTTTGTTTGTTATTTATATGTAGCATACACAACCCAAAGTTCACTCCTCTCAGTTATACTTTAATGTTTTCTTTTTACACAGTCCGACCATGAAGGTCCATATCTTTCAAATCTAGAACTTGCTCCCTCGGTCACAGGGCTCTCTAGGTTGGATTAATTGGTGGAACTCTGCTATCCAATGCACCACCAAAATGCTATGTATTTTAGGGGTGGACATTGCAAAACGTAGAAGACAAGCTAATTCAGCTTTGAAAGAAGAGCTCCATAAAGCTTGTCTCAAGCTTGAGAATTCTCCATATAATATAAATCTTTAGTCTCATGTTGCAGCCTTGAGGCATGAACTTAAGAAAGAGGAACTATATGAAGCTAAGGGAGCTCAACTTTGAGCTCGCCTACATTGGCTTCAAATTGGAGATAGAGTCTCTAAGAAATTCTTCAAAAGACTTCGGCCTCCTGCTTAGCATTCTCAATTCCATGCCATTCAAATGGAAGTAGGGAGGTTCACTGCACTTTCAAATATCATTAAGGCTTTTGTTCATCATTATCAGGGAGTTTTTGCTTCTCAACCTCTTACTGATGAGCGTCAACAGGTATTAGATGAATGTTGTTTTGTTGTTCCCTATAAGCTTTCTCCAACTAATGTGGAGTTGTGTGATACATCTTTATCCTTAGAGGAACTTAAGGAAGTTGTGTCCCTCATGGCCAATTATAAAGCCCCTATATTAGATGGTTTTTCTTGCAAATTATACAAGGACTTTCGGGAAAAGTTAGGTCCATATTTACACAAAGTTTACTTGGAAACCATACAATGTGGAACTCTAGGAGCCATCATCAACAAAGGAAATGTTTAGTTCATTCCTAAATTTGGTGATCCTGAACTATTTACCAGTTATAGGCCTATCACCCTTTTGAATGTGAGCTACAATATTATTGCTAAAGTCGTTGCTTGTAAGCTTCGGCCTCTTCTGCCACTGATAGTCAAACCTGAACAAACTAGGTTTGTTCAAAGAAAATATATTTTAGATAATGTGATTGTAGTTTGGGAAGGTATGGAATAGGCCCGCCCCTCATGACAAAATGTTATGTTTATTAAAATTAATTTTGAAAAAACATATGACAAAATGGAATGGTATTTCATTACCTCTATGCTTCAAGCATTGGGCTTTGGTCAGTTTTTCATCAGCACAATTTACATGCTTTTTCAAGATGCCTTGCTACTCTTACCTTGAACAATTATCAATCAAAATCCATTCAACTAGGTCGGTCTATTCGGCAGGGTTGTCCTCTCGCCCCCTCACTTTATATTCTTGCTGCTGAAGCTTTTGGCTATCTTTTGGCACATAAGGTTTCTCAAGGGAGCCTTAGAGGTATCTCACTCCCTAATTCCAGCCTCCAATTCCAGCCTTGAACTGGTTAATGGTCACTTTCCAATTCCAGCCTTCAACTGGTTAATGGTCACTTTCCCGATGATTTTTTTTTACTATTCAAGAAGAAGAATAGTCAAAATGGGAAAGGATACACAGGGACGGTCTTTAGAGTACCACTATTTCGCTTATAAACATGTGTTTGTCTTAAAGTTTGTTACGTATGTCAGCATTCGTAGTTGCAAACAGCCCCGAAAATTAAATGCAATGGACACTCTCAACAGAAGATTGACCTTTCATGGTGACCAGGAGACGCAATCCATCCAAAATCACCCTCAACTGCAACGGTACAGACAGCTATTGCTCAATTTGCCATTCCGTAAACATTATCAATGTCATATGAATATCGATTGATTTTCCCCTCCTGCTGAATAATATTATTAATTGATTTGCGATTGAAATTGGAAGACAGCTGCGGCCCACGGTCATACAAGCATGTGACTGGTTTTACAGCCATTATCAAAACTTACAGTTATTGTTTTCTTGCCTGTTCGTTATTAAAGCCCGACTGTCATCACAGTTGAAGTCCGCCGCCCACCACATGGCGATGATGTGTTTGTCTCACTATTCAACGTAGATGTAGAGAACAGAACGATAGTACCCGTCAAGTGTTCAGAACAAACGCGGCATTAGGTGGTTTCTGCGTTAATGGAATTGAACGACTTAGCTGGGTATTTGGTAAGGAATTAAATAGCTGGCTCAGCTGAGTTGAGTATATAAGGTGACTCTAGTGCTAAGAGTTCGTCAAAGAGAGAGTTGATACACATTTCAATTTCATTGTACTTGTAATCGGTATCAGGCAGCATGAAGAGAATGGCATTGGCATGGGCATCCAAAAACTCTGGAATGCTACTGATGCTGGTTCTCATTGTTACAGTGGGTCAAATTGTTGTCGAAGGCAGAATCCTCAACGTCTCCACAAAGTACGAAACGGATAATTTGGGTGGAGGTGGAGGAATTGGCGGTGGTGGCGGTTTTGGAAAAGGTGGCGGTGGTGGACTTAGTGGCGGCGGAGGTCTAGGCGGAGGCGGTGGTGGACTTGGTGGCGGCGGAGGTCTAGGCGGAGGCGGTGGTGGCGGGGCCGGTGGTGGCGCAGGAGGAGGTCTTGGCGGAGGTGCCGGTGGTGGGGCAGGAGGAGGTCTTGGCGGAGGTGCCGGTGGTGGCGCAGGAGGAGGAGGCGTAGGTGGGGGTGCCGGTGCCGGAGGAGGCGTCGGCGGAGGTGCTGGAGCAGGAGGCGGCGTAGGAGGAGGTGCTGGTGTTGGAGGTGGTGCCGGTGGTGGTGGTGGTGCGGGTGGAGGATTTGGAGGAGGAGTTGGTGGGGGTGGGGGAGCTGGTGGAGGAGGGGGCTTTGGCGGCGGCGGATTTTGAGTTTTTAGACATGGTTAGATTGGACCTTTATTTAAATTGTGTAATGACTAAATGTCTGGTTGCGTGCTTTTCCATTGATGGTTGCCGTCCATTTCCATTGGCAGGAAATGTGTGACCGCATTATTTTAACTTGCATTTCCAATAAAGATTACAAAGAAGTTGAATGTTAGACGCTGTCAAGCGGCTCTTTAAATTTCTTGTTATTCAAAGTTTTGATGGATTTAGTTATTAGAAGTTCAGTTTTTGATCGTAAATAGATTTTCAATTGGTATTCAGGCCATGTGAAAGAGAAAAATATGTTAATTTTTTACTTTGTTTCAGTTGTATGATTTTTATGGCCCATATGTTTATTTAAATAATAATAATAAAGTAAATAGGACTTTTAAATTTATTATAGAAAAGAAAATCTTCGTGGTTATTTGTTTTTTTTAACTTCTATAGCGAATTTTTGGTCTAAGCATATGATGTATTGGGTATCCAACTTAACTAGTTATATGCTTAAATTGGCTTCCCTATTTTGCATATTGGTATGCATTGTGTGGAAGTAAATAATTTTGGTTAAGAGTACGTTATTATTTTGCTCGTCATGATTGTTCCTAGCTTACTAATTATTTTGCTCGTCATGATTGTTCCTAGCTTACTAATCACGAAGAAGATGTACAGGAATTTGAGTAGGGGAGGTTAAATGTGTGAGCCTGAGGATCTTTTTTTTGTGTTTGTGTATTAAATGTTGGATGGACATAGGTAGTGGCTGTCAAGGTAATAATGTTGCCTTTGCCATGGTAGTCCTTGGTATGTTGATTAGGAAGGTGGTACATAGGGACTTGTGTGGAGGAGGCTTAATGTTCAATCATTAGGCTGTCCTATAGGAGAGTTTATTTTTGAAAAGAAATATAGGTTTGTTCCCTCTTTTCAGTTATAGGGGACAACTTTGATCCTTGAGGGTCCTTTTGGGTGCTAACTAGCATAGGTAGATTAAGACACACCTTTTTTTGTGAGACTTGGGTTCAACCTGTTTTATGGTTTCTTTGAATGTCAATATGGTGATTGATATGGAGTCTAATGATTGATTATTTAATTTTTTTTAATTTAAAATGTAATAAAGGATGGGCATCTAAAAAAATTATTCAAAGTGGTAGATCATTACCCACTTACTTTGCATAGTAGGAATAATGTGGTGAATTTCATACTATTTCTATGTGACAAGTAACAAATTTTTCATTTCAAATTTTCTAAGGTTTTTAAGGCTTAAATTTTTTTATGGAAGATTAATAGGTAAATGCTTTTGAATTCCATAATTTCTTGTATATTGAAGTGTTTTGGAGTTATGACCTTGGGGGTGCCTGTAAGTAAAGGTAGTAGTATGTTCTGATTCCTCTGAGTCCGTATCAGACCAATGATGACGGTACGAACCCTAAGCGATGGTGGTCCTCATCTCACGTCGGTTAACCTTAATGAGATGAATAGGTTTGTTGGATGCAGTCCTTGTGGTTTGAACCCTGTGCTCGTCAGTTACTAAAAATAGTGGTTGTTACCAACTCTCCCATGTAACAAAAAAAAAAGTGTTTTGGAGTTATGGTTCTAGATTAAATAGATTTTGTCCTATTTGCATTGGTGACATTAGTTGGAGGTCTTATTGTATTGTAAATAGTGATTCAACCAAGATGGATCCTTTGGCATATGTTGCTTGAATGGAAAAATTATAATGCTTGGTTAATCCAAATGATTAGTGCATTGAGAAATAAGAAACTTTGATGCATATTTGAAGGAGGACTATTAAAGGCTCTTGATGAAAATATTTATACTCATAAGGAGGAAGCCTTAAGTCTATTTTTATTTTTGGTCAAACTTAATATTATTTTCCACATTAAATATTGAGAGTTATCTAAGGTATGCACCAAGTTGAAAGCTTTATGCCACAAAGGTTAATATATTAGAGTTAGAGTTCTCTTCTCTTTGGATAATGGATTTTAGTAACTTGGAGGATGCTATTTAACAATTGAATCATTTAATAATAAATATTGCATCTCTTGGAGTTAAAGATAAGGATGATGTAGAATGGTTCAATATTATCCTTACTAATCTTTCTTCTCCTTTTCATATCATATAATCATTGGACTAGTGATGCATGGTCCTACGTATAAGAAAGAATTTGTACCTTTAACCCTCAATGGTCTCTCTTTTGTTCTCAATCACTCTGAAGGTGCTATTTGAAATTATGGTATTTTCTTTTAGGCATAAGATCATGAAAATGATTTTGAATGATAAATCCAATTCCAATAAGAGGCTCCAAATGAAAAATATAGATGGAAAATATATGGAGTTTCAATAAAAAATTGTTTTCTTACTAAATGAATTATGACTATAAAGTACTCCAAATGAGTTGTCCCTTATCACTCCTTAATTATCAACAAATATTAGATCTATGGCCTCATGCCTTCGGCCTTAGTGATTATCATGCATTTATCCCATCGATAATACCTCGAAACTGTAATCTGTTCCTCTATGTAACATTTCTTTCCATATTTCTTTGCTTTTGGCCTTCAATCATTATTTGATGAGCAGTTTGCACCACGCCTCTCAAGCTTAGGCTCACTACCACATCTTTCAAGCTCTTTTTCATTGTGCACCCTCCCCTGATCCTACAAAGTTTAACTGTGAATTGGTGTCTGATCCCAAAGGTGAAGCACAAACACCCAAAGTCAAACCAAAATCCTACTGGTGTTGCATTTGAATTAATTCAATATCTGAGAAAGAAAAAAGTCTCCAATTTATATTGAGTCCAACCACTCCTTAGAGGAAGCAACTAACTCTTTCCTTATGGTTCAAAAATCAAGAAAGATAGTACTTCCCTGAACACTCCTCCCCGTATGACAACCACCCAGAGAAAAACTCCCCTCCTATTAAAATATTCCCTCCAAGATACATGTATCCTATTCATCAACAATAAAGCCTATATGCATGGGTCTAATGATTTTCTCGGTGCCATGCTTAGAGTAGCAAAAATGAACATCTCCTTCATTCAACAAATTGTTGCCTTACTAGAAGTGTATAGAAAGAAATATGAGGATAATGATTTTTAATTTATGTGTTCATTTTTCTTCCTCCTCTACTCTCCCTTTCTCGTTTTGCTATATTTTTGTAAAACATTTCATGGTTCTCCCTTGTTTTGATTATGTTGTTGTTTTGCTCAATCTAGTCCCTAGGAGCCTGTCTTGTAGGGCCCTCTCCAAGGGTCATTTCCTTTTGTAAAATTTTCAGGGACCCTTTCAAAATCCCTTCCACAAATCAATCAATAAGAAAAATTTACTCTAAAAAATGTAATAAAGAACAATGAGAAAAAAATATTTTCTCATAACATGCTATGATATTTGGAATATTAAATGCATCTTGGATCTCAAAAGGAATTTAGGTTGAAAAATATTGACCATAAATATTGAAAGAAATAGTCAATCCATAAAATTGCATATCATAAATTTAACTAATATTTTTTGTAGTTTTTAAATATGTAAACAAATTCATAAAATTCTCAACTAGGTCATGAGATTTTTGGGTCTTAAAAAAAATAGTAAATTTATAATTTAAAGGTATAAATGAAGGTAAATGCAATCTACTCTGGCATTGTTTTAGCCTATTTTATGACAACAATTTCTTAAATTATACGATATGCTCAACTTTAACAAGGTGTAAGTGTTACTTTGATCAAGAATTAGAGGAATGTTTTATTGAATTTGTAATCGTATTCATGGACAAGAGCCAACATTGCGTGATGTATTGTATAGGCCTAAGGGCATATCGTTGTGCAATGTGTAATATTTTATATTTTTTTTATGTAATCCCAATGGGCCATGGTTAATCTTGTTATGGTTATTTAATATTTATAGTTAACCAAAAGCCCACTTGTTATGTCAGCTTAGGGTAATATTTATGATGTAGTTTAGGGTTTTTCTATTGCTATAAATACCCTTTCACACTCCTCATTTGTTATCAAATAATTGTGCAATAGAAGCAATCGATACTAATTATATATGGGGCCTACAAGCATCCAAAATTCTTATTTCATCCATTTTCCTTTCTATATAATATTTGAGTAAGTGTTTTGTTTCCATTCATTCGTAGAATGTATTGTGAATTCCATCACGATATTAGAGTTGGTGTAGAGTGGCATTGCTTGGTCATGCAAGAAGTATCTTTAGAGCCTTCAATATTTCTTCCATTATACAAGACAAATTTATTTTTTAATTTTTTTGGCAGTTCTAAAATTCTTTTGGATATTTATTTTAATCCATTATGATTAAAGTTTTTATTGGTTCTCTATCTAATTTTCTTTTCTAAATTTTAGGCTTTACCCTTCTCTCCTTTAAATGCAAAATAGAGTAAAAATAGCTTCAAATTTGAATTTTAAATTGATACTAGCACCATTTTGCTTGTGTATTCATTTGTACACAACTTGAAGACAATGTCGTCTACCTTTGGTATGTTTGGCAGATTCTTCATGAAGGATCATATTAGTTTTACTAGATTTAATGGTGTAGTGTAATGGTTTCTTGACAAAGTGTGTTCTTGGATTTGAAGATGTGGGGGTTCAATTCTCCATGCAACCTAACTTTTTATGCTTAGGGTCGATACTTCCATCAAGTGGCTCCATGGGTTTTTTATGTCCCAATTGGTATCATGACCTAGCAACTAGTTAAGCATTTGCAAGAGGATTTATTGATAGAGGCTCGTGGTTTGAGAACTTAGCATAACCATTTTTATTTCAAATAAATATCTAATTGTTGACTACTATGGCTTAATTTGTGGTTTCGTTGCAACATATGTTCATGGCTTGTTGGTAACACAACCTTTTGTAACATGCTTAGGTCCTTGAGGTTACAGGTTTGAGTCTTAGTGTAATATTTTTCATTTAAGGCCACACAAAAGGGAAGGATAAAATATAGGACTTCACTCTCTTTTCTCAATAGAAAGTTATCTAGCATGGTTATGCCAAGGTTCTTACCATTGTGAGGGCTTGAGTTTGAACCCCATGGAGGTAAGTTTTGGAAAATTCAAGGAAGTCTAGACCCATGGCCAACATGACAACCAAATTGAACCTCTATAGTTCTATGCAATACACTTGATATATATATATATATATATATATATATATATATATATATATATATATATATATATATATATATATATATATATATATATATATATATATGTGTGTGTGTGTGTGTGTGTGTGTGTGTGTGTGTGTGTGTGTGTGTGTGTGTGTGTGTGTGTGTGTGTGTGTGTTTTCCATAACCTTTGCAAACAAAAGCATTTTAATTTGGATGATTTTTAAACCCTTTCTACTTATGGCATTAGTTTATGGACCTACTATAATGTTAGGGGTTGGCTTTTGTAAGATGGACCACAAAGTCCTAGTTACTCATCTTAATGTGTAAAATTACAATATTTGGTCAACTCAAATGATCAACAAAGTAAGAACTTGTGGTGTATATTTTAGAAGGATAAAGTATCAGCTCTTGATGATAAAGCTCAACATCAAAATATAGAAGATGCTCTAGATTTATTTTCCATGTTGATTAAACTAGCATTGCTTTTCCATATCAAAGAAAAAAATGACCCTATCAAGGTATGGTCAAAGTTGCATGAACTATTTGGAAATGCTAATACTATTGAAGTATATAATTTAGGATTAGAAATGTTTTCTCTTAAGTTAATCAAGCTTGATAATGTTGAGTACTATATTGCAAGACTCAAGGCTTTGAGAAAAGATATTACATCTTCTAGTGGCAAAACGAAAGGTTATATAGAATGCATTAAGATTGTTCTTGGTAATCGGCCCTCTCCTATTAGATATTGAACCTAATACGTCATTTTATTCCTATGTTCTTGGATTCCCATAAGACTTTTACTTTTGATCAAATTTTCTCTCTTCTAGTTTAGATTTAGGCTACAGTACAAAATTTATGGTGGTAGAACTACTCATATATAGGGTCATGCAAAGGAATACCTATCTAAGGAGGCTAAGACCCAGGAACCCATAGGTAAGGCTAATTCTTCAAAGAAATCAAATACCACTTGTATATATTATAAAAGGGAGAAACATCCAACAAAGAATTTCTTGTTGAAGCTATAGATGATTGAATCAAGGTGGATGACTTTCAGATGATGGAGGATATTTAGATGAATTTTACCCAATTATAGAGTCCCACTAGAGAATCCAATTTGGGGGGAAGATATTATTGTTACTAATGTCTTCTCTCCTTGGCCTCTTAGTTGAGATTATGGGGGGTGTTATGACCAAGAGTCTACTTAGTGTGATGTATTGTATAGGCCTAAGGGCACATCATTGCACAATCTAATTTGATATTTTGTAATATTTTGTTATGTAAGCCCAATAGGCCATGGTTAGTCTTGTTATGGTAAAATTTCATATAATATCTATAATTAACCTAAATACCATATGTTATGTCAAATTAGGTTAATATTTATTATGTATTTTGAGGTTTTGGTATTGCTCTAACTACCTTCCTCACACTCCTCATTTGGTATCTGAGTGTTGTGCAATATAATTTATGGAAAATGATTATTTATGGTGTCTACGGTACCTATAATTCTCTTTATTACTTTTTCCTTTCTGTATAATATTTGAGTAAATATTTTGCTTTTGTTCATTTCTAGAAAGTATTGTAAATTCTATCAAGTCAAAATTGAGTAAACATAGCAAATGAAGTGTAGAATAGAAATATAATTTTTATTTTCAAATAAAACTATATAAATATGTTAAAGGTATATTAGTATACATGGTCCTTATTTTTATTGATTTATTAGGATAGACTAAGTGAAACATATGGAAAGTTCATAATTTTTTTCTAATTATTTTAATTGTTATTAGTATAGAATTTTTTATAGAGGATATCTATTAGGATACCAAATATTATGTATACAATTTCTATATAGAATGAAAGTAGACAAATAAGGATATGGTCTAGACTTTTTTATTTGTTTCTAAAACTTCCATGCTTTTCTAAAGATAAAGGTTTATTTTTCCTTTTAGAAACACCTCTAACAATCAATAAATAAAAAAACATAGAATTGTAATAAAACTAAACAAAAATTACCTCTAACAATCAATAAATAAAAAACATAGAATTATAATAAAACTAGACAAAAATTTGGGTGTATAATGTAAATTCCAACACTTAGTTTTACATAAATATAAATATATAAATATTTAATTTTAAGAAAACTAAACAAATATTATATATTTGAAATTTACATTCCAATAATTATCACTCCACAAATATTTATTACAAAATAATATGATCTTATCTTATTGTGAGGCCTCCCACTAGTGACCTATCAACAATAAAACTAGGTGTCGCTAAAATTTATCCAATTATTTAAAAAATGTGTCAAACTATAACCCTATAAGTTTTATAAAAAAAATAAATCTTAAAAATACAAAATTCACTTTTCATCTTGAGATATTCATTTTTTTCTTGAAAATGTTAGAGGTGTGATGCTTCCTCAACCAAAAGGTAGGTAGAGTTAAAATATAAATTTTATAATTTCATCATTTAAAAAAATGAATGTGTGTGTTAGAAGTCTAATTTTACCACTTTACTTACATAAACTCTCATAGTTCTCCAAGTTTTTAACCAATTTTCAAATTCTTAAATTTATTCCTTTAATAGTTGATACCAAGAGTCAATAGTAAAAAAAAAATAAAGCAAAATAGGTTTGGTGGAAGCAACCCATGTGGTTTGAACCCCGTACTTGTCAATTACTAAAAATAGTGTGGTTGTCACCAACTCTCCTATTTAACTAAAAAAACAAGAGAATCAATAGTAAAAATTAATAAAACTTTCATATAATGAAACAAATCTATAATGGCTCAATATAATAAAATGATTACAATGACCAAATGATATGGATTTAATACTTGCATTTAAGATTTTGATGTATATAACATGATCTTCCTGAAATATATTTTAAATAATAATATAATATATACTAACAATAAATTTAATATGACTATAAGATGTTATAAATTATACTCAAAGGCCTAACAAGTAGAGTTGCATATCCTAGCACTTTAATCCTTTCATATGAGATGAAGCACTTGTAGTTGTTTAACTTACTAAATAATTTATTGCTATAGTTGAACCAAGAATCCACTCTAACACCATCAATAGTCTTATAATATGACCGTGAGATTCAAATCAAATAAAATCATCATATTACCTATTTTCATTGAAGTTCATATTAATATCAATATCATGTAAAAGAAAACACTATAAGGATGTAATCAAAATACAACAATGATTCAAAAGACTGTACAAAGCTAGTGGGGGCTGTAGAGGAACAAGATTTTAAAGTTCATCGTTCTCGAAGCCCCTCGAGGGATAGCTTGGGCTTGAGCTTTGACAAGTGTCACCAATGCGATGAGTTTGTTCTCCAATTGTCCTCGAGTGTGGGTAGTTTCAGTGGAGGCACTAATTCCTTCAGTTTGCTTCGAGGTCTAGGTGATTCAAAGGATGTCATGGATATTATGAATCCTGATAAGTCCTCCTAATTTTTTTCTCATGGAACGTGCGAGGACTGGGCGATCCAGTCCGTAAACACGTGGTCTGAAGTGATCTGGTGACTGCTGCTCGTAAGCATGGAGCTTTTGAATTTCTATGTTTGCAAGAAGTTAAGTGATTTCAATTTGTAGTGTGTTTGTAATTTTCTTAGTCCACGAAGCATGTTTTATTCTGCCAAGCATTTGTCTGGGAAAGGAGGAGCTATCACTATCTTGACACCCAAGTGGCAACCACATGTGGTGACTTGGGGTGTTGACCCATCCCACCAATTTGTTTGGATTTTACTTGAGATTAGAGGGAAGTCGTTTGGGGTGGTCAACATTTATGCCTCTAACGATGCTTCGATTAGGAGCTCTCTTTGATGATGGCTAGCTTTCTCTCTACCTCTAGCCACTTGGGTTTTTTACGATGATTTCAACATGGTAGAAAAGGATTCGGATAAAATCAGTCACTCTCCAAGATGTTGGTGCTCTGGAGAACATGAGGCCTAGTTTTTTATGAAAAATAAGCTGCATTTATTTGATCCAAAATCCTGCTTTACGTCCTCTGATTTTTCGTGGGAGATCTGGTTTACTTGGTCGAACTTCCAATCTGAGTCAGCCAGGGTCCTCGACATGTTAGATCGAGAAGTGGTCTTTGAAAGTGATTCCTTTTATTTTTCTCATTTCAAGCCCTCGATCCCTTTTGTCACAGCCTTGCCCGACACTACTCTTTCAGACCACACCCCCATTTTGTTTGTTATCAACATGTAGCATACACAACCCAAAGTTCACTCCTCTCAGTTCTACTTTAATGTTTTCTTTTTACACTGTCCGGCCATGAAGGTCCATATCTTTCGAATCTAGAACTTGCTCCCTCGGTCACAGGGCTCTCTAGGATGGATTAATTGGTGATTTTTTGCTATCCAATGCACCACAAAAATGCTACGTATTTTAGGGGTAGACAAGCTAATTCAGCTTTGAAAGAAGAGCTCCATAAAGCTTATCTCAAGCTTGAGAATTCTCCATTTAATATAAATCTTCAGTCTCATGTTGCAGCCTTGAGGCATAAAGTTAAGAAAGAGGAACTATATGAAGCTAAGGGAGATCAACTTTGAGCTCGCCTACATTGGCTTCAAATTGGAGATAGAGTCTCTAAGGAATTCTTCAAAAGGCTTCGACCTCCTGCTCAGCATTCTCAATTCCATGCCATTCAAATGGAAGCAGGGAGGTTCACTACACTTTCGGATATCATTAAGGCTTTTGTTCATCATTATAAGGGAGTTTTTGCTTCTCAACCTCTTAATGATGAGCGTCAACAGGTATTAGATGAATGTTGTTTTGTTGTTCCCTATAAGCTTTCTCCCACTCAAGTGGAGTTGTGTGATACACCTTTATCCTTAGAGGATCTTAAGGAAGCTTTGTCCCTCATGGCCAATGATAAAGCCCCTAGATTAGATGGCTTTCCTTACAAATTCTACAAGGAATTTTGGGACATGCTAGGTCCATATTTGCACAAAGTTTACCTGGAAGCCATACAATGTGGAACTCTAGGAGCCATCATCAACAAAGGGAATGTTAAGTTCATTCCTAAATCTGGTGATCCTGAACTATTTACCAGTTGGAGGCCTATCACCCTTTTGAATGTGAGCTACAATATTATTGCTAAAGTTGTTGCTCGTAAGCTTCGGCCTCTTCTGCCACTGATAGTCGAACCTAAACAAACTAGGTTTTTTCAAGGAAGATATATTTTAGATAATGTGCTTGTAGTTTGGGAAGGTATGGAATGGGCCCGCTCCTCAAGACAAAATGCTATGTTTATTAAAATTAATTTTGAAAAAACATATGACAAAATGGAATGGTATTTCATTACCTCTATGCTTCAAGCATTGGGCTTTGGTCAATTTTCGTGAGCACAATTTGCATGCTTTTTCAAGATGCCTTTGCTACTCTTACCATTCAACTAAGTCAGCCTATTCGGCAGTCTCGTCCCTTCACTTTATATTCTTGCTGCTTAAGCTTTTGGCTATCTTTTGACACATAAAGTTTCTCAAAAAAAGCCTTAAAGGTGTCTCACTCCCTAATTCCAGCCTTCAACTGGTTAATGGTCACTTTGCAGATGATTTTTTTTTACTATTCAAGAAGAAGAATAGTCAAAATGGGAAAGGATACACAGGAACGGTCTTTAGAGTACCACTACTTCGCTTATAAACATGTGTTTGTCTTAAAGTTTGTTACGTATGTCAGCATCCGTAGTTGCAAACAGCCCCGAAAATTAAATGCAATGGACACTCTCAACAGAAGATTGACCTTTCATGGTGACCAGGAGACGCAATCCATCCAAAATCACCCTCAACTGCAACGGTACAGACAGCTATTGCTCAATTTGCCATTCCGTAAACATTATCAATGTCATATGAATATCGATTGATTTTCCCCTCCTGCTGAATAATATTATTAATTGATTTGCGATTGAAATTGGAAGACAGCTGCGGCCCACGGTCATACAAGCATGTGACTGGTTTTACAGCCATTATCAAAACTTACAGTTATTGTTTTCTTGCCTGTTCGTTATTAAAGCCCGACTGTCATCACAGTTGAAGTCCGCCGCCCGCCACATGGCAATGATGTGTTTGTCTCACTATTCAACGTAGATGTAGAGAACAGAACGATAGTACCCGTCAAGTGTTCAGAACAAACGCGGCATTAGGTGGTTTCTGCGTTAATGGAATTGAACGACTTAGCTGGGTATTTGGTAAGGAATTAAATAGCTGGCTCAGCTGAGTTGAGTATATAAGGTGACTCTAGTGCTAAGAGTTCGTCAAAGAGAGAGTTGATACACATTTCAATTTCATTGTACTTGTAATCGGTATCAGGCAGCATGAAGAGAATGGCATTGGCATGGGCATCCAAAAACTCTGGAATGCTACTGATGCTGGTTCTCATTGTTACAGTGGGTCAAATTGTTGTCGAAGGCAGAATCCTCAACGTCTCCACAAAGTACGAAACGGATAATTTGGGTGGAGGTGGAGGAATTGGCGGTGGTGGCGGTTTTGGAAAAGGTGGCGGTGGTGGACTTGGTGGCGGCGGAGGTCTAGGCGGAGGCGGTGGTGGACTTGGTGGCGGCGGAGGTCTAGGCGGAGGCGGTGGTGGCGGGGCCGGTGGTGGCGCAGGAGGAGGTCTTGGCGGAGGTGCCGGTGGTGGGGCAGGAGGAGGTCTTGGCGGAGGTGCCGGTGGTGGCGCAGGAGGAGGTGCTGGAGGAGGTGCCGGAGGAGGTGCCGGTGGTGGCGTAGGTGGGGGTGCCGGTGCCGGAGGAGGCGTCGGCGGAGGTGCTGGAGCAGGAGGCGGCGTAGGAGGAGGTGCTGGTGTTGGAGGTGGTGCCGGTGGTGGTGGTGGTGCGGGTGGAGGATTTGGAGGAGGAGTTGGTGGGGGTGGGGGAGCTGGTGGAGGAGGGGGCTTTGGCGGCGGCGGATTTTGAGTTTTTAGACATGGTTAGATTGGACCTTTATTTAAATTGTGTAATGACTAAATGTCTGGTTGCGTGCTTTTCCATTGATGGTTGCCGTCCATTTCCGTTGGCAGGAAATGTGTGACCGCATTATTTTAACTTGCATTTCCAATAAAGATTACAAAGAAGTTGAATGTTAGACGCTGTCAAGCGGCTCTTTAAATTTCTTGTTATTCAAAGTTTTGATGGATTTAGTTATTAGAAGTTCAGTTTTTGATCGTAAATAGATTTTCAATTGGTATTCAGGCCATGTGAAAGAGAAAAATATGTTAATTTTTTACTTTGTTTCAGTTGTATGATTTTTATGGCCCATATGTTTATTTAAATAATAATAATAAAGTAAATAGGACTTTTAAATTTATTATAGAAAAGAAAATCTTCGTGGTTATTTGTTTTTTTTAACTTCTATAGCGAATTTTTGGTCTAAGCATATGATGTATTGGGTATCCAACTTAACTAGTTATATGCTTAAATTGGCTTCCCTATTTTGCGTATTGGTATGCATTGTGTGGAAGTAAATAATTTTGGTTAAGAGTACGTTATTATTTTGCTCGTCATGATTGTTCCTAGCTTACTAATTATTTTGCTCGTCATGATTGTTCCTAGCTTACTAATCACGAAGAAGATGTACAGGAATTTGAGTAGGGGAGGTTAAATGTGTGAGCCTGAGGATCTTTTTTTTGTGTTTGTGTATTAAATGTTGGATGGACATAGGTAGTGGCTGTCAAGGTAATAATGTTGCCTTTGCCATGGTAGTCCTTGGTATGTTGATTAGGAAGGTGGTACATAGGGACTTGTGTGGAGGAGGCTTAATGTTCAATCATTAGGCTGTCCTATAGGAGAGTTTATTTTTGAAAAGAAATATAGGTTTGTTCCCTCTTTTCAGTTATAGGGGACAACTTTGATCCTTGAGGGTCCTTTTGGGTGCTAACTAGCATAGGTAGATTAAGACACACCTTTTTTTGTGAGACTTGGGTTCAACCTGTTTTATGGTTTCTTTGAATGTCAATATGGTGATTGATATGGAGTCTAATGATTGATTATTTAATTTTTTTTAATTTAAAATGTAATAAAGGATGGGCATCTAAAAAAATTATTCAAAGTGGTAGATCATTACCCACTTACTTTGCATAGTAGGAATAATGTGGTGAATTTCATACTATTTCTATGTGACAAGTAACAAATTTTTCATTTCAAATTTTCTAAGGTTTTTAAGGCTTAAATTTTTTTATGGAAGATTAATAGGTAAATGCTTTTGAATTCCATAATTTCTTGTATATTGAAGTGTTTTGGAGTTATGACCTTGGGGGTGCCTGTAAGTAAAGGTAGTAGTATGTTCTGATTCCTCTGAGTCCGTATCAGACCAATGATGACGGTACGAACCCTAAGCGATGGTGGAACTCATCTCACGTCGGTTAACCTTAATGAGATGAATAGGTTTGTTGGATGCAATCCTCGTGGTTTGAACCCTGTGCTCGTCAGTTACTAAAAATAGTGGTTGTTACCAACTCTCCCATGTAACAAAAAAAAAAGTGTTTTGGAGTTATGGTTCTAGATTAAATAGATTTTGTCCTATTTGCATTGGTGACATTAGTTGGAGGTCTTATTGTATTGTAAATAGTGATTCAACCAAGATGGATCCTTTGGCATATGTTGCTTGAATGGAAAAATTATAATGCTTGGTTAATCCAAATGATTAGTGCATTGAGAAATAAGAAACTTTGATGCATATTTGAAGGAGGACTATTAAAGGCTCTTGATGAAAATATTTATACTCATAAGGAGGAAGCCTTAAGTCTATTTTTATTTTTGGTCAAACTTAATATTATTTTCCACATTAAATATTGAGAGTTATCTAAGGTATGCACCAAGTTGAAAGCTTTATGCCACAAAGGTTAATATATTAGAGTTAGAGTTCTCTTCTCTTTGGATAATGGATTTTAGTAACTTGGAGGATGCTATTTAACAATTGAATCATTTAATAATAAATATTGCATCTCTTGGAGTTAAAGATAAGGATGATGTAGAATGGTTCAATATTATCCTTACTAATCTTTCTTCTCCTTGTCATATCATATAATCATTGGACTAGTGATGCATGGTCCTACGTATAAGAAAGAATTTGTACCTTTAACCCTCAATGGTCTCTCTTTTGTTCTCAATCACTCTGAATGTGCTATTTGAAATTATGGTATTTTCTTTTAGGCATAAGATCATGAAAATGATTTTGAATGATAAATCCAATTCCAATAAGAGGCTCCAAATGAAAAATATAGATGGAAAATATATGGAGTTTCAATAAAAAATTGTTTTCTTACTAAATGAATTATGACTATAAAGTACTCCAAATGAGTTGTCCCTTATCACTCCTTAATTATCAACAAATATTAGATCTATGGCCTCATGCCTTCGGCCTTAGTGATTATCATGCATTTATCCCATCGATAATACCTCGAAACTGTAATATGTTCCTCTATGTAACATTTCTTTCCATATTTCTTTGCTTTTGGCCTTCAATCATTATTTGATGAGCAGTTTGCACCACGCCTCTCAAGCTTAGGCTCACTACCACATATTTCAAGCTCTTTTTCATTGTGCACCCTTCCCTGATCCTACAAAGTTTAACTGTGAATTGGTGTCTGATCCCAAAGGTGAAGCACAAACACCCAAAGTCAAACCAAAATCCTACTGGTGTTGCATTTGAATTAATTCAATATCTGAGAAAGAAAAAAGTCTCCAATTTATATTGAGTCCAACCACTCCTTAGAGGAAGCAACTAACTCTTTCCTTATGGTTCAAAAATCAAGAAAGATAGTACTTCCCTGAACACTCCTCCCCGTATGACAACCACCCAGAGAAAAACTCCCCTCCTATTAAAATATTCCCTTTGGTCAAACCAAAAGCTCCAAGGATTCTCACAATCGCTTGGTCACACTCTAAACGCCCCAAAGATACCCATAATCCCTTTGGTCAAACCAAAATCTCTAAGGATTCTCACAATCGCTTGGTCAACCCCTAAACACCCCAAAGGCACCCATAATCCCTTTGGTCAAACCAAAAGCTCCAAGGATTCTCACAATCACTTGGTCACCCAAAAATGCCCCAAAGGTGCCCACAAACCATTTGGTCAAACCAAACACCCCAAAGGTACCCATCATCCCTTTGGTCCAACCAAAATCTCCAAGGGTTCCCACAATCGCTTGGTCAAAAATAAGAAAATTCAAAAACAATAAAATCATCCAAAATAACAAAAATTTGCATCTCATTTCCATGCATACTCAAAATCATCACAACAATAAAGAACTATTTTGTATCTCATTTTCATACTCACAAAAATCAATCAATCGAAGACACAAAAATATAAGTTGCATAGGCATCGCAACCATACATTGCATATTTATTAATCATACAATTCAAATGCACGATAGATTGTAATTACTCGACAAATCCATCATTTTCCACATTTCTCCACTCTATAAACAGTCCATCAAAAATAAACGCCATTCACATCTTTTTGCCATATCATAGTCAGTTGTCTTCTAATGTATCTAGAGTTTTCATCATTCAGCTGTCATTAAATTTCTAGCCAAAAAATTGTACAAATTCAGACAGATTTTAAAAAGGTAGAGTTCTACTTGGATCACACCTCGTTACGTAGCATCCCAACACAAGTTAAAACACATAAAAATTCCCAAGTTGTGTAAATGAAAGATGCAATATGCAAAGCAATCTAGGATACCATCTAGTGAAAAGGTTATCTTGCTCATCCCCCTGTGCGAATGACCCCAAAAATGCTGAGAGTTGGCAAAAGGACAAGCATCTTCCCTACCCAATTCCCCAAGAAGCCCAAGTTCTCCAAAAGTTGCAAACATAAAAAAATTTGCAAAATTCAAAACTCCTAAATTTGACATCACAACCAAAGTGCATACATCAAAAGGCACATACAATAGTTATTCTCATCACTCCATATTCAAATCCCTTGCTCAAAAAAAAAAACAAAAATAAATAGTGATTTTTATCACTACAAAAGAGCAAGTATCCCAATACAATTGAAGAAAAGAAGGGAGTCAAACTTGAATCCCTGGAACTCTCAACGATTCGAAGGTCATGAGGTGCACCTCGAGTACCGGTTTGGTGGATAGCTTATCGGTCCACCGGTGGCAAACCTCCCGCATGATGATATATTTGTCATATTAACTTGTGTGCAGATCAATGTTTGCATGTGGATGAGCTAGCTTATGGTATCCTAGATAGCACCACAGATTAATTTGACTAAATACAACAAAGGAGTTAGTGGAGCTAATTAGGTGATCCTCAGTATAGGTTTGGTTGACAGCCTATCTGGCACTGGCGGTATCCTGACAAATACCACATAAACAAGCCAAATTATTGCATCACTCAAACGTACAAGAAATACTTCTGCTCAGTCCCGTGCTACCTGATCAGCCACCCCCCCTGTGAACCCATTGGAGCCACTCCCCAGCCTCAAGCAAAGTTGGACAATCCAGGTATGACCGCCAGACTACCTCCCTAGGAGCAAGTCACGAGAAGGCATCAGCGTAGTGCCCCACGACACCTGCCCATCATCGACTGTGCCCCCACTCATCCGACCTATGCCACAGTGCTGCATACCCTATTTCTCTGTCAACCATCTCCGCCCGAGTCATCCACGACAACCCCATCGACCTCTCCATAGCTATGTGCTACCAATCCCAGCACTACAATAGGTAACTGCATCCAATACCCTTTCGCCTTCGATAGCGGACCTCGTATAGCTCATAATAGAGCTGTGCCAGTAGTGTCTGCCCCCATATCATAATCAAGGGCTCCTTTGTTAGAGACTCCACCAACCTGAAGACCACCTCTAGCAGGTTCCACGAGAACCTCACACCTGAAGAGTCAGGCAACAACATGTTGGAGATGAGGCTCATCAGTAATGCGTGCCTCACTCCCAACATGCCCCTCTCTAGCCACCACCGTACCAAAATGCCACCAATATGGCAGTCGCCCTATGCCCTCTCCATCGAGCTGTCCACACCCAACTCCTCCCCATGATTGAAGCATCGTGTTAGCACTGTCGTCCGCTGATAATATGGCATCGTCCTAATAGGAAGCCCGTCTATCAAAATTCGTAGAATCCGATAGATGTCCTTGAGAGTCACTGTCATCTCCCCTGTTGGTAGATGGAAGGTATTGGTGTGAGGTTCCCATAGGTTGATCAACGCGGTCAAGTATGCTCGATCCCCCACCACAAGCTCTAGTCGCGTCACATGCTTGAGCCCAAGGGCGTCAAGCCACTCCCAGTCCGTCAAATTTAGCACCTCCCGGGTGTCAGATAACACCGTAGGCTGACGATACCGGCTCTTCACCACCTACAAAACATTAAAAAAAAACAAATAGTTTGCTAGTACCTAGGGTTTTTTTAACTCTACGTTTAAACTAAAATAAAAACCAAAAATTCAAAAAAAAATAGTTTGTCAGTACCTAGGGTTTTTAACTCTACGTTTAAACTGATAAATAAAAACAAAATGATCAAAATCAAAATAACAGTTTTTTGTTAACCTCGGGTTTATAACTCGAAGTTAACGAAAATACAAAAATCAAAATAAAAACAATTTTTCTAAAGCTAGGGTTTTGCTCTCAGTTTAACCTAGGTTTTTAGTTTTAAAACAATAAAAACATCACATTTAAACCTAGGGTTTCTTATAACCTTAACGAAAATACAAAAATCAAAATAAAAACAAATTTTCTAAAGCTAGGGTTTTGCTCTTAGTTTAACCTAGGGTTTTAGTTTTAAAACAATAAAAACATCGCAGTTAAACCTAGGGTTTCTTATAACCTTAACAATAATACAAAACAAAAAATAAAAAAAAACATTTCTTTTTAGCCTCAGGTTTTACCATAGTTTAAACGAAAAAACAAATTCAAAATAAATTACGATTTTAAAACTGTAAAATAAAACACAAGCTAACTAAACGAGAAGGAGCACTTATCGGTCTCGCTTCGGCTCCGTCGCTCGATCCGGTTCGTGAAATCATGGCGTCGGGAAAAATTCGACAATGCTTCGCTTCACAGACTCGACCTCCTCCTCCTCAGAGCTCCAAATCACCAGAAAAATTGAATGCAAATGAGCCCAAACCCTAGTTTTGGCCCTTAAATAGGCTCTTAGGCCTGTAATCGTTCCACCCTAGGACGAGCACTCTAGTTAGCGTTCATCCTGCCCTGGGACGAGCACTCTAGTTAGTGCTTGTCCCACCTTGAGACGATTACAAAACTGGTATTCGTCCCACCCAGGCTCGATTATAGAGCAAAAATTTTCAAAAATAGCAAAAAATTGCACAAAATGCACAAAAACAAGCAATAAAATTGTCCAATAAGAGTGCTTTTGCACTTGACATTTCGGGCATGCAAAACAGACGTCGGGGTCACAAATCCTCACTATCCTACTCCCTAAGAAGGCTACCATAGCTGGACCACTCCACGGGAGGACGAATTGCCGAGAATTTCATCCCCAAATGGCGTCCCAAAAAGGGTCTAAACCCACTCAAAAATAACAATAACATTGCCGAACAAGGCGCCTTTGCGCCTCTACTTCTTGGCATGCAAAATAGACGTCGGGGTCACAAATCCTCACTATCCTACTCCCTAATAAGGCTACCATAGCCGGACCGCTCCACGAGAGGACGAATTGTCAAGAATTTCAACCCTAAATGGTGTCACCAAAAGGGTTAACACCCACCAAAAACAGGTCTAAATGTCGGGAAACTACTCACATATTCAAAGATAAACAACTGAAAGGCACCCTTACACAAGTCACCTTGGGTCAAGCGACTCGTCGCTTTTCTCATGTAGGTCATTCCCTCATCAATTCGTCGCTTGAGGGGGTAACACTTAGTCACCAATCAACAAATACACACCCAATTAAGGAAATGGCATGCATTCAAAGAATCATTGACAAAGACAATCATGCCCCTACTTGGGTAGAAAACAAGCAATAATCACAAGCTGATCACACACTTGGCATTCGTTAATCATGAACTCAAGGTTCCCACAGACAAAAGGTTGCGCCCTTTGCCTATTCATGACTGATCAATGTCCAAGATCAAGTAACACCTCACCAAAAAAGGTTAACACTTGAATTGAGTTCCTTAGCTCGTCAAAAGCAAGGATTCAAGAATGCATGCCCTTTCCATACTTGAGGCATCAAAAGTTGGTTAGGTTACTGAGAAACCCTAATCATTAGTGCTTTGGTTATCTATTTTTGCTCAGCACTGTGCCACGCACAGCGCATCCCAAAAAGGGGCATCTGTAGACACCAAAATAGCACCAATCTGATTATGTGGCTACAAATGTTGATCGCATTGACACACACAGCCCCAGGGCAGCCCCCAGAGGTTAAAAAGTGGTCCTAACCACTCTCATAGTAGTTTTGTAAGGTCAGAGATTGATTTGGCACCTTTAAGGCACTTTGCTCTCTATTCGTCCCACCCAAGGATGATTACAGACTGGTATTCGTTCCACCTAGGTACGATTAGCAGTATTCGCTCCAGGGTAGGGCGAATAGCAGGTTTGACGGGCCAAAGGTCAAATATTGACAAATGGTAGCCCAGATCCACCACTTAACTCCTCCTTCATTGCATGGGAGTGTGAGTGAACGTTTTTTAGTTCTAGAGGCAGTTACAAAGGCAGTCATGGAGCCCTTAATCAGGGAGGAATCTTCTCCCCCCTGGGAAGGCATGATTGCCAAGTGGTGCCTCTGCATGCTCATACACGAGACCGTTAGGTCTATAAAATGGTGAGTCTTATCACTCCAAAAAATATATAGAGAAGGAGCATTTTGAGCAACGAAGTGCTGCCATTTTGCATACTCACTTTTGATTGTGCCTTTCACATCCTTGATCTCTCTTTTGGAAGGGAGGTCATTGGGTGGTTATTGGAAGCGCAATCTGGACCCCAAACCCGACATTTGGCCATAGTATCCCACCTAAATTTGTCAAAAACACCCCACAAGAGGTTTTGGACCCATCCCAAGTGTATTGGTGCCAAAATCGGGCCCCAAACGACGGGCATCCTGCCCCTGGGCGCCCCCCCTGCACTACTGCAGTCCTAATCGCCCCGTCCTGGAGCGATTAGAAATTTGTAGCAGATTTTAGTTCTATTATTTTTGTATTTTATTTTAGGTTGCTTAGATAGGCTTGCATTCAAATTTCATGTAATTCTGAGCAATTTTGATCATGTTTTTGTTATTTCTCACTTTCGCTAACATGCCTGTAGCATCATCAAATTCCTGATGATAGAGGCCGAATTGGCAAAATCTGACCTAATGGGTCTTTCCAAAATACCCCATTTTACCTAACCCCAACTTTGTAGGTGATTTGGAGCCTCCCATATGGGACATTTGGGACAGTGCTTTTTGACGTTTTGTTGTAGGTCTAATCATCCCACCCCGGAGCGATTAGAAATCCGTGGCGAATTTTTTGACTGTTCTTTTTGCAGTGCCTTCTTGGTGATGTTTTCATGTCTCTGTCAAGTTTTTAGCTCATTTTGATCTATTCTAGTTGTTTTATTTATTCTTTGCATGCACTAATCTTAGGCTTGGGGATTGCATGTTTCATTTCATTCGCAGGTGCTACTGATTGTTTTATGTTTCCTTGGACACAGGATATCGACACCGAAGGAGCAGCAAAGAATAAAATACCCTTTCACACAAGCGGCGGCAATGTTTGGTCCGCCCATTTTACATGTGGGCACGCGGAAGAAGGCATACCACCCATGGTGTAACAAAACCTTATTTAACGCTCCTAGCCCATGAAAAGGGAGGAGACATGTTGTAACCGAGATTTAAAGCAAATTAATAAAAAGGGTTGTACTCCATATTTGCTTTCTATCTAGTTTTGATTCGTTTATGTTTCTCTCCTTTCATTCATTTTCAATTCATAAGATTTAGCATTGTCTTTGGCTTTGCTTGCATCGCACTTGGTGTTTCCTTTTTGCTTACGTATCCTCATGCTTTCAAAACCTTGGACCTTCGCCCCAATTATGGGGTTTGGATGAACCAATTGGTCTACACCTCGGACCTGCAAATAAGTTTTATTAAGACCCCCCTTATGGGGTTTGGATGAACCAATTGGTCTACACCTCGGACCTGCAAATAAGTTTTATTAAGAGTAGTTTGTTCTTTATTAATACTCCGGTGGTGGTGCAGAGAAAAGTGGTCTAAGTCTTGAATTCCCATATTGCCTCACTCCCTTATTCTTATCTCGGGTTACCTTTGTTCATTGGAAGAGCCAAATCTGAGATGTGGTCCTTGGTGGTGGAGAGAGTTCAGCGAAAGCTCGCAGCATGGAAAGGTGCTTTGCTAAGTCAGGTGAGTAAGTTGTTTTTTGTTCAAAGTATGATGCAAAGCATTCCTATCTATTTTATGTCGATGTTTCATGTTCCCCTCAAAGTGGCCTCAAAAATCCTTTTTGTGGGCTGGTCCGATACTTAAAGGCAGATTCCACCTTATTTCATGGGAGAATATTTACAAAAAGAAATCTAAAGGGGGCTGAATTTGAAGAGTGCAATTCATATGAATAAAGCATTGGTTGCTTAAATTGGATGGAATATTACCTCAAATGCCAACAAACTATGGGGCTTTATTCTGAAAGCTAAGTACAGGTTCGATTCATTTTTATCTGATGATTTACCATCAAGTGAATCGGCTTTTTCGAACAATTTGGTGAAATCAAGGGAGTTGGTTAAGCAAAATTGTAGATGGGTCATTGGAAATGGGAGGTCGGTTTTCTTCTGGGAAGATGTGTGGTTGCGTTATCGATCATTGATTGAGGATGTACGATTCAGGGAGCTTATCTCCAATTCAAGGGAAGTGGAAATGGTGAAGGTTGCTAATTTCTTTGAGCTCAGGGCGAACATAATTGTTTGGGTTGATTCTCCAAGTTGTGTGAGAAATTATGGAGATCGTCAAACATGGAAAATCCTTCTTGTAGAGCTTTGCCTTTGTGTTCTTCGTCAAGCAAATGTGGAAGACCGTCTAATTTGGTAAAATAAGAGCTCGAGTAGATTCATTGTTAGATTGGCCTATAATTATTTTAGTGATGGTGAGGAGGCTCATTTTCCTTTTAGTGTGCTTTGGCTCAAGCATCTTTCTCCTAGGGTTAACTTGTTCTTCTAGTTGGTTGTCTCACGATTAAGAACCTTCACAAACAGGGTTGGTGTTTGGTCAATAGATGCTATCTTTGCGAGTCCACCTGGGAATCGACCTCTCATTTGCTTCTTAATTGTTGTGTCTTCAAGGAAGTTCTTATTTCTATCCTTGGGTGCCTTGGGATGGACTGGGTTTTCCCATATTCGATGCTCGACTATATTCTTCAGTGGAATTTGCCCTTTCACTCTCCCCGTCTCAAGTGCTTCTAGCATTTTTTGCGCCCTCATACCATGTGGGGAGCTTGGAAGTCTAGGAACACTAAGGTATTTAGAGACAGCTTTTTCTGCCCAGCTTTTGAGCAACCACATTATTGGCAAGATGGTGGAGAATGTGGAAACTACTTCTGCGTTTATGGATTTCCCTAAGGCTTCCTCCCAGAGTGAAATATTGATAAAAAATGTTTTTGGGTTTGGCCATGTGGACCGCCCTCCTCCGGATCCCAATCTCAGAAGTTTGGTTAAATGGAAACCCCCTCCTACGGGTTGGGTTAAATTAAATTTTGACGGGGCAGCTAAGGGAAGTCCCAATCTAGCAAGTTCAGGATGTGTTATTTGTGACCACGAAGGGAATTTGCTGTTGGCGTTTGTTGAATCTATGGGAACATGATCTTCCCAGGTGGCGGAAGCGATGACAACATATAGGGGAATTTCCTTGTTAAGAGAGCTTAACTTTAAAAAAGTAGTTATTGAAGGCGACTCTCAAAATGTTATAAGGATGCTAAAAGGGACCTATCATGTCAGTTGGAAAGTGGCCAATTTCATTGATGATGGAATTGCTTTGTGTCTGGATTTGGAGGAAGTTCAACTTATTCACACGTTCATAGGGAAACGGTGCGACAGACTTAATGGCAAATGTGGGAGTGTATCTTCACAGATATACTGTTTGGCAGAGGGATTTCCCTCCAGATCTTATCAGTCGTGCCCAAATTGATGTCCATTAATTGGAGGTGGGTGGTGGGGGCTTTCGTAGTGGGATTGTTAGGTGTCGGGTGTAATGGTCTTGCATTGAGGATGATTCCAGTTCTTCCTTGTGTCACGGTAAAGCCTCCTTTTCAAAATTTTCTTGCTCTTTGCACTCAAGCCTTGGGATTGTTGTGTAAGAGAATGTTCTAAAGATTGTGTTTGGAACATGGAAGTTTGATTACTTCCCATTGTAACGTATTGTCTGTTCTTCATCTAGACATTCGAAGGTTTCTCCGCTGGCATTGGGATGCCCGGAGACTATTTTTTCCTGGGCTCTTTATTACCCTTGGGATGAAGTGCCCATTGATGTCTACGTCGAGGTGGCTTCCCTCTAGCTTTGCTCTCTTGAAGGGCCTTGAATTTGGAATGTTATTTTGTATTAGGAATCACCTTCTTTCTAGGGACTGTTGGTTTTCTAATCCTGGGAATCCTTCCACTTACGTGTCATTGTTGGTGATGTTTGGCGAGGTGGCTTCGTGCAGTTTCTCCACCTTTTCTTTTTGCTTTGCCATTTGGAGGCTTCTCGGTGTCTATTCGCAAGATGAGGTGGTATTGCTTTGTCTCGGGTGTTTCGCGTTCTCCTTTCCGTTGGCCTTTCCTCTTGGCTAAGGTTTCTAAGATTCTTCACAGTCTTCGTCTGATGGAGATTTAACAACACGTGTGGAGTTCTTTGTAGCTGATACTGGATTGTGTTGAGGAGGTGGCCTATTTGTCCAGTGGGATTATTTCTGAGTTTGACTCTGTGATGTAGAACCATATCAATTCTTTTACAGGTCTTCTTAGGTTCTTCCACTCTTTTGGTCCCTCTGTTTTGTAGTGTTATTGTTTGTTTAATGTTTTGTTGTAAGCTTCATTGTAAAATTTTTAGGGACCCCTATCAAAACCTTTTCTCCTTACCAAAAAAAAAAAAAATCTCTTAAAATAATTGCTGGCATGATTATAAAATAATAGCCACTTACATTCTTATTTAAAAAAAAAAAAAAATTAAGAGCCGTGTCATGAAAGGAGATTACATGAGTATGAAATATTCAGCTTTATTAGCCCTACATCATAGAAAAGATCAATGGAAGAAGTCCATACTTTTCATAGCGGAAGGACAGAAAATATAAATTTTAAAATTGTATAAACATATATAGGTTTAAAAATAATTGGAAGAACCAAATATATATATATATATATATATATATATATATATATATGACAGAGAGAGAGCTTCTATTGAGCGAATGCTTAATGTCGAAAGAGGTGAAGAATAGTCAAAATGGGAAAGGATAAACAGGGACGGTCTTTAGAGTACCACTATTTCGCTTATAAACATGTGCTTGAGTTTGTTACGTATGTCAGCATTCGTAGTTGCAAACAGCCCCGAAAATTAAATGCAATGGACACTCTCAACAGAAGATTGACCTTTCATGGTGACCAGGAGACGCAATCCATCCAAAATCACCCTCAACCACAATTCAAACGGTACAGACAGCTATTGCTCAATTTGCCATTCCGTAAACATTATCAATGTCATATGAATATCGATTGATTTTCCCCTCCTGCTGAATAATATTTCTAATTGATTTGCGATTGAAATTGGAAGACAGCTGCGGCCCACGGTCATACAAGCATGTGACTGGTTTTACAGCCATTATCAAAACTTACAGTTATTGTTTTCTTGCCTGTTCGTTATTAAAGCCCGACTGTCATCACAGTTGAAGTCCGCCGCGCACCACATGGCGATGATGTGTTTGTCTCACTATTCAACGTAGATGTAGAGAACACAACATTGGTGGACATCAAGTGTTCAGAAAAAACGCAGCATTAGGTGGTTTCTGCGTTAATGGAATTGAACGACTTAGCTGGGTATTTGGTAAGGAATTAAATGGCTGGCTTAGCTGAGTTGAGTATATAAGGTGACTCTAGTGGTAAGAGTTCGTCAAAGAGAGAGTCGATACACGTTTCAATTTCATTGTACTTGTAATCGGTATCAGGCAGCATGAAGAGAATGGCATTGGCATGGGCATCCAAAAACTCTGGAATTCTACTGATGCTGGTTCTCATTGTTACAGTGGGTCAAATTGTTGTCGAAGGCAGAAACCTCAACGTCTCCACAAAGTACGAAACGGATAATTTGGGTGGAGGTGGAGGAATTGGCGGTGGTGGCGGTTTTGGAAAAGGTGGCGGTGTTGGACTTGGTGGCGGCGGAGGTCTAGGCGGAGGCGGTGGAGGAGGTTTGGGCGGTGGTGGCTGGGCCGGTGGTGGTGCAGGAGGAGGCTTGGGCGCAGGTGCTGGTGGTGGGGCAGGAGGAGGTCTTGGCGGAGGTGCCGGTGGTGGAGCAGGAGGAGGTCTTGGCGGAGGTGCCGGTGGCGGTGCCGGTGCCGGTGGTGGCGCAGGAGGAGGTATTGGTGGAGGTGCTGGAGGAGGTGCCGGTGGTGGCGCAGGAGGAGGTCTTGGTGGAGGTGCTGGAGGCGGTGTTGGTGGTGGCGCAGGAGGAGGTCTTGGCGGAGGTGCTGGAGGCGGTGTGGGTGGTGGAGCTGGAGGAGGCGTAGGTGGGGGTGCCGGTGCCGGAGGAGGCTTCGGCGGAGGTGCTGGAGCAGGAGGCGGCGTAGGAGGAGGTGCTGGTGTTGGAGGGGGTGCTGGTGGTGGTGGTGGTGCGGGTGGAGGATTTGGAGGAGGAGTTGGTGGGGGTGGGGGAGCTGGTGGAGGAGGGGGCTTTGGTGGCGGCGGATTTTGAGTTTTTAGACATGGTTAGACTGGACCTTTATTTAAATTCTGTAATGACTAAATGTCTGGTTGCGTGCTTTTCCAATGATGGTTGCCGTCCATTTCCATTGGCAGGAAATGTGTGACCCTATTGTTTTAGCTTGCTTTTCCAATAAAGATTACAAAGAAGTTGAATGTTATACGTTGTCAAGCGGCTCTTTAAATTTATTGTTATTCAAAGTTTCGATGAATTTAGTTATTAGAAGTTCAGTTCATGATCATAAATAGATTTTCAATTGGTATTCAGGCCATGTGAAAGAGAAAAATATGTTAATTTTTTTACTTTGTTTCAGTTGTATGATTTTTTTTGGACCATATGTTTATTTGAATAATATTGAGAATTTTTTATCTAAGCATACGATGTATTGGGTATCCTACTTAACTAGTTATATGCTTAAATTGGCCTCTCTATTTTGCATATTGGTATGCATTGTGTGGAAGCATACAATTTTTGTTAAGAATATGTTATTATTTTGCTCGTCATGATTGTTCCTAGCTTATTAAGCAGGAAGAAGATGTATAGGAATTTGGGTAGGGGAGGTTAAATGTGTGAGCCTTAGGATCTTTTGTTTTTGTGTTTGTGTAGTAAATATTGGATGAATATAGGTAGTGATTGTCAAGGTAATATTAATGTTCCTTTTGTCATGGTAGTTCCTGGTATGTTGGTTAGGAAGGTGGTACATAGGGACTTGTGTGGAGGAGGTTTAATGTTTAATTATTAAACTATTTTATAACAGATTTTATTTTGCAAAGAAATATAGATTTGTATAGGAATTTGAGTAGGGGAGGTTAAATGTGTGAGCCTTAGGATATTTTTTTTGTGTTTGTGTATTAAATGTTGGATGAATATAGGTAGTGGTTGTCAAGGTAACATTAATGTTCCTTTTGCCATAGTAGTTCGTGGTATGTTGGTTAGGAAGGTGGTACATAGGGACTTGTGTAGAGGAGGTTAATGTTCAATCATTAGGCTATTCCATAGCAGAGTTTATTTTTCAAATTAATATAGATTTGTAACTTCTATTGAGCTATAGGGGACAACTTTGATCTTGAAGGTTCTTTTGGATGCCTAACTAGCATAGGTAGGTTAAGGCACACCCTTCTTGTGAGACCTGGGTTCAATATCCTTTATGGTTTCTTTGAATTCCAATATGGTGACTGATATGGAGTCTAATGACAGATTATTTAATTTTTTTTAATTTAAAATGTATTAAAGGATGGGCATATAATTTTTTTTTTTCAAAGTGGTAGTTCATTACTCACTCACTTTGCATGGTGGGAATAATGTGGTGAATCTCATCCTATTTCTATGTGACAAGTAACACATTTTTCATTTCAAAATTTCTAAGGTTTTTAAGGCGTTAATTAATTTTTTGTAGGATTAATAGGTAAATGCTTTTGAATTCCATAACTTTTGTATATTGAAGTACTTCAGATTTATGGTTCTAGCTTAAATAGATTTTGTCCTATTTGCATTGGTGACATTAGTTCAAGGTCTTATTGTATTGCTAAGAGTGATTCAACCAAGATGGATCCTTTGGCATATATCTCTCGCAAGGAAAAAATATAATAGTCAATCCAAAAAAATAATAGAACAGTAAAAAAAAAAAAACTATAAACAAAAACCCCCACACCAAAACTATTTTTCTATAGTAAATTGGTAGTTTGGAGTTACTATCAAAGAAATTTTATTCTATTTGCATTGGTGATATTAGTTAGATCTCAAATTATTTCTAAGAGTGATTCAACCAAGATGGATCCTTTGGCATATGTTGCTTGCATGGAAAAATTATAATGCTTAGTCAATCCAAATTATTAGTGCATTGATAAATAATAAACTTTGATGCATATTTAAAGGAGGACTATTAAAGGCTCTTGTTGAAAACATTTATACTCATAAGGAGGAAGCCTTAAGTCTATTTTTATTTTTGGTCAAACTTAATATTATTTTCCACATTAAAGATTGAGAGTTATCCAATCAAGGTATGCAACAAGTTGCAATACTTGTTTGGAAAGGTTAATGCCACAAAGGTTAATATATTAGAGTTAGAGTTCTCTTCTCTTTGGATAATGGATTTTAGTAACTTGGAGAATGCTATTTAACAATTGAAACCTTTAAGAATAAACATTGCTCTTTTGGAGTTAAAGATAAGGATGATGTAGAATGATTCAAGATTATCTCTACTAATATTTCTTCCCCTTTTCATATCATTGGACTAGTGATGCATGGTCCTACGTATAAGAAGGAATTTTGTACCTTTAACCCTCAATGGTCTCTCTTTTGTTCTCAATCATTATGAAGGTGCTATTTGAGATTATGGTGTTTTCTTTTAGGCATAGGATCATGAAAATGATTTTGAATGATAAATCCAATTCCAATAAGAGGCTCCAAATAAAAAATGTAGATGGAAAATATATGAAGTTTCAATAAAATTTTGCTTTTCTTATTAAATTAATTATGACTATAAAGTACTTCAAATAAATTATCCCTTCTCACTCCTTAATTATCAACAAATATTAGATATATGGCCTCATGCCTTCGGCCTTAGTGATTATCATACATTTATCCCATCAATAATACCTCAAAATTATAATTTGTTCCTATGTGTAACAATTCCTTTCCATATTTCTTTGCTTCTGGTCTTCAATCATTATTTTATGAGCAGTTGGCAATACACATATCAATCTTAGGCTCACTGCCACATATTTCAAGCTCTTGTTCATTGTGCGTCCTCCCCTGACCCTCCAAAGTTTAACTATGAATTGGTGTCTGATCCCAAAGGTGAAGCACGAACACCCAAAGTTTAATAAAAATCCTACCAGTGTTGGATCTGAATTAAGTCAAAATATGAGAAAGGAAAAAGTCTCCAATTCATATTGAGTCGGACCACTCCTAGAGTAAGCAACTAACTTTTCCCCTATGGTTCAAAAATCAAGAAAGACAGTCCTTCCCTGCACACTCCTCCCCGTACGATAGCCACCCAGAGCAACACTCCTCTCCTACTAAAATATTCCCTCCAAGATACATGTATCGTCTTCATCAACAATAAATCCTATATGCATGGGTTTAATGATTTTCTCGGTGCCAGCTTAGAGTAGCAAAAATGAACATCTTCTTCATTCAACATAATGTTGCCTTACTACAAGTGTATAGAAAGAAATATGAGGATGATGATTTTGAATTGGTGGAAGATACCCCAATAGCTATTGAAGAGACTAATCCTCTTGACCATGTTCTTTTTTTCTTCCTCCTCTACTCTCATTTTCTCGTTTTGCTATATTTTTGTTAAAAACATCATGGTTCTCACTTGTTTTTATTATGTTGTTTTTTTGCTCCCTCTAGTCCCTAGGAGTGTGTCTTGTAGGGCCCTCTCCAAGGGTCATTTCCTTTTGTAAAAGTTTTAGGGACCCTTTCAAAACCCCTTCCACCAATCAATCAATAAAAGAATTTACTCTAAAAAATGTAATAAAGAAAAATGAGCAAAAAATAATACCTCATAACATGCTATGAGATTTAGAAGATTAAATGCATCTCAGATCTCAAAAGGAATTTAGGTTGAAAAATATTTACCATAAATATTGAAATAAATAGTCAATCCATAAAAATACATATCATAAATTTAACTAATACTTTTTGCAGTTTTTAAATATGTAAACAAATTCATAAAATTCTCAACTAGGTCATGAGATTTTTGGGTCTTAACAAAAATAGTAAATTCATTATTTAAAGGTATAAATGAAGGTAATTGCAATCTATTATGGCATTGTTTTAGCCTATTTTATGACAACAATTTCTTGAATTATATTATATGCTCAACTTTAACAAGGTGTAAGTGTTACTTTGGTCAAGAATTAGAGGAATGTTTTATTGAATTTGTAATCAGATTCATGGACAAGAGCCAACATTGTGTGATGTATTGTATAGGCCTAAGGGCATATCATTGTACAATATGTAATATTTTATATTTTTTTTATGTAAGCCCAATGGGCCATGGTTAATCTTGTTATGGTTATTTAATATTTATAATTAACCAAAAACCCACTTGTTATGTCAGCTTAGGGTAATATTTATGATGTAGTTTAGGATTTTTCTATTGCTATAAATACCCTCTCACACTCCTCATTTGTTATTAGAGCATTGTGCAATATAATCAATCGATACTAATTATATATGGGGCCTACAAGCATCCAAAATTCTCTTTTCATCAATTTTCCTTTCTATATAAGATTTGAGTAAGTGTTTTGTTTCTATTAATTTGTAGAATGTATTGTGAATTCGATCACGATATTAGAGTTGGTGTAGAGTGGCATTACTTGGTCATGCAAGAAGTATCTTTAGATCCTTCAATATTTCTTCCATTATACAAGACAAATTTATTCTTTAATTTTTTTGGTAGTTCTAAAATTCTTTTGGATCTTTATTTTAATCCATTCTGATTAGAGTTTTATTGGTTCTCCATCTAATTTTCTTTTCTAAATTTCAAGATTTACCCTTCTCTCCTTTCAATGCAAATAGAGGAAAAATAGCTTCAAATTTGAATTTGAAATTAATACTAGCAACATTTTGCTCATGTATTCATTTGTGCACAACTTGAAGCCAATGTCATCTACCTTTGGTATGTTTGGCAGGTTCTTCATGAAGGATCATAGTAGTTTTACTAGCTTTAATGGTGTAGTGTAATTATTTTATGACAAAGTGTGTTCTTGAATTTGAAGGTGTGGGGGGTCAATTATCCATGCAACCTAACTTTTTATGCTTAGGATAGATACTTCAATCAAGTGGTCCATGGGGCTTTTATCTCCCAACTGGTAGCATGACATAGCAACTAGTCAAGCATTTGATTTTTTTTTGGGTCAATTCACCCCAATTTTATAATAATTTGACCATTTTAAGTTTAAATTTCCAACATTACCTCTAATAATAGTGAACCTTCTACATGTGTTTAGAAACTATTCACCTAGATTTTGAAACTGATTCACCAATTTTTTATAAATACATTTTGGGGCTGACCCCTTACACATAACCCTAGATGCATCTTTGGATTTCTTTTGGAGTACGAGTGATTCCCTTCAATAATTGACTCAAGCAATGTCAATTTATCTATCCTTGTGGCTCCAATTGGAATCTTGAGGGATCTGGACTCGCTCATGCAAAAAATCCTTTGGGATGGCCTAAATATGGGTAAGCGATGGGTGCTAGTAAGTTGGGACAAAATATACCAACCTAACACAAGAAGAGGATTAGAAATTTAAAAAGCAACATTGAGTAATCAAGCTCCAATAGGTAAGCTTTATTGGAGATGGATCTCTAATTAAGAAGTATTGTTTAGCAAAGTTATTATTAGTAAGTCTTTGGGTAACATTCCCTATGAGGAAAAAAGTCTCATCCCTATGAGTGTCCAAGGTTTTATTATTTGAAAGGTGCTAATATTAGGATAGAAAGTGGTAAAACCAAGACTATTTTAGAATGTGGGTAGAGGGAATAAAGCAAATTGTTGGATCAATTCTTAGGACCAATATCCCCCTTGAATTTAATATTTCTAAAGCTACAACCCCTTCAATAGAGCTTGGAGGTTAGATGTTGGATCAAGACAGTATGTTATCTATTTACAAGGTAAATTGGGACATTCTCTCTTATGCCACTAAAGAAATGTCTAGGGTGGCCAGTATTGATCTCTCAAAATGTGTTATCGCTTTTATTAAGGATATTAAAGCAATGTCGCATTACAAGAAAGGAGGAAGAGGATAAAATATCTTGGGTTCATAGGAATTAAGGTATCTATATAGTCAAATATGGCTATATTGAATTGCACCCTTACCCTCCAGAGAAACTAGATGTTCCATGGGATAAAGTATGGTTGGCAAAGGGTTGGCCAAAAAGAAATTCTTTGCCTAATAGATTATGCATTGAAGCTTCATCACTTATGATAACTTATAAAATATGGGTTTTCATAACCCCTCTAAATGTATCATATACAATATCTAATAGGAGAAAATAGATCGTTTGCCCTTCCAATGTGACTTTACCTTGAAGTTGTGGAGCTAATGGGTTGATCTCATCAAGACCCGTCTTAACCAATAATTAAAACATACTAATATATGAGAGTTATGAAAATGGAGACGGTGCAAAAATAAATAAGTTCAGTTGATTTGTCTCTGGATCCAAGCTTTATCTAGTGACACAAATGGATGGAAAGAAATGTTAAGCTTTTTAAAGAGGAATACACTTCAATAGAGCTAGTTTGGAAAAAATATTTAACAAGGTTATAGAAACAGTAAAAGGTCATGTGGGAGAGCAGAAAAAATAGTAGGGAGAGATTACTTCCATAAAGTAAACTCACCCCACTCCTAGGTTGGTAAAAAATAAACACCAATAGAGTAGCCAATAATAACTTAGGGGCTACGAGTATTGGTTTTCTTAGAAGAGACTATAAGGGGAAGGTTCTTCATTGGGAATTGAAAGGCCTAGGAGTAGCAACAAATAATTAAGTAGAGATTTTGAAAATCATATAAGGCTCTCTTAATTCTTTGGATAATGGAGTTTGAAAGATCATAATGAAGTCTGATTATCAAATTTTGGTGGGATTTCGATGAGATTAGGAATTTTAAACTGAGTGTGTGGTGAATCATTATAATTTTATGAGAATAATTTAGATAGATTATGGAATGACTTGAGAATTCAATGGGTAATTCATGCCTCCTTGAAAGACCTCCTAATCCAATGGGAAAGGAATTCAAGTAGGAATATACTAAATGAATTCTTGATCTTCACCCATTTACATCTAATTTGGGTTATGTGGAAGGAAAAGAATCTTAAAAATTTTCAACACTAGAGAAAAACTGAAGTAAATGTGTATCAACTAGTGAAGGCTTGTGTAAGTGATAATTATTCAGTTTATCAACCCCCAAGCACATGAAAGGAGAAAGAAATGATAAAAGTACTATAATTACTTTCCCATGATGAGGTGGAAGGTGATGATGAGTTGGACATGGCTTAATGGGGGTGTTGGATGTGGCTCCCAAGATAACATGATGTATAATGATGATGAATTAAGATGTAATAATGATGTGGTACAAGAATGATTGAAAGGACATTCAAAAAATACCCATTGGTATGTTGTGATGGTACAGTCAAGACCTTTTTTTCAAGAAATAGAAAAGGCAAATTAGTAATGTTTCAGTTTTGCCAGTGATATGTTTCAATTTTTTTATGAAATTTGAAATATTTTTGTAAATAGCTTTTGGGGACCCTATACAAAAAACTTGCCTCTATATTTACCTAATAAAAAAAATATACCAACAATAAATATGATATGACTATAAGATATTATAAAATATGCTAAAATACCTAACAAGTGTAGTTGCATATATTAGCACTTCAACCCTTCCATATGAGATTTAAGGCTTGTAATTGTTTAACTTTCTAAAGAATTTATTGCTATATTGTTTGATCTGAATGAGGAGGTTTACATCCAATCTAACACCATGAATATTATTATAATATAACCATGAGATTCAAATTAAATAAAACCAACATATTACCTATTTCCATTAATGTTCATAGTAATATCATGCAAAAAGAAAATACTATAGAGGGTGGCATCAAAATACAACAATAATTTAATAAATTATAAAAATTATAAATGATTGATGATTCTACAATTATTTGTGTGGGGAGATCTATACTCTCCATGATAGGATTTGTTAAATTGATTCATAAATTAATATAACCATCAATATATAATAATAACTAGAAATATTTTCATCTATCAATATTAGTTTCTAAAAATATTTAACTTATGTTGTGCCAAGGGAAGATGTGTAATAGAATTTTCATCTCTTTGGAAGTATAACAATTGATATGAATGAAGGTATCAATTATTCACTTGTACTAATAACTTCATCCCATTCATATGTAACTACTACTGAAAATATGTAGTATAAAAATTGAGATGAATGAAGCTCTCAATTATTCACTTGTACTAATAACTTCGTCCCATTCATATGTAACTACTATTGATAATATGTAGTCCCATTAATTATACATAAATATAAATTACCATATTAAAACTTTATGTGGATTATTTTCCAAATGAATTTTATTTTTTTTATTGGTTATATGGGATTGAAACAACATGACCACAAAGTGGTATTGTAAAAGCTTGAAAATTATGAGAAAAGAGAAAAGAGGGTTTTGAAAGGGACACCACAAACTTTTACAAAGAGTAAACCAATAGAAACAGAAAGAAATAGTCCGATAACAAAAAAAAATAGAGAGGTGGATCCCAAAAAATCCAAAAAATCCAAAGAACTCACCAATGAGAGAACCAAGGTGGTTCTACATCAAATAATCAAATTCGTGAATAATTTCTCTAGATATCTGGGTAGCCTCCTCAGCAAAGTCTAAAGCCATCTTCATTGAACTCCAAATCACACGTTGTTTGATCTCCATCAGGCAAATACTGTGGAGAATTGCGCTCTTTGTCATGATAGATTTAACTTGAGAGTACATCTCAACAACTGGTTTGTCTTTGGCAGCATATCTATGGAGAACCTCCACCACATAATCCACGTTGACCACCTTAGAAAGGGAGGAGGACTCCACAAAAATTTACCTTTTACCACTCAACCAAATAGATTTACGAATCCCACCAATTTCCCCACGAGCATCCACAAAGGGGTTCTGCACAACCAGATAAGTGATTGGAGAAACCAAGGGATTATTTCCAACATGAGTAGAATTATTTCCCATCGTAGAGCCCCACACCCCTTTAGAATAATCGAAGCCTTTACCATATACCTTTTTCGAACCTGATCCCAAAGAGGAAGAACACACGATCTCAAATTTAGAGTTCGAACAATCTGAAGCCATCATGGGGTCACCTGGGATAGGAACAAGGAGAGAGTTCAAGGAATTTAAAATCTCATTAGTAACAACTCCTTCTCCAAAGCAACTCACTCGAACAACAATAGATCCAAAACTTGATGTAAGGGATCCTATCCCCTACCACTTTGCATGACCATCATATATTTACATAACGAGTTGAACAGGAACAGAAGAATATTTATCCACCTCTACTGTCAAAGGTGATTAAGGAACATAGCATGAAAAATCTGCACAATGTCGTACGAAGCATCCATCGTGAAAAAATCCATTATCATCCTAATTACCTTATTCCACGGAGTAGGCAAATATTTTGCACTAAAGCCATTCTGAATTCGGGGTAGGAATTCATCTTCATCCAGAAAGAAGTGAATCTCTTGAACTAAAGAGTGTTTCTCCCTATTATGCATTGCACCATCTAAAACTAGCCCTGTGGTACAGCTAACTAAATCCACCGTAACTTCAAATGACCATGACCCAACATGAACCCATCCCTCCTTCCAAGTAACTGCCATCCATTTAGATAGAACAAGATTATGACAATGGAAAGTATGGATACAATCCAACAAACCCCCTACTTTCAGAATGGACAAAAAATCCTCATCAGCCTATATAGATGCAGGTTCCACCCTCGACTTGGACTATTTGGACTTACAAATGGAGACCTTAGATTTACCCATCTTCAGAGAAAAAAAAAATACCCAGAAAGGATAACACCAACAACCCACACAAGGGAGCGAGGAGGAAAAACACACATACACACATAATAACAAAGAAGGCTCCAAACATGGCTTGAACAAAAAAACTCCTCATAACCCGAACCAGTCCAAACGAGGCCTCCCAAGTCAAAGACAACAATTCCCCATCGTCAACTTATGAGCATTGAGAATAACATAATAACTCTGCAAGAGCCCTAAAGGGTGGATAGTGAACATAGGAACAAATAAAAACTCAAACCCATAAGGAGATCAAAAAACCCCATAGAGAGAGCAGACCACCGCATAATATAGTGAGGGGAGGATGGGCAACCACATGACATATTCCACAACCAAAAATATCTCAAAATACCTCCACCTAGCGAGAAGGAAGAAAATAAGCGAAGAGGTGGAACCAAGGCACAAGACCACCTAGCCAACCATGTCACCAAAGGTGATAGATAAAAAGTGGGCCACCCAAGGTGTAGAAACCAGAGAAGAAAGGACAAGAGCCAATCCCAATGAAAGTTTAAATCTTCGATCTTTGGGCCCTCTTGATGATATAAATAGAATAGAAGCCACCAAGGCCCACTACCCATTGGAAAGAACAACCAAGGCACTCCAATATCTAGGTATATATGACAACATAAACGTAGCGGAGGCCACCAAAACATATTGCACATTGAGAATGACACCCAAGGGACACCTCGAGGCCATTCTGTATACCAAAGTCCACACAACAAACATATGACAAGAGGAGGGCCTCGGGTAAAGAGCACCTTCCACCAATCTCCTTAAAAAATTAGGAAATAGAACTGATCATGCCATTTTTCTTAAACAATGTAATAGTTTTTTTTAAATTATCAATTTTTTTTTATTATGAATGAATTTTTTAATTTTTTTAATGTATTCTTCAATTGTTTTATTGAGAAATTAAAAATTATAAATATTACTAAAAGTACAAATATAATATAATCATATTTAAATTTTGGTTTGATTTGTTCATCCACACTTTAGGAAATGTTTTTTTTTTTTGAAGAAAGTGAAAAGCTTATATTAATACAAAGAGTATATACAAGAGGGATCGAAACATCCCAACCAAGAACCAGGAAGCAAGAAGCCAACACAAAGGGCAAGAGGGCAGCACATCCCAACACAAAGCACAAGAAGAAAACTGTGCCACAAATCGTGACATGTCGCGAGCCAGACATGTCGCGATATTCGACAAATAAGGCAGTCGGCTTCACAACCGCAACCGGTCGAAATCGCGACAGCCAAAGCCAACAACTCCTGACCACCAACATTGTCGCATCGCGATTTTCTGTTCTCCTCGGGAGGCGCCATCTCAAAAGGTCACGATATCGCACGCATTTTTCGTTTGCCCCTTTACGTCAAAAGTGTCGCGAAATCGTGACAAAATTGTCAATCAAGAACTGGGCCTCTTCCGCGTCGGCGAATCGCCGGATTTAATTATCCTCATGACGTACAAGCCCAAAATGGTCGCTGCAATCGCTGACGCCTTTTCCGTAAGCCTCGGGCAGCGCCAAATGTGCCGCGAAATCGCGATGGGCTTTATCTCGCCCGCATCAAAAACGCCGCCGATATCGCAATCGATTTTCCCTTGTCTCCTAAACACAAAACCGTCAGCGATATCGCTGAATTATTTCCCTGTTGCCCCCAAAGCTGCCGCGAATCGCTGACGTGGAACCTTCCAAAGGCCGCGGCAACAACAATTGCCGCGATATCGCTGACGTTTTTTCCCCTTGTTCTTAAAAATAAAAAACCGTCGCGGATATCGCGACTGCTTTTTCTCCCCGATGCCCTCGCTGTCAACGATCCCCACAAATCAGCGCTTTAAACCATCCAGTGCCGGCGATAAACCGGTCGTTGATATCGCCGACGTTTTTCCTTGTTCTTTCAAACATAAAACCGGCCGCGAGATCGCTGACCGCTTTCCCTTGATGCCTCGCGCCAAAGCTGCCGCAATCGCTGATTTAAACCTTTCCAAAGGTCAGGCAACAAAACTTGTCGCGACATCGCTGACCGTTTTTCCCCTGTCTCCGGAACAAACCGTCATGATATCGCCGATCAAGCTTTTCCTCCTCCTTGTTGCCCCCTGCCCAAACTTGTCGCCATAATTTTACGCTTTTTCCGTTGTCTCCAAACACAAAACCGTCATGATATCGCAATCGCCTCCTAATTGCCCTTCACAAAGCTGCCAAATCGCCGGAGAACCTTCCTAAGGCCAAGACAAAACTCCGTCGCGATATCGCCGACGCTTTCTCGCTAAGGGTCGCGACAAGAGTTGTGTCGCTAAAACGCCACAAAAATCATCCTTAGTACAAAATTTTCTCATTGATTCAAGAATTTTGCAAGTCCCCCGTCAATCTCAAGATTTTCCACAAGCATGTCACTCAGAAATAACCCAACCTCCCTTTTCCGCACCCATCTTCGTAAGCAAACAAGCCGAATTTAAGTCACGACTACATGGATAGGGATCACATCTTCTAATTCCTTCCAAAGGTCCTTGATTTGAGAGACTAAAATCAGTATCTTCCAAGCTTTCAAAGCAAAGTTCCTCAAACAATCAAGAGCGCCAAACTGCAATTCTGAGAACTGCGCTCAAGGAGTATCTTTCGTATCCTCGCTTAATGGTTCCCGCATGGAAGCAATTTTGATAGCATAGGCTTCGACTTCATTATTGGTGGCTCTTCCTGCATCTCTAGGTTCCGCGCAGCTACGCTCCAAGATGATCAATGTACATAACACCAATTCCAGCATTGCCCTGGATTGCCCCTTAGCATTCTGTCAGCGCACTTTAACCTCACCATTATGGGGGCTTCCAACTGGCTATGTTCTTTCTAACCTGTGCAATAGCTCTCTCTTCCTGAGGACCCGCTCAACCGAAATTTCATCGCATATATGGCAACTGCCTCAGGGACTTTGCTCCGGTATAACCTCGCCATATTCCATCAAGCGAGAGAAGGGCACTTCAAAGATTCGAAATGGCTCACCACACTAAGCACCAAGGAAGGAAAGACCACATTATCCCACTCGGACGGAGGGCTTCAGATTTCAATCGCCTTTCTTCTATCTTGCCGATATTGTCCAGCCGAAAACACATTACTCGGAGTTTAAAAAGGAAACCACCAATTCCAAATCTGACCTATGAAAGAGCACTCAAACATCAAATGATCAGCAGCTTCCCTCATTCTTATGACATAAAATACTAATCGAGAAGGGCCAATGATTCCTCTGCTTCTGTGAAATTGGGTGGTGAGAATGCCATTGTGCATAAACTGCTGTGCAAAGTTCACTTCACAAGACTTGGAATGCCAAATCTTCTTCCAATATTGAACCGAAATGAATGGGGGAGGCTCTTAGAGATCTGATCATATCCATCCTTCACAAGATAGACCCTGTGTCCTATGGCCCTGTTAACTCTGTCCTCTTCTATCTCTCGCCCGTGAGAAACCGTGTTGCTAAGATGTTGGTCAAAATGGTTGCTAGCGCCTGAGGGATTGTGACCGGCCACTCCTCCAACCACTTAAAATTCTTGAATTTATACTCACCCAACTGGCTAGTGTTGAAATAATTCTCAATAGTGACCCATCCCCCTGATTCTATGGCTGTTTTAATTGGAAGCAATTCAGATATTCCGCAATGATGGGTGGAAACTGTCCCAAGAGTCACCAGTAACGTGCCTTCTCCCTCTTCCCACTTTCCAACAATTGGTCTTTAATAACTTGAGAAACCCAACTTGAGAGCTGCCGTACTAGGATCCATTACCATCCAAAGGGAAGCGTTTATTTCGTAGGTGAACTTGGCCCGTATATTTGCCGTTAAGATTCTACCGAATAAAGAAGATGGTCAGAAATCCATCTCCAATACACTAATGGCTATGTTGTTGAGTTTAGAGCTTCTAATCCTGCTTCTCCTTTTCTTTGGGCTGCGAATTTTTATCCCACCTAACCAAGGCCCATTTCCTCTCACCCTTGCTCCTTCCCTCTATTAAGAATCTTCTCGCCAATTTATCCAACTCTTTCCAAATAGAAGGGGCAGCCAGATAGAGAATTTATAAATTGGCATGGTTTGGATAACCACCTGTAAGAAGGTTAACTTGCCGCCATAGCTAAATCCATTTAAGAGACCAATGGCTCATTCTATTTTGAAGCCATCCAAAAGATCTTTCCAAATGTCAATTTTCAATTTCTTGAAGTGCAAAAGGAACCCCTGTACAGACTAGGTGAAGAGAGGTTCTAGTGAAGCCCAAAATCTCCATATAATTCTGTCCTGAAGCCTTTGATCAAGATTGAAAAAGACCACTTTGGATTTTCTTGTCATTGATAACCTGATTGGAGGCCCTAAGGTAAACATTGAGAGAGTCGTCGATTCCCCCGCTTCCCCCGAGATCCGGCCACTCCAACTGTGCCTCAGATTATCCACTAATTGCAAATGAGTCAGAATTTCTGAACCAACCTTACAATTCTGTTAACAGGCCTAAAGTCTTCTTCTCAAAAGAAGAGTCATACCTAATCCTTCACCAAAATAAGGAATAGATAGGGAGAGCAGGGTCCCCTTGTCGGAGACCGCCAGAAGCTCCAAAAGGAGAATGCAAGGGAAGCTCTCTTAATTGGAACAGAATAAGAAGGTGTGGCAACACAGCCTATAACCCAGCCTATCCCGCCTCCCGGGAAAAACCAAAGGCGGCCAACATTTTTGACAGAAGCCCACTCCACTCTATCATGTTTTGACATATCCAGCTTTGATGAACATTCCTTTGTTACCAGTTTTGCATTGAATGAATATTCCCTGGGCAAGAACCACCTATCCAAAATCTGT